>CM054394.1:5341666-8012500 GCA_028858755.1 Ara ararauna
ATCTGCCTGTTGAGAGGAAATGAGGGTGAAGCTGTGTGGGTTGGAATTGTGTATCGAGGTTTTGCTCATCCCATTGCCTGTCCCTTTCCATGTGCTGGCTTCTATCAGCACATTTCAGCCTCTGCCTGCTTCACTAGTGACCAGGGAATGGCTGAGGCAGGCTGGGAATTACCCCCAACAGGAGCAGGAGCAGGAACAGGAGCAGGGCTGGGGTTATGGGGAGCAGGCAGCCGGGACTGAGCCTCCCACCAGCGCTGCAGCATCGCACCCATGACCCGTGGGCATCCTGCTGCTGGCCCCATGCTCAACACTGGCCATCCTGGCTGCTTAGAGACAGCGGTTGGATGCAGATGTCAGCACCGGCGGCCTCAGAGTTCAGGGATGTTCACATCTAGACTCATCTCGAGGCTTTCTCTTTTTTTCCCTGACAGCTGCTGCCTCTACTTTAGGCAAGGACATTAGCGCCGAGAGGAAAAAAAATTTGATTTTAATGCAAGCCTCAGTAATCAGCTATTTGTGATGGAATTTTATCTGTCCTGGTCTCTAAGGGATGAGAAGCAAGCAGAGAGGAAAGAAGGGTCAGAAATTAGTATGCAGAAATATCTGATCAGCCAAAGTAATTTTCTTTAATAATCGTATTCATACTGGCTGCTCTCCGCTCACTAGAAGAATTAAGTATTTAATAGTAATATATTTCATCTGGCAGCAGTTCCGTTTCGTTAGGAGCCGCGATGCCTCGCGGGGAGGGGGTGGGCAGCGCATCGCAGGGACGCTGCTGCCGCACACACCGGCCCCACCGCAGTGGCTCTGGGATGGGGCAGCATTCCCGCAGCATGGCACCCGCTGGGACAGCCCGCGGCATGGCTGTAGTCGCAGAGCAGCCAGCTCCCAGCAAGGGAAAGGGAGGTGAGGGACTGGACCATCAACGTGTGCTTCATGTTGGGCCCTGTGTTGGGAATCCTGTGCTGCTGCATCACACCATGGGGACAGCAGGTTGCTCCGTGCGCTTAACCCCCTGGTTCTGTAATTGCTGGGAGATGCACTAATTCTTGTCACTGGCATCCGTTCAGACGCTGAACTTGAGCATGTCCATAAGTCCCATTGACTCTTACAGGACTTATCTACATGCTTAAACTCTTCCCTGAATATTGATGTTTTCCCAAATCAGTGATTATTCACAACAGTCCCATAGGAAATGTGAGAGCCTCCAGGAAGGAAGCTGCGAGCGTGGATCTGTCCGGGTGTCTGTCATGTCCCATGTGGACACACGCAGACATCTCTTGCTCCAGACATCAGCAGCATCTTCCTGCAGTTTCCGCCCTGGCAGCACCTCAAGCACCAGCTCAGAGGAAAGGGACCCCGGCAGCAGCACAATTGCGCCTTTGCGAGGGCAGGACTGTGCTCCCCAGGCCCCCACGGGCTGCAAGCACAGGGAACCTGTCCTGTTTGTCACCCCCATCCCCACGCCTCCATCGCGGCTCCCCTGGGACAGCCAGAGCAAGGGAACGGGGTCACCCGCTCCGTGCCAGCCCTGCCTCCAGCACCCACCGTGATGTGCACGTGGAAGGGGAAATGAATCCGTACTCACTCAAAAAAGAGACAGAGAAATGAAAATCTGAGTTCAAATCCTCTCTGTTCTTTTAACAGCACATGATAGAAACAGATGGGAAGTGATGCTGGCAATTCAGATCACTCAACAGTCTGGAGCTAAATACCTGTGTTAAACTGACAGTACTGCAGGCACTGGGGAAGGAGGCAGCCAGGGATTGCAGGTGCCTTGGCAGAGCAGTGGCTTGGGGATAAACTGTCCTGGAAAGGTGGAAATGCACTTGTACAGCCAAACCCTTCCAGAAATCACAGCAGAACAGTATCACCCACCCTTGTGGTGCTGCTCGCTGGACTAATTACAAGCAAAATAGTTTTGTGGCTGCCCCATCCCTGGCAGTGTTCAAGGCCAGGCTGGATGGGGCTTGGAGCAACCTGCTGTAGTGGAAGGTGTCCCTGCCCATGGCAGGGGTTGGAACTGGGTGAGCTTTCAGGTCCTTTCCAACCCAAACCAGTCTGGGATCTATGAATCTATGAAAATACCAATGGCAAAGAGCACAGGTATTGGATGATTCGATGCGGTACACGAGGGGATGCGCCTATTCTCTTTCTTTCTTTCTCTGCCAAGTTCTGTACTTTGTTTTCCCAGATTTGCTGAGCTGAACAAACCTGCCCCTGTGCTCCCTTCCTCTCACTTCTGCCATCCCGGCTCTGCGTTTGCACCAGTGACATCGTCTCTGCAGCAGCTTGCAAATGCCAGGAAATACTGTTCAGTTGAAAAGAGATCTGGGACTTGGCTCTTGTGATAAATAGACTGCAGTGTGGGAATAGTGAGTAAATAAATAGCATAGCAGAGGATAAGATGCCAGGCCCCGGCTCCTGCCTGCCCCATGGCTCCTCTCTGGCTTCCCTCTCCAGAGCTCTCCAGCACAGCCAGAGCCATCTATGGGCACCTTGGCTCTTGGCAAGGCCAGTGCCAGTGGTCCAGCTCCTGGCAAACACCCTCATCCCTCTCCAGAGCCGGTGACCCCGGACATCCATCCCTCACACGTCTCCCTCCTTCCTCCCCTCCTTTCCTGTCCTCCTCCTCCTCCTCCTCCTCCCCAAAGCACTGTCTGCAGAGCGCGTGTTTGTGAGCTCACAGGGAACGGCGGGACACGGGCCTTTCTCTCAGCTCTAATGAAACCCTTTAATCATATTCAAATAGGTTACTGTTCAGGGGGAAAATAGAAATATGGATTTGATAGCAATAAATTTCCCTGGCTGGCTAAGCCCAGTTCTTAATTGTCCTGTCCCAGGGCTCGCACATTTCATTGTTCGTTAGGTGCTTAAGTCCCTGCTCTCATTTTGTGGCGGTGACATTACCGCTGATGGCTCTAATACTCTCATAATTTGAAAGGGGATTTGCATGATAGAACGCAGAGTATTAAAAGAAAGAGAAAAAAGGAGAGTTAAAAAAAAAAAGGAGGGAGGGGGCGAAAAAAAAGGGGGGGGGGGGAGGGGGCAGGGGCTCGGCTTCCACTTAAAAAAAAAGTCACTTTCTTCAAAGTCAAATCATTGTTTTCATTAAAGTGGGAGAAAGAAAAGTGTCTCCTCTGCACAGCCGGCCCGGCCTGGCGCGGAATTATCCTTATTGTTGCTAATGGTTATTAATTATTATTATCCTGCTACGCAGAGCACTGCGGACGTGATGTCCCCAATGTCCTTGGGACAAAGAGTAACAAAAAGCCAGGGTGGCCGAGCCGGGGCGGCTGCTGCCGGGTGCTGGGGGCTGCGGGGCTCTGCCCATGGCCCCACTGCGGCGCTGGTTTGGTGGTGGAGCCTTGGAAGGAGCCCAGCAGGGTCTCGTCTCCGCAGCTTTCATCCCGGTGTTTCTGGCTGTGCTATTGGGTTCAGGGCTTGGTTGGGTAGGAAACATAAAGGTGGGCTTGCCCTGCTGTGTGCCTTCAACCCCAAACTGTGGTTAATGTGCAGGGGTAAGGCCAAATATATCATCATTCCTTGATGTCCAGAGAGGCTGACCTCCAGGCTGGGTTGTGCACCACTGCCTCTGCGGGGCTGGACACCGGAGCCCACCTTAGGGCTGCATTTTCCTACTCACTGGCTTTAAAAGCTGGGAAGAACCATTATGATCATCTGAGCTGCAAGTACCAGAGTGCCTCAGCACCCGAGGCGTCAGAAATCCTGATGTGGATTTTATAGTGGCAAACCTGCCTCTGCAGAAACTGGGACACGACTCTCCAGGCTGTCATTTCGCAACACAAAGATTGGGGGGAGCCAGTTCCTGCCTCTGCCACCGGCACTGAGAGCCCCGGCCATGGCAGCACTTCCACACTGGTGATGCTGTTGTTCTTAAGGGGAACAGTACCCTGCTGTGGTCACATTCCTTTGGTCTGCTCGTCAGTGTTGTCCAGCCATGAGGAAATTCATCCCGACTCTTGTTAAATCCCTGAAGTCTCAAACCTCTTTAGAGGAATCCCAAGCCTGGAGCTGCCTCCACCAGTATTTATGGAGTGAGTGCTCACCCAGCCATATCACCTAGCTGGGGTCCAACACCAGCCCACAAGCCACCAACTGCCTGGCCACCTCTGTGGCTGCAGCATGTCTCGAAGGAGAGCCTGTGCTCACTGCCACAACTTCCCCTCCCTGTCTTTCACGTGAGAGAAATGCACAGGGAGAATCTGCAACCAAAACCCAGCCTTGGTTCAAAATCCCCTTTTCACCTCTTTGTATGGAGGCCACAGTTCCATTCTGCAGTTGATCTGATATTGAACATTGGTGCATGGACACACGCTGCTCTAGTGCACAGGAGTCTGTGGAAAGCTTTATCCATTGGCTCCTGAACAATAAAGTCGCAATCAGAAATGTATTAATTATTCTCATAGTGTGTCAGGCTTGTGCAGAGATGGTGTTTTGGCTGCTGTTCTCTTCTCAAGTGATTTAACATCGTTCAGGCTTGGAAGGGCCCAGATCTATTGACCTCAGCAGAACTGGAGTCATTCACCCCAGCTCGGGCTGCTGCTCTCTCACTTGCCATCCCTTCTTTCCCTCTAAACCCATTGTCCATCCCAGGCTTGCAGAGACGGCAAAGCCCAAAGCCGTGCATCCAAGGTGCCCTTGCTCAGATTGCACCATCCCACCAAGGGCTTCACAGGACAAGGGTCTTATCCCAGAGAGGAGTATTGCTGTGTCTGCTCATTCCAGTGTGTTTGCCACCCATTTATGGGAATTTCACCATCCCAAATTCCTATGGGAAGCAGCCCAAAAGGCTCACAGAGAGCGGACATTTCTAGTCGTGTGGCTGCAGCAGGCACCCGGCCTCTGGGCTTGCAAGGACCCAAGGTCAAACTCCCAGATTTGGATGGATTTTGCCCGCCCCATCCCGAGCTGTTTGCCCTGCCCTTGCTACCACCAATTGGCAGCACGCCCGGCTCTCCTTGCCTTGCCCCCCCCAGGCTTGGAGCAAGAGACAGGGATCAGCCACAAGCAAAGCCAGGGGGAGTCTGAACCCCGCGTGTGAACCAGTAGATGCCTAAATCCAGGGAGACCCTGGAGGGTGCAAAGGAGCCAGTTAGTGGGGTGTTAAGGGAAGGATCCTGGTCAAAATAGGATCATCTCATCTCTCTTCTATTCTATTTTCATCACCGCAGTATTGGACCACTTCCCACTAACATATTTACCCAGCGAGGTGACTACCATCTGTCTCCTCTTTATTAAAATACTCCAGGATTTTCCCCCATGAGTCGTCGCCCATGGGAATGGGAAGAAAGGATGTCAGCGAGCTGGAGGGAGGACTGGGAAGTGGGTCATACCCTTCAGGAGCGCTCTCAGCCCCTCCAAACTGGGGCATGCCGTGAGTCCAGGGACGCAGTGGGCTTGGACTCGGCTGTGGCTGATCCCGGGTGGATTTCTGCCTGAAGCTGCCATTTGGAACGGTGCCGGCCCCCACCGTGCAGCAACTCGCTCCCCGATTGCGTCACCGGCAGAAAAGGGAATTATTCAGGCCCTCGTTTCAGCTGAAACAATACTGCAAATTAGCCAAACGTGTGCTCCGCTCCCAGCACAGCTCCCCGGGAGCACGCGCCTGCTGCAGGCTGCACACAGACCTGCTCCGAGGGGCCCGGGATGGAGTCACTGGAGCTGGGGTTGTGGAGGTGAGGAAAATGCCCATTCCCTTTGGAAAGGGCCCTGAACCTTGAAGCCGGGAGGTTCTCCCCAGGGCTGGGCTCTGCTCCTGGCCTCTCACCCATCCCGGTGGGGCACAGCAGCCTCTCTGCATCCCTCCGCATGCCCTTGAGGCTCAAACCCTCCATCTTTTGCTACCCACAGGCCCGTCCAGCAGCTCCCCCACCAAAGCTCTGCAACTTCCACCACCAAGGAGGTGTCCACAGCCCCGTGCAGCTCTCAAGGGGAGCCCCACCATCCTCAAACTGTGCCCGGTGCCGCAAAGCAGCATCCCCTCCCTCATCCCTCTCTCGGGACAATGCTGGGATGCAGATGTCCGCCACCACTGTCCCAAGCGCCGCTAGCCCCGAGAAAGCACCAAAACCAAAGCGGAGCTTCAGTATTTTTGTTCTCTCATTCACTTCGGGGTGGGGGAGGAATGGAGGGGGGGGCAGAAGGGAGAAGAAGGGGAGGGGGACAAAGGGGGTTTAATAGGCTCCAGTGACAGCACAATGTCCACATTGGGAAAAGATTAATGACGAAAATTAATCGCATGACCTTTCTTTCGAGGAGCTGGAGGTGAGGCGAGCCATTAAAGCCTCTTATGTTGTAATTAACGTTTGAGGGGAGAAAAGACTGGCTTTAGAATGGATGCGATCATTTAATTAGGGTTATGCGTCAGTGCCACAACAGGTTCAGAGAAGTCATAATTTAACTATAGCTTTAAATTACCCAGTCAGAAGGCGGGTGGCAGGGTTTAATGGCAGGGAAGCGCTGCCACCGAGGAGTAGGGAAAACAATTAAATAAACACCTCGAGGGGAGAAGCAGAGGGGAGATTCTGTGCAGGAGAAGGGGGCAGCCCGAGCAGGGGCTCGGTCACAGGGAATCCTGTCACACTGGAGCGGGACAGACCTCATCCAGGTGCAGGAACCACCTCGTGCTTCCTCGTCGCATGAGGTTCCCATGGCGGCGGGTCCGTGCCTGAGCCCTGTATTAATCTACCAGCCCTAAATTCCCCTTCTTCCACCCCTATGGACACGGGTCACAATAGGATTCATGCCAGGACACCGTGGCTTGGCAATAAGTGGTCTTTGATACTTCTGATCACCCCGTGATCAACAGCAATGAGCAAAAGCAGCGCATCTTTACAAACAAGGGTTTAGAAACAAGGTTGGGATTTCTTCTTTTCCTTACAGGACAAAACTTCACAAAAATATCCAGGGAAACGCCTGCTTTTCCCTTCATCTATGGAGAGACATCCACTTGGTGAGAGCACCACCTGCTTTGTGCCGCTGCAAAAAGGTCTTTTTGGTCTGTGAAGGGGATGAGATGCTGCAAAGGATGGGCATGGGCATCGACCCCAGCACTGGCACCGGCATCAGCACCGTGTCCTGCTGGGCTTTCTTGGAGGGCTGATTTGAGAGGGAAAAGTTGGGCTGTGTTTGACTTTGGGCAACAACTCAGCGCAGGGGGATGTGTGTGTGAGAGCGGAGGCGAAGGTGGATGTGTGGAATCTTGGAAAATGATACGTGAGAAATGAGTGTCATGATCAAGTGCTGCATATTGGATGGATTATTAAGGTTCAAAATTAAAACATATACAATATTGCCAATGCCAAGAGCTTTCTAATCATAAATCAGTTCCCCTGACCCCTTCACAATCATGAGATTGCCCTAAAGAGCAGGAGATTTTACATAGTAATAAATGTGAATGGGGTGTTTTTTAATTGGCCTCCCGGTTTCTGGAGCCTGCAGTGGTCACGCTTCCGAACGCTGCCAGCAGAAGGGTGTTTTGTTTGGGGTTAGTGGAGGTGGAGGGTTTCTGTAACGCTGGAGCTTTGTGAAATTACACCTTAGGGAAAAAAGCCCATTTCTCATGAGCAAACAGAGGTGAGGAAACTGGAACCCCGAGATCCCAGTGCCGATGCTGAACTCGGGGGCCAGGTAAATGGGAGCTCCTTACCTTGGGGACATCACCAGCAGTTCTGCTGCCTTCAGCAGGGCAGAAAGCCGGAGAAAACAGTTCTGTGCTCTAAGCAGCCGCTTCAAATCAGTATGATACTGCTGCTTAGGGAAGACATTTTTACATTCCCTTTTCCTTCCATCATTCGCTTTGGTTTTCCTCGTGCTTTCGCTCACGGAGGGGCTGGTACCACTTTGCACCTCTCCCTTTGCTTTCAGTCTGCTTTGCCTTGCAGTGGAGGTTCTCCTCTGTGCCCAGGTTTGTGCTGCGAACCCACGCTTCTCTTTGGGCAGAATCCCTGGAATTCTCACAGCACATGGAAATCCCAAAGGGAACCCTCAGATGCTCACCCAGTACTGACCGAGAGCTCTGCAAACCCCTTTCTGGGAGTGCCTCTTGTGAACCTGTCACCGCTACCCCGGGCCCTGCCCTCCCCGTGCTGGTACCTGGACCTGGTCCATCCCAGTTCCCGACTGCCCATAAACCCCAGTGCCTGTGAGAGAGGGATGGAAATGACTTCTCTCCTTCACCATGGCCTTAAAACTTAATAGTCTCTCAACTGCCGTGATGCAAGGGGGGGCTTTTATGGACTCACCAAGGGATAATATTATTAAGGTGTGTTATTATATTAATTCCAATATTTCATGAGATGGGGTGGGGGGAGAGGATGAAGAATAAAACCTTTCACTGGGGAGTTCCAGGTTCTTTCCCCCCAGGGCTGCACGCAGTGGTCAGTGAGAGCTGCCAGGACTCCTGGGGTGGCAAAGCCACTGTCACCTCCTCCTGTCCCTCCCCTTGTTCCCAGGCATCTGTGGAGGTCCTGGTGGGACCAGGCATCCGCTAAATACCTTCACTGCCCAAACAAGTGCCACTTGATTGTCTCCTTTCCTAATCTCATCTCTTTCTCCTTCTTTCTGTATTTCCCTCTTCCCTCCTTTCTCCCTGTTCCTACTTCTCCATCCCTCTCCAAGCCAAAGTGCCTGCTGGGATTTTGGAGTCCAGCCACTGCCCAGCTTTCACCGTGTGTGGGCAACACCAAACAAACAGACTGTAAATAAAATACCCTCCCTCTCACACACACACATATTTTCTCCATTACCTCCGCTAATACTGTCTTTCTTCCATCTTGACTTCAATGTTGTTTTTTGTCTCTCCCAAACCCCTCCTCCTCCTCCTCCCTGCAATTTATTCCAGCTGTGAAAACCTTTCTGCCATCCCTCTGCCACACGGCGGATAGGTGAGTGGCAGCGAGAGAAGCCCCTCTAAGCCACTGTGGCTAATCTATCCCACATGTGTGCCTTGGCGGGCGTCCCGCGCCGGAGCCCGGCCGGACCCTGCGGCTCCTGCCAGAATCAGCCCAGCCCTTCGCAGGCTCCAGCCCAGGCGATTCCCTCCCTGCGCCAACGGGAGCAGCACCGTGGATGGAACGGGCTCCCTGGGTCTTTGCTGCATCCTCTGGTACTTGGTCCCACAGTGTGAGCCAAAGGGGTGAGATGGAGGAAGGATCACCATGGGGAAGACAAGGGAGGACAAGCTGTGAGCACATCATAGATCACAGATCGGGTTGGGTTGGAAGGGGCCTTAAAGCTCATCCAGTTCCAATCCCCTGCCATGGGCAGGGACACCTTCCACCAGACCAGGTTGCTCCAAGCCCGTCCAAACTGGCCAACTTGTCCCAGATCCCATCCGAAGCCATTCATGGAGTAGAGGGAAGGGTTTGGCTTTTGCATGCCCTATAACCATACACGAGTTCTCCCTCCATGAGCTGGGAAGGGGACCCAGGGACCCTGACACCTCAGCTGTGGACACTGAACTGTGCAGCTCTAACATATTCAGCTCCCTCTGAGGCTGATGGAGACAAAATCAAAGTAAACCCAGCGCATTACTCCAGCCCCATGACACTGTGTTAGTCAATAATAAATCCTGTTCATAAGCACGGGCGTGCATAAAAAGATCAGATCATCAAATCCCCGCAGCTCTCTGCTGTGGGGTTGGGCTTTAATAGACACATATTGAGGCTTTGGCACATCAGTGTTCAGTGCTGGTCAGTACTTTGTTCCACATCTACTGTGCGTCGCTCAGAGCTGCCAGCCAGGGCAGTGCTGTGGTACCCAGGGGAGGGCTGACAGCCCTGGGGACCTGGGGGAAGAGCCTCACTAAACCCTTAAAGACCACTTTATTTAACAGAGAGCTTCAGTTAAGCAGTGGCTCCTGCTGGGCTATTTTCCTGGCTTCCCTCTGGTATCAACACCAAGCAAATAGACAGGGATTTCCCGTCACAGCCCGGAGATGCGGCAGGAGGAGAGGTGGAATCCCTGCTTTCCAGCAGGTTTGAGGCAGGAGTGGGACGTGCCCATGGTCCTATAGAGCTAATTGCCATCCTCAGTGTGGCCTCGAGGCTCTCTGGAAGTTGTGTCTTGTCTGACCATGTGGCTTGTTTGGATTTTAAGCTAATGAGGACCTTTACATGCACCTTCCCTATGCCAGGCAGCTTTTCCCTGCCCAGGCTGTGCTACCAGCCACACTTGGAAATAGGAAAGACCTGGAGGAGGCCGTGTCCCCCCGGTGACACCACCTGAACCTGGAGAAACAAGAGCACTTGAGAGTATTTGCCCAAAATGAAGTGACCACTGGCTCCTCACCAAGCTTCACCGCTGCGATGGAGCCTCCTACCAAAACCGCACCCAAGCGCCCATCAGAACCACACACATACACCCTTGTCACCCTCAGGTGTTGTATCTCATTGACTGGAAAGGAAGCTGGGGCAGAGCAATCAATCAGTGAATCAATTCACCTGTCAATGACACTTTTCTCACCTTGCTATCGGGGCTGCAAATGCAAGAAGCCAGAGTCTGCTGGAGGATGGGTGTGCAGGTGAGCTCCTTTGCACCAGGATGAGTTATCAGCTGCAACCTGTGTTCTTAGATAAAGCTTTTAGAAAGGCAGAAGCTTGTAAAACAAATAACAAGGAGCTTCTCTTAGGGGATCTGTGTCTGAGGCAGGGCAGAGCATTGCTGGGCTAAAGGAAAGCTGCGTTTGATGCGCATACTGAGGGTGTGCGTTGCTCAAACACACCAGTGAGGTCCTGACTCCTCCAAAGGGAACATCTGCTCAGTAAATGCTGTCTCCCACCTGATGGAAGCAGTTGAGCAAAGGTGTGGATTTGTTCCAGATGGGGAGTGAAGGTGCCATCATCTGAATTCAAACCAAAAATGTACGTGTTGAGCCCTGCTGAAGGGATCATCTTCCCACACCCGCTGCTTCCAAGCAGGAGGCAATGTCCAGAATGAGAGAGTGCAGCGCGAGGTGTGAGGATCTGCTTCTGCCCTCATCTTCTGCCTCTTCCCTGCTGTTCTTCTCCCCCTACATGACCAACACAAAGGGTGAGGTCCTTTCTTCGTGCTTGGGTGTTTGTGGGGACGTCCCCGATCATTTCAAAGAGCAAAATGTTTGACTGCAAGATGGAATCCCACAGCCTAGAGGGAAACAGCTCAGGCAGTGAGTAAAGCCCCTTTTAGCCCTTGGACCTCAGGGGCAGAAGGAGAGAAAGGACCCCGGGGTGATGGAGCAGAGAGGGGCAGCAAGCCTGGGAGGGCAGCAGCGATGTCCTGTGGGATCTTGACGGCTGGGACACGAAGGTGTGGAGAAGAAAGGAGAGTGATGGCCCTGGATTTCCCCCAGATGTGTGGCGGGCCCACGTGATTGATGGCATCTGTCTTTTGCTTTATTAAACTTGTGCAGCCATGTTCAGCCAGGGATTTGCAAGCGGCTTAATGGGTATTAGGGAGGAATCTCCTGGCAGGACAGGGAGATTTCAGGGGTTTGCCAAGCCACTGGCAGGAAATGTCCTGCACCACGTGGCGTGTCCTGCAGGACAGGGGCTGCTGCCCCGGGAGCCAAGGGAAGGGCCAATGGGTGATCCTGCCGGGCTGCACTGCCCGAGGCTGGAATTGATGCCATGGTTTGCTGAATCCATGGGTCCTGAATCCCAGCTCAGGTAGGAACATCCAGAGTGTCAGTTCACTGGTGTGTTCAGGGACAAGCTGGCGCAAAAGTCCCCTTTCTGTGGGCCTCAGAAAGGATTTGGAGAGACAAGTTAATGCAGGACCCCAGGTCTGTCCTGGGCTCTGCTGCTGGGTCAGACCTTTCCCATGTGCAGGCTTGTGCCTTTTCCTTCTCTTTTCCTCTTTGATGGGGATTTCAGGGTGCCAGACCTTGTGCCATAACCTGTTTTTCCTAGTTAGAGTAGGTGCACATTGGGCATGAGTGTACATATAGATATCTATGTAATGCTTGTGTGTTTGTATGTGCAGAGTGGGGAAGGCTGACACAGAACTTTTCAACTGCCAACATTTGCACCTTAAAAGCCTGATTAAATAGAAAAGTTCCTCAGCTGCAGACCACTGCGGTGCCTTCCCCGCAACCCCTGACCTGAGAAAACACTCGGGGATATTTCCAAGTTGATTCTCCATCCATATTAACACAGCACCACCTGCCCAGGGCACTGCTGCTGTGCCAGCACAATGCCATGGAAGAAGCTTCCCTCTCCTCTGCCCCAAGCACCCAACCCCTGCGGGTTACATTCCCTTCTTTCAGTTATCGTGACCCTTTTCTGCATTACCTTAAAGCCTTTTTGTGATGGAAGAGCACGCCTGGACTAGACACTGCCATAGGAAAGGGTCTGCTTTTTCCTCTGCCAATCCCTCTCCTTTAATCCCTCACCTCCGTCACTCCTGGCTCTATCCACACCCTCTCCGCCCCGGGCACATCACCATCACAAGTCTCGGCACCAGCTCAGGCCTCTGAAGCACTAACAGGATTTAGAAATGAAATCGGTTTGGTTTCTTTCCATTCAAATCCCGATTTCCACTTGGGGGAGTTGGGGTTTTTTTGTTCCAAGCCTGGCACAGCAGCCCCGTGCTTGGGTTTGTATTGCAGGACAAAGCTGGGAACCTCGGGTACCACTTCCGCAGGGTGAGTTCTAAAGGGGTTCAAAAGAACTTTTCCAAACACAAAGAAAGGGGATTTGGGGAGAAGGGGACCCCGGAGCAGCGGGATCCTCGTGAATCCTGGCGATTCCCTCCTCCAAGGCCAGAGCCGAGGAAGCAAACCCCGGAGCTCCAGCCCAGCCCCGCTCGGGAACGTGGCCTCTGGCCTCTTATCCCTCCTTCCTCCCCGCAGCCTCTGCACTCCCTCCTTCCCAGCCTCCCCTCCTGCCTCCTCCCCAGCTCCTTGTTTTTCTTATTTTAATTTTTTTTTCCCCTTTTTTTTTTTTTCCAGGGATTTTTTTTTTCGGTGCCTCTCTTTGTCAGAATTAGTCAGGGCTGAGCTGCCTCCACTCCCCAAGGAGACCCTATTTCACCCTGCCTAAAGTTCACCGCCTTGTCAAACCGAGCTAATCTCCTGCCGGGGAAGGAAAAAGGCTCATTTCAAACTGCGGCCCATTGGGGAGCGCGGGGGGAGGAGGAGGTCTTCCTGGCTCCAGCCTGAAAAGCCCCCGGACAATAATACCCCTTTTGTTCTAGGACAGTGGGAGGGGGCGCGGCGGTGGGAATGAAAGATGGGGGATATTAAAGGAGCAGGTGAAAGACATGCGTCTTCAACAGCCACAGATAAGAGGCGACCCCCTTCTAATCTGACTGAAGCTTATTATCTTACTGCCACAGTCATTACTATTAATATTAAATATGAACAAGGAAAACTGCATGAGACAACAACCTAAAAGAGCCTGCGCTGAAGCAGCAGCAGACGCGGAGGTAGAGCCAGCGGCTGGGGCCGGCTTCGGAGCCGGGGGAGTGGAGATGTTCCTGGGGCTGGAGGAGTTGGTCTGGCTGCAAGATGTCCTTTCGGGTCAAAGGGTTTGGTGAACACAACGCTTGAGCCAGAGGCTCCCTTCGTACTTCCCTTGGCAGAAAGCAGCAAACTGGGGGGGTTCTCAGCGTGCGGGGGCGGGGGGGGAGTTGAGGTGCAGAGATGCGCCGTGCTCCGGCTCTCCAGGGGCCCTTCGGGATGAGGCCGTGGGGCACTCCCCCATCCCTCCAGATGTTCCATAAGGGAGGAATCGGTGTGTGCACAGCCCAGTGGAGGGGAGGAGGGCACGTGGAGAAACTGGCTCCCCACTTCCACCACTACACGTGTCTTCTGCTCGCCCAGCATCTCCCACACCTCACTCCCCTTCCTGCCGGGCAATGTGGCCCCGAGCCCACCGGGAAGCGCCTGCGACTCTTCCCGGAGTGTCCCCCGCAGCTCCGTCCCTGCCACAGGTGGCCTTGGGAACAGGCTCTTTGTCCCGTTTCCCCCTCTGCCAAGGTTTCCTTTGTTCCAGCAGCCCCTGGGCTCTCCGGGGCGGGGGATGCTCCCGGAGCCTGTTTGCTCAGCGCTCGCCCCAGCAGCCCCGCGCTGCCTCGGTAAATACCAACCGTGCAGCGCAGGCGGCTCCGGAGGTGCCTCTCCCACCAGGAGCCCCGCATGAGCCGGGGGGAAGCAATTCCCTTCCTAGCGCAGGGGAGCAGAGGGCTTCTTTTTGCTCTGATCTCACAGACCCTGCATGGAAGGGAATGGGGGGATTTGGGAACCGGGGGTTAACACATGTCCCCTGAGCATCCCTTTTGCAGCAGCCAGAGAGGCAACGCGCCCAGCCTGGCGCCGTGGCTGAGCCCCTCTCCTAGGCAGGGCCACACTCATGCCCCAGAGCTCCCAGTGAGCACAGGGACTGGTGAAGATGGGTCCGAGCTGCTCTCAGCGCAGCGGACACTGCCTCCTGTCAGATGGGGGGGGATGCCCTGCTGGAAAAAGATCCAGAGGGGGCTTTTCCACCCTGGGCAAGGAATGCCAACGGCAGAGCAGCAGTGCTGCATCTCACGGTGCTCACTGGACTGTCATTTATTAACCATGCTCGGGCAGGAGGTGCTGAAGGGGGAGGAAGCCTCCCGGAGGGGATTTGTCTGCTGGTTTGGGGAGGGAGCTGGGGGCTATAACCCCCTGCATAGTGCAGATGTTGCAGCAGAGCCTGTGAATGAGGATGCAAAAGGACCTTCCAGCACGGTTGTGCGTCTGGGGAAGCATGGTCAGACCCAAAGGCTCCCGGGTCTCATCCTGAACCCCACCAACCTCACTGCAACAAAAGGGCCTCTGAAGGGCCCCATCGGCGCTGCTGCACCTGCGGCAGCACAGGGCACCGCGGCCGTTCCCAGGGCGTCGCAGTGGGAGAGCTGCCACCGGGGCGAGGCTCCGAGGAGGAATGTTCGCAGCGGCCTCCTTTCCCTACAGTAAACATGAACGGGTGACCCCGGAGCCACAGGCAGGGGCTGAAACCGGCTGCGCGCTTCCGAGCCCTGGGAATGCGGCGGCCGTTGCGTCGTGCCGGGGACCGCAGCGACTCAGGGCTGCAGGTCCCTGGTCCAGCCGTGTCCTGCATGAGCTGCCGGAGTTTGTCCCTGCATGGAGGGATGGAGAATGGGGCTATTTCCTGCCAGCAGCTGGCTAGGATGCATGGAACTGGCAATTGCTGATGCTGAGATGCGTTGGTGAAGTTGCATCGTTATAGTCTTTACCTACAGCTGGCAGAATTGGGCAGGATACGTGAGGGAACAACTTTTGCAGGGCTCTCTCTTGTTTCAATCTAAGGCAAGCTTCCGGAATGAAATGGGGAAAATCCCTGCAGGGAAATAGCTCAGAGCCTTGCAAAGGTTTGCTGGGATGGAGCAGAAAGGGGAATGATTGCTCTTGGAATTAGCAGGTCTAGAAAGCATCAAATCAGGGCTTGCTCTGTTACACTATAGCATTGACTTGTGGGGTTTAAGAGGAACGTTTCAGGAGCCAAAAGCCTCTGAGTGGTTTTTACCCTTTGCACCCAGAGCAGATGGATGTAGCTGGGCTCTGAAGGAGGTAGGAGCCTGGGGGGTTGCATGCAGGGGTGACACGCTGGTGGCATCACCACACCATGTGCCAAGGGAAACCAAAGCCACTGACGGGCAGAGGCCGATTCACCACCCCTTTGGGTCCAGACGTAAGAAGTGAGGCCTGAATCTCACATGTGGGAAGGCTCCACAGCTCATCACCCTGAACAGGGCCCAACACCTCTGAAGGGGAATGCCTTGCTGTTACCACATGTAGCTCCATTTCAGTTTAACTCAGTTCAACTCCTTTGCCCTCCTTGAGACAGAGAAAATTCACCATATTAATATTATGGGGCCCACACCATTATGTGTTCAATGTCTCTGAACACTAACTCTGCCCCAGAAGGGCACGGGGGATCCCACAGTTGTCATTGAGTCAGACCTGGAGGGGTGATCCGTTGCTTGGTTTCAGCCTGATCTGTGTTTTCATGGCCTCAGTCCATGGAGCAGGCTGGAGGCTGTCACAGTATCCCACTCACCGGCAATTTTCCACTCCTGTTTGTCAAAGCCAGGTACGTTCTTTTTCGCTCTAGACAGCCTGAATGTGCTGTTCCTTATCTAACCTTGTATTGATGTGTCTGCGAGACAAGGTATTCAGTGTGTGTCACTCCTGAATCCTGGTATTCAGGACATGCTCTGGGTGAGCCGCTTACATCTTTGCACTTCACACTGCACGAGACTTTTCCTTTGCAGCTCTTAAAGCACTTTGGTAGTTAGTTCATTACTCTTCCAGTTTATAAACCAGTAATAAGCAGTGTCTTTAGAGACAAGCCAGCCTTTGACACACACATGAAACCCCGTCAAGTCAAGGGGAAGGAGGCAATACCACACATACAACAGCAGAGAACCAGACGGCCCCCAAAATAAACCCAATTCCCTGTGCTGAGCAAAGTGCTGCCTGATAGCGTTCAGCTTGAACCAGGCAGGACGCCTGCGCTTCCTGAGACGTGGGCTATGCTGCTCTTAGCAAGTCCAAATTAAGCCTCTGAGGATGGGTATTTGCTGTATCTTTTGCTCTTGACACAACAAAAACAATCTGAAGAAGCTCCAAAAGCAGCCAAATAACTGTGTCTGCTAAAGGTGTGCAAACCCCTGTCCCGCTGAGTGCTTCTCTCTCTTCTCTTCCAAAGGCTGTGCCCAATGTTGTCCCAGTGATGGGCACAGCCCGATCACCAACAGAAACCGGGTTCTGCCCCTTAACTTTAACTAAACATTGGCTTAGGACATTCAAGCCCCAAACCACTCATCCTTTGGGCAATACCGCTTCAAAGGCCATCCCTTTTCCAACCTGAGAGCCTGAATCTAGGCTCACAAATCCCTATTGAAGCAGCTGAATGAGAATCCTCCAGAGTCTGTAACTCCTGGGGGATGGAGATGTGCTGTGGTTAACGCTGTGGTTAATGCTGTGGTCGTCCTTATCATCATCACCAGCCCCAACCAGGGTGCCGGGTACTTCACAGCTCGTAGGAAGGAAGAGTTCCTTCTGGAGGACAGGGAAATCTGTCTCTGTGATGGATGGTAGGAGCTGTGGGTGTGGAAGGTGGCAGGCAGACCTCTGAATGTGCTCAGATGTGCACCGCAGTGGGTCAGGAAGTGGGGTTTTCTGTGCTGAAAACATGAGGTTTGTTCAAGGGAGAAGACAAATCAGCCTCGGAGCTATCCCAACACACGGGGGGGGGGGGATCCTGGATCCCGGTCTCTGGAATACCCAGGATGGCCACTGCCCTTTTGGAATGAAGCGGGGCTTGGCCCTGCGATGGTTCTCAATGATAAGTGGAATAATCCATGGGATAAAGACACATTTCACATACGGAAGCCCTCACCACCCATATTGGCATGGGAGAAACCCGGTTTTCCATTGAAACCCTCTCTGGGAGGGTTTCCAGCAGGTTTATGCATGCATCTCTTGGGCCATGTGGACTCCATAGCTCAGGTTTTCCCTGCCTGGAGCCTGGCTCCGAGCACATGGAGTTTGTTCCCCTAAACCAGGAATATCCTGGGCACCAAACCCAGAGCAGTTTGTGTGTGTCCAGCTGGGAATGAGCAGGATTCAGTGCCTCGCCGGTGTCCGGGGGCGCTGGAACCTCGGGGCTGTGCCACTGGAATTCTGACTGATCCCAGGGAAAAAGAAAGAAAGGCAAAGAAAGGCAAAAAAAGGCAAAAAAAAAAAAGGCAAAAAAAAAAAGCCAGAGGGGGCAGGGAAGTTGGAATGAATAAAAGAGCGGGATTAAAAAAAAAGAAGGAGAAGAGAGTTTAGGAAAAAAGGGAGAAAAGGAGAAAGAGCTTCACAAAGTGCCACTTAATTCAAAGCTTTGACTTTGGCTTTTCCACCTCGGAAGCATGAAAGCGGCTAAATTAGCAAAACAGAAGTAAACTGTTGACTGCTTCATTGCAGGATTAAGTGTGATAAATGGAGGTTTTGTTCAGCCTCTGTCCAGATGTTGTGTCTACACTGGGTGGGTTTTTCCTTCTTTTTTTTTCCTTCTTCTCCTCCTCTTTTTTACATTCTTGGCCTAAGGCCCATATATATTTTGGATACTGCAGGGAGTATATAATATCATTGGAAAATGATGTGGTCTGGTAACCTTTTAAATAACATTTCCTCCCTCCTCTCTTTTCTAATAGTTTGTTTTTCTTTCCATGTTTTCCTTTTGGGGGGGGGATTTTATTTGTTCTTTTTTTGGGGGAATTCAGGAGGCCGAAGTTTTAAAACAAAACACAGCAAACACCCCCCTCCCCCAAAGAAACCAAAGCAAGAAAACACCCCGTTCCCCTCCCCATTTAGAGGGGGGAAAAGGGAGTTAAGGGACTTGTAAGGGCGCAGGCGAAGGATGTGTTTGGGACTTTCCTTTTTTCCTGTCTAGAAAACCTTCCTGATTATATTGTAACGTTCCCAGTGCACGTGGCCTGGCAGCTGGACCGGGCCAGGGGCAGAGATCCCGGCTTCTCGCACTCTTTGCTCTCTCAGAGCCCCCCGACCCCAAAAGCATTACTTTTGGCCTTCCATTCCATGAATCGGAAGTACCTGTCGCTGCTGGAAGCGGCTGATGTGCGGCCTGTCCTGCATCTCACACAGCATCCGGTGGGAATTCAGACTCCAAACTAAGCCGGGAAGGAGGTGAGGGCAGTGCCTGCAGAGCTGTGCCCAAGGGGATGACGGAGCCAACCTCTTCCCTGTGTTCCCTAAGTTTTTAGCATCCCTCCAGTAGCACAACCCTATCCTTGCATCACCACCATGGGCCTCACTGCTCCCCTTTTGCCTTCAGGGCTCTCCACAGGGCTTTTTTCCAGAGTCCACCTTAAAATCCCATCCGTGCCTCCCTTGGCTCAGCCTGGCTCGGGAGAGGAGCCCGGCCCAGGCTAAAACTGTGCTCTTGCCTCAGCTCACCACTTCAAGGCAGTTAGAGGAGCACTTGGGGGCTCACCCCATGGAAGCAGGACCACGCTGGTTTAACCCTGTGAGGACAGAGCCCTGCTCCCTAGGGTGTCACCCTCTCCCTTGGTGTGCAGCAGGCAAAGGGTGGTAATGAGGGTACCAAAATGGGTTGATTTAACCCCGTTATAAGAGCCAGTGAGGGTTTGTCGCTGAGGGGATTTGGGCAGGACAAAACAGTGTGTTCACTGCCCTAACACAGGGCTTTCCCCCTTGGAGCATGGTTGGACGTCAGCACCAACACTACTTAGGACTAGTTTTCAGTGAGTATAACAGCCCTTACTGCTTCCCAAGGCAAGGCAATGGGTGAACCCACTGGGTCCCCCGATCACTGCCGGGCTGGTGTGACTTCTGGGAAGGGATATGGAAGCATCCCTAAGGCAGTGCATGAAACCTGCCGTGGCTCTCGGATGCTGCCCCTGCTTGAGGCACAGAGCCCGGGTACCCCTTTCCCAACAGAGCACTTCCTGCGCCCAGGGCTGCCCGGGGACATTCCCCATTCCCCATTCCTGTCCCGTGTGGTTCGTTTTTATTTCCAGGGTGATGTGAAAGCTAAAAAGGTGAGAATTTCAGCAGATAAAAACGCGGAGCAGCAGCCGCTCGCAGCAGTAAACACCTCGGGACGCCGCGCTGGGCTTTTCTCCCCTCCATCACCTCCTGCCTCCCTCCTCTCCCTTCTCCTTCCCTCCCTCTCTCTCTTTCTTAAGGTAGCAGCATGGGAGCTTTGCCAAAACACTGCGGTCCCGTGGGGAAGCTTTCCTCTCACTGAAAGAGCCCTTGCGCCTGCCAGCCCAATTAAAACAACGTGAAGGGAAAGCAGCATCTGGAATTGCGCTGCCTCTCACAGCCAAGTCACAATTGTTTAGTCTGAAAGTCGTTTCAGGGAGAGCGGGGCTGGCTGCCTGCGCTGCGGCCCCCACATCTGGATTTGCGGCTAGACAGCCTCTTTGGCTGCAGTCCTGTGTGCATGTGCATTTTTAACTTTAGGATATGCTGACAAGTTAAGAAGTCAGAAAGTCAGTCACAGTAACAGCCTCCGCGGCCCCTTCCTCCCTCCGCCCCTTTCTAACACACACACGCAGTTGACTAAATACAATTTTCTGACATCCTTTCATCTGGAGAGAGTTTCTTCCCTTTCCAGCCTGCAGCTCGGGTCCCCGATGAGTTATTCGAGCTGAGCCAACACATGTGAACAAAAAGTCTTCTCTTTTGGTGGATGCTCAAGGGCCCGTCTGTGCTACCCACGTTTCGCCGGCAGCGGGGCTCCGTCGCGCTCATGCCGGGGCCGCGGTGGCCGCTGCCGCAGGGACCCTGTGCCGAGGGGGTTGCTGGTCACCAGCCCCGGTGGTGGTGGTGGTGTGAGAGGGGCCCCGATGTGATGGGGTTGAGCTGCCTATTGGGGTGTGTGGAACTGCAGCAAAGCGAGCTTCCAATGCCAACCGCTCCCAAGTAGCCCCTCCATGATGTGAACGCAGCTTTGGCCCTCATTTAGGTTTTCCCTCCTGGCTGTGGCTGAGATGTCGGGGAGATGGACACTGATTCTGCAGGTGGGATCCCCCCTGAAAGGGACAGGGAGGGTACATCTGAGCTTTCATAGACACAGCTCAATGAAGGCCGTTGACCGCATTCCCATTACAGCTTGCACTTGTTCATGCAGAGCCCAGAAACACCCGGAGCCCTCACTGGTGTGGTTTTGCCATCTCAGGAGCCAGGGCAAACTGTAGAGTGGGGCTGGCCCACAGGATTCCCATGGAGAAACAGCTACTCAACCCATTAAAGCAAATGTCATAAATCCAGGGTCTGAAAAGATGGGGGGGGGGGGAACACTCTGAGGTTTTCCCTCCGGGAAAGCAGCTTCTTGCCTTTTTCCCTTGGTTTCCACCTAGAACTAAGTTTATCCTGCCCCTCACCCCAGCATCAGGCCTTTGCTCAGCCCAGGTTAACCAGCACCCAGAAACGGGGCTCCCCAGATGCCGGACACATGACAGGGGGATGCTGGGGAATGGCTCTGCCCTGATCCCATGGGATTTGAGGGGCTGTGTTCCGAGGGCTGCTCCTCCCTCACGTCTCCCGCTGTCCCTGCGCACAGCAGCGTCGCCACCAAACTGGTTTAGCAGCTCTGCAGGGTGAGTTCTGTTGTTTCGAAAGCTCCCAAATCCATGTTGTTCACCAGGTTCTCCTGTATAAATAAATACCAGCATTTCTCTCCTGACCTTTGCTCTTTTGCCGCGTTTCTCCTAAACGCAGAGCATACGAAACCGCAGCCCGAATCGCCCTGTCTCCATGGCTCCGTGCGTGGTGGTGCAGGGAGACATCTGGGACCTGTCTTCTTCATCCTCCTCCCTCCCTGCAGCCCTGGACTTTGGACTTGCAGGAGACCCAGACTCATCCGAGCTTCTGCCTTGAGCTGAGGGGCCGGAGGAGGGATGGAAAAGCAGTGCCATCAGTGCCAGCATTCACAAATCCCACGTGGGGCCTCCAGCTTGTTCCAAAAAGGGCTGAAAACCCACACCACGATGCGGTAATGACTGTCCCAGATACAGTTATTGGGGTTTTCTTTATTTGCCGCCTGCTTTCCAGGCCTGCCAGGACAGCAAGGTCATATCTCCAAGTGGGGCTGGGTGGCCAGAGCTTTTGCAATTGCACCAGGAGTCTCCTGGTAGCCAGTGTTTACTCTGAAACCTGTTGTGTGGCTTTGTTCGCTCCGGCTGGATCAAACACAGCAGATCCAGGGGAGAGAAAATAGGCATAGAGCAGTAAAAGAAAATAAGGCCCCTAAGAGCCTTGAGCTTATTGCAGTCTTCTCCCTGCTGGACCTGCAAGAGCAGCCCTTTGTCCTCTGGCTGCATGGCAGAGACCCCAAGGATACGGGGTGATGGAGCATCCTAGTGCTGGCTCTAAGCTCACCCGCCCTGAGGGTGTTCTTGCTGCTGGGAAGCTGTGCCTGCCCTCGATCCCTCCTGACTGATGCCTGGGTAAACTCGCCTTGTTTACCCATGTGGGTGTCACACTGACAACAAGCAGGTCTCTACCTGAGTGTGTCATAAGCGAGGGAGGACAGTAAATAAGAAGTGACACGTAATGCTGCAAAGCCCTGGGCTGCTGGGAACAAGGGAGCAGCTTCCTCCTCTGCATGGCACGTTGCAGCAGAAGCAAATCGAGGGCTTGGTCATCTCCTTGGAAAACACTGGAGAAAATTACATAAACTGCTGGGAAAAAAGGAGAAGGAATGTTTTACGCTGTCACCAGACTGCGGGGTCTTTGGGACAAGGATCCTATCCTGAGCTTGCCCAGCAAGGCGGCTGAAACCTGTCACTGCAAAGCCACGGGCAGGATGCAAAAGGCCCCATTTAAAATCCAGGTGTGATTCCTAAGCACAGTGGGCAAACTCTCTTCCCGCTGAATGGTTCAGCTCCTCCAAAAGCACTTTCAATCTGTCTTCTCCCATTTCTTCTCTTCACGCTGGAGTCACAAGCAGATCAGCCTCCCCCGAAGCAGGACCATCGAGTGTTTAAACTCAGGTCCAATTCCTCCCATTTACTTCCCAAGTGTCCTTGAGCACATCATTTCCCTCTGCCTCAGGTTCCCCACCTGTGAAATGGGGCTGAAAACGCACCCAGACAATATAAAGTGCCTCAGGCGGGACAGAGCCGTCTGCGCTGCGCCGATGTCCCTCGGGTTTAATGAAACCTGCTCTGCGGAGCGAGCGACGTGACCGCAGCGTGACAACTGCAGCCGCCTGCCCCGTGGAGGTGCTGAGCCGTCTGCCATGGCGCTGCTGGAAATGGCTCATCTCAGGCAGCCCCACACCGATTGCTGGATGAAATATTGCCTGGGAATAACGTCTGCCGCGGGATAGCAACAGCGGATGCTGGAGCTGCAGAGCGGGGATGCTGAGTTTGACTTTACCAAGGGCAAAACTTCGCCTCCTGGTCCCCTCTGCCCGTGGCACACGCACACACACACTCATGCACCCACAGTCGGAGTTTCTGGGTTTATTTTATGTTTTCCCTCGTAAAGATTTGTGTCCGTGCTGCTCTCCTATCAAAGCCAGCAGTGGCCCCTAGGATAAACATGCGGTCAGAAGACAGAAAACTCCAGGCTAAAACACTATTCGTTTCACCCATAGCAGCATAAACTGAGAGGCTTTTAAGAAGGGCGAATGGTTTTCAGTAAATCTCTCATATCAGCAGAAACCTTTGAAAGAGTTTGTTTAAAGGCTGTGGAGATAAACAGCCCAGCCAAGTGTTTGTTTAAGATGTATGTACTCTGTGTCGACTGGTAGGCTGGTATTTATATCAAGGGGGGGAAGGAGGGCTGGGATCGCTTTGACCCTTTGCTAGCTCTGGCTGCAGAAACTGAGGTGCTTTGGGAGCCGGGGGGTCCGGGCTGGATGTCACACGGGGCCCTGGGCTGTAGTGAAGGGTGTGCGCTGATGTGTGAGGGTGTTGAGGGCTCCGGCTGTGCAGAGGCGTGCAGGGGTCCTGCCTGGGATCTCTGTGCCAGGCACCGGGGAGATAAATGGCTGCTGAGGGAGTCCCTGCCTTGGACAGCCTGAAGCTAAGCCCCACGGAGGGAAGGGAGGAAGGAAAGAAGGATGAAGAACCCCGGGAAGCAGATGGGTGAAGCTCAGCACAGCTTGCCCTTGGCCATGGGAGCTCAAAGCCAGCGCCTGAGCCTTTGGCTGCTGCTGGAAGCGGCCTTTGGGCAGCTCAGCAAAAGGTGACTCAGCACGAGCAGGGTCCAGGCTTCTCATGTCCCTGCAGGGATCCGGATAGGAGAGCACAAGCAAAGGAGAGCAGAGACTCCCCTGGAGACAAGCTGGTTCTGTCACCTTCCTTTCAGACCTGGGTGTAAATCATCCAGATGGCTTTTCCCCCCTACACCAAACAAGGTGTGGATGCTGAGCAGCCTGTCTCTGGGAAGGAGGTGCTGTCAGAAGGGACTTGCTCTAGATCTACGCTTGTGTGACAAGCAGCAGAATTTGGCCTGTTTCCTGGGCTGGGAGGGTGTGCAAGATCCATCAGCTGGCACATGAATAACACTTATAGCATCTCCCCTCATCCTGAAGGATGCCACAGCGCAGGCCGGGTGCACTCAGTGCTCTTTCTTCCACCCCTAGGACAGATCCTGGGGTAAGGATCAGAGTGTTCCACACATCTGCAGCCATGGGAAGTGAAGGGAAAATGCTGCAAACAGCTGATTGTCAGGTGGAAATGGAACACTGAGAGCCCAGAGCTCAGCTGGTTTAGATCAGCGCCTTCACACTAGTTTATAGTGGCTGATGTGGTCCCAAGTGTTCCGAGTTGCAGCCAATCCTCAGCATGGGCAGCCCTGGGATACTGGGATTAAAGGGGCTCAGTTTGGTGGGTGCTTCCCTGAGAACAGGAGCCCCTCTCCCTGCAGTGGTATTTGCACCCTGCAGGCGCTATGTTGGGGTTGTGGTTTGTATCCCCTCATATGATGGATGAGGTTCACGCGCCTGTCACAGGAGCATTCGATTTGGAAGGTGAGTCTGGACTTGGGTAGCGAGTCTATCCGTACGTGATGTTTCATAGCACAGGCTGCTCTCCTAACCTGCTCTGTGTTGTGTTCAAGCTGGTGGGGCCCCAGCTCCTGCAGGTGTTGTAGAGATTTGTAATCAGTGCAAATCCCACAGCTGAAAAAGAAAATCCAACCCACAGAGAGAAAAGAAACTTTTTAATGGGGAACTGAGGTTTGGAAGTAAAAAATCCTTCAGTTGACCAAGGGGTTTGGTTACAGAGAATCCGATGCTCCTGTTCGGAGCCTTCGAAGCTGTTGTAGTTTTTAAGTGTTAGGCACTAAGTGTTCTCCAAACAAACCTATTCAAAGTGCTTGCCCGGTCCTGGTGATGCTCTCAGCCTGTTCCTGTTCCCCTGTTTCTACTCGGAAGAGATTGCTGAAGCTGACTGGTTCTTGAAATGGTTCCGTTTGGCCCAACCCAGCAGTTTTTGTTGTATTTGCCCTCATTGCTCACTGAACTGCCTGTTCAGATCCCAAGTTATTGAGGACCTTGATGTTTGCTATGGAAATCCAGGGCCATGCTGATCTCTTCTTCAAGCCGTGTTATGAAAAACACTGTGGCCTCCTTTGGTCACATATTGCCAAACCCTCATGCAGAGTTTTCCCTAACCTCGAACTGGAAGTGAAGCCCCTTTCTGCTCCTCTCGTGCTGGGAATATGGAGATCCCTGTCCTCATCACAGCAGCCTTTTATACCACCGGGCTGTTATCTCCTGGCCTCCCTGGCCTTCTCCAGGCCAGACTAAACAGACACAACTCCTCCACTCTCTCCTCATGGGCTGTGTTTTCCAAACCTCTTATTGCTGCTTCTCTGCTTGCCTTTGAACTCCCCCTGCCACTGACTGATTTCCCCTTTGCTGCATCCCGCATGGGCAATTCCCGAGCTTGTGATCAGGCATCAATCTCACTGTTGCACCTCCGGCTCGCCAGCCTTTCGCAATGAAGTTCTAGTTCAGCTTCTTGCTTCTCATTCCCGCCCCCTTTGCCCTCATCAGTTCATTAGGTTGTTCCTTCCTTTTACTGCAATGGTTCTGAACACCCGTCCTGCCCCCCCCCCCCCCCCCCCAGCAGCAGCCCCCCTCCAATGCGCTCCTGCATGCACTGAACTTGCCACCAAAACATTACCCAGGGCAGGGCTGGGGGCAGCCCCTCCTGCCCCAGCCTTGAAGAAGTCCTTTCAGTGGGATAGCAGGATGCTGATAACTCCTGGTTTGGTTTCCCACCCAGCTGTGCCTCTGCAGGATGATGACTTCATCTCCAGACCATGTTACCTTTGTTTGCCTACGAGTCTGCACCGGAGCCTTCCTGCTCTCCCATCCCCACTCCAAACAAACCCATGTCCTCCCCATTGTCTCTTAGCTCCTTACAGATTGATTCCTTAACAATCTAGTTGTGTATTTTTCTGAGTATCAATTTATTCTGACTAATTCCCCCCTCCTCCCCCAAATCACAGACAGTGTGATTGTTTCTCCCAGTTCTCTGGGAATTCACCATCTGAGTCCCTGTTGATGCAAATCAATGAATCAGAGGTGGCTTTAGTCCCTCCTTACATAGGATAGAGAACCACAGTTTCCTCCAAGCCCTGTCCCCACTTGGAGTGGTGGCAGCATCTGAGGGGCAGTTTGTGACCCCTTCAGTGTGAAGAGCCACCAGGTCAGATACTGGAGTGATGGCAATGGAGGGAGCCAGGGCTTGTCCTGCCTCTGGTCCATGGCGATGCTTGCAGCAGATCTCTTTGTGAGCATCTCACTCAGGTTCTTTCTGTGCCCATCGCCTCTCCATGTATCATGGAAGCAAATCCTGAGAAACCCTTTCCTTCACTCAGTGGGGATTTGGAGTTTCTCGGTTGCTTTTCCAGCCCATAAGCGCCCATTCCCCTCCCTGGCGTGGTTCTCCTCCACCCCCTTCTAATGTGTGTGCAAAGGAAAGCCCTGTGTGAGACACTGATTTCAAACCCAGAAGCCAATACTTTTCTTTTCAAACCTCAGCATTTCATCCTTCCTGTAAGAAGGAAGGAAGCCCCTTTTGTTGAGTACACAGCCTGTAATTTCCCTGTCAGATCCCAGCAGCGGGTCAGTGTTGTGACTGACTGACTGAGGATCGCTCCCTTAAGGGTAATTACACTAAATTCCCTTTTGAAGGACAGCTTTCCCTGGATATGATACAAGGAACCCGCTTTTTTCCATTCACTTAAATTCATGAATTCAGCGGCTGTCACCGAGCACACAGCAGCCAGGGACTTGTGCCCCTTCCAGCTCCAAGGCAAAGCCTGAGGCCGTGGGGATGGGCACATGCAGCAGATCCCCCAACGCATCACCCATGGAGGAGCTGAGCTGGGATGAACCTGGATGGGAGCTCCTTGTGGATCCAGAGGATGGAAGAGGGGCGCAGATGGATCTGGGATTTCTCTGCCCAGCTCCACACATGATCGTGCTCTTCCTCCCTTCCCTCCACCTGGGTGGCATTGCAAGGCTTCATCCATTACTGTCTGGCATCTCGATTGCTCCTGTGGGCTCACCCACCATGTGTCCAGGAGTCACCCATCAACAACAAACAGTTAAAAGGAAGAAAATAGGCTGGAAATATCAATGCACTTTGGTAACAATAAACCCTGCTTTTAATTTATGCTAATATGTAGGGTTGTGGTGACAGTAAGAACAAAATTACAGAGTGGCTTTCTAGCTGGTAATTATCCCTCCATTTTCGTTGCTCGGGAAGATGGACACACAATTATGCTCTCTTGCTGTATATTAATACGGATTCTTGACATCTTCAGCAGACCTGGAGCTGTCATCGGGCTTTTTGTCTACTTTAATTGAAAATTAATGGTTACTGTGTTACCAGGGAAACGGTGGCAATGGACGCCAATAGCGCTCACATATCAAACAGGCACTGGTGGCATTGTCTGTCCGGGTTGACCTTGAAAGTTAAAAGAAAAACTTAAATTAAAAACCAAAAAAGGTGAGAGGGGTGGAAAAAAAGGGGGGAAAAAAAACCCTTGGAAAAAGAGGGTTGGACGCTGGGAATCAAGGGGAGGGGAGAAAGGGAAAGAGGGCTGTGAAGGAGAAACTTGGTGCTGTTTGTATCTCGCTAGGGGTTAAAAGGGAGCTTGGAAAGGAGGTGGCAAAGCGAAGGGTGTTGGAGTGTGTAACCCATGTGGTGTCTCATGAGCAGCTCCGGGCTCTGGCCTTGAGTCGCTGTGCAGGTGAGTGGTGTGTGCTGGGCAGACGAGGAGCCTGCGGATGGGCTGCAGAGAGGGATGCCAATGATCTCTGGAGATAAGAGAGCAAGGGGGAGAAAAAAGGCAAGAAAGAGGAAGAGGAAAGGGCTGAAAGGAAGAGTCCAGGTTTGCTCTGATGGGGAGGCAGCAGGCCCACAGGTGAAAGCACCCCCGTGGTGCTCTGGAGAGCTCTTGGTACCGCACTACAAGGGATCCTGCAGCCCCACAGAGGTAAGAGCTGGGGGCACGCAGAGGGGCTCTGCTCCCCCTGCATCAGGAGCCGTGGGACTTGCTCCTCTTGGAAACGCAGTTTTGGGTAGGTTTTGCTTTCCCTCGCATCAAACTTCTGCTGCCTCATCCCTCGCAGCCCACCCGGGAGGGACGCAGCAGTGGCTGCCCTTTGGGGGCTGCAGCTGGGCAGGAGAACCCCAGGGAGGAAGGAGCTCCCTGCCAACAGTGGGTCCCACCTTCTTGTACCCAAATGAGCTGCACAATTGGCCTGGCTTTCCCTCCTTGCTCTCCTTGAGGTTCCCAAGCCCCGTGGCCCTGCTTTTAGGAGCACAGGGAAAGGCAGCTGCTCCGCTTTCCCATGCGCAATAAAATGCCACCTTGGAGCAAAGGGATTTGGTAGGAAAGCTGTCACCACCCGCGGTGTGCCTGCCCCTGCCCGGGAGGAGGGCAGAGGCGTCTGGCGAAGAAGAGCTGCGGAGAATGGAAGTGGGAATCATCTGGTCAGGAAGTGAAACAGTGACATTTCAGAGCCCCCTGTGGAAAAGGTGCCCATGGCTGCTCCTGCTGCTCCAACGCATCCTCCCGTGGGACAGCGTTCGGTCTGGTCCAGCTGCACCAGGGACAGCAGAACACGCCGGCTGCATCCTCATTCCCCTTGGAATGTCTCTGCATGCAGCACCGAGGTGAACCCAGCCTCTCCAGGAAGGCAACTGGGACCCTGCTGAAGCCAGAGCCCGTCCTCCTCCTGAGCAAACAAGAAGCCAAACACAGCAGAGGCTTGCCTGAAAGCCAGAGTCGTTTTTCATTTTCCCCGCATCCCTGATCCCAACCTTAATCCCTGCTCTGAATCCTGTCAGCCAGGCTGTTCTAGCACTGACATTGCTGCAGGCATCTTCTCTGCTGCCTTCCCTCAGATCTGCCTCCTCCTGGGACATCTAAAGAGGACTCTGAGATTTCTGTGTTACTGGATGATTCGCTCCGTGCCCTGCAGCAAAGTGCTGGGATCCCAGGGGAGGATGCAGGCAGAGGGGGACGGGGCTGTGATGCCCATGGTTCGGTGCTGGTGTGTGGTGGCGCAGGGCTGTGGCCATCTCACAGGGGTCAGCCAAAAGCAAGGGGAGGGCAGGACAGGGTGCTGCCGCCTCCTGCTAGTGCTGGTGGGGAGATGAAGCTGTCACCCCAGGACACTTTATAGCAATTCTGCTGTCAGGTCGTTACCATAATGATGTGCTGGAGTATTTTGCCCAACTCTCCATCGATCTGAGGCTGTAAATGTCAGTGATAGGCACATCACTGGGGCAGGGGCTGCAGGAAGTGGCTCTGACGGGGCCTGTCTGCCTTTCCCTTTGCCACCCATGCAGCTAGGCTGGGATAACCATGGGATAACCAAGGCTGGGTGTCCCAGCCCTACCATCAGAGGGGCAGGTCCCACCAGCTCCATCCTGTTTGTGTGACACTGAGAGCCAGCGCTCCTCATGATGGTGCTGAGTCCATCTTGCTTTGACCCTCTGGGATGAGGAAAGCAAAGGAAGAAGTCTGCAGGCCCAAATGTTCTTGCTGGGCTACATCCAGTTGCAGCAGCAGCACGGGATTGCTGTAGTGTTTGGGGATGTCTGCGCCTCTGAAGCTCCCATGGCACCCAATCCCAGATCCAAACACCTCTGGGTGGGTGGAAAACTGAGGTTGTCCCATGGCTGCAGGTCACAGGCTCCCCATTCAGGCAGGTTCCTCAATACAAAGCAGCCAAGCTGAGCTGTGTGATTCCCAGCAGGTGTTCTGCTTGGACGGGGAGGGATGATGGTTTCTCACACCCACCCTCGAGCTCTGTGGCCCCTTCCCCATCAGCTCCCATGGGAAGCAGTGGAGGAGAACTGAGACTGGCAGCCCCTGGTGCTCCTGATGCTGTAAACCCTCCGAGTTACCCCAAACTCAACCCTTAGTGTAAGAAACGGAGCACTGTCTTTAGGACCTTCAAGCTGCCAAAAGGGCAAGGCTCAGATATGGAGTCCTGGGAAGGTTGTGCACCAGCACCGGTGCCTATGGTGGGGTCTGTCCCCTGATGAAGCCCTGGGACAATGGGACACCCTGACACTGGCACCTCTCTCCATGCTTTGATCGCCGCTGCTGCACGTGTCTGAGCGGGTCTAAGTGCAGCAGCATCAAGGTTTTACTGTGGTTTATGTGGGCACTTGCAATATGGGCCAGGGGTGTGGGGTGTTTTATTCTCTATGTGGGGACTTTAATAGGGCATGTTTGGATTTTATGAGCCTGAGTACATGGGGTTTATGGCAGGAAAGGTGGGCATTTTAATGAACTGCTCAAGACACAGGAACAAGAATGGAAAGATGTTTTCAATGGCCCTTTAATAAAGAACAAAGAACCCCTCCATTTAAATGGTGTAAGTAATAAAAAATGGGTGTGTATTGTTGAACATACATAGTTCCTGTGAAGTTTACATCCATTATTGACTTAACAAGCTATTCGTGTCCACTACCCAGGCAAGAATACTTATGCCTTTGGGGTTGCCAATGCAGGATGCTGGAGGCTCTGAGGTCCAGGACAGGACGGATCAGTGTGAAGCTTGGTGCGTATGGAGGGGCTGCTGCTCACCATGCTCTTTGGAGCAGCCCAGCAGTGTGGAGTGGCCAGAGAGGGCCATAGTTGGGTACCAGCAAGTCCTGGGATGCTCAGAGGGAAAAGCTCTCTGTCTGGGAACATAAAGGCATTTTCTCCCCTGGAAAATGCCTTGTGCTTGTCCCTTCCCATGGCAGCGTGGTGGGTGAGGGCAGAGCATCCTGTGGGGTGAGCACACTGTGAGCAGCAGGGCTGGTGCCCAGGTGCTGAACCAGTCCCATGCCAGATCCAGGGGCAGTCTTTTGGCCGGTGCTCTGCTGCTTCTTGAGCAGATGCAAGTCAAGTGGGCTCAGAGCACGCGGCATCCTGCAGGACCCTGGGGTGGGGGGGGCTGGATTCCTGCAGGAGCCTGAAAATATTCTTCTTTGCTGAACTGTTTGGATAGCAGGACTTGGCTGATTTACCTCCTACCATCCCCGCTGGCCTAAAGCCAAGGGCATTAGCAAAGCTGTGAGCCAGATAAATGGTTCTAGCGCTTTTTCCTCCTCTGTATCTGCTGTTACAATAAAAAAGGGCCTTTTCCAACCAAGTGCTTCCCGTTAACCCCGGCGGTGCCAGGCCGGTGCAGGAGCACAGGGAGGGAATGGGGATGTGAATGAGCCAGGGCTGGCTGTTTGCATAGCCTGGAGTGGGAAAAGCCATGGAAAGGCTTTACGCTTCCTGGCATGGAAGCCTGGAGCAGCAAGATCTGTGGGTAGACATGGTACCCAGAGGAGCTGGTTTGATGTGCCCATGCTGTTGTGTTAGATGTAGCTCCCTGCTGAGGGCTGTCTGCTTCCAGATGCCATCTGGGTGCTCTGGACCAGTGTTCAACATGAAGCAAAGAGGGTTTGGGGTTCATCCCCTCCTGGATGCTGTGGAGGTGACACAGAGGAGGAGGTGACATGTTCTACACTGACCAAGAGAGCAGGAGCTGCTGGGGGAAGCATCAGCATCAACTCTGCAGGGCACAAACCCCCTCTGCGCTTAGAGGTGTAATAAGGTACATTGGAACCACCAGTGCTGCACAGCAAAGGGGCGGTTTGCAGAGGCAAAGGGGCTTTAATATCAAATAACCCCAATTAACCTGCAACAAATTCCCAGCCCTTATTTTCTGATGCTTGTGGGGAGAGAGGAGCAGGACCCTGAGGCGCATTTGGGCTGCTCATGGAAGCTGTGAAGTTGCTGGGTCAGGAAGAGAGTGAGGGGGACCGGTGGGGTCCATCTTCCCCCAGGTCTCCAGCTCAAACCTTGCCGTGGGAGCTTGCTATGACCTGAAGCAAGGAGATACTGATTTTACCAAGTTAAACTGCTTTAAAAAGGACAAACCCATCAGCACTGCAAGCGTTCAGGCACTCAGAATATGGTTCCGACTTGGAGCTGGGGTGGTTTTGCTGGGACACGGTGGCTCTGATCTGGGTAATAACTGGTGTGCTGGTATTTGGGTCTTACACCCACCCAAACACCTCTGCTGCTGCGCTCCGGTACCTGATTTGGCCTCTGGGAACGATGCCACAGTTAACTGCCAGTTTCCTCAGTGTTGGGATCGGGCTCTGGAGCAAGCCCAAATGCCGGATCGGGATGAGCAGAGCTGCCGGCACACCCAGTTTGGACCGGGCGAGGTGTGCACCTCCCCGAACGTTGGTGACCTCATGCTGCAGACATGGATGAGGTCACTGGGATAATTGCTCTCCCAAAACGATGTATCTTGCGGGAAGAGGATGTTATGAAGCCGGAGAACTTGCTAGGGCAAAAAACCACATCGGGCGGCCCTGGCCGAGAGCGCTCCAAGGGGAAGCTCATCACAGAGTGTGCCAGGACCTCCAAACAATAGGCTGCAGGCTCCGGGGGCATGGCAGGAGAAGAGACGCCGGCAGCTGAATATGGCGCTGGGGGAAGCCAGGGGATAATTGCAGGAGGAGGAAGATGTGCGGTACCTGGCGGGGAGGGAGAGGGGCCTTGCAGGGACCTGCCCTCCCCAGGGCTCCCACAGCGGGCGGGCAGAGCAGGGCGAACACCCCCAGCACTCCCCATCCCGGCTGTGCCAGGTTCTTCCTTGGGGAAAGAGCCACACGCATCCGAGATCTCCTCCTTGGCCTGCCGGGCCGGCTCCTTCTCCCGCAGGGAAAACCCCACTTCTGCCCCTCAGAGCACTGCAGATGCCTGGGGCTGTGCGGGATGCTCGGCTCTGCCATGGTGGCTTCACTCGGCATCATGCTGTGCCTCGGTTTCCCTTCCTGGGAATCTACAGGAGCGATGCTCCGCCACCCCTGCACAGCACTCAGCCTTGCTTGCAAAGATGAACCGTAAATTGCTCATCCCCCCCTCCCTTCCCTTGCCAAGGAAAGCTCCAATGTGTTTTATCCTCCTGGATAAAGTCACTGCGGTCTGAAGGATGGGGGCTCAGCTCGCAGACCCCAGTTGGAATGTTTCTTTATGCTGGTTCTTCTCCCTGTAGCCCCATGACAGGTATCTGTAAAGAAGCTGAGACCAGTGCTACTAAACCTTCACAGCTGTTGGGACAAGCCAGGCTTTAAGGAGACCGAATGTGAGTGAGTTTCACAGGGAAACAAACAGAAATACAGCACCAGGAGAAAAAATAACAATCAAGAGAAAAGTTGGGGGGAAAAAAAATACCCATTCAATGGAAAAACTCAACTCTTCCCTGAATAAAGGCGGAAAAAAACGCTGCCGTATTGAGCTGTGACATATGGTTACACAAATAGAAACCACAGAGGGGAAAATCATGTTTTCTCTTTCATTATTTATCACTCTCTAACTGTCTCCAGCTGGGTGAGTAAACAGCCTCATTGGGCTGTAATGAGAACAGCCTGCTGCTGCCACTGTGCTCGGGGCTGCCGACGTGCACCCGCTGCCCCTGCGCCACCAGCACCGGCTGCGGGGGGACACGGGGACACCCCGGCACCCGCACGTGCTTTAACCAGGCTCAGGCCGCGAGTTCAATTCGTGGGGCTGCTCCCGGTTATTGTTCAAGGGGAATTATGTGCCCAATTTCCCCCCTGAGCCGCGTTGCAAATTGACTCCTAAGTGTCCCGTGAAATGGCTGCATAATTTGCACATTTGAGAAGCGGCTGCGGGAACGGGCTGAGCTGGGGCTTGGCTTTGCTTTGCTTCCTTCGCCTCGCTCGGGTTCGAGCTGGTTTATTTGCCCACCCTGCGGCTCTCACAGGGTTTAAATGCAGGGTCTGTGGGCTCTGAACGCATCTGCCCTCCTGTCCCTTCTCCAGCAGCCCCAAAAGGACAAGTCCTGCAGCTCTCGCCTTCCTGAGGACCAGACCCGAGGCAATGGTCCCTTCCCAGCCCCATTCCCAGCAGCCCCCGCATGGAGTCTCTGCGGATCCCAGCACCCGGCCCCCATCTCCCAAATCCCACTGCATTTTCCCATTTGCTTTGCTGGGGTGGGGGGATCAGACTCTAAGATTCAGATCCCCCCTGATTAGGGCAGGCTTTGGATTAGGCTCTGAATTAGGTCAGGGTGTGGGATGCTTCGGTCTCCCGGGTGCTTTTGTCTTCCCCTCCTGCATCTTTCCTGGAGCATGGCTGAACTCGAGCATCCCTGGCTTGTGCACACGGACCAAAGCGCGAGTTCCAGTTGGGCACAATGGCCATGGCCCAGCTTCCAGCAGCCACTGTCCCTGCACCCAGCACCCAGCACCCAGCACAGGACCCTCGGGAAAGCTCCGTCATCACCAGCCCCACGTAGCACAGAGGCACCGCGTCCGTCTGAGCCTTTTGGGAGAGAAAGGTCTTTGCTAACAAAGTCCTTGAGCATCAGCGAGCAATTTCCCATGAAGATTAACCCATTTCTGAAGTCAGGAGCAACCGTCCCATCCCCTCCGTGCCTGAGTCCTTCCAACAAATGAAAAACTATCAGTAAACGGAAGGGTTTTTAATGCAAACTGACCCAATTTTGAGTGCCACTTCTCCCACCTCAGGAACAGTCTGTGCCAGAGTTGGAGTGGAATTAGGTCATTGCTGAACAAAGGTCATGAAAGAACAAGAAAAGCTTTTCAGTGGGAAAGTCCAGGTTTTATGGCTTTTTTTCTGCGGAAATCCCCTCCCAAATGAAGTTGCAAATAGAGCGACCAAAAAGGCACAAAACACATCCCTGCATCCTCACGCTATGCCCAGTTGGGTACTGTCAGAAAGTCCACCTTGGCCCAGCTGCAGATTCCACCCCCCTGTGAATTTGCACCTCTTGCAGTGAATTTGGGGAAGGAAAAGAAGAAACCCTAGTGAGAACCTGGTGGGTTTTCCCATTAAATCTCTGCATCCTTCACACCCGAGCACTGCTGCCCTCCTGCAGAATGAGGACTTGGGAGCTCCGGGCAGGGAGGGCTCAGCGGTGCCTCTGATTCAGGAGCACACACTTCTGTCCCCTTGGCTTAACCCTGAACACCCGCCTGGCTGAATCAAAGCTCTTACAGTAAATACTCCCTTGGCTTTCACAATCGCCATCAGATGATCTAATCCCTGCCCATTTCCCTGGGAAGGGATAGCAGAGGCAACTCCTTTCTGCAGAAAACCAGTGCAGATGAGAGCCAGATTTGGAACCCTGGGAATCTTTCACAAATCAAAGCCCATCCAGTTCCAACCCCTGCCAGGGGCAGGGACACCTTCCACCAGAGCAGCTTGCTCCAAGCCCCATCCAGCCTGGCCTAGAAGGTTGGGAAGATTGGTAAAGTTGGAAATGGGGAAGTTTGGGGAGGGGCTGGAGACAAGGAGGCTGATCCTGCCCCAGACTCAGCTCTGGTCCATTGTTCGGCTTGATTTTAAGGGCTCCTCTGTGTGTGAACACACACATACAGATATATCCTCAAATGCAGAACTCGGTGCCTATTTTCCCCTCATTCTTCAAGAGAAGTTTGGTCTCAACCGCATCTGGTTTGGGCGGTTGCTCAAGGTGCTGCCGGTGACTTCCCCATCTGGTCCTGCAGGACCAGCTCGCTCCTGCCGCTGCCCATCCCTGGTCCGGGATTCAGAGCCCTGCTGCATCCCATCCCCATCGGGCACCTCAGCAGGGGCTGGGACCTGGCCTGAGGGCGCCGCAAGCACAGGCGCAGGATGCACAAGGGGCGTCCCTGAGCTCAGGGGAGCTGCTCCGTGGCCGTGGCGCGGATCCTGGCTGGCATCAGCCAAATGGGAGCGAGGAGGTGGAGGAGCCCTGGGTGAGGGACGCAAACTCCAGCCCCAGACAAAGCACTTTTGTGCTCCCTCCAGCTTCCTGCCGCCCGCTTTGGGGGCTGCTTCCCTCATCCTCCGCATCCTGTCCTGCTGCTGGAGCGTTAAACAGGCAGATCCTGACCCCCAGAGCCTCCCTCCAAACCCCTGTTTCTCCCCAAGTGCATTTTGACCCCAGCACCAGCTGCTTCACCACCTTTCACTCTCCTCCCAGAGCACCATTAGCATCCTCCCTGGGTCCATTTTAATGGATTGTCATCACCCAAAGTAATCACCAGTCGGCAAAACTTCATTTTACAAAAAGACAAAAAGAGGCTTCACTCTAATTGATGGAAAATTGGTCGTTTCTTGTCAGGTTATTGCTCATTTCTCACCTGCTAATGACTGCTCCCATCAGCCACCCCAGCCCAAAAGCATCCCATTGAGCATCCCAGTGACCACCTCAGTGAGCAGCCCCTTACCCTGAGTGAAGCCTTTAGGAAACTGAGATAAAGAGGGATATTTTCATTAACAAACAGACCTGCTCCACACTGTCCCAACCACTGCTGTTCAGGGATCACATCGCAGCAGTGCCCAGCGCCCATGGCCTGGTCCCTTCTTGCTGAGCATCGTCTGAACATGCCCACGGACCGCAGTGAGTTGCATCCCTGCTCCGGCAGCCCCCAGCCTCCCCGGGCTTGGTCTACACAGGCTATTACGGTAATTTGATAAGCCAGCTCCTCGTGATATGAATCTTTGCCTTCGTTAAAGAGAGGAGAAAAAAACTCCATTGCATTTTGATGGCTCACAGGGACAGTTCATTAAGCAATCAACTCTTTCAATGAAATATTTCTTTGTTCAAATATTCATTGATCTGCCGCTGGTTTGCGTGGAGGAAGGGAAGGGCAGTGTCCCAAATGCTTTTCTCTTGAGCCTTTCCCAGCACCGGGTTGTGCCTGGCATTGCCAACACGGTGAGTCCCACAGCAGGCGCCTTCGGGGAGCCCGGACGAGCCCCAGCCTGAAACCAGGAGCTGGGGCTTCCTGGATGGTTCTCCCTGCCTTTATCACACTGTGATGCCTAATGAGGGCTGAGGTTGTGTGCACCAGGGCTGGGTCTTTGGAGGAAGCGGCGGGTGATGCCGGTTCAGCTCTGGTCAGGCTCAGGCAGAGCCATTGGTGCCACACAGGGATATGGGTGAGACATAGGGAGAAACTGGAACAAGAGTGAGTGGAAATGGGCAGAGTGTGAAAAGGGGTGTCCCAAAGGGATGCTCGGGCCCCAGCGTAAGAGCAAGGAGGAGGGAGCTCAGAGAGCCAGGATGGAGCGAGCGTCGGCAGAAGCAGTGAGAGAGGAGAGGAAAAACATATATCAAAGAGTGGGAAATGAACAACTGCAGACAAAGCACTGAATCTGGCCTCCCCCCCTCCTTCCTCAAACCTTACACCGTGAGTAATCCCCACCCTCGGCACCCTGACGACTCACACAAGTAGTCACCACGTGCGGGTAAGCATCTCCCTGAGGAAACAGCGCAGACAAGCACCGTGCGGTGAGCGCAGCCGTCCCGCTCCGGATGAGTAACGGCCTTTGAAAGGCAGATAAAGGGGAAAAAAAGAAAGGAGGGGAAAGAAAAGAGAGAAACACCAAACCACGGCACATGCCAGTGGGGAGGGGGAAGCCAAATGGGCTGTCTCCGCGTCTTGGTGCGCTGGTAGCACGCAGAGAGGGAGGCACGGCTCCATCGGGGATGCCCTCCAGCCCCTCTGCTCGCAGGCTCCGTCCTCTCCTGCGCTAAGGCTTTGCAGACACGGGGAAAAATTGGTCGCTGTCTGGAGACACCCCCCCCCCCCACATCCTCTGCTCCGTGTGTGGAAACAGCACACCCAGGCGCTGCAGAGCCCTCTCTCCTTTCACTATCACCTTCAGCTCAATAACACCCAGCTGAGCCCTGTCTGCCTGAGCCTCCTCTGCGTCTGCAAGCAGGGGAAACTGAGGCACAGCACAGCCACAACCCGGAGGGGCTCTGAGGCTGTGCCAGGGCTGCTGCACCCCCGCAATGTTTCCCCCCATGTCCCCTCTCTGTGCGCAGCCGGGGATGCCAGGGCCCCCCCATCCTGGGGGCTGATGCGTGAAGGCTCTGTGGCTGAAGGCAGTGGGGACCCTCTGGTCAGGGCAGGGGAGGGATGCCAGACCCTGGGCAGACGCCGCCTGTCGCTTTAAAAGAGAGCCAGGAGCCTCTCATCACTTACAGTAACTCGGTGCATCATTTCTTTGCCTTACGCAAGAGGCGAGCGGGGTCCAAGAGCTTGGCGTGGCCCCGCCAGCACGTCCGGGCAACGCCGGATTCCTCCGGGCGCCGGCCGACGTGCTCGGCCCCGGCAGCATCATCCCGAGGGGCCCTGGGGGTCTCCTTGGGATGAACCCCAAACCAGCCCCGAGATGAGCCCCGGGTGGCTCAGGCACTGCGTGGAAGTGTCCGGTGTCATTTGGGTGGAAAAGCAGCTTTTCATCTGCTTTTGTTGAAATGTGCACCTTGGAAGGGACGGGAATTTGGGGCTCCGCTGCATTCACGCGCAGTTCCCTCCCCAAAACACTGCTCCAGAATGGAAAAAAGTAACTTTCTTCCCGTGTTCTCCCTGTTTTCCCATTCCTAACTTTCTTCTTTCCATACATTTTTGGCTTTATTTTACCTTGAAGGAAGGAGGGAGAGAACCGAGGTGAGGCAGGAGGCAGAGCTCAGGGGACACGTTCGCATCCTCAGATGCAGACCCTTCAAAGGAGCATCTTCAGGGAAGTCAGGTTTTCTTTTTGAAGTTACTCTTCCCATAGAAGAGAAAATAAAAACCAAACGGATGTTTTCCAGAAATGGCCGATCCCTAACCTATGGCAAACAGGATTTGGATCCAGCTTGGAAAGGAGGCTCTGGGAGGATGAGGATGCTCCCAGGCCGGAGCTGCTTTGCCTGGTGTGGGATTTAGGACAAACCCAAACTGATCTTCTCCAGAGAAGATTTCAGCTTCTGTCACCCTCAGGACAAACTGGGGCTGTTTCCATTCCAGGCAACGTTGGGACAAAATCCTTGGTGGAAATCTTACACTTTTTAAAGGTTTTTGATATTCCAGCTAGAAGAGCAGAAACTTTGCTGGGAAAACCGATAACCCCAGATAAGAGTTTGGGAATCAATCACTGAGGCAGGGAAGTGAGGATGAGCTTGCAAGAGGTGGAACATGTCATTTTTGCAGAAGAGCCACACGTTTGGGACCCATCACTCCTGGTCCTCGTGCCGTGTTCTCAGGGCTTTATAACTAGACATTATGCAAAAGGTTTAATCCAAGGGCTATAAATCCTCCTGCCTCTGTTACACCCTTCTGGAGGTGATACACATCCAGAGCTTTGCGTGGCGCAGAACAAAAGGAATTGTTTTCCCTTCCTTTTTCCCCCTCTTTTGGCAGGGAGGGAATTGCCCTCCTGGGAATCTCTGGGTGCCCCCAGATGTCCATCAGCTCCCCAGCTATGGCAGGAGCAATGCCTCAAGGACCAAACCCACTGAGAAGAATCCATGCAAACCCTGGCTGAACCCTGGTCCTGCCGTGTCCTCACCCAGACTCCTGCTTGTTCCTGGCTTTTCGGCTGACACAGATGAACAAAGAGGGATCTTTGGGCCAGGCTCAATTCACCAACTTCCCTTGGAGGAAAGCAGCCCATGTCTTTTTGTGCAAATCCTTCCCGCTCAGATGCTGTTTGATGTCTTCAAAGGGGCTATTCTTATGTTGGGAAAAGAGGGCAAGCGCAGGTTTGACCGCGGCTCGTCCCTCAGCTACTTTTCCCTCAGAAAAGTGGCAATTTGGGGCTAAAAAACCAGATTCTGGTTTTCATAGGCTGATTTTTGGGTAACTCATAAAGTCTGAGGGGTATAAATGTGGGGAGATTGATGGGAAAACAGCTTTTATGTACCTGGGAGGGAAATAAAACTCCGTGAACCCACAACACTGCCTGGTGAGGAGCATATCAGTGGGCCAGGGCACAACCAACCGGTGGTGCCTCCGCTCGGGATCAGGGGACCTTCGGGACCCCCATGGGGCAGGGGAGGGCAGTGACCCTCTGTGGGGCTGCCCCTCTGCTTGTGGGGAACCAGTTCATTGGGGTTCGCAATGTGCCAGGAGGGATCCAGTCTGAGCTGGGGGAACTGATGCTGCTCTGCTTCCTGTACGTGAACCAGCCCTGGAATGGGTCAGGGTGTCCCACACTTCCGAGTCCTGAGCAGGAAAAGTGTGAGGCACTTCCCCCCTTCCTAATGCTGTCTTTAAACCTCCCCTTTTGAGCAAATAAATACCTAAATAAAGGGGAAAATGCCTTTACCACGGTGCCTGCGGCATCAAGCCTGGGGGAGGCCCCATGGGTGATGCCATGGGTGCAGAGCCAGCCTTGGCTGGTCACCGGCCGAGGATCCAAGGGGTGACTGGTAGTCCCCAAGGGCTGGCTGGGGGGTTATCATCTGGTTTCCCATTGCCAGGGAGAGGGGAAAGCTGTCACTCCCCAAGGAAAACACTCGGCTCCAATGGAAGCCCCAGAACTGCCTGAGAGCAAGCTGAGCCTCACAGAATTCCCAGCCCTCCGAAAGGGTTGGAGGCCTGGGTTAAGGCTTGGCTCAGCCCAGAGCAGGGCTCACAGCTGGGTCACACTAGGCCTGTTTGTCACCTTGATGTGAGGTTTGGGGGGGGACAAAACTAAAGGTTTCACTGGGGTCTTTGCTTGGGCTAACAGAGCTTGCAGCTGGGGGGACCTGCTTTTCCATGGCGCAGGAATTCCCGATCCAGACTTTTCATTCAGAAATGGATTTTTGAATTAATAAAAAATAATTTTTAAAACAGTTTTCATGTAAAAAAGTAAATTATAGGGAAAAAAAAAACCACAAAACAAAAACCTCCAGGTGGGTTGAAATACTTTTCATTCCAATTTTTAAAGCTCTTTTATCTGTCCATAAAGTGGAAACTACAAAAGAGCTCCCCTGGGAACTCGGGGTGTTGGGGTGCAATGGGGCTGTGGGGTCACCAGCTCTGTGCCTTGGCATCCCCATCTGTACACTGGGGTCAGTGCTGCACGCTGGGGGTGTCTGTGCGCGTGATGCTCCCCCGTGCCTCAGTTTCCCCCCATCCCCAGCGCGGCGCCCTGGGGAAGCGAACGCAGCAGAAACCAATTAGCGCAGGCGTTAATGAGCTAAAGCGCGGAGCGGGGACACCGGGGTGGGGGGGATGTTGGGAGCGGGGACACCGCCTCCCTTCCCACCCAAAGGGGTTGGGGGGTGCGGCCCCTCCCGCCCCAGCGGCCCGGGGGAGGGGAGCGGGCGGGGAAAGCGGCTGCACCTGCTTTAGAGGAACTATGGTAGGGCCGGTGCCCGCCCCGCGCCGCCGCGCCCGCGCCGCCGCCGCCGCCGCCGCGCCGAGCCGGACCTGAGCGCGGCCCCGGCCCGGCCCCGGGCTGCCCGCGCCCCGCTCGGCCGGCGCCGCCCAGCACCGCAGCAGCGCGCCAGGCCAGGGGCGGCGGCGCCGGCGCCCGGGAGCCCCCCGCTATGCCGCGCCGCTCCTGAGCCCCGTCCGCGCCGCCCCGTCCAAGTTTGGGGGAAGCGGAGGGGGGCGGGCGGAGGCGCGGCCGCATGCCCGCCGCGGACCCCGGCGCTCGGCGCGACCAGGTGGGTGAGAGCGGGGCGGGAGGGTCCGTGCACCGCCGCGGAGAGGGGGGGTTCGGGACGTGCCCCCAGCCCCGCCGGCAGGTGTGGGGCGGACGGGACATCCCCCCCCTCCCCATACACCGCGGTTCTCCGCTCCCGGAGCGCGGCGCGTCCGTGTCTCCGCGCTCGGAAGTTTGTTGCGGCGCCCCGGACAAAGGGAGCGGGGCCGCGGGAGCGGGGTCCCGGGGGCCGCAGCTCGCAGCGCACCGCGAGGGTCCTCGGTGCGCCCGGGGCAGCCGCGAAGCGAGGTCCCTACTTCCTCCCACCACCACCACCCCGAGGGTTTTATCCCCCGGGAGTGGGGGGGGGGGGGGGGATTGGGAAGTGGGGGGAATCGGGCACCGGGAACTCGCGCTGCCGGTGCCCGGATCCAGACCTGCCGCTGCCCCGGCGCTGGGGCCCCGCACCGGGAGGGGGGGGGGGGCACGGCCCTGCTTGCCGCCCCGGGCTCCCTTTGTTGAGGCTTCCCATTCCCCCCCCCCATCCATCTTTCTTTTTCTCTTCACCACTTTTGTTTTATATTCCGGCTGTTTGGGGGGCTCGGGTCGGGTTTTTTCCTCCTTATTCCCTTTTCTTCCCTCCCATCGCATTTTAACTGAGCCCCAGCCCCGCTGCTCTGTGCTGAGGAGCGGCCCAGCGGGCGCGATCCCCTCCTTTGGGAGGACTCAGTAAGTCGGGAATCATCGCTAAGTTTTGAGGTCGCTGGAGAAGCCGCCGCCATCCCCGTGAACCTGCGTCGCTCCTGGGAAATCCTCGGCGGAGCCTGAAATAAGCGATAACCCCGGCAGCGAGGTGAGGGGAGAACGGGACGGGACGCGCGGCTGCGGATGGAGCTGGAGAATATTCCCGAGAAATCCCCGCAGGTTTGGATGCTGGAGGGGGGTGCGCTGCGGTGAAGCCCCGCGCTGCGTTCGCCCGTGTTCCGCCCCGTGCAAAGTTTGAGAGGCTTCGGTGTGTCTTTGTCTATGGCAAGCGAGGTCGGGGTGGGTTTGGGGGGGGTATTTGTAACCTCGACACGGTGCCCGGTGCCGGTCGGGACCCCGCTGCAGCGACCACTACTAACAGCGGCAATAATAACGTGTTCGGAGGGAGTTTTATTACGGAGCTGTTGTCTTCTGGGAGTTCAGAAATTCCCGGGCAAACGCCGTCCGGCTCCGGGAGCCGGGAGCAGCCTCTTCCATCCGCTTCCCACCCCGGTGTCTGCTTCTATTGCAAGATGCTCTCGCAAAGTTCGGCTCTTTCTGTTCTTCCCGGCCCCATCTCACTGTCCGGGGATGAACAAATGCGCCTCTGTCTTTCTGGCCGGGATCGCTCCGGAGGTTTGTGGTGGTGGTGGTGGTAAATCTGGTTTGAGTTGGCAGGCGCGTTTCGGAGGTGTGTAGAGGAGAGAACAAGTGGAGCGTAATTGGGTTTTCTTTTTCCATTTGGGAATGGTTCCTTTTTCTCCCCTCTTTCCCCTTTTAAAACAACCCGGACCTCGTCTCTTCCCTATCCCCTCCCGGGCACTTTTTAATACCAGTGAGCAGTGCACGTAGGAGAAAGAACGATTCTGCAGGCTCCGTGGTGCTCGCAAAGTGCCCGCTTGGAAAACTTGCACCAGGGTGGGTTGTTTTTTCACTCTTAATATAGCCCAAGAGGAATATGTGTCCGAATTGAGCCTTGGGGGCTCCTCCATCCCCATCGCTCCGGCTGCGAGCCGATACCCGGTGATTTCCCTTTTCCCACCCTCGGAACCAGCTCAGCAGCAACTGAGACCCGAGCGCTGTAAAGCTGTGGGGCATTCAATGAAAACCCGATTAGTTTCTGCATGGAAAGCGTTGGTTTTAACCCAAACCAGAAGCAGGATTTACTTGGACAGATTTCTCCTTGTGCGTTTAAAAATTGACCCGAGGAGCATCCAGCGCCGTGCTGGGTGTTGGATCCCTGGCGTGTGGCTCGGGCACGGCACGATTTTGGGTTCCCCTTCCACAGTTCCTTGTATTCCCAATTAACTGTAGCGATGTCTCAGGCTCTTGTGAAAATCCAGCTCTAAATGGAGTGTTATTTTTTAGCATTATTTATTTGAATTTCCACTCCCCCTTCAAGTGTATTAAAAAAGGAACAAATCCAATGAGCCCCCGGGGGTGGGTGGATGGAGAAAATCGTCAGATTTGGAAATTTTTCCCTTTTTTCCCCTCTTTTTTTCCTGTTAATTTTTTCCCTCCCTTCCACGTTGCTTAAATCAAGCTGGGACTGGGGGGAGAAGGAGCAGCACTGCCCGTACTGAGCTGGGGAGGCTTTGTGAGGGCTGGAAAGCCTCACAAAGGCAGGAGCAGGGGGTAAAGGGGGGGGCATCAAATAATGGTCCAGGCTCCGGGTTGCAGATGCTCCCGGTTTGGGCTTTTTAAGTTCTTTTTTAATAGTAATCGATTAGTTGCTGGGGGGGTTTTGTTGTGTGCTCTTTTTCCCTCCTATCCCAAGCTCCCATTGGGATGTTTGGTGCGGGGAGGGGGCTGCTTCCATGTCCAGTATCGCTCCTGCCACAAACCCCCGAGAAACCAGCAGCGCAAAGTTGGACTTGGTGGTGGCGGCAGGGAAAAAGTGCAGGAGAACAGAATTGGGGTGGAAAATCCCCCCCTTAACATGTGCACCCCGAGATGTGTCACCAAACAGGGCTGGTGGTGGCGGGTACCCCCTGGTTTGGGGATGTAGGATGCCTGGGTGAGGGGGGAGGCTCAGTCTCTGTGTGCGGGCAGGCAGGAGGCTGGGAAAAGGGAAGGGAATGAAATGGATTAAAGTTGCTGCTGGGGGAGGGGATTGATACACAGACCCCCCCCCAAATAATATAGGAAATATCAGTAAATGCCATGTCCAGCCCTGGTCCCATCCCTGGCAGTCGGGTGTCCGGAGGTTTTACATCCCAGTTTGGGAAGGGAAGAGCAGGGCCCATCACAAACAGATCTGTGCAATGTATAAAATGAAGTGACACTCAAACATCCACTCAGGCCCTCGCCCTTTTCTCTCCCAGTAACCCGGCAGGAATGCGAGTGCACTCGCTTGTGAAGTTGCTGCCCTGGAGTCCGGGAGCTTTTCTTCTCTGCGCCGGAGAGGGGGATGCTGGAGCTGGGGGATGCTGGAGCTGCGCTGGGTCCCGCTGGGGGGGTTCGGGGCTGCCTTTCAGCGTTTGCTCTCCTTTTATTTCTTATTCCTCCCTCCCCCCTTTTTCCTCTTTTGTGGGGCAGGCGGAAGGGGGAGAGGTGCGGAGCTGGGGTTGCCTTTGTAGCACAAGGTGGGGGGGAGCTGTGCCCCCAGCCGGGACTGGGTTAATTCTTCCAACCGGAGAAAGGCGGGAGAGCCCGGGGGTCCCGGCTTTTCTTCTGCTCCTTTTAAAGTAACACACATTTATGGCTCTTTGCCTCGTGTTTCCTACTGCGGAGTGGGGTTTGTAGCTGGGAATACTTGGGGAAATTCTCTTTATGTATGGAGAGGGGAGCTGGGGCGGTTTTTCCCCTTGGTTTGGGAGAGCCCCCGGGTTGGAGCTGGCAGGTGGTTTGTGGGGGTCTCAAGGGGATGCTGCTGTTGCTTGCACCCCACATCTCCCCGGTGGGCATCCAGGGTTTATCCCAAGGTTTATCCGGGCGCTCCCGCTGTGGCCTCGCCATCACCTGCTGCTGCTGGAAGTGGAAACTTGAAATTTCCTGTCCCGTCCTCTTTGATTTTCAGCTCCTCCGGCACTGCCGTGGCAGTTATGGGGTGCAGCGGGGCTGTGGGAGCTCGGTTCTGCCCCGGTGGGATGCTCTGTGGGCATCTTCCTGGGGAGGGATGAGCTGCGTTAGCAGGAAGGAGAAATGGGGGGAATTGAAGCCACAAACACACTCGGAAAGCCGCGTGTTTGCTTCGGAGGACGTGGAACTGCTCCGTGTGCTGCTGGAGCCCCGATGCGCTCAAGGGAAGCGCAGGGGTAGATGTGAGAGCAACCCAGGGCTGTGACAGCGGCTGCAGGGAGCTGGTGGAGCTCTTCCATGGGGAAGGACTCGCACCCCTGTTATCCTCTTGCAAAACCTCTCCCTGCCGGCTGCGCTGCACCTTTTAAAGTCAGACAGAACTTGTGGATCAAGATGGGGCTGGGCACAGATTGAGAAACTTCCTAGTTTTTATTCCCCCCCCCCCCAACTGTTTGTTGTATAAAACGCAGTGAAGCTGCTGCTCGAGTGTGGGGGGTTTAACTTTTCTTAATTCAAAGCCTTTTGTCAGTTGCAAATCTCAGTGATAAAATATGTCGCTGTTGATCGTGCTGCCTGCGACTGAAATGCGTTTGCGAGTGGAACGGCATTGGAAAAGGGACGAACGGAGAGGCGAAAACGGAGGAGGAGGAGAGCTGCTCCTTTCGGAGGTCGGCAGCGTGGTCCTGCTGAGGAGAACACAACCCAACAGGTTTAATTGTATGAAGATCCTGCTGGAGGAGAGACGAGATCTGGGGATGGAGCTGGAGGGGAGGCATTAAGGGATTTCGGTGCCTTGTGCCGAGGCTGTAACGGGACGTGGTACCCGGGCACGGGAGTCGTGTGTGTGCGGATGGGCACGGGGAGTTGGGATCCTTTCTCCTTGTATTTTTTTAAGGAAAAGGAAAAGCAAAGGCTGTGTTTGCAGCGGCTCTGTTGAGCGCTGAGCTGGGATGAAGGAATCTGCTGGCGGTGGCTGTTGGTGCCTACTGGCCCCGGTTAACGTCCGCCACCGGCTCGTGCCCTGGCAAGTTGGCTCAAAGTCTTTTGCGTTGTGTTGTGTCGGTGGAAGCGCTTCTGCCGCGGGTCCGGATGAGCAGCAAAAACATCCTTGTTTTTTAGCAAAACAGGGAGTGGAGCGTGGCTGCGGGAGGGAATTTCAGCCGGGAGCTCTGGGGTGTGTTTGTCGGCAGCAAAAGGTGCCATAATGAAACCGTTCTTTGGGAGAGTGTGTTCCAAACCATGGAAAAGTGCAAAGGAATATTTCTGTTTAAGGAGGAAAAGCTCCCGGGGTGGGAGGGGGTGCCTTATGTTGGAGGGGATTGGGAAGTGTTTGTTCTGCCTCATTGGCAAACCTTGGTGTGAGTGGCGTTGGTGGGGAGCTGGCAACGGGGATGGGGGCACTGATCCTGGTGGGAAGCAGGGGAGCCCCCGCCCCCCGAGAGGAGGAAAAGCGAGACCCCCGGCTGATGGGTACGCGCTCTGTGTTGTGCGGCTGTTTGGCAGCGCGTGGGATGCCGTCCTGGGGGTGTCTTTGCTCAGGCACCGAAGCTCCCCTTTAAGCAAACACGGGATCGGGATCAGCCGGGATGAGCCGCTCACCCGGAGCGGGGGGGTGTTGAAACATCTTATTTCAACACACCGTTGCCAGGTCGCTGGGTTTATCCGGGGGGATTTAACTGTGCTGAAGCTAATAAAGGCATAAAATAAAGGCATAACCCCCCCAGCAGTGCTGGGTAGGGGCAGCCGAACATGGTGCCGCAGCCGTCAGAGCCTGACCCTGAACCCTTCGCTTGCTTCCTCCCACTCATGGTTTATTCCACAAGCTAGATTTTAGGTGAGCGACTTTCTTTCTGCCTGCTTATTGTGAGTCTGCAAGCCGAGGATGCTCCTGTGTTTGTTCACCTGTAGCAAGGTCTGCATGGGGACCACCTAGGAGAAGCTGTCATGGGCTTGGGAAAAGATGTCTTCAGCCTTAGGAAAGAGGGAGAGTGGAGGAAGGCTGGAGGTGGGTTGCTCAATGCAGAATACAAGGCCAGGACCTGTTTGTAAGTGAAGGATGCGCTGGGATCCATTTCCCCAGGAGCGTTTCCTCTTTCTGGTGTCCCCTTGGCTTTGGTTTTCTCCCTGAGAGTTGTTCCTTGCAGCCTGTTACTGGGAATTAGTGGCCCCTTAGTTTGTCCTTTGACTCTGCCTGGGCGCAGCTCACGCTGTGCTTGAGCTCACGGCTCGGTTGGATGCCACCATCGTGTGTCGGGATCACGGCACATTCCTTGGGATGGCCACAGTGGGATGGGGTTTCAGCACGAATCATCCCGCTTTGGCCACACAGTCCTGGGTGCTGCTGGGAGGATGCTGCTGGGTGCAGGACTGCCCCTGAGCCCTGCAGGGACCCTTTTGAAAGGGCTGGAGAAGCTCATCCCAAAACTCCCTGCTCTTAGGCATGGTTTGGCCCGTTAAAAATGGGAGGAGGAGAGAAAATAAGGGGTGGGGGACACAGGGGGAGCATCCCATAACTTCTGTGTCAGGAAATGTGGATTTTGAAGTGATGCTGTGCCGGGTATAGCTGCAAAAACCCGATGCTGCCGAGATGGATTCTGGTGGGGGTGAAGCTGTGTTCTTGGGAAGCGCTGTCTCCAGCTTTGCCCTTCTCCTGGGCTGTTTCCAAAGGATTTACACTTTCTCCTTTTACTCTCTGAGCTGCTTTCCACACCGTGAAGTCGCTTCCCGACCAGAGCAGTGCCACTTTTATTCTGGATGTCTGCCATGGGATGGGGTTTGTTCCATGGGCAGGGAAAGGTATCCCTGGCTCCTGCTTATGCCGCTCTGGCTTCGGCTCTGCTGGAGCAGGATTTGGGAAGTGGGGCTGGCCCAGATGTTCACCGTTAATAAATTAAAACCTCAAAATCGACATGATTTCCCATATGGAAAACAAAAGAGGTGTTTGTCTCCTGCTGTGTGAGTAAATGTGGCACTGGGGGAGGAGGAGGGTGCTGCTGCTGCTGTGTGTCCCATCACTCCCCATTTGTCTCAGCCTCTCAGCACCAGCTATCTGGGGCACTTGTGCCTTCTCCTACCCCAGTGGGTCCCATCCTGTTCCTCTGCCCCCAGGACTGGGTGATGGGTTTGTAGGGTGCTGCTGGCAGGGGGCCTGGTTGCTCCCCAGTGAAGGTGAGAAGCAGATGAAACACCAAAAGCATTTGTGTTGGGGGGATGCTGATGCTTTGTGTGGGGATGTGGGGTCCCCTCTGTCCTGGGAGCTTATGGTGTGACGCCAGGTTTGTTCCATCTCTTGCTGGAAGATTTGTGCCGAAATCTGGGTTTGAGTTTCCCTGGCTCCTTTGCTTGCCCTGGCAGCAGGACGGGGATCCCTGGGGCTGGCTCTGCCTGCCTGGAAGGATGCTCGGGACTCTCTGATGCAGGTCAGGTTCAGCCCAGCTCTGTTCAGGTTATTCGTGCTGCTGCTTTTAAATCAGGTTTTTATCTTCTACCTGTTGTGGCAGAGTCTGCTTTTAGGGCCTGTTTCAGAATCCCTTGAAGTCTTTCTTTTGGTGCTGGTGGGCTTGAGCCCCGAACAAATGTCCCTTTCCTTGGGAAGCGGAGCTTGGAGCATGGTCAGACTTTGGGGCTGTCAGAGCATCCCCATCTGCAGATCCTGTCCCACGGGGGTGTTGCATCAGTGCCGACACCGGCATCGCTGCTTGTGTGGCTGGGCAGAAGCAGTGCAGAGCGATTCCCCCTGGCTCATAGCGCTGGTGGCTTGAAAAGACTGCTGAAAAGGCCAAGTCTGTTTAGAAACACAACAAGATGAAGTTTAACAGGCGAGGGGGCTCGGTTGGGGGTGGGTTTGGGGCAGGTCAGTTGTGTCCCCGTTGCATTGGAGCTGTGGATGCTGCGGTGGGGAGCATCAGTGCTGCTGAATTCTGGCTGTAGATTTGGGCTGCTGTGGGCACAGACCCACAGGGACATGCAGCTCCTTTCATTGCAGGATTGGTCCTTCCAAACACAGCTGTCGCAGATACAGATGCTCTGGGAATTGCCGTGAGGCTGGGAATGGGCAATTGCTGGTTTTAGCCCGAGGTTTAAAATCATCATTGGTGTTTTAACATACCTGGCAATGGACAGGAGCTGTGGTCTGTGCTGGAGCAGCTGCCAGGGGCTCATGGGTCACTTCCCTGGGGGAGCTGGTGACCTGGCTGTGTCTGTTTTGTGTCTTGCTGGATGCTACGTTCCGGTGTCACGTCCTTCCCTCACCCTGGTGTGATGAGGTTTGGTCTGGGAGGAAGAGGGATATCCCTTGGGTTGCTGCCCTGCCTGGGGCAGCCGGTGATGGAGACCTGATGACACCGTGTCCTGCAGGCAGCGATCATGGAGCACTCGCTTCCTGCTGGGAAGTGCACTTTGGGGACAGGGTTACCGGTGACTCTGTCTCAGCAGCAGATGCAGAAAGATGATGTGACCTGATTGTGGAGGACTGGTGATGCTGGGGAGCCTGGAGCCCCAGTGCAGAGATGGGGGGTTTGTGCCAAAGCTTCCCGTGAGCACCTGTGTCAGAACCCCTGCAAGAGATGCTCAGGGTGCTGCTGTGGCTCCCATCAGCCAGCATTGTCCTCCCTGGGGAGCAGGCGCATCAGGAGACAACTGGGCATTGAGTGCCATGAGCCCCTTCCTGTCCCAGCACCTACAGGGTGCTCACAGGGCCTCTGGGACTTGGCAGCTGAGAGCTGTGGGCTGGGCGAGGTGCGGGATGTTAGAGCTTGCAACGGGTGAATCATAAACGGGTATTTTAAAGAGCAAGGATTATTTTTAAGAGGGTTGGAGAGGGGAAAAATGCACAATTTCCAGTGGTGCTTTGCAGGGAGGATGCTTCAACCCCCTCAGGAACAGTAGAAATCCGTGGAATTGCTCTGTGCTCCGTCCCACACCAGTGGGAAGGTGTCTGTTGAGAAGATGCTTTGTCCTTATGTGTAAGGGCTGAGCTCAGGATGCCCAGGGCTCAGGAGTCTGGATGGATTGGCATGACCTGGGAATGCCGTGGGTGACACCAGAGTGATGCTGCGGGACCAGATCACCTTCCCGTGTTGCCAAGCAGTCCAGAGGGATGCCGAAACCATGGAGTGCACTGCCGTCCCTCCAGGAACGCAGGGGAGAAGCTCTTGCTGCATCTTGCACTGGGCGAAGTGTCACCCTCTGGAGTCCCCGGTGGAGGGTGCTGGAGGAGGATGCTCTTCCCAGGAAGAGGATGTGGCAGCTGAACGCGGCTCATCCAGGTCACAGAGAGGAGCAGCACGGGGGACCCCGGTGATCTTCTGGCTTCAGCACAGGTCTGTGTAGGGAAACGCTTCCCCTGGCCGGAGGGATGCTCCATGCCTCTCCCCTGAGCCTTGCTCTCTTCCTAAGCGCTCAAAAAGTTCAATGCACCTTCCCAATCCCTGCCCACAGCCACCCATCACCGTTCCCAGTGCAAGAGCCCAGGACAGCCCAGTTCCTTTGCTGAGCACGCTGCTTCCCAGCATTTGAGAAAGCCCTGGAAAAATTGCTGGTGTTATTCCAGTCGCTGCTCTGCGCAGGGCTGGTGGGAGCCACGGTTGTGTCTGGGGCTGCGGTGCCGGGGCAGAGCATGGTGTTGTCCATGTGAGATGGAGCTGAGCTGTGCAGGAGTGAGATCAGGAAGGATGTTTGGAAGTGCTGCTCTGGCAATGGCTACGAGGTGGAGCCGGCCTTGGGTCATGCTTGCCTCTGCTTTGGATGCAAAGTAATGGACTTCAGACCGGGAGTTTGAAAATGCCCAAGGATGGTTCTCCCCCCCCACTGCCTTTTTTCTTCTCCCTCCTTGTGAGCAGCATAATTTCTGGATGGAAACCAGGCCTCTTCCTGCATAAAAATGGGATTTGTGGTGGAGAGCATCGGTGTGCAGCAGGGAGCGCGTTTTCTGCATGCATTTTTGCACAAACATGACGGAGTCTGGGAAAACTTGCGGCATCCGAGTTCCTCCCTCCTGTTCAATAGGCACTGGGACTTCTTTTCCTCCCCTCTGGATTATTTAAAGGCCAGAAGAGACTTTTCGCATCCTCCCATCTGCCTTCATGCAAACTCAGCTGGAAAATTCCTCTCATGGGAGCTCGTGTCTCCCGTGCCGGTGGCTCTGCCATCGCTCCTCGTCCTGGTCCAGGTTCTCCCTCTATTGCTCCAGGTCTTTCTCTTCCTCCCCAGCTCTGCTCTTACCCTTTGCAGCCACCCCTGATGGGATGAAGGGCCAGGGCAGGAGGAGCTCCTGCAGCTTGCTTTTGCTTTTAGGAGCTTCCTCCATGCGCACCCCCTGCTCAGAGCCTTCCTGCGCTCCTGTGCTACCTTTGGAGTTCTCAGGGCTGCTGGGTGCAGTGGGCACATCAGGATGCTTCCCTGCAGCCCTCCTCTTCCTCAGCTTATGTGCAGTGATGTCCTTCATCGCTCTGTCCAAGAGGATGAGCCCTGCTCTTCCTTGGGTGACCAAGGCTCTGGTAGGCGGGATACCCATGAGCATGGGACCATGTTGGGGCTGTCTGCGTGCAAAAGGAATGGAGGAGATTTTGTGTGTGCAAGGCGTGTTGTGCGTGCCCTGGCTGGGCTCGGGGTTCTGCTGCAGCAGGAAGGCTGGGTGAGATGTGCACCATGGGCATGTAGCCCTGTTATGTGTGTTACTGATGGGGTGTAAAATAATGGGGTGAGCTGGGCGTGTGGGCAGAGACATAACCGTGAGCCAGGATTTGCAGGGAAATGCTGGAGGAGCCTTGGGGAAGCGCTGGTGTGATGCTGGCGGGGATGGATGTGGTGGCTGGCACCATGTGGAGTGATGCCAGGGTGATGGCCACAGGCTGGGCAGCAGCGTGTGAGCGTGCACAAGCATGTGCATCAACTGCACCACGGTCCTTGCACTGTGTTGATCCCTGCAACCGGTGCTTTTGAGCTCAGGCTCTGCTTCGGCTCCCGGAGCATCCTCTCCACACCAGCAATGTGAGGTGATTGTGGCAGGATTTAGGAGGGGGCTGCTGGAAGCGCCGCATCTCCATACCCCCGTATCCCATGTGGAAGCACAGGGTGGCTCTCGGCAGTGAGTTTGGGGGAATCTCACATCCTTCCTCTTGTGGGTTTCCTCTTTATTCTTTTCCTGGGAGTTTGGAGGAATTTTTTGCTTCTCGATGGATTTTTCCTCACCCTGTTCATTATCATCTTTGTTAATTAGATTGTGATGGGGAACGGTCTCTATTCAAAAGAGAGAACCTCCGAGATGCGTTGTCACGAGTGCGACTGGGGGGGGGGGGACGACGACACAGACCCAAAGATGCTTGAAAGAAATGACTTTAAAAATCATTTCTTCACAAAGCTCTTCACAAGCAGAACCCCCCCTTCCCCCCCCCCGCATTGAGACCCCCCCCAACCCCCCCTAATTAAACGATTTGAATTTCCCCGTTAACCGCTTGGTGCTTCCCCGGCGCCTCAGATGATTAGAAAGGGATATTCATTTATGCCTTTTAAACGCCGCCCCGATTAAAATCAGAGAGATTCTTTCCTTCATCAAAATCTAACATCCTTGAAAAATTAATTTGATGCCTCTTGTTATCAATTAATTGAATCTCGTTGGGAGAGAGGCTCGTGCGGCGGGTGGTTGGAGCTGGCCCTTCTGTTCTTAGTTGCTTTCCCCCCCTCTCCTCTCCGTTCTGCTGCTTCCAAACACTGACATTGTACAACTCTGCCTCTTTTTTAGATATATTATTTTTACTCATTGCATAAAATAAATGAATAAAACTTGGTCTCTCTTCCCACCCTCCTCCCCCATTCCCTTGAGTTCCTCCTGCATGAAAGACCCTTTTTTTCCCTTCCTTTCTCTCATCCCTCTTTCCTATAACTTCCGAGACGGGGGTGGGGGGGGAAGAAAGTTGGGGCTTTAGCAATCTGTGGCGTAGCAAAGCGGCCAGCGTCCGTCTTTCTTCCTTTCTTTAACGGGGGATATTGGATATTTCATTTGAATCTCCCTCTTTTCAATTAAAAGCGCACAGCTCCTGCTCATGGAGCCGCTCTATTCTCCGGCTCCGTCTCGGCAGCCGGGGAAGTGATTTTCCTTTCAGCTCTTCCCTCGAGACGGGCTGTGCCTGCCTTGCTTTTTTCAATGGACTTTTTTCTCCCTCTGTTAAACTTTTCCAATCTTCATCCCTTTATTTTTTTTCTTTTCCCTTTCCCACTTCTTTAAACAAAAAAAAGAGGAAAAGTTGGAACGTTTCAAGAGCTGGGGCATTCAGGAAGTGATTGAAATCACTTGGAAACCAGGTTCCTGCTTGTTCCTGCTCTCCTTGGTGTTGTCTTACGTGGCTGCTTTTAGGTTGAGTCTCTTCGTTAGTGCCTCTGTTATTTATGTCCCGTTGTGAATTTGGGGTTGGAGGCTTGGGGATGACTCCAGTGAATGCCGAGGGCGTCCCTGCTCCGGTAGGGAATTGGTTTTGTTTCCTGTTGGAGAAAGGGCCTGTGTTGGATGCTATTGGTGCCAGTGGGATGCTGAGGTGAGGGATGTACATGGGGTTTCTCTGTAGACTCCCCACAGATGATGCCTAGGGGCAAGTCGTGACTTGGTGCCACCGGTGTGGGCATCCCCCCTGTGCTGTGCCTGTCCCATCCATCCCAACCCAGGGGCTAGGGGATTTTGTGCTGAGCTGGGTGAGGTGTCCTGCAGGTCAGCAATGCTGTGGCCTGTCCTCACTTGGATACCTCCTGTGTGTAGGTTGTGAGGATTTTGGGGTGCTCTACAGGTGTCTTGAGACCCTGCCCCTTGAGCCTGGGGGGCTGCAGGGCTGTGTGTGTGCTTCCCGACTTTTTTCCATTGAATTTCCATTTGGCACACGCTGGACAGAAGGAAAGCCAGGTTTTGGGGGATGAGAAATTGGAGTCCACACTAGCTTCCCAGGGCTCAGGCTCTGCCCTGCTGCAGCTGCATCCATCGGGCTTTGGGTACCAGACCTGCGGGATGCTCCAACACGGCAGCGGTGAACCACAACCTCCACCACCGGGTGCTGCCCCTCGGGGTCCCCCGGTGCAGCTCCCGAGCAGTGGGGCTGGAGCCCCCCGTGCTCCATGTCAGTATTTAATTAGATGTCCCTGATTAACAAAACTTGGCGTTTGCTTCCTCCTGCCCTGTCTTCCCTGGCTCCGAATCAATGGCTTTGATATGCTAATTAGGGAGTAATTTAATTTCAAAAGGCCGCAATTAACAAGGGTGTTGTGGACATGCTGTAGTTAAGCAGCGTAATCTAATTTGCATTAGTAACAAGCAGGGACTAATTAGAAGCTTAATTAGACACTTAGACGGCTCTTGTGTTTATTTTCTTAATGAGATGGAGTGGGGCTCTTTTTAATCTTTTCAAGAGCACAGGGAGGGAAACGCAGGATGGAGCTGGGTGGATGGAGTGGGATGGATGGAGCAGCCCCGGCACGTGCCCAGCCTGTGTCCAGCCATCCCCACATTCGTGCCAGGAGGGATTTCATTTTCCTTGCAGCTTGGCAGGGAATGGGAGTCATGCCAGCCATTGGCAGCTCTGGGGATGCTCTGTGTCCTGGTGTGGATGGTTTGCTGGCGTGGGCACTGGGAGGAGGATCTCCCGTAGGATGCTCCGGTTGCGGTGTCCTTGCTGGTGCATGATGCGAGCTCTAGAGCGAAGGATGCTCTGAGGAAGATGTGTTTTGGAAAGGCAGAACTCAAGCAGGAACAGTGCAATGACTGGTGTGGGTTGGTCCCCAAGGGCTTCCCCCATTGGCAGTGCTCATGATTCCCAGCACCAGCATGATTCCTGGTTCTTTGAGTGAGATGACCCAACTTCTGGGGAGAAGAGCCTTGCTGTGGTCATTCTCGCGTGATTTCTGTGTAGCAGCAAATGAGTGTGGCCAGGGCAGTGTGGGCACAGTGGCAGGGGGGTGAGGATTGCCTCAGGGTGAAGGCCTGTGCATCCGGAGCTTGGTTCTTCCCAAAGAAGTTGCTGGGAGTGAGATGAAAGTGGGAGATGAAAGTGCACAGAGGTGAGATCCCATTAAAGCGGTGCCCAGGCTTAGCCAGTCCTTGGTTCCTTAAATCTCTTCTAATTTACAGTAATGCTCTAGATTCGTTTCAGCTCCTCCAGACTTTTATTTTAATCCCCTTTCCCCATTTCCATGCGTTTATGTGTTAATTAAAGGGTAAAAAGCCACTCTCGGAGCAATCCTGAGCAATCCCGGCTGCTGCTTCTCTTCAAGCCAAAGCCTTTTAAGATTAGCCAGCCACTTCCTAAAGCCTTGCGGTGCTGGATCTGGATGGGCAGGTTGCTCAACTTTCTGTAGCTTGGAGCAGATCCGGTGCCTGGGATCAAGCCTCCCTGAGTCCCAGTTGTGTAGAGGAGCATCCCGCAGGACTTCCAATGGCTTTGAGGGATTTGCTTGGTCCGTGCTCCTCCATCACCTCTGCTACCTGCAGGAGAGGCTGCCAGAGGGAGAGCCCTCACCATGCTACAAGGCAGCCTGCAGCTCTCCGCCAGGTACTGGCAGGGCTGGAGCTGGGAGGAAGGGTCTGGAAAACTGCTTTGGGGATGGGATGTAGTGGGAAGAGTGGAAAAGGCCTCTGGAGCATCGCTGTAGCAGGCTGCTCATGCATGCTGCCACCTTTGCTGTCCCTTGCAGAATGTGGATCAGCGTTGGGAACTTGCTCGGCTCGGGATGTGGGGTGGGAAGCATTTTCCCACCGGTGTTTCCCACTGTTCATCCTCATCCCTCCTGGGTGGTGCCTTTGAGCTCTTTGGGTTTGGATACAGGGAAACCAAGGCTGAGGGGCACACAGTGCTATTGGCACAGGGATGGGGATGGGGCCTTGAGGACAGAGATCTGCTGGCAGCGGGAGGAGGTGCCCATGATGCCGTGTCTGTACGTGGTCCCGCGAAGGGCAGCCCAAAGTTACAGAGCCTCAAAGGACCAGGGTATTGAGGGTAGTTAAAAATAGGAGAAGCTGCTGCTTAGGAGCTCGTGGGCTCGGCTGTACCTGTTTCTGCGGGTCCCAGGGGCTGAAAAGCTCTATTCAGTTTTCCCATCTGTGGAGGTGAATCAGGTGGAGAAGCAGCATCGCTCCAGTGGGGCTGGATGCGCCAAGATTCCTCAGGAGCTTCTGGGGAGAGATCACTCTGTAAATGCTTCGTCTGCTGTTCCTACTCCTGAAGTCCCCATGTTCTTGGGTGCAGATCTGTGCTTTTGAGTCTGCCGGCTCACTTGCCTCTGTGCTCATCCTGCTGTTTCTGCTCGGCTGGGAAAGGCTCCAGTGTGATGCTGGGCTCCATGGCGATGCTGGGCTCGGTGGCATGGCACACACGTGGTGCTCCCATGGGACATGGGGAGCATGGCACAGGCGTGTTGGGCACATGTGCATGCCGTGTCTCGCAGCCCACCCAGCTGATCTGCCCCCCTCCCTGGCAGGGAAGCTCTGGGCATCCATCAGCCTGTTAATTGTGCTAATTAGAGAGTGTGGAGGTGTTAATTGGCAATCCCTGGTATCGTGCCTGTTTGCGGCGGGGAGGGGGTGTCAATAAAACTGGATTAATGGCTTGGCGTGGCGTGTGCACTTCGCAGGTTAGCAGCGAGTCAGGGATGTCAAGGAAATGTGACTGCTCAGATGAAGCAATTGTTAATTAAAAAGCAACAGTAATTAATATCCTCTCATTGCCATATGGTACTGCTAAAGGTTGGGGTATTCTTTACTCTCGTTGTAGTTGTTTCCTTTTCTTTGTCCTGTGAAAGGTGCGCGTTTAAGGAAAAGGCAGAGCACTCTACTCCGTGGAGTGGTTTTGAGCCAGAGATGGTGATTAGCAATCCATTTGTGCAGCCTCTGTGGTTCCTTCCCATTAGCGGGGTCTCTTCCCCTCCCCTCTTAAGTAAAACCACCCTTTTCTGCTTCATCTGGGTGTTGTATCCCTGTGGTGGCTGTCTGATCAGGGTCCCTGCCTTAGTGCCTCGGGAAAGTCTGATCCTGATTAGACCCTCTGGATACCAGCGTATGGAGAATCCCTGAAATGCTGGATGTGTTTAAACTAGAACAGATGAGAAGCGGCAGCTGCGATGCTGTGGCTTGTCCCATCCATGCACAGGGATGCTCGAGTCGTGCCCCCGGGTTTTGCTCTTTCCAGCGTGGCTTCAAGTATCCCAGCTCGGTCCTGGCTGGAAAAGCGCTTGTTCCTGGTTTCAGTGGAGTTTCGAGCCTCGCAGACCCTGGCTTCGCTCTTTTTCTTTAAGGTTTTGTAAAACTTTTATATGAATGGAAATATTTTCCTTATTATTATTACTTTCTTTTATGACTTCCCTTGCAGCGCTGGGAGCGCAGACACCGGCGTCCCGCAGGGTTTGCGAACGGGAAGTCGACTTTTACTAGACTTGGAGAGGGAACCCCTGGCCTGGTGTCCCGGGAATCGCCCAGCCGGACCCCAGCGCGGCTCATGGGCTCCGGCATCCCGCCTCTGGCAGGGCTGGGGATGACAGAGCGAGCCCACAGTCACAGCTCCTCCACCAGAAGAGATTTCCACCTAATTCCCAGTAGTTACGCTTCAATCTGTGCCCCGAAGCCAGGAAAGTTTTATATCCTTTCCAAAACCTTTTCTTTTTTTGCTTTCTTTCCCTTTTTTAATACTTCCTGTTGTAACTCTGGATATTCTTGTTCTTCATATAAAAGTCAAATCGCTTTTTGAATCCCGCTGAGTTTCTGGCCGTGGCCGTGCCTTGTGACTGCCGGGCAGGGGCAGAGCCTGGCTTTCCCGGTGGGCCTCTCGCCTGCTCGAAGCAGAAGGAAAAGGGGGAAAGAAATGGGAATGGTTCAGTATTCCTGCAGGCTCTTGTTAGACTTGGGCAGCGGGAGAAGGTGCTTGCTTCCAGGTTTCTTTGCTCCTAATGTCAGCGAGCATCCCCATCCTTTCCCGATCGTTTCTTGGGAAGCTGCTCCAGCCTCACCGCGCTCCGACACCTCAGCTCAGGCGCAACCAGAGCCCAGTAATCCCGTTACCAAGCCGCCCCACTTGGGTTTGGTAGCACCAGGCTAGCGGGAGGGAGCCGGCAGCTCCACATGGGAATTAATGTCAGTCATATACCCTGCGGAAATGACTTTTGAAATGCATATAATCTCCAACATGCAAATGAGAAGCTTGCTTCACCCTGTTTAATATGAATGATCAGCTTCTGAATAGCTATTATTACACGCCACATTTCAGCAATTATGTTGTTCGCAGTTTGTCTTTCTGTCTTTTGGGGCGGGGAGGGGGAAGACGGGATAACAAGAGAAGAAAAAGGCAGAGAAACAGTATTTCTTCTCCCGTCCCTCTTTCTTTATCCCCCTCCTGTTCCAAACTCGCCAGCCGGCTGCGAGCGGCGGTGGGTGGACGCCGATCCCGCTCCAGCAGCTGCTTATGGGGAAGGAGCTGGGTTGAATGAGACGAGACCTGTATCCTGTGCTGTTCCACAAAACAGAATGTGTGTTGGGAAGGAGGGAGAGTCCCCTTGCCTGGGCAGAGCTCCCTGTGACCCACGAGTGTCGGGGCTGGATGTGGCCGCGAGAGCTCAGTGGCTGGGGTTGGTGCTGGGTGCTGTGGTTGTGTTTCCTCCTGTGTTAGCCCAGATGTGGGAGTTTCTCCCAGGGAAGGGGATGCTCAGGTTCTCAGCTAAGAAGCTGCCTGCTGAGCAGCCCAGCGGAGCAGAGGCTCTCCATGTCATCGCCTTGAAGACAAGATCCCAGCTCTCCTGCAGACAGACACACATTGGGGTGCGAGCGGCTTTCCCAGCCCGCAGCTCCCCTGGTGCCGGCACTTCCCTCCGGTTCCATGCGGTGCCTCAGGAGCTCATGTTGGCTGAGCTGAGCTCCAACCCTGGGGCTGCTGCCGGCATCCCATGGCCCTGCAAGCGTTGTGCTGCTGCCTGGTGAGAGGGAAGCCTGGAATTGCATGAAATGAGGCGCAAGAACAGTCACATGCAGTGAAGCGCCCAGCTCAGTCCTTTGATGGTACCCAAGGGGTGCACGGAGGTGCCAGGGATGCAGGCAGGATTTTCCAACGGGTGTTTCCTGGAGCACCCCCAACTCGTGTTCTGCCATGTCCCAGTTCCATTCGGGTACCTTTTGGCCTTCCTCATCTTGATGGCAAACTTCATGCCAGGGAGGTGCTGCTTTGCTGGGAGCTGGTTTGTGGGAACGTGTCGGCTTTGCTGAGGTTCTTATGGTGAAATGCATGGCCCGGCTCCACGTGCCTGGGGAGCAGCCTCGCTGTCTCCAGCGCCTCAAAGTGAAATATTCTGGGATTCTGTGAGAAATGCCTGGATTCCTGGGGTTTTGTGTCTTGCATCTGGCTGGGAGAAAGCTGAAAACATGGTGTTTTCCAAAGGGATGGGTTGCACTTGCTTTCCTCAGTGTTGTACAGCGTGTTCACGGCAGCTCATGCTGCTGCACATTCAGGTGTTGGAGTCAATTGAATATGGATAAAACTGGCCAGGGTTTGACATCCCATCCCTGCATCTCCTTGCCTGGACCTCATGGGGATGGGAGATGGGGCCGGGCGAGGATGGTGCGTGTGGAGGTAGGGCTGCCAAGCAGGGGCTTCAGGCTCTCTCCTCCTCCGCAGGTCCCGCTAGCAAGTCATGATGGTTGAATCCGCCTCGGAGACGATACGGTCCACTCCGTCCGGCCAGAACGGGGTCAGCAGCCTCAGCAACCAGCCCGATGGCGGCGGCACCGGCGGCGCTGCAGCGGGCGCAGGGCGCGAAGGAGCCACGAGCGGGGAGACCAATGGGGAGATGAGCCCCGTGGAGCTCCTGCACTTCCAGCAGCAGCAGGTAGGAGGGACACCCCACTTCTTACTCCCAATGTGAAACTGGGTCCTTTGAGGGTTCGGTTTGGGGGTGACACTGGATTTTACCCTCCTCTCGTCCCCCAGGGCTCGCACCAGGGGTTGCACCAGATTTGGCCACCCCAATGAAGCTGGTGTGCGAGTGCTGCCCTGAGAAGCAGATGCTTATCTTTGAGGGGGGCACATCCCTAAGGAGATGGAGCCCATTGGTCCGTGCAGCTCGTGGGCTGGTACCTGCTACCCCAGAGATGGCTGTGGTTTGGGGGGGTCCTGCCCGCTCCACTCCCAATGGGCACAGGGTCCCACACAGAGTGCAGGAGAACAGGGAGGGCTGTGAGAGCAGAGGAAAGACCTGTTGGATGTAAAACTAGGAGCAGGTTTCCTCTGGGTCCATCTTTGGATACCCAGGAAGGTGACCAGAGGTGGTCCCCCATCCCTGGGGGGTCCTGGTGCCTTCAGGTGATAAATTAACCTCGCACGTCTGAAGATGTGTGACTGCCACATGTGCGTGCAGCAGCTCTGTCCTTGAGCACACGTGCGTGCCCCTCGGGGAGCTGCATGGCACACGTCTCCCCTTGCATCCCGTACGCTGTGGGGAAGGGGGGCTCTGTGTGTGTGCCTGCAGGTTACCTTTCAAAACAAACTTGGGCAAACCCATAAATTTCCCTGCTCGGATACTAAATAAGGCAATGATCCCTGCCTCGGATGGAGATCGCCTCCCTGAGCCATAAATTCCAGCGTGAAGGCTGTAAAAAATTGCTGTGTCTGATACTTTAGTAGCGAGTGCTGTAAATCCATTACCTGAATAACAGCCGTTTCTCACGCAGTTAAGCCCCCGTTCCCCTGATCTGAAGGCTAATCATGCGTGTAATGCTGCTGCGAGTCACCCTGCCAGGGAAGGAGCCTGCACGGTGCCGATCAGAGGGTGGGCATGGTGATGGTGAAACAGGGTCACCTCCTCGGGAAAATAAGGGAAAAAGGGATTTTTGCAGTGCAGATGCAGCTGCTGTCGGTTCATCCCTGTGGATGCGGCTCCCACCCTGCCCAAAGCACGGCCTGTCTTTGATTTCACCCTCGTGCGCTGCTTCTTTTGGATTCCCAGTGTAACTGCCCTGGGAAACTCACTGGCACGTGGAATTATCAAGGCAGAGGGTTTGGTAAACTTCCAAATACAAATGACATCCGCAGTGGCAGTGCCTTGGGAGGGGGGAAAGAAACCATCCTGAGCGCTATCCGTCTTCATGCTTCAGGGAACAGGCTGAGCACCAGCTGGGGTCAGGAATAAATGTCCCCATATAGAGGGTTTTGCACAATTAGGTGCTTTATGAAGGCATCGCACCATCCTTAGGAGCGTCCCATTGTCGCAGGCAGGATCTCGGACCGCTGGGCTCTTCCCATCTGACAGCTCCTCCGTCCCAGCTCTGCCGCAGCTCCTGAAATATTGGTACTCAGTTCTTATTTAACTCTATGAAATCCCCCAAAACCCATTAGGGAGCGTGGAGGGGTGGACCCCCCCCGCTCAACAAGCCCAACACGGCCTTGAGGGGCCACTGGTGGCTTAAAACTGTGTCTGTAGGGGTTCTTTCCTGGGGGCATGTGCTCTGCCCTTGGTTTTGCTCCTTTGGGTGACATGAGCTGGTTTGGACCTTTTTGGGTATCCGCAGCCCCCTTTTGAAAGGGTGAAATCGGGTGCCCTGGTGCTTGTTGGCAGGGACTTCTCAGGTTCAACCCCACTTTCTGAGTGCTGCTCAGAGATGAGTGCCCTTGGTGGGAGCTCAAAGGGAGCTGTGTGTATCATGAGGTGTTTGGGGACCCCCTGAAGCTGGTTTGTGACTTCCGGGCAGTCCCCAGAGCAAAAGGATGGGGGTTTCCAGCTCTGCTCACAGCTTTGTCACCCTCCTCATTGCGCCTGCTCTGCCTGTCCATGTCACTTCAGAACATCCCGTGGTCTGGAGCATCTGGAGGGAGAGCTGGAGCCCAGTGGGATGGGGTGAGGGAAGGGCTGCGGAGCTGGAGCATCCCTTTCCCTTCCCTCCTTCCTTCCCCTCTCCCCTGCAGCCCAGGGGATGGCGTTCAGGTTAAATCCCTGGATTTCAATGGCGGGGTTGGGCTGAAAAGCTTGAATAGCGCGCGCCGGCATTGTGCCGGGGTTGGCAGAGGGGAGAGGTCGGATGGGGGCATGGGAGGGCTCCCACCGCTGTTGCTGTGGGAACATGGTGAGACCTCCAGTGCGGTGACATCCTGCAGCCGGGCTCCAAAGCACCGCTCATCACAGAGCATTCATCAGCTTTTAACATGGGGCTGGCCCCCTGCCCCCGGGGACCCCTTGGCTGGGCAGGAAACAGGGGCACCAAGTGAGTGGGGTGTTGCATCCCTGCAATGGGAGGAGGATGAGGGATGTGCCAGCTTGGGAATGGGGGTACAGGGGAGACCCATGGGTGGGCATCGCACATGGCCATGTGCTGAACGGGAGTTGCTCTCACATGCTTTGCGTCTCTTCAGGGTTTCCTTGGATCCCTGCAAAGAATCCCAGGTTCCAAATCTAATCCCAGAACTAAACCAGGGTTTAAAGCATGGGGTGCAGAGACTACAGCTTTGGGAGTGCAAGGTGCTCGGAGCAGGGATGTCCATGGGGAAAGATCTCCGAGCCTGGCGGCTGCATGGTAGCAGTTTCCAACTTGATATCCTGTGGAAATGGAGCCATCTGGAAAATCATCCTTCGGTGGGGTTTTATTATGCAAAGAGAAATTGCAGTTTATGGCAGGCACGTGTCGAAAAATGTGAAGTTATTAAACAAAAGTAAGACTTTTGGGTTTCCTTTAAAAAGAAGCAAATTGGACTTTTTTGGTAGTTAAAGGAGGGGAGGCACTTCCCTGCCATGGCAAAGATACTGTTCCATAAAGCATGTGATCACATCTCAAATATATTGTGTAATCCGCTATTATTAGGGTATTTAAGATAAAATGAGACCGGAGCACTTAAGTGAAACTCGTCTCTCCATAGGTGCCTTGATTGATATTTCCTATTCTATGGAGTACAAATGCAGGGGAGGGGGTTTCCCTTCTCGTTGCTCTCTTTTTCCCTCCTGGGGTGGGATTGTCGGGAGCTTGTTCCTGGTGTTCTTCATTAGTGGGAATGGGTTTAACCCCTCGCCTGGCAGGATTGAAGAGTCAAGAGTGGAGGAAGCATGTCCGGAGGCATTAGTGTGTGCAGCGATGGGAGTGCTGCCTTGGCTGCTGTCAAAAGGGCTTTTTGGGTTTTTTTGCCTCCTCCCCCTATGAAGAATTATGTCATTTTTGTGAATTCTGATCCTTTTGGAGCCCTTTGGTTCTGGTTAAGCACAGCCAGGGCTGGGCTGGGTGGAAGCGCTTCTCAGTATGGCCTCATTTACCGTTAATATCCAGCTAAAAATATCCGTGTGTTGTTCTAATAGCTCTAATTCTGGAATGTGACGATGTCATTTTTATGAGGCTAGTGTGAAATTATTCCTTTTTTTTTAACGTTTTTTCGTCCCTTCCCAACCTCTTTCTATCCTCAAAAAGGAACGGAGGGAAAAGGGAAGATACAGACTCTCTTTGGAGATCCGCTTTCTGCCCTGTTCTTTGCACAGTTCTTGGTTTAGGGTCAGTTTCAGGGTGGCTTTTCACTCACTGGGCATTAAAGCCCCATTGCAGAGCTTTGATCCCATCCAGGTGGAAAATCCCTCACTGGGTTTGGGCAGTTCCTACCGCAGGCCAGGCAAACCCGCTTTGGCTCCAGCAGTATACTTAAATGTGCGTCCTCATAAACTGAAATGCCTGATGGGATGATGGAGGTCAGGAATACCCTGGGCAAGATTTTTGGATGGGATGGAATGGGAGCTGCTGTCTCCGCTCCTCAAGCACTTCCATCACTTGGGCTGGATGGGATGTGGTGATCCCCGTGGGAGAAAGGGATGTTTGTAGTGTTTGCCATGGGAAGCCAGCCAAGAGCTGGTGCTTGTAGGGAGCCTCCATCATGGACAGGGGTATCCCACTGGCCAGAGCACGAGTGTTTAGGGGAAGAATTAACAATAACCCCAGGTACGCTGGGTGGAAGCTGGGATAATGGGCTGCATCCTTGCTGGAGGAGATGCAGCAGGTTTATCCAGTGAACTGAAGGGATTTGGCATGCCCAGGGAGAGATGAGAATCCACGGGCTGGGTACCCCAAGCGCCCCCTTCCCTGGCACAGAAGCCTCTGCTCCCATGGGAGCAGCTTGGAGGTGGTCCTGGCAGGGTGGGTGCTGTCCGGGCAGAGCATTCCCACGCCTGGGATTAATCCCAGGCACTGTTTAGTTACTGACCCCCTCCCTGTCCCAGCACAACCTGGTGTGTTATGTGCCACCATGCAGCATGGGGCAGTTATGGGCCACCCCCAGCAGAGTCCGTGTCTCCATCCTCTTCCTCAGCCCTAAAACCTGCTGCTCTGGGGAAAGGCAAAGCTGAACAGCAGCAGCAGCTCCTGATGTAAGTGTCTGAGGCATTACATACTTTTTTTTATGGGATAATTTGCTGATCAAAGGGAGCCATCCAGGAGCATGATGAATTTGACACAAGCCATTCGTTCCTAATTACGGGTAACGTGCTAATGGTTCTTGAATAACACCATGCAGCAGGATACGAGTTTTTACATAAAAAGTCATTTTTTCCCTCTGGTTCACAGAGCCAGGAGGTGGAATCCCATCCACTCTGCAGGGCAGGATTGCTTCCTTCTGCTCTCACATCTCCTCCACCTGAAGGAGAGGATGAGGATGTGGGTGAACCGTCCTCGCTCATCCCTATGTGAAGGTTGCACCCCAGCTCTGGGTCCCTCTGCCCTGCGGGGTGAGGGTAGCAAATGCAGATATAAGCACAGGGCTCTGCATCCCAAAACCGGGTTCTTGGGGTTCCAACTGCTCCATGCAGCCATGCAACAGGTCTGCAGCACTGTGTGCTGCCAGGCACAGCATCCACAGGCTGAGCTGGATTTGGGCTGGAGCTTGCTGCCGGTGATGGGAAAGGATGGATGGATGGATGGCGGGAGGAAGGAAAGGAGGGGGGAGCTCTGGGTGCTGGGGGGAGGCCCCCGTGTGCAATTGTAAGGCCATGTCATTTTTGTTTCCTGTAAATCTTGTAATTTCGTGCTTCAGAGCACAACAAAGTGAGAGCCAGCGGGGAGTGAATTCAATTCCCCCCTGAGAGCTGATGTGGTGGGGACACGGTGGCACCTGTGGCCAGCCAGCGTTTAGGGTTAGAAAGGGAGAAACTGGGAGAAGTCCTGCACGGTGCTTGGCTTGGGCCCTGGCATCGCGTCTGTCCCCTCCTTGCTGTGTCTTCCGTACCTGCTGCTCTGATGCTTGTTGCGCTGGGGCAGGGACTCGCCTCACCAGCTTGCCTTGGTGAGATGCTCCTTGCCAACATGGGAAGAATTTCACATGGTGCGGATGGAGAACCAAATCCATGCAAACCTCTGTCCAACGGCAAAACCAGCTGCACCTTGAGCAGTGTGCACCCAGGGAATGGTCCAGCACCCGTCCCTGGATGGGTGCCTTGGACCTGCTGTGAGCTGAGCAGCGTCGATTGAATCCCTCCACCCTGGGCTTTTAAAGGGAATTACTGTTTTCATCTCAAAAAGTAATTAAAATATCAGACCTTGAGCTGTCATAACTGTCACATAGTTTTTGTGTTCACATTACCGATGCACATCTATTACTGTTAATAACAGGGAAATAACATGCCCATGGAGAAACGCGCCTGTGTCAGCTCCGGGACGTGGACTGCGGGCTCGTGCCATCAGGATTCCCAGCAGCAAATTGCCATGTTTTGTCCTCAAGGATTTTATGGTTTATAATTGTTTGGATAATGTGAGTTTGCAAGTTGAGAGGTTGTGCAGGGCTGGAGCATCCCCAGCAGCGGACGGGGATGCTCGGGAAGAGGCAGGGGGCACGCTGGGCTTTGGCTGCTGCTGGGTGCACCCTGGGTGCATCATAGGAGTGGGACATTAGGATCCCATCTGCTTTTGGAACTCCTGACCTTTTAACTTTCTCGATGCCATTTGGTTCAAGGCATGTGGTGACATCTGCAGCTGGGCAGGGCAGAGGGTGTCCTGTGCTGTGGCTGGGGCACAGCTCTTGGGTTTTGGATCCTTGCAGTGAAATGATCATGGTCTGAATCTGCTGAATGCTCTGCGCACAGCCTCCGGATTCAGCAGTGGCTTTAAAATCACCTCTCATTTTGCAAGTGCACTTCTAATGCAGTCCGCATGCAAGGAGCGGGTCAGATGGATTTATCCACCAAAACCCCCGCGTGTGGCACAGCTTGGACATCCTTGACTTTAGGTCTGTTCATATGCTCTTCCTCAGCGCCCCCCCTGCAGAGGGAGGCACGAAAGGGGCCGTAAACACCAACCCTTCGATGGAGCTTTATTCCCTCTCTTGGCTCCTGATTGAAGCCCCTGGTTTGTGCCACGCTCGCCTGTGGCCGGCTCCTCTCTCCTTGTCTCTTTGCAGGATTTTCCTTCATGCCACCTCCTGTCTGCAGGCACTGACACTGGCCATGGCTTGCTTATGGCTGCTTGTGCCTGTGTGTGTTTCCACAAGTGGTTTTTATCCATTCACGTTGGTTTCTCCCTCTTTTACCAGCTGCAAAGCTTCCCAGTGAGACACCTTCATCCTGCAACCAAGTTAAGGAAACCCCTAACTCTTTCTAGGCAGGCACCCATAAAAATGGGCAGGTTTTGTCTTGGTCACTTGTGTGAGTTCCTAACCTCCTCCTGCACCACTGTGAACTCCATGTAGATGTGTTCATGGATTATTAACTCAGGGTGGAATCTTGCGCTTGGCCTGACCTGAAGCTGGCAATGAGTGGGGGCTCTGGTGCAGCAATCTGATGTAAAATTAGATAGAGATGGGAGCTTTAGACACAAGGAACAGCGGCTGCAGCAGTATTGTCCTGGTGGCTCCATGCAAAGGGGAGATAAATCAGGGAGCCAGCCCCTGCGCTGGACCTTTGGTTGGGTGTCAGCTGTGCTGCGAACCTGCTGAAGCACAAAGATGCTGGACCTGGCAACTTGCTGGAGATGGAGAAGGGCCTTTGGAAGAGGATAGGATTGCCCCCAAGCTCTTGTGGCCCTCAGTGGCTCTGGGGTTAGAATGGTTGGTCTGTAATGGGATGTACTGGTCATACCCTTCTCGTGCATCGCTTGAGGAGGAGGATGAGGAGGGCAGCCTTCCTCCTGCCCACCCGCTGTGTCTCTCTTGCAGGCTCTCCAGGTGGCACGCCAGTTCCTGCTGCAGCAGGCCACGGGGCTGAGCTCCCCCAGCAGCAATGAGGGCAAGCAGCCGGCGGTGCAGGTGAGCCCAGGACGTGTGTGTGTCTTCCCCTTCCCCATCACCCCCTTCCCGGGAAGGGCTCGGCTGCAGTCGGATGCTGTGGGAAAGCGCACGTGCAGACACACATCACCTCTGGCTTCGGGATGGCTGAAGCACACCAGGAGCCCACAAAGAGTTAAATTCTCTGTAAACCTCCAGATATCTCTTCTTGGGGAGGGGGTTGTGGTCCCCATTGTGTGCTGAGGTGGTGGGAAAGGGTGATGTGAGAGGGGAAGGCTGGCTCCAGGCGAGGTGAGGACTGGGGAGAGAAGGTCACTGTGTGCCACCATCCCTTGGGATGGCACTTGGATGGGAAGGTGTGGAGTTTCCCAGGGTCGGAGCACCCCAGGATTGATGCTGTGTGTGGGGTGCAGGACAGGCTCTCCATCATGGGACAGGGCAAAGGTCCATCTAGGGTGGGGGTTTTATGGCACTGGCAGGAAAATGGGTCTTCAGGTGGATGCAGCACCCTTGGGTGGCATCCAGCTCCCATACGAGAGAGAGGACCTCCCACTTCCTGCTCTCCTCTGCCAAAGGAAAGGGACAGAAGAGGGATGTGAACCTGGGGAGTGGGGAGGGTAGAAAGAAGCAAAGCCCAAGCAATGGAAAGTGACAATTTAAATGGCTGTGTTGGAGGGGCTCTCCCTTCAGGCTAATTAAATTTATCAGAGAACAGCAGGTTACTTTATTAGAGCCACGTGGGTTTAATTAACAAAGGAAAGTAATTAGCACAAGCACTTTCAGACTGGAGGTCCTGCTGATGCCAGGCTGACCCGGCAAGAGAGCGGGAGCTGAGGCTGGGATGGGACATCACTTGCCCCTCTCTTGGCTTGGGGAGCCAGGGCACGGCTGAGCCTCAGCCAGTGCATCCTGGTGCTGCTGGTATTGGGTGGGCATGTTGCAGGGGTCATGGAGCCTGGAGCCTGTGGAAGCCCTGCTGGGATGGGAAGCAAGAACCGGGTCCAGGCAGCGGGAATTAGTCAGGGCTCCTGCGGCACAAACAGGCGGCTTTTTCCAGTGGTGCTGGCAGGAAGGAAATGCAGTCACTGCATGGAAAATGTCTGCGAAGGACAAAGGCAGTGAGGGTGAAGTCAGATTCCGGTAACCGGCGCCTCACTCCCCTCCATGGGTGCATGGCCCTGCGTGTGCTCTCCTGCCTTCACTTCTGCCTGGCCCTCACCGCTCCATCGATGCGCGATGCGCTCCGCTCGCTGAACATCCCATTCCCACTTGCTTTTCCTTCCCTCACCTCCCATCCCTGCCCATCTGGCCAGCGGCTCTGCCGGAGTGAGCTGGATCTGCCTTCCCTTCCCCTCCTCCCCTTCTCTGTTGCAAAAGGACTTGTGAAAGTTGTAGACGTGAGTCAGAAATAGCTCATAACTCAGTAGCGACCGGCCTCTTCCTCCCCCCGGCCCAGCCGGCAGCTGGAGCGGGATCTGACTGACGGGAGATAGAGGATTAAGCAGACTCCTTTGAAAGGAAGTTTATCTAACGGCAGTGTGGTGTGGATGAGACTGGCCAGGACGGCTGGAGGACGAGGAAGGCTGGGTCCCAGTGCAGCAGCTGCTGGCTGGGGAGGGATGGGAGAGCATGGCAGGGCTGGGGTTCATTGCAGTGGTTGGGAGCCTGGGGTGCCAGCCTGGACCCTTGCGGCTGGGGGCTGGATTTCCACGTCACTTGGGTGTTTTGGGGAGATGGAGAGGATGTTTCAGTGGCCTCTCCTTGGCTCCCGCTCCCAGGATGGTCCCAGTGTCAGCAGAGAGCCGGAGCACTGCACAACCCCATGTGCTTGCTATTGCAGGAGCAGCTCCCCACCACCTTGCTGATGGGTATGGGACATTGATGGGGCACCCAGGCAGCAGGAATGTTAACACCAGTCAGTGTGTGCTCTGAACAAACAAGGAGCTGCTGGGCTCAGCGGGGATCTTTGGGGTCTGGGTTGTTTTGGAGCGTCTGTCTACCCTGAGATGCCTGGAGGTGTGTGGGGAGAGCCTCAGAGCTGATGCTCGAGCTACAGCTGAAAGCACCTTGGAACATCTTCAGATGGGTTTATTTCTTTGCAACTTGAAAACTGTAAGGAACTTGCCAACAACGTGTTGCATTTGAGGACTCTTGGTCTGCAGGGTGCTCCTCTCCTGTGGGAGCTGATCCCCCAGGACCCTCCTGGCGTGGGGAGATGCTGCTGGTATGCAGGAAAGCCACGGTGCGAGGCGCTGGAGCGTGTTTGAACAGGCAGCGCCCCGTGTTTTCGGTGCAGGGGTATTTCTTGCTTGGAGGCACTGCTGAACCCTCAGTGCCCTCTTTGGGGTCCCTTCCCCAGCTCGGAGCCGGGGCTCTCCCAGGGCAACTTGCTGAGGTTAAAAAGCCTCTGAGGTGGGCGAGGGGCTGCAGGGAGGGAAGGGGAGAGGAGTTTGGAGCAAACTGCGGGAAATTGCTTTTCTTTTGTGTGCGGCGGCCGGGGAGGGCAGCGGAGCGGAAAAGTGCATTTTGTTGATTTGAAACTTGAGTGCAATGGGTAATGAAGGCAGATCAATACCAGCCCTTGCGCCTTCCCTCGCCAGCAGAGAGCTCAGCAGCGCGTCCGTCCCGGCTCGCGCCCAGCTACCTTTTTCCATTTGAACTCGCAGCACCACGGTCGGTCCCCGGTCCCCCTCATCCTTCCCGGAGCTCCTTGCGATGTGCTTTGGATTGACAGGGAAGCGGAGTCGTCCCTTCAGTCCCTGCAGGTTTCAGCGGCGTGACGAGCTATGCCGGCACCCAGTGCCCATGGAGGAGACGTGGGATCCTGACCCAAGGGAGGTGCTGCTGGGCACAGCATCACCACTGCCATCGGCATCCCCCAGCCAAATCCCTTTCAACTTCAGTGGCACACAGTCCAGTAGTGGGTGATCAGTGCCTCCCCATCCTAACAAGGATGTACATTGGGTTGAACATAACAGGGATCGGTTCCTTCTTTCCTTTCATGCAGCATAATTAGGGGTCAGTTGTCCTCCGTGCAGCTACATGGATGCCCCTTCGCCCTGTGCTGCTGCCACCCTCACCCAGGGCAATTAATCCTCTTTTGTGAAGGCTGTTCACAGGATTCATAAAAGCCTCATGGAGCTGGAGCTCCCATGCAGATCTGGGTTTGGTTTCTCCTCTGATGCTGGGTAGATTTTGGTCCGTTGTCCCTTTCCATCTCAGTGAGGTCTGGGCACAGTGTGGTGTGAGCTGAAGGGGTAGAGCAGCGTCTGGATGGCCCTGTGCCACCCGTCAGGGTATATAAACCCTGACTGATGTGAGTGTCATCATTGCTGCCTGGCCTCAGGCACTGGAAGTTCTTGCAGATGGTCTGAGCCAGCAGAACCTTGGCACTTGCTCGGGGATGTGGGGATGTGCTTGCGTGCTTTGGCTGGACTCAGGGTGGAAGATTTGCTCTTCCCCAGCTGCAGCAGTGAGAAGTGGGTGCTCTGGGCGGTATTTGCTCATTCCCTGCCTCTAAAATCAGACCCAAAGCTGCTCTTGGTGGTGGTTGTTCCCCCCTGCCCTGTTCCCAGCTCCCAGATGAGCTTCTCGTTTGTTGTTGCAGGTTTTGGATTTGAAAGTGGCATTTAACAAATAAGAAACACAGTGCAAACATCATTGTTGTTGTGTGTAATTGGGAGTTGGACCCCGAGATCAGATCAGAGACAAGGATGTGCAGTGCCATGGGCTCTGCGGGGAGCACAGGACACCTCAGGTAGCTGGTGTGCACCCACACGGGGAGAGGTTTGCTTAAGGCCAGGTTGGACAGGGCTTGGAGCAAGCTGCTCTAGTGGAAGTATCCCTGCCCGTGGCAGGGGGTTGGAACTGGATGAGCTTTAAGGTCCCTTCCAACCCAAACCAGTCTGAGATTCTATGATCCTTGGGCTTCCAGAGGCTCCCAGGTGAGCAGGGATGGAGGGGATGAGCTCTGGCCTGTGCCTGCCCCAATGCAGGAGCTTTTTGTGGGGTTTTAGGTGTGGACCTGGAGATGCTCCCTCCAGTTTCCAGTGTGCTCCCTGGGCACACTGTGCCTCCTTCATCAACCTCCCTGCATGGGTGACGCATGTCCAGGAGGTAATTGTTGATGCAGTGATTGAGGGCTAGTGATGGGGATATCCCGGTGCTGTGCCGAGCCATGGAACCAGGATCGGCCATGGGGCCACGGCTTCCCCTGCTCGGCCTCGTGGTTGGGAGCTGCTATCCTCTTCCTGTGGAAACAGCATAAAAACCCTAAGGAGAAGTGAAGTGAGAGCATCACTCCGATCCCGCTGCGTCCGCCCGGCCCAATCCTGTTTCTCTCAGCGGGCTTTGGCAGAGCCGCCCGGTGCCGAGTTTCCCTGTAATACCTCTGCTTTTCCACCCGCCGTCTGACGATCCGCGGCCACCCCGGCCTCCGGCACGCAGGGATTACACCAACTGGGACCGCCTGGAAGATCACCCCCCGGAGATGCCGCTCGTGGTGGGAGCCGCAGCGCCGGGCTCCTGGGAGGCAGCCGAGCTGTGAGTGAGCAGTTGTGTGGGGTGGCAGCGGGCCAAGGCATGAGTCAAACCCTTCCTGATGCGGTGTCTGGCAGATGCCAGCTCGTGACGCTGCTGGGACCTGCTTCCCGAGGGATTTGCCGGATGGAGCCGAGGACAGTGCCTGAGGAGGGGATTTGCTGCTGAGCGGATGGATGGAGGAGGCAGCTGAGTGCAGCTCGTCACTTGTACCTGCCGTGTTGCTCTGCTTTGCACCCTTTGCTCTCACTTGTGGTGTTGACTGCCTGGATGCGAGCTTTGGAGGTGGCCATTGCCCAAAAACCTCCTGTTATCCAGGGATCCTAAGGGAAGGCTCCAGGGAGACCTTAGAACTGTCTTCCAGGGGGCCTATAAGAAATCTGGAGAAGGACTTTTTACAATGGCCTGTAGGGACAGGACAAGGGAATGGCTTTAACCTGCCAGAGGGAAGACTGAGATGAGCTCTTAGGCAGTTGTTCCCCGTGAGGGTGCTGAGGCGCTGGCACAGGGTGCCCAGAGAAGCTGTGGCTGCCCCATCCCTGGCAGTGTTCAAGGCCAGGTTGGATGGGGCTTGAAGCTGCCAGCACTGGCATATGTGGTGACCGGCTGCAGTGGGTCAAAACTTGCTATAAATGGGAATTTCTCCTAAAGAAAGTTCCTGCTCTCCCTGGAAAACCTGGGCTGGGACAAGGAGGGAAATTGTTCACGTGGCTCCAGCATCAGTTGTGGCTCAGGTTGGTGGTGAAGCCCGGGTGCCCCTCACAAGAGCCGGCACCGGTTCACCCCATTCACCCCCTTTGGAAGCCGCCACCGTTTCCCCATGTCAGCTCTGCATCCGAGTGCAGAAAAAGGGAAAAAAAAAAAAAAAAAAAAAGCCATTTAATGCAGACAAAGGTTGTATGAAAATATAATTCTGCTTTTGTTAGCAGCCATCAAACTCTAAAAAGCATCACTTTTGTTTTCTTGTAACATTGTGAAAACCTCGTGTCGGATCGAGAGCTGGGGCCCTCTCGACTAATCGCCTCTCCTTTGTGTTTTTAGATTATAGGGGCAATTAGTGTTGTCAAAACCTCTGGCAATTCTCTTTGCTCTTGACAGGGTGTCAGTCCGTTGGGCGAGAAATGGAAGGTGTTATAACTCTCCGGTAATTAGGATGCCTCCGATTTGAAAATGCCAGCAAACGGGGTGGGAGCGGGCACACGGAGGGGGTGGGAGCCCACCCGGAGCAGGGATGCGGAGCAGCAATTAATCAGGGGCTCTCATTCTGAGCACGTTGCCAGCTGATGAATTGGCAAAGGGAAATGAGCGGGATGCTCGTGCTCCTCGCACCGGCCTCATGAGCATCCTCCCTTCCAGATGTTCACCGAGGGCTCTTCACAGCTGTCTGTGAGCACCTGAGCGCAGAAACAGCTTTGTCCCAGTGCTGGTGCCACGGGGGGGCTCCCCTGGCTCCAGCACCCCTTTGCTGGGGATGCTCCTCCACCACCAGCCCAGCCAGAGCAAGGGAAGGTGCCCTGCAGCAGCCTTTGGGTGTGAACATGCAGCAGTTAATCAATAACCGACACGAAGGCAGCTGAGGGGGGGAACTGCCGGCGACAAATGAAACTCGGCCACTGGCCGTGCCTCCCTCCAGCAAAATGCCTGAGTAAACAGATAAGCCTTTGCAATCTCCCTTGAAGGTCAGTGTGCTCCAGCCTGGCACCCAGCACAGGCAGGAGGGACTGAATGGGGCCACCCTGTGGTCCTGCCCCTGCTCTGTGAATCACTGGGGGGGCTGAAGGGTGGAAGCAGCCCCAGGGTCCAGACTGAGGGGTCTGGGCATCACTGGGCAGGAGCGGCTGGCAGGCACCAGGCTCTGAATCCGGTTGCTTTGTTTCTCTGTCCCTTGGTCTCTAAGGTCCTGAGACTCTGGAAAGGGCTTTGGGCTGGTGGGATGGGCAGGGTTGGGAAGGCAGCATCGCTCCACCTGGGCAGGAGTGGCGGGGCTGGGATCCATCACTGACACCTCCCTGGTGCTTTTCCACAGGGATGTGGACCTGTGTGATGATAACCAAAGGCAGGGGTTGTCAGGTTCTCCCAGCCCTCCCTCTGCTTGGCATGGTAATTGTGAGTTACTGGTGTCAGCTGGAGGTAAAGCTTTGATGTGTCTATGGAAAACCTGGTAACCTCTTCCTCCATGCTCTGCTCTGCAAAGTTATTTGGGTGATCAGTATCTTCCCCGCTTCCCTTGGGGTTTCCCTCCTCCCTGCATCCTTCAGGACCTGGAGGGAAGGAGCAATGCCCGGCACCTTTCCCACACTCGCAGAAGAGGAGGGAGCCGTGGTTTGGAGCTGGCTGCCCATGTTCTGCTGGCTCCTCCTGACTCCCAGGTCCCCTACGTGAACTGCATTTAAAGAAGACCCTGTGGGCAGAGAGTATCCTGCCCCTGGATGGGGGGGAGCTCGGGGCTTAGGAAGCTTTGCCCCAGTGCCAGCTGCACCATGGAGCGTGTCCCTGTCATCACCAGTCCCCCTTGTGCACATGTCAGGGCAGGGTGGTGGCCTGAAGGTGACACAGGGGTGGGGGGCATGGAGGATGCCCCAGGGGGGTGGGAGGCACTCGCAGGCTGTTGGCATCAGGGGAGGGTTTTCCAGGGTTGGCACTGGGAGTGGTGACATGTCTGTCCTCCCCGCAGGTCCCCGTGTCCGTGGCCATGATGTCCCCACAGATGATCACGCCGCAGCAGATGCAGCAGATCCTGTCACCCCCCCAGCTCCAGGCCCTCCTGCAGCAGCAGCAGGCGATAATGCTGCAACAGGTAACGCTGCTCCTGGGCAGCTCCTTGGTGATCCATGAACCCTGAGCTTGCTGCGGGCAGGCGGATGGGTCCTTTCCTCCTTGCATTCCTGCATCCCCCCCGTATTTCCTTAGGGATTCCCAGCGTGTCCAGTGCCAAGGGATGAAAAGAGCTGCAGGTGCTCACAGTGCTGGCAAAGCCGGATGCTGCTGCCTGCAGCCAGGGTGTCAAAGCCCCAAAAGCTCCCTCACAAGGGCTGGTCTGCAGCTGCCCAGCTCCTGGGGTCAGTGTGGGTGCTCTTGGCTCTATGGACCCCGAACAGAGTCCCTGTGGCCACTACCTGGGCTTTGGGATGAGTGTCTGGGTCCAGCTCCGGTGTGTGGGTTTGTTTCTCACGGCCCCGCTTGGCTTTTCTTGAGCCCTTGTCAAGTGTAAAATGAACAGGGAGGGAAGAAAAAGGAGGAGGCAGAAAAAACCAAACCTCAGCTCCAAAACAAAACAGGTCTGCTTGGGTAAACACCTCCCGCCGGCGGGAGGGAGAGCAGGAGAAATCCCACAAGCATCCTCCCCACCCTTCCTCCTGCCTCCAGTACCTGTTTACTCCAAACAGGCTGATAAGGATTCAAGGTTGGCCCCAGGGAAAGAACAAAGAGTAAACACTACCCTGGGTGGGTCCTTCTGCAAACCTCTTTGGAGCCGGATAAAGAAACACGTTTGACTGCAAATTAAACAACCCAGGCCGGAATAGCTCGCATTCTCCACCAGAAGAAAACCAAACATCACACCTCTCACCCCTGACCCAATGTTCCTGCAGCCCTGCTCGGCCATGCTGCAGAGCCCTGGCTTTGATTGGCTTTTGGGTAAACACCCGGCTCTCCAAACCTGGCTGCAGACAGAGAGAGCAGAGCTGCTGCTGTCAGCGCTGTCAGCCCGGAGCTGATAAAGGCTTCCCGGCATCCAAAGGGGCATTCCTGAGCCGCCACCGCAGGGGCACGGGATGATGGGAGGGGGCTGCTGGGTCTCAGTGACCTCCTGGTGCCTCCGGCCCCCCCACGCCAGCAAATCCATCACCATCAGTTTGTTTAGGGGCCAGGCGAGAGCTGGCAGCAGGTCCCAGACCGGGACCCTCCTGGTGGCTCAGTGCAGGGCTGGGGTCATTTTGTCTCTTCTGCTGGCCCCTCTGCTTTGCCTGGGTGCTGCGAAGGCCCAGGTTGCCCATGCTTTTCCATGGTGTCCATGGGATGGGATACAGGTCAGAGCCCCCAGCACTTGGCGTGGTTCCAGTGTCCAGACCATGGGCTGTGGCTCCTCCTGGCCTCTTCCCAGCTGGGAGCCCCCCAGGGGTGTTTTGGGGTTCCACTGTGCCAAAACTGGGGTTTCTCCACTGCTGAAACACTGCATTACGTGCCAGAGCATCAGTCAAAGGGTTCACCCACCTCCTGGTTTTCCACATTCCCCCTAGGACACACAGGAATTTCTGAGCTACAGATTGTGTCCCTCCTCCTTGGGGCCAGGCCAGGCAGAGCCAGGGCAACCGGTTGGCATTAGGATGAATGGCAGGTTTGGCTTGGTGGTGGTCAGGGTTCCACTTGCTGTGGGGATGCAGAGCCCTTGGGAGTGTGTCCCAAGGTTTCTTCTGCTGCCGTGGCTCCTTTGGAGAGGACTTTTCCTCTTAACCCACCAAGAGCCTGCCCTGACGGCGTGGTGCCAGGCACTGACGTGGCTGCAGCAGAGCTGGTGCTGGGCATGGGGTAGTGCCAGGCAGGGAGACGTGACCAGGGTGTTTCTGCTGCTGATTTTGCTCTCTCCCCTCCTGTCCCTCCCAGTTGCAGGAATACTACAAGAAGCAACAGGAGCAGCTTCACCTGCAGCTATTGACCCAGCAGCAAGCTGGAAAGCAGCAACCCAAAGAGGTGAGCTCACACTGACGGGTTCTGGGCCATCAGATCTGGCAGCAAATAAAAGGGGGCCCAGCACAAAACAAGGTGTGTGTGAATCCCAGCACGCAGGGAGGCAGCAGGGATGGGACATGGGGACATCCTGCTCATCCCTTCCTGATGCACTGCCCCTGCCAGGCTCTTGGCACAGCGTGAATCCGGCAGCCCCTCTGACCAAGCGGCCACAGCAGCGCCCTGGCAAGTGGGTGAGCAGGGCTGGTCAGATGGGAACCCAATCCAGGGCTTTTCCTGCAAGGAAAGGCAGCTCTGCAGGACCCAAACACTGCATGAGATAGCAGCGATGCCAGCAAAGGCCTTTTCCAATGGGAGATGCCCCCCAGTGCTCAGGTCGGGAGCTCAGAGCTCCTTGCTGGTGCACAAGTGCTTATTCTGGTGTCATTGCATCAGCCTTGTATAATTCTCTTTACACAATGGGTTTTGCTCTCCTTTCCTTACAAAGGAGTTAAATCTCAACTCTGTTTTCAGGGAGGAAGTGTTAAAGCCCAGACTGTGCACTGGGATGGCTGCAGCGGGGGCTCCAGCAAAGCCCACACCAGCACAGGGGGAATGGGGTGGCTTTGGCAGCTCGGAGTTAGGTTGGGACCCACTGGAGCCTTCAGTAGCCTTTGACCTGGGCTTTCAGTGCAGGATGTTGGTGTGTTTATGCAGTGTGAGCAGGGTCAGGCTTTATCGGAGCCATCTCCAGGAGCTGGAGTAGCTGCTCGTGCTCTGGGAACGGGGGAGGCATAAATCTGAGCTTCCTCAAAGACTTTCCTCTTGGCCGTGGTGATGTTATATTGCAGCAGCAAGCGGGGATATAATTAAGCTCTAACAAAGGGCTTGCTTAGCGGGTTCCTGCTTTAAAAAGCACAGGTTAACTTTTAATTAAATGGTACAGAGGAGACAAGAAACTTATCCGCTAACAAAGTGAGTGGCTGGCAGGGCGGGAGGGGAATTAGGTGCTGCTGAGGGCGCGTGTGCCCAGCTCCTGCGGCATCACCGCCCTGTGGCTACTAAAATCAGTGAGGGGGTCTCCATGAGTGGATGTCAGAGCATTCCCCCTCCCCAAAGCACCCCAGCTCGGCTCTGTGGGGTCGGCTTCCCCCTGACAATTTAGGCAGCTGCTGTTAATGAAGCCTCATGCTGGGAATGGTGATACCACTGCTTCCCCCAACATCACAAGGAATAGCTGGCATGTCTGGGATGCCGCCACAGAGCCGCTCTTGGCCAGCGTCAGCTCCCTCGTGGAACTCCACAATGGTGTTTAGTTACGGCCCTGTTGCATGGGTTGTAAACTGGGCACCTTCTGCTTTCCCTCTGCTTGATTCCAAGGAGTCGCCGTGGTGTCATTGTATGTCTGTGAGCGTGGATAGGGATCAGCAGGTAGGAATGGCTTTGGTGCACAGCTTTGTGCCGGGAGCAGGTAGCAGCATCTCGTGGAGGAGAAGCTCAGATCTCCCCAGGAGGAGCAGCACAGCTGGAGGTCCCCCAGTGGGCTTAGGGAAGGGGAGAACAGGAAAAGAGGGAGCACGAAGGATGGGAATGTGTCGGAAGCACCTGTTGGCAGCATCCTGTCCTGGAGGATGCGGGGGGTGCTTTGCATTCGTGAGCTGGGGTGCTGGGAAGGGGCCAAGCAGGACAGCCCATCCATGCATCCCGCCAGGTTGGGGCTAAGCTGCAGCACATCCCAGCCCATCCTGGAGCCTTTTCCTGCACTGGGGTGTAAGTGTGAACCCCCAACCCAGCAGCATTCCGAGCATGGGACTGGATGGCTCCAGGCCCTCGTGGCAAGAGGTGGTGAAGCCGGGCTCTGCCATCCCACTCTTTCCCAGCTGCTTTTCCTCTTCAAGCCCAGCTGCTGCAAGCAGCATCCGGGTGCAGAGACCCCAATATCCCCTGGGTTCAAGGCCAGTGGGTCTCAATGTGCTCCCAGAACTGCTGGGGCAGGGGGTTGTCCCTCTGCTGAGTCTGTTGGGGCAGGGGAAGAGGGGGGGATGCAGGGGGGCTGCTTGCTGCCTAACCTCGGTGTCAGCTTAATGAACTGCTCCTGTCAGTCCCGCATGTCACGCCGAAACTCCTCCTGATGTGCTCATAAATCAAAGTGACGGCGGCTCTTACCCCGGTAGCTGCACCCAGTCATCTGCATCTAATGTACGGCAAGCAGAGGCGAAGCTCTGGACCCCGAGCCCCCGCCCTGGGACAGGAGGCAGGGTTGGGATGGGGGGGGTCCGGGTGCCAAACACAGGATCTGGCCCTAATACAGAGCATCCTCGGGGGGATGCTGGGGGTCCCTTTGGGAGCGACCCAGCCAGCATTTGCCAGGAGGGGAGAGGAGCTGAGTGAAGCTCATGGAGTGACGGCCAGGAGAGGATTTGGATAAGGCAGACAGTATCTTACTGCCCTGCCTTCTCCAGGGCAAACTCAGGCTGGTTTGGTGGCTCTGCTCATGGGTGCAGCTCTTCACCCATTGCACTCAGTGGGTTTCAGACGTTGCGGCCTTCAGGCTCTGCGGTGCAGTGGCTGCTCTCTGGCAAAGTGGCTTCTCCGGAATCTCCCGCTGCTGCCAGCCCAGATCCTCACAACCTGCACACAACGTCTGTGCAAACAGGGGTCTGAGGGGTTCCAGGGGTTACGGGGACGCCTGCCCCGCTAATGAGGCCGGGCAGGCCGGGGGCAGCTCCGCTCTTGGATTAGCAGCTGCCTGTCCCCATCCCTAATTGAATTCTCTCCCCTTCAGTTAATTCTCATGGATTTCTTGGTGCCTCCCCAGGGACTCGTCCTGCCTAACTAGTTTAGGGCCAGCTCTGCCGGTCAGAGCGTGGCTGGCTCCTGGGGATGGTGGGAGAGTTGCCTGCACCATATGTGCTTGTGGCTGGGGTGAGGGTGCTGGGCACCTGCTCCCCTGTGACCTTCTCCGGGAAGGGGCTTATGATGGCCATTTTTTGGCAAATAGGAGCCATTTCCCCGTTTAGAGGAGGGTCCTGTGCATCCAGGATGCCTTTTGGGTGCTGGCAGCCCCCTTGCTTTCAGTGATGCTCCTGGGAGCTCACCCTGTGCTGAGCCTCCCCGTGTGGGACCTGCTCTAGTGGAAGATGTCCCTGCCCATGGCAGGGGGTTGGAACTGGATGATCTCAAAGTCCTCTCCACCCCAAACCAGTCAGTGATTCCATGACCCCACAGCTGGGCTCTGTGTTCAGAGCCTGGTCTCTGCTCTGAGCAAGCCCCCAGCTCCTCTCCCTCCCTCTCATTTCAGCGCTTTATTTTTCCCTTCCCCTTTTCTTCCCCTCCTCTTCCGACAGCTCCAAGCCCGGGTCCGGCTGAGCCGCAAGGTGAGCGGCCCTGCCGCGGGATGGAGCGCGCAGGGCTGCAGACCCATCGCCGCGGGCACCTCTCGCTGCTGCCATCCCCTGCGAGGCTCCTGCTGCAAGGCTGGAAATAACAGGCTTTGATTTCTCGCTTTTGTCTCCCGGCAGCCGTTAGGGAACAAGCAGCTGGCCTTCCAGCAGCAGCTCCTGCAGATGCAGCAGCTCCAGCAGCAGCACCTGCTAAACCTGCAGCGCCAGGGGCTGGTGAGCCTCCCACCGGGGCAGGGCTCCGTGCCCCTGCAGACCCTGCCCCAAGGTAAGGACCCTGAGGTGGGGAGTGTGTTGGGGGGCCCCACGGCTGCAGCTTCTCGCTGCTGCGGGTGAGGGAGGGCTGGGGACAGGCCTGGGTCACTGCTTTTCCCATCTGAAGTTTGGGGGCTGATTGCGTTAATGCCGGAGCAGTTTGGGAGAGTTGGAGCTGGGTCATGTGCAGTGTTGGGTCCTGGTTTCGTCTTGCATTGAGTTATGGGAACTGGGGTTCCTCTTTGGGGATGCTCTGCTGGACTCCGGGTGCTGCGGGCGGCTTGTTTTGGGCATCACGATGGGGCCGTGTGTGCCTGGCCTTGGGTGGTGATTTCCTGGTGCACAGCCCGTGCTGGGCTGGGGGGTCCTAAGCCAGCCGGGGACCTGGGTGCCAGCCGGTGCTGCTGCTCCTCCCTGCTGACCGCGGGTGCTTTCTCCCCATGCCGTAGCTGTATGCCCCTCGGACCTCCAGCAGCTCTGGAAGGAGGTCACGGCCGCCCAGCCTGTCGAGGACAGCATCAAGCAAGAAGGTCTCGACCTCACCACCAACACCTCCAACTCTACCTCGTTTTCGGCCGCCAAGGTCTCGCCTCCCATTTCCCATCACCCTCTGCCCAATGGACAGAGCACCATGCACACGCCGAGAAGGGACAGGTAGAGCCGGGGCTGGCACTTTGTGGTTTTACCCCAGGAGAGGTGGAAGGGGCTGGGATCCATCACCTGTGGGGCTGGCAACAGGGTTGGGAGGGTTCAGCCCACCTCATCAGTGTTTTCCTGCACTGATGCACCCACAGAGGACAGGGAGACATCACTGTGGGGTCTCCTGAGGGCTGGCCCCGTGCCTGGGAACACTGGAGCATCGTGACTGCTCCATCTGACGGTCCCTTTCTCTCTTCTGCAGCTCTTCCCATGAAGAGACCCCTGGCTCCCATCCGCTCTATGGCCACGGAGAGTGCAAGTGGCCTGGCTGCGAAACCCTCTGTGAGGACCTGGGGCAGTTTGTCAAGTAAGTGCTCCGCTTTTCCAGGGAGGTCTTCCCAGAGGAGGGGGGAGCCCCGCTCTCAGGCCAGGACACATGGGGCTGGTGGAAGAGGAGACCCTGGAAACAGGTCCAGACACCCCAAAGTCTGTCCATTGCTGGAGGGGCCCATGCAACAGGAAGGAAGCACACCAGGGATTGCTGCTAGAGGAGAAGAGCCCCAGCGCAACGGGCAGGAGCAGGCAGGAGTTTGCAGCTCCCTCCTGGGGGGCAAGAGGAGGGAGGAAGCAGATGGCAGCGCGGCAGCCGCTGACACCGCTCGTGGGCTCCGGCGCTGACTGATTAACTCTGCTGTCGAGGAGCCCTCTGCCAGCGTCAGGGTCAAACAAATTGTTTTCACGCTTCGTCAGAGGTTTACTTAATTAGTTCATTTGCAATTAGATCTCTTTGTAGCTGGGATTTTTAGCAAAGACATCAGAAGGAACTGACGGGCTTGCTTCCTCCTTCCCCCCCCCCCTCCTTCTCTCTGGCTGGCTGCTCAGTGGCCAAGATGCACCAGCGTGCGCTTCGCTCTGCGTCGGTAAGGTTTTGGGTTGTTATAAACTGATCCCATCTGCTGCCACACGCTCAGGGCTGGCTGCGATGGGGCCATTCCCTGGCCTCCTCATTCGCAGGGAAGGAGCTGGGCAGAGACTTTGCACAGAAGGATGAGGAGGAGTGAAAGCAGACTGGGGGAGCATTGCTTGGTGGCGATGGAGTGAGTGAATGAGTCAGGCTCCTGTGTCTTCCTTCCTTCCTCTGACTCATTCGGTGAACCTAGATAAGGCATCTCCTCCTGCCTCTCCAAACATGTTTACATGGCGCAGGGCAGATGAACAAGCTCCGGTTTGGAAGCTGAGGTTGGCAGGGGATTGCCAGGGCTGGATGGTGGTGCCAGCAGAGCCTTGCTGCGAGTCCTGTGTCCCACTGGCTGCCCCCTAAGCACACCCAGGGGGAAGCTTCCCAAAGGGCAGCATCCCTGACAGCACTAGCACAATGTGAGTACATGCTGGGGTGTGGGACAGACAGATGGAAAACCCCCAGCTCCCAAAGGTTGAGCCCAGCTGCAGTGTGGACCTTGCTTTGAGTCCGGGCACCGGCTTTGAGCCTGTTCTGAGCATCACCTCCACGGAGTAGCTCAGAAACCTCAGCACTGGGGTAGAGAAGGGGCAGCACATCCTTTGAGCAGTGATGACAGTTGGTGGGACACGTGTTCCTTGTTCCTGCTCGGTGCAGCTTAGGCTCTTGATAGCTTCTTCCCTGGAGAAGCAGCCATGCCCTCGGTCTGCTTGAGGAGCAGTGCAGGGTTGACACTGCTGGGGTTTGCTCACACACAGTCCCAGTTACCTGACCTGTTTTTGCAAGTTGGGGTTGGAAGTCTCTCCCAAGCCACCAGGTGAGGCTCCTGCGTCTTCCGCATCCAGATCCTCCTGAGGCACCTTCTCCTGGGATGTCTCAGCAGAAATAGCTCAGTTTTGGTGCTGGAGAGCATTGGCCCTGGGACACCTTTGTGTTTTCCAGCAGTGGGTGCCACCTTCGGGGTGTTCCCAGGTACAGTTTGCCCTTGCCCCCAGCATCCCCCCTCTGAGCTGTCCCACTCCTCTCAGTGAGGACCCTCTGGGTTTGCACCCACCCCAGCAAGGACATGGTCCAGCCATGCGATGTTGTCAGGACTGGATGTGCTCCTAGGCTGCCAGTTTGCTGGGTCTGGGGGCTGAGGACTCCCACAAGGATGTCCCTGCCTCTGTAGGAAGCAGTGTCCCTGTCACCACTCCCACGAGCTCTTCCCCTCCCCAAGAAGGAAGGAGGGTGGTGAGGCCCAGAGGTCCTTGTTCTTTATGAAGTGCCTTATAAACATAAGGCAGGAAAGTGGTAGGATGAGGAGCACCCTGGAAATGTCACTTTCTGCCTTCAGGGCTTTGCTTAGAGGGTGTAAGTGAACCTCCATAATGCCGCCTTTGTCCTGGGAACCTGCTCCTCAGGTCCTTCAGGGTGCCTCCTGCCGGGCACCTTCTCAAGGACTTCCCATCAACCGTGACTGCTCCTGAGCACCACGGGGCTTCCCCAGGGCTGGTTGTCCACAGCCACCGTCCAGCCCGGGGCTGGGGAGGAGGCACAGCCCATTTTGGTTGGCCGTTGTGCCTCAGTTTCCTTCCTGCTCTTCGCACTTCAGGCAGTGGTGCCAGAGCATCCCAGGCAGCACCTTGTAGTGTCCCTGGCATGGCTGGTACAGGCAGTTCAAGGCAGGGCTGATCCCAAGTGTGGTCCCAGCGAGGGGGCTGCATGTTGGGCACATCCAGGCATCAACACCCGTGTTCTCCTCCCCAGACACCTCAATACAGAACATGCACTTGACGACCGAAGCACGGCCCAGTGTCGAGTCCAGATGCAAGTGGTACAGCAGCTGGAAATACAGGTGGGTGCTGCCCAGCCCCTAAGGACACGGCTTTAAACAACATCTCTTTTCCACACCGTGTCATGGTTGCTGTCTGTGGGATGGGATTAGTGAGGTTGGAGACGGTGGGATAACCAGCCACCCTGGGGCTCATTAAAGCATCCTTCATGAATAGTGCTGGATCTGGGCCCCATCCTGGTAGAGATTAAGACTTGGGGGACCCTCAAACTGGTACCCTCTGTGATACCAGCCCTCTGCATGATTATGATGGGGCTGGAAGAAGGGACAAGCCATCCTTCCTGCCCAAAGTGTCCCAGGGAGTACAGTGAGATGCCATTCCAGACACCTGGAACATGTGCTGCTGGGGGGTGCATGCCCACAGGCAGGACATGACTGTGCTCCGGCCCAGCAAGAGCCATAGGACTGCTTGGCTCTTTGGAAATGAGGCCACTTATTTTGGTCTTTGGAGCCCAACTTCAGGGGGCTATTTATGGAAAGCTGATTCTTTAAATAGCATCTCCAGCTCCCAGATGTGTTGTGTGGAATTTGGTTAATAGGAAAGGGGAGAAATGGGAGGGAATGGAGGGGTTTCATCTTGGGACCTGAAAGCAGGACATGGCAGGGTCTCTGTTAGAGGGTTGCTCGCCGGGACCCCCATGACATTACAGTGCCTGGGGACCTGGATGTTTGGCCAGGGGCTGACGGGAGCTTGAAGTACTTTGTGCCCATCTCTGTGTGTCACGGTGGGTGCCATGACGGGGGACAGTGGCCCCAGGGAGCAGCAGGCCATGATGTGTGGCAGCCTTGGGAGCCTCTGCTTGGAGCTACAATAACAGGGGCTGCAGAAGGGGGCACACAGCAAACCCCTCCCAGGCGGGGAGGCTGCAAAGCTGGGCGAAGCCGCGTGATCGCATCCTGCTCTCCAGCCCTCGCTGAAGCGAGAGGTTGAAAGCAATTACTGGGGCTTAAAGAGGGGAGGGAAAAGGAAGGCGGGGGGAGCTGAAGGGCGAGCAGAAAGCTGTGTGTGCACAGAGGAGAACCTGCCACCGGAGCTACCAATTATAAAGTTTTCAGCATGGAGCTCCCGCTGTGCCGGCGGAGAGCGTCTGCATCACGAGGGGAGACCTGTCAGCTCTAATGAGCACCACGACAGCACGAAAGCGTCTGAGCTGCTCCAAACTTGCAGCAAACTCTGCTCTGGCTCCTGCCTTTAACTCCTTCCTCACCCGAGCCCCAGCTCTGAGAAGGGGGCTTGGCTGGCGGAGCTGGCAGCATGTGGGGATGCAGAGCCCTGAGCTTGAGGGGTCTCGGTGGAAAGGGAAGGTGACGGGAGGAGAGCGGGTGTCAGATCCCATTGCCTCCACCGGGCTCAAAATCTCCCCTGGTGCCACAGTGAATATTTCACCCTTCTCCGCACTCCAGGGAGTAAACGGGGGGGGGGGGGGGGTGTGTGTGTGCACAATTAGAGCAATGCTGTGCGTCCGGGTGGATGGATGGAGGGATGGGTGGATGGACAGGGACCTGCTGGTGAGTGGGAGACGGCAGGGAATGGAGGAAGGCAAAGGGGATGGGGACATGGGGCACAGGGAGGAGAGGAATGCAGTGGGACGCAGCCGTCCCTGAAGCTGTGGTTGCAGGTGATTGCAGACACGGAGCTGAAGCAGGGTCCCTTGTGTCCCACGCCATGGGTGCTGCAGCCCCCAAGAGCCACGGCCTCACTGGGGCTCTTGGGAGGGCTTTGCATGGGGCACGAGGTAACTCCTGCAGGGCTGATGGAGGATGCTGGGGGCTCGGTGGGCAGCTCCATGCAGGCCATGGGTACCTCTGCAGTGACCACCAGCACTGCCTGACCATCTCCCTCCTGCTTCTTGCTTCCTGCAGCTGGCAAAGGAGAGTGAGCGTCTCCAGGCAATGATGGCCCATCTTCACATGAGACCTTCAGAGCCAAAGCCTTTCAGCCAACCTGTAAGCCTGTGTTCCCCTCCTGGCCCTCTCCTTCTTCTTCCCTCACTGCTGGCTGCTGTGCTCTCCCTGTCCTGTGCATGGTCACCACAGCCCTTTGTGGCCCCGATGGGCTTCCTGGGATGGGCATGCCCTGACCACAGTTGGCACACGTAGCCTGGTCCCTTGTGCAAGGCATCAAGCAGGAGTGAAATACAGCTCATGTCAGCGTGTTGTGGTGCTCAGCCAGCTTGGAGCACGTAGTGGAGGCATCCCATCCAATGGGTGCATCTCATCATGCAGTTACATCCCATCCTGTGGGTGCATCCTCTTCCATGGTTGCCTTCCACCCCTGTTGAGCCCAGCAAGCCCCCCCTGCAAGCCCTTCTGCCCTTGCCTTGTGGCATGAGCAGCTCAGCCCTGCCACTGCCTTCCCCACGCTGGTACCCAACCGCCATCCTCCCTCCTGTCCATGCAGCTGAACCTGGTCTCCAGCGCCACCCTCTCCAAGAGCACTTCCGACACGTTCCCTGATGGCTTACCTCATCCCCCCACCTCCGCCACGGCACCCATCACCCCGCTGCGGCAGGGCCCCTCCGTCATCAGCTCTTCCACTTTACACAACGTGGGGCCCATCCGCAGGAGAAACTCGGAGAAGTTCTGCACCCCAATATCTTCAGGTGAGCTCCGGGATGCAGCCCAGCCCCCTCCATCACACGGTCCCCAGGTCCCAAAGTGGGTCCCTTCACCCCCTGCCCCCCCTCTTTCTTGTCCCCCCTGCAGAACTTGCACAGAATCATGAGTTTTACAAGAACGCCGATGTGCGGCCGCCCTTCACGTACGCCTCGCTCATCCGGCAGGTGAGTGGCCCTGGGGTTCACTCTGCATCCCCAGACCTGCCTGCAGGAGCCTCGGGCAATGCTCTTCCCCCTTTCTGGGGCCTGGAGAACCCCCAGTTCCTGCTGAACCCCGTCATGCCATGGATGGGTGTTGAACCACAGCAGGGCGATGCGAGTGATGCTCTTTTTCCCCCTCTGGTTTCCCAGGCCATCCTGGAGACCCCTGACAGGCAGCTAACGTTGAACGAAATCTATAACTGGTTCACACGGATGTTTGCCTACTTCCGGAGGAACACGGCTACCTGGAAGGTGAGAGCAGCCCTGGGGCTCACCCCATCCCACTGGGGCTGCTGGAGATGCTCCAGCTTATGGGTACCGGTGGTAGCGGACCAGTTCATTGCACAGTTCTAAGATGGTGGTGATTTTGCAGATAAATCCCACATTTTTCCCTCCGAAACGCATCCCCGTTGTCTGGGGACACATTGTCCATGCAGTAGGATATGGCAAAGTAGTGTAGAAATGCAGGTTGGAGTGCAGTCACCCACCGCAGCACCAGGAGAAGGGCAGAGAAAAGAGGGAGACACTGGAAATGCCAACTCAGGTTGGTGATGATCCAAGCGGATGGTGTGCTGAGAGGAGGATGTGCCACAGCCAGGTGAGGTGCATGTGGGTGCAGGGGCTGCTCCCCCCTTGGGTATGTAGAAATCAAGAACTGAGAGAACACATCTCCAAGAGCAGGGTAGTGGTGAGACGGAGCAGTTATTGCCCCAACAGAGGAGATTCATTTGTTGTTTCCTGCTGTATTTACTGAGCCACGGCTTCTTCCTGCAAGAAGTGGCAGAGGGAAACCAACCCTTAAAAGAAATCAGAACGAGTGAGGTGCAAGCCAGATGGTGCCTTTTGAAAGGAGGAATCGGTTCTTCTGGAGCCCCCGTGTGTCCGGAGCTGCCTGCAGCAGGGGTTTGCTTCTCACAGCAAACTTTGGGTGAATACCGGCTGCTTTGGCTCCAAAGTGCTTTGGGTGGCCCCTGGCTTCAGCGTGGCCCATCCCAAGCATCCCAAGGGTAGTGGTGGGAAGGAGCAGGGTGGGCAGAGGTGCCAGGGTCATTCTTGGTGCTGGCCATGGCCCGGTGTCAGACTGGAGCTCCCCTCACAGCACTTGTGCAGCACTGCAGGCCGGCAGCGCATCCCTGAGCACATCCCTGGGCTGGCCTCAGCCCGTGGGGACACCCCCAGGGCTGGGAGGTGATGGGGAGCACTGGGACAGGGAGCCCGGAACAGCTCCAGTGTCATCATCCAGTGCAGAGCAGGGATTGTCCACAGCAGCACTTTACCTGCTCCATGCCTCAGTTTCCCCATCTGTGCAGGGAGATAGTGGCAGCTGGAAATGCCTTTTTCCTGCCCTTTTACTAGATGAAAGGAGTAAATATCTTGGGGTTTTTTTGTCTTTGGGGCTCCCCACACCCCGTTTTCCCCAAGGGCAGAATTGATGTCTTAGAGAAGGGCATCCCCCAGCCCTTCTAGTTCCCTTGTTGCTACTTTTTATCTGTTCCATGACCAGAAGGGGGTTAAAAAGAGCTGCAGGGGGATGCTTCCCTTCCCAACCCTCAATGTGCAAGGCCAGGCATCTTCTGAAGGAGAAGGAAAAAATACTGCATTTCCACTCTCTGGAATACCACCATTCCTGCTGTGACTTCTCCTTGTCTCTGTAGCTTCCCGTGGGATGGGGCAGGGGTGCTGGGTACCCCATCCCCACAGTGGGAGACCCCCAGCACAGCACAGGAAGCAGGGCTGGGGGTGTAGAGCAAACATCATTAGCAAAGACAGATGAGAAGCAAACAGAGCAGCCAGGTCTGTTTCTGTCAAAATACAAAAGCCACTTTAGGATGAGGCAGGGGACCCGCTGCCAACACCAGGGGGAGGATTCCCATGTCGGGGATCTCACCCGGCATCTCTTCCATGTTCTGGGACCAGGTCCCTGCCTGACACCCAGCACCAGGGATGGGGCATCCCAGGCTCTGGTGAGGCTCAGTCGCATCCTGCCCAGTGCCACAATTTATTTTCTCTCCACTTTTGCCTTTGCAAGCACATACCCACTGATGCCCCCAAGCAGGGGATGGCGCTGTGGGGACAGGGGGGACGTGTGCCTCCATGTGCAGGAAAGGTTTCAGCTTTGCCACGCTTTTTGCCTTTAATCAGGGCTTTGTTTGGACGAGGAGTCCCCTGCGTGCACAGGAAGGAGGAAAGGGAGCATGGGCAGGATACGGGAGGAATTCCTGTGTTTGCTCAGCAGGGGACAGGGGTTCAAGGGCAGCGATACGACCCAGCCCTGGTTGGGCTTCAGACCCCAAGGCATGGGATGCAAGGATAGAATTGGGGCCTGGGCTCATCCTCACTGAGAGCAGGCGGACCCTCCTCAATGGGTGATGCCAGTATGGGGTGTGAGGACCAGGGATGCCTCAGTCCCATGGCCCAGATGCAGCGCATCCCTCTGGGTAATGGCATCAGGCTCTACATGCACTGGGCATCACCCAAGGAGCTGGGCCAGCGTGTTCCTGGTGTGACCCAGGGGTTTCCAGTTATCCCAAAAAGTCCCATCAAACAGCACAGATGTTCCTGAATCTCCTTCCCCAGGAACGAGCCAGGGAGCTGCTTGCAGAGTTCCCCTTCAGGCTGGCTCTGCCAAATGGTGAGAGGAAGAGGAGCCTTCGCAGCCCTGCTCCTGTGCAACTGCTCTCAGCGGGGCTGTTGTGGCAGCACCAGGCACCATGGCTCAGCCAGGGACGCTGGGGCAGCAGGCACAGGGCAGCGGCTGGAGGATGGATGGATGGATGGATGGATGGATGGATGGATGGATGGATGGATGGAGGACAAGGGAAGGAGCCCAGCTTTGTTTGCTTTTGTCCTTAAATCAGAAAGGAGAAGGAGTGATGGTGCAATGCGATGAGTTTCTGGGAACTCCAACGCTTCCCAGTGGCGGGGTGGGGGGGTTTCAGTCCTTGTGTCTCCTTTTGCCTTGTTGTGTTGGCCAGCTCCTTTGTTTATCCAGCCCCCGTTCGACCTTTGCAATTGCTGTTAATGTTTTAGCGGAACGAATTAGTCTCTCATCACGAATCAGGACTCGAAATAAAAAAAAAAAAAGAAATAGAAAAAAAGCCCCCTCCGAGGCCAACTTCCTGAAATTGGGGTCATTCTCATTTGCAAGGCAGAGAATCCGAGAACCTTAATGCAAGGAAATTTATTCAAAGGCAGAGCCCCGGCGTGATTAGGCCCTTTGTAATTATAGCTCGGAGAGATTCCACTCCAGCCTCCTGCCTCCCTCATGGATTAGCAAGTGAGTCGGAAAAATACACAGGATTTAATTAGAGGCAAATTAAAATTGGTAATGAAATAGGGGCAGTAGCAAATGGCAGGGAGTTGGAAGGGGAAAAGGGAGCTGGTATCTCTCGGGGCTGCGCTGTCTGCCTACGTGTGCGTCTCTTTATTTTACATTTAGAAATGTAAAGATGGTCGATGTAAAGAAGAAAGGGAGGGAAAGGACCAAAAGGGGAGGGTGGGGGGAAGAAAAAGAAAGGAAAAGATTAACTGGCTTTGCTTAGCATCACTGGGTGAGCTGCAGCGGAGAGGGCGGCTCTGCCCTTGGGGCCTTGCTGGTGTCACTTATCCCTTGTCCCACACTGTCTTCATCTTCCTCAGCATCTGGCCAAGGTCCATGAGGCAGGGTTGTGTCCCACGTGAGCTTTGGGGGCTCAGCTCCCACCCCCATTGCTGTTGATGGGGTGAGCATTGGCCATGTCCATGCGTGGCTTTGCAGAGCGTTGGGCTGCGGACAGGACAGCCCAGGGACGTGGGGAGCCGGAGAGGCTGGGTGAGGAGGAGGATGGTGATGAAGAGGAGGGGTCTGGGCAGCGGGATGAGGGCTGTGCCGCTGAGCTCTCCTGCCTGCTCTGCCTGCAGAACGCCGTCCGCCACAACCTGAGCCTGCACAAGTGCTTCGTGCGTGTGGAGAATGTCAAGGGAGCCGTGTGGACCGTCGACGAGCACGAGTACCAAAAGCGAAGGCCACCAAAGATGACAGGGTGGGTCCTTTCCCATGGGACACAGCCCGGGAGCCACACTCACACCTTCCCCCCTCTGCCAACCCCTGGAGCTCATCCCTGCATCCTTCTGCTTTCTCTTTCTGCAGGAGTCCGACTTTAGTCAAGAACATGATTTCAGGACTCGGTTATGGAGCACTTAATGCAAGTTACCAGGTAAGGACCCAATCCTGTCCCTGGCAGGGGTCTGAGGGCACTAAACCTTCACTCTGCAGCCCTGCGTGGCCTCGCAGCCTCCGTACCTGAGCCGATGCCACTCTCTGTTGCAGGCTGCGCTGGCAGAGAGCAGCTTCCCGCTGCTGAACAGCCCCACCATGATCAACACGAGCTCCGCCAGCGGCATGCTGCACGTGGGCCATGACGACGTGAGCAGCACCGTGGAGCAGGTCAACAGCAACGGCAGCAATAGCCCACGCCTGTCCCCGCAGCAGTACAGGTCAGCCCGGCCGGGGCTGGGGCATGGGGGATGCTGTTGGGGGGTGCTGCTGGGAGGGTTTGGAGCTAAGGGATGGTGGCAAATGGGGCACTGGAGCTGCTTGTTGCCTCCTGTGGCTCTTGTCCCCGAGGGGAGGTGAGGGTTGGACCCAGGGGGATGCAGACCGAGGGGGATCAGCTCCCCGAGGCTAAAGGCTTCCCTCCCCACAGCCATCCCGTGCACGTGAAGGAGGAACCAGCTGAGGCAGAGGATGACAGCAGACCCGTCTCGCTGATGGCCACCACCAACCAGAATGTGACGATTCCCGAAGACAGGGACCTGGAGGAGGAGCTGCCGGTGGAAGACTTGTCCTAAGGACCCCTTCCTCCTCCCCACCGAGGGGCAAGCCCTTCCCACTGTCCCAGCCAGAGACCAAGCGACGGCTCCCACCTCCCCAAGGTGACCTTTGGCGTTAACCTGTTTTTTAAAGGCACTTCCACAAAGCAGAAGGGTTTCCTTGGTGCAGTGACCTGTTGCTGACGGCGCATCCCTCACGCTCCCCACTGCCCCACGCTGCACCCCGGTGACTGACTGACCCCTGCCGCGGGGGACATCCCGTGACATGAGAAGCAAAAACCCAAGAGCTGGACTTTTTCTCCCCTCCTCCCTTGGTTGTGACTGGTGAACGAGGATGGTAGGTTGTTTCTGTCCGAAATGGTCCCTCCTTCCTTCCCTGTGCACGGTGGGCACAGGGAAGGCAGCTCCATCCCCTCTTCCCTGCGGTGCTCGAGCCTCCACCAGCGACCGCCCCGGCAAGGGAAGGCGATGGCAGGAACCTGCTGTTGCCTCTCCATCACCCAGTGGGGTTTGCACTAGGAGGGACTGTGGACCCTGCCCATGTGCTGCTTCCACCCAGCTTTGGGGGAAGGAACAGCAGAAACAGGGGGCAAGTCCTCTGTGTGGTCTGGATGTGGGGCTTGTACCATTGTCTCACGGCTGGGCAAGGATGAGGGCCTTGTCCCCTTGGCCTTGCCACCTCCAGCAGGTCCCTAAACCACCCAGCCCCTGGTCCACGATGGTGGGGAGCTGGTGGCACCAGCAGTGATGACCATCCCCAGCCAACCACCAGCGCTGGCAGCGAGGACACGGCTCCTGCTTCCTTCTTGATGTCATCTGCAGCAGCTTACACCCCTCCCAGTGGCCCAACTTCGGCTTCAGGGGAGGCTCCTTACCCCTGTGTGCTCAATCCCTGCTCCGAAGCCAGGGCAGGGTCTCCAAGGCTGCAGCTCGGCCATCCTGCTGGTGGCAAAGCCGAATCAGGGAACCCCTGTGGTGGCCAAACCTGGCCGCGGCCGCTGAGCCCAGCCTGCTGCCGCCGGGGCTCCTGCTTTCATCTTGTCCTTTCGTTATCCTTTTGTGTGCGTCCAGATGGGAAGATACCAAAAGATTTCTAGAGACAGAAGGTCCATAGTTCAGGTGAACAGATGGTATTAATGCCAAAAAGAAAAGAAATATTAATAATAATGAGACCAACACAACCAAACACCCCACTTCTCCCTGCTCTTTCTTTCGGTGATGGTGATGTGGATACCCAGCGCTGGCCTCCTCCTCTACTCCTCCACGGCCAGGCTGGCACTGGCTGTACTGGTACGCAGCGGGGTCTGCTGTGATGGATGTGGAGCTCTCCCAAAGCGACCCGGAGTACTCCTCCGTCCTCCCAGTGCCATGGGTTGACTGTGCTGGGGTCCTGGCAGCAGCAGCACCCTGGGAGCTGTGGTTTGGATTGAAAATGCCGCACGCAGCTTTGGTTCAGGGGGTATTTGTTTGTCCCCGACATCCTCTGGGGGATCTCAGCTCTGTGCCACGTGTCCCCTGTGCAAGCCTGCACCTCAGATCATCCTTTTTGCTGCTTCTTGCATCCTCCATACCCCCCTGCACCCATGGGTGAGGCTGCGTTGCCCTGGGCCACCCAGGTACCAGTGCAGGGGATGCCGAGGCCCTCGAGGAGCTGGGTTGGGGGCAGGGGGCACATCCCGGTGAGGCTGTAATGGGGGTTAAAACCCAGCAAAGCCAGCAAATCCTGCCCTCCCCAGCCCTACACACGGGGGCTTGGGCTGTTCCAAGCCATTCCAGGCTGTTCCATGCCATTCCGTACCGGCCTTCGCTAGGTGTCTCCACTCGACCCGTGTTTCCTGCTCCTGCCTGCCTCGCTGCTGCCAGAGCACTGCTCTGAGGAGGTTTGTTCTGCAGGCCAATGGAGTTCTCCCCTTTTCCCTGGCCTCCCCTGGCTTCATTCTCACTCCATTGGACACCAAAGACCCTGCCTGGGCTGGGGGCAGGAGCCAAACCCCGTCTCTTGCAGCCCCATCCCCCCCGAAGGAGCTTTTTTCTTCATGTTTTTAATGTTATTTCTTTCAGCCAGTCTTGATTTTAAGTTATTGTTTCTACCACGTTTACAGCTGCGGAGGGAGGCGGCAGCACAACCTTGCTGCTCTCCCCATACCAAGGGGGGCGCGGGATGCCCAGCCTGGGTGTTGGGGTGAAGTCCCCAGCTCCATGTCCATGTTCACCCTCGGCAGGCCATTCCCTGCTTCCATCCAGGCTATTGGGGTTTGGTTTGCATCTCCCTGGCGGGGGCTATGGTGCCTCTTAGGGCTGTGCCAGTGCCTGGTGTCACCCCTTGTGCTGCTCTAGGACATCCCAGTGTCCCTGCAGAGGGAATGACCTGGCCTTGCACTGGGACACTTTGTCTTCTTCATGGAGTGGGCTTTGCAGCGTGGCTGGTGCTGCGGGTACTGGGTGGTGGGTGCTGCACGGGCACCTTCCATAGAGCAGCTTGCTCCAAGCCCCTGTGTCCAACCTGGCCTTGAACACTGCCAGGGATGGAGCAGCCGCAGCTTCTCTGGGCACCCTGTGCCAGCGCCTCCGCACCCTCAAGACAGGGGGGGTTCAGGAGCTGCTCCCCTTCATTGGCTCTTCTGGGTCCTTTGCCTTTCTCCTGCGCTTCGAATTTAATGCCAATAAGCTCTGCAGACCCCAGGTTTCTGCACTGGGGCAGCAAAACCCAAAGGCGGTCCTGGCATGGAGCGCACCCGGCACCTCCTGCTCGGGGCGGGATTTCTAGATTTAAGTGTTTCCAGAGGTACAGACATCCCGAAACCCTGCCCAGGACCTCCGGATCCAAACCGGTCCAGCCCCAACCCCAGCTCTGCAAGGACAACCTGGCGCCCTCCCCTCCTCACCACCTATTCTGATAGGTTCTTCGCTGCCACCCTGGCTCCCAAGAGCACTATATATATATTATATATATATATAAATAAATATATAAATGTAAAGGAGTTTTTTTCTTCAAACACATGCCCAGGTTTGGGAAATCCTGTGGCTCCATTGACGCCTCTTCCCCCCCTGTTGCTGAGATGGGAATCGCGGTGGGTGAATGCACAGGTTTGATGCTCGGGGGTGAATTTAATTCATCCTCTTACACCCAGCCTGGCTGTTCCATGGGTCCCATCAACTGCTGGTACCGTGCCCCCCCCCGGACCCCCTCACCCTGCTGGGTGGTTCTTTGCTGATTTGGATTTTAACTCGTTCTATGTGGCTTACCTCAAACTCACACCAAGGCGGGGATGGGGGGGAAGGAAGGTAATGGACCAAACGCATCATGTGGCAGAGCTGTGTGTCTGTATATACTGAGATATATATATACTGGTCAAACCTACCGGCACCAATTGTGCTTTTCTTGTTTCCTCGGGGTATTTTCTGTTTGATTTCCTGGGTTTTCCCACTCTGGGGCAGTTCTGCCAAGGGAATGTGTGGCCACCTCTCTGTAAGTAACAGCATTTTCCTGGTATCTCCCGCTGAAGGAATTCCTCATTTTTCCATGGTTTTTTTTCTTCCCTCAATGATTTTTTCTCCTCACCCCCAATAGCTAGAATAGGTAGAGCTTGGGGGGGGGGGGGGGGGGGGTCAGAAACCAGTGCTCAAAGGGAAGGGGTGCTGGTAACACTGGGGAGCTGCTGGCGAGGCAAAGGGGCAGCAGCAGCCCAGCCTGCATCAAACCAAAGGGTTTCTTTGCTTTGTTTACAGCCTCACACCCCAGAGGGTCTCCCTGGATCTAGGTTTTTGTCCTGGAAGTGTTGGGGAAGGTGGGGACAGGCCCGAGCCAGGGGCTCACCCAGGCCACAACCTCATCCTTCTTTCCCCCCTCTTTGTTTCTCCATCCTCTTTGGCCTGGGTGGGAGGTGATGCTGGGGAGGTGGGACAGGTCCATGGGGGCTGGAGGAAGGTGGGGGGGAGGATGTGTATAAAGTGAGCCGACCCCTTCCCTCCTGCCGTGTCCCCTGTGCTGTATAAAGGAACGAGCATTGCTGTGTATTTGTACTCTGAACCTCCGTGTGTCTGCGTTGGCAGACGGTAAACCCTTGTACAGTAGGAATAGCTGCATGTAATCTGTATGGACAATGGCATTATAAAATGCAATAAAATAAATTACCTATCATGCTGCTGTGCTGGCTGCTCTGTTCTGGTTATTGATGTAAAGAAATCCTTGCAGGCTCTTGAGCAGAGAGAGCGATGGTCAGCCTGGTGTTGGAGGGGAGAGAAGTGACTTGCTCCGCTCTGGGGCAATGTAGGTCCCTGTACCTTCCAACACCAATGGCCGGGATGTTGGATATCCATTGGGAAGCACTCATGGAGGCTCCAGAAGCAGGGCTGGGTTTGCAGCCTTGACACCTACCCCTTAAAAACGTGAGGTTTTGGCACATCCCTCAGATAATGGACTTCCAGGGGCATGGAGGCTTTGCCATCCGGAACTTCTGGCTGTTCATGTTCTTTTCCTGGACATCCTCACTCCGAGTCCAGGCCAGAGCTGCAGCCGCAGCAAAGGGGACAGAGATGGGGATGGGGCAGGAGCACATTTCAGCCCCAAACTGGCTGCCTCCCATCTGCATCCAGCCCCTGCCAATATGAACAAGCTGCTGCAGCCCCTCTCTCTGCGCTGCTCCTGGCCGGCCAAACTTCCTTAATCTTTTTTCCAGTGGCTCTTTTCCAGGGTTCCTGAACTGCATCCAGCTGGACAGTGGCTTCCTGGGGAGCGCTGAACGTGCCACCACCAGCCCCTCGCAGCCACGGGTGCAGGAGCCAGCAGAGGGGCCGTGTCCCTGTCCCCCAAGGGCTTGTGGCCATCGGTCACTGCAGGAGCATCTGGCTTTGATGGATTTAACGCTTGGAGAAAGAGCTTTTAACTTGTAAAGTGGGAACCTTTTTGCCTTTCTGTTTTGCTATGGACATGGAAGGTCTCTTGCTTTGATTGCAAAGCCAGTATGTGGAGGGGGGAAGAGACGGGGACCAGCCACCCCTTCCCCTCAGGAAGCAGTTACTCCATGCACCTAGAAAACCATGGCATCCTCTTTCTCATCCCCACCCCTCTCATTCTCTTCCTTCCAGAGCTCGTATCCACAAGGATACCACTCTCCTCTCCATCTTTGCCCTAAATCCATGAGTTTTCACCCACCCCTGAAGCACAGTATGGAGTTTGATGCTGCGAGCGGAGCCCCTGGTGAGAGGCCTTCAAACGATTAAACAGACCAAATGGAAGGAGGGAATGCTTTTGGTGGGGTTGGTTTGCTTTGGTTTTCAATGAGCATTGAGGAATTGCAACAACGGGGGCCAGGAAGGGATGTGGCCAAAGCGTTCTTGCTCTGAGATCTGCTCCCCTCCTTGGGCTGCTGATGCCTCCGGGGTCTCGGGTCCGTGTGGCTGTAACCCTTGGTGGGATGCTCCGACATGCTTGGCTTGATGTGTCCATGGCACGATACGTGCTCTGCTCGATGCTCCCACCACTGCTCCCGTGCCACGTCCTGGGACAGGAGGGGGAAGTCTTTAATTTTTCCATCTTCAAAAGACAAATGTTCACGGGGCCTTTTTTTATATTAATTTTTTTCTATTAAATGTCCATTTCCTTCTTTTTCTCTTTTTTTTTTTATTATTTACAGAAATAGCTCGTGACTCATCAGAATCCGTGAGCAGAAAACAGTGGGGTCATTCACTGCGCACCCAGCGAGCCGGGGCCTCCCCCCCCTCCTCGCACAGGAGGAGCCTTTGAGAAGCTCATTTTGTTTAGGGATTCGGTGTGGATGGATGAGGGGTTATGGCTCCGGCCCTGAGCAAACACAGCTCCGTCTGCACAGCCCCGCTCTGTGCTGAGTCCACGGCCCCATTCATGGCAGGTCAACCGCGGTGTGGGGCTGGGCCGGGCGCTTGTTTTTGCATCGCCGGCGTCTGCTGCTCTCTATTTATTTTCCTTTCGAAACAGCAAAGGGTTCGCAGAGGGATTGATGCCGGGAATGTTGCAAAACCCTCTTTGAACTGCCCAAGTCGAGGCTTTAGCTCTAAACCCTTCCCGGAGTTGGGAATGTCGGGGAGGTTGAAATCTCTGCCCAACACTTCTGCATCCCCCCCAGCCCCAGCCAAAAGGGCAGCAGCAGATCCAGGGTGATGGGGGGCAGACCCCGCTCCCCTCAACAGAGCCCAGGAGCAGCCAGGAGCTGGGAGGATCCGGGTGGATTTACTTTGGCGGCAGAGGAGCCGGGAGCGGGTGCCAGGGTTTGTGAATGTGGGTCAGTGCAGTCACACACCTACAGAAACAGGCTTGTTTTCCAAAATACAGCCGGCTCCCACAGACTTCCTTGGGATGTATCACAGGATTCATCCGGGTGTTGCACTGCGGGACTAACGTGCCCCCAGCCCTGCTCCTCCCTTCCCCAGCACCCTGCTAACACTGCTCGAGGGGCATTTTCTTTAGAGGTGATGATGCTTTGGGAGAAAAGTACTTGTTCTCATGGAAAATGCTCTCAGTGTACCGGGTATGCGGCATCACTGAGCAAAGTGTGACCCCATGGCAGACCTCACCGGGCTCATTCCCATCCTCTGCTCCCCTCCATCCCTGGAGCTTTCCAGTACAGGGATGGGGCTGTGCAGAGGGAATATCCTGGGCCACTGAAGTTGTGACTCAGCTTCCCAGGTGCTCTTTAATCTGTTGGTGTGGGTTATCAGCCTGAGCCATCAGCACAAAGGAAAAGTGCTGCTGATCCCCCCCTGGCTGCGCAGCCTCGTGCCCTGAGCCATGCACGTGGCACCCGGGTTCCCAGCTCCATCAGAGAATCATAGAACCATGGAATGGTTTGGGTTGGAAGTGACCTTGAAGCTCCTCCAGTTCCCAGCCCTGCCACAGGCAGGGACACCTTCCACTAGAGCAGCTTGCTCCAAGCCCCTGTGTCCAACCTGGCCTTGAACACTGCCAGGGATGGGGCAGCCACAGCTTCTCTGGGCACCCTGTGCCAGCGCCTCAGCACCCTCCCAGGGAAGAGCTTCTGCCTCAGAGCTCATCTCAGTCTCCCCTCTGGCAGGTTAAAGCCATTCCCTTGTCCTGTCCCTCCATCCCTTGTCCAAAGCCCCTCTCCAGGTTTCCTGCAGCCCCTTTAGGCACTGGAGCTGCTCTAAGGTCTCCCTTAAGGAGCCTTCTCTTCTCCATCTGCCCCAGCCCAGCTCTCTCAGCCTGGCTCCAGAGCAGAGCTGCTCCAGCCCTCGCAGCAGCTCCGTGGCCTCCTGTGGCCTCGCTCCAACAGCTCCACGTCCCTCTGGTGCTGCTGTCCCCAGAGCAGAGCATTACCCCCTGGGCAGCCACCCGCCACCTTCCCCAGGTTTGATGCACCCCCAGGGCTGCTGCTGCTGGGTCCTTCTTGCACCCAGCACCTTTGTCTGGTGGGTTCGCATCCCTCGGTGCTGCTCGGGAGGAGCGGGGCTGGGCTCAAGGGTGCGGGAACAGGTAAACAGGGAGGAATGTGCGGCGGCAGCGCGTGGGGCTGGCGTGGTCCAGGGTGACTCATGGGCACACCCCGCGCGCATCCCGCCACCACCGGCTCCAGCTTGGACGCCGCTGGAATGAATCCTTGTGGAAAGCTGCCGGGTCCTGCTGGGGCTGCGGCCAACGGAGCAGTGTCAGGTGAAGGAAATGACCCAGACGCTGCCTATGGGGGAGTGACCTGTGCCGGGGTGGCCCCCCCGGGGTGGTGTCAGTCAGTGCTTCACCCTCGGTAGCATGGATGCGCAGAGAAGGGTTCTGCAGCATCATCACTGTGGCCGGGGAGGAGGGAGCATGGCCCTGCATCCCACTACACCCCATCCTGCACCATGCACCAGCCGCTGCTTGGGAAGCGCTCAGGGCTCTGTCCAGGTCGGGATCCCTGTTTTCCCAACCTGCCAAGCAGGGACTGATGTGCAGCACCTGGCTCAGCAGGATGGGCTGGATGGTGCTGGCTCTGTGGGGGATGCAGCTCCACTCACAGGATTTTAGGGCCATTGTGGGGTTCAGGCAGGGATGTTCCTCTTGGGAGGGTTATTTAAAAGGCACAAGCGGTGGTGACAAGCTGGCTTTAAAGCAGACCAATGCTTGAGATCTTGCACAACCTCAATCTCCATCGCTCCAGGCTGGAGCTTTCAGAGAGATCCTGAGCACGTTGGGTCCCCTCAGTCCCACTTTGTACCCCGGCCTGCCACCTTTCCCCCTCCTGACCTGTTTTCTTCACACGCAGCCGCAGTGGTGTCATCCCAACCCTTTCCCCTTACCCCTCAATGCACTAGATGCCACATCACCATGCAGGAGACAGCACCAGGATCGCAGCATCCAAAGCAGCGGGATGTGGGGAGTCATCGGGGCTGTCCCACGGGCACAGCCCTGCTCTGGGAACACAGAGCTCCGGATTGCAAAACCAAGCATTGCCCAGACCCGCAGCGTGTCCGGGAAGTGGTGGCAGAGGGAAGGGGTGCCTTGGGGTGACCCCCAGCCCCACACTGCAGGGAGGGCACCCCAACTCCAGGCTCACGCTGGGCTGCAGGAGCTCGGAGCCTCTCTGCATGCTCGGCGATGCCGGGCTCTTTAAACGCAGGCAAACAGCAGAGATATAAAACCCCCACGTTTGAAGCGGTCCCGCCAGCTCCTACATGATGCTCTGCACGAGGCTGAATCCTCATGGGGACCCTGCGCTGGAGCAAAGGCCCACATGGGACACGCTGCTGCTGCCGGGAAGCGCCGTGTCACGGTGACTCTGGGACTGGCGGTGACCGTGACACCGTCCCCCCCGCTCCCAGCGCCCAGGGGAGCCGAACCTCGTTTACATCAGTTGGGGAAACTGAGGCAGGGAGGGGTAGCGGAGGCTTTCGGGTCCGGGATAAAAGCGGCCTCTTTGCTGCCCTGTCCCGAGCACGGCTGGGCAGTGGGAGCCTCCCATTCTTCCCCTACCCCAGGGGAAACCAGAGCTGAGCCGAGCAGCAGCGTGGAGCAGCCCCGGTCCCGAGGCTGTCCCTGGGATCGAGCAGCCCCCGGTGCGGCTCCGGCTCCTGCCCGGACGGGGCGGTCTCGCAGCTTCTCCTTTAATTAATTCTTAAGGAATTAGGGAAAACAACCGAACACCGGAGCGGAGCGAGCGCAGCCCCGCGGCCCCGACGGCGCTTTATATGCAGCGAGGCGGGCGGCGGGGCCGGTCCGAGCAGCGGGGGCTGAGCCGGGGCCCAGGTGAGCGCGGCCGGGGCCGGGGGGCCGGGCCGGAGGCGGGGGAGGGCCGGGCTGCGGCGGGGGCCGGGCCGGGGTTCGGGGGGGCCGCAGTTCGCGCTGTCTCCGCCGCAGCCGCCGGGCCCCTCACCGATGTCCCAGGCCAGCACCCACCGGCAGAGCCGCCCGGAGCCCCGCCGCGCCGAGCCGGGACCGCAGCCAGGTACCGGGGTGCTGCTGGGGAGCGGAGGGGGGACGGGAGTGTGCGGGGCTGCGGGGAGCCCGGGGTGCGTGTGCGGGGCCGGGGGAGCAAAGTGTGCGTGCGGGACGGGGGAGGGTGCACGGCGTCGGGGGCTGTGTGTGTGCCCAACGGGGACGTGCGAGGCTGCGGGGTTCCTTGTGTGCGTTCAACACAACAGGGGGTCCCTGTGTGCGGGGCTGGGGGGGGGGGGGGTCACTGTGCAATATACAGGGCTGGGGGCGCCCCGCGGGAGGCGCATTCCTGGAGACAATGAGTATACATGGGGGGGGGGGTCCCCGTCTGTGTGTGGCTGTGGGTGGACAGAATGGGAGAGAGTGCATGTAAAGTGCACCTTGGGGGGGTATATGGTGGAGGGTGTGCGTGGTTGGGTGGGAGCACTGAGAGGGGGCGCTGGCTGTGTGTGTGCATTGTTTTGGGGTGCCTTAGTATGTGTCTAAGTGTGCACGTGTGCATGTGCACGGCTGCGTACACTGAGTGTGTGGACACTGCGGATGAGGGTGAACCCCCCTGGGAGCTGCAGCACGAACTTCTCATCAGCTTCTGTCACTTGGCCAAGCCAGGGGCATTGAAGGGGTTAAAAGCAGCTCTGAGGACAGTGTGAGGGGATGGGGGGGCCCTTCCCCAGCTGCAGCAGCTCCTTGGGGTTCTGTGGTGGGATGCAGGATCAGGCCGTGGAGAAGTGAATGGAAAAAGTTTGGGAGTCGTCACTTTTACCATGGGGAAAACTGAGTCCTTTGATTGTGGCGGCTCTGCCGGGTTCCTAAGGACTTGTGCTGGGGTCCCACAATGGTCCTCACCATGGTTCACACGTGGAAACTGCTTTAAGATGTGAAAGAAAAGAAGGGCCAATGCAGGAAGGTGATGGGGAGAGGTGGAAGCCCCCATTGTGCTGTCAGACCAGACACAAGGGACAACCCCCTGAGCAGCCAGGAGCTATGGCATCAGGAGCCCAGGGCACGGTGATGCGCGGGAGCTGAGCGCAGCTGGATCTCCCCTTGTTGGCTTTGGCCTGGAGCATGGCTGGGCCCAAGTGCTGGAGAATACATCCTCTTGTTCTCTTCCCCCAGCTTTTCCAGCTGGATGCTGTGGGCTCTGCTTCCCGGCTGCGCTCTTATGCTGCTTTGTGCTGCAGCCGCAGGGGCCGTGTGGAGCTCAGTGCTCTGGATTTCCTTCCATTCCCTTTCCTCTCCAGGTGGGAAACTGTGCTGCTAACACACGGATCTAGTGCAAAATAGCCTTTGCACAGGAGTTTGTCACCAGGCTGGGTTAGGAGGAGCCCTGTGTGAGACCAAGCGTGGGTTACTTTAAAAAGTAGTTTCGAAATGTGTTCAGATGTGGCTTAAACCACAATAAATGCATCCAAAGAAATGGCCTTGCTGCTGTTCCACGGTGCCAGAGGCTGGATGTGCACAATGTGTGCAGACAGTGTTCAATATGGTGCCCAATTTGGTGTGCTCATGGTTGGGGGGGCATCTCCATCCTAATCCAGCCATCCCTGGAGAGGAGTGTGGACCTGGGATGGGTGAAACTGAGCGGAGCAGCACCACATTTGCCTCCTTTAGACCCACATTTAGCACTGTCTCCAGGACGTCCTCAACTTCCATCTGCCCCTGCTCCAGGGACCAGGTTCCATGTTTGAGGGAACATCCCCGCCGTGACTCAGAGGGCACTTTCCAGTTGCACATCCTGAGCTTTGAATCCTTGCTCCTCTTGCTTCTCCCTTCCTTTCTTTTCTGTTTCTGGTGAGCAATGAATGGACTGGCCCAAGCTGTCCTTTGTGCTTGTTTGGCCTCGTGACGTGTCGGTGCAGTCACTGCTGCTTGGGCAGTGTCCAGGGGCTCTGCCACGCACACAGTGCCTGGGAATTTTGCTCTGCTCCCTGTCTGATGCATTGCAAATGGGACCAGTGAGTTCTGTACCACTGAGCCCATGATGGAAACATGGAGATGGAGGTGCTGTGTGGCTTGGCTCAGGTTGGCGCGTCATGGGCAGGTCAGGTTGGCATTCCTGTGCTTGCTCCCATTTCCCAGCCTTAGATTAAGCCCGTTTCTTGGAGTTTATTCCTTGGCATCTCTGGAGATGGGCCCAGTGCCATCGTAGCCTCCTCCCACCCCAGAGGGATGGGCGCATCAGACTTGAAATAGCCACAGGTAGTTTGCAGAGCAGCCCGGGGAGAAGAGGCCCCTATGGAGTACGTGGGCTCTAATTATTACCTTTTTTAGGAATTAACAGAAGAAAAACAGCCCTTTGTCTGATGGGATTATTTTTGTCCTTCTCTTCCTGGGGAGGAAGATGAGGAGGAGCAGGGATAGCCGGAGAGCAGCTTTCCATAGGGGAAGCAAACCCATGTAGAGATGCTTGAGGCAAATCCCATCTTCAGAAGAAAGACCTTTTCCTGGTGTTTGGCTCTGTTTATTCCCACCTCCTGATTCCCCATCCCAGCAGGACACTGGCTGCATCCCTGCTCCATTTGGAGCTGGGCAGGAACGGGATGCTCGCACACACTTTTTCTCCTTTAATTCTTTCTGCTGGGGCCTGACTGCCTGCATGAGGGTGCTGAGCACCCACAGGTGCCCCGGGCACTGCAGGACTGCAGGCAGGCTGGCCAGGAGTCAGTACCACATCACTTGGGTACCCATGACGGGGCTCTGGGAGGGAGGTGGAAGCAAACAGAACCCTCTCCAGCGTCAGCATAAAAGGGTCTTTGCTTGGCTGTGCGCTGATTTAAATGCAGACATCCGCTAAGCGCAGAGGAGCCAAAATAAAAAAGCCCTAAAAGAAACAGAATGCATTTATTTTTTTAACCCCAAATAAAGACCTTTTTTGCACAAAAAGATTAATTTTCTGTTTGCCTTTCAAAGTTTCTTGTCTGCTCAGGAAAATACTTTGGGGTTTTGGTCTTTTCTTTGAACAACAAGAGCAAGACTCGAGGTAAACCCAAGCCAGCAGATTGCTGGTGCTTCAGCTGTTTCTGGTTTCCAGCAAGCAGCGGAGCCCTGCGGGGCTGTGCCGCTGCCGCCCGGCTCCCACTCCAGCTCCTGATTGAATTTCCTTGGAAAGCGCCCGCTCGAGTCTGTTCCTTGCAGAAACTCGAGCTCTCCTCTGGGCGTTTGCTGTAGTTCCTCTGGTTTTCTTTTTCCCAGAGTTCCGCCTTGCTCAGCCGAGCTTCCCATGGGATGGGCACCGGGTTTGGTGCGGGATGGAATCACATCAGTCCCTCCCGGTGCTGGCAGCTCCTTCCCATTTCCTCCCTTCCCCAGGTGCGGTGCTTGGGTTGGACCAGTGGAAATGAGCTATGACATGGCAGGAGGGATGGGGTTATTGGGATTGTTTTGCCCCGGATTCCAACCTTCAGGCTTTGTCCCCTGCGGTTGTGTGCCTGTATCCATGCTTTCTCCACCTCTGACCTTCAGCTATGCTTTGGCAGCCTCCTTGTACTTGGTGTTTGACTTGAGGGGAAGGTTTCCCCCCCTCTCATTCCAGTGCCATCCCGCTTGTCTGCATCAGCGCATCCCTGCATCAGGGAGCACGTAGTAGCTTCAGGAAGCACTTTCCCCCCTGTCCATCCTCTTTTCGGGGCTCCCATGGGTACCCAGGAGGCTCCCAATGGCTCCTTCCCCAGTGCAGGCAGCCAAACCCAGGGCAGGATGATGCTCACCTGGTCTGGCCACTTTCAGTGCCAGTTCCGCAGCATATTCCCCACGGTAGCTTTGCCTTCACACGGTGAGGAAGAGGAAGCTGGACAACCGGCTGCCTCCATTCGCTCCACCCGAATGGCTTCATTGTTGGCCGCTTTCCCTCAGTGAGCAGGCATGCTGCTGCTTTCTCACCATCCAGGCCATGCTCAGCTCCTCCAAGGCTGCTCTGGGCTCTGTCAAACCCCAAGCAGAAAGTTAAGCACCAGAACTGTAAAGTTTTGGGCTCCATCCCCACAGAACGTTGCTTTGGGCAAATTCCTTCTGTGTGTTTCCCCACTGGGATGAGTGGTTCCATGTCACAGCAGCTGCCCCTGTGCTGATGTACAATACATGGTGGTGCGGCTGTGTGTGATGGGCGCTGGTTTAAAGCTGTGCCCTGGGCAGCTCTCAGGTGCTGCGTGAGTGCAAGTTATTATTCCTGTTAATCATGATGGCCACAGCTCACGTTTATCTGCTCTTCAATTGACTTTTCCTAAGGACTCTATAAGCAGGTTGGAAAGACGCCTTCTCCCTGGCAGAGCAGGCGCTGGTTTAACCCGTAAGGTTACACAATTACTGCACTGCCATGGTCCTTAATTAGGCTCTCCATAATTTTCTCCAGCACAGCAATGTGGCTCCTCGCTCTGTAATTCCCAGAATCTCCTTAGATCTGATAGGCATCACGTTAGCCGCTTTCTGGGCTTCAAGGATAATTGCTTGTTCTTAAGGACACTTGGGATGTTGTAGCATCTCCGGTGGCATCCTTCATCCATGTCAGCATCCCATGGCACTGGGGAGAACCGAGCTAGCACAGTACTCCTCAAAAAGCCCATGGAAGTTGGTTTAACCCCAGTCTGGCTCCTTGACCCCTTGTTTTTCCCCATCATTTTTCTCCATTCCTTGGCTGTGCGGTGCGTTTGGGATGTTAGATGTTGCTCTTTGGTTTAGGCAGAGCCCAGGCCTGATGCTGGGAGATGGGCTGGCCTGGCAGCTGGAGGTACAAACCTGGTCCCTGAACCCCCTTCTCAAGGGTTATCCCACCATCCTGGTGTTCTTGCTCTCAGGAAGGAGCAGTTCTTCCATAAAGGTTGGTTTGTGCCTCCTGGGCAGGAGCCAATGGGTCAATGAGGACCTTTGGGTGATGGGATCTGTAGGGACACCTTGGGTTGGGGTTTGTGCTCCAAACCTGGAGCTGAGGGTTTGTTGCTGGAGGAGCTTTCAGCTGAGGTCAGGTGCGGATGGTCTGGATAGATGCTGGTCCTGGCCCAAAATTCCTCTCTTCCTACCCCCCCAAGGGCTATAAATAACAAATAACACCACCTCCCAAGCTGGCAGCTATTTGGGGTTTTGTGGGTTTTTTGGCTTTGTTTTGCTTTGTTGCATTTAGGAAGTGACTTTTCATAGAAACCATTACTTTTTTGACTGGATTCCTCATTGTCCCAGCTCTGAGCTGTTTATCCAGAGCTTTGCCCAGGTGAGCAGAGGGACACGGGGGCAAACGCTCTGGGCGGGATCCATCCCTGGGCGCTTCTCCTTCTCCTCCCACCCTCCTTCTCCTTTCCCTGCATACCCTAGGATCTGAAAAGGCTTCAGTGCATTAATTTCAGACTGAATGTAAATAAGCCATTTGGATTTTTCCCAGTTGAGCAAACTTTGAAACCAGAACTTTGCTTTCCTCTCCTCCAGCCTGGCTCGTGGGATTGGGAGGATTTGCCACAGTGCTGTCTCTTCTGCACTTGAAACCACCTCATCAAGCTCTAAGATATCCCTGGAATAGGTCAGACAGGCACCTGGTTGGGCCAGGCAGCGTGTACAGGAAAAGCAGGAGAGATTACACACTTGTTTTATCTGCATAAAGCAGATTAGAAAGCTCCCAAACTAAATATTGCTGCAAGGTAGCGTGTTGTTAATGGCAAACGCCTCTCCAGACTGTCTCTGTTGCTGTCTCCATCCAACGTTGTCTCGTCCCTCACCAGCCATTCCTGAGGGATTAACGGAGGGACGGGAGACTCTCCTGAGCTTCTCCAAGTCAGCAGGAATTGTGACCCATGGTGTTAGATTTGGATGTCCTGGGGCTTTTATGATGGGTGGATTTGGACTTTGTAAATGGGGAGAAGAGTCAGAAAACCTGACCCGTGTGCATCTCCTGGGCTTGGCAACCAGGAGCAAAGAAAGGAGTTCCACAACGTCTATCGGATTTCCTAATCTTTGTACCTCACGGCAGCCCTGTCATTTGCTGAAGCCTGGCTTGTTGTGTTTAAATGCCTTATTATTACCTCTGTTCTCATGAGCACGTGAGCCCTCTCCCTGCACCGTGTTACCTTCCTTTCTCCCTGTGTTGCACAAGAGGTGGTGCAGAATGGAGGAGCAGAGACCTGGACCCTCATCCCAGGCTGTTTCTCCATCACAGGATGAGCTTTTGCCTGGCTGGGAAGGGGCTGGGGGTGCAGACGGGAAAGGGGATGGATGTCCCATCCCAGGGGCCAGCTCTCCTTCAGGATTTGTCTGCGTTTTGCCTGGGCTTGTGGTTGGTTTTAAACCTGTCAGGTTTAGGTCAGGCCTGGTCTTGTTCTGGTGGCAGCAGGGGAGGGGAGAAGCCAATCCCTGCCCTGGTAGCGGAAGGAAAAGGGGACCCCCTGCCAGATCCCAGCGATGGGGGGACAGAGCTCATCCTCTCTGCTCAGCTCAGTGTGGTTTGGGGAGTAGAAAACCCTCTTTGGGGGGCTTTGTGCCCCAAAGCAAGTGTTCAGAGGGGTGATGAGGGCATGCAGCTTAGGAAGCGGAGGTATCTGCACAGGACCCTTGTGGAACTGCGCATCATGTGTCCGTCCTGGTCTGCATGAGGTGCCCGTCTGTCTCTCCTGGTGCCATCAGGATTGATGCCTCTTCCTTGGGTGCATTTTGCCAGGCTTGTTTGAGAGCTGCTGTGCTTGTGCACGCCCAGTGCATGAGCGTTTCCTTGTGCTTTTCCCTGTGGGTTGGAAGGCACCTGGGAAGTTCCTGGTCCCCGGACCCTGCAGGGTTGGTGCTGAGCCCATATGTGTCCTGCTGCCCCCAGCTCTGCCCCGGGTCAGGATCTGACCATGAGGGCAGACACAGCCTTTCTCCAGCTCATTCCCAAGGGATGTCGTGCACTTGGGGGTCAGAGCCGTCCATCTGCTCCCCAGGGCCAGGCAGCAGCAGGGAAGCAAGGCTGTGTAAGGCAGGGAAGGACCAACTTCCCCACATTTCTTTCCTGTCTATTTTTGTCTCTCTTCTGGCCAGCTTGTTCCAGTGGGAGTTAATTTAATTGCCATCTTCCTCCTTGCATCGCTGCGGTTGTGTGTGAGACCTCTCGTGCAGGGTAATTATATGTGTGAAGTGGACATGGCAAAACCGGAGCCTTGTCTTAGTAGTCAGCTCGACATCCACACATCTGTGCTTCCACACAGAGCTCAGGGTCTGAACAGACCCTCCTTGTCCTCTGCCCCTCGGGAATGGGTATGGAGTGGGCAAGGGATGTGGTCTTGGCTGTTGATGTGCAAGCCCTGAGCACGCTCCAGGCATCTCACAGCTTAAACCGGAGCAGCTCCCAGCTACACCAGTGCCCATTGGCTCAGATCCCTGCCATGCCCTGCAATGGGTACCCCTGACTCAAGGTTTCATCCAGAGCTCCCCAGGTTTGCGTTTTACTCTTAACAGGCACCAAATGCCGCAGGTCTGACTCAGGCCAGTCCAGGTTGGGACATGACAGAGGACGTGGATGCAAAGCATGTGGTTATTATTCACCTGTACACCACGCCTGTGTGCAAACACCTATAGGTGGAGGACAGCCTCCTTTCCTCTCCTCCCTGTTTTGCCTTCGGCTTTCCAGGGGAATGGGAGTGAGTTTTCACCTTTCTGGGCCTGGGTACTCCTCTTCTGCTTGGGGTTTGGAGTGGCTTTGCAGAATCCATCTGGAGCTGCTGCATTTCCCTTGATTGAGCCCCAACATCGCCTCGCCTGAGAGGGCTGCGAGCAGAGCTCTGTATCAGGTTGGGCTTTCAATCCCAGCAGAGCCCAGCTCTGACCTGGAGCTGGATCAGCACCACAGGGTGCACAGGAGGGATGGTCCTATGGGGAAACTGAGGCAGCTGATGAGCGTATGGGGTGTAGCAGAGCTGGCAGCAGAGCAAGCATCATTCCAGGCTGGCTACAGCCCTTCTGCAGGATGAGCAGGCTCCTGCTGACCCCGGGGTGGGGATGGAGCCCTCCATCTCCCTTATAGGGCCTCTTGTGACTGCCCCTATAATTATAGGTGTGAGGTCTGCCTGCCTTCCCCCCCCCCCCCCCCCCCCCCCCCCCGGCTCCTGCATGTAGGAGCTCTTGTTATATTGAGTATAATGAAGTGTCCGAGGTCTCTCTTCCCCCCACCCGCCCTTGCCTGCCTGTGTGTAGAACCTCTTGTTATAGACAGGGAAATTATGGGTCTTTGGTCTCCCTCGCTTTGCCCAAGCTATAATTTAGCTTTATATAAAGTGTGGTCCAGCCCCTGTTGTGCAAGCGGTTGCTATTCTGGGTGCTGGGGAGAGGGATGGGGCAGCGAGGAGGGGGCTTGTGGTGGGTAGGGGAGCTTAGCATCACACTGAGCACCCCACAGACCCCCTGCCATGGCGGGCAGCCAGCCCCAGCCTGCAGTACTGGCTCTGTGAGAGGTGGTTGTGCCTTCTCCTTGCTGGGTTTCTGTGTGGGGTTGTGTGGCATTGGGGTTTATCCCTGTGGGAAATAGCACATCTCTTGTTTTGCAGTTTGCTTGCACAGGGGCAAGCAGCAAACAGGAGTATGAGGGGAGCTGGTTCCTGCAAGGGAGACTCTTTTATGGGAAGGGGGGATGCAAAAATCCAGCCTGAACCGCTGAGTGCAAGCAGATCCCTGGCTTTTTAGAGAAGGAATTTGGGACCTCAGGAGGGATTTTGGGAGGGTGCTGCGGAACTGTTGGCTTTGGGTGAAAGGCTGCAGGATGATGCAGCCCCAAACCTCCAGCTCTTGTCCCCACTGTGCACTCTGGGCTTCAAAAGCCACAGGGGCACAGGGTATGCACTGCAGGTTGGGGATGTGCTGTGGGTTGGGGATGCTCCGTGGGTTGGGGATGCACTGCAGATTGGGGACGTTCTGCGGTTTGGGTATGTGCTGCAGGTTGGGGATGCGCTGCAGATTGGGGATGCGCTGCGGGTTGGGGATGCGCTGCGGGTTGGGGATGCGCTGTGGGTTGGGAATGCGCTGCGGGTTGGGGATGCGCTGTGGGTTGGGGATGCGCTGTGGGTTGGGGATGCGCTGCGGGTTGGGGATGCGCTGCGGGTTGGGGATGCGCTGTGGGTTGGGAATGCGCTGCGGGTTGGGGATGCGCTGTGGGTTGGGGATGCGCTGTGGGTTGGGGATGCGCTGCGGGTTGGGGATGCGCTGCGGGTTGGGGATGCGCTGTGGGTTGGGGATGCGCTGCGGGTTGGGGTGACCGGGGTCTTTGCTGGTTTCTCTTGCAGAGGCGGGTGAGACCTCACGCCCATCACCAAGGCAGACACCAGCGACACCATCAGCAGAGCCCCGGCCGCCTGCCCGGCCTGCGGCATCCAAGAAGGAGAAGCCCCTGGAAGATGATGAGTCCGGAAAAGTCCTAACAAAGGATCCCCGGGCCGAGCTCAAAGGCGCTCCTGAAGCCGTGACATGTGAGTGGTTCCCTCTGTGCAGCTCCAGACACCTCCGGGTGCCCGTGCTTTGGGGTGCTGCTGTCTATTTAGTAATAGGGCTCATTATAAAGGCAGGAGCTGTGGTGGGAAGCCACCTCCTCACTGTGCTCTTCCCCACATCAAAACAATGGGCTTTAAGTGAGCCTGAGTCTCCTGGAGCTGAGGAAAGTGAAGGGTGCATCCCGCAGTGCCGATGCCTCTTCTGCCCTCACTCTTGGACCTGACTGGAGGGGGATGAGGGTGAGCAGCTGGAGGAACTCAGGGTCGTGTTAGGGTCCTGCTGGGATGCTGTGGTGGGAAGAGGGACCAACCCCTGGGGGAAAGAGCTGGCTGCTCTATGGAGCATCCTCCAAAGCCACAGCGGGATTGAGGTGAGCCCCTGCAGATTGGGCTCTGTGCTTGCAGGAGCTGTTTGCTGGAGCAAAGGGAGATGCCTCCCGTTGGGACAGCTCTTGGCTTCAGCATTCCCAGGGCAAGGGTGAGGTGGTGCAAAGCCTGAAGGAGCAGGGTCAGGACTGTCTGCACCGAGGACTGGGGTTTGCTCCAGACCTGCTGTGTCCTGATGTGAGACATACCGAGGTGGGAGCAGAGGTGGAAGCCAGGGTGCCCTTGCTCTGTTTCCCATTGCAGGGAAGGGAAGCGGAGCTGGCAGATGTGGGAGACTGGAGCCAGGCTCTCCTGGATCCGTCCATCCTTTCCCTGGCCTCCTGCCTGGATCTGAGGGTTTCGCTCCCAGGCTGCCCCTTACACACACAGCCATTCTCCTTCTGTTGGATGCAGGCATGCAGCTTTCCCTTCCAAAGGGCGTAAAGTGGATGGATGCTTCCCAAAGGAGAGAGGGAGGGTGGGAACGAGGTTGCAGACTTTGAGGAGCGGGGTGGGAAGGGGAAGGGACAGTGAAATCTGGGCGCTCCTGGCGCATGTGGAACAGGGAGCGTGCACGTTCCCTCCACCAGAGCTCGAGCCCTTGCAGAGCATCTGGGAGCTGGGCTGGCTGCCCACAGACATTCTGCACCTCTGAGTCACGCTGCAGCCTGCTGCACCCTGCGTGGAGCAGCCCCGCACAGCCCCCTCCCAGCCCACCCCATGGCAGGAACGTGGCTGACATTGGGATGCATTGGGTGATGGGTGCAGGAAAAGTCCCCTCTTCCTGGGAAGTGAGGTTCAGCTCCCCATGGAGCCTCGCCTCCGGCACCCCTTGCTTTGCGACCTGCTCCTCACAGTGCCTCCTGCTATGGGGGGTCACAATCACTTGTGGGGGCAAATCCCCTGCTTTGGCAGTACCTGGGGCGCACAGTCAGGCTCCCCTATGGGAAGGTGAAGGGGGTAACAGTGGCATTTTCATGCAGGGTCAGGAGAGAGCTGGCAGCAAGGGGCTGTCGGGTGTAGGGACACATCCATCACCAGTGGTGCCAGGATGAGCGCCCCTGGGGCTCAGTGCTGCTGGTTGAAGCCAGCCACAGTTCAGTCCTCCAGCAGCTTGGGAGAATCCCAAGTGGCGATTATGGTTTCGGACTCTGAGTGTTGAGTTTCAGGCTCTGCTCAGGCAGCCACGATGTTCAGTTTGTCCAAGGGAAGACAATCTGGGGCAGAGCTGAAGGCCAGGGTGGGGGTCCCAGCAGGGTGAGGACCGCTGCAGTCCGCGTGTCTGTCCACTGAGCCCTGGTGATGTTGCCATAGGGGCCGGAGCTGAGCCAGCACCGGGACTGTGCTGGGAGCATCACCTCGGGTGTGAAATACAAAGTGAAGGTCCAGGAGTGTTTGGTTGTTGAAGACCAAAGGCATGGGCATTCCACTTGGTTTCCCACCCTGGTGCTGGGTGGGTGGATGCGATGGGAGCCATCGGGTGGGCTAGTCCCCCATTCCTGCCCTGACAGCCATGTTACCGCTCCACCTAAGTCTGGGGTTGAAGATGTCTTATTTAGAGCTTTGGGCTGCTGTGAGCTGGAGGTGGTCCTAAAGAATGGAAGCTATTTTTCCTTAGGGGGGGATTATCGGCTGCCTTCCATTGCCACTCACTGGAGCTGGAGCATGATTGTGATTCACAGACAATTTAATTTGAGGAATGCAGAGAGATGGAGAATGCCGAAGCAAGCGTGTTGTGTGCTGCTGCACCCCCTGGAGAGACCAGCGCTGGGAGCCACAGGGTATTTGGTGCCATCAGGCACCAAACGGGTGATCCTGCCCATGTGGCTCTGGGAAGGCACCCATCCACCTGGGTTCGGTGCGCGCGCTTGGACACGGCAGGGTGAGGGCCCTGGAGAAAGACACATGGGAAGCCGCCACTCCATGAGGTTGTTTTCAGGGGGAACACGTCCCATTTTACCCAAGACCTGTTTTCCATTTCTCTTCTCTGCCCTCCTGCTCTTCCCACTCAGCTCCGGTTATTTTAAGTCCCTTTCCCAGTGCTCACGGTTCCCCCAGGCACCCGCTTAAACCTTCCTCCGCGGTTGGAGCCCCGCTGGGTCTGGCAGAGCCGGGCGCTGGGTGCAGGCACTTGTGTTTTCTTAACCTCCATCTATTCTATTTTCACCACCAAGGGACTGTCTGCGTTCCCTCCACACACACCCCCCCCCGGTGCCCCATGGCCACCCTTGCCCAGAAATCAGCTCCTGTTCCCAGCAGCTGGAGGTGCCTTTGCCCTCGAGCCTCCAGCCTGAATCATCCCTTGTTTACTGCTGCGGGAAAGGAAAAGCGAAGGTTGGCCGAAGCACCATCAAGAGAGGCTCTATTTCTGGCTTCCATTGGTGTTGCTGCACAGGGGTTGGATGCTGAAGCCCCCTCCTGGTGCTGGGTTCCCGGTTGTCTCCATCGTTTGGATGCAGGGAGAAGGCCACTGCAGGGATTGAGGGCTGGAGGGAGGCGCAGACACCGCAGATGGTTATTTTCCTCCTCCTGCAGAGAAGTTCAGCCAGAGGCTGGGGAGACCTTTAGTGAAGTGGCCAATTCATACAGTGCTGGGGAAAGAGCAGCCTGGCTCTCTGGTGGTGCTTCATCTTCCCTGGCTGCACGCGGGTGATGGGGACGGCCAGGAGCTGCATCCAGCAGCGCAGTGCCCAGAGCTTGTGGGACAGTGGCTTGGCCGTGGGGGTGGCTCTCAGCTGGAAGCAGCCACAGGCTCTTCACTTACCCATTCAGCACAAGGCAAGTGTGCCTTGATGTGCCCCTGTGCCCACTCTGGTTGGCCTCAGTGGCTTCATCCCTCCTCCTTCATCCCTCCCAAGGTCCAGCAGCGCTTGGAGCCCAGGAGACCTCCTCCAAGTCATCTGCTGAGTTTTGGCAGTTGTAGCATGTCCTTCACAACAAGTCTTTATCTCCTGCCCCTTTTTCATCCCTTCCTCTCTCTGGAGCCTCTGTCTCCTACCCTCCAGCCATCTCTTCTGCATCTCCTACTCCATTTCTATCTCCTTGGACCATGCATCTGCCAGCATCACTTCGTCCCAGCCATGGCAGGGGACCAGGCACATGAAGCACTGCAGGGGTTTGGGGGTAACATCCTGTTCTCCCCCCAGGCCAGCCCCAGGTACGAGCAGCCCCACAGCCCCCCAGCACCCGCCTGCTGCAGAACGGCGCCGGACGGGGGCCGGATCCAGGAGGTGCCAACGGGGAGACCGGGAACGGGATCTTCCGTCCCCTGCCCAGCACCCAGAAGCCGCATCGAAAGCTGCAGTCGCACCACTCCATCAACAGCCAGAGCAGCAAGAAGAGCAAGGGCAGCTCCAAGTCTGCCTCTTCTCACATCCCTATTGAGGCACAAGAAGGTACCAGCTCTCCCCACCGTGGGATTGGGGGCTTTACAGATGTTCTTTCTCTTCTGGCCCTGCATCCCTTTTGGGATGTCTCATGAAGCATCCTTCCATCCCACTGAGACCCCTGGAGCTGCCCTCCTGGCAGCCTTCTGCAGAGCAGGGTCATCCCATGTTCTCCAGAGCTGGTCTCCCTTGGAGTCTGGGCAAGCCTGTGGATGTTGAGGGGAGGTCCCTGGAGCACTGCCTGCTTCCCAGCCCCTCTTCCCCATCTCTTCCATTAATTTCTGAGGGAGGATTTCCACCCTTACAGAGCTGAGCATCCACTGTGCTGGATGCTGTATCCCCTTCCCATCCCCCCTGCTCCCTCTCTGTCCCTTCCTTTGCAGACTGCTGTGTCCACTGCATCCTCTCCTGCCTCTTCTGCGAGTTCCTAACCCTCTGCAACATCGTCCTGGACTGCGCCACGTGCGGCTCCTGCACCTCCGAGGACTCCTGCATCTGCTGCTGCTGCTGCAACTCGGGCGAGTGCGCGGACTGCGACCTGCCCTGCGACATGGACTGCGGCATCATCGACGCCTGCTGCGAGTCTGCCGACTGCCTGGAGATCTGCATGGAGTGCTGCGGGCTCTGCTTCTCCTCCTGAGGTGCTGCAGCTGCCGGGGGGGGGACCAGGAGTTGGTCCCTCCCCGGGCTCTCCCTTAGCAGCCAAGGAGGGTCCCATCCGCTCCCTGCGCTGGTGTGAACTGCTGAGTGATGGAGGAGAGCGGTACCCCCGTTGCCAACCTCATCCTCGGAGCTGGTGAGCCGGGCTCGGGTCCTGCCTAGGGAAGGGTGAATCCATAGGGCTACGGGGGCTCTGGGGATGGCCGGTGGCCCATCACACTCTACCTCTTCCCTGCACTGGGCTGGTTCATGAGGATCAATGGAGCCTCCTGCCACCTGAGCCAAGACAGGAGCACGCACCCTGCAGAGCCCCTGGCGCTGGGGACAGTGTGTCCTTCTGCCACCACCCGGGGCTACCCCAGGACAGTGCTCTGGGTGTGCTACATGGGGTGGCATGGAGCATCCTCCCCACCGGGACCCCTCCAGGACAGAGCCTTGCTCCCCACCAGGCACCAGGAGATGCTGAATGCCTGTGGCCGGGCTGTGGACCCAGTGCCATTGGACGCATCCTGCCAGCCCCTGCCCCTCCTTGGTGCCGAGATCGCAGCCAAGTGCAATACACTCCATCTGCTCCCCATCAACAGCAGCTTCCCCTTTGCTGGTCCCTGCAGCCAGGGGTTTTGGGAGATCCTGGAGCCGTGCTGAGATGCTGCTGTGTCTGCGGGTGGTGGGACAAGGGGGTTTGATTGGTGCTGAGTGACCCCCAGCACTTTTTGGTTGCATCTGGACAGCCAGGGGCCAGGGCTGGTGGTAGGAAGGGTGTGGGAAAGGCCCCATTGAAGGGCTGGGGAGAAGGGGAGGGAAGTATCACGGTGTTTTATTTCGTCCCTCTTGTTTGTTACTGTAAATAAAGGTCTTTCTTCATTTCTGCCCGAAGGCTGCCCCGTCACATGCTCTGCAGCTGCACCATGTGTCCTCCATCCCAGTGTTTGCACCCTATCCTGATCCCAGCTTCAGTCAGGGCTCCTTTGGCTTTAGGGACATGCATGGGACAGCTCAGTGACAGCCCCAGCGTGTTCCTGCTTCGGGAAATGTAAGAGAACCCCTGTCCTTCAATGGGGAGCAGGTCCAGGTCCTGCTCTGCTCCTGTAGCCATAGGACAAACTGCTGCACCACATCCCCTGCAGCCAGAGGAGCTGCTCCATCCCCAGGGCCAGGATATCCCTATAGGAGAAATAAACGATGCAAATTCCCGGCTGCAGGATCCTTTGGAATTTGGGTGGCCTCAGTGCCCCTGCTGCCTCCCAGCCCTGCATGTGGGACCAACTGTGCCATGCACGTAAGGGACCGTGTCCCTCCCACCATAGCCTTGGATCCCAGCAAGGCTGCTGCCTGGGCTCAAGTTGAACAAGGAGGGAGAAATACCTCAAAACTGAGGCCAAATGGGTCAGTTGGTCACGGTGATAGGGGCCGGTTGGGCTCCGGGCTGCCTGCCCTCAGGCTGCCGCACAGCCCTGGATCCTATTTTTAGTGGTGAGCTCAAGGCACTTGGAGCAGTGCATGGAGAGGAAGAGGCTGTGTAGGCAGCCTTCCTCCACCCTGTGCCTGGTGGGGTGGTGGACCAGGATGTTTAGCCTCTGGGGTGGGATGCCCATCGCTGCCCATCCCGGGATGGATGGGACCAGGGCCCCATCAGGCACTCATGGGGTCGGTGGGAGCTGTTCCCCAGGCTCTGCTCCAAAGTGTTTGCATCCTTGGCAAGGAGGGATGGAGGCGCTGGCCTTCCCCAGGCTGGCCTCACTTGTGCTGCTAATTAGGGAGGTTGGAGCTGGCAGGGCTGCTCTCCCCACCAGCTTCACTGAGGAGCGATGCCGGAGTGGCTTAATGAGGAACAGATTCCCAGCTTCCCTGTGCGGGAGGGCCTTGTGAGCTGGCTGTGCTGTGCTGTGTGTGCTTGTGTCCCAGTGTGCATGGGGAGGGGGTCACACACCCTCCAAGCACCCAGCAGCTTGAAAGTCATGGGTAAGGGGGAGACAGGGGCCAGAGCTGGGCTCTTCACACGATGCGCTGCTGGATGTATGCGGTACTCACACCTACAAATGTACTTTAGGCTGCTTCTAACAAATGCAACTCAACCAGCAGCTGCCTGTGCAGAGCTACCCAAAAGCCCAGCTCAGCCCTGCAGAGTGGTGGTTCTGGGATGTGGGAATGATGGACCAGAGCAGGGAATGAGAACAGTGTAGGGAATGATGGACCAGAGCAACTCAAGTTCCTGGAAAGGTCTTGAAAATCAAAGTTCAAGCCTGTCTCTGGATGCAAGCTGATGCTGGCCATCCACCTTGCAACCCACCGGGGAAGGCAAGGGTTAAACCCTCCTGCCTGGGAGTTAATTAACAACACATGTGCTGGGTTTTAACTAATTACTCTCCTGCCAGCACTTGGTTTTTATGGCCCTCTCAGAGCTGGGAGCTATAGCACCATGCCCATGTGGATGCTGGCCCCACAGCCTGGGCTGTACTGGGCACACTGGGCCCTTACTTCCCTTATTTGCTGTCTTAAGTGAAACAATTCCATGAAATAGGCTAAAATTCCTTAAAAGGACCAGTCAGCTAAACTAGCCCTGCTCCATGGTGCTGGGGTCCCCCAGGAGTGACACACATCTACCTGACCAGGTAGGCAGTGCATGAGCCTGGTTGTCCAATGCAATTAATTATGGATGGGGCACTGAGTGTATTAATGACTCATTGTCTCATTGCTAATGGGCTGCCGGGGCTGCGCATTCCCGGGGCTGTGCTGCCGGGCTCCCATGCTGAGCATGTCTAGGGATGTAGCCAGCAAGATGTACAACACAGGGCTTGGAAACTATGCGGGAGCAGTGGTGGGCAGGTGAGGAGCCCTCCAGCTCCAGGGCTGGCTCAGCCCTATCACCAGGAGGTGTCTGGGCACCTCTTGCTGCTGCAGGATGCTGTATGGGATGAGCCCCGCGTTCGAGCAGGCTCTGTTCCTCCAACGGGGAATGCTTTCAACAGCCTGAGCTATTTCTGTCCACAATCACGATCAATAAAGCAAGAGAGAGGATTTTTATTTTCCACTCCAAATGCTTTCTTCATCCTGTTTCCTCCCAGTTCACACGGCAGACTGGGGTGCGCTCCAGCAAGGAGGCCCATGGAGCTGGCTCCTTCTCCTCCTCCTCCTCCTCCTCCTCACTGCCGATGCAGTCCCCTGCCCCAGCCCCATACAACCCCGATGGTCCCCTCTAATTCACTGCAATCCAAGGGGCAGGGTTTGATGGAGACGGAAGGGAAGAGAAAGCCATTGCACACGTGCATGTGTGCACACACACAAGAAAACACTTCCAGAGCCAAAGGGAAAACGCTATAAGCAAGCCTTGGAAGACGCAGCGGCTCGTGTAATCCCAGGGTCTGCTGGGCTGCGATGGGGGGACGGGCCGAGGGGAGACAACTGCAGTCTATTAAACTTCCTTTGAGAACCTGCCAGCCTGACGGCAGCTGGAAGGAATTAACATTTCAGGTCCACCAGCTCCTCGCCTCGCTTTCACCCTTCCCCAAAAACCAGCTTGAGGCCACAGGCATCATTTTTTCCCCCTCCTCCGAGTCTGACATTACCCGGTCCAGGCCGACCGTGAGCAGCACAAGCACCCAGTGTGGGTCCCTCGTGTCTTAGAGCTGTTGGGGTGTCTGCAAGGTGGCTTCAAGCCATCTGCACAAGAGACAGGGAGGGAAAACCTTACAGTCAAGGAAGGAAAAATCCACCCCGGCTTCTGCTCCAGGCAGAAGGACCTTGATTTGAGGGATCCGCACCCCAGCAATGGGGATGCTGCCAGTCCATACATGAGCCCATCTGCTCCATGCAGAGGAGGCTTTGGCAGGAGCTGGTAGGGAGCGGGACGGAGGAGCAGCTCCGCGCTGCTGTCGCCAGCAGAGATTACACAGAAAGTTCGGGTGTCCCACGGGGAGGGGGTGCAGGAGCTGCCTGAGCGCTGCCGTAGCTGAAGCCGTGCACAATTGGCAAATGCAGGAGGGTTCTCCTGCCAAACGGCAACGTGCCGGAGAGCACCGGCTCCTCCAGCCAGCCTCGGAGGCTGGGACCCAAGCGGGGACCATATATCCCTGCTCTGCCTTGCTACCAAGTTGGAGGAGGAAAATACAGGAGCACTGGGATTAACCCTCTCCTGGGGAGGAGCAGAGAGACCTGAGCAGAGAGGGCTTTGCCCCTAAAGAGGCGCCGAGGGACACAACAAGGTGTAAAGCCAGGATGCACAGGACAATCTCTATATACTCACGGGCACATATATCCAGGGAGCACCACTCGATGCAGCCCTTCAGCCTCCTGCCCCAAGGCAGAGAAAGAAGGTGGAAGCCCAGCTTGAGTAGGAGACCATGGACCCCATCTTGCCTCAGTGGGTATTTTCCCTTGCCCAAGCACATCCTGGAGCTCAGCATCATTCTGGGCTCCAGGCAAAGGGGGCTCTACATCCAAAGTGGTGCTGGGACCCCAGGCTGGAAGGAGCAGGTCAATTGGGTTATGTGGGGAGCAGATGACTTTTCCAGCATCGGAAAGGTTAGGAAAACAAGAGGGAGAACCAAGCTCTTCAGGAGGGTTGGTAAGGGCTCAGTGTGTGGTCTGGCCGCCCAGGGACGGCACAGCTCGGGCACGCCTGGGCTGGGGCATGGGAAAGCCGGATCCTGGCCCAGCAGCACTGTGCTTCCGTACATCACCACTACCAGGGTTAATTACACTCAATGAGTCTCACACTGGGTTCTGGGCCCTCTGTGTGTGCTGAGCAGGGCCCTGAACCAGGAAACATCGCTAAGAAAAATGAGTGACTTCATTTTGGGTTTAGTAATATTTCCTATGCCTTCAGCACCTTTATGTGCTTCATCAATAAGGCTGATATAGAATCATTGAATCATATAACGGTTAGGGCTGGGAAGCACCTCAAGATCATCTAATTCCAACCCCAAACCCACCTTGAACCCCATCAGCTCAAGAATCTCCTTTTCTCCTGCTAACAAAAGCCATTGCATAAGTGTCTTTCAAGTGTCACCTCATCCCTCTTGGGCACACGATGCTGAGGCTGGTGCATGATACCAAAAGCTGGTGTGCAACGCCAAAGGCTGAGCCATCCATCGGCACAGGGATACCTGCCTCGCAGAGCAGGCAGCGCCTTTTCCATGCGGCTCGTCAGGAAGAGGTGCCTCATAAACCCAAATAGTGATTTCCTGCTGCAGTCGGTGGGAGTTGTTTGCTTTAAAAATGCAGCTGAAACTGGAGAGGAGATGGAGTGAGCTTAAATATCTGGGAGCTGGGGAGTTTGCTGTGTGTGAGACAGCACCAGCAGCCAACACACACACACACGCGCTCAGGCACCCGCCGGGGATGCCAACATTTGAAAGCCATTAACAGGAATATTTTGGGAGAAAAATCCAGCCCTACCTTTAACCCCACACCGAAAAGCGCTGAGCAGCCCCCGTGAGTTATAGAGTGAAAAAAGTGGCACCCTTCTCCTTTTCATTCCAAAGCGCTCGTCCCTGCTCCGGAGGGAAAGTTGGCCCGGGTTGTACGCACGTGCGGGACGGGGCAAACAGACACGCACCTCCCAGGCATTAATTCACTCTTATTTACAGTCTGGGCCTCCTATGGGCTCCTGCTCACACCCAGCCTGCTCCCTTCTGTGCACAGATACGGCATGACCTGAGCACTCCTATTTCCTCTGTGTGTGTGTATGAGACAGACTCCTCTGTGTGCTATAGAGTCTGACTGTATAAATGCATATATACATACGGTATGGACATATAGACTGCATGTATCTACACATATATGACTGTATATGTATGTACACACACATATATGTACGCATATATAGATAGTGACACACATACCTACATATTTATAGATAGATAGATAGATAGAGATACTTTTGACCATTCATCTGTTTCTCTGTATTTCTATACTGGCCCCAGTGGCACTCCCTGCATTGCGCTGCTGTCGCAGGCTCTGGGCTTCATTTCCCTGTGGGTGGGTTTCCCCTCGGCACTGGGCTGCCCTGGGCTGGGTTTCCCATGGAAAACTGAACCTCCTGCCCATTGCCAGAGCTCAGCAGCCCCTCAGCAATCCAGGAGCCACCCCCTGCGCTGCCATTTGATGTTCATTATTTGCTGGCACTGCTGATGCTGGAGGGATGCTGGTGGCTGCCAGCAGTGTCCAAGCTCCATTTCCACCCCAGCCCCGTTGATTTCCAAGCTCATTAGTGCCTGAGCCTGCTCCTGGCGATGGGCAATGAAGGGTTTTCTTTATTTAAGGCTCTTAAAAGTGTGCTGACTCATCACCATTGCTGGGTGCCTGCACTGCAGTGTCTCTGCCTGCTTGGGTGCCCCTGCTGCAAAGGGATGATGTGTATCTGATGTGTCTGGCTGGGTTATTTCACTCAGGGTTTTGGCAGCATGGAGAGAGCCCTTGGAACATGAACGCTGCTCAGAGCTGGGGACTCAGCTGCCTCCCAGCCACCTTTTATCTCCCTGCAATAAGGTGAATGCCGGGGGTACCCCAGTGCCTCCCTAGTTGTGCTCCCAGGGACCTGCTCTCCCTTTACCACGCATCTGCAGGGCAGTGAAGCCGCTCAGAAATGGATTCCAGCTGTTGGAAGCCACCAGCTCCCTCCTGCATCCCGGAGGAGCTGGGGCACCGGAGCCCCGGAGCCCTTGGCACTTCGGCCTCCCGTGCCCTGTCCCGCACGCACGAGGACCGCGCCACACCACATTGCCCAAGGTTTGAAGTTCTTTGGATGCTCCCGTCGGGCTAATCCAAAATTGCAGCGATCTGAGGCCATTTCATTGGCATGCTGCTGCCCTCTAGTGAAGGGATGATCCGGCATCTCTGCCTCCCCACCGCGCTCGCGACTGGGCCCAGTTGCCTGATGGACGCTAATCTGTCCTTGAGCCTCCTTTTTGTTCCTCGAGTGGGAAACCAAGAGGCAAGGATCCCATTTTTACCGCAGAAGTGCTCAGCATCTGCACCTCTGAGCAGCAGCCGAAGACGCCCATTGCAGCAGCAAAGTTTCTGCACGACTCTATCTGAAGCAGTTTCCAGTCTAAAACCACCAAGCCAAAACAGAAATCATTGGAAAAAGGATCAAAAGAGATGTCAGAGGGTGCATTGGCAGCAAAAGTGATGCTCAGGTCTGACTGATTTCCTCCCTTCGTGTGGGCTGTGCTGAAAAGGCAGTGGGCTTCTGTGGTTTTGGGGCTGAATCCTCCTGTTTGTGTCTATAGCTCTGCCCTGAAGTCCTGTTGCTCTCATTTTGTACTGAGCAGCTTTTCCTTCCCAGCCAGGTTTTGCTCTTCTCCAAGTCCCAGGGCTCCCTGGAGCATTTAAGACAAGATAAACTGCTTCCTGGAGGTTGTGCTGGGGTTTGGGGATGGTGAGGTTCCTATGGTGGCTGTTGCCGCGGCTCTTCCCTATAAACTTCCACCCTTTGGAAAGGACAGAGTCCCCTATGGCCTCTCACACCCTTCACAGGGGCTGTTTTGCCCAGTTAGCTTGATCTCAGGGCTTCCAAGGCAATAGGTATTCGGGGCTCCACTCACTATCTTCCAGTCAGGATAGCCCAGTGCACACTGCAGCTACCATTATTCCCATTGCCTGGCATGTAGAGCAAGTCTGGCAGTTTACCACTCTGGTACCCAAATTCCCAGGCTCCCGGCTCCACAGAGATGGCATCGGGGCTGGGAGTAGCCACTTCCCTGCATCCCCATCCAGACCCAGGCTGCAGGACTAACCTTTGCTTCCCTAAGCAGCCCCTGCTTCAAACACTTCCCATGGAGGAGTGGACACAAATATCTCAATCTCAGGTAGTATTTCCTGGTTCTAAGTGGGAGCTGTTGCGGCCACAGTGCTCAAACAGCCCCGTGAGCAGTTTTCTGCTTTAAAAGCTTTGAGCAGCCTTGCAGGAGGCTGCTTGATGGGGCTCAGTCCCCTCTCTGTGCTTGCTGAGCACAGGTAGCATCTACACGGCAACATCCATAAAGTCTGAGCTGTTCACTGCTGTGGTTTATGTCCCCTCAGTTTTATGTTTGCATCAAGTTATTTTCAATAAAGGGTTTTTTTATTGTCTGAATTATTTCAGGTCCCATAAAGGTTCTTACTGATGATGGCTCAATACAGCATCATCAAAATTGCACGTGGCAGGGACAGAACGCAATCCCCTTTCACAATAGTGCTGCTCCCCATGATAAATTCTCACTCCAGGAAACAGCATAGAATCTCATTCCTTTTTCTCCTAGGAGCAGGCATCCTGTGCCTGTGGGTGCTGGCACAGCCTCCTTGGGGCTCTCCTCCCAGCTGGTGACAGAGAAGCCAAACTGGAGGGGGCTGGTCCTTCTTTTTACCCATGTTTTGCTGAGCCACAGGCCCGGTTTTCTACCTTTCCTCCCGCATGGCCTTCAGACATGGCCTGAGCCCATAACCAAGCCGTTGTATTCTCGTTTCCCAGGGGCTATTGTGTTCACCAGTACGTGGTGTGATGTCAACGGATGCCCAGCAGTAGCTTCATCCCTCTGTATTTGACTTGTGACAGTGGCTGATGATGAGGCTTCAGGAAGACGCTGTGGCGGTGTGGATGTGGTCCAGTGCTGGAGGTGAGGGCAGGCTTCCTAGGGTCCAGCCCAACCCTGATTGTGCAAGCCCAAGGCACAGAGTTGTTCATCCTTCCCAACCCTCTCCCTTTTCCCTCTCAGATCTGGGGATATCCCCATTTGCACCGGTACGTTTGCTGACGGGACATTAACCTGTGCGCGCTTGGGGTTAAAGAGGGGCTTCTGCAGTGCAGCTGCTCTGTAGCTGTCCCACCTTGGGATGGTTCTTTGAGTTACCTGGACATCGTGCCGGGGTGGAGGACATGGGTGGCATGTAGCTGAGTGTCCCGCCATGCCCAGGGGGGCAGGGAACATACTCCTCAGCAACCCCAGAAACCATTTAAGTGTGAAGCAATGAATAAAAAGAGTGAGGAAGGTGAAAGAGTAATAGAAGAAAACTCGCTCAGGTTGTTCTTTTACCGGTATCCCCAAGTACAAAAGAAAACCCCGGTCCCTTTGTCCCCTCACTTGCCCTCTACAGATGCATGTGCAAAATCTAATTAAAACTTAGCAGAAGAAGGGGGGGGGGAAGAAATGACACAGAGGTTTTAGCTTTAAAGAAAGAGAAAGAAAGATCTTTAACAAAGGCCATAATATTAGCAGGGCCGATTCGTCAGCCGCTACCTGATAATATAGAGTTGAGCGAGCTTTATTAATGTTGGAAGCCTTGGCTCTTTGTTAATTACGGGCTTTGCTAATGATTTGGAATATTGGCCGGTTCTGGGGGATGTTGATGAATAGAGACCTCGCCAAGATTTATTCCTAATTATCTCATTTGTCTCCCTCCATTACTTTTTATAGCTGAAATTTATGGAGCTATTACCAGGGACCTCGCCACGGCTCTGAGATGATTTGGGAGAAGAGAGATGTTTAATAATAATAACAATAATAATAATAATAAAAAGCCAGATTAATAGGAAACCAATTACGCAGCAGCAGGGGCTGCTCCTGGGTGACCCCTGGCCCCTGCTGCTCCCCTCCAAGCTCTGTGTCCCCAAGGGGAGCAATGTCCTTGCCCAGCAGTCAAGGGATACCTGGAGATGCTGAAAGAGCTGCTGGGAAACTCCTCTCGGCACCTGTAAGACTTGGGGAACTCCTTTTGGGGGACACAGTGGAAATCCAGCCTGGTTTTCCTGTGTGGCTTCTCTCAGGTCTCCTCCCTCCCATCGGATGATGCTCTGGCTCCTGCTGCAACCCAAGAGCTGGAGTTAGCGACAACATCAAACCCCCCAAAGCATCCCAGGGATGTTCCTTTAACCTCCCGTGCTTCCATTTCTCCACTCATCCCACCAAAATAAATCAATGCCTCCATTTGATCCCTTGGGCCATTCATAAGACAATTTTCTGTGTCCCCATGACAGGTGGGTGGCACCAGGCTTGGAGCAACCTGATACAGTGGAAGGTGTCCCTGCCCATGGCAGGGAGCTGGAACAGGATGGGCTTCAGGCTCCCTTCCAACCGAAGCCATTCTATGAATAACAAGTCACATCTCCCACTACAGCCTGTAGCAGTAAAGCCAAGGGGCTTCCCAGCAAGCCAACACTTTCCTACCACCCCAGGGCCAACACCCCCACCCTTCACTTTTACCCCTTTTTCTATATTTAGTGATGCTATACTAGGTTTAACATCACTAAATAGGTAGAAGCTGCTGCATTCCCACCCAGTAACACGGATTAAAATGATCACCCATAGCTGGTTTCATTTGCCAAGAGGAAAAATATTAGCACATCACAGCATCCATTATGGGGACGTCACTGCAGCAGGGATGGGGGCAGGAGGGCCCCAGGCATAAGCATGAGCGTAGCCACCCCACGCTTGGATTTTGGGAGAAGGGTGAGAATTTCCCTTTGGGAAATTGTGTCCAAGCAGGATTTGCCGGATTTAGTTGGGATGTGCGGCTCTTCACAAGGTCCCTGAGGGCTCCAGGCAATGCCCCCATTGCAGGCATCAGTGGTTTCCTCAGCGCACCCCTCAGAGCAAGGGGTGCTTCTGCTGCGGCTGAGGCCATTGGTCAACCTGAGCCACGTCAAACAGCCCCTGCATAGAATATAACAGGGAAAAGAGGGGAAACTCCTGCAATTATTGAAACGAAATACATCAGTGGGGTTTCTATTGTTAAATAACGTTGATTTCCTCCTGCATTGGCAGGGGAAGGGCTGTGAAGCTCGCTCTGCTTTTTCACTGCCAAGCTAACTGGCACAAAATGCCTCGGCTGAGGATAAATAGAGCAGGTTTTGGTTTTTCCACACCATCCTCATTTTGGCTGCCAAACCAAAAAGGGACTTGCCAGCACACGGTCACCTCTGCCCCATGGCACATCCCTACCAACTCCAGTATGCCCCACAGATGCTCTGAGCCCCTTTACACTGCCTGGGTGCTGCAGAAGGGACTTCACACCCATTATTTCTCCCCTTTTGTTTTGCACCCAGGGTGAATTTGGAGTACATGAAAACAGGGCTGCCTGGAATCTAAGGGAGCTCCGAGTTGGGAGGAAGATGGAGACTGACTGCTGTGGTATCAGTGGCAATGGATGGGACATCGGTGGACCTCAGGTCAGCCATCCCGCCTGCCCAACACAACCCAGAGATCTTCACTTATACATCCCAGGACCCTCCACAAGCCCCCAGGGACCACAATGATGCTCAGATCCCCCCATACCCATTTCACCCCGCTCTGCCCGCGGTGGTGCAGGGTGAGGATCAGGCTCCAAGTGGGGAGGTGATGGCCCCTTCCCACCCGAGCTGCAGCCCGTCAACACAGATGGCAAAATCTAAATGTTATGATAAGGTATTTCTCCCAAATTTCCATCTTAATAGAATTACGAGCCCGTAATTACCCTACAAGCCTGAAAACCTGCCGGAATCCCAATTAGGAATCTGAGGACATAATTGGCCCCTAATTAGAAAGATTTGTCAAATGTGAACACTTTTCTCACCTCTTCTTTCTTTTCTTTTTTTTTTCTTTCTTATTCTTTTCCTCTTCTTTTCCCCTTGGTGAAAACCGGGATATTTTCTTTCCCCCTCCACCTTTTTCCCCATAAACAGGGGCTGCAAGCTTCCAGCTCCGCATCCCGCTCCATCAGGTTCTTGGGAAAGATGAGCTCCATGGCAGTTGTGAGTGGAAAACCGCACTATTAAAAAAAATAATAATTAATAATTAAAAAATTAAAAGAGAGAAGAAGAGAGCTCGAAAACCACAACTTTGGGGTTGACTTTGTCCCACTGCAAGGATGGGCAGCGAGGCGGCTGCTGGAGCAGCTTTTGGGGCTGGCAGATGCAGGGAAGGTGGCAGATGCTGGGCCATGTTATGGAGCATCACCCTGTGGCTGTGATCCTACTGGATCAGAAGGTTTTAGGGCACCAGTGTTGATGCAGAGGTTGGAATGTAGCAGCGCTGTTCCCACATGGCCAAATCCAAAGCAATTCCTCTACCAAAACCAGGTAGTGAGCTTAAACCAGGCTAACACTGGCACAGACCCACCAGCCCCAAGCTCTACAGTGCCCATGGCACACACAGAGGGATGAGGTATGAAAATCCACCCTGGAGCAAAGACCCATGTAAGGGAAAACTTTGCTGCCCCAGCAATGAGGTGCTCTCACTGCCTGCCAGGAGAGATGGAGCAAGGCAGGAAAACCATTAGGAAACCAAAGGAATGAAGGGAGCAAGTGGACAGACTCATCTGAAGGGGAAAAAACATCTCTTTGGGGACTGTTAAGCCCCTGGCCATGGAGAAGGGGTCACAAGCCAGTCCAGAACATGAGCTGCATCACTAACCTGGTACCATGAACAACCCCTATCAAGGTACCCACTCACCCCCATATCCCTGTGCCTCTGCCCAAACCCCTACCTGGAGCCAAACACCATCCCAGTGCCATGTGCTGGGAGCCCAACCACCCCTCTGTACCAGGCTGCACTGCTTCCCCCTTCTTCTTCTTCTTCTTCCTTCTTCTTCTTCTCCTCCCATCAGAGGCTCTTTAGTTAAAAGCTACCACAGGATGGGAGGGATGAGGAGGGGGATAGGGGGAAGCCTGGTTTTCCTAATTAACAATTAGCACAGAGTGTGCTGCTAATTATGTGGTTCCATGTAATTAAGAAGCTAATTAGTGCGGTGTCAATTAAGATTTAATTAGTCCCCTTGTCAAAAATACTTGAAAGCACAGTTTATATGCGAGTACTTCAATATTTCTCTGCACTGTGCTGGTGCAGGGAGCACCCGGCTCTCCCCACTTCATTGATGCTGTCCCTTCAAACGCTGGAGCTCTGGAACAGACCCTTGTATTGATTCTGCCGGCGCTGGTGACGTGGCAGAGCTCAGCTTCCCATTGGGATAAGGCTGATGCCAGCCACAAGCATTCCCTGGCTGCACTGGGCAGGCGTGAAGCCTCCCTTGCCCCGGCCATGTAGAAGTACTGAGGGACTGAGCATGGGGCCGTCAGGGCTTCAGCATCATCCACCATTAAGGAGCATTGGACAGCCCCACATTGCCCCAAATGCTTTTATTCTCCTGATCCTTCCTGCTGCCTCCAAAGATGACATCAGCTTGCCTGGGAGCACATCAATACCCAGAGATAAACCTATGCCCACCAACTGGACCCACTGCACATCCACAAAGGGACACCCTGACCATGCTGCTCAATGGGGCCATGCCTTAAGTGTGGCTTCACTGAGCTACAGACACCCCCCACCACAAAGATTGGACAGAAAAGGGTTCCAAAAAGCCCCAGGGACCAAAGGTGGTGGCTGGTGGTGGCAGAGAAGCAAGAAGGAGACGTGAAGGATGGATGGGGAAAGCCAGGGTGAATGACACACACCCCAGCAGCATCTCTGTGCTTGGTGACTGTCTCACGGCCACTTGCAGCATCCCAGCTCTTTCCTGCAGGGGTTGGGATAGCCCAGGAATTCCTAACATCGGGAAGTGTGTGGGCTGAGGCAGGGGGAGGAAAGGAAGAAATATGTGGAAGGCTCTCAAGGCTTCAAGAGATGCATAAACAAAATCCCACCTACACAAACAAGCCAAGGAAAGCCTCTGCAGTTTGTAAATCATCCTCTGGAGGCGGCTCCAAGGCTCCAGGAAAAGAGCCAGCCCCTCGAGGCTCTTCAACTTGAAGGCACAGGGCTGCTTGTGGGGCGGGAGCTTGGAATTGCCATGACAGCAGCTGGGAGGGGAAACAGCTTCCCAAAGGCACAGCACTTCCATATGCCCTGGGGGCCACTCCATGCCCTCGCGCTGGGCACCTTCCCATCAGCAGAGTCATAGAATCATGGGATGGTTTGGGTTGGAATGGACCTTAGAGCTCATCCAGCTCTAGCGCCCACCAAGCTCCATCCTCCATCCAGCTCCAAGCCCCGTCCAACCTGGCCTTGAGCACTGCCAGGGATGGGGCAACCACAGCCTGCTTGAATAATGAGAATTAAAACATTACCTCCTTCGGCAGATAAAACCCTTCAGAAAACTGAGCTGTGCTTTTGGAAGCAAGGCTCAAGCCTCCAAGAGCTGCAATTGAGCAAAACCTCACTAGGACCCTTGTGTCACCCATGCACTTGGGTCCCTCAGGTCTTTGCCATCCCACCGTGGGCCCAGTCTGCAGCCCTGGCTCCGATGTGTGCATTGATCCCCTTGTTTTAAAGGGGAGAAAAAGGGGATGGAGCAGCTCAATCCCAAAGCAGCTGGAGCTGAGCCCAGCAAAACCGCCACTGTGGAGCTGCATAGACAGAGGGACCAGGAGCCCAGGGAGCACTAAGGAAGCACAGGAGATGCTGGGATTTTTTCCCCTCTCTTTCCTTATTCCCTCCCCCCTGCCTTGTACGTGGCTGAGCCTCCTGCTCTCCCACAACGGCTGCCAAAATACAGCGAGACAGGGTATAATTACAGACACTTACTGTGGCCATTACACCACCAGCACGGGCTGCGCAAAGTGACACACGACCCGTCAACTCCTTATTCACGCCATTAAGGGGACTCATTAGCATCTTCGCTCAGAAGCAAAATTACCCTCACTGCTCATTTCAAGATGTCATAAATTTTAATTTAGGACCCAAAGATAGCACAATGGGAGCCGCTGCCTGGCTCTGGGAGGTGGAGGTGGTGGGAGGGAGGTTGGTGGCGCTGGAAGGGGGGAAGAAAGAGAAATGAAAGGGCTGGTTTGATAGAAGATAGTGGTGGTTTGAAGGAGAGATGGGGAAGGAGGGAGTAGATGATGTGCCCAAAGGCTTGGCAAGTGCTCTGCCCTGCTGGAGGCAATGGAGGAGGAGGAGGAGGGAGCTTCCTGAAGGATGAGTGCTTCCCCAGGGGAACTGGGGCTATGCGGATACAGCAGGGATACAGCAGACCCCGAGTTCTGAGCCATCAGCACAGCCCAGCATCGCCGCGTTCCAATCCCCGTCCCCAGGAGGCTGCCGTGACACAGCAGCATCAACCAGGGCTTGGCACCGGCCGGGTTCTGCTGGGAGATCTCCACAGGTTGGGTGGAAGGTTCCAGCCCGGGCTTCCCGCTGGGAAGTGGGGATTGGAGGGGCAGGAGCCCAGGGATGTGATGCTGCAGCAGCAGGGAGCAAATCCCTGCATGAGGATGCTTTTCATGCCCATGGCACATGTTTTGCTTTAGAAGCACATAAACTGTCTCAAGCAATCCAATTATCAACACTGCATCTGCCACCACTTACCAAGCAAGCAGAGCAGTGGGAACACTCAATCCACAACCTGTGGGGCTCAGCTCAGCCCAAGTCACCCCTCAGCTCTCGTTTCACATCCTGGACCTGTCAGGATAGGACGTTTGCAGCCTGAGGCTCAGCGGAAGAGTGGAAACATGCCGTAGCATCCCACAAAACAGTTGCTTTTATTCTGAAGCTGTTGGACCCACATTCAAATGGAGCTTGGAAATGTTTAGCCCATCTCTCCTTCAGCCAAGCCCTTGATAACCTGCCTGCCAGGGTTTTGGTACCCTACCCACACCAGAAGGTGAGCACAGGCATCTCTTCCCTCCCACCCCAGCCCATGGGTGTTCACTTAAACCTTCCCAATGAAGGACAGACACCTCCTCTTCCCCTTCCCTGCGAACTCAGCCAGGACCAAACGCAGTTACAAACCTCTTCAACTTTACCAGCTCCCAGGCTCCGTGATTAATGAGTTCAAACATCCACATCCTTAAAAAAAGAAGGAGGGGGGAGAATTAGAAGGGAAGCAGCTCCAATTAGAGGTGGCTGAGGGACTCCGGCCCACTCCTGTGCTGTAAGAACATATATCCAGAAAGGTTATGTTAATTTTTAATGTACAAGGCTGTAATTAATTTCTGGGGCCGGCTGGATTAGCAGAGAGTGTAAATTCCAGCCTCAGCTCAGGCTGCAGATAAACCAGCACGGCTGAGGGCTCCCCAGGGCCAGGAGCAATACCATGCCAAAGCCACAGCGTTCAGTGGCTCCTGGGGACCCCGTGTCCCCACACATCGACCAGGTAAGATCCCCTTTGCCAGCCCTGGAGCACGGTGCTGGTGGTACCAGGAATGGGGCTGCCATGGAGGGTCTGGCCACCCCCTGCGCCGTGTCTGGCATTCGAGATGCTAAAGCATCCAAAGGCACTTTGGAAAGGTAGAAATGCAAAATAATCCCTCCAACAGCCTTTGGAGGGGCTGCGTGGAGAGGGTCTGGACCTGGCAGGCTGGGATCGTGTGGCCTGGAAATGCAGTGAGTTTTTAAAGGGAAGAAAAGGCTCCATTATTCTCCCATTAAACTCTCCCCGGCTCTCCCCCTTCTCTCCCTTCCCTCTGTCAGTCTTCCCTTTGCTCATTGACTTCCCCCAGCCTCTCCGAAGACAGATCGTTCCCTTAATCACTCTGGAAAAGAACCCCAAGCCGATATAATATTATAATTAATTAATTCACTAAAAAGGTATTAAATTTCTTTTCCCCCCTGTGGATATTATCTGAATTCATTGACCTTTAGAAAAATCACCCTCTAATTGTAACCAGGTTCAAGTGCATTTCCAGCCTGTCCCTTTTACATTAATGATATCTTCCAGGACTCCACTCTGCGGCTTAAATATTGTATAAATTTCACTGCCCCCTCGAAAAGGGAGACAGAGGAAGGCATGAAATGAAAACTAGGAGCTGATTAAACCAGCTCTGGAGTGGGGGGGGAAGAGGGAAAAGAGCTCCACTGTGGCGTGGGAGATGGGCAAACCCACAGCGGGACCCTCAAGGAGCTTGGGATGAGGAATTCCTCCTTACGAAGGTCCCTGTGGTCATCGGCTCCCAGATTGGAGGAAAAATCCCAGGATCGGGGTGGTTTTCCTGGGAAAGCAGTTGCCAAGCACCTTGGGGTGCAGTGCGGTGGGAGAAGGAGTCCCAGCACATCCATTGCAACCTCCTTGGGGTGTCTGTGTGGTAGAACCGGTTTTCCAGAGGGATTTCTGAACACTGAGACAAATGGAGCGCTGCTTGGCTCAGCCCTCCTTTGGGTCCCAGCACTTCCATGTGCTCCAGGACTGCTGCTCCCTGCAGTTCCATTGCTGCATCCACTGCTCTTCTCATCCCAGTCCCCCTTTCTGGTTGCTCTGCTGCTCTGAGCTCAGCAAGGCCAATCCAGCCAGCAATTGCTCCAGCATCCAGCTCTGTAAAGCCAGTGTCAGGCATGGAAAATCCAGCTGAGCTGCTGCTGTTAAGTCTATGGGGGATCCCAGGCCAAGCTCCCCTGGCAGAATTCCCAGCCTTGCCAGGGCAGGTGGAGTGAGACCATATGGCTCCAGTGGGGACCTGGGGATGCAAATTCCTGCTGCTCTACCCATTGTCTCTCATTCCAGCCGAATCCAACACACGGGGCTGTGCTCAGCCAGCCAGGAGCCAGGGATCTGCTCCACGGAGCTCAAGCCTGAGGAATTTGCATCCGCCAGGGAAGGATGGCTGCTCCAGCATCACTGCTTCACTTGAGCTGCTAGCAGTACCACTGGCAAGGGCTAGGTCACCTTCCCTGATTCAGCCCCTGCTTGGTGAGGAAACCAAGTCATGAATGTTCTCCGTGTCCTCCTGCCCCTCATTTTCCTCCTCCCAGGGCTTTTCCCAGCATATCTGTACCCCTCTTACAACCACCATGCTACCACCTTCAGCCCCAGCTCTCCTGGCCCTTTGCCTTATGGCACCCCAAAACAGGCACTGAGCTATCTGGAGAGGCTCCATGCGCAGCCCAAATGGGTCCCTGAACCCAAGGCTTTACAAAGCTGACGGTGGAAAAACAACAGGCCAAATGCATCCAGGGATTAACCCTTCCGAGCCAGGGACTCTCCCAGGGACCAGCCTGGCCCCTTCTCTTTGGAAGCAGTTTTTGGACAGGCATCAGAGGTTTTCCGTTCTCTCCTTCTTTATTGCACGCAAAGATTTACTTGCAGTGAGTTGCTTTGGTTTCACAAGCCAAGGTGGTTCTGCTGCCTATTCCCCCACCTGAAAAAGCCATTCCTCCCTCCTGACCTCATCCCAACCGTTGCCACAACAGAGGACTGGGGCTTCAGATGGGGACAGAACAGCAGGACCAGAAGTGCTCAAACCACCGAAGGAGCTCATGAGAGGCAGAAAGGAAGAGAGACATGGGGAGGAGAAGGAAAACTCAGCAAAAGCCCAGCACTGCAATGGGGGTTTCTGCCAGACAACAGGACCAGTTGGTCCCACCCCAGGGATGCCATGGAGCCATGTGGGGATGCCTTTGAGCCTGGAATGCCCAAATCACTTGAGAAGGGAACTGGAGACACATCTGTACCGTGGTACTGAAGGACGATGCTGTGGAGGTCACAGCTCTCTCTACATAGATCTTTGCCCTCATACAAGTCCAGTCTGATAATAAAATCACAGAATCCAACTCATCACTAAGACCTCTCCATAGGACAGACCAAGAGGATGTGGCAGCTTCCTCCTGGTGCCACAGCTCAGCACATCAGTGGGTTCTGGTCCCATCCCGCTGGGGTACTGGTGCTCATCACCCTGCACTTCTCCAGCCCAGTCCATCCCCAGCTTCTCCTTTTTCCCATCTTTTACTGCCACTTCACGCAGGTCGAAGTCAAAGCCACTTCAAAGAGCGGACGATGCCGAGGCCCGAAGAGGGGGCACCGAGGGCACGGCGAGAGATGCTCTCGGTTAAGGGGAGCACCGCTCTTCGGGTACTGGGGACCGGCGAACCCCGGCAGCAGCTCCGGGGCCGCCCGGTCCGTGCAGCGGTTCCCACGGGCGGGATGCGCTTCACTCTGCTCTGACGGCAGCGGGGACACCGCGCGGGGGGAGGACGCGGCCCCGGCGGAGCCCTTCGCGCTCCGGCAACCGTTTGGCTCTCCCTGGTGGCCGCTCAGCCCCGGTGCAGCCCTCCGGTCCCAGGCCCCAGCCCGGTGGTGGTGGCGGCGAGGGGGGGACACCCCTTCGGTGGGATACCCCGAAACTCCCCCGGTGCGATGGCGAAGGGGCTGCACAGGAGCAGCCGTGACCCAGCGCCTGGTCCCCATCCCACTGCTCCGTGTGTACATCCATCCATCCATCCATCCATCCATCATCCATCCATCCCTCCCTCCATCCATCCCTCCATCCACCCCTCCATCCATCCCTCCATCCATCCATCCATCCATCCATCCATCCATCATCCATCCATCCCTCCCTCCCTCCATCCCTCCATCCATCCCTCCATCCATCCATCCCTCCATCCATCCATCCCTCCATCCATCCATCCATCCATCCATCATCCATCCATCCCTCCCTCCCTCCATCCCTCCATCCATCCCTCCATCCATCCATCCCTCCATCCATCCATCCCTCCATCCATCCATCCCTCCATCCATCCCACGGGCACAGCCCGGCGCAGCTCATCACACCGCAGCTCCAGCACACCCGCCCTCCCTTTTGTATCCCACCCGGAGCCCAGACACCGGTTTTCCTCTGTCCGTGGGTGGCTCAGACTGTAATTAAGAGCCCTTCTCCCGCCTGCCCCGGCTCCCATCTCCAGCAGCCGCTGTTCAAGCAAAGGGAACCTCCTTCTGTCCTCTTTTCTCCTTTATCAGTTCATTTTCCCCCTCCCTTCGGAACATCAAGGGATGACAGTGCTCCAAGCCAGGGGCTTTTGCATTTCTGAGTTGGTTCTGTTAATTGGAAGGAGGGTTAAGAATCTGCAAGGTCGTTTCAATCTACATCTGACCTTCAGCGTAATCCTCTACGCCAACACCAGAGCATGTCATTAAAATGAGGCCCCTCTACCATATCCCGGCATCCCTTTATTCTCTCCTTGTGCACATTAATTGCTCATAAGTTGATTTGATCTCCCTATTCTGCAAGAAGTAAATTGCCCTCTTATTTCGCCATTTTCATCCTGTTTTCTTAATTAGGCCCTTAAAAACCTCCAGGGCCTCAGCCGGGCCGCAGGCCTCGTCCTGGGAATAAATTTTGATCTCAGCCTGATAAAGAGTGAGCAAACGCGGAGAGTGAACAATGTCATCCTCTCCCCTCCCTCCCGCCGCGTTATTCTCTTGACATGAAAAGGCTATCAGTTTTTCTCTGTGTTAATATAGGAAATAATTCACACTTCAGGCGTTGTTCTCTATTTAGTGCTGGCGCTCCCCAGATAAATCAAATCAGGGAGGGCTGGGGGATTTTAAAGGGTCTGGAACTCCTTACTCTTCCTCTGCCCCCAGCCTCCTCGAGCTCTTTTTCTCCCCCTCCTTCTGTTAATAAACTTCCCAGGATTCACCGCTGTGATTTTCCATCCTGGGAAGTCTGTTTTAAAGTGGATTTTCCTTGTTTTCCCTCGTGCGCGTGTATTTAACACCGTCACGGAGGGGAAAAGAGGCAGCAGGGACCTGGCACGTGGATGCAAACATGGCATGTGATGAGTTTTGCAGAGTATGGGCTCAGCCTGCAGGACACCTCACAAGGTTATTTTGCCCCTCTGCTGCAAACAGGACCCGGGGAATACCCTGCCCCAAACCCTGCCTGCATCCGTGCCCAAGCCCCCAGAGGGGTTTCACAGCACCCGGGGGTGATGATAAGCCCGCCACATTGAGACAGACACAGCAAAGCACCCCCAGCCCCATGCCTGCTCCAGGCACCACCCAACAGGTAGGAAACACACCTGAGCTCCTGGGATGGCTCCAGCATCGCTCTCACCCAGCACAGAGTAGGACGGGTACCACAAACCCCCATTTCTAGCACCATGCTCAGCCTCAGGGACACAGCTCCTTCCCACTCAGTTCCCTGGGGCCTTGCGACTATTATTAATTAGGGGGCCAAGCCTGCTTCCAATTAAGCCATCAGCAGATAGGTCAGCACCTCCAATTCCCAGCACAGGAGCTGGGGACCTCCCTGAAGCATCCCTTCGGAGGGACCCCAAAAATCCCAGACCACCCCAGGACCAGCTGAACAATGGGAACAGCAGCGCCTCCCCCCCTGAGCCAGCAAAGTACATCCCAGCTCCCAAGCAGCCCCCCTTATCCCAAGCAACCTGCTGCAAGGCAGGGATGCTGCAGCAGCCCCAGCTTTGGCATGGCCATGGCATCCCAGGGGGAAAGGGGCTCTGGCTCCCTCCCTCCTCCAGGCCAAGAACAAACAGCCCACACTGCAGTGCTCCGGGATGTTGTAAATAAATATATTTTAATGATTCTTTTTCCATTCCAGTTCATTCTTTTATACATTTATTTATAAAACAGTAGTAAAATTTTTTAATCAGAGCACAGTGCATTAAAAAAAAAAGGAAAAAAAAAAAAAAAACCAAACAAAACCCCCAAAAGATTAAAAACTACAAAAAATAATCCACAACTGTTTCCTCAGGGGAGATGCCACATCCTGTGCTGGCAGCAGACAGTGCCGGAGCAGGATGCCAGCCCCACGTGCGCCGGGTACCACCAGCAGAACCACCCCATAGCCACAATAGTCACAAGCAAGCAGGGATCTCGTATCCCGCCCTGAAGCACCTACACAGCCCCTCTGGTGTCCACAGATCCCCACACCCAGAGGTAACCCCATGTCCTGAGCGCAGCACGTGGGTGCTGCTGCCCTGGCAGGGGGATGCTTCTCTTTACAGGCACTAACGGCAGTGCAGGAAGGATGCCAAGGCCTCCCAGGAACACACAGTGGGGAACAGCCCCAATCCCAGCTACAGCCCTGATGTCTGCTCCCTTCCCTGCACCCTGAGACACCTCCAGTGAGTCCTCCCTCGTCCTTTCCCCCCTCTCCTCCCCACCTTCAGCACTTCCCCACACCCTCATGTCCCATAGGCACCTCTCCAGGGGGCACCGGGGCTGTTCCCCACCTCCCAGTCCCAAATCCAGGCACCATGGAGTTTGTCCCTCCTTGGCTGGGCTTTCCCTTCACTGTCCCAGCCCGGGAACACCCTGCATCCTTGGTCCAGGATGCTGCGCTATCGGGCAGGATCCCAAAGGGATCTTCTCTCCCCGGCCTTCCCTCCTCTCCCTGAAAAAACTCCTGTGGTATTTTCCCTATGTGTTATTTCCCCCCCTACCCCGAGCCGGGCTGTGAAGGCAGAAGGTGACAGAGCCCAAAGCAGGTCCCCACCACCGAGGCATCCTGGCGGCAGAACAAGCTGGTGATGCTGGGAACAGAAATAAACCCCAAAAGCCAAAGGCAAAGGAAGCAGCAGCTCAGGTTTGGCACAAACCATTCCCTGATCTCCAGCCAAAGCCGGGACCTCCATGCCCAGCTGTGGGGCAGGACATCTGCTTTCAACAAATATCCCCAAGGAAAAGTGTAAAAACCCCTTTATCCTTCCCCCTGAAGAGCCAGGGCTTGGTTATGGGGCAGAGGCACCTCAGTGGGGCTGTCTCAAGGGAGGCGGAACGTCACTTGGCACCATGCAGCCCTTGTCCAGAGGCCAGTGAGGTTTTAGGGTAGTGGATGCTGCCAAACCCCGAGCGGGGCGGGGGGGGGGGTCAGGTCATAGCAATCATTGACCAAGCATCAAACACGCTGTCCCGGTTGTTTTGGAAGCCTTCAGTGTCAACCCCAAACTCACAGCCTCAGACCCCCAGCTCCCTCTGACAACACCCCGGTGCCCCATGGATTAACGTGCTGCAATTAACACCCCGGAGTGCTCTGAGGAAGGAGGAACCATGAAGGACGTGGCAATGGGAAGCATCCATGGGGCTCAGAGGCCATCGCTGGGGAAGACTCATTGGGGACGTGGGCTCCAGGAGGCAGCAAGGCAGACACAAAGCTCTGAGCATCGCCCCTCTCCTCTCCTCCCAGGGAAGGCTCCTTGGGCTCTGAGCAGCGCCCGGGGAAGGGGTTCGGTGCGGGAGGGGGTTGCTGAAAGGCAAAAGCAGCCGAGAACACGCTCCCGGGCTCTGGAATCCGCAGTCAGGCCAACGCCATGGCAAGCCAAGAGCTGCTCCAGCTCCCGGCGAAAGAAAAGCTTGCGAAAGACACGGCGGCACCCGGCGAGCCTGGCTCCGAGCCCCCCGTTGCATAGAGAAAAGGCTCTCCTCACTCCCACATAGATTCAAGTGCGCGGCAGGATGGGCTCCTCCTATGGGAAGAGGGCCCGGTAACTTCACCAACCAAACCCGAAGGTCTGGTCCTGGCCCCAGCGTCGGCTCCTCGTCACAGCATGTCAGCATCCTCCATGCTGAAGCTGCTCCGGCGACTGCTGGCCTTGGAGGCCTCCGGGGACATGGCTGAGAACAAGGGGTCAGAGGCCAGAGGCAGCATCGTGTCCTGCATCAGCATCAAGTCCAGCTCCTTCTTGGATAGGGATGGGAAGGAAGCGCTGTGGCCAGGCTCCAGGCTGTCTGGGAAGCCCCGGGAGCCGTCGTCGAAGCTCAGGCTGTGGGTAAAGTCCAGCTGGTGGTAGGGAGACGGGGGTGGTGGAGGCAGCGCGGGCTGCGGCTGCGATTCGGGGTCCAGGGCGGGCAGCAGTGGCTCCAGTGTCCCCTCGTCCCCACTGGCTTCTTGCTTGACGACCTGCTGAGCCAGCTCGGCCACATTGACACCCGAGGGCGAGGAGGTGGGCAGCCCGTGCACGCGTGCCTGCATCTCCAGCTCCTGCCAACAGAGCACAGGAGGTCTTTGGTGGGGATGCTGCGCATGGAGGTGGCAGGAACAGAGGGACCGAGAAGCTCAGTGGGGAGTAGCACAAGGAAGAGGCAAAGGATGGAAAACGGTGACCCACACAAAGCTCAACAACACTCGTTGGCGGTCAGCCTGTCTGAAGACTTTGTTCCTGGTGTGACTTGACAGCAGCGAGAGGGAGGAGAGCCCCTGCTGCTCGTGGGGCTGGAGCAGAGCAAAGGGAAGAGCACAGGGAAGCTCACCTGGATGCGGAGCAGCAGCTGCTTATTTGTCATCTCCAGACGCCGCGAGTGATTCTCCAGGTCTCGTGACCTCTGCAGGTCCTTCTGCATCCTCTTGATGTAGTCCACAGACGCCTTCAGGATTGTCCCTTTGTTCCAGCGCACGTCCCTGCCGGGCAGGATGGAAACAGAGACTGCCACCTGCATGCCAGCGATGTGTCCCCTCGCTCCTGATCCACCAAAGAGCTCCTCTGCAAGTATCGCCTGCCCCTGCCATGCTATCCCAATAATCCATGTTATCCCCTGCCCACAGTTATCCCAGCCCCACACCGGTACGTACAGGTCGTTGGCCTTGGGGATCAGCATCCCCAGCTCCTTGATGCGGTCGTTGATGTTAAACCTTCGCCGCCTCTCAACTGCAGGGTGAGAAGAGAGGGATGGTGGTGAAAGAGGTATCAGGGGCAGGAGGAGCCCCACAGCCCCCAGTGACCACGCTGCTGCTCCTGGCTCGTGGGGCTGGGAGCCACCAACGTGCCCTGGGCAGACCCTCTGGAGTTGGGGTCTCAGGATGAGAAACCTCTGGGGTCAACCCTTTGACACCGTGCTCCCACCCATCACTCCATCAGGTCTGACCTTCCCACAGTGACAATGAGAAGGCTGACAGGGTGTCTCCTGCACTGCAGGTATTTGGCAGGGATGGGAAAGAGGGATCCATGGCAGGGGGCTGTGAGGCTGAGGTTGGACGGGAAAGGGGACCCCGCTCAGAGAGAGGGGGAATGAGAATGAAGAGTGATGGGGAAAGGGTGCAGGGTGGGACAGGGGAAGCCACACCACTCCTGAGCAGCCAGCGCCGAACTCACTCAGGTTGTGATTGTCTTTCTTCTGGCGTTCTTTAGCCAGGGCTCGGCTCTCAGCATCTGCAATCGAGACCCACACCATCACCCAGAGAGACAAGACTGCATCTCACCCCGTGAGCATCCTGGGCTGGTGTCAGAGCACCCCGGCACCCCCAGAGCTGCCCTCCCCACCCACAGGACAGAGCAGATCTGGCACTCGCCATCACCCCACCAGCTCAGGGCTGGGGACGTACCTGTCAGCTCTCTCTTCTGGGTGAGGTCAGCAGGGCAGGAGCTGCTGGTGACACCCACGAGGGAGGCTGTCACCTGGGGGTCCCCACTATAGACATTCATGTGACTGCTGGACATCGGGAGCTGGAAACCAGAGGCACAGGCGGGTTAGCTCCATGCGGGGCTGCAGCACCGGGGCGCAAGCCCGGCTGTGTGGCCTCTGGGCTGCGAGTGCGTAGCCCGGGCAGGTGGAATCATCTTCCTGGGCCCTTAAACCAGCTATAATCAGAGCAGCAAAGAAAACAGGACTTCAAAGGGCGCAGCTGATCCCCTCCCACGGCCAACAGCTAAAATAGGGCAGATGAATCACATCTGAGAAGGGCTTGGCAGGATGAATACCACTGGGAGGCACAAGCTGCCACATGGATCTGACCCGGGAGACGGTGCTGCTCTGAGGAACCTTATGTCTGGGAAACGTGGGCTGGCACCGCTGCAGGGATATGGCAGGACAGGTCCCCTCTGTGCCAGCTGCAGGCACGGGGTTGCCAGATCAGGTCTGATCACTTCCTAACACACATCAGAGGCTCACCGTGTTGGGCATGTGGACTTCAGGGTTCATGTAGCCCAAGACGTCATCCAGGCGCATGATGTCATCGATGACCTCATCAAACTGAAAGGGAAAGGTGGATGGTGCCAATGTGCTGCTCTGCCTGCATTTCCAGCCCCTTTGCATCTGCCAGCAGCGCGGTGGCACCTCCTCACCTCCCGCTCGGGGTTGGAGCCAATGTTGAGCATGGCCATGGGGCTGTTGGGCGCACTGTTGCCTGCTGAGGAGGACATGACACGGCTGGCTCGGACACCAGGGGATGCAGTGGGGGGTGGCTTGGGAGAGTGGCTGACGGGGCTGACGTGGGCAGCAAACTTGTTCCCATAGGTTTCAGAGAGATAAGCCTGAACCTTCTTATCCCGTGACTTCTGCAGGTGGTACGTGGTGGGGTTTTCCAGGTAGGATTGGACCTGCAAGGAGGAGATCAACCATCAGGGACCCTCAGGGGGCCCCACATTCCCTCATCCCCATCGGCTGGGAGGACACCCCAGCACTGTACCTTGAGGACCTCTCCAGGCACAGGCGGTGGGGACTGGTAATGGACCGGGGTGTTGATGGCCGGGGTGGAGGCCACAGGCATCCGCTGCTGCTGCATGTAGTTCATCATCATCTGCTGCTGCATGCGCTCCCTCTCGGCCTCCTGCTGCGCTTGCTGCTTCATCAGCTCCATCCGCAGGCCGATGCGGGACGCCATGGTGCACCGGGGGGGTGGGATGCGGGCGCCCGCCAAGCACGGAGGTGACCCTGAGAGGAGGACATGGCACCTCAATAACAGGGAAACTGAGGCACGGGGAGGGCACAGACATCCTGGAGCACCCGTACCCGCTGTGACTAATCCATGCCTGTCCCCATGCCAGACGGATGGGTCTGCTCTCTCGCTGCAGCTCCCCGCCATGCCACCCCTCTCCTTGGGGATCACTGGGGCACCCAGAAGGGGACAGGGGGGGCAGCCAGGACCCTCGCACCCGTCAGGTCGGGACTCACGTGCTGCTGGGTTCAGCTGGAGCCTGCTTTGCGCCACCAACTTCCGAAACACTGGAGCAAAGCACGAAGCGACGGGAATAAATCAGAGCCCAGGAGCGGAGCGAAAGGGAAAGAGAAAGCAAGGGAAGAGCAGGAAGAAAAGGCTGGGGGTGCCAGGAGCCAGGGGCAGGGCTGAGCCCTCAGCCTGAAGCCCCTGCTGAGGCGCGGGGTGAACAAGGCAGCTTCTGTGCGGGGCTGGCACGCGAGTGCGGCGCGGGGGGAGGCTGCGAGGCCCCCGCTCCGCACAGACCGGCCCTTGTTCCCCCGTACAAAGGGGACGGCGGCCCATGGAGGGGGGGGAAGAGGATGCCGGGGCTCTGGGAGCTGCCCGACCCTATGAGGGTGGCTTTCCCATGGGGTGCTGAGATGGGGATGCAGGAGATGCTGTACGGGATGCGGGTCTGGACCACAGCACCCGCAGGGTGGGAGGGAAGGCGGAGCACAGGACCCAGAGTAAACACTGCAGGGGAACAGGCAGGAGGAAACACCCAGTGGAACCAGGCAAATCTGGAGGGCTTTGCATTTAAATACAATGGGTAATCGCACACAAAGGGGCCACGGAGGATCCAATGCACCAGAGAGGCATCCGATATGCAGTGCCACGCGGTATCCTAAGGGGGAAATTAAATCAAGCCAGCATGGACAGCAATACATTACATAGATCAAGAGCCAGCTATTGAACAGCAAGAGGAAGGTAATTAATTAGACATGGTGGCCTGTCCGAGGGGGATGGGAGACGAGGAGCCTGGGACAGTTACCAGTTGCGGCTTCATCACAACCAGCCTCAGAGGAGGGCACATGGGGATGCATGAGATGAGCAAGAGCAGAGCCTGGAAAAGGACCCAGTGACACCGGGACACCAAGGCTGAAGGGGGATAAATCACAGCTGATGGCCACAGGAGATGTAATAACCCCCAGATACAAAGGGCAGGGTGAGGGGAAGAGCCTCCAAGAGCCTCAGGGAGATGGGATGAGGCATTGCAGTGTGGAGGGATGGCAGCGTCCCACAGCCCTGCAGGACCCCCCATCTGCCCCTCATAGGAAACAGGGGAAGTGCTGCCCTTTCCCCTGGGAAGCTCCCTAGAAGAGGAGCTGCCAAGGGTGAGGATGAGGAAGGGTGGCCAGAGCTGGGCCGGATAAGGAGAGGGGGGAAATTAGGTCAGGTTTAAAATAACCCAAGTGGTTCTGCTTGGCCTCCCCCCGCGCCCCGAAAGGCCGAGCAGCTTCTGCTTTCGCTCTGAGTCAGCCCCAGCGGGAAGCGATGGGGACCCTGCCACAGCGCCACAGGGCCACGTCCCACCCTGGGGACACATCCCACTATCCTGCGGTCCAGGAGGCAGAAATAAAGCAAGTGGGACGGTGGCTCCATCCGGGATGCCTGTTATTCCTGGGAAGGAAGTTGATATCGCGGATAAAGCAGAGCAGAGCTGAAGACCCCGGTGAGGGTCTGTCGCAGTGCACGGGCAGTGGTTGGCCTGGCTTGGAGCGGGCAGCGCCGTGGGCCAGGGAATGCCTGGGCATTGGGTTTCCTGGTGGGAGCTGCCAGGGCACCCCCTGGGGCAACGTCCCCATTGGTCACAGACAGGGAAGAGGAGAGGAGAGGTGGGAGGAAGGTGGTGGGAGAGCCAGGGTGGGCAATGGAGCGTCAGGAAAGGGATGGAGAGGTAGAAGAGGGGCGGGAAAGCACAAGGGAGCAGGGAAAGGGCGGATGGCTCTGGCCCCTATCCACATCCAAACTCCACCTTTCCTGCCTGAGGCACACAGAGCGGCTTTTCCATGGAAAAGGGATGGATTTCCCAAAGGAAACTCAACCTGTGCTCTGAAAACTGCGCGACCCTCCCTCCTTGGGGGGCAGGAAAAAGTTAATCCCGCTTTGTTACAGGATGGAACCCTAAAGCCGGAGCTCCTCCAGTGAAAACCATGCTCCACCAACACTCCAGACCCACCACCGGGACAACGCATGGGGCCAGAGCCAGGGAATTAATCTCCCTTCAAAATATCTCTGCTGCTGTTTAGCAACATGGTTATTTCTGGATCTTTCTTGCTTTTCCTCCGGGGGTGTTATTTCACCAAGAGCTCAACACACTCCCCCTGTGCTGGGGGTGGTTCTAGATGGAGGATGCCCAGCAGCACCCAGAGCTGCTCTGACACTTGCTTGTGCCCCTTGGTGCCCCCCATCCCTCTGGGAGCCCAATGGCACCATGACCCAGGCTGTGACAACCACGCTCTGCAGTGACACTGGGAACTGCTCCACAATGCATGGGGCCGGGATGCTGCAGGACCAGCTGCGGAGAGCCAATTTGGGTACCCAGGGCCACCCCAATGGATCAAAGCAGCCAAAGTCTCCCTCCCTCCCGGTCCCATCGCTGCATCAAAGTGTGGGTTAGAAATAAAAGCTACTCTGAGGCAGTTTCCAGATTTAGCCCCTGTGGAATACATGGGATCGCGTTTCCCTGCCCGGCACCCACAGGGAAGCGGCACCCGCTGCCATGCTGGCACCCACGGGCACCCACACTGCAAACACAACACGTCTCCTGCTCACCCAGCGATGCTCTGGAGATGGAGCTGAGGACCCCCAAGCTGAGGAGCCGCCTGCCCAGCCCTGCTCCATCCTTTCTGGGTATTTCCTGGTCAACCGTGGCCGTTTATAAGCGGAAAAATCAATTTTGCAGCTTCAACCATGAGAGGGGACCCCCAGGGAAGGAAGAGAATTGAGGGGGGGGGTGAGTGATGCGCTGCCCACCTGCCCGCTGCTGTGGGCTGCTGCAGAGAACCATGAGGGCAGGAAGAAGGGAGAAGAAAGAACTGAAAGCAGCTCTGCTGCCTGCTACCAGCACCAAGCGCCCGCTGAGCCTCCCTTCCTTCCTCCCTCTTCATTTTCATACACTGGGGATGGTGAGTGAAGGAGCAGGCAGGGTGCAGGCAGCTCCTATGCCACCAAGCTGCCACCCCACGGATACCCCCACAGCCACCCCACAGCCTCGTGAGGGGCTCCGCTGGCACCCCAATGCGTGCGGAAGGAGGATGATGATGGTGCAGGCGTTACCTGGGTGCGGGATGGGGGGACCTCTGGGCACCCGTGGGCCACAGCTCCTCGTGCTCCTCGCCGGGGCCAGCCCCACTCCCACCCCAGCCCCACGTTTCCTCATTTCAGGACCCTGTTTTGAACGCAGCAGCAGCCACGCGGGGTGCAAAGGGGGGAAGTTGCAAAAACCCTTCCAAACCTGCTTGTTTTTCTCACTGCAACACGAGAGTTGGTAACTGAACCGAGAAGCAGCGTGGCAAAAATAGACCCAGGGACCACTGCCGGGTTCGCCGGAGCCTTGGCTGGGTCTGCCCCATTGCATCCCCTCTGGATGCTGCAGGTAGAACAGCTGCAGTGCTGTCCGCAGTGACATGCAAATGCAGAGGGACAAAAGCTGTCCTTTGTCAGGGGATGGGACACATGGGGATCCCTCATGCTCTGTGTGCCTGGAGCAGATGCAGAGTAAGCACCAGCATTACACAGCCGGAGCCAGCCCCAAATGCATCACACAGGATCCCTTCAGCATCCACATCCGATACCCCATTGGTATCACCACCACCAGGCTGGTGATACCAATACCAGCCAGGATGACAACAGCAAAGCCAAGGGACAACAAGGATGCAGTAACCCAGTACAGTGCCGGAGACCCCTGCTATGGCCCCATTGTGCAAAGCTGCTTTGTTCCACATCCCCCTTGTGAGCCGCGGCCGTGCCACCCCACCAGCAACACCGCCGGCACCCATCTGCTCCACGCAGCTCCATCACCCTGCCCTAGTGAGGCTGCTGTGGGGTGATTTACGCCATGCCAGTGGTGTCACGGTATCACCTTCACTGGCACGCGGAGGAGTGCAGCACTCTGGGTTGGCCGCCCCAGAAAGGGGCAGTGGGGCAGGGTCTGAGCTGGGGTGTTAGGATGGGATTCCCCACCATGAGAGTGGCCAAACCCTGGCAGTGGGGCAACCTCCATCACAGAATCCCCGACTGGTTTGGGTTGGAAGGGACCTTAAAGCGTATCCAGCTCCATGGGCAGGGACACCTACCACCAGACCAGGCTGCTCAAGGCCCCATCTAACCTGGCCTTGGAGACCCCAATCCAACACTAACGTTGGCTATGTTTGAGGCTGGACCAGAGATTCCCAGGTCCCATCCAGCCTATGCTGCTCTGGGATGAGGATGAGGTGGTGGGAAAGGGGGGGGATGGCCCCATTTTCCAACCCCAGAGAGCAACAGTGCCCTCCCCATCACCCACCCAGCAGACAGTGGACGGGTCAGGCAGGAGACAATGGGGCAGGCAGGAGATGGGTCAGGCAGGTGGATGGCCAGAGCCACCCTTGCCCTGTCCAGGGGCACCTTCCCCATGCAGTGAGCATGCAGCCCTGAAAGGGAGAAGGAGCAAGCGGAGGCACTTGGCAAATAAAGGCCGGGGTCAGTTGACAGCACCAGATAGAGACTGAGTCACCAGGACTGTTTTTAGCCCCGGCATCTCAGAAACGTGGCCTGCGACGTTGTTAACAGGCGCTTGGGTCAGAGGCCAAGTGTTCTCCCTTCCATGCGTTAAATACCGCCCCTGGAAGCAGCCCAGGTATCCAGCACAGTAAAAACATTACACGAGTCTTAGGCAGCCCCTAAACTGCCCAGGTGAGCTTGGGATGTGGAGGGACCCAGTGGAGGGAAAAGCAGCTGGGTACCAAGAGCCAGGGCTGAGCACCCCTTGTCACAGTCTCACTCCTAGCACAGAATGAGGTCAATAGAAAAGACCCCCTGGTTGTGGTGGTGCTGAGGTTGATCTACAAGAGCCTACCTGTGCAGGGCAGCCATTATGGGGTTAATAACACACAGCCTTGCTCTGACCCCTTTCCTTCACCCCAAAAAGCTTCTCCTTCACCCCCAAAAGCCCCTCTGCCCAGCACGGCACAGCCAGGGACAGCGCGCACCAGAGCACGAGCCTGGCATCCATGGGCAGCCCCCAAAGCAGGGCAGGGGGAGTTTGAAGGGGAACCCCCTGGACCCCACCAGGGCAGAGCCAGATCCTCCACGGCTGCAGCAGCATCCGCCGGGCGGTTGGTGGGATGCAGGAGCCCTGATTGAAACATCACTGTCCAATTGCCCAGGAGGGGAATTCACAGCCCTTGGGCGCAAACAGCCCCCGGTGCCACGTTCCTGCCCCCCCCCAGCCCCTGCAATTAAAAATAAAAGTGTTAACAGGCAGAAGGACGTTCCTGGGGCCGGGATGAGCCAACGGCAGCGCGGGGCCAGGAGCGATTAATCAGCCCCGTATCGCATCCGCCTCTCAGCGGGGACAGGAGCAGGGTGACCTTGGAGGGGCTGGAGAGGTTTGCTTAAAGAACCGCCTGAATTTGGGAACGGCTTTAACCGGCCCCAGAGGACACTGAGATGGGATCTTAGGAAGCTCTTCCCTGTGAGGGTGCTGAGGCGCTGGCACAGGGTGCCCAGAGAAGCTGTGGCTGCCCCATCCCTGGCAGTGATGGATACAGGGGCTTGGAGCAAGCTGCCCCAGTGGCAGGTGTCCCTGCCCGTGGAATTGGATGAGCTTTAAGGTGCCTTCCAACACAAACCATTCTGTGATAAACGAGCGATAAAGGGAACTGACAGCATCATCCCCAGCCCCCAGCTTGGTTCCAGCAGTGCAGATGCACCACACCACAGCGCTGGGATTTAGAGCCACCACATACCCCCAAATCCTATAAACCACCCAGGAAAGTGGCGACGCTCCTCAAAGGCAGCCCTCGAGCTCTGTGCACCCCACGATGCCATTTGCCACGAGCAGAAGGCACAAGGTGACAGCGGCCACCCCGTGTCCCCATCACCCCGGTGCCGGAGGCTCTCCCAGCACCGCCCCCATCCCTCCTCCTCCTCCTCCTCCCTCCCCGCGCTGCTGGAAGGAGGTAATACTTATAAATACACCACGTCCAGCCCCTGCGCCCGGCCCGGAGCCTCCTCGGAGCCACCTTTCACGCAGCGCCAGCGGCAGCCCCAGCGCCGCGGCCGCCCCGTCCATGGAGCCGCAGCTGTTTTCCATCCCCAAGAATAAACAAGTTGGGGACAGCCTGTGCCTTGTCCTCCCAAAGAGCCCCAGGGCTCTCCCCGCTGCCATCCCGGCCCCAGCAGCACCCAGCTCCCGCCGCTTACCCGCAGAGGAGAGGGCTCCTCCTCTCCCCTCCTTTCCCCCCAGCTCAGCCCAGCGCTTCCCTGCTCTGTGAAGGTCAAACCGGGCTCTCGGGGCCCTCGCTGCCGATCCAGCCCCTGCCCTGGCACCGCGCCGGTGCAACCGGGTCGGGTCCTCGCTGCGGGTGCTGCCGCCTCCCTGGCACCAGTTCTGGCCATGAGGTTTTTCCCACGAGGTTGGGCTTTCTCCAGGCGAGATCCTCACTGAGCCTCAGCGGTCCCCGGGGAGCTCAGCGCTGAGCACGGCACCCACCCTGATGCACAGAAGGTGGGAGCTGCAGCCAGCACCCAGCTGCCACCCAACCTCCCCTCATCCATGGGGATCACACGCCAGGAGCAGGGAAGCACTCCCTGCCTGCCCAGTGGCTGCAGTCCCCTCCTTGTTTCCTCCCACAAATTCCCCATCCCCATCCCTAAATCTTAAGGAAACTTGTCCCTAAGGATCCATCCCCAAGCTCATCGCCACCACAGTGTCCCTGCACCAGAGAGCATCCACAGCCCCTCTGCTTGCTCCTAGTGCGGGGGGGTCCAAAGGTGCCAGCACTGACTGGCCCTTGGCCCTGCTCATGATTTTGGCGCTTGGACACTAAGGCAGCAGCTGCATAAACTGTGCTGGAGGATCAGGGCACTGAAAGGAGGATTTACAACCCAAGCAGAGTCCCCGAGCATCACGGAGCCGGGCGGCAGGGCCAGGGCTGAGCGCTGGGAAACCTTTGGCTTTGCAACTGCTTATACACGAAGTAAATCACTTTCATTAATAGAGTGCGCGGATGGGAAAAGAGGGATGTAACCGCAGGGAAGGATGCTGATGGGCGTTTCAGGTTTATCCAGACTGAAAGTTGCACCGATTGAGGTGAAGGAGAGGATTTAAGCCAATGGGAGGGTGTGGGGAGTTTCTTTGGAGTCAAATGTACTTGCAGGAAGGGTGACAAAACCCCAGGAGCGATTCTTAGAAGAGGATTTAAAAATAAGACGGCACAGCCTCCTTGCACAGACTGTTGGGACCGTGGGGCTGGGGCAGGAGGTGTCATTGAAAGACCTTGAGCCCTTCCCAGGAGACTCCATCCAGGTGAACACAGCCACCATTACCACGCCAAGCAGCTCCTGGCGTGGTTCCGAGCTCACCTCCATCGCTCGCGGCTCAACCCTCCCGCACTCCTCCTCTGCCCACAGGGAAATTGTGCGGTTCCTTTCTCTTTCTTTATTCTATCTATAGCTTTGCTCTGCTGCCCGTTTGCTGCACAGAAACCAAGGGGGAAGGTGTTGGGAGAAGGGACAGCTCCTTCAAACCCGGCCATCAGCATCAGCTGGACAGTGCCGGCATCACGCCGGCATCGCGCCCATCGCTCCTGGTTCTCATTGGTGCCTCCACCTCCAACCATCTCGTGGGGCTCCCTGGAAGGCGAGGAGCTGGAACTGGAGCTCATCCCAGAGCACGGGGCTCAGCCTCCTGCATCCCTGCGCTGGCCATGTCAAGGGACCCTACGTGCATGTACTTCAGCAAGGAAAACCCACTCGGACCGAAACCAGGCACCCAACCCTGCTGTGGGGCATGACCTTGAAAGGGGAACCACAGGGGCTTTTTCTGGATGTACCAGTGGGGGACAAGAGAAACCCAACAGATGAGCATGTATTTCCTGCATGCTCACCGAGACATTACCCTTTCTGTCCGTCCAAGCGTTACACTGCCAGCACCTCTGCTCTTTTCCAGGCCTGTAAAGCACTCAGTGCTAGCTCTTGTGGCTGTGAAGAGCCCTGTCCATCTCCCACAGCAGAGAGGGTCAGGGAGCCCCTCATGAAACAGCCACGGTGGGTTGATACCTGTATGGGCTGCAGCCATGGGATGTGGCAACCACGGGACGCCGTGATGCTGCCTACGCCAAGGACACACTGGGTTATGAAATGGCTCCCTTTTGGCAAGTGCAGCTCAAGGCCCATCCCCCTCAAAAACCCAACCCCAAACTCCAGATGTGCCCAGGGACAAGGCACAGAGATGATGGGGATGTGCCATGGCCAGCACCAGAAGAGCCCCATCCATCCCCACCATCCATCTGCACCCCCAGGAACAGGGGGATAACCAGCAACACAGGGCTCAGGCCTCCCGCATCAACGCAACATCAAGACCCCAGCACCTCACAGCACACACGGAACCTAAGGGCTATTTCTATCCTCAATACACACACTTTTGAGGAGGGCCCCCCGCCAAAGCCCCATTTCCCTGCAGTGGCTGTTCCATTCCCTATGGCTACCCCACTGCAGCCCTGGACACATCCCCCCTGCTCCAATGATTCATCCCTCTATCCCTGTTCACGCAGGGCTCTTCCCTTTCCCCACAGCACCACCGAGAACCAGCAAACAGGGAAACCTCATCACAGCACAGGCGGTGGCAGGGCAGGGGGGGGACCAGAAACACATGGGCCGTAAACTAGGCACCGTGAAGCATGGAAAAAGAAATAAAAGCCCTGGCTTGGAATCACAACCTCCATCCATCCCAAACACCCAGATGCTGGAGTCGCCCCATGGCAGGCAGCTCCACCCCGGAGCAGTTTCCTACTGATAAGGGCAGGAGGCAAAGCCAGCATCCCTCGGAAAACACGCCGGCTCCCCTCCATGCAGCACGGGTTCGGCACATGCTGCCCACCGCAGCCATCGCCACCCTCCCCATAGCCTAAATCTGGTGGTTTCCCACCTCCAGCAGCCCAATTCCCAAAGGCCCATCAGTCCCAGCGTGGTTTTCCCTGCTGGGCCCCCCCCGCAGCAGGTAAGCGCAGGCTCAACGGGCACCCGGAGCAGGGAAAAACCAGCCTCTGGCCGTGGAGCAGCCGTGCATGAAGCCGAGCAAACATGGCAGGGGAAACTAAAGCGGGAAGGAGGGAGAAAAACCACCAGGAACCCCCCCAGACTCCAACCGCTTCTCCCTGCTCCGCTCTCTGCTGTTACATAAAACAAATCACAGCCCCCCCCGTGTCCCGAGGGCCGGGAACGCGCAGAAGCTCCGGGATTCCTGGAAACAGGCCCCGCTCGTCCCCGGCCTCGCACGGGCTGGTTTATTTATCTCCGAGCAGCACAACAGTAATCACCACCATCTTTTCTCTCTCTCTCCTAAGGGTTTTTTGGGGCTTTAAGGAAATTTCCCCATCCTCTGACTCACTGAGGCTCCAGAGGACACGGCCATGAGGGCTGTCGTAATCCTTCCTGCTTCGCAATTAAGTCATGAATACAATTAATCGGCGGCTGTAAGTTAAGTGCAGCCCCTGCCCGACTCTGCTGCCCCAGAGGAGCAAGTCGCAATCCCCTTGGTAACCCCCTAAAAGCTGTGTGATGGGGGAACCCCAACTCTTTCCGCACACCCCCAAAGCAGCGGGGGGAGGGGGGGGACCCCGCTCTGCTGCACCCCACAAAGGAAAGGATTTGCACCCTGTCCAAGGAGGTCGGTGCACCAAACCCCCCCCCCCGAACCCGCGCATCGGGGGCTGCTGCATCCGTGCCTCAGTTTCCCCACGCGTAGGGTAAAGGGTGCGGGGAGGAGAGGGGGCGTTTGGTAAAGGCGACCCTGGCAAACCTCCTCCTGGGACTCTTTCCATGGGGGGGGCACTCAACCAAGCGGCCGCAGAACCCCCCCCGATCCCTCCATAGCCGCGGAGCTGCTGCCGGTGGGGGCCGGGACGGGACAGGGGGAACACGTTAACATTTACAGCAGAGGAGCGCAGAGAAGAACCAACCCCGCGGCTGCGAGTTCAAAGAGACCCGAGATGGGCCCCCCCCCCCGGTACGCCCCGTCCGCGGCACTCACTCGGTGGCTGCGGGGAGACGCGACCGCTCCGCTCCGCCCGGCTCCGTTCAGCTCCACTCGGCCCGGCCCCGCTTGACTCCCGCACCGAGGGAGGGCAGCACCGCCCGCCCGGCTCGGCTCGGCTCGGCTCGGCTCGGCTCGGCTCGGCTCGGCTCGGCTCGGCTCGGCTCGGCTCGGCTCGGCTCGGCTCGGCTCGGCTCGGCTCGGCCCGCTCCGCTCCGCAGCACGCCGGGAGCTGTAGTCCGGAGCGGGGCAGTGCTTCCCGCGCCTGCCGGGACTTGTAGTCCCCGCCTCGGGCACGGCCGGGGCTGGGCTCGGTGATTTCCTCTCCCCAAACGGGTTTTTCCACCTCCGGAGCCGGGGTGGATGCGGCGCAGGGCCCGGGTCCTGCAGCCCGGTTGCACGGGTCTTATAGCAGCTCTTTCCACCGGGATCATGCACATCCTTGCGCCGAGGGCGTGCGGCTCTGTGCGCTAGGGTTGTGCAGCTCCTTAACACGGGGATCCCACGGTATCTTGCGCTGCTGCCATAGGCTTGCTGCAGCCGGGGTGAGCATCCTGGACACGTGGTGGTGGGCAGCAATAGCCACAGGTCCCTGCTTAATGCCTGGGGGTGTTTGGTCCCCCCCCCCCAGTGAGGACCCTCAAGGGGGAAGATGCTCAGGGACTGAGGAACTTTTCCTATAGGATGGACTTGGGATCAGGTGGGGACTCCTTGCCCAGTCCGAGGCTGCAGCCCCGCTGCGCCCAGGGCACAGGGTGACCCTGCCATTGGGCTGCCCGTGGTTCTCAGTGTCTGAGCTCTGCAAGACCCACCATGGCAGATTTGGCACCAGCAGGGTGACTGCCATCTGACTGGGAGACGGGTGTCAGACAATGGGTGATGGAGCCCTTCGGTGATGCATCTCCCATGCCAGACCTCGAGGACCAGCCTCTTGGGTCTGGTCCTGTGTGTCTGACACTGCATCCAGCAGCTCCTCGTCGGGGGGGATCCAGACACACCAAGCTTTGGCCACATTCACATCCCAGATGTTCCACCCCTTCCTTCTCATTGCCCATCCTTTGCTGCTGCAGCGATGAAGAGAGACCAAAACCAGGGCATTTTCCTCAGCGTGACATTTCCAATCCCTCATTTATTTGCAAATACGTGTGGGCAATTCCCCCAAACCTAATGACCCGGGAGCTGTTCACATGCAGCTCCTTGTCTCTGCACGTCCTGCTCCGAACTGGTTCCCGAAGCCTCCAGCAACCGCGTTGGCTCAGCCCTGGGGTCCCCAAGCCGTGGCTCAGCATGAATCTCTTCCTGTCATCCTGGTTTCCCAGCCAGTCCCAGCAGGGATCTGGTTCCCAGTCAAAACGGTGATCCCAGACTGGTCATTGCCGCAAATTCAAAGGCTCTGTGCACATCTGGAAGCCCAAGGAGTGCCTGGAACCATCAAGCATCATCTCAGACTTTGTTTTATTAAGAGCTGCGCCAGGACAATGTCACAGGGGCAAATATCCCCCCGGTGATGCTCAGCATCCCTAAGCTGACAGGGCAAAGCCAACCCTGTTGTTGGCCATGTCAAAGATGGTGTAGTACTGCCGGAGGAAGAGGTTGCCGAGGATCCAGAGCGGCTGCCCACTGGCAGAGGACACATACGTGCTCTCGACCCCAATGGTGCAGAAACCATCATTCTGTAGGGGAGAAAAGGAGCCAATTTCAGTACCAGCGAGGAGTGGGGGGGGGGGGGGGGGGGGGGGGGTGTGATGTTGCCAAGGCCTTCATGGCTGCTTTGGCTGTGATAAAACCATCCTTACAATCACATACACGGATGCAAAAGCACCATGAAGTCAGCTGCTGGGAAATACATCACTCGGGCTGAACTACCCCATGATGGCAAACACACATTGGGGATGATATACATCACACATACATTTAACACATAGACAGAGGGAGGTAGCAGTAACTGGGCTCCACTGATGCCAAAGTAGAGGGTGGGCAGGCTCGGGACGTCGCTGCAGTTGACGACAAACTGCAAAAGAAGCAAAGAGGGGCAGAGATGCTGGGAGCCCTCCACAGCTCAGCATTGCCACCAAGAGCTTCCTCATCCCATGGCATTCATCAGCTCCTCATGTGCATGGCATCCTTTGACCTACCCCATAGTCGCTCTCCTCCGCACCCAGCGCCTGCAGGAATGCTGACAGGAATTGCCCTGGCACGGTCAGCAGGAACGTCCCCGTGTCCACAATGCCGTGACAGCCTTGGCTGCACCAGCCGGTGGCTGAGAGCCCAATGGAGAACCTGGAGAGAGCGGCAGAAAAGGCATCAGAAGAGGCTCCCCCTCTCCAAGCCCCGTTCTGTGCCATGGTGCAGCACTTACTCCTCAATACCGATCTTCCAGTACAATTCCTGGACCACAGGAACCCATAAAACCTCCCCGGAGTACAGCTGGGGGTCAACCCCTCCGAGGATGACTTCCCCACCATAACTATACGTTGGGTTGCTGGAAAGACACAAAATTAACCCCGAAATTCAGGCAGGATGCTCAGGAGAAAGCTGTGTAGCATAAAGCGGGGGGAAACGTGGATGGAGAGGGCATAAGGAAAGGACAGATCCAAGCTGTGCCTATGGAAGGGAGAGACCTGCTGTCTCACCGAGAGTAATAGAAGCTGAAGATGGGCTCAGCGAGCTGGCTCTGCTGCAGCATGTTCTGCATCAGTGTGTTGTAACCAGGGATGCCAACACCTGGGTAAGCCATGCCCAAAATCCCATCGAAGTCCTGGTAGTAAAAGGGTCTGGTGGGTTCATCCAGGCTCAGGCCAAACTCCTGATTCCTGATGACAATGTTCTGGATCTAAAGGGAGAGGAAAGATGCTGGGAGATGGCTTGTAGTCCTTGTCCCATCACCCTTATTATTCCACAAAAACACCCCCCAAAATTGTTTGCCTCAGTTAAATTAGTATAAAAATCACTTTTTCACTGCATGCAGGTCTCATTTCTTGTGTCCTGCCATGATAAAGCTCAGCCATCAGTGTAAAAAGCAAACGCTTATGGCCAAAGATATCCCTTAACCCAAAGCAGTGATGAAAAGCCCGGTGGCTCAGACTGAGCTGGCTGCAAATCCCAGTCTCTGAGTAAATTTATGCCATGGGAGATTCGGGCCCAAATATCCAGCCCCAAAAGGTACTTTCAGCTCCCCCCTACATTTCTTAACCAAACGAGCTGGGTCACAACCGCAGCCACGTCCTACCCGGGTCGCACACGTAGAAGTCACTTACTGTCACAGTGTCGTACCCCAACACCACCGACAGGTCACCGAACCCATAGCTCAGGGTGTAGGTCTCGCCGATGCCCGAGAAGGTGGTTGACAGGCTGCTGTTGAACCTGGCATGATCCACTGCATGGAGAGAAGCCCTCGGATCAGCATCCCGGTCCCCAGCAAGGGGCCATCCAAAGCCAGCCCCACCGGTGATACCGAGCACAGAACAAACCCCATTGGCTCTCGCTGTATTCCCTGTCATAGCTCCAGTCCACTACATGCAGGGGCCGCCTGGCCCTGGCCCTGCTGTATCCCAAGGGATGCTTACCGCAGGCTGGCGTCTGGCAGTAGGTGGAGGGCACCCAAAGGTTGGCAGAGCCGGTGTCAAAGAGCACCAGGAAATGCTGCGGGGGGGTCCCGATGCTGATCTCCCCAAAGTAGAAGGACTGTGAACAAGAGCGTTTGTGGATTTCTGTTGCTGGCTGCTCTTTCGAATGAGAGTTTTCAGCTCTCTGCCCTCTGCGAGCTGAGAAACCCAAACTGCTCTGGGTCTGGAAGGGCTCCTGGTCCTCAAGTGCTTCCAGGGCAGCTGAAGCACAGAAAGGGGCAGTGATTTGCCTACAATACAAGACCAGGAGTAACAGATCTTCTATAACCATCAAGATCTGCTTCTTCTGAGAAGGGAAGCCAATTCAGGATGAGATGTGCTGCCTCCTGCTTGTCACCCATCCTCCAGAGCCAGGCTACAGAGACAGCAGAACTGCCCATGCCCCGTGCAACCCCTTGGCTGGGGACGCAGCCGAGCTGGAGCTTCCTGCAGCAGCCAGGAGAGGAGATGGACATTCCCGAACACCAGAAGCGGATGACTCAGAGGAGGAAGGAAAAGCTTCAATACTCACATCCAGGTAGTTCGCTAGCGGTTCATAAGCCACAGCGTTACTGAGCTGATATTTCCTACCAGGGTCCCCTCTGAGGTCCGTCAGGAGACGCTCCGGCACCCCCTTCTCCCGCATCACCTCCCGCATGGACCTGCCTTTCCTCAGGGGGATCCTGCACGGGATGGAGATGGCACCAAGATGCAGAGTGGACCCATCCACATGCGCCGAGACCCAACCCTGCGCCCTGGTACCCACCCTGGGCTCACCTCACCATCCCCTGCCCGAGCTGGAGGCAGAGCAGGGCCAGCACCAGCCATTGCATGGCCCTTGGTGCTGGTGGCTCCATGGCAGCTCCTGCATCACCTTGGCAGGGACAGGGTGTATATAGCTGGGAGCCGTGCCCAGTCCCTGCTCCAGACACCCCTTTCCCCTATCGCTGCACCCACCCACACCAATGCTCGCAGAGTGTTTGTCACTGCAGCCGCCCTGATTTCCCTTCCTTACCCAGCTATTCAGCCGCTAATTGTCCAGCGCCTCTGATACTGAGACCAAATATGTGACATCTGATAAAAAGCAAAATTATGCTGTTATCAAGAAGTTAAAGTATTTTCTCTTGCTTTCAAGCACCAGCTTGATCGTTCCAGAAAACAAAGGCAAAACACACCCTTTGTGGTAAGTGGAAATTCATGATGCTGCTGTTCCGGGTAGGTAGGAGCCGCCCCGCTGCCCTGTGATGCAGGGCTCCCGCAGGCTGCCCGGTCCCTGCTAGCAGCAGGGATGGACCCCGGGAGAGCTGAGCTGCTTCCATCCACACTTCGGGGTCGGACCATTGCTTCGAGCCTGCGGCAGCTCAGGAAACCGCCCTGCACCCCTTTCTCCTCCATCGCATCCTGATGGATCCGCCTTTGCTTGGACGGATCCTGCAGGGAGCAAAGGGAAGAGAAAAGACCATCAGGGACATGGTCAACCTTCACCTGTCCATTCCTGCCACCGCTGCTGCTGGAGCAGCTCCAGCTCTCAGAACCCCCCCACTTCAGAGGGAGAAACTCCCACATCCCAGCTCCACACATCCCAGCTCCACACACCCCAGCCACACACACCCCAGCCACACACATCCCAGCCACACACATCCCAGCCCCGCACATCCCAGCCCCGCACATCCCAGCTCCACACATCCCAGCTCCACACATCCCAGCCCCGCACATCCCAGCCCCGCACATCCCAGCTCCACACATCCCAGCCCCGCACATCCCAGCCCCGCACATCCCAGCCCCGCACATCCCAGCCCCGCACATCCCAGCCCCGCACATCCCATCCCTGTTTTGCCACACTCAGCCTGTGTCAATATTTTGACACAAAGCACAGAGGAGTTTGTGTCCTTTCTCTGGTGAAATGACAGCACTATTAATACATCTGATAATGAGCTCCGGTGGTAAAGAGCTTCCCAGAAACGAGTTTGGATCCCAGGAACGAGCGGCGTTACCTGAGCCCTCCCTGGCCAAGGTGCTCCCCATCCCCTTCAGACACACACCATTCCTGATATGCTTTACCTGAATAGCCCCACTTGGGGGTTTAGGGTCATTTGGATGCCATGGCTAACCTAAGCTGCTCTCATATTCCCACTTTGCCTTAATCACAGGGCCTTATCCAGCTACAAGGAAGATCAGTGCCTCCCCACATTCAACTCTGATGAGGTTTCCCCGATGCCAGCAAGAGGGATGGAGGTGGGGACCCACCGGACAAGACAGCATCACCAAGCTCACCACAAACAGCAGGCAAAGCGATGTCCACCACCACCGGCTTACGCTGTATCTGCCTGGGTAGGAGCTGGGGAGCATCAGCCTCAGTGCAGCGAGCAGCGGCTGGAGGAGGATGAAGGTTAAGGACCCCCGTGGCCTTTCCATTCACACACCAGTGCCCAGCAGCACAGAGCAGAACTGGCTTTATGGGGAATCCCATCCCCAGGGCTATGGTTGGTGTCTGAGATCAACCCCGATGATGCTTTGGTGCACTGCAGCCTGGCACGTGGTGCTTCTCACCTGCAAAGCGAAGCCCTGGCAGGAATCAGGCTCAGGACTCTCATTCTGGGCTTCAAGGAGGACAGAAGCGGGAGATGGTTGGGGATGTTGAGGTTTATTTGTAACAGGAGACTGTGGCTACACAGAAATCCCGGAGGGACAGGGAGCTGTGCGGGCACAGAAAGGAACATTGAGGTCCATAGGAACCCCGCAGCGCTCCGGGAGTGCTGCTGAGGTGTTTGGCCAGGAGAAGGGCTGGATTCTGTGGCTCTGCTCCTCTACAGCGATGGGGCGAAGCCAATGAGGTTGTTTGCCATGTCGAAGATGGTGTAATACTCCTTGAGGAAGACATCGCCCAAGATCCAGAGCGGCTGCCCGTTCTGGGAAGGCAGGTAGGTGACCTCGATGCCCAGAGTGCAGTAGCCGTTGTTCTGTAAGAGAGGAATAACGGGGAGTCAGGACCCTGCTGGGTGGGATGCAGGGAAGCACCCGCTCCTCTCCTGGCCCATCCGTAAGGCAACATGGAGCTGCTGGGCTAATACGTACATTCAAGACGTAGGCAGAGGGCTGGAGTGGGAGCTGAGCTCCATTGATGACGAAGGTGATGGGGGGCATGTTCTGGATCTCATTGCAGTCAACTGCATACTGTGGATAGAGGGTGAAGAGGAGGTTACGGCTGGAACAGCACCCACCGTGAGAGATACCCCCATAGCTGGGGGTAACACTTTACCCCTGGCAGTGCCATGTCACCTCGTCCTTCCCTAACATGCCCACAGTACCATGCTCTGTAGATGCCACATGAGTTTTGGGGGCCCACAGCTCACTCACCAGCCTCCCCACTGCTCCACAGGCACCCCCAAAACACACCCTGTGTGCTCACCCCATAGCTGGTGAGCTGGGCTCCCAGGGCCTGGAGGAAGCTCTCGATGTATTCCTCGGGCACCGTCAGCAGGAACGTCCCCGTGTCCACGATGCCCTGGCAGCCCTGGCTGCACCAACCGGTCGTTGACTGCCCGATAGCAAACCTGGGAGGGGGGACAAGGAGATGGACATCATTTCACGCACCCACCGGCAACTAAACCTGGTTTGGCTGGTTCTATACATTGGGATGCTCTGAGGTGCAGTGCTGGAGCCCTGCCTCGAGCCCATGCCTGCTGCAGTACGCTGTTGTGCTTATCTGGAGGACAACTGTACCACCCTCATTACAGGAGCTGCCCGGGTGGATCGTGCCCATCAGGTACAAATACAACTCACTCATTAATCGCAACCTGCCAGTAGAGCTCCTGGGTCACTGGTGCCCATGTAATGTCCCCATAGTAGAGCTGAGGGTCAACTCCTCCAAGAATGAGCTCTCCTCCATAGTAGTAGGTGGGATTGCTGCAAAAACACCGAGTTACAGCAGCAGAGATGGGTAAATCAGTGCAATATGCATGGGGGAGCGAGGGACAAACCCAACAGGGAGTTGCATGGCGATAGGCAGAGGGATGCTGGTGCATTAGGATGTATGGGTTTACCGGGAGAAGTAGAAGCTGAAGATGGGTTGGGCGAGCTGGTTCTGCTCCAGCATTCCCTGCAGCACGGTGGGCGTCCCTCCCACTGCCAGTGAGGGGTAGGCCATTCCCAGGATCCCATCAAAATCCGCATAGTAGAACGGCTGCGTTGGCTCGTCCTCACTGAGCCCGAACTCCTGGTTTGTGACCGTGATGCTCTGGATCTGGAGGGGAAGGAGATGGCCGGTCAGCCTGCACGCTTAGGGAACCCAAGCACTGGTTGGGTGGGATGATGGATGCTCTGAAAGCCCAAGGGGCCAAGTGGAAGTGGAAACATCACCAGGCAGCTGGGAAATCAGCAGCAATTGGGTTAAAACCAACCTAAAACCCAGCTGGGTAACTTGAGAGTGGCAATAACTGGTCCACAGTGACCAGGAAGACGAGGGCATCGCGGGTGCACTCACCCTTAGTGTGTCATAGCCCAACAGCACCGTGAGTGCGCCGCTGCCATAGGAGAGGGTGTAGGACTGCCCATTGGAGACAAAGGTGGAGGACTCTCTGGGCCTGAACTTCATGTGGTTGACTGCATGAGAGAGAAGAGGGCAAAGCTCCTGGGTACGCAATCACCAGGCTGCAATGGGGTCTCAGCTGCAGTCGCTCTGCCAGGATAACGCCTGGGAAAGCGGCTTCCCCTGCAGGGAGCAGGTCTGGAAGAGCAGAACAGGCTGTTCCTCTGCCTCACAGGTACCCCCAAGGCAGGGTTTGCATCCCGGCTCTGCCTGCATCCCTCTGCAGGGAACAGCCGTTGCAATCCCAACCGCATCAGCCGCAGCATCAACAAAGCCATCAGCAGCAAGTGACATCAGGTGAGTGCCAGGGAGCAGGACATCAGCTCCGTGGTTCACAGCTTTGCTTTTTCCATGCCAGGTCAGGCACTGCCAGCAAGATTTCTGCACCCACAGTGGTCATAGGGATTTGGCTATCTATGCTGTGTTTGGCCACCATGCTATGTTCCATTAGCAAGGAACACAGAATCACAGCATGATTTGGGTTCGAAGGGACCTTAAATCTCACCACGGGCAGGGACACCTTCCATAGAGCAGCTTGCTCCAAGCCCCTGTGTCCAACCTGGCCTTGAACACTGCCAGGGATGGGGCAGCCACAGCTTCTCTGGGCACCCTGTGCCAGCACCTCAGCACCCTCATAGGGAAGAGCTTCTGCCCAAGAGCTCATCTCAGTCTCCTCTCTGGCAGGTTAAAGCCATTCCCCTGTCCTGTCCCTCCATCCCTTGTCCAAAGCCCCTCTCCAGGCTTCCTGCAGCCCCTTCAGGCACTGGAGCTGCTCTAAGGTCTCCCTTTCAGGAGCCTTCCCTTCTCCATCTGCCCCAGCCCAGCTGAAGGGAGCTGTGTGCGATGTGGTACTCACAGCACGCCGGGGTCTTGCAGTAGGTGGAGGGCACCCACAGATTAGAGGAGCCGGTGTCGAAGAGCACTGTGAAGCTCTGGGGGGGGTCCCCGATGCTGATCTCCCCGAAGTAGGAGGACTGCGGACAAGAGAATGGGAATCTCCATTGGCCACAGGATCAGGGACAGATCAGGCGTTCGAGTGCATTGCAGGGTGGTGCAGGAGAATGCCAAGCTCCCTCTTGCAGGCAAGGAAGTAGGGATGGAGCTAACTCTCACCCTGCTTTTTCCTCCAGGAGGATGTAATATTAACTATGTATTTTGCTGTGTTTTCTGTTTCACACAGAAAAGCCTCACTTTTCATGGCTGGGGAAAACTCTTCCAAAGTAAAAGCTTAAAGAAGAGTGGGGAAAACCATCTCTCACTCCTGGAGGCTTGGGGTGAATGGATCCCAGGCAGCTGGGAAGGAGGAGGGAAAGGGATGCTCATGGTATCTGCAGACAGGCAGCAGTGAGAAACGGGGTACTCACATCCAGGTGGCTGGTTATGGGCTCATACACCACAAAGTCCTCTCTGAAGTGTTGTTTCTCAGCTGCATGGTGTTTCATTTTCCTCAGGTAGTCCTCCAACACTCCAGCCTCCCTCATGTTCTCCCGGATGGACTTGCCTTTCTTCAGTTTGATTCTGCACAGAGGGAAAATCAACCCAAACCAACAAAACGCAGCCGGAAATCAGGAGATTTGGGCACTGTGAGGTTATCTCTGTGCCCTGCCATGATAAGAGCCCTCGCCTTGGCTGCTCTTTACATCCCCTCCCAGCGAGGCACCCAGCCTGGACCAGGACCACGACGGTCAGTGGAGATGGAGGAGGCTGGAATCACACCTGGTTAAAGGTGTTCAGGGTCACAGCACAACCCATGCAGGTTGCAGCTCTGTTATCACCCCACTCCCTGCTCATTCTGCTGCAGGACGCTCACCTCACCACCGCCTCCGAGAGCTGGAGACACACCAGGGCCAGGACAAGCCACTTCATGGTGCAGGAGGTGCCCACCGGTCCACGCTCACCCTCTCGATGACCACAGCTGGGCTGAGCTGCCCGGGCTCCCTGGCTTTATAACCGGGAAGCAGCGATCCGCCTTATCTGCTGACCTCTGTTTTCCATTGCCACGCACACCCTTGGCTTCAAGGGCTTCTTTGTGTTTGGGGCCATGAGGGTTTTGAGGCGTTCCCGTCGCAGGGCACAAGGTGAGGATCGAGCGGCGCCCGCCTTCGATAGCGAGATGGAAGTGTCCCCATCCAATTGGTGACCGGCTCTTATCGCAGCGCAGAGGAGTGACCCACGCGTCACCGTGCTGGGTGTTATCTCTGCCCAGCCAAACCTGCCCAAAGCTGTTCCCGAAACGAAGGAGCCTTTTTTCCCCCCACATTCTTCCACCTGACGGGACATGGCCTGGAGCAGGGAATGCTGCTGGAGCCGAGGCTTTGCCAGGAGCAAAGAGCTGCCTCCTCCTCTGGTTTGCTTGTGGGTGTTTTCCCCACCTCTTCACCCACGTCCCAGTCCTTCACCATCCTCTCCCCCAGGACCAGCTCACATCCATATGTCACACACCCCAATCCTGCCGCTGCTTCTGTGCTGTCGGGGTCAGAAATCCCACATTTTTCCACTCGTTTATTGTGTGGAGCAACTGCTCCCGTTTCCATCCTGCGTTAAGGGGAGCGCGGTGCCTCCCTGCATGGGGGAGGTTTAACCCACCACGGGGTTCCACCACCTTCCGGCTCCTCACCCCAGCCCCACGAGCCAGGAAATCCCTTGTTTGCTTTTCTTTTCGATGTGAAGAGAAGCACAAACACAGAGCTCCCAACAAACACCCAAACGGACCCAAACCCTTCCGGTTATAACCCAAATATTTCCCAGCAAATGAATCCAAATGGGTTTGGTCACAACCTAAATATTTTCTAGCGAACAGACCAAAACGTTTTGGGTTCTCACCTAAATATTTTCTAGGCCTCCTGACTTGCATTCCCACTGCGAGCAGCCTGGCTCTCCACAGTGCAGGAATCACACTCATCCTCATCCGGCGCTCATCCCGTGCCAGTGCTCTGCACGGATCGCGTTCCCTCGGGAGCAGCGGGGACTGCGTGTCCTTTGCTGGATATTGAGACTATAATAAAGCAATTACCTTGTTTGCTAGCAGGATTGATAGAAAGATCAACTTATTAAGATTGGATAAAAGGCAAATTCTGGCTGAAAGCAAAGAGCAGTTATCAAAACGTCAATACACCGACTGTTATCTGTGGGTCCCCACGGGGACTCAGCCATGCCAAAAGACAAAGGAGGAAGGTGCCCTCTACAGCACACAGAAGTGCATTCTAATTTTGGCACTTCTTGACCCAAAGTTGGACACAGCATTTGTCTGCTGAGGCATTCAGTCTAACAGGAACCGAGGATGCTCAGTCCCTAAATCAGAGATCCCATCTCTACATGGAGCAGGACTCAGCCAGCAGCACGTACCCCTGCTGCCCCAGGGCAGGACTTCTCCTTGGGACCAAGCCCTGGGCATTTGTCCTCCTTTGCCTTGTGTTTCTTCTCTGTGTTGATGCAAGGGCTCAGCCCACATTCAAACAGCTCCAGGTCTAAGAATCCCATCTCTCCCAGATGAGCCCAGATCCCTTCTGCATCCCATGGGCAACTCCACCAACCTCTCCCGGGATACTGCAGCAAGGAAAACCGGCACATGAGGTGAGCTGTGAGCAGCCGGAGGCCTTGAGCACTTCCAACATGAGCCGACAACTCCCATTAAACCAGCAGAAGCGGTACCATCTCCCACAAGCTGGTAGCCTGTGACAGTGTTTAGCAGGATTAGAAACAGGATCTCATGTGGGATCCAGCCTTCCCTGAGACCCAAAGAGCTCTCCTGCCCACCAACAGCGAACAGAAACCTTCTCAGAGATGCTGCCATCGCCCCGAATTTCCTCATCTGCTCCGGGCTCTGCATTGCTCATGGCAAAAACCCAGGGAAGTGGTTGGTCCCAGCTCCAGGACAAGCACCATGTCAGCTAAAACCCATCCTGAAGAGGCCGAATCCCATCCAAGTGAACGCTCTCCTTTTGACCATTGAACAGCCTCGCTCTGTGTGGTTCATTTAGAACAGCTCCGGGCCATTTGCCTGGAGCATCAGCGCTCTCAGGTTGGGTTCTCCAAGCAGGAGAAGCCGGTGATGGGAGCACAGCACACGAGCAGCTGTGTTTATGCCCCACATACAGCACACAGATCCTTTGCCCAGCGCTGCCCAAGCAGGTTTCAGTGGTTTATTTCCAAAACAGAGCTCGCAGGACACAGATGAGCAGCTTCCATCCGTGCTAAAAGAAATATTCCTCTCTTCCTGTCCAACCACAACAACAGCTCCCGAAAGAAACCGCTGAGCGCCAGGTTTAACATCCCAAAACAGGGAGAGAACCTCATCCAAACACATCTGGATTTCAGCTTCCAGCTCAGACCAACATGTTGCCCATGGAATCGTCCTGCAGAGACACCCACATGGGTCACCAGCCCACAGAGAGGGAAAGGTGTCTTCTAGGCTTATAAATAGGCTTATTTTTCAAGCCTGTGGGGCACCCATTGCTCCAGGTAGGACACATATGGACACAGATATTATTCCTTCAGGGAAGGGAGACCTGGAAAGCAGCCCAGACAAAAGACGGGACCACTGGCTAGTCATCATGTTCCATTTATTCTGCATACATTCGTAGTGCACATTAATGTAAGACATGAGCACTCCCCAGGTCACAGAGCACTGCTGCTGTTCTTCACCTCTACGGCTACACCTGGATGACATACAAGGAGGGACATCCATAGAAACAACCTGAAGAAGCAATTAGACAGCGAGAGCAACCCCTCTGGTCAGAGCAACCGAACCCCAACAAACCTTTGGTTTTCTGCCGTATCAGAGATGTTCAGTACCAAAGACACCAGAACAACGATGAGGGGAACCACAGGGGAGGGGAGCTGGAGGTAACACAGATGCATCCGCGCCTTTCGACTGCCAAATCACGTTCACTTATGGAAGAAGAAGAAACAAATTAGATCCCTTCTTCACAATTAGCCTTTGCCATACCCTGGCCTGCAACTGGCAGCTTCAGAGCTCTCAGGATTTCCATGAACGCATTCACCTTTGGTCCTGTTGGGTAACAGGGATCGAAACCTGTTCTGCCACCTCCGTGTGGCATTTCCGGACGAGCCAAGTCTGGGGGAAGGACAAACTTCCCACAAGGACTGAGAGCAGCCTGCCCAGGAGCTGAATTCAGACACCACCTTCATCAACCATCATCGCAACTGATACTTCACAGGTACCACCCCAGAGGGCTCAGCAGCATCACACAGAGGAACAGAGGAAAGACTTGGGGAGGAAACAGCCAAGAGAGCTGTAACACCGAGCCCTGGTTTGGTTTTTCTCCAGGGAACAGCATGGCTGAGGTAACAAAAATAACAACACTTCAGTCCTAGCTAGCACATGTGAGCCTCTTTGCGGAAATAGTGCTCATTTAACCCCCACAATGCAGCCTCTCCTTTGCCATCCTCTCCTGTAAGGCAGGCACAGCTCAAGGATGTTCCAACGTCCTTCCCTAGGGGAAAAGCAGGAACGTAAAATGGGTGAAAAGAAAAAGGCAAATCCAACCCCCTGCCATGGTAACAGACAGCTGAGCACCAGGAGAAGCTGTATTCCTCCCAACAGGATCTTGGGAAAGGAAGGCTGAAAGATCTGTTTATGCATTCACCAGGGAAGAACGATCAGGGGAAGAAGTCTCATCGATGAACTCAGAACTCAAACAAGAACCACTTACAAAGGTTAAGACAGTCAAACTCCCTCTGCACAGCACAGGCTGCTCACCAAGTCATCCCCGGAACGTCAATCTCACCGGCAGAGGATGGAGACCAGGCTCTAAGCAAAGATCCCTGTGGACAAGGTGCCGTAAAGGCACTACAAATTGCATAAACATCATTTTCAACCAAAAGGAAACAGTAACAAGGAAAGACTCCAGAGTTATCATTGAATCAGAGTGGTTCGGGTTGAAGGGACCTTAAAGCTCCTCCAGCTCCAACCCTGCCACGGGCAGGGACACCTTCCATAGAGCAGCTTGCTCCAAGCCCCTGTGTCCAACCTGGCCTTGAGCACTGCCAGGGATGGGGCAGCCACAGCTTCTCTGGGCACCCTGTGCCAGCGCCTCAGCACCCTCACAGGGAAGAGCTTCTGCCTCAGAGCTCATCTCAGTCTCCCCTCTGGCAGTTAAAGCCATTCCCTTGTCCGGTCCCTACGAAATCAAAGAACGGAAGGGATGAGGAAACCCTGATGCCCTCCTCGCCTTTCAACCCAACGCTGATTCCTCCTCTGAAACCGTTTCCAGCGCGGCCACTAGAGGAAGCTGCGACACTGGCCAGCACTGCTCGGGCTGTGCCACCCTGGAGCTCCCAGCGCCTCCAGACCTGATCCCTGCAGTTCCCAGCGCCCACAGATCTGACCCCTGGAGCAAGTAGTGCCTACAGACCCCCACAGCAGCCTTCTCCCACTCATCACAGACACGCAGCCAGGCCGGAGCTGCCCCACATGGTGACACAGCCTAGAAACTCTTGAGTTAAACCATTTATTTAAAGCTTAATGCAGTTAACTTTTATATATATATATATATATATATATAATTTCTTCTCACTTCCCTAACTGAAAGCTAGATTTAGGGGGATACACTAAATTCATTTGGCATCCATATAAAAATATATTACTTGGGTTTCCTCCCAGTTACAGAGCACACAAAGGATGGGGTGGAGAACAGAACGAAAGACAAGCACAGGCACTTCCCAAAAAGCCAGTGAATTTAAGCACGAGGTGCACCTTGAATCGATAGTGCAGCAGCAAGCCAAGAGGTCCACATTCTGCCCGCACAAGCATGGCACTGCTCACACCTTCTGACCTGCAGGCACATGTTCTTGCTCCCGAAAGGGCCACATTTCAATGCGACATTACAGCACCAAACCCAAAAAGGCTGAACTTAATTCTGGACCTCAGAAGCAGGCTGCAACAGGACAACGAGGTTCTCTCCTCTTTCAGCCCAGAGGCTTTGACACTGGAAACCTTAGGGACAAGGAGAACACAGTGAGATCTGGCACTGGGACGCACTGGAGAGCACTGGATCTCCCCACTCCTATCCCAGGGAGGAGGATGAACACAGGCAGCAGAAGGCTGAGAATCCAGAGCACTTGTGTCTTATTGGAATAGCTTATGATGGCAAAGGGTGACCCAGGGAGGGACTAAGCTGCAGTGTGTCACCATGTGGAGAGGGGTGGTGGGACAGCCTGCAATAGGTCAGGAGCAGAGACCCTACACAGGGCCTCATGCAGAGGCCGCACAGCTCAGCTGATTCAGCCCTGGTATTGAGAGAAAAAACCACATCAAAGGCCACAGATTTGCCCGAGAGCTGAAACTGAGCCCTTCCAAGCCCCCAGCTGTAGGAAACAAACTGCCCATTCCCTCAGAGCACCGATCAATCATTTCTCATGGACCCAGCCAGGCACGCGGGTGAAGGCAAAGGCTCGGATACAACCCCAGGCTCGCTGCCTGGCAGCTCCGCTCGCACTCCCACGTCTCCCATTTCCCACCCAGCCTGTGACAGTCGGTCCCAGTTTAAACATGTCTATTGATTCACAACCGCTCTTTTCCCCAGCAGCAGCTCAGCAAAGCCACCAGCCCCTTCTGAGAGCTGTCCCCCAGGCAGGAGTGAGCCACAGTGAGTGCTTGTGTCATACTGGCACTGGTTTGGGCAATTACCGTTGGGATGCAAAACATCATTGAGTAAATAAATAAGCAAATAAATAAATCAATGCCATTTTGGAACAGCCACCAGGAAGAACCTTTAAAGAGCAGGGTATGGTACAACTGAAGTTTTCTGTACCAAACCTCAAACCTCTCTCACAGTTGTGGTCTTCCCCTCCTTTTAAAGCAGGGTCACTTTAGGAAGTCAGGTTTATGTGATCACAGTGTCTGTGCCCATGGCTGTCTGTCCTCTTCGTTTCTAGAGCTGCCCAATTCAAATGGAATCTGGGAGAGGGACAGAAGTATCAAAAGCTTCTACAAGAAAACACGTAACAGTGCAGAGGGGAGGAAGGAGTTGAGGGGGGAAAGACCACAGCATGAGCCCCCACATCCCCAGGGACCAGCGAAACCACAAGGCCCAGCTCCAGCCGTCGCCTCAAGCTGCAAGGCATGGAATCCATGGAAAACAGGCTGGATTTGCAGTGGAGCTCCTAAAGCAACTCACTTTTGGAAACATGCCTCCACCATGCTCTGCTCTGCCTCTGGAGCCAGGCTGTTGGCAATAGCTGCCAGGCGATAGCAGAGCTAAGCCAATCCAAGGCTGGACCCACACAGCACCGGTGCCACTGCTGGCACCTCCTGCCCCTCCTGCTGGAGGCTGAACCTTCGAACAGTGATGTCGAATACCCCACAAGGCTTCAAAAACGAACTACATGGGACAGACAGAGAGGGGAGGACAGACAGACAGACTAGGCTTAACATCAGCTGTAGGAGCCATCCCGTGACACCAAGTAATGGGGTAAACAGGGAAGCAGAAGGCAATGGCGAATGGAAGTCACACTGAAGGCAGGTCCCGAAGCCACGACATGGTGCTTGCACTCGGCGGCCCCCCTCACAAGGGCAGATCAGTGCTGTTATGCCGAGTTTTCCGTGAGGTCCCATCATCTCTGGGCAGGGCCCGTTGCAAACTGGACATGGCTGCTGTCTTTTTTAGGTCGATGACCGCGTAGGAGTCCGTCCGGCGGGCGTCAGGGGTGGCAGGAGCTGGGACACGGGAGGCTGGGGGGTTCTGATGGCCCTTGTGCGGCTCAGCCTCCAGCTCCACTTGGATGTAGTTGAGCTGCCGCGGCTGCTCCGGGCAGGGCCGGGGGAAGTCGAAGCTGAAGACGTTGGGCACGCAGCTGCGCCGAGGCTTCGGCAGGAAGCTGCTGCGCCGCTGGCCCCGGTGCAGCACCGTGCTCTCCGAGTTCATGTAGTTCTGGAGGGGATCTTCTTCCCCAGCCTCAGAGTAGCCACTGGGGGAAGGTGTCAACACATCGCCCGTGTCCTCCTCGCCCCGCGGGAGGGGTTGGCATTCCCACACCGGGGGCAGTGATGGCAAGTTCTCGTAGTGCAGCAACGCCGTCCTGCGATGGGAGCAGCCGGGTAAGCCCGAATCCTCCCGGGGCAGCTTCAAGCGCCCACCTCGGGAGAGAGAGGAGGTGCTGGGGGGCAGCAGGCCATTGACGTTCTCATAGACGCACTGGGGTGAAGGACACTCCTCCTCACACTCGTTGTTGTTGTTGTTGGGGGGGCAGAAGTGTGTCCTGCACTCCCGGTGGGGCCGACAGGCGCGTCTGCAGTTGGATGCGGGACCTAACACGAACTTAACCTCCCCTGGCTGCAGGAAGACCTGGGGATTGCGGTCTTCGAGGGAGCAGCTGTGGTTCCTATGGGGGAAAGGAGGGTGGACTTCAGGCAAGGAGTGCATACAGTGTCGGCCCCTCAACTCCTGATCACCACTGGCCGTGTTGACGTAGGTGTGGGACTGCAAGGAGAGAAGCAGAGGGACAGTGAAGGGAGAAGCGAAGAGACAAGAGCAAAGCAGCTGAGAAACCAACAGGAATGGAGAATATGTTGGTGGCTGATGCAGGAGGAGGTGAAAGAGTTTCAGAAACTGGAAAGATCTGGGGAAGAAAAAGGCCATTTCTGGATTTGTGGGCTGAAGGAGAGACTAAAGGGAGTCCAACTGCAGGAGAAACACATCATCTAGTTCACACTCGATGCATATGGCACAGGACTAAAACTTCTCTCGGGCAAAAACTAGTGGATTAAGGAAGCCACCTCAAGCAGAGTGCCTGTTGTAGTGAAGTGTCAGAGAGCAGAGGTTTCCAGGAGTAAAATGAAGCAAAAGAGGGAAAAAAAAAGGATGACAAGGTATGAGGATCCTCTGGGTTGCTGAGGAAACCCAGGACCGTGAGCAAACAAGCTGCTTGGTCACTGCTTGCAAACAGGAGAATTTAGGACATCCAGGTTTACCTGCTCATCAGGCCCAATAAGGGCATGAGTAGAGTCTTCACCCACAGGGGAATGCTTCAGGCTGCTCACAGAGGGGTGGTGGGCTGCAGAGTATGGTAGGGTTTCTCCAGAGTAGCTGTGAAATCCATTAGGAAATCCTGGGACAGTGTACCCCAGACCTGGGAGAGAATCAAGACAGGTAATGGGATTACAGCACTGGTTTGGCACAAAATAGAGTTTACCTCCTTTCTGCAGTGAGCTGGTATCTTAAGTGCACCCCGTAAGTCAGAATCAACCTCTCTGGGGAAGACCCCTGTGACAAAGCACAAATACAAGGGCTGGGCCCTCTCAGAATCACAGAACCAGCCAGGTTGGAAAAGACCTTTAAGATCATCAAATCCAACCATTACCCCAGGGCTGCCAAGTCCCCCACTAAACCATGTCACTGAGGGGCTCATCTCTTGGTTTAAATCTATTTAAATCATATGGGTCAGCTGTGAGGCAGCACATCCCTGTGTTCCCCTCTCTTCTCCCAGACACTGAAGGAGCCTTACTGTTGGGTGCCTGGGGGGTCCTGGAGAGCTCCCGCTCTGTGGGGTGACTGTTCCTGGTGATGACAACAGGCTCTTCCACAACGTTGATACTGTTACACTGCATCAGGTCCTGGAGCAGGTTAAAGATCTCCTCAGCTCTGGAACACTTAAAGGCAAAAATCCCTGCACAGTAACAAAGAGGAAGGTCAACAAAGCAAGACAGGGTCCTGCTTTACCAAGAGTGTGCGTAATTCCTGGCTCTAAATGAGCAGGCAACTCTGATTTCTTCTGCTGTGTTTAACACAATCAATCGTTGCAACCCACAGGGAAGCAACCAGCAACTGTGGATTATTGCATCAACAGGAACACAATGTTATGGCTGCCATCTGACCAAATGGTGCATCATTACAAGGAACATACTGAGCATCTCAAGTTCTCTTACAAGAATCAATCCCACACGAGCAGAGGTGTGAAAGGACAGGCTAACCGCTCTTGTTTCAGCTCTAATCTGTTCTAACTCACTTGGCACACAGTCCAACTCTCACTGCCAGGGAAAAAGCTACCCAGTGGCTACTCAAAGCTGAACTGGGCCCTGTGGAGCACGCACATGAGGGAGGGACAATGTAATGGTTAAAATCCATATGGAATTAAACAGCATCTCCCCAAAGGAGCAGCCCCGGCGGAGCCAGTGTGCATGGAGCTGCCAATCCAGGCTGGCAGGCACACAAGCCATGGCAACAGGAACAGCATGGCAACAACGCTGCTGCCACAGAGAGGAAGGCTTTCAAAATCCTGGCCCAAAAAACAGCTCTCTTTGCCTTGTACAAGTTGGGAAGCAGCATCAGGAAGGAGTCCTCCCAATGCAGTCAACTGAGCAGAATAAAATGCTACAAGGGAGGGAGAAACCTCCTCAAAACAATGCCACCCCTCTCATTTCTGTCTGCTTTGAGACTGATGAGTAAGTACGTATCTGCTAAAAATCCTGTACTATGGGAAAAGCAAATGGCTCTGCTTTATCACCAGTACCTGGCCCTGAACAGGGCAGAATCACTGCTCTGCATCCCGCAAAAGGCAAACCAGAACCTAAAGAGAAGCGATTCCCACCGCTGGCAGCTGATAAGCAGAGGACGCCAGGAGAGGAAAACCCCACGTACATGCATATTAAAAAGGAGCATATGGCACTACAGATCTGCACAGAGCTTTACACTGACACTGAACAGTCACACAGAGTCCTTTTGGGTACGGAGGAGTTTACAAACACATTAACAGAACGAGGAAACAAACTTTTTTTGCTCCCTGGGGATGCAGATGCCAAGAAAATGTTCAGCTCTTTAAAAGCAAGAGAGACAGACTGGGAAAGGAACTAACAGGCCCCATTGTAAACTGGAGTCTATTCCCAGTGCTGCTGATGACTTGGCACGTACTCCTGGGTGACTCACTTCCCTTCTCTAGGCACAGCGGCCCCGTGCATAAGATCTGTAAAACGTAAAACTCCTCTCCCTCTATGTTACAAAGTACTGCCAGACATAAAATGCAAAGCATTAGGTAGAACCAGCACTAACTAAAGGCAGAGAGAAAGCAGCCAGAAAACCAAAATGTGCTCAAACAGCTGTTGCAACTGACATGCATTTGTGATGCCCTTTCACTTCATCTCAAGTTAAAAGATGCTCAGCAAAGCTTCAGCCTTGCAAAAAGTACTTCCTAGCTGCTAATGAAGCCCAGCACGCCCTCCGGTGCATCCTTTAGCACCAAGGCAGAGCCAAACAGCTCTCTGACACTAAATCCACCCCATCCAGTGCTCAAGCCTGCTCCACCAATTACCTCACGAGCACCAATGCACTAGCAAAATGAGACCATTAGATTTATGCCCAGGTCCTGAGCCACAGTGTTGCTCTCATCAGCGTTTTAATCAGGAGCATTAAGCGTACGATCTGCACACTCCAGCACTCTGGGGGAACAGAGGCTGCAGAAGAACCTGTTGATCCATCAGATGAACAGAACCTGGACACTCACCCTGCCCAGTCTGGCAGCGCCGGCCACTCTCGAAGGAGAAGAGGTTGGAGTCGTAGCCGTAGCGGCGCAGGCAGAGGTAGGGCCACCTGACAGCATCTCGCTTGTGAGTGTGCAAGATGAGCTCCATCTGTGTCAGCTCCATAATCCCAGATCCCAGCTCGTTACCTTCATCGTCCACGTTCGTTACCTGCAGAGGCCACAGGGCTCAGAACACTCAGTGCATTGGTGTCACAGACAAGCCCACCCATGAAGACACTGTCACTACTGCGGATGCCCCCTGTGCTTGCTGAGATGCCCCTTTCTCAGCTGAGAGCACGAGTTCAGTGCTGGCAGAAGGTGCCAAGCCAGCAGCCCTGGAGACTGTGTGCCTGGCAGTTCAGCTGATGTGTCTCAGCACAGACACTGGAACACAGCCCTGAGCAATAAAAGGTTTCTCTCCAGTTCCCCATTTCCTCGCTCAGGCTGACTCTCTGTGCAGAAGCAATTTCTACTGCAAATACAAACGTATTTGCAGCAGAGGTTGCTTAAGGAAAGGGGAAAAAAGCCAAACAAAGCAGTGACATAATCTTATGAAGCAAAAGACTTCTCAGCAAGAGCAGAGGTTTTCTTCCTTTTCATGCCTGGAGTCCCACCAACACCAGGCTTCTCTAGTAGTTGGAGCTGTCACAGGCTCTCTGATGGGGATAAAGGTGCAACACTTACCTTGAATTTGGTGGGGTGATTGTCTGGGATGCTGTCTCTGCACAGACAACTGCAGCAGCTCCCCATCACGTCAGTGTAAGAGGTAATCCCTGGGGACAAGACACAAAACAGAGGACAACTGTGTTTTCTAACCAGCTCCTCCCACCACACAGCATTTACAGCCTGTTTCTGCCTCAACCCCCCCCAGACGTGGCCCACTGGGTTCAGATCTCAAACTCCTCAACACGTTCCTTGATTCATGGGTACAATATAAAGCTAATTAAAAAGAACAGCTTCCTTACCATTAGGCAACTGTTGGGGTTTTTTTTGGAGGAGTGAGAAGAAATTCCCACTACTGTCCCTCTATCTCCTTGGGGACTTCATGGTAACAGGTTTCAGAGTCACCTAAAACACAAGGGAAATGGTCCCGTCTTCCACCTGACACGGAGAACACAACGAAACAGGTTAAAAAGCAGAGATTAAATGGGGGTAAGGAGGTTGTGACTGAAGTTCCTTTCAAAGACCACAAGGATATTATTTTAATTCACTACCTGCTTTTTATATGGAAATAGAAATAATTCTGCAAGGAGCACTCCTGTGACAGCTAAAAAAATACACAGGCTACAGCTAAAAACCCTAAAAATGAGATAGTCTGCCCTTTGAAGGTGCTGGCTTTGGGACCCTACACAGGGATCCTCAGAGCTGCTGTAGTGCAAATAAAACAGTGCTGAGAGGTGGTGAGGATAGGAGGAACCACACGCATCTGCTGCTCAGGAACGTGCAGACACCTTCACGCCATGCAAGGTCCTTAAGGGTCAGAGAACCAGCAGCCTTAAAAGCCACTGAACACAACAGCCCTTCTGCTTCAGGCTGTGAGAAGAAATGCCAGGAACCCCCAAAACCCCGTGCTCCGACCACAGCCAGCGAGCACAAGCACCAAGCAGGCAGGAGCTGCACACACTGGGAGCGAGAAATACCACAGTCTTGGGCACAAACTTAAAGGGCTCCACATGCACCCGAGGGCAGGGGACTCAGCAGCAGGTCACACGGGAGATGCTATGTCCCCTTTGGTGAGAACAGCCACCGAGCTCTCCGTCCGTGGTGTGAGGGAATGAAGTCCTATGGGTGACCAGCCTGGCAGCAGAGCAGTAAATGAAATGAAAAGGCTATTGAAAAGCTCTCCCTCTGCCATGCCAGAATCTGCCTCAACAGTCGCTCCAAATTAAACCATGAATCACAGAGCTGCCTCTCCCAGCAGAGCCACGCTGCACCGCTGCCCTGGGGCTCCCAGTTCATCCTTGGCATCAGATCACCCCCCACTGCAACCCCACGCCTCAGCTTTGGCTGGAGAATGCCCTCCCATGTCCTAACCCTGCAAAGCCGCCCAGAAGAGCAAGGTTTGCTTTAGGAAGGAAGGCGCTTGGGCACAAATCAAGCCACCTGCATGTCCCCATCACCCCAACACCACACGTTCAACCCTACCTCCTGCTCCACAGCCATCCTGTTTGTTTTTCTGGACTCAGTATGGATTTACTCCCTGCTGACCTTACAAGCTTTGATCAATAATTTAGCAACAGATCCCTCTCTGCTTCACGTATTCTGGTCCCCGGGGTCCCTGTCCTCTGCTGTCTCTGCCCTCCCGCTCCCATCGCATCAGTAAGACCACCGAAACCTGGTACCAAACATGTTACCTTTGTCCCCTCTTCCTTCTTTATCCCTCCCTCCCTCCCCTCTAACCCACAAGGGGGCTCGGTTGAAGAGCCGCCGCCTGCCCCAAGCAGTTACTGCGGGCAGAACTGCGCAAGCAAGCAGCAACCCCACACCTTGGGATGCCTGAACGCTCCCCGGGCCCTTCCTGCTCCTCCTCACCGCTCAGCCTTTCAGTGCCGTCACTTTCACGTCTGACTCTCCAGGCTCCAGCCTCTTGCCCAGCGCTTTCCACACGCTTTCCCACCTCACAGCCTTTAACCCGTCAAACCAACCCCTCCGATGGCACCATACGTTGCTTCCCCCCACCCCCAGACCTGCAGCCCACCCTCTCCCAGCACCCAAACCTCAACCCTCCCCCTGCCCCCGCAGCCCTGCCTGCACTGCTGCCTGTTGCTCCCGCCGCAGCCCCGTCCATCCAAGACCCCCACACCTTTACCCTCCTCACCCCACCGCTTCCCCCTGCTCCCGAGGGCCCCACCGGGCAGCCCCGCACAGCACCGGGGGTGCAACGGCTCTCGGCCCCGCACCAACCGACGGCGGGGAGGGAGGGGAAGGGCTGCGGCGGGGCCGGGGGGAGGAGGAAGGGGCCCGGGGGGATAACGGGGAAGGGGCCGCAAAGGGAGAGCGGAGCGGGAGACGCGAGCGCGGCAGGAGCCGGGAGAAGGCCCGGGCGCGGGTCGGTACCTGAGGCAGAGCTGAGGCCCGGGCCCCCGCTGCCGCCCGGCCCCCGGCCCGGTCCCGGCGGTCCGGGTGCGGGGGTCCGGGTGCGGGGGGGGCGCCGCCAGCGCCGCGTCCCACAGCGCGGGCCGGGCCCGCCGGGAGCAGCGAGTCCCGCGGCCGCCGCCTAGAGCGTCGCGGGCGGGGAGGACCCGGACGGGAGCGAGGGCGGCCGCCAGGGGGCGGGCTGGGGCCGCGGAGACAGCGCCGCCAGGGGGCGGGGTCTGGGGAGGGGGGCGTGGTCAGGGACAGCGAGGGGCGGGGCTTGGGGGCCCCGGTGGGGGGGGGGGTCAATGGGAGGGGGGGGGTCAATGGGAAGGGGGGGGATTGGGGGGTCCGGGGCGGGATGCGGCGGTGTGGGGTCAATGGAGGGGCACTGGGGATGGGTCTGGGGCAGGGGAGGTGCGGGGGGGCAGTGAAGGGGCCTGGGGGTGCGGGGGGTCAGCGCCTCAGCACCCTCCCAGGGAACAGCTTCTGCCTCAGAGCTCATCTCAGTCTCCCCTCTGGCAGGTTAAAGCCATTCCCCTGTCCTGTCCCTACACCCCTTGTCCAAAGCCTCTCTCCAGGTTCCCTGCAGCCCCTTCAGGCACTGGAGCTGCTCTAAGGTCTCCCCTTCAGGAGCCTTCTCTTCTCCATCTGCCCCAGCCCAGCTCTCTCAGCCTGGCTCCAGAGCAGAGCTGCTCCAGCCCTCGCAGCATCCCCATGGCCTCCTCTGGCCTCGCTCCAACAGCTCCACATCCCCGTTGTGCTGCCCCAGAGCTGGATCAGGACTGCAGGGGGGGTCTCATGAGAGCACAACAGAGGGGCAGGATCCCCCCCATGCTCTGCTGCTCCCACTCTGGGGGTGCAGCCCAGCGCACGGTGGGGGGGGGGGGGTCTGGGCTGCAATGTGTTCAGTTTCTTTCCTCGGAAAGCCCCAAGTGCCCCATGTGTCCAGCCCCAGTCCCTAACAAGGACTTTGCCCATCAATCTTCCCATGCTGCCGAGGGATGCGGGAGCGCTGGGAGCAGCGGCGAGGAAGGGGGCCCATCACCACCCAGGGGTACAAAGTCCACAGCAGCGAGTGGGTCAAGATAAAGCAGCGCAGAACAACCTCCCAGCAAAGCCAAACAGTGGATTAACGTCCCTGGCACAGATCTGAGCCCTTAAAGGGTCCCTGTGGAATTGCAGGGCTGGTTTGGCAGCTCCAACAGGACTCCTGTGCAGGGTTCGGAGGCCTATGGAGATGCTCGTCTGCCCCTTCTCCTTTTGCTCCTGCTTCTTTCCCTGCCCAGGTGATTCTGCAGAGGTATTTGCAAAGATGTAAATCTCCAGTGCACTATATCCACGTAATAATGCACCAACACTGCCCTGCACGGCCTCTACCAGTGGTGCCACAGAGCCTGGCCCCCTCCTCTACCAAATTACCATCCCTGCAGATCCAGGCTGCAATCCTGACCCTGGTCCCAGAGCCCCACATAACACATGGGCCTCCTCCACATCATGGAGCCCCAAAACAAGCAGCAGCTCCTGGGCACCAGCTCTGGTCCAGCCCCTGCCAACGAGAGGGTTTGGAGGGATGCTGTGTCCGTGCCCATCCCAAAAGTCACATCATCGGGCAGGATAAATCCCCTGGCATGTGACAAATACACTGAAACACAACAAGGACGCTGTGCTCGCGTCAGGGCCTCTGATAAATTTTACCCTGACTCTCGCCCGGGTGCAATTGCCGCAGCCGAAGCCGGTCTGAATGGCACTTAGGGAGAGTCGTCAGCGGAGCAGGGCTTTGGAAAACTAGGACATCCCGCCTCGCCCCGGCTCGCTCCTTTGTGAGAGCCCCGCCGGAGTTTCTCCACCTCTAAATGGAGCTGTAATGACACTTCCCGCTCTTTCATGAAGCTTCGGCTCTTTTCCTGAGCCGGCTAGGAAAATAAATCACGGCGCGGATCATAAAAGCCATCAAAACGGCAACCTGGGGTGAACCGAGGCGCGGACGGAAAATGAGAGGCAGGGAGCAGCGCCGATGTCACCAGCGCTCCTGCCCCGGGGGGTTAATGCGTGTGTGGGTCCCCCCCCACGCACACACACCGCCCTTTGCTCTTCCCCTCCCCGCCTACCGCGGGGTTCCCCTGCCATTGGCTGCCGCTGCAGGTTTAGGCTGAAATCCCTGAAAACGTGTAATTAGGACCCCGCTGACACGGAGCCGGCTCTTGGGCAGGCGGATTAAACACGAAAAGAGAGGGGGATCAACGAGCTGTTTCCCTGGCTGAGCTTGGATGTTTTCCTTTCGCTTTGCGCCGTGTTCCCGTCCCAGCCTCCTCCATTCCCGACCGAGACAAGCCGGTGGACGGAGCGACGGAGCGCGGAGCCCAAGGCGAAGGGAAGGGGCAGGTATGTGTGTGCCGGGGTGTCCCAGGGTGGGCTCGTTGGGTATGTGTTGGGTTGGGGTGGTTGGGTGGGAGAGCTCCGTCCGAGCGCTGTTGTAAAGGGAAGAGGAGGTGGATGAGGCGAAAGGGAGGGTTTTTGGGGCTGTTCTTCTCTGGGAGGAATAAATGGAGGGAGGAGAAAGGTGTCGTTGCCCCGCTGAGAGCAGGAGATGGGGTCTGCTCCATCGTGTGGTGCCAGGCTCTGCCAGGGTGGACTGCGCATGGGGTGCCTCTGGATGTGAGGGGCTCCAGAAGGGGTCTGAGCTCTGCCATCCTGCCTCCAGCCGGGATTAGGTGTAATGGGATGTTGTGGGGCTGGTGATGGAGGCTGGGCCCTGTCGCACATGGATGTGCCGGGATGGAGCCCGGTGGCTGCGGGGAGAGGCGGGTGCTGGGGCTCGGTTCACACCCATAGGTTAATGGGTCACTGCTCCCTATGAACTGGGAAGGGTTGGATGAGGAAAAACACATTAGGAAAAGCCCTTTGCAGCACTGGCACATCCCTCAGTGAGCAGAGCAGCCCGTGGCATTGGTCACAGTCGCCTCCAGTGGTGCGGTGCCATATGGAGGAGCAGGATGCTGAACGCAGGGGGGGCTGCACTCACCCCGTCCCCCCACACTGCTGACCCAGAGACTGCTGTGTCCAGCCAGAAGCACCCAAGTGTTGCTCCCCTTGGTGCCATCACAGGGCCAAAAGGCACCTGGGGCTCCTTTGTGAGCCTGGCTCCAGCCTGGCTTGGGCTGTGCTGCAGGACTTGCTGCTCTGGCTTGCCTTGCCAGACCTCAGCTTATCTCTCCCCAGAAGAGCTGCATCTTTATTGCTCTGCATCTTTATTTCCACGCAGCTCCGTTGCAGCTGTGTTGACAGGAGCTCAAGCAAAAACAGGTTATCCTGTGGGTGAGGTGGTGAACACAGAGCTGCGCCTCTGAGAGCTGCCAGTGCACTTGGGTGCTTGAAAGGGGATCTGCTCTTTCTGGTAGTGCTGAGCTGTTGTGTTCCCCCGGGGTTGTGGAGTGTTTGGTGCTTCTGGAGGGGTCTGAAGGTGGGATGTTGTGAGATGGAGACTGCAGATAGCCAAAGGCTATGGCAGAGATGGAGCCCATGCTGGGAGCAGGGAGCCTGTGCTGAATGTGAATGGGCCAGGGTGGCTGCGCTGCAAGTTAATGTGTGACCTTGGCAGGAGAGGGCTGGGAACCAGCTGGAGGCAGGGGCTGCTCCCAGGGAGCCGAACAAGATGGAGATCCCCATGAATCCCTTTGCAGCCACACGGACACCGAGGGGCTGTGAGCAGGCAGGGGAGCGCAGCGGGGACATCACCCATCCTTTGGGGAGCACAAGGGAGCTGAGCAGTCGCAGCCTGGAGAAGCTCCCACAGGCAGAACCAGAGACTTCTAAAGCAGAGGCAAATGACAGCCGGTGGCACTCAGCCTGCCCGACTGGTCTGTCAGACATCCCTCTTTGGGGGATGCACCTCCAGCACTCAGGTCTGTGCACACAGGGAAGAGCAGGTCTCCAAAGCACCCTGATGCCTGGTCCAGGCTCTCCTGCCCCTATTCCTGAGGCTGGGGGCATCCTTGTATCCCTTCGCAGGCCAGCAGGGAAGAGCAGGAGCAGGACTGCCTGGAGGCAGTGAGTGAAGGCAGGAAGGAAGCGGGGATAGGGATGGGGAGCAGAGGAGCCAGACCTGTTGGGGCTGCCTGGCTCCTTAGCATGGGGCGCGTACCTCTGTCACTGTCTGGGGCTAATTACAGGGACTTGTCTGCAGCCCAGACGACTGCCAGCCGCCGTAATCACATCAAACCGGGCTGGGCTCCCCAGTGCATCCCCACGGATGCAGCAGCCCTGCCCTCGCCAGTGTCCCCCAGCGTCACCCTGCTGATGGGAAAAGGTGCCCTGTGCACGCTGCCACAGGGATGGGGTTCCACAGGTACCACCAGTGCTGCCCAGGCTGCAGAGCATCATAAGCGTCTAATCACAGCAAAGCCCCAACAGATTAGATAAATGCAACTTGGAGGCTTAATTAGCCAAGCTCAGCAGAGACACTTATCCAGACAAGGCAGCAGCAGGGCTGGGGATGGACATGGAGCCCACAGAGGTTTCCATCCATCATCCCCAGGAACGTACATCTTCCTTTGGAGCTGCAGAGCCAAGGCTGCTCCCTGGCCCAACACCAGCAGTGGCAGAGCAGCCCTTCACCACATCAGCAAGGCCTGCGCCCTCTTTGCTCTGCAAATACACAGAGCTGGGGCAAGTTACTTCATCCCCATCCCCTCCTGAGCACAGCTTCAAACAGCACCACGCAACCAGCCCTGCAATGTGAGCCCAAACCCCAGGGAAGAGCCAGCAGCCCTTTTGTTTTACCCCCAATGAGCCAACCTGCAGCGTTAATCATTGACTCAGGTGCTTGGTGGGGAAACCTGAGTGGTCCTGGCTGATCCCAGCTCCAGAGCCAGCCATGTTTGGGTGCAGCACCCAGAGATCCTACATAGGAAGGGGTGTGATCTGTGGTGCAGGGAGCAGGGGGGTTTGAAGCTGTTAGTGGGGATGTGGCTGGCCAGGATGGGCCGGGTGAACTGGTCCTCATGGTGGCAGCGATGCAGGAGGACCTAAGTGCATGGCCTGGGGACTACCACCCCACAACCCTTATTGTAGCCCATGCCAAGGTCTTTGCTGTGTAAAGCACTTTCCAGAGCAGTCGCTCAATCCATGGTGAGCATTGAGCCACCCAGGGGTGCTCTGGGGCTGTTTGGTCACAGCACTGGGACTCAGCTCAGCTCCATCCCACCCCATCCCCACGCCAGGGCAGGAAGCACGGGCAGAGGGCGTTGGGCTCTGGGCTGGTGTCCAGGGAGCCCCTGCTCGGGCTTTGTTTTGGAAAGCCAAGCCAGGAAGGAAGCGAGCGGTGAGGAACCGCATGGGGAGGAGGGGACGCGCAGGATGGGTTTCCACTGCGTAACCATGGGCCGGTGAGGTGGTGGCTGCAGAACAATAGCAGCCCGAGGGGAATACACGATTTTCCACTGGATTAGGCTGGACCTCAGTCTCCTCCCACTGCCCCGCTCAGGGCCAGGCCACCAGACCAGGGATTAGCTGTGCCAGCGAAGGACTGGTGGGGAACCCTCCCTGCTGCTTCCCAAAACCAGCTTGAGCACGGACACCCGGAGTCTTCCCTGCACAGCTTCAACCCATCCCCATGCCATCAGTGCCCTACTCACCAGCCCCCATCCTATCTCCCCAGCTCATGTCCCTGCCGAGCACTGCATGGCCCCAGCGCGATGAGCCCCCTCCCTGCGGCACCACCACCACCAGCCTCCCGCTGGCCTCATCCGACAGCGACTCCGGCTGTGCCCTGGAAGAGTATCCGGAGCCCCCTACGGAGCCTGCGCCCCCCGAGGTGGGAGCACCCTCTATCTCTCCCAGCCCTGTGGGTGCCATCCATGGGGATACCCACAGCAGAGCATCCCGAGCCCTGAGATGAAGGGAACGGTATCACCATCCACAGTGGTACCCACAGCAGAGCATCCCCAGCCCTGGGATGAAGGGAATGGTATCACCATCCACAGTGGTACCCACAGCAGAGCATCCCCAGCCCCGGGATGAAGGGAATGGTATCACCATCCACAGTGGTACCCACAGCAGAGCATTCCCAGCCCTGGGATGAAGGGAATGGTATCACCATCCACAGTGGTACCCACAGCAGAGCATCCCCAGCCCCGGGATGAAGGGAATGGTATCACCATCCACAGTGGTACCCACAGCAGAGCATCCCCAGCCCCGGGATGAAGGGAATGGTATCACCATCCACAGTGGTACCCACAGCAGAGCATTCCCAGCCCTGGGATGAAGGGAATGGTATCACCATCCACAGTGGTACCCACAGCAGAGCATCCCCAGCCCTGGGATGAAGGGAATGGTATCACCATCCACAGTGGTACCCACAGCAGAGCATCCCCAGCCCTGGGATGAAGGGAATGGTATCACCATCCACAGTGGTACCCACAGCAGAGCATCCCCAGCCCTGGGATGAAGGGAATGGTATCACCATCCACAGTGGTACCCACAGCAGAGCATCCCTATGACGTATTTGAGCAACCTTGAGCAATGCAGCTTTAACCCCCCCTAAAAACCCACTTGTGTTTCTCTCCTCTACACAAACACCCTCAGGTCCCGCTGTGCTCCGGCTCCCGCGCTCCGCATCCCGCCTCACCCACCGACAGCATCCAGCTCCGCACCAGAGCCCTCCTGCAGCAGCTGCCCCCTCAGGACTGCGATGTAAGACACCTATAAGTTGGGTGCTGCCCACCCTGGGCTTTGCCCATACCCCATCCCCTCACCTGCATCTCCCCGTGCAGGAGCGGTACTGCCCTGACCTTGCGGAGGAGGAGAGGAGGCAGCTCCGAGCCTTCAGCGCCCGACGGAGACGCGAGGCACTGGGGCAGGGGCTGGCATGTCCCGTGCCAGGTCCCTGCCATGGTTGTCCCTGCAAGAAGGTGAGGCATCCATGAGCATCCATCTATGAGCACCCATTATTCCCCAGTGGGGACCCATCCCCAGCCTGGCTCCAACAACTGCATCCCCTCTGCCTTGCAGTGCGGCCGGAGGCTGAACAAGGGGGACCCAGGGGTCTCAGCATCGCAGCTCGGGGACCAGTTCTGGCACCCGTCCTGCTTCTCCTGCCACTTCTGCCACCAGCCCCTGGTGGATCTCATCTACTTCCAGCAGGATGGGAGGATCTACTGCGGCCGGCACCATGCTGAGCTCTTTCGGCCCCGCTGTGCCTCCTGTGACCAGGTGAGTGCCGGGCAGGGGGGAAGCTTTTACCTCCCTTTTGTGTTAAGAGCCCCCATGCTCATCTGGAGCTGCAGACACGCTGATGGGCAAGAGGAGATGTTCCTTCCTGAGGCCCGTACTGAGGCACAGGGGCTCCTCTCAGCGCAGCAAAGCATCCTCCAGGCTATGGGGTTCCAGATGGATGCTCTATGGATGGTTTTCCCCCTCTAGCTGATCTTCATGGAGGAATGCATCGAGGCCGAGGGCCGGCGCTGGCACTTGGAGCACTTCTGCTGCCTGGAGTGCGATGCACCCCTGCGAGGGCAGCGCTACGTGATGCGGAGCGGCCGCCCCTGCTGCCGCGGCTGCTTCGAGAGCCTCTTCGCTGAGCCCTGCCAGGCCTGTGGGGACCCCATCGGTACGGCCCTGGGCAGGGTGAAATAGGATCATGGAATGGTTTGGGTTGGAAGGGACCTTAAAGCTCATCCAGATCCAACCCCTGCCACAGGCAGGGGCACCTTCCATTAGAGCAGCTTGCTCCAAGCCCCATCCAACCTGGCCTTGAACAGTGCCAGGGATGGGGCAGCCACAGCTTCTCTGGGCACCCTGTGCCAGCGCCTCAGCACCCTCACAGGGAAGAGCTTCTTCCTTATCTCCCCCCTGGACTTCCCCTGTTTCAGTTTGAACCCATCACCCCTTGTCCCATTGCTACATCCCTGATGCACCGGACCCCTGTAGCCCCGTTCAGATCCTGTAAGGCTGCTCTGGGGCTTCCCAGGCGGGACAGGGGCCGGGAGCTGCCGATCCGGAGCCAGACCCCTGCGGTTGGGCGCGGAGGACGGGGGCTCTGGCACGGGGGCTGCGGGCAGAGCCTCCCCCTCACCCGCGGTTGCCCCTCAGGTGCTGACAGCGAGGAGGCCACGCACCAGGGGCTGCGCTGGCACGCCCGGGCCGCCTGCTTCTGCTGCAGCCGCTGCCGGAAGCCGCTGCGGGGTCAGCCCCTCACCGCCCGCCGCGGGCGGCTCTTCTGCTCCGAGGGCTGCAGCCTGCGGCAGGACGGAGCCTCCACCGCCTCCGACTCCTCCGACTCTGCCTTCACCTCGGCTCCGCCCCCGGACTCGACGCCCCTGTCCCGAGGCAGCCCCGCGGGCAGGACGGGCAGCGGGCAGCGGGTGGAAGGGGCCGGTAGGGATGCTACAGCTCCGCTTGGGATGTGGTGGGAGGGGAGCGGGAGCAGAACCAGGCTCTGCTCAGCCCCCGGGTACTTTATGGGGTGTGGGACGTGGGTGCAGCACAAGCCAAGGGCAATGAGGCCCCAGCCTACGGGAGGGGGAATGCTGGCGGTTGGGGTTTGGTGGGTAAAACCCTCCTCTACACCCCGTGCCTTCCCCTTCCTCACCCAGCTCCCCTTTCTTTCTTCCAGAGCCTCCTGCAGATCCGGTCCCCGTGCATCCTGCATTTAGGAGCCAGGAGAGCTGCGGAGCAGCGGCTAAGGAGCGGAGCAACGATGCTGTGCACACAGGGATGCTGGGGCCACCAGCCAGACACCCCTCTGCCTCCCAGCCCAGCACAGAGGATGACCCTGGAGCCTTGGGACACCCAGTTTTGGGGGGCTCTGATCCCAGAGCATCTGCAGGCAATGGAAATGCACCTTTCCGAGCGGGCACATCCCCTGCCCCACACAGCCCGCAGCCGGAGGACATCGACCTGCAGGACGTCACAGAGGAGGAGGACTCCTGGTGTCCCACCTGCTCTTCATCTTCAGACACGGACTCAGAGGAAGAGGGTTTCTTCTTCGGGAAGCCCATTCCCAAGCCCGGGATGAGCTCCCTGGGCAGGGAGCCCCCGGAGAAGGCCAGGGGCAGGACGGCAAAGCCGTGGGGCAGCAGCAAGCACTGCAGCGTGTCCTAGCAGCAGGGACTGGGGGTGCTGGACCTGTGCTGCTGCCCTGCCAGCCCCTGCCGTGGTCTCACAGGTTCCATATGAGTGCTGGATGCAGCTCAAGCTCACGGGAAGCTGCTGGGATCCTTCCCCGCCGGCAGCCGCTGGCAAACAACAGCCTGCAATTCCCAACGGCCTCTCCCGCAATTAGGAACAGGAAAAGCAGGTAGGGAGCAGGGAGCTGTGGCCTCCCTTTGCAGACACGGTGGCAGCCCAGAGAGCAGCCGCATGCAGGGGAGGGGACAAAGGCAGAGCTGCCTGCATGGTCCTGCTGCTAGGGACCCATGGGGACAGGCAGGGCGCTGGCTGCAAGGTGGGATCCTTCACTGGGACACCTTGAAGGATGAATGCCATGGCCAGGCATGCTCCATCCCTCATGGCACCAAGGGAGAGCCAAGGGGACCAAGGGAGCAGCGCTGCTGCTGCTAACGACGACGCTCCAATAAAGTTCAGCTGAAATCTGAACGCAGGAGAGCCAGCACACCTCTATCCCCTTCCTCCTCACCTCGGGGTCAGCATGCCATTGACCATGCCACCAGTGATCCTCCAGGGTGGGGTCAGCAACCCCAGGAGAGTGGGACCAGAACGATGCCCGAGCGAGAGCTGCAAACATCACAACCAGTTTAATTTAGATTTGAACCAAAGAACAACCCGGGGGGTTCAGGGCACATCCCTGTGAACCAGGAATGGAGCGAGGAGCTGGGGTGGAGGGGAGCAAACGCTGCGGCCTCCCCCCACTAAGCAGGGCTAAAACTAAGCACCCGCATCCTCCTCCGTGTCCACGAGAGATGATGGGACTGCACCAACGTGTCCATAACACCCTGACCGGAGGGCTCAGCACCCTCAGTGGCTCGGGGCAGCTGAGTCGTAGCTGTTAATGAAGTCCTCCAGCTCCTGGAGGTGGTGGATGCGGCCCTGGCGCAGGTTCGCCCTCAGCGCCAGCCCCAGCGCTGCCTCCATGGAGGGCTCCTTCTGCAGCAGCATCGTGGCCACCACTGCGATGGTCAGGCTGAACTGCTGGTAGGACTGCAGGGGAGCAGCACGGGGTCAGCACAGGACGCCCCAAAACCTCCCTGCCAATAGCATGCACCCCCTCCCAGGGACTTTTGTCCCCTTGGGGCTCATCCACAAACCCCATGAGCCCATACAAAGCCCTTCTTGCCCGCAAGCGCTTCCCCTACAACCACTGTTGCCAAGAGGCGTTCCCCCCAGTGACCCCAGAAGTACCAAACTCCCATCCCACATCACCCAACATCACTTCTTCCCCCATGGTTCAGCGGCCACAAGGACTCACCAGCTCAATCTTCTCCTTCCTGGCAAGGACAGCAGCAGAGCGGAGGTCCGTGCTGGCTGGGGAGGGGTTTGGGAGCCCGGAGCAGAGCTGGTACGAGCCGCCTGCAGCCTGTGTAGTGGAAAGGGTGAGGAAGATTCAGACCCTTTGAAGCAGAGAGGGGCTGGGCAAGGATTGGGCTGAAGTGGGGCTACCAGTACCCATTATTGGCCAGGGACTGGTCACACTGTGTGGGGGCCCGCTTGGCTCCCCTCCCTCGGGTGCAAGAGCTGCACCAGCTCCCGCCTAGCATCGCCACAAGAGCCCTGCCAGCAGCCTTCTCTTCGCCATTAGGCAGTAAATAAGCTGCTCTGCATCGCTCTCGCTGAGGCTGGAGCCCCACGTCGGTCACGCTCCATCACGCCTCTCGTTATTCTTTTGGCCTATTCCCAGCTCATTCCCATTTATCGGCATCTCCGGCAGGCAGCGCCGGGGCTGCCACGGGCTCTGCCTCCAGACAAAGCAGCGCTTTAACCCAGCCCCTAATCCTGCCAACAGGATCCTGCTCCCAAGCTGCAGCAGCATCCCAGGGCACCTGCCCCATGCAGGGACACCTCTGAATGACAGCACAGACCCCCTGTCCCGTACCGGTTTCACCTCACTGGACCCAGGAGGGTGCTGGGTCCCTGGTGAGGTCTCTGGTTTGGTGCAGGTATAGGAAGAAGCCTTCCCAGGTTGTACATTGGCCTCTGTGGGACCTCTTGGTGGGACCTGCAAGTGTTTGGATGGCTGAAGGTCACCAAGAAGCTGTGTGGGTGTGCAGAATGGGGGGAGCCAGCACAGCCCTGCCTGCAGCAGTGGCTGCGGTGGCTTCTCCCCCAGGGGGGACATGCAATGGGGCTGCCCACCCCAAGACTCACCCCAGCACTGGCAGCTTCTGTTGTGCACTGCTGGCCCTGGGGCGGCTCAGCAGGCTCTGGAGGGGCTGTGGGACTGCAGGGATGTGACCCAGCACCAGCCGCAGGGGTGCTTTGGCTGCACGGCTCCTCTACCTGTACAAAGCATTGCAGAGCCCCCGCTGAGGGCTGGCGATGGCGCCCAGGGAAAGGAGTAAAGGGGTTTGCAAAGGGGACTGCAAGCTCCCTGGGCTCTGTTCTTAGGAGGGAAGGAGAGAAGCAGGAGCTGCACCCTTGTCCCAGCAGAGCTCTTCTCCGGCGGGGCTGGCTCTGTTTCCAAAGCAGAAGGGCCTTGGCTGCTCGCAGGTTTCTGCGTGGCCCCCAGCTCAACCTGGGACATGCAGTGGTGTGAGGCTGGGACATGTGTCTGTCCTGGGAAGAGGAGCTTGGGGCCAAAGGAAAACCCAAAGGAAACCACGGGGCTCTGCAGCCCTGGAGAACAGTCAGGAAAACTCCCGTGCTTGGCAAAGAGACAGCAAGGTGAAGAGTGAAAGGGCTGCGTGAGAGCAAGGAGGAAGAGTTACACTGGCCACAGAGACCCTGAGACACCTCCAGAGGTGCCCCAGGAGAGCAATGATCTCCTACCAACACCGCTCCTGCTGCCTGCTCTGGCTCCACAGCCTCTGTCACAGCCTGGGGATCAGCAGCCGGGCTCTTCTGAGAGATGCCGCTGGCTCTGGGGCACTTTGGGACCTCCTGACCGGCTGCTGGCAGGTCCTGGAGGACACAGTGTGGGTCAGGGGCATGGCAGCACCGTGCGGGTCTCCAACCAGGCAAGCTTGGTCACCGTTTGGGATGCAAGGAGTAAAATCCCACCACCTTATCCTGCTGCTCCCTCCTCTGCGCACCAGCTTTGACAGGAAGATGTGGCTGGGGAGGATCAAAGTGCTGAGGCTCATCTTTGACCACCAGCTGGCTCATCCCAGAGCAGGGAGAGGACTGAGAGGGGGGCTGATACCCTGCGGAGTGAGAAACACAGCGGGAGCAACTCCTCGCTCTGCCCCAGGAGCTGGTGCTGAGCAGCGAGGAGCTGGCGCTGAGCACAGTGTAAGGTACATACCTCTGGGCCAAAGACACGGGAGACGCGGGGCCATGGTTAACTTCTGGCGGCCTCTGCGAAGGGGTCGGCAGCGTCTCCTAGGCGGGCCACGGAAGCCCCAGGGCCTGCAGCCATCCTGGAAGCCATCTCGCTTCCTGTGGGAACAAAGGCAGACGCAGGGGATGGGATTTGGGCTGGAAGAGGTCTCCAGTGCAACCCCCAAACCTTGAGTCAGCTTCATCCCTGCATCCCCCTCCTTGTCTGGGCGCTGACACAGAGCCTGGCCCCGTGTCCCCCGCCATGGGCACAGGCACTCACCCTGACTGGTGAGCGGGGGGCCAGGGTGGGTGCTGCTCCTCACTGGGGAATTCAGGCCAGGCAGAGCAGTCGGGGCCGGGCGGCATCATTTCCTGCAGGGAATGAGGTGTGCTTAAGACACAGAGCAGCACTGGGGATGCTGGGGGTCTGCCATGCAGGGAAGCCTGTCCCCATGCATTGTGCTGCTCACCACGGCAGTGAATGGCCCCTGGCTCATTTCACCCGCTCCCTGCCCGCGGCCCACCACCCCTCACCGGGTGCCAGCCCTCTCCAAAGCACTCCTGAGGTCCTCCGTCATCTCTGTCACCCCAAAAGCATGGAGCGGACCAGTCATTGGGTGCCCATGCCCTGTACTCCTCACTCCCACAGTAGTCAGCAGGGCCAGGGAAGGGCCCGGGGTAACAGGACCAAGGCTGCAATGGGAAATCACCGCCGGTGAGGACAGTGGCACACAGGGAACAGCCACACAGCTGCCACCCCTCTGGTCCATTTCTCCTCACTGGGTACCAGCCCTCTCCAAAGCAGACCTCAGGTCCTTGGTCACATCCTTCGTTGCCCCAGTGGTGTGGAGGCGACCAGTCACTGGGTGCCCATCTCCTGTCTTCCTCGTTCCCATAGAAGTCATCAGGGCCAGGGAAGGGTCTGGGCTCACAGAACCAAGGCTGCAATGGCAAATCCCCACCAGTGAGGCCAGTGGAACACTGGGGACAGCCACGCAGCTGCCATCCCCCTGGCCCACCTCCCCATACCGAGTACCAGCCCTCTCCGAAGCACTCCTCAGGTCCTTGGTCACATTCTTCACTGTGCCAGGATGGTGGCAGGAGGCAGTCATTGGGTGCCCATTCCCTGTCCTCCTCGTCCACATGGAAGACAGCAGGACCAGGGAAGGACTCCCAGGGATCAGGCTGCAAAGGATGGCAGCTCTCTGGGTTTAGATTTGCTGTGCTTCCCCCTCCCCACGGCACCGCTCAGCTCCTTCTGCCTCTCCTTCTCTCTGGAGAACTCCTGGTTTTGGCTACCCCAGGTTTGCAGGTGAACCCCGACAGCACCATCTCCCTTCACTGCATGGCCCCTTACCGGGCACCACTGGGCTCTGCCTCTCCTGCGCTGGGGCATCTCATCCCACATGTCCTGGGGGCCATAAGGTCGGGGTGGCGCTGGTCCAGCTTGCCAAGGACCAGGCTGTGGAGAGAGCACAGGGAGGTGAAAGCAGGATGGGACCCTCACATTGACCCCTGCACCAGCTGGATGCTGAGCAGGGACGGGGAGCCAGGCGCCCATCCCACCTCCTCCTCCCCTGCATGGGGTCGCGGACTACCCCCAGTTCTTCCCCATGCATCAGTGGCGCTCTCCTGCGCCATGGAGCATCCCCCTCTCCCCCCAGAGCTGCCCCCCACCACCACCCTGGCAGCCCGAGCTGCACGGCAGCAGCGGGGTCACGAACCCACGCACCTGCCTGGGGAAGCCCCTCCTGCAGCCCATGGGCGAGAACATCGCGAAGAGAGCTCCTCCGGGCCCCGCAGGGGTCAGCGCCCTGCGGCGGAGGGAAAGGTGTGGGTGAGCACATCCCGCAGGACGTCACTGCCGGCCCGTGGGGTGCCACCCGCGGCACTCCCGGAGCCGCGTCCTTGCAGCGCGATGGGGACCGGGGGGACCCTCTCCCCATGGGCACGGGGCCTCCCAGCACCGCCGCTGCTTCCATGTGTGGCAAAGCCAAAGCATAACTACACCCCCCCCCCCCCCCCCAGGAATAGCTCTGTTAGCTCTAAGCCCCGTCAGAAAGACCCGGTCAGGTTCACAGTGTTAAAAGTTAGAATTGTTTATCAAACGATATAAGATATAGATATGCATTGCCAAACATTAAGACAATTGCTAAAAGGTTATGCTTTGTGAAAATATGTATCCACCTGCTTATGCTTTGCGAAATGTATTTGTTCGTTAAATGTAAAACCGCAAAGAAATGTTTGAGATTAAGCAACAGTTCCGAAATCAACGGTATCAGCAAAAAGAACATCCAGTTCCTGGAATCGACTGTATCAGCAAGAAAGGACATCCATATAAAGATAAAATCCCCGATCCTTGATAACCGCAAAAGACGGAACTGAAAGAAAAGACATAAGCAGAGTACCGCCAGATGGCCTCAGAAGAAGGAAGTACACCGGTGATAAAAGGGACTAGTTTAGAGGGAAAAGTTGCGGCAGTTGGTGGAGCGGACACTCCCCTGTCGCCCAGCGCTGCATTTGCTCATATTCTGCTTACTATAATTAATAAATTCTGTCAAAATAAGCTTTTTGTGATCGTAACTTATAACAACAGTACAGCTTATGCACATGCAAGGTATGGGGCTCTTTTGGATTGCCGGAGATAAAACACATTAACCACAGAATAGCCGCAGCACCAACAATGCAGTTGCAATCACAAGCTTGATTTCCCGGCTTGAAACTCTTGCCAAAAGCCTTCAGGGGAGGGTGAGGCGGACAAACCCCTCCAGCTGCCCATACAACTCGATGTGGAACTCTCATCCCCATAGGGTACAATGGGGGTGTTTATACCTGGCTATTGCACAAAGTGCTGTAGGTGGGACTGTGGCCCAGCCCTGTGGTCGCAGTGTACGGATATTTCTTGGCCACAGGTATATCCAGCAGCCGTTGGATAAAACACTTTTTGGCATCAAGCAGCGCAACGGGACCGTGCAGCAGCCGCCCTGCTCCACATCCCACAGGGCTCCTCCGCCTGCTCCCTGTGCCCGCTGCCATCATCCTGACCCACATCGAGCTCGTGCATCTTCTTCACTGGTTTTATGCTCCCCACACCTTGGTTGAGCCACCCCCCGCTCGCAAGCATGCCTCAATCCCCCCCTGCAAACCCCACTGGTCTCAGCACTCCACAGCATCATCCCCACGGATCCCAGCAGAGCCACTCTGGCTCCTTGGCACGGACACCCCCCTGCCCAGCTGGGGCTCTACATCGGGGCAAAGGACTCAGACCCGGAGGCAAACGGGCATTGCCCACATTCCCCAGCACAGCCCTTGGGGGTTCCTCGACCACAGTGTGAGGCGCAGAGCCGGGCCCATCGCAAAGGACGCAGTCAGGGATGCTCTGACCCGATACCGGGGCTCCCAGAGCCACCAGTGGATTGCCGCAGCCCCCATCCCGCCTGGCGGGAGGTATTGGTCACCACTCACCGCAGCACCAGAGCGAAGGGAAGAACACGTCGGAGCTTCACCTGGCAGCGGCCTCAGGCAGCCCTGGGAAGCAGCTCCCCTGCCCGGAGAAAGAAAGCACTGAGGAGCTGGGACGGAGCCCTCAGGGCTGCGGGGCCTCCCCGCCCCAACTCCGGCTCCATGCAAACCAATTGCAGCCAGGTGCTAATTGTCCCCCGGGGAGTTCCCCTGGGGCCCTTCAGAACACTCGTCCCTCCCCTCAGAGCCACGGGCACAGCCGAATTCCTCCGGTTATCCCAGCTCCATCAGCACATCCGGCTTTCAAGCACTGCTTGAGGCGCGACCTGCAAACTGCACCGCATCAGCTCCTGCTCCGTGCAAGGGGGACCCCTGCACCCCCAGGACATGGAGCACCCGTGCAAGGGGGGGACCCTGCAACCACACTCGCAAGCCCAGCGCCTCCTTCCACCCCGCTCCAGCGTCACCTGCATCAGCCACGCAGTCTCTGGGATGCTCCCAAGCCTTATCCTGGAGAGATGTGGTGGAGCAGCCCCTGCACCCCCCAGGGGCTGCAGCACAGCCTGCAGGGATGAGGAGGGGAAGCAGAGGAGCAGGGAGGTGGCTCTGGCAGGACAGAGCCCAGCAGGGAGGGATGCTGCCATCGCACCCACCTTTGCCAATGAGGAGCTGCTCCCGGGACACAGCCGCTCCAGCACCGGAGCTGGAGCTGCTGTGGTGTCCGGTCACCTCCTAGCACTGGCAGCAGCCCTGGGGATGGAGCCCGGTGTGGTCCCCGGTATGGCCGGGCCTCCTGGAGCAGCCAGGTACTGGATGTCTCCACCAGGCACCTCCAGCGTCCCCTCCTCCTTATTTCCCTGCATTCCTATGAGAGCAGCACTCCCAGGAAGTCCAAAGTACACACATATCACCAAGCCCCTCCAGCACTTTACCATCTGTCTTGTGTCAGGGGCTGACAGCAGTGGGAGGCTTTGCTGCTGGCTGGGAAGGCTTTGATAACAACATGGTCCAAGCGTGGAGACAAGCTTTTGACCTTGCAGGAACACAGGAGGAGATAAGAGAGAGGCTTGGGGTGAGCTCACAGATACCAAACCTCAGCAAAGGAGGAAACGAAAGGGAAAGCAGAAAGTACGGAGTGAAATCCTCCAAAGGTGCAAACGAGCTCCCAGGGACGGGGAGGCCCCTCGGAGCCGATTGCTTCTCAAGGCTGCTCCCACCGGGCAGAAAACACACAGCTCCCCAGCTGGTTGGCTAATTATAGTCTCTAATAGCTATAAATCAATTAACTAACTGGGCAGATCAACTAGCAATTTGGGATTTGGGATAGGAATACAGCAGCAGCAGGGAGCGCGGCGGCTGCAGCACATCCCCTTGAGAGCTGAGTGGCTCCAATGCCCCATGGCTCCCTGAGCGGTGCAGGTCCTCTGTTCCAAGCCTGGTATGGGGGCCCAAAACAGGAGGGCAACGAGCTCTTGGGAAGCAGGGAAATTGGAGACATGGGACAGCGATGCCAATGGATAGAAACTATGGGAGGAAAAGCTCCTCTGCTATAATCTTGATTGGATAATAAAGGTCTCCTCATAGCTACAACCCTGCAGCCAGTTCTCATTCCACACAGCAGCTTTCCCGTCCCCACAGCGCTGGGTGGCACCCCACAACGATGCAAACCACGCTGGCCTTGGGGCTCTGCAGCCAACACCTCTGCTGGGGCTGGGTTACTTCAGCACATCTCAGCCCCACAGGCTGCTTTTCCCAGCTCGGGCACAGGCAGCACAGGAGCTGGCGCTGGGCTGAGGCTCCATCCGGGTGCAGCGCCCTGGTCCTGGCTCACCCCGTCCTGCTGTAACCAGGCAGCACGGTGACCTCGGCTGCTCTGTCCTGGAGCGTTTGCTATGGAACCACACGGGCACCATCGTGTGTCACCGGCTGCCAGGGAGCAGGGCAACGGCGGCAGGGCCGCAAGCAGTGACATTAGAGTGAGGGCATGGAGAAAAGGTGATGGGGAAGCACCAGCTCAGGGGGCCCCAGCAACAGCACCGGGAGTCACTCATGGGGATTGTTCCCACCTGATGGGAATGGGCACCGCCTGCATTGGTGTTGGGGGGGGGGGGGGGGAGAGAAGCTTTTTCTCTCTCCTAAAAAGCCATGAATGTAACCATGGAACTGAAACAGACCCTGTAAGTAGGTAATCGGTTGTAACTGTGGAGCTGTGTTACCTGCGCTGCGACGTGACCACTGTACAGTCCCCAAGAGGTCAATAGGGTCTCAGGAACAATGTCGAAAGTCAACAATCAAGAAATAAGCACTCTTTGAAGATAAATGATTGTAATTAGCTTGCCAAGAAAAGAAGGGAAAGAAACCCCACCGTGGCTGCAAGGTAATTCGGGCAGGGGGAGATCACGACCTCCAGCTCAATGCCCACCGACCCAAATTGCGCCCCAGACTCAACTTAGAACAATAGAAGAAGCTTGTGCGCATGTATAGGGATGAGCATGCGGTGTGTGTTTGTTAGGACCCATCAAAACTGGAATGGAAAAGGGGACGTACGAATATGGCATCATTTCAGGGATGTTTGTAGAGTTTGACCCCAGTTATTAGGCGCGTTTGGAGGAGAGATCCCCCATGCATCCAGCGCTGTAATAAAGAACGCCTCCCTTCTAACACGACATTGGTGCTGTGAGGTTTTCTTGACCGAGGTTTTCGGTGTTATAAATGGTCGTAGTCCAATGATAAAATCAAAGGTAATTCATTGTACTTGAATGCAACAAGGCAATAAGCAAAGCAGCGCTGGGTGCGCGGGGAGTCACTGCTCCAACACGCACACCGAGGATTATACAGTTACCTCTTTTATAGAGCCTACACATGCATATTCATTAGGATATCGTAATATGTAAATTGGCTCCCACTTCGTATGCTAATTAATTTCGTAAGTCCTTCCCGCATGCGCACTGCTTCCTGGTGGTCTTGGGATGAAGGAAGAGCCTTCCTCAGTGACCTTTATACAGACTTCTTGAGGTTGAACTTTTTACCTTCTTCCCTCGCGCATGTCCTTTGCTGCTTCTTCCACCCCCGCTCTTGACTGTCCTTGGGAGTTTACAGCCCCATAGATAAGGGGCAGGATGCAGCCCAGCATCATTGGGGCCCTTCTGCAGTTTGACACAATTCTGTAGCTTCACCAGCATTTTCTGGACACGACCTTCAGGGACATTTGGGTTTATCTAACCTGATGGTTACATAGTTGTCATATACACACAGTATGCGACTGCTCAACTACAACGAGTACAAACCCTTGGTGCTTCTCCTCTCTTCATTATTACAACTTTCAGCGAATTAATGGTCGACGTTTATTCCATCGGGAACACGGAAGGCTGAGAGGGAGCTGCCAGAGCCAGGAGAAAGGGCTGAGCCCTGCGGGGGCTCATGGCAGAGAGGAGTGGTAGGAAAGAGCCATTGAATCCCAGCCCGGTTTGGGTTGGACAGACCTCAAAGCTCCTCCAGCTCCAACCCCTGCCGCGGGCAGGGACACCTTCCATAGAGCAGCTTGCTCCAAGCCCCTGTGTCCAACCTGGCCTTGAGCACTGTAATAGATAAACCTTTGCTCCTCAAAGCACAACGTGATGGGCATTGTGCAGCTTGTGATAAATGTAAACAGATAATTTGCTGATAAATTGTAAATGATTAATTTACCAGTTAAGCAAGGCATGTAAATTAAGCTTGATTAGCATTGTGCTATAACAAGACTGTGATTCGTGTTAAAAGTGATAGTTTGTTATAAAACATGGTGAGGAAAATTATGAAATAAGAAACCATTAATAATGAACTATACGAAACCCTGAGTTACTATATCCACATTGCTAAGGCAACGTTAATAAAAGTCACTATTTGTAACTCCATTAAATATAAGCAAGTATTTAGAACATAGGATTAAAATACTTCTAGTTTAACTTAGAGAACAAAGTGAGTCTTTGAAGTAGAAATAGCTCTTTTACACTGTTACAAGGCTGTGAAGTGATAATGGCCCTTTTTACAATGCTTGTATTGTAATTCTGTGTTGTGACAATGAGATTTAGTAGTTCCCCTAAAACAGCGTTTCCTGGAAATCTGATAACCTTGTGTACTCCTCATCCGCACATCTGGCTTGCTTATCAATTGTTTGACAACCACACTATGCTAAATTTTAGCTTGCTTACCAATTGATTGACAACCACATTGCTCTAAATTTTAACCAACTGTCAGAAACTTGCGGACTTCATGCGGAAGACCCCCGGCCCACAATTATCGGAAGGCAGTGCGCAAGCACCAAAAGAGGAGGGAACTTATGATAATGAGTACCTGAACTAATTGTAATATCCCCACTTGTGTAATAAATACCTGCTCGCTTAATCCCCTGGTGTGCGTGTTGGCAGAGCGGAGACTCTCCACGCACGCAGCGCTGTTTTGTCTGCTGACCGCTTGCTCACAATAAAACTTTACATTATCACCCTTAATTGGCTCAGGGTGTCGGTAACAAACACTGCCAGGGATGGGGCAGCCACAGCTTCTCCGGGCACCCTGTGCCAGCGCCTCAGCACCCTCACAGGGAACAGCTTCTGCCCAAGAGCTCCTCTCCTCTCCCCTCTGGCAGTTAAAGCCATCCCCGTGTGCTGTCCCCACACCGCTGCCCACAGCCCCGCTCCGGGCTCCCGCAGCCCCTCCAGGCTCTGTGTCTCAGTGCCCCGCACCAACCGCTGACGGCAGAGGGAAGGCGGAGCTCGGGCAGCGCAGAGCGGCGCGGGGCGCAGTGCGGCGGAGAACGGCACCGGAGCAGTCCCCGTCCCGCGCCCCGGGAGCCCCCTCCCGGCGCCGGTGCCCGCCCCAAGCGCCCCGATCCGCCCCGTACCGGAACTGACGGCACCGCGCCACGACGGGGCGGGCGGGAGGCGGCAGCAGCATGGCGGCGGCGGGGGCGGCGGCGGCCGAGGCGGGCGCTGCCCCGCGGGGACTCTGCGCGTGGGTGCGCACCGCGTTCCGCTTCGCCACCGACCGCAGCGACTTCCGCAGGTGCGGAGGGGCAGCGGGGCGGGATGGGGAGCGGGGGGGGGATGGGGAGCGGGGGGGATGGGGAGAGGGATAGGGATAGGGAGCGGGAGCGGATGGGGAGCGGGAGCGGGATAGGGAGCGGGGACGGGATAGGGAGAGGGACCGGGATGGGGAGCGAGGCGGGATGGGGAGCGGGACGGGATCGGGATAGGGATAGGGAGCGGGAGGGGATGGGGAGCGGGATGGGATGGGGAGCGGGATGGGGATAGGGAGCAGGGACAGGATGGGGAGTGGAATAGGGGTAGGTTGCGGGGACAGGATGGGGAGCAGGATAGGGATAGGGAGCGGGGACAGGATGGGGAGTGGGATAGGGGTAGGTTGCGGGGACAGGATGGGGAGCGGGATAGGGATAGGGAGCGGGGACAGGATGGGGAGTGGGATAGGGGTAGGTTGCGGGGACAGGATGGGGAGTGGGATAGGGATAGGGAGCGGGATAGGGATAGGGAGCGGGGACGGGATGGGGAGCGGGACGGGATGGGGAGCGGGATCGGGATAGGGAGAGGGACCGGGATAGGGAGCGGGATAGGGAGAGGGAGCAGGATAGGGAGCGGAAACGGTATAGGGACCGGGACTGGGATAGGGAGCGGGATAGGAAGCAGGGACGGGAGAGGGACCGAGATAGGGAGTGGGGATGGGAGCAGGGATGGGATAGGGATAGGGAGCAGGAACGGGATAGGGAGCGCAGACAGGAGCGGGGACGGGAGCCAACGCTTCGGGTTTCTGCCTTAGGAACCTGCTGGTGAACCTGGGGCTGTTCGCCGCCGGAGTCTGGGTCGCCCGGAACCTGACGGACATCGACCTGATGGCCCCACAGCCCGTCCCGTAGCGGTGAGTCCCTGGGAGCGGGTGTCCCAGTGCCAGGCAACCCCGGAGTGCAGCCGTGCTCCAGGAGGGGTCGACGGCGCACGGCGGTACCGAGCCCCAACACTCCTTACCCTGCCTCATCGCCGGCACAGGGAGGAAGAGCTGCCGGGAAGCGCCCGCTGGGACCAGGGCCAGGGCTCGGCCGTTCCACCTTGCGATGCCTTCGCCTGCAGGAGTGCGTCCCGTCCTCATCCCGTCCTCCTCCTCCTCAGCGCTGCTCCTCACACCATGGCCCCACCACGCCTGGAGCAGTGACAAAGGGGGGAAAAGCTTTTAGATGCCAGAGGGAAGGTGTATTCCTCGTGCGAGGCTCACGAGTGGTGTCTTCAGGGATGTGAAGCCATCGCATGAAGGATTTTATTCTGTACCCCCATCGAGATGGTTATTAAAGTACCCACAATAATGACACGACCCGCTGGGATTTCTGGTTTTGTGTCGTTTTTAATAAGAAACTTCAGCTTACAAAAAACAAGGTGTAAAAAGAGTAAAGATTTACAAAAAAATCATAAAAACATGATTTATATTCCACACCCCAAAGACAAAGGAAGGGAGTCCTGGCCTGGGGTGGCCACGGGCCCCATCGGCTGCTTATCCAGAGGGAAAACCAAACCTGTGACGAGGCCCAAATGTGTCCTGGGTGATGTCTGGATGAGATAATGCTGGGATGCTTTAGGGAATGATGACTGCGAGTGGGAAGGAGAAGCCATTTGGTGTTGCATAGGATTTTAGTGCCCTGGGCTGAGCCTGAACTCGCTGTTAGTGGCGAGGCCGCTGGGGAACTGCAGAAGCACCATGTGGGAGCCGTGGCTGTGATTTGGCTACGTTACAATGACAGCTCCTTGAGGATGCTGTCTGTCGAGCACAGGAACTTCCCAGCCCTGAGCATGACGGCAGCAAGATTGCCATGGGGCTGCAGGTTCTTTGGACAGTCCCACATGGGGTTTTAGGGTAAGACATTCATGTTTCGTGACAGAACTGCCCCTCGCTTGCCCCAGGGGGAACCTCGCTGCACTCCCCACACAGAATCCTAAACATGCTGTTTTCAAAGCAGGTTTTTACCATCCTGTAAAGAAATGGAAGTTCTTTTGAAGTAGGGATAATCCAAGTTATGCAGAAAGGGTTTCTGCAGGAGAAGGAGATTAATTAGAACACGAAGTCGCTTCATAGTTAATCTCTGTTTTGATTTGGAACACACTAATCTCCCGAGGCTGGGGGTCAGGCTGGGGGCAGTCCCTGCAGTTAAGTACGCGAGGCTGCCATAGGGGACTTACTGGATGTTGTCTTAACAAACCCTCGACTGAACTAAAGGCAGCTGAAGCCACGATTAGGAGCACAATTAATTACCGACTGCAGGAGCAGCGCACGTGCCCCGTGCTGTGAGGCGGCTGGACGGATCGTCAGCCACGTTCAGGAACTAATTGGATTCTCTTGTCCCTTGCTGCTGCCTGGAAGTGTCCTTGAAGCCAAGTCTGGTTCGTGAGCACAGCACGGCACACATCAGCTTAAGTCATTAGGGATGTGAGGACCAGAAACTCAAAGCAGAAACTAGAGGCTGTTCTGACTTGAAGCCACTGAAAGCATCAGGAAACCCAGCCGAGCTCCAGCTCCTGGGAAGCGGTGCAGCTTTCCCAAGGGGATTTCGCGCTGAGGGAAACCTCATCCTCTGCCAACAGCACCCTTCCAGCAACCTTAACTTCGAGCAGGACTAACTGTCTTAAAGGGATGAAGATTAGCTTTAATCCTGCCCTTCCTCAAGTCAACAGAGCGGTCCCACAGCCCTCTGCCCAAGCCCACTGCACCCTCAGGGCACTCACACGGGCAGCTCTTGTCTTGGAGCAGCTGCCTGAAGTTTCTAAGCTGTGTTTAAGTTTCTCTTATGGAAAGGCAGACCTGTAAACCAGGAGTTTCACTGAAAACAAACTCATTCACTTGTTCCTTTCCTGTAAACTGACAGATGTATAGAGGGTTGTGGCTTAAAGTGTGTAACTGCTCAGCCAAAGTGGACATTAAGCAGGGAGAAAAATAGGACCCAGTCGCTCTTACTTGGGCTCTGGGTTGCCAGGGAAGTTACTGCAGTTTCCACATCTGATAAACTAGGCAATACATGGTTCATCTTGTAGCAGTAGGAAACAGCCTTAAGGGCCAGGCCTAGTAACATCATTTAATACACGTAAGGAGAGTGAAGAGGACACCCACTATGGAGATGCCATTCCTCATCAGAGGTGTGGAGCCGGGCAGCCCAATCACTACATGGACTGGACAAAAGGGCGCAACAGGAGCAGCCCAAAGGCAAATAATCACTGGTTGGCGCAGCTAACTGATGTATGTAGCTTTTGATCATTGAAACACAGGGGTTCATAAACTTAGAAGCTTGCTAGAATGCTTCACATCCCCATTTGCAGTACCCAGGTATCAATATTAATGTAATAGACACCAAAAAACCCCACTGAATTGAGGTTTTATATTCCCAGAGGCAATACATTCTTAACCTAAGTCCTCCCTGTCCGATCTCAAACCTGCTGGAGGGATTAGATGCACACACAAAGGCGGCGTTCAGAGCTTGGCTTTTGCTGTTCACCTCGAAGAAGGGACGCTTGGTCACCTTACACACCTGTAGTTACTGCATATTAAACTTACACAGGCATAACCACAGCACGGTTCTGCTCACGTGTGGAAGCATTTGCCAGGCTGCTAAGAGGAATCCTGTGCAAACACTGCCAGGACGATGGAAACTCTTATCTAAAAAGCCATATCTAATCCACTTTTGCATAAGCTCTTATCTGAATGGGTACAAATACAAGATTTCAGAGACGTAGCGCTCAACTCCTCCTTTCTGAGCTTGTCACTGCTGCTGAGGGCTTGCAAAACCACACAAGTCTGCCTGCTGCTTCAGTCCAGAGGGGGAATTCCTGACTTACTTCCCAAGGTTTCTGTCCCATGCAAAATATTATTGGACCCAAGGCACCAAACCTAAGGAGTCACACAAAATTAGTTCACCAATCGGTACTGGCAGGTTAAAACTCATCTCCCTGTCTCTTGTTTATATAGTTCTCCATTTGCTGCCTCACATTAACAACGTCAAAGCCTGACCATAGAATTGCTCTGGTCAGAACTAATGAGGTGGGAGGGAAACGAGGGTATTTCCAGTCCTTTGCAGAGGAATCGGTTTTGCAGCGTGCATAGTTTAACGTGGCCATGCAGGCAATGAAGGGTAACAGAAAGGCAAATCTCTGTAACTGACTTGCTAGCGGAATACAGTCAGTTCAAATGAAGTGGTTTCCAACAATGACAGCAGATGCTGTATCACGCCTGGCCATGGATACATTAAGATTCTTCATTCTTAAACACATAAAATTAAAGAATGCTAATTTACTCACAAGTTGGATGCAATAAGGATATGCTGGGAACAGTTCTGTCCCAACGGCTGCTCCTCCCGAGCCCGTCTGCCAGCATTCAAAGGCTTCCTGCACCTTCACATGTGCTCTGAGCATCCCTCAAGGCAAATGACTCCTCGCTACAGGACTGGAACGCCAGTACAGGCAATCCCAGTGCAAAGAGAAACCAGTTCTCCTCCCACTTGTACCAAAAGGAAGGTTTTTGTGTTGCAGACACTCAACTTGGAACTCATGACTGCAACCACTGAACTCTAGTCACGTCACATCACCTGCCTGTGTATTTGCAAGAGCAGAGCCTAAACCTGGAGTTATTCTAATACACACCAATCTATTAGCAGGATCTGAAGCCATACCATTACAGGAGGGACAAAGTTTGCTTTACAGGCTAATGACATAGTACCTTCATCTTAGTGATGTAGAGAGGTAACTTCCAATCCGAATTTCTGGCAAGCAGGACACTATAAAACAGTGTCCACCATGGAGGGAGCACTGGGCTATGCTTATATAAAGAAGCCTGCAGTAGACAAATATAAACCAAACAGCATAAAACATGCTATACGCTCTCGCTTCCAAATAAAAGCTGAACATTACAGAAACCTCACAGTGTTGGAAAAAGCAAGTTCAGTTCCTTTGAAGTATAAATTCGTTCTTTCCCTATCAGGGCAATCATTTTCTGACTGCAGGATCCCCGCACCTCAGCACAACTAAGCTAACGTCACATGGAGAGGCCACTCATGTCAAAAGGTGTCATCCAAATGCTACCAAACCTGCCTCCCCCTCGCCTCGTGCGACAACTGAATTCAACTCTTAATGCCAAACACTCAGTCAAAAGATGAGCATCACAGCAGAGAGCCTCAGCTCCCTGCAGGATCAATGGATGCTGCACTAAGGTTTGCTTTCCTGTTGAGTTTTACACACACAGGACTGAGGGATTCCAAGGGAACGTGCATTTGGTGGCCACAGCAAACTGTGACTGCCACTTAAGAGAATATAACCCTCATATTAAAGAGCGGACAGGCCTGGAAGGATGGATGCATGAGAAATACCAGTTTTCCTTCCCACCTCTAAGATGAAAAAGGCAATTTTAAGCACTATTTTCCCCTTGCATTCTCTTTGTGAGACACAGTGTTCCCAGAGCTCTAGAAAAGAACCCATCGTGTGTCTGATAATCCCAAGATTCTGATTCTTCCAGGAATGTCAACTTCTACCTTTGCTGAAGCCAACTCAGCCTCCCCTGCAGTCAGCAGCCACAATTACTTCTACTGGGTCTCAATTTAGCCTCTTGCATTTGATTCACTGGTAGTAAATTCCCTACCAAGTAAATACAAGGGTACAAAGACATTCACTGAAATCCCTCCAGACGCTGCTACATCTACAGAACCAGAACTACAACTTCTGACAGGGTCCTATGGGAACTGCTTTAAAACTGCCTTGTCGCCAATAGAATTCGAGCCTATGATGTCAAAATGAGACTGAATTGACAAAAGGACAGGTTCTGGTGACTCAGAAAGCAGCACGCTGCTCAGACACACAGGAAATGGGGAACTTCAAGGACAGAGACCGAGCACCACACTGCGCTCTGCTTGCTGTGCTCACCTCTGCATGGCTGCACTGAGGAACAGCAGCCACAGCACCTCAGACCAATTTGCCCATAGGAGAGAACAGTCACAGTAGTGGCAGTGGAAATGGAGGAACAGGGTTTGGGAGACTTACCTCTTCCCCCCTCCGCCACCAACATAAGGTTGTCAGTGTGCATCTGATGGGCAAATGCCAACAAGAATAGAGAAAGAGGGAGGAAGAGAAACCCTTTCACAACTTCTCCACCTGAAAATGGAACTGTTTCTTAAGAAGCTCATATTTGAGGTTATTTCACCTTTAACCCCCGCCCCTAGACCATGAAGCCTGACAGACATTGTGTCTCCTTAGAGGATTCAGATTTGAACATGCAACGTGAACCGCCAAACCCCAACTTAGAAAAACACACCTGAGGCGCGACTGTAGGCTGAGAAGTGACTGTCAATAGTCAGCTAAGGCCCTGTGTTTCCCACAGAATTCCAAACCCAAGACGATTACAGACACAGACATTTTCATAGCCTTTCAAACCCAACGTGGAATTTGACACTGAAGTACATTCCTTCCCTTTATGGCCCAGCAGAAACAAAGACGGCGCAGGCTGAGTTCTGCACAACCTCCTTTGTGTGACAACTGCAATCCATGGACATTGCCCTTAGAGGAGCAATAGCAGCAGCCTCTCACTGTTGTGGACTCACCACCACCCTGCTTCCCTAAGGAAAACATGCCACACTTGTATAAAAGTGCTACTTTGCCAGTGTAAGATGCCCCCATGCCACCCGCTTCTGCTGTCACAGCCAGGGCTCAGGCCCCTCTGTCATCCTGATGACCAAGTTATGCCAGCAGAAGCCTGCAGCACGGGCTTTGTTTTTGCTGCCACTGTAAACAGATTTGACGCACTGGTACATTCCTGGTTTATGACCGAGTTTTGTGTTTTAAACAGACTTTTTCCAGAGCAGAACTGTTTTCAAATCACATTCCTTGTGAATTTAGCTGCCGGTTCAGTTCAGCCCGGAGAACAAACCATCGAGTGAGCACACAGCCCCAGAAACAGAGGAGAAGAGCTGCTGACAAAGCTTGCCCACCATGGGTTTGCCCTCAACTGATGGCAAAGAACTTGGTACCCCGGAGATTGCTGAGGCCCGGGGCAGTATTATCCCTGCTTGAAGAACATTTAACATTTCTCTAGCAAGAACAGCTCTGAGGGCCATCAACTCCATCTATCCAACAACTGTCCCAACACATACCTGGGTGATCTGCGTTTCAAACCTTGGCAATGTGAACAGCAATTGAAGGGGAGGGGACTGTACCTGTTCCTTCTGCAGTTTCAACAGCATTACCAGGTACTGAAGGTTTTTGAAGCCAGATGAATGCTTCAATATCCTGGTTGTGCTCATCTCTTACACGCCTTACCCAAATCCTTTTTGAGATGAGGGATACACAGCATCAAACCTTCCCATTTCATTCTGGGAGCATACTGAACGACAAGATGCTTTCTAAACAAGATTCGGACTGCTATCTGACGTGTCAGAATGGCACAGCTCGACAGGCTTTTCCAGACCCTGGGTGGCCAATGTCCAGAGCTGATCCCCTTCCTGCAGCGAGCCTTTTTTCCTACAAAGAGGAAAGATGTGAACGCCAATGGTGGTAAAGGAAACGGAGACTGCTGGTTGAGTCACAGAGCTCCCCATCACGGGAATGTCAGTCTTCTGTCCTTATCGCTGTGTCTGGATGGCACCTGAGCTTGGAGTTGTTTTTCTGAGATTCTTGCTTTGTCCTGCACTGTTCTTTGAGTGTAAAAAAGAATGTAGGCCTGGGTTTTGCACACCTCCTCCACGCTACATACATTCAGTTTGGAGTCGTTGCAGTGGACCCAAAACCCTAGGAATCAAAGTGAGAAAGAGGATATTAGTAAGGGAGGCGCAACTCCTTCTGAATGCATTTGGGAACTGTTCAGAGGAAACATCCACAGAGAAAAAGGGCAGTGGAGGAGAAAAGGCATCTCTATCTTTTCCTCTATGGATGCTTTGGAAAGGAGCTCCTGATCTGGAAAACATTTTGACTGTTTCTGTGCCATTAACAGAGTTTAGAAATACCAAACTGTAATTTAACCAACTGTATATTATAGCCCAAAAGCTCCATTAGGAAAAGAAAAATTCCCTGGAGAGAGGCAATTTGTAGCTCTTTCTGCCCAAGTCCGAAGGCGGAATCAACACTGATCCAGCTGCAGAGAGAGACTGCTGGAAAGGCACAAAACCCCTGCGGATGTTACTCATGAATAGTTCCTGTCCAGCTTCAAAACACTTTCTGTTTATCTCATCATCCCAAGGATACTGAGAAAAGACACCCAGCTGGAGCAGCTCCACGGAGTTACGCTGCATGAGAAAATGAAGCATTCATGCTGTTAACAGCAAGCAATAAAAGGCATCCCGAAGGGCTGCGAAGCAAAGAACAGCAATCTGTGGCTTTAGGCAAAAACCCAGAAAACATGCTACCGGGAAGACATTCTGGGAAACAAACTACCAAACGCTGGGAAATTGATTCCAACCAACTCTGATCAGAAAGCTTTACATCGCACTACGTCTGTGGAACAAAACACGAGGTTCTTGAATCTGTTTCCCCCGTAACAAGGCACACGCACCTCCCTCTGTGTTGTAGCAATATGCTGTGTAGTGTCCTGAGCCAAACCCTTTCCCGTGATGCATCACCACAGCGGAGAGGTCATAGACAAAGGTCTCTTTGTCAAGAGAGGAGAGAGAGTCCCTGCAGCAGTAAGGTTCCATGTTTAATACCTGGTCAAAGAGGACATGGACCCCAATCTTCTCGCGGTGATTACGTTCAGACCACCTGCAAACACAAGGGCATGAATCAAAGACTCCGGATCCCGCTTCTCGCCTGTGGTGCACACAAAAGCAGCTGCTGCTCGACAGCTCTGAAGAGCTTTCTGCGCTCGGGTCAAGTAGGAGGTGTGTAATTCTTTCCTTCTGTTCCCACTCTACATCTACTACAGTCATCTCCTGCACACAGCTCATTCTGTCACTGATGCCCATTTGTTATCGTTAGGGTACTGCGGAGATTTGCAACAGCCAAGCACAAAGAAAGCCAAACTACCGTGACAGCAAGACAGCGGTTGAAATGCTCAGTTGGAATGTAACCCCCCCACGCCTCAAATGCCTGGCCTGATCGTTTCAGAAACTGCTCACAGTATTTTGAGCTTTGTCTGCTATGCTTTACTCAATGGGTACATACATAATATTGGCATTTAACTAGCGCAGGCTTTCAGCTTCAGCAAATCTTTCCCTCAGCTCATCAGCTCATCCATCTCACAGCCACTCTTTCAAGTTGCCTCCAAACTCAGACAACTACAGTTGAGTACAATGCAAGGAAATCAGCATTAACACTTACAAAACATTACATTGGGTGTAGATGCTACAAACAGGCTACTGACTGTAATGTGAGCTGTATTTTGAGAGGGAATCACCTCTCTGGTTTGGGTTAAAACACATTTACCAGAAAGGGAGAGATTATGAGCCCACACTAATCACATCTCTCCAACAGTCAAGTCTCCTGCCTGACACCACACAGTGTACCCACTCACCTGAATCGTTTAAGGTGCAGCCGGAGGACCTGAGGTAGTCTGTAGATCAGTAACTGCTTTTTAGCTTCACTCAGAACAAGTGGTTTAGGAGAAGACTTCCGCCGTTTGCCTACCAAATAGAATGAAAAACACCAAGGCAAAGGTTGTTGGGGTGCAATTCACTTTCAGAAGGGGAAAAAAGCACATTCTGAACTCTTTTCCTCCAGCTCACGTGCACTCACGATGGACGCACAAGTCGACACTGCCCATGAATTCCTTCACAGAGCAGGAACCACCTCTGAACCAAAACTGAAGAGGGAAAAAGGTTCCTCCTGCCAGGGATTACTCTTTCCAGGACACTGAGCATGAGTGTACCAGGAGGAAGACAGGTGGCTTCCAGAGCTTCCAGTAAGAAATGTACCTGTTAATTAGATTTCTGCACCTCACTGCATCAGTTCACAACAGATGGGTTGCTCTTCCTCTGGCACATCTGACAAGTGCCCCCAGTAGTTTTTGGCACCTAAGTGCAGGCTGGTTGCCTTCCCCTGGCTTTTTTCAGCTGGTGAAGATCCCTTCAGTCATTTCGCTCTGAAGAAACGGTTATAATTTGGGCTTCCACAAAGAATCCAAGAAAACAGAGTTGAGATGAAGCTGTACTCATCCGCATCAACACTCTGCGAACAGAGCTTGTGAACCAGAATCTACTCAAGTCATATTTGGCTTTGTTTCAAGAACACCCGTCAATGGTTATTTCCTAATGCTCTGTGAAGATGTTTGGTAACAGATTTGTGAGTCGACAGAGAATAGGTCTCTACAAATATTTGCTGCTTCAGCTGCTTAGCTGCAATGTAAGTCAAGTTATTGGCGTTTTCCTCCCGAGGGGATGAATATTTGCCATAAATACCTGCATGAAAAAATACTTTAAATCCAGCTTCTCAGAGTAGCTGAGCTGCATGGTTATAACACAGCTAAAATTATTCCCAGGCATATAATGACCTTACACTCAGACCTACTACAGAAAGAGAGAAGTCATCTTCTAGCTGAGCGCAGCAAAATACGTGCATCCATCTAACAGGTATTACGTTAACCTGAGACTGCCCAAATAACATCAGTTCATTGCTTCTTTACAAAGTGCCTACAGAGAGGTGGAAGCTGGAACCTGGCAGCACACCTTGAGCACTCTGCATTTGTGATTCTGGTTAAAGGATTCAATCAAGAGCAAGCTGCATAGAGATGAATTGTTATAAAAGCTTTCCTACAATGCAGAGATGAGCAAACCAGAGCGGATAAGGTTCCTTCTTCTCTGCCTAAATCCAGCCCCTCTCACCCCAAAAGAATTCTTGAGGTTGCCTTCTCCCCTAAGGCAAGGGGGCAGAGCATGAGCAGGGTCATAGTAAAACCTTAGCAAACTGTGCTGCTGAATGGTGGAGACAAGAAAAATTACATCAGATCCAAACTGGCACCCAGAGGAGAAGAAGCTACCAACAGGAGGAAACAGAACAGCATGAGCAGCAAGGAAGAGCAGTTTTCCTATATATGGAGGTGACAAGACCTGTTTTGAGACACATCAAACACACATCAGAAACTTCTCAATTGGAAAAGAGATGGTGCAGAGACCGCATCAGCAGCTCACTTACTGTTGCACTGGTCGCACGCGTATATCCTCCCTTCCAGCGCCTCGGTCTCGGTGAACTTGGCCAACATCTCTGTCAGCATGCACTCTGCCTGGTGAACAGGGACAATCCCCTTCTCCATGGAGTGATAGCGCTCGGGGAATTCCAGGGAAAGATCCCAAAAGGGCTCCACAGTGTTGGATTTGTAGTTGCACGTTATGCAGGTGACCTGGGGATGACATAAACGGAGTTACATGCATGTACACCTGCAGCCTGGCAGTTACAGTCACTTCTAAAGAGCAGGTTTATGGCCCAAAGGCGTTGCAGTTTCACAGACAGGATGACCTGCGAGTCAAGAGAAACATGACTTATTTCCACTCTGAAAGCTAATCTTGAGCAAATCATTCAAACTACTTTCTCAATTCCCCCCCAAATGGAACCAATGTTCATGTTTATGGGATTTACTTCCTCAGATGAACACTGTTACAGGTATAACACCGACATACAGCTGCTAACAAGCACCTTGGGTCTGTTTTCTACTACAAAAAGTACATGCTAGCATTTAGCACGCCATCGTCCTTCCGTCCTTTCTCTGCCTTCCTTACGCATCTCAAGGCGTGCAATTCCTTTAATGTTTTATCTGCTAACTACACAGAATCTTTCACGGACAGAGCATGAATGCATTTCAGATGCATTCATTTTCTTATGTCATCCCACGAGTATTATAAATAAGAAAAGCAGAAAAGTTTTCAATTAAACTCAGAGGCAGAAAGTGAGAACACGAGGAAGCAACAAAACCAGAGAGCAGATCTGGTCAGAGCCTGTGGTACTGTGAGAATCATCCACCAGAAACCAGCTTCCAACCCTGCGGCTTCAGGCACTGAAGTAACTTAATGATGGACTTGTAGCTAGAAGATAGGGAAGGAATTCTGTGCGTAGAGGGGTTTGAAATGAAACACAGCACACATACGCAAGTAGAATAAATAGTTTGGCAAGTTATTTATAGTGTATCATAGGTGCAGATCAATTACACTCATTTGTATCTTCGCATTGTTAAGAGACCTATCGCTGAATCCACAACATCAGCCCCATCACCCCACCATCCAGAGCCAAGGGAACAAAGAACATTATGCTTAGAGGCCCACAAGAAGCTCACACACTGCAAAGTGGATTCAAACGAACCAGGACCTCAAGCAGCTCTGTCCTGAAAGCCAAAAGGTTTGACTTGAGAAATGCACCTTTTAATCTTTACCATGCAGGTAAGTTTTACGAGGGGGATGCTCACTAGCACTGAGAAGGATGATAGAGTGCTGAGAACGTGCACGCGTGGTCTGATCTCCTAAACCCTAGAGTGTCAAGTTACGCACAAGTTTCCTTTCTCCCGGAAAGCAAAGGCAGTGGAGAGCTTTCAAAAGGCACTGGGCTCTCAGGGCCTGTTTGGGGAACAATACGTTTCAGACAAGGGAAAGGCACAGGAATAAGAGACCAGGCAGCACAACAGGCACTTTCATCTCCTACGGAAACATATGTTAAGCATGCTCAGAGTCTCGAGATGACTTTCACATGCCTGCAAAAACCCCCAAATTGTCAGAGAGAGCTCATTTGTTACAGCACAAGGTGACAGACCCTCTCCGTCCTCCATCATGTTCGTTCTAGACATGGAAACAAAACCAGGAAAGGAAAAAACGAATTACAAAGACATTTAAAAAGCAGAGGAAAAACAGAAAACTAAGGGCTTCCATACTTGTGCACATTTCACTCCGAAGTGGCTCGAGTCAACTGAGTTTACAATACCCGTGACAAGGATGGAAGATGCTGACGGAAACAGAGCTCTAATGAACGGCTCGAATGTATGCCTGTGCAAAAGCAGGGTCATACCTGACTAAGCAACTGCCCATGAAAAATGGTGTTCACCACCTTCAGGACCTGCTTGGTGAGCTTCCTCTGCGAGAAAGGGATGAGGATCCTGCGCTTCGTTCCTTCCGACTCCAGCTCCTGCTGTACTTTATCCAACAGCTCGCAGAGAAATTCCTGAGCATCCTGCTGATCGTACCCTCGGAACGCCGGGATCAGGCTCCACACAGAGTGCAGCATGGCAAAGGGGGACACGAGCGCCCACTTGCCAGACCACATCACTCTGAAGAGGGTGTGCAATTCGTGACACAGGGAGATGTGCTTTGAACTCGGTTCCTTGGGCTGTATTAGTTCTAAACTCCTGCTTATGGAGGAGCCACCATTTAAGCCAGCTGGCAAGCTCTGCGTGCCATATGATCCCACTTTGTCAGTCTTCCCTGACTCATTAGCAGCAGACCCATTTGCCAACTTGCCAGGCATCCTGGACCTCCCATTCACAGTTTTAGCTAAGAGTTCTTCTGTTTCACAGAGATCAAGTGTCAAAAAACATTCTCTAAACTTCTGGAGGTGACTTAGCACTTGCAGAATAGAATTCATGTAACACGTGTTTCCCAGGTTCCTCAGACCCGTCACCCCGGGGGTCATCAGAGGCTTACGCCGGATGGAATAGAACTGTTTGAATCTGCTGCTCTGCATCTGCCTTGAGGTAGGGGAAGCGGCCGCCACCTCCCTGAATTTCCTTGGAATCAAGCTCTCTCTGTGCACGTGAGACAAGAGCCTGGCGCTCTTCCTCGGAGGAGCGTTCGCCAGCTCCTCCAGGAGCTGCCTCTTCATCTCCCGCCGCCGCTGCCTCGCTGCTTCCTTCTTCTTCTCCAGCTCCTCCATTTGCTTCTTTTCTTCCAGTCTGCGCTGGCCCCTGGAGCTCTTCTCAAACCAGGTCCGCAGCGCCTTCGCCAGCAAGGACTGGCGCCTGTGCCAGAGGGCTGTAAGCATCTGAGACTGTCCCTGAGGGCTCCTCTGATGGCTGCACACGTCCTCTCCCAAAGCCATCGATCGCAGTGTCCTGCCACTTCTTGTTGATGGGTCATGCTTTTGACTCTTAATCGCTGACAGGGAACTTCTCAGCAGTTTCAAATCACCCTCCGGGTTATCATTCAAGACATAATCTTCACAAAGGTAACAAAAGACATACAGATCATTAACTTCCATTGCCAACGGATGCCTGGTTTCTTCAAAGTGTTTAAGTGCATGCTCCTCGATGTACCTCCCGCAGGCCACGTGGGAGCACTTCAGGCAGGCCCAGATGGACTCCGTGGTCTGGCAGTCCACGCAGTGCCACTTCTGGGGGTTCAGGATGGAGTGGTCCTGGGCGAGTCGTAGCCGCCCAACATGTTTGCATCTATCCATGTCTTACAGAAGTCTTCGCTGCTTTGACCTTGGAAGGCAAAAAAGACAGAGAGAAAAGGGGCTTAGAGCCATGGCACATGTTTAAAACCATCTCTTTCGTACTGGCTGCTAAGACCTATAAAAATACAGATGTTGAATCTTGCCAATCTCAACCTCGGTTTTCCCTCAAGCAACTCCGTTAGTTCTGTGGGCAGCTTTTAGTACCAGCCAAAGAGACGGGATTGACAAGGTCTACAGCATACAACTGTCTATGTGTCTACTAGGGACAGCCCAACCAGCTGCCAGCACGCCTCACCCAACCTGAATGGCTCCCTTCCAAGGAGAAAAAGATTAATTCAGTCCACACACACGTTTGATCTTTAGCTGCCCTCTTGAAATTGATACATGCAAAATGAATTTGGAATGGGAATGCATGTCATCAGGACCAGGCTGAGGTTACTAACTTCTTGCAGAAGCCACAAAAACACCAGATAATTGTCATAACCAGAGCATTTGCAAGCCCGCAGGCTCTCCGTTCTACCCTGGAATTCTCTCATTTCCCACAGCCTCCTAAACGTTCCAGCGTTTAAGAAACATCAGGAGGGAATAAAAACTGAAATGTGCTACGGTGAACCTAAAGGAACATCTGCAGGTGTACGCGCTTGCAGGAGCACACAGAAAGAGAGAAAGCAACTGATTTACTGCACTGGAACTGAAGAGAAATCAAAGCAGCGCTATTAGAAGGCGCAAAAGGCTTTTACTCCGTGTGCTGTACCCATGTGCTTTATAGAAGATGCTCAGATGTACAAAGGCTACAGCTGACACTGGGGCGTCTTTGTATGGTCCCTCCAATGCTCTGATCCAAGGGAAAGAGACGAGGGCACAGCTACTCACGGAGTCCTGTTCAAATATCCTTCCCCCCGTGCTGCCGCAGCCTGGGCACGGAACATCCCCATCGCAGCCAGAGGAGTCTTGGCGGATCTTCGGGAATTTAATTACTACTTAAGTCTTCATTGTAAGGCAGCGCAGCTTCAAAGCCCTAGAGAGAGGATATTCGTGTGATGCACAGAAACAAACTGAGAGGGCCGGCAGGGCTGCTTTGGAACACGATTAATCCCCTCGGTGCAAGAGCTACTGCGGGGAACACATTTATTACAGAGACCGGAATGCTCTGGAAGTCGAAGCCGGAGCGCACCGAGGAACCCAAATGGAAGAGGCCCTGTGGAATTCCGTTTTTCTGCTTTCATTTTGTAATAATCTATAAATCTGCTGGTCACGTGTAACCTCTTCATCATCAGCCCTTTGTAGCGGATGACCCAACATATGGCAGAGAGGAGATGTGGAGCTCAAAAAGACGGAGCGCAAACGTTGCACCTCCTGCGATCACTTCAGCGCTGACTTGGTGAAAGCAGGGGGGAGGAGATGGGGGAAAAAGGAGGCAAAAAAGCTGTCCTGAAATATCCAGTATCAAACAATAGAAAGGAAGTAATGAATAGTTGTTAAGCGTGAACTGCAACAAAGAACTGCAGGGGAAAGAGAGATAGGAAAAACCTGCATTTTGCCCAAGGCAGAACTGATTGTAAACCCGTATCTGCTGTAATAACCCAAGAAGGACTAAATTAACTCACTTACACACCTACAGCTTGAATGCAACGCACAGCAATGACATGAGAGACAGCGAGAACAGGCACAAAGTGGTTACAGATGTCGCAGAGAGCGTCGGAGCCGGCACATGGACTATGTAGTTAAAAGGAATCACTCTACAAGGAGCAAAGTTTAACACAACGGAGGCTGTGGCTTCCCCAGAGACAGCTATGGAGCAGTTGCCTCTATCTGACCAGGCCAAGCAAACCTATCCTTAGTGGCCCCCAGATTATGCAGATGTACTTGAATTACTACCTTCTTCCAGTGACATTGTTGGTAAAGATGGAATCTGTTAAAGGAAAATCAAAGCTCTTCTGTTCTTTAACTCTTCTCGACTTCAGCTTAGAGCACAAGTGGCCACTTCGGAATTCATCTCCACGGAGTGATCCGCAGTGTCCAAATAACCCTTTCAGCTGGTTATCTGGAACAGTTCAAGCAGCACTGCACCTCTCCTTTGGGCCGAGTCCATCCCCTCACGAATCCTCAGACCTGGAAAGGCGCTCCTGGAAATCCCACACTAAACAAAGGGCTGATGTGGTCTCCAAGTTGGAAGCATCCCTTCCCGCCTCCCTCTCACCTTTCTCCCTGAGCTTTTTCCTCTCCTTTTTCTCCTTTATTTTTGCGCTCAGGTCTTGATAGAAAATTGTGGAATAATCCCGTCTAGCCTTGGTGAGACCAAGTAGCACAGATTCCTGCTTGAAAGAGTATAGACACTATGGTAACATTGACAGCCTTCATTTACATAAAAGAATACTAATTATGTTGTATCATCAACATCTGTGATTCTGCTCACTGCCATATGCGACAGGGTTGGGAATTTAACCCTTGAGTCTCACCAGGAGAGCTGAGATTTGTGCCGTGTAACAAAAAATGGGCCTTTGAAACCCCATTTCCTAGAGGTTGATTAAATCACTGCCAAGGGAGGTCACCCACCAGCCCTGCAAGGTCTCAGGACACAGCATTTTCCAAGCACACTGAATTCATCTTCAGTTTCCAACGCTGATATGTTGCTGGTTTCAGCTGGGTAACAGGCTACAAGGAAATCAATCACACACCAGATCCAGCGCATTAAAGAATCATGTTTAACAATGAAGTAGGCTGTCAGTATATGAATCACAAGCCTTTTGTCAACTGCTTTTGCTTTTCCTGTGTAGGCCAGCAAGATTTCCTGTTTGAAGGGGAAAAGAGACTTTAAGAGTGTTGGTGGGTTAACAAAGCAGCTTTGTTACACCTTAATTTGGTAATTCTCAGCACAAAAGCATCTTTGATGCTGCCTGTGATGTTCCCCACCTGTTTCTCTTCAGGTATCTATGGATTATGGATACTTCCCTTGCAAATCTGAGCCTTAATACTATATACACCCTGGTTAGAAACAGCGTTTATTTAACCCAAACCTCTTTAGTGATAGCTCTTTTCAGCTTCCTCAGACAAGAGGAAACCTGTTCGGCATCAGTGGGGTTGGCTGTGGAGCATCTGCATCACTCACCCATCAGTAAAACTGGCTCTCCCACGTCGTGCACCACGGGTACTAAAGGCAGCTGGGATGCCTCAGGGTCAGCCCTGGCTGCAAACACTAAACCCGTCACTGGAAGACGTGCACATGACGATGAACTAAATCTGTTCCTCTCTTTTACATAGGTAAACAGAGGGCTTGCCCCAAGCTACCAGCGAGAATAAAGAGAACTCCCTGCCAGGAGAAATGACAAAGCTATGATGAAAGGAAAGCCCAAAGATGAGTGAGAACCTGTAAACAGGCACGAAAGGGGAAAACAAACCTTCCAGAGATTACAGGGCTGGAGCTATCCAAGACACTGCAAGGAGTGAACACAACTTCAGGTGGTTGCTGTGAGAAGCCATGAATGACAAGAGAGTTTAATGATGGAGAATTAGCACCTTACATTTGTTTGGAAGCAAACAAACTGAATCTTCTCTTTGCAATTTCAGTATTCCAGGTCTCTTTCTTGGGTTTACAATTGGTTTTTCCATCGGGGTAGATCTCATTTTAAGCAATAGCTATAAACTTCTCCTTTCTCACATACTTAGAACTTTCCTTTCCCAGATAAGGGATGGGGGAAGGAAAAGAGGGGAGGAGGAACAACTTAACTGCGCTGCATGGAGAAGCAGCTTGGAGCTGCACTGCAATACAACTAAAGATGGGTTAAACCTGGTGTAAGCTAACAGCAAATACAAGGAAACTAAGGACATGGGTTTAGCCAGCAATGTTTCAGAGACAATTTGAAAAGCTCTCACCTTGCAAATCACAGTATTTAAACGCTGGGTCAAACCCTGCTTTCTGTTCTTGCATGGCTCGTAATCATGGAAAAACTTATGGCAAGATTCTGTAACAGCTTCAAGAACCAAACGCAGCCGAAACAATTTGGCTCTTGACCCTAAAAGAGTGTTAAAATAAAACACATGACTTTATTATGCTTCTTTGTGCCATTCTCGCACATTTTGGACCTGATTAAAGACATCTGCACAGATCTGTCGACACTCACTACTTTCTTCTCCTAAATAAATGTGCATGAAGCAAAGAGGGAAGTTCAGGGATCAGGAAAGGCGCTGGATGTTCAGCCGAGGACACTGGAAGTGGCCTTCATTTGTCCAAGAGTTGATTCCAGAACAAGGAGAAGCCTTTGGTGCTGACCCAAACTCCTGTAGCTGCAGCCTGGAAATCACTTCTAAGGCCAGGAGGGAGGCTCAGCCTGAAGGGTTCTTTCATTCACACGTTCAGCCCTGTCCTGGGGGTGGCAAAAGGGAAACACCTCACCAGGCCACAGGCAATTGGCACCACATTACAGCATCACCACATTAGAGCATCGTTGCCTTTTATCTTCCTTCTCTTTTTGTTTGAAAACACTGTTGGAAAAAAACACCCTTTGATAATCTTGCTTTCCATCCAAAGTACATACCCCACATAAACCTACTGCGCTGGACCAAATAGGTTTAAACATCCTGGATGCAAAAAGCCAAAGAGCTTCCACTCTCCCCCCATGTTTCAGGAGCAGTGGTGGAGAATTTCTACCCTGCTGCAAACACTCAAAAAAGCAATTAAAGAGGTATCAGAGAGACTCGATAGCAAAAAAATCACATATAACTACTCAAAACCTGCATTCCTTCGATTATTTAACCCACCCGTTTGTGAGGAACCAATGCCTCAACCAGCTGCCTAACGAAAGCATAGAATCGGAGCTGTGCGGAAGACGGGAACAAAAAGTTCCTGCTCGAGACCTTGGTGCTCCTCTGCCAGCAAGAACCCTCTGTGTCCACACAGCAAACCGGCATTTGCCTCTCCAAGCCACTGGCAACAGTGCTTAGTCAAACATGAAACCTCCCATCATTGATAACTCCATTAGAGAAGAGGAATTGCTGCGTGAAGGAATGAGTCCCACCAGCACATCACCTGAGCAGATATCCTGTATCCTTATGAAGCCACTGCAAGGAAAACACCCAGGAAAACAGGCAAGAAGCTCTTTCTGCTTCTCCCTCTCCCAAGAGCCATCAGCTTGCCTGGGCAGGAATGGGTTTCTCCCTTCACTCCTCTAGTTCAAATCCTTTTAGACTTTCAAATTACATCTCCGAAGGGTAACAACAGCCCTGAAGACTTTTCCAGTTATTCTGAAAGCATATTTCCTTGGAAATTGTCAGCTTTCTACCCTCCAGCTGCTGGATTCCTCCTATCCACGGTGACATTCCATCAAGTCAGTTACAGGCAAATTAACACAGCTGACAAAGGGGGGAAAAAAAGGGAAAACACAGGAGGAAGAGTTAGAGATGAGTCAGGATTTGGTGTTTCATTGAAGAGGCAGCAAAGCAATGAATTAAACAGCTCCTCTGAATCCATGAATTAACCACAGTTTAAAAGACAGACGACAAGACAGGAGACACGAGCTATGACAGCAGCAGCAGTCGCTGCTCCCACCTCCCTCCCGGCCAGCATCAACCTCCTCATCCCAACACACACAAACCTCCCACCTTGATCCAAAGCATCCTGAATTCCACAGCATCTACCCTGGAAGCTGGCTGGTGTCCTACGGGAACCACAGCAAGCTCAAAGGACTTCCACTGGTTCCAGCCATTCCATACAGGCACGGGAGGACATCCTCCCACCCCCTTATGCTGTTCCAACTCCCAAGCTATAATCACAAGGGAGCTTGACGAAAATGTGACTTCCCTGCCAACTTCCACAGCGAGCTCTGGTTTATTAACTCCTTTAAGTTAATTATAACTATGTCAACGTGAAACTGTTTCTGGGAGCTCACAGCGTGCAGTAAAAATGCACTCCAGGCTCAAAACTGGAATCTCAGGAATCAGTTTTCCATGAAATATCCAATTATTGCAAAAAAACCCCAACCCCACAACCAAACCCAAACCCCTCAAAAGCCCCAAAGCACGAGGATTAAGAAAATCCTGTTCCCTGCACTGGCATCCTTGGTGGGAGAGAACATGACTTCTGCAGGACTTTGTTCTCGGAATCATCTCGGGAAGCTGAAGTTGGTGGATACTGGTCCATGGCTCATTTTAGAGTACAAGGAAGAGCACAGACACCACGGTGTGCTGAGTACAATTAGCTCCCAACATGTCATACCCCACAGCAAAAAGAACAAGGCTTCAAAGGGCTCCAATTTGTCCCCAACACCAACCCATCCACAGGGATTGAGCATCCTCCCTTATGAAGTTCTGTTCATATGGATTCAGGGGGATAGCTGAGACAAGACAAGCGTGTGCCTCACGTTCAGAGATGTAAATGTCCCAAACCTACCAAACCAGAGATGTTAACATCCCACGTCCATATCACACCAGGAAGGGAAGGCTTAGCCACACTACAACCTCTCTGCAGATACACACTCTCTTTACCAGAGGCTTGCTGGCAAACTCCAACAAAACCCCACCAAACTCCTTTAGTTTGGTTCAAACACATTTATGGACTAGAATAAATTTATGACTACACCAAAAGACTTGGCATCCTCCAAGAGCAGTAACTCAGACTTCATACAGGCCAACAAATAGTTGCAAATGTGCATCTGTCTTCTATCCACATTCCTTCCTGATGAAGATCCTCTTAAAACGAGAGCCAGTTCAGCGGTCCTGAGGAATGGATCCGGCAGTTTATGGTTTGAAGATACTCACGGAAGGGCAAAGAGATGGTGAAATCCTTCAGTTCACAAAGCGTTTCCATCCAGCCCTCCTTAGGACCCAGTGAGGAGGTTATTTGTGCTGCCATCCACGTTCTCCAGACGTCCAAGTTTAAATTTGGAAGTTCCAGAAGTAGGTTAAAGATGAAACATGAATATTCTTATTAAGCCAAACTCCCTGTTTCTCATCGAAGTGCAAGAGATGAATAAAACCAAGTGAGTGAAGCCCCAGGTAGAGCCCCCACCTATCTGCACTTTCAGTTTTCACCTTTAGCTTCAAGAGCAGCTATTCCACGCGCAATACAACCAATCCTGTTTATTCCTTAGGGTCACCATAAAGCAAGCAAACAAAAAGACGCGTGTCCTGCAATTCCCTGGGAATGTGGGAAGTTACAGCATGACAGCCCTGGATGTTAAAAAGCCTTATTAAAATGCTATATACTTCTTAGTTCACGGCTTTCTAGAGGTTAATGGTTCTTCATTTATGGCAACACATGAAGTTCTCCCTCTCCTTTCTTTTCATAGGCTTCCCAGCTTTTGTTCCTGGCTTTTGGAAGTGTTAATAAGCTGGGAAACACAATATGGATACACGATATAAAAGGGGCACTCACTGTACATGAAACCAATCCACAGGATAGCCCAGTCCTGGTGCACCAGTCCAAAAGGGGAAGAGCCAGCACAGGAATTCCACTGGTACTTACAGCTAGAGAAGCCTGGAGCAAATACAGACAATCTGAATTATCAGAATCAAGCAGGAAAAAGCTGGTTTGCATTAGGACAGTCTGAAAGGAGATGGTAACTGCCCAATAAAAAGCAACCATTTCATTTTATGAGTCAAGCAACCAACTTTATGGAACCCATGAATTCCCATCCAACTCTTTCCATACTTGTGACAACAGCAGATTGGGACACACCAACGTGTTTTAGAGTCTCCTATGTGTTCGCTCCTGAAGAACCTCTCTGCTTGAGCACAGTGACAGAGCTCTCATGGATGCAAAATCAGTGGCACTGACTCCAAGTCAAGAGCTCCACATCGATTTTCACTATCGGGAAATTCAGGTTTTAGGCCCCACCACTCCCAAACTGCAGGGATTTGCACCAAAACCGAGTTCTTTCTGCTTCCTTTCTCACTTAGCACTGCCCAGCTTGGCTTGCGTTCAGGCTTAGTGACTGCTCAACTGGCCAAGGACACGCTCACGTACTCGTGGGTCAGGACCTGGGCACACGTGAACAAGGCACCCTAGGAATAATTAACAGGGCACAATGAAACAAAACGAGCCATGTTCTAGTTCAACGTGGCCGAACAAAGCAGGAAGAGAGGAGAGAAACAGGCATCCTCTGGTGCCCCCACTTTCCCTACCTTATTATTATCATGGCCTACCACAATGCAGCCAAAAAGCCTCATTTTGGGGGATGCAGAAAGCATTATTCTTTTGACCAGACTCCTCAGACATTATTTTTCACGTATCTACCGCATTTACCACAATTGTCACATAACCCACACATTCCGAGCCGAGGTTCGCAGCAACAGCTCAGAGATGTTAAAAACATTCAAACCCACACGCTCAACCTTTGATAGGGAAAATTCCATTCCCGTTCCACCTGCCTTCACATTAACACCACAAATTAAACAGAACTTCCCACTGCTGGCAAAGAGCTTCGTCAGCACGGGCAGAACCGGGTGCATTTTCGACCTATGGTACCTTGCTGCATCCCCCGCATCGCTCACAAACCCCGATTACTTCTGTATCAAAAGACAGTTCTAATAAAACAAATGCACTTATAATAAAACAAATAAAATATGCATTTATAATAAACCAAACCCATTGCAGGGGGACGGGGCGAAGTTTTGGAGCTCCAATATGGCAAAGAAGCCTCTTGCTGCTGCTCACATCACCACGGGTGGCTGCAGCACGGAGCAGTTTAAGAGCCCCAGCATTCAGCGGCAGCCTAACAGCCTCCTCGAGGATCTCTTTGTGATCGACACAAAGACGGATCATACCAGAGAGGGAATACTTGGTAAGTTATGGGTAGTCCTCTGCTGTTCTTCCTCCCCCGTTTTAATTCATATTCATCTTGGCAAAATCTTAGACAGACTATTAACTAATCTAAACCAACATCACAGCTGATACAACACATAAAGCAATCAGTCAAACGAACATGTCAGTGCCATCTACTGAGGCAATAAAGAACGAGACAACCCCAGCAGGCTGTGCCTTATTATCTTCACAGCCATAATGAATAGTCAAATAGTATTAAATATAAGTACAGTATTCACAGCCACATTTTGCAATGCTTTAAGCAGGAAAGGTGCCTCCGATACGTTTGAGGAGCAGAGATTACAAGACAAAAATAACAAGGGGTTTTGACACAGCTCTCCATCATTTTCTTTTCCTTCTCGTCATCAACTACTATTAGGTCTTCGAGGAGTGAAACAGCGCAGCAGCTAGAAAATTCTCTATGGGTTTTAATGCATGCTGTTAACCGGTAAATGGAGTAACCCACAGCGACCAGTGTGGCCAAATGCAGCAAGGACTTCTGCTTTCTTTAACCAACAAACCCCAGGCATCAGCCCAAGATGCTCCATACTATTTATCTGTGTAGCAGCCATGAGCACTGCCACATCCTTGGCTCAAGAAGCAGCAAATGACCTGACCCAGAGTTTGCTTGGACCACGGCGCTCTACCAAGGTCTGCTCTGTTCTCTTGTCAACAAAGAACTAGACAGAGATTTACACGTCCTCTGCTCAGCTGATGTGCCTGTTCTGGGCTTGGGAAACAAACCTATACAGCAAACCCTCCCCTTCCCAGGTGTGCAAAAGGAGACCTAAAGTGGCATTAATAAACATAACAAGAGTATATTCAATCTCAGCCCTGCCTGCATCCCGCCCACCAGCTGATGCGAAAGGTTTGCTCTTCTAGCCTCTGGTACCTAAGGAACGATTTCACTTGCTTAAATGCACCTTCCCCCCCCCCCCATTCCTGATGGAATTATTCCTAATTTGCATATTATGAATCCTGTTCTGGCTGAAATCCTTCCCTGTAAATTACAGGGGATATCTGAGCAGCGCCTTTGTCCTCACCACAACATGCCAACGTAACAGAGTGAGGTAGGAGACGGGCACACGACGCATACCGGGCTGTTAATCTCCTTTAAGAACTGGAGATCAACCCAGGCCCCATTCTACACTTGGATAATTTATTAAAGTAACAGATGCTGCGAGGTTAGAGTTCATCACATCAATTTGTCTTGAGACGAAACGGCAACAAGGGAAGGAAAGAGGGAGAGGTGGATTTGCACCTCCGCTGATTCGATTTTGATCCTGTGCCGCAACAAGCTGTTCCTAAAACCTTCCCATTGGATAACAAACAGGATGTTTTCTTCCTCATTCCCTGACTCAGTCATTTACACAGCATCCAAGTTGAGGGAAAGAGCAGTGCACATCACAAAGCAGGATTCCGCAGTCCACCTTTGGCAAACGCTCGCTATTTCCATGCGCTGTCAGGAATATTCCATTTCCCCAAAATAACCCAACTCTCGTGAGCAGGATCTTCATCCTTGCTCCCATTCAGGTGAATTAACTATTCTTAGTTAAACAGATTTGCTTCTAGTCTTAGCCTGATGACAGATTAACTCATGACTGGGAGGATTATAGACTTACCTCTGGAACGAAATCACTTCTGAATCTGAGTTATAGCTATTAGTTCTTTAGAGCTTAGCTGAACAGCTTTTAGTAGCTCCTTTGTATTTTTGAAGGAATGATTAAACATCATTAAATCCAAGCTAATGGCTCTTTCTCACAACTCCAGTGAATAAACAGTTTGCTGATTTAACTTCTGTTTTCTAAAGGAAGAGCAGAGTTTTACATTGATTTTGGGGGGAATAATTAATACCACTCTAAGCCTAGGGCACTTGTCCTTAAAACTTAAACATGGTTTTCATGTTTGTGTGGGTTTTAAGCACATAAACCCCCTCTTTGTTCTCCTCAGAGAGAAACAGCTCTCGAGATCAACCTGCTCCTTTGTACCCAGCGTGGCACTTGTGTTCCCATCGCGTTTCTCCAGCTGCAGAAGACACAACCGATTCTGCAGGGACGGGCAGTGAGGCCCTCCTGTTACACCAACCAACATACATTAAAGCACAGCTTGCTTCTGCATTAAATAGCAAACATCCCAAATACGACACCAACATTTCCATGCCATCAGCAAACGGTTTCACTCCACACCAACAACGTGGAAAGCAGCCACTAAGCAAGTAAAGAGTCACCCTCCCGATGTCCTCCTCCTCCTCAAATAAAACCAGCCTGTCCCTATTGATGCAGGTCCCTGGATGGAAGAGCTGCAGGCATCAGCGTGGGGCTGGAATGGGATGGTTTAGTTGGACCCTGACAGCTACGGGCAGCTGACTCCTTGGGTTCCCAAGCACTGTCCCACGAGCGGACGGGGTTTGCTTGTTCAGTAACACGCAATCCACTTGTGGTTAATTCACCTTTAGCCCTCTGGATCAGCCTAAACAATCCCTGCATTAGAACACAGCCTTTTCCCCTATTGCTTAAGGACTGGAAAACCCCTAAGCATCCAAAACCAGATCAGGTCGTCCCGTTCAGCAACACACCTATGGATACACACACAAACAGACACACAATGTGTTTAAATCAATCCTTAGATCTCTCCCTCCACCCAGAACCCCCCTGAACTATTAAAACCCCACAGTGAACACAAATGTGAAGCCCAATTAGTCAAAGGAGACATTAGCACCTCGTTGCCCTGAGCTACACAAACCTGCAGGGTAGGGAAGGCTTCACCCCGACTGTGATTGCTGAAGTTCAGCCTAAATGATTTCTTCCGATGCGCTCCAGTGCTGGATTTATGCAGATAATGTTCAAGCTAGAAGCCAGCCACAAATCTCTATCATTTCCTTAATACACAAGGCACTTGTTATTCAGCTGGAACACATTTAATATACAGCATAACGTGAAAGTCTAAACTATCTAAAATTAGTGGGTAGAGTTAACCGCAGCACCAGGCAAGAGGCTGAATGGGTCCCATCACACCGAAAGGATTTCATATAAACCACAGTTTTGCTCTTTGAGGAGAAGGAAAGCACATTTGTCACTAAGTGATTGGAAGGAAGTCAGGCTTAGAGACACGGATCCCTCCAGGAAAGCAGGGAACAAAGCTGCAGCAGTGCAGAAGCACAAACCAGCACTGACTGCCCTTCCCAGGACACTCCTTTCAGGACTCTGGGCTAAAAGCTCCTTAGCCCTCCATGTGCACACCCACCTCTCCAGGCTGCAAGGGCTCTTCTTGCACCGACTGCATTTAGAGCTCAAACCCTCCGACTGTCTCCAGAGGCTTTTCAGCAGCACGAGAGAGAGGGGCAGAATGTAATTATGGGACAGTATTTCTTAATCAAATCTAAGCCGCCCACTGCAAGTGAATGGGAAAATATGGTTGCAAGGCAATGCTTCTCAATCAAGTGCACGGCTCTGCCTTTCAGAGCGCATCAGGGAACGGAGCTGTGGTCACCATTCCTTAATCGGCTCAGCTGATGTCCTATACAGGATCTCAATGGAGGAATGCAGCTGTGGCCCATAACTCTTGACTTGATCTTCCATGGTTTGACTGAAAAGCCTGAAAAGCACGAAAAGCACATAAATGCACTAAGGCTTTTCTCCATTAAATTGGTTCTTTCTAAACCATCACTGGCTTCGGGGGGGGGGGGGGGGGGAAGGTTCTTTTTCAGTGCGCTTGGTTAGAGGCTGAGTGTAAAAGTTTGGGTGATATATACACACACTGAAGTGCACTACAATAGACCAGGCTATTATTTACTTGTAAAGACCACGACTGAGCGTGTTATTTAGGAGTTCCAGTCTTCTATAGGGAATCCTGCGCTCGAGGATGCGGCTTTCGCTTTGGCTAAAGGACCCTTTTGCACTTCACTGAATCACAACCACCCAAAAAGCATCCCTTTAACCAGATTTCTTTTCAAGGGTACGCTCACGACTGACACGTTAACACCTTTCCAGCGCGCTCATGCTAACGCTGAGCCGTCAGATCCCTGTATTCCAGTTCTCTGCCTGCAAACGTGGCTGAATTTCGCAGCCGAGGCAGCGCGACCAGACAGCAAGTGTGCACACGGCGGGGAGAAGCACAGAACGCAGCCGGTTTTCACACAGCTGCTGCGTTCTCCTTCTCCTTTCTCAGCAAAGTTCCTCAAAGGCCCCACTTCGCAGGGAATTCCATTGTAATTCCCGGGTTAAAGGGACTTACTGAGTGCGCCTGCTTTCAAAATCCCAAGTTTCCCATTTCCTGAGTGGTTTCGGGCTGCCGTGTGGGCTGTGTTGGTGGTGCAATAGTTAACCTACGCTCCTTACTATTGTGTAAGCAAAAAGCTAATCAACAACACAGCACAAAGCAGCCAAGTTTGATTGGTTTTCTAGCTATCTTATGGCTCCTAAAGCCACTAACTCGCGCTTAATGCCGCTGCAGAAAGTGAAGGGATTCTTCTTCCAAACCCAGAGCGTGCATTTTAATCCGTGCTATGAATTACTGCAAATACACCGATCATTAGCTTGGGACCACTTCGAAATCACTTCCCTCTGACACTGGCAAAGGGGAGAATCCCCACCTCCATTTCTACCTTCTCTCCCCTCGCTCCCACTTTAACCTGGTTTGTTCAGCGACGTAGCAGAGCTGCTCCATAGAAGCCCGTGAGCTGGGGCTGTAATTCAATGTCTTTTGAGCCATATACGACTTAACACCCTCTCACGAGCCATCTTGGATCGAAAGTCTCATAAGAACCAAAGTGAAGAGCATTAGCACTGGTATATGGGGCGATGTGAACACACAACGTGGGCATTCCGAGCTGGAAACCCCATTTTGGAATGGCACTGGTTAAACTCCTCGGATTTGCGTGGTGCACTCCAGAGCAAGGATCCGTTAAGGGTTTCGTGCTAACGAGGTTGCTTTCCCATTCACTGACATTGAAAGGGGGGGGGTGTATTTTCTATATAACCCGCATCAACTCAACAGCCTGTTCATGTGGTTAAGTGTTGAGGAAAGGTGAAGCGTTTCTACACCCAGCAATTAACAATAGGCTGCCGAGACAAGAACATCTCCGAAGGTTTCATTCCCCAAAGGAGAAATAAACCCCAACCAACACCAAAACCAAGCCTTGATGAAATATTCAAGATGAAAAACCACAAAGGATGTTAAACACAGGGCGAAACTTCCAGCGTCTGCAGGGATTCCTGCCGGAAATAAAGGGTCTTTTGGAGCATCTTCTACCACGTGAGTTGTGGCTCGAGCTGCCCCATCTTCCTGCTCCCCACTGCTGCACCCAATCACAGGCAAAGTCTTCAAACAACTTATCTTGGTGTCTCTGCTCGTTTCTACCAAAGAAATTTCACTATGGAAATGGCTAACAAAAGGAAAAAAGGCCAAGAAAAACAGGATCTCAAAGGACATATTCAGTAATTCACAGCAACTTCATCACTAGGGAAAGGGTTTCTTGTCACTCGTGCTGAGGAGCTGGGACAAACCCGAAACTACTTTGACAAAAGCCTATTAACAAGCGTGGTTTAGCACTGAAGACAACCAGAGAGCTGCAAACACACACGCACCAAGGGAAGGATTATGATCGGTCACAAGAGACCCGCTGCAGCAAGGACCTGCACTGGAGCCTTCTGCACCCGGGAGCAGAGTTGATCCACCAAGCTGAACATCCCAGCCAGCAGAACCGCTGTCATCAACAGCACAATACATAAAAGCAGATCCTTCGCCATTCCCTTCCAGTTTCCCAATCCAAGCACTGATCAGACCGAGCAGACGAGGCTCATCCCCCACCTCCCCATCCTCACAGGGCTCCAGCGTGTCTTGTCAACCCCAGGGCTCTGCATCCCTCACAGCCCCTGCAGTGACAGATTCTTTCCTAATGATCTTTGGGCACTAAATAGACCCCTGGTTTGGACGCAGTGGCTGCAGCCGTCCATAAACCGCTGCATTCGTGACTATTGTTAAACCCCGCTCCCGAACAAGCAAAATCCTTTGTAACAAACCAGAACTTGCACAAGACCAAGAATTACTCCAGGCCTGAAAAGCTGCCAACTTCAAACCCCCCTTCTCACTTGAAGTCGGCTCAGATGAGGAGGAGGAAGGATGAGGGGGGAAACAAACAAGTGTTCACCGCTTGTTTGAACGCTCGCAGACATCAAATGCCGCTCGTTTGGCAAGTCCTGTTCAAGGGTTTGCAGCTCAGCTATTTTCAAAGCAATTAAACCCAACACCAAACGCTTCTGGTGCCCTCGCTCCCTCTGTTTTTAACATCCTACCAACGTATCTGACAATCGTTCAACAACGGAGCCGCTGCTGAAGGCAGAGCCATAGCAATTCAGCGCGAAGCCCAGCGATGCTGCACGTAAACAGGGCATAACTCCAGACACTTCACTCCTTTAATCCAAGGGCAACTTTAATCCACAGTTCACACCCACATGGAGTTTATAGTCACAACTGCACTGATTTACCCGCTCTCATCCTCCCGCTCCGCATGCTCTTGTCCTCCTCCTCACATCCCATCCATCCGTTTCCTTTGCTCCAGCAGCAGCTCCCATCTCCTCTCCCTGACTCCCTATTTGTGCTTCCTGTTCCACCTCCTGATCACCCGGTTTAATCCGGTCCCTATTTCTCCCCTCGCCTTCACCACGAGAGCCATTGCTACTACATCAGGAGCAACAACTTCGAGTTGTGCCTGGGCGGAGGAAGCAGCAGCGCCCATCGCATCCTGCTCCACTCGCTCCTCAGGTTGCAGCAGCATCTCCTCCGAGGCACGGGTACAGGACAGGACCCAATTTGGGAACATTCCACGGAAAAAGAGCTCCGTTACTCCAAGAGCTCGCAGCATCTTTCCCTGGACAGAAGTACGAGGGGAGCTCTAAGTGAAGATGCTTCCCCCCTCCCCACCTTGTGTATTCCAAACCAAGTGGGTGCTGCAGACACCCATCAGTGCTCTCCCGACTGTACAGAGCTCCGGACCCATCATGCCCCCCATCCTCGTTGTTACCTCCTGCGCTGGGGGGGGGGGGGGGGGGGTGGGCGGCGGGAACACATAAACCCCCACATTATCATTATTTCGCTTTAAACAAACATGAACCAACACCCCATTCCCTATTCCCCATCCATAGGGAATGCATTATCCCTATTTTCTGGCCCTTCCCAAGCACACACAGGGCTTTATGGAGCAGTTTTTCCGCCCCCCCCCGCCGAAGCACTCACCGGGATGCGCCCCCCGCGCTGCGCCCGGCCCGGCCGCCAGGGGGCGGTAAAGCCGCCGTGAGGGGCCGGTACCGGGTGAAGGGGGGGGTCCGAGGGGGGGGGGGGGGGGGGGGGGCTCCCGCCTCTCCCGCGCCTCAACAAAGGGAAAGTTGCGGCTCCGCCGAGCCCGGCGCGGGGCTCCCCCCGCACACAAAGGCGGCGGGGGGGGGGGGGGGGCCGTGTGTGTGTGCGGGTCATGGTCCGCCTCACCCCCCCCCCCCCGATCACACCATGGGGCGGGGGGCGCGGGTGCACCGAGGACCCCTCAGCACCCTCCTCATAGTGGGGTGCCCCCCCTTCCCCCTCCCCCCCCCCTCCCTCAAGGGGGGGGTCTCAGCCCCCCCCCCGCCCCCCCCCCCCCGCCAACGGCCCCTTTATTTACCGCCATCATCAGCACGCGCGAGCTGTCACCCAGCGCGAGACACCCCGGCCGCCGCCGACCCCGCCCCCCTCCCCGCCCATTGGCTGCCCCCCGCGCTCCGCCCCGCCCCTCCGCGCCCCGCCCCGCCTCGCCATTGGCTGGAGCTCACGCCACACAGCGAGCGCGCCTTCCCGCCCCCCTCCCCTCCGCTCCTCCCCATTCAGAGCCGCTGCTTTACGCCAATTCCGTAGAGCGCTCCCAGCGCGCCGACGAGAGCCGCTTTGCGCAATCTACGCAGCAACGCCGGGACGGCTCCCCTCGGAGCTTTACGCACTTTGCGTATTCGCTAGGGTGGGCTCTTCAATGGCGCAGCGGGAGGGCAGCGCCGCGGGGCGGGGACGGCCCAGGCCCGGCCCCCGCCGGTGACGTAGCGGGCTTTGTGAATCGCAGGCTGAAGTTGGGCTGAGGCACAGGAGGGTAAATAAGGATGTTCCGGAGACAAAGGGGCTCGGAAAGGGGGTCCCGGGGGGGCTCCGAGGTGGTTGTGTGGAGCGGGAGGTACCCCACGGGTGATGGGGTTCTGAGGTGATGGGGGATGCGCCCCACAGCCCTGAGCACACTGTGATGGAGGTCACGGCCCCCTGGTCGCACACAGGAGCCATGAGGGGTGGAACGCGTTCGATCAGAGACAAAGGGAAGGATGGAGGCCGGGGCAAAGCCTGTCCCCCGCAAGGGGCAGCCACCCTCGGGGGTCACCTGTACCCATGGGGATAACTCACTTCTGCAGCCCTCGAGTACCGTCGGGGAGCGGGCAGGAACCTGCTCTCTGGCTCCATGACCGTGGACCGTGCAGCACAGCTCAGCGGCATCACACACACAGTTCCTCTGCATAGGGACCAGGTGTCCCCCTCATCTCATCCCAAGTAAGTTCTGAGGCAGAGCACTGCAATCTACTGCGACAAGCGGGAGGCAGGGCACAAAGACACTGCAGAGCCTCGGGGGCTCCTTCGCAGCCAAACCTTCCCATACACCCCCCTTCCTGGGAGCTCTGTTGTGTTTTCTCTACTCTATCCCTTTCTGGGGCTGTTCTGAGCCCACATGGGCACAGCAATGCAGTCACCCACCTCTCAACTCCACAGCTCCCCGCTGCAACAAGCCTGTAGCGCCTGCTAACAATTAGAAGCGATCACTAACGAGACCCTGAGGTCTCTGTGAAGCTCAGCAGTGTGCAGCTGTTATGGAAGTGTTTCCTCGTACAAAAATGGCACAAAACAGAACAAAAGCCGCAGTATCCCCAGGGTGGCAGCGAGACCCAGAGCATCCCTCTGCCACAGTGAGCCCGGTAATGTCAGCCTCTCCCTCCAGCTAAGAGGTGAGACCCACAGCCACACAATCACCAGTCCCCCCTTAGGTCAGGCTTCAACTCATGGGAAGCAACAACACTGCCAGTGAGGGGTGCAGAAGCAGAACAAGGGATCCACAGTGGTGCAGGACTGCAGCTTGGCCACCACTGCCTCTAGATCTGGTGTCTGTGAGAAAACACAGGGGAGCAATGGGAAAACAACCTTCCAGGCTGGGTTTGACAGGCGACATGAGGGTGGTTTTCAATCACACGGGCTCAATCCATTAATGTAACACCACTGAAAGCCCCCTGAAGACCTGTTAAGATGCAGACCAGTGCGTTGGAACCGTGTTAACCTGCCATAGTGATGCTGGGGGGGGGGGGCAGGACGAGGATTATTGCAGCTAATGAGATTGAAAACCCAAGTCATTTTGTCCATCAAGAAAGTAAAAAGCCCTGCAGTAAAAGCAGCCCCTCCTGGGGGGGGACGTGCTGATCCCCTCGCTCACAACTGCAGTCACAGCAACAGGCACTTGTGCTAAGACATAAAGGGCTCAGTCCTACCCACCCTCCATGCACGCTGACACCCATGGCTGCGAGGGGGTAACTGAAGGCAGAACGTAGCCCGAGGGGGCCTGGTTTATTCCTCTAGGAGCACTACAATGCCTTAGTAAGAGCATAAAGTCCCCAGAGATTCCCCACATTGGATGTCTTTGAAACACGTGAGCAGAGTTTTGACATCTCTGGCTACGGAACGCATCGCTCAGGAATCAATGAAGCATCAGCAATACTCAGCATACCCAATCTTAGCATTGAAAGGCCCTTTTTCCTTAACCTGAAGCCTTAAAATGGATAAACGGGACAGAAAGAGCCACCCCCACAAAGACTGCACTCTGTTTTCCCAGCCCCACCTCCCCATGTGGAACGGCAGCAGGTCAGATTCTCACTGCACCTCCACCCCTGCAAACGAACAGCCGCGCTAAAGGCAGCAGCCGTGGCACGAACTTGAGCTAAGAACTGCGAAAAGGCAGTGGCTTCAGCAGGCTGCAATCTCTGCCACGCTCACAGGACACTGTGGCATGGAGCACGGCTCATTAACCAGATCTCTCTGGACCAAGGGCTGGTTCAGTGTATTAAATGCCCATGCTAAGAGCTGGAGGCTCTCTAACGGTTATTTGGGCTCACGGGTATGAATGATCACCACAAAGAAGTCCTCTCTAAAGAACTCATTCCAGCTTCTTGCCCCCCTGTGCTGCTTCAGAAAGGAGAAGTCTCTTTAGGAGAAATCTTTCTGTTTTCCTTGCTCTTCCCACTCCTCAAGATCCCTCCTTACCCCATTAAACCCACTGAAGTCACGGGGATGTCTCAGATGAGCAGTGGTGTGCAGGGACAGGATACTTATCACCCACTCCCAGGCTGATCTATTTATTTATCACGAGGCTTCATCGATAGCATCTCCGAGGCAGATTTTAACGCTGCCATCAGACACAAAAGGCAAGCTAAGAATGCCATAGGAATGCAAGAATCCAGCTTTGCCACAGGGGAGTGAGTTTGTTTCAGGGGTGTAAACCCCTCGAACCAAATCCCAGAGAAAGCTCTGCAACGGAAGGTGTCAAAAAGCTGGCAATAAACCCTCCAAGGCAGCCCCATGCTGGCTGCGTGGAAAGACTCCACCTCCTCACAAAACACAGCTTTTTATTTCCATGGAAAATAAAGACACGTGGATATCCTGAAAAGTTTAGGGAAATCTCTGATTCAGTGCCTGCAAGGAGCATGGATTTGGCTGGAACTGCTCCTTTCCCTGCTGAGCACTAATCCCCCACATGAAGCGCTGGACAAAGAACCATCAGCATCACAAGCCCCATCCCAGACACGCTCAAAACCATGAAGGAGGCCAAGAAACACGCAGACAATTCCAGACCTTTGCTCTGAAACAGGGGAAAAGAGACCAGGAAGAAACACAGCACCTTGGGCCGCCTCCAGTGCTGCCTTTTGGAGGGTCCTGATCCCGTGGAAAAGAGGATGCAGTCATTCCAAAGCAGGTTCCCGGGGATCCTTTCACCTCATCCCGGCCACAGGCACCTGCTGCTGCTTGCGGATCTTGTTGAACAGCTCCATGTACTGCACCATGGTGTCTGACGGGCTGTAGATGCTGTCATGCTTGGTGCCGAACACGGAGGGGAGGCCGGGAGCGTGGCTCCCCATGAAGCTCTGCATGAACTCCATGAGCAGGCTCCAGCAGTCGTTGGCTATCACACAAGGGCAGTACTCCACCTGGCAATGGAAACCACAGCCCTGAACCTCAGCTGGGGCTGACAACGCGCTTCCCTCTGTCCACCGCACCAGAGGGGATGCTTTCCACAAAACCACCTGAGAATATTTAGCACGAAACAAAGACGGACAAATAGACATGAACAGGACATGCTGGGAACACAGAATCATGGAATGATTTGGGTTGGAAGGGACCTTAGAGCTCATCCACTTCCAACCCCCTGCCACGGGCAGGGACACCTTCCACTAGAGCAGCTTGCTCCCCATCCAGCCTGGCCTTGAGCACTGCCAGCGATGGGGCAGCCACAGCTCCTCTGGGCAACCTGAGAAGCAACTCTGGGCAATCCCAGCCTTGGGATTTAAGGACTTCAGTGGTTTACTGAGTCTGGTCCCAAACCAGCAGTAGCTGCTAATGCGAATCCTGGAGAAACTCCTAAGAGAAGCAGCCAGACTGCCTGCAAATCCCATCCTGAACTGGAGTTTAGGGTAAGCCAGGTTCTCTTTGACCCCGGCTCAAGAGCAGCACTAATGCTGCAACACGTGTGTTCAGCGCAGCAGAGGAAGGAGTCATTCCCTCTCCTTGCCGGCCAGGAAGGTGCAGGAGCAGCGGGATCATCAACTGTGGAGCAGGTAACGGGATCTGTGTGTTTAGAAAAGCATAACCTCTGTTTTTGACGGACTTTTCAGCACCTAATTCCCGGCTATCTTAAGGCACCAGTCCAGCGGGATGCCTGATCAACCTGCAGCATGCTCCTAAAGCCGCACATTGAGACTTTAAGCAGCTTTTGGCTTTGGTTATTGACACCTGACCGATGCAGAAGGCACAGGGGATTTCTCCTCTCACCAACATGGCATTCCCCTGCCTGTAGCTGTACTTCCGGCCCTTCACATTCAGCTTCTTACCTCCACCGATATCCCACGGGCACTGGGGCCCATGGTGACCGTGCCCACCTTCACCAGGAAGTCGCAGTACTGGTAGCGGGTGCCCCTGGTCTCTATCTTGTTGGCTTTGGCGTTCTGGAAGAAGCCTTTGAGCTTCACCATGAGGATGTCGAAGTTGGCATCCGCGATGAGGCAGGGGCCGCTCTCGAAGAGTGCGAAGCAGCTGAGGGGGTACTCGGAGTTGTGCATCACATACATCAGCTTCCCCGTCTGCCCTGGAAGAAAACCAACACTCCCGTGCTTGGAGGTGCTTTAAAGCACCATCTGGTTTAACCTTGTCCTCCGTCTGCCTTTAACCCCAGGGTGCCGCTCACATGCACGGTGTTATCAGCAAACAGATCGTGGGCTTGAGACTGAAAGCTAAAAAGGGGGACATCAACCAAACGTGCAGCTCGAGGGTAACACAGCAGCACCACCGGCAGACCGGAGGATGCGCTGGACCTGAGACCCCCGGTCAGCAAAGAGAAGAGAAGCCCCGATGCCCACCACTGACCCTGGGTGCCGATGGTGGACGCTGCCGTGTGGTACGTCTCGCAGTCCACGCAGAAGGTGCCTTGCTTCTCAGCCCCCAGCACCTCCAGCTTCCGCGTCAGGAGCTCCACCGTCTGCTGCACGCTCTTCCCCTCCGCCACCGGCACCTGCGACACGCTACACCGGGGGGAAAGGAGGGATGAGAGACGCGACAGCGGCCCCCCGGGGCCCCGTTCCCCACCGGCCCCCGGCCCCGCTACCAGGTCACCCCCATCCCGCCTGCACGGAGCCGCCGCCGGAAGGGGCCGCACCGCCGCGGCTCCGGAAGAGGCGGCTCCGGCGGCACACGCGGGGCCGCGGTGCTTCGGTCGCCAGCGCCATGCCCAAGGCTCGGCGGGCGCGGGGCCCCGGTGCGGCTCTGCCGCTGGCGGAGCAGATCCTGCAGGAGGCGGCCCCGCGGGCGCGGCGGGCGCAGGACGAGCCCGAGCCCGAGCCCGAGCCCGAGCCCGAGCCGGGCTATGTGGACGCGCGGCTGTCCCGGCGCATCCTGCAGCAGGCGCGGCGGCAGCAGGAGGAGCTGGAGGCCGAGCACGGCCCCGGCGCGCCCCAGCAGCGCGGCGCGGCGCTGGGTGAGCCCCCGGTCCCGGCCCCGGTCCCCAACGCGCGAGGCCCCGGGCTCAGCCAGCGCCGTTCCCCGCCGCAGGCCCCGGTTCCGACACGGAGGACGATGAGGAGTGGCCGTCGCTGGAGGCGGCGGCGGGGGGGCGCGGCGGGGAGGTGGCGGTGGACCCCGAGGACGAGGCGGCCATCGAGCGGTTCATGAACAAGAACCCTCCGCTGAGGTGAGTGCGGCCGCAGCAGGGACCGGGCCTGGGGATGCTGAGCACGGCCCCGACCCGCGCCAACCCCCCCAGGCGCACGCTGGCGGACATCATCCTGGGGAAGATCACGGAGAAGCAGACGGAGGTGGACACGGCACTGTCGGAGGGGTCCGGCTGCCCCATGCCCCAGCTCGACCCCCGCGTCCTGGAGGTCTACAGGGGGGTGCGAGAGGTGAGGCCACAGCAGCTCTGCCCCGTCACCGGTCCCTGTGGGATCACGTCGTGTTGGTCACTGAGCACCCAGACTGCTGCCGAGTGATGCTATGGGCATGATGCGATACCGGGATGGCTTGTCCTTACCGGAGATGCTTTGGCATGGTTGCTAAACAGGTCCTGGCCTTGGTGTCCAAACGTCACGGTTTAGACTTTATCTGCATCTTTTTAGGTGCTGTCCAAATACAGGAGTGGGAAACTCCCCAAGGCATTTAAAATCATTCCTGCTTTGTCCAACTGGGAGCAGATCCTCTACATCACGGAGCCGGAGGCATGGACAGCGGCTGCCATGTACCAGGCCACCAGGTGAGGTGGTCTCTGGGATGTTCTCCCTGTTTCTTTCCATAGCTGGAACCAGATTTGCAGCACCTGTCCCCTGCCTGGCTCCATCCTCACTCTGTGCTTTGCCTTTCCCAGGATATTCTCATCCAACCTGAAGGAGAGGATGGCCCAGCGGTTCTACAACCTGGTGCTGCTGCCGCGGGTCAGGGACGACATTGCAGAGTACAAGCGCCTCAATTTTCACCTCTACATGGCTCTGAAGAAGGCTCTGTTCAAACCAGCAGCTTGGTTCAAAGGTATTTGGGTTCTCTGGGAGGTCGGTGGCAGGTTAGGAACTGTCTTGGCTCTGATCTGGGTCTTGCCTGGCAACCTAAGGTTCAGGGCTGATGGGAGCTGCTGGAGGAGCTGTTCTTCCCTGGGTTCAGACGCGTCCCAGGGTGGGAGAAGGGGCGATATCACAGGGTTCTGCCTGCCGTGGTGAAGGACAGGAGCTGCCTGACGCTTCCTTTCCACAGGGATCCTCATCCCACTGTGCGAGTCGGGGACCTGCACGCTGCGGGAGGCCATCATCATCGGCAGCATCCTCACCAAGTGCTCCATCCCCGTCCTGCACTCCAGGTAAGGTGCTGGGCGGCAGAGCGTCTCCTTAGGGACCTTGGTGCAACGCTTGGGATCTCCCCTTCAGCATCTCGGGTTGGGATCCAAGGCTCAGCGTTACCGTTGCCATCTCTGCCCCCGTATCCCCACAGTGCGGCCATGCTGAAGCTCGCCGAGATGCCCTACAACGGCGCCAACAGCATCTTCCTGCGCCTGCTCATCGACAAGAAGTACGCGCTGCCCTTCCGTGTGGTGGATGCCCTCGTCTTCCACTTCCTGGCCTTCCGCACGGATCAGCGCGTCCTGCCCGTGCTGTGGCACCAGAGCTTCCTGGCCTTGGCCCAGCGCTACAAGGAGGACCTGTCCTCAGAGCAGAAGGAGGCTTTGCTCGAGCTGCTCAAGTTCCACAGCCATCCCCAGATCTCACCGGAGATCCGGAGGGAGCTGATGAACTCCAAGACTCGGGATGTGGAGGATCAGCAGCCTGCAGCCATGGAGTGAGCAGGGATGGGGGGGGAAAAGCCGCAGCCTGAGCTGCTCCCGGGATGCTGATGGATGCAGTTGGGAGCTCGGTGTGTGAGTGAAGCTGTGAGGAGTTGGGCAGGAGCATCCGGCCAGGATCCTGCTGCCCGGAGCGCTGTGCCCATAGAGCTGGACAGAACCTGGTGCCACCAGCACCAGGGAGGGTTTGGCTTGTTCCCGTGTTGGAAAATAAACCCGGAGCAGTGTCCATGGTTCTGGACCCACGGCTGCATCCTGCATGGTCCTACCCTGTCCTCCCCTACCCCATCCTGTCCCCAGCAGGTGGCAGAGCAAAGCCACCAACCCCAGGTACTGCAGAGCTGCAGCTTCAGTCACTCTGCTGGTGGTGTCCCCAGATCAAGGAGGGAGAAGGGACTCCTGTGCCCTCCCCTTCCCTTCCCAGGCCCTGGCTGTGGGTCATTCCCTCTGAGCAGCCCCTGCGTGGTTGGGGGGACAGGGTTGGGACCCCCACACTGTTCCCAGGGCCCAAACCCCCTCATGATGGGGAAAACCAGCCCATGCTGTTAGTGCCTGAGGGTTTCCTGAGGTCTTGGCCTTTGATCCCCCCATCCACCGCCTGTACCTTCCTTCTGCTGACTCCATCACCAGCGCTGCGCTTCCCCTGGGGATCCGCCACCAGTGACACTGCAGGGTTCATGCACGGCAAGCACCCCAAAACCAACACAGGGTCCCAAAGGCACGACCTGCACCGGGCTCTGCTGCTTCCTGTTGCTGCTCTCCAGTGCTGGCACCTTCTCCCATGGCAGCAGCAGCAGCTCAGTGCAGGAAGTGACAGGGGCTGGTTGCACCCCAAGTGCCTGCTCCTCAGCTTCCTGAGCTTTATCTCCTTTACAGCAGCCAGAAGCTGATGAGCACAGGCGATAGCTCTGGGCTCCTGCTGCACATCCAGCGAGTTGCCACCATGCAGCCACTGCTGCTGCTCCAGTGCTGCTCTATGGGCCTGGGTTTGGTTCCACATTCACCCACCAGCATCCCCGAGCTGCTCCAGGGCCTCAGCAAGCACAGTGCGATCCCCCTACGCGGGAGCTGGCTCCTGCTCCCCGCTTCATCCTGCCCCTGTGGCCCCAGGAGACATCAGGCGGGAGCCCACAGGGACCCCCCCACTGCCAGGGTCGCCCCATGGGGTGACTCAAGGCAGGGGCTCTATAAGGGAAGAGGAGGCCAAGCACAGCCCTGGGTCGCAAAGGGAAACCCCTGAGGCCTCCACGCTTGTTGAAAATACTTTATTGCAAATCCCAGACACCCCTCTCATGCTCCCAGCAGCGGGAATCTCGCCTGTGAACACCAAACCCGCTTTACTCTTAAATAAAACTCATTTTTATATATATATATGTATAAAAAAAGGACATTTCCTCTTGGACAGACAGGCTTCGGGCCCCCACTTGCAGGATTTGGCTCTCCTCATCCCAAGGAACGGCAGCCCATTTCCCACCTGGAAAGAGACTCTTTGTTTCTAGTGGCATCCATAAAGGAAGAGTTCTGCCTCCTCTTCCACATCCTCCAGGGACATCGGCCACGGAGCAGCACCAGTCAGCCTGCGTCAGCCCTGCAGGGTCTCTCTAGCTTCTCCTGGTTAATACAATTCTACACTTGAAGGGGGCTCTCTTAGGAAAGCAGCATTAGTTTTTGCTGGGTTTTCTTTTTTCTAGAACCACTTTATCAAAACTAACAGACGGGATCAACAAGACACAAAAAGCAGGAATTGCTTCTCAAGTGCGCAGCAAAATCTCCACCTTCCCACTCGGATCCGTGCGGGATTTACTCGGCTCCCGGCCCCGAGGCGTGGAGATGCAGCTCAGACTATAGCAGCAAATGTATTTCTTCAACCCTAGTCTGATCTAAGCTACCCAAACCACCAACCAGCCTCCAAGTGCGGCTCCCACTGTGCAGGGAGCTCGGGAAGGGGATGAAGGGTGAAGGCACTCAAAGGGGAAGGAGAGGAGAGCAGCAAAGCCCCCACCAGGGAACTCCAACTCTTCCCTCCCCATCCCCAGCAGTTAACAATAAATTAAGCAGCCTCAGCAGGCCCAAGCCTCACCTGAGGCTGCTGCCCAAGGAGAGGGCTTCGCTCCTGCTGTCCCCAAGCAAGACAAACCCCCCCCAACCCCAAACCTAATGGCAAGAAGAAACAAGCCCCACGTTTTGCCCTTCAAGCAGAAGCAGCAAAGCCACCCCCCCCCCCCCCCAGAGCCAGAGCCCTCTGGCATGAAGCAATGGGGACCCAGGGTTACTGGGCCCCTGCTTCCTCCTCCAGACCCTCAGTTCTCTCCCTCAAGCCATGTGGGGCTGCAGCCTCGGGAGGGAGTTGAAGGATATAAGGAGTCAGGTCAGGTATCCAGGGTAGGAGGCTCTCCATGATCGATGGCCCACACAGGGCTGGAAGTCATCACAGTGAACCCCCCGAGGAGGTGGCAAACAGGAAAGTGAACTGCGAAACACTTTACAACTTCATTTTGGGTCCCGCTGCCCATTCCCAACAATTCCTGCGCCCTGGCATCACCCAGCAACGGTCGCTTCACCCCAGCTACCTGCAGCACTGAGAACCAGCATCCAGCTCCGCCAGATCCCGCTCCACGCTGCCTGTGAGTGGAGCGCATCCATCAGCAGGGGGGGATGCAGCGACCCTTGGGCGTGCAGGGCCCGATGCAGCGGGGCTGGGCTCTGGGGACGTGGTCACAGGTTGATGTCCGTGACGTCTGTCGGCGTGCCGGTGGGCTGGCTGCCCGGGTACGCGGCGCTCTTGGAGGCCCGGAGCTCCTGCGGGGTTTGGGATGCCTGCTTCAGGCTCTCGGCTAAGGCTGCCTCGATCTGCTCCTGACAGGCCTTCAGGCAGTCCTGCGGGAGAGGGAGCGACACGAGAGGCCTCAGTTCTCTGCCTTCCAAGCAGCTCTGGGCTTCACGTCTGGCCCATGGAGCATCTAAACACAAAGCAAAGAAGCCTTTCTCCAACCAGGGGCATCTCCGGCTTATCTGTGCTTTAGGCCCCGGGTTCTGGTTGCCTTCTCCCTGCCTGAACACGTCCTTAGGGAACAGACATTGTGCCCATCAGAGCTTCCAAGAGGATCTGTGCTCACGCCTGATCCGCTCCATCCCCATGCGGGCGGGTGTCAGCCTTTACAGGGGCCCAACAGCCACAGCACCGCGCACCTGGGTCCTTACTACACTAAAGCAGCGGCCCCGTAGCTTCTCGCAAGGTTTTTACCCTCCTGCTCGCCCTCTGTGACCTGCCCCCGGCGCTGGGGACATCCCAGACCCCAAAGAGGAAGGCGCAGGGGGCTGCGAGGAGGGGACTTTATTACAAACCCATTTCTTACAATGAATTGAATCGCCCTCCCCGTTTTCTCCCCACACGAGCTGCCATCAGGAGGGAACTCCTCCCCTTGGACACCAGGAGCCATAGGAGCCATTGCAGCCCGGCTCCTGGACCCACTGAGGGCCGCGAGGTGACGTTTCGCACCCCAGGGCTGGAGCTGGACGCGGGCGCCCGTTGGGGACCGTCACCCACCGAAATCTCTTACCAGGAATCACCGGCGGTTCTTAGAAACTGACAGAGGATGTGGTGAGTGAAAATAGCAACAGCCTCCTCCCTGCCCGCTTCCCAGCACCCCCGGCCCGGGCAATAGCACACAAACACAGCCTGGGTTGGGTGGGAAGGGACCCTAAAGCTCCTCCAGCTCCAACCCCTGCCATGGGCAGGGACACCTTCCATAGAGCAGCTTGCTCCAAGCCCCTGTGTCCAACCTGGCCTTGAACACTGCCAGGGATGGGGCAGCCCCTTGGCCGTGCACAGCCCCGCTCCCCAAGGCTGGAGCTGCCTGGGCCCTCTCCAGTGGGCAGGGAGGGCAGCAGAGATGCTCCTGGGCTCCATTCCAGCTCCCAACTCGGTGCCTTCCCTGCTTCCCACCTGTCCCCTGCCCCAGCCCCTGCCCCATTCACCACAACAGCAGCTTGGGAGCAGCCGGTGGCTCTGCTTTGAAGGGCTCCGGCAAACAAAACAGCTTAAAGCTGCACGCAGGGATCAGGACCCCCCCTGCCCGTCCCTCCCTGCATGGACAAAGCCTCAGCGCAGCCACCGGCACCTTCCAGCTCCCAGCGCTGGTGTCAGGGGACTGAAACCGACCCCGTGCCCGGCTGCTGCCTTAGGGCTGGGGCAGGATTGATCAAAAGGGGCCCCTGGCATGAGAAAGGCTCTGGATTACATCCTGCAGTGGGAATGAGCTGGAAACAGGCAGCCCGGCGGGGTCCCCCTGCCCCATCCAAAGGGCAGTGGAGGGGCCGGCTCCCACCACCCCAATATCCCCAGCAAAGCCCCTGCATCCTGAACCTCCCCTGCGCTCCTGACCCCCTTCCCATGGGAGCCTGGGCACCTGCAACCAGACACCGGTGGAGGTGAGCAGATGCCGAGCTGGGCTTCTCCCTCTGCCCTGTCCCACCTCGTCAACCTGATCCCACCACCACCTGCCTGTGCAGGGAACAGACCTTCCCCTTTGTGCTGCTTTTCAAAGGCTCCGCGCTTGCCACAGGACTGAGGCTGGTGGCTGCGTTTAGAGATGCTCACGCAGCTCTAGGCACTCCTCAAACCAAGACCAGCTTCAGCAGGAAGAGCCTGACCTCATCGAATCAGACATCAACCAGGTTGGAAAAGACCTTTAAGTCCAACCACTGCCCAGCACTGCCATGGCCACCACTAACCCGTGGCACTGAGGCCTCGTCTCCACGGTGTGTGAGCACTCGCAGGGACGGTGGCTCCAGCCCTGCCCTGGGCAGCTGTTCCAATGCTGAGCACCCTCTGGGGCAGGACTTGGTCCTCATCTCCATCTAAACCTCCCCTGGCGCAGCTTGAGGCCATTTCCTCTTGCCCCATCCAAGAGGAGCAGGCAGGAGCAGGCAGGGGTTCCCTGGACACTCACCACCTCGGTGCCGGTGATGCTGGCCAGGAGCTCGGTCATGGCCTCGCTGCTGAAGTCACTCACAGAGACCGTGAGGCCGTGGATGGCGGCTCCGATGCTCCCCGTGGCAATCATGGATGGGGGGTACATGGCAAAAGTGTAGTCTAGAGCCAGGACAGGGATGCAGGGGTGGGAAGAAGCAACAGTTAGTAAGGGCCGGCAGTTTCCTTGGGAGCCCAGAGGGATCAGACCAAGGCGTCTCTCCCACTTGGCACAGAAACCACAGGAGCACAGAATGCTCTGGGTGGGAAGGGACATCCAAGCTCCCTGCCCGCAGCACCCCAGGGCGGCTGCAGCAGGAGCAGGCACCCACCTGTAGCACACAGGGCGATGAAGGTCTGTGCGTGTTTCTTCACCAGCTCCATCTTGTCCTTTGGCAGTGGGAGGCGACAGAGGATGTAAGCCAGGAAGTCATTGGCGATCACTGACACCAGGTCCCACTTTAGCTTCTCCAGGACCAGAATCTCCCAATCCTGTGGGATCAGAGGGACAGCATGTTATACAGTGGGGCTGGGGCAGGCTCAGTGGATTCAAGGGCAGACAGGACGTGGGCTTGGGGAAGGGACAGTAGAGCAGTGCAATCCAGGAGGCAGGGAAGAAAAGAGGGAATATCCCTGCTCTGCAGCTGTGGCACAAACCCAGCCTTGAGCTGGTGCAAAGCCAGGAGCAAAGAGCAGCACAGGAAGTGACAGATCTGGCTTCTCTTCCCAAGGAGCAGTGGGATTAGTCTTTAACACTGCTCTGCTTTGCCCACAGAGGAAAAAGCAGAGCAAGGAGCAGTAGGCACCATTCCCATATTCCTTCATCACTCCCAGTTAGGTGCTGGGTGCTGCCATTGTCTCCATCCGTGTTGTGATGCTCTAAGCATCGGAGCAGAGATTTCTGCAGTATCCTTCCTGGGCAATGTGCAAGCTGGGAAGAGATGATGGGAAGGCTGAGCTCCCCCCTTGATTCCAGCTGCTCCTCTCATCTCTTCCAGCACTGGGCATTAGACCCAACACCAAGCACTTGGCAGCAGCATCACCCAGCAAGGCCTGGTGGTACCACAGTGGTACCACAGCACCCATCCAGCAAGGGCAGCCCCACAATTAGAGCCTTAGCACCAGATCTGGGTGCCAGCATTCAGCTCCCTGCTCTGCCATCAGTGTCAAGGTCTATGTGACTCAGCTACAGCAGCAGCTGAATGCAGCTCAGACACCCCATGTCCTCCCCTCGCCAGCAGGGACAGTGGCCCTGCAGGAGCTGAAGCTCCAGGTCTGGAAGGCCAGAGCTGAACTGGGATTTGTATGGGGTATCTCCATGTCAGGCCCTGCTCCTCCCCAGCAGAGCAGCTATTCTTTCCCCAGCAGTTTAGGATTACAAGGGCAGTGCTGCTCACCAGGGGCTGCACAGCAGATGGGGCTGAAGAAGTGAGATTTTCCTAAGGGCACAGCTTCATTTTCTCCCTTCATTTCTTAAGCCCACGCTTCCCCCTTACACAACAGCACCCTTTGGAGTTGCTCAAACTGCAGCATTGCTCAACCTGCTCAACCCCCTGCGAGGCCAAACGTGCCATTGCTCTCCCTGCACCGGGACACGCTGCTCTCCCACAGGGATGCCAGCCTGCCAGGCCCAATCCACAGGGTAAAAGCAAGAAGAAACCTGGTGCTGAGCTCCAGAGCCTGAGGATCACAGCACAGGTCACTGAGTGCTTGGTTCAGCTTGGGGATGGGAACAGAGGGACTGGAACAGCGATAGGGCTTGGGGAGAACACACCAGCGGTTAAACTGCAGGAACACAGCAAGGACAGAACCCCTGGAGATGGAGAGCTCCATGCGTTGTCCCTGTCACTCATCTGGAACTCGCCAATGGCAGGGAAAGGCAGCCGCTGGCTCCTGCATCAGCCCAGTTTCCTGGGAAGGGGCCCAGGACACTGCTGACACCTTCAGCATCACTGCCCAAGGGTGAGAGATGGAGGCAGCTCCATAGAGAAGGTCAAAAGGAGGACTTGGAGATGGCTGCTCCCAAAGGGGATCACCACACCCCAGAGGAGAGCCTCTGAGCAGAGGCAGCACCAACCCAGCACCATCTGGGCTCTTGCTCTTTAGGCCTATCCTCCCAGAGCATGCGGTGCCCACGCTGGTGTGGCAGAGCTCTTGGCCTGCTGGGACACATTCTGTCCTAAGGAGAAGAGCCAGGGTGCAGAGCAGCTCAGCCATGGGGAGCTCAGGGAAGCCTCTCCTGCCAAACCACTCTGCTCCTCTCCTGCTATCCCTGGGGACTTCCCACTGTCCCAGCAGCGTGTCTGCATCCCTGAATCCCCTCATCTGTGGGAGAAGCAGAACAAAAGCTGCAGGAGACAGCTCTGCGCCTGCAAACATCCTCTTCCTGGCATTCTGTTTTGCACTAAGTGAATCAGTCTCTGCCCAGCTAATGAGAGAGAGGAGGAAAAGTGGGAAATGTCCCTTTGTTTCTGTGGCCTGCAGAGCCCATCCTCCTCATGCAAGGGCTGCAGGCTGCCCACTGAGCACCCCAGAGCTGGGAATGCACCAGTTCCCCGGGTGAAGCTCTCCAGACCTGGCCAGCATCTCCAAGCTGGAACTGCACAGCAGCCAAGCTTCCCCCTGAGGCTCCTGGCTGCATCCCACACAAACAAGGGGAAAGCAGTGACCATCTCCCATTGCCTGACAAGGGGATCTCGGAGCACTGCCCTGCTGCAGCCAAATGGCCCAAGCCCCGGTGCTGCTGCACCCTCTCGCTGGCAGCTTCAAGGCCCAGGCAGAGACTGGTTTACTCCATGTAGAGCTCTGCAATCCCAGCCTGGGCTGGGACAGCCCCAGCGCCCTCTCCTCATGCAGTGACAGTCACTGTGTTCACCCCTCACCCCCCTGTGCCTAAGGGAGCGTGTGAGAACCCCTCGGGTGAAGCCCAGCACCCCCCTGCAGCAGCACTGCCTGCAGGAGGAAAGGAAGCTGCGCTCGAGTTTGTCACCCCACTTGATAAGGTGCCACCTCACATGAGCACAGGCTCGATGAGACACTGCCTGATGTGCGTTCCAGCTGACTCAAAGAGGGTGGAAGATGCTGCTGGTGCTCTTTGGCACGCACCCAAGCCAGTGCTGAGACACAGCTACAGGAATGAGCAGCCATGAAAGTCCATTTGCAAGTGTTTAACGTGGGGCAAGTGTTTGTTTCCAGTGTTCAAGGCTGAGAAGGTGTCAACGTCAGGTGCAGGAACAGCCACATCCATCCGAGCAGAAGGTAAAGCAGTGAAATATGAGTGTGATGGGAAGTGCTCCTGAGGGCTTTGCTAGGCAATACCTGGCAGCTTGCAAACGGGACCTTAGGTGAAGGATTTCAGCAGCAAGCCAATGCACTGGGAGCAAACCAGAGATGAAGGTGACCTACAGCTGCTCTCCCAACCTCACAGCAGCTCAACAAGCCTCTTGCAGAGGCCAGAAAAGCCTTGATACGAAAAGAGAGCTGGATTAGATAACGCCCTCGACGGAAATCCAACTTCCTCCAACTGGACAAGCCCCTCGTTGCATCATTTCCTTCTCCCTAGAATAACTTCACCAAGATTCTGTTTCAGATGTGGCCCTTCGGAAGCGCTGAGCTGGTGTCGAGCATCCCGGCAAGAGGAGGAAGCAAACCACTGGGAATGGGAGGCAGCTTCCTCTGCAAGGCCAGAGGATGCGCTGGAAGCCGGAATGGCAGCGATCCGTGAGAAGGGGCCAGGACACACCATTGTCCAAACCTCAATGAAGAAGCTCCCTTTCCCCTCCCCACCCTTTTCCACTACAAGACTGTGAAAGAGAAGTGACATTAGCACAGAGGAAAAGAGCGGCTCACCCAGGTTTTGTAATCGGGGTATTAACTCTTGCCAGGGCCCAAAGCAAAGACAAACCCTTCATGGATCTTCAGATGTTACTTCCACTCCCTCTCTACAATGGGGAGCAGTGGGAGACTGGAGCAAGATCTGCTCCAAACAGGGCTAAGCATCCACCAAAGGCAAGCCGGGTGGTGGGCAGGAAAGGATGATCCTGGGCTGTGCAGCATCTCCTGCCCAGACATCCGCAAACACCTCAGGGCTGTGGCTGCTCGTGGTGCCTTTGCTGAACACCGGGAATAAACCCCTGCTCTTTCCCCTTGGGAAAGGGAAAAGGGATCCTACGTGCCTGGAAAAGCTCTCTTTGGCCATCCCAAGAGGGTACTCTTGATCCCCAAAATGAAGCCATTCTTGTCCATCTCCACTGCCTGTTCTGGAGCAAGAGCCAAGGAAAGGCTCCAAAGATGTTGCATGGGCTCTGCCTGCCCCACATCTCCTCATTGCTCTCATACAGAAGCTACAAAGACAGCTCAAGATTGAACCGAATACAACCAACCTCACTGAGAATAAAGCACCAAAGACATCAGAATGAAGCACAGGAGAGGTGCGGAGGGCAGGGGGGTTCTCAGCCTTCTCTGGCACTTGGAAAACCCACGTTCACAGCAGAGTTCCCCAGTTACCAGAACTGCCTTCCGATTCACACCTGAAAGTGCTGTGGGTTCCCTCCCACCCCGGGGGATCATCTCACCCCCCGTCAGCCCCCCCAGGAGGTGCTTTATGAGGCTCTGACTAACCCCGAGAACCTCCCGTAGGCAAACGGTCTCCAGGGTGTTTGTCACTCGGAGCGGGGAGGCCGCTTCCTCCTCAGCTACCGGCACAAAAGGCCCCCAGGAAAGGGGTTCTGCAATTTCCACCCCGCCTGGCAAAGCTGAACTCAAGAGCTTTGGATCTCCGCTTTAAACGTACATCAGCCTTGAGGCTGATTTTACCGGTTAACTTTCCACTTGAAGCTTCATTTCCCCCCCGGTGCGTGGAAATGAGTCCGCCGCATCACAGCTTCCCACGGCAGAGAGGAGGGAAAGGACTTCGCCAACAGACATCACACCCAGCAGGGCAAGGAGGAGGAAAGGTTGGTTGGGGAATGCAGAGGAAGGTGAAGTGGGGAAAGGAGAGGAGGAGGAGGCATGGAGGCAGGGATGCTGCCAAGCAGCAGGATGCAGGAGATAAGAGCGCTGGGAGGAGGTAGAGGGCTCTTTGAGATAGGGGTGGTTACCACGAGCTGCTGAGGCGTGATGGAGTTGTCTGTGTAGATGCAGAGCTTCTCCACGGTCAGGGGCATGGTTTCTCGCAGCTTGGAGGCCAGGAGCATGCAGACTGCTCCCAGGAGCTGCAAGTGGCTCTTCTGCACGGGGACTGAGGACAGGTAGCGATCCACGTAGTTCATGGCCAAGGGGAAGACCTCTTCTTCACACTTCTGCTCCTCACACACCTAATGACAACCAGAAAAGGAGGTTTTAATGAGCACAGGACTCCCCAGAGCCTGCCTGCGCCACAGCTTCAAAGCACCTGGTTGTGATGGAGTTTCACACTGTATCTACAGGGCTTTGAAGGCACCTTAGAGCTAAGGAGTAAATTAGCTGCAGGCGTTAAGCCCATGATCTGGGGGGGATTACACCCAGCTGGAGATGGAACAGGGCAATTCCACCTGAAGTGGTGCAGAGACACAAGAAGAATCAATGGCAGAGCCCCAAAGTCCTCCTCCCTTGGCCAATTGTACCACAACCATGACCAGAATGCAGGAGCCCTGCGTTTCATCCTCTGCTCTTATTTCTCAACCAGTATCAAAACACTTGTCATATTTTACTTCCTTCTTTCAATGCAACCATAAAAAACACTGTGGTTTCTCCTCACAGAGCAGCCAATGCCACCATCCTCCTTCCAGCAGCACCGGGGACACTGACATGCAAGGTCACCATCACTGCCAAGTGTCATCTGCCTCTTGACTGCCCATAGGGCTTCACAGGAACAGGCTCCAAAGCACCACTCCCTCAACCACCCTTTTCAGAAAGGGAATTGCAGAAACAGAACAATAATAGGAGGGAAAGGGAAAAAAACCCAACTTTAAAAGCAAGACGCTCATTATTTCCTTTGACAGAAGCAGCTTTTGCAGCAGCAGTGGGGTGGGGAGCAGGCAGGCTCTATCTCACGTCATTTGTCCTTTGCAGATCTGTTCTTTCTCTATTGAAGCTCTGGCCATCTCACGAAGAGGCCCATGAGATTCCCTCCCTGACCCCCCAGAACTACATCCCGCAGAGAGCCCCATTCAGTTTGGATTTAGGGAAGTAAATAGTAGTGGTGTTGCTTTCCCCCTTTGAGTGGGCACTTTCAGCCCTGCCCAAGCACTGTTGAGCTCTGCCCAGTTTTGGGGAGCAGGAAGCAAACGGGGGTGACAGCAGCACGGCAGGAATGGCACTTGGTCCACAACAACCCCATGCAACGCTCCAGGTGTGGGGAAAAGGGCTTGTGAAGGGCCTGGAGCACAGTGTGATGGGGAAGGGCTGAGGGACCTGGGGGGTGTCAGTCTGGAGAAGAGAAAGCTCAGGGGGGACCTTATGGCTCCCTACAACTGCCTGAGAGGAGGATGGAGCCAGGAGGGGCTGGGCTCTGCTCCCAAGGAACAAGGGATGGGACAAGAGGAAACGGCCTCAAGCTGCACCAGGGCAGGTTTGGATGGAGCTGAGGAACAACTCCTTCCCCAGAGGGTGCTCAGCATTGGAACAGGCTGCCCGGGGCAGGGCTGCAGTCACCGTCCCTGCGAGTGCTCACACACCCTGGAGACGGGGCCCTCAGTGCCATGGGTTAGCGGTGGCCTTGGAAGTGCTGGGGAACGGTTGGACCGGATGGGCTTAAAGGTGTTTTACAAGGGAGCTGGAGCTGTGATTCCAAGAGCAGCGGGCACACACATACCGCCCTGCTGCAGGCTCCTTCCTCACCCAGCAACTCCCCCAGACCGGAGACCCGACCTCCGGCACACCCCGAGCCCTGAGGCTTCGGGGCTTTCCTGTCCCCTGGATCGTCCCTCGCACCCCGAGCCTCCAGCAAACAGGGGGGATACTCCTGCCCCACGACGCGGCTGGAGTGGGGGTGCCCGTACCTCCAGCATCCAGAAAGCCAGCATCTTCCGCATGTAGGGCTTGATCTCCCGCTGCACGCAGTGGAAGTAGGAGGCGCGGGGGCTGTAGCGCTCCTCCAGGCTCAGCAGGTTCTGCAGCACCCGCCGGTCCCCCAGGAGCCGCGGGTCGTGCTCGGCGCGGGGCACGCGGGGCACCGCTTCCACGCACAGCAGCTCCATGGGCGCGGGCGGGGAAGGGAAGGGAAGGGAAGGCTCGGGACGCGGTGAGCGCGGGAGCTCCGCACCGGCTCCGCGGGCGCCGGGAACTGGCGGCGCTCGGAGGGGGCGGAGCCACCGCCCGGCCCGTCCCGACCCGCGCGCCCCGGGGAGGGCGGAGCCACCGCCGCCTCCAGCCAATCAGCGGGCCGAGCGGCAGAAGCGCGCCGAAAGCTGGCGGTGGCCACGCCTCCCGGGGGCGGGGCGAGAGGCGCGCCGGCGGGCTGACTGCACGTGGGGCGGCGGCGGGGCCGCTGCTGCCATGTTGGAGCGGAGGGGGAGCGGACACCGGGACCGGGCGGCCCCGGGGCTCGTCCCCGTCCCCCCCCCCCCCCGGTACCCCCTTCGCTTGCAGGGGCCGCTCTGCGCAGGGCAGGCAGAATGCAGAGGGACAGCGCGGGCGCTGCTGTCAGCCCAACCTCCACAGGTCTAAAAGCAGTTAATTCACTATTTACTCCTCTATCTTTTTTTTTCGTGTGTGTCTGCCCGAAGTCCTTCAAGGCTATGAAAACAATCAGCTGTGTACATACTTGGAGCCGGTCCCTACAAAGGCTTCAACAAGTTCCCCTCGCGTTACTCCTGGTGCAGCTCCACAGGAGATAGCGACCTCAGTGTCTGCCCAGATAAGGGTTTGTCAGGCTTGGCTGGGTTTTCCGAATAATTAACAATTGTTTGGAAATGCCTTTGCAAACTGTACACTGAGCAGCCAGTTCCTCTGGGAATTTCAAAGTCTTTGGGGTCAGTTTGCACTGACTTCCACAGTGCAGGATTTGCTCTGTGCTGGTACCTGAGTTTGGTGCGGGTTGACCCAGCAGTAATTGCTTTCTAGGCTGAGAAGATGAAGGCCGTCACTCGGGACACGTTGCTCTGATATGGTTTATACCATACAACAATTCTCTAACTGGAAGGGGGAATGGATTGCCTTCAAACCTGCAAAATAAAAGCTCCTCAGATTAGCTCAGGGGTCTGTTTTTAATGCGAGCTCCCAATCCCAGCTCCAAAAGCAAGCTGCCTGATGGAATGACCAGCCTGGATAAACCTCCTCGGCACTGGGATGGTGCTGCAATGCAGCATTTGCAGCAGCAGCTGGAACCAAATGATTCTAATCACAAATGGGAGAGGTGGGACCAGCAGCAGCTCCTGCTCCGGGCTCCCACAGCCACTCCTGGCTGCCCACCCAGCAGTGGTTCCATTGTGCATGGCCCTGTTCATCAGTTCCCAGCGCAGGATGCCTGGGCACAGGGAATGGGATGGACACAAGCCCAAATTCTACAGCAGGAATCCTGCAGCCCTTGGAGAGCAGGCTGCTCCTGTTCAGAAAGGAAACGGAGCAATGGGATTTGGAACAAGGAAGGACCTTCAGGACGCAGCACCATACAAAGGGGACTCAGTGGAACACCCAACTTGTTGTGCTGGGGTATCCCTCACTAGATACACATGTAACATGGTTTTAAGCCAAGGACCAAAGCACCAAAGAAGCGATGTGCCACAACAGCCATTCCCCCTCCCACAAGTCACTTCTCGGGCTGTCATTTTGACACATTTAGTACTTTCCCTGCATTTTCAGGCATCTAAAAAGAGTCTCTTAATGCAGAACAAAAGCACCAAATTAATAAGCTTTAAGTAAAACAAGACTGAAGCCTTTGTTCTCCCTCCTCGGGATTTCTGTTGTTGTTGCAAATGGAAAACATCTTTTTGATCAGAGGTTGAGAGGTTCCACCCGTGACAGTGAACACAGGTCACACACAGAACACACACCAGAATCCCCTTTCTACACATGGCTTTGGTTTTCTGCAAGGGATATGACACTGCCTGAGAACATCCAGCAGGGAGATGGGAACTGGAGCAAGAAGAGGGGGTGAACAGATTGATCCCATCCCTGCTGTTTGAAATGAAAAAGAGGGATTTGAGAGGAGATTCTCCCATCCCTTTCCCCACTTCCTTTCACCTTACAAATAAATCTTCAGTGGTGTGGGCAAGAAACATCTGAAGAAGCTATGAGATACATGTCTGTGGACCAGTCAGCTGCTTTCAATCTGGGAGACCCCCCCGGCTCTTTCATTGTGAGCAGCATCCCCCACTTGTGAGGGGAAGAGAAGGGCCCCATGGCCCACATTTATAGTAAAAATAGACAGCAGCTATTTGCTTTAGTCAGGCAAAGGGAAACCACAGCACTTGGGTTCTTGGTCCTTCTGGTTTTTGGGCTGTGCCTGTTGAAATGGAAAGTTCTAGGCCTTTTCCCAGACTTGATGGTCGTTGTCCCAGTGCCTGGGACACCACTGGGCACGGCGGCCACCGCGCACCCAGCGGCACAACAGGGCCTGTTGCACAAGGAAGTGTTCCGTCCGGATGATGACTTGGCAAAAGCGAGGCCTCTGCAAGCCACAGGATCAGGCTGGAAAGGGCAAATTACAGCCTGTGGGTATCCCAAAAAGCCTCTTGTGTGGGTGTGCGGAGGGAAAAGAGAAAATTCCAGGAAAGCCCAATTTTGGTGGCTGCTGTGCAGAGATAGGCAGCTTCCTGGCTTTGGCAACATCAGGAAAGGAAATTCCTTCCGAGTGAACTTTAAAACCCCTGATGGGCTCCAGACTTCCAGGATCTCCAACCAGCAGCGTTGTTCTTCGCTGAGTCATAAGGGAGGGCATTTTTGGGGTATGTTGATGATGAATTTAAAAGAGGGACCAGCAACTGGAGCTTTTAAAGGGGCAGTGAGGATGCTGGACTGATTCTGAGGGGCTGCTGGTGTCATTTGTAGGGATGGCCATTCAACAGGAACATGTCCATAAGGTCTTTGCTCCAGGAGGTTTCTATCCATGTCACTGTCTGGCCATGCAGGCTGTCAGCCAGCATGATTTGCACCTTTTCTGCACTGGTTTCTATGTCTTTTATATCTACCTTCAGCCCAATTTTGATCTACCAAGAGCTGAGCGCTCTTCCTCCTGGGTCATATTGTGACCATGGTATCATCGGTGACAGTGAAATGAAACTACTTAACATACACCAAGGACTTGAAAACCAAATCCAATGAGCAAAAAACTATATCATTTGCTAGAGGAAATCCCCCAAAGCGAATGAAAACCAGGTACCATTATGTGAATGTGTGAGAAGGGGGGAAGATGGTATTTTGCTCTTTATGGTTTGATGATTCCAAAGCACTTCAAACATAGAATCCCAGCCTGGTTTGGGTTGGAAGGGACCTCAAAGCTCCTCCAGTTCCCACCCCTGCCACGGGCAGGGACACCTTCCATAGAGCAGCTTGCTCCAAGCCCCTGTGTCCAACCTGGCCTTGAACACTGCCAGGGATGGGGCAGCCACAGCTTCTCTGGGCACCCTGTGCCAGCGCCTCAGCACCCTCACAGGGAAGAACTTGTGCCTCAGAGCTCATCTCAGTCTCCCCTCTGGCAGGTTAAAGCCATTCCCCTTGTCCCGTCCCTACGTGCCCTTGTCCAAATCCCCCTTTGTATCTCCTGTAGAACCCCTTTAGCTATTGGCAAACTGTTCTATTATATTTTACACCCATTTTTCCCTAAAGGGGAGAGATTTTGCAGCTATTCCCAGCAGGACCAAGGGCTGTGGCACACAAGGGCTGGTGAGGATGGAGCAGAGGAGCAGGTCAGGCCTGGGTGCACGAGTTGCATGGGCATGGGGAGCTGAGGCTTTCCTGCACTCGGTCCCATGCTCAAACACAAGCCTGCTTTCTGCCCCCAGAGCTTCCCTCATCTTACTCATTCCTAACATAGAAAAAATGCTTTCACTGAGCTGGAGGGAAGTTTGGTTGAGTTCAAGTTTAACATCTGACTCCAGGGATGTGTTTCCTAATACCTTTCCCATTACTGGCAACCACTGCATTCCCTTTCCTCTGACTTGGTCAGGCTTCTGAGTGTAACTAATCACTTTGGGGTGATACCATCTGAAAACTGAGCCTCAGCCATGCTTAGATAGGTCCGGTGATGATGAGGATTCCGAAGAAGATAAAACTCACTGTTTCAAAGGCCAAAGTGCAGCTTTTCCATTGACCGAAAGCCCCATCTTAGAGCAGCTCTTGGACCAATTGTCTCTCTAAACAAAACCAAAAGTGGGACTGTTGATGCTGTTGGGGTTTGTGCTCTATCCCTGCACCTGGGCATGCCTGTTCTTGTGCTATAGATCAGTTTAATCTGAGATTTGGCTCCAAATGAGCCAGCCCAGTTTCCCTCAGCGAACCATTGAGGCCAGCAGAGATTTCAGTGTAGTTCCATCTGATGCTTTATGAGAAGCGTTAGAACAGCTTTGCCTTCGTCTGTCATTTCAGCAGCTGGTTTCTGCCTAACAAAGTTTAAACCAAGTCACCTTTTCATTGCCTCAAGCTCATGAGCCACCCCCAGGTGAAGGCTCGGTTGTGCTCCCAAAAAGCCCATTTCAGACACCAGCCAAATTCAACTGGTGGAGATTGAAAGAAAGACCAGAGAAGAAACATGCAAAGCTGAAACCAATCAATTTCAGAAAGCAAATGGGGCCTGGAAAGCCCCTGGGGGGGGGATATATTTAGTTCATTTCAGGGGATTATCTGTGGCTGCCAAATATGCAAATTGTTATAAAACACTGCCCTGCAATTTTACATCTCCAACACATCTCTGTTACAACACCCTGCCCTTGTCCATCCTTCCTGCCTTCCCCTGCCCTGAACTCATCTCCCTGCCCACGTCTTACACAGATCAGATGGGTTTGGGTTTCTCTAAGAGGTTTTGCTTGCACGACACTGTGCAGCTGATGTGGCAGGAGCGGGGCCTCTCTGCCAGCACAGAGTGCCAGGCAGTGGAGCTGGGCCAGCTCCGAGCTTCCCAGTGGTGCAGGGAGAAAGGGAATGTGCTGTGGCTGTCCTGGAGAAAGAACCAGTCCTGCCTGGAGAAGTGAGGAGGAAGGGGAGACCTTAGAGCAGCTCCAGTGCTTAAAGGGGCTACAGAAAACCTGCAGAGGGGCTTTGGACAAGGGATGGAGGGACAGGACAAGGGAATGGCTTTAACCTGCCAGAGGGGAGACTGAGATGAGCTCTTGGGCAGAAGCTCTTCCCTGGGAGGGTGCTGAGGCGCTGGCACAGGGTGCCCAGAGAAGCTGTGGCTGCCCCATCCCTGGCAGTGCTCAAGGCCAGGTTGGACACAGGGGCTTGGAGCAAGCTGCTCTATGGAAGGTGTCCCTGCCCGTGGCAGGGGTTGGAGCTGGAGGAGCTTTAAGGTCCCTTCCAACCCAAACCAGGCTGGGATTCTATGATTCTATGAAGGGGGGACTGGCCCAGCTGGAACAGGAACAGGGTGAAAGGAAAATCCTTTACCTCTGGGAGTGCATCAGGACGGGGCAGAGGGCAGGCTCAGAGGGGTGCCAGCAATGGGCAGGCAACATCTCAGCAGGTGAGTTGAGTCTGTGCTGGATGTGGTGTCTTGGAGGGAGGACGTGCTGTGTGCATGGGAGGGTTTTGGGGGGCAGAAAGAAAACAACTGCTACCCCAGTGACTCCCCCCACTTGGGGTGCACCTGATTGTTATTTGCTTCAGCACAGGCTTGGGGGCTTTGAACTAGAGGCAGACCTTGAAGGCGAGAAGCCTTTACCAAGAGCTGGCTGCTGGCGCTCGGTTCACCTCTGGTGTAACTGAAAGGAAACATCTTGTACCAAGGCCACAGCAGCCAGAAGGTGCCTGTGCAGCAGCCGGCACGGAGCTGAGCTGCCCTCACCTCCAGCCCCGCAGCTGTGTGTGGTGGCAGACCCCAGGGACCATCCCAAAGCCACCACCTCTGCTGCCAGGCTGGCTTTACCGCGCTCAGAGCACACGTGTCCTCCCCAGGCAGGGAGGAAGGATGCTCATCCCACCGGTTCAAACTGCAAAGCCAAAAGGGGAGATGTTTAGGACCTACAAACCCGAGTGATCAAGTAGAAGGGAAGAGGAATGCCACAGCCCTGTGTTAATAAATGGAGCTATAATCCACACAGCATCGCCTACACTTTGAAGACAAGTCTCCTGCTGTAAGTATGACACTGTGCTGGCAGAACAGCCTTCCCTGAAGGCACAAATGTGGCTGTATTTCTTGTGACTGTCACTGCCAGGTACCTCTGTATATCCCAACAGATGCAGAGAGATCAAATTCCCTGAGATGCTGTAATAAAATCTGGATGCATTTCTCCCAGCAGTTCTGGTGCCTGGATATTATCTACATATGCTTCTGCATCCATGTCATCAGTAATTACTGCCATTAACAATACACTCATGAGATACACTCTGCAAACACATACACAGCACCAGGCAAGGAGCATTCCCACTGTACTGAGGCAGATCTTTGGTGGAGTGATTCCAGTGGTTGCCCAATACATGAACCATCTCTTCCAACACTCACATTTGCTCTGAGCCCAGAAGCTGCTGCTCCTGCCCCCTCTGCCTTCTCCTAAGCATCACGGTGGCAAAAGATGATGTCTCTTGAATATCGTAATATCCTAATATATATTAAAATATATTATATAATATATATTATCATATATTATATATTAATAGAATATCCTAAACTGAAATCAGAGGTTTCTATGGCCGGCTGAGTTACAAAAAGTGGTATTGTGTCTTATCCAACCACTGCTACTAGAGCCAGGCTTCAGCCACCCCAAAAGCAAGTCCACAGCTTGTGCTCCTGCGCTGTACCTGTGAGCAGAACCACCATCCTCACTGCACTACTAGAGCCTGAGCAGGAGAGCATCAGATCCACTGCCATGCACTACCACAGTCAGCCTCCCACCAGGATACTCTCTGTAGCAGTTCAAATAGGAACTTCCCACTGTGAGCTGACAAACAAAAGGGTTCCTGCAATCAGGCACGAGTGCTTCTGAGTTTGTTTCGGCAGCTCTTGAGCATGATTTAGAAGGTGAGCTGGCAGACCACAGCCCCAGAACAAGTGCTGACATCTGGGCAGTGAGCAGCCTGTGCCAGGGGCTGAGCCAGAACTTCAGGGTGAAATCCAGCTGGATAAGCTCTGCCCTGGCTGCTGCCACAGGGCTGATCCCTGGTATCTGCTCCACACTGAAGAACACTCTGGTGCTACCTGCATTTCAAAACTACACAACATAAGCTGCTGGGCATGGAGAAAAGATGAGGGGATGGCAGCAGAGGAAAGCGGGAGCATCCATGCTTACCAATGAGGGCACTGGAACGACTTGCTCCTTGCTCCCAGCAGATGAAGGCCAGGCCTTGACAGGGAGCCATCACCTCCCTGATGATCTTCCACAGCAGACAAGGGGATCGTACAACTGTTGTTGTCTCTTCACCTCCATAGTGGGGGAGACTCCCTGCTGCACAGCCACCTTGCCAGTGCCCCTGCAGGCCCAGGGCAATGATAAGTGCAGAACTGCTGCACAGCCCCATCATGGGAGCTGCTGCTATCTGCACAGCTCGGGTCAGGAGCACAGGGCTTGTCAGCCCTACCAGGAACTGTCAGTGCCATAACAACACCTCCTCCTTCCTAATACAGCTGAGCCAAAGCCCGTTGCAGGCAGCTGATGGATGCTGGCCCAGCAGCTTTAGAAGCAGCTGGAGATGCTGGAGCTTGAGATGCTGGTTTGGACCCATAAAGGTGTTACGCTGCCAGGTAAGTGGCTGTCACTGTGGCACTGCATGGATTACTGAGCTGTGCCAGGGGATTTGACCTCTCTGGGAAGCCATGGCCCAGCTGGAAGCCTATGAGGGAATGGAGCAGCATGTGACAGATGAACACACATAGAATGCAGGGACAAGGACACACGGGTCATCACGGCCTGGCCGGCGCAGCTTTGCTGCTCCTTGCCCTGGAATGCCCCTGCCTCTGCTCCTTAAGTGTGACTTTGGAACCGAGATCTCTGGAGTCTCTCTTTTGGCTTCTCCTTCTGTGTGCTGGACCAACCTGGTCTCTGGGTGGAGAGCTGCAAACAGCAAGAGGAGGAAAGAGACTCTCCAATAGGGACTGCAGTGATAGGACAAGGGGTGATGGGTTTAAATTGAAACAGGGGAAGTTCAGGTTGGAGATAAGGCAGAAGCTCTTCCCTGTGAGGGTGCTGAGGCGCTGGCACAGGGTGCCCAGAGAAGCTGTGGCTGCCCCATCCCTGGCAGTGTTCAAGGCCAGGCTGGACACAGGGGCTTGGAGCATCCTGCTCTAGTGGAAGGTGTCCCTGCCCATGGCAGAGGGTTGGAACTGGAGGAGCTTTGAGGTCCCTTCCAACACAAACCACTCCATGATTCTATGAAGCATGCAGAGAACCAGGCAGAGGGAGGAAGATGAACTGCATTGCTCTGCTCAATCTGTGTGACAAATGTGTGGCTCAGCTGGCAAGTGACAGGAGGAGATGCTGGTCTGACACAGCCAAGGAGCTTTCATTTCCCAGGCTGAGCTCTGAGCAGCACACATGATGGGGAGCAGAGTGACTTGTTTCTCCTCCCACCTGAAGGGCTTCTTGCATTCAGACAAGGCAAATATCAAACTGGCACGAGATTTTGACTTGTCAGCCCAGGCAGAGACAGAAGCTGGGAAGATGCACCCTTAGAGAGCCAGAAAGGAAAGGGGAGATAAGGAGAGGAGAAGAAAAGCTGAATCAAGGATCAGGGACTGGATTCTCAGCAGCCAGCAGATGCTTGTTCTCCAGGTAGTGGAAGAAGCAGGGTCTGGATCATTCTCAGCCAAAGCAAAGCGTGACCATATTTGTATAAGAGCATCGATTGCTCTACCTCTGCTGGCAGATAAACCTCCCACAGCTCAAGAACAAGTGACAGTGGTGAAGCACGGACCTTACCTCCATCTTCTGAGCCCCAGTGGTTCCTGGGGCAGGCAGATGTGTACAGAAGTGATGGTTGTACTGAAGGAAATGCTCCTTACTGGGTGAAACACAGAAACTGAGACTATGCAGTTACTGAAGGAAATCAGAGCTGGGTCAGTAGAGACTAAAGATAGAAGGGGGGGGGGAAATTAACCAAAATATGGGGAAATAATACTACTACTACTGATGTTCTCAAGGCCTGCAGAGATCACTATCATGGGCTACACCCCGGCTGGCCCCAGGGCACCCCGGTACCCAAAGCTCAGCTTTGACAGGGTGGAGCTGTCAGCATCTGCACCAGCTCTGGCCCCCCACCCGCCCTGGGCAAGAGGAGCCTCACTCAGCAAAACAAGAGCCTTCAGAGGATGTTTTTCTCCAACAAAGCTGGGAAAGTGGTTGATTTTTCTACCTGAAAACGAATCCATCCATCGTTCCACTCTGTCCTTGCCGTGCTGCAACGGGAAGTTCAGGTTGGATATAAGGAAGAAGTTCTTCCCTGTGAGGATGGTGAGGCCCTGGAACAGGTTGGTCAAAGAAGGAGTAAATGCCCCATCCCTGTCAGCGTTCAAGGCCAGGTTCGACAGCGCCTTGGGTGACATGGCCTAGTGTGAGGCATCCCTGCCCATGGCAGGGGGTTGGAACTGGATGAACTTAGGTCCTTTTCCAGCCCAGGCCATTCTCTGGTTCTCTGTGGGGTGGAAGCGGCAGGATTTGGCCCTGAGACCATGCAGGGGAATCTTTCCTGAGGCTGCTGGACACAGACACAAGCTGTGGGCCCCTGTCTGCCCCAGCTCCAGTGCTGCAGCCCAGGCCACACCACAGCGGCTCCCCTGCACTGCAGCATGGCCTGAGCTGGGCAGGACACATTCCTCCCATCCCACAAACGTCTTCCTGTTCTGCAGCAGGATGAACCCAGGACAGTGCTTCTATAGCCTTGTTTGCTAAAGAAACAAGCCCCATACAACCCTGCTGCCTGTGGCTGTGTTCTCTTTCCCATCAATTCTTAGTCCTTTGGCCGGTTTCAACCAAGCTGGTGCTACATCCCCACGAGCCTCCTACAAGCAGGAGAGACCCAATCACACTTCCACTGGGCAACGGATTCAGTCCTTTGCAGACCCTGGGTAATACACACATGAGCTTCAGTTCTGCCTGACCTCGCTGCCCGCGGAAAGTGTCTGGAAAGATCTGCTGCACCATGGCACGACCTGGATGTGGGATGATAAATCCAAGTCCAAGCATTGCTCCCTCTTGTCCAGGATTCTCTGGACCCAAGGTGGCTCCAGCCAGTGCAGCAGGGTCACACATTCCCTGTTCTAACAGACATCCAAGCAGGGAAAGGAAAAATCAGCATTCTCCTGCCAGTGTTTGCCCTGGGGACTTTCAGCTCCAGCACAGAGCATCAGATGTCTCCAGCATCCACCTTGTTGCACCCCTCATCAGCAAGAAACTGGGAGTAGCTTTTGCCTTGACCCTTCAGCAAAGCACCCACCATGTCCCACACATTCCTCCACCCCCCAGCTCCTCACCACGCTCTGCAGAGGGCAATTCCCTTCAGCTTTCATCCCCTTGCTGCCACCTCAGCTCTTCACTGTCTCAATGCCTAATCGTGCATCCCAGCTCCTGTGTTATCTGGGCCCTGAGGCCCCCCTGGACCCATGGCCATGCCAGAAAGGTCAGAGATAAGCAAAAGGTCCTTTTGTGCTCCTGTCTCTATGCCTGGGCTTTTTAGAATCGAGGTGCCCTCAAAGAGAAGCAGATGACAAATAACTGCATGGGGACGTAGACTGACAGTGCTTCCATAAGTGCCCTGCGCTGTCTTTTAATGCCCAAGCAGAAGGGAGAGGCTGCCCTAAGGTTCGTATCCCTACACACAGAGAAGCATAAGGGCAGCAAGAAGAGATGTACAGATACAACTGAATCCATTCATGGCCTAGAAGAGGTAGAGATGCACCAGTGTCCTCCAGCTGCTGCAGCCTGGCAGGGAAGCCTGGGAGCATTTAAAGAGGGTGAGATCGATGCCAGTGCTGGCAGCCAGCACAAAGCCTCAGACTTCCCTCCACAGCCCGAGCTGAGGCTGGCGATGGGTCCAGAGACAGGATGCTGAGCACAGAGCTGGTGTCTAGGCTGAGGCACAGAGGAATTCCCACTCAGGTCACTGGGCAGGCAGCACTGGAAGGGTCTGGGAACCAATTCCTGAGCCAAGTGAAAATAACCTCTGGCTTTTCATCCGTGATGAGTTAGAAGGTGGATGGAGAAATAAGATCATACACACTGAATCCCACCTTTCTAGGCCTATCTCATTCCATCAGAGCTGCTGTGAGCTTTGCTCCCGGTTTAGGCCAATAGTGAGCACTTGGGGAACTCCCATCTCTGCAGCTTAGCAGTGATGAATGAGATAACACCTCCCAAGTGCTTTGCTGCTGTACATTTCCCAAGCAGGCAGTGCAAATGCTGCTTCGGGATTAAGAAAGACCTGTTTAGTTTATAACTGGAATAAGATTTAGATGTCCTGTTCTACTGCCTGATCGCATCCTACCTGCACACAGCACCCCACCACTGGGCACAACTCTTGTACCACAGCCTACAGGAACACTGAGACACCCGCTTCCCTTCTGCTCCCAGCAGGAAGGCTGGTGCCAAAGGCTTTAGATCCCAACACTCCCCCCAGTAAATCCATTCTGCCTTACTGTCTGCGTATGCAGTGCTGTGGAGAGCCACACTGCTGGGCCTGGGGCTGTTACAGCTAATCAGTGACTTGCAATAGCCTCCAGGATTGATATTTGCACCTCCTCAGTCTCCTGACAGGGCAGCTCCTCCCTCCAGCCACCCTCTCCTCCATCACTGTCCGCAGCTACTGCCTTGGTATGAAGTGATGCCAAGTGTCTGCATGACTTGGTTTAGCACAGAGCTTGTGATCTGTCTGAAAGAGGAGAGACACATTCATCTGAGTGTCAGCTATTCCTGGGAACACATCAGCCAGAGACACCAGAAGCTAACAGTGTACCCTGGAAACTCCTGCTTGGGTCAGCAGATGGACGCAGCTCTGAATACCAGTTTGATGTCCATGGAAACAGCAGATCTCTCTTTTTCAGGCACACGCTGCTGGAGATTACAGCTGATCCTAAGTTAGGAATAAACTAAACCAGGGACTGGGCATTTGTCCCTCTGAACCTGACAGGGCTCTCCTGCTAGATGGGGTTAGGAGCTGCTGCAAGGCCAAGACCAGACTCATATCCTTTGCTGTTACAGCCACCAAAATCCCAAGTGATTCCCTCCCTGATGCAAACACAAGTCCTCAGGCCCTGCTGAGAGCAGGGAGCTCAGCCTGTGACCAGTGACGGCTACAGGGTCCCACCCCTGGGGTCAGCAGCTGAGATGGTGACATACAACAGGTTTAAAGCCAGGGCTGATGTTTGCCCTCAGTTATCCCCTTGAGACCCCCTCGACCTCAACAGGCTCCCATGTGCAGCATAAAGCAGTTCTCAGCCCGTCCAGCTCCACAACATGCAAACTTATTTTTACCTGCCAGCTATGTTTGAAGTATACACAAGTGTTTATTTACTTCCTGCAGTGAAAGTTGAGAAGGGGAAAAAATAGATGCTGAGCAACGATCTCTGCTCACCTGCAGAGGCTGATGGTTGGCTGCGCAGCTGAGCACTGCAGTGCTGCCCTACAGACATACCACTTCCCACTCCCCATCTCTTGGCACTTCTTGCACCTGCAGCTCTGGCTCAGCCAAGCCCTCAGGCATAGTGAAGTGCCCAAAGGAGATGTAGCTGGTCACATCCACATCACAAAGCATGGGGATGATGCTTTGAGCTAGACCTGCAAACCACTGCTTTAGAGCAGGGATGGTTATTGAGAGCAGAGATGAAGCTTGAATCCTCAGCCCCCGAAGGTCTGCGGTACTTAGGCCCACTGTGCCCTACATTTAACCCTTCAGCTTTGCAAGCCGATGGGTTCAAAGAGCTTAAACAGTTGCATCAGAGTGAAAACCAGCTGCAAGAGAGGCAGAACATGAATGTGGCACAAGAGCTTTGAGGAGAGATGGAAGCAGGGACGTTACACAACATCTCAGCAGCAGTTTCACTGTACACACTGTCACAGCTTGAATCACATCAGGTTTTCCCAGCTCTGGTGCTGTCACTGCTGCTCTCACACTCCATTACCTGTTTGCATGTCAGCCAACACCCAGCGGAGCTGAGCCTCCCCTTGCTTCACAGGCAATAATGGGGTTGGATCCTTCCCTGCACTGACCGAGCCATGCTGCAGGTCTAGATGTGTACCCAAGCCAGGCAGGGCTCTCTCCTGGGCAACAGAAAGCTGCTGGGAGAGTTACTGGGTAAAGCTGAGAGGTGGCATCTCCCCACGAAGGATATGCGGGAATCTCTGCAAAAGTCTGGGCCTCTCTGGGGTATTTCCAATGGAGAGGCTGAGCTGGGCTCTGACTGTCAATGCAAGTAAATAGATCAGGCAGACCTCCCATCTTTATTTAGTCATGAGTTTCCTGGCTCAGGCCAGGAATCTAAACAGAGCTGGTTTGAAAGGTGCTTTCCATAAGCCTGGAATCCATCTGTGCTTGCCTGGGCCCAGCTCCCCCATAAAACATGTGCCTATAGAAACCTGAGCTGTCCTGAAGGACAGAAGTACCTGAAAGCTCTGGTTTAGAACAGGCTGTTTTCAACTGAAAAGCCTTTGCAAGTGAATGCCCCAGCCACACATGGGAAAGAATAAGGCGAGTTGTGCAAAGAACAATTAGGGTTGGATCAAGCAGATCTACATCCATCTGTGTGGAGCAGGGGACCGGCCCCACTCTGCCCTGGGCCACCAAAATGCCTCCCGGAGAGAGCTCTGTGGTGGCTGCAAACAGGGCTGCGGGATGGAGCTGTCTGCACAGGGATGTGCTGCTCCTCACCTCTGAGGATGGTGAGGAGGTGGTGACAGCTAAACCCCGCAGCAGAGTTGCTCTGGGCCTCGTCAGATGTTAGTGTTGAGGCAGCAGTGCTGGTCTCAGGCATTGCAGGCAGGGGCACAGACAGCTCTGCCGATGTTCCTTTCATCTCCTCCTTGCCCAAGCTGTGGTTCTTGCGCTGCCAGCACACTGCTTACCTCAACTACACGCAAGGGCAGAAGGACACAAGGCAGCACTCCTGCACCAGCTCCGACTTCTGCTCTCAAATAGGAAGTTGATAAAACCCTCACTTTTTGGCTGCAAGAAGAAAATCAGATTTCAAAACCACTGTCAGAAGGACTCGAAGTCCCTCCTGCAGCAGCCCTGGCATTAACCCTTTGCAGAAGGCAGCTGGGGCTGACATCAGATACCCTGGTCCTGCCCTACTCAACTCTTTGGAGGCTTTTCCCCCTCCCTGAGCTGCTGTTTACATTCTCTTGTAACACTGCTTTTACCTTGGGACCTATCAGATGGCAAAGCTGCTTCCCTCCATGGATGGGGGTTGGAGAGGAAGGACGAAAGGGGAGGGTAGGAGAAACTGCTGTCTCAGTTCATGCGCACCCACCGCTGACACGGAGCAGAGAGGAAAGAGAAGCCCAGTGCCGCGCTGGATGCCAAAACCCTCTCAGCAAAACACTTGGCTCCTGGGGGAAGATCCTCAGCGGCTGCATGGGCTTTCCCAGCCCCAAAATCCTGATTCCCAAAGACAACCCACAGAAGAGCCGAGTTTCACCTCTGTTTGGAGGTGGATTTTCCACCCAGCTTGAGAATCCCTTCTCAAGGGACAGACACACAGTGACCTAGAGATCTCCAGGGCTGGAGAGGTGCCCTTCAGCACCTCAGAACACCCACATCCGCACTCAAGAAAGCACTTGGCACACAGAGCATCCCAGAGGACTGAGCCCTGATGTTTGCTCCGAGGATCCACACTGCCATGGCTCTTTGGATTAAAAAGATTAGGCCTGGGGGAGCTTCGCTTGGGAAAGTCACAGCTTCAGCATCCTTTTAAGTACAGAAAATACCACTAGACGAGGCCGGTTTTCAGGTTGTTTTGCCCATTTCCTTTGCTGCCCTGGCCTAGAGATGGTGCTGATCCTGTGGGGGTGTAGAGCAGAGGCCCACAGCAGCCAGAACATGAGGACCATCAGCTCAGCAACTCTTCTCCATCCGCACACATATATTTAATGGAGTTTGGAAGCATCCTGCTCCCAGGGGAAGAGATTCCCTAGTTCCTGGGAAGCAGCAGATTGGTCTCGCCTCTCAACACACACAAACACCCCTTTGTAACCCTCCTGCCACGCGATGGAGCAGCACAAACCCTCCCCATCAGCCCTTTTCCCTCTGCAATGTCCTTGTGACGGTGCAGGCTACAGAAAACCTTTGCAGAAGGTCCCAAGCACTAACCCCGCTCTGTGCTTCTCACCCCCTTCCCCTCCTCTCTCATTGCCTCTTCTCTCAGTCTGTGATGAAACGAAGCGTGTTCAACTGCCACAGCCAGATGTGGGGACCCCCTTCATGTGTTAGAAGAAAGAAGAGAAAGGAAAGAATCTGAATCACGTATGGTGACAGTTGTCCGCATGTGAAACGGGGCCTGGAGCTCTCTGTGTATACTCCAGCCACAGCATCCTTGCTTGTGCCATGGGAACTCGATCTATCAGCTCTTCACAGAGCTGATCTTGCAGATTTACCCCCAAATAGACCCTGTTGTCAGGGAGGGTGAGGAACCCACTCACCCCACATGCCCTCCTGTATAACCCTCCCTTGGAAGTCAATGCAGATCACAGTTCTCCATGCCCAAGGAGCCTTTTAAGCACAGACCTGCTCTTCCCCATCTCCACGGGCCAATATAAGCCTTGCTGCCCTCAAAGATCCCCTTCCCTCCAGCCAAACTAGATGGTTCTACAGCCATGGAAAGCTTGGTCCACACCTACCCTAAGGCAGCCTCCCTTGCTCACAGCCACACAAGTGTCACCCTGAGTTCCATCAAACGCCCTCTCCATTACACTTCAGTAGGTGTCTATTGCTACCAGCCCTGGGAAGATCAGGTCTTGGGGTGACACCAGCATCCTTTTGGCCCGATAGTGGTCCTCACAGACAAACCCAGGTGATGCACAGTCCTGCTCTGAGGAGAACATTGTCCAAGGAGCATCACCCAGTGTCACCAGTTTCTACCCACAAACATTTTCTTCACTATTTTGGTTTTGCCACTTCCTGGGACAGGGAATATTCTGGAATTTCCCAGCCCATCATCACTAGGTTGGACCCTCAAAGGACCAGGGCACAAGAAAGGGACAGCAGCAGAGCCACGTCAGAAACGTGACCAGTTAACAGTGCTTATGGAGAAAGCTTCAGCCTTAGAGAAGAAAAGACACGAGGGAGGAGGAAGGGAGATGCTCTCCATCCCCATGCCCACAGCTAAGGGGGAAACAGACACAAGAAGCCTATCGCTGCCCCCCAGCTGGTGCGGCTCCCTGGAGCCAGTGGGGACAGGGCTGTCATCTGTGTGCTCCTTTATCAGCTCCTGTTTCTGCTTTGGGCCTGTCTTGCTCCAGACTCTATTTCCAGAAAGGGTGGGAGATGTCCTGGAATCAGCAGCACATCCTGAACAGCTGCTGCCAGCCCCTATCTCTGTCTCACCCCTTGTGCTGCTGCTGCTGCAGCCCCATAGAACAAGCTGCTAACACAGCGGCCTTGAGGAGGGACCTTACACCACAAGTCCAAGAACGGTCCGATTGTCTGATAGGGTTCAGCTTGGGGTTCCCATCATGTGTGGCTGATCCAAGGCTTCCATAGACTAACTGTGCTCCTGCGGGAAGAGCTGTGTGGAGAAAACAAGTTTTCCCAGCTCAGGCTTATTCCAGGCTATGACGTGGAGCCCTTTTTTGCTCTCATAGAAGGTAGAGAGCCATTTCAATACCCAAGGCATGGAACAACTGGCATGAAGATGGTATTGCCTGCATCTCCAGCATGGGCAATGGGATTCTTCCATGGCTGTGGGTAGAAGGATGTACATACGGACATGGACAAGCAGGTCTCTCCACCCATCTGCACAAAGACACTTAAGCAAATTATTTAACAAACCTCCTTCTCCCAACAGCCTATTTCAGAATTCCTTCCCGAGGAGCCTCCCTGCCCCTCAAGAATCCTGATTTGAGCACAGATGAATAAACTCCACACTTTGTTCTTAGGAAGAATCTTTTATCAGCTTCTCGGCCTGATAGTGACAGTTTTCATTTCATCTGAAGGTAGGAATAGGGAGCTGGATTTGATCAAACAAGAATCAGTCCAGATCCGAGCTCTAAACTCAGCCTGAACCTGCTGAGAAGGTCCAATAAGTTCACAGAAGTTCCTACATTTCATCCATTGCTGCTGCTTCTGTATTTGCAGCATCCCACTGGGAAGAAAAAAGGGACTTTCATCAGACTGAGCTCAAATTTACAGCTATAAGCACTTGCTCAAAGTGCTTTGCTAAGAAACTCTGATGCTTCAAATGACAGATTTAATGGGCAATTGAAGGCGACAGCAGACCCGCTCAACCCTGTTACCGTTACCCACTCCTGCAAGATCAGGCAGCTCCCAACTCTGCAACTCTTCCACTCAAACCACTGCTGGCTCTCCAGCTATTCCCCAGATCCATTTTAAAGATGAGGAAAGAACACAAGTATGAAAGGGAAACTTCTTGCTTCACACAAAGACTAACAGCAGAGCCAAACCCAGGCTCTAGATGCTGGTGTCCTGGTCCCTGCATCCCAGTTTGTAGCACATCACCCAACACTGTGAGAAGCGTCTCCAAGAGCTGGTAAACCCCCTCTGTCCTACCTGGAAGCTTAGCCATGCCCATGCATAAGACCCAGCTGAGGCATGTGGGCTCTTCAGAACCTATCCAGAGAGCCTCCCCATTCTTTGGGAACGGGAAGCACTCACAAAAACACACCAAGCCCAGCTGGGATAGTTATTCCAAGCTTTCATGCTCTCCTCTGAATCACAGCCAGGGCAACGCACTCCCAGCATGGCCCATGAGCTGCTGCAGGAGTCCCTCATGTTGGCCCTGGCTGCTCCCTGCTCTGACAGAAGAGCTACCACAGCTCATCATGGGAAGCAGAGGTGCCATATCCCACCATCCATCCCTGAGCATGATTCCTTCCCCCACTGCTACCCTGCAAAGGCAACACCCACCATGTGGTTTCCTGACACAACAGAGATACTTGTCAAGGCAGCAAGAACCCATATGTGGGAAGTGGCCTCCTCTGAGCTGAGCTCTGTCAGTGCTGGTGCTCTAGGGTAAGGCTGTCACCCTGTGGGGCCAGCAGCAACACCTCACACACTGCAAAGCATCAAAGGCGCATGTGAGGCAGCTCTGGCTCGGAGCTGAGGTGGCTTCATCTGGCAAACTGTCAGCCACAGGGTGCAAAAACACACAGGAGAGATTGTCCTGGCCCAGCTTTAATGCTGACAACTGATGTACAAGAGAGACGGTGCCCACCTTACTGAGCAGTGCTTCCTCCCACAGCCTGAAGGGCTGAATCTCTTGAAGGTGACATTTAAAAGTCAGGCAGATACTTGAGGTGGGGAATGGGCTCATGGCCCAAGGGAAGATATGCCAAATGTGGATACAGGGGTCAGCAAACAGGGATAATTGTGGGTTTGCTGCAATTACATATTGCATTTGCCATTTCTTGGTGCAGGATGAATGAGAAGAGAGGGATTCAAGATTTGAGAGAGTTCAAGGTCAGACATATCAACCCATGACTGCTCCATCCATGTGATACCCAGCAGTGTCCCTCTGCCCGTCTTCTCAAACCGAGATCTGCTGCTGCTCAGAAAGTGAAATGCACATCTAATGGGCTGCACAAAAGCAGCTGAACCCATTCCTCATCACCTTTGGACCCTAAAGCTTCAGACAAACAGGGACAGAATGGAGAACATCATCCCCTGAGTCACCGATGAGGCAGGATGAGCTGACCAGGGATCTGCAACAGTTCTCGGCAGCGCTGCCTCTGGGCAGCCTGGAGGTGTGGGTTTACATGCTTGGTGGATGAGACATGGCACTGACTCAGGAACACAGCGTGAGCTGGGGGAATGGGAAGGAACAGTTTTTGCATCAGTGTTGAAATAAAAGGCCCAGCAGGTATCAGTCACCCCGGGCCTGCCTGAAGCAGCGAAGATGCTCCGACACCCTGGTTTGGCCAGAGCTCCGGACCTCCACACTGTTACAGGCTCATCCCTAAGGAGCAAAAGGAGACACTGAGTAGCAGGGGAGGAGCACCAGAGACCCTTCAGGCTCTGCTTCCAGCACAAACATCATGTATGGCATCACCTCAGTAGGATGCTGGCTTTGCTGCCTGCTCAGAGCTGCCTACAGATATCACAGCTGCCTAGCTCAGCAGCTGAACCCCAGTACTACCTGCTCAGAGCCAATCCTGCCATGCCTGGGAGTGTGCTGCACCCTTGAGGAGCCCTATGAAGCACAGCCGGTATGAAGAGATGCATTTTATCTTCTGTAGTAACCTTGCTGCCCTGCACTTCAAACCCCTGGCTCTTGCTGTTAGAACAAAGAGCCCTTCCCCACCAACCACCTCCTCCCCTCACGGTTATTTACACGTTTGACTCAACAGCTTCAAGCTTTACTCTCAGAAAGCTCCCCACGTGCAGCCCCAGCTCACACACTGAGGTGCGTGTTGCATCCTGGAAACTCTCCTCCACCCCCTGCCCACGTTGCGTGGGTTTGGAAAGTGAATGTAAACTCTAGATGGAATCCTTGGGCACTATCCAGAGCTCCCACACCTCCCTGGGAGCCCAGGCAGGGCCAAGACCGAACGACAAAGCCAGTAAGAAACCTGCCAGGGGTTTACTTCAAGAGGCTTTAACCAATATACATGTATGTTGACAGCAATTCAGCTGCTTCAGAGATGAGAACAACAGGGAAATAATATTTCTCAAAACAGTAAGGAAAATACTAAAACAATAGCAGGACGCTGGCTGCAAGACCTCTGCAGCTGAGTTCTGATTCCTGCAAGGCATAAACCATTGTCATTGCAGGGAAAAACCACCCAAACTCTGAGCTGGGCACATTATTCCCTGCCTGCCCAGCAGCTTCCTCTATGTGCCAAGTGTGTGTCACTGCCAAACTGCAGGACGAAACCCTCAGAGCGGGCTGCTCAAGGAATCTGGGGGCTCACAGGAGCTTTGTAGCAACAAGTGGGTGCAGGGAGGGTTTTAGTGGCATCCTCACAGCTCAGGGGTGCAAGAATTGAAAGTCCCTGATTTTGGTTTCTGAATTAAGTTGCTTAGAAATAACATTGTGGTAAATGCTCCATCCCTGGCAGTGTTCAAGGCCAGGTGGGACACAGGGGCTTGGAGCAAGCTGCTCCAGTGGAAGGTGTCCCTGCTCGTGGCAAGGGATTGGAACTGGATGAGCTTAAGATCCCTTGCAACCCAAACCAATCTGTGACTGGTCACAACGTGCCCTCTGGTGGCAATGGTGCTGGGGTGGCTTGGGCAGACCCAGACCGTGTCAGTGATGGCACTATGACATTTAAGAGCACAAAGAACAGGGGATCACTTGGGCTGTGGAACGCATGCTGCAGAATCCCCACCCCTGTGCCAAACCTCCTCAGAGCCTTGAGCCTCCCCTGCCCAAATAGCCCCGAGCCATCAGTTTCCACTCTTCTTTTCTTACATGAATTTCTGCAACTTCACAGCTTCCCCTCTGGGACCGGACATCCACAATAACAGCTCAGCTGGACCTCAATGCTAACGTTCTTCTGTTGTGCGGGGTCACACAACTCAGTGTCACACACCTGGAAATGCCAACTCCTACCTCTGCATGGGAATCAGAGTAAACACACAAGCTTTTTCCTTTCTCAGTCCGATATCAATGTGAAAGTGGGTTTTGGTGTTGGACAGACATGGGGACAGGCATAGGAACGGGGGGACAAGCACAGGACACACAAGCACATGGGGACGAGTGTGGGAAGAGCTTCCCCAGGGTACCACACCACCACCAAGAAGATTTTGATGTCAGATGCTGCTTTTGATCAGCTCTGAAAGCAGCTCACATGGAATTCCAGTGCTTACAGATGGGAAAATGACTGGAGCTCAGAATAATACAACACATCACCCCACTAACCACAGCCCCCCCCGAGCATCCCACCCAACGCCCTTCCCAAACCAAAGCCGCATGAGTACAAAGAGTTACAGACTTGAACAGTTCAGGTTTCTGAACTTTATCTATGACGTTTGGGGAAGGACTTAAAATAGAACACTCCCGAGAGAGCAGAAAACAAGCACAGGGCTGTGAAGTGTTATTTACACAATAGCTCCCACACATGAGGAAATGGGGTAATGCAGCACATAGGGAGAGAAGAAGCAAAAGGTGTTAGAGGGGCAGGCAGAAGCCAAGACAGGCAGCAACTGGGATCAGCGGTTGATTCTCCACAGAAGGGTGCTGGGTCTCAGTCTATGTCCTTCAGGATTGTGTCTGTGCTTTACACGAAGCAGTTCAGTGCAGAAACACTCCTGAAGGCAGGGACTGAATTCAGGTTTGTTTAATTCTACACAAGGGCTGTAAATAACAGACTGACAAAGTACTGGACACAAGAGATCAAGAAGAGCCTGCCCACAAGCAATAAGCCAAGCAGGAGTTATGGATCAGTTATCTTGTGCTGTATTTATACTGCACCTTTCACAATCTGTGAGGCAACTCAGGTAAATAATATCATCCTCTCCACTGCACAGATGGGGAGGGAAGAGACTGAGGAGAGTGACCCGCAGAGACCAGAGCAGACTGGAGTCCTGACCTGCACATCTCAAACCCGTGCATAGTGCTCCCTGGGCGCTGGGCCCTCCTCAGTATCTTCTGCCTCAAACACTTCAGGATCTGCTCCACAGCACTGACCACTGATGATCTTTGCCCACCTGCTGTGTGTGGCTGGTGTGTTACAAGGAGAAGACGCTGCCTTACTCAGTACTCTGATGGACACAACGCTGACCACCAAAGCACCTGCCCACACTTTCTGCCCCACTTACCCATCCCCGACAAGAGCACCTTGTACATTGGTTGAATTAACTTGATGCAAGCTGAGACTCGGTGCTTCTCCTGGTACCACAGCACCAACGAGCCTGAAACTCCTACAGACATTTCAGGCTTAGCCCAAGCCTGCAGCAGCATCCCACGGATGTTTTCAGTCCGTATCTGCCAGGGTTCACTTCTTCCCATCCAAACAACAAGGGGCTGACAATTCTCAAGAGTTACCCAGCAAATTACAACCTACTGAAGTTAAGCACTCGCATGTCCCCCCTTTCAGCTTCATCTACAATGGCATCTTACTCCCCAGCATGTAGACCTCCACAAGCCCCTCAGCTGGAAGCCCCCAGGGCTCAGCATCTGTTAACGAAGCTCTACATCTCTTCTTAACATGTGAGGGGGCTGAGATCCTGCCAGACCTCCACCACAAAGCCCTGGCAGGGATGGACATCCCAGCGGAGTGATAGCAAAGAGGCTGCTTCCCAGTTTGACAGAATCAACCTGGGAATTCACACAATCCCCTAGGATTCACACAGGGACACTGCAGCAGGAAACAGCCTTCCAGGGAAACCCTCATGACCACCTCAAGGCACGTTAAGATCTTCAGCACAGTTCCACTCGTCTGCGGGCGCCTAAGGCACCAGTGACCTCTAGATCACACTTTCAATCTCGGCAACTCCGTTTCCTCCTACCTTTGATGGTGAAGAAGGATCCTCCTGCAGCACCTTCGCTTTGAAGAATCCAGCCTCCCCCTTCCTCTGCCTCCTCGCTTCCCATGCCTGCGCTGAAACACCAGCGGACGCCTCGCTCTCACCCAACCCCAACCCGAGCAGCGCCTTTCCCTTCCAGCGCGGCAGATGTTGTTTACATCGCTGCTTCCCCCTCTCGAGGCTCAGACGGCGCTCTCGCTCTCCCGCACGCACCCGAAGCAGGAAGCGAGGGGCGGCAGCTGCAGCGCGGCGGTTTCCTGCTCTGCCCCGCTGCAAACAACGCGCAGCGCCGCTTCCATCCGGGAGCTCCCGGCACAGGAGCCGGGACCCCGGGGCCCGGGGCACGCACTGCTCCACGGAGGGCGGGCACGGAGCCACCGGCACCCCGCAAGCGTTGCCAAGCAACGCGGCTGTTCCGACGCGCGGTGCCCCCCCCCCCGGGGCCGCTCACGGCCGCGCCCCCCACCTCACGCACTACAGATCCCACAATGCCCCGCGCGAACACCTCTCCCCGCAGCGCACCCGCGCATGCGCACAACTCTCTGTGTCTCCAAGATGGCCGACACGGCGACCGGCGGCTCCGGCGCGGTAACGGCGGCGCCTCCCCGGGAAGGGGGGGGCTGCGGAGGGGGAGGGGTCCCGCGGCACCGGGAGCGGCGGCAGCGGGGCGGGGCCTGCGCGGAGCTGAGGAGGTGGCGGCCCCCCCCGCGGGGCTGAGAGGCGGGGGCTGAGGGGAGGAGCGCGCTGATTGGCTGAATGGCCGGAGGGAGGCGGGGCTCGGCGGCTGGATTTGATTGGTCGGGAAGGGGCCGCGAGGCGCGCGTGGCAGCGGGGCGGCTGTTTTAAAGGGGCCGCGTTCTGCGGCGCTCTGCCTGTGTGTGAGTGCATGTGTGCATGTATGTATGTATATATGTATGTGTGTGTATAGATGTGTATGTGTGCATGTATATGTGTGTATTTCTGTGTATGTGTATGCATATGTAGGTGTGAATGTATTTGTATATGTATGTATATGTAAGAGTGTATGTATACGTATGATTCCAACCCTAACTATTCTATGATTCTATGATTGTATGCATATGTATGCATGTACCTATAGGTACACGTACGTACAGTTGTATACATGTGTATGTATGTATATGTACATGTGTACTTATATGTATGTGCGTATGTATTTGTGTGCGTGCATATGTACTTGTGTACATATGTATATGCATATGTAAGTGTGAATGTATTTGTATAGGTATGTATATGTGTGAGTGTATGTATATGTGTATTTATGTATGTATACATATGATTATATGCATATGTATGAGTACCTATATGTACATGCATGCACATGTGTATATGTGTATATGTATATATATGTGTGTATGCATATGTACTTGTGTATACATACATGTGTATGCATATGAACTTGTGTATGCATACATGTGTATGCAAATGAACTTGTGTATACATACATGTGTATGCATATGAACTTGTGTATGCATACATGTGTATGCATATGTACTTGTGTATACATACATGTGTATGCATATGAACTTGTGTATGCATACATGTGTATGCATATGAACTTGTGTATGCATACATGTGTATGCGTATGTACTTGTGTATGCATACATGTGTATGCGTATGTACTTGTGTATGCATACATGTGTGTGCATATGAACTTGTGTATGCATACATGTGTATGCATACATACATGCATGTGTGCGGTGCGGCGGTGGGGCTGCTCCGTGCGCACTGTCCCAGCGAGGCTGTTGGTGCCGCAGAGGGCGGGCGGGAAGCAGGCGAGCACCCCGGCCGATAACTACTACCTGGCTCGGAGGAGGACGCTGCAGGTGGTGGTCAGCTCCCTGCTCACCGAGGCCGGCTTCGAGAGCGCGGAGAAGGCGGCGGTGGAGACGCTGACGGAGATGCTGCAGAGCTGTGAGTGCCCGGAGCTCACCCCGAGGCTCCTCCTTTCTCCGGTGTCCCACTGCCTCCTCACACTTCTGTGCTTTGGGGCATTTCCCCCCCCCCCCCCCCCGTTTTTATTACCTGGTGGAATAAATCACCTGTGTGCTGGGCTGCATCCTCAGCGTGGGAGCGGCAGGTTCAGCCTGGAGAAGAGACGGCTCCTGGGAGACCTTAGAGCAGCTCCCAGTGCCTAAAGGGGCTCCAGGAAACCTGGAGAGGGGCTTTGGACAAGGGCCTGAAGGACAGGACAAGGGGAATGGCTTTAACCTGCTCTTCCCTGTGAGGATGCTGAGGCGCTGGCACAGGGTGCCCAGAGGTGTTCACGCTTTGGTTTTGTCCATGCTGTACTTTTAAATCCCTTAAGACACTGAATTCTCGGAGCTGTTTTTCATTCCTTGCTAAATTTGCTGAAGACTCACTTCTCTGAAGCTACAAGCCTGTGCTCAGTGCCTGACTCAAAGCTCTGGTGGGGTTTGTTGGGCTTTTCTCCCCCCAGATATCTCTGAAATGGGAAGGAGCGCCAAGTCCTACTGTGAACACACAGCCCGGACACAGCCCACACTCTCTGATATCGTGGTTACTCTGGTGGAAATGGGTGAGTGGTTGATGGGACCCCCGGATTCCAGTAGCCGTGTTGGTAGGAAGCTCTGTTCCCCCCATTCTGGTGTTTGTGGGCTCCATATAACTGGATGCAGTATGAATATATGCAGAGTGCATCGTCTTCTTTCTCATGTAATTTGGAGCCCTTGTAAGTAAAGGAGGTGAAGTTCAAGAGGGGTGATTTGGGGCAGGATAAACTCCTGGTGTGATTTCTGTTTCCTCTTTTGTGTTCTAGGGTTCAATGTTGAAACGCTTCCTGCATATGCCAAGCGCTCCCAGAGGATGGTCATCACTGCCCGTATGTGGGAAATCCCTTCTCTTCTTATGCAGGAAACTGGAAAGAATTTGGCATTTCCCTCTGTTGGTGTCCAGAGAGCTCCACCTTTTCTGGTGGAGGATGCAGGCCAGTGCTCCTGGAAGTGCTGATTGGTTTGGAGGTGGAGAGAGGCAGCCTCTGCTGAGTCAGTGCCTTTGCTTTAGTGTTCTCAGTGCACATGAGAATCCTCAAGGTGGTTTTGTTCTCCTTGTGTAGGAGAGAGGGGTCAAGTAACCCATGTTCCCTTCTGGAATGAGAAACACAATGGGAAATGACTGCTTGTGGGATGTGCTATGGGGGGGTCACAGCTCGGTGTGGGCTGGCACTTTATGCCTCACTCTTGGCAGAGTGAAGCTGCTGATCTCTGTGTGTGTGTTTTACTGCAGCTCCTGTGACAAACCAGCCTGTGACTCCCAAAGCCCTGACAGCTGGGCAGAACAAGCCACATCCATCCCACATTCCCAGCCATTTCCCGGAGTTTCCAGATCCTCACACTTACATCAAGACGCCAGTGAGTGAAAACAAAGATTTTGATGCCATTTGGGGCCTGTTTGAAGTCAGTGACAGCACTTGCTGCAGGTTTCTGGCCGATTGATATCTGTAGCTCACTGGAAGTGCATGCACACTGGAGGTCAGTGCTGGTGGAGAACTTTGGCTGTCTAATGGTGTTCTTTACCTTTCCCTCCCTGTGCAGACATACCGGGAGCCTGTGTCTGATTATCAGGTCCTGCGGGAGAAGGCGGCATCGCAGCGGCGCGATGTGGAGAGAGCCCTGACCCGCTTCATGGCTAAGACAGGAGAAACCCAGAGTCTCTTCAAAGATGATGTCAGTACATTCCCCCGTGAGTACCTGTAAATGACAGCATAACTCCCTTAAAGCTCTTGCTACTGCAGGAGGTGAGTGCTGAGGGTTCATGTTGTGTTTGCCCTTCCAAGGCACTGGAAGGCTGGGAAATGAGGAATTCTCTATTTAAAATGGGGATGAAAAAGAGAATCAAAGGCAAGCAGTAGGCTTCCACCCTCACCAAAGGCTCGCTTTCTTCTTGTGGCTGACAGGTGCTAATTTCAAAGCTCATCCCAATCCTGCCTCTGCCCCTCCTTAACTTCTGGACAAGTGATTTCTTCTCTCTCACATTCTTGTGGTAGGCGGTGGAGGTTTTCCTGTTTCTCTGTCCATAAAGCAGTGATGAGAATTCCCACTTTCCCAGGCTCGCTGATGGCACAGATGCCAAAGTTATCTTAAGGGGAACTAAGCGATGCTTATGATATGGAGGTCAGAAAGGACATTTTAGGTTGTTATAATGCTGTGTCATTGTCTGGAATCATAAAGGGGCCTCAGAAAATAGAAAATTAGAGACTGCCACCTCTTAGGGACAGGGATATTTAATTCCTGATCCTTGGGAGCGGCAGGGAAAGAGTGTGTCTGTGTTTAAAACCAGAACCAGTGACAATGTTCGGTCTAAGTAACTGTTTGGCTTTGTGCTTCATGATGTCTGTGCGGAGGAGTCTTCTCCCAGCTTGCTGACTGTGTCTTTTTCCCTCACCCTAGTGATTGCTGCCAGGCCTTTCACTGTCCCCTACCTGACAGCTCTTCTCCCCTCTGAGCTGGAGATGCAGCAAATGGAAGAAACGGATTCATCTGAGCAAGACGACCAGACAGACACCGAGAACCTGCCCCTGCACATGAGCACGGTACGCTCAGCCGGCGAGGCCGAGGTCGCTGGGGCCTGACTTTCTTCAGCTTATGAAGCCTGGTTCTTTGCCTGTCTTCCTTGCAGCTGGGCAGAGTGGGTGGAAACAGGCAGCGTGGGCTGTGTTTTACCAGGTGTAAATGGCTAAACGCTGTCATGGTTCTTTAACTTCCTGCAGGGTGCAATGCAAAATGAGCTTGGATCATGACCTTTCAGTACAACCTTGGTTTCAGTGTGATTGTCCCACACTGTTTCTGAAGAGCGTGGTTCTTGTGGTAGAGATCTGGAGTCCTCACCTTTAATGCAGCTCTGTGTGCTGCTGTTTGTCTTGGCTGTTGCTGATCTGTTTTGCCCATAGGTTACATGGTTTGAGCTTCTAAGTCTTGTTTAAGTTTAGCCTAACTTTGGTTGTTTACACATGTGTTGGCAGGATGATTCAGGACCTGAGAAGGAGAACGCTTCGGTGTTACAACAGAACACCTCCCTGTCAGGCAGTCGGAACGGGGAGGAAAACATGATTGACAATCCCTACCTCCGGCCAGTGAAGAAGCCCAAGATCCGCAGAAAGAAGTGAGGTGTGTGGCCAGTTGGCTGCTCAGAGGAGGAGAAACCTGGAGGGGATTTCACCTGCACAACAGTGGGTGAGAGGCATGGAGCAAGACAGGAGAGGCAGAAGCAGAATGAGCTCTCTCTGCTTAGTGAACCGCACTCTCATCCTGGTCTGCAATGCTTCCTCTTCTTCCTCTGCTCTCCTGCTGACCTGGGACAGTCAATTGCCATAAAAGCATTGAAGGCCACTGGGTTCCAGATGGGAATTGTCTGGTTTACTTTGGTTTGTTCTCACTGTCGTAGGATTTACTCTCTGAAGAGATGGGGGACATGGAAGGTTCTTGCTGCTCAGTGCTTCCCAGCGGGCTCTGCAGGATACAAAGGCATCATTTATTTCTGGCTGGCTGGCACGCTAGAAAAGAAACTTCTGCAACCAGCCCTGCCTGGCCCTATAATCTAAGGAGCATGTATTAAGAGAGGCAGAAAAATCCCAGGGAGGTTTCTTTCTTTGGATTCTTGGCAGGTAAAAGCAAACAGACTTTTCCTTTATAAACTAAAGGTGGCTGGTGCGTTGGTAAGAGAGTGTACAGAGTGAGGATGGCATTTTATTCCCACTTTTCTGTCTGCAGCTGCACTTCAAAGTGCTTAAGTGTGGTGTTTACCCTGTTCTGCTTTGAGGTTGTTTTCCAGCAGTGTGAATGGCAGGATCCAACAGCTGCTTCAGGCTATTTTTCAGTTCTATTGTTAGTTTCAACACAGCACAACTCCTTGGAGAGTTCCTGCCTCCACCAGTTGGTTTGAAAGATGCTGTGCTAAAAAACTTGGAATATGGAATAAAGCTGTATGGATAAAGCAGTCCACAAGGCCATTCTATTGATTGCACTTTATTTTGTCCCAAACACAAGCTTTTATCAATAGAAATTGCTCTTTTTTCCCCCCCCTTTATTTCCCTGGAGCAGAAGACTTTATTTCAGCAGTGAAAATAACTGGTGATGGGAGTATTGTAATTGTTAGCTCCTTCTGGAGGGCTTTGCTTTCATTTTCCTCAACCTTTTTCTTAGGCAAAGTATAAGTTAAATTCCTTTGACAAAAGACTCCTGTAGTTTGGTCCACTCTCCGGAGCATCTCTTCTGGATGAGGACATGGTGCAGGGAGAGGCAGAAAAGGCTTCCAGGCAGCTCGTGGTTTCCTTGAGTAGCAGCTGAGTGCAAGAAGCCTCTTGCAGTCCCCAGGAGATCAGGGTTCTGTGTGTACATGTTAAGGCATCCTCCCAAGCCTCCTTCTTCCCCATCACCCGTGGAGGAGGGAGATAAAAAGGAGCGATTGTTTCAGTGAGAAGCATTCTGGACTTGGATCTCTAGCAAAAGAAGCCTTGCGTGTGCCATTGTCACTTCTGCAGTGCCTTGGTTGTACAGAGATGTTGTGTATGTTTGTATATATAAAAATGTTTATCTTTTTTTACTTGGTTTAAGCATTTTTGGCAATGAGAAAGCCCTTTGCTGGGGAGGGGAAAAGTGTAGAATGAAACCTGTGATTTCTATGTTCATAATAAAAGAAACTTTATCTCCTACAAGCAACATGGACTGAGTACTTGAAGTTTAGGAGTGGAAAAGCATCTGAATGGCGTAAACCCCAGGCCTAAGACAGTGCAGTCTCCAGTGAGTCATACCCCTTCCTGCAGGAGATGGCAGCTGCACATCAGCAAGTAAATCCCTTTGTGACAGCTGCTGCTACAAAGCAATCTCTTGTGGTTGTGAAGGGGCCAATGTGCCTAGGAAAGACAAGCAGCTGTGGCAGGGCAGATGTGAGGGCCCTTGTACACCAGAAGTGGGCAAGTGGAAGAATGCATTTTGGTTTTATAGCTGAAACTGGGCTACAGGTAAAATTTGCTACAGAAACACATAGTAGACCCAAAATATCTGAAAGCCTGCATCGTGACTGGGAGTTGTAATGAGAATGAATGTTGCCTGCTCTGAGCTTTCCCCTGAGGTTGAATCAAGCCTGTGATCGCACAGACTGAGTCTGTGAGTGGAGGTTTGTAAACGTTTATAGCAATCCCTAGGGTCTGAGTTGTACATTACAGAAGCAACTGATGATGAATGCCAGGACCTTTCTGTTTCAGGCTAAATTTAGCTTAATTAGCAGCATGTTGCTTGAGAACATCTTCATGTCAAGAGGGAAAAAGCTGCTAATGCAAAAGCACATCAGACAGGGTCTGACCCATCCCATCCTGTTACCCTCAGATGAGTGCTGCTTAGTAGAGCTGCTGGCTGTGCACAGAGCCTGAACGTACCTGTGGCAGCACCAGGTAAGCACAAATAGTGACAAGAAACCTCTCTTTCTGCAATGCTTTTATTTGGAGAGGCTGCGCAGTGCAGATGGGCGTCTTCAGGAGCAGATGGGAAGCAAAGGTGAGGCCTGAGGTGCCTCTCTGGAAGGGGGGGACATGGCAGCAGCTCTGGCTCCTCATCTGAAGTATAAACTCAGGTAGGCGACTCGGTTCCGGTGTCTCCTGAATTCTTTGTCTATGGTTATCTAAAAGACAACTATTAGCTATTGGCAATGCCAAGTGCTTCAGAACAGCACAGGAAGGTGTGAGATGGTGTCGAGAACCTTAAACCTGTTTCAAATGGGAAAGGTTTTGTTTTAAGCAGAGCTACATGGATAAATCTGTGCCCTGGTTTCCTCTCTTTGTGGATGGAAACTTCCGGATCAAATGTCTTAACAGAAGGGGTTTATTTTGGAGGACAGTAATTGTTTTAGCAAACCAGCATTTTCAGATAGAAAATCACTTTATATCTTGTGCCCCAGGCTCATAGAGCCATGTACCCAGCAGCCCAGTGAGGAAATGATGCCAAAACACAGTGCAAACACAATGTAGCCATACAATTTTCTCTGTCAGAAGCATTAAGCAAGGAATAACATCCCCTTATCCCTGTCCTTACCTTTTGTACCTCCATTTTTAGCATCCTCCTTGGTGGCATCGGCACTAAAGACCAGTCTGGGGAGCCAAACTTCATCGGCCAAGTGATTCTTTTGTGCAATGGCTTGTCTGCTTTGTAAGTTCCAGGTCTAAAGAAAACAGGCACAAAGTAGCCTGTTTCTGGAGCTGGAATGTGATGGTTGCAATACCAGGAGTTACCTGCCCTGCCTTGATCCATGGGAGAAATGCATGTTGTGGTATTCCAAGTCACGCAGAGGACTAAAGACTAAAGCAGGGAAGCTCTTTGAAGTTAAAAAGAGCATTTCTGGGACCTCAGGAACCCATCTCCATTCATGTCTTAGTATTTCTCTCTGCTTATTACGAAAAACATTAGAAAATGAGTTACTTTACCCAGGGAATAATTCTCTATCTGAAGGCTTATGTGGAAATCGTGGTGTCTTAGTGGAAAATGGAGCATAGGCAGGTTGGCATTCCCTCTCTTTCTTCCAGAATGGCTGGTACTTTGCTGGGCTGGGAGTCACAGTCTGCAAGAGAGAAGATTTCTATAGGGAAGACTTTGTTCTGCAGATCATTCCCATATGCTGTGAGCAGCAGCCTGGGTATCACAGAGCTGCTGTTCAGTGCGTGCTCTGATGGCATAAACCCCCTAGAATAGATCAGTTCTATACTCCCTGTACTTACCCACTGTCCTATGATGTTTCTCCTAATAAATGGTTATTCTAGAGAATGGACCAGAAGACAAGTGTTTGGTCAGGCAGGAGAGCTGATTTTGCCTCAATATGTCCACTTACATGTGTGTATACGTGATACAAAGGAATGTGTTCATACAAATGCATATGTGGATGTTGCTAGAGCTCATATGTTCAATGATCAGTCCCTAGGCTCAACACTACATGTAAGGAGATGTGTAGCCACTGTATATAGTAAGTTGGAGGCAGTCCCAGCAAATGGGATCAAAACTGAGATCTATGCTGGGAACAGCCTCTTGCAAAGCTGCTGCTCTGCCGCTTCGCCCCGTGCCTTTCTTACCTGTGGCTGTATTGGGAAACGCTGGGCTGTCCGTGCTCCTATCACATAGCCTCTGTTGCTCAGAGGTTTGTTTTCCAAGGAGTACCTGAAGCTGCTTCTCTGCAATTCAAAAGCACAGGTGTCTTGCTGACACCATTTGCATTAGGGGAAGGGCAGAAGGACATGAGCAGCAGATGTTATTCCTATTGATTCCTCTCCTTGCCATGGTCTTAGTGTTCGTGTACAAGGTGACTTCCAGGAGGGAAAAGCTCCAAGCAGGAAAACTGAACTTACCTCTTGGCTCAGGTAGCAGCCTGGCCCAAGCGAAGGCTGTCCCCTGATGGACTTCAGCTGGATTCCCAGCCTGTCTGGGGCGTCGTGCAGAGGGAGCATTTTCCTCTCTTGGCATGTTCCAAATGAGATCGGCTTCTGCACGTCTGTGAGACCAGGAGGTAAAACCCTGTGGAGGTGACCACTTGCTGCCTTTTTCCCTTCTTAAGTCCCTGAGGCTGAGCATCCCTTTATCTTCCACATAGGAATTTCCCCTGACCCTGGCTATTTGTGCGCCCTTTGGATGCCGGTTCCCTCCTGCCCCAAAGGCTTCCTTTGATCCCAGCCCGAGCAAAGAGTAGCTTAGCAGCCTGGTTGTGGGAAAGCCCAATGCCACCGGGGCAAAAGGAGCCCTGGTGCCTGCAGGGCTCACCTCTCCGTTCCCCCCCTGCCGCCATGCTGCCAGGCTCAGGATGTGTGTGTACTCTCCAGTTGCTATAGACACGGAGCAGGGAGTGCTGGAGGGAATGCGGGTGATGGCAGCGCCTGAAGGGTGGGGGAAAAGAGGATTAAAGGTGTCCCTGTGGGTTGTGCTGTGATGACTCCTCTGAGGAGCTGCTGTTTTCACACTGTAAAGTCATAGGGGAGAGGTCTCAAGGGAAGCGGTCAGGACCCTTCTCTGTGATCTCCCTTGTGACACAGCCCCATCTGCCCCATTGTCTGCTGCTCTCTTTATCCCTCTGCCTTGCTCTCATGGGAGGGCACCAAGAATCCCCTGGGAAATGCCATCCTGGAATTAAGACCAGCTTGTGGATTCAGGCCCTTTCCTGAGTACAAGCATGAGCATCATGAGAGAATCAGGGAGGACACAGGAACTGGGCTCAGCTGCTGCAGGTCCAGGAGTCCCTGTGACCTGAGCTGCCTTTTATCCTATAGGATATATACCCTATATTCTATAGGATCCTTTTCTCCCATAGGAGCTTGTTTTATTTTGCTGTTTGCATGATGCAATGCTCATGGAGTGGAATTCTGGGTCTGGAGTGGGTGATATATGGGCGATGATGAAAGAGCTTTCCCATGGCACTCTACCACCTCCTGTGGGATGCGTTTGTCCACTGGCTCTCAGCAAACTCTCTAAAACCTGCTCTTTTCCCCCAAAACCTGAACCACCAAGGACCTGCCAACCTTGTGTGCACAAACCATTGCTTTAGAGAGGTGGTTTCGTTCTCCCTGCCCTTGCTGTGGAGGGGACAAATGTGCAGGTCGGTGAGCTATCCATCACAAATGTATTCCAGGTTTAGGTCTTGGATGGAAGAGCTCTGGGATGTTGCCAATGGAAACCTAGGGAGAGCTGTGCCTGGTCTGGGTCTGATGTTCCTCACTGCAGGCAGGCACGTTGCTACCACCATGGAGGCATTCTGCCGCTAGAATGGTCCTCCTTAGTGTGGAGTGGTGTTCCTGGAAACTCCGTGGGAATTTCCTATGGGATTATACTCCAGATGTGTCTGCATGTACCTATATACATATAGCCTGTGCTGGGAGTAGCACAGAGAAGCTGTATTTGTTGGAGTAATCTAGGAGCAACTATGGGCATCGCTATCTCCTACTTTAGAGGTTTTTCCCCTTAATGGTGGACACGTTTCCAGCTCTGGAGCCTTTCTCTCTCATTTCTTTCCCAAACGGTCCATAAGAAGCTATTCAGGATTGTGGAATGTCTGAAGCTTGTTTGCGGAGAGCTTTTGTGGAGGAAACGTCTGAAGGGAAAACAGAGGTAAAGCTCCTTCTGCCGGCTTCCTACTCTTTGCCTTTTGGGAGAGCCATTCCATGAATTCAGTGAAGAAATTGAGTTAAAGGAAGAGGTTTCCCTGCACATGCAGCAGTTCAATTCACCCTGAAAGCACTGCAGGAGGCAAATAAAAGCCACTTTAATGGCGTTTTAACTAAGGAGAGCATCTTCTCCGGCTTCCCTGGGCTCAGTGGCTGGGTACTCTCCGCAATTACAACAGCCAACGGTAGGTGTCAATGTTGCTCGCTCTTCCCTGCCGCTGGAATTCTTCCCTCGCTGCTTTCGGGTGGCATTTCAAGAAGCAATGGACTTGCAGGCCACAAAGCTTCGCTGCTGCTCCTCTCTGTTCCATCTCAAATCCAGAGCTGAGGTTCACAGCCCATTCGTGGCACTTCCCAATACAATGGAGCGCTTCATTCTGGCTGCAGGGAAACAAGCAGGATAAAGGTTTGCTCAGTTCATCCCTCCGGAGCTGTGTAACCCCCATAGGACATGAGTGGGTTAGAGTGGAAGAGGAGCTATTGAACAGCCGCTTTGCTGATAAGCTCAGGAATCACGTCCCCTATAAAAGAGCATCCCAGTGCCTTGGCAGAGTGATGCTAAATCTATGCTTTTGGGCTATCGCAGATGTTTAACTCGTATCCCAATATCTCTAACAAAGAATTTAGGCTACTTTCTCCTTCACCTTTCCTTACCAGCACAGCGAGTATTTACTACAGGGAAAAATGTGCTGGAATAGTCAGTTTATACCGAGAATATTCATTTCCCTGGCTCCGTGTTACGTGCGTGCATGTAATGTGCCTGTTCAAGTGGCTTTGGATGAAGCATGCCTAAACTCTGTGCGGCCTTGGCGTAAGTCCCTTATTAACCTGCTGGGAAAAGGGGATTTGGAACCACCTCTGTTGTGTGTATGGTTCCCAAACCTTTCTCTGTTGGGCACTGTGGAGCAAGCCCTGGTTTTCACACTGGCAGAACATGAGACAAAGCAGCCACAGCAGATGAGTCACTGCAGCGGCGAATGTCACATCCTGACTGCAGCTCAGCAGGTCCTAACCACTGCCTGGTTTGCCTCGGAGCTCAATATACTCGATAAGCATTTTATCATGAAGATCAGAGCAGTGTTATCTCCTCCTTCCCGGCAAACTACATCTGAATCCAGCCACCTCCTTCCTGGCCACAGTAACAGCAGCAAACTCCTCCCCTGTGCTTGATCCTTCTGGGGTTCAGCTCCTGCACCAAGGCCTGGAAAAGGGAATGTACTGCTGATGCCAGCACATGTCAGTGGCCTATACCTTTATGGTGTAAACTGCCTAAACTGTGCTGTGTCAAATACCGAACCTTCGGGAGCAGCCAAAAGCAGGCAGAACAAAATCATTGTCTCTCCTGTGCATAAATGTCTGCAGCAAGCAGTAATCCTTTATCTTCACTTTGCTCGATGTGCCCTGATCAGGAAAGCCTCACTCAGCGGTGGGTTTATGTCTTACAAGGTCTTAGCTTTTACCTTGCCTTGCTGGCGAAGTGTTCCCTGCTTGACTTGGCTTCAAATCTAAGGGAGGAGTAGCAAGGAATCACTGATGCTACTTTGAGTTGTGCTGCTTCCAATGCCCAGGTTGGGAGGGGGCAGGAAATAACCTATGCTTCCCCTGGTTCCTGTTTTAGACAGAGGGGTGGTGGAGTTTCTTCCTGTCAGAAGTGGGGTGAAAGGTACCAGGGCTCTGCTCATCTTAGACCCAAAAGAACAACTGGGACCATCTTTACCTCAGCTTTATTGTTCTGCACATTGTGAGGTTGGGAGTGTGACAGCGCATTAAGGAATGATGCCCGCAGTGGCAGGGACCAAAGGTGCGACAGTCGAGCTCCACTTCCAGTCTGGTCTGTATGCACTTGCTGAACTCACTGCCACTGTACTCCGATGCCTGTAAATGGGGTAATGAAAACGGGTGTCTCCTGCCTCCAAGTCACGTATCCCTGTGCAGCACCCAGCGCTGGTGGTGCCTGGGGTGACAGCGCCTGCGAACGAGGAGGTCGCTGGTCCCAGTCCCTTTCTGTTCTTCTGAACGCATCCCTTGGTCCTGTTGCTGCTGCCGGGAGGAGCATCCTGTGGGAAGCCCAGCCGGAGCCGGCGCTGCTACCTGCAGCCTAACATGGCCTATCCAGGAGCACAGGCTCTGCAGGAAATAGCTGCCGTTTGGTCTTGCTTGGATTCATGGCAAGAAGCAAGGAGCTGCAGAGATCCTCAGGTTCCCTCCTCCAGCAGCAGGCCTCGGGCGGGCACTCTGCTCACACAGGACAGCCGGGAGAGACTTGGATCCCTTTGATCCCTATGCCACTGGTTCATTTGTTTAAAGGTCTCTAGTTTTAAGCCTGCTCTCCCCAGTATTAACCATTAACTCCTTGGGACAAAGCCTGGATCTGTTCTGCTTCACCCCATCCTCCCCTTGGCATTTGATCTCCCTTCGCTCAGGGAGTGGAAGCGGAGCAGTGCCGATGCTCAGATCCCAGCCGTTCCCTGCCTCCCCAGGGAAATTCTTGCCTTGCGCGCGTACGTTCCCAGAAATACCATCTCTGACTCAGCCTGGTTACGAAACGCCGCGGCCGTTTCCCCCGCTACTTCTCCTGAGCCTCATCACTTATTCACCTCTGGTCCCAGGTATGTTTTACAAGGGCTCGGAATGCTCTTTTATGAGGGATTTGATGCAGCAACTGCGAGCGCCCATTGCATATTCTTTCCTCTGAGCACATCTTTCATCTTCCTTACTCTGTTGGCACCAAACTGCTGTAATTAGGCTCTGTAAACAAATCTCAAGCTTCTCTGATGTTGTGAAAGGCTCAGACTTGCTTTCTGACCACCCTGTTCCTCAAATAACCCTTGACTGTGCACTGCAGGCATCCTGCTGACGTCCCCTGGCGCTTGGGACGGAGGCAGTGAGCTCAGCCTTGGTGCTGGGGAGCGCGTTCTGTGCCCGGGAGCGCCTTCCACCTACTCGGATCCAGCTGTTGGTCCCAGGAATTCTGTCCCGGTCTGTGAGCAAGTGCGAACAGGCCCTGGAAAGGGGCCTGGGTGCATGGGGGACAGGTTCACAGCCCGCCTGCCCCAATGCAGGTGTGCGCAGGTGGGCAGAGCGTGCTGCAAACGGGTTAGATGGATGAGCACGCACCCAGGTGCGCCTTTAGCTGAGGAAATACCACGTGCAGAACGCTTTGGTGGGGCTGCTCTGGGGTTTTCTGCCTCGGTTTTTGTGTTACATGGTGCTTTTATAGACATTTTACATGGGTTTTATATAAACCCCGTGAATTTTATAAATCCATTAATGGATTTATTACAGAATACAGCCTTCAAAAACCCCGCTTCACATTGATGATGCCTAACCTGTTCCAAGCTTTTCTTTCGAGAAACATCAGCACCAAGCACTAGATCTTGAGCTTCGTGCAGTCAGGATTCCCGCTGGCAGGTTCAATCAGGCTGCTCCGTGCAACAGGACCTGTTGTCCCCATCTGCCTCATCCCAACAATCCCCATTATCCGTGAGGAAAGCCCCGGATGCCTTGGATTGGGAGCTGAGCCTATCTGAGAGCATCGGCTGCTAACAGAGCCGTAGACCTGCTCATCACCATTAACCTCAAGCAGGGCACAGGACCTTCCTGTCCAGCTTGTCCTTGTTCCCCTGAGCCCTCCATAGGAGGCTCAGCCCCAGCCCAGCACCTCCGCTCATCTAATCCCTTCCTAAGCTCTCCTGCTGAGTCCGCATCTGCCCCAGCCCCATTCCCGAGCTCTCCATCCTGAGCCATCTGCGCAGGAAGGAGGTAAGCTCCCATGAAACCCCGACAGGGAGGGCGCTGAAGCAACTGTTGCTGAGCCGATGCGGGCGGGGAGGAGCTGCCTCCACGCTGTAATCCAATTGGAAGAATAGATGCTGTAAACGCATCCCAAAGGGGCCGCGCTCCCCGCGCTGACGTCCGCTCTCTCTACATCAGCGCGATAAAGGCTGTTGAAAGAATTCGATACCGCGCTGGGCCCTGCAAGTTCTGGCAACCAAATAGCCCTTAAATAAAACATCCAGTGCTGGAGCAGAGGCTTCAGATCCCCTTCGACCTCAACTGCTTAAAATAGCCCCGAGGGCAGCCTGGCCCCCTCTCAGCTTCCCTCAGCGGGGTGAGACGTGGCCTCAATTCACGGCACAGACATTATCTTTGTGCCCAACCCTCATCAGTTGCTGCCCTTGCTCGGAAAGGGGCAGTTCTGTTCCAACCTCTCGCCAGGATGGGGTTTACCTCAAGCGCTTCTGCCCTTTCCCCGTTCAAGGTTTCCATCCCTGGGGCAGCACAGGGAGCAAGAGCTTCGCCAGTACAGCCCCATTAGCGCCAAGAGGGGTCAAGCCGTGCCTTTAATCCCTTTTATGTGCCATGGGAGGGAAGAAGGTGACCCCCGTGCTCCCGCAGCAGCCAGGGCTGAGCTGCGGCTCAAGGGGGGACAAAGGGGGCTCTGTGGCCCCTTCCCGGTAATTCCATCCCGCAGCCACAAGGAGGAGCCACAACCACCACGGATCCCCCTCCGGATCCCCCCATGGGGGAGCTGGGGTCTGCAGTGGGATCGGCGTTGGATGGAGCCTTGCTGCCAGCTGGTGATGCACATCTAGGGCAAGAACAGCGAGGGTGTACACATGGAGGATGTATACACATGGAGGGTGTGCACATGGATGCACACATGGAAGGTGTGCACATGGATGCACACACATGGAGGATGCGCACACATGGAGGGTGTACACATGGGGACACACACATTGTGCTGGTTTGGGTTGAAGGGACCTCAAAGCTCATCCGTTTCCATCCCCCTGCCGCTAGACCAGCTTGCTCCCAGGTTTGGAGCGCTGCTGTCAGCAGGTTATGGGAGAACCTGTATGTGCTGGGGACGGCAGAGCATCTCACCAGGGTTGTGTTACTTGGTGTGCACTCAACAGGGCAGGAGCTGTACTCCAGTGCAGAGCCCTGGAGCTGCTGCCTCCTGCCCTGTCCTGTCTGAATCCAGCCCCATCCTCTGCTGGCCACTGTCCCTCCGAGCACATCAGCACATGGCTCTGCCTGCTGCAGCCAGGACGGGAAGCCCAAGGGAGGCCGAGGACTTGGAAGAGGCAAAAGTGAAATGCATCAAAGCAGCCCGAACTCATTGACTTGCCCAGGGCGATGCTGCAGGGGAGGAACGCCAGGCCCCAGCTCACTGGGGCGTGGGATGGGGAGCTGGGAGGAAGCGCAGTGTCTTGTGCTCATATCTTTCACCATAGGGACTTTCCTGGGGCTGATCTAGGGCAGAGAGAGCCTTGAAAGGCTGCCAGGGTGGTTTGGGGGTAGAGGAGGAAGCGGAAGCGCCTGCATCACAGTCTCTTGTAGCAGCAATCAGGCACGGTGAGGGTGGAGAAGGGACTTCCCTTGGGTTTGCTGAGCCTTGATTTCACCCGCAGGGAGATGAACAGAGCCTTGTCCCGGCCATGGATGGGACACAGCCACCTCCCGGCACAGATGCTGCCTGGACGGGCTCACTCTTCCAAGCATCCCGCCCCCTGAATGTGCTTCATCAGGAGCCCTTTATTGCCACCCCAACCTCTATAAGGACTTCAGAACCCACCCACCGGTGCCCACGAGGACCCCACAAGCCCTGCAGCAGGCGGGGGATGCTGTGGTCCATGCGGCGTCCGTGCTGCCTTCTTCGGCAGCGTGGCTCCGTGCTGGGTGCCTGTCACCCGCATCACCTTTGTAAGCAGCTCTGGCCCTCATCCTGCTGCGGGGCTGATCCTGCTGACGCGCGCAGAACGCACCACGTCAGGGAAAGGGAAGCACAGACCTTTTATGGGTGCAGACTACAGCAGAGTCTATTGGCCCGAGCGGAGGGGAGGGCTCAGCGTGAGCAGAGCTGAGCTCTGGTGCTAATTCAGCTCCAAGAGCTCAATTTCAGGCCTGGCAGAGCTCCTCTTTCTCTCGGCTCAGCACAAGAGCTTCCTTTCTCCTTTACAGCACCATTTCAGCTCTGATAATGCTGGTCCAGAGCTCATTTTCCTTCTCTGACAGCAGCCCCCATTCCGGCTGCTCTCACGCAGCTGCATCGCTGTGTTTTCAGGAAGAGAAACAGGCGTTTGGTGCCCACGAACCTCAGTTTCGTGTCCCAAGGCAGCACCTGAACAGGGGAGCTCTTAGGGGTTCACAAAGGCTCTGTTTGCTGAGCAAGAGAACTGGAGTGGCAAAGCAGAACCATTCCATAGCTCCGGCTCAGCCTGGGAGCTTTCAAGCTCCTGGGAAAGGGATGAGCCAGACCTGGATCAAAGCATACTTGAAGTTCAAGGTGGTTTATATATATATGCACACATATCTGGATGGTTTATAAGGAGGTTTGAATGCAATCCCTGCCTCACTGCTCCTCAGCTTCTGGGAATCTTGTGTCTTCTACGGATCCTGTGCCTTTCCCAAGCTAGACACATCCATAGCAAGACACCTTTCCCAGCGGCAGCTCCGGCACGGCTGCTCCAGTGCGGAGCTCCTTCTGGCCTCACTGGGAGATAAGCTCTGTCCTGTGCCTATGTGGGATGGGTTACAGGGGTAAAACACTCCCAAAGTCAGGCTGAGAGGTTCCAGAGCTCCCGGGAGGAGCGTTGCCGTCGGTGAGCATCGCACCCAGCTCTTTAATCTCTCATCTTAGCAGCAGCGGTGGGAACCTGCCTGGCAGGGTCATAGAGCGAGACACAAAGTGGCTCCATGGGAACACTTGTGTTCGGCTCCTGTGGGTCAGAAGCTTTTCTAGCCCATGTGTGAGGCCTTTTCTTTGCATAGTTAAAGCTGCATAAAGTGTAATTAGGCAGCCCTGTGTAATTAGGACAATTATGGACGGTGAGCACCCCACAGAGTGATTGTGGCCAAGTTTTAGCATCCCCACAGGCGTTTCTAGGGCCGAAGGTGGCCCTTTAACTGATGTACCTGCTTAATGCCTCTAAAGCACTCCTCTTAGATGTGTCTGGGGTGGCATCTTTGAAGGGGACACGCTCTGCTCCTGCTGAGGCACATCTGGATGGAGAAGGGCTCTTTCTTCTCTTCCTTCTTATAGAATAGCAGGTTTGTGTCTTGTTTCTGTTCTGACCAGACTGAAACTGAGAGTGGATGCGAGTGACCCACATTGAGCGGGGACCCACCACAAGAAGGGCTCGACGTCGAGAGCTTCATGGAGGAGCATGGGGGCTCCAGGCAGAAGCTCACTTCCTTCTTGATGAGGAATTCCAGCCTGGTTCCCAGAAACCTTCCCGATGGTGCTGACGTGACAAAACTTCCTCAGAGTGTTTTGTTGATAGTGGTGGGAATGGGAGGTCTGCAAATACAGGAGGTTCCTCCCTTAGTTCCTGTTGTTTTGAGACGAAAGGCAGCCTTCTGCTTTCTTCTACCCCTTTACTGGCTTCCTGCAAGCCTTCGTGTCCCTTCCCTGCCCGAACACTGACCTCTCTGCTCAAGCCGTATCCTGCTCGTCAGCTTGGCTCTCAATCTGCAGTCATTCTATCCCCGTCCAGAGAAACATGAGCCAGGAGCTGGCTGATAACTGCACGTCAGCACCAACCGATAGAGGAGGCAGAGCTGCCTGAGCACTGGGACCTCAGCGCTCACAGGATCCTGGTCTGGGTTGGGTTGGAAGGGACCTTAGAGCTCATCCAGCTCCAACCCCCCTGCCACGGGCAGAGACACCTTCCATAGAGCAGCTTGCTCCAAGCCCCTGTGTCCAACCTGGCCTTGAGCACTGCCAGGGATGGGGCAGCCACAGCTTCTCTGGGCACCCTGTGCCAGCGCCTCAGCACCTTCCTATATATATTCTTCCTTATCTCCTACCTGAATCTCCCCTGTTCCAGTTTGAACCCATCACCCTTTGTCCTATCACTCCAGTCCCTATGAAGAGTCCCTCTCCAGCATCCTTGCAGCCCCCTTCAGACACTGGCAGCTGCTCTGAGGTCTCCATGCAGCTTCTCTTCTCCAGCCTGAACAGCCCCACTGTTCTCAGCCTGTCTTCAAATCAGTGCATTGAATGATTTTGGTGGCTTCTAAGAAGTTTAAAATCCCAGTGGCCCCTCTCCCCAGCCCAAAACACACATCAGGAGCCCAAACTCAAATTGGATTTTATTCTTTATTCTTTTCCTCTGCTCCTTTCAGCTGCCTCCTGTGTTCCAGACCCCCTCACGGCTCTGCAGAGCTCATGGTTTCAGTTTTCCTCTTAGCAATAACCTTTCCTTCAGGAAAAGCTCCCCCCTGCAAGGGGGGAAAGAAAAGCCTCAAACATGCAGAGACCTCAGGCGCTGGCAGCTCTGAGCTGGGACCTCCAGTGGTGAATTGAACAGAACAGTTTGAGCATGTTGTGGCCTTGCTAGAAAGAGGGAAAAGAGCCATTTATGGCCGGCAAATGTCTATAATTGCCAAGCGAGGCCCCCCCGGGCTCTGGAGCAGCCGGGCTGTAGGTGCCTGGGTTATTGTGAGCTGCTTTGTATGGTAAAGAGAGCCTCCGGTTGCCTGCTCGCTGCAGAAACTGCTTCGCCCAGGAGCACTCCCGACATGGAGGGAGGGGAAGGCAGGAATCCGGGACCCTTTTAAGCTCTGTTTCCTCTTCCAGCCTCCGCAGGTTCCAAGGGCATGGATAGGAGGCAAACTCGGCATGGATAGGAGGCAAAGTCAGCATGGAGATTGCTGCAGGCGCAGCAGGGAGCCGAGGTCCCCGGAGCTCTGCAGCCGGCACTGGTGGCTTGCATGGGAGCGATGGGTTTCCTGCTCCACTGGGCCATGTCCGTAGGGAGTATCCATGATCCGGGTTGAGAACGACCCCTCTGCATGAGAAAACAGTGTTTTCAGTGGGGAAGGGCTCTTTCCAGCAGGGTTTGCCTCACAGCTCTGTTCCCAGCTCCTTCCACTCATTAGAAATGCACCTTTTCAGGTTCACAGTGGTTTTCCAATGGGAAGCGAATCTCCATGTGCGCAAAGAAACAGAGGCACATACTGAGAAGTGAGTTGCTTTTGCCAGTACAGAGCAGGTGGGTGCCAGCAGCAGGATCAACCCTGTTGTGCTGTCCTGTGACTGAGTTTTACCTCCTGGGAACAGGGGGGAAGAAATCATAGGATTATGGAATCACAGAATGATTTGTGTTGGAAAGGACCTTAAAGCTCCTCCAGCTCCAACCACTGCCACAGGCAGGGACACCTTCCACTAAAGCAGCTTGCTGCAAGCCCCGTCCAACCTGGCCTTGGGATGGGGCACGTTGTTCCTTTTACAACCAGTATCTGTTCCTGCTGTGACACAGCTCAGCCCATTCTCCATCCTTCCCCACCCCTAACACAGATCTTCCGCCTTTCCTTTGCACAACTGTCACCCTGTGGGGAGCAGTGTCCACACTTCGGATCTCCGGTCATTGCTATTGGCATCTCTTAGCCACCGTGATTGGGTTTTGGTGCCTGCTGGAATTCCAGAGGTGCTGTCTGCTCCCAGCCGGCCTCATTGACTTCCCTGTAGGACACAGGGACATAGCTGGCTGGGGTGGGAGGGGAACCATCCCTGCCATTACTGGTGGGTGGGGTACAACTGGGTCCCAATAGCATTAATTATAGCATGAGCTGGTGATGAGCATGTGGAGGACAAGCACTGGTCAGCAGCGATGGGCTGAAGCAGCCAGGGTGCCCAGCGGTCCTGGTGGCTCAGGATCATCCATGCTCCAGCAAAGCATGTTTGGGGCCAGGGCTTTGAGCATCCCATCCCTGGCATACCTCCTGGAGACTGTTTCCAGGATAGCCAAGTTCTGTTTCAATGAAGGAGGTTGAGAAGTGCCTCCTGTGGGAAGCTCCTGGGTTTTCAGAAAGCCAGACCTGAGTCCTGAGCACAGATTGAGCAATAGACCAAGGCCTTGGCCAGGCCCCAAGGTCTGACCTGAAAACGGCTCAGGAATCCAGCCCCCACCTTCCTCTGCTCAGATGTACCCAGATAAAATCACGACTCTCTTGATTTTCTCTAAACACGAGTAGAAGAATGCCCCAGAGACGCTGCTAAAGCCTCTTTGCTGCTGAGCCACTCAAGTACGAAGAGAGCTTATGTGCTCCAGTGACTGACAGATGTGGCTCTGCCCTGAGATCCAAACTCAGATGAACTCTGTACAACTCAAAGCCATGCCTAAACCCGGAGTTTTGAGGAAATGATCCCCACTTCAATAACTAACCCAGTCTGGTCGCACCCCCCTGGCAGTGCTGAGTGGATTCCAGCTCTGAAGTCAGGTATCTCATAGACCCCAGAGCAGCTGCCAGTGTCTGAAGGGGCTACAAGGATGCTGGAGAAGGACTCTTCATCAGTGACTGCAGTGATAGGACAAAGGGTGATGGGTTCAAACTGAAACAGGGGAGATTTAGGCTGGAGATAAGGAAGAATATATACAGGAGGGTGCTGAGGCGCTGGCACAGGGTGCCCAGAGAAGCTGTGGCTGCCCCATCCCTGGCAGTGTTCAAGGCCAGGTTGGACACAGGGGCTTGGAGCAAACTGCTCTATGGAAGGTGTCCCTGCCCGTGGCAGGGGTTGGAGCTGGAGGAGCTTCAAGGTCCCTTCCAACCCAAACCGTTCCATGATTCCACGGTCTCTTCAGCTCCGGCCTCGCTGACCTTCTTGAACAACAGAACTTTCCGTGGGCCTTATGCAAGACGCAGAGACAAGAAAACCACATCAGCTTCCTCGGCTGGAGCCTGCAAGAGAGCAAGCAAACACAAACAGGTCTGCCTTTGCTCTGATGCTCAGCTGGGCTTCAGTGTAACCTGCGCAGGGGCTGTGCTGGTGGCATGTGGAGGGCGGATGGATGTGTGTGGTACACCCTGTCCAGGTGCAGCATCCCACCAAAACCCCACCAGCCAGGGAGGGCGAGGAATCCTTGGGAACAGCCTGGAGCGGTCCTGCAGAGTCCACCTGCTACCCAGGAGCTATCTCCCCAAGCAGGGATCAGCCTCTTGGGAAAGCACCACCCAGATCTAAGCCCTGGAAGGGAGTTTCCTGCTTTATCTGGGCCGGCTTTGTGCACTAATTGATGTTTGCAGGCTTTACTGGGCCCTGGGAAGCGATGGCTTCTTTCACATTTGTGGGTGTAGCCTGAGAAGAACCCCAAGGACCTTCTCCCAGTGTCCCTTCTCTCCCACTCTGGAGCCTGGACCATGCGCACGCTGCAGACGGAAGACAGAAGTGCCCCCATAGATTTGCAGACAGGGCACACAGAGACCACAGGGAGGGACTGGGCAGAGCTTGGGAAGTGCAGGTTATACCTGACTTAATCTGTGCTGTGGAGTTGAGCTGGTGGGGAGGGAGACAAGGGGAAGCCAGATCCTTATGGTCACATCCATAGCCTGGGCTGGTAGCAAGATTCAGCTTGTAATAGACTAGAGGAGGCTGAAATCTGGACATCCCAGTGATGCTTCTCTTTCCTCTCCTCTCCTCTCCTCTCCTCTCCTCTCCTCTCCTCTCCTCTCCTCTCCTCTCCTCTCCTCTCCTCTCCTCTCCTCTCCTCTCCTCTCCTCTCCTCTCCTCTTCTCTCGCTGCTATACTGAGGTTTTAACGTGTGTATGGGACTGACTTGATCTCTTGAGCCCTGTGGGAAGCACAGCACTTCCCAGCAAGGTCCCATTTGCTGTCTGACACCCAATGTCATGTAGAGCCTTTGAGCGATGGGCGCTGTGGTGGTACTAAAGGTGCTGCAATCAAAACCGCTTTAATCTCTCCCCATCTCCTGCTCTTCTCCTCAAAGTGTGGGTTCATAAACTGCTCCTCAGCCTTTCCAAACCACCTTCAAGCCCAGCAGAGCCTCTCAGTGCTGACATGAGGGGCAGCTCTGAGCAAGGTCAGTAAATCCAGTTACCAGCTGCTACAGCAACGCTCCTGTGGTGCTCCTGCCCATCTCCTTCACTGGTCCACCGGGTTGCCATGGAGCTGCAGCACTGTTTCCCTGCACTCGTGCTCTATGAACGCTGATTTGGGCGATGCGCAGCTCCCTGCCTGAGCTGGGGTTTGGTAGAGAAGTCCCATTCTCACCACCTAAAAAACCCCATCTTGTGCTTTCACAAGCCTGGGGTGGGTTGGTTTTAACTTCTCATTTCTAAGAACAGAAAACCCCCTTTTTCATAGCATGGCTGCGTGTCAGTGCAGGATGAAACCCTAAATACAGCCCTCCCGCTGCCTTAGAAGGAAAGGGCTGAGATCCACACCCAAGGAGGGAGTTTTTCCTGACAAGCTCATGGGAAGGGCCCTGTGTCTTGCTTCTGCTTAGTGGCTTGGAGCAAGGTGCAGCATCTCTTGGGCTCGGTTTCCTGCCGTGCTGGTTGTCTGTGTGTCCCACGTTAGCCAGCTCCCGTGGTTGCCCATGTGGGTCTTTGTGTCCTGTGTTCTTGGTGGGTGCATCACCAGAGCTGGTGGTGCCTTCGCCTGTTCCCAGCAATGGGGAGGGAAATGGTGTTTTGACCAGAGCCAGTGTTTATTCTGGGCCTTTCCATAGGGGAAAAGAGGAGAGCCCCGGGAGGCAGACACACCCCGGGGTGCTGCAATAGGGAGAAGTGCCTCTGCACACATCTGTGCCTCCCATGTGCTGTTTACCCTGGGCTGGAGGGGAAGATGTTATCACCAAGGCTGGTGAGGGGCAGGACAAGGGGCACGTCTCCCTGCTGTGCCTTGCTCCATTGCTGAGATAGAGCCAGGGCCCTGCTCTCTTTATCTCATCAGCAAGCCCGTTCCAGGCTTTACAGCTGACAGCTTTCTCTGGACCTGCCTGGGCAAACACCTCCATCCCCACACGGCGCTGGGGCCGCTCTGTTCCATCATCCCCTCTCACCCTCTCAAGCTTTGTTCCACAGAAACAGAAGTAGGTGGAGGCAGTCGCATCCTGCACAGAGGATGTGGAAAAAGAACAATAACCAAATGCAAAGAACAGGAAACCATCTCTGAAATCAGCGTGAGGTCACCTACGCACCTTCCCCGAGCAGGCATCCTCATGAGGAACTGTAAGGCTGACCTTTGTCTCCAGCTGATAACACTGAGCGGTGAACAAATGTCTTCTTACACAAGACACCATCAACATGGGCTCATGCTAGCAAGACCAAGGAGAAACCCCAGAGTGCACCGAAGGCAGCCGGAGCCAGCGAGTGCTCAGCACCACTGGAAAACTGGGTCCCGAGTCCTAAGGAGTTGGAGGGAAAAGCAATTCTCTGTGTGCGACTCCCTTGGGTGCAGCAATGTTTGCTTCCCAAAATACTCCTGAACAGATGTGATGTTCACAGTGGGTTGGATAGGCTGTTTTCCATGAGGAAACATGGCATGCAATGAGGAAAGTGGATCAGAGAGAGGCTGTTAAAAGGCAGCTGCAAGGAACTAAGTGATCCCTCCTGAAGCCCTGGGCTTGGGCTACAAAAGCCTCAATGCTGAGGGTGCTGAGGTGCTGGCACAGGGTGCCCAGAGAAGCTGTGGCTGCCCCATCCCTGGCAGTGCTCAAGGCCAGGTTGGACACAGGGGCTTGGAGCAAGCTGCTCTATGGAAGGTGTCCTTGCCCGTGGCAGGGGTAGGAGCTGGAGGAGCTTTAAGGTCCCTTCCAACTCAAACCATTCCATGATTCTATGATCCACACATGGATCCACCTGGAAGCAGAGGGGAATATTTAAAGGCCCCTAATAGCCTGCCCATGAACCTGCCTGGACATGCCCACAGTGTGTCCTGACATGTCCCATCCACAGATCCCAAGGCACTTGGAGTATGGGGAGCAGGAAACAGAGCAAACAAAGGACCAAGCCGACAAAAGACATTCAGGCACCAAAATAGGTGCTTAGCAAAGCCCAGTGCCATGGAGCTGGAAGGTGGAAGGGTGCCCAGGCTGGCTGTGCTGTAAACGTGGGCTATTCTAGCAGCTCACAGGTTAAAAAGGCTTCATTTATGTCCATATCCTCCCTCTTCCCCCCCAGTCGCATTTCACACGGTTCAGTCACAGGCTTATTTCACAACTGTGTGTTTTGAAAGGACTCTTATTAGCTCTAAGTGTAGGCTGGGCTTACGGCTCTTGCTTTATTGTTTACCCTGCCTGCTAGGCCTGTTTCTGGGGTCAGGCCCGGGTTACCCATTACACTGTGATTAAACACACCAGCCCAGCTTACCCCTGGGCTTTTTTCCCCTTCAATTCCCAGTGATTTGGCTTAACTGGGGTTAGCAATGAGGTGGCTGCTGGCACTGCCCTCAGAACTGTCTGTGGAGCCAGACAGAGGGATTTGAACCAATACCTCTGTTAGCTCTACGATCCAGAGCTGTTGCCGGATTACTTTTTCCCCTTCATGTAAAGAAAGCAAGCTCTTGGCTTCCCAAATCTCCAAGTCCTTCTCAAAGACTGGGGTAAACTGGCAGGGACCTGGCCAGAAGTGACAGCGAATGTGGGACGATTCCCACCATGAGGATTTGAATGTTAATTCCCTCTAACCACTCTATTGCTCCTAACAGGGGTGCGGATTCACACTGGGGCTGTTGGACCACTGTGGTGTCGGTGGAGGACAGCTCGGAGGTGGTTTGTGTGTCTCCTGCGCACTGCAAGAGGTGTCGTCATCCCCCGAAGTCACGGCAAGTCCCAGCGCAGCGTGGGAACAGCTGCCTCGTAGGTGCACATGAAACACTGGGAGTTGCTGACGGTGAAGGCATCAGCTCCCTCTGTCCATGCTGAGTGCTAACCCTTGATTGAAAGCCAAATGTTCCCCTTTTACTGTCAAATTTCCAGCTCAACTGGTTTGGAAGCTCATTTGGATAACCAGGGCCAGAGTGTTTGAAAGCCTATCTGCGCTTCGGTTTCCTGCCAAACCAGTTACAGATCCAGTCTGGCCAATTGCTATGGAGAAGTTTATTGGGTTTTGTCCTTTTTTTTTTCTGCTTCAATGGAAATCTAAATGCTCTCAGCCATTTCCAGCTAAACACAGGGCAGAAACTCACCTAGAAAGACAGCGTTAAACCCAGTTCTAACTTCTCTTGTTCAAATGAAGTCTATTTTCTGATGGTTTGTTTATTGTGGAGCTCCTCTTTAAGCACGTATGGAGTCTGATGCCCTGTCTTTAAGGCTGCAGTCTTGTAAGCGGGCTGGAAATCCCGGACACATAACCCGCTTAGAGCTCCTGAGCTCCACAGGAAATCTCTTCTTGGAAGGGCTTAACAAAGACAAGCTGATTTCCCAGCCCAGGGCCTGTGTCTGACCATAGGAACACACACAAGACAAAGGCTCTGAGCTGTGCAGAGGCAGCCCGTGGAAAGCCCATGATTAAGGAATAAATGGAAGATCTGAATTTGGAGAATGGTGCCACCACTTGTGGAGCAGGGGGGACCAGGGGAACCTGCCTGCCAGGGCCACATCAGCACCAGCACTTAACCAACACTGTTAGCCCTAATGGCAAAGGAACCCGCGCTTGCTATTAGTGGAGGCTGGAGGACAGGAGACCTCTTGCTCCAATTACTGTCCAGTGACTCAGGGCTGGATGATACCATCCAAGTACCTTTTAATGTGCTCCTTCTGCTGGATGGGAAAAAACAAGCCCTGTTCCCTGCTCTCAGCTTAGCTGGATGGATTGTGAGCTCTGCTCAGGCCTCCTCTGCTTTACTGCACAACAGTCGAGGGGTTATTTTTGCTTAGGCTTTTAGGGGTCTGTTGATATAAAGGGATATTCTTCATGGGATGGGTTCTCTTGCTTCCTAGCGTGCTGCTGGAGGTGCTGGTGTGTTTGAGGCAGTGAAGCTGTGCATGGACAGGGCTCTCATCCAGGGGCCTCTGGCTGCTGCAGCAGCATAACCCATGCCCCCTGCCCTGCACTGGGTTTCACATGGCCCTGGGAGCTCCTTCGTGTGTGCTGCTGACTTGAAAAAGAAGAAGAAGAAAAAAACCCTCCTTAGACTTTAATCCTTGGGTTTATTTCGAAGCTCACAAAGGCAAAGCTGGTTTACAGCAAGAGATTTGCTCGATTCCCTGTGGATGAATGGAGCGGCAGATGGAGAGGGGAAGGGGAGACTCAGGGAACACTTGGCTCTGTCTTCTTCCTTCTTCCCCTACCTCTGCTTCAGCTGCCCAAAGTGCTTTCCTTGGAGCTGCACAGAACATGAAGGGGGTCAGCACAGGCTCTTGCTTGGGCACTATCCATTGTACCAGGGAACCATGGAATGGTTTGTTTTGGAAGGGACCTTAAAGCTCATCCAGTTCCAACCCCATGTCACAGGGAGGGACACCATCCACTAGAGCAGGCTGTATTTTCTTACTCTTTGCTCTGTTGGTTACCCGTTGCTCCATCCCCATCCTCTCATGCTTCAGGTGTGGACCCCCCTGTTAAGAGTGTGTGCCCATAGGAACGACAGAGGTGCCAATAAACCGAAACTCCAGCAAAAGGCCTCCCAAAATCCTATAGTTTGGGAGCTATGGGAATAACTGGAGCTGTATGACCTGTGTGTAAGGGTGCTGGGAACCCCTTCTGAGGGGGCAGGCGGTGGTGGTTCAGCAGGAGCTGTGGCAGGGCAGCACTGGCAGCCGTGTGCCGGCTGGAGCACGCTCCTCCTCACCGGGAACACCGGGAGCGGCACTGTGGGAACCGGCAGTGCCTCTGTGGGACTGCTCCTGGGGCACAGGCAAACCCAGATGATCTAATTCCCAGCCTCAGTTTATTCCAGCTGCACCCACTGCTTGTGGAGATGCCAAATGAGGCCCCAGCCACAGGAGGAGAAGGAGTTTTCTCTGGGGGTCACATCAGAGCTGCGGCTTCAGCGCATGCCAAAGGAGGCATCTGGGGCTGCGAGACAATGCCTTGGAACAAACCCGCTTCTCTGCCAAGGGAATATGCATTCCGAAATCCCATCCTGGTTTGATACTGACTCTCTCATGGTTGATCAAAGCCAAGGCAAGAGAAGAGCTTGGCCTCCTCCTGCTGCTTTAGCTTGGGGCCAGTTTCAGCAGGAGCTGGGCGAGTGCCTTGGTGCCAGCAGCGGGGCAGCTCCTGCTTTGTGGTGGCTTCACGGTGCTGCTGGCACCAGGGTTGTGCGCTCCTCCTCTGCCCTCTCACTGGGCTGGATGGTGGCAACCGAGGACGCCTGGTGCTGCTCCGTACATGCCTTGGCTTGTTCTCCCTGTTCCATGATCCGACACATCCTCTCCGCTGCAGCTGCCTCCCCTAGGATCCCGCTCATCCTCCCGCCTGGCTTCTGGCTGGAGGGAGGGATGGTGTCCTGGGGTGTCTGCACTTGGTCCTCACCCTAAATGCTCCTCAGGAGTGAGACGAGAGGGGACATGGCAGTGTTCAGCGCTCACCCACTGGAGCCTGCGATGCTGTTGGGACCTGCTGGAAAGCATTTATCCTTGTTCAGGGAATGTGGATGTGTGAACGTGTCTCGGGGGAGGAAATTTGGTGATGGGGGGGACACAGGCTCCCTGCATTGGAGACAGGAGGGTGGCACTGTCCCCAGCCACCCCAGCGACCGCTCTGTGGTGGCTGTCCCGAGGCTGATGCAGTGATGCCAGGTACATCCCAGTGCCCGTGATGGGCACGAGCCCCGGGGCCGGGAGCAGCGGGAGGGGGACCGACATCGCGGCAAAGTGCAGTGGGACCGGGATCGGGCTCCCACCGCCCGGGGCCCCCCTACGGAGGTGGGGGGGGGGGGGGGCACCTCGGACACCGGGCACCCCTAGAAGCGGATCCCCGGGTGCCTCTGCGCTGGGGCAGGGGGTGCAGGGACACGGTTGGGGGGGGCAGAGCCCATCTCGACCCCGACCCCGACCCAAAATAGCCCCAAAAATAGCGACCGCTAACTCCCCCCCCCCCCCCCCCCGCTATTGCCGTCGAGCCGTGACGTCACCGCTTCCCCCGCGCTGAGGTCAGGTTCTATTTGCATACCGCGCCTCTCGGCCAATCAGCGCCGCCACCGCCCATGACGCCATCCCGGACCATGCTATATAAGGGCGGCGCGGAGCGGGCGGCGCAGATCGCGCGGCGGCGGTTGCGGCGCCGTCGGTTCCCGTCCCCCGTCGGTGCAGCCCGGTCCCGGCATGAGCCAGCGCCGCGGGCCGCGGCAGGACATGGTCCCCGAGATCGCCGCCGCCGTCGGCTTCGTCTCCGGGCTGCTGCGGACGCGGGGCTGCGTCAGCGAGCAGCAGCTCCAGGTCTTCAGCGGGGCGCTGCGGGAGGCGCTCGCAGGTGAGGGGCGGTTCGGGCAGCGCAGCGGCTTCGCGGAGGGGAGAGGCGGCCGCTGGTGTCCTTTGGAGTCCCCTTGGTTGCTCCCATCGTCTGCAGTTCCTCCTCATCAGCATCCTCTTGTGTCGGGCGCCCGTCTGGGCTGCCCTTGTTGCTCGGTACATGTTCGTGCCTTTGGGGGCCCGCCCGTGTCCCTCTGGGCGCTTGTAGGGATGCCTGTGCCTCCCTGAGCGCTCACCGGTGTCCTTGTGGGGTTCTGGGCCACCCGCTTCAGCCGTCGATTCCCTGCCTAGCCTGAGGGCTTTGTGCAGCCCGTCTGCTTGATGCTGTTTATTCCTGGGATCAGGGTACAGATGATCCAAAGCTGATCTGTTTGCCCTGTGTCGGCGGGGTTTGGCACTCCCGTCCCCGCTGGGTGGTTCAAGTGTCTCCTCCCAGCCTGACACAGCTTTGCGTTATCAGCCCTAGGGAGGGGTGGTTTTTTCGCTGCTGTGCTGAGATAAAGGGTCGCAGTGTGCCCCGGAGCTCAGGGAATGACCTGGATGTTACTCCCTGGCTGTGGTGGTTCGTTGTCGGTGATACGGTATCTGCCATGGCCACCGCGGTGTTCAGGCTGAGGTGGTGTTGGGGTCCCATCACTGTAGCTGGGGTGTCTGGGACCTGAAGAGCTGCATTCCTGTGCCTTGGAGCAGTTGAGTGCTCGGATCTGGAGCCTCTGTCTGCTGGAGGCAGCCTAAGGAGGACAGTGAGGTGTGGGAGCCCCTTGGGACCGCAGCAGAACACAATCCTCCTCCGAGCTGCTGCTCACAGCTCTTCCCTTCTCGCTTCCCTTACAGAGCACTACAAACACCACTGGTTTCCTGAGAAACCCTTCAAAGGCTCTGGGTATCGCTGCATCCGCATCAACCACAAAATGGACCCCCTTATCAGCAAGGCAGCTAGCCACATCGGACTCAGCCTCTCACAGCTCTACCAGCTCCTGCCCAGCGAGCTCACGCTCTGGGTGGACCCCTACGAGGTCTCGTACCGCATCGGGGAGGACGGCTCCATCTGTGTCTTGTATGAAGCTACTGCAACGAAACCAGGCAGCTCCTATGGGGTGCTCACCTGCAAGAACCAGCTGATGTTAGGTCGCACCAGTCCTTCCAAGAACTACATCATGACTGTCTCCAGCTAAATACTCCTCTTGTCCTCACACTGCCAAGACACAGGCTACTGTATACCTCACCTGAGGATCTATTTTTAAGATGAAGAGCTATTTATATTTTTTAAAAAAATTCCAAGAAAATCCATAATTAAAATATTTGGGCACCGCTTCGGGCTGGAGCGGTGTCTTTAGGTGCCTTTTTTAAAGCTGTTGCAAGCTTATGAGTTTTTATTCTGAAGCCGATATCTACCTAATTAGTGTTGGATGGTAATTTGGGGCTGGTTTGGTCACTTGGGCAGCTTGGAATGGAGGATGAGGGGGAAGAGCCAGGCTTGGTGGTGGCTGATTCTGTGTCACCTTTCGCCACTGCGGTACCCAACACTGTTGCTGTACTGCAGTAGTGTTGGGCAAGGGATGAAGGAGTTGCTGTCTTCCCTCTGCTAACTTCACTCCTCAGCTGGTCTGATCTCTCTGGGGCCTGGATAAAGTGTTTGTGGGGAGCTCGCCTCAGGGCTGGGTGATGCTGGGGACCCTGGGTCCCTCTCTTTTGCCTTTGCACATCTCTGGACCCACTTTGTGACTATTGCAGCTCTGCTCTGCCCCACTCCCAGCACAAAGTGAGGGGGACCGTGGCCTGTCTCCATTCCCTCCGTCTTTCCTATCTGCTGCTGAAAGAGGCCACGTGGGTATCTGTGTCCTGTGAAGTGGAGCAAGGCAGAGATGCCCTGGGGCTCAGGCTGTGCAGAGGAGGTCCCCAAGATGAATATTGGAGCACTGCTGGGTCCTGGTGCTCCCTGGTACCTGAATCATTGAGCAGCTGTGAATTACAAAGCCTTTCTGCTATGTGCAGCTTAGACACCAGCCCATGACCCACACTACTCTTGTGTGGCCTCCTGTGAAAGCTGCCTAATCCAATGCTGATGACTTGCCGAGTCACTTCTCCAGAAGAGCTGAAGCAACTCACCTTGTGCTGTGGAGGTTGGTGTGTCAGAACCCCCTTTTCCCTTAATCAGAAGTATTTGGGGGGGCCTCTTCCTCCTGTATGTGGGGTGGTTGGATGCTTTGGTGTCCTAACACTGCTTTTAAAGTCACAGCACTTCCTTCTCCTCCCGCTCTGGGTTACATGGCTGTCCCTGGAGCTGTCTCTGCTGACACCTTGGTAAGGAGCATCACTTGGTGCTGATCTCTTGGTACACAAGTTTTGCACAATTTGCCTGGTCCTGTGCTCTCTCTATTCAGGCAAAGCTCCTCTTGTAGTCCCAAGGGTGCTGGTATTAAGGGAGACTCTGCACCAGTGGTGATCAGGATTTGGCCCTTAAACCTACAGTGGGGTGGGAGCTGAAAGTGCTGGCCCAGGAGCTTGACCTATCGGGAGTGAGCCTTTACCAGGGTGTTGTATGTCTGTTGCCTTTCTACTTGCCAGCTCCTCCAGTGATCCTGCATTGAGGAAGCGGGACCTGGCTGTGGGGGCTGTAATGAAACTTTCCCAGCTCTGTCTCTCAGCCCATGGGTTTTAACCTCCCTCTTCTCTGACCTGGCACTGACTGGTCTAACCAGAGTCATTCTTGCCCAGCCTGTGATGAATCAAGTTCTCAGACATTTGTGCAATACACTTCCACATCTTGGGTGCTCTGGGGGAGGAAGCACAGGCATTAGCTTGGGTTTTCATAGGTAAGAATAATCCAGCCCAAGTCCCCATCTCTGACCGCTAAAGGAAGCTCAGGTTTTTGTAAGCCTCAAATCCTGACTTCCAGACCTGGAAAAGCGGCCGTCTGAAAATGTCGAGTGGGGGAGTTGTTTGTCCTTGGGACGGGAATAGCAGACGGTGGCTCTGGGGTTGCATCACTTCCCTCTGCATCACTTGAATTGCTTCTGTCAGCAAAGCTGAACTGAAGCACTTGGGGCTTTTCCCTTGGTGAACTTGTGCAATAGGTGACCTCACCGAGAGGGGAGCACTTGGGAACTCGCAAAAAGCCCTCCCCCTTTCCAAGGAAAAGGGATCTAGGTGCTTCTTGGACCTGCTCACATGGAAAGCCCATGGTGAGAGCTGCAGCCTGTGTTCGCTTTGCTGGACCCCTTGGCTGGATGGGGAGTTTCCCGAAGGCTGGTACTTCTTGAGTTCTTCTTTCTTATGTTCCTCCTTTTGACTCCTTTCCCTTCCTCTTCCCAGAAGAGTTCTTCAGGAACAGCCCACACCAAAGGAATACACTAGGATTGCTCTTACCATGCCCTCACTTCCACAACTAAAATAGCCAAGGCTCCTTTTTGTCCCTGGTGTGGAGGAGTCTCATGGTAAAGGTGTTGGATTTTGGCTTCAAAACCCAAACTTGGGGTATGACCCATTCCTCTCTTGTAGCTGGTTACGTGTAAAGCTGTGAATTGCTGTTCTCTTGCCTTCTGCCTCCAAGCCTGATGCTCCACTGTGGTGCTGAGAGTGTGTGTACTGAGACAGTGCATCTGAGGGGTTTCCTGCTGGGGTTTTTACCGGCTGGACTGTTGACCGGGACCTGCTTTTGTATTTGGTGCAAATGGGAGTGAGTTTGTAAAGCTACACGTGGAGGGCTCCTCGAGCTGTACGGTAGTCTTTTTATACCCAGAATGTACAGATCCTTTGTCAGATGTATGCTTTTGTTACTTTAATAAATATGTAGCAGCATAAAGGATCCATGGCTTTTTGTTGGAAGCTTGTGAAGAGCGGGTGAGGGTTGGGATTGCAGCCCAAATCCCACGCTTGGGAGTGCTGTGGGCTTGGCTCAAGTGTGGGTGACTCTTAATATCCAGCTGTGTCAAGGAGCTTTAGAAAGAAGCTGCTTAGTCAACACGCTGATTCTAACCCTGACCCTCCGAGCCCATGGGATTAAGGGTGGGAATGGGTCTGGTGACTAACATGGGGCTGTGGGTGTCCTGCCCTGTGCTGACTGCAGGGTTCTGGCTTAGGGAGCAGCACTGCAGGAATCCTGTGTCCTGCCAGGGCATGAAGGTGCTATGTAGTCAACTGCCCAACCCTGGGAATGGCACCAATGCAGCAATTAATGACCTGAGTGTGGTGCAGCGGCAGTTCCTGGCTCAGCATCCCTGAGGAATCCTCAGCAGGGGAAGGGTGAGGGATCACGGGGCTCAAATACTCGAGCCAATGGAGGATGCTCTGGGCCTGTCATGGCAAAGGCAGCTGGGTTGATTCACAGCAGATCCTGTTTTGGCTGCATGGCGGGGCTGTGACTGCTGCCCTGCTCGCTCAAGTGGGGATGTCCAGCTTGTGTTCAACCCCTCTCTGCTCTCCTCTTCAAGCTGACCTCATCTAAAGCCCTTACCTAAATCATCTTTTGCTGGTTTCAGTCCAAAAGCTTCATTTTTATGGAGTTCAGGAGTACGTAAACCACATCACAGCCTGCTGGGGTCCTTGTGCCACTGGGGGGACAGGCCTGTCCCCACTGCTCTCCCAAGCGGGGGCAAAGCTGCTTTGGTCATAGTGTGCCACCCCAGAGCGGGAAACCATGGGGTGGTCTCTGCTCCTGTCTGAACTCAGCCCTTCGTTAGTTCTCATGAGCACACCCCAATTGCTGCCTCTGGTGGAACAGGGATGGCAGGAGGGGCTGGCGTCCCAGGAGTCATCCTGGTTCAAAGGCTGGGTGAAGTCAGATGCTGGTGGCCTTCCTCCCTCTGGCCTGGCAGGACCAGTGTACGGTGCTCTGTGACCCATCGTGCTGTGGTCCCTGCCTGGCATCTGGGGCAGCATCATTGAAAAGGTGAGATAAAAATACAGCTCTTACACCATAGCGTATCCCGTGAGGAGACAACCAACCCCCTGGCAGCCTCTTAGTAACTGACTCATCTGCTATTCTTAGTTTGCTTGTCATTTTCCTGCTGGCAGGATCCTGGTTCCTGGTGTACAGGCTGGGTTAGTACCAGGGGGAGCTTCTTTATCTGCCCCCACCAAGTTCTTCCGAAGCCTCAGAGCTCATCTCAATCTCCCCTCTGGCAGGTTAAAGCCATTCCCCTTGTCCTGTCCCTACATCCCTTGTCCAAAGCCCCCCTCCAGCTTCCTTGTGGCCATCCCCATCCCTATCCATCCATCCCAGCCCCCTCCCCGGCGCTGGGGCTGGCTCCATCTCTCCTTTACGGCCTGTTGGGGGATGAAAGGGGTTTGCTGGCGGCAGCAACTGGTGCATGGGGACAACTGCTGCCATCTGCGCGCCGGGGCCGGGTTTTGTTTCTCCTTCCACGCACCACTGAACTTTGCACCTTTTGTTTCCCGGGGAGCAGAGCGGCCCCAGCAGCCCCCGGGTCAGGGCAGGGCTCGCCGGGGGGGGGTGGGGGGGGGGTGGGTTCGGTGCCTCTTGTTCAGTGTCATAATAGCGGTGGTTGTTATTTCGGGGGCTGTGGTGTTGGGTAATGTGGTGCTGAGCACCCCCAGTGCCCCCCAGCTGCTCCCTGCAGCACAGGGTGCCCCGATGCTGTGCTGAGGCTGCTGGTGCTCGATGGGGAGCATCCAAACCCAAAGGGTGCTGTGGCCACGTCCCCAAGGGATGCCATGCCCCATGTTCCTGAGGGACATGAAGCCCCATGTCCCCAGGGATGCCATGCCCCCATCCTGAAGGATGCTCTGCCCCTTATCCCGAAGGATGCTGTGCCCCCATATCTGAGAGATCCCATACTCTGGCAGCAGCAATGAGGAGAGGGCAGGGGATGGTGGGAGCAGCCGGAGGCTGTCCCGGGGCTGTTTGTGCTTCCTCATGGAGCGGTGCCTGGGCTTTGTTCAGGACTTGGAGCCATCATCTGCTTCCTGCTGAGCCCCGGCTCCAGGCCCAGCCTGGAGCTGGGAGCTGGGACGAGCCCTGCGTGTCCTGGAAGTGCGTTTCCCAGCTGGATCATGGCACTGACCCAGGAAGGTCTCATGGGGCCACATCTCAACTCCTCGGGCAGCGTGCAAGGAGCTGTGTGTCCCCTGCCAGCCCCGTGGCCCAGGAGGAGGTCTTAAGGGTGATGCTGGGGTCTGAGGCTCAGGAGGTGCTGGAGCATCCCTCAATGGGGCTGGTACCTGCCCCATCCCCTCTGCCAGGGCCTCTCATCCCAGTGGGTATCGCTGGGAGCTGTCGGTGTCAATGGCAGGGGGATGCAACACCCTCTCTTTTGGGGAACCTCTGGGAAATGTTATTGGAAACAGGCTGGAGGCAGCAATATCCCTAAGCCCCGCTTGTCGCGGCGTTCCCAGCTGCCAGACGAAGGGCGAGGCCCATTTTCCCTCTGACAATGCCCTTTTACCAAGGAGTTTGTTTCTATTATAGCACCGGATAAAGCAGAGCAGGGGAAGGCTGGGGCTGGAGCGGAGCAGCTGCCCCTGCTGCCTCCTTCAGGGCTTTGTTGTGAGTTAAAAGGCCTGGTCGGGGCTCAGACACCCCATACGGTCCCATAGAGCATCCCCTCCTGGTCCCCATGGGGGGCTCTGCAGAGGGACTGGCTGGGATCTGCTCCCCCCAGGCACACACCATGTTTTGGGGGTGCTTAGAGGAGCTTGACGGGGTCTCTGTCGGTGTGAGGGCACTGAGCTTCCCTCTTCCTTCCTTTGTCCCTCTGGAATGACTGGTGATGGGGTTCAGCTGCAGCCCCAAGGCCATGCTCCTGAATCCTATGGAGGGTTGGGGTGTCAGAGCCATGACCCCCCCTTCAGAGAGGGAGGGAGAGGAGCGATGCTGAGCCCATGCCCCGCATGTCGGGCACAGGGCTGGGATGGGGAGCACGGACAAAGCCTGGCTTGGTATTTCCAGCACGTGCTGCGGGACAGATGGCGAGTGGGACAAAAGGGGAGGCAAGAATGGGAGCTGAACAGATCGGGAATTTCCTGCCCCATCCCCAGAATCCCATCTCCATTTGCTGCCGATGTGGAGCAGCAAGAGCAGGACCCCCCTGTCCCTCCAAGCCTCAGTCTTGGCCCTGTGAAACAGCCTCATCCCTTGGGATCCTGGTGTTGTGCCGGCCCCTTTTCCTGCTGCCTCTGCACTTTCCTTATCTCTTCCCATGGGCTGGATCCAAGCAGCTGGTTAACAATCAACCTTTACTGCCCATTGCAGACGTGGTGGTGGCACCGTGACCCGGCCACCGGCCCCTTTGTCCCCTCCACTCAGCCAAGGTTTGAGGTAAAGGACTGAGCAAAGGGAAGCAGAGGGATGGGGCCGTGCCTGGAACCCACATCCCTGGATGGGGCAGTTGGGTCAAACCCATTTTCCAAAGGGAAAAAACTTCCAGGGATTGTTGTTAAGCACAAATCCTGCACTTCCCAGGGAAATGTGCTCCTGAAGGGATGTTTGTAAAGGGCTTAGGAAGGGTCCGAGCTGCAAAGGGATAAAAGAAAGTGAAGGAATGTGGGGGGAAAGAGGCTGGAAAGAAGCAGAGGAAATGTGGGGGGGTTGAGGGAATCCTGCCCATCCTTGTGGGAATGCTGGGATTTGGGTCTCATGCAGGGACAGACATGGGGTGATGGGGGGGGTGCAGCAGCTGCTGGTGCCTCCTGCGGGAGCCCCACAAAGCCTCAGTGCTGGGGCACAGCCCCGAGGGGCCAGGGGAGCTCTTTGTGTTGGTTGGTTTGGGGTTTCCCCCCTCCTTTATGCTGCTCTGTGGGTCTGGACAAAGCCCTGAGCTCCCCCCTCCTCCTCCTCCTCCTCCTCCTCCTCCTCCTCCTCCTCCTCCCCGGTGGGATGCAGGCTGTGGGGCCCCCTGGACACTGCATCTCCTCCCAGCAACAGGAGGAGGAGGAGGAGGATGATGAGGAGGGGGATGAACCATCCCCACCACAACAAGGTGGTGATTGGGCACTCGTGGGCTCGGCCAGGACCAATGGGGCCTGAATAGTGAGAAGTGGGGCAGGGTGAACTGACCCCATCACCTCTACCCCAAGGGATGCAGGGCCCCAGCTGGTGTAAATCAGCAATCCCTGTGTGGATAAAGCAGCATCGAGTGGCTGCTGCTCTTGGGGTTTGCTCTGTTGGGGTCAGACCCTGCTGCTGGGTCCCCATGGAGGGGATGGGTTTGTTTCAGATGGAGCCTGCAAGCACCATCCCCTGCTGCTCCTGAAGCGATGTGGTTGGTGTGGGACTGGGGGCTGCAGCTCTGGCATGTCCCCTTCCACCCAGCCTGCTGGGTGCTGCCCCGAGGAAGAGCAAGATGATGATGGGCTGTGGTACCCATTGGAGCCATCCTGCACTGGAGCTGCAGGGCTCTGGGACATCCCGAGGGAGCTCAGTGCATCGCTCTGCTCTCGCTATCCCAAAGCAGGGTCAGGTTTGCCTCTCCTTGAGCCCTTTTTCCCAGTGGGAGCTGATTTCACCCCATGTCTCAGCCAGGCTTCACCCAAGTAAGTGCTGCCTGTGGTGAGCACCCATGGGTGCTATGGTTTTGGCCAGGGCCACCCTTCCAGCCTGGATAGGACCATGTGTGAGAGGCAATGCTGGCAACTAGTGACAGCCCCTAGGGCTGGCCGGGTGTGCAGCGGGGTCTCTGGTTTGGGATCCAGGAGAACGTGAAAGCATCCCAAGAATGGGAACCAGAAGCACAGTGCCGGTGGTGCCGCCATCCCTCCGCTCACAACCAACGCTTTTCCATGTGTGGAGTGTGCATTGATCCACCTGGGATGTGCTGGAGCAGCAGCTCCTCACTGTGGGGAAGGCGGTTGCTGCACATGTCCTGACTGGTGCAACCAATCCAGCCTGGATTATGCCTGGAGAAGCTCTGGTGTGCAGGAGCTGCCGCCATTCCCAGACTCTGGCATCCGCTTTTGGGAATCCTCAGACACGGTGTGTGCAGTTACAGAAATGGCTTTATTGGGGGGTATGAGATGTAGAGCTCATGCGCTGGTGGTAGCACAGGGTTGGGTTTGTGTCTAGTGTCAGCATGCAGTTTAAATGCGGAGGGTCTTGGGTGACCTCTTGCAGGTCAGCCCCAAAGCTCAGCTGCCCCGTTGGTTCCCAAACTAAACTGTCCAAGGAACCAAGTCACTGCAATGGTGTTGTTATGGATGCTGTAACTGGGAGACCCTGGAGCTGGGATGGAGCTGGGGATGATGGCACCGAGAATTGCCTCATCCCATGAGCCTGGTCCTGCCCTGAGCTGGTGGCCTAGGGGAAGGTGTGAGCTCCCCTTGGTGGCTGTTTCTCAGGGTGTTGCTCTCCAACCTCAGCAGTTTCTCCTTTATCTCTGGAGCAGATGGAAGAGGGGAAAACTAGAGGGGAAAGAGTGGCTTTGCTCTTCCCCATCCAAGACTGAGGGATGCTGGGGCATCTTTAACCCTTTACATCTCCCAACCTCCTGATGCTGCTCACGGGGCCCACAGGCTTGGGGTGAGTCCTTTCGAATCTGGTGGTTCTGCAGGACCCAAACCCCTCCCCGTGGGGTCAGATGCTCGGTGCCGTGTTTGGAGGTGGGATGAGCTGCATCCCATCCTGCTGCATCCCACCCAAACCAGGGGGAGAAGGTGAATGGGTGCAGCACTTTGTGGGGGCCAGAGGGGGAATGTCCCACTCTGCATGGCCAGAGAGCTGGGAAGAGGGAGCTGATGGGGGACAAGAGCTCCTGTGAGCTGGTGGTGGAGCACCCGGACTGTGCTGCTGCAGAAGCCAAGTCAAACCATGTCAAGCTGCATTAAACAGGGGTGAGGGTCTCCTGGGAAGGGGGGATCCAAGTCCTGAGCTGGGGAGGGGACCAGGGCCGGGTTAGATCTCGATGATGGTGGCTCGGCGCAGGCACAGCGGTGCGTCGGGGGGCACCGCGTTCCGCTTGATCTCGTTCCCATCCAGCCGCAGGACCTGGAGCCTCGAGTAGTTCATGACATCCACCACGGTGCAGAAGCTGCTGATGGAGAACTCTGCAGGGAGAGGGGAGATGGAGAGCTCAGAACAGGCTGAAGCCTTGGTCCCTGTGCTGTGACTGAGTGAGGTAAGAAGTGTCAAGGGGGAGGTGCTCTGGAGATGGGTCTGAGGGTACCGACCTCAAAGCTGTTTTATCATAGAACCCCAGCACAGGTTAGGGAAGGGACCTTAAAGCTCACCCAGCTCCAACCCACTGCCAAGGGCAGGGACACCTCCCACTAGAGCAGATTGCTCCAAGCCCCGTCCAACCTGGCCAGGGATGGGGCAGCCACAGCTTGTCGTGGTTTAAGCTTCTGAGGCTTCATACGCTGCATCCTCCAGGCTTGGGCACTGTGTAGCGTGTCCAGGAGGTTGGACATCCCTGTCCCCACCCCATGCCCGCAGCCATCCCCTCTCCAGGCACCACTGAGGGATGCTCCATCCCAGCCCGGGGCTGGCTTCGGAAGGATGGAGGAGATGGAACCAGCTCCAGATGCTCTGTGCAGGATTTGGGCGAGAAGCGACCGCCTAGATGGCAGCAGAGTTCCAGGCCGGCTGCGCCTGGGGGAGGCAGCGGGGGCTGCGGGACCCCTGCATTGGGCTGGGGGCTCCGTGGTGCTTCCATGGCGTTTGTGGGCAGACGTTAACAGCTACAGAGAGCAAACACCTGGAATCTGCCCTTGGGGTTGTGTTTCTCTGCTCCCTGGGTTCAGTGTTCCGTCTGCAGCAGCCCACGGCTGCGCTGCCACATCCCTGTCCCCATACCAAGGCTTGCACCGCCCCGGGATGATCCTGCCCTTGGCAGATGAGAGGAGAAAACCTGGATTTTCCCAGGATTCTCCTTGGCTGGGTTGTGGTTTTTTCCTGGCTTATTTTTATAAGCAGCAGCCCCGGAACAATCTGTTCCTTTTATTTATTTGTGTATTACGTGGAGGGAATTCTGGCCCTGGCAGAAGATGCTGCATTCATGGCTCTAATAACCCAGAGCTCCCGTCTGTCCCAGCCCTGGCAGGGATGCGTCCCCTGCCTGCAGACCCAGCCCTTGGAGGGGTTCTGGGGCTATGGGCTGTGCTGGTGCCCTGCAGGGGGCTGGTGCTGCTCCATCCCTGTCCCCTGCACTAGCACTGGCCAGGGGGATGCATGTTCCTATGTGTAGTGACCATGGGGACCTCCCCACCTCTGTTTGCTCTGTTGGTGATGGGTGTGATGCTGAGCTAAAGGTGAAGTCCCCTCCTCAGGTTGGGCATCAGCTTCTACCCACAGTTTCTGTTCTCTAACCAGGCTTCTGATGAGCCCTCAGCAAAACCAGTGTGGTGCTGTGCATCACTCCTGTGTTGTGTCGGGACACAACAGGCAGCATTCCTGCCTTGCTGAGGGCCATCAAGAAGTCTCCCAGATTCCAGCTTCCTGCTCATTACTCCCAGGCATTGCCCCTTGGGGAGGTTCTGCATCCCCATCTCCCCATCCCATCACCATCCCCTGCTCCTCCGTGCTTTGGTGGATGGGTTTTTGCTCACCGTTGATTTGGTTCCCCTGCAGGTAAAGGTTCTCGAGGTTGGTGCTGACCCGAGGGATCTTCTGGAGCCTGTTGTAAGAGAGATCCAGCTCGAGGATGCTGCTGCTGTTGAACGTGTTGGTGGAGAGACCTTGGTTTGTCAGGCTGTTGTGGGACATCCGTACATAGAGCAGCTTGGGAGAGACCTTGAAATAGTCATTGGGGATGGTGTTGATGTAGTTGTACTCTAAGTAGAGCTGTTCCAAAGCCATCGGGAGCCCATCGGGGACTTTCCTGAGGTGATTGTAGCTCAGATCAGCGAGGATCAAAGACTTGAGCCCTTTGAGGGATGCTCCCATCTCAAAGATGTAGTTGTGGCTGAGGTACAGGGCCGTGAGGTTCTCCAGTCCCTCCAGGGCATTAGGGGGCACCTTGGAGATCTGATTGTAAGACAAGTGCAGCTCCCTCAGGGACCGGGGCAAGGGGCTGGGCATCTTGGTCAGGTTGTTGTTGTTCATGTACAACCTCTCCAGGCTGTTGAGCTTGGCAAACACCCTCTTGCCCATCTTCTCGCTGGAGATGCGGTTGTTGTGCAGCGCCAACCACTCCAGCTCTGTGGCGTTGTCGAAAGCTCCCTCTTGGATGGCGGTGATGAGGTTGTTCTGGAAGTAGACGTACTTCATGCGGGAGGGCACGAAGGGCAGGTACCTCAGGTTCCGTGTGTCGCAGTACATGGCTGAGGAGAAGTTGGGGGGACAATCACACTCTTGGGGACACTGCCAGGAAGACGTTTGCTGCGGTTCAGGCCCAGGCTCTGCCTCCGTGTCCGGGGCTGGCAGGTAGGAATACACATAAGGGGTGTTCTCATCCTCATAGTAGGGCATGTAGTTATAGGAGGACATCCGGGACTGCCGCATGTAGTACTGCAACCAAGCCATGTCTTCTTCTTCATTGTACTGGCCCAGGGAGGCTCCACAGAGCCCAGCGAGGATGAGGATGGGGGCCCAGTGCATGGTGCTGGTGCTGGAGGGACCTGGGTGTGGGAGAAAGAAGGAGGAACCCATCAGTTGCATCAGGGCTGGAGGCAGGTGAGCTGTGCCCCGTGTCCCAGGGCTCCAGTGGGGTTGGAAGTGGCCATAGCCCTGCATGGGGTCGGTGGCCCTTGGCAGCAGAGCTGGAGAACCCAGGGACCCGAGGGAATCCTACCCAAAAGATATGGCTGCACACATGGCCCCTGTTTGCAGGTACCTGATTGTCCCCCTTAGGCCTGCTAGAAACCTCCATCCCAGGGGGTATTTGCTTGCACCCCCCTTACTTGTGGGTATGTGTGATGCAGCTGAGGATGGGGATACAGGGCACATGGTCTGAAGCTGTGCAAGGGCACCAGAGGCGCCTGGGATTCACCTGCACTGGCTCTGCATGGGGAGGAGGGTGGGAGCTGCAGGAGCGGGCTGCTGGAGCTCAAGGCATGTTTTGGTGCAGCTCTATTTATGCTCTGCTGGCTGGTGACAGGCTTCGCTGTGGGCTTCATCCAGCGCTCCCTTCCCCCATGGCAGCACAGGATGCTCCTGCTGCTGCTGTGAATCCTGGTAAACAGCTTCTGCCTTTCTGGAGTGAAATCACTTCCAAGCTCTCACTTCCCAACAGGAAAAGGGGCAGCAGCCGCCGGCCCCTCGAGGCCAGGCTGCCCAGGAGCCATCAGCAGCCTGGTGCTTGGACCCTGCCGAGGGCTCACAGCCAGGACAGAGCAAGGCAAACCCATCCCTGAGCCCCTTGGCTTGGGTGGGCTCCGCTGATGCCCTGTGCCATCCACAGGGTGCTGTGCCCAGCACAGCACAGGAGGCTCCAGCTCATCCCAGCTCCTCATCCCAGAGCAGACAGAGCAGCCTTGGAGCTTGAAATCCCTCCAGGAAATACATGGGCTGTGCTGCTCCTGCCCGCTGGCTCCTATAGACGTGGCTGGAGCACAGAGCTCTTGGGGCTGCCTGTGCATCGCTGCCAGCTCCTGCTCCTGCCCTGCAGGACACGTGGCTGCTGGGTGCTCCTCACTGTGCTGAGTGGCTGTGGGGTCTCTGGATGAGGCCCCCCCATGTCCTCACCCTGCACTGCGGAGGGATGTCCTGCCTGGCAAAGAGGGCACAGTGTGCTCCGAGGCTGCTCTGCCACCGAGGCACCCTGGCAGGCTGCTTGTGCTGGAGGCACAGCCGGGTTGAGGCAGTGGCAGGCAGGGATCCCTCCCATGCATCCTCCTTCTCTCCCTCCTTCCCCCTCCACTGCTCCTGCAGCCCAGGGGCAGATGAGACGTGGTCCTCTGGGATGCAGTGTGCAACCGGGGAGCTTGGCAGGCACTGAGGAGTTCCTTCTCCTGCTCCCGCTCCAGGGCACTCTGCCTGATGGAATACCAGATCTTGCTCTGCACTGTACTGAGCTGCTTGGGGGGGGGTCCCTCTGTGCAGGGCAGGATGGATCCCTGGGGTCCCTCCTGCTGTTCTCATGCCCCCCTTCAACGTAGTGGTAACCCCAGAGCTTGTCCTCAGCATCGCTTTGTTTGAAGGATGCTTCTCCCCACCCCAGTGGGCTTCAGCCCTGGTTTTGGGGTGGGATCTGAGCTGAGGGTGCTGGGCACGAGATCCATGTCATCTCCTGGTGTTCCCAGGCTAATGGGGTCAGCTCCTCTCCTTGAGAAGGAGCAGGGTTTGGAGCAAGGGGCTTCATGGTTTGTGGCCATCCATGGACCTGTCCCATTGCTGCTGTGCTGGGCACAAAACCAGCTCCCCCAGCAGAGGCAATGGGCAGAGCTGGGGTGAGTATTGATGGCTGTGGGTATCCAGCTCCCAGCCAAGTGGGTGAGGACCTGTGGGCAGCAGGAACGGGCATCCCCGCCTCGAGCTGTGCCACCCGTGTGGCTGGCATGTGCCTCGCTGGGGCGAGGGATGGAAATCAGCCTTCAAACACACATCAAAACCCCCATCATAAATACAGGGACTTACCGAGGTGAGAGCCGCTGTTCCAAAGCCTCGCTGCTCTGCTGCGGGATCTCCCGGCTGTCCAGCAGCATGGGATGCGTCTCCCCCTTCGCAAAGGCTGGTGCCTGCCCTCGATCCCAACTCAAATATTGTGCTTGTGGTCAGGGCAGGGTGTTTTTGGGGGAGTGACCTCCCGGCAGCAGGGAGTTTGCAGGAGAGACTGGAAGAGACCCTAATGCTGCTGGCGTTATAAATAACCTGCTTCTTCTTTCCTCCCTCCTCTCCCTCCCTCCCGTCTTTTCTCATAGGAGTGTTGGCACTTTCCAGGCTCTCTCTGTTTAACAAGTTAGTGGAATCGGGGATGTTGCTTTGAAGAGGGCTGTTGTCAGCTCTCCTGTGTTTCTCATCAGGAGGCCTGGGGCCAGATTGAAGCAGATCTGATTTTGAGGTGCCGAGGATGGGATTCTCGGGGAGAAGGGAGGAATTCTCTCCAACTTTTGCCGCACCAGGAGTTGGTGCCGGCTCTGCCTCAGCCCCGGATCCTTCCCCAGGAAGCCTCAGTTTATGCAAGTGCTGCCATTAAATATTTAGGATAAACATTTCCATGAACGATAAGGCTGCAGCATCCAAAGTAAATAAATTGCCTACCAAAGGGCCACTGTGACAGCAGGAATCTGTCTGCAGCTTGGCAGGAGGGAGATGCCAGGCTGGCATCCCTGCAGGCTCTGCCCATCTGCCTGGAACAGGGCTGATGCAGGGGTAGGTACACGGGGACATGGCAGGGGTGACCCATGGCTGGGCAGAGACACCAGAGCTCGCGGCTGTCCCTGTGACAAGGCTCACACCTCCCAGTGCCAGCCTTGCCCTGGGGGGGCCCGGTGCTGTTGCAGCCCCCCCAGTCCCCATCCTGGCTCTCAGTGCACTTCAGCTTTGGAGGCAGCTCTTCACAGCACTTCCTCCCACCAGGAAAGGAAAGGAGGAGCCCCAACCACCCACCTGTCCCATGCCCAGGTCCTCCCAGGAGCCTGGAATCACTTAGGGAAGCTCCACAGTTGCCAGACTCCCTCTGGGCTTGCTTTCTCCTTGCTTTCCACTGAGATTTCCCAGCCAAAATATCCTCTTCCCCTGGGGAGCCTTGCAAAGATCCTTATCCCTTGGAAGGCCCTTGTTGTAAGGAGGAGGAATGCGCAGGGTGGCTGAGGGACACGCTGTACAGTGGGGACTTTGCCAGGAAGCTGGTCTGTTTGGGAAGGAAGAGTGTGCCTGGAAAGCACAGCTCACTGCACCGCAGCACGGCGCTGGGATCTGCAGGGGAAGGATTCAGAGAAAGCCTTTGAGTGGGAAAGGAGGACAAGGGGGGTAGCGCTGCCTGAAAGGAGGTAAAACCCTGGTGAAGTGTGGGGGGGGCTCATCTGGCTGGTAGCATCTCTTCTACCCCATCGAGCGCTGCTATGGTGTGGGATGGAGACGGACTGTCACCAAGGGTAAGGAGGTGGTTTGAAGATGATGCAAAGAATGACCCTGCTTGGAGGGGTTTATTCCCACTGCCAGGAAGCTGTGTTCCAGGGAAGATGGTGGGGAGGGTGGTGGCAGCCAGAAACATCTGCTGCTCAGCGCTGGGATGGTGTCAACCAACGTCACATCTCTGGCAGCTCATGGGGTCCTGGTGGCCAACAGCTCGGAGGCTTTCGCAGGGCTTGGATGTTGTTCTGGAAAAGCAGATAGTCCCCAGCCAGGTCAGATAAGGAGCATGGCTTCTCCAGCTTCTGGAAGTTAAAACAGTGATACCCCAGGACATGCACCCTTTGAGGGATGCTGTCCTGCAGCATCTGCTGGGGCCGGATGCTCACTGTGGGTACCAGGGGCTGGTGGTCCCCTGGGGAACCAAACTCACTGTGAAGCCCCAACCTGAGGCTGCAACAGGAGCAGGCAGGGGAATGGGGTCCTTCAGGGATGCAGGGATCACTGGGGCCCGTTGGGCTCTGTGTTGGCTGTGCTGGGTGGAGGGAACGCGCTCAACCTCCGCACCGAGCGCTGCAGCCTCAACGCCAAGAGCAGTGCGAAGCCTCCCTTGACCTCCCTTCTCACCCCAGCCTCCCTGGTCCCTTCCTTCTCTTTCAGCAACACATTCTTCAGCCCAAACAACATTCTTGGACCAAGATTTGAGGCAATCTGGAGGGAGTGGGTCACTCGGAGGCGGCGCGACTGCTGGAGACTCTTGACTGGGGCCAACGGGGCGATGCTCCCATGTGTCAGCACAGGGCGATGCTCCCGGCATCACCCACTTTCCATAGGACATGCTTCATAGCTTCCCTCACGTGCAGTGAGCTGCCAGGGCTCAGCGCAGGCTTTCCCTGGCTAGTGATGGATGCGGCCCTCGGCTGGGAATCCTTGCCCTGTCTGCTCCCTGCCGCAGGATGCTCAGGGTTGTGAAATCGCAGCCCATGCCCCGGTCTATGCTATGGGGCTCCAAAACAGGGCCTACACCAGAGAGATGCCTTGGCCCTAAAACTAAGGGGGTTGCCAGCTCCTGGTTCTCACCCATGTCCCTTTGCTGCTGCTCTGCCCCCTGCGCTGGCCATGCTACGTACATCTGGTGCCACCCGCAGAGCAGCCCCGTCCTTGCTCATCCATCACATCATGGTCCAGCAGCGACTGGGGCTGGGCTGTGCAGTAGCCACAAATACCTCCACTTTGCCTCCACATCTCTTTGCGGGGGGGCAACCAAACCCCAAATTGCCCCTTGCAGACCTGGTGCTGCTGCCAGCACTGGGAATGCTGGTTTGGCTTGGGAAGCCTTTGCCCCATCCCACTGTAATTACAGGCTGCCTTTGGGGATATGGAGCTGCATGTAATAACTCCCTGGTCTCTTGGGGTCTGCGGGTTATTGTGGGGGGGACTCAACCCTCCCAGACCTAGGAATGTCCCTGCAGCCTGTTCCACAGCTCCCAGCCCCATTGTCATGGCTCAGGATCTCCATTGCTCTCAGTGTGTGCTCTCATCCTTATAAACCCAAGACGCTGGATTTCCTCAGTCTCCACCCATGGGCTTCCCATGCAGCGTGGCTGATGCCCTGGGCTGTGCTGGGAGAGGCTGCCTCAGCACAAAGAGGGTCAGGGCTTATTACAACCACTGTAAAAATGTGTTTGAAAAGGTTAAGGGCTTAATTTGGAACAGAGCTGGAAACTATGAAGCGTTTCCTCATCGTGTCGCTGCCTCGCCTGTCCCTGGACGCATGCTTTACACTGCTAACATCTCCATGGACAACGGAGCCTGGTTATGCACTGAAATACACTGGGGAGCCTCCAGGCTTTGCAGAGGAGCCAGGAGAGCCGTCTGCACAAGGTTAACCAAGTGCAAACCCACTGAGGACAGCGAGGGCCCTGCCAGCGACAGGGATCACAAAGTCCCACCAGGTATCACCGGCTCTGCTGCTGTGATTTATGGCCCGCGGTTGTGATGCAGCAGCTCCCTGCTCCTTGCTGGACCTCAGGAGGGGACAGGGACATGGGAAGCCTCAGGATTCCCCTTCCTTCTCTCCCCAGTGTGGCACCAAGGTAGCTCCGAAGGCTGCCAGGCACTGGCTGCAGCATTCCAAAGAGAAGGAAAAACCGGAGCATTTCCTCGCTCAGAACCCTCCGTTCGTGTTTTCAAAGGTCCTTTGAACGCTTGGCTCCTCTCTAAAGCCTCCCTGCTCTCCTGAGCAAACAGCAGGAGGGAACAGGTTCATTCCAGCCCATTGACGGGGAAAATCTCACGTCATGTTTCCTATAAGCAGGGAGCCTCAGAGCCCTCTTGAAAGCACCAAGCACAGGGCCCCATCTCTGCCTGTCCCCAGGTCCAGGTCTCCCCAGTCCAGCTTTGAGTGCTCAAAGCAGACCTTCTTTGCGAGGTTGGTACCCAAACCTCTCTGCAAACAGGGCTGCAGATGCGCTGGGAGCCAAATATAACCCCATGTAGAGATTAATAAATCATAACCAGCAGTCTGAGCTGCGACAGGCAGCAAACAAGGACAGGTCCTGGTGCACAGGGTCCCAGCTGTCCCATGGCATACCCAGCTCATCCCTGCTTCCCCCTGGCTCTGGGAAGGCCATGGCATGGAGTTCCCTTCCCAAGTAATGCTCGGGCTGTTTTTCTCTCTAAAGCATCTGAAATATGAAAAGAAGGAAAAAGCAAAGGGAAGTATCAGCTGCCTGGGAATGCCATCAGCATTCCTGCCTGCTCCTGCCACCTGGCTTCCTGCACTAGCAAACAAATCAACACATCCCGGTGTCCAGAGCCTCTGTGCATCACCCGGAGCAGCACTGAGCCCTGCCAGAGCCACTGCAGCAAACCTGAGGTGCCAGGCTCCTTGTGAGCTGCAAACGCTCCTCCAGATTAAAGGCAGGAATGGTTTTCCTTGTTTTTAAAGGAAGAAAAAAGGCTTTGGAGATAAACAGGAGCAAGAAGCAGGGTGTGGGCGTTCAGCTGAATCGAGTTGTTTGTGGGGAACTTGGGGTCTTGGCAGCACTTCCTTGATGTATGGGAACAAAAAGAGCATCCAGAAGGAGGACGTCCCCTGGGGCCTGGGGTGGTGATGTCCCCACTGGGCTCCGGAATTCCTTGTGCCCCATTCTCCTCTCCCCATCCTGGAGGGTGGGTGCTGGATGCAGGGATCCAGCGGCACTGGGGGTGGGCTGGGTGCTGCCGAGCTCACGCGGGTGCTGTCAGCCCGGCAGCGATAATTAGCGGTGATCAAAGCGGCTCCTTCCCGACAGCCCCGAATGCGGATGCTTGGAAATAGGAGGAGGAAAACAACACCCGCGGTTGTGTGCGGGCACGAGCCTTGTGCGAGGAGAGGGGGCTGAGCTAGTCCCTGCCCCCCCAGCACTGGTGGGGTGGGTAGGTGGGTGCTTGGGGTCAGGGGATGGGGAAGCAGCGGCCGGGTCCCCAGCACTGCATCTCTGTGAGTCAGGGATCGGAGAATCCATGAAGTTGGAAAAGACGTTTAAGAAGATGAACTGCAACCTTCACCCCAGCGCTGCCAAGGCCACCACTAACCCATGGCACTGAGGGCCCTGTCTCCATGGTGTGTGAGCACTCGCAGGGACGGTGACTCCAGCCCTGCCCTGGGCAGCCTGTTCCAATGCTGAGCACCCTCTGGGGAAGGAATTGTTCCTCAGCTCCATCTCAACCTCCCCTGATGCAGCCTGAGGCCGTTTCCTCTTGTCCTGTCCCTTGGGAGAACAGCAACCGAGAGAGTTAAGGCAAAGAAGTGCGACGGTGCTGCTGCTGAGCCACCACATCCTGCCATCAGCCCCTCCTGCACCAAGCTGGGGCAGCCCCTATCACCCACCTGGGTTATCCCAATGGAGCACGGCACTGCCTGGCGCTCGCACCCACCCCTGCACCCCAATCAGAGGGGAGCAGAGACCTGCTCCCACTCCCTGTCCGTCTCTCCCCGCTCCTCCCGGGGCTGGTTTGATAAATCCCTGCTTTGTTTTCATTCCATTTCCTCCATCCCTCTCCCAGGACAATGTGTGGGGGCTGCCTGGAGCAGGGATGCTGCCAGCGGCCTCCGCTCCACCATTCCCAGCAGAGACACCCCTGGCTTCTCCTCCTGTCCTTGGGGTGCCCTGAGCAAAGCTGTTCACAGGACCCAGCTCCTCTCCCCCCGCTGCTGCTGGGTGTGTGAGATGCTCCCACACTTTGCTCCATAGAAACAAGCAGGAATCCATGGCAAGCCCCTGCCTGGCACTCCTGGCCTGCTCCCAACCTCAGCCCAATGCATGGAGCCATCTGGAAAAGCCCCATTCTCCCCAAAACTGGTACCACCAATTTCTCCATCCACTCCTGAGCCCTTCCAGGGCTGCCCCCGCCCCTGCATGGACCCTGGAGCCCCCATCCTTGTGTTCTTCATCCTTGTGTTCCCTGTGAGGAGCAGGAAACAAGGGGAATCTGCACCTCCGGAATAGGTGGGAAAGGCCATGGGTCCAGTTTTGGGGATGCTCTCCGCACTCCCACCATGTGCTCTCTTTGCTGTTTGGAGGCAATGGTGCTCTCAGCCATCACAGGCAAGCGCGCTGTGCGAGCATCACGCCCTGTTGGGGCCACAGGGCACCCCAGGGGTGTGAAAACACCGGGCATGTTCTGTAATTCCTGGGAAGAGCTGGGCTGGTTGTGGCTCAGCCCCAACTGCAGCATCTTTTGCCCCACTCAAGGGAGTAAATGGGGTGCCCAAAGCATGGATGAGGTAAATACTGTGCTGAAAGTCCCTAAGAGTAACCTCAGGGCAAACAGCTCCTGCCATACAAAGTGCCTTCCTTTGTTATTCCTTCTAGGACATTGCTCCAGCTCCTGCTCTATTTGCCCACAGCCAGCTCCTTCCCTCGAGCGAGCGCTTGGCTGCCTGCGTCTTGCTCCCTTTTCCCTGCAAGGCTGGGATGCTGATGTGTAGCTCCAATGTGTAAGCCCTGGGTCTCTTTGGCTCCCCAGGTCCTCCATGGCTGCAGCAGCGGTTGCAAGGAGCAGGCAGCCAGGAAGCCGCCCCTATGGACGCTGTGATATTCCTCCAGGATCCAGCACACGCATTCCCGCCTGTGCTTGGAGCGGGAACGTGAGTCTCAGGAGCAGCGTGGGGATTAATGGGCTGTACGGAACAGGGCAGCCTCCCTGTGTGTCCTTGTGTGTCCAAGCCCCGCTCCAGCAGCTCCGCCGGAGCATCCCAGCTCAAAGCTGCACTTCCAGGGAATCTGACCTTTCATTAATAACTCAGCTGTGTTATTGAAGGGATGAATAATACATGAGCACACCCAGCCCTGCGCTAAACTGTGTGCAGAGCTTAATGAATCCTCACGTCAGGCCCTGAGGGTGGGTGATGAAGCGCTTTGCACAGCTCCTCCGGGTATCCTGGCCCCAGCAGCCACATCCCTGTCACCCCGGGGAGGAGGATGGGGGGTTCCCTTCAACAATTCCTTTTTGGAGCTTCATTCTCTGGGTGTCTTAAAGGGGAAAATTCCCCTTTGCTGCGGAGCTGCTGGAGGAAACCCCGGCAGCATCCTCCCAGTGAGCGTTTCCTTTGGGAAATAACATTGGCTTTTTCTTTCCCCGACCTTTTCCAGCTGTGGCTGTTAATAATGTGAAATCCTAAGTAAATGTCTCCATTCAGGTGTGTTTAACAGGAAACTGTGAGCAAACACTATCACGGCTGCTGCAATCTCCAGGAGCCCCCCAGGTATTTAAGTGGGAGTCAGCTCCCAAGATGGCCTTGAATCCAATGACGGCCTGGGAGGGCTGGAATGAGGTTTGCTTGGTTTTAAACCCACCAAAGCTTTGATGGGGCAGGGACAGGGTTAGTTTGATTCCAGGGATCCCGCTCTTTGCTCCCTGGCTTGGGCCTCACAAGTGTTGGAGATGCTGCTGTACGTGGGTGCTGTGTGGTGTCAGGGATGGAAACCGGCTCTCCCTTTAGCACACAGAGCCTGGGGACACCCCACTTGTCTCCCTGTTCCTGGGGATGATCCATGGACTTTCGGCCCCAGAGTTGCTCCCGACATCCCTGCTCCCTGCTGATGTTGGTGCAGCACTGAAAGGATGAAGTGTCACATGCTGGGAGCAGGGATGTGGGTATCATAGGGATGAGGATGGGATCAAGGGGTGGATTTCAGAGCTAGCACCTGTCCCATTGATGTGGGAAAGCTCTTCCTGGTCCCATCAGCAGAACCAGCCCCTGGTGCTGCCTCTTTCCCCCCCTCCAGCACACAGCATTTGGGCCAATGTGCTGGCAAATACACACGTTTCCATCCATCCCGTGCACAGATGTTGCCCTCGGCTGCGCGCAAGGGACGGCCGCCCTCGAATGAGGGGGCTTTTATTGAGGAAACGGCTGCAAGAGGCATCTGAAAGCTCCTTCCATGTTTCTCTTCCTGCCTCCTTCTCCCAGTCTCTGAGCCCAAGCCACTTCCAGCTCCTTCCCAGCCTTTCATGCACCCAGGCTTCCCCCTCTCTCCCTCCCATCCCTCCCAATTACATGTTTCCAAGGGAGGTTGCCTTGAAGTGGCTGCAGCTTCAGCAATCCCGGCAGGTTGCCTCTGAGGAGCAGTTTCAAAGGCTTTCACTGCTCTCTGGTAGCAGCTCTGTGCTGCTGCCAGCAGCTGCTGTAGCTCCGGGATGATGGGATCTGGGCATGGGGATGGATGTGAGGACAAGCATGGGGATGTCATGGCTCAAAGCACCGTTTTCCATGTCAGGGTCACCAAACCTCCCAGCCCTTGGTGCCCTGGGTACAGCTCTGCAGACACCAGGTATGGAAACATCTCTTGTTTACATCCGTAGCTCTGACTGTTTTCTTCCATAGCCAACAGCTCCATAAGGAGGAGTGTGATTTCATATGTCAGGATGGCGTCTGATGGAAAGAAGCTGGGTGTGGAAGCGGCATCAGAGCGACGGGGAAGGCTCAGCCTTGAATCCAGGAGCTCTGATGTGGTGTGAGAGGCTCAGGATGGTCCCTCCTGGGCTCTGGGGATGTTTTCCAGCCACTGAGCAGAGGATGGTGCCAGCCCCAGCCCCAGCTTGGCACATGGTCCAAGGAGACACTGTGGTGGGACAGCTCTGGTGCAGGGTCCAAGGGATGTGGAGCAGCCCAATGCCGTCGGAAGGAGGCCCCAAGGTCCCAGACAGATGTTCCAGATGTGCATTTCATTCTGATTTAATCAGATATTTCCTGTGTGTCCATAAAGCCGTGACCTTCCTTCAGACACGTTTCCAGGGCTATTCCCCAGCCTCTCCCCCTGCATTGCCACCATCTCCCACCACTAAGCTCTTTCCTCGCGGTTTAATACATGCAAACATGTTATGAGCCATGAATAGTCTCTGATCCTGGTGCAAATTCCTGTAAAACATGGATTTGTCTGGTTTTCCATGTGTGTTTGTTGGAGTACATGCTGCTCACCTACTGTACCTGCTGGGGCAGGACATTGGGCAGATGATAGGCAGAGCGCCATCAGCTAGGAAGCCATCAGGGCTTTTGCTGCTGTACATGTTTATATGTGTATTGCCTCTGTCCTGCACACAGGCTGGCCTGAGCACTCCCAGCTTCCACTGCAGACCTGTATCCATATTAATCCCCAGTCCTGAACACTGACTGCTGGTGGCACATCTGCAAGAGTCAACCCTCTGGGGAGTTATTGAATGCTTCCTGGTTGTGAAGCATCAATGGTTTCCTTGGAGGTCAGCAGCTGGATCTATTGATCCATCTGTCCATCCATCCATCCATCCATCCCTCCATCCATCCATCCGTCCACCCATCATCCATCCATCCATCCATCCATCCATCCATCCATCCATCCACCCATCATCCACTCATCATCCATCCACCCACCCATCATCCATCCATCCACCCACCCACCCACCCACCCCCAAACAGCCTGAGCCACCCCATGTGTGCTAAAAGGGTACACAGGGGCAGGAGCAGGAGCAGAGTCCACATGGATATGATGGGGACCCATGGGATGTGCCATGGGGCCGGGGGACGAGCCCTGTGTGCTGTACACCCCAGTGCAGGCTCTGGAGCTGCTGGCAGGGGCTGTGCTGCTGGCGAGACGCTGCTGGATGGCTCCAGGTTTTTCCAGGCCTGTGTCTCAGTTTCTCTTGACTTTATGTGTTTTTATTTCCTATTAAAAGCGCGCTGTCTCATTTCCTCCATGAAAAACAAGGCTCTTTCAGCAAGATGAATTCCTCCAGCTCCAGCAAAGCCCCAGTCTGCACTCAGAAACAAACAGGCTGTGTGGGACCTGTCGCCTTCTCCCCTCTCCTTGCCCCACGCCACCCGCTAGGCTTGGAGCAGGGCAGAGATGGTGAATCCCATCCCCGGGGGCAGATGGATGGCGTCTGCTGCACACATCCATCGGGCTGGTGCCGTTTGCTGCCCTGTTCTTCCCCTTCCCTCCTGGGAACCTTCTGTGTGCTGGGCAGGGTTTGCTGGTGGCTAAAGGGGGAGAAACCAGGGACACTTTTCCAGGCTGCTGTATCCCGTTGCCATGTTGGGAAGATGCTGGGAGCTGCAGGAAAGGGCCCTGGCATCTGCAACCCTCATCCGCAGGAGAGGCAGATCCTGCGAGGCCCCAGGAGCAGCTCCCAGAGCATCTGCCTCAGCTGGAAGCACAGCGCAGATGCCTTTGGGATGAAAACACTTCCTCCACCCTCCACCTCCACCTGACATTTGGGAAAGCGGAGCCACAGCTCCCCAGAGCTTTTCCCATCTCTCCTATTGGAGCCCTTACGCACGTGGCTGGGCATGCTCTGGAGGGAGCCAGGAGGGAGAGGATCCTTCCTGGACTGTGGTCCGGGTGTTTATCATGGCTGGCAGCACTGCACCAGGCCTGCGTGGGTTGTCTGCATCCTGGGATGCACTGGGGACTGCGTGTTCTGAATTGGTGGGTTCTCAGCACCCGTTTCTGATGGCTCCGATGGGTACCACAGACGTGAATCATAGAATCATGGAATGGTTTGAGTTGGAAAGGACCTCAAAATCATCCGGTTCCAACCCCCTGCCATGAGCAGGGACACCTTACACTAAACCATGTCCCCCAAGACTCCATCCAACCCGGCCTTGGACATTGGTCCTTGCAGGGCAGAGCCGAGCCACCCGGTGCCAGCATCCCAGCATCCTTCCTGGAGCCCAAACCCCCAGAGTGGTGCCTCCATGGGGCAGCCCTGCCCCTGGCACTGGCTGTGGCTCAGCTCCAGCCTGTCCCTCCATGGCAAACGCAGTGATGGACATGGCTGGGGGACAGCAGCTCCTGACAGCTGATTCTGCAGCGCTGGCAGCTCAGCTCTGCCTCCCCTCCCTTCACTCAAAATGAATGTGCAATGTTAAAGGATCAGAGCTGAGCTCCCCGGGTACAGAGAAACAACAAAACCCTCTTTATTTCCCAGCCCTGAGCTGTGGATTTGTGATGAAATGTTGGTGCTGGTGAGGGAGGAAGGGCACTGCAGCCACCGCTTAGCAGCCATGGTGCACACCAGGACAGGGCCACATCCTGCCCCTGCCCAGCTCCTTGGGAGAAGCTGGGACTGTCCCTTAGGAAGGCATAAAGAGGAGAAATGAGATGAGGAGCGTTGCTTTGACAGCTTCTCAAGGTTTCCCTTGGGGAATGAGGGGAACAAGCTTGCCCCGAGGATGGGATTTTCTGGATGCTGGGAGAGGGGAAGGGAAGCAGGGGGTGGGATACACCAAAGGAAAGGCACAGTGGTTCCCAGGGCAGGTATTCCCTTCGATGTCTCTGGTCTTCGCAGGTGTGGGATGGGAAGCAGCTGTGATTACTGAGTGCAGGCGATTGCATTAGGCAGGGAGTTATCAAATGCCCTGAGCTGGATGGAGCAATGGAAGTTTGCACCTTTAGTGGGTAATTCCAGCCTGGAGGGGCTGCAGAGGCACTGGGGGTAAACCAGTGAAAGAGCACTTCCCACACTGTGAACGTGCTCTTCTGGGAGGGGAGGATGCTCTGGCCAATGGTGAAACAGCATCAGGTGAGGTTCTGTGTCTTGCACTGAGGTTTTTAGCTGTGTCTGGCAGATGTTTGGGGTTCATGGGCTCAAATCTGCTGTGGAGATGTTTGTGTTCTCTCTGAGGGCTTCCAGGGCTCTGCAATCTGGAGCAGATTGAGAGTGCGGGTCTGGTGGTGGTCTGCGGGGACTGGCTGTGTTTATCAGGCTGTGGGAGCACTTGGGATGAGGGAGGAAATAGCACATGCACAAAATCCTCTGAGGATGTAGAATTGGGAGGGTTTGCAAATACCAGAGAGGACAAGAGAGGTTAGAAAAATCTGCAGGAAACACAAAGGCCCGATTCGGAAAAAGCAAAGCAAATCCATCTGGAGGGGACCAGGGAACAGCGCACGGTGGATGCTGGGAGCCCTTTGGGGCAGCAGGTCTGGGAAAGGCATTCCAGAGGTGTCTGCTCAAGTGTCCCTCCCTTAGGAAGGGGCTCAGAGGGGTTCTGTCAGCTCCAGTCCCTGCTCGCTGAGCCAGCAGCCAGCTTCTGGCAATGCCTGTGGGTTTGAGCTCTCCATGACATCGGTGAGCGGGGGCTGGCAGGAGCCCATTGAGCTGACCCGGGTCTCTGGCTGCAGCCTCGTGCTCTTGTAGCTGCTTTATCCCATGGGCGCCAGCTGGGATTGCTATCCCAGGCTGTGTTGTGCCATCCCTGGGCTCCCATCCCAGCCACCTCGCTTGTGCCTCAGGGGCCACTGTCCCTCTGCTGTAACTGTCCCGAAGTGCAAAGGCAATAGGAAGGGAAGGGAGTTTGAACAATGAAATCATAGATCACAAACTGGATTGGTTTGGTTTGGAAGGGTCCTTAAAGCTCATCCAGTTCCAAGCCCCTGCCATGGGCAGGGACACCTTCCATAGAGCAGCTTGCTCCAAGCCCCTGTGTCCAACCTGGCCTTGGACACTGCCAGGGATGGGGCAGCCCAACTTAGTCAGTGTTCCCCTTTCCACCACCCTCCTCCTCCTCCCTGTGTGCTGCAGAGTCCCTGGTTCCTGTGCAGGAACCCCTGAGCTGCTGCTGGGATGCCGCCCATGGTGGGGATGGTTAAACAATGTGCCTGGATCATCTCCATCCCTTGAGGCAGCTCCCAGGGAAGCATCCTGAAGGTCACCCAGGGCAGTGGGAGCAGGGATGGTTTATGTGGTGTGAGGCTGTGGGAGGATTAAAGGTGGATTGATTGGCCCTTAATAGTTCAGCCATAAATTCCTTCTCCAAACTGCTGTTTGAGAGCAGTGAAACCCCGGTGTTCCCAGAGCTCCCTTGCTTATTAAACAACTAATGAAGTGATTTGATTAAATACAGGGAAGTCTTTCTGGCTGCCCTCGTGCTTTGGAGCACCCTGGGATTATTAAAGCTGTTACTTGGGAGATGCTGTGCTTTAAAACATGCCTTGTTCACTGTAGCTGGGTTGATGTTGCAGTGAATTGCTGTGATTTCTGGTTGTCACTCGGTGTGTGGGAGCATAGGAGATGCCCAGCCAAGCCAATGGGCTCAAAACTAGAGATGTGTAAGGATGTGCTGCTCTGCCTTGCATTGCCTCAGTAGCTCAGGGGTTAAGTGACTTTATGGGCAATAAGATCCAGAGCTGGTGGGTTTCTCCTGTAGAAATGACGCTGCTGGGGCCTGAGCTGCAACTGCAGAGCAGGGGTTGATGGATACCCTGGGAGGAGCAGGGAGAGGGCTCTGGCACCCACCCTGCCTGCAATAGGAACCAGCATTATGATGGGCAGCTGCTGCCAGGGGCTCCTCTAATACCAATAATGAATAGCAACAGTAGTAAAAGGAGTTGGTGAGCTTGAAAGCAGAGCCCAGGCTGCGGAGGGAGAGTGGGAAGGAGCAGCATGAGTAACAGACATGAGAAGAGAGGAGGCAATGTGACCTCTGCAGATACACAAATTACTCAGCTCCTTCTGGCTGCATCAAAGATTTTCTGACTCACCAGCCTGGGGATTTAACCCCTGGATCCCGGGACGCAGGGAAACGGCTGCTCCAGCTCCTCGCCACTCTGGGAGGGTGGCGGGGGCTGCCAAGCATCCCCCATCCTCTTTAAGGTGAGGAAGGCTCCAGGTGCCCCCCGCCCTAGGCTTTGCGGGGCACAGTGGGCTTGCATGGGGACCCCAGGACTGAAGAGGTGGAGGGATGACGATGGAGATGCAGGGATGAGCTCCATCCCTTCCAGCCGTGTGCAGCACCAGCTCCAGAATCCTGCACACGGTGCCTTATTTGCCCCTTTTTCCCCCCCTCCCCAGAGCCTTGGGAGCTGGGTCCAGGGGTGACCAAGAGGGGGGATCTGCCTTCCCAGGTTCTCCATGTAAAGCTCCAGAAAACCCCCTGGTTTAGCTTCACTTTCCACATCCCCATCCCTGTTGGGGATGGAGGACTCGGATGCAGCCTCCAAACAGCCCCCTCTTCCCTTGCTTTCCCTCCTTGAAGGGGTTAAACCCCTCCCAGGCTCGAGGCTGTTCTCTTGTCTGAGGGATTAATTGGAACCAGGTTGCTGCTCAGCAGAGCTACTTGGTTGGAGAGTGTCTGAACTGCTTCATCCCTCCTTGAACCTGGCAAGAGAAGATGGGGCAGAGCCTGAGATGCTGATGGGCATCCGCATCCTATTCCAAGAGCAGGAGCAGCAGGGCTGAAGGGATGCAGGAAGCTTCTGCTCCCTCTCACCCCAAATCACCTGGAAAAACAGGAAAGGAGAGAGGAGACAGATTCCAGCACAGTTGCAGGAGGCAACTGTAAAGGCTGGACCCATGGAGCTGTGCCAGGGAATGTCTGGAAAGAGCTGGGAGCAAGTGGGGAGAGACAGTGATAAGGAATGGAGCTCAGCTAGGTGGAAAATACAGGAGGAGCTTGATTTATTTGTTGTTTCCCTTCATCTCCTTTGCTTCCAGCTCTCATCGTGGCTTGGGAAGGGTTTCTCTTGAGGCTTGTGCAATGATGGGACCGGCTCCATGGGGCAGGAACAGAGCAAAACAAACCCGGAGCCCGAGCGGGGCTGTGATGGATAATCCTGGCTATTGGGCTTCTGGACTTTGTTTAAACCAAGCTGGGATTTTCAGCAGGACAACTTCCATTGTGAGATCTCCTGTTCTGCCAGGAGAGGCAGGAACCCCGTCCACAGCAGCCGCTCCTCCTGTGTTGCCTTTTCCATTTCTGGGCCTGGGTTGAGCTCTGTTTAAAAGCAGAGAGTGGGAGCAGCGAGTGGAGCTGGATGGGAACAGGGGTTTCAGTTTCACTGGAAGGGCCCCATATTCTGCCTTTTTTTCCACTCCAAAATAATGCAAAAACACAAATAAGCCGTTTCCCGTAAAACAGAACTGTTGGAAAAATCTCCCTTGGAGCTGAAGGAAACTATTTTATTCCATACAATCAAAATATCTCACTCCTATTTTTACCTTCACTAAAGTCCTTAATGGGAAACTGAGACTGTTTTTAGGGATGATTTCACCTGCACTTGGGGGAATGCCCCAGGGTCTCTGTCCCTTCCCAAAGCTCCTCCCATGTTTCAAGGCAAAGGCTGGGGCTGAGGGAAGGGACCTGAGGGATGTTTCCCAGGGTCTATTCCCACTTTCCCAGCTCGTGCCCCTGGAATGGGAGCGGTGAGCCCCAGCATCCCAGACCTGAAGGCAACAGTCATGGTGCTGCTGCTGCTCCATGGGAGATGCTGAACCCCGTAGGGTGAAATGAGGTGTCTGCCTCCCCTTGTCAATGGCTGAAGTTTCTGCTCCATCTCTTTGGACAATGGAGCCTCAAGCATTTGGGTGATGAGTGGCTCGATGAAGCCAGGGAAGGGCTGGGGGATGAGGCTGTTCTGGATGATTCCGGATGACCCTGGGTTAATCACAGCCCTGCTCTTCCCCAGCATGGAAGGGAAGTGTTTATAGGGAGAGGGGTGTGAGGATACAGCCCTTGGAGGACAGCTTCTGGAATGGTCTTGGAAATCTGATGCTTCCTCTGATGTTTCCCTGCTCTCAACATCTGCCCCATGTGCAGGACCTACGAGGAAGAGTTAACTCTTCCCTGCAAGCGCTGCACATCCTGCTGCAGGGAAGGTGATGCGGCTGCAGGCCTGGGCATGGCCAAGCGTGAGAACGAAATAACCCAGCTCAGGAAAGGGGGAGGAACCCACAGGGCTTCTCTTAGGGTGGGGGAAAACCCATTTTCCATAGGATCTTTATTCCTTGAAAGAGGCTGAGACAAAACAGAGTATTTGTTTTCAAAGGGGGGAGGATGCTGGGCAAAGCAGATGGGGTTTTGGTTTCATGGTGACAGCAAGGGAGGCAGCAGGAGCTGGGGACCAACCACTGAGTGTGTCCTCAACACAGCACAAAGGGCCGTGGGGATGAAGATGTCCGGGTGTGGGGAAACAGGGATGGAGGGATGGTGCCTGGGGCAGGCAGGGTCCATGAATAAGGAGCTGCGGAGGGACAGGAACCTGCCGGGCTCTGGCCCAGAGGTTGGGGAGAGATGGATGAAGCCAAAGCCCTTGGCAGCTCTTAGCAGTTACAAAAATGAGCTGAATTTATGGCTGTAATATTTGGAGCAGTTTCTGAGCACCTCTGGGGCTCTGACAGGCCTGCTTGCTGCGCCAAGCAATACAGGCAGATCTGCTTCATGTGTAACGTAACGGGGATACAGAGATTACTCCCTATAATGGGCCTGTGCATCCGTCATCCCATGTCCTTCCAGCTCTCGGTGCTCTCTGGTTTCCCCTCCCCATCACACACGGAGGAGGATGCTGGTGTGGGGCAGCTCTGTGCACTCAATGCAGATCTCCCCACACCGAGGCACTGGGCTCTCTCTTCAGCTTGGGGCATCTCCAGTGCTTTTGGTGCCTGTGGCTGAATGGTTTTGGAGGTGGCTGTCCTCAGGCTGGGCTTTTCCTGGGGACAGGAAGCTCATGGTGATATCTCCCATGGCTGAAGGGACAGCGTTGTGTTTCCAATGGGATAATGTGCTGCTGTTATCACCTCGCTGTAGGAGTTTCTCTGATGTTTCACTGCTGCACAGCAGGAGAATATTAATAGGACAAAGCAATAACCAGGGTCCCCCAGCCATGCCTTGGCCAGGATGGACCTCCTTTACCCTAGATAGGAGCACCCCCATTAACTCCTCCAAGGGGAAGCAGCTCCTGAGGGATGGGGCTGTGCCTTCTCCACAGTGAGGACCATGGTGGTGGCACCAGGGAGGGCAGGGGGAGCAGTTGGATTCCTGAGGCAGCCCTTGTCATGCAAGGAAAGTATCCGGCTGGCGCCTGCCTTCGGAGAGGAAAAGTACTGGATTAGAAGGAGGAGGAGGCAAGGATGAAGGCCAAACCCAAGGGAGGACGAGACACGACTCAGGTGTTTCCATTGCAGCTTGCCCAGACAGTGCAGAGGAGGTGATGGAGGCCATGGGCTCAGGGCACTGCTGCAGTGGCACCATCCATATCCACCCTCTGCTTTCCTCCCCAGGGGCACAGTGAGCCCTGGTCAGCAGTGACAGGGCCGTGACACCCAGGATGGCAATGGGGTGTCCATGGCAGCTCAGTGACTCCTTTCCTTCTGCCTTTTCTATTGCCCAAGTCTTTGTCCTTGTTGACTCTGCCACCCCCATGTCCCCGTTCTCCCTTTGTGTGGGCAGCCCTTCATGCATTTTAGTATGTATTTATATAAACCCCTACTAAAGCCTTGGCCTGAGCGGCATCTTGTGGTGCTGGGTCCCACTGGCTAATTGGGTGTTTGGCTCCAAAGCCTTGCTTTCATGGTTTCCATTGCGCTTCATTGGAGTCGCGTTGAATCACCCCCTTGTTCTTGTGTTAACCAACACTGGCAGCTCTTCCCACTGCTGAGCTGACACCAGGAGCCCTTCCACCATCTGAAAGTGCTGTCGTGGCTGCAGGAAGCCTTCCCAGCGTGGTCCTATCCCACCCCTGGTGCCAACGTGGTCTGAAGCGCGCTGAGGGTTGCAGCCACCCCTTGTCCTATGTGGATAAGGAGGAGAAGAGGGGAAAGCTGTCCTCTCTTTACCTGAAAGCTAAGGGAAGTGTGGCTGCTGAGCTGCAGAGCTTGGGTTGCCAGCAAGGGGACATTGCAGTGTGCTGCGAGAGAGCAAGAAGCAAGCAAAGCATCACTGAGAGCACATATGGGGCGCGCTCCTCCCCTTCCATCAGCCCTATGGGACACGAGGTCTCTTCCCCATGTGAAGGAACTGCCAGCTGGAGGACATTGTCAGCCTCATCCCTGTGTGCGGCAAGATGGAGGGGGGGTCACCCTTGGTGTCCTTGTGCCATGAGAAAGGTAGAGTTGGGTGAAAAGTGGGTCCCCAGATTGTCACCATTTAACCCCAGGGATAAACTGCTCCCCTGGGCTGGGGTGGCAAAGGCAATCCCAGTCCTGCATCCCATGGCTGGGAGGTGATGGAGGTGCTGGTCCATGCTGGGAATGGGGCAATGGTACTGCCGCTGCTTTGGGCTGGGAAGAGGGGAAAACTAGCCAGGAAAACTCCTTCGCTCTGCTCTGAAGTGTTTCATTCCCAGCGTGATGTTCTGCTAAACCCGGCTCCGATAGGAACTGGTTCAGTCACAGGTCAAACTGCTGGAGCTAATAAGGAGCAGGGAAAGGACATCCTTGCACTCCAAGCTGGAGCAATGTGGCTCATGCAGACCCCGAGTCCTGCTTCTGGCTCCCAAATCCATTCCCCAAGCGTGCGCCTCAGTTTCCCCTCTCACAAAGTAGGCATTGGGATGCTGGGGGCAGCTTTGGCTCAGCAGATGGGACATGACCTGCGATGTGGAGCAGCATTCCTGGGGGAGGGTGCAAGGAATTGCTTCCTAGAGAACAGCCCCACGGTGCAAGACAAGCCTGGGGAGCCCAGGGGATGGAGGGGCCCCTGGTTCTGCAGCACTGTGTGGTTCATGTGGCCACGGGCTGATGTGCTCAGCAGCCTCAGCCCCGCTGCCAAGAGCTAATAAGCGGCTGCTTTGCAAGGAGAAAAAAAAGGGGGGTTTTGGACTTCTGTGCCTCGGAGAAATGAGTCGGATGATTTAATCCCTGAGAAATGCGAGGTTTGGTGCATTCTGTATCCCCTCCCTGCGCTTAAAGCAGCCACAAGCACAGCGCAGGGGATGGGAAGAGGGGTAGGAAGGGACTGAGGGATGCAGGGAGGGTTGGGAGGCTCGGTGGCTGTGGAGCGGTGGCCACTGCTGGGGAAAAGGGCCTGCCCTGCTGTCACCCCCTGCGGGACCGGCAGCGGGATGGGGTCCCTGTGTGCCATGAACCCACCTTTGGGCTGGTCCCTGTTGCAGAGCTTCAACCGCCTTCCTCCACTTTGCTTTTCACTCGGCAGGGGCCAAAGCTCCTCTAGCCCACCCCAGTGATGAGTTCTGCCTGGTCTCAGCCTTCCTTGGACAGACTCCTTCTCTATGGGGAGAGCATTGCTTCCGGTGTGGCTTCTTTCCTGGGGTGATGGAGCAGGTCCCATCAGGGTGGGCAGCGGGTCATAGCCCTGCAAGCACAGAGCTCCCTTCTGCCGGGGATGATGGGGGATGCGGATCCTGCTTTCCCACCTCCCTGTATCCTCAGCTCAGACCATGATGGGGCAGCACGGGCTCTGGGACACGTTGGGGCTCTCTTGATTCAGGCTCATGGCACTCGCCAGCTCTTCATGCACTGAGCAGAAAGGGGCTCATGGCTGCGAGGGAGCTGAGGTGCTGGGGTTTGTGTCTGCACCAGGAGCCAGCGAGGACGAGGAGCTCCCAGCCTTTTCCATTCCCTAACCCTGGCTGCTGCGGCGCTCGGGCACCCGCTGCGCGAGGCTCTTCTCCAGGGGACACTGACCCATAGGTTTAACGACCAAAGCAGCGGCTCTGCTCAAAGCAGGCTTCGGTTGTTGTTGTTTTCCCTCTGGGGCAGGGGTCAGCTGCCTTTTCGTCTGCTTTTCCGGCCCAGGAGTGAGTGCAGCTTGTTCCTTCCAGCCTGGCTCTGCCTCTGTCCATCTGTGCTGGGGAAGCCGCATGTCCTGGTCCCCGGTTCAAGCAGTGCGAGGTGCTCAGGGATGGATGGAGAGACCAGGTGATGCTTAGGGAGAAGGGATAAACATGGAAGGGATGCAGGCCACCTCCTCCTCTTGCATTCCTCCCTTGCTCTGTGCTGGGGTGACAGAAGTGACACAAATGCCCTCCCCAGCCAAGCATTGAGCTTGAACCTGTGCACCTTCATCCCTCTGGAGTGCTTTGGTTTGGGGTTGCTATGTTCAAGCGCCTTCCCCATGTCCCCTCATCAGCCATGCTCATGCAGCATCTTCCCAAGGTGTTTCCAGATGTTTGCTGGAGATGGAAACAAAGGCCTGGAGCATGTTCTGCCCTTGCCCCATGTGCAGCCGGAGGGGGGGACAAAGCACATCGTGCAGCATCCCAGCAACGGGAGAGCAGGATCCATGCATTACAAAGCAACATACTTTTCTCCTTCGCTCACTTCCCACTCCAGGGCTTTACTTGGAGCCAAGTGTTTCTCCCAGGCTCCTGGTGACGTGCTCCCAGAGAGCTTTGGGATAAGCTGAGTTTAACTTTCCAGGTTGGTGGTCACCCAACACCAAATAACAACAGGAGAAGACATGCGGCATCCCCCCACCGCCATCCCGGTGGGAATGGGCCCATCCCAAACCACCAGTTTTTGGGGGACCCATGGACTCCTGTCATCCCCTTCCCATGGCAGCAGTGGTTGCTGATGGAGAGCATGGCCGGCTCGTGAGGCTTTGCTGCCTGGGGTTTGCCACTGTACATGCTCAGGCTGAGTGGCCGCAGGGACATTTGGGTTTCCTGCTGCTTTTTGCCCTCCCCTCCTTTCTGCAATGCAATTTTTTAGCTCTCCAAAGGGACTTTTAAGATCCGGCCCTTAGGAAATAGCAAAGCTGCAGTGCCATAAATCATGTGTGTTTGGACAGCACGGAGCACAGCGGAGGCTCCGCTTGGGCCAGCGTGGCCGATGCTGGGATAACGTAAAGAATAAGCATCTCCCGCTGGCCAAATAAACATGTGAAGCCGCTGTTGCTGTGGTGCGGGGAGCAGCCTGGTCTGAGCACAGCCCTTGCCTGTGTTTGAGGAGCCTCCTGAGCCGCTCTGCTCTGCAAAGCTCCTCCTCTTGAGACCCCTGGGGCTGGGACCATCGGCTCTTGGGGTGTGCTGTGGTGTTCCCTCACTGTTCCCCCTGGCCAGGAGGGAATGGAGCTGCTACAGGAGCCTGAGGTGCTGGAAATGGATATGATGAGGTTCAGGGTGGGACCTTCTGCCAGGGGAAGGGGCTGCTGGTGTAAGCTTACCCGATGCGCGTGTGTGAGTGCTATGGAGTGGTGCATGGGGGGGATGGATGATGATGATGGATGAGGGTGCTCCCCGCATCTACCATTTCCCAGCTGGACACAACGGAGACACTGGTTATAATGGGCTTTTTTTGCTCACATCCTCCCCTAAACTCCTCTGCTGCCTCTTGTTTCCTCATCTGGGGTGTCTGCAATGCTGCTGGGGGCTCCCTGCTGGAGTGGATGGGGTATAGCTGGGTGCTGAAACCTCGCTGTGCCCCATGGGCTGGTAGGATGCAGCCTCTGAGCTCCCTGGGACCACATTCCTCTGTGTTTACTCGCCTGATGCCGTCCCTTGTGTTGCCCTTGGTCGAGACGGGCTGTTCTCGCAGCCCTGGCTCCGTCTCCTGGTACTTCCATGCTCAAACATTTCCTCTCCTACCTCCGCCAGACCAAAGAGGTATTTCTGTTACAATCCTCTGCAGCACAAACAGGCCATGGCTGGGAAAGGGGATAAACCAAAGGGATATGGCATCAGGGGACCAGCGGTGAGTGGGATGCTGCAGGGGCACTGAGACTGGGATCTCCCCATGCCAGTAAGGCTGTGAGAGCAGCTTTGCTCTGTGGCCGTGCTCCATCACCCCCTTCTATACAAGAGCAGGGCCAGATTTGCTCCAGACACAGAATAGACCGAGCTCACGGTGCCCAGAGCCACGTTTGAGGCTGCAGCCTGCTGTGTCTTCAGCGTCTCAAAGGATGTCTTTGAAGGTGGATTCGAAACTTGGACATGGAAAGAAATTCCTGCAGGAAGCAAATTCAACAAACCAAGTCCTTTGGCTGGGAGCAAACTGTATAATCAGCAGGTCTGCTGATGGTTTTAGTGCTTCCCAACCCCAGGAGCTGTGTTAGCAGCGTCTCAGGTTGGGTAGCGCAGTGGATAAGGTCTAAGGAATGAAACCTTTCCATGCTTGGCATTGCACGGTGGCTTTTGTGCAAGCAATTGCCCCATTCAGCGCCTCAGTTTCCCCGCTGTCAATGCCCAAAGTGAGTATCTGCTGGGTAGCAGGAAAAAAGCCCCAAACCATGAAACATCCCCATGGATCTGGGGACTTATGACTAGCTTTGAAAGCAGCTGGCATCAATCTGCACCCAGCGTATCCTTTCCCTATTGATTCTGATCCTTCTCCAGCTGGCAAACACATGTCTCCATCCCAACCCTTTGTTTAAACGATGTGAAATACCGATGTGGTTTCTCTCTGTTTCTTTGCCTGGCTTGCACTCAAGATACCTGCTGGGTTTTAGGCATCTCTGCAGGGTGAGGGCTCTGCTCTTGGACCAGCACTCAATACCCCAGCTTGGGGGTAAGAGGAATGGCACTGGTGTTGGGAACAGATATACTGATGGGTTGTGGGGAGCCCAGGGGTGAGAACTTTGGGAGAGGCTGATTTGGGGTGTTTGAGCCCTGCTGCTCTCAGCCAAGTGTGGAAATGCAGGATTGGACCCTCCTTGGGCAGGCTTTGGACTGGGCTTCCAATGAGCCAAAGCAGCTCAGGTTTGCTGGCCCTAATGCAGATCAGCTTGGCTGGAGACAGGGTGGCTCCATGGGGAGGGAGACGAACCCCTGAATCCCACCTGTAAGGATACAGGTGCTGGTAGCAGGGACATTCCCATGGCTGCTGTGCCCCTGGGATGTGTCTGCATGCAGCAGGTCCCAGGCTGCCCCTGAGCTGAAACGTCCCCTTGAGCATCCACAGAGCAGACACCCGAGGGTCCTTCAGCTGCATCCCTTGGTGCAGGGTGGTTTTCCAGCCCAGGACCTGGCTGATGCCCATGGTCCCGCACCACCACAGCTCCTCTCCCTGCTCTTCATGGAGCTCATTGGGATTTGCCTTAAATCTCACCCAGGCAGCAGGAGCAGAGACCCAGCATGGGGTGGGCTCCCTTCAGCAGGGGTTGGGGGGCAGTGGGATGTCCCTGTGCCGGTGGGGAGCTGGGTGCTTGATCCCTGGGGACCAGCCAGCGCCGCGCAACAAGCCCCCACCCCATCCACGCTGCTGGCAAGCTCCATCCCCAGCCCCGCGCTCCTGGAAAACAGGGGCCGTGGGAAGGGGAAGGGTTTATTTCCCCGATGGAACAGCGCTGTTTTGAAACACGGCCTGGAGCAGCCTCCGCAGCAGAAGGGGCCGTTGAGCCGCAGCCCGGCCGCGTGTGTGCGCGGCGCCTGGTGCCAGAGAAAGACGCGTTTGTTGTCGTCGCGCCCCGGCCCCGGCCCTCCTCCGGCTCCCGCCTCCCACCCACCCATCCCGGGAACAAAACCCGCGTCCGACCCGGGACCGCTCGTGGCGGAGCCGCGGAGGCGACGGGAGGAGGAGGAGGAGGAGGGAGACAGCCAGAGAGGAACTTGTCTTGGGGATTAATAGGAGGCAGGAGGAGGGAGAGGTGCACACAGGTAAGCTGTGGGCAGGTGATTTCCCCCCCCCCCCCCCCCCCCCCCCCAGGCTCTTTTCACCTTGCCTGACCGTCCATCCCAGGGCGCTGCACTGGTCCATGATGCTCCTGCCCCTCTCCAGCCTTCCTTACCTGGGAAGCAGCATCTGCTCCTTCCTCTTTTCCCCTCTCCTCTTGTTGTGTTTTTCCTGTTCTTTGTTGGAACAGGAGCCTTTGTTCCTTCTCTTTGCTCTTGTTGCAAGAGTTCCTCTCGGGATGGGGCAGGATGGGTGCTGGAGGGAGGAACTCAGGGCTGCACAAAGTCCTGTGTGAGAGAGCATTGGAACTACTGCCAGGGGCTTTCTGTGGGGGCAAGCGAGGACCCCCCAGTGTCCCCCACCCCACACTGATCTCTGCTCTCATGCTCACCGCCCCACACGGCTCTGGGATGCAGAGCTGGGGGCTGCAGAGCCCCAGCCATGCCCAGGACAGACCTGGGACCCAGGACATGGGGGGTGAGGCTGGGAGGGGAGCAGACACCTCCAGAGCCAGGAACCCCTAATGTGGGGTCACTGAGCTGAGCTCGGCATCCAACAGCCAGGCTGGGGTCCTGGTCCTAAGGGATGGGGGCTCCACGCAGCTCCTCTCCCCATGTGGGGAGCAGAGAGATTCCCTGCCCTGTGGATGGGACCAGCATCACATTGCTTTGAGAGCGAGGTGGGGCAGAGCAGCAGAGCAGCACCTCCATGCTTCACTTCTCAAGGAACTGGTTTTCTGCCCTGCATGTAGGTGGTGAAGCCCTTCTCTCCTGCCTGGCAGGCAGAGCTGTGCCTGGATCCCATAGGCTGTTCCCTGGGCTTGGAACACCACTTTTTCTGCCTCAGACATAGAGACTGGAGGCAGCTCCTTCCCTCCATGAGGATCTCCTTTTGGAGCTCTTTGTGCTCTGGTGCAGGCAGGAGGTGATGAGAGGAAGCACCAGGGCGCTGATGTTTGCTCAAGCCTTGGGTAAAGCCTTTTGTTGCATGGAAAAGCCTCATCCCTGTTTGAGAGCTTTAAGGAAAAGCATCTCCAGGGCAGAAAGGGGAACTTCATCCATCCCCTTGGCAGCTGAAGGCAAAGCACGTAGCACATGAGGGCTTGGAAGTGTTCCTGTGATCGCGGGCCCTGCCTTATGTGGTGCGCGGCTGATGGCATGCCGCAAGCTGCTTCCTGGGATGCACCCGGAGCTCAGGGAGCTGCCCTGGGGATGCGGGAGCAAAGGGCTGGGTGCTTTCCCTTGGGAAGAGATGAAAGTGTCTGTGGGAGGTTTCCTCTGCCCTCGGAAGAGGCTGGAGGGGAGGGATGAGGCAGCAGCAGCAGTTGATAAGACATCAGAGCAGTTTCCCACCCTCAGAGGAAGCAATGCCGGGGGGGGACGGGGACCAAGGCGAGGAATCCACTGTGGGATGTGTGTGGGGCCGGGCTGTGATCACTTCAACGTCTTCTCCCATGATTTCCTCCCGCGTGTGTCCATCCCGTTCCAATGCGTGTGGCAGAGAGCTCTGTGGGCAGGCTGAGCCGGGAGCAGCCCTGGGAAGTGTTGGGACATGCAGCGAAGGAGGAGGGGGGAGGAACTGCTGACACAGAGAAGGCAGCAGAAAGGTGCTTTCTGCCAGGGCTGCCTTCCCACAGACCCTGCTGCGGGAGGAGGGTGCTGGAGGGAGCAGCGGATGCAGTGAGCCTGGTGACTGCGGCGCAGTGGGATGCAGGAGCCGTGCGCTCTCGTCCCTGTGTCTTGCAGTCCTCGGGATGAGCCCGAAAGTGTTGCTTGAGAGCCTGAGCTGCTGCCGTGAGACACCCATCCCCTGCGTGGACACAGCGCTGCCGCTACAGGAAGGGCTGTAGCGGGGGCTTGGTGCTGCGCCGGCCCCGCTCCTTGCTGGGAAAGGGTTGGGAAAGGGCGAGAGGAGAGGGCTGTTGCATCACGGCTCTGCTCCCCAGGGAATGCCTGCCTGGGTGACAGCACGCCTGCCCTCCCCTCGGAGCCTTGCACTGCAGTTACCCTTTTCCACCATTCCCAGGTCTCCAGCGCCACGGGATAGAGAGCTCCCTGTTTCGGTTACAGGCTCTCGCACTGACGCTGCTGTTGGGGTGGTTGGAAGCCAGCGAGGGAGCTCTGCGGGCTCCTCTTGGTTGTCTATAGCTTGTCCTCTTTGTCGTGCCCCATCGTGCAGGTTCCCAGGCTGGGTGAGGGTACTTTTGCAGCCTGGGGGGCTTCAGGGATGATGGGAATTGGGTGGGAAACCTATCAAAGGAGCTAGCAGGGTTATGGGCAGCACGACCAGGAGGGTCCCTTGTCCAGCCATCCAACCCTTCTCCTCCCAAAGCTGCCTTTATCCCTCCCACAGCAGCAGTGGGGCTGGATTCATGGGTGCTCCCTGCACATCCAACTGCTGCAAGAGGATGCGGGAGGGCAGGAAGCACCCAAGGGAGAGCATTGGGAATTCTGCCTGGGACAAATCCCCCTGTGACCTTTACATAGCTCACTCTTGCCCCGGGAGGGGTGAGCTTTGCCTGCCCTTGGCTGGGTTGTGGGGCTGACGGCGGGTGCTGTGGGTCAGGGAGGTGCAGTGACAATGAACTATTTGGGAAGCAAATACCAGCGGCATTCGGGGCTGGAATTTCCAGCTGTTCTGCTGGATTTTTGTCAGTTGTAATGGGATGAAGGAGGGAGCAGCTGCCTCTTCCTGGGAAAAAGCCTGGACTGGCATCTGTTGGGTGCCTTGGTCTTGCACCCGAGCCAGCCCGCAGCTCGGGAGGTGTCAGAGCCGTTTTTATCCATGAATCCAGCCTTTTCTCCACACCCGGCAGTTGTTTTCCGGAGCGCATTCATTGCTTCATGGTTTAACTTTATTCCAGTTTCATGGATTCCTTGTGGGCACTTGGGATCTGAGTTGCCCTGTCCGTCAGGGAGTGGTGGGAAAGGTCGAGGGGAGACCTTTGCAGAGCCGGCATTCCTGCAGGATCAGGGTGTGGGGTTTGGAAATCTGGCTTCTTGCGTTCATGCCAGTGAACAACTGCATGGAACTGGATGGAGAACAGGCTGCTGACTGCGTCGGGTCCAGCTTTGAACCTTCCTGTGTGTTGGAGACGACTGTAAAGCTTGTTTGGGCCTCAGGCTTGTTGTTATCCCTGTTTTCTGCTTGTGGGGACCGCTGGCTGTGAGCCGCTCTCCTGGAGTTTGCTTGGAAGTGGGTCCCACTTTCCCAAGCAGGCTGGGGCATGAGAGGCAGAGTTCCCATGGGGAAAGAAGGGAGAGGGGAGAGGGTCGTGGCCATGGGCACAGGGATGTGGCTGTCTCCATGGGGATGGAGGTTGGAGGTTTCACAGTGAATAGAAGGGGCTGCATCTGCCTCCTGACGCTGTCCTTGTGTGCTGGCAAATGCCACACGATGCTACTTCTCTCCAGCAGGAGCTTTTGGCTCACTGACAGCTTCTGCTGAGCATCTGCAGTGTGTGGAGGTGATGGTGCAGGCTCATGTGGGACCAGGTCGCTCCTGGAAGGGCTTGAGATAACCAGCGGGGTGACAGCTCTGTCCTCCTGGTGTCATTGCATGAGGTGGCCCGAGCTGATCATTGCCCTGAGAGTGGAGGGAGCCAAACCCCCGGATTGCAGCATGTCCTGGCTGGAATACCACATCCCATCTGCCTCCTCCCGTCTGCAGCGGGCCAAACGCAGACCTCAGCCCTCTGCGGGTGTTCAAACCCAGGTCCGAGTTTTGGAGCAGAGGCAAGAATCCCATGGAAAGGTCTGGGATAAGGGGGGGAGAGCAGGGAAGGAGCGGGATGCTGCGGAGCCAGGGGGGACCGCACGTACCGCAGCTCCCTGTCCGAACCCGCCCGTTCCCGGCAGCCCCGGGGCGCTCGCAGCACAGGAGCCGCACGTACATCCCAATGGGGAGGTCTGGCAGCGGTCGGGCCCCGCTGCTCTCCCCCTGTTCCTCCCTTCCCCCTGCGAGATGCCAGAGCTCTGATTGAAAACAGCAGGCGTGAGGCTCGTAGGGTTAAACAGAGCCAGATGGGAGCGGGCGAGACTAAAAGGAAAGTAACGGGCTGGGGCTGGAGGGGGGGGGGCGAGAACAGGATCTTTGCTTGGAGCAAGTCAATTACTTGGAGCCCCAGGAATGCAATGGGATGGCTTCAAAGGGAGCCGGGCTGGCCCAGCTCTGGGAAGTGGCCCATTAAGGGTCCTAAGGGCATCGCTGGGCTGGATGGGGACCCCCCGCCGCCCCCCATGGGAAGCTGTAAGCAAAAGGGGGTTGGTGTGGCTGCCCAGCAGAGTTGGGCTGTGCTGTTTGCTGGTCAGATGAGGGCTGGGGGCATTTCCCCACTGCTGCCCAAAGGCAAATGCTATGGGCCTGGCTCAGCCCTGTGTTTTCTGCTCACACTGGGTGTGCTGGGATGAGTGGGGCCATGGTGTGATGCCCCTGGCCCTGAGCTCCACTCTGTTGTATGGCACAGCAGGAGCACAGAGCAGATAAAGCCTGATTTCTGTCCATCATCGGCATCATTTCTGCCCCACGCTCCGGTCCCAGCAGCACCGGCTCCCACAGCAGATGCTGTTCCCCCCGCGAACATCTCCTGGGACAACTGTTCCTCATCTTCCTCTGAGTCTCCTCATCTTCCTCCCTGTCTCATCTCATTTGATTCTTGTTCCCACCCTGTCTCTGCTGAGCTCCTCCATCTGCCTCACGGTGCATCCAGCTTGGCTCTGTTCCTGCTGGGGTGACAGAAGCCTGGCGAGCACCCCGAGGTGTCTGCCCAGGAAGCCACAGCCCTGCAAGTGTGGGAGCATCCAAAGCACCTTCTGTGCTCGGGGCTTTATGGGGAGCTTGTCTGCAGCAAGCTGGATCCCTCCATCCTGCCAGGCATCAGCTGCTAGCAAGTCTTGCAAGGGCCATCGCTGCTGTGCCAGGCTGCAGCAGGGAGGAAGGAAATGGGATCAAGCCTTAATAGGCTTGATAACGACCCAAGAAGAGGAAGGGATGGAAACTCTGCCTTGGGGCAAGCAGGAACTTAACCTCATCCCTTCACATCTCCCCCTTCCCCTGGGGCTCTCCATGGATAACCAGCCCAGCACCCTGCAGTGGTGATGAGTGGGTTATTTGGGCAGCGTAGGAAGCCCTATAACCAAACACCTTCCATACTGCCCATGTGTAATCTTGCAAATGCCCCTTTTTATCACTCAGCCTCGAAAATGGGCTGTCCTGCGTTAAAGCCTCATTCCCCCAGCACAGGACCATCCATCTCTCTGTCCCACTAACTGCTGCTGGCCTCCTGATGCTGCTGCTCAGCCAATTTGCTACTGAATCATCGATTTCTCTTTGGCTCAAGTGCAAATTAAACCTAATCCATCAAGGTCTCTGAAGGGGAGCTCCATCCTTTGGGGAGAGTCAGGGTGGTGGTGGGGTTCCTGAGAGGGAGAGAAGAAACCCCAAATCAAATGAAACAACCCTGCACACACACTCCTATGGCAAAAGGCTGAGCCAGAGAGAGGGGATCTCAGTGACTCAGGCTTTAGAGTCTTCACACCCAGCTTTGCTTTGGATTTGAAGAGAACTTCCAAGGGGAAGGAGAGAAAAATAGTAGGGATGGGAGGTGATGCGGTGCCTGAATGTGGCGCTTCCTAACCCGTCTCCTTCTGCTGCCTCCCTCAGGGAAACATCTGGACCATGAAGGTGGCCTTCAGATTGCTTCTCCCACTTGTTCTTGTGCTGGTCTCGGAGGTGAGCGGGCAGCGGAGGAAACCCCCCCGGAAACCCACCCGCCCGCCCCCCGAGTTTGTTGAACCCGTGGAGCCCACAGAGCTGCCCCCACCGCTGCCTCCAGGGCCCCCTTCCATCTTCCCTGACTGCCCCCGGGAATGCTACTGCCCCCCGGACTTCCCCTCTGCCCTGTATTGCGACAGCCGCAACCTGCGCAAGGTCCCCATCATCCCGCCCCGCATCCACTACCTCTACCTCCAGAACAACTTCATCGACGACCTCCCAGAGGAGTCCTTCAGGAATGCCACGGGGCTGAAATGGGTCAACCTGGACAACAATCGCATCCGGAAGGTGGACAGGCGGGTGCTGGAGAAGCTGGAAAACCTCATCTTCCTCTACATGGAGAAGAACCAGCTCAAGGAGGTGCCTGCTTTCCTGCCACCCAACCTGGAGCAGCTGCGTCTGAGCAGGAACCAGATCTCCAAGATCCCCGCTGGGGTCTTCAACAAGCTGGAGAACCTGGTGCTCTTGGATCTGCACCACAACAAGCTAAGCGATGGGGTCTTCAACAAAAACACCTTCAAAGGACTCAAGAACCTCATGCAACTCAACCTTGCCCACAACATCCTGAGGAAAATGCCTCCTGGGGTTCCCAATGCCATCCACCAGCTCTTCCTGGACAGGAACAACATTGAGGACATCCCCAGTGACTACTTCAAGGAGTTCCCCAACCTGGCATTCATCCGGCTCAACTACAACCAGATCTCTGACAAGGGGCTCCCCAAGAACTCCTTCAACCTCACCAACTTGCTGGTGTTGCACTTGGCCCACAACAAGCTCACCAACGTCCCCTTCATCAGTCCCAAGCTGGAGCACCTCTACCTGAACAACAACTCCATTGACAGTGAGTTCTGCTGCCTGGGGGGAGCAGATGGGCTTGAGGATGGTGGCTTGTTGACAAAGGTCATTTTCCACCCAGTGAGATGTGAACCCTTTAAAGGGGGACGTAGTGATGGGATGAGCTGGGAGCTCTTTGTAGGTGAATGAGGCCCAAAGGGGGATGGATTTGCACAGGGCTGAGGTTTGGGGTGGTAGTTGAGGAGCAGAGCTCAATTCCCCCTGGTCCTTGAAGGGCTTTTCTTGCTCGTTGTCATGGGCAGCTCTTCTTTGGGGCCACTTCACCATTTAAACAGTTACTTCCCCAGCAGGGCTCAGAAATAGGGAGATTTAAAAAGGAGCCTCTGTGCACATATTTTAAGAACAGATGCCAAAATACGCAGTCAAGATGGTTAGAAATAACCGAGCTCCGCTCTCGAGCTGAGCCTCACGGAGGAAGGAACAGGGAGAACAAGGCTGGGATGGAGGTTGCCTTGGCAAAGCAGCCGGCGCCGTTTCACACCGTTCCAGGCGAAGCACCACAGTTTCATGCGAGAGGTGCTGGCCTGTGAAACGTGTAAACAGAGCTCATACGATGGAGGAGAAGGCAGTGCCCCATTCCTGGCCACCCCAGATGTTCCTGCTATGCGAGGTCCAGCAGCCTGCTGTGCTGTCCATGGGGAAGCAGGAATGCGCCGCTCCTGCCAGAAACCCTCTGTGTGCACCAGGAAAAGGGTGCTGGGTTCTGCCCTTTCTGGCTGTGAGGGGTGTATGGGGGCTGCAGGACCTGCTCAGGGCATTGCTGGCGGGATGCTGGTCCCCACCGGTGCTGCTGTGTTTATTGTGTAGTGATGGTGTGTGGATGCAAAGCATCCTGCTGCCGAAGAGGGGTTGTACAGCCACAGCACAGCTTCAGCTGAACATGAGCCAGGAAAGGACGAGCAAGCTCTGAGCAGGCACCCACTGGTAGTGCTGTGGGATGTGATGCCAGGGAGGGGAACAAAACCCTCCCAAAGCCACGTCCCTTCTCTCAGGGGATCGCTGTTCCCAGGGAATAATGATCGAGTGATGAATGTGTGGTCCAAACACTGTTAATCTGCATTGTGTTTAACCAACACCAAACTGGAGCCAAGGGGGACCTTTGGGGGAAGGTGGTGATTGCGGCTGGTAGCACACACCAGGACTGGGGTCCTGCTGGGGCTGCCCATGGAGAGGTGCCTGTGTGGCTCTGCACATGGTGTCCCAGCTTTGCCTTTGCCTGTTTTATCCAGTTTTTGTAAGGTTTTTGTGCCTGGAGCTGGGTTTATTTTCAAAACAGCAAACCCAGGGGTGAGGAGAAACACGTGGAAATCCAGAAGCGAGCAATGAGCTGGTTGCTGATGTTATCTTATGGTGCTGGAGCACGGTTCCTTGATGTTTTGTTGAGGGCTTAGGGCTGCTCGGCAGGTTTCGTGTTTGAAATGATCCCTTTTTCCTCTCAAATGACACCGTATCCGTCACCGTGCTGTGGCTGAATGTGACCTACTTCATTTCTCATCAAAAGCAGGATTTTCCTCTCGCTGGAGCTGTGCTGTTTTCTGGGAGAGGCTGAGAATCCCCCCCTTGCTAGCTAAGCAACCCCATTTTGGGGCTCAACAGGTAGGCAGGGAGGGGGGTCTCAAGCATCCCTCTCTGCCTTCCCTTTCCTCTAACCCGCATCCCGCTTTTCCTCTCCTTCCTGCAGAAATCAACGGGACTCAGATCTGCCCCACCTCGCTGATGTCCATCCAGGACTTCTCTCCCTCCAACCTGGACAGCGTGCCCCGGCTCCGGTACCTGCGGCTGGACGGGAACCTCCTGAAACCCCCCATCCCCTTGGATCTGATGATGTGCTTCCGCCTCCTGCAGTCTGTGGTGTTCTAGCCCTGCCCGGCAGCGCGGCTCTCCCAGGACTTGGCTTTGCACAGAGACTGAACCCACATCCATGTTTGAGATGTGGGACCCTCTTTGCCTCCCCCTCCTTCTGCTCACATCCCACCTCCATCCCTCCTCCCTTCCCCTCTTTCCCACCTGCAGTGCACACGTGGCATGTGCATCTTGGGGACCACAGTGTGCGGGACAGCGCCTTATTGCAGTAGCCACCCCAGGTCACAGCATCAGCCCGGGGTGGCTGCCACGCTCACCCCAACTCCCTGCTTGTGGCCTCTGCCTTCTCTGCCCTCGCCCAGGCCAGCCCTGAGGCTGCTCTGCCTTTCCCCTTCCACTCAGCCACATTTTAGGAGATTGCATTGGGCCCAAGCCAAAAGGGTCTCTGGATGGAGCTGATGGGGAAGCCCAGGGGCCACCTCACTGCAGGACACACCGGGATGCGTACAGAGAGCCTGTGATGTTCCTCGGAGGTGATGGTGGTGGAGCAGGGATGCCCTGGGCTGGTGTGCCAATGGTGCAGGGGTACAGGGGGAGGCCATAGGGTGGCTGGGGGAGCAGGATATGAGCAGGCAGAGGGTGGCTGGTCTGGCAATGATGCCTCATGGCCATGTCAGGGCCCCAGGGACATACTGGGGGGGGCTTTGCCCTTGGCTCTAGGGGTTATTCCCACCCGGTGGTGTGGCTTTGACAGGAGGGAGCGGGGAGGGTGCCTGGCCCCTGCGCTGGAGCTGGGCTCTGCTGCGCCCTGGGTGGGTTGCACCTTCCCCGCAGCAACACACCACAAACCCTCCTTTGCAAAGCAGCCCCTTCCCCAGCTTCCATCCCAGCAGCATCATTCCATGGTGCCACAGCCCCCCCCCCAGCAGCATCATTCCATGGTGCCACAGCCCCCCCCCCCAGCAGCATCATTCCATGGTGCCACAGCCCCCCCCCCAGCAGCATCATTCCATGGTGCCACAGCCCTCCCTCCCAGTAACATCATTCCATGGTGCCACAGCCCCCTCCCAGCAGCATCATTCCATGGTGCAGCAGCCCCCTCCCAGCATCCTGCATCCTCCCATGCAGAGATGCAGGACTCGGCTCATTGGCTGCCAGCTAAACGCTGCACAGGACCCAGTGCCTGTGGGATCTCCATGCCAGTGAGCTCCCCTGGGCTTGGGACACACAGGCAGGGCAGAGCCAGTAGCTCTGCACTGATGCCAGCAGGACATGTTTAGGAACCCAAGGGCTGATGCGGGTGTAAGCCTGGGGCTGGGTTGACCTGTAAGACCTCTGCTTCTCCTGCTGTTCCCTCCTTGATTCCCACCTCCTGGAAGTTTTACTCTCAGTTGCTTTCTTGAACCAAACACGTGAATGATTTTGCCTCTTTATTTTGGTTAGAAAGAAAAAGAAGAAGGAAGAAAGACTCTTTTGGAAAAGCTGTGTTTTATCCTCCCTGTTTCACATGTATCGCTTCCCTCTTTGATAGCTGTACTGCATATATAGGGTGTCCGGGTTTAGGGGGGGTTGGTCTCTCTTTTTTCTTCCTGATTCTCAGGATTTAGATTTAAGGCCAAGCATTAAAGGGGAAAGAAAAAAGACTCCAATTGAAACAAGTGTTAAAGCAACAAACCAAAGACATCAGCTTGGTACCTCCTTTGTGTTCAGCCACCCTTCTCCGAGACAGGCACGGATGGGCACCGTGTCCTGCTCCTTGGGACTCGGATGGGGATGCTCCCTGCAGCCTGGGGATGCACTGGCTGTGAGCCCTGAACCATGCAAGGTTTATTCACCCCCTGTGCTAATTCAGCCTTATTTTCCCGTGAGCAAATCCTCTTCCAAATCTTCCTCCTGTGGGCTTTGTTGGGTTCGACAGGTTTCAACCTTAAACCCGGAGACCCTATGTATATATTTATATATAATGTGTATATATACTGGTAGACTGTACAGATATAGCTAGAGACATATGTAGTTCTCGACTGATTTCAACTTAATGGTATTTTCACTCCTACTCTCTGCAGCAGTGAAAATAAAACGATTCACAAGGGACCCAGCACCACGGTCAGACCTGCCTCCCTCTGGTCCACCCTCATCCTCCTCACTGTGGGAGCTGCCGCTTCACTCAGGACCACATTTCCTCTGTTGGGTACAACCTTCCCAACAGTGGGAGCTTGGGTGACCCTGGGAGTCCCTGCAGTGGGAGGGCTCAGGGGCTGTTTGTGCTGTGCCCTTGCCTGAAGTGATGCTGAGTTGGACTCACAAGCAGCAGCGTGGCTGCAGAGTGCTGCTTGTGGGCACCTTGTGGAGCTCGTGCCTGTCTTAATGAGCACCTCTGCTAATGAAAATGAGCCTGACTGACAGCTGCAGCTCCCTGGGCTGCGCCTGCAGCTAATGGGCATTATTGTCCCTGCAAGGCAGCTGATGTCTGTGTGGGGTAAATGAACTTGGGCAGATCCATTCCCCCATCACCTTCCTGCACCCAGAGAAGCTGGACCATTACCCCCAAGGTGAGTGTGCCCTGGGGGAGCAGCACAGAGGAGCTCCAGCGCCCGCAGAGGGGCAGGAGGCATCTCTCCCACCCGCAGCATCCATCCCCAGGGCTCGTTATCACACGAGCAGAATGGATGTAGGCAGCGCCTTCTCCTCCTGTCCATCGCTGCAGCTTCAGAGCTCTCCTCTTGCTGCTGAACATGAATCACGAGCAGAGCGTGAGGGTGGCCGTGGGCTGGGTGCGAACGCAGGGGCTGCAGCGTGGGGCTGCTCACGGGAGCAGGAGGGGATGTGTGTATCTGTGTGGATGCACAGAGCAGGCAGCGAGCAGCCCTTCTGCGCTCGTGCTGGAGATGAAAACCTCCCTGTTTGGGACTCGGTGTGAATTGTGCCCTCCTGGGTGTGCATTCACTGACTGCCCCCCTGGGTAAGGCAGCCCTGTGTCCCTGGGGAGCTGAGTGCTGCAAAGGGGGGTTCAATCCTTCTCTCTGCACAGTCACTGTACCACTATGGGAGTGGGACCTGAGAAGCTCTCCACTTGCTGTGTGTCATGGGGAAGGAAGGCTGGGGGCTGAGTGGGGCTGCTGGGATGGGTACCAAAGGTGGGTGCTGATCTTCCCAATGCTGGAAAAGGGGGATGTGGGCTGCATATGGAGAGAGGCAGTTTGGAGCAGGCTGAGTGACTGCTCAAATCACACTCCCCCCAAATCACTGGTGACCCCCAACCCACCTGTGGGTGCCTGAGCAGGGTTTGCACTGATGATGCCGTGGGTGCAGGCATTCACTGCTGCCTCTGGGGACAAGAAGTGGGTGCAAGGATGGGCACCGGCTGCTTCGGTAGGGGAGTAAAGCCACTCCCCTGGGCCCCCTGTGCAGCAGTTTCCCCTATGCTGGGCTGCTGGGCAGGAGCTCCCCAATCTCCCCTCATCCTATGTCCCCTCCAGCCACGCTGGACCAAAGGCCCCAGTGAAGGGGGACTTAGCAGTGGACCCCGAACCTGCACCCCTCCAAGGAGCAGAGAGAGCTCAGCTGTAACTGCCACATCTCCTCCATCACTGCCGCCTAATGAGGGCCTTAATGAAGATTAGTGGTGGCCCCTTGCTCGGCTGCATGCAGAGCAAGGGGGGGATGCTGGGGGCGAAGGGACTGCGGGTCCATGGCCAAGACCCACGCTGGTGGGGGGCCGTAGGTTGTCCCTGTCTGCCCAGTGAGCACCAGCAGATGGGTGCTGCATCTCTATGGGTGGGTGAGTGCGTGGGCTTCAATGTGCCTGCGGGAGAGAAGAACATTTTCACAGTGGTGGGTGGCTCTGTGTGTGTGCACCAGGCTGCCCAGCACCGCGAGCAGCCCGTGGGGCTGCCGTGCACCCCCTGCCCCACATCCCAGCCCCATAGGACACATCCCAGGCAATGACATCCCCCCCTCATCCCCTCCAGGGGATGAAGCCCCCCTCGGGTTGAGCCTTACATAGAACCATGGAATGTTTGGGTTGGAAAGGACCTTAAAATCATTCAGTTCCAACCCCCTGCCATAGGCTGGAATGTCTCACCCTCGACCATGTCACCCAAAGCTCTGTCCAGCCTGGCCGTGAACACTGCCAGGGATGGGGCATTTACTGCTTCTTTGGGCAGCCTGCTCCTCACCATGGGGTATCACACATGGCGGGTATCCATCAGCCCCAGTGCCCCCACACAGGGAGAGATGGGGTCATCCCCATCCTACCCCTTGGTGGGACCTGGGCTGGTTGGGGTAGGGATGAAGCTGGATCTGAGGCCTCTGCCCAGGGCTGTGCTCCCATTGCCTGTGGGGAGGGAGCACAGCAGAGAGCCAGGATTCCTGGGGTCCCTTCTGCTTGCCCAGTGCCCAGCCTCACCCACTGAGGGTCCAGAGCAGGACCCTGATCCCCACATCACCTCTGGACCCTCTCCCCAGCTGCTAGAGGCTGGGAAAGCAGGGAAGCGCGGGGCCTCTCCTTCCCACCTGCCCAGCCAAGCGTGAAATGGGCTGAAAAGAAAAGGGCTGGTGACGTTCCTGGGGCAGAGGCCGTTTGTCCCCTGCTGCAGCCCCTGTGCGGCGCCGGTTCTGCCTCCCTGTCCCTCTTTGCTCCCGTTTCAGAGCAGCTGGCCCCATCCTGATGGGTGCTGCTGGTCTTGCTGGAGCCCCCCAGGACCATGGTCCCACCGCTGCGGCTGGATGCGGGATGCGGATGCTGGCCTTGCTGTGCATCGCCAGCCTGTGTCTGGGGGCAGCTCGGGCTGTGCCAGTCAAGGAGGAGAGGAGGAAGACAGAGGAGCTGAAGGATGGTCTTGAACTCTACGACCCGGGCAACTATGACCTGACATTGGACAACTACGGTGAGATCATTGACCTGAGCAACTATGAGGAGCTCTACGACTATGGTGACTTTGCTCCAAAGGTGAGGCGGACACAGGGCAGGTCTTCCCCGGGTGCATCCCAAGAAAGAGGCTTGTCCAAGGGATGGAGAACCAGCTTCTTCCACAACCCTGCAAGCCCTGGTGGCTTTTCCACTGCTGTTGCTGTGTTTGCAGGTCGAGGTTGGGACCCTGGCTCCTCGCCCCAAGAACCCCGTGGCTCTCCCAACCGTGGGTGCTGCGGCTGAGCCCATGAAGCCGCAGCCTCCGAGCCCCGCAGCATCCATCCCTGCGCAGGGTGAGTGTGGAGCCCTGGGTGCAGCACAACGGTGGGGTTTGGTTCCAATGGGATGCAGCCACGCATCCCTGGGTGCCCTGGAGCAAAGGGAGCAAATCCTTTTGACCCAGCAGACAGCAGCAGTTATTTGCCCAGAGAAGCTGTGGCTGCCCCATCCCTGGCAGTGCTCAAGGCCAGGTTGGACACAGGGGATTGGAGCAAGCTGCTCTAGTGGCAGGTGTCCCTGCACGCGACAGGGGGCTGGAACTGGATGAGGTTTATGGTCCCTTCCAACCCAAACCAGGCTGGGATTCTGTGGTTTGGTCTGCCCAGGCAGCGAGGTGATGGGGTAAATGTTATCAGGAAAGCTGCAGTGAGCCATTTCTGGGAAACAAGAGCTCCAGCAGCAACACTTTAATGAGCAGAGGCATTGCAACAGTCGGACAGAGTAGCAATTACATTAGTGACAATTAAAAGCCTGTAGCGAGGGATAAATATCTTCATTCATTCTCTGTCACTCTGGACTGGGACAAATTAAGTGGGAGGCAAAGGGAAATTGTTGCCTTGCTGCTTTGAACTCCTCCACTAATGGATGCTGCATCTCACGGAGGCTGGGAAGAGGAGGGGGAGCCTAGGGAGGGGGGAAACACGGCTTCACCCCTCCTGCCACCCTGCCGGGACCCTCACACAGCCCAGACACGTGTTCTGATGGATGCAGAAGCGTTTTCCTTTTGTTCTGCTTCCTTCTGTACCAAAACTTAGGGGGCTGAGTGAGCCCTGGGTACCACACTGCTGTGTTTGGCATCCTCACCTCTCCCCCTCTCCCATGGGAGGCATTCGGCTCTGAGCAGCTTCATCATTCCTTAGCAGCTCCCTTGGCTGGGAATGTCTGTCCCTTGGTGAGGTGCCCTTGGCTGATGGAGGTGCTGGGCCTGAAGACTTGGTGTCCCCACAGCAAGGGCACATCCTCCCATCTCCCTGCATGATGGGGTACTCTGGGGGTGCTGTGCCCTGCCAAGAGCTGCCTCTGCACCCCCAGGCCTTCCCAGCTGCCTTCTCTGCCTGTGCATTGGCACCTCCGTCTACTGTGACGATGCCGACCTGGAGCACATCCCATTGCTGCCACCAGAGACCACCTACCTCTATGCCCGCTTCAACCGCATCGGTGCAATCCGGGCCAGCGACTTCACCGGGCTCAGTACGTCCAGGCGAGGGAAGGGGGAATGAGTGCTTCCGCATGGCTCCCTCTTCATCTCCTCCCTCCTGTCTCAGCAGAGAAGCTGAAGCGAATAGACCTGAGCAGCAACTTCATCTCCTGGGCAGATGCGGACGCCTTCCATCACCTGTCCAGCCTGCAGGAGCTCCTCCTGCCTGAGAACCGGCTCACGGCACTGCCCGAGCTGCCCCGCAGCATCATCCGCTTGGATGCTCGGCTCAACAGGATCCCCAGCGCCGGCCTTCGGCACGAAGCCTTCAGGGTGTGTGCAGGGATGAATCCATGGCTTTGGCCATGCCAAGGGTTGGCAGGGATGGTGCTGAGGGCCAGGGCACGGTTTCCTCTCTCCCCTCTTCCCGCAGGACCTGAAGCAGTTGCAGTTTCTCCATCTATCTGATAACCAGCTGGACTACATCCCAGCTCCCCTGCCCCAGAGCCTGCGCTCCCTGCATCTCCAGGTGAGATGAGCCTGGGACCATGTCTAGCAAAGCCCATCTCCTCATCCTTATCCTCTTCCTCCTCCCCTCCTATCCCTTTAAATCTGATTTTGCCCTTTGCCTCCCTGACCAGAACAACAACATCCAGACGATGCACGAGGACACGTTCTGTGACAGCCAGGACCACAGCCAGATCCGCAGGGCCCTGGAGGACATCCGCCTCGACGGCAACCCCATCAACCTCAGCCTCTTCCCCAATGCCTATTTCTGCCTGCCCCGCCTGCCCACCGGCCGCTTCTCCTGAGCCCCATGGTCCCAAAGGGGAGAATTCCCAGGCCTGCCATGTCCCAGACCCAGACCCTTCTGCCCCATGTTGGGGTTAAGGCGCATGCATTTAACCCCAGTGTGAGCTGAGCCTCCATGGACTCAGCTCTGGTGCAAATGGAGCAGGGGATGAGCAGCTCTAATAAAGCAAAGGCTTTAAAAATGCATTCAATGTCTAGTTCTCATCCAGGTCAGCAGAGACGGAGCTTCCCTGCGTCCCGTTTCCTCCTGGGGCCTTGGGAAGACCCCTTTGCGTCTGCTTTCAAGGTTTCCCAGACAGGGATTGGAATCTGCATCGCTCCAGACGCTTTGGCCACATTGGGCTTGACCTGTGCTGTCCCCTCAGCGGTCCCCAGGTCCATCAGGGGGGTGTGAGGCTCTGGAGCAGCGTTGGACACCCAGACGTGAGCTGTGGCCACTGCTGGGCTGTCCCCGTGTGCTCCAAAAGAGGATGCGATAGGAAACCTCAGCACAGGGCAGCTGAAGTCCTCCATCACCCCAGACCTGCTGCATCCCATGGACATGCTCTGCAGGGACCCCAAAGGGACCTGGCACCCAGTGGGGGTCTCCAGCGCGAGCTCTGTCCGGGGAGAGGCTGCCCGTGCATTTAGATCCCCGGGTTTGGGTCCACTTCAGGAGGAGGGAAACCCTGGAGCAGCACTGGAGCCTGTGAGCCAAACAGCCCCATATCCAGCAGGAAAGGATCCCTTGGAGGGAGTTGGAACATCTCATCTCATCCCAGCTTCCAGCACCCACAAAGAGCTGCCCAGTGGTGAGATATTTTAAACGTAATGCATTCATCCTCTATATTTTCCTGTCACAAACACGCAGCGAGGGATGACACATCCCCGGAGAATCCAGCATCCCCAATTGCAACCACCGAGCTCAGCCCACATCCTCCAGGCCCGGGGCTGCGAACTGAGGCGGCTGCAGAAAACCTCACAAGAAGATCCAGCTTCTCCTCCCAGGGCTGCAAACGCTGCTGGGTGCTCATCCCTGCGTGCGTGTGCACCACCAGCATCCCCTCGCCTCTCTTTGCCACGCAAACCCCAGCTCAGACATGGATTATGTTGATCCAAAAGCCTTGGTAAATGGGGATCTGGAGCTATTCCAGCCTTTCCTTTCAGGTTAAACCACCAGGAGTTATTACCACTGTTGTCCTACCCTTGAAACAGCTCTCCATCCTCTCTGTCTATCCCCGTACCCTTCCTCCTTTCCCATCCATCCTCCTGGCACCTTTGCACTATCCTTTACCCCCGGTGAGCTCATCTGCTCCGGTGGGATGAAAGATTGCTGCAAGCCAGGCTCCAGCAGGATGGAATTGGCCAACTTTTCCCTCCAGCAAGCCCTGGTCCTTCGCATTCATCCCACTAGATGGCAAGGCAGAGTGTTTGGGAATGCCTGACCTCAGCTTGGGACTGCAAACTCACTCCCTGCTCTTGATCCATCTCCGTCCTGGGGTGGTCTGGGGCAAGGCCGTGCAGCTGGGGAATAGCCCAGGTGCTCCATGTTGGAAGAGGAAGGATTAAAAGGAGCTGCAGAGGGGAGAAGGGTTTGCTCCATTGCAGCAAGGTAGGTGGAGGGGGGATGCTGGGGGGGATGGGGCTGCTGGCTTTACAGAGACCAGACTTGGCTCAGAGCAATGGGGGCTACTGGGGCTCAGCCCCTCATTCTGTTGGTGCAGTTATTACCTTGGATCTCATGTCCTTGCTGCTGCCTTGGTGGGGGAAAGAAACCTGTGTCTGTCCTTACAGTGTGGTGCAGGCAACAGCAACAACCCTCTTCTGCCACTACCCCGTGGCCCTTTCCCACCCTGCTGAAATGCCCTGTCCTCTCTGTGGGGTTGGGATGTCCCCAGGCATCCCAGAGTGGCTGAATGGATCCTGCCCTGGAGCAGGGAGGATGCAGTGGCTCCGGGCATTATAGCCAGAGGGACAGTCCTGCTCCAGTGCAGCCTGGCTTGGTGGCATATCCGAGACCTTGCTGCCCTCTGTCCATTTGGCTGCTCCCCACCCTTTGGTGCCTGCCCAGCACCAATGTTCCCAATGGGCAGGGTCAGCCCCTGTCTTTGGGGACCTGCAAGCATCTGGAGCCATTCCCGTGATTGGGGCTCCAGAGAGTTGCACAGCCTGCCCTACATGTGGATGCATGTATGGGGCTGCACATACCTGCTCACAAACATCCCAGCACCGGGGCCAGCAGACCTGTGGTGGCACATAGGGCCATGCAGGGGCAGGGGATGGAGCAGAGCACCCAGAGGCAGGATTAGTGCTGGAGCCATATTAGAAGTCAGGAGCTGGAGCTGTGCAAAGGCAAAACCTTGCTCTGACCTCAGGAGTGTTTGTTGAGTACTGCAGGAGCTGTGAGTCTCTGATGGGAATGGCAGCCCCATGGCTGATCTGTGACATAAAGAACAGCCCTGGTTAGAGGGGATGTGTGAGACAGGCTCCCGCTTTAGGGATGGACAGGGAGGAGCAGAGTGACTCCAGGCACCAACATCTTCCCCCCGCCCTCTCCACTGGACCCACAGCATGCAGCAGGCTCCGTGCAGGGCTCCCATCCCTCCTGTCGCTCTCATTCCCCTCCATCCCTGGCATCTCCTTGTGTTGCTGCTGCCGCTCTCCTCGCTCTGCTCTGCTGCTCAAGGTCACCTTCCCTGGGTTTTCACACATTGATTGCCTGGCTCGAGCAGCACACGTCTGCCTCGCTGAGCTCCTGCTCCCGCGCCAGCTCAGCATCTTGCTGCTCTCTGGGAGAAGCGTCTCCATATGGGCTCCCCCCATCCTCCCTCCTGCTCTCCCCATCCATGTTCTCCTCCCAGCCCCAGCCATGCATCACGAAGGGCTGGGAAAGCCTTCGAGCCCCAGGGAGCAGCAGCCTTTGCCTTCCTCTGTCTCATGGGGAGCTTGAAATGAGCATGTTCCTCCCCTTGGGTTGATTTAGGAGTCAGGACAATGTGTGGCATCCTTGCAGGGCCTCTGCCTGCCTGAGAGCTGCCTCCATCCCCTTCTGTTTGAGCTTCCTCCTGCAGGTCCTTAATCCCTGCGGGAAATGAGCATCACTGTGCCCCCACCTCTCCCTGCTCCCACTTCCTCACCCAGATTTCCTCCTTCCTCTCCCACCAGCATGACCAGCAGCAGCCTGTGCCATGCAGGACCACATCCCTGGGCTCAGAGCCATCCCTTTCTGCCCTTTGGCAGCTTCCTTAGGGTTGGGGGGACCAGGTCAGGAGCGGAGTGGCAGCGGCTGAGGTGAAGGACCTCAAGCAGGAATTGGAGCAGCAGGAGCATGGAGGCTCTTGGTCCTTCTGGGACCCAGGCAAGCTGGGAAGAGGCCATAGTGGCCATGTCCATCAGCTCCGTCCCCTAGCTGTAACCAGGGCAGGTAACCAGTGGGTCTATTGATCAAGTGTGCAATCAGTGCAGGATGGAAAGAGACCACTGAGCTGCGGATGCTGAGGAGCTCTTGGCCTCCTCTGGGCTAGAAATCGCCCTTAACGCGGCTGGGGAGGGAGCTCCATGGCCTGGCTCCCTGAGCGAATGAGGCATGGCTGGTAACGGCTTTATTTATAGCACTTCCCTGCTGCTGGCTCCAAGCTCCGGGTTGTGCCGGTGGGAGACGCCTCAGGGCTGGAGCTCCCAGGTCCAATGTGTCCCTCTCCCTGTCCCCAGACTGGGACCAGAAACTCATTTTCCTGCCTGTATATACACACCTGGAGAAGCCGCAATCGGTGCCTGAGGGTTGAACATCCCTAACGCCAATGGAGTCAGTCACAGTTTAGAGCTGCCCTTCTTTTTCCCTGAAGGATCCCAGTGCTGGGATTCATTAGATGGGAGCTGCAAGGGCTCTGGAGATGAAAGTGCTGCTCGTGAATGATCACTGGGGTGCAGACAGCTGCCTGGGCCCCTTCAGAGAAGCTCAACAATGGAAATGGGGGGCGGGGGGGACCTGCTTGGGCTTCTCCTCTCCCCATTTTCCACTTCACCACTGAGGGGGAAAAACAAGGAGGAGGAAAAACACAGCAGAAGGAAGAGAAAGGAGAAGAAAAGACATTCCCTTCCCTCCGCCCAAGCTGTGAAGGTTGAAGCTTAAAAATACCCTGTGGAAAAGCAGCCCCCTCCCTGCAGCACGCTCTGGGGCTCCGCAGGCAGCACCCCGGGGCTTTCCCGGCTTTCCTCCTCCATGCTCCGGAGCAAATGGGATTCCTCCCCACGAGCTGCTCTGGGGTGGGAGATGCGACCGGGATGCAGCTATTCATAGCAGCGCTGTGTCAGGGCTTGTTGACAGGAGCCCTGATGCATGGGAAAGGTTCCTGTCCGTCCTCCCCCCCTGGCTTCACCGGGAGCACGGAGCTCAGACGGGGCTGGTTCTGGGGTGGGGGCTGCAGGGAGGCTGGGGGGGGGGGGGATGGAGCCAGGGATGCAGGGGCTATAATGGAAACATCTTTCCCAAGGAGATGGGGCTGGTCTGGAGGATGCTCAAGCCCATGGCATGTGAGTGATGCCCCTGTTGAAAGCTGCTTGGGGTATCTCCAAAATAGGGGGGTTCCGCCCTGATGCTGCTCTCCCCTGAGCAGTCCTGGCCTGTTGCTGCAGAGCGTTTTCAGCATCATTTCCAAGGTGACTCTGGTCCTACCCCGTCTCCCATCCTCTGAATGTGCCAAACTGTCTGACCAGGGGGAGATGATGGGATGCAGGAAAATGCCACCAAGTTTGGCCCTTCCATGCTGTGAGCCAGGTTTTTTCAGGGCTGCTTGGACAAGGACCAGTGTCCTGCTGGGAATGTGGGCCTTCCCCAGCAAGGATTCATTCCCCAGCTCAGGGCTTCATGGAATGGTTGGAAGGGACCTTAAAGCTCATCCAGTTCCAACCCCTGCCACAGGCAGGGGCACCTTCCACTGGAGCAGCTTGCTCCATGCCCTGTCCAACCTGGCACTGGTTTAAGGGGGGATGGATCCTTGAGGAAGAGCTTGGTGCAGCAGCAGCCACCATGGCGGTGTGTGGTGGGCCCCAAGCAGCAGGAGGAGGAGAAGAGCCGGGCTCGGTGTTCCTGATTGATCGCCATCATTTAAAATAACCAGCCTGGATCTTCCATTTCTGTAGGATGTGGAAAACCTGCAGAGGGGGAAGAGAGAAACAGCTTTGAGAGGGAGCGAGTGCGAGCATCGCTAATTTATGATCAGAGAAAGAGATGCTGGAGCTTGAAGATTCCAGGGAAGGGACCTGGTGTTCAGCTGATGAGAAAGCTCCTCTATTGGGGGACTCTGGGGCTTCCCCATAGTACAAATGGCAGGAGCGCAGAATGTAGGAGTTTGGGGTAATTATCCTTATCTGTCACTCCCCTGGTGCTGTCAGCTTTCCCTTGTCTCCCTGCTGAAGATCCAAAGCCATCCCTGCCCATGCAAGGCACTTGCCTGTGGGTCTTGGGGCTTGCTGCCCCCCAGAAGCTACCTTTTTGCTGTCTTTTTCCATCTCTGCTGGGTAGGGACCATGAGATGTTGTTTCCTTCAATCACGTTTGCACCCAGGCAAGGAGGAGGCAGGCAGAGCAGCGTGGTGAGGCTTTGGGTGGCCACTTCAGCCTTGCAGAGACAGCAGAACCCTTTTGGGTAGCCAGGACCCACAGAAAGAGCCCCTGTGTCCATTCCTGGGACAGCTGATGTGTGGATGGAGGTTGGGGGGATGCTGGGATGCATCCAGCCCCGTTTCCGTGCCGTGGTGGTGAGGTAATTGAGGTTTTACTGCAGTGGGCCGTGGATAGCTTTTCTAAGCATCATCTCCTAATGCTTCCCTGAAGATCCAGGCAGGGCACATTAGGAATCAATGCACATCGCAAATGGACTGCCTGTGCGCTATCCTCCACCTTCCCCTGCTCCCTGGCTGTCTCCATCCTTTCCCTCTCCCCAGCATGGCCAGACCTGTACCCCCCTATTCCCTGGTCCCTCGAGGATGGAGCAGCAGGGTACTGATTGCAGCGGGTGACGAGCGTGTGTGTTGACCAGTCAAGCAGAGAGGGGAAAAATGACCCCAGCGAGAGCAGGGATGGGCTCTGCATCTCAAGTGGCTTCCCATGAGATGCCAGACGGTCCCTCCTGAGAGGGCCAGGGAGCTGTCACCTCCTGTTTGCAGATGGGATGTAATGGCTGTGATGGCACAGTAAGCTCAGCTTCAGAAGGTAAAGGCAGTTGGAAAGTGACTGCTTCCCTGTGGAGCAGCCATGGGGCTCACAGAGGAGCAGCCCCAGGGTAGGCTTTGCTCCATTAGCAGGTATTTCCCTGATTTACCCCTTTGTTAAAGGAGAATCAGATCCTAAAAGGGCTCTGAAATGTGCTGCTCACCACCCCAGCCCTGGTCCTCTCACCCCAGCTCTGAGCACTGGTGGCAAATAAAGGATGAGGTCTCTGTGAGGGGAAACTGAGGCACAGAGTGGAAGAGCATCTCCCAAGGGCTGAGTGAGCCATGGGGGAGGACGCAAGTCCCTTGTGCTCCTCCCTGGCCTCAGTTTTCCCCTAACCAGGATATCACTCCCAGTGTACCATGGCTTAGCACAGGGATGGAGAGCCCTGCGGGGGGATTTGGGGAGGCTGGAGTCCTCTATGGGAGGGGAATGATGGGAGCTGTGGAGCAGGGATGGGGTGACCTTGGTCAGGGTCCTATTCAGCATCTTTTGCCTGCTCGAACACAAATTATTCCATTTCCCTGTAAACCTCCTGCCTGGATCCACACTGCCCTGGATGTGCTGAAGAGACGGGACACGTGTGCTGGTGGCAGGGATAAAGGGACAGCTCGGATGGGTGGACAAGGCTACAGCACCTCTCTGGTAAGTGGGTGGAGAAGGAGCAGAGGCCTCCAGCAGGTCATTGAGTGGCTTTGCCAAGGGGCTGATGAGGCTGGGTTTGCCCTTCCCTGGCACACCGCTGCTGGCACCGGGATGCCTGGATCTGATGGGATGCTCCCGTGGCTCCACCAATGAAACCTGCATGAAGGCATGTGCAGAGATCAATGCTTGGCCTTATTTAATTAATGATTGATTAATTAATGCAGCCTGCCCTGTGCCCACTGTACGGCTGATGGACACCAGCAATGGGAGCATGGGAAGGGCAGGGGCTGCTGCAGCACCGTCTGCATCCCTATTTCATTGTGGTTTCAGTGCATTTGTCCGGCATTTGCTCCCGGAGCTACTTTAAGCAGAGAGAAGGGGCTGCCCATGGAAAGGGACCCAGTGTGTGTGTGCTTCAGGGAGGGGATGCTGCTTGTGAAAGAAGGGGACTTTGGGAAGAGCCAATGGCTCTGAGCTGTGCGGTGGAAGGACTTGAATCACAGACAGGCCCTATAAATATCATAGAACCCTAGAATTACTTGGATTGGAAGAGACCTTAAAGCTCATCAAGTTCCAGCCCCCTCTAAGGGCAGTGATATCCCTTCTTGTCACCCCAAAAGGTTTAGTACGTATGTGGGTAACGTGTAATGGAGCACTTGGGTGCTGGCGCGTGTCCCTCCATGGCATCAGCTCTACAATTAGAGCTTTCTCCCCACCATTGCATAAGGAGCTCTCAGTGACTCACAGGTTGGGGGGGGGGGAGAAGCGAGCGGCGGCTCGGAGGCGGCTGCCTGCGTGTGTGAGGTGTGAAAATCAATGCTCAGGTGCTTGGGGTTTGTGTTTGCTCCCGAGCAAACCCTGTTCCCAGCCACTGCTGCCTTTCCCCATGGCCGCAGCAGCACCATGGCTTGGGGTGCTTGGCTCTGCCCCCTCCAGCGAGCTCCCCATCCACTCCACATCGCCTTCTGTTGCGGGTTTGGTTCCTGTCCTTGGCATTGTGGCTCTGTCTGCGACCCTCCGGTGCCAATAACAGACCCCTGATCAAACCACCATGGTGTCAACATCAATAAGCATTGGTGGCTGAGGCCATAATCAGGATCATAACCCCATTAGGGTAATAAATAAGGGAGAGCGCGCAGGGCTGCTAATGTGGTAATGCCATGAATCTGCTTTGATTCATGGACCGCTGATGCGCTCGCTGTTTGCCATCCCTGGCATCAGCAGAGCCCCCACTTGTGGCTGCCATCACTCCTTGTGATCCCACGCTTGGAAACTTGCCTTTCCAACATGAATTATTGGGTCTTTGGAGATGTGTTTGACTGGTGTCCCCACTGCTCAGTGCAGCCTCATCCTGCCCCAAAGCTGCAAGGAGGCGTAAAGACAGGTATTATCAAGTAGGGGAAACTCCTGCTCTGACCCATCCTGCTGCTTTGTCTCGCAGATACTGAGTGTGGCGAGGGCCGGGAATGCCGGCAGCATTCAAGTAGCTGCTTAGGAGCAAAACTACAAATCAATACATAATTGTGGCCCCATCGATCCGTGGCTGCGCCGCTGCAGCTCCCCACTGCGTTCTGATCCGCTTTAACAGTCACAGAGGACAAAGTCCCAGCAGTTGGGGTTATCCAATGATGCCAAGCACTTCCCAAGTGTGGATGGGATTTTTCCCTGAGTAAACCCCCAACAGGTTACAGCTGCACGTGGGGGACCGGAGCAGCACTCGCAGGAGGGATGCTGTTGCCTCTCTGCTGAGATGCTGGAGTGATGCTTCCACACCCGAAAACCTGACAGCCAAGCCTTGCTGCAGGCCCATGGCAATGGAAATGCCTCCAGCAATGGGGCTGTGTGCGTTTTGGGGGGCAATATCCAACCATATACCATGGGAATGGGACCAGTCCCAGCCAGAACTGGCTGGGTAATCCTTCGACAAATTGGGTTTGCTCTGAAAAGAGATGGAGGTTTGTTGAAACCCGGCGTGCTTGTCGGAAAACATTGATTTCAACAGATTTCTGTTTCAACATGTTTTGTAGAAGCGAAAGGAAAGCTTTCCAAATTCTCCCAAGACCCCGGCTGAGCACTTTCTCAGCAGAGTATCATCCATTTCTCCGCTCCAAATGACTTTTCATTTTGCAATGTAAGTGAATGTGTTGCAAAATCCCCTGTTGAAAGGGGGCTGCAATCCTGCTGAAGCGGGCAGGGAGGATCTCAGGGACTGGGATTAACTCCTTCCAGCCTGGGGTCTGGATTGTCAAAGTCCTGTTCCCTTCCTTTTTGGATGGTTAACACCAGCAATTCCTGGGGTGGAAATTGCTTCATCTATAGGCACCAACTAAGAAGGGCTGGCAGGGGAGCCTCTATGGAGGCAGAATAGCTCCTTTTTGTGCTGTTTTCTCTGATAAACCCTATTTCTGCAGTGCTTTTACTGGCCTTGGTCAGGGACTTGGCCAGGTCTTGGTGTCCACTTTGGTGCCTTTGGGGCTGCTGCCTCCTTTGCAGTCAAAGAGAAACCTGAAATCATAACAAGCCCATAACTGACCTGCTAGAGGATGGGCTGGCCGTGGGATATCCAGATCCCAGCCAGGGATGGTTTGAGGAGCATGGAGGGATACAGGGAAGAGCCAGGAGCTATTTCAGCTCCTTGTGCCACCCCCTTCCTCCTGCTGCTCCAACACGAGTGCTAACAAATGCTTTACGAGCAGCTGTGCCAGCGATGCTCGGAGCAGCACGAGAGCAGATCCTCGCCCTGCCCTGCACAGGGGGAATCCCTCTGATGCTGAAGTGGCTGCAGGGGAAGGAAGAGGAGTGAGCACCGGTGGGGCTGGTTCATTGAGCACAGCCCTGGCAGCCTCTGCCACGTCCTTCTGCTTTGCAGCGAGAGCGGATGGGTTTGCTAATAGCAGGCACCTTTCTGCCTCTTGGCTGGAAAAACACCGCCTTGCTCCATGTATCCATGACAAGATGGGTCTCCTACAGCTGGGGAGGAGGGTGGGTGCATCCCTACCCTTTGGAGGGGGATAAAGCCTGGAGTGGGGCAAAGATGCTCAGCACCTGGGATGCAGCAGGAAGAAAGGGCAAATCCCAGGGTTTTATGAGCATCCTGTTGTGCTCCTTGCTTTCCTCCCGCCTTTGCAGGGCGAGGGGAAGCACTGGCAGCCTGACAGGGCTCTGGTAGCTGCTGGGGCGGTGGGAAGGGTCTGAGCAGTGATGCTGAGGCTGTTCAGTGTTGTCATCATGACGCAGATGTGTCACCGTCCCCTGGGGTCCCCGTAAACAGCTTGTGCCAGCTCCTGCCGTCACCACAGTCTCTGCCTCCACAAGCACAGGTACATGGGGCAGGAGCATCTGTGCCCACAGTGGGGAGCTGGCCATGATCCATGGTGGATCCATGCTGGGGATGGAGATCCCTGCCTGACCCTGAAGGCCATGGGGATTTGGGAAGGACACGTTGGCTCTGCCTTCCCCCTTAGACACCCCCCTGTCAGTGCAGTGTGAGATGCTGAGTGCTGCAGTTTGATCCCAATACAAAGCTGCCTCTCCCAGGGTTTTCCTGGATTGCCTACAGACAGGATTCCTGGGATGAAGGCAAGGGGGGAATCCTGAGGAGCAGAAATCCCAGGGCATGTCTCTTTTCCCAAACCATCCAGGGAGATTGGAGTGGGGGGAGAAACATAGAGCCTGGGTTAAACCTTGGACCAGATCACAACAGAGGGAGCATCCGGGCTGATCCCATCACCTTCACATCACCCTCGCACACGAGCAAACACCCCGGGGCACCCACAACTGCTCTCCAGGGACTGGTCCAGGCCCCTGCCTGACAGAGCATCCTTGATGCCACTCCAAGCACCAGCGCAGGGTCGTGCTGTGCCAGTGGGACGCTGCTCCCCTCCATGGCAGCTCTGTCCCCCCTCTCCCAGGCTCTCCTCTCTCCCACATACCCCCAAAAGCAGCCGCTCAAACCCCCACCACATCTTGGGGCTTGTTACTCCTCGAGCCCGGGTTGTTGCCAGGGTTTTCCCCCAGAGACCTCGCTGCTGCCTTTCCCTGCAGAAATGCTTTCCTAAGGAGTCTGGAGTAAAAAAAGAACGAAGAAACAGCCCCCTTGTTCTGCTGCGAGGAACTGGCTCTTTTTCCAGTCACAAGGGTGAGCTGAAGCAAAACTTTCCATGCTGAGCAGGAACAGAAAGAGAGAGGGAGAAGGAACGAGCCCTCCTTTAACAAACAAATCAAATCCAACCAAACCCAAGCGAAAACCCCAACACAAAACAAAAGCCAGAGGAGCCGAGCGCTGCTTTTCCCCATCTCCCTCCTCCTTGGAACAAGCTGGTTTGCTGAAGCGTGTTTTAAGCAGGAGCAGATGCCAGCGTTCCTTAGGCTGGGAGGGGTGAGCTGAGCCCAGGAAGGACATGGAGATAGAAAACAGATTGTGGCAGAGAGATGTGTCTTTAATTGCAGCATGAGTTGTGTGCTGGGTGCTGGGAGCATCCTGCCCTGCCATGGGAGCGTGCCCCAGCACTGCTGGCTGCCCATGCTTCAGAGGCCAAAGCATCAGAGATAGGGTTTAAAGGCTGAAGGTCCCCATGAAGCCTTGGGATGCCAGGAGCTGGGGCTGTGATGAAACCCCTGGTGAGGAGGGATGAGCACCAGGTGCTGCTGTTTGGGCTGGGAAATGGGCTGAGAGCTGCCAGTGGAGCCCTGGTTGGAAGCTTTGCAGAGAGAGGGATTGATGCTCAGATCCAGGGTCTTTTGGGTCCTGCTCACTCTGCAGCATCCTTTGCTCGCCTGGAGGCAAGCATGCAGCTCATTCCTGCTTCACTCTAGGGACCAGACGAATCCTCTGCCTGGGATAAGGCTCTGGATGCACATAGGCATGATGGTCCCCATCCCATAGCACTGGCTTTCCATACACCACCAAAGTGATGGGATGGTCACTTAGGGAAGGGTTTGCTCCAGGGCACCTTGCAGAACTACAAAGAGCTCTTGGTTTCTTGACTCAGTTCTTTGGGATATATCCTCGATCCATGAATTCCTTGGGTGGTTTCTAGTTCAGACAGGCCCATCCACAGCCTCTTGATGCCTCTGGGGTCCTCAGCCTGGAGAAGCACCACAAACCTGCTAAGTTTGAGCAAGAGAAAAGGGGTCAGGAATACTGAGCTGTACAAATGCCGGTGTCCTGGCACACCAGGATAGCATCCAGAGCCCCAGGATCTGCCTGGATCTGCCTGCCTTTCTCCACTCTCAGTCGGCTTTTGCAATGAACCTGTTCTTCCCAAAATCTCGGCTATAGGTTCCTCCCATGAGCAGTGCCCTCTGTCCTGCTTCTGCTCCGTGATTCATCCCAAATGTTCTCACTATTGCTCCCATTAGTCACACTGACATCAATTCTTCTTTGACCAGACACTATATGTTTCTCATCAACTTTGCACAGCCTTAATGACTTGTGTCCTTAAACCCCATCCAAATGATGGGGCTTTTCCAAATGCAGCCCCACTGTAATTCAAAAGGATGCACCTGCTTTTGCTTTTTAGCCCATGGAGAGCAGGAATAAATCAGGCTTCTCCTGGCTTGCCCCTAAGGGCTCTGCAAGCTGAATCCCAGCCTTCTGGTGCCGAATCCTTCAGGATGGCTTCAGGAAGCAGCGCATGATGTGGTAAGATGGTCTGACCTGAGATGCTCATTTCCAAAGGCTACCCAAGGAAGAAACTCTCTCCTCTGAAGGTTTGTATCTGGATGCATCACTCTAAGAGGGGCTGTCTTGGGATGCAAGCAGCAGCGGGATGGATGCCCCAGCCCAGCATCTGCAGTGGTTCATTCTTGGTGGGTCAAGGGAAAGCTTTGCCTGAGGGTACAGAGGTTGTCCCTGAGGGCATGGCATGAGTCCCACTGGGGACAGTGCAGCCTCCCTCCTGCAGCCTCCTGGAGCTGGTCCAGCCCTGCGGCATGGGCGGCTCCAGGGCCGACAGTGACAACCTTAAAAGGGGTGACAAGAGCAGCATCCTGGCTCTGGTGCGAGGAGCACCATGCTGGGAGGAGAGGCAGCAACACTCCAACAGTGACGATTCCCCAAGAGTTTCCTCCTTCCATCATCCTCTTCCCAACAGCAGCATCATGTGCATCACCTGCTCAAAGCTGGGTGATAGAACCCTTCTGCGGTCCCCAACCACCCTCAGAGCAGGGGAATGATGGGGCTGAGATGCCAGAAGCCACCCCAAATGCTCCCTGCAGCTTTGCTGCTTGCAAGAGCTGATGTGGGAAAGATGAAAATCCCCCTTCCCCTGGAGATGACCCTCCCTTGGGGAGAAGCGGCGCTCGCTGGGAGCTGGTGCTGTCGTTGCTGGAAAGCAGAGCCTTGAGCAAACTATTTATAAACTGAGTTTTCTTTAACTCCTGAAACTGAGCCATGACTTGAGACAAATGGGAAAAGAAAGGAAAAGAAATGCAGGCAAAGAAATGCAGCACAAATAAACAGACAAGCGAAAGCTGCAAAGCAACGAGAGGTTCTGGAAGGGAGGCATCTGCAATGGGGCTGGGAAAAGGGCTTCTCATCAGGCTTCCAGTGGTCCAAGGGGCTAAGGAGCAGTTGTAGCACAGCCTGAGGGATGGGGTTGGTGGGGTTTTGCCGCTCACTGACTGGTGGTTAAGCCCCACATCCCCTCTGCCATGGTAATCACCATGGTGGGGGACACCGGGGAGCTCTGCTCAGCTGCTGCCCGGATTTGTGCAGGGGATTTAAGGGCTCACATCACTCAGGTTTTACAAGCTTGTTTGTCACCACCACCTCCAATGCCAACAGGGTCTGGTGACACTGCCCGGCCTGTGCCGTGTACTGCAGGGTATGGTCCGGATGGCGTAGGCTGCCCCGTGGTGCTCCTGCATCCCATTGCGCTCCTGCATTTTGTGATGCTCTTGCATCCTGTGGTGCTCCTGCTTCCCACGGTGCTTCTGCATTTCATGATGCTCCTGCATCTCATGGTGCTCCTGTGTCCCACGGTGCTCCTGCGTCCCACGGTGCTCCTGCATCCACGCGGCACCAGGGGCTCCTTTCAGGCTCTTGATGAGTAACACCTCCTTTTCCTATCTTTTATCTTAAGCTCTTTCTGGTGCCCCATGGGACTCGCTGCCACGTGCTCGCCTGTGGTGTCTCCGTGTCTCCCTACCCATTCCCTCACTTCCAGCCCCCCCTCTGGCCCACCCCAAAACACATTCATCTATTTCTGCTGCAGGAGAGAGCGGCTTCGGGAAGCAGGTCCATAAATCACCGGCAACACTTGGAAATAAAAATCATTATTGTGATGAATGGGGTTTTATTTCTCTTTTAAGAAGAGGGATCATGAGAGACCAGGGCAAGGGAGAGCAGGGAAGAGGAGGTGTTGCATTTGCTATTCCCGACAAGTTAAGGGGGATAAAGCTAATTGCATGACAGCTGTTGCAAGAGAAAGGGAAAGAACCAAGTGTTTGCTGTGTGTCCTTGCTGGGGATGGAGGGAACGCATGCCTCTGTGAAGGCTTAGCTACGGCTCTGCACCGTTAGAACAATGTCACACCTTGGGGAGGTTGTCCTGGCCGTGGCATGGTGCTTGGTGTTCAAATCCACCACCAAATGCTATTCCTGGCTCCACTCTGTGGGTAATTTTCCCCTGGTCCCACCAGCACCCGCATCCTGCAGCATCCTGCATCCCTCAGCATCAGTTTGGTCCTCGCTTGGGCTTGGGAAGCAGCTCCAGCAGCCAAGGGGAAGCTTTGCACAGAATGACTTCAGGCTTTGGCCCTGGGCTCCCAGGAATGGGAGCTTGTATTAATTAAGCAGCAATGATCCAAGTTGGGCATTTCCTGGGGATTAATGACTGGTTGGGAGGAGTTAATGCCTTGGGATGGATCCAGAAATCCCATTTACCCCAGCCGGTGCTGGGGCCCAGCACATGCTTTGTGCCAAGGTCAGCACCACCATCTTCAGTCAATTTCTTATTATTAATAAGAATAATAAAGGTTGGAAATGGATTCTCCTTCCCTCCTTGGCTATGCAGCTCCATTGCTGTGGGCAGGCTCTTGGGGGAATGAATGCCAGTTGTATAGAGCCAGTGTGGCAAATGGAAGGAGCATCCAACCCCTTAGGATGTCCTCCCAGCACCTCCTGGGCATAGGAGGGTGTCAGGGACAATGTTCTGCAGCTTCCAGCCTGGCTGCACCAGGATGGTGATGTGCAGACGATGCAGGTTGGACCCAACCTGCTGTAACATTGTGCCTGGAGTAGATCAGGATCCGGCCTCTCAGCAGCTCTCTCTGATGAATGTTTTGGGGTTGTCATGGCAATGAAAGAGCCTGGTTAAGCCTTGGGTTTCCTTTCTTCAAAGGGAAGAAAGTTTGCAGACCTGACCGGAGGTGTGGGCATCCGTTGGGATGCCTGCACACACATACACATACACATACACATACACATACACATACACATACACACATACACATACACATACACACTGGAGTAAATGCACACTGGATCCATCCCAAGGAGGTGAGAGCGCCTCATTTCTGCTCTCATTGCCTTGTGGTGGGTGATGCAGCTACATGGCATTGCAAGGCCAGTCCTGCCCTTTGTGATCACCAGTTATGCAGTTGCATGACACCCTGTCCCCATCCCTGCCTTCATCACAGGTTGGGATGGTGGGTGCAGCACCGGAGTTGAGCTCTGGATGCTCCCCTGGGATGTGGAAATGGGGGGATGCAGCCAACGTGATGCTTGGGAAAGGCGATGCAAGATAGACCCTGCTCGAGCAGATGCTGTTGGTGGAAACCAGACCCTGGGCAATTCCTGCCTTTGTCCTTCCCCCTCACCCCAGCCAAAAGAGACCAATCCCAGCACAAGCAGATGGCAATGTCATGGCTCCCATAGTGAAGAGCATCCAGGCCTGCAAGCATCACCATCTCCTGGCCAAACGGATACCTCCAGCCAAGCAGCTCAGCTCTCGCTGAAGCCAAAAGGGAACTCGCTCAGCACATTGGGAGCAGCCAGGGACCATCCATCTCCTTGTTGGGAGCAGCGCTTGTCTCCCAATCCCTGCTGGAATCACAGCGCTGCTCCCCTGCTATAGCCTCTTCAGCTCCTGAGCTGCTTATCCCCCTCTCAGCCCTATTACTGGAAAGGTTCATAGCCGCTCGCTGTTTGTAATTAATCATTTGGGTTTAATTGCTGCTCCTCTGCCTGGCAGGGGCTCAGCAGGGATTTTATGCCTCTTGGCTGCTTCCCCCAGGTATGTTCCAGGACTTGCAACACACTGAGAGCAGGCACCCGAGTGCCACAGGGTGCAGATTTGGGTGCTGCCCCTGCACTCATGAACCAGCGTCCTGATGGAGCCCAATGCAATGATGAGCTCCCACAGCAACAGCAGCAGGACTCCATGGGACCACAGGCTGTAGCAAGGGATGGGGGGATTGGGGATCCTGGATCCCCCCCACACCAAGCCTTGGGGATGAGGACACTCTGTGAGCCATGGGAACAGCCCCATTGCCAAAGCAGCAAATCCAAGGAGCAGTGGAAAACATGCTTGTGGAAACCAGGCAGTGGATTTAAGTTTGCAGCAAGATTGCTCCTGTCCCATTGAGCCTCCAGTGGCCTCTGGCTCCTTGGGCGAGTTTTCATGGGAATTAAAGTGGTTTTGACAGTAAAGTGGCTTTGTCCCCAGAGGTTTTCCCCTGCAGGGTCTGCAGCAGGCTCTTCCCCAGCCATCCACATCCCATGCGGACACTACATCCTCCACTGCCACAGGGAGAGCATGGCAGCCCAGGACGCTGCTGCCCGTGCTGCCTGCACCTTGCCTCACTTTGAAGCTGAATAATTGAAAGCTCATGCAACAGCCACAAATATTTAATAGCTTGTTCATCAAAGATTTAGCCATGTTAAAGCTGTCATTCCACAAGTCCGGCAGGGCTGGGTAAAGGCAGCGGGAGGCACAGAGTGGGCAACAAGGAGGAGATGCTCTGGCAAGAGGCAGCCTCTTCATCTGCTCTGCTACAACACCCCCTGCCCTGGGGACGGCATTGCATGGACTCAGGCACTTCAAGTGGATCCCTGTCCCTTGTTCCTGGCGCAAAGCATCCCAGGGCCAGCACGGTGGTGGATACCCTGGTGGCCAGTCCCTTCTGTGCTGGCATAGCCATGGCACAGGGATGGACACAAGGGCAGCCCAGCTGCCTGCACTCATTGCTTTGCTCCTCCAGTGCCAAACAGGCAGGGGGATGGCTCGGAGGCCTGGAGCCTCCACAGCCACCAGCAACAATGGCAGGAGGAGATATAAAAGGCCGTCCTACTTAACAGGATTTATAAAAGGAGACATCTCCATGGTAGGAGGGAAAACAGGCAGGGTTTGGAAGTGATGCTTGGAACACTGTTTTTGCAGGGGCATCCCTGGGGATGGGTGAGGTGGCACCCAGGGGTCCATCCAACCCCTGCTGTGTCCCCACTGCAACAAGAGCAGCCCATAAGAGCATCCCCCTGACAGTGCTACCCTTCTGCTGAGGCAGCATGGGCCAGCCAGGTCCCCTCCCTCCCACCTGCTCTCCCAGATGCTTCTCATCTCTAATTAACACTCATTAATTAATGGACTTACTGGCCTCTTCGCATTCAGCTCACACAGTGCAGTGACCGTCAGCCTGGTCCTTGCTGCTGGCCCTTGACATGCCGCACTGATTGCAGGTGATGCACTGCTGGGGGGTGCTTTGTGCGGATGGGGCTACAGGTGGGCTCTCCCCCACAGCACCCTGCAGGGGTGCCCAGCACACACCAGGAGCACCCGGTGCCTAATCCCTGCCTGGCTTGGAAGCACGCCGGGAGCACGGCACCTCCGCCAGTGCCCGCAGGTTCTCTCCCCTTATGGAAAGGCATGTCCCGAGCGGCTCGTGGATGTGTTTATTCCCATCAGCCCTTGGCGGGTGGCAGGGAGCAGGATTAGTTGCTGAGGAGCAGGCACCTGCTGCCAAGTTCCCCGAGAGGAGCACGGGGCTTGGGCATGGATTGCAGCAGGGCTCGGTGGAGGGATGCTCTGTGTCAGCAGGGACCACGACTTGGCTTGGCTTCAGCTCCCGTCTCCCAGGGATCTGCTGCTTCTGGGAGGAGCAGAGCTTCATGACCACAGATTGAAGTGGAGGAAAGGGAAGAGAATTCCCCATTTCCACTCTGGGATAAGCACCAGGCTTCCTCTCAGTTTGGCTCTGACAGGAGCGCCAGTGAGGCAGCACTTGTGGGAGGGTGCTCTCGGAAGTGGTACAGGGCAGAGGCATGAGTGGCAAAGGACACGGAGAGACCTGGCACCGAACTGTGATGGGTCCCGACACTGCCCTTGCTGGGGTTCAATCTCTGCCAGCACCTGGATCTTCCCAAAGGGACCTTGGGGATGCTCAGAAGCGCTCAGGATAACTAAAAGCTGGCTGCACTGATGGGAAAGCAGCTTAATGTCCTGGTGGCCTTGGAGCTGGCTGAGGCACAGGGCCAGGGAAGGGCAGCAGACCTTCCCTCCAGAAGTAGCACAAGTAGGATGTGCGCACCATGGACGCTGACTCTGCGCATCCTCTCCCCTCCATGCTCAGGGTACCCACAGCCCCTTTACCTTTCGGGCCATGCAGCCATCTGTCTGGCTGTGCACTTGTGTCTCTGTCTCTCCACATCCATCACTTTGCCCATTTCTGTCTGGTTTATGCCCAACTGTCTTCATTATTCATTGTTTTCCTTGCAGCATCTCATTTTCTATCTCCCTTGCCCACCATTTGCCTGCCCTGGGGCTGGCTTAAGGCTGAAGGGGACATTTAGAGGATGCTTCTTCCCTGTCCAAGTGCTCTCCTAACCTTATCCTCAGCCGCCAGACAGAAGCAGCCAATAACCCTCCCTTGGATCTCTCCTGAATACTTGGTGGTGGATGCAAAAGCCCACCTGCCCCCAGGCAAGCGGCTCAGCCCCATCCTGGTGACTGGACAGGACCACGTGGATATCCATGAGCTGCAGCTCTGTGAGGCTTGGAGCTGCTGCCTTATGTGGAAATCTGTCCCCACTAAGAGCAGGGCTGAGAGCCACCAGGTCCTCGTCACAGAGCCCATCGCAGGGTCATTGGGCACCCAGCCTTGAGCCAAACCCATCCCTCGCAGAGCTGGAACCTGTCCGCATCCTCACCATGAGCCCCCCCCCCAACCTTCCCCCATCACCCAGCAATCCGCAGCTATTCCTGCTTGGAAGTTGCGTCCCAGTTTCTCTCGCTGTTTACATTCGGCTGCCTTCAAGGGTTTGCTTTGCTCCACTTTTTAATGCAATTTCACCAGCCATTAGCCCAGGATGCAGCTCCCGTCATCACGGTCTTCTTTCCTTGAGGATCTTCATCTGAGAGGCTCATTTGACAAACTGCTGGCAGCACGGGGGGAGCACCCGTGCACCACCAAAACAACCTGATGAAGGTCAAACTGCAGAGAAAGAGCCATCGCTGCATCCTTGACCCGCTCTTGGAGCCTCAAGCTGCTGCTCCCCATTGGGGAATGGCCCTGGGGCTTTTCCCCCCTGCAGCTGGTGATGCCCTGGGTGGTTCTGGGTTCATTTCTTTCCATGCAGGCTGCATTTGGAGGGAAAATGAAATGCTAAGGCACAGAAACACTTTCACTTCCCCTAAAGCCAATAATAGCACCCAGTCACTGCAGCCAACAGCCTTCCTGAGCCTTGTGCAGGGCAGGAGGGTGGCTGGAGCTGGAGAAACTGAGGCATGGGAGATGCTGGGATGCACTGATAGCCCTTGGGGCTGGCAGCACCCACAGCAGCATCTCTGCAGCCTGAAAACAACCCCAAATCCACTTGTCCCCAAGCCAGGGAGCCCTCTATTGTCCCCAGCCATGGACAGAGGTTTTCCCACCATTCCAACCCTCTCCCCATCAGTGCTGATGATCCATTCTGCTGCCTCCTTTTCCAAACAGCTCATCTGTGCTATCTGGTCACTAATGAATGACTCCAGCAATTAATTGTAGGGGTAAGTCCACTCCTAATTAGGAACAGATTTAAGGAGCGAGCACTAGGAGAGCTCTTTGGTTGCCTCAAGTCAAACATGGGCTGGGGATTACAGCCTGTAGGGCTTTTTAGCTAATAAAGGACTCGATTAAGGCTGAGTTCATGCTGGAGGAAGCAGCCTGGGTGAGTTGTGGAGCTGGAGATGCTGCTGTGGTTGATGGTGATGGTGTTGGCTGAGGAGTTGGGATAGATCCAGCCTGGCTGGGAGTGCTTTTGCTGTCAGAAGGAGGTGTGAAGGTGGCTGTGAGCTGTGGGGCAGGTCCAGCTCCATTGGGGTCCCAGCTCCATCGGGTGTGAGGCTTTTGTCATCTGCTTCCCACACTCCCCAACTGTGCCAATGTCTGAATTTCCCACTGTGTTTTCAGACTGGGAGGACCAGGGCTTTCCATCCCCTTGGGAAGCAGCTTCTCCCCCTGTGCAGCTCCTGGCACATCCTAACAAATCCCAGGGGAAAGAAAGGGAAAGGAATGGCAGGGAAGGGCGGCTTCCTGCATCCATCTCCTTCTCTGCTCTCATGCTGCATCGTTAGAGCTTGTCCTCAGCAGACCCATGCCTGGTAATTGCGGTGGGTTGTGTTTTGTATCATGCTGTGCCCAGGGCTGGTTCCCTTTGCTGGAGACCCCCAGTGACCCATGCTGGAGCTGGGTACAGGAGAATGAAGCACTTTTCCTTGCTTGGAGCCAAACCAAGCAAGTCCCCTGCTCGGAGGCAATAGATCAACGCGAGAGATGATGCTGGTCCAAGGCAGATGATGCTAAGAGAGAGCTGGAAACACAAACCCACCCCAAACAAACACCCTGGAGATGGGGCAAGTTCCCGTTGGCAGAACCATCGGTCACTGGAAAATCTTAGTGGGGAGCAAGAGGGAAGGAACCCGCTTCTGCTTTCGGATAGAGGTTCCTGCTGCGGCCCCCGGCGCAGAGGGTGTGTGAGGGAGCGAGTTAGTCATCATGGGCAGATCCTCCGGGCCCCTCCGGCTGCCTCCAGCCCTTTCCCTTTAAAGGCATTGCCTGAATTACGCTGCTGCAGAGTGCTCATCAGCTGGTGATGAATGACAAACAGCATCTGATCTGCCCAAGAGCTGGACACTCATCTCCAGCGCTGCCACAGGGAGTCAGCCCGCTCCTGCGGCTGCTCCGACTCCGCTTGGTTTGCTCTAGGATTTGGGTTGAAAGCCCCATTCCCAATATCTGCTCGGGTGCACTGCGGGAGGAAAGGGCTGATCGCAGGGATGGAAGCAGGAGAGCAGGACGAATGGGAGGCTTTAAGTTAGAGGGGGCATGATGGGGCTGGAGGGTTCAAGCTTCCCAGCTCTCCCTGATGGCACACAGGCATCTTTGCCTTGTTTCCTCCTGCACCATGGGGAGAGCTAAGCTCAGACCCACACCGTGATGGACCCAAGGGACCACAGCTGTGCTTTCCCTCCTCCCCACTGCCTGCTCACACTGTCACCCACATGACTGAAAGGAGAGTCCCTCAGATCCAGTGCCTGGGTATTGGCATCAGCGGCCCATTTGCAGCTCGGCAGAGCAGAACAATTCCCGTTGAGCTCAGTAAAGAGCACAAATGCTCCTCTCCCCAAAGGCTCTGCTCCCGTGCGGACAATGGCAGGCACTTGGCTCATGTCTTACCCTGCAAACCATGGGCTTAGCGTATTTACAAACACATGTACAAAGCTCCCTGCCTGCCAGACCACACAGCCCTGACCATGCTGCACCCGCCAGCACAGCTCACAAGTGTCCTGGGCTGGGTATATGGGTCCTTAAATACACAGAGATGCATCCTCCTGTGTCCTGCCTGCTGCAGCATCCCCTTGGCTGTGGCGCAGGGATGCTCACTCACCCTCCTGCCTCCACACCCTGTTGCTTCCGTCCCCAAAGTGAATGCCTTCTCTTCCTGCTGGATCTCTGCTCTGGACTCCTACATTCACATCCTGCATGTATGAGATGTGTCAGGCGTGACCCGGGTTCACAGGAGCTGCCAGCACAGCCCTTGGCCTCCGTTAGTTAATTCCTCCATGGGAACATGGGATGTGCCAGCATTTGGGCCTCCCAGCATTGCTCAGGGCGCTTCATCACTGTCTTGTCCTACATGGAGCAAACTGGGGCTGGCAGAGAGGGAAAAAGGGAAGAGAGAAAACATATTGGTGCCACTGGAAATGAAGGGCAGGCTCCCACGTCAGAGTGAGGCGTGGATCAGCTGTCTCAGCAGTCAGCGGGGAAATAAGTTGCTGGCGTCACCGCTGATGTGAGACACGTCTTGCAGAGGAGATGCATCTGTGCTATCTTTGCAGCAACAGCTATTCCAGCCCCTGTGTTAGCATTAGGGTTTGTCGGCATCGGGGATTCCAGGTAATTCCCAGGCCTTTATCCCACAGGAGGCTGGGGCTGGTCTGGGGGATGCAGAGGTGTCAGCATGCTCATCCTTTGGGAACCCCAGTGTTACTGCTGTGGTGACACCCCAACCGCGCTGCTCCTTCACATGGATGCCTGGGAATGGAGCCCGGTGTCAGGCGAGGGCGGCTGGTCAGGATCCAGGGCATTGAGAGCCTGACCATCGCCAGTGCCATGTGTCAGTGCCTGGTGTGACAGGCGGCTGGGAGGCCCCTGTTGCCCTTCCAAATGAGGCAGGGCACTGTCTTTCCAAGGCTCGTGTGCCTGGATGCTGAGCCTGGGTTTGGTGTCCGCAGGGGAAAGCTCTGCTCTCAGCTTGGTGGGGATGCACAAGACCAAGGCAAACACCCAGTGTCCAGCGCTTGGCTGCTTTCCATCGAGTCTCCATGCTTCCACCCGGTGCACCCAAGACAATATGGGCTGCAGCCAGCCCTGGCCCTGCTGCTGGCTCTCCTTCCCTGTGTGATTTACAGATGCCGTGAGCTTCATCTCTCCTCATCATGACTCATTTCTTTCTCACTGAGGCTTTAATTTTTAAAGAGGCTCTCTTGGGTGTAGAGGGTTTAATACCCGCAGAGGCTCCCATCAGGTGCTGTTGAGCTTTTCCCATCACCATGGATGGGGATACAGGAGGAGGCACGGCTGAGGCTGGTGGCCCTGAGCACCGCTGCCATCACTCCCAAGACCACGCTGTGACAGATACATGGCCAATGGAACTGAGAATGGGGTCCCATTGCTCAGCCTGCAGAGGAAGGATGAAGAGAGGATGGGGATGTCCTCACTGCTGGGATGAGAGGGAAAGAAAGCATTGTGGCCTTGGGAGGATTCCCTTGGCCCTGCAGCCTGTGATAACCCACAGCCACCAGCGCTGGCTTCAGCCAGCTCCAGGGACATGCTGTTTGCGGAAGGTGGGAATGGCTCCGGCTGCAGAGATGGCCTTGACCTCCCTCTGATCCAGAGGAGGGATGGAGCTGCTGCAGGGAAAGTGTTTGCCTTCTGCCATGGAGAGTGCTGGGTTTGTGTCCCCATGGAGGGTGCTGGGTTTGTGTCCCCATGGAGGGTGCTGGGTTTGTGTCCCCATGGAGGGTGCTGGGTTTGTGTCCCCACGGAGGGCGCTGGGTTTGTGTCCCTATAGAGGGTGCTGGGTTTGTGTCCCCATGGAGGGTGCTGGGTTTGTGTCCCCATGGAGGGCGCTGGGTTTGTGTCCCCATGGAGGGTGCTGGGTTTGTGTCCCCATGGAGGGCGCTGGGTTTGTGTCCCCATGGAGAGTGCTGGGTTTGTGTCCCTATAGAGGGTGCTGGGTTTGTGTCCCTATAGAGGGTGCTGGGTTTGTGTCCCCATGGAGGGTGCTGGGTTTGTGTCCCTATAGAGGGTGCTGGGTTTGTGTCCCCATGGAGGGTGACGTTTACTGGAGCGATGCCGAGCTCCGGCCTGTTTGGATAGCGGCGCTGCTGTTTGGATAGCGATAGGAGGGGTTGCCGGCTGCTGTTTGCTCTGTGCGTGTCAGAGTGCGAGGTGCAGCGCTGTTATCCTGCTCCCCGAGCTGCAGCGGCAGCCACAGCTTGCTCCAAGCCCCATCCAACCTGGCCTTGAACACTGCCAGGGATGCGGCAGCCACAGCTTCTCTGGGCACCCTGTGCCAGCGCCTCAGCACCCTCACAGGGAAGAACTTCTGCCTAAGAGCTCTCCATCTCCCCTCTGGCAGGTTGAAGCCATTCCCCCTTGTCCTGACACATATTTGCACTCCTTCCCGAGGAACTGATGTGTATCCCAGACCAGGAACACTCCACATGGCAGAGATTGGTCATCACCCCCAAGTCCCACTTACTCCAGATCTAACCCCAAACTGCCTGTCCCAGCACTTAGGGACCCTCTGGCTGTGCGTGTGGGCATGATGCTCCTTGAGGAAAGCTTCTCCCCCATTTCTGTGATTAATGCCTTGCTCCCACCACGGCCGCCCGCAATCACATCTATATCCGTGGCTCCCCACTCCTCCTCGGCCCTAAAATATTTATAACCCCCTACATTAGGGCTCTCCTTCTCTCTCTTTGCCTTTCTTCTTCTTCTCCTTTGCCTTCCAGCCGGGCTCCCCGAGCCGCGCCGCACCAGGAACCGCTCCATTTTAATATAACTCAGCAAGAGAAGAAGCTGTGAGAGATAATTTGGGCTTTGCTCAGGGAATGCAATGCTTTTTTTAATTGCAGTCATCTGCAGCTCCTTAGCAATGTATTATTGATGCTTATTATTCAAACAAAACAGTCCTTTCTTTTTGTCTTCCTGGGGATGCAGTTGGAGTCATCAAATCATTTAGGTTGCAAAAGACTCTTAAGATCATTGGGTCCAGCGCTGCCAAGTCCACCACAAACCCATGTCCCAAAGCACCACATACACATGGCTTTTGAATCCCCCCAGGGATGGTGACTTCACCGCTGCCCTGGGCAGCCTGTTCTGATGCTGGACAATCCTTTGGATAATGGAATCTTTTACAGTCTCATCCTCCCTAGTGCAACTTGAGGCTGTTTTATCTTGTCCTATTGCTTGATACCTGGGAGAGGAGATGGATCCCACCTCGCTACAGCCTCCTCCAGCATCTCCATGGCCTCCTCTGCACTCACTCCCACAGCTCCATGCCTCCATGTGGGGTCCTTTGGGCTGCAAAGGCGGGATTTTGGGAGCAGCAGGATGAGGGCAGTACTCTCTTGGAGCGCTGCTCCTGACCCCACAGCATTAGGAAGGGGCAACAAGAGGGCACAAACACCCCCCCCTGAAATGGACCTGCTGGGCTTAACCCTGCCACTGCCGTGCTGTCCCCATCCCTGCTGCATCCCTGTGCCATGGCCCCACATGGGCTCCGCAGCATCACTGTGCCGGGTACCACAGTGCCCCGGCTGGCACCAACAGCATCCCCTGGCACCAGCCTGGCTTTTCTCTTGGCTCTGGAGGGAAGGCACCAAAGTAGGGCTCAGGAGCCTGTGTGCCCCTCCAGCTCCCCAGCTCCGGGGCTGACAGCTTGCGAGTGATGGAGCGGCTCTCCCGCGCTGTCACTTCTCTCTCCTCCCTTTCAGCACTACCCACCGCGTTGTCACTCCGGCAGCAGGGACTTTCCTCAGTCCCACTAAGGTCCCGGAGCTGTTACCGTGATGCAAACACCGAGTACAAGGTTCCTCCTTTGATGTGAGGAACGAAACGAGGTCGGAACTGGAGGGAAAAATGTTCATTTTGAGATGGAGCCGGCGATGCTGCTGCTTCCCTCCTCAGGAGGGGACCCCCACATCTCAAGGTGGGGGCATGTGCATTGTCCTACCCACAGGGTGCACCATGGAGAAGGAATGAGCTCCAACGCGCTGGTGAGGCTTCATTGCATCCCTGTGCCACGGTGTATCCCCCCCTGCCTATGGGTGCTTGGGAAGAAGCAGCTCAGAGGCTCCTGCTGAAAACACTTGGGGTTTTATAACAAGCATTAATAGATGTAGAGCCTGTGGTGGCTCCAGCTCCAAATGTAGGGGTGGGGAAAGGGAAAGCACCGTCAGTCACAGGGCTCCCAGGGAAAACACAGCGTGGCTGTCAGCTCCGTGATGGATTCCTCAGGTGAGCAAACAGTTTTGCCTCCTAATTACACCCATAAAGCAAAACTGGGCCCAAATCCCTCCTCTTCGGTTTTCGCAGCCCCCCCTCCCTAATGAAGCAGCTGCTTAATTAGAAATTAACAGGTCTGTTAGAGTAATAGAGAGCAGAAACGCTCTGGGAGAGGCTTATTAGCAATAGCACGGCAATGGGTTTATTGGCAATGCCATGGCCGTGGGGTTTTTCTGGGGCTGCAAAGCCATGGGGAGCGGCCTTGGAACAAGGGGAAAGACCAGAAACAAGGGGAGCAGAGACGGAAAGTGCTGTGGGGTGATGGGACCCTTCCGTGCCCATCACATAGGCAGGAGCCTGAGCCTTGCAAACAGGCATCTGCGGGTGCTGAAGCTCTGCAGTGCTCAGGGAGAGGGAAAAGAAGATGCAGAGGAAGGAAGAAAACCTGAAACCCCTTTTGCACCAGCCCTGCACGGCTGCAGCATCACTGGGAGCATCCCGGATAGCCCTGACATCCCCAGGGACCTCAGAGCCACGGGACCCCCCGGCATTCCCAACAAAGCCTCTCCCGCAGCAGCGCTCTGGGGTTTATTTATCCCTGAGCACTGCAAGTGAAATTGCTCTCCCTATATTTAGCCCTTGAATGGAGAGAGATTTTACAGATGCCCGACTGCCTTGTGCTCAGGAGTCAGTCAGTGTTTCCATTAGAAACCCTGTGGGTCCAATCCTGCTCTCCGGCACCATGACAAAAACCTTCCCCGCTGATTCCAGCTTGGCGATGCTGGATTTATCCCTGCGGGGATGAGATCAGGATCTGGCCTCGGGTTTTGATGGGTTTGTAACTTGGCTGATACAACTTGGCTGATTCAATTCATTCTATGCTGAAACTCCACCTACAACTTCCCAGCCTGGGAGACATTAAAGGCAAATTATGACCGAGTTCCATACTGGTTTCGAAGGGAAACCTTCAGTTAAGCCTGGTTTTTACACAAGAACCCTGCGGGCTGAGCCTTTTCTATTTTGGGCTTAATTTCATGCTGCTGCTGGGCTCTTTTAGGCCAGACACTGCTCAGGCCAGGGCCTGTTGCCTGCTTTGCTTATAGAGCACCCAGCGGGAAAGCATTTGGAAGAGGAAAGAGGTGCCAAAATCTGGATTAGAGCTGAGGGTTTAGGTCCCTGCTTGTGGGCTCTGATGCTGCTGGTTACGGTGGGGCTCTGCTAAGAGGGCGAGAGCACTGAGGACCACCAGCCTCAGCATCCCTGCCCTGCCTGCATCCCTGCCTAGGGAGCCAATGCGCTTCCTGGTGGCTGCAGCAGCCGGAGATCTGGATAATCCTGGATAATCAGGGGCAGAGGAGTGTGGAACGCTGCAGCTCAAGGCTTGCTGCCTTCTCCCTCTTCTTTCAGGTGCAGAGCTCCATCACCTCTCCAGGGATAGCAAAGCCTTTTGTGTCCCAGCAGTAGGAGGGCGGGTGGCCCTGAGACTGAACAGGAAGGAGCAGGAAGGAATCCTGGGAAGCAGGGGCAGGAAGAGCCTTTCAGAGCAGGTTTAGATCCACATCTTCCACGTATGACCCCAAAATACTCCGCGAAGGAACTTTTCCCTGGCGGGTTGCGGGGATGCATTGGTGTGAGCAGGCTCCTGGCTCTTCCTCCGTGTGCTTTTCCTTAAATGTGGAATGCAAGGGGCTTTCAGTGCAGTGTTTATGGTTGCGCTCACTGTAATGGAAACACACCAGGCAGGAGCCGCTGAGCTCTGTAGTTGCAGGCTGCCACTGCATGGGAAGGAGGGTTTCCAAAAGCAGTTGGGCTACTTCAGCAAGCACAACTTGCCTTTCCCCACCAGCCCCAGCCCAAGCACCAACTGCCCTGTTAACAACAGCTTCCCGGAGGCAGGAAAGCTGATTTCCTTTCAGGAGTCCAAACCCAGATGGTCAGAGATTCCTCCCAAGCTCAGAAAACCTGTTTTAAAAGGTCATTATGTCTCAGGGGTCGTTTTGCCTCCCAGCCCACTGGAAGCATTGTCTGCTGCCTGCACCACCATCAAGCTGTTTGGTGACTCGACGGGGTCAGGGCCGTCTGCTTCTCTATTGCTGGAGGGCAAGCTGGGCACCAGCTAAAAGCTGTGTGTTTCTGCCCACTTTCCATCCATGGAGCTAAGAAATGGAAGATGCCTCAGGTTGTTCTTTGAGATAGGAGTGATGTCTCCTGCCCTTTTCCAAAGCCCATCTCCAGGCTTCCTGTAGCCCCTTCAGGCACTGGAGCTGCTCTAAGGTCTCCCCTTCAGGAGCCTTCTCTAGCCCAGCTCTTTCATCCTGTCTCCATAGCAAAGCTTTTTGCCTCCCCTGCTGCAAAGCACAGGAGCAGATCACTACTTTGTGCTGCCGATGGAGATGCTTTATTACATCCAACACCGCTCTGCACTCATTCACTTGACTCCAAACAACCTCCCGTGCCCCAGAACTGCCCTGCAATGGGCTCACCGAAGCGGTCACATCCCCTCCCTATGAGCCGAATGGAAGGAATTCCACCAGCACACGGTTTGGGCTGTGGCTCCTCAAGCCCTTGGGGAGGAATTTCCCCCCCCCTCCTCCCCAAGCAAAGGGCTCCAAGTGTTTTCTGGGGCTCTCTGCTCCGCGCCATGAGCCGCTGTTGCCTTGGGACTGCTCAGGAATGCAGAATTATTGAGGTGCAGGCCCTCGAGGGGGGGAAAAAACGTTACAAACACTAATGAGGGCTTGTGCGTGCACAGATGTTCCACTGGTTTAACTTGAACCGGGTTGCGTGCCCAAACGTGGGGATACCGGCAGGATTAGCGCTGATTTAAGGTTGCCTACACCCAGCGCTGCTGCTGCAGGGATTCACACGTGCTTCCCTCCTGCTTCCTTCTGGAGAAGGGAAAGGGTTGGGATCCTCTGCTCAGCCCTCTGCAGCTCATGGGGTGCTGGGGGCCACTGGGGACGTCGTCACCCAAAGGGGTGTCCTAGGGCTGTGCCACATGGTTTGTGGGGCTCAGCGCACCGCAATGGGTACAAATGGTGCTCAACCGCAGTGCCCATGGGGAGCCCCAAACCCCAGTGCCCGTGTGAGAAGCCCCAAAACCCCAGTGCCCATGAGGAACCCCAGTTTTGCTCACGGTGCTATAGTGATCTGCCCCCCCCCCCCCCCCCCATGCCTGGGTCGGGGAGCGCTGTGTGCATGAGGATACCCTCACTTCTTGGGGTACCCCTGTACTGCTTGGGGGTGCATTAATGATGCTTGGTCGCGGGGAGGGATGCCCATTGGGGTCACTGTACTACCTGGGGGTCCCCATGCTGCCAAAGGGGGGTCCCCCATTGCTCGGGGGTCCCTGTATTGCCTGCGGCTGTGTGCTTGGCCAAGGGGTCCCTACATTGCTTGGGGGGGGGGGGTCCGCATGCTTCTTGGGGGTGCATATACGGTGCTTGCCTGGGGGGGGGATCCCCACTCTCCCATAGGATTACACCATCCCCTTCCGTCCCCCTTAAAGCAGCCCGACGGGGCGGGCCGCCACCTTAAGAGAGCCCCTCCCCCGGCGGGCTGGGGCGAGCCCTTCTCGGCTCGGCTCCGCACGGCTCGGCACGGGTTGCCATGACAAGCATTTTCTCCCGCTAGCTCCGGGTCCGTTCCCTTTATATCCCCCCCCCTCCCTTTTCCCTTTCCTTCCTTCCCATGGCCAGCCGAGGGGGCTCCGTTGCCAATCGGGCGCTGCAGGGATCGAGGTGAGTGGGTTTTGGGGTGGTTTTGGGTGTTTTAGGGGGGTGAAAGCAACGTGCCCATCGCCCCACCCGCGGCGGGGTCCCCCGCCGCGGGTGGGGCGATGGGCACGTTGCTTTCACCCATCCCGTTGCTTCCCAGTGGGAATCACGCCTTCAGACCCCCCCCCCCCTTTTAGTATATAAGCGGGGTGTAAGCTCCATTCAACTTGTTGCCTGCCCTTTGATGGGGGGGCTGTTAGAGGGCAGCATGGTAATGGGTGGAATTGAGGGGGGGATGCGGTGCTGTGGAGTTAATGGCTCCGTAATTCCCACAGGGAAAGGCGGTGGGGGAGAGGGAGGGTTTGCGGCAACACAAGGGGGGGGGTGCGTGTGGGTCTTTCCGCATCCATGGGGCACGAAGGAGATGGGGGGGGGGGGGTGTGCGTGGTGTTTGCCATTGGTTTTCTTCCCCGCTTTGCCTGCACCCCCCCCGGCTGATAGGGAACAGGAGGAGTAAAGGGGAGGGGAAAAGGGGGAGGAAAAGGGAAATAAAGAGCTAAAGGCGAACCCTGCCCACATGGCCGGCAGGCAGGAGCCTCTTCCGCACCCCCCTTACCCTGTCCCTGCATCCCAAGCCTCCGAGCATCGCTCTGACCGGGTCCAAGGAGCACCCTGGGGTGGTGGTGAAGGGGGTGGTGTTTTGGGTGTTCCCTTCCCTGCCTGGCCGGAGGGGAGTGGAGATGTGGCGAGGGGAAGGAGTGGAGGAGGGACAATAGGTTATTGTGCTCTTATCTCTGGAGACCTGGGCTTGGGTGGGGGCTTGGATTGCAGCGCTCAAACCAGCGCAGCCTGTTTGTGCTCGAGGTGGGGTGCGAGGGGGTGCCCCTCAACCCCTAATGGGGCAGGCGGGTTTGTGCCCTCAATCTTTCGCTTCCTTGAGGGCTGAAACGCACCTACATTATTTAATCATGAGCAAGAGGAGCTGACGTCCCCACCAGCCCCACCTCGCAGCAGCACGGGTTTCCCTTCCCTGCTCCGTGTGTGTGTGTCCGCCTGGGTCACCCTCCAAGGAAATCCCACCCTTGGGATCAAGGTGGCTGGAGGTGCCCCCGGGTAGGGAAGGGGCTGGGTGGAGAGAGCCTTGGTGGTGGTCTTGGAGGCCTCCCAGCCCCTTTGATTCCCTAAAGCCTGTTGGGAGCGGTTGACTCGGAGATGTGGATTCTGCGCCCCCCGTGCCAAGGCGGGTGCCGCACCGGCGCGGCGGAAGGGATGCCCTGGATGGCGGTGTTGGTGCTGAGCTGCAAATGGAGCTGGGAAGCACCCAGGGCGTTGAGGCAGAGCTTCCCCGTTCCTTGTCCTTGCCCGTACCCTGGAGCCCGGCCCCTCGGGGTGCGGGCTCCATCCTTGTCGCACCCTCGCTGGTGGCAGCGCCGTGGGTGCTGCCCAGGGAGCAGTGATGTGCTGGGTCCTCTGCAGAGCCTGGGCTCTGTTGCTGCAGGCGAGGTGGGGCGAGCGCTGCAGGTACAGGCTTGAGGGGGTGAAGGGTGTTGTTGGGTGTTGTCGGTTGAGCTGGTGACGGGAGGGAATTCCCTGCTGTGGATCCGGCTCTCGCGGCGCGCTCTGTGCTTGGTCGGGATCTGTTGCTGTCGGTGTGGCTGGAGCATCACGGAGCCTTGTGTGCAAGGAGCTGGGATGTGCCGTGCTGGAGCCCCCCGGGTCCTTGGGCGGGGGGGCCCCACTGCTCCTCTCCACTGTTGTTCTGCAGCAGAAGCTCTGGAGTGGAGCTGTGCCTGGGGTTCCCTTGTCTTCCCCAAGGCCCGGCTGCTTGTGCAGGGAGATGAGCCTGCTCCTTCCTTCCCTGCCTGCACCTTGCAGGGGCTGCAGTTTCCCCGCCTGCTTCCTGCTCCTCTGTTGGGCTTTTGGGGATTGTTTTCCACTTTTCCTGTTGTTTTACCCTCCCTGTCAGGCCATGAGCAGGGCTTGCCCGCAGTGGTCGCATGTGCCTGTTGCAGCAGCACGGGAAGGAGCCTGGTGCTGAGCAGCAGCTCTGCAGTGGGGACTTGCTGCCGATGCCTCTTTGCTGCTGCTCTGTGGCAGGGACCAGGCTTGTGGAGCAGCTCAGTGTGACGGTGGCAATGAGATGCAGGTCGTTGGATGGGAGAGATGGCTGCTGCAGTACCAATGGGTACCACCTCTGTGGTGTTCCCCAACTCCTGTGTTGCGCTGGGGGCATCTGGGAGTGGATCCAGGCAGGGTGAGGGATTCTGTGTGATGCATGTAGGCTGCCTGGAGCTCTCTTGATCAGGATGGATGGAGGCAGAGATGTCCTCTCCATCATGATTCTGTACATGTGGAGATCTGATGTGCAGAGGAGGAAATAGATCTGTAAGTGAGCTGGGAACATGAACCCATCACTCCTGCCTTCATGCTGTGCCTGGGGGGGGGAATAAGGACAGGTCCTGCGGTGCTGGTGATGGAGATGCTCCTGGGGATAGGGAGAGGGTGGTTGGTGCCTTCCTCCTCTCAAAACCAGGGCACGCAGAGGCCTCCAGTGCTGAGCAGTGACAGGCTGGAGGGGAGGGACAGGCAGGTGACAGCCCAGAGCTTCCCGCTGGGTTTCCCAGTGACACTGGGACTGCTGGTCCAGCCTGGGGGTCCCTGGGTGCAGCTGCCCACAGGAGCCACGTTCCTGCCACCTCCTGCCAGCGCTTTGCGAGGCCGAACTAATGAAACATCTGACTTTGATGTTTTAATTAGTTGCTTTTGGCCTTAACGCAGAGGGATAATAGAGTTTCCATGGACCTATAAAACCTGCCCCTCTATTTGTTCATTAGAAAGAGGAAGGGGGGAAAAAGAATGCCAGGCAAGCTTACCCTGGATAGAGAAAGGAAGAAAGCAAATGCCTGAGACGTGCGGAGTGCATGACACCCGGCTGGTGTGTCACCCCCCTGGATGGTGACTCTTTTAAAGCAGTAATTAAGCAACTTAGATCCTGGGAGAGCTCTCTGTGAGTAACCGATGAGTTCCGTGTCCTCCTGGATTTGTGAGCTTCTGGGAGGGGTCTTGGATTTAAACGTAGGAAGCTGATGCGCAGCGATGTGCCCCAGGGGATGTGGGAGTCCTGGCTGGGAACATCCCTCTGCCTGCACTGCCTAGGCAGGAGGGCGAGGGATGTGGGGACCCTGGTGAGGTGGGATTATAGCATCCTGGAATGGTTTGGGTTTGAAGGGACCTTAAAGCTCATCCATTTCCAACCCCCTGCCACAGGCAGGGACACCTTCCACTGGAGCAGCTTGCTCCAAGCCCCGTCCAGCCTGGATGCTGCGTGCTTCTGGGATGTTGGTGCTTCTACATCGTGGCATCATCCTAAACACTGTATGGACCGAGGGGACACCGCACATGGCTGACACTGGCCCTGCTTATGGTCCTCTCCCTAAACCCTGTAGCTAACTCACTTCGGAGCAAGGGAATGGGCGTGGGGAGGATCACCCCTCTGGGCAGTGCCGAGGGCTGGCTCTGCATTGGCGAGGGTCCACGGTGAGCCCATGGGGATGCGCCGCTCCCCACTGCGGGCACCCTCAGCGCGGGGACTCCTCAGCAGGGCGGCAGGAGCCAAGCCTTGGCCACTTGTCCGTGTTTTCTGCTGACGGGGAAACTTTTCCTTCTCCGCTTCCATGGCAGGGATGAGTCGGCAGCTGGGCTGAGCCGAGGCGCCGGCAGCCAGAGGAGCCGGGCGCTGCCGAGGCTGCAGGGGCCACGCTCCATCGCCCCTTTCCGCCTGTTTGATGCCGTATTCCTGTTTTTTCCCGCTGCTGGGGGGCTGCGGGAGCTGCTGCTGTGCCTGGGCAGAGCGCGGCGCGTAGGAGTCCCTACCCGGAAGAGTTTGTCCGGTAGGGACGGGGAGGGAGGAATCCGATCCCTCCTTTTCCCAGGCTGGGATCCCAGCACGCTTGGCTTTCCGTGGCCCCCGCCAGCTCCCGAGCCCCCTGCGTGGCTCCAGCCTCCTGCTCCGTCCCGGCTGGCACGGGAGAGCCCCCCAACACGGATCCGGTGACTCCTCCAAGGCTCTTGGCATCTCCTCTTTGTCTCCGGCATGGAAAGGTCAGCGCTGCCGAGCTTGCTGTGGTCCGCTACGGAGCTGTAAATAATCCGGCTCCTTCAGGCTCCTGGGCTGATCCCAGCATCCTCCTCCTTGGGCAGAGCAGGGATCGGGCTGGGTGGCGATGCCAGCCGGGGGCTGACTCCAGCGCTGCGGAGCCGGGGGGGGGCAGCGGCTGAGGCCTGAGGCTCTCGCAGCAGCAGTGGCAGGAGCAGCGTGCCCTGCGCCAAGGGCAAGAGCCGGGATCGCTGCTCCCGGGATCCTGCCTTCCCCAGGCTAAAAATAAGCTTCTGGCCCTCATGGAGCTGCTGCTGCCTGTGGGGGGGAGCAGGGGACCAGCCCTGCGCCGCGGTGTCGGGGCCTGCCTGGGGCTGGCTGTGCCCTTTGCTCTTTGAGCATCGGATCCAGGGACGGGATTTTCAGGTCCAGGCTCGTGTTTCGGGCAGGAGGTGTCTGATTTTCAGCGTGGTCTCTCAAGATGCTAATTAAGGCCCCTGCTGCAGCAGATAGAGCTTTACTGTTCCTTCTCCAGCCCTCGCTGGCCCACGAGGTGCTGATAGCCCTGACCAGCCCCATGGTGTGCCCTTGGCTGTTCTCACTCCTGGAGATGCTGAGGCTCCATCCCTCTGTGCTTCAGCCCTCCCCGGGGTTTAGTGGCACGGCATCGCAGTGCTCCAGCTCTTCTTCATCTCTGCCCACCTTATCACCAGCTACTTGAATGTAACCCCGGGGTTGCTGGAGCACTTGGCTGTGCGGTGCTGTGCGAGTGCTGGTGGGAAAGCTGCTTTGTCACTTGCAGCTCGGAGGCTGTTGCTGCTGCAGGCAGCTGAGGCACACGAGGATGAGGGAGAAGATGGCTCAGCCCTCGAGCATCTTCCCACTTCACCCCCTTTCTGAAGGGGCTAAAGCCCCTCAAGCGCATCGCTGCCCTATGGGAGGGGAGGGCTCCGGCTGTGGCATTCGGATGCCTGGTTTGCTCTGTGATGCTCCCATGAGCGTGGCACCTGGGCAGAGCCGCGGGTGCCGCCGGCTGCATGCGAGCCCTGCCGTGACATCCCGCTGCAGCTGCCAGCCGGCAGCGCGTGGTGCCGAGCTTCCCCGGCATTCCCAGCCCGCTCCCCCCGGCATTCCCAGCCTGCTCTGGAGGGGCAGCCCCGTGGGCACGTGGCTGAGCTGAGAGCAGGGATCCGGTGTGGCCTCTGGGATGGAGGCAGCCCTGGGGTGACCCAGCCTGGGAGGGAGCTTGCGCTCCAATGGGAACCTGGTTAAATATTAGTGCTGCCTATGGAGAAGAGAGAGGTTGGTGGGAGGAAGGGGTTTGCAGAGAGACATCGGGGTGACCTTGGAGCAGCTCCAGTGCCTAAAGGGGTTACAGGAAACCTGGAGAGGGGCTTTGGAAGAGGGATGTAGGAACAGGCCAAGGGGGTGGCTTTAACCTGCCAGAGGGGAGACGGAGATGAGCTCTGAGGCAGAAGCTCTTCCCTGGGAGGGTGCTGAGGCGCTGGCACAGGGTGCCCAGAGAAGCTGTGGCTGCCCCATCCCTGGCAGTGCTCAAGGCCAGGTTGGACACAGGGGCTTGGAGCAAGCTGCTCTATGGAAGGTGTTGGAAGTGGATGAGCTCTAAGGTCCCTTCCAACCCAAACCATTCCATGATGCTATGGAGCAAGGGAGGCTGGGTCTGTGGCTGATGCCGGCAGCCGGTACCACCAGGCTGGCAGTGGAGGAGCTCGAGTTGCCGGTGGGATTTGCTGTGGGGCTGTAGCAAGGTTTGAATTGTGCCTTGTGAGGGTCGCATCCCTTGTGCCAGCGCCGCTGCTGGCGCAGGAGGGGAGCTCCAGCACCATCCCACCTCTCCGCATTACTCAGTGCCGGGGGCTTATCCCGTGTGCGGGCAGAGCTGGCAGCGAGGCCGGGCTGCGAGTGCCTGGGGATGCGGGGGGAAGGAGGTGCGGGGTGAATCAGCTGCAGGGAGCTGGGACCAGAAGCTTGGCTTGGCTGCGGAGAAGCTGGGAGCGTGGCTGGATCATTCCGGGGTGCCCTGGTGCAGACGTGGCTCTGAGTCACCGCATCCTGCTTGGGAAAGTGCAGGGATCCACAGCTTCCATCCAAGGGTTGGTGAAGGGTCCTTCTGTGCTCACCCATTCCTGGGACGAGCAGAGCTGTGCTCATCACCCAGGGACACATCTGGAGCTGGGGGGACCCTTCCCATAGGCAGTGCCCTAGCTCGAGCTGTGGAAGTGTGAAGCTGCCCAGCCTGCATTTTCTGGTGTGACTGGTGCTGCCTATTTTTAGTTGTCCAAATGAAGCTTGTCTAAATGATGTCTTTGGAGGTTTATTTGAGGGAGGAGGCCTCAAGTGGTGTTATTTCCCAAGTGACGAATTGCCCTGAAGCCTGATCCCAAAGGGACTGTCCAAAACACACAAAGGGAAGGACCAAAACAGCTCAGTGTGTCCGGGCAGTGATTCCTCTTGGAGAACTTCAGGGAGTACCTGGGGGTGTTTCCCAAGCCTTTCCCTCAAGGGGGAAGGAGGAAGCAAGCAGCCAAGACCCGTTCACTTCCCCGTGGGGGCAAAACCGGCTGCATAACCTCATCCCGCTACCTGCTTCAGCATCCCTGGAGTACGCTGCATCCCCAGGAGCCTCCCGCATGGCTGCTCCATGGAGTATTAATTCCATGGGCAAAAAAGAGCATTAAATCCATGCTCTTCCCAGGGGCAGTTTGAATTACTTGGTGTGTGCTGGGTGCCAATGGGATGGCAGCTCCCTGGGGGGAGGCGGCTGCTTTGCCTGCTGGAACAGGGTCAGTGCTGATGTTGCTCTGTAGGTGCCTGTTTTGGGGGTGGCTCACCCATGGGTGGCTCTCTGGGTGCCCGGTGGATGCTCAAGGGCTGGGTCCCCTCGGTGCAGCCATGGGCCATGCTCTGGTGAGCCAGAATCCTTCCGCAGCATGCTCCTGCTCCATATCCGCCCTAAACCCTGTCGTGCTGTACTCCTGACCCCGCTGCCTTTCATCTCTTTCCATTCATTGCTTCCCTTCTTGGCGTTGTTTTTCCCATTCTTTCCATCTCTCCCTCTCTGTGCCTCCTCTCTGTGGATGTGCTCATCTTCCGTGTGCCTAGTCTCACCTTGCTGGGCAGCAGCTTGGGCATCCCACACTTCCTTTACCTGGGAATGGCCCTTCCTCTTCCTCCTTCCCTTCCCCTTAGCATCTGGGTGGTTCTCTGCAGGGCAGCAGCCGGGGGATCCTCTCGCTCCTGCAGTTGAACGTGAAATGCATCAAATCCTTGCAGGATGCTGCAGTTTGTGCTGCTGCAGCACTGGGGGGACCTGTGCTGTGTGCAGGTGTCCTCTGCTCTCCATGGGCAGATGCAGCCTGGAGCGAGGAGGCTGGAGGTGTTTCCTGCCCTGCCTGGCAGTGCTATTCACGGGACTGTCCCTTTTCCCTTTGGAAAGGACAATGAGGGATCCTCCCTTCCTCCTCCCGCTCCCCCCACACGCAGCTGCCTGCACAGACTGACTCCAGCTCATTGAGGTGATGGCTTTGGGCAGAGCATTGCTGAGAAGGGACCCAGAAGAGCAGGGAATGGAGGGGCCTCCCCAGTGTGTGGTGTAGGTGGTGCTGGGGGACCCCGAATGGTGCTGGGGGACCCTGAACCGAGCAGGCTTCCCTGGCAGTGAGACTTGGTTGCTGCATCCCATTGCTTTTGTGATGCAGAGGCTGAAACCACTCATTCTGACCCTGCCTGGGGTCAGAGGATGGTGCAGGAGGCTGATGGGGAGGATGATGATGGATGCCACAAGGGGATGCGGGCAGCGTGGCTGCCTCCTGTACCCTGGCACCGTCCCTGTGCTGGTTGTGGTGTGAGCCGCTCGCTGTATTCCCTGCGGATTGCCTTGCTCCATGCCTCCATCCGCTGCTGGCTGCCAGCGCAGCGCCCCTAACACCCGGATTGCAGCAGTAATCTCTGCCCTATCGCTGCTAAAGCTGCCATTTATCCCCAGATTAGCGCTGGTGCTTGGATACCCACCTCTGTAAGTGCTGGCCACGGGCAGGGGCTGTGGAAAGCTTCCCACAGCTCCATATCCAGCGCAGTGCGAAGTGGCTCGTGTCCGGCTCTCACCTCGGGTGACCCTGGGCTGTGCCATGCAGGGCTGGTTTGTTCCTATCGCTTGGAAGCTGCAGGCCTGGCTCTGTGCTAGCGGGGGCATTGCTGGGCTCTGAGCCCCCCCATGCAATTGGGGTGTCCTTGTCCCTGCTGCGTCTTGTCCCAGCTCTTAAGCAAGGGATTGTGCTTGAAGCAGAGCCCAATCCAAGCTTGGGGATCTCGGCATCGTCACAGGTGTGACACCAGGAGGATGCTTAAGGGGGGGGCACAGCCTCCAGGCTGCCCTCTCCCTCCAGGGTGAGGAGTGATTTATGGGCACAAAGGATGTGCTGGAGGGGGTAGGAGGCACCATCCCACTGGAGGGATGCAGGAGGTGGGAACCTCGCCAGCGCTGGCACTTGAGGAAAGGGATACCCCAGTTTCCCTGGGGTCCTGGCGCAGTTGGGAGCCTCTGGGGTGTTGCCTGAAGCCGGGAGGGAGCGCGTGGGGATGGAGACGCTGCATAAACAGGGTGGCAGGTCAGGACGGTGCTGAGCGCCTGCGGCATGAGGGTGTGTGCCTGCACGGAGGTGGGACAGGGCCTGGAATGGTGATGCTGGGAATGGCTGTGCTCAGCGCACCAGGGCTCCATCGCTGCATCCATAGCATTGGATTGGGTCCTGTTTTGGGGTGCAGTGGGGATTGTCCCCAGTCACTGGGGACATGGGAGCGGATGTGCAGCGTCCATAAGGATATTGGTGCTGTCGGCACGGAGCGATGCAGCAAACACCTCTTGGCAAGGGCTCAGCCTCCATAGGGCGATCTTTAAATGTATTGGCACTTAATTAAACATGGGAGTGGTGTTAAAATGCATTGACACCTTGTGTAGGCAGAGGGCTGGATAACGCCAGGAACGTGTTGGCTGGCTCTGGATTACCTTGGGGCTGTGGCTGGCAGCTCTAACAAAGAGGCTTTGAGGAGCAGATCCGGTGCCTGTGTTCCCCATCCACCCTGGCACGTCCCCTCCTGGGTGCCCCCAGAGCATCCATGCAGTGGGATGCAGCTGTGGATGGGTGGGAGAGGCAGGGCTGGAGTGTCTGAGTGGGATGGGTGTCCCTTCGCCTGCTGGCTCCTCTTCTCCTCCTCGGCATTTCACACCCTGTGCGTGCAGCTTCACTTTAATCCCTATTCCTCAAGCAGATCCCTGCTATTGACATCAGTAGCCAGTTCTCCAGCCGCAGGACACGTGTGGTAGTGTGGGCCGGGGTGCGTGTGCCCTCCTGCACCACTCTGCCTCATCCCAGCAACTGCCTCGGATGAGCTGCTCCTTCCCTTGCCCCTCCCCGTGCTCTCCTGGCCCATCTGGCTCTTTCCTCTTATTTATTGGTCCATATTTTCCAGGCTGTGATTTCCCTCTTGTGCTCTGCCCGGATTTCATCTCCCGATGATACCACGGGGCTTTTGCCCTGCAAGGGTCTAATTTGGTGCCCGGGATGCAGGCTTTCTTCCCTCGGATAAATATTGCCTTTCGGTCCTTCTGCGTCTCTCCCGCTCTCCCTCCCTCCCTTTAATTAGACTTCTTACTGCATGGAACAGTTTGCAGTTATATATGGAAAACAGCCTACACTTTCCCAGGAGCGGGGCATGTCGGGAAGGGAAACGGGAGCAGCCGGCGCGCTCTCCCTGGGAGCTCGTGTGTTTTTCCTATCGCAGACACGCTTTTCCCGGCTCTATTTTTTAACCCTTTGGAGCAGGGAGGGTGCCCACAACCCCCCCCGGTCACTCACTCATCCCCTTCGCCTGAAATTCCCCTCTCTGCTTGGACTTTTGAATGGGAAAGCATGGATTTGCGGTCCAGCGCCACGGGTACCTCCTAGTTGGGATTATGGGGGAAGTTATCCGGTGCCCAGCAGACCATCCATCCGGGATGTGATCCAGAGCAGGACTGCGCGGGAGCCCTTGGAGCTGGGTTGGTCGGGAGCTGTGGGTGCTGGATCTGGGACACCCATCCTGTCCCCCTTCCTCGTGTGGTGAGGGCAGTTGGAGGGATGCTTCCGTCCCCAGCCCTTTGCTGTGTCCTCATGGTTGGGATCTGCGCGTTGGGTTAACTCTGTCCTGGCTGGTATGGGGTGGCTGAACTCAATGGGGTTCCCCTGTAGAGCATCCCAGCTTTGGGGGACCTCTGCTCACCGCTGTGCTAAGCCACTGACGGTCCATGTGGTGTCAAACAAGGTGCTCCCCCTGCCTCAGTTTCCCTGTTGGAACAAGAAGATATTTCTTCGTTATTGCTGCTGTTTTGGGTTCTGCATTGGGGTTTTTCCTCTCTACCAAGCCAGGCGGGAGCAGCTCATTGCAGTGCTCCCACTGAGTTAGCGCTGTGCTCCCCCAGATGTCTTGGGGTGCCCGGAGACCCAAGGGCTCAACCTCTCCTCCAGCTTCCAGGAGAAGCTGATGCTTCTCCAAGCTGCTGCTGGGAGGAAGTGACTGGGCCTATTTTAAACCCCTGGGGATCTTCAGGGTAGGAATCCCCTGTCCCTGTGTAATACTGCTATAAATACCCCTGTACCCATGTGTCCTGCCTGGGTGCTGTTTGCTGGGGAGGCTCCTGGTGCTCTCTGGGTCGCTTCTTCCCTGCTGGTTTTCGCTGGATTTCAAGCTGAACCGGATGGAGAAAGGTGGGAGTTGGGATTGCCGGGATCTCCTCCCTGCTCAAGGCTGGGAGAGCGCTGATGCTGTGCTCAGTGTGGTGCTGTCCCATGTGTGTAAGGAGGAGGGATGTGTAGGGAGATGAGTCCCATTGGAGAGCATCTGCATCCGGTGCTGGGCTGACCCACCTGATGGTGGGAGCCAGGAGAAGCTGCATGGGGATGCGGTCCCAACTGCCCGTCCCAAGGGATCATCAGTGTCATCTCCCTCCTGCAGCAGGGTGCTGAGACCAGTGAGCATCCGGGTGTGCCATGAACTGGGAGGATCCAGGTTGGTCGGAGCGTGGGGCTGGGATGTGACTGTTGCTCAACAACCATTAGGTCAGTGGTGCTGCAAGAGGAGTTTGAGAGGCGGAGTCCCAGGGCTGGTTTGCTGCCTTATCTATCATCATCCCTATCTATCCTATCATCAAGTCCTGCTCTGCAGTCTTGAAGTCTGCTAAATCCCAACCCATTCCCTCTGTTCCTTTGGTCTTGCTCACTTGCTCTAGGCTGTAGACCCAGCACAAAGATAAGTGAGGGTTGTGTCTGTGGTGGGGCTGATGTGTTCCATGGGGGAAGCTGATGGGAGCTCCTTGCCCTGGACACCTCCACAGTGGGGCATTGCGAAACACACTGAAGGGAAAGGAAAGAGTGAAGAGTTGCCCAATGTGATACCTCATTGCCTGGTACCCACCGTGCTCCCGGTTGGGGTGTGAGGAACCTGTGAGAGGGAGAATGAATGAAGCCTGGTGCCAGGGTCCATCGCAGCCGCTGGTGTTGGGCAGGTGGGGATGCTTTGCCTCTCCAAGGGATGGAGGGCTGCAGGTATGTGCTGCTTGGGGTTTGCTCTCTGTGCTGCTGCATTCCTCCACCGCCTGTGCTACCTTGTAAAGCACAAAAGGATAATGAGAGGAGCGGGGCTGATTTAGTGCAGGCGCCGGGAGAGAAATACCAAAGCCTTAGATGGAAACATTCCCCTTGACAGCTCGCCTGGAGACTCCCTCCTTTCCCTTTCTTTTTCCACCTCCCTGGAATTCCTTGGTTGCTGCACCCTGTGGCTCAGGGAAGCCCCGGGGCTGAGGGCAGATTCCTGAGCCCCCAGCACCCACCAAGGCTCTGGCAGCTGGTGGCTTTTCCATGTGGATGCTAAAAGATGCAGTGGGTTTTGGGGGACTGCATCATGGATCGCTGTGTGATCCATGCCCCTTGCAGCTTGCCCTGTGTTCTCCTGCCTCCAGCCCCTTCCCTGCCTCTCACAACAGCTAATTGCTGCCCCAACAGTTTTCCTACCTTTGTTAAATGCTAGGACAAAATGGAGCTGTAATTAGTGGGCTGATGGCAGCTGCGTGTTCCCTGTGGAGTGGCCTGCAAGGAGAGATGCTCTCTTGGAGGAGCTTGCCTTTGCCTGCCGTCCACTGGTGCTTTCCACAAAGCCTTGGTCCCCGGTGCATGGCCCAGAGCTACCATGTGCCTTTTGGTCCCCAAACCCTGGTAACAGAGGAGGAGGATGGTATAACTCTGCTTGGGTAGGGTGATGCTCTGGTTTCTTCCTCTTCCATAGAATCATGGAATGGTTTGGGTTGGAAGGGACCTCAAAGCTCCTTCAGTTCCAACCCCTGCCATGGGCAGGGGCACCTTCCACTGGAGCAGGTTCTGCTCTAAGGTCTCCCCAGAGCCTTATCTTCTCCAGGCTGAACCCCGCAGCTCTCTTATCCTGTCACCCTCGTGCTGATGTTCATGCTTGGTGATAACCAAACCCATCCCAGCGAGGTGTTGGGGACCTGAGGGCTGACTTGTCCCCTTGCCTGTGTCTCTTTGTGCCACACAGCCCTGGTGTTCGCTCTGCGGGAAGCGTGTTCCTCAGCACAAGGTGTAGGAGAACTACTGCTGCTCTGCTGCTCATGGGCTGTGGTGACGGTGCCATCGGGGCCAGCAGCTCCGAGCCTGCCACCGCGTGTGATGGCATCACCCGCTGCCTGCAGGAACCTGGTGGGTTCTGTGTGTCCCCACTCGCTGGGGCTGTGTAGGACTCAGCACCATGCGGGAGCCGGGGACTGGGACTCGAGGTTGTGCCAGAGGCGATGGTGGGTTCCCCCCATGCGGATGCAGGAGGAGGAGATGCTGCCTTTCCCCAGGCGTTAGAGTGGGAGAAGCCTTGAGCTGCTCCTGGCCCTGCAGCACGCTTGCACTGGGGTTGGTGTCTGTGGGTGCAGCATCAGCTCTGCGCTGTGCTCTGTGACTTGGTTACCCCTGGGTTGCCACCAGCACTTCCTGGGTGTTTCCAGCTCCTTTACCACCTCCAGTGCATGTTTAGTCCCCCTGACTCTTGTAAGATGAAGGCTGAGAGATTCTTCCCCTTCGCTGCGAGGAGGATTGCTCAGAGAATGGAAGGGAGATGCCCAGAGAAGCTGTGGCTGCCCCATCCCTGGCAGTGTTCAAGGCCAGGTTGGACACAGGGGCTTGGAGCAAGCTGCTCTATGGAAGGTGTCCCTGCCCGTGGCAGGGTTGGAGCTGGAGGAGCTTTAAGGTCCCTTCCAACCCAAACCAGGCTGGGACCCAAGGGTGTTGTGATCACTGGGGTCTCCCCCGCCCCAAGGCTCTCCTGCATCCATGGAGCATCCTGTGGTTGGTGTCGCTGGGGGGGGGTTTCCCACTGGTGGGTGCTGGGGTGGCCCCATTGGGAAGGGAAATGTCCCTGGGGCAGCCCCAGTCCGCTGCTGGGGTGGAGGAAGGAAGCAGATGCTGCAGTGGGAGGAGGAGGTAACGTCCTGTGGGTGATGCAGGTGCCTGCCCAGGGCTGGGCCCTGTCTGGTCTCGGTACCCAGGGCCTGCAGGAAGGAGCACAGGAAGGAGGATGCTTGTGTTGCAGGGAGAAGGGGCTCAGATCCGGCTCCCTCGTGCTGCTGGTGCAGGAGGCTTTGAGCACTGTTTGGGGTGTTGCAGCCTGGCTTTGCCTTTTCCACCCTGTCCTGCTTGGGGCATGGCCCTGCTCTGTGGTGTCAGCGTGGAAGGTGCAGGTTCCCACCCCGCAACCTGCTCTGACATCCGTGATCCTGTGCCTCCTCCTTGGATGCGGGCGAGCACTGGTGGAAGCACAGCCTCTCTGTTGGAGCTTTTCATTTCCAAAGGGAAAAATCTTAAACCCAGGCCAGGAATGGGGAATTTTGGGGGGTTGGGTGGTTTTTTTCCCTCCCTGCTTGGCAACATAAGCTGCTTCCCTGACAGCTTTACATTGAGTTTACCATGGCAACCTACAGCAGCCCAACGTCTCCAATGCCCCGTCCCTGAAGTGGGAGAGGAGATGAGCCCTGGTGGGTGCTGCTGGGGGGCTGAGAGTGAGGGGTACCAAATAGGGTGGTGTCTTGTCCTGCAGGAGCCAGGCACATGCTTGGGGAATGGGATAAACTATGCTCCACGTGGCCTGAGGGTTGCTCAATGGGCCTGATCCTGCCTGGCGAGCGGGTGGGATTTGTGGCTCTGGGCAGGGGATGTGGTGGCTGGTGTTGCTCTTCGTCAGCATGGTGCTTTCTGCCCTGGATGGTGGGAGATGTCCAGGCTGGAGCGCGATGCAGGAGGAGCTGAGGTGTGAATTTCCCTCTCCTCCGTGGGTATAAAACCCAGCAGAGCTTGCTGAGGGCTTGCTCCATCGCTGCTGCTGTGCTGGGGTGGGCAGGGTGGTGTTCACCATGGGTCTGTGCTGAGCCAACGGGATTCATGCCCTTTCCTACTGCCCCAGTGCTCAGGCAGCATCTACAGCCTGCTGGGTGCTGGGTGCTGGTGCCATGGGCTGTGCCACGCAGCCTGGCGTGGCTGGAGGTGTCGCATGTGGCATGGTTTAGATACCCCTTGTCCCTCCGTGCATCCCGCTTTCCTCTCCTTCGTGCTTCATCCTTGTGTCCTGCTCCGAGGGCTGCTCCGGTGCCAGCCTGTGGCTGCCTTCCCAGCCAGGACAAGGTCTAATGTGGCTGTTTATTATTCCGGGCAGGTTTGTCTGCAGCACCACTCTGCTCCTCGCCAGCCATTGCTCCTTCCCGGAGCGTTCCTGCTCCTTCCCCCGGCCCATAGGTCGGGAGCATCCGTGTTCTTCATGGTGCTGCCCCCAAACTGCTCCTGGTCTGCAGCCACCCTTGTCCTGCTCGGGGATGCTCTTTGGGGGGTGATAATGCATCACTTGGGGGTCCCATGCGGCCATTCCCACACAGGGCAGAGAGGCTTCTCATGGGTGCTCCCCTCTGGGCTGTGTTTTCTTGCCCTGATTCCCAAGGGACCCTCAGAGGGGACCCTTCTGCCTCTCCAGTGCCTGGGGGCTCTGGGACTGAGTTACTGGAGTTGGGGACAGGTTGCTGGATGCTGTTGGAGTCATCAGGAACTCGTTGGAGCGTTGGTTGTTAGGGAAGGCTGAGTGCAGTGCCCTGATTGCCTGGGATGGATGCTTCCAGCCGGTCCTGTGGATCAGGAGCAGGTCTCTGGCCTGGTTGGTGCTCTGACACCAAATGGGGCTGGAGGAGGATGCTCAGAGCAGACAACAGGAGCTTTCCTCCACCATGATCCCTCCTCTGTTCAGTGAGAGCCCCTAGGGCTGACGCTGCTGGAGGGGCTGGGCATGGGCTGCTGATGATCGGTGCCCCTGAGCTCCTCCAGGGCTAATTATGGACTAGGCTGTACAGTGTTAATTAACTGTCTTTGTCTTAACCTCTAAGCTCTCATCAGAACTTGTTGGTTGCTATGAAAGAGGAGGAAAATGAGTGTGTTGAGGTGAGGGGAATTAGCTTTTACTCCTAATCAGCAGGAGTCTGTTTAATTGGACCTGTCATCTCCTGCCCCCCGCTGCCAGCAGCTTCGTGCCTCTAAAACATAGATGAGCTCAGCTCCATGAGGAGCCATGGGGTGACCGGGATGGGCATGGTCAGGGATGCTAGTGAGCTCTGCTTTATGGGGCAGCAGCAATGCTCTGCCCAAGGGTGCACCTTTGGGTGCCCCAGGACCTGCAATGCACTGGGGGGAGCATGTGCCTGTGCTCCCCATCCCTTTGCTGCCTGCAGTTAGTGGATAGGGCCCTCCTGCCATTGGAATCATTGATGTCCCTGAGGTTCGGTTGGTGCCTGCTGCCTGCTGATAACACCAAGAGCCGCCCTGGGTGTTGCTGGTGGGGTTGGAGCTCCCAGGGACCAGGGTGTGCAGGGAGGGGGTTACAAAGCTGGTGCGATCAGGGCTGGAATTGGGGGCATTTGTTGCAGGGTGCTGTTGGGATGGTCCCGTCATGGTCTGATACCTGTCTGGTGAGTTTAGGATGGCGCGTGCTCCTGGGAAGCAGCAATGGATGTTTTCCCTCTTCCTTCCCGTCTCCTCTGTCCGCTTGCTCTGATGCCTCTGATCCTGCCTCGGTGCTGATGCTGCCTCAGTGACCGTTCCCCTTTTGTTATTCATTTATATCGCTCTAGGAAAGGTTTCATTTTCTCTCCATAAAGAGCCTCCCTTGCAGGCTCTTTGCCTCTGTAGTGCTGCAGAGGTGTCTGGGAGCATTGCTGCTGCCATCTGAGCTTCCATCAGAGAAAGCCTTTTCTTTACCCCTCTGACCAGAGCAGCTCCCCCTCCAGTGGACACCTTCCATAGAGCAGCTTGCTCCAAGCCACTGTGTCCAACCTGGCCTTGAACACTGCCAGGGATGGGGCAGCCACAGCTTCTCTGGGCACCCTGTGCCAGTGCCTCAGCACTCTCACAGGGAACAACTGCCTAAGAGCTCATCTCAGTCTCCCCTCTGGCAGGTTAAAGCCATTCCCTTGTCCTGTCCCTCCATCCCTTGTCCAAAGCCCCTCTCCAGGTTTCCTGGAGCCCCTTTAGGCACTGGAGCTGCTCTAAGGTCTCCCCTTCAGGAGCCTTCTCTTCTCCATCTGCCCCAGCCCAGCTCTCTCAGCCTGGCTCCAGAGCAGAGCTGCTCCAGCCCTCGAAGCATCCCCATGGCCTCCTTTGGATTCGCTCCAAGAGCTCCACATCCTAATATTCGCATCATAAAACCCTTTAGGTTGGAAAAGACCTCTATGAAACCGTTGTGTCCCCTGTTAACCCAGCAGGTTTTAGCAGCTTCCCTGCTTCCTGCCGAATGATTCCACTGATGGAAGGTCTGGGTGCTGCGAGCCCCATCCTGTTGATGCCGTCTCTCGGGATGCTCTCTCCTACCTGCCAGCGCTGCGGTGATCCGGTGCTCCTGGGCCAGCAGCCCACGCAGGAAGCAGCTGTTTTCCACTGCCGAGGTGTATTTTTAACCCCCAGTGAATGGGAGCGTTTCTGTGTGCCGGGCAGCCGGGCTTGAGTGAAGAACCACCTGGGAGCTCTTCCTGCCCGGCCCCTGCGCTGCCGATGGTTTTCCCTGCACCGTGGCCGAGTGCATCTCAAACACCCCACAGAGCCCATGCCGAGCCTGTCCCAGCTCCCTCCCAGCCCAACTCCTGCTCATCCAGGTTCTATGGTGACCCCCGGGGCTGGATGACCATAAAGGTGCCTCTAAACCACATTCCTCCTGGTGGATGCCCATCCTTGGGTACCGCTCCATCCCGTGTGTTTATTAGGAGGCCTTCCAATGCTGATATTTTTGTTTCCCATTCCTTGTTTTTGCAGCTCCAGTTGCTGTGGTATCCAGGGAGCCCTCCTCCTTCTGCAGGAGATGCACGCTGGTCGTTGCTAAGGTCGCCTCCGCGGTAACATGCACATCCTGTTTACACCTTTATCCGGAGAAGTTGGGCTCGGATAGAGGCACCCGCTTCACCCGGGCGGCCCCCAGGGAAGGGGCCATCCCGAGCATCCCCTCAACAGAGCCTCGAAGGAAGGTGCTGCAGGAGCCACCAGCCGCAAGATGACGAACAACGTGGCCGACCACCACCCCGGCAACTCGGTTGCTGAAGGCAACCATGAGGGGGACTTTGGTTGCTCCATGGTGGAGCTCAGGAACCTCATGGAGCTGAGGAGCGCCGAGGCGGTCGCCCGGCTCAATGACTCCTATGGCAGTGTGCAGAATGTCTGCAAGAGGTTGAAGACGTCGCCAGTTGAAGGTAAGCGGCTGCCCTGTGCCGAGGGACCACTTGCTTGGGTGCCTCTGGGATGGAGCCGGTGGCTCAAACAGTGCGGTCCCATCCCAAGCCTTGTGGGAGATGGAGATGGCTCCCTGCAGCTCAATGGAATGATCGCTTAAGGTAGAGAAGGAGGTAAAAGAAGAGAAGCATCTTCCCTAGGGATCCCCTGGGAGCATGGAGCGGAGGTGGGATGCAGGCAGGGGTGAGGAGCTGATGGGGCATAAGAGAGGTGTGTGGGAGCTCCTCTCTGCTGCTGCCCCCCAGGTCAATACCAGCCGTTCCCCTGTATAATAACTTAGTGCTAATGGAGGGCTGTGTGCGGTGGGGCTGAAGGAGCGTGTGAAGGTAGGAGGGGCTGTGTAGAGCTCATCACCCCTTACCAGTGATCAGGGGCCAGGCACTGGGTGGCTGTGGGTGTCTTTGCACCCCTTCCTTGGCATTAAAAGAGGAGAGGAGAGCCCCTGCTTACCTGGGCTTGGAAACAGGATGCGGCCCCACGGCGCTGTGTGGGCTGGGGGCTGTGGCTGTGCCTCAGCGCTGAGAACTCGGTGTTATTCTTAGTGCTGTAAGGTGGGGATTAGCGTGTTTCCCAGCTGTGAGCAGGACCGGGAAGGAGAGACAATATCGGGATGTCATTAGAGAAGGGGGGAGAGTCCCGGTGGAAATACCAAGTCCAGGTCGCAAAACAATGTGCTTGGCCTTGCCAAAGTGGGAGCGGGATCCTTGGGGGTGGGAGGAGAGGGGAGGGAAGGGAAAGGACCCAAAAGGCTTGGCCATGGTCCTGTGGCAGGGCTGCTCCTGGATCCGGGCGCTGCTTCCACGCACTGATGGGCGTTGCTGTATGTGGTACCCGCAGCGTATCCCTGCCTCTGGAGCTTCGCTGTGTGTCCCAAATGCCATCCTGTTGAGCACTGAGAGCAAAGAAAGGCTATTTCCTATGAGCTGGGATTTTTAGGAAGGGATTTTTAGGCCTGAGTCACCTCCGTCTGATCCCATTGGAGTGAGGTGTTTGGCTCCTGTTGTGCCAGGGTTGTCTCTGTGCTGTGACACCCAGGGAAACCCCAGCAGGTTGGAAGCTGCAGGCTGGAGCATGTCCCTGCCTCGATGCATCCCTGGGGAAATAGGGAGTGGGATCCACCAGCTCTGGAGAGCTTGGGGTGCGTGTGCAGGTGGGATGCCCCAGCTGGGGTTTAAAGGAAGGTATGGAATATGGGGAACACCAGCCACATCCTGGCATGTGCAGTGTGGGATCTGTGTGTGAATTCCCCCTGGGAAGTCATAGAATCAAGAGAACCATGGAATGGTTTGGGTTGGAAGGGACCTTAAAGCTCATCCATTTCCACGGGCAGGGACACCTTCCACTAGAGCAGCTTGCTCCAAGCCCCATCCGACCTGGCCTTGAACACCGCCAGGGATGGGGCAGCCACAGCTTCTCTGTGCCAGGCCCTTGGATCTCCACACACCAGTGCATGGGCAGCTCAGTGAGTCACCGGTGAGAGCGTCCTCATCTCCTTTCCCTGGTCTCTGTGGGGTGACAGTGTCAGCAGATGCTGCCCTGACTCACCCGCTGGCAGCGGCAGCTCCAGGGGCTGCTGCCTCCTCCTGGAGCAAGGGAGAAGATGGATCAGAGTGAAGGTTTTGCCACCCAAAAGCAGCTTTCCCAGCCTGCAGGGTCTCTGATGCGGGGGCATGTTCTCCTGCTGTCCCTTGTGGCCTCCGTCCAAAGCTTCCCATCCACCTCCCCACTAACCAGGTCCCCCCAGGCACTGCAGTGGCCCCGGTTGAGATGGATTTGCTGGCAACCTGGTGCCCATGGCATCTGCTCTTTGCAACAGACACAGTGGAAGCCCCAGCACCTCCCAAACTGCCCCAGGAGGGTGTGGGAGCTCTGGGGTCATGCCCATGGATGGGACATAGGCTTCGGAAGGAGCCATGTGCGCAACCTTCCATGCCCTGTGGCAGCATCCCACATCCTCGTGCGGGTACACATGTGTGCCCAGCGCACGAGGTGCCTCCCCAGCCCCGGCGTGAGTCAACCCGCAGCAGTTAGCCACATTTTCCATCCATCCGGCTGCAGACGCTGGGATGGGTGGGAATGGGGCTGGGAGATCCCAGGATCCCGCTGCCTCCTCATGGCTGGGTGGGGACCGGGGCGCTGCTCCAGTGCATCCCCTCCCTGCAGCCGGGATGTAGTTGCAGCAGAAAGGGGGGTGCATGGAAGGGGAAAGGGATTCATCCGGATGCTTCCTTCCGGATGGGATGGCAGAGTTGTCCCAAGCAGGAGGCATTGGTCCTCCCGGGAGGGCATCGCTGCCAGGCTGCTCCAGGCACACGGATGCATCCAGGGCCTGTGTTGCGGCCGCCTGCCTGATGCATCTCGGGAGCTGGCAGCAGCCCCATGGACCATCTTAAGGTGGAGAGAGCTGGGGGGGCTCAGTGCAGGGCTTGGTTAAGGTGGTGCTGGGCAAGGGGGGTGCTGTTCTTACCTGGGACCCCATCGGCTTTTTAATGGCTTTTGAATGCAGGGGATGACCAGGACAAACTGCCTCCAGTTGCTGGCCCATGCCCTGGGATGGGAAGGCTCCTGTGCCCCCCTTTTGCCCCCTTTTTTCCCCCCTCTTGCACCACATCCATGGTGCTTGGCTGAGCTTGAGGTCTCTCCTGCTGCACCGCATCAGTCTCCAGAGTGGCTGCTCCTTGGAGCTGGCAGAAGAGTGAAGGCTGCTTAGCCCCCCCCTTTAGCCCCCCCCTTTAGCCCCCCCCTTTAGCCCCCCCCTTTAGCCCCCCCCTTTAGCCCCCCCCTTTAGCCCCCCCCTTTAGCCCCCCCCTTTAGCCATGTCCATGGAGCTTGGCTGAGCTCGGAGACTCTCCCGCTGCGCCGGGCCGGTCTCCGGAGCGGCGGCTGCTTGGATCTGGCAGGAGAAGAGGGATCAGGTGGCTCCGGCAGCTCCGGTGCCAGATTTACGGCTAATTTGATGCCGCCTGTAAACAAGGCGGGCAGTGCCAACTGGCATTAACTGGCACTCGGGCTCTTGGTGCGGCTGCAGCACCAGGGAGAGGCGGCTCATCCTGTCCTCCCCGGTCCCTGCGTGCTCCCTGCCCCATAGGGGACAGGAGCCAAGCCCTGCATCCCCTCTGCCTGCTCCCCATGCCCCTGTGCAGGCAGGGAGCTGCTCCTCGCCATGAGGGGTTTGTTCCCATCTCCATCTCTCCCCTCTCCAGGCTTGTCTGGGAACCCGACCGACCTGGAGAAGAGGCGGCAGGTCTTTGGGCAGAACTTCATTCCTCCCAAAAAGGCCAAGACGTTCCTGCAGTTAGTGTGGGAAGCGCTCCAGGATGTCACGCTCATCATCTTGGAAATCGCAGCCATAGTCTCCTTGGGCCTGTCCTTCTACCACCCACCGGGTGGTGACAATGAACGTGAGTCCCCTGTAGTGGTGGTGGGACTGGGGGGGGACCTGCTTCGGCTCCCGTGCAGGAGCAGGGCTTTGGGATGGATGCTGTCTCTGGAAGGCCACCATGTGGGTCACTGTAGTGCAGATGAAGGTGGGAACTGCTTCTGCTCATCCTTGGGATCCTCGGTGTGGTCTCATCCAGGCACCTCCACTGATGGATGTGTCTGGGCACAGCTGGCACCATGGCACAGCTCGGAGCTATTCCTTGCTGCTCTCCCAAAAGATGCTCAGAGACCAAGAGTCCATCTGGTCCAGTGGCTTCCCAGGTCCATGGAGCTTCCCTTTTGCTTTGGACATGGAGGGACAGCGCTGACTGTCCCCTGGTAGCTCCAACTGCGACACCCCACGTGTGGTTGGGCAATGGTGTTGGATAAGTTTCTCCTTCCCAGTGCTGGAGGAGCTGAGCAGGAGCAGGGATCTGGAGGTGCAGGGAGATGGTGACTCACTCAAGAGTCAGGGAGCAGAGGGAGGGCTTGGTGCTCCAACTGGGAATAGAAGCCAGTTGTCCTGGTTCTTTCAGCCCAACCCCTGCCAAAAATGAGAAGTAGAAAGAAGAGGAGAAAACTGAAAGGAATCAAATGCCTCCAGGGATGTAAAAACGCTCTGCTGAGAGCAGAGGAAGCCCTTGGAGCAGCTCAGGGAGGAGTAATTACCTCTATTCATGTGTTACTCAGTGGGGAGCGGGTACAAACAGGGTTTCTCCTCCGCCTGCAGTGTGTGGCCAGTCTGCGGGTGGCGTGGAGGACGAGGGCGAGTCGCAGGCCGGCTGGATCGAGGGGGCAGCGATCCTGTTCTCAGTGATCATCGTGGTGCTGGTGACTGCTTTCAATGACTGGAGCAAGGAGAAGCAGTTCCGGGGCCTCCAGAGCCGCATCGAGCAGGAGCAGAAGTTCACGGTCATTCGCAAGGGGCAGGTGATCCAGATCCCGGTGGCAGAGATCGTGGTGGGAGACATCGCGCAGATCAAGTACGGTGAGTGGGGATGGACGGGGGCTGCCCCTCTGCTTCGGAGCCTGGTGCTTCCTCCTCTGCTTTGCCGGCCCTTTTGCCTTGAGGGTAAACGTTGCCTCCTCCAGTGGTTCTGTTCTGCAGCATCCCATGGCCAGGAGCAATGGGAGATGCTTCTGGGGAGGTGATGGAGCTCTGCTTGCCTTGCTGGAGCTAAGCCAGGCTCTGCACACAACGTTGGGTTGCTTTAGTGACCTGTTGGTCTCAAAAAGGATTCCTGTCCTTGTTGGTGAACCACTCCTTAGGAAGGAGACATAGCCCTTGGGCTAAACTACGTCCTGCTCCTTGCTTACCAGGGGGAATGCTCACCCCATGCAATTCCTGGCAGGAAGGAGGTTGATCTAACACACTCTTCGTTTTCACACAGAGCTTTTTGCTTTTGCCTTCCTTGGCTGGTGTAGTGGGTAGCAGTTTGGATGTATCGGGAGGCTTTGGGCTGTTGACTCAGTAAAACCAGACGGGAGAAGCACTGATTGAGCAGAAGTCCTCCCAGCAAATGCTTTCCTACATCAGTGAAGATTTTGGACCTATTGAATATCATCTTATAATAGCCATCTGTCTTAGAATACCCATCTGCTGCTTCTCCCCTCTCGAGATTTGGTCTGAGACTGAATTCTGAGTCCTTTTGCTGATACACAGAGCATCCTCCCACACTGGGGTGGGCAGGGTGAGCTGTGCTGACCCCCTCTCTGCTCCTGTCCTAGGTGATCTCTTGCCAGCAGATGGGATCCTGATCCAGGGCAATGACCTGAAAATAGATGAGAGCTCCCTGACCGGGGAGTCAGACCAGGTGAAGAAATCCCTGGAAAAAGACCCCATGCTGCTCTCAGGTGAGGAACCGCGATGGGTTTGTGCTGGGTTCGGGAGGAGATGGGATGTGGTGCTGGTGTCCTGTCTCACCGTGGCCTCCCTTCTGTGCCAGGTACCCATGTGATGGAGGGCTCTGGCAGGATGGTGGTGACTGCTGTGGGTATCAACTCCCAGACAGGAATCATCTTCACTCTTCTGGGTGCAGGAGAAGGAGATGAGGAGAAGAAGGTGAAGAAAGGTAAGATGATCCATTGAACCTGCCTCTTCCCTCCTTTTGCCTTTCTCCCTTTCCTGGGAAGCAGCCACCGGTGTGTGACAGGCTGCCCCCACCTCTGTGGGGTGCGTGTTAGTGCCCATGGCCCAGGCAGGTACGGTGAGCTCTGGAGGTGCAGGGGGATCCCTCCCTGCTCCCTGAGGAAAGCCTCCGGGCACCCAGACCTCGGCTCCTTTGGACACGGCTCCAACTGTCTCTTCTCCAGCAGCCTCAGCCTGGAGCTGGGGGATGTGGGGGGGGTCAATGCTCAGAGGGAGAAGTGGCCGATAGCGATGCCCCACGGTGCTCATTGGCAGCCTTGGTGGGAAGGTGAGTGCTGGTTGTCCATAGGGTGATAGAAACCCGTCCAGAACCTTCAGACGACCTCTGCTGGCATCCCTGAGCTCCCAGGTGATGGAGGCAAGAGGGGAAGGAGGGTTGGGGAGCAGCCAGGCAGGCTGAGGTGTGTCTCCTTGTGTTGGGACTTGATGCCTTGGTGCTCACATCTCGCTGCTTATTCCCCTGCTCTGTGCCACCTTTAAAGCCAGCATCAGCACAAGCCAGGCTTGGGAAGCTCCTGCCCTCCCCTGTGTCACTGTGCTCACTGGGAGCAGCCATGAGGTGCAGGGGGCTGGCAGGAGGGAGCTGCTGGCGGCAGCAGCAGGGAGCCCTTCCCGGGATGTGATGCCAGGCAGGAGGAAGCTTCCTGAGCCTCTCCTGGCAGCCAGATCCGCCCCAGGCTGTGTCTGTGCTGGGTTCCTGCGGCAGTGCTCCAGGCTGGGCAGCTGCCTCCCATCACTGGCACTGGGAGCTGAGGAGCTCTTGGGGTTTATCTGCCAGCTTGGAGGTGGGAGTAAGGGATGAGATGTAGGAATGGTGCTGGCGTGGGAACAGAGGCACAGTGCTTTCTCAGCCTTTGAGCTCTGTCGCTCAGCCCCACAGCAAACCAGCTCTGTGCCTTGCAGCCCTCGACTGGGGGGTGACGTGGGGCAGGGGCTTCACCAGCTTGTCCCCTTCATGGTGCCAAGGGATGATGGGGAGAAGGGGTGTGAACCCCTTGTCACTCCAGGCTTGCTTCAACTGCAGCAGCCCCACGTTGCCTAGAGGCACACTGGGGACCCCCTTGCCCATCGCAGATGTGGGGGGTAAAGCCCCTCGCTAGGGGCGTAGTGCTGTCCACGGCAGGGGACAAGTCTGTGCCTCCTGTGTGGATCCGCTCACGCCCACAGCAGCGGGAGGTAGGGAGCACAGTGCCCGGCACGTGCTGCATGAGAACAAGCTCTGCTCTGTGGTTCCCTCTCCCCGAGGGTCTGAGACACCACTGGGCACCCTTGGAAGCACTGATGAGGGTCGCAGGAGGTGCTTTGCAGGTGGGGAAGCCTGAAGCCTTGGGGATGGGGTGCCTAAGGGGGCAGTCTAAGGGTGCCACGAGCTATGGACCGAGTGTGGTGCCAGCAGAGAGCTGAGCCCTGTGTATGGATCCCACCGGAGCGTGTGCGGCCCCTCGGAGCAGGGCTGGCCCCGGGCTGTCCCAGCAGTCAGATGATGACCGTGGGTCCATGTGCTGAGCCCTCCACCCTTTCTCTCTTTGAACAGGTAAAAAAACCGGAGCCCCCGAAAATCGCAACAAAGGTAACCAGCCTCTCCATCCTTTGAACCAGCACCACACTAACTACTGAGCATTCCTCCTTCCTTCCTTCCTTCCTTCTTCTCATCAGTCTGTGCTCTTTGCTGCTCCGGCGGGACTCTCGCCTCGTTGTCCTGGGAGAGGGTGCAGTGGTCCCGTGGCTGGTGGCCCCAGCACAGTGCCCTCTGGCACCCACCATAGGGCTGTGTGTAGCTGGGATGGGGCTGGCCAGCTTTCCCCATGGCCATGTTGCCCTGCATAGGGCAAAGCTCTTGTGCAGGAAGGACAGGGCTCTTCCAGCAGCCTGGACCACCGACAGAGCATCCCTTTATTATCCATGTCGACATGAGCCTGACAGTGCCCCTCAGAAGCTGTCCCTTTGCAGGGTTTGTGTTTGGGGAGAGATGTGGGTCCCCTCCTGCTGTTTGTGGGGTGACGTCCCATGGGGCCTGGCCAACGTGACGGTTGTACCCTCTCCTCCCATGGCCTCGACTCCGTGAGCGTCTCCTCGCCAGTGTTTCTCACACTGTTCTTTGCAGGCTGTGGAGGAAGCCCATTCCTGCACCTCTCTCTCCACCTCTCTCTTTCTTTCTCTCTCCTCTCAGCAGTTTGAGTTTCCCTCCTTCCCGTCAGACTGTGTCCGGGTGCTTGTTCTGTCCGTGTCGGGTCTGTTGTAACCGTGGAGGTGTCCGATGTGGAGCTGCTGGGAGCTACGGGGTGTCTCAAGCAGCAGCAGCCAGGAGGGGGACAGGTCCTGGGGTGCCTTCAGGCAGCTTCTGGGGGGGGTTCCCACCCTCTTCCCATCCCTCTCCAAAACTTCCAGCTGAGCTGGGTCTCCTGGTGCAGGCCTTCAGCTGCACTAGACCATGATAGCCACTGAAAGCCCGGCTGTCCCGGGTCCTAAAGATGTGATGGATGGCTCAGGGCTGGCATCCAAGGAGCTGGCTCACTCCTCTTCAATCTCCATCCCAATGGCTAACTGTCCCCCTCCATCTCACCCGCTCGGTCACTCCTCTGCCAGGTGATTCCTGCTGAGCTGCCCACAGCGCACTGCACAGGTGGCACTGGGAGGGCCTGGGGATGCTCATCAGGAGACTGGGAGCACTGGGGACTCTCTGGGGTCAGCCCAAAAGGCTCCCCATCTGCTGCAGGGTGCAGAGCAGCTGTAGGGGAGGCTAGAAGAGACCTGCCTCCACCCCAGGCCCTGGCCAGAGGGCTCCTTGCAGTGCTGCCTTAGAGGTGTGACCAGTGCCAGTGTCAGCTCTGAGCATCCTTTATCCATAGGGCTGGGGTAGATAACAGAAAACTGCCCCATAGGGAAGTGGCAGGGCCCCGGGACAGGAGGTTTCCATGTGCTCGGATGCGTGTGTCGTCGGGAATGGTTCTTGTTCTGGGTTTTCTCTCTCTCACCACCATCTTTCTCAGTGGTGTCCCAGAGGTTTTCCTGGTCTCTCTCCTATTCACACGTGGTGTCTTGTTTTACCCTGGGCTGTAGCTAAAACTCAGGATGGTGTGGCCTTAGAGATCCAGCCCCTGAAGAGCCAGGAAGGGGTGGAAAATGAGGAGAAGGAGAAGAAGAAGGTGAAGGTGCCTAAGAAAGAGAAGTCTGTGCTGCAGGGGAAGCTCACACGCCTGGCAGTCCAGATCGGGAAGGCGGGTAAGTGGCCCTCCATGAGCTGTCCCCTTGCTGTCCCCTTGCCCTGCATCCCCTCACCTACTGCTCTGCCTCCTCTTCCCCCAGGGCTGATCATGTCAGCCATCACGGTCATCATCTTGGTGCTGTACTTCGTGATCGACACGTTTGGGGTGCAGCGGCGGCCCTGGCTGGCAGAGTGCACCCCCATTTACATCCAGTACTTCGTCAAGTTCTTCATCATCGGTGTCACTGTGTTGGTGGTGGCTGTGCCTGAAGGGCTCCCCTTGGCAGTCACCATCTCCTTGGCCTACTCTGTGAAGGTGAGACCATGGTGCAATGGGGTCACCATGGGTATGATGAGGGAATTCTGGCTTTGGGCTCTGACTTGCCTGGTTGTGGTGCCTGTTGCAGAAAATGATGAAGGACAACAACCTGGTGAGACACTTGGATGCATGTGAGACCATGGGCAATGCCACTGCCATCTGCTCGGACAAGACGGGCACGCTCACCATGAACCGCATGACGGTGGTGCAGGCTTATGTGGGGGATACCCACTACCGCCAGATTCCTGATCCTGAAGCCATTCTGCCCAAGGTCCTGGACCTCATTGTCAACGGTGTCTCCATCAACTCAGCTTACACATCCAAGATCCTGGTGAGCTGGAGAACCACCACCTTGCGTGCTGGTCTTCCCACCGCTCGCCGTCCCTGCAGCTCCCATCCTGCGGTATCCAGGTTTGGCATTGTGTTTCCTTTCCTTTCTCCTCTCCAGCCACCCGAGAAGGAAGGGGGGCTACCCCGGCAAGTGGGGAACAAGACCGAGTGTGCCCTGCTGGGTTTCGTGCTGGACCTGAAGCAGGATTACCAGGCTGTGCGGAACGAGGTGCCAGAGGAGAAGCTTTACAAGGTCTACACCTTCAACTCGGTGCGCAAGTCCATGAGCACGGTCCTGAAGAACAGCAGCGGCGGCTTCCGCATGTACAGCAAAGGAGCCTCCGAGATCATCCTCCGCAAGTAACCATCCTGCTTCAGCACACTGATCCTCTCGCCATCCCATGGGCTTTAGGCTCAGATGCACCACGGAGCTGTTTGGGGGGGCTGCAGGGTGAAGGGTGCCCAGTTCTGGAGCAGGGAGGTGCTGCTGTGCAATGTGTTTGGCTCTTATAGGGTGACTTTGGTAAAGGGATGGGGAACCTGGGTGACCGGGGGAGCAGATGCTGGCAGCATGTGCTCCTCCCTCACCCTCCGTCCCGCTCCTGTGTTAGGTGCACCAAGATCCTGGACAAGAACGGCGACCCCCGGGTGTTCAAGGTGAAGGACCGGGATGAGATGGTGAAGAAGGTGATTGAGCCCATGGCCTGCCACGGGCTGCGCACCATCTGCCTGGCATTCCGGGACTTCCCTGCCGACGCCGAGCCCGACTGGGACAGCGAGAGCGAGATCCTGTCTGACCTCACCTGCATTGCTGTGGTGGGGATAGAGGACCCTGTGCGGCCAGAGGTACCGAGCCCAGCTCTGCCCTGGCTCTTCTGCATCCATCTCTGAAGTACCTCATGCTACCAGCTCCATCCTGCAGGCATTTCTCTCCCCTACCCTCACAGAATGACCTGGTGGCAGGGTGTTTCTGCCCACTCTTTCCCCCCCAGTTGATAACAGGGGTCTGTGGATTAGGGTTCTCCATCAGTTGAAAGGTGCAGAAAGGCACCGTGCAGGGGTGATGGGGATTTTGGAGAGGAACAGGGCTGTTGCAGCTGGTTCCTCCCTCACAGCTCTGCCTCTGCCGGGGCAGGCAGCTGGGCTAATGCAATAAGCCCTCCAATACCTGCCTCCTGATTACATTTTGGAGCTTGCCCCCATGCTCCTGCCTTGCGTGCATCTTTCCTGATTAGATGTTCAAGTATCTGGGGCTGGGAATTGCATGACAGATGCCCCGTCTGCACTGGCTCTGGAGGCCACTGATTCAATTTGCTAATTTCTCACTAATATCCTCTTCCCCCACTGCTCTGTAATGGCTAAATCCATTAGTGCTGCTGGAGCGGGGTGGCTGAAGTGCCCCCGTTCTGATAGATCTCCTGGCCAAGGCCTGGCGCCCACCACTGCAGCGTGATGGGGGAAAGCAGCGAGGTTGCCTTCCCCTTTGGGGCTGGAAGTTCTCATGTTGTGTGTGCTGGGGGAGCTGCTCTGGACACGCACATGAGGCTGGGAGCGGGGCAGGCATCTTCTCCAGTGGTGGCTTTTCCTTGATGCTTATGCTGATAGAGGGGGATTTGTTGGTTCAGCATCTTGTCCCCAGTGTGAGCACTGAGCTCTGGATGGATGCAGGTTCCTGACCCCACCAGGGCCCTTTCCAGGTCCTTTTAGGGAGGAGGGGAGAGGAGCTACCTGTTTCCCGGGATACCCCAAGCATCCAGACCCATCTCTCCTTGTCCCCCAGGTGCCAGATGCCATCCTGAAGTGCCAGCGTGCCGGCATCACTGTCCGGATGGTGACTGGGGACAACATCAACACTGCCCGTGCCATTGCCACTAAGTGTGGCATCCTGCTGCCAGGGGAAGACTTCTTGTGCCTGGAGGGGAAGGAGTTCAACCGGCTCATCCGCAACGAGAAGGGAGAGGTGGGAGAGCAGCCCGGGGCCCGCTCTGTGGGGGGTGTGGGATTTCCTCTTATCTATGGATAAATGCAGCTGGTCCCTCTGCTTGCTGGGATCTTCACCCCGTGCAGCTGTGCTGTCTGCGTGCTTGGAGGTGGAGGCTCTGTCTTGTCATAGCATCATAGAATGGTTTGGATTGGAAAGGAGCTTAAGATCATCCAGTTCCAGCGCCCTGCCATGGGCAGGGATGCCTCACACTAGACCACGTCACCCAAGGCTCTGTCCAGCCTGGCCGTGAACACTGCCAGGGATGAAGCGTTTGCCGCTTTGGGTAGCCTGTGCCAGGGGCTCTCCACCCTCACAGTAAAGAACTTCTTCCTTATCTCCAACCTGAACTTCCCCTGTTTCAGTTTCAACCCATCACCCCTTGTCCTATTGCTACAGTCCCTGATGAAGAGTCCCTCTCCAGCATCCTTGTAGCCCCCTTCAGACACTGGAAGCTGCTCTGAGGTCCATCCTCGTGGCCTCCTCTGGACTTGCTCCAACAGCTCCATGTCCTTACATGAGGCCACCAGAGCTGCACACAGTGCTGCAAGTGGGGCAGAAGGTTCCAGGGGGGCTCCTGCCCTTTCTCACGCCTGCTTTGTCCTGCAGGTGGAACAGGAGCAGTTGGACAAGATCTGGCCCAAGCTGCGTGTGCTGGCGCGCTCCTCCCCGACAGATAAGCACACGCTGGTGAAAGGTGAGCTGCTGCCTCCCAGTGTCTCATCCTGCTCTGCACGGGGGCTTTTGCAGCCTGGACCCTGCCCTTGGGGCTTATTTTCCTCTCAACTGCTTGTCGCTGTTCCAGGAATCATCGACAGCACCATTGGTGACCAGAGGCAGGTGGTGGCTGTGACTGGGGACGGGACCAATGATGGCCCAGCTCTGAAGAAAGCGGATGTTGGGTTTGCCATGGTATGGATGGGCAGTGAGTTTCCCGCTCTCTTTGGGTGCAGAACTAATGGCACACTTGGTTTTTCTCATCTGTCTGCATTAGTGAAATTCTTCCAAAGCAATGGGATGGCTTCAAAAGGGAAAAAAGGAAACTTTTATTTGGAGGTTTGGTTTAATTCTTATTAAATTCAAAGCAGAAGAGTGATGGGAGGCAATCACTGGGACTCTGCCTTATGGCTGGGCTCCTCTGTCCCAGCTGCAGGGGCCACGTCAAGCTAAAGGTGCCCTGGCACTTGCAGGGACCTGCCTGGCCCTGGTGGCTGAGCTGTGGGGTCAGTAAGTCACGCAGTAAGTCACCATGACATGGTTCATCCCTGCAGTTCTTCACCCAGGCTCCTTGTGTGCAGGAGCAGCCCTGCCATGGGGCCAGGCACTGAGCTTTGGTGGGGGCTAAGTCCTGGACCTCCAGAGAGTGGAGAGCAGAGGGGATATGGGACAGCTCTGTCCAGCTGCACCGGAAGCTCACACCCTGCAGCAGCAGCCTGGGTGTCCCTGCCTGAGACGAACCGGCTCTTTATGAGCATCAGCGCGTTCAATCACTGCAAAGCGAGCGCCTCTGTGTGCCAGCGGGGAGAAAAGCAGCGAGCTCAGCTCCCGCAGAACAAACGTGGCCAATGTGGGGCTGAAAAGCAGCACTGACCCAGGGCCCATGTCTGTTCTTGAAGGCTTCACTGCTTCAGAGCTTCTGCACCCCCGGGTGCTGTGGTAGAACCTGCTGTCAAACACAGGATGAGCTCCGGCTCCTCTGGCTCTAGTGGATTGCTCTCTTGGGGCTCTCTTGGGAAGGCAGATGCCAAGCATGGAGCTTGCTCCATGACTCACCCTGTTGCTTTCTCCCTGCTCCTCAAGGGCATCGCAGGCACGGACGTGGCGAAGGAGGCTTCGGACATCATCCTGACGGATGACAACTTCACCAGCATCGTCAAGGCGGTGATGTGGGGCCGCAACGTCTACGACAGCATCTCCAAGTTCTTGCAGTTCCAGCTGACCGTGAACGTGGTGGCCGTCATTGTGGCCTTCACGGGGGCCTGCATCACGCAGGTAAGGGGGTGCTGGGCTTGGTGGGAGGAGAGTGGAGGCTCCTGTGACACAAGGAGAGAGAAGAGGGTGGTTTTGGTGGTGTGATGTGTTCTTCCCCCCTCTCCTTCTGCAGGACTCACCCCTGAAGGCTGTCCAGATGCTATGGGTGAACCTGATCATGGACACCTTCGCCTCCTTAGCCCTGGCCACGGAGCCCCCATGTGAGTCCCTGCTGCTACGCAAGCCCTATGGCCGCAACAAGCCACTCATCTCCCGCACCATGATGAAGAACATCCTGGGGCACGCCGTGTACCAGCTCGCCATCATCTTCACACTGCTTTTTGCAGGTGAGCTTTGAGGCCCCAACAAATAGGGTGATGGTGAGAAAGGGGCAGAAGTCCCAGCGCTGTGTCCCTTGTTCTCCACTGTCACTCAGTGAACTTCTGTTAGCCAGGACAGGGTTTATTTAATCATAGAATCCCAGCCTGGTTTGGGTTGGAAGGGACCTTAAAGCTCCTCCAGCTCCAACCCCTGCCACAGGCAGAGACACCTTCCATAGAGCAGCTTGCTCCAAGCCCCTGTGTCCAACCTGGCCTTGAACACTGCCAGGGATGGGGCAGCCACAGCTTCTCTGGGCACCCTGTGCCAGCGCCTCAGCACCCTCCCAGGGAAGAGCTTCTGCCTCAGAGCTCATCTCAGTCTCCCCTCTGGCAGGTTAAAGCCATTCCCTTTGGCCTGTCCCTATGTGCCCTTGTCCAAAGCTTCTCTCGAGCTTTTTTGTAGCCCCTTTAGGTACTGGAAGGCTTAATAATAACAGATGGGAAGCGGGAGGGTAATAAGGAAGAGGATTTGCAGTTCTAGAGCCAGGGAAGCAGCTTTTCAACATCTGTAAGTGTTCAGTGGAGCTAGCACGGGGGGACTCCAACTGGGTCAAGGGATCTTCAGCAAGAGCCCGAGATCCTAATTCCACCTCCACCAGTGCAAAGCAGAAGTGAGGAGCCAGGATCTCACCTTCTCTCTTCCCTGTCCTTCTCCATCCCCTCCCCAAACCCACTTCTCTGCTTAGGGGAGAGGTTTTTTGACATCGACAGTGGCCGCAACGCCCCGCTGCACTCCCCGCCCACCGAGCACTACACCATCGTCTTCAACACCTTTGTCATGATGCAGTTGTTCAATGAGATCAACGCCCGCAAGATCCACGGCGAGAGGAACGTCTTCGAGTCCATCTACCGCAACCCCATCTTCTGCTCCGTGGTGCTGGGCACGTTTGCAGCTCAGGTGAAGCTTTGGGAATGAATGGTGGGGCTGCGAGGGGACCGTGCCACAGGAGGGCCGGTGTCTACTGCAGTCACTGCTCTCAGTTCTGTTCTGTCCCTTTTATTCTGCTCCAGCAGCTTCTTGGTGACACAAAACCTGGTTATTGGGGTCTAGAGTGGGCTGGGAGGTGCCAGGGCCGGTCAGTACATCTCTGGTGTCCTGTGAAGTTACTAGCATAGGTCATAGATCATTGAATGGTTTGGGCTGGAAAGGACCTTCAGATCATCCAGTTCCAACCCCCTGCCATTGGCAGGGATGCCTCACATGTGTTGCCCATGGCTCTGTCCAACCTGGCCTTGAACACTGCCAGGGATGGAGCTTTCACCACTTCTCTGGGCACCCTGTGCCAGCACCTCAGCATCCTCGCAGCGAAGAACTTCTTCCTTATCTCCAACCTGAACTTCCCCTCTTTCAGTTTAAACCCATCACCCCTTGTCTTATTTGAGGTCCTTGGCTCCTCTTGTGATCTCTGTGAGGGGGGGAAAGATGTGTGGCTTTTAGGGGACCTTGCGGTCCCATGGCTGCGCTGTGCAGCCCCTGCAGCTCCGCAGTGTGTGATTTGTTCTCTCCTGTGCTGTAGATCCTCATTGTGGAGTTTGGGGGAAAGCCGTTCAGCTGCTCCGGGCTCACCCTCAGCCAGTGGTTCTGGTGTATTTTTATTGGAGTGGGAGAGCTCCTCTGGGGCCAGGTAAGAGCCAGTCTGAAGAACACACCATGTGCCTCGGGCTGCCTTGTCCTCCCTGGTGTTTATTCAAGGCAGCTTTGCAAGGGGGGGATGCTGCACCCCAGTTCCATCCCAGCAGTGAGGAGGGGACATTGTTCATCTACTCCTTGTTCCCACCCTGCTTACAAGCAGTGGTGTCCGGGGGTCTCAGCTGAGTCCTGGCAGTTCGTTGCTCGCCTTTGGCGGTGGGCTCCACGCTGCCACAACCTGCAAGCTAAGGAGCTGCTCTCTCCCTGCCTCTCCCCAGCTCATCTGCACTGTCCCAACCAGCCACCTGAAGTTCCTGAAGGAAGCTGGGCATGGCATCACCAAGGAGGAGATCCCAGAGGAGGAGCTACCTGAAGACGTGGATGAGATCGACCACGCCGAGATGGAACTGCGGCGCGGGCAGATCCTGTGGTTCAGGGGTCTCAATAGGATACAGACACAGGTACTGTGGGGCAGTGGGGACTGGGGGGGCTCTTCCTTTTCTCTCCTTCCTTCTTTCCCTTTCTCTCCAGGAGCTCTGCCTGGAAAGAGGCTGCTGCTCGGAGGATGCCATCACCTCCTGGGCTAGACTTCTCCCACCACCCGTGCCTTTCTGGTTGGGGAACCAGGACAGCCTGGTTTTGGGCCAGGGGAGGCACAAGCCTGTTCCCATGTGGAACACAGTGTCCTGCAGCCTGAGGCTGAATGTGCTGCTGATGGGCACCTCATGCAGCAGAGGAGGGTACTTGGAAGCTGTGGGGTCAGAGCATGGAGCCTCCAGGGCTCTTGGCATTGTCAGCACTGAAGCTGCTCCCAGTGGGGAATGTGCCCAAGGGGAATCTGCCTGCATGAGACCCTCGCTGGTCTCGCTCCTCTGCTGTCCTTCCTGACAGCTCTTTGGCCAAGGCTCTTGCCACCCCTCCCTGCCAGTCTGCAGTCTCCTGGCCTGAAGCTCTTGGCCCCACAGCACAGAAAGGGAGGAGAATCAATCTGTTAATGTGTTTTTTTTACATCCGCTTTCTCCCTGACTCAGTTTTTCCTGAAAGGGTATTTTTTAACCCTGGAATGCTGCTGGGCAGGGCAGGGAGAGCTCCTGCAATGAATCACTGTCTCTTGTCTTTCCTCGCTGCCGGGGCAGAGCTGCCCCATGGAGGAAAGGAGTAGGTCCCCCATGTTCCCTGGCACACAGGGCTGCTGTGAACCTTCTGTTCGTCCTCCTCTGCCCCTCCAACAGACGGAGGTCACCCAAGTGGCCCAGACATGGAGTGAGCACAGCAGCTGTTTTGTGCTGTGTTAACTTTGCTTCTCTGTGAGCTCTTGCCTTGATGCTTTCGTGGTGAGGGTCAGCCTTGACTCCCTGCCCGTGGTGAGGGGCAGATGGGCTTTTCTGCAGCCCAGGGCAGTGCCTGGGGCTGAGCTGACAGCTCTGTGTGGCTCATTCACATGAGAAGTGCACTGGGAGCACTGGGCTGCTTTGGAAGGGTCAGGTTGCATATGAACAGCCACAGTACCAGTGGCCATGTGTGCCGCTGAGGCTGAGCCTCACAGGTATCTCCCTGCAGCCGTGATGGACCTGGGCTGAAATGAGCTCTTGCAACATGAAGAACGTTCCTGGATGCTGGCATGTCCTGGAGCCTCTTTAGCAACTGCTTCCTCTGCCAGGGAGCAGAGCAGCGAGCAGGTTGACCCAAGCATCCTGGGGCTTCTGTCCTAACTCGGTGTGTGTTGGAGAGCACAGGGCTCTTCCCTGCAGGACTCCTGTGCCCTGGGGATGGGAGGTCCCTCTATGGAGGGGTATCAGCCTGGAGGAGTGAAGCAGTGTTGTAAAACACCTCCAGGGTGAGCATGTGAGGCTGGAGCAGGTGTCCCTCCCTAAGGAGCTGTGCAGCTGAGGCTGTGCTCTGGTCAGGATGGGTCTGGAAGCCACAGTGGTACCTGGATGCTGCTCGGTTCCTCTGGCCTCGGTGCGCAGTGACAGAGCAACTGCGGCTCAGCCACTGAGGATGCTTCCTTGCTGCATCCCTGCGAGTCCTGTGCAGAGCGTGAGCCTGGGGGAGAGGCTGGAACGTCTCCCAGCATGGCCGGCTGCCATGGAGCATCGTGTGTCCCAGGATTCAGCCCCCCCGTGCATCCCATGGGGCTGAGGGCCCAGAAACCGTTTCCCAGTGCAGTTTTCCGGACTACCGGCTGCCAGCTCGCACCTCTGCCCACCCTCTCTCTTTCTCTGCTCCTCCTGCAGATTGGCGGGATAACCCAAGGTGTTTCCTCTGTCTCTCCCTCCCACCACAGTCTCCTTCTTGGTGGTGGGATAAACCCTGTCCCTGTGAGCGTGGGACCTCTCCTCTGCTCCCAGAAATGCCAGCCACAAACCTGGTGTGGGTTTATGGGAGTGCGGGGTGGGGGGCTGCCTTCTCCCCACCTTTCCATCCTCCTTCTTCCTTCTTGTCCCTGTGTGTCTGCCCAACCTCCCTGCTCCCTTCCATCCCCAACCCCTCTCCCTGTCTCTGGCCGGGGCGACGCTATCTCACTCTCTGGTTCTTTGCAGATGGACGTAGTTTACACATTCCAGACCGGCGCCTCCTCTTTGCAGGGAGCCCTCAGGAGACAGCCTTCCATCGTGAGCCAGCACCACGATGTAAAAAATGTTTCTAGCCCAACCCATGTAGCTCTTTCCTCCGTCAATTCCACTCCCACCACTTCTGCTGTTGCTGCTGCTGCTGCATCTCCTCCTGCGGGCAGTGAGTGATAGTCTATTACAATGCATGACTTCTAATAACCACAGAGAGCACCTGCACCAACCTAACCCAGCCTGTTCTCTCTCCCTCTAAACCTTGACTCACACTCATTTCCCAAATGAAGGATGGGGCGGGAGAGCCTTTTAAAAAAGGAATAGTTTTTATGCAGTTGCATCTTCAACCCTGGTCCTTTCCCCCCACCCCATTCCTTGTTGCTTCCTCCAGTTTTACCTCTTCTCCTCCTTTGCAGGACTGATGTTTGAGTCCACCCTCCTGAGGGGTGCCAAAATTGGTGGTTCTAGTTCAAAGAACCTTTGTGTTCATGAGCAACTAAAAAGCATTGCTGTGAAAAGGGGACGCTGCACCCAAAAGGTGTCATTGCCTTCCCATGCAGCTCTGCCCAGCCCTGGGATGCCCCAGGAGGGCAGGGATGGGCAGAGACATTGCTTTACCAAGCTGTTTGGAGGCAGAGTGGCCGCTTGGACCTTCCCACAGCAGTTAGTGTGCTACTGGGATGGGCTGAGCCGTGGTAAGGGGCTGCCTGTGTGCTCCCTGCCTCTTGCATGGCTGTGAGAAGGGCTGTTTGCTCCTCGGTTGGGAGAGCAGCCGGTTACCGCAGCTCAGCCGGCCCATGGTGATGCATCAGAGCTGCCCAGAGCCTGCAGCTCAACCTGCTGTTTCAGAGCTGGCTAGTAAGCAAGCAGCATCCCCATCCTGCCTGTGAGCTTGCATGCTGTGTGAGATGGGACTGAGCAAGCCCCGGAGCTCGGTGGGGACAGCACCGGGCTCCACCGGTGCCCAGCTTGTTCTGCACACATTGAGAACCAGCGTGTGCAGAACAGACACATGCGACTCTCTGCATGCAAATGGAGATGGAAATCGTGGCCCTGCTGAACACCAGTGGGAAAGCTGGATCCTGGATCTAGCTGTGGGCTTCCAGTCCAAAGGAAAGCCCTCTCTGGTGCGGTGCCCCTCTCCGTGTTCATTGTGGTCTGTACGTACGGGCTTGTGAGCACATGAGCGTGGATTCTCTCTGCAGGGCTGTGCCAGGCTGGCAGTAGGTAGTGTTTCTTTCCTGGATAATTGGCTTTTTTTATTGCACAGTCATTTTCTGTGTTCTCCTGTTACTGAAGCAAGACCCTTGGTGACTTTTGGAATAGCTTTCGGTCTCCACTGTTTATGCACTGTGGGAGAGAAGAGAGAATTCCTGATCATTCTGTTTTCTCTCTATTTAGCTGATGCTGGTGCTTGAAGTTGATTCTGTTTAACCCCAGTGTTTCTGAAGCAGCGCAGCTGCCTTCTGTTCCTGATTGCATCCGTGCACCACCGAGGCTTCCTAACGGGAAGAAAACCTGCTTAGAGGGCTCGCAGGGTAGAGGGCTTGGGTGGGTGAGACCAAACCACGGGTTTTTTGCAGTCTGTGGATGAATGTTCTCCCTGATCTGCAGCAAGGGACTAGATAACTTGGATAGCTTGTGCCTTTCCAGGCAGCAAACAGCTTGACAAGAAGCTAACCCAGGTTGCTAAGTCTTCCCTCTGTTTCCTGCCTAGACTTCTCTCCGTTTCCCTCTGCTGCTTCCCTCTCCTCTCTTTCAAAGCTCCACTTCCCTCCATACAGATTAACAGTGTCTCTCTGCCTTCCACTGCACTTCTGAGGGATGTGGCCCCTCTGGAGTGCTGGAGGAGAAGGAATCTCAGGAATGGCCCTCAGGAGATGGTTTGCAGAGCTGAGCTGGTCTCCCATGGGGGTTTTGCCCTGCTTTGAGGGAGCTGGGCAAAGCAAGTCAGGGTCAGTGGTGGAGCTGCTGCTGGCTTCACACAGAAGATGTCATTCCCATCTCCATGTGAGCAGTGGGGTTTGCCCAGCACGTTGTGGTGCTGCAGCGCTGGTGTGAAATGAGGAGGATGGAGGTTGTGCAGATTGTGGGTGGAAAGGAGGGAGGTGGGATTTTGGCTCGGTGGGGAGGATTTCGGCTTTGTTTTGCCTCTTCCAGAAGGCAGTTCCTTATTGTAGGGTTCCTTTGACAAGGGAACAGCTGAATTAATTTCACAGCAGTTGCTGACAGAGATGGTTAAATCAAAGTAAGAAAAGCTTGAGGAAAGCTGCGGCTTAAGTTTATTGGTGGAGCAGTGATTAAGTTTTTTGAAGGCAGGGATGTGGTAGATGGGGCCTGGACTCACCAGTGCTTGAGGCGGTGGGGTTAGGGAGGGCTTCTGTGAAGCTGCTCCTGCCTCTAAGCTTGTACCAGGCTGCCCAATTCACTTGGGCTCTCTCAGCTTGTTTGGGTTGGTTGTGGTTGGTTCAGTTGGGTTTGCACACTGCATTGTAGGGGCAGGTGCTTTTATCAGTGCTTGCAGTTGCTGTTGTTCAGGTGTGGGTGATGTGACAGGTTCTTGGTAGAAGGTGGCCTGCTTGGTGGTCTCCTTTGTGCTGTGCATTCGCACTAAACACTGAACTTATCCAGGATCTGACTGTGGGGGTCAGTGCAGCAAACACAGCTCTGGATCTCTGTTCCCAGCTATATAAACCTTCATTTTTGCAGGCCAGCTGGTGCTCCAGCATCACGGGTGGTACCTGGCCCACACTCATCTCCTCATGAGTGCCTGTGAGCCAGCTCATGTGTGCGTGTGCAGCTCCACTTGTGTGTGCAGAGCTGGTGCATTTGTTTCCAGCTGGGATGTGCTGAGCCTGTGCCTGGGGGGAACCACGTTGCTGCCCCAGGTAGGGCAGCACCATCTCTGAGCCAGATGGAGAATGGATTAAGCCCTCCCAAGAGGGGAACCCTGGAGCATCTCTCAGGTAAAACCTCCAGGGATCCAGGCATGAGACTCTTCTCTGGGTTATCTCTCTGGTCTGGTTTTGTGAATGCTCTTTGTGCTGATACCAAAGATCCCCAGGAGGCTCTCGCTGGCTGTGCTGGTGGTGACTTCCCTCCTATCCTGCCGGGTACCAGACCAAGGTGGACACTTAAACCCAGCTCATCTCACCAGGAAGAAGGGTGTAATCTCTGTTTACCCACCAAATCTGCAGCTCATTCACAGAGAAGTGGCAGAACACATATTTTTATTTGCCTCATCAGCTTTCAAGGGGATATCTGAATCAGGCTCCCTCCAGCAGCTCTGCACTCCTTGGGCAGTGGCTGGGTGATGGGGAGGTTCTCAAGGTGTAGCTTAGGGATGCTACGGAGGAGCACCCCTTTTGTGGGATGTGTGATCTCATCCCTTTTGTGCCCCAGCTGCAGTCCCCAGGGATGCCATGCAGGGAAAATGGTGGGGACTGGGTTCCTTGAGTGTTGAGAGCAGATGAAGGTAGCTCCTGCTGCTTCCATGGGGCAGGAGATGGAGCAGGATGACTGGCACTGCTGCAGGGAGGGGTTACCAATGTCCTTGCTGTGCCCAGTGATGCTGAACAAAGTCTCACAGTGTTCTGGAGGCGTTTCAGTCCCAGAGGAGAAGTGGAGCAGATCTCCTGGTCCCAGATGAACTCTGCTTAACAGAGTAAAGACTTCTCTTGCTGTCACATGAGAGCTTGTGCAGGATGCTTGGTCCCTGCTGACAATGTTGTCAGTAGCTTCCTCCTCTAGAAAGGCAGGAGATGTCCCAGTTCCCTTGGGAGACCCTGAGCTGCTCAGTTTGTTAGCTCTGCTTCAGAACCCCACATACTGCATCGCTCTCCTGCAGTTGATGCCTTCTGACATCTTTTGGAGTGATTATAGCCCCAGTTCACCCAGGACAGCTGGAGCTCTGCTGCACTTGGGATACACAAGTCATTGTCTTGTGCATGCCGGTGGCTGCACTGGGGTAGAGAGTTCTGCTGCAGCCCCACAGTGCTGCCATCTCCTGCCCCTGTGTTCACTGGGTCTGATGCTTGTCACCCATCCACCTAAACTGTGACTTGGCTGCAAGGGAGGGTGAGAGCTGGAGGCCTAAAAGCTGGATTTCCAGAAGAAATGGAGGGATCAGTGAATCCATCACTTGCTTGTGTCCAGACCTCTCCCTTCCAGTGCTATGGAGGTAGCAGAGCCATACCCTGGTTGTCCAAACCGGGCTCTGGATCTGCTTGGAACGCATTAAGTCTGGCTTGTGACAGGGCTGACAGCCTGTGGATGTGTGGCCAGGCTTTCTAGCAGAGTTTGAGATTGTTTTTCATGCAGAGCATCCAAAAGAACAACTGCCTTTGGAAACTGCTGGGTCTTCTTCAGCATGTAGGGAAGGATCCAGAGCTCCAGCCCAGGATCCAGGTGGCAGCCGTGTGGGCAAACTCGCACAGATCTGGCTTCCTTCTTGCATGTTTAGCTGGGTCCAGTTTTACTGCTCATGGCATCCACTTGGACCTGCTGTTTCACATGGGCTTGAAAAGTTTGTGACACCTTTTTAAAGCCCATTCCTTTCTATAGGTCTAAAACCAAACTAGAACACACACACACGGCTCCCACAGTAGTTTATTTGCTGTTTGTCTAACCCACCTCTTTTTTGAGTCGTAGTTCCACTTGTCCTCGTTTGTACACACAGATACGCGTGCGCACCCATAATGACAACTAATGCATTTTGGCTTCTGTTCATTGGAAGTGATCTGGGGGTTGGTTGTGGTTTTTGAGTTGTTTTGTGTCTTTTCTTGCAGCTTCTGAAGTCGCCCCATAGTCGGTTGATTCCCCATCACACACCTAGTGCCTGAGTCTGATCCATGTTGGCCCTCCTAGTTCACCATAGATGTTTCATTTCGACTTAGCTGTCTGCTCAGTGGTGGTTCTTGTTGTTGTTGTTGTGCTTTTTGTTTTCTTGTGTCTCTATGAGTTATTTTGACTTTCTCCTGGGAGCTCTGGCCTCTCGTAGCAGATACTAACCCCTCTTCTTGTTTATCCCCCACGCTCCTCGCCTCCGGCAGATCAAAGTGGTGAATGCGTTCCGTAGCTCCTTGTACGAAGGCCTCGAGAAACCCGAATCCAGAAGCTCCATCCATAACTTCATGACTCACCCAGAGTTCATCCTGGAGGAAGACGAGCCTCGAACACCATTCCTTGACGGCGCTGAAGACGACCCCGAGACTGACGGACTCAAAAAGCGAGGTGGGAGTATCCTGGGTGGATTTACACCCCTCAACAGAAATAACAATGCAGTGGACAGCGATCAAGCTGAGCTCACCGTCCCGGAGCCCGAAAGCCCCTTACACAGCTTGGAGACATCAGTTTGACCTTAGAACTTTGAAACCCCCTCCTCCTCCACCTTCGCCCCTCGCCCTGTGTGGCACCGGCACCAGTAACTGATCACACACTGCGGTCACGTCGTGTCAAACTGCTCATGCATATATCATTTTGGGGTTTTTTTGTTTTGATTTGGTTTTTTTTTGTTTGTTTGTTTTGTTTTTTTACCATTATTTAGCAATGGGAACCAGAGTACCACGATGCTGGGTGTTGGGAGAGAGGCGAAGGCAAACTTGTGCATCTCCATCCCTCATTTTCAGTGGTACTCGCCCAAGTGAAGCAGCCAGGTTATTTCCTCTCCGAGAGTTGGGCTCTATGTGTCTGTTGGGGGGGGGGGGGTCACTTTGCAAAATGCATGTTCAAAGGAAGTTCAGGTTGTTGTAGTCTTACACACACGTGCTCAGCCTCAGGGCTGGGAGCATTTGTGACTTTGATTTTTATTTCTTCCTTTTGGGGGTTTTTTTTCCCCTCCACTTGTGGTTTTTAGGGTTTTCTTCTCATGTTGGGGTTTGTTCTTTGCTTGTGGGATTTGCCCCCAATAACTCCACAGTGGGAAGTGGGGGAGAAATGAAAAATAAATGAAAAAATAACCCAGCCAGGGGAAGGTGTTTACTCACAGGTTTGACAGATACAGGGATGCATACACCAGTCTTCCACCTTGAAAATGGTACCTAGCCTTTGCAGTTCCTCCTCCATGTGCGTGCGCACGCGCTCCTCTCTGTTTCCAAAGCAGTCCTTGGTAGATAAGGAATGAAGGTGACTTGGCTGTAGCCTTGCTGGATGTAAAAGCTGGTTTCTCTACAAAGCAAAGTGGAAGTGACTGGCAGTGGAAGGGTGGTGAAGAAAAAGCCCATGGTGTGAAAAGGGCTCCTTCCTGGGGAGTCTTGGAGATTCATCTCTTCTGCTTTTGAAGAGCTGTGAAGGGGAGAGCCTTGCAAAGGTTGAACAGCTCCTGCCAGCAAGAGCAGAGGGACTTCTGCCTGTTCTGGCATGACTGTACCTGCTGGGTTAAATAATCCTTTTGCTTTGGAGTATGAGCTGTGGTTAACTGCTGAGGAACCCCAGAGGATGCTCCAGCCATGCCCACCAGCTCTGCGCATCGCTGCCCAAGCGTTAGCAAGCTGAATGGAGAACAAGCATCAGGTTATTGATCCTCCACTGGGTCAACCTCTCAATTGTGGAAGGGGTAAGTCAAGTTCAGTCTTTAGCCAGTGGAAGGGGAGGAGGCTCTAGCACCCACGGCAGGACCCTTGATTTGCCCAAGGTGCAGGTTATTTGGTTGGCTGCAGGTCTTCCAGAGGAGGTGCTGCATGGAGGCTTTGCCTCGCTTGCTACTTTTTTGAAGGTCATCTCTTCACCCTGCATCCTGACCCACCTTGGTCTTTTGTAACCATGTGGTAGGAGTCCTGTTTTAGTGGATCAGAGGCCCCCAGTGTCCTCTGAACTTGACCCTGTTGTGAAGCCATGGGACTGAGCAGGAGGCAGGAGTTTGCTTTGCTTGGGCTTAGTTTCTTCCCCTTGCTGGTGCACCCCTGGTGACTGGCTCCAGGCAGGCAGGGATGGAGGAAGCTTTGCTGCCTTCTCTCCTTCCTCCGGCTTGGCTTGCTTGGAAGCAGAGAGAACGTGGTTGTAACTGGCTGTTCAACATCATTGTGTTTGCCCAGCCTCCATCCCTGGAAGCAGAGAGCTTTGAGCAAGGGTGGGCTGGCTGGTTTCTTCTTTCCTTTCCTTTCTGAACGCACAGCAGAATCTCCCGTGCCTTCTCCAAGCACTGCCTGCAGCACCACCTGCCACGCGAGGGCCCAGTACTTTGCCAAGAAATAAGTGTTCCTTAACCACCAACACAAACCAAGTGTCTTTGTTTTGTTGCCAGCCCAGCACCGACTCATCCTTTCCTTGGGGTGGGAGGAGGGAAGGACGAGCTCACCCCATTCCTGCCCGGAGGAAAGGTCCTTCTCCCAGGTGTCCTGCCTCGGTGCTGGCAAAGGGGGTGAAGGCTGGGCTCTACACTGCCAACAGCAAGAAGAAATTGCCACCACTGCCCATCTCAATTGCAAATTCAATGTCAATCCCCCTGCCCTCCCTGTTCCTTCCATACATGAGCTGAGACATACCCTGGGCAGGGCAGGGGGCGATTACCCACATGCGGCGACAGGAGAGCCAAAAGGGGTGGTTGTGGGGTTTGGGGCTGTACTAAAGGTGACATTGCTTCAAAGATCACTTTTTTTCTATGTTAAATATTTGAGAAAAAAGAAAAAAAAAAAGTGAAAATATGGTGTTCTTTCACAGAAATATTTATTAAATACTTTGGGGGGGAATGCATCGATTTTTCTTTCTTTTGATATTTTTTTAATACCTCAGACCTGTTGCAAAGACTTCAAGCAACAACAAAAAAGCCAACTTTGGAGGCTCTCAAAGTCACTCCCAGAAGGTTGCCACAAGGGTCTGGTTGTTCCTGAGTTGATCTATTTTTGTTGTTCTAGTTTCCACGTTAGGAGGGGGGGGAGAAAGAAGAATTCTATATAAATATTATGCAAAAAAAAAAAAGACATAAAAAAGATATAGTTTTCTTTAGCTCAGAAACGGATATTTTTACGTCAGCCATATGTATTTTGTTTAAAAGACAAAAAAACCTAACTAAGCCTTGAGTCGTGTGGCTGTGTGACAGCAGTTCACAGGCGGATGCCAGTCAGCTTCCTTTTCTCCAAGCAGCCATCTTTATACTAGATGTTAGTTGGATGACAGAAATGGGTTTTATATATATATATAAATTATGTTGGTATGGCTGGTTGCTTAAAGTATCAACGTTTATTGTGCATACATCCTTCTTTTGTTTTTTTCCCTGTAAAGTATGTTTTCTATTTAGTTTCTGTGATATACTGGCAGCAGATTGGGTTAAGTTATTGAGGATGTTACAAAAGAGTTGGGGGAGATTGGTGCTTTACGTTGAAAGGCATGGTCAAGCAGCACGAACTTGTGGGGACTCTCTGCAACATGCCTTGAAAAGGGGGAAATACATATATATATATTATTATTTTCTGCTTTGTTTGAACTGCCACGAGTGTGCACGGGGGGAGAGTGCCATGCTCGACAGGAACCGAAGTCATACCCTGTGCTCCGTGTTAACTTGCCTTGGAATGCTTTGTTATTAAAACACTCTGAACATACGTTTGCATCCAGTTCTTAATAACAGTAGGGTTGCTGGTGGTGGTGGTGGTTCTTCTGTGAAATAAATTGGCAGATTGGTACCAAAGACATTACACCACGTCCTGTGTGCGTTGCTGAACCGGCATTTTTAGGCATTTGCATTCTGTGATGAGGTTTCCTTTGATTTGCACAGGGGTTTTACTTAATTTTCAAAGGTTTTTGTGCAATAAGCTTGGAGGAAAATTTTGAAACAATCTCAAGAAGGAAAAAAACTAAACCAGCTTTTAGCATGGGCAGCCTTTCGCTTTCCCCAGTCGAGGAGTAGCCATCCTGTAGTGCTTCTCAGGGGTGACACGACATTGGGGTGAATGGAGAAGCCCCATCCCAGCTCCAGGGATGCCATTGCTCCCCTGCGGGGACCAAGCACCTCAAAGTAGAGCCCCTGCAAGCTTTGTACCTCTTGGTGAAGGACAGATGTACCTGTCTGCCATTGCTTCTCACTGCTTGGTCCAGCTCCTTCAAGTTTATCAACCCATGGAGCATGCAACCCATCAACCATCCTCCTGCATCCCAGCTCTCCCCAGTGGGGCTCGGTGATGTGGGGGGACCACTCTCCTACCTGCACGACAATGCTTGGCTGTTCCTCTCCAGCATCTCTCTGCTGTGTGCCACCGAGCCAGGCTGATCTCTGGCTCTCCCTGTTATCCTCCTGCTCAACAACAGAGTTTTCATTCAGCAAAGCCCATGGCTAAAACTGTCTTTAGTTTGTTTCCTCCCTTTAAATAAATATATATATATACAGTATTAAATCAACATTTATGTGTGTGTATATATATTTATCCAATGCTCTCACAACAAACCTTTCTTTTGAAGAGGGCACGCAGACCTGAGGGTTTTTTTCTTTTCCAGTAACTAAGTATAATAAGCACTGGTATTTTTGTACAAAACCCCAAAAAATACAAAACAAAAGACTATTATGTGGTATGCATGACATTAAAACAAAAAACAATGGTGGTTTCAAAGCAATATGTACCCTGGTGTGTTTGCCATATCCTAGAGTCCAGCTTCAAGTGCACCTGATCTGTAATGCATTTTGATATTAATCTCTATGTACAATGTTTTGCATGTAATTTATATGGTTCTTGGGAGAAAAACCAAAATTGAATGAATTGTCAGTTGGTGGCTTGTGAGACAACAGACTCCAAGCAGGGATAATAATCCAAGTGGAAGCAAAAGAGTGGTTGAGGGGTGGGAGAAGGGGGTACATAGAAATATGAAGGGGGAGAAGGGTCCTGGTTTTGAATCAATAAAGCTTTGGCTGTTGAGCAGAAACACTGCGCAAGTGCATCCAGAGAATAAAATGTGCCCACATGTACCTGATGCGTGTCCACCAGCTTGTGAAATCCATCCCGCATCCTCTCCTAGGATGCTCAGGCTTCCCATCGGCGCAAGCTGGAGTGTGGAAGTGGGGCCTGTGGGGTGGGAAGAGGGATGGGGATCAAAAGCATTCCATCCTTGAGCAAAGACCAGCACTGGCTGTCAAATGGCATCCAAACCTTTGTGGCTGGGCTATGCGTTGAGCTGCCCTGGAGCAACGATCCTCCCTTGTCCCCTTCCCTCATGGCACCTCTCAGGTGATGCATGGTGGAAGTTGTGATCCCCGGCTCTTAGGGATCGGCTTCAAGCCGTGTTCTCCCTCCGTACTGGGACTGTTGTGCCTCCATAAAGGCACTTGGCCCAGATAAGAAGGACAATGGGAAATAAACCCCCTGAAATACTCGATTTCTAAGCGTATCGATTGCACTGGAGCTGTTTAACTCCCTGCCTTCAATGCAGGGGTGGTTGCTTCTCTGGGTCTTCAGTAACACCAAGGCCAAGCCATGAGGAGAAGATGGAGCTGGGGAGGCTGAAGGGATGAGGTTAAATCCAAACCTTGCCCACGCTGACCCTTGGAGCTGGGTAACACGAACAAGGTGTAAAAGCTTCACCGTGCAGCCTCAGCCCTGCTTTGTCAGAGCAGTGTCCGTGCCATCTTGTAACACCCGAGACACCAGGATGGAGGGAAGCTGAGGGAGGCAGGTTGAGGTCTATGATCTACCACGGAGCCCCAGCAGCCCTGACAAGCACCCAAAGCACCCCAGCACCTCCCTTCTCCAGGACCTTCGAGGTGTCCCCAAGCCCCAGGGTGAGCACTGGGAAAGCAGGCTTAAAACATAACATAGCGTCCAGCTTGGAAAGAGCAACTCCGAGGTGAGACACTGCCACAAGGAGATGGCTCCCTCAGACACCCGGGCCGGCGCCATGATGGGCAGGGCGCACGCTCTCACTGGAAGCGGGGCGCAGGGCACCGCAACCGGGCTAGAGAGGGAGGGGAAGGGGTAAATTATCCCATTCCGACCATGGCGAAGGGATGTGTCCGGGGCTAAAGGAAACATTGGGATCCGTCGGAGGAGAAAAGGGCAAAACAACCGCCCGCCCGCTCATCTGTTGGCGCTTCCCGCCCGCCCGCCCGCCCGCCTTGTTTATCGGCGCCGCCCGCCCCAGTGGGCGGAGCTCCGCCCCGCCCGCCTCCAACGGCCGGAAGTGGCGGGCGTGAAGCCGCTCCGCCCGCCATCTTGGCAGCGGGTGCCTGAGGTTGCCCGTGCGCCCGGCGCCATCTTTGAGGCTGGCAGCGGGGAAGGCACCGACCGGAGCGGCGGCCCGGGCGGATCGAGGCGGCGCGGCGGCGGCAGCGGCGGTCCCCTGGGGTTCGGTAAAGTCCCCGCTCGCCGGTAACTACAGCCGTTCGTAGACCGCAGGGGCTGGGGAATGGCCTCTCACCAGCACCGGGTCCCCGGCGCTCCCTTCAGAGGAAGCAGGCCGCGGCACCCGCGCCCGGCGGGGCGGCGCGGCCCTGAGCCCTCCACCGCGGGGTGTCTGTAGGCAATGGAGGGGGGGTCCTGGGGCAGTTCGGGTTCTCCGTAGACAGCGGGAGGTGGGGGGGAGGCGTTCTCCCCGGTCTGGGCGCCGCGGGACCTAAGGAACGGGGAGTGCTTCCCCCGTGCCCCATGACAGGGCCGCAGCTCTCCTGTTCCCTATCCCGGCCCTCTCCTCGGCCGTCAGCCCTTCTATAGGGCCTGGCTGTGCCCCCCCCGTTCAAGTGGTCTCCCGGGAAACGGAATGCTCGGGGGGGATCGGTTGGTCGGGTTGAAGATCAGTGCAGGTGCTCTACAAGTGTATGCTTTTTTCAGTTAAACCCTTGTGCCTTCCTTCTGTAGCAATGCGTATAAGGGGCGTGCTGTAATGTAGTCATCTGACAAATTGCTCCTCCGTTTCCTAAAGGAACTGATTGCCTTCAGGATCTGACTAACTCTGGATGCACCCGGTTGTCATCTTAATTCCTCCTTTAGGTTGTTTAAAAGAACCCGGTTGGGTGACATTTGTTGTTGTTTGTTAAGAATTGGATCCAAGAGGTTTCTGTTTTCATACATGGATGTTCATAATGCAAGTGAAAAGTGGTTTTTGCTGTTGCAGGGATCAGTGTTGGGAGCTCATGGAGTGTTCCCAGAGCTGGTGCTCTGGGATGCACGCAGAGATTGAGCTCTGGACCGTTATGCTTCTAATACGAACCACTGTGTTATTTAGTTGTTAAAAGGAGATCTCCTGGGGACAGGGGGTTGGAGTTTTGAAAGGGTACCAGAAGCACCACTGTGGCACACGGGTGAATTTGAACACACATGAAAGTACTCAAGCTGAACAGATAGGCTGGATTATTGCTGGATAGTGAGGTGTTTCAGGAGGAAAGCCGGTCTGGAGAAAGCTTCCTCTTGCTGTCGCTTCTCAGCTCAAATAGCATCTTCCCAAATGGCTGCTTCCAGGGGAAGTTGGTTCTTTTTGAGCTTTAATACCACACTCGGGGAGGAAGATGAATAATCACATTAAATTGCTGCCAGGGCTTGGTGTTGGTTTCAGCTGAAAGACCCTTGTTCTTTCTCTATTTCTGAGTATCCCAGTCTCACCCAGGAATAGCTGTAACAGCTTTAGCAGTCTCCTTAGTTTGGAACTGATTCCTGATGGCCACTGGGACAACTAGGAGGAAAAGCTGATGGACAGAGAGAATAATAGAGAGCCACCCACTAAAAATATATGAAGAAAGGGGTTATGCATTAAGGGAAAGCCACCACATTAAAAATTGGTGCTATGTAAAAATCAGTTTAGGGACTTGGGGATTACAGGTACTGTTACACCTGTGTGTGCTGCTGTCGTGCCTGGTGCCTGAGCAGGATGGAGAGAGCTTCCTCATGGACCACAGTCTCTTAAGGCACCCATGGTTGCCTGGAAGAAGAGCAAAAACTTCAGTTGTGGGACACAAAAAGACCCCAAACCATCCATGGGAAGCCAGGTACTTGTCTGGGGACACTGACTCCTTGGCGACATCTCCATGCTGAGTGTGTCAGCCATCTCCCTGGTGATGTGCTAACAGTGGTGTTAGCAGCGGGAGGTTGATGTGTGTTCACAGCTCTCATGATGGCAGTGATGCTGTGGCAGAGCCAGCGGGCTGGTGTTTCAGCTGGAAGAGGAGATGAGTGGACTGCAAATGTGCCTGGGGAAACGGGAGCTGTCAAAGAGATTGGCCATGGATATGGCTCATGCTGGCACAGCCATTGCAGCAGTGGTGGATTCTGGAGCATCTGGAGAAGACAGAGGGAGTTTACTTCATGAAAGCAATACTGCCAAAAGCCTTTTGATGCCAGAAATTAGGACAACCACATCTACTGTGTGGAACTTCTCAGTGGACCCCCAGCATACCTGGCACGCTCTTTGCAGTGTTGGGCAGGGACTTGCCTCTGCACTTCAGCAACACTTGCAGACCATATGTCCTGGGCCTCTGTGATGGTGCTGCTGGTAACCTGAAGCTTGGGAAGCACTTCTGGATTTTTTCTGCTGTACCACATGACTTTTTGCTCTGCAAAGGTGATGTATTGAGCTAAGGTAGTGCTTCAACATCTCCAGGCTCGGTTGTTCCTTTTCCATCTTTGCCTACTGAGCGTGTGCTTGGTAGGAGAAAAGACATGAATCTTGGCCATGGGACTCAAGACCCTCAACCTCATGCTGCTCTGAAGGAGCTCAGATATGAAAGTGCACTTAAATAACAGATAAAAAGAACTATTATAAAGCTCATTACTGAAGATATTGTTTTTGAAGGCCAACTTCTTAGAAGTTCATACAGATTGTAGCGCTAGACTGTCAGTTCTCATCTCTAACGTGACTGTATGGCATTGCAGAAGAAACATTTTCCATGGCTTTGGGGAAAGGAAAGCACAAAAATACACATTTAACTCTAGATATGTGGACCCTGAACCAACCTCAGACAACCTGACAGTGATGGTCCCTGGAGATCTCTGGATACACTGCACCACCAGAGGTCCCTTTTTAAGAAAGCAGCTCCTTCCCCCACCTTTAAAAAAACTTGTGCAGTAGTAAGTGTCCTACAAGAACCAAGTTACCAAATTCATGTGTGGCTTTCCCTTAATCCCTCACTGGCTTTCCAGCTCCTGACAACACCGCTGAGCTTGTGCACACAGTGCTAGGTTAAAATTAATGATTTAGGACTTTGAGCACAGGAGCACTGAGAACAGGTTAGCGGGCACTTAAGAGACTTCCTTGCTCATGCTGCTAAGGCCCATCAAATTATTCAGGAGCTCCAGCATTCAAACCATCTTCCCCTGGATCACTTGAAGCAGGAAATCGCTGTTCAATGATCCTTTCACTACCTTTTGTTTGTTAAACTGACTTTAAACCTGCAGAAGGTGGAGCAGTGTCCTTCCCCGAGGGAGAGTGGGGCTGTTCTCAGTTCATTCCAGTAATCCCAAGTGTCTGATGCGTGCAGGATTCTTGGCCTGCAGGTAGAGGCCAGTGGAGAACTGTAGTTCTTAATCAACTGCTGCCATCAGTCCTTCTGGCTTTGCAGAGCATGTAGAAACTTTCAACTCAAAGGTATTATTGTCGCTCTTGGGCTGGGAGATGAGTGAAACTGATTTTTTACAGAGCTCAGATCTGAATGCTTTGTCTTGGCCACTTCACTAGATCCCTGCTTTGAATAATTCTTTCTGCATCTTTATTCAGTTCAGGGTTATTCTCTGACAGCCAGTCAGCTCTTTCAGGAACAGACTGATTTGCCTCTTTTAAGGAAGAATGTCCTCAATCAGATCCCTGAAGTGGCACATCTTCGAACAGGATTGCTCTAGTGAGGGTCAGCTGTGCCTCCCAGTAGTAGTAACTCACACCACAACTCATGGCTCTGACTTTCAGAGATCACAATGAAAGATGATCCTCACTCAGTGGCAGAGGAAGCTGGGCTGATCATCTGCTTTCACCTTTGCTTTCTTGGCTGGCAGCCTTGTGGTCTTTGCTGTGCAAGGCTCTTGAGTGCTGTCACCCTCACTCAGCACATGCCTGCAATCCATGTTAAGGCAGCATTTAACAGCTAGACTTGACTAAAAGAAATGTAAAGTAGAAATGTTGAGTACTCTGCTTCTGCTTTAGACAAACAAGCCTTAGATTTACAGAGAGTGAGATGTTTTAGCAAGAGGTGCACTTCAGTTCCTGATGCTCCTCCTTCCTTGTCATCCAACTATTCCAACAAACACTGATGTTAAGCATCTTTATTATCTTTTAAGAGGTTAAAGGCACAAGGTAGAGCAGCAAGAGAGACTGCCCAGGTGAAATACTTCATACCTTATAACCAGAAAGTGCCCATAGGTAGGTGCAGTAATGCTTCCCTCATGCATTTGTTGGAGTGCAAAAGCATCCTGTTTGTTCCCTTCTTGTTCCTTGATCCAGGACAAAGGCAGGGCAGCAAGCTGGAGGGTCAGACTGGGGAGTAGGGCTGTTTCTTCAGTTCCAAGAATGACAAGCTTGTAAAACAAACTACAGGCTCTCCTTTTACTATTTATCTTCCCTTGGTCAAAGGTAGACTTTATGGCACTTGTTGGCACCAAAACTCCTGACCTCCCTACCCCTACTGCATCTGTAGTTCTTTTATTTTTCCTGAAGGAATTTAAAATCTCTTCAAACAAAATCTTGGATAGATTTCTGGAGGGGAAAAAAAAGGGTTTAAAATTCTCATCAACTTCCATGAGAGACCTGCTGAGTGCTCCAGAGTTACTCATTTTTACTCAAGAGTTTCAGGGGTTAGTTCAGTTGATCTCTGCTTAGTGCTCAGGTTGTGTGTTAACTGCTTCAAGGTTAAAAAAAGAAACCAAAAGAGGTTTTAAGGTAACCTTTTTTTTTTTTTTAAATGAAATGTTTGGGTTTTTTTTTTTTTGGGGTGGGAAATTTGGTGGGTTTCTCTTGTGTTTCTTTTGAAGTTTTGCTTTTTTTCCATTCCTTAAACAAGATCCATTCACATTCTTAACAGCTCTTGAAGTCTGCTCAGGAATATAAAAGGCAGCAAGCGAAGTGCTGAGCTGCTGCAAGGGGATTTCTTTTCTCCCTCATGGTGGTGGATAAAGTAATGTTGCATTGTACAGGTGTCTCTCAGTTCCTAGAGAAAAGAAATGCTTCTAGACTGTGAATTCCTTCCAATTTGTGTTTGAATGGCTCTGCTCAGCAAAGCAGTGGTCCTCAGTTGCCATCTATTTCCTTGTTGGCTTGTGCAGGCTCGGGAGGAGAGTCGTGCTTGAAATCTCATTGAACTATCAATGGCATTTGGAACGTGTTTGGGGAAAGGGTTCTTGGCAAAGCTCTCCATGGAGGAGCAGCAGTAATTTTTAGCAGTAGGGATCTGTGTGACACCAAGTCTGTTTTGGAAGGTGCTAAAGGTCAAAAGCAAATAGTCCCATCAATACTGAGGAAGGGAAGAAGCCCTTGCACTTAACCACTGCTCTTATTCCCTCTGTCAAGCAGTAAAAACCCAGTAACTAATACGGGAACCCAACTTTTGCTCTCTCTATTTTAGATTTGGGAAAATTCCCTGCCAAAAAAACAATACCCTGGAAAATTCATTAGTGTTTGTGTGAGTAAAAAGGTTCCAACCTTTTTTTCTTAATTTGTTAGAATTATTTCATTCAGTTTTGTCCAAAAGACTCAGAAACACTTTGCACAGAAATGTGCAGCATTTTAGTGAAAGGGGTCAAAATCACTTAAAATTGAACTTTATCTGGTCTGGTTGCAGGTTTTGTGGCACAGTGTCTTAAATAAGAATCAAAGCATCCGACTTCACATTAAAAAAAAACAAAATCAAATTGCTTGTAGCTAAATAAAATCAGTTCAGCTTTGGTGGCACCAAAAAATCATCCCTGTTGAACTGGACCTAAGCCATCTTTCCAGGCCTCCCGTGATCTTACACCAATGGCTAATGGTGGATATATGGATTAGGGAACAGCATATGATGGCAAATTCATAGTGTTTGCTCTGCTGTGAAAAGAAAACCAATTCTTCACTAAAATCAAAGGAATTCCAAATTGTTAGTATCATGCAGCCGTGCCACTGGCAAAGTGAACATTTCCCTGCCTCCCAAAGCTTGCCATACGCTGACCTGCTGCCTTCCTGCTGGTGATTGATTGCAACTCGACGTGGCTGATTGGGGCTCAGAGCTGTTCTCCACCTGGATATCATACAACATGTACTGTGCATGTGTGTGTGTGTGTTTGTTTCCACTGTATGCATGTACAGACCCATGCATCTTTGTGTACTGGCCCCAAATCACTCCTGATCCATATTTCTTTCTATAAAAAGCATCAGCCTCAAAGGCATAGTCATCAAAATATTCCGTAGATCTTTGATTTTTGCCAGTTCCCTCCAAATGAGAGACTTTGTTTGCAATCCTCTGTGGCAGATAGCCCAAAATTCACATTTTTCCTCTCACCTTTTCTGACTTTGTTACCCCTCACTCTTGCTGTGTGTATAAACACAGATGCGTATGAATATACATATTTGTGGATTTATACACACAAAGTCTGTTTTTTGCTGTACAGGTAATAAAGATGGGGGAAGATTTTTGTGTTTTCTTAATAGGTGAAGAAATCTTGAAGACCAGAAATTGCAACTTTACTGCCTTTTAAATTAAAAACCAAACCAAATTAAAATGGCAATTGCCCGGCTGTGGAAGATGGAGCCTCATTTTTGCAGCCACTTTGAATCACAAGTTCATCTTTAAATGCCCTGGGTTGTTTTTTTTTTTTGTTGGTTTTTTTTTCCTCTTTTTTTTGGTTTTTGCCTGTTTTGAAGAGCTAACTAACCCTGGCTGTCTCCAGTCTGACAGTATTCCAATGGACTTGCTTCCTCCATTAGTTGTAAGATGTTTAAAAGCACATCCTATGTTTGAATTGTGGATGAGAGGTTCCCTTGGCAATGTGAGGAGGAAAAGTCTTTCCACCCCTTTATTATTAATTCACGGATTCAGTGTTGGTTCGGCCTACAGGAGAAGTTAACTGGAAGTCTTTGAAGATCAATATCTTTGCTGAAGTTGGCCAGGTACGTGAACGGGGGGATCTGTGGGGATGGGAATTGAAAGTTTACTGTGTCAGTTATATTGTATAAGAAGTACTAGTTAACCATTGACTGATAACTCAAATGTATGACCACATTTTTAAGATTCAGGCTTCCAGCAGTAGTGTCTTGTGCTCTAAGGCATGTAACTATTGCTAAGGCCACAGAAGAAAATGCTTGTTGACAAAACCCATGCAGCTTCACTTAGCATTGGGATAGTTTTGTAACTAGCTGATTTCAAGATGTCCTCTCCTAAGAGACTAATTTGGTTAACCAGAAGCAGCTGGAAAAATGTTCATTCCTCCATTATTTTTCACTTGATGCCTTCCTTTAGGGTTACTTTTAAAAAGAAGATTTCACTGATCAAGCCAGTAGAAGATTTCAGTCCAAGAAAGTGAAGCCAGCTTCAGACTAGAAAACTGGAGGAAGTTCCTGTTGAGTGAGCCTGTAGAACCGTACTAAGGCTTTGTCCATTATGTCTAACCAAGGAGATGACTGCTACTTCTATTTCTATTCCACGTGTAACAAGGTATGTTTGGGTTTCTTTTGCTTTGGGGTTGGTTTCTTTTTTCTTTTTAGTTTTAAGAGAGGAGGGAGAAGAGTGAGAAGAAACCCACAGACTTCTGTTAACTTAATAAGCATTTAGGCTTGGCTGCCAGTTCTAAGATCATGGGCATCTTTTTTAGGCTGTACTGTTTCATTTACCTTTTTGCTTCCCTTTTGGCTCCAGGGAGACAGCTGCTCCTTCCGCCACTGCGAAGCTGCTCTGGGAAATGAAACAGTCTGCACACTCTGGCAAGAGGGTCGCTGTTTCAGGAATATCTGCAGGTTCAGACACATGGAAATCGATGTGAGTGTTTGCCTGAAGATATGTTCTCAAAATAAATCACTAAAAGCAGTTTTCCATTGCTGTAGGTGGACTGAATGTGCTTTTACATTGCTTTAAAATGAGGCTGGGGGGTGGGAGGAAGCTGGGAGAGGAAAAGATCAATTTCTTATGCATATCTCAGCACGAAATTATTGTATTAGGTGTAGACATTATGCTCTTAAGAGGAAACAGCAACCACATTGATCTGACTGCTTAGATGTGCTAGAGCAGGGTGGCAGCAAGCAGCCTGCACTCACCTCCTGAGGGCTGGGCTTCACAGTAGCCCCTGGATTTCTTCTGATGCCGTTCTGACCTCTTGGGGTAGTACAGGGTAGGGAGAGAAAACATGGGAAGGAGCCAAGGCTCTGAAGATAAACTTGGGTAGATTTAACTGGCAATTGAAGACATTTTCCCCTCTGAATAATCCCAGTATTTTGCACATTATGTTGATTTATGCCACGTGGATTGACGTGTGAGAGTGCCTCTCTGCTCAAACTGGGTAGGAAAGGTAGGTAATATGTTGTTGATACAGCTAAGCTTAGCTAAGGCTAAATTTTTATAACTGAAATACTTCTAGTGCTAAATTGACCTTTGGAGTGATGTTTCAGCACTGCACAGCCTGTCTCTGGTCCACTTTTGCACATCAGGGTGAGTGTCACCACGAGCTTTGCTTTCTTTCTGTCCTCAGAAGAAACGCAGTGAGATTCCTTGCTACTGGGAGAACCAGCCAGTGGGCTGCCAAAAATCCAACTGTGCTTTTCATCACACCAAAGGACGTTACGTTGATGGACTCTTCTTACCTCCAAGCAAAAGTGAGTTTCTTGGGTCCTTCTTCTTGAAGGATTAAGTAGTTAATCTTGAGTATTGCTTATGACTGGGTACAATGCCATAGAACACATAAAGGAACTGCTAGTTTATGAGTGCAAGGAGAAGGCTGCAGTCAGGTGCTCAGCTAAAGAGCATGTCATTCTGGTATTTAGTCTTTTCTTTCATGCTCAGCTTCTCTGTGCTTTGTGGGATCTTTGCCTTTCGAGTTGCTTTCCCCTCATTTAATCCTTTCTGGGTGGTGGGGCTTGAGATCTGTGCATGAAGGGAAACGTTGCACATAGTTTAACCCGGGGTGGGGAATAGGAAACCCTGAATTCAGTAGTCAGGTGGATTATCTGCCATATCTACACGGTGAGTGCAACATCGGGGTCAAAGTTCTAAACGGCCACATAAGAGCTGCTCTTCCTCTTCCTCTAGCTACACTTCCAAGTCCACCTGAGTCTGTGGAAGATGATGTTAAAATGCCTCAGATGTCACTGCAGCAGAACAAACTTTCTGTTCAGTCAAATCCCTCTCCCCAGCTGAGGGGGGTGATGAAAGTGGAAAACTCTGAAAATGTCCCAAGTCCTACACATCCCCCAGTTGTAATCAATGCTGCAGATGATGATGAAGATGATGATGGTGAGCACTTTTTCTCTTAAGTGAAAGTGTAAATTGCAGAATACCTGAATTGTGTAGTGGATCGTGGACTGAAATGTCATCGGGTGAGCTGCATAAACTTGAGAAATTCCATCTAATTCCTATTCTGCAACTGAATAGGTTTATTTTTGCTTTTCAGACCAGCTTTCTGAAGAAGGGGATGACATTAAAATGGCCATCCAACAACCAGCAGCAGAAACCCATAATGGATTGCGGATAATTTCCACTAGGAAATCCAGTGCCAATTCCAAGCAAGGTATCCCAACAGCTCTAATAAGGGGGGTATTGGAAGGAGAATTTCACAGTGAACTCAAAAGTATGTTCTAAAACTGTATTAGAACACAGGGTCAGCAGTCAGGTATTCCTATGAGCTCATTCCTGTCTAATGATGTCACATGTGCCTTGCTCAGACAGGTAAACTCCTCCTTGTTTACTTGCATAGAACAAAATAGAGGCACAGAGTGGAGTTGAAAAGCCTGCAAATGTGTCCTTCCAAGCAGTAGAAAGCCATATCTAATGACAGAGGAATCTAATATGTAGATGGATTAAAATACTGCAAACTGTAGGTTTTACCCTGTAGGGTGGGAGGAGAAAGGTGCCAATTCCTTACCAAAGTGCCATCTGTTGTATGCCTTCTTTTTTTGACTTGAGGGGAGTGTTGGCAGGGTTTATTCAAAACACTTTGGGAAGGTTCTGAGCCTGGTAGAAGCTGGAGGCTCTGTGTGTGCCTTTCAGCCTCAGTTTCTCAGAGCCTGGTTTGTGTTTCCAGATGATAATTTGAATTTCGGAATAAAAACGCTTGAAGAAATCAAATTGAAGAAACTAAAGGAAAAAACAAAAAAACAAGGTGGTGAGTTAATAGCCCCTATTTCCTTCACTTCTGCCTTTTCTTATCCTTCTGATATTCCCTGGATAATTGACTGTGCATTGGGGAATACCGTCCTTTACGGTGTTGGGTCAGAATGGGAGATGATTGCAGCTGAGAGCTGCTTGAGGGCCAGAATTCCATGTTTAGCTGGAGGTCTTGAGCTACTTTGGCATGCAGCCTGTTTTCTTAAGCTCAGGGAGCTGGTATTCGAGATTGCCTCCGATTTGCCCTTGGACTTCCAAAGTGCACTGGTCATTGTACGTTTGACAGGAATGAATAACTAATGGCTTTGGTCTTTTTGTCCTCTGGTTGGTTGGATTCTTTTCCTAAACATCCTTCCTTTTTGCTTGCTCTGATCCAGAAGGTCCTTCAGGAATTTCCGTTCATCCCCTCCAGTCTCGGACTATTCCTGTGCCAGAAAAGGAGAATGTACGAACAGTAGTGAGAACTGTGACACTGTCTGCAAAGCAAGGTAACAGTGAATACTCTTATTGCCATTTCATGGCTCCTAAACCAAAAGCTTAACTAATCGTGAAAATAATTCAGACATGTTAGTCTGCTGGTTGAATTTTTCTCATTAAAACCATGCTTTTGTACTTACAGGAAAAGATTTAGCATTTGTAGGTGCTCAGTTGTACTGCAGTAAAAGATCAAGAAGTGTTTTTAACAGCCTGACTTCAAGCCATAGCTAATCATATGTTAGCACCATCCTACAGACTCTCAAACGTGCTTAATTTGACTTCAGCTGAGAAGTTGAGTGAGATTTGTGAATGAGTGCATGTGTTGACAGCATGTGACAGGATTGGTGCTGGGGTTAAGTGCAGAGAGAGAAGTTAATGTCAAAACAAGTGTCAGTGTGCAAATGAGGGATAACTGGGGACAAATGGAAGGGAAGACCTGTAGAAGATGGTGTTATACAGGTAGCCAGTTTCTGAAGCATTGAAGAGGCTGACAGTGGCAGTTGCATACAGTAGTGATATGAGTGATATAAATGGTAGTGTTTAAATCCACACAAATACCTTCCAAAGGCAAAAAGGTGTAGAACTATTACTGATAGCCATTCATTTATGTTGTTTTGGCTACCAAGAGAGTGTCTTTTGGGGACGCGGGCTAGAAAGACAATGCTTTTACTAGCTCCTGGTTTCTATGTGCTAGAGATTACCCTTTGTTTTAGGGGAGGAGCCTGTGATTCAACTGAACATTGCTGAGAGACTGGGCAAACGGAAAGCCTCCACAGGTAAGAGCTTTTTGTGAGCTGTGATTTGGGTGCCCTCATCTAAATGTGACTGGTTTTAAGGGGTTTTATTTGCTGTATGCAGGAGGAAAATACATTTTGGCAGATGTCTGTATTGACTGCCAGAACTGCCAATTGTTTTAGCAACTGAGAGGCAAATACCAGAAAATATACCTGGAAGAACTGACATTTGTGGCTGAGAGTTCTCAAATCCTCCTCCAGATAAATGTTCCTAAAGTATTTCTTGTTTCCTGTCTCTTTGAAGCTGCTAAAAGTGTCATTCCACTGAAGCGCAACCTTGCTGAAAGGCTGGGGAAGAAGATAGACATGCTGGAGAATGCTGACAAAACGCCCAAGAGAGGTACAGCCACTAACCTAACCTCTGGATTTGATGCACAGATTGTCTGGGTTAGGTTTTCTGTTTGTCCTTTCTTCTAATGGCTCTTTGCATGCCTTGGTTGAGGGCTTGAGGTAACTTGGAATCCCAGTGATGTCCCGTCTCATTTCAAAATGTGAACACAAAATTGAGATTTACGCAGTCTCCCTGACTCTTTCTTTTCTGTCTTGTAGTTCAAGTCCCCAAGTCTCTGAAGGAGAGGCTGGGGTTGCCCTCTGAACAGACCAGCACAGAGACAGGTAATAACTGGGTATTAAATAGGCCTTCCCCTTTTTTCTTTCCATGAGCTTCCAGGCAGCCCTAAAAGTGAATTTAAATGATCTGCCTGATTCCTCTGATTCCTCTTGCTCGAGTGCTGAAGCTGCCCTGCTGGCTGCTGTCAGAGATCTGGCTCTGGCTCTGTGTGTGCTTTCCGCTTGTGCCTCAAGGTTTCATGTTCCTGCTGTGAGCCATCAGAAGCTGCAGGATGCTTAAGCCCAAGTGGAATAGAACCACTGCCAGGGGCAGGGGTTTGAGATGCTGACAGAGAAAGACAGCCTGAGAAAGTAACAAAGTAAAATACACTGATGGGGCTTTGTGCCACAGCTCTCTGGATAGCACTGATTTGCAAAAATACAGGTGGCTTAAAGGAGAAGGTTATGCAGAATGATACTGTCTTAAGGTGCATTCTTGGGAGCACTCAAACCTGGTTTTCCTTAGTACTGTGACAAATCTGGGGGGGGCTTTATCTCTTGTTGGATTCTCTTGAAATCTTGGTGCTTTTCTTTGATGATGCCAGAGAAGGCTGCTAAGCCGACAGGAGAGATCCACGTGAAAACACTGGAAGAAATTCGCCTTGAGAGAGCTTCTCAGAGACGAGGAGAACCTCCAGCTAAAGCCCAGGCTGAAGGACGTTGTAAAGCAGAAGATCCCAACTTGGGGGCAAAACCTTCTCCTGCAGTTCACATCAAAGCTTTCTCAGGAGCCCTGGCTGAAAAAAAACAGAAGCGATTGGAAGAAGAGAAGCAAAAGCCAGAAGAGCTTCCTCCCAAGACAAAAGCTGAGGGAGAGCCTAGGAAGCAGAGCATGCTGGCTCCATCTGTGCCCAGCAGAGTGCCTCTGGCAGAGCCAGCGGGGAAAGCCAAGCCAGGGGAAGTGCGTATTAAAACCCTGGAGGAAATCAAGCAGGAGAAAGCTCTGCGGCTGCAGCAGAGTGGAGAAAATGTGCCAGCTCCACCAGCACAACCCGAACCTGCCCCAACAGGGAGGAGATTGCTACGGATCACCAAGCTGATAGGTAATGGGGTGGTTTGGTACTTCCTTCCCCTGTTAAGCAGATCCAGTTTGCTCAGGATTCTTGTTGCTTTTTTTCTGGGTTTATACTAGAGGATAAAAGAGTTAGGGCTACAAAGGTAAAAAAGTACCAGAATATCCAACCATATTATTTCCCATGAATTGTATAAGTTCTCTGGATTTCCCCCTGGAAATTTTGTTCATTGAGGAGCTTTGTAGTTGAATTCCTCTCTTCTGGGCTTTTTTTTCTGCTATCTTTCTGTGATATGGGATCTTCCCTGTGCTGTGTTTACCTTCTTTGGCATGTGTTAACTTCCTGATACATGTGTTTGTGAACACATGTCAACATAATGTGAGGGCTGTTTTTTGTCCAGAATGACAGAGCATTAAAGATCTCATTGTTAAGATGATATAACCCATGTAAAGAGATAATGTGATGGAGGGAAAGAGAGGTTCAGTGCTGCAGGGATTGTTTGCTGTAGTCTCTCCCTTTGTCCCGTTATTAGCCAGGAGGAAACAAACACACCAGGGAGGCAAAGGGAACCAGGTTGCTTTACTTCTGCTGTTGATAAAAGAAGTACTGTTTTGTTCTTGTTTTAAAGCACCTGGAAGAGAAGAAAAGAAGGTGGTGGAATTGAGCAGGCCTTCTCCCAAAGCTGTCTCTACACCTGCAGAGGTGAGTCCTTTGTGAAGACATACATATATTCACACCGTTTCTGGTAAGTTTTGTTATGTTTTGTTTGCACCTCACTGCATGCTCTTCTCTTCCCACGTTTGGTAAGTGCTGCAGTGAAGCCGTCTGTTGCTTTCATAGTGTTTCCAGACAACACTGAGATCTTCAAGCTTTGAATTAATCTGCTTGCACCTGACAGTGCATAAGAAACCCTGTTAAGAGCAGATAAAATCTGTGAGGTTAATGCAGAGGGAATGATTTTATTCAAGTTTCTCTTGCTTAAAAAGAATATAATGAATTACATCTAGAGCCTTCTGCTCTATTAAAGCAGCTTGCTGTGTTGGGAGTTGCAGGCTTTTGTATTCCCATAGCAAAGCATGGATCTTGTCACAGGCAACGTGGTATGGAAAAAAGGTCAGATCTGAATGGTCATAACATGCTGTGTTCCAGGTGGAGGCATTTCAGAGGGCTTGCCACTCAGGTTTTCTTTTTGTCTTACTAGTCCTTTGCTTTTGTTTTTTTTCCAGCTCTCTGATCAGAGCACAACTAATTCTAAAGTTCAGGTGAAGAACCTTGAAGAGATAATGAGGGAGAAGCGGCAACTGAAACACCACCAAGAAGAGAAGCTTCAGAAGGAAGCAGCTTCTGTGCCTTCTTCTGTTGAAAAACCCATCAAGGATAAAACTCCACCATCAGGGAGCCCTGAAGCTTCAGGGTCAGCATATCACCTTGTGAAGAAGACATTGGTGAAACCTCTGGAAGATGGGGTTGAAAGCCCAGGGAAAGAAGCTGCTGTATCACCAGGGAAACAGGCAGCTCCACTCCAAGAACGAAAAGCTAAGAGTAGGTGTTGAGACTGTGTTAAAGAGTTCCTTTAGGTCTTGTTTCGCAAAAAGATGGCAGTTTTCATGTAACTGACTCCTTTTTGTAACTTCTCTGCTCCTTTTTATGGCTTGCTGGTAAATAGAGTATACTCTGTGGGAAATACTGCTGGAAATCTGAGCAATGGCAGTGTAATGTAATGGCCAAATCTGTTTAACTAGAAGGATGATGGAACTGATAGGAGAGAACCTCTTGGTTGTTTTTTTCTCCAGAGGCAGAGCAAGACTGATTAAGTTCTCCTTTTTACTGTAGCCAAATCCAAGGCATGCCTGAAGGCTCCAGATGGGAAAACCACCTCTCCCACAAAGCATACCCTGAAGCGTAAGGCAGCTGAGAGTCATCCCTCTGCCGTGGCAGCTGTGAAGCCCTTGAGTACCACTGGTGGAGACACAAAGGAGCCTCCAGCTAGAAAAGCAGCTGTGGTAAGGACAGTGTCTGAAGCAGTAGTGGGTCGCTGTTAAAATGTATGCCCAAGTTTTACCCTCCTCTTGGAGAATACATGGAAAATTGCAGTGCTTTACAGGTCTCTGTTCCCTTTGAAATCCCGAAGTGCTCTGTCAGATGGCTGTAGTGCCATCCTGCTTTTATTAGATGAATAGCAGTGCTTGCGTTAATACTCTGCTCGGATTCTCTGTGGTGTGAAGGATTTTGTCCATTAATGCTGTGTTCTTAAAGACACACAGTCATTAGTAAACTTGAGTTTACCATAGAATAGTGGAATGGTTTGGGTTGGAAGGGGACCTTAAAGCTCATCTCGTTCCAGTCCCCTTCCACGGGCAGGGACACCTTCCACTAGAGCAGCTTGCTCCAAGCCCCATCCAGCCTGATCTTGAAAACTGCCAGGGATGGGGCAGCCACAGCTTCTCTGGGCACCCTCTGCCAGTGTTCATGATGTATACTGAGTGAATCCTAACTTCAGGAGTGCTTTGGTTCAGCAATGCCAAGGGAGAAGCAGCAGAGGAAGGATCTGCTAAGAAGTCTTTTACCTATGTGTCATAAGAACTGTCTTGCTTCTTCCTAGGCCGTTGTTCCTGCTTTGCCAGAGAACAGCCTCAGGTCCATACCTGGGGGAGAAAACCCCCAAACCAGGTAACAGCCACCACTTGTTCTTGATCATTGTGTCTTTCACATGAAACATGTATTTTCACATCTGGAAAAAGTGGAGGTTTGAGATAAGGGATCCAAAGGAGCAATTAATCTGCAACAATTGTCTAGCAGCCAGCAGGAATACTTATATTCTTTTCTTCCAATGCTGGAGGTTGGTACAGCCTTTCAGTGGGTTTGTGGGGTTTCTGAATGCCTCCAGAGGTCGACTTCTTAACCTTTTTACAGTCACATTAGTAAAGGTCTCTGGCCACAAAATGGAACCTTTGCCAGGTTCTGTCTTCATGGGAAGATCCCCAGACAGAAAGATGTTCCTGCTGTACAGTCAGCCCTAAAAGTAGCCTTAGATTTAATGGAGTAACCATGTATAAGGTTGAGGTGTAGGAGGGGTTAAAGAAGTTTAAAGAGCTGGTTTGCAGAAACCATCTCTCTGGTTAAGCAGTGCCATACACTGATTCACTCTCTCTTGTTCTTCAAGCCCGGAGCTGCACAGGGGGAGCCAGGCAGGCTCTGGGGCTCAGTCAGAGCTCTCAAGCTCAACTTCAACTTCGTCCCAAGTGGCAGTGAAGACACGCCGGCTGAGCTCCACCGGGGCTGGGAAAGCACCTTTGTCTGTAGAAGATGACTTTGAGAAGCTGATTTGGGAAATCTCAGGAGGCAAACTGGAAGCAGAAATTGATCTGGATCCAGGGAAGGATGAGGACGACCTCCTCTTGGAACTGTCAGAGATGATCGACAGTTAACTGCAGGATCTTAACATTAAAACAAACAAACAAAAAAAGAAACTAAGAAATTAAAACTCTATTTTTTTGCTGGATACCCAGAGGTGATGATCCTTTTTGTAGCTGAGGCTTTGCGATGAGTCTTAAAGCACAGTTGAACTGATAGAAATGGGCAGTATCTGCACTCAGTTGTCCTACATTTCCCTGCTGGTCAGAGTCAAGGTCCTGTGCATCCATTCTGTGACTGTCAGTGGCTGCTGTCGACGTTGGGAGGACAAAGCACTTGTTTCTTTCAGGACAGAGAACTCCCCAGCTGCAGACTCTGGTGGTTGTGAACTGATGTACTGGTGCAGTGATGCTCTGAAGGCTTAAACCTAAAGCTTCTTCCTTTCTTCTTTCCACCCTCCTCCTTGACAAACCTCAACGTTCAGCACGTTTCAAAGCTTCGGTAGTCTCATTTCTTGGACAATTGGTATCTAAAGCCTGGAGTTACTATGTCAACTCTTGAGTTTTATTTATGTATGTTATCATTTGGACTTTAATCTGTTAGTGTAACAATGCAAATAGCGAGGTGGGAGGGAGCAGGATAATGGAGTGGTTTGGACCAAAAGTGCTGCCAGGGGCGGTGGTTTGCCTCAGTCCATCCTCAGGGATGATACGACACCGGTGGGAAAAGCAGCAGCTCTGCAGCACAGCACAGCTCCACAACCCCCTCCTGCTTTGTTGTACTGTACCAAAGCTGGGGGGGGACAGTGCATTTTGCTGATGTGAATCCTGGTAGCCTTTTGGGATGGGTTGTCAGGATTTCTCTGCAGGAAACTGGTGAAGGAAGGATTGGTTTAAGTGCCTCTCTGTTCCAAGAATCACTCCCCTGAACTGCTGGATCATCTGGGAAGTGGCAGCTGCTTGGACGCGCGTTCAAGCCCTGTCGTGGCACCAGCCCATAGGGGAGAATCTTCCTTGGAAACTGGTACTGCTGCGGGACCAACCGCATTGCTGCTGCCTGGAAATGTCCCGGGAATCCTCCCTCAGCCGCTGCCCCACCGCCAAGGCTTGCCCTCCGGGTCGATGCAGGAACTGGAGCCAGGACAGGGGGTTTGAATCTCACTTTGTGACCCTGAAGACAATAGCTGAGAGCAGGGTGTGTGACCCCCTGGCCAGTGCTCACTTTCCCTGGCACATAGATTTTCAGCTATTTCCTTAAGTTTTTGAAGGACTTCACTCTCTTCCTGCTCTCACGTGGAGCTGTTGGGGGCCCTCAGATGTTCACTGCAGGCAGTTGTTGGAGCCGATTGTAAATACTTTCTCTTTGGAAGAAAACACTTGTGTGCTTTGATGAATCCACTGTGACGTCTTAGTTCCTAGAGGAGGAAAAAGGTTGGAAACCAAACTTCTCCGCAAGCATTCACCCATCCCTTCCCCTGCTGAAGGACTGAGGGGCTGCAGCGAGGAAGAGCACGAGAGCTGGGTGAGGAAGGGTCTGGCCCCGGAGGTGGGGATTGATGTGTGCTCTGTGTAAATATTTTATTCTCCCGTTTTATATTTGTATTGTATTTAAGGCAGTGAATGACCCGGTGCCTCCCCCCCCACTTGCGCTGTTCCGCGCCACAGCAGTTAACAGTGTTTTTAATAAACCTGCCATAGGAGCTGTGTCACTGAGTGCTCATGGGGCCCAAAGAGGCTAGGGAGGGGGTGATAAAGGGGCTATGGAGGGGAATATGGGGGGGACAAGGGGGGCAGCCCTTTACCCGGAGCAGTAGAGACGGCGGTCCTCCCGCGTTGGCAGAGCGGCCGGGTCCTCCGGCATCCCACAGTTCCTTGCGCGCTCGCGGCGGCAGTGTGTGGAGGCGGGAGCGGCCATGGCGTACCGCGGGCAGGGCCAGAAGGTGCAGAAGGTGATGGTGCAGCCCATCGTATCCTTGCTGCGGGTTAGGGTTAGGGTTAGGGTTAGGGGCGGCGGGTGAGGGCTGAGCCGTTGTTGGGTCCTTAACGCCGCGCTGCAGAACCTCATCTTCCGCTACCTGCAGAACGTGAGTACCGCGGCGCGTGTGAGGGGACGGGCGGGAAGGGGACGGGAGCGTGAGGTAAACGGAGCGCTCCCGTTCGGGTGCGGGAGCAGAGCCGCTCGTTCCGGGCTCGCACAAAGCTGAGTTAGGGCGGAACGGGCGTTTGGTCGTGATGTCCTCCTGTGCTGGGCCGCGAAAGTGGTTCCGAACCGCGTGAGAGGCACAGCTGCGGTGGCTGTCGGTGGCGAGGATCACTTAATGCATACAGCGGAACTGCTCGGAGCGTTCACGGCCCTTCTGTTCCCTTCCTCCTCCATCGCTTTGCAGAGGTCCAGGATCCAGGTGTGGCTTTATGAGCAGGTGAACATGCGGATAGAAGGCTGCATCATCGTGAGTATCGGGATGGCCTCGTGGGCTTGTGTAGAATGGGGGTTAATCTTTTCACATTCATAAAACTATTAGTGTTAGGAAAAACCAGTGTTGGGAGAGTGGAAACGCTTCGTGGCTCTCCAGTGAATAGTCTTAGTGGTCAGGTCAGCACAGGTAATGGTTTGTATCCTTGTTGCTGAAGTTTAGACCAGGGGCCTCAGCTCACTGCCTGTTTTATCCCTCGTTTTTAGGGCTTTGATGAATACATGAACTTGGTGCTGGATGATGCGGAGGAGATTCACTCCAAAACAAAGTCAAGGAAGCAGCTGGGTAAGCCCATGGGGGGTGACCTGAAGCCTGAGCTTCCTTTCAGCCACACTTCAGAGCACAAAACACACATTTGGGAGGTTGAGTTTGGGGTACAGGGAGCAGACAGTGGCCAGGTCTTGGTTCCTGGGCTGGTGGTTTTGGTTGAGAACGTGTCTCTGCCCCAGACCTAGTTTTGTCTTTCCAAAGTGACAGCATTGGGGATGCACGGGCAGCTCCCAGCACCTCGGACACTTGCTGTGGTGTCACCAAATCAAAGCTGGGAACCACCAGAGTGCTGGTATTTAGTCCTCCCTGATGAGCACAAGCAGCAGTCTGGGATGAGCAGCAAGTCCAGGCTCTTGGTGGGGACAAAGCTGCTGCTCAGACACCCAGGGCAGGAGGGGAGGTTGTGTCTGATGTGTTACAGTGTGAATTGGGACTGTGGGGTTGCTCACACCCAGAAGTGCAGCTGTGTGGGGCTCTGCTTCTGATCAAAACCTGGTCTCTTGTCACGGAGGTGACCTCTTGCAATCGCCTTGGGTGTTGTAGAGTGGTTTTTGGAAGGTATGAGGTTACTGTCAGAGTTTGTCTCATTTCCTTTCTCTGTGTTGCAGGTCGGATCATGTTGAAAGGGGACAATATCACCCTGCTGCAAAGCGTTTCTAACTAGGATGTGTTGTTCTTAGAGCAACGGTTCTGGTGCTTCAGAAGGAATAAAGAGGTGGTGAGAGCAGGACCAGCTCTTAGAGAGGGAGTTCTGTGTAGCTGGGGTCACCTGCAGGGCTGAAACCTGCCCCTTCCCTTGTGTGAGTGATTTTGGGTTTTGTAGTTCGAAACAGTAATGATGTATTTCACAAATAAACGTTTTTCACAGTAACTGTAGAGGGAAATCTGGTGGTTTTCTGCCTCAGGCCCTCCCCTGAGGAGAGAAGGGGGAGAAATGTACTCAGGGTGATACTTCACTGCGGATCTGTGGTAGATGTTTGTGTGTTCTGGGATGTTCCAGCTGTGTTAGAACAAGGTGGGCTCTGTGTGGTCCTGGAGCTCATGTAGCTCTAGTGAGGGGCTTGGGGCTGGGCTGTAGGGATGCAGCATTCCTAAACTTCACTGGTAAGCGTGCTCCTAAAATCACTTATGTCTTGAAGTCAGGGCAGCTGCTTTGGATTAAATCTCTCTTGCTTCTTTGGGCAGTCTCTTGATTAAATAAGTTGGGATATCAGATGTATCAGTTGGGTTTTATCATGTTGGTTTATTTTCCTCACCCATTTGAGGATCTGGTGGTTCTATTTAAGGCCCCACAGGAGCTGAATTGCTTATCGCATGGAACAGAGGGATGTTCCCTCTCTTAATGTGGAAATGTTGGCCCCTCTACTGCTTTTCTGATGGAAGGGTTTGGCTGTAATTGTTCCTCAGGGACTAAGGTTGCTGGGATGGTGATACGTTAGTCCTGCCACAGAGGCTGCAGCAGGTACCATGTAATAAGCTTTTGGTATTCCAAAACTTAAATCTGTGGATCACCTTAAGCCTGAGAACGGAACACTGCCAGGGATGGGGCAGCCACAGCTTCTCTGGGCACCCTGTGCCAGCGCCTCAGCACCCTCCCAGGGAAGAGCTTCTGCCTAAGAGCTCATCTCGATCTCCCCTCTGGCAGGTTAAAGCCATTCCCCTCGTCCTGTCCCTACAGGCCCTTGTCCAAAACCCCTCTCCAGGTTTCCTGTAGCCCCTTTAGGCACTGAAGCTGCTCTAAGGTCTCCCCTTAAGGAGCCTTCTCCAGCTGAACCAGCCCAGCTCTCTCAGCCTGTCCTTTTGAAGTAATTATTTCTCTTTCCAAATGTAACTTTACAAACAGTGTATGTCTAGAAGAAGCTTATTTGATGGGCTGGGTTGCATCATGTCACTTGGCTCCACTTTTAATCCAGGGCCACTGGAGTAACACTGGCCCAGAGCCTGCACAGCTCCGTCCTCCTTCCGCCTCACACGTGGCTGGTGAGCGGCTGCTCCTTGGAGAAGAGCTGGATGTGAGGAGCAAAACCTGGTTCTTAGCAGCAGCGCTGCTGCCAGCTCCAAATTGTGCACTTGGAGTCGCCGTAATGCCTCCTTAAGCTCCTCTGCTCTGTGATAGCATCGAATTAGCGGCAGCAAACGTCAATATTGGAGGAGGTTGATGATGGGAGGAAGGAAGCTCAGGGGTAATCAGCTCAGAAGCATCTCACGATAAGGTACCAAAATGGGCTGTAATTATGTGCGTGGGGGAGTTGCAGAAGGAAAGGAGAAGCTCCCCAGCAGGAAGCCATGAAAACGGCACAGAGCCTGCAGGAGAGTCCAGGAGGAAACACAGCCCCATTGTTTGAGGAGCTCTTGGCACTCGAGTGCTGTGGTCCAAGAACAGAGCTTCCAGGCATTACCAGCCCAGCGACGGGCCACAAAAACAATTCCAAACTGGCTTCCCAAGAAGCACTTGTCTGTCCTCATAAAACCACACCACTGACTCATCTAAACGCTTGCTGATGTGTTTTAACCCCGAATCCTTCCAGCTTCCTGAGTGTTTCCAAGCTGCAGGGAGCAGGAAGGTAACGTCTGGAGGGAACTGCTTGGAGCTGTGCACTGCCAGAGATTCAAAAGCTCGCTGCAGAAGAGTGCGGTAGACAGAAGAGGGTGCTGCGGCCTCGGCCACCTCCCTGCCCCTCCAACGCAGTGGCACAAGGAACGCCGAGTTCCCGCAGCATTCAAGCGGCTTTCCTGGCTTCCAAACAACCTGGAAGAGAAGCAGAGCGGTGCGGGGCTGCTCTCCGATGGGTGACGGGGTGCCCGGAGCTCCTGGGCTTCCTGCTGCGGAAGGGGATGAGGAGTAGAAGGTTCTGGTTTTGGCACTGAGGAGGAGCAAGGTAGAGTGAGTGCTTACAGCTGGGCTCTGTGCTTGGAGATCTCCCCTTGCTTGGCTTTGCTGCTGCCTTGGTGGTTGCTTCTGCAGATGGTACTTGGTCCTTTCCCTCTGTGCAGGGGGGGCGGTGGGTTCAAGGCTCCTGTTGAAGATGCCTTGAGGTGGGATTATGAGGAGTGCCCCAGTGCTGGGTTGTGGTGCTAATCCCACGCTGGAGTGTTCCTGCATCTCTAGGTTTGGAGGAGAAAGGTTCCTCAGTGCTGCCAGCACGTGGGGCGATGTGTTAGCTCCCAAAATCCAGCTTGGATACCATCCCACCAGACCCCAAATGGCTGTTTGGTAGGAGCAGAGCTCTCTCTTTGTTAAAAACAAGTGATTGAGACCTGCTTCTGTGCCAACGCTGGCACAGAGTGTGCAAGACAGAGCTGGTGCTCCAGTTGGAGACCACTGCGTTGGCTGGGGCAGGTGAGAGCGTGCTCACATCCAGCTGGGGCTCTGCAGTGTCTGAGTTTTCTCCTTTAGAGGTGATCCCACCTTTAACCAGCCCTGGAAGATGCTCTGAGTAAATGTTTGTCCCTTTTCCCTGCCTGTGGCTATGGGGTTCTGGGAAAAAAGGCTGCAGTTCTTCCCTTCTGCACTGGGAATTGCTTGTCCTGGCCCAGCCCAGTCCGTCTCCGTGCTTGTGAAAGAGTGCCCTGAGGAGCAGGCGCAGTGGTCCTGCCTTTCTGGAGGGGAGCTGTGGTTCTTTTGTGGGATATCGTGATTTATGGGATGGTTTTATGTGTGTTTGAAGTTCAGTTTGAACCTAGATCCCAGAGCCAGCTGCCTGCCCGCAGGTTGGTGCCTTTCCTGGCTCCTGGAAGGCAGCACTGCACCTTTGCTCAGGGATGCAGGGCATGGCCTGTGCTGGCAGGAGCATCGCAAACAGGAGCAGACACCTCGTGTAGCCCCTGGCCACTTGCTGAGCTTAGGCTACCATCAGCATTTACCGCGTTTGCAGGCCTGTGACCTGTCAGTGTCTGTGAAATAAGGTGGGATGTGTGGCTGTACAAGGGGAAAATCACCTTTCCAGTGGCCTGCCACTCTCCTTGATCCCTTCTCACTACCTCCTGCTTTAGTGCGCGTTATCAGGGAACTTATTTCAAGTGCTGGTATGTTTTAAGGCTTATGTGCCTAAAAATAATAGCGTCAAACAGGCAGCAGCGAAAGGTCAAGGACTCGAACGGTTTAGAAGCTGTCCCCTTAGGGCAGCATCAGAACGTGGAAAACTCACGTGGAGGGTACGGGCAGGAGCCGGGATGCACTGTGCGGCTTTCCTCTATTCCCTGCCTGTTCTTGTGCCGGGGACGGAGCTGCTTGGGATTGTTTTCACCATTTCCATGGGCAATAAAGCCGATCCCTGCTTTGGCTGTGAGCAGGGTGGTGCCAGGAGCAGAGGGGCTCTCCCCACGAGCTGGCTCCAGCAGGTTCTGTTGGTGGCACTGCCCCAGCCCACACACAAGGTGCCCAGCATGGCAGCCCCCCCGCTGGGCCTTTTCCCATTCAGACCCACCAGGGGCATCATCGCTATTGTTTGGAACATCGCTTGGAAAAATGGAGCGCCGGGCGCTGTGCCTGCCCTCGGCGGGGACGCTGCCACACTCGCAGCGCAGCCTGCCCCCCGCGCCGCTGCCTCGCATACCAGGGCCTTCAGTGTGGAGCTGGACCGGCTTCGCTGCCTCTTTCCATGTCCCTCACCCTAACCTGGGCTCTGGGGAGGGATTTATTCCCCTACTTCCCATCATCCCAAAGACGCCCCTGTTCGCTGTGGTTTCCCTCCCTCCTGTGCCTCCAGCTGTGATGCTTAAGCCTGATTTCCCCCACACTTGTCTTTGGGATGTGCTTGTACCCAGCACAGTTCTCTGGGCTTGTCCTGAATGATACCGATCTGTCTGCAGTAGGAAATAGATACTGATGTTTACAGCTCTGCTCCGTGGGGCAGGATTTGGGGGCTGGATGTGGTGGGGCACAGCCACGAGGTAGCTCCAGGTTTGGACAGCTTGTTTGACTATATGTGAGTACTAAGAACCGGGATGCTCAGGTCCTGTTCTAGGATGTGCCTGTCTCGCTAGGATAGGTGCCTGAAGGCTTTGCCTTCCTGCAAGGACCAGCGCTTCCAAAGCAGACTGCCCTTTCCTGTGCATCCAGCCCTGATCCCGGCTGCTGCTTTGCCTTATCTGCCATTCTCCAGCCTCTTGTCTGTGAAATAGGAGCAATATCTAATAGTCCCCTGGGGGGGTGATGGCTGATGGCGTGGTGTGATGCCCTCAGCTGAGCGGAACAGCGCTGCGTGCTGTCTCCCTGCCTCTCCTGCTGCCAGCAATCTGGTCCATCGATAAAGCTGAGTTTTCCAGTGATGTTTCTCTTCGGCTCCCTGTTGGGGGGGTTAAGAGTTAAGGAGACTCTTTAGGAGGTTGCTTTTCACTTTGTAAACTGAGCTAAGGAGGGAGCCAGGTCCAGGAGAGGGATGTTTAAGGGGCTGCTTGACTACATTTCATACATGAAGATGCTACAGAATCAAGGGGAGGTTTGCCCTGGCCATGCTTCGTGTCAGCACCAGCAGCCCTGGGCTGCTTTTGGGGCCCCTCTGCCCCATGCAGGTGTTTGGGGGACAGGAGCAGCGCTAACGGGAGCCACGCTTTGGTGGAGCTGGGTTCGTGCAGCAGGTACCAGCATCCGCTCTCGAGAGGGCTTTGTTGTGAGCTGGGGCACAGGGTTCGGAGCCCATCCCTTTATCTTACATCAACAACAGAGCCAATATTCACATCGAGGAAGTGAGATAAGATCCGAGCCCAAGGTGGGCTCTGAAAGGGGTGCGTGAGACAAGCACAAGTTTGGGGGGAGAGGGAAAGGGGGGCTGCGGTAGGAGCCTTTATCTGAGAGGAAACGGCACTGTTCAAGGGGGGGGACGTGTCCGTGTGTGTCTGTGCGTGTCTGTGTGCGCAGAACGCTTGCCAGGAGCATGAAAGAGCCCCTGGAGCAGGACAAGCTTCCTGCCAGCTCCTGGGCTGATCCATGTGCACCCAGGCTCGGGCTGGAGGCTCGAGGGGTCCCCAGGGATCCAGGGAACCCAGAGAAGGAGCCAGAGAGCCATGGGATGCAGTCTCCAGCGGATGGGTGCCCTTGGTGCAGGCTCCTCACGGGAGGAGGCATCCCCTTGCTCTGTGACCCAGGATTCGGTCAGGGCAGGCAGTGCAGCAGTGCCACGATCCAGCATCTCTTATCTCACTTTCTTTTATTCCCAAACAGCTTCCATTGATCCCCAAACAAATCCCTCGGTGCTTTGTCAGGAAATTAATGTTAGATGCATTTGCGAGGCAAGGTCCATCCTCATCTTCTGATTAGAAGCAGTGGGAATTCCCAGTGTTAAAGCACAATCAAACAGGCCCAGGTTGAATTTATTCCTTTATCAGCTGCAGTTCTCTCTCTTTGAAAGCCCCAAGCCTGGTGTTTGCTCTTGCAAAGCTGAGCTTGGGCTGGGGCTACCAACAGCCTGAGATGGGCTTTTGCCCCTCGGAGGATACCCAGGGAACACTGAGGTGCATTGATTTGGGCAGTGGATGCTTCCTCCCCTTCCCGGCTGCTGTGAGCAGCCTCATGCTGGAAGAGCATCCCTGGGGAGAGCGTATCTCTTCCCTGCTCCATCAATCTCCCAGCCCACCTCCGGCACCAGAGGGCTCAGCTGCGGGCTGGGAATGGCTCCCGGCTCCTTCTCCCTCCCCCAGCTTTTGCATAGCACCCACATTGATTTTGCATAGGAAGGAGTGATGCAAAATAAGCCCCTGGGCTTGGGGTGCTGCACAAACAGCAAACGGAGGACCCCAGGGCTGTGGCACCAATGGTACCAAGACGCTTTTCCTTGGTACTGATGGAGAAGTGGGGCTTTGCTATGGAGCTTTCCTTGACCTGTGTGCCTGGGGAATGTCAGTCTTGAGGGGATGCTGTGTGGCGAGAGGAGGAAAGGAAAACATAGGAATGGTGCAAAGTGGCCATGGGGCAGCTCCTATGGATCCAGATGAGGGAACAGCAACCAAAGCCGCATCCAGCAGCAACTCCATCCTGGCAGCAGATGTGGCTTCAGCTCCCATCATGAATGCAGGGTGGGTTTATTCCCCTCACCCTGGTTTGCTGGGGGCTGCAGGGAGAAAACCCTCCCTGCTCTCACCCCATCTCCGAGGAGCGCGGGGGGGGGGGGGGGTGTCTCTGCATGCTCCCATGGCCCAGCAGGGTGGTGGGGAAGAAAACATGGAAGCTCATTATTCAGTGTCCCACACACAGCGCCGGGCTGGCCCTCGGGAAGCCTCCATGCGCTGGGTGGCTGGGATCTGCAGCGAAAGCAAACAATGGGATCCCCAGAGACAACAATGCCCCATTGTCCTTTGAAGCCAGAACAATGAAACAATGGACACACAGTCTGCTCCCTTTATTCCCAGGCATCCCCCCTTCCCCCAGCCCTGTCCTGCAGCCCCGGGGGCTCACACCATCCCTAAGGACCCTTGTCCTGCTGCATCGCTCCCATCCCACCATCCCAGGGTGAGTCTTGGGGTTCCTTGTGGCCTCCCCACCCTGAAAGGAAGAGGAGGAGGAGGTTTCTTGAGGGCTTTGATCCACCAGCGGGAAGGGACGGGAAAGTCCTGTTGGATCACGAGGGCTGTGTCCCGGACAACAGCAGTGCTTTGTTGTCTCCCAGGATGGCCACTTGTCAGCCCTGGCATTCCCTCAAGGTTTCCTGGTGGATCCTCCTCCTCCTCAAGGGCTGGGCACTCCCAAATGCTCCGCAGGAGCATAGAGAAGAGGGAGGAGGGGATGGGGTGCAAGGGGTGCCCACCATGCTGGGGGGGGGAACAGGCAGAGGTGGGGTACAGGGGGTCCCCAACACCCTGCAGGAGCTTTAGAGCTGCTTTCCTCAAGCTCTGCCCTGGCTGCATCCTGCTATCCCCAAGGATATCCCTGAGCTGTTCTCTGCATCCCTTTGGTTCTGCTGCCCCAAGGGTCCCTCCTGGAGGGCACCCAGTCACTGTGCAGTGTAGGGGAGGTGCTGGGGGGGGGGATCTGGGCAGTGGGAATGCTGCCATTGGGTGCGCTCATCCCTTCACTGCTGCCCAAAGAGCAGAGATAGGGAAGAGCCAAGGTTGTGTTAACCAGGGCCTGGCCTGCACTGATCCATGCCTCTGCTTCCCTGGCGCTGTGTCAGCATCCTTGGCTCCATAGCACTGAGCCTGGGTCCGATGTGCCCTTTTCCCAGTGCTCCTTTGCCACGGAGGGAAAAGGGGATCCCAGCGCCTGGATCGGGGCCAGGGGACCCTGGTGTCCCCAAAGGCCGCCACCAGCCTCCTCCTGCCCCCCGGGAGCTCCGGTTACCTATGGGCAAAGCAACCCACCTGAATAGGTAATGAACGGAGGAGAGAAAAGAGCCCGGAGCGCATTGTGCTTCCAACAGGGACAATTGCTAAATACAAATCACAGCGAGAAAAGGGGGAGAGGGAGAGACAAAAGCACGGAGCCCGGCACAAAGGAGAGGAATGAAATGGGAAGTAAAGTCAAACAAAAAGGAGCCGGGCTGAGACAAAAGAAGGGAACAATATCCCCGAGGCAATAGGCTCCTGAACAATGGGGACAGTGACAGCGGCACAAAGGCACAGTGTTTGCGAGTAGACGTTATCTCACACAGCCACTGGCAGGCCTGGCCCTGGCGCTTCTATTTTCAGGGATGCTTTTGTGCGGCGCTGAACAATGTTCCTTGCATGGCTGCAGATAGAGATGAGGGGGGTTTGGGTCATTCTTTCCCTCTCTTTCTTTGCCTTCCCGGTGCCCGCTCTGTAATAAACCCCGGTTCAGCCCTCGGGAGAGTGGGGCAGAGCCAGGGGGTGGCTGGGCAGGGACCCCTCGTTGCTTGGATGGATGAGCATGGGTTGGTACCACCTCCTGCAAGGGGCAGGCTGGGCCCCTGTGGCAGCCGGTGTGCGCAGGGTGGTGCCTTGGGTGACTCACAACCAGCCCCAAGCTTTGCTTTTGGCCGGCTGCTGAGCTCAGAACTGGGCAGACCAGAAAGATGGCTTTTCCCCGCTGCTTTTGTTCCAAGCAATCAGGCTTTTAACCTCTTCAGTGCGCTGGAAGTATCTTCTGGGATGCGAGCAGCAGGATGGGGATCACCTCCTCCTTGGGCAGGTTGCCCATCTGTTGCCCTCCGAAGCATCCCGCATCCTCAGCAGCCCGTTGGGATGTGCCATGGGAGCTGGTGTGTGGCTGCTCTATCAGCCAAGCTTTCCCAGCCCGTGATGGAGATTTCATCCGGAAAACTGGGACTGGTGCATGTTGAGTCCAGCTCTTCCTGGAAAACCCTTCTTTGGGGCCTTCCCAGTTGTATCCCAACATCTGGTCCTGTCTGACTGCGTTGTGAGCCCAGGGTCATTCTTGTGTGGTTATGAGGGGTGGTTATTGCAGGGTGTTATCAAAGCACCCCATTTGCAGCACCCAGACGCTTTGTGATGCACTTGGATCTGGAGTAATATCCCACAAAGCGCCCATCCCATGCTCATGCCCTTTTCTCCTCTTGTTCCATACTTGGAAATCCATCCCTCCTACCCCATCCCACCGCACCCCAAACCATGGGAACATCACCCAGGTACCATAAGTGACTTGGGAGAGGAGAAACAAAGGTCCTGTGAAGATGGAGCCAAAGACACCCCCGTATCGGTGCTGATCTCCCCAGACACCCAGTGTGAGCAGATGGGCTCCGCTCGGGCTTTGAAGAGCTGCATCTTCTGATATCAATCACATTATCTGAGGGTACATCCTGTTGCTAAGTTTGGCTGCTTCCTCCCTTCAACAGCTGTTTGTGCAGCCACAGCTGCTCTCACCCTGCACCATGGGGGTGCTGTGTGATGGGGGGGCCTCCCTGCTCCCAGAAATGGATCCTGAGCTTTGTTTGGCCATGGTAGAGCAAGCTCCCATGACCCAGAGTGTGTGTTTGCAGCCCAAAACCACCCTTACGGGGGCTGCATCCCTGGAGTGTGAGCAGCAGGTTATGAATGGAGAAGAGAAGGCTCCTTAAGAGGAGACCTGAGAGCAGCTGCAGTGCCTACAGGAAACCTGGAGAGGAGCTTTGGACAAGGGATGTAAGGACAGGCCAAGGGGAATGGCTTTAACCTGCCGGAGGGGAGACTGAGATGAGCTCTGAGGCACAGGATGATGCTCTTTGGTCTATGAGAGGTGAGCACACATCCTGCTCTGGGCAGCCCTTTGTGACCATCAGCCCGCCCTCGGGGCTGCAGCTGCCTCTGCTCACCCTCTGCCTGTGCTGGGGATTTCTCTCTGTCTCTTTCTGATACAACCTGGTGAAGTTGGAGCTCTTTGCTGCAATTTGCTGCTATTTAAACCCTAGCTAACCCTTAACGTCCTAATGACAACAGTAATGATGCTCCGCGCATCCTGCAGTGCCACCCGTCTGAAGATTACACTCGCTAATTAATTAAGCCCCGACCTCCCCCCTCTGCTTCCCTCGCTAAGGAAGAAGAAATCACTGAGAGTCTCTTAAGAAAGGACATAAAGGCAGGGAAATCCAGGCACCAAACCAAGACAAATGGGGATTTGGAGACAATCCGGGCCTGTGTGACCTGAGGAGTGGACCAAGAGGGAGAAAGGATCAAAATGCCAAGCACAGCCCGGCCAGAGAAAACAACCGGCAGCTTCAAAACCCGGGCAAAGAAAAGCACCAAGATGAAGGGAGTGACAAAGCATCAAAGGGAAGAGAAACCAAAGGCGTCGGAACAAAGGACAAGCTGGAACAAAGGACCAAAGAGGGGAGAACAAAAGCACTAAATAGAAAACAAAGGCAGGGGACAAGAAAAGCCCCTCTGTGGGGCTGAGCTGGAGGGTCCCTGGGTGGTGCTGTGGGTCCCCGCTGGAGCCGGGCTGGTGGAGGGTGCTGGAGCCCAGCATCGCCTTTGAACTGGAGGCAATGGGCTCGGCCCCCCATTGACGGCTCCCTGCATCCTGCTGGGTGGTCCGGCCATCCCGTCCCTCCCTATGTGTGTCTCCAGCTCAGCCTGCTCAGCATCACCCCCCTGTGCCCTCTACCAGACCCTCCCTGCCCCATCGGCTGTCCCAGCCCTATGGCATGGGAATGACGGGGGATGCTCCCAGGAGGCTCCCAGGCAGCTGCATCCTCCCAGCCTGTGGCTTTCCCATAGGAGAGGAGCCATGGGCCGGCGCTGTGTGTGTGATTGGCCTGGTCCAGCCGGCTGGGCTGTGCTCCGGGGATGGCAGTTCCCATCGCCTGGATTAGGAACAACGGCAGCATTCAGGTTGGGAATAGGGAGTTGCAGAGATGCGATGCTGCTTTGTCTCCTGTTCCTGTCAAATCCCTGTTTGGAGCTGAAAGTCCCTGGTGAGGTTGTTGGTCTGGCTGGGTTACATGTGCTGCCTTGCAGGGGGATGTGGTGGGTACCCCCCGGGTTGGGTGGCTGGCATGGGGTGAAGGTGGTAGTGGTGAATGGGAGCCCCACTGGAGCTAGAGTGCTTGGAGCTGCGATGGTTTTGAAGTGGTCACTGATTCCAGTGTCAACCTGGCAGTGAAAATCCCCCTTCCAGACCCAAAATGTGGTCCCTGCGCTGTTCTCCATCACCTACCCTGGCCAAATCCCCCCTCCTCCGCCAGCACATCACCTGCAGCAATGTGCAGGGAGGAGGCCAGGGCAGTGTTCTAGCAGGGTCTGTGCAGGGTTTTACCATGGTGTGTGAGCGCTTTCAGCCACGGCATCATGAGCTGTGCTGCCGCGACCGTTCCCATCGTTCCTAAGTGTTCTGCCCAGGTATTGCTGCTCATGCACTGGCTGTGATTCCAGCTCTGCTCTCCTGCACCGTCAGGATCTGCTCGATCTTACTTCGCTTTCTGGACGAGCTCTGTCTGAGCGTTGGCTTAGAACTGAGCTGCTCCGAGTGCGCTCCCCATAGAGCAATCCTGGAACATCTTGGTTTTATTATGGCCAGATTAGAGCCTGTTGTGCTGTGGGCGGACTCGTTCGCTCAGCCCCGACTCCCTGCAGTAGCCGGGCGCTGCCAGTGCTGGGGAAGAAGGCAGCACGGAGCTTCCAGCTGCTGGGAATGCCTCTGAAGTGGCCAGGATAAACCGTGGTGTTTGGGTGGAAATCATTTGTAGGTTAATTCCTTGGAGCTCATCCACCACCCTGCTAGGAGCCCGTGAGGGAGGTGCTGCCGGCTTGGGGATGGTTTGGGATGTGCTGCTTCCACAGCCGCGGTCCCCAGTGTATGTGGCCCAGTGTATTCCCACTTTGAGCCCATGGAACCAGGGGGGCTGTAGGAGCTCTGCCAGGGAGGTTGATGCAGCAGCCCTTGGGATGCATGGAGCAGGTATGAGACCGTCATGACCAGCAGCCCATCACCAGGGATGCAGAGGGCTGGGAGAGGCAGGTCCTTGGTGTGTGCATCCCTATGGACTATGGAGCCGGATACAATGGGGTGAACTGGGGGCAGCCCCAGAGCCGCTGTGGTTCCGGAGGGTTTGGGTATTGTCATATCAGCTCGGGTTTAATGGGCTGCAGATGTCTGTCTGCCTGTCTGTCCATGCGAGACCAGCGTGGGCTCCCTGTGCACGCGGCTGGGGACACGGTGCTGGTCCCATCAGGAGCATCCAGCCTCGGAGCCTCTCAGCCTGGGGGCTTATCACTGGGCCTGCTGACTGTGTTCCAGCACAGCTCTTCCTTGCGGAGAAGAGCAGCACATCCCCTTGCTGCAGATGGGGGCAGTCTGGAGATGCCATCATCCTGCATGCATGGGGGCATCACGGGATGCACAAGGCAGGTCTGGAATTGGAGTGTGGGAAGATTTGGACCCCGTCATCCCCCCAGCAGCGCATGACTGAGGCTCCTGTATTGCTCCTCTCCTTCCCCTGGTCCTGCTTGTGCTGCTGCTTGCCCAAACCCTTGGCGCTGCTTCTTGGGGTGCTCTTGGGGTTACCCCAAGGATAACACCATGCTCGGGGGCGGTTTGTGAGATCCCCCTCTTCCACCGTGTGCTGTGAGGGGGAGCTCTGATGGGAGCAGGGAGGGGAGGCAGGAGAGGGACCCGATGAGCCCAATCACTGTGCTGTGGTGAGGGGCTGAGCTGGTGGCTATAGGGGTGCTGCCACCTCGGCATTGCCACCATGGCAGTGACCTCACAGAGAACATCAGCACCTTCAGCATCATCTTCCCTGGATTCTCATAGGAGCGCTGGTGGGAGGGGGGGATGAGCTGCCTGGCAGCACCCGCATTGCTCCCCATTAGCAATTGCTCTGCAGCTTTCCCAGGCTGGTGAGGAGCAAAGCACATGCCCATTCCCAAACAATGGGCCCCGCTTCCGTGCAGGAAGCAAGGTTGGATTTGTTCTCCCTGCTTTGCCCCCTCTGGCCAGTTATAAAGGGGCCAAGCCATTGTCTGAACCATTTCCATGACTCAGTCACCAGTATCCTGCGATCGGGAGGCCGGGATTCGCAGCCAGCACAAAGCAGGAGCTCCATGGGCTCTGGCCCCACACCAGGGTGGGGGGCTTGGGAAAAGGAAGGGGAGCGCTGGATGTGCCTTTCCCCTCCGTGCCCCCTGCGCTGGATCTTTGCCCCCATCAGCTTTCCTGGTCCCTCCACCCATTGTCCCGGCTTCCTTGTGCTGAGGGAAGCAGAAAGCTCAGGGAGGGAATATGGGGCGGGAGCAGCTTTGCTTGGAGCAGCCAGGTAGAGAAGGATGGAGCAGGAGCTGAATGACCCCTGGGAGACCCTGTCTGAAAGGATGGCGATTGTCCCATCGCATCCATCCTGATACCTTGTGGTCCTGGGGCTGCCTGAAAGGTCCTTGGGGTGCCCAGCAGGTCCTAGGGGATGCCCTGTACAGCTTGGGGATGCCCCATGGGTCCTGGGAAAGCCTCACATGGAGGTGGAGCCACAGCTGTAGGTGGTGTGGCTGAAAGTTGGACATGGGGAGGAGCAGAGTGAGGATGGGGACAGGACCCATGGAAGCTCCAGTCTGGAAGGTGATGCTGGGTCCAGGGGGGACATTCCAGGCCCTGTGAATGCCACCAGGGCCACTGGGGATGGGGAGGAAGGAAAGGAAAGTAAAAGTCCATCCACCGGCCTGTTGCTATGGCAACACGAACAAAGCTCCTGCTCCCCCTTTTTTGGGCTCCCTTGTGCTGGTCCTCGGCCCCTTTGTGGGTTGTTTCCCTGTCTGGTTTTGAGGATGTGATTCCCACATCTCCCTGCCCCTGGAGCAGCTCGGGGTGGCCATGGGCTCGCTTGTGCATTCAGCCAACGATAACCATCTGCCCCCTGGGACTTTTGGGGCATGGGATGGCACCGGGGGCAGCCAGGACCCCAAAGTGGGGAGGTGGGTGCTGGCTGGTGCAGGGGGAGCTGCCTTCATCCTGCCCTGCTGCAGGTGTGGTGCTTGCTGCACAGCCTTGGGAATGCGGTGTCCACTCTGGGCCTCAGTTTCTCCATCAGTGAAATAGGAACGTGCATCCCTGAGCTCCTTGGTGGGTTTGGGTCTGGGGGTGCTGCCTTTGGTTTGCAAACACTGCTGTGTTGGTGCGGGGAAGGAAACTGCTTGGAGTCAATGGACATTTTCCCCGCTGGTAACACATAAACAGTTCTCTTTCCATGTTGACGTAACACGATCAGGATTTCATCATACCGAGAAGACTTTGTCAACATTCATTTGGCCAAACCAACCTCCTCCTTTCCAGCTGCGGCACCATTTGGCTCCCAGTGAAGTGGGTTCTTTTCCTTTGGGAAGGCGGGTGATGGCGTTCCCATCAGAGCCACTGGTGGGGTATTCTGTGCACGGGGTGAGCTCCTCACCCAAGGCCCTATTTCGCTGCAGATGTTCCAGCTGGGTTATCCAGGTTATCCAGCATAAGCCTGTATATCCATTGCCCACTGCTCCCCCTGCTCCGGGACACCCTTGTGTCCCAGCCCCATGGTGGCCGTGGTGGTGTGAGCACATCTTGGGGGTGCTGTGGACTTGGGATGAGGCTTTGGGGTCTCTCTTGCGGTACCAGGGCTCTCTGCGAGCCGGGCTTTGTTCCAGCCCCTCGCTGCGAGCGGGTGGGAGGGGGGGGTCCCGGGGGTGCTTCCCCGCGTTGGCCCTCAGCCTTTGGGGGTGTACGGCCCCCCCGCAGGACCCCGGTGAAGGGGGGGTGGGCTCAGCGCGAGGGCTCCCGGCGCTGTCACTCGAGGGTCCCCCGGCGGGGCTGGGGGTCCCGAGGGGAGGGACGGGGCAGAGGGGCCGCCCCGGAGCCGGCTCCTGGCTGGCTGGACCCGTGTCCCTCCTCCTCTTCCTCCTCCCCTCCTCCTCCTCCTCCTTCCCTTCACCTCCTCCTCCTCCTCCTCGCTCCCTCTCTCCGCCCGGCGCCGGGGCAGCTCCCACCGGAGGCGCTGGGGACATGGAGCGGAGCTGAACCGGGCGCGGCGGCGGCGGAGCCCCCACCGGCACCGGCGGCAGCGGCGACACCGACAGCGGCGAGCGGGGCTCAGCGCTGCGGAGCCGTGAGTGCGGCGGGGGGCACGGCACGGGGTGGGGGGCACGGCATGGGGGGGGGGGCACAGGCGCTGCTCGTGGGGCATCGCCGCAGCGAGCATCCTTCTGGGTTCCGGCGGAGCGGGGCTGGGGGGAGCGTGGCAGGAGCCCTCCAAAGCGCCTTTGCTTAAACAGAAGGGAAAAGGGGAAGGGGGGGGGATGTGCAGGACCCGTTCTCCTCGGCTCCGTCCCCCCTGCGAAGTTAGAGGCTGCGAAATCTCCTCCGAGAACCCCCCGCAGCCGTGCAGGGAGCGCGGCAGGCAAAGGGTGAAGCCATGGGCAGCCCCCCCTCGGGGGCAGAGGGCCGGCAGGTAAGGGGTTAAACCATGGACACCACCCCTCCCAGCCCGGTCTTTGGCCCTGCTGCCGGGGGTTGCTCCCCGAAGCCCCCTCCCTGGGACCCCCATCCCACCTCGGGAAGGCTCCTTGCCCCTTCCCGCTGCTCGCTCTGGGTCCCGGTGGGTCCCGCCTGCCCCCTCTCCGGGCCCCTCTTGGGTGTGGGGGATCGGGGATACGGGCGGCAGCGGGGTGCGAGGCTGGCGGCCCCCCCCAGCCACGGCTCTGGGGGTCGGAGCACGCTGTGCCGGCACAGACGGACACCGAGGGCCTCGCCGCCGCGTGTGTCCGTGGGGCTTGGGGCTGTGTGCGGGTGGTGGGACCCTGCGGTGCTCTGGGTCCCCGTATCTCGTCCCCATCCGTACCTCGTCCCCATCCCTCATCCCCGGCCACACTGTGGCACACATGGGACACCCCTGTCTCGTCGTGCGTCTCCTGTCACCTTTCCAAGGCACGTTTGTTGGGGACAAGCGAGCTCTGCCTGTTGTGACAGTGTTGCTCCAGCCAAACTTGCCGGGTGTTTGTCGGGGGTTGTTGTAACAGGCGGCAGCGATTGAGACTGGGGTCAGCGCTAAATGCTGCGACCTAAAAGCAGATGAACCTTGTCAGCGAGGTTCCATCTTCCTCAGCAGCCATGGTGGGTCCTGCCCGTGCTTTGGAGTTGTGCGTCCGACCCGTCCTGGCCAGGTTTGGGCACTGGGGGGGCTGAAGCCGAGGGGTTCGCACTAAGGGGTCCCACAGCCATCCAGCGTGCAGGCGTTTGGGGGGCAGTGGGGTGGGAGATGGAGCATGGCCCCAGGGACCTCCGCAGTTCCGCGTGGACAAAGTTAGTGGTGGGAAGAGTGAAACCCCATCAGGAGCTGCATCGGGGAGAGGATTCCCTGTGAAATGCACGACTGAACACAAAGCTTCTCTGCTTCCCACCTCCACCTCCTGATTCCCAGTGTTCCGTGCAGGGGGGTCGGTGCCAGCGGGGGATGATGCCCAGGACACATTGCAGACCGTGGTTTCGTATTGTTTGAGTCTCGGTTACATCTTGTGAAGTACCTTGAGCGTGGAGAACACTTGACTTCCAAAGCAAAGCTGGGGTAATAGATTTCAGGAGTGAAAAAGGACCATTAGCTCAGCTAATGTGATTTCCTCCATAGCACAGAGCAGATAATATCACTCAGTTACTCTCCTATTGAGCCAATAACTCGTGTTTGTAATTCATGCAGTTTCCTTTTAGTTCAATTTAATTTGGTACAGAATCCATTCTCTTGACACTGATACAGTACTTTTTTATTTGAAAGCCTGCGATTTTGGAGGCTGTGTGTTAAAAATAGCCATTGTCCTTTAGAAAACATGGGCAACTAAAGGCAGTTTCTCTACCATTTGTGAGAAACACGTTTTCACCAGCATCTCCCTTGGTGTGTATTTGTTTCCTTCGGGATGGGCAGGGGGCTTGCATCCGATCTGGCATCTCATGTTGGAGTGAAATCCCTTTGGAGCAGGGTAAGATGAGCAGAGAGCCCAAATCTTTACCAACTGTTTTTCTCTTGGTGCCATCGTGCAGCTCAGCTCCACCCGTTGCTGTTTTCACCCCATCCAAATCAGTGCACCCAAATCATCCCTCCCGAAAAGTCCTTCTGACATCCAATTGAGTTCCAGCATGTCCTGAGGGGAATTGCTGGACTTCTTGTCTCCCTGCCCTCACATCCATTTTCTGAGGGGGTGCCAGGGGAGCCGTGCCTTGGCACACTGGGATGAGGGGAGATGGAGCACATCGTAAACTTGCTATGTGCTGGAGGGGGGTTGATGGCGCTTCGGGATGCAGGGGACGGGTTCTTCCCTCAATCCAGCCTTGCAGTGGGTCTATTTTTGCACTCCTGGGCTCCCCGGGGCACTTGTCCCTGCTCTCAATGCCCATTCCCTTCCTGGAACTGAGACTCACTGGAGCAGGTCCAGGGATGGGCTGAGGGGTGTTCTGGGGGCCTGGTGCTCTGCGAGTGCTCAGGGCTGGGCTGTTGGAGTGATGCGGTGGCTGCTGGCCAGAGCATCCTTGGGGTGCTGGAGGCGTTCTGGTGAGTGGACGGGGTGGCTGAGCAAATCCCTGTGGGATCCGATGGGCTGTGCATGGGATGCATTGCTGTCTGCCAGGGGAAGCTGGGGTCACCTCTGCTGTCCCCAGCCATCCCACAGGCTCTGCTGGGAATCCTTCCCGTTCCCTGGGATACAGCAAAACCAAACAAACTTGGAAGGGTTTTGGTGGGGTGCTGGCACTGCAGCAGTGCTGGTAGCTCTGCTTTTGGGGGTCCCACTGCAGACTGGGAGGGTTGGGGACAGCCCACGCCTGCATCGTGCGCAAACCCCGCTTTGCGTGCCCGCCGCGATGCTGCGTTGCAAGCGCTTCAGCTTTATCCCGTTGCAAACACTCACTGTGGGTTGGTGTCGGGTTGGCTTTGTGCGAGCACGTGGAAGTGCAGGGATCAGGAAAGCTGCTGTTCCCGAAGAGACAGCCAGCCTTTCCCGGACGGCTGCGCCCGATGGTCGGGATGAGCTGACAGTGCCGCTCCGCTCCGGTTTGGCACGCGGGAAGTTCCCAGCCGCTCTGATGAAGCACAAACTGCTTCTCTTCCTGAAGAAATGGGTTTATTTAATGCAGGAATAACCCACTCCAGGCAGGGCATCGCAGCTGATGTGCTGGGGAAAGCGGGCGGCCTCTTTTGTTCTCTCCTGCGGCCGTGCTGCTCTGACAAGCCGAGGACCAGTGATGAAATACTTTCATTTCATAGAACCAGGGAGTCCTGAGGCTGGAAAAGAGGTTTAAGGTCTTTGAGCCCAACCATTACCACAGGATCAAGTCCATCACCTCCTCATCCCTCCCTGATGGGTCAAAGTCCCCTCTGCAGGAGGGAGAGCTCTGGATCAGGGCAGCCCCAGGGTTGGGTGTTCCCAGCTCAGGTCCATTCCAGCATCGCAGCCACCCCTGACAGAGCAGGGCTGGGCTCTCCAGCACTTTGCTGCTTTATTCTTCCCAAACTTGGCGGAGGTTTTGGGTTCGTTGCACTGCGGGGGGGGGAGATTTGGGTCACTCAGGAGTTTTGCACGAGGCAGCGCTGAGTTTTCACCACGTTTTACCCTGGTCGAGAACACGTCAGAGGGAAATCAATGAGTGCAGTTTATGACGGAGCTGATGGAAAAGATCTTTTTGTGCTTTACCCCTCATCCGGTGCCTTTTAGGGGGTAACTTTAGGAGTGCTCTGCTCCTGTGGATGGAAGCTTCTCACTCTGGGTGCTGTGTGTGCATGGGCTCCTTGGCATCGCTGCTGCCAGAGTCCAAGGCACCAACTCTGGGGTATTTCTCTGCTATTTGGAAGCGCTGCCTCCTCCCTCCCTTCCTCCCACTCTGCTTCCACCTGCTCCAGGGCCACATGTCCCAAGCTGGAACCACTCCAACCCCAAACAAGGGCCTTTGGTCTGCCCAGCTCGGTACAGTGGCCATGCAGGGCCCTGGCTCATTGTGTGGAACACCCCAACTGTGTGTGCATGGGTCAGTACCGTATCAGAGCAGGGATGCAGAGGCTCAATCTGCCTCAACAAAGTGTCTGCACTGGAGCTTGTTGGGCTGGACGGAGCTGCTGGGAAAGCCTCATCCCCATTGCCCCCATGCACCCCAAATGTCTCTGCAGCTGCTGTTAGCTCCAATGTGGTGTTTTCCAAAGGGAAAGCTACCTACATGAACGAGGTACCGGAGGGAAGCTCCCTTGCCTGCCGTTGCAGCCCTGCAGCGGAGGAATGCAAATTGGGCCATGGATGGGAGATAGCTGGGATTCTGCCTCTCCATCATTTAATGCTCCATTACCACGCAGGCCTGCTCCAGGCGTGTGACCATTAGGGAAGGTGTGGTCTGGTGGCTCCTGGTGGCTTATCACAGAGGAAAGAGATAACGTGGCTCATCATTAAAGCCTCCTGAAGACCCCTGAGAGCACCCACGAGCCCAGGCCGAAATCTGCTGGTTTAATTGTGCTGGGTGAAGGCAGCTTGGGGCAGTTCATTGTGTGTTAGGGAGGAGAGAGGATAACATAAAGCAAGTGGGGCAGCAATGAGCTCAATGCAGGCATTTGAACCTCTTTGCCCATGTAAAATGAATCATGGAATCCCAGCCTGGTTTGTGTTGGAATGGACCTTAAAGCTCCAACAGTTCCAGTCCCAACCCCTGCCATGGGCAGGGACACCTTCCATAGAGCAGCTTGCTCCAAGCCCCTGTGTCCAACCTGGCCTTGAACACTGCCAGGGATGGGGCAGCCACAGCTTCTCTGGGCACCCTGTGCCAGCGGCTCAGCACCCTCACAGGGAAGAGCTTCTGCCTAAGAGCTCATCTCAGTCTCCCTTCTGGGAGGTTAAAGCCATTCCCCTTGGCCTTTCACATGTAGAATGAGGCTATCAGGAGCTGGGCTGAGCTGGAGTCTTACAAAAGAAGAGACAATGGAGAAGCAGGCACCCGATGGCATTGCCATCACCACGCAGTAGCTTCTGCCACCACCACAGTGCTGGGGCTGCACCTTCCACTGCTGCCGGGTGAGAGCCAGAAGCGGAAACCCTTAGGACATCAAAGTGAACCCGTTGTGTTCAGTGTGGCCGTGTGCTGTACTCGGCACCCATCGCAGCAACGTCACCCAGCACAGCTCTTGGGTGCCTGGATGGATGTGGGTTTGCAGTGAGCAGCCCTCATCGTGCCCCATAGTCTTCCTCTCCAGCTCTGCCTGGGTGTTGCTAGCGGTTTGCTGCTGGTTTGCAGGCTGGTGATGTGCTGGGTGGCAGAGCACGGCTGCTCCAGTGCTGGGCAACCCACATCCCTCCTTCCACCATCCCATGGCATGTCTCCCCTGTATCCCTGCGGGATGAGGAGAGGAGAAGCATCTCTACATGAGGAGATGACAGGACCAGGGTCTGTGGATGGCCTTGGGCAGACACCCCTGGTGTCCTGACACTGGGGACATGGGGACACTGGGGCCAAAATGGGAGCACAGGACAAAGCTGCAGGACAGGATGGGGGGGGGGGGGGTGTGAGCTCCCCACATCCCCTCTGTTTCACCTCCTGAAGTGAGCTGATGTGCGTGTAGGAAACGCTGTGCCCTGGCCCTGGCTGGCAGCCCTGCCTGCCTGCTGCTGCCCACGAGGGCGTAGGGAATGCCAAAGCCCGGCTTATCTTTTGTCTGGAACAATAGAGGGCTCGGCCCTATTGTTCTACCTTGCACGCCCAGCCGGAAACCGGGTCCCCTGGGGCAGAAGCTTGCACACGAGTGGGTATGGGCAGGGACAGGCAGGGACAGGCTGTGCTGCGTGACCCTGTGTGGGTGCTGCTGCCCATGGGGAGCTCAGTTCCCAACAAGTGGCTCTTTGGGACCTTTCCTGCTGCTTTTTCTTGCTGTGACGCAGGGATTTCAGGAGCTGCTGGGTTAATGTGGGGCTGGTCCCCAGGGCTGCAGGCTGGAGAACCCATCCATACCTGCAGCGCAGGCAGAGGCTGAGTGGTGTTTGCCTCTCACTGAGGTTGTGATTTGGGTCTTCAGGGTGGCACCAAACACCTCTGGTCCCCCTTGTCCTCTCCATGCTGCCCGAGACCCACACCACAGCACCGTGGTGAGCATGTTCCTGCCTGTTCCTGCCTGTGCCTGTGCGGGCAGAGTGACTGTTCCTGCCCACAGCTCCTCTAAGCCATATGGGAGTGCGTTGGGACACAGCACGTGGAGGCAGGAGCTGCCAAAGCCCCAAGCTTGGGAACCCCAGGGGAAATTGGGTTATGTGGGACACAGTAGTGAAGGGGGGAGACATGACACAGGTGCCATTGGGCACAAAGAGCCCCTTGTGCACTTATAGGGCAGTTGGATACCCCGGTGCTAACAGGGAGGGCTGCAGCTTCTTGCTGTGTTCCTGTGTGATGAAAACGATGCTGGTGGAGCAGTAGAAGCTCGTTCCCAGTCTCTGCTCCCATAGAGGAGAGGAGCCTGGCTACACAACCGGGGTTTCATGGGCTTTATAAGAGGGGAGAGGAGGGATAAGGTATGAACCCAGCCCTGCAGGATGATGGTGGTTTGGAGGGTCACTGCGGCTGCATCCCTTGGGACCACTGATGGCGGCTGTGAGCGCCGTTGCTGGTTCAGGATACTCAGCTCGGGGCACAGAGCACTGTGGGGATGAGCTGCTTCTGGAGCCTGAATCCACGCTTTAAACCATGGGTAACCCCAGCACAGCGACCACAGCTCGCGCTAATAAAGGGGAGAAATGAGCCCCAAAGCATTTTCCTTGGGGGCCTTCATCCAGACTCAGCCAGCCATGACTCTTCTGGGCTGCAGCACAGCGGGAGTGGAGTCAGGGCTGCCGCCAGTGTGAGGATGTGATGCTGGGGGGCAGATCCTTCAGACCCACCCTTCAGGCTGCCGTTGCTTTCAGAGGGGAGGGTGACGATGGCCCCGGCGCCTCGTGGGGCAGCTCCCATTGCACCAGCATGAAAAGCTGTTGCTGAAATGCCAAATGGCCCCAGCAGCTGGAGCCTCCCCACTGAATGTGGGCAGCAGCTGGGCAGGGCGAAGCGGCTCCTTTGTCCCCCCGTGTCCAGGCATGGAGTCAATCATAGAACCAGCTCGGCTGGAAAAGACCTTTAAGATCATCAAGCCCAACATGTGGCAGTTCAGGCATAAGGATCTGTTTGTTGCAGCTCAGGATCCCACCCAGAGAGATCCTGAAGGTTTTTTGGTGCTGTGCGTCCCGTGGTTTTTGGCTGCTCCCATGGGCTTATTTGCCATGTGAGAGGCACCGGGGCTGGCTCCAAGCATCCTTTTGGTGCCTGGCTCTCTTAGAGGAGCACAAGTGCAACCAAGGCGGGATAATGCGAGCATTCCCAAAGCTTGGGGGCAGCTGGAAAAATAGTGGAAGGTGTAAAACGCACCGGGAAGCTCAGCAGGAGTAGAGGGTGACGGACGCCACTGATGCCGTAGGATACCATGGGATGGACCCAGATTGCATCTATGGTCCTGCATGGCACAGACCTCACCCGTGCATCCTCCTTGGTGTGGTGCATGGGGAAAGGCTGAGCCCCTGTGTTCTTTCTCTTTGGGGCAGGGGAGGAACAAAGTCAGTGGGGTTCGCCCCTCCTCGAGCGATAGGAAAGTGTTGTTTACCAGGCAGCCAAGTCAAACGTGCCCCGGGCTCTGCCTGGAAACGCTGAGTGAGGGAAATCACACCAAAAACGACACCGAGATTGGCCCCGATAAGCCCCGGGGCTGCTTCTGGTGAGGAGAGGGCAGAAACTGCCAAGGAAAGGAGGGAGACGAGGTGCTAGTGGCATCACCGCTACCAGGGTGAGTTGGCTCCGTCCTTTGCCTCCTGAATCCCTCTTTATTCCCTTTGGGTTTGCAGATCTTTTCCAACTCCTTCCCCATCGCTGATGGTTTGGTGTGGATGGGTTAAACAGGGGAGCGGGGAGATGGAATGAGCTGGGGTGGTGGGAAGGGGTGTGGGAGCACCCCCAAGGAGCAACACTGGGTGTCAGGGAGCTCCCCCAAGCACCCACCACCCCACTTGGGGGGCCTGGCAACAGTGGGGCCTCATCCAGCCACCCCGGTGTAGAGGGACCCACAAGCCGGGTGGGATTTGCTGCCTTTTTTTGCATCCATAGGAAACTTGTTTTAAAAGTTATTTCTGATGTGGGAAAAAAGGAAAGAAAGAGTACATCTGGGTTCTTCAGAGTAAATCCCTGTTCTTCGGAGTAAATCCCCATTCTTCAGAGTTCTGCCTGCCTGTGCTGTCAATCGTTAGTTTGATGTGATGCTTCTGTGTTTCCCTGGCTTATACACAGGGGAAGGTAGGAAAGGCAGAGGAGAGGGATGCAATAAGAAGGTGGGGGGGCCTCTGATAATGTTAAGATCTGGGGTTTGGGCTTTTCCCTGTTTGACCCTCAGGGAAGGGAGTTTCTTCTCTCAGCACTTTGCGCCATCCATCCCTGCGCCTTGTCCCACAGGCACCCCCAGGTCTGTTCTTAAAGATGCTTTTGACCTTAAAACCTTCCCTGGACAAGAGGCCCTCCTGCCTGCAAGGTAAAATACTCTCACTGAGTGGAAGGAGGAACCCCCATCCACCCTGCAGACTGTGTGGTCTTGAGGCCAGGAAACGGGGATGACCAGTGCGGTCCCCTGCCATCACGTGAGATCATTCCTGCGCCTTCTCCCTCTGTGCTTTGCATGGGTTTAAGTAATTCCAGCGTGATGGAGTTTCCTCCGCTTCCCTGATGAGCTCATTCCCTGTCCAATAAATCTCACAGCCAGGAAGTTCCACCTGAGATTCAGTTTAATTTTCCCCCTCCTTGAAACCATCCCTCTCAAGGGAAAATGCGTTTGAGTCGTGGCTGTGAGGACCTGAGCCAGTTTACACCCGGGGAAGGAAGGATCCGGCTGCCTCTTGGTGTTTGATCTCATTCTTTGCCTGGCTTTTTGTCTGCATCCAGGGGGCATCCCTGGGTTTTTGGGTTGCTGGAGGGCAACAGGGACAGGGAGCAGCTGAGTAATCCCTTATGGTAGGGCAGGAAGGCGTTTAGCAGCAGTGAGTGTCCCTCTGCTACTTCATGAGAAGCCAGCGCATGGTGCCGAGAAACCAGAGTTAGCAGCAAGGTGGAAACTGTGAGTAAGAGGGTGGGACGTGGCCCAGTTAAACCATCAAATGGCCCCATGTACCCACAGGCAATGTGCTGTGCTTGTCTCATCCATGTCATGGGGGGGGCTTCCCACCTGGAGCACCCCAGGTTCCATCACCTCAAGTCCGGCCGGTCCCTCTGACCAACGGCACTGAGGGGTGAGGTGCGAGTGGGATTATTCCAGGAAACACAGAAAAGCAGGAGATGAGGCTCTGGGGGCAGAGCTGCCCTCGAAGGACTCCATCTGCTTGGTGCCCACATGAGCCATTGGTGCCCTGGGACAACCAACATGGAGCTGAGACCTCTCATGCGATGGGGACAGGCAGCCCAGAGCCTCTTCTTCCCCTCGCCACAGCCTTTGAATTCATCTCTTTCTCTCTATCTTACAAGTGCTCCTTAAGTGAATTTAGTGATTGATAGGGGTTATTTTCTCCCTCCCCTCAAGTTTTAAAGAGCAGGATTGATTCCATTTCCCCCTGAACCTCTGCTGGCATGCATCAGGCAGATATGCATTTCATTAGCAGTCCTGGCTATGGCCTGGAGGCCTTTGAGGAAGGCAGGTTGGGTTTTTTGGGGATAGAATTAGTAAACGCTGTGCTAGCTGGTTGTAATTCCTTCAGGGTGAAAGCTTCCAAGCGCTGTGCAGTAATAGGAGACCTGTGTTTCTGCTTTTCATCTGAGTAGATGGAGAATTGGTGCTCCCCTCCCTTCAAAGAGCAGCCCTGCGGCAATAGGAGCTCTTCCAAGGGTGAAGGAGGAGATACCGCCTATGGGGTTGAGGAGGGGACAGGGGGGACCTGGGTGCTCTGGGTTGCACATGTCAGGGGTGACCCCCTGCACTGGGAGTTTCCGTGATGCTGATGCTCTCACTGTAGCATCACCTCTTTGCTCTGACCCCATAGGGATGCTTCCGGATGTTATCTTTCGGGGGGGGGGGAATTTGCCTTCAGGGAGCTGATGGTGGATGGAGGTCGCACAAAGACCGGTCTGTTTTGTGGGAAATCCCAGCTCCCACTGGTGCCAGAGCTTTTCCATGGGAGCCCAGGTCCTGCCAGGATGGAGAAGGGGCAGTTGGGGTCTCTTTGGGATGGCTGCTGCTGGGTAGGACGTGCCTGGCAGCTCACATTGGCACTGTGGCAGGTCTTAGCACTCAGGTTCCAGCCTCTTGCTCTGTTCTCCCACCCCCCTGGAGCATTTCTGTCCCCAAACCCCCCCTTGTCACCAAAGATCTCCCTTCTTGGCATTGATTCTGCAGCTTTTCCGGCACCCCGAGCTCTCAGCAGCCTCTCTGCAGACGGAGGTTGCGGCTTTCCGCGCTCCCACCGCTGCCAGGTGAGATGCTGAGAACAACCCGAGGATGCGGAAAGCATCACATAGAGCTTCCGCTGCTGCAGCCCCCGGCTCGTGGTGCTGCAGCACCCGGGTGGGTGACACAGCCCTGCGGGGTGACACGTGTCCATTGGGTGCTGCTGCCCATAGGGGACACGTGGAGCTGCGACTCTCGCAAAGGGCAGCATTGCTGGGGCTGAGTATGTTCAGCATCCAGATGAATTCCGGGTTTAAAACCTGCTTTTTCAGCAGCTCTAAGCCTGGTCTTAGACTTTCTGACCTGTTTCATCAAGGTGCTGCTGATCCCCATCCATCCCTGCGGGTGGCAGAGCCCGCATCCCTGCTTTCACCTTCCCGAGGAATAACCCACCGTTGCGGGATGCTCTGGATCCCCAGGGAGGGAATGGCAGCCCCGTGACCTTCCCGCAGCCGGGGCCACTCTCCTTGGCTGTCCCTGGCCATCCCTGCCCGGGCACGCTGGAGGAAGCCATCCATTCTTTTATGTGCGAAGGCACGCCGGGCGGAAACGCTTGGAAACAGCTTGGAAAGGACATTCCAAGTCTGGCAGGAAAGCGGCCCTGCTCGTCTGGCAGGAGATGGGCTATTGTCTGTCCTGGTGGCCGGCTGGGATTCCTTGGGCCCTGCTTGGAAGAAGACAACGTCTGTGTGTGCCTTATTTTTTCCTCTGCCCTCCCTGTCTCGGGGGTGCTGGGGGCTCTGAGCGCTGCACGTGGATGGGATGTGCCCAGTGATGATGTCGCACTGGCCTGGCTCATTGGCATCGCTCTGATTGTTCACGTGGTTGTTCCCCTTCAGGTTTGTGCCCTGCGTGTCTCTGGGTTCATTTCCTAGGCCATGGGGGCAGGATGCAGCCATGGGATGGGTGGATTTGTTTTGGGATAACTGGGTACCACGCTGGGATGCTGAAGGGAAGTCTGCTGTAATGCAGATTGAGCATCTCTCTCTATCTATCTATCTATCTATCCATCTATCTATCATCTATCTACCTACCTACCTATGCATTTAGATACATATGTATGTATGTCTGTATCTGTCTGTCTATCAACTGATAAGATTTCTGCTGGGACTGAGGAGAAAGAGGAAGGAAAAAAGCCCCAAGGACCTTCTCTCTGCCCTGGTCAACCTGATGGGCAGGTTGGGGCTTCCCCAGTCACCCCCCCAAATGCCTTTCTGTGGGAGCCCTTTGCTATTCCTTGGGGTGGGATCAGCCCAAGGGGGAGTGCTGGGGTACGGGGCAGGGTGTGGGACCATTCCTGCATTTCGGGGCTGATGAAGGTGTCTGTGCTGATGCTCCACACTCTTCCTCACATGGCAGTACAGGAGGCTCAGTGTATTTGTGGCTCTCTGGTCTCCTGTGCTGATAGCTTTGCAAAGAGCTTGGGTTTCAGAATCCTCTCTTCCTGCTTCATCAATGCCCAAGCCATGGGCAGACAGAGGCAGACGCAGGCAGGTGATGCCCTCCTCTGCACAGCCAGTGCTGCCAATCCATTAGGAAGAGGCTCTGGGTCCTGGTCTCAGCATCACACTGGTGCCGGGCAGGGTGGGGGTTTGCTAGCACTTTACCCCCCATTCCCTGGCCCTTTAAGCTGTTGCGCAGCAGCACAGACGGGCAGATAGGATCTGCTGGCAGGCAGGAAGGGTGGCACGGCCACCCGGAGAATGGCAGGACGTGCCGTTCGCGGGTACGCATGGAGAAAGGAAAGCTGTCACCATCCCGAAAAATCCCAGCCCTTGGACTTGCTGGGATGGGGTTTGGAGGCACAGGGAGCCCGCACGGCACGGGTGCTTTAGGGTTTCGGTGTTTGTGGGGTTAAGTCCCTCTTGTGCTCCCCAAAAGGTCCTCACCAAGGACTCATGGGTCTGGTTTGGTCCTTGGTCTATCCCAACACCATTCCCTGCCTTCCCCTCGGCCCTGCATTAAATGGGGAACATTAAAGGCGTAGATCTGTTAGGCTCCCAGTGCCAAGGCAATTGTTCCATCCCTATTGTCTGCCACAGGCAGCCCCTGAGCTCAGCACCTGAGCCCCAGCACCAGCCCTGTAACAAGATAACGGAGCCGGTTTCTCCTTTTTCTTCCGCTTTTTATTTGGCAGAGCGTGTGATAAAGCCACAGTGAGGCCCCTTTTAAAGAGCCTATTAAAGTACGGGCCCCATTTTAAGAGTAAACTTCCAGTGGCACCAGGAGGTTCAGGACAATGGGAATGTGACCTGCTGGAGGAGTGGGATGATGCTTTTGTGCCTGTCAAACTGAAGGCACCGGAGGCATCACTCTGTGCTGCAGCATAGAACGGGCACACGGGCAGCATCCCATTGCAGGGCAGACCTGTAGGATGCATTGAGGAGGGTTTTTTTTGCCCTTAAAACCCCAAAAAAGATGGAAGGAGGAAGCATTTATGCATCCTCAGGTCCTGACGGAGGAAAGCACCCAGGGCACACTGCTGCAGGCACCAGGCATCCGTGCCTCAGTTTCCCCACCTGTAGCACAGATCATGGGCTGTGGGGCAGGGCACATCCCACCTTTTGGAGCCAACAGAGCCGTGGGCACAGCTTCCTCCTTGGCTGAAGCAGGTGGTGGGCTTTTGGCCACGGATCACCCCCCCCACCACGGCCTGGCCAAGGTGATGCAGGGCAGGAAGGGCCGGTGCAGGATACGGGGCGATGCCGATGATGGGAGGAAGCTCCGGGGCTGGGGAGCACTGGTTTGTTCAGCACAGGGCAAGGGAACCGAGATTAAACAAGGCCCCGCTAAGATCAGAAAGGCTGGCGCGCACAGTGCCCTATTGTGGAGCTGTCACACTTCCCTTTACTTTATTGCTTTTGTCCAACACCCTATTGTTCCACTTCCTTTTGTCCCCTATTCACAGCCCTGGCTTTTCATTACCCAGCCGGCCTTGTTGTTTTCGTTTCTTTTGTTTGAAGTTCCTGAGAGGAAGGTTTTATTTTCAGCAGTTTGATTAATTCGCAGCTTGAGCTGAGCTTTGTTTGTTGTGTAATTGCTGCCCCCTTGGCTCGGCCCCTCCACCCCACAGCACTCATTTAGGGGGGGCCTGGTGACCCCGCAAGGTGTAGGATGGAGCGGAGCGCAGGGGTCCTGGTTATGGAGAGGATGCTCTCCCCATCCCACCTCAGCATCCTCTGTGGTCCCACAAGGCGGATGCTGGTAGTGGTGGGGGTAAACCCCTTCCCTAATGGCCTCCTTTTCCCGTTATTCCTCCCTGCTTGAGGGGGCCATGGGGATGTTCTCAGCTCTGCTCCGGACCCAGGCTGAGAGAGCTGGGCTGGTTCAGCCTGGAGAAGAGAAGGCTTCGTAAGGGGAGACCTCAGAGCAGCTCCAGTGCCTAAAGGGGCCTTTTAGATGTAAGGAAGAAATGTGTGGTGAGGGTGATGAGGCCCTGGCACAGGCTGCCTAGAGAAGCTGTAACAGGACCAGGATTTGCCTTAAATCCCATCTCTTGGTCACTTTCCTTAGGACTTTGCTTTGTTGCTCCATTCCCTTCCCAGCCCAATGTATGACAGGTCTGTTTCCCTAGGGCTTCCGCCATCTGAATCCCTGAAATCCCTGCAAATCTGAGCTAGGGAAGCTAGGAATAAGAGCTCATGGCAAAACCCAAGTCCATTGCCATTGGAAAGCCATCAGCACAGGACACCCACTATGGGAACAGCCTGGATAAAGGGATGCCTGTGCTGAAACCCCTTGTGTCCCGCAGGATGTCCATGAGGAGCCCCGTTTCTCCGCCGCTGGAGCTCGATGGCGCGGGCAGCATGGTGAACTGCACCATCAAGACGGAGGAGAAGAAGGAGGGTGGCTACGAGACCCCCCCGGGGGCTGCCCCCAGCACCGAGCCCCATCCCTGTGACCCACCGGGGCCCTCACCGAAGGGCAGCAGCGACCCCCAGGCCCTGCCACAGGTGGGTCTGTGGCACACACACACAGAGGGATGGGTTCTCAATGGGCATCATGGTCCCAATGGGCTGCTGGCACGGGAGGCTGTGGGGTGTGTTTCCCTTGGTGGTTTACTCCTCATCCTGAGGCTCCCCCAGGGCTTTCTGGCTGTGGTTGCTGCTCTCGGGGCAGCCCTGTCACCTTCACACATGCTCCATCCCTTCAGCCTCCCTTTTGCATGGCTTTTGGGTGTTCTCTTTGCCTCAGCCCTCCCTGTGCTGCCTCCCAGCATAGGGATCAGAGCTCAGAGCTGGGCAGTCTAAAATAGTAGGAACCTCCAGGAAACAGCCAGGATCCCAGCCTGGTTTGGGTTGAAGGGACCTTAAAGCTCATCCAGTTCCAACCACTGCCAGGGGCAGGGACACCTTCCACTAGAGCAGCTTGCTCCAAGCTATCCAAGTCTTTGCAGAATGAAGAGCAGAGATGCTCTCAAGCCAGGCTGGGGAAAATGTGCCTGGTCCAGCAGTCACTGGGCAGGGCTTGGGGCATCCCCTCATCCCAGCACATCCTGGGGACATCCCCATCAATAACACTGTGTGTGGCAGGAGTCCCCCTCGCCCGCTGGCGATGCGCTGGAGCCCAGGCGCTCTGCCTTCGAGCCGGCCGTCAGCGGCCAGGACAAGCTGGACTTCAACAGGAACTTGAAGGAGGGTAAGAAAGGTTCCTTTGGGACCTCTCCCTTTATGCCCCTTGGTGTTTTCCCAAAAATGGGAAAAATACCCATTGTGGGGTGGGAAGAACCATCCCGTACCGTGGTGCAGAGCCTCACTTATCCTCTCTTTTCTCCCTGCTCTTGCTGATCCCGGTTCCTGCGCTGTGGACAGTGATGCCAACCATTGAGAAGTTACTGTCCAGTGACTGGAAGGAGCGGCTGCTGGGCAGGAACACTGCTGAGACCAAGGAAGTGAAAGGTGAGGTCAACACTGAGTTGACTTTTTTGGGGGTGAGCATCCCTGATGAACACCTCTTTATGCCTCCCCAAGCATTCGCCATTCCCTGGCCATGCATCACCCACCAGCACCCAGTAGTGGTGATGATCATGGAACCAAAGCCTGGTTTGTGTTGGAAGGGACCTCAAAGCTCATCCAGCTCTAACCTTGTGCCACGGGCAGGGACACCTTCCACTAGAGCAGCTTGCTCCAAGCCCCTGTGTCCAACCTGGCCTTGAACACTGCCAGGGATGGGGCAGCCACAGCTTCTCTGGGCACCCTGTGCCAGCGCCTCAGCACCCTCCCAGGGAAGAGCTGCTGCCCAAGAGCTCATCTCTGGCAGGTTAAAGCCATTCCCCTGTCCTGTCCCTCCATCCCTTGTCCAAAGCCCGTCTCCAGGTTTCCTGTAGCACCTTTAGGCACTGGAGCTGCTCTAAGGTCTCTCCTTAAGGAGCTTTCTCTTCTCCAGGCTGGTGCAGATGATGACTGAGCAGCATCACCCAGCGGCACGGTGCTGCTCACCCTCCCTGAGCCCCTGACCTCTTGGTTTCCCACAGGAACCCAGGAGAGCCTGGCAGAGAAGGAGCTGCAGTTGCTTGTTATGATCAACCAGCTCTCCACGCTGCGGGACCAGCTCCTGACAGCCCACTCGGAGCAGAAGAACATGGCCACGATGCTCTTCGAGAAGCAGCAGCAGCAGATGGAGCTGGCGCGGCAGCAGCAGGAGCAGGTGGGTCCCTGTGGGCAGCCTGGGGACCTTCCATCCCTTTGGGATCCCTTTGGGATCTGCTGGCTGTGGGTGCAAGGACCAGGACAGAGGGACAGAGTCCCCTGTTAGTGGTGGCAGGTTTGGTGTCAGCGGCAGCATCACTTCTCTTCCCAGAAACCCTCATCCCAAATATTCCACATCTCAACCTGTGGTGCTGGGAGGACCAGGGGCAAAGGAGATGGGAATTGCCCTCTTTAACATAATACAACCACAGTGGGTTCTTCCTGCTCTCTGAACACCTCTTTTCCCACTCTGGTGGCCCATACGGTGCTGAGGGCAGGGGACATACCCCTGTGTGGGGATGACACTGTCCCTCCCAGCCTGTTTCTCTCCGTATGCCCATCGAAGGGGCTCAGGGGCAGCTCAGTCCTGCCCTCCCCATAGCCCTTATGGGGGTGCTGGGCTGAGCCCCGCTGTCTCCCCTCTGCCAGATCGCCAAGCAGCAGCAGCAGCTCATCCAGCAGCAGCACAAAATCAACCTCCTGCAGCAGCAGATCCAGGTAACGGTGGGGGACACCCCTCTGTGTGTCCCCATTCCCATTGCAAGGGTGATTGCAGCCTCCTGGGACCAGGGTGGCCCCCACTGCAGTGTCCCATAGTGCTCTCTCTGCTCCTGTCCCCTCTCCCTCCAGCAGGTCAACATGCCCTATGTCATGATTCCCGCCTTCACCCCCAGCCACCAGCCTCTCCCTGTCACTCCCGACTCCCAGCTGGCGCTCCCGATCCAGCCCATCCCCTGCAAACCAGGTGAGTGGGGGCCCCATCGCTGCCCCAGCCCCTCGGGGTGTCCCTGTCCCCACAACCCCTCTTGCTCTGTCCCCAGCAGTGGATTACCCGGTGCAGTTACTGCATAGCCCCCCTCCTCCTGCACTGAAGAGACCCGCCGGCTCGGGCCACCTCCAGATGCAGGTACAGCCCCAAAACCCCTCCATCACCCGGGCTGGGATGCTGCAGGAGCTGCGCATCACCCCCTTGTCCCCTCTGCCACAGGAGACCTCGCAGCCGCTGAACCTGACAGCTAAACCCAAAGGATCCGACCTCCCCAGTGCCTCCAGCTCGCCCAGTTTGAAGATGGGCAGCTGCCAGTCCCTCACACCGAGCCACGGGGCCACCAGGGACCTGCAGACCAGCCCATCCAACCTGCCTCTGGGTGGGTTCTCCACTGCCTTCACTGATGGGTGGTCCCATGCCACCTCCCAGGGACAGGGGACCTTGGGATGGGTGGGAGCCCTCATGGTGGTTGCTGGGGTGGGGTGTTGCGTGCTGGTGTTAATGGTGCCCGTGTCCCACCAGGGTTCCTGGGTGAAGGCGATGCCATCACCAAAGCCATCCAGGACGCGCGGCAGCTGCTGCACGGGCACAGCGGAGCCATGGATGGATCACTGAGCAACCCCTACCGCAAGGTGATGGTCACCGTCCCCCTTCCCGACCTCACCATCCGCAGACCAGACCCAGGTCTCCATTCATGGGCTTGGAGCTGGTTCCTGACTCTGCTCTCCTGCAGGACCACATCGGGATTGATTCTTCCCCAGTGAAGGAGCGGACGGAGGAGACCCCTGCCCACCGGCTGGACGAGGCTCTGTTGAGCTGTGAGATGGATGGTGAGGATGGCTGAGAGCACCACAGTGTGAGCCGGTGCTCGCTCCATCCTCTGGCATCCTCTGACATCCTCTGGTTTCCCTCGCAGGCTCCCGGCACTTTCCGGAATCCAGGAACAACAACCACATCAAGCGGCCCATGAACGCCTTCATGGTGTGGGCAAAGGATGAGAGGAGGAAGATCTTGCAGGCCTTCCCAGACATGCACAACTCCAGCATCAGCAAGATCCTGGGTGAGTGCTGGAGGTGGCAGTGCGGGGCTGTCATCCTCATCCCCATGGTGGGCACAATGAGTGGTGAGCTGCTTGCTGCATCCTGTCCATGGCTTTGAGTAGCTGGAGCTGCACATTCAGCAGGGGAGATACCTGCAGATGGATGAGTGCATGGGGAAAGAGCTGGTGGAGGACACCCAGGCACCATGGGCAAGGGGCTTGCATGCTGCTGTGCCTCAGTTTACCTGGGCCACCCTGCTTGTGGGGCAGGAGCTCCCTGGGGAAGCTGGGCCATGCTAGCGGGTGAAGGACGCCAGACAAGGGGCTGTGCTGGCTGGGAGCCGGCATCACCGCAGCAGGCAGGGTGTCAGCATTGCCCCACTGCTCCTATCCATGCAGGATCCCGCTGGAAATCCATGTCGAACCAGGAGAAGCAGCCCTACTATGAGGAGCAAGCCCGGCTGAGCCGGCAGCACCTGGAGAAATACCCCGACTACAAGTACAAGCCCCGACCCAAACGAACCTGCATTGTGGAGGGGAAGCGGCTGCGGGTGGGCGAGTACAAGGCATTGATGAGGAACCGGAGGCAGGATGCACGGCAGGGCTACGTGCTCGGGTAACGCATCCCATCCTCCCATCCGAGGGGCAGCAGGGTGAGGAGCATCCCCCCAGATACTGATGCATTCCCGTATCCCACAGGCCCCAGGGCAGCCAGGTGCCCCCCAGCTCCTCGGATGTGCTGTACCCGCGGCCGGTGGGCATGCAGCTGATGGAGCACTACCTGCCCCGCAGCATGGAGCCCAGCCTGCCCGTCATCGTCAGCACCCGCAGCCTCAAGGAAGGGGAAGCAGGGGAGGACGGGCACTCGGTGCCTGATGCTGAGATGTTCCGCTACAGCGAGGAGGAGGACTCAGAGGGTGAGGACAAGAGTGATGGCGAGCTGGTGGTGCTGACGGACTGAGCGGGCCTGGGGGGGATGCAGGAGGGCTGGTTGCCACCAAAGAGGAGGTCACAGCATCCCCCCGGTGTGATGGGGCTCGGCTGAAGGGCTGCACAGGGAGCAGAGGAAAGCAGGACCCCCTGCTGCCTGCCTGCAGATAGGTGGGCACCCAGCATTTTGGGTAGGTGCTTCCCTGGGAGGTGATGAGTAGTGATGTGCTGCATGGCTGGGATGTGCCCACCATGGGCAAGCTGGTGAGGGCTGGCTCATCAGCAGGGTCATGGGCAGCTGAGGCCACATGGGATGTGGGTACCACAGCCGCTGAGCTGTCACCCTCGGAGGGACCTGAGGGTATCCAAGAGTGGGGAAACCTCCAGAGCATCAGCCAGGGGTCTTCTGCAGAGACCATTCCTTACCTGCAGTAACTCCCAGCCCTGGGACACGAGATGGGGACACTGTATGGGGACACACTCACCTGGCCCCGCTCCAACCTCCCCGCTGTGTTTCCCACTTGGTGTTTAGAGCCTGCCAGCAAATTCCCATGGAGCCATTTTTAGCTCCCTCCTGGCCTGAGCACCAGCCAAGGGCTCCAAGGAGCCCTTTATGCTCCTGACAGCTCTGGCCCACTTTGTACGTCAAGCGGGTGCCTGTTCCCTGGCTGCGGTGGTGGGTTCGTGTCCCATCCATCCCTGGGCACCTCCTGCCCCCCAGCTCCGCGAGTCTCAGGCTCTACCTGTGCTCTGCAGTGCAAAAACCCCCCAAAGGGAGAGAAAAAGAACATCCGTTAAAAGATAACTTCGGAAACGCCACCTTGCTGCAGGCAGAGCGCAGCCTGAAGGGGTTTGGGTGCAGATTGGCATGCGTGCATGCAGTGTCCAGTGTTCCATGCAGTGTATGGCATTCCATGCAGCGTCCGGTTGTGCACAGAGTCCTTGCACCGCCCTGTGGCAACAGGCAGGAACAGGCACCGCAGCTCTGGCTGCAGCCCCACACTGCATGGATCCCTTGTTGGGATGCAGATGGAGCTGTAGCAGGGGGATGAGCCCTGCAGTGGGAGCTTTGCAGCAGACACACATCCTCAGCCCCACAGTGGGGGTCCAGAGCAGCAACTCTGCAGCAGCCCCAGCGCTGCTCCCCTGCATCCCATGGGGCTGCCGTTGGGATATGGCTCATCCAAGGGAGCATCCTGCCTCCTCACCCAGCCAGGAAACACCTTGCTCCTCTCCTGCCCTTCATCAGTGCTTTATTTATTCCCCATCCCTGTGCTGCTCTGGGGCTGGGGTCCCTGGGGAAGGGGTCCCTGGGGTGAGGGTACCAACTCCAAGAGTGGGATGCGCTCTGCCGCAGAGGGGGCTGGAAGCAGATGTGCCCAATGAAGATGCAGCTCTTCCTCTCTCTGGTTCTTTTTTGGGTATTTTTTTGTTCTCCTGTTGATTTTTTCCCCCCTTTTTTTTAAGATTGTAAATATAGATAGAGCTTTATTTTGTTAATAAGACCACGAGTAACTTAACCTGTATATTTCACATACTTGTTTACAACTGTCTCCCCCAGCCCTTGCCACAATAAAGATGACTTTTTGGAGCAGAGAGCTGGGTCTGGGTTTTCGGGGAGAGCCAAGGGCTGGATGGGAGCTCTCACCCCAGGCAGATGGGGGGTGCTTGTTTCCCCCCTTCCCTGCCCCTCTTCCAGCACAGCCCTCTCCTACAGGTCTCCCTGCCTGCTTTGCACCTGTGCTGTTGCTCAGCTCTTTATCTTGCCCTGTCCATCCGTCCATCCATGATGTGCCCCAGGCTGCTCCTTCTCCTTCCCCCCCCCTCACACGGCAGCAAGTTTGGGGTTCAGCCTCTTCCTCTCCCCGTGCTCACTCCAGCTCTAAAGGTCCGGCTGCACCCCCAGGGATGCTCCCCCTGCTCCTGCACCAGTCCCCACAGACCTGCCAAGCCCCATTTCCAGCTACCAGCAGCTTTTATTTCGCACCAAGACAAAACAGCAGATGCAACAAGAGTCCTGGTTCTTGCTGGGGTAGGTGCCTGCATGGAGGGGACTGGCTCCTTGTCCCCATACCACTTGCTGAGCAGCCAAGGTAGGGGCAGAGAGGTCCAATTCCACTCCCCCAGCTGAGGCACAGCCACTGTCATGAGCTGGACAGTGCTCAGCAGGCCAGGATCGCCCATGACGGTACTGAGAAGGGATGAAGCTCATGGCATGGATCAGCTCCGTTCAACCTCCTGCCCCTCACATGGGCACCACAGGGATGATGTACATGTGAGGGGCAGGATGGGGAAAGCAGAGCTGGGATGCTACAAGGGAAGCCATGAAGCTGATGGCAGCCTGGGGGAAAAAGCAGAGTACAACAGAGGGTGCAGGGAGTACTCAGCATCCACCAGCAAAATCACACTGGTTGGTCCCAAGCCCATGTAGCTCACGGCTGGGGCTAAGAAAAAGGGTCCTACGCTCAGAGACAGCCCCAAGGCCGGGATCAATTTGACCCAGCAGAGCAGCTGCTTTGGGGCTGGGAGCCCAAGTGGCACCGAGCAGGCAGGGCAATGGGGACAAGGGGAGCAGCGAAGGCAAAGCGGGTGCACTGGGCAGCAAAAGCAACCGAGCAGCTCTGGGGACTCCCAAGCGGATGGGGGGGAACCCATTTCCTCTCTCGGGGTCAGCACAGAGGGAGCAAACCAGGTGCCAGGCAGAGCAGCAGCGGCGCCAGCAAGGCACGGACCTGCCAGGCACCGGGGCTCGATGTTAAGGCGATGGTAGAGGCTTCCTCACATAGACAGGGGCCTCTCTGAGGCCATGGTCCTCTCTTAGCATCTCACGGTCCAGTCTCGGCAATGTCCAGGGTCTCCTTTCATCGGTGGCTGGGGCAGAGCTCTCCTCTCTTCCCCCTTCCCACCATCCGGACCTGCCCTCGCGCCCCAGCAGGGCTGGGGATGGGGCGAGGGGGATGCGAGGGCTGTGGATGTAGCAAGGACAAAATAGCTCAGGGTCTCAGAGGCTGGAGATGCTATTTAGAGACCTGCAGGGTTGTGACCACCGGCTTCATCTTGAAGTACTGTTTAAACCTTAGCTTTGCATACCTGCCAAGAGGAGAGAGGGATGCCCATGAAGCCCAAGCCATGAAGGATCCCTCCAGCACAGAGGGACCATTGGGATCCTCTTGCTTGTGTCACTTAACATTGAACTGCACTGTGAGTCAATGCTCCCCCCAGCCCTGACAGACTCACCTTAAGAAGTTAAAGTCTATGGTAGAGTACTTATCCTGGATCAGGCCCCAGCATGCCCAGAGGAAATGGGATGCCTGTAACAGACAAAACAAGGACCAGGAATGGGCATGGAGCATCCCTGCCTGCGGGATGAGCTGCTCATGCTTCTCCTGGCCAGGTCCCAGAAGCCCCATGGCTGTGATGACAGGACATTGGGCGGCAGCCAGCTGGGCATGGCCCATGTGTTTCGTTTGATACCCTCCAGAGGTTGGTCCCAGCCAGGAAGAGGGATGCAGTGGGAAGGATGCTGAAGAGCTGCACAGCCTGCTCAGGGTACCAGCCTTTGCGTCTGCAGCTCCAGCCAGGAAACCAGCTGGTATTACATCCCAGGTTTCCAGAAGATTGGCAAATTCCATGAGCAGATAAAGCCAAAGAGGGCTTCCTCATGCTTGGCTCTGCCTGACCTCTCTGAAGGGATGCCCAAGGCCACAGCTATCAGAAACACACTGTCCCTCCCCATGCGTCAGTGGGATGGCGAGCACCCAGTGCTATCTTTGACCCAGCCCATGGTCTCGGTGCCTCTGAGGTGCATCCAGACTCTTTGGGGCAGCCTTGTGCCCCCAAACCCCCAAGCTGGCTCCTGCACCTCCATCCTCACCAGCCGAGCTGCAGAGGAACCCATTCTATGGGCAGCCCTCAGGCAATGCCGGCTCCTTCCCATCTCCACCACTCACCAAAGAAAACTTGTTCACTTGCACATAGAGAGCCTCCAGCTCCTCCTCGGACACCCCTTGGTCTCCCTGGGTGAGCTGCTTGTAGGCTTGCAGGTAGGAGTGCAGCCACTGGAGCTGAGTGTCCTTGCTGGGGTAGAGGCTGTAATCCACCTCCTTCACACCTGCAAGTGGAGCAGTGTTAGTGATGCCCCAGGGCATGAAGAGAGCCTTCCCCAAGGCAAAGCAACGAGACCACTGAGCTCTCCCCATGCACGACCTATGGGAGTCCTTCAGGGCCATGGAGATGAGCCCAACTCACCTGCAAACTCATTGAAGTGGTTTCCAATGTCGAAAGCCTGGTAGTTGTAGCCGGTGTACTCGTAGTCTATGAAGCGAACGTGCCCTGTGGAGGCAAAGGCAGGGGATGTGAGAGGGGCTGAAGATGGAGCTGCCGGCCCTGGGGAGGTGGGTGAAGGACAGACCCCTCCAGCAGCGCCACAAACCTCGTGTCCCATCATAGATGATGTTCTTGCAGAGGAGGTCATTGTGGCAAAGCACAACGGGGGACCCCAGCTGGGAGAGAGTTTCCTTCATCCAGGCCAGCTCCTGTTCCAGCACCTCCAGGCTGGGCACATCCTGCTGGAGGCTGGGGAAAGGGATGGGGTAGAATCACTTCTGCTCATGGGGAACCTCCCTGCTTCTTTCATCAGTGAGCTCATCAGTGACACAAAGCAGGGCATGTGAGGCCATTTTTGGCGGGGAAGGCAGGTTTGACTGCGTGGTACCCAGGGAGATGCCGCGGGGCAGCCTCAGCACTTCCCTTCTCCCCACTAACATCCACATCCAGCCCCAAGCCCCCAGAACTCCCAAAGCACCCAAGGCAACGGGAACGTGCTGGGCTCTGCCAGGGCACGTACCCTCTCCCAAGTTCCAGTTCCAGGAAGAGAGCTGGTTAATGATCACCTAATTGACTTGGGTGAAGTCTGCAGCAGCAGATACCTGCTGTGTCCTGCCCAGGGGACAGGTTAATTATTCACTTGCCATTGGGTTCATTCAACTCCACAACCTCCTGGGGCTGCCCAGACCCTTTCCAGACACCCTGACGCTCACCTGGTGTGAACCCAAGGCACCCAGCAATGGGATGAACTGGTTTGAAGTGGGAACTAGTTGCTCTGATCTCTACTGGCTGCTTTAATCTATACTGGTTTTCTAGCGTCTCTTCCATCAGCTCAGCCTTGCTGCTCAGATCCCCACCGTAAGAAGGGCTTGAGCTGCAACCTCTTCTAGGAAGGGCTTAAAACCCTTCCTAGAACCGTACCCTTCCTAGATGATGATTATTAGTGCAGGTCTCTGGCTCAGGCCAGATCCTGCCTGGGCGCTGTTTATACACAGATGAGAGCTGTCTCTGCTCTAACACAGCACAGGTCATCCCCAGACTGGCAGGAAGAAGGGCACTGGAGGGTGCATGGGGACACTTCCACCCCCCCAGCTCTTGCAGCTTGGCATGAGTTAGCTCATGGAGTAATCCTGATCCAGATCTGGCTGCATGGCTGGATTCATGATCCTTTCAAGACCAGGTTGGACACGGGCTTGGAGCAAGCTGCTCTAGTGGAAGGTGTCCTTGCCCATGGCAGGGGTTGGAACTGGATGAGCTTTAAGTTCCCTTCCAGCACAAACCATTACCTGGGACCCGGGGCTCTTCCCCCTGGTCCTGTGCTTGGAAGACTTAGAGATGTGTGGGCAGCGGATGCCCAAGCCAGAGCCTGGCTCTTTGGGATCCCTCTGCCTTTACCTGGGGTTGGATACCTTTGGGCTGAGATCCATCTTCACGAGGGTGAGGTATTTGTGCAGCTTCTGCCAGAGGATGGGCTTGGGGAGGCTCCCATTGGCGTGGATGGCATGTACCCGGGCCATCTCCTGCGCCACCAGCCTGAAGGGAAACACAGACATGAGGGTGAAGGGTGGCCCTGCATCATAGAACCGTGGTTGGGTTGGAAGGAACCTTAAAGCTCATCCAGTTCCAACATGGAGTTAAACCCAGCTGTGCTTTGGCTCATTTATCACCCAGCACACCCAGGCACGAGCACATCAGTGATGTCTGGAACAAAGGCAGCAAGGGGAAGAGCTGGAAGCACCGAGCAAGCCCCTCACGTGTGCAGAAGCACCAGTTCCCCTGTCCCACGGCTCATCCCAGGTTCCGCACATCCGAGGACACGGCGTTCCTGCCCACCTGAAGATGCGGGGCTCCCGCACGTGGTCGGGCCCCAGCGCGATTCCCGGCAGGAACTGGTAGCAGAGCCCATTCTGGAAGGCGCAGTAGAGGTTGGGGGCACAGCCATGGGCACGCAGCACCTGGAAGTTCCTCAGCTCCGTGTCCCTGTCCACAAACAGCTCCGTCTTCCTGCCATAGACACGGACCAGCACCGCGTCCACCATCCCTTCATCCGTGTAGCAGGCCACGAGCTTGTTGGTGATGCCATCGGTGAAGAGCTGCAGGGCAGAAGGGTGGCAGAGGCGATGCCTGTACATCCCTGCCATGTCAGCAAGGTGTGGGGGGAATCACCCCACAAGCAACCCCCATGGAGAAAGGCAGAAACAGGGAATGGGTAAAAGGAAGCACGAAGCAGCAGCACCGACAGCGGCAGGGGCATGAGTTTGCAAGGTCTTGATGTATGAACTGGGGCTGTGCATGGGGCCATGAGGCTTCAGCTGCACCAAGCTGGTGCTTTGGGAGGAAATCCTGCTATTTCCCACCTGGGAGCTCAGGAATAGCATGGGCCAGATGTGCATCCAGCATGCTTGGCACCCACACAGCCCTGGGAATCGCTCCCAAAACATCCGCGTCAATCTTCTGGCACCAAATGAAAGGGAATAAAACCACAACAGCAAACAACGTGGAGCAAACACATCCCCATCTCCTCCTCCCGACCCTCCCCGCGGGGCCGGGACGCTGATAGGCAGGGATGTCTCTGCTGGGGACGTCTCCTGTCATCGCTCTGATGGCTCCTCACAGATGGAAAGGGAGTTTTGTTCTGTCACCCCAGCTTGGCCTCCTGCCCGTGCACATGCAGGGGCTGCTGCCACCACTGCTGCCTGCGCCCAGCTCCTGACCCCATCCCGCTGATTTCAGCTGCTTCCAGTGCACTGAGGGGTTTAGGCTCTGTCACCCCACAGGAAACCCTTGCCCCATCACCCCCATGCAGGATGCTCGGCCCCACACAGCTCCCACGTGGGGCTGAGGCCAAGCTGCACCCCGTGACAGTGATTTCTTGATCCCATCTGGGAGCGGGTGTGATGTGGAGCAGGAGGGGGGCGAGGGCACATGCTACAGCAACAGCATTGCTTGGGAGTGGGATGGATAATTTTAGACATCCCACTCGTCAGCTCGCGCTCCTTCCTCTATAGGGTGCCTATATATAGGGTGTACTCAAAACTCAAAGCAGGGGAATGAGAACACCCAAAGGGAGACGGTGCTGATGCCCCCCCGGCACACAGCTAGGTGTGAGATTCCTTGAACCTTCTCAAGCACCCAAGCTGCTTTTCCCAGGGCAGATAATCCGTTTCCACCACCGTGCCATGCTTGGCTCTGTCCTCTCCTTATCCTGTCTCCAGAGGCCAGAAATCCAGCAAGCAGGAGATGTCACAGCCCATCCACGCACCCCAAGGCTGGTGCCCATCAGGCTGCAGGTGAATGGCTCCACGTCAAGACGCTCAGCACTGCTTTGCCTGCAAAGCCCTTGTGCCGCTTTGTTTCGCTGCTCAGCCCCTTCCCGCAGGTTTAATGGGATTACTGAGCCTTATCCCCCCCTGAATTCCAGGCCACTCACTTTGGAGACTCACACGTGGTTTGTCAGCAGCCTGCACACAGCATGCAGGGGCTCGCCTGGTTTATTCCGAGGAATGAACACACCTCTTGGGAGATGCCCGCTGCTATTCCTTATGCATCCAAAGCTCCAGAGCACAGTCAGCTATGAGCAGGGCTGCTGCTATCAGCCCAAATCCTTCCCCTCTACAGTTGTGGAGCAGCAGGAAGGGGGGAACAGGAGTGTAGGGCACCTTGTTGCTGAAGTCAGGCTAAAACCGGTGCAGTCACACTGGAATCCTCACAGGGGGTTGGCTCCAGGTCACTGCTGCTGGATGAGGGATGGTGGAGTGTGTGCTTCCCAGAGAGCATGACTGGCTGACTCATGGATTTGCCTGTGCTTTATCCTTATGGAGGTGTTTCTGCCTAGGACAGAGCTCAAAGGATGATGAGCAGGAGCCCTGGGAAGTGGGCACAACCTGGAGCACTGGGGGCTGAAGGGATGCACCTCATCCTCTTCCCCATCTCCCATCCACTGCCTCAAGCACCGGAAGGGTTTTCCATGTCCCTGGCACAGCCCCTGCCAGCAGCTGAGCACTGGCTCCAGGCAAGGAGGTGGTGTGAGTTGGGCATAGCTCCAGGGTGAGGACGAAAGTGCAGGGGAAGCTAACAGGAACCAGCTGAGGACTATAGCACCGCTCCAATCCCCTCCCGAACAGCTCTTGCAAGAGCAGCAAAGGGAAACCAAACTGGAGGGTTCCCCCCCAGCTCCTAAGGGATGCTTTGCCCTTTCTCTTTAACTAAAAGCACCCGCACGCACACACAAGCTGCTGTTGAATACTGACCCCCACTGACGCCCGGAGACAGCCTGGATACCAGAGCTGGGTCCTTCCCAAGCAACCATTGCCACTGAGGTCTGTGCTCGGCGCTGCACAGAGCCCGATTTCCTGCCCCTACAACTCCGCTCTGAGGAGCTCCAGCTCCCAGCTTCCTGCCCATTGCCATCTGCCCTTTCATATGTATTTTCCTTCAGCCTCTTGTATTTAATTACACGTGGCTATTAATGGATGGTTGATGATGCTCCAAGGCACACTGGAGGACACGCACACACACGTGTGTGTGTTTATGTGCACCCACCTCCACATTCCCATTGCCAGAGCCTGGGGAGAGCACAGGCACCACCAGCCTTCTGCTCCCACCCCTGAGCAGAGATGAGGAGGGGGAAAGGGATTCCCGTGTCAGGCAGCTGCAAGCCCCATTCCCAATACCCTGCCAGCTCCAGACAGCCAAACCTTGTCCCATGCAAGGAGCCTGGTGCTGAATCCCAGCTCCCAATCCCAGCTCCCATCCGGATCCATGCTCAAGCCCACATAACCTGGCAAAGGTGCAAGCCAACAAGTAACCCAAGCGCAACCTGCTCTCTGGAGCAGCTAGTCCTGCAAGCAGCGCTGGGTGCAGGTAGGGGTGCAGCATCTGCAGGTGAATGTGGAGGGACCAGCGATGCAGACCCCAGCCTTCACCCACCTATGTCCCCCTATGGGGACACACTTGCATTCAGTGACTGCTGAGGGGTCCCCAAAACCTGCGGGGTGGTGGGTGCGGGTCAGTAGTATTGCACCTCTGCACATCCAAGAGCGGAGGGGAGAACTGGGGATGGGGGGACAGGATGTTGTACCCCCTTGGCACCTCCTGTAGCCCCCCACGCTGGGTCCTACACCCACCCTCATATGGACCTCATAGCCCCCCAGCTGCCCCCTATAGCACGCCGCAGGGAGCCCCGCAACCACCCTCGCGTGAACTCTGCAGCCCGCACTGGATGATCCCCGGGATGGGACGGCCGGAGCGGGGGTCTCCGCGCTGTCGTGTCCCCCCCCCCCCCCCCGGCGGGGTTTACCTTGGTCTTCACCCTGGCCGGCTCCCAGCCGGGTCTGAGCTCCCGGACCAGCCGCAGAGCCCCGGGCACGACGTCGCCCTCGTCCACCGCGATGCGGAGGTGGGGCACGGCCGGAGCCCCCTCGCTGCCGCCGCCCCGCTCCGGTCCCAGGCAGTCGGGGCAGCGGCCGGGCGGCTCGGCCATACCCAGCTCCCCGCTCCCGGAGCCGCGGCCCATGTGCCGGGGGCTGCGGCGGGGCCGGCGGCCGCGGGGAGGAGCCGATCGCCGTTGGGAAGCCATGAGTCACCGGCCCGCCCCCCGCGGCAGCGCCCGCCCGCATTGTGAGGTCAGCGGGACCCGCACCGGGACACGCAACCGGGATCCTGCTCCCTGGAAGCCCACACCGGGATCCGCCGCAGGGAATCGCAACGGAGAAGCCGCACCCGAGGATTCGCACCGGGATCCGGACACGTACCCCGGGACCCGCACCAGGATCTGCACCCGAGATCCACACTGGAACCCGCACCCATGACCCCCACCCGGATACTTCCCTCCCAATTCATCCCCGGAGCCATCCCGGGGGGCTCCGCACAGCCCCGCATCGCCTTGGGGTCTGGGATAAAGGGATGGAGATGCTGCACCAGGGATGCGCTGGGAGCATCCTACGCTCCCGGAGAGCTGCGTAGCCCCCGGACCAGCCACTCCGGCGCCGCTGAGTGTCACTCACCGAGCGCTGAACCCCCGAGGGAATTAGAAATAGGCTGGGGGGGGTTAAGCTCTTTACGGATGGAACACGGTCCATCCCCCGCTGACCCCACTCCAGCCAGGCTTTATTATCAGAGGAAATAACAACCACACGTAGCTGGAACAGTGAGTGCCCCCCCCCCAAATGTCACAGCTGAAACCAGTCAAATGGACCGTGGAGACGTGGGGAAAATCATTTAAAGGAGGAGGGGCTAAAATGAATCCGGCCAATTCCCCGTGTTTCTAAATAGAGAGCGAGCGCTGTCAGCTTGAACCGGATGGGCATTAATTGCTCCCGCCGCTTTGCTGGGCTGAGCTCGGCCTAATTGCTCGCCCATAATCATGACACGTGTTAATGGGAGGGCGTTGCGGGTTTGGGTTTGCAGCCACAAGGAAATTGCCGTGGCAGGCGATTAGAGGTGTTAATGGCCTGGCTTAAGGGGCCCCGGAGCAGCGCCGCCAGCAGCCCAGGCTGATTTCCCTCCCGCTGCTTGGAAACAACCGGGCTGAACGGGAACAGAACTGGAACCACCAAAAAACCCCCTATTTTAGGCCAGCCTGACCGGTTTCTGCTATAGGCAGAAGCCATCATGGGGCCTGAAGTCGCTTTTTTCAGGTTCACATCCGTTTGAGTCTCCTCCAGACCAGAGCCTTTGCGGTGTAGGATAGGACGAAGGAGGCTTAGTTAATTCCAAGTGGAGTTTTCCTGGATGCTGGCGGGAGCATCATTATTCCAAACATCCCTGTGAGAGACAGCTCATGTCAGCCTGCGTTTGTGGCAGCGCTGGGAATTCATCAGCAGTCAGTGCTGGATGCAGAAAACGAGGATGAAATGCTCCTGCAAGATCAGTGGCTTGCTCCGGGCTCTGCTCCAGAAAGTGCTGAGCTCTGCAGCACCGGCAAATTCCCAGCGCAGGGCTTGGATGTGGACCACAGCACCTGAGCTGGTGACACTGGAGATGATCACACCTTGAACCCTGTGGGGCCCCTCACTACAAGAGAGACATTGAGGTGCTGGAGCAGGGCCAGGGAAAGGCAACGGAGATGGTGCAGGGCCTGGAGCACAGTGTGATGAGGAACAGCTGAGGGACCTGGGGGGTGCAGTCTGGAGAACAGAAGGCTCAGGGGGGACCTGATCGCTCCCTACAACTGCCTGAGAGGAGGATGGAGCCAGGAGGGGGCTGCACTCTGCTCCCAAGGAACAAGGGATGGGACAAGAGGAAACGGCCTCAAGCTGCACCAGGGCAGGTTTGGATGGAGCTGAGGAACAATTCCTTCCCCAAAGGGTGCTCAGCATTGGAACAGGCTGCCCAGGGCAGGGCTGCAGTCACCATCCCTGCGAGTGCTCACACCCCGTGGAGATGAGGCCTCAGTGCCATGGGTTAGTGGTGGCCTTGGCAGTGCTGGGAATGGTTGGACTGGATGAGCTTAAAGGTCTTTTCCAACCTCGTGGGTTCAGTTCTATGAGTGCTGCAGAGTACTTGGCACTGGGGAGCTGGGCTGGAGCTGGAAGCACCGCAGCTCTCCCACAGAACTGGAAATGTCAGCCCCCAGCCGGGAGCGTTGCTCTGCCCTTCCAGCTGGCATGCGCCTGGCAGCACCAGCGTGCTCCTGCTGAGCATCTCTGCACCCGGCCAGGACACAGACAAGCCTCTGGTTGTGAGCTGGAGCCAACGGGGAGGAAAACAGACCCAGGAACTGGGATAGACTCAGCCACCCCCATCAGACCCACAGGCACCTTCCTCTCCCCATGGTCCTGACCTCCCCTGGGAAAGCCGGACAAAGCCTGGGTATCCCATCTTCTGCAGAAAGAGTTTGTTCACTGTTTGAAAAGACCCTGATTGCATGGAATCCCAGCCTGGTTTGGGTTGGAAGGGACCTTAAAGCTCCTCCAGCTCCAACCCCTGCCACAAGCAGGGACACCTTCCATAGAGCAGCTTGCTCCAAGCCCCTGTGTCCAGCCTGGCCTTGAACACTGCCAGGGATGGGGCAGCCACAGCTTCTCTGGGCACCCTGTGCCAGCACCTCAGCACCCTCACAGGGAAGAACTTGTGCCTAACTGCTCAGGGGACATAAATGCAGTGGTGGATCCTAGCAGGGGAGCACTTGTGCTGTTCTCTTACTGCACGTCTGATCTCTCCCCTCTGCAAGTGTAAGCATCCACTCAGTGTCCTCTTGCTCTGAGATTGTTTAATACTAAAGTCATGGCGAGGGGTCAGGTTAACACCAGCTCTCATTAAACAGCCAGGTTATCTTACTCCCATTTAAAGAACAACATGAACAGAAACTGATCATCCCTCCTCAGTCTGCAGCCTGCAAGCATCTCCATGCCAGCAGCAGCTCCCTGTGTGCCACTTGTACTATTGCACATCAGCCTGAGAGTCCCTGGAGGTGCAGCTCTGGCCACAGCATCCTGCTTTGACTCCCAGGCACTTGAGGATGTGTTTAAGGCTCCATTCTTCCCTTCAGCAAAGACTCTTGGGAAGCAGAGCAGGGATTTAGGAGCAGGAGAAGAGAAGGTTTCGCTGTTGCTTCAATAAAGAGAGGAAACCCGATTTGCACTTCAAATCCTTGCTTCCCAGTGGTGATGCTCTTGCCTCCGCACTGGTCCCGGTCCCCCTCCCCATCCCTGGCCATCAGCGAGCAGTGGCAAAGCCGATGCGGTTGTTGCGCCGGTCGAACTTAGTGTAGTAGTGCCCAATGAAGCTGGCGCCCAGGATCCAGAGAGGACCAGCCGGGGGTGGGATGTCCAGCCCTGAGAGAGCCACCACACAGATGTCCTCCCCATACTGGGATTGCTGCAAAGAGGAGATCCACACAGTGATGGAGGTGCCAGGAGGGAGATCTCTGTGGTTCCCAGCTCAACCGCCTCTGCCTGGCCTCGACATTCCTTCCTCCAGGAAGGAGAATCCCTGCCTGTGCCACCCAAGATCTCCCTGAAACCACCCAAGCAAGCACCAGCAAGTTGGTCTGGGGAAAACCAAGCAGCAGCATCCTGGGGTTCATCTTGAGGGGAGCCAGGAAGGTGCAGCTCTGATACACACAGAGGGATGCAGCTTACCCGAAGGATGTAGGCTGAGCCGCTGAGCCCGAAGGCCTTCCCACCCAGGTGGAAGGAGATGTTGGGCAGCTGAGGGACTTGGTCACAATCCACCACGTACTGCAGGAGGAGACAGTGCCAAGCTCATGTGATGGGGTTGGGATGGGCTGGGGTATGGGCAGCCGAGGGTACAGGCAGTGGGGATATGGAGTGGGGTGTTGCAGTTTACTCACTCCTCCTTCAGCCATTTCTGCTGCCCCAATGGCTTTCATCAGCACAGAGATGGGGCCAGCGGGGCCGGTGATGTAGGATGCTCCTGTGTCGACAGCAGCTGAGCAGCCATCCTTGCAGAACAGCATTTCAGCCCCAACGGACACCCTGGAGCAGGAGAGGGGAGAGGAGCATCCCTGAGCCTCCCCTGGTGACCACAGCTTGGTTCCCAGGACCACGGGTGAATGTGCCACATCTTTGTCCAGGGAATGCTGGCAGGCAGAGCACATGCTGCTCCCAAAGCACAGCCTCCAGGGGCATTGGGAACCCTCCCTTCAAGCTTCTCGGATGTGGAATCTCAGCTTCATCACGTGTGGCTTTCATTTGGTTGGATTCAACAAAGCAGAATTGTTTCAGTGCATCACACTCCTCCTGCAGGGCTAATGGGGGTTAAACTCTCCCACTGCAGCTTCCCAGTGGGATCAGCCCACGGAGCCACCCCCTCTGCATTCCCCAGCTCCCGGCTGAGCACTGAGATGCAGCTGGGTGCTGGAGGAACCAACCCCGCTCCCCTCCAGAGGGAAAAGCATCCACGAGGAAAACACATCTCCATGGACTACCTCCCCCAGCATTCAGGAGGCCTTTCCCAGCCCATGCAGGGATTGCAGGATGAGGCCTGGTGCTGTGCAAAGGCATTCCCTGTGCTCACCCCTTCATGCTGATCTGCCAGTAGCCGCTCTTGCTGATGTTCAGGTAGTGGAAGTCCCCAGTGTAGTAGGCTGGGTCGCTGCCTCCGAGGATGATTTCGCCTCCGGGTTTCAGGGCAGCATTCCTAGGATACAAAGTGCAGCGGAGTGATTCCCCTTGGCTGCTGCTCCCCAAAACACAAGGAGAAGGGACCAGCCTGACCCGGAGAACAGTGGTGGAGAGCAAGTTGGAGCAGAAGGAACCCAGAGTTAGTTCATAGGGGTGCAAGGAGAGGGGGTGCCACATGCTGAGGTCTCAGAGCAGGTCAGAGCTGGCTCCTGCAGCGTGCAAGCTCCTATGGACCCTTGGGTTTAGCAGGAATGGGGTCTGCTGCCCGGTGGCTGTTAGTGGGTGTTGTCCCAAGAGCGCTCATGCTTTTCATCTTCTTACTTTGAAGCTCTGCAAAGAGAGGGATGCTCCGTAAGCTTGTGATCCTAGGGTGGCTGCGTCACTGGGCTGCAGCGCCCAGACAAGGCTGCAGTTGCAGCCAGCATCCTTAGGCTTTGTTTGTTATTGATAGATCCATCTTTAGTAGAGGTAAAGAGCTACTGAGCCTGCTTTAAGCATAGGGATGTGGGTCTGGTTGTCACTGGTACCCATGCCAGGACCAGCCCTCCCACTGTCCCTGCAGCAGTTTGTGCTGCTGGGAGGGGGGGATGCTGAGACAGAACAGTTTGGGGCAAGAAATGAAAGCTTTGGTTGCTGATGCAGATGTTTCTGCAGCAGATTTTGGGGGGGTTTCATTCTTCCTAAAGGTCAGACACTAAATCCATCCTGGCTGTTATTGCTCCAGCTCCTCCGGCAGAGCTGGTGACAATGAACCCAACGGTGACAAATGAGTGTGGAGCAGCAGCTCCCAGCCCTGGCAGCTCCAGAGAAGCATCCACATGGATCTGCCTCTTGTGCTGCCTCATTTCAAGCCCTGAGGTACCCTTGGTGTGCTCAAGTCCTCCATCCCACCCCAGACCCTGCATCCTCAGCCATAGCATTATCCCAGTCCTGAGATGCAAACCCATCGTTGCAATGCCCATGCCCTGTAAAATCCCACTTCCCCTTGCTCCCCACAAGACCCACCGGCTGTAGTAGACTGAGAACACGTCCTCCTTGAGGATCTGCTGGGAAAGGATCCGGTCGAACACAGGGGTGATGCCATCGATGGCCTGGCTGGGGTAGCCCATCCCCAGGACCCCATCAAACCTGGCAAAGATGAAAGGGAAGGCAGGCAGCACCGTGGCCTCAGCGAAGACCTGGATGATGGGGATGTCCGATACCTGGGAAGGGCAGGATTGTTCTTGCGGCAGCACAGGGGGTTAATACCCCAAAGAGCCTCCTTACTCTTGGGTGATTGAGGATGTTTATGAAGGGGAGCAGAGCCACACGTGGGCATCTGTTGCTGAGGGGCCACACTCACCATGACAACGTCCTGGCTGAGGAAGCCTTTGACACTCCCTGTCCCATAGCGGATCGCAAAGCCCGTGCCGTTGGCTATGTACGTCCGTGACTTGGAGGAGTCGTAGCGGCTGTGGGAAACTGGGGAGAAGGAGAAGGGACAGTAGAGAAAGCAATGGAGATGGTGATGGCAGCACCAGCTCTGTTCCCTCAACCTCCGTGGGTTGATGAACCCCCCCTGCCCCAAGGGACCACACTGCAACAGAGACCCCCTTTGCAAGGGCAGATCCACTCTGAGCTGAGATCTCTTGGGATGGAGGGAGGTGTCCCCCTTCACTGAGCTGGAGGGGATCACCCCCGAGCCCCTGTACTCACTGCAGGCACTGTAGAGGGGGGAGCACTTGTAGGACGGCACCCACAGGTTGGCTGAGCCCGTGTCAAAGACCACCTTGAAGGTCTGTGCAGGGGTCCCAATGCTGATCTCACCAAAATACTGGGTCTGGAAGAGGCACAACGCAGAGCGTCGCTGGGGACTCAACTCAGGATGGGGGGAGGCTCTCACAGCCCCGCGCCCCAGCAGCAAACACCCTGCGGGTGGGACCGGGGGCTGCATCAGGGTGGGACTCACATCCAGGTAGTTGGTAAGGAGGGTGGGAGCCGTCCCGTTCCTGGGACCGGCCGCGCTGCCGCTCCTGCTATGCCCCAGCTCGGGGAAGACGTCGGACACCTTCACCCCCATCTCCTGCAGCGTCTGCCGGATGGACGGCATCCTGCGCAGCGCGATCCTGCGGGGCAGGACAGGGCTGGGGGGCCGGGAGCATCCCCGCATCCCGGCCGTTCCCATCCCATCGCTCCAACCAATCCAGCCGGGTGGCTCTAGATGGCAGCAGCTACCCGCAGCACCATGGGGCTGCCAGCTCGGCTCCGGTGAGCTCCAGGGCCCAAAGGGGGATGCCTCAGAGCATCTACCAGCCCCAGGCCTGGCTTGTTCGCTTCGCAAGCCCCTCTCTTCTTCTTGGCCTCCTTGGTGGTTTGGGAAACAGGGATGCTGCCGAGGCATGCAGTGTTCAAGCGGAGAGAGGAAGAGGAGTGAGGAAGAGCAGGGGTGCTAGAGCGGAAAAGGAGGAAGGGTTTTCCCAGCAAGGCTGTAACAGGAGGACCCTTTGGTCCTCAGCACCCAGAAGCAAGGGGAGACAGAGAGACCCGGCACACTGTGCAACACACGCCTGGTACCTCTGCAAAGCCTGGGTTGTTGGGGGGAAGATGGTGGCACCCCAGGTGATGGCCAGGACCAGATACTGCTGCACCCTCCTGCTGTGTCCTGCTGGCATGGCGCTCTCCCTGGGCAGCCACATCCTGTGCCGGCAGCGCTGTCACATCCCAAAGGAGAGGAAGCTTTTATAGCCGGGTTTCTGCATCCTTGTGGGTTTCCCCTCCCTGCTGGCTGGGGGAGGGCTGGGGATCCCATGGCTGGGTGCTTATGGTGACAGTCCCTGTGGAGGGTGGTGCAGTCAGCATAGCCCTGTGCCTGGCAAAGGGAGTTGTGAGTAACTGGGAGCTGCAAACCCATGTTCCTTGTAGTTGATAGTACTGGTACACATCAGTGCCCAGCCACCACTGATGCATCAGGGCACTAATGGCTCTAGTGTCAATTAGGGGAGCTGGTGGGTGATACTGATGCAGGTGCTGATAGTGGCCAAGGAGATATCCCCGAGCTCCGTGTTCCAGAGGAGTGGGGCTTTCCCCAAAGCTCTGGGTTGGGAACAGCCAAGAGCACTCAGCCACAGCCCCCCCTTGGCCATGCGGACACCAGTGGCAAGCCTACCAGACCCCACTACCTTCATGGGGCTGCTCTGAGCACAGTGCGTGGGAACCTGCCTCCTGAGGTTGCCTTAATGCAGAGCCTGGGGAAGAAAACAGGTAAACTCATCACAGCTCATAGAATCATCATGGAATGGTTTGGAAGGGCCCTTAAAGCTCCTTCAGTTCCAACCTCTGCCGTGGGCAGGGACACCTTCTACTAGAGCAGGTTGCTCCAAGCCCCATCCATCCAAGTGTCCACAGCCTGGCCAGGCACATCACAGCCAGGAGGAACGGCCCTTTCCCCACTCTCCATGCAGGGTGCAGAGGAGCCCAGCGTGGCTCTGCGTGCCTGAGCTGCTGTGCCCAGCCCTGCGCTGCGGTTTGGAGGGGAGGCCCTCAGCGTGGGTTGCAGGAACTCCTTGTACCAGGCACATCGCTGGTCCCCCGCTCACACACGGCTGTGCCCAGTGCAGGGTGGTGGGTGCTGGATCGGGCCCTGTGGCTCCCAGCCCAGTGCTTGACCTCAGGGAACCTCAGTGGGAAACGATTGCAAAGGCAATAAAAATGTTCCTGGAAGGAACCTGATGATTTGCCCCTGCCTCAAACCCCGTTACACCATCACAGCGGGGTGCTCCTGGTGAGGATGGGGTTTAAGGCACCGCTGTCGCCTTTGTGATGGTGCTGGGGTTGAAGGGGACACCCCACAAGTTACAACTTCTCCCCAAAACCGGGGCTCTAACATCTCCTTTCCCCATGGGATTCTGGCTGTGGCACTTGGAGCCAGGGGAACGTTGACCTCATCAGGCTCTGCCCCATGGATTACAGCCCCACTCCCCCCGGCCTTGACGTCCTTTCCCACGCTGGGCCCCGGTGCTGCGTCACTCAGGGGACCCTCATGCCCTGGCACAGGTTGCAGTGAGGTGCAGGGGTCAGGAGCTCAGACATGGTGGGGAGCCACAAACATAAATCCACTTCCCAGGCATCCCATGGGCTCTGCCTGCTGTGCCGAGCATCATTCCCCAAGGGAGAGGCCAGGGCTGAGTGTGACTGCAAAGGAAAGGGGCCACATCAGCCGAGGGAAGGTGGACACAGAGCCAAAAGAGACATCTGCAGGTGCCTTGTAGAGCATTCAATCCTCTGGACATGTCTTTCCCCTATGATGGAGATATGGACTCCTCTCCATGGGGCAGCCAGAGCAGGATGCTTTGGGTGCCAGGGCAAAGGCAGCACCAGCCTGCTCCAATCCTGCAGGAAGACCACCCTTCCCTGCCACAGGAACGGCACCACAACCCTCTTGGAAGGGAAAACAGGCATAAACAGGCAAAACCACCTTACCCAAGCCTATTATTGCTTCACAGTGGCCAGTGCTAGCCCTGAGGTTGGCCTGCCTCGCTGGCAGCACCAGGACTGAAGATGCTCCTCAGCACAGGGTACCTCAAGGCATTTTCCAGTCACCTTTGCAGCAGGGATGAGCAGCTGGTGCATGGGAAAGACTTGATATGGGGTTTGAATAACCTGCAAAGGATGGGTTTGTGCACAGGGTTAGAGGAAGGAATGAGCCCGAGGGCCAGGGGGTACCCAGGGAAGGACCACTGGGACATAAGCTCTGGACCACATTGATTTGATCCCCAGCCCTTCAGGAGACGCAGAACACAGGGAAGAAGCTCAACTCTTCCCAGACAACCTCAGAGCATCGCTTAAACCCGAGTTTGCAATTACTGAAGGTAACAGGCCACCAGGCAAGGCTGCAACCTCAGTCTGTGCACTGCTATGGGGAGCCTGCTGCAAAGGGCTGGGGGTTCATACAGTTATATGCCCTATAAAGGGCAGCTCATTTGGAAATAGCAGGGGAAAGCTCTTCAGTTATTTCCCTGCCTGCTTGCAAGGAGTCAAATGATCAAGCCAGGAGTGAACCCAGGGATAATGCTTTCCAGAGAGAAATGCTTTCCTGCAGGATAAATGGGTTCCTTTAGAGCTGGGCTGAACAAGCACGTTTCTTAAAATAAAACTTGAAATATGAAGTAGCTCCCTCTCTAAATGGGGCTCATCAGGAAGCTCTGCTGAGCAGCCTTGTTCCTTGAGGGACCTTGTAAAGCAGCACAAGAAGGTAAGCACAATTCTGGGCTTCCCACACTCTTCTCTAGCCCATGAGTTTGTTGCTAGTGAAAACACAGGAGGCTTCCAAAGGTCCTTGGTTCCAGATGGCTGAAAAGCTGAAACACAGAAGCAGCTTTTGGGGAGGACTTAGAGGAGGCTCCGGATGGCACCAGCACCAGGGGAACGGGGCCATTGACGTCAAGCAAACCAGAAGTGTTTGCTTGCCACCAGAACTCCTCTGGCAGGGCTCTTAGAGAGGGCAGTTCACTGAACCAGAGGGAAAGGTTCACCTGCAATAAACCATGCCCTGGGCCTGGAGCCTGGTTGGGAGCATCCCTCACTGCCAGCCAGGGATGAGGATTCTGCTCCTCTGCTCTCATGAGACCCCCCCTGCAGTCCTGATCCAGCTCTGGGGCAGCAGCACAAGGGGGATGTGGAGCTGTTGGAGCAAGGCCAGAGGAGGCCATGGGGATGCTGCGAGGGCTGGAGCAGCTCTGCTCTGGAGCCAGGCTGAGAGAGCTGGGCTGGGGCAGATGGAGAAGAGAAGGCTCCTGAAGGGGAGACCTTAGAGCAGCTCCAGTGCCTGAAGGGGCTGCAGGAAACCTGGAGAGGGGCTTTGGACAAGAGATGGAGGGACAGGACAGGGGAATGGCTTTAACCTGCCAGAGGGGAGATTGAGATGAGCTCTTAGGCAGAAGCTCTTCCCTGGGAGGGTGCTGAGGCGCTGGCACAGGGTGCCCAGAGAAGCTGTGGCTGCCCCAGCCCTGGCAGTGTTCAAGGCCAGGTTGGACACAGGGGCTTGGAGCAAGCTGCTCTATGGAAGGTGTCCCTGCCTGTGGCAGGGGTGGGAACTGGATGAGCTTTAAGGTCCCTTCCAACCCAAACCATTCCATGATGTTCCAGCCTGGCTTGATTTTCCCAGCAGGGTGAACCAACAGCACACAGTTGCTCTGAAGCCCAAGTGCAAGCTTTCAGCTGGGGTGAAACAAAGACAGGAATGACAGAGGGGCTTTAGGGATGCTGCAGCCCTCACTTACCTCTAAGATATCCAGGCACATGCTTCCTCTCCCATCCCTCCTCAACAAACAGTTCTCACTCTGCTCCAAATCCTTCTGCTCTATCATCAAAGCTGATCCTGATACCAGGGGAGCTGACCCCAACTCTACCTTCCTGCCACTCACAGCCAGGCTGATGGCAGGAAGCTCTCTTTAGCCCTTCCCAAGAGCCTTCTGCTGCAATCTGCACTCAAAGTAAAGGCAGAGACTGCAAAACCAGGTACAGCTTCCCCTAAGCCAGACCTCCTATGGATACAACACAGCCATACCCAGCTCAAGGAGGGGGCTGCCCTAATTTATACCTGCTCATCCATTGGATCCCAGGGCTCATCCTGGCTGCTGGGGCTGGGTTTAGGAGCCCAAATGAGTTTCCCCACTCCCGCTGAGCAGCCAGAGCAGATCCCAGCTCTGCTTTGACCTGGTCCAAACCTGGTGCAGGAGCTGTATAGTGCCACAGGCGGAGCCACCAGCTCCATGGAGAGGAAACAGGTTTAACTCCAACTCCTTAATTAATTCCTGCCAGTTAAGAGGGGCATGCACACCGGGACCGGCTTTGATGTGATTGCCTTGGTTTAATTAAACTCCTGTTTGCACCCAGCTTCCCAAGTGCTCATAGAAACCTGGCTTGCATCCACTCAGCTTGTGTCTGATCTCACAGACCTGCTGAGCCCTCCAACCACTTCTCCAGCAGTGCTCCTGGGGAGAGGAGGGACAAAACAGCTCCTTTGGAATCATCTGATGTAGAGCTGGGAGAGCTCTGCACTGTCCTCAGGTCCCTGCCTGCTGTGATGCTTTCCCAGGGAGCAGCCAGCCCCTCGCACCAAGGGATGCTCATCCCAGCTCTGCTCCATCCTGGCCTCATCCCACAGGAAACAGGTCTATGGGAAACAGAAGTCCTGGCCCATAACACTCAGAGATCCCAGCACTGTAACTCTCCCAGCCCAGCATCTCAATGAATTCATAACCCCACGTCATTTGCTTTTTCTTGGTCACTGAATGGGACCGGGGTGATTTATGCTCCTTGGATCAGGTCACGGCAGGTTAATGTGGTTTAATGGGTGTCTTCCTAATCCCCCAACCTCTCCGCAGCCCACATTCCCATGGGATCCATGGGAAGGCAATGCCAGTGCAAGCAGGGCTGCCCGAGCTGGATGGGGCTCATGAAAAGTCCCTGTGCCATCTCCAGTCATATGCATGAGAAAGTCCATGTGCCACCTCCATTGGTGGCCATGGGAAGGTCCCTGTGCCGTCTCCAACCATGTTGATGGGAAGATCCCTGTGCCTTTTCCAGCCATGCCAAAGGGAAGATCCATGTGCCACCTCCAGTCATTGGTCTCAGACACACATTTTAATGAAGTCTTTCAACAAGGGAAGACAAAAAGGCATAAAATAACACAAGATATTCCCAGAGCCCGTCTGAAACAGCGTCTGGTGCTGGAGCCTCTTTAGGAGCTGCCCCCGAGGCACCATCCCCATCGCAGGGTGGCTCCGGCCAGTGCCAACGGTCCTGGGGCTGAGAGAGGCAACAGCTCACGGTGGGAGAGCCAGAGCCAGGGCTTGCTCCATCCCATTTCCAGTGATTGGGTCCTTCTTGCAGGTCACACCATGGAGCTGCTGTCTCCCACCTTCTGCAAGAGCTGCAACAGGGAGAGGGCCTGATCAGCCACCTCCAGTGTTGGCTGTGTTGGTCCCTCTGCCACCTCCAGCCATGGAGTCACATAGCCCATGTGAACCGTGCCCAGCGCCCTGCTCACCTTGCTCAGCACCGGGATGTTCACCAGCGAGCCAAAAAACCCAAAAGCCACAGGGAAGAAGCTCCTGTGTCAATGCAAAAGTCTCTGTTAAGCCCCACTGCAGGGCAAGAGATGCTCCCACTCCTCAGCCCACCATGGCTGGGTGCATGGCACGGACCTGAAGAGGGTGATGAAGCCATAAGCCTCCAGCAGCATGCCCAGGATTGGCCACCGCATGAGGACAATGATGACCCCCCCGAGGAAGAAGCTGGTGCCCTTCAGCTTTGGCCGCTGGAAGAAGAAGGTGAAGGTCCTCCTGAAGCCGATGATGAAGACCAAGCCAGAGAGGAAGAGGATCTGGGAGGATGAAGGGGAGTGGGTCAGGGAGACCCAGCCCAACCCTTTGCTCTATCCTGGGCATTTGTGCCTGCTGCGGGTTGGGATTGGGAGCCCCAGTCCCATTGTACTCACATTCCCAAAGGCCAGGAGCACTGAGTCGAAGTACAAGAGCACCCCAAAAAGGATGAAGAAGATCCCAAAGCCAACCAGTCCCACACCGATCCCTGTGTGGGGTGGAAGGCTGAGGCTGGAGCTCACAGCTCAGGTCCCACCTTGCCGGTGCTCTTCAGCACCTCCCTGGCCAATTCCCTCTCAGGAATGTGCTTTGGATTTGTCTTTGAAGCTCAGAAACAGCCTTTCTGCCTGTCCATGGGAGGGCTGCTTCCATCATCTTTCTGAACAGTGGCATGAGGGTGTCAGGGCAGGCAGCTGGTGGGAGAGGCTGGGAATGCTCTCTGGATGAGCCAGGCTGGCTGTTCCCAAGGCAGACCTAGAGCAGATGCTGGGCACAAACCCTGCTCTGCAGGACCACAGTGCTGGTCCTCAAACACTGGTCCCCACATCCTGGCCATGCTCCCACTGCACCCCCCCAACCGGGCTTGCCATTGTTCCCTCTCCCTGCCCCAACCACCCCAGCCAGCATCCCAAAACAGTGCCCTGATCCCACAAGGGATGGGCATCGCCTGCAGGACACATCCACCCCACATCTGCTTACTCTGGAAGTCGGTCAGAGACACCATCTTGGCAATGGGGCTGGGCCACAGCTTCCACGTGCCCCCCCCGGCAGTGACCCTTGGAAAGGCCTTTAGTCCCTACGTCATCCTGGAAATCATTAACAGCCTGGAAGTGCCTACGGCACCTCCGGAGTGGGATGTGGTGGTTGGGCATCACTGCAGGGTGAGCACCGGTGCTGGTCCCCTGCCTGGTCCTGCCCCTCCCTGAGCATCCTCCTTGGATGTGCTTGGAGCAAACCCTGAAACAAGGGGATGAGCAGCTCCAGTGCCTAAAGGGGCTACAGGAAACCTGGAGAGGGGCTTTGGACAAGGGCCTGTAGGGACAGGACAGGGGAATGGCTTTAACCTGCCAGAGGGGAGGCTGAGATGAGCTCTTGGGCAGAAGCTCTTCCCTGGGAGGGTGCTGAGGCACGGGCACAGGGTGCCCAGAGAAGCTGTGGCTGCCCCATCCCTGGCAGTGTTCAAGGCCAGGTTGGACACAGGGGCTTGGAGCAAGCTGCTCTATGGAAGGTGTCCCTGCCTGTGGCAGGGGTGGGAACTGGATGAGCTTTAAGGTCCCTTCCAACCCAAACCATTCCATGCTCTATGCTAATATTGTTATCTGAGGTCACCTCTAGACAAAAGACACTGACACATTCTTGTTTCTTAGATACTTTTATTTCTCTAACACTAGCAAAACCCCCTGAAAACAAATGCCCCCCTCCCACCCTCCCCAGTGCATAAATAGATTTCCTCCCGATGCAAATCCTTTCTCGGTTACAAGTCACTGGTATATGAAGTGTTATGAAAAATAATAACCAAAATAAAACTAAGAATCGAGTTCTCTGAAAAATAAAACAACAAAACAAACGCAAAATGACAACCACGGGGGTTCCACACAAGGGCAGGGCCTTGGGGAAGGCTTGGATGCATCCTCATCCTCTCCGGTCCTCGGAGGTGGGAATAGGTGCCTATGGGGATGTGAGCCCCCTCGTCTCCGTGATGGAGCTGGGATGCAGCCATGCACTATGCGTGGTCCCCAATGGTGTCCCCACAGCCTGTGTAAGGGGCGGTCTACCCCGGTTACACAAGCTGGGGAGCCCACCCTGGCCAGGGCAATAAATGCATCTTCTCTTAAAACAGTCTCTTTATACTTTATTTTTAAATAATTTTGCTTTTAATAAAAGCAGAAAATATATATATTTTTAAATAGTTTTTTTTGTTTTGTTTCCCCCCCACCCCCCAATAAATTGGCAAAGAATCTGCTTTTGGAACTCCTGGGCAGGGCTGGTGCCAACCACCCTGCAGAGACAGAGCTCAGCACAACACAGTACCTCCCAAAAAGAAGAGAAACCCAAGTATAGATATATATTATAAATGTATAATTTCCATAAAACATATATTAAGGCATGTAATAGCAAAATAAAGGGCCAGCTTTATGAGCTAAGAGGGCAGCGGGAAGCTCGGGAGCAGAGCGGGATTTGGGGCTCCTGGGATTCTACCGGTATTGCTGAGATGGGGGTGATGGGGATGCAAGGGGATGGGGTCAAAATCAGGCCAGAAAGGAAAGAGCTGCAGGATGGAGGGTTTCCAGCTCCTCACACCATCCGCCTTGCCTGTGCCAGCCCCACCGTACACACAACCTGGTGTGGAATTCCACTCTTCCAGGCAGAACCAGCCTTTTTTCCCTCCCTCCAGAAAGCTAAAGTAAAGGGGAAACTTGCCACAGGGAACCCAGACAAATGGAAGGCTCTGGAGCGCAATGGCCAAGTCTTGGGGTAAGACCTGATGCCAAATAGGGTTGAGACAGAGGTACTGCCTGGCCCCAAGCCCCTCTCCCTTCGCTCACCATCCCATCCACCATAGGGGGATCCCTGTTGAGCCAGTGGCATCACTGTCCCATCTCACACCTTCCATTCCCATGCAACCTCCCCATCCCTGCCCAGACCATCTGCTCCGTGCCAGCGGTGCACCAGTGCCCCAGGCAGCCCCTTACCCCCCTGAGCCCAAGCACAGTGCTCCCCCAGGCACCTCTGTGTCATCCCCAGTCCCACCTCCATCCATCCTGTTCCCAATACAGCTCCTTATCCTCCTGCTGAGCCACCAGCGTGGTGGGACAGGCCAGGCTCTGCCAGCCGGACGGATGCTAAAAGCAAGTTCAGAGCACAGGGAAGGGAAGATGTGCCTGAGGAGCAGAGATGGAGCATCCATGTCCAGTGTATGGTGGAAGCACCATCCACGGTGGGCGCTGGCCAGTCTCCATGCAGGAGAACCCCTTCATGGAGCTTTGGGAGACCAACACATCAGCATGGGGAGCTGGGGAGTCCCATGCTCAGCGGCACAGCTCCTGCTTGGGCATCCACACAAGCCTGACACCCAGGACACCGTGGATGGCAGCCCAGGGACTCCTTGGGGACCACGCTCTGCAGTGGACACCCCCAAAACCCCACACATCTCCTCCAGGACAGAGCAGAGCAGCCAGTGCTGTCAGCAACACATCTTCCCACTCGCCATCCATGGGAGGGAAAGGGGGCTCCAGGAGAACCGCAGACGATGGCGAGAGATTTGGTGTTGTGTAGGGGCTAAAATGTGGCCCCATGGAACTTGATGGCACCGGCAGCAGCCAGGGCTTGAGCTGGAGGGAGAGAAGAATGGGGCTGAGCTATGTGTGGGGTGGCCGGTGATGGGGCAGCCCCTGTGCCCCCCCATAGATCCCTCTCCTCCCCTGCTCAGAGGAGAGCCTAGCTCGGATTTGGGTCTACGCCATCGGCTCCATGGAGGGAACCTCCAAGCAAGCAGGAGGATGCTGTGACCCCCAGTTTGCAGCCACCAACATGGACATACCAGGGTGGGTGTACCCCAGAGCCTGGCTGCGAGACCCACTTTGGCACCGTGCATGGACAGGCTGAGCCCCCCTGCCCATGCTGGGATCTCTGACCCAGCCCAGAGGCTTCACCTTGAAGGACACTTGCACTTGGTCCATGAGAGGAGATGGGGCTGACGTGGCTTGGGAAACGTTAGCTGGAGCAAGCAGCGATGGATGGACAGCGGGAGCAGAAGAGGCACCCCCAAACCTTCCGACCCCCCGGGATGGAGAGAGGATGGGATGAAATAGGAGAGAATTGGTGCTTACTTCATGGCTCAGACACGCATAAAATGGCTGTTGTCGGCGCCGCGGGATGTTTCAGACGAGAGGGGGTTGGTCGGTGGAGTCGGGGAGGCTGGGGAGGTGGGAGGGCTGGGGGTAGCGCATTGAGCTGGAAACGAGAAACGGGAGACGGGGCTGAAGAACACGAGGTGCTGGAGGCAGCCAGGGAAAGGAGGCGACCAGCAAGAGGTTAGAGGGGGGAATGGAGAGGAGGGCAGGGGGGAAGCAAGCGGGGACAGAGGACAGCCACAGCAGCGCTCGGCCGCAGCGCACACGTGAGCTCCCCGCAGGGCTCCTCATGGACAAGGCACGGTGTGTCACCACATTGGATTGGATATGGTGTCACCACATTGGATTGGATATGGAGGCCACCACGTTGGATTGGATATGGTATCACCACGTTGGATTGGATATGGTATCACCACATTGGATTGGATATGGAGGCCACCACATTGGATTGGACATGGTGTCACCATATTGGATTGGATACGGTGTCATCACATTGGATTGGACACGGTGTCATCACATTGGATTGGACATGGTGTCACCACATTGGATTGGATATGGAGGCCACCACGTTGGATTGGATATGGTATCACCACATTGGATTGGACATGGTGTCACCACATTGGATTGGATACGGTGTCATCACATTGGATTGGACATGGTGTCACCACATTGGATTGGATATGGTGGCCACCACATTGGATTGGACATGGTGTCACCACATTGGATTGGATACGGTGTCATCACATTGGATTGGACATGGTGTCACCACATTGGATTGGATATGGTGTCACCACATTGGATTGGATATGGAGGCCACCACGTTGGATTGGATATGGTATCACCACATTGGATTGGATATGGAGGCCACCACATTGGATTGGACATGGTGTCACCACATTGGATTGGATATGGTGTCATCACGTTGGATTGGACATGGTGTCATCACATTGGATTGGATACGGTGTCATCACATTGGATTGGACATGGTGTCACCACATCGGATTGGATATGGTGGCCACCACATTGGATTGGATATGGTGTCACCACATTGGATTGGATATGGTGGCCACCACATGGGATTGGATATGGTGGCCACCACATGGGATTGGATATGGTGTCATCACATTGGATTGGATATGGTGGCCACCACATGGGATTGGATATGGTGGCCACCACATGGGATTGGATATGGTAGCCATCATATGCTGCATGGTCAGGAGCTCCATCCTGCAACCTGGCCAGTGTTGAAACCTGGTGTTGAAACCTGTGCCCAGCCAAAGTGGCTGCTCCATCCTTCCATGCTCAGCGCTGCTGCAGGGGAAGGCACTGCCAGCAGCCCCAAGCTGGTTCTCCCACTGCTCCAGGATAGATGCAGCCTGGTCTCCTGCCCATATTGCCCCTTGCTTCTGCTGCCTTGTGCAGCCCATATCCCAGTCCTGCATCCATAACACTGCCCATGGTCTGCTTTGGCACAGGGCTGGCAGCTCCAACCCTCCATCCCCTGCCTGGTCCTTACCCGAGAGCATGCGGCCCCGGCGCGAGGCCTCAGCAGCCAGAGCACAGGAGATCTCGATCCTCTTCTCCTGCTCCTGCAGCTGGGTCTCGGGGTCCTGGGGAGTGTCCAGCTCCCCCTCGCCCAGGGGGATGACGTTCTGCAGGCTGCACACAGCACCGGCATCAGCACCCATGTATGCACCCAATGGGACAGACCCCGTGGGGATGGCCAGGGAAGGGGGGGCAGGCGGGTGGTGGGTGCCCCAGGGTGATGTGGGCATGGGCACAGCAGCCTCACCTGGATTTGGCAATGAGGGTCTTGATCCTTTCCACCTTCTTCTGCTTCTCCTTCATCTCCTCGGGGCTGAGGGGCATATCGGGCTCCAGCTCCACGTATCGCTCAGGGATGAGCACTTTGTCCGGTGTGGAGAGCTGGGGCAGTGGCAGGGATGAGCTGGGTGCTGGACACTAGGGACCTGTGTCCCCACTCACCCCACCTCCCAGCACCTGACAGGCAAGGGCAGCCCCTGGCCAGGCACAAGCAGGGCCTCCAGGACCCTGACCAACACACGATGGATTGACATTATAGGGTTGAACTTAAACAGTCATCCAGTACCTAAAGGGGCTCCATGAAACCTGGAGAGGGGCTTTGGACAAGGGATGGAGGGACAGGACAAGGGAATGGCTTTAACCTGCCAGAGGGGGGACTGAGATGAGCTCTTACGCAGAAGCTTTTCCCTGGGAGGGTGCTGAGGCGCTGGCACAGGGTGCCCAGAGAAGCTGTGGCTGCCCCAGCCCTGGCAGTGTTCAAGGCCAGGTTGGACACAGGGGCTTGGAGCAAGCTGCTCTATGGAAGGTGTCCCTGCCTGTGGCAGGGGTGGGAACTGGATGAGCTTTAAGGTCCCTTCCAACCGAAACCCTTTCAAACCTCGGAGCAAGGGATGCCCATGCCCAGGCTGCAGCTCCCCAGGACAGCGCCTCCTCACCTCCTTGTTGATGTCCACATCGTAGTGCTGTGGCTCCAGCTCCATCTTGCGCAGGCGGGCGATCTCCTCCTGAGGTGTCTCATAGACCTTGCTGGGGTCATCGGAGCGCAGCGCTGCCTCCAGGTCGGAGATGTCCACCTCATGGATGCTGCGGTGCCGGCGCACCTGCGAGGGACCCCAGCCCCACTGAGCACCCCAGGATGCCACCGTATCCCCTTCCCCAGCCCCAGGGTCCACTCTGCTCCATGAGGGACCTCTGCAAAGCAAAGGTGGTCGGTGCAGGGACTCACCACTTTATATGAAGCGGGTGCCTTCGTGCTGGGGGGCTCGGGCTGCTGGGTGCCAGGGAGCTGCAGGCTGCGCCGCTTCTCCTTCATGGAGCCGCTCTGGTGCCGCTTCATGCGGTCTATCTGCTCCTCCACACTCATCTTCACCTTCGTCTCGTTGGCAAACACAGCGCTCTTGGGTCTCTCCTGTTGGGGAACCCAGCCCCATGATCACGCATCCCCATACACCCCCCCCCCGCAACCGGCTGCTGCTCCCAGGGGAGGAGGAAAGTGCTGAAATAGAGTGTGAGCATCTTGAGGAGGTGGAGGGGGAGATGCGGAGCCATGGAATCAGGCAGGTTGGAAAAGACCTTTAAGCTGATGAAGTCCAACCATTCCCCAGCACTTCCAAGGCCACCACTAACCCATGGCACTGAGGCCTCCTCTCCACGGGGTGTGAGCACTTGCAGGGACAGTGACTCCAGCACCGCCCTGGGCAGCTGTTCCAATGCCTGAGCATCCTTTGGGGAAGGAATTGCTCCTCATCTCCATCTAAACCCGCAGTAACAGGCTCCACAACTGCAATGGAGCCCCCCTTTGCTGTCCCAACCCCACCACCCAGCCCCATCCCCTGGCCATGAGCCCTACCTTGGAGCCGAGCCCATTGGCCATGCCACCGCTGCTCCTCCGTGGCACTCCAGCTCCTGGCACCACCTCCTCCTCCGCTGGAGACTTGGTCCTAGGGGGCACGATGCCCACTGCAGAGCAAACACCAGGCTGAACCCCCCCGGGGACCATGGGCAGGGGCCCAGCGGGACACCGGGTGCGAGTGGGGATGCGCCATTCCCAATGCCCTACCCTTGTTGAGAGCTGCCTGCTTCTCCGCCTCCTGCTCCTGCCGGAGCCCCTCGGCTTGGGGACCAGGAGGTGCTGGTCGCTGAGCATCCTTCTTGCTCTGCTCGAAGCTTGGCTTGGGCTGCAGGAGGGAAACGGGTCCCCTGTGAACCCCTGTCCTGCCTGGGGACAGAGCCGCTGCTCTCCACAGCAGTGGGGTGACATGCAGCCCACAGGAGTGGACAGACACACAGACATGAGCACGATCCATGCCCTCAGGAGGGGATGTGGTCTCACAGGGGCAGGTTTTGGCACCATGCAGCAGCAGGGAGCGAGCAAAAGGACAGTTTTGGGGTCATTCCCTGCTTGCATCCCATAGGAAAGTCCTGCCCAGAGCCCAGCCATCAACACCAATGTGATGGAGGGGTCCAGCACCAGGCCAAGGAGCCCAGTGTGCCCCCCTCAACCACCCAGTGCTCTGCATGGGCACGGTGCATCTCAACACCCCTTACACCCCCACCGATCAGCGTGCAGCCAGGACTGGGACACCCCACGGCTGCTGGAGGTGCCCCTGCACCCATAGTTGTGTCCAGAACCATTCCCTATACTGCACAGCCACTGCTTTGTGGTGCCAGTCCCTGTGTGCATGCATCCTGATGCTAGGATTTCCCAGATCCACTTTTCTCCTGGGTGGGCAGGAGTTGGGGGGTCACCCCCATTGGCAGAGCTTGATGGGGAGCCATGGAAGGACAGTGGAAGAGATGAGGAAAGCAGAGGGGATGATGCCAGGGGCTACCCAGGAGGAGCCAGTCCCTGTCCTGAGCAAGCACAGTGAGTGCAGGGGACCTGGCAGGGACAGGAGGGCCATTGCCCACCGCTCCCCTTGGAGAGGGCAGGTACCAGCCACATGCTGCAATCCCCATGCCAAGTGTCACCTCCACACTGTCCCTGTCCCCCTGCCAGCGCAGGAGGGGAGACGTCCCCATCGCCTGCCTCATCCCAGCCCCGATGTCTCGGGGAGGAAGAGGATGCAGCCTTGCTCTGGAGAGGTTTCGGTACCTGTCCCCTCTTGGCCTCGCTGCCTTGCTGCCAGGACGGGGAGGTGGGGTAGGGCCAGAGCCGGCTCTCGCTGGGGAGCGGAGGGATGCTCGGAGGAGACTCCAGGGGCACGTAGGACTTGGGGAGGGGAGGCCGAGGCGGGCCTGGTTCCTTGGGTGAAGAGGAGCGTGAGGCGTGAGAGCAGAGGAGGAAGAGAGAGTTAAAGATCCAGACAACACACAGCAAAGCAATGAGCTGAGGAGGGAGAGCAGCTCCCGCGGCCCCGTGCTCCCTGTCCCCATGCAGGGAGGTCCGCGCTTCCCATCTCCTGCTCCTGAGCACGGGGCTGGCAGCCCCGGATGTTCCAAATTCCCCAAATTCTGCCTTGAACTTCACATGGAGGAAGGTGAGAAGGTGCCAAACCCCGAGCAAGGGCAGTGAAAGGGGACTGTGGTGGCAGCAGGACCTGGTCCTGAAGCCAAAGGCTGCAGAGCCCAGCCGCAGCCCCTGCAAGGACCACGGGTCCAGATGTCACCAGGGGACACCACAGCCCATGCATGTGGCTAAAACGGTGTTCCCAGGCAGAGCCCTAAGGAAACACAGACACAGTCTCTGCCTGGTGCCTGCGCATCCCTTGGGAGCGAGGGCTCAGGACCCGAGGGCTCAGGACCCAAGGGCTCCCTTGGGCCATCCCATCTCACTCACCTCACCAGGTCCTGGCTTGGTGGGCGATCCCTGGGAGCCGGAGACGAGGGAGAAGGGGCTGAGGGGGCTGGTGAGGCTGGCGGAGCTCAGGGGGCTGGCGGGGCTGTTGGAGCTGTACGTTCCTGAGGGGCCCATGGCCACTGCCGAGGAGAAAAGCAGGAATAAGGGCATCCCATCAGGGCCTCCATGTGCCCAAGTGGACGCTGCCGTCTGCCTCATGGCACCAGGGGTTTGGGCTGTGCCAGGGATGGAGCCCACTCACCTCTGTGCTTGGCCGTGTCTGTGCCGCGGGATGGGTTGTTCTTCCTCAACCCCTCCATCACATCCTGGATCCGCCAGATCTCCTTCTGGATCTGCCGGTTCAGCATCTCATTCTGCAGGGGAGAGAAGGCAGTGGGCAGAGAGGGTCCTGATGCTGTCAGACCCCCAGCCCCAAGCCATGGGACCCACAGGCGCAGGCACAGCCATAGTTCTGCTCCCCAGCAGCATGGGGAGCACTAACCCCAGCCCCTCGATGGCACCCAGAGGTTCCTCAGCCCCCCTGGCCAAAGCAGGACACCAAGGGCTGACCATGGAGCAGCCACTTGCAAATTGGCTCCTTGTGGGGAGCAGAGAGTGGAAGGAAGCAGGGGACTTCCACCTCCATGGGGATGGTGTGGGGACCACTCACTCACCTGGATGTCCAGGTTGAGCTGCTCCCAGAGGTCATCGTGCAGGGTGGACACCTCGCTCTCCAGGCTCTCGTACTCAGCAGTGCTGTTTGCCAGGGCCTGGATGGGGGAAGATGAGTTGGTTGGAGGGGTTTGGGCTGAATTATCCCATGGCTGGCAGCAGCTCTGAGAGTGGGAGCACCCGGGAAAGCAGGAGGATGCTGCACCCAACAGAACCCCTCAAGCATGGAAGGAGAAAAGGGGTGGTAGCTGGTGGGGGACATCCAGAGATGGAGCAGAGGAGAGGAGCTGGTTACCGTGCTGGCCTGAGACAGCTCCACACGGATATTGATGAGCTGGTTCTGGAGTGATTCCTTCTTGTGCAGCAGCTTCTCCGGGTAGGCAGGTTGGCTCCCGAACATCTCCAGCTCCTGGTGCGTCCCCATCAGGGCACTCTCCAGGCTCTCCTTAGGGGAACAGATGGGAGATGCAGCTCTCAGAGCCTGGCTGGTGCAGGAGCTACGGATCCTGTCCTCAATAGGGCATTGACACACAGGGAGTCCAGGACTGTGGCATGGCCAGGGCATTGGGCCCAGGCTGGACAAGCCCAGCTCTCTCAGCCTGGCTCCATAGGAGAGACCTTAGAGCAGCTTCAATGCCTAAAGGTGCTACAGGAAACCTGGAGAGGGGCTTTGGACAAGGGCCTGTAGGGACAGGCCAAGGGGAATGGCTTTAACCTGCCAGAGGGGAGATTGAGATGAGCTCTGAGGCAGAAGCTCTTCCCTGGGAGGGTGCTGAGGCGCTGGCACAGGGTGCCCACAGAAGCTGTGGCTGCCCCATCCCTGGCAGTGTTCAAGGCCAGGTTGGACACAGGGGCTTGGAGCAAGCTGCTCTATGGAAGGTGTCCCTGCCTGTGGCAGGGGTTGGAACTGGAGGAGCTTTAAGGTCCCTTCAATACAAACCAGTCTGGGATTCTGTGACCTCCCCCAGCTCAGAAACATCCACACTGTTGTGTCCCCAGGTGATCAGAACACATTGCTTCCTCACCATGAAGGTGCTAGCAAGGCACATCCATCACCGTGCAGCCAGGTCTGTATCCAGGTGGCCCCTTAAGCTTGCCCATCACGTACCTTCTCTGCTCGGAGCTGCTGCACCAGCCTCTCCTGCTCCCGCAGCACCTTGTTCTGCTCACAGAGCTTCCCCAGCAGCTTCTGCCAGGAGGGAAAGAGAAAGGAAGGGGAGGATGAGAGCCTGGTTTTTGGATGCATCCACGGGAATGGATGTGGTCAGCCAGGATGCATCTCTATGGGGAGAGCAGACAGGGGCAAAAGCCCCTGAAAGATGAAGAAAGGGGATGCATAGGATGGATGTTTGCTCTTACATCAGTGTCTTGCTCGCTGATCTTGTAGGTGTGCACTGTCTCCCTGTAGGCCTCCGGGAAGGGTGTCACCTGTAAGAAGAGAGTGGGGTGAGGCAGCTCCCAGCCCTGCTTCCCCATCCCTATGGGCAGGGAGAGAACAGGGAGCCGAGTCTCTGGAGGCATCCGTCAGGAGGCAGCGGGTGCTGCAGGCAGTGCAGGATGCTGGTGCTGGAGTCAGCCAGGATGCTCGGATGAAGACACAACCTCCCTCCCCATTCCCAACTCACCAGCTGAGTGAGCAATGGGTATTAGCCAGAGACAACCTATCCACGGGATGTCAAGAGTCAAGTCAGAGATGCCTCATGACCCATTAACTGCCTGTGTGTACACGCCACCATTCCAGAGGCAGGGAAACAAAGGCAGAGAGATGAAGCTGTAATCCCACCTTGCAGAGTACAAACACCAATAAACCAGCAGCTGCACCAGGGCCTGTTTACCATCCAGCTTCCCTGTGAGTCATTGGCTTTCCTGGAAATCTAAATTACTAATGGGACCTCAACAATTAAATGCCTCCAAGATCTCAACATGAAAGGCATTAAGGTAGAAGGAAGGGGATTATTATTGCTAGAAAGCAAGACGCTGCTTTAGAGCCAAACTGCAGGGTGATGCAAATACATCTGAACCTGGGAAATGCCGAGTGGGGCTGGAGGCAGAGCCTGGTGGATTGGGATCTGCTGCCTCCAGGCAGGGAGCTGGGCCAGCCAGAGCATCTCAGCTTCTCCAGCTTCACCCTCCAGCACATCCCTGTGCACAGCAGATGGAAACAGGCAATTTCCCCACACTGAAAACCCCAGCAGTCACCCATCTCAGAGATGCCCTGGGCAGCACAGTGGGGTCCCGTGGGGCTGGCAGCATCATGAGCTGCAGGTTGCAGCAACCCAGAGACACGTTCCCAAGTGTTCCAAATCTTCCTGCGCTTGGAGCTGCAGCCCAACATCAGCAGGGACATCCCTGCAGCACTCACCGGGCTGGGGATTACAATGAGCCAGAGCCTCAGGAGGTAAAGGGTTGTTTCCTCTCCCTGCTAAAGGAGTTACAGCTTTGGTTTAAGAGCTTTGGATTCCTGTCTTCAAGTCATCCCACATCTTCCTGCCTTATCCACACATGCCAACAAACTGAGGGTGAGCACAGCACCCAAGTCCAAACGAGAATGAGAGTTCAGGACTGCTGCATCCCTACCTTGTGCTCTTAGCACAAGGATTTACCAGCTTTTAATGGCTCATGGATGGATTAGCAAAGCCTGTGATGGACCAGCAGGTACCCCAAAGAGCGTGATGTACTGCAGCCGCATGGATGCTGGAGCCTGCATGAGTGGGAATGGCAGGAGGTGACCTCGGGGATGGAGAGTGGCTGTGTGGCTGCCATGCACGGCCCAGTGGCCGGAGGCTTACTTGCATGTAGAGCTGAGCCCTAGGGGAGGAGGTCTCCACCATCCTGTTCACCATACTGATGAGGGTTTCGCTCTCGCTCATCTGCGGCAGACAGGGAAGGAAAGATCAGAGGTCAGCAGAGATGCGCCCGGTGCTGTCAGAGCAGCGAGGCGGCTCAGCCTGGGAGCCCTCAGGGCAAGATGCCACCTCCAAGAGATGCCCCAGAGGCTCAGCCACATGATGGTGGCTGCCCCGGGGTTGCTGCTGCTCCGTTCTGGGCACTGCAGAGCATCTTGGGCTTGGTTGCATGCTCTGAAAGCTTTGCTGAAGGGAAAACACAGATAAAGCTGCGCCAGCTCCGAGCTGGGCAGCAGCAAACTGCACACACACACACAAGCTTGCACAGAGACACCAGACCTGCAGTGCAGTGTGATCCCAACACACAGACAGACGGGCCCTGCTCCTGCACTGACAAACAGCTCCGTGCCCTGTGCTCAGGGCTGTGATGACCCCACTTGAAGCACAGATGAGCTGTGGCTGCAGCACCCCTCAGTGCTGCCCAATGGAGCTGCATCACTGCCTTTGCCTGCAGTGATTGAAGCTCCTCGCTCCCCATGGACAGGACCCTCGAGGTCCTGGTGATGGGTGTTTAAGCTCAGGGACTAAAACCTCAACTGGTCAGCAAGGTGGGTGCTGCCGAGCAGCATCCCCAAGACTTGACAAGCAAGGAGAGAGAAACCAAAGCAGCGAGCTGTGTGACAGCGTCACTCCAAATCAGTGTCCCCAGAGGTCAGCGGGAGAGGAGGAGGAGATGCCAATCCTTTATCAGGAGTGGTTTAAAGAGCCTTGGAGAGCCAGCCTTGCTGCTGTGACACAGCCAGAGAGCTTTCATTGCGGCGAGTGCTCCTGCCTGCCCCTGGCTCTGCTCCATGGCAGACACAGATCCCAGTGATTACCACACCGGTGGGGATTTGCAGACTAATGGGATTGTCTCTGGAGCAGCTCCCTTAGTGCCAGCCTGGCTTTTGCAGGCAGCACTGCTGATGGCTCCTATCCGCAGCTTTAGACTTCATCCAGTGCCTGCAGTTCCCACCCCAGCAGTCCTCAGCTGGATTTGCTCCCATCCCTGCTTCCTGGGATGAAGTCAGTTCACAGCTTTCATCCAAACACCCCCTGGCATGCAAAAACCAGAGAGCTGCTGCTCTGGTATCGGTCCCAGTGAGTGTCTCACACCCACCCTGCATCAAGCCTCTCACCTTTGAGGAGGAATCACAGAACCATGGAATGCTTTGGGTTGGAAGGGACCTTAAAGCGCATCCAGTCCCAGCCCCTGCCACAGGCAGGGACACCTTCCACTAGAGCAGCTTGCTCCAAGCCCTGTCCAGCCTGGCCTTGGAGAACAAGGCCAGCATGTCCCCAAAACACAGCATCCAGCACAATTCACTGGTGTCCTGCACCACCCCAAGCCCTAGGTGCAGGGAGGGCTTCAGAGCTGGCTGCCTCCCCCTGTACTCCCCAAATCCATGTTGGAACCTGCCCCAGCTCCTCCCAAACCCCTCATGGGCTCCAGCACCCCACACAGGAGACACCATGAGGGGGGTTTTCCACCAAGCCATGAGCAAACCCTACAGACGGGAGGGATGGAAGAAGCAAACCAAAGACAACTTGCGCTGCTTTAATGCCAAGAAGGGTGAGGATGGATGTTAGGGGAAGAGATGCTGCGCTGGGAGGGAGGGGGATGCTGCTGGGGACAGGGCACATGGGGACGTAAGCAGCGTGAGGCTCGCAGCCAGCTCTGCCTACCTGCTGGTCCAAATACTCTAGGTTTCTTTGCAACTGAAGGTCTAAAAGTTCATCCTACCAGGAGCCAGCAGGCACGCGGCAAGAAACAACACACAAAACATATAAAAGAAGAAGCAAAGCGGTTAGGTGAAGGCTACGGAGATGTGGAGACCTCTTGGCCAGGGATGTGAGAAGTGTCCCTGTGGATGTGCCCTGCAGGAGACCCGCTCTCCTCCCGCACGGCCCTTTCCCTGTGTCCCTGGCTAGTGAGGATGGATGGCAGCATGGGTGGCTCATGGTAACTCGTGCTTCTCCCTCCTCCAACAACGTGTCCTGCCCCACGGCTTTGGGACTGTGCTCTGTGTGTGGGGGACATCCTGGTCTCACCCCATCAGCTCCAATGGGAAAACATGATGCAAAGCAGCAGCTGTATCCAGAATTGAGGAATGAAGAGGGGGAGAGGTGCAGGGTCTGCACCAGCGTCAGCCAGGGACCACCCTGGCCCAGCAGCGCAGGGGATATAGGGATCCCCCATGACCTGGGGGATGCAGGGTAGGAACCGGGGCCTTTCCATAAGGATTTCCTTTGGGTATGCAGGGAGGGAGCAGAGACAACAGCAGAAGGAGCTGTGGTCCCCACTGCTCACAACCTGGAGCAGAGCGGTTCCTCCTCAGCCACCCGAGCCAGGACACCCCAAGCCAACCCCACATCCCCAAGGGACCCTGCGCCCCCCGGTCCCAGCCCCTCAGCCCCAGCACTGTACGTACCATCTTGTCGTGGATGGTGGGTGATGCTGGGTAGTGGTACGGGTACATTCCCACAGGGACGGGCCGTCTGTCCCCAAGATAGTCATACTGAGGAGAGAGGAGAACCCCCCCCAGACCAGAGATGTGAGAGAGGTGTGTGAAGGGCCACAAAGCAAAGGCAAAGGCAGACCCCAGCCCTGCAGCAGGATCAGGCCTGGCTCTAGGGCACAGAGCCGCGAGACAGCGACACCAGAGCTCCCTCCTTGGGAGCGCATCACTCGTTGTGGCCTTGAGCATCCCATCAGGCTCACAGGAGCAGCCAGGAGGGAACAACCACAGCCTGGATGCAGGATGCCAAGGGGACACCTAAAGCCATACTGCAAGCCATGAACTTGTCTCTGCCCATGGCAGGGGGGTTGGAACTGGATGATCGTAAGGTCCTTTCCGACCCAAACCATTCTATGATTCTGTGCACCACCTGGCCTCAAAATGCCACCAAGTCACAGGATCATAGAATGGTTTGGGTTGGAAAGGACCTGAAAACCATCCAGTTCCAATCCCCTGCTATGGGCAGGGATACCTCTCACTAAACCATGCCACCCAAGGCTCCATCCAACCCGGCCTTGAGCACTGCCAAGGATGGAGCATTCCCAGAGTCCTTGGGCAACCCATTCCAGTGCCTCACCACCCCCACAGTAAAGAACTTCTTCCTTATATCCAACCTGAACTTCCCATATCCACTGTTGTGCATGCAGTACTGCAGCATCCCTACCCTCACATCCCCAGCAAGGGTCCTCCTCCAACCCCATGCAGCCCAAGCACCGACGGGCATTTACCTTTGGAGAACTGATGGATCTCCTCATCATGAAGGTGGTGGGGTCAGCGTAAATCTCCTCTCCCCGGGGCGGCAGCCGCTCAAAGCGGGCACTGGGTGAGCGCACAGGGGAGTAAACCCGTGCCCGGGTGTAGGAGCCCTGGCTGGGCGAGCGGGGCACGGAGTGGGAGCGGGGCTGCAGGGACATGCGCCGCAGCGAGCCCGAGGCTGCATCCACCTCATCCAAGTAGGTCGGCTGCCTCCCAGGCCCGGGCAGCCAGAGCGGGACATCCTGGCGGCCGAAGCCGGGATGCTCCTTCCAGTCGCGGAGCTGGTAGGTGCCCCCGTTGCGGAAGGAATGGCGTTTGTCCTCCAGCGCCCAGGGCGGGCTCACCCGCTCATAGGCTGGCATGGAGCAGATGCTGTCGGGGCGCACGCCAGGGGGATAGTACTGGTAGTCCTCAGGGTACTGGGGTGAGTAGGGGGAATAGTAGTCGGGTACCCGGCGAGACATGGGGTAAAACCTGGTGGGGCTGGAGAAGGGAAGAGAGAGGCGAATGACAGGCTGGTGTCAGGCCCCTCGCTCTGAAGATGGGGGTCCCAGTGGGCAAGGACCGCCCTAGAGTGGGCAGCTCTGATGCCAGCAGCTGGAAAGCTGGCTGACCGGCACGCCTCCTCCCAGGGACCCCGCGGTAGCATCCCTTCTCCAAGGGACCCTATGGTGGCCTCCCCTCCTGGCATCCCTCCGCAGAGACTCTGTGGTATCCCTGCTCCCAGGGACCCTACCATAGCATCCCCTCCAAAATCCCCCTTGCTTGTCCTTTTTGGGGTGTCCTCCACACTGCTCAAACCTGTCCATGGGGCCAGTCCAGAAAGGAGGTTTTTTGACCAGAGCAGGGCTCAGAAAGCAAATGGGAAAGGGAAACCCATCCTCAGAGCATCCGTGGGGAGAAAAGGACCAGGACCCCCCCGTGCTCAGTCCTCACCTCCTCAGCTCCTCGGGGGGCACAGCCCCACGGCGCGAGTTCACCCATTGCTGCAGCTGCGTCATGGAGCTCTTGCGCTGCGCCAGCTTCTCAGGGTTGGTGCGAGGGGCGATGCTGCGGCGCGGGGCCGCGCTGTCCCCATCGCTGGGGGGGAAGGCGGTGCTGCCAGGGCGGCTGGGGGACGGGTACAACCACCCATTGGGCTGCGGCGGCCGCTCCGCCGGCACCCGCGGCGCTTCGGGGTAAGGGCTGCCTGGCTCCGAGGGCATCTCCGGCCCCACAATGCCATTGGCTTTGGCCAAAGGCTCCTTCTTGCTCTCCATCCTTTCCGGCTTCCTCTCCATCTTCTCCGAACCACGGCCGTCGCCTTCGCCCCGGGTCTTGGTGTCGGGGTCAGCTTTGGGGTGCTCGCGGTGGGAGGCGTTGTGGTGGTGGTGGTGTTTGCCGGGGGGGATGTTCTCAGAGTCTGGCTTCTCGAGTCTGGGGGTGCCAAGACAGGAGAGAGCGTTACCTTCCCTTTGCAATGCCACATGGTGGCATCCTGTCCCTCCCTCAACTTTGGGGGTGGCAATGCTCCCCCAGCTCCATTCTACAGAGGGACCCTCATGCTCCTTGGCCACGGTGCTCCATCGCTGGGGTACCAGGGGCCAGGGACAACGGGGAGATGGTGGGTGCTGACCTCTGCGTCGGGGGGATCTGCACCCGGGCGGCTTCGCCCATGGCTTGGATCCAGGATTCCTGCTCCTCCGTGTTCTCGGCACTGAAGAAGTAGGTCCGGATGCCAGCGTGCTCGGCCTGGGGAGACAGGGACTGCCCGTTACTCGCCGGCATCTCCTCCACCCAGCACACCGTCACCTGCAGGGAGGCAGAGAAGTGGGGAGAGACACAGACAGGAGGGTGAGAGCTCTGTTTCCACCCCTGCACTGTCCTGCTCTGCAGGAGAAGCCATGGTCCTACCCCCCTGCCCAAGCCACGTGCATCCTCGGTGGCACCAAATGGGAGGAAGAGCCAGCATCAGCTCTTAGCTCCTCACAGGGGATCCCCTGGGGCCATGATCCCTTGGGAATAGCCAAGAGGTTGCTGCACCCCAGCATGGTGGGCGAAGGGGCCGTGTCCCAGTGCGAGCATTATCAGACATGCAGGGTTAGGGGGAAGGTGGATTCTTGGCCCCCAGACAACAGTTTTGGGGGAAAAAGGTTTGCTTTTAGTCCAAGATGTCAATGCCCACCCTGCACCTGGAAGTTAATGGAAGGCAGGTCTGACTATTTAAGACCTGATCAAACCTTTCACCTTCCCCCTTTTGGAAAGGGAAGGGAGGAAGGAAAAGGAGGAAGCAGGAGGTGTTGTCCCTGAACACCTTTCAGGAGCTCAATCTCTTAGAAGAATACAATACAACTCAAAAATGGGGGTGTGATTAAACACATCCTTTGGGGTTCCACCTTCCCCAGAGCATGCAGTCTCCTCCGAGCCAGAGCAGAACCCCCATCCAAGGCGATCCCCCCCAGATTAGTGCGAGCGGAGCATGCAGCAGCCTGCGGTCCCTCGCCATCTGCATGCATCAGAAACACAAGAAGGTACTACCTAGGTGGTGGCTGGGTGCTGGCGTGGTGGACGGGCACGAAGAGGGACCTCCTGTCCGGGGATCCTCACCCACGGAGAGAGGAGGAGGAGGAAACACAGACACGGGGTCAAGCTGCAGCGTGGTGGGTGCTGCGGCACCAACCTCTCCCGGCCATTCGGACCCTCCTCTGGGCACAAGCATCCCCAAACCTCTCATGTGCAGGTGGAGAGGCAGGAACGTGCCTCGTGGGCAGCAGCTTCTCAAGGCTCTTTCCCCACCAGTGTCACAGAATCAGAGAATGATTTGGGTTGGGAAGGACCTTAAAGCTCATCCAGTCCCAACCAGGGGCACCTTCCACTAGACCTGGCTGCTCCAAGCCCCGTCCAACCCGGCCTTAAGGCAAGGAGACACCTTTTGGCACCTCCAGAGCCCTCTCTCTGCACTCCCCTATGTGGGCAGGAAGGTTTTTGCACTACTGTCCATGAGCACAAGCCAGCCCATGCACCGATCCATCAACAAGCGAGTGCCAGCATCACCCATGACCATGGGCACCAGTTGTGCTGGGGAAGGTGCGCAGTGATGCTGAAGGTGCACAAGAGCCAGGGAAGCTCAGACCCTGCTCTGAGGGATGGGTGCTGCAGCAGCTGCCCTCTGCTTCCTCTCCAACACCCACAACAGCACAGGAAGATGGGAAGAGACTCATTAGGGGCTACTCCTTCGCAATTCAACTTCCCTTTTCCTTTCCATGCCACTCAAAGCAGGCTAAAAGAGCTGGGGCCACCTCCCTGTGTCTGGCTCCAGAGTGGTGCCAGGCTGGCTGGCGGCAGGATGTGGAAGGGGAAGTGGGGCAGGATGAGAGGTGAGAGCATGGCTGGTGAGCACCCAGCTCAGGTACAGCTCAGGCCTGGGAGGTGATGCCCTTGCCCCACGCGTGCCTCAGTTTCCCCAGCACAAGGCACATCCACACAGCACCCAGGGTACCGCTGGGGTCACTGCAGTCACCCTCTCCCCAGCTTGCCCCATGCCCCATCACCAAGCAAGAAAAGGAGCAATGGGGACCCTGTGAGCATCACCAAATCCCCTGCAAGCCCCAGCACAACCCTGCGCTGACCTTGAACGTGTGCTTCCTGCTGATGTTGTCCGAGGGCTGCACGGCTGCCACGCGGAAGCTGAGGAGCGGGATGCTGCCCAGGATGCTCTCCTCCTTCTCGTCTGGTGGGCAAAGGCAGGGGTTACACACACGGAGGGGATAGGGGCCCCGTCCACCCCACGGCAGAGCCCCACGAGCTGCTGCGAGGACACAGACCCATCGCTGCTTCACACAGGCAGGGAAAACCTGTGGGAAAGCGCTGCCTGCCTGTTGCTCTCATGGCTCTCACACAACAGGCTGCTCAATTATTCATGCTCACCCTCCTCTTCACTTTGCTGCCAGGGCTGAGCTGACAGGGAGCCAGGGAAGGCGCCTGCTTTAACCCCTCTGGTCCCCAGTGTGGCAAACGCCAGCACGAAGGGGTGCTGGGCATGGCCACTGCTCCCCAGTGGGCTGAGCCCTCCAGACCCCTTTGCCCACACTGGCAAAACCTGCTCTGGACCTGGCAACGGAATCATGGAGTGGTTTGGGTTGGAAGGGACCTCAAAGCTCCTCCAGCTCCAACCCCTGCCATGGGCATGGACACCTTCCATAGAGCAGCTTGCTCCAAGCCCCTGTGTCCAACCTGGCCTTGGACACTGCCAGGGATGGGGCAGCCACAGCTTCTCTGGGCACTCTGTGCCAGCGCCTCAGCACCCTCCCAGGGAAGAGCTTCTGCCCAAGAGCTCATCTCAGTCTCCCCTCTGGCAGGTTAAAGTCATTCCCTTGTCCTGTCCCTCCATCCCTTGTCCAAAGCCCCTCTCCGGGTTTCCTGCAGGCCCTTTAGGCACTGGAAGACTGCAACAGCCCAGGTTTGCACTGAAGCACCCGGCTGTGCATTGCTCTACCTTTGTAGTAGAAGAGGCAGCGATCCACCAGCACGAACCAGCGCTTGTTCCACTGCTTCACCCCCGAGCTGGCCTGCGAGAGAGGGGCAGTGAGTGTGGGTGCCCAGGAAAGGCACTGGGGGGGCTCCCAGCAGGGCAGGGGCTCAGATACCTGCTTGTAGAGCCACCCGCTTTTGGTGACAGCGGCATTGGGGTTCCTCTTCATGGAGTTGGAGCGCTTCCCGAAGGCGATGCCCTTGCGGGAGGAGCGCGATGCCTGCAGAGGGGCAGAGGAGCTGCTCAGCCCTGGGGGGGGGGCCCTGCTCCCCGTCTCCATTGCTCCCTGACGTGCTGCACGGCCCCGGGCACCCACCCGGCCTCCGGGGCGCTCCGGGGGCACCTCGGCCACCATGGCGTTGGGGGGGGGCTCGCTGGTGACGGGCGCCGCTCGCTTGCTCCCCGCTTTGCTGGACATGTCCAAGGTGGGTCTGTGGCACAGGAGAGCTGAGTCAGCAGAGCCCACCTCCACCCCATGCCCCAGCACACCTTGGTTCCCCATCACACCCCACTCCCAGGCCCTAGCCCCGGAGGAGCTGAAGCCAACCTACTTTAGAGGGTCAAGTCTTGAGGTGTTCTCGGGGACCTGTCCCGTCACTGGGTGCAGGAACGTGTTCCGCCTTTCATTGTGGCTGCGGAGACAGCGGGGGGGCCGTGGTTAGAGTTGCTGTGTCCCCCGCTTTGCCTTTAGCACCACGTTGGCTGCTCTGACAGCAGTGCTTCTCACCAGCACCAGGGCTGGCTCCCTGCGCTCTGCTCCGAGCATCACCCTCCCATGCCCCCACTAACCCCCCACTTCAGATCTGCTCAGTGCGTCCCATCAGTGCTTCCCAGCAGGCCAAAACAAGGTCTCTGGTGGCAAAGCCCTCGATACTTCTCTGGACACCATAAACAGCACTGTAAACCCCACTCAGAAGCCACCGCAGCAGCAGCAATGGTCCATCCTGGGCTGTACCTGCACTGACATCCCCATCACCACATCCTCCCCTTTGGCTCTCTGCTTTTAGAGCTATTTGCCAAACCCCTCCAGGCCGTGCCCCACAGATCCCACACATCAGCCCAGGACCCACCACCACGAGCTGAATCAGCCCCAGCTCTGCCCCTGTGCTGCTTTGGTGACGCGGGGTGCACTCAAGGGCAGCTGTAGCGGGGGGTGCTGGGCTCCCCAGTGGTTCCAGGCTCACAGGGAGGAGCAAGACACGGCTCCGGGCTCGGCTGGCAGCGTTTGCCATGTCCCTGCCCGATCCCGCAGAGCCGGTATTGCCAGGCACCCCGGCTCCAGGATGAGAAACCCTCCTGGGGCCTCGCTGCTGGAGCTGTGTCAGGAGCAAAGGGTTCAGGGCTCCATCCAGGGATGTTTGCATTGCACCCCATGACATTCCACAGGATGCCAGGACACGGGATCCCCTGACCACCTGTGAAGCCAACACGCCTTCAGGCTGGCCTGCTGCTGCTCCGTGTCAGCACCACATGGGAAGTTTGAGCAAGGAAATGCAGCTGCAAAGACCATCCCATCCACACACGCTTCACCCCGACCTGGGCTCCAGCCAGGCTCTGGAGATATTAACCACTTTGCACCCAAAAGAGCCCTGCTGGGAGCTGCTCCCCCTTGCAGGTTACATCCTGCACCCTGACATGGATCTGCTCTCCTCCCCATCACTTGGGGTCACCGTAAGAACCTGGGCAATGTGCGTGCACCCTGAAAAGAGGGGCAGCATTTGCACGCCAAAATATCCCCCCACACACACCAGACAGTGCCACAATGGATACGGGTTATCCATGGGAACAGCCTGCCCAATCCATGCCTCCACAGCAGAAAAGGGGGTTCTGCCACCCAGGGCTGGAGCTGTTTACCCCCCAGCAAGTGACTTTGGAGGGATGCACCACAGTGGTACCGGGGCAGGATCCAGCCCCCCATGGTGCTTATACACAGGGACCACGCAAATGCCAAGCGAGCAGCACCCCAACCACACCGGCCCTGGAAAGTGGGGGCTGCCAGGACCCTCCAGCGCTCCTGACCCCCAGCCAGGGACATCCCCCCCATCACCCTACACTGCAGGAGGTTTCTAATCCCACACTTTCCCTGGACACCCACCCTGCTCCATACCCCCCGCTGCTGCTCCTGCCACCCACCCCAAGCCTCCCTCCAGCCCCAGATATGGCAAGACCCCAGGAACAAGCCGGGAAGCATCCTTAACACATCTCCTCGGGCTGACCCCGCTCCAGAAACTCCCGAGATCCCATCACCTCCCAAGCACTGCAATGCAGCAGCCGCTGCCCGGGGCTGAGGGTCCCCCACCACCGCCTGCCCACAGCACCCTCCATGCTCCTACCTCACCCTCCGGTCTGCCCGGAACTTCAGCATGATGCCAAGGGCCCTCCCAGCTTAGCGCCGGCTCCGGGCTCCCGGCATGGCCGCGGTGGGCACACTCTGTGCCACCAGCACGCTACGAGGTGATGGCTCATGCCATGGGGCCACCAGCCCCACACGGGGATGCTGTCAGCGAGCGAAGGGTCTCACTGTCCTCTCCCGGTTGTCCCGTGCCCCCGCACCGCGCCGGTGGCATTGGTGCGGGGAGCTCCGGTGCTGCCGGGGCTGGCGAGCCCCCAGTGTGCGGCAGCGATGGGGACAAGCAGCTCCCGCTCGCGTCCCCGCGCAGAGGAGAAGCGAAGGGCAGCGCGGCGCTCGCCGCCTCCCCCAGCTCAGGTGCGGAGCCTGGGAGCAGGAGCCAGGGATGGAGGGAGGGAAGGATGGGGCAGGACTGAGGGGCTGCTGGGCCCCCCACCCCGTAGGGCAGCAGGGTACGGAGGGGGGATGTCACGGCGATGAGGCAGCCGCGCTGAGATGAGCTCTGTCGCTGCCCTGGATTCATCGCCTGCATCCCTTCCCCCTGCTGCTGTCCCCAAACCATCCTCATCCCCCCCCTCCCCTTCCGCGTTGCTGCCTCTTCCACAGGTCACGCCAAGAGAAAATCCCGGGAAGCGGGATGGGAACAAGCACCGAACAAACAGGGGGGTGGCACCACGCAGGGTATTCACCAACAACCCCTTCAGCACCCCCAAAAGTCCGGGGAGCCCTTCACACCCCAGCAAGATGAGAGTGGGGAGGAGCAGGATGGGGGTGACCCACCCTCCGAATGGGCACGGCACTTGGGAAAGCGCATGCAAATACATCAAGGCTGTTAGGATAATGCCGAGGGAAGGAGGGAGGGATGGAAGGAGGGAGGGAGGGGGAAAGGCAGCGCTGACATTTCAAAGAAACCTCCAAAGAAGGAAGCGGATCACGCAGCGCCAGCTGGGCTCCATCACAGCACATCCCTGCTCCACCAGCACCCCAGGACCACCTTGGGACACGGCTCACCCGCAGTGCTGCCTGGCCTCTCCCAGCCACTGCATCATGGAAACCAGCCCTGCCTCTCAGCTGGGCCAGCACCAGTGTCCAGCTCAGGGATGCTCCCACTGCTCCTCGGCTGGCACCAGTGGTCCTTGACAGGAGGGTGGCGAAAAGCAACCAGGGATGGGAATCATAACCCCTGCAAGGGCAGAGGATCATAGGGTCACAGACTGGTTTGTGTTGAAGGGACCATAAAGCTCCTCCAGCTCCAACCGCTGCCACGGGCAGGGACACCTTCCATAGAGCAGCTTGCTCCAAGCCCCTGTGTCCAACCTGGCCTTGGACACTGCCAGGGATGGGGCAGCCACAGCTTCTCTGGGCACCCTGTGCCAGCGCCTCAGCACCCTCCCAGGGAAGAGCTTCTGCCTCAGAGCTCATCTCAGTCTCCCCTCTGGCAGGTTTAAGCCATTGCCCTTGGCCTGTCCCTACAAACCCTTGTCCAAAGCCCCTCTCCAGGTTTCCTGTAGCCCCTTTAGGCACTGGAGCTGCTCCAAGGTCTCTCCTATGGAGCCAGGCTGAGAGAGCTGGGCTTGTTCAGTCTGGAGAAAAGAAGGCTCCAGGGACACCTTAGAGCAGCACCAGTGCCTAAAGGGGGATGTGCCAACCAACAGCATCACTGCTCCCAAACCAGATAAATCCACCCCTTTAGGGCACCCTGGGCCAGAGCTGCTCTCCATGCATGCAGGAGCTGAGCGGTGCCATTCCTGCTCTTCTTGCAAGTACAGTGTTAGCCCCCAGCCACGCATGGACCCACCACAACACCGGGTAGCACCAGCCTCAGTTTACCCCTGTCAGACCCACCAGCACTGGCTTGTCCCCGTGTCCCAACAGCAGCAACTCACCCGCTCCTCACTCAGCAACCGCCACCCTCTGCAGTGAAGCAGATGGGGATCAAGGTCCCCCAACAGCCACAGGCACGTGGCAGCCTTCTGCTCTCTGACAAAGCTGATGCTCACCTGCCATGGAGAAAGAGGAGCTGCCAACTGAAGAGCTGTGGCCCCTTTTGGGGATGGCAGCCTTGGAAACAGCATGGCAGGAGCAGGAAAAGCTGCTCCTGGGTGTTCTGGAGCTGCAGCATCCTCCTGGGGTTGTGCCACAGGTACCATCACCCCTAACGGCACAGTCACTCCAATGGCACAGGGGGGGTACACCAGGAGCCTTTATCCCAGCTTGGATAAAGCCTGGAGCAGGCTCCTTTCTCCATGCACCAGCTGGGCTATTTCACACTCATTAGTATGAGAGGGAGGGCAGGGACATGGATCCTCCACGGCCCATGGAGCAGAAACGCTGCAGGGCTCTGAGCAGCAGCTCAGGGATGAAGGGGCTCATCTGGACCTCCCAGGAGGCCTGTGGAAGAGAAAGCAGTGCTTTTCCACAGGGAGAACATCAAAGACAAACCCTCTAAACCTCCTCTTGCTTTTTCATCAAGGTGAAGAGCAAGAGAAGGGAATAAATGCACCCACATCACCCTGCAGTGTGAGCATGAACTGCACTGGGTGCAGGAGGTTGAACTGCTTTATATCTGCTCTCCCTGCATCTGAGGGTGTGAGAGCATTAACACCACCCAGCTGGGAAGAAGGTGAAACGGGGACAAGCAGGGAGCTATTTCCCAGCACCAAGGGATGCTTGGTGCACCTTGGATGCTGTGGGGCAGAGCACCGGTGGGTGATGCCAGTGGTGCTGCTCCTGGGCAGGATGCTGGCTGCATCCTGACCCACCCTCATGGGGAAAGTGGGATGCTGGAAAAAGCCCGCTGAGCTCAGGGGGTTCCTCGCCAGGAGCTGACAGCCAAGATCCCATCTTGTAAGATGGATGCAGCCCTCAAAGCCCCCCGGCCGGCATGTAACAGACGTCAGCTAATGGGAACCATCCCTGCGCCGCGGCCATCCCCGGGGCGTCAGGGCTGTTATCTGGCGGCTGTGAGCAGGAGGAGGGGACGTGCAGCTCAGGGCCTACCAAGCCCTAAATCCAGAGCAGAGCAGCCGGACAGGGGGATCCAGGGAAACCAATCCCGGGATGTTGGGCTCTGCCAGCCCAGGACCATGGCAGGCAGCAGCAGGAGCAAACGGTGCCTGTAACCCCCCCCAGACAACAGTGAAACCCCTCATCTGGAGGTGTTACCCCTGTTTACAGGGCGAGCATCCAAGCAGCTCCCAAGCAAGGGGCTCTGGTGGCCCCCGGCCAAACACGCCCTGTGCTTGGCCTCCTTCCTCTGTTTTTCTATCCCTTTCTTCACCTCTCCCTCTCCTCCCGAGCCACATCCCTTTCCTCGGAGTGGAGCCCTTGAAAACCCCTTTTCTCCCAGTTAACTGCAGCACTCAGTACCCACGGGAAGGGATGTGGGGTCCCCCCAGCAACCTGCAAGGAGAACATTCCCTGTCAGAAGAGCAAGTGCAAACGCTGAGTCCTTGCAAAGGAAGCCCGGTGTGGAACAAAAGCATTGTAATACACTAATAAAGCAGAGCCCTGCACCTCTGGGGCTGCCCCATGCAGCACAGGGGGTACAGAGGGCTCGGCTCAGCCCCATGGGGCTGATGCAGGGTGTGCTTGAGATGCAATAGGGGAGAAAATAAGGAATAAAGCCTCAATTCTGAAGGCGCAGCATGAGTGGGTCTGGCGGAGCCGCTGCAGCCAGGGGACATGTGCCAGCAGCAAGGCTGCTCCTCCGGCTCTGGCTCTCCATCCCTGGAGGCAAATGCGGGATGAAGAGCTGCAAGGAACCCTCTGTGCCTGGCTGGGAATTGCCATGGGCTCATTGGAGCTGATGGCAGCCCTGGGAATCCCAGTTCCTGTCAGATCTGCAGCGCTCTGGGAAGAAAGTGGCTCGTGGGCACTCTAAAACCAGAGCTCCCTTTTCCTCCAGCCCATCCCCATGCAGGGACCAGCAGCCAGTTCTCCTCCATCAGCTCATCCCTGCCCTAATCCCGGCCCCGCCACCCAGCTGAGCAAGCGTTTCCGGCACCACGGCCATAAGGAATGGGGCCAGGAGCCAGTGCATCCCTCTGTGCTGACAAACCCAGGCTCCAGCACCCAGCACAGCCAAGCAGCACCCGCACCCCAAACCACGGTGCCCGCCTGCTGCAGGCAGTGAGCACCATGGCCAGGCTTTACCCCTGCTCCTACAAGCACAGCTCTTGATCAACGCTTTCCATCAATGCTCTCCATCAACCCTATGAGTCCCACGGGATCCTTGCCAGGAGGGAAGGCAGAAAACCCTGAGCTGGATCCAGCCGGGAAGCAGCCGGGCAAAGTCCTTGGCAAGGGCGGACGGCGGACCCACAGCCCGTGGGTAACGTCACCACAGTCACACAACCCGGAGCGGTGTCCCGGGCACGGGCATCCCAACCAGACAGGGTCCATAGGGAAGGAGAACGGGAGACGCAGCCGCTGCCCTCGGCAGGCAGAGCGGGATGGCCGGGAGCAGGGGGAAGTCCGGGGATTTCCAGAGAACAAAGCAGCTGCTGGCAGCCGGCACTGCTGGAGGCGGGAGGGCGAATTCCCGGCTCCCGCTCCAGCCGGGGGTGGGAAAAGGCCCAGAAAGCCCCGGCAGTTTGTGTTTTATCTCCCCGGCAACCCCGGCTCTGTCACAGGCCCCGGCCAAAACGCGTTGGTGGAGAGCTTGGGGCGGACGCAGCAGCATCCCGTAGGCGTGGGGGGACATCTGGGGAGCATCACAGCCATGCGATGGGGTGGCCCAGGATACAGGGCAGAGCCGGTGGCAGCCCATGCCCTGGCAGCACCATGGCCCTGCTTTAGCTGTGTTGCTCCATCATCTTTCCTTGGGGACAGAGCCCAAACCCCATGTGCACTGGATCACCAAGCTCCCCAAGCCACCATGGCATGGGACCCACATCAGCTGGCACAAGACATCAACGGCATTTATCAGCTCAGGATGTGATCCTTCAGCCTCTTCCCCTGCACTCCACAGTCTTCCACTGATCTGGAACCAGAGCTTCCTCCTTCCCTTGGCCCAACTGTGGCTGGGCTTGGTGCTGCTGCCAAAACCCGTCCTGGGGGTATGGGGCTGCCTGGGCAGCTGTGATCCCCCACTAAAGGGGATCCACCAATGCAGTCTCCTTGCCACAAGCTGGCCGCAGACCTGGCTGCTTTAAAGCTCACTAAGCTCTTTAAGAAACCACTTCCAGCAGGCAGAAATACCTGTCCCAAGCAATCAGTGGAGCTTGGCATCAAAACAAACCCGGCCCCAACCAGGTCAGGTCAGGAGCCGGGATTATGGCAGCGGCGCTGGCAAAACCCTACTGGAACAAATCCTCAGCACCTGCTTAACCCATCACCCACGATAATCCCACCGGCATCCCGATGCCTGCCCCGTGCTCCGCATCCAGCGGCTGTGCCTATCACCCGGCTGCTCTCAGCCACCGGTGGCTGCAGACAATGGCCCACGTGTGCCATGGCCGGTGCCGCCGCACACAACCACTCACCGGTGTCCCCTTGGTCCACGGCGCTGGCCGAGCCCGCGGCTCTCCCGCAGCCGCAGCCGGGGTGGATGGTTTCCTTCCGAGCCCATGGACACCGTCATTGGTATCAATCATTAACAGCCACGGCAGCTGCCGGCAGCTTTAACCCCCTCAGCACCGAGCGGGACCAGCACGGGGAAGCATCTTCTGCTTGTGTTGAAAGCCCCTGTATCAGCACCGCAGCACGGCAGGACACTGCAGAGATGCCAAGGGGTGTCTGAGGGGATCCATGGACCCCATTCCTGCAGCACATCAGGTCTCTATGCACCCCAACCTGCTCCCTCGGCAGCATGGACCCCAGAAGGGATACCCCATGCACTGAATCCTGCCTCTGCATCCAGCCAAGCCACCAGAGCTCAGCCCAGTGGGAGCTGCAGGAGACTCTGCTCTCCCCATTCTCGGGGTAGCAGCAGCATCCATGCCAAGGGTTGAGCCCCACAGCCTTCTGCCCCCGGAAGAGTGGAGCGGGAGGTACCTCTATCCCTGCCTCAGTGCTGGAGCTGGGATCCCTCAGCTCAGGGGTCTCAGAGCTCTCCCGCATGCAGCTTTTCCAAGGAACATCAATGGCTGTAACGTTATCCAAGCGTGTTTACAACCCAGCCACGGCTCTTGGCTCCTGGGGCTGCTGCTCAGCTGGCACTTGATGCTGCCAGCACCCTGATGCCAGGGCCCCCTGCACACTGCGGTACCCCTGGGGCTGCGTGCATCCCCATGGAGAGGGGGATGGAGCAGTGGCAGAGGCTGCTCCTATGCCTGAGGTCTGGGACATAGAGGGACAGATGTCCCGGTCACCCCCCTGCCTCTTGCTGTGTTGCCCAACCCACAGAGGGGTTGAATGATTAACCTCTGGCTGTGCCATTGCCTGGATCCAGCAGAGCCCTGCTCTGCCTGTGCACAGCCCTCGGCACAATGGGAGCAAATCCCTGTCCCCCCTGTCCCCAAGCCCAGTCAGTGTCACCATCCCCACTGCCCCAGGAACATCCCATTCCAGCCTGCATCTCCCTGCAAACGCCGAGGGACGTGGAAGGGGCTCATTCCCCATCTCCATCCCAGCTCCCATGGGCTCCCTGGCTCTGGAGGTACTCACAGAACGCGACACCCCGCTGTCACCGCAGCATTCAGACACCAATCCGCAGGGAATTTCGCCTTCTCCAGCCCCAGCTGCGGCCCCGGGAGCGGCCGGGCTGCGAGTGCTCCTAAATAACCTCGGACAAACATCTGCACGGCACCACCCCGCGCGGCCGGGAGCAGGGAGCTGCCACGGAATGGTTTTAATCATGATACGAGACCATCAAATGGCTAAAGAATCCCACAGATGGGAATGAGCTGCGGATAACTGCAGGCACGGCGGCTGATAAGACCCGCTGCCGGCAGGAGGGCTCAGCTCCCTGTGCCTGTGATGTATCCCTTAGGATACAGCCACGGCTCCTGGATTTCCCATTCCCACATCCATGCAGGACATGAAGCCACAAGCAAACAGCCCGAGTTGGGAGCACGTGGAGAGCACAGGGCCCAGAGCAGGGCACAGCGATGATGGGTGCTGTTGTTAAGCTTCCCCCGGCTCCTGGGGCTCTGCAGAGCCGAGTGCTCCTATTCCCACTCACTGAGCCCACTGCGACAGGGATTGGGGTGAGCCTCAGCCTGGGCCCCATCAGCCGTTGGATGCTCCTCCTCCTCCCTGTGGAGGCTTTTGATTGTTTTTGTCCTAATCACCCATTTTCCGCTCTCACTCGGGTGCTTTAGCAAACAGATGCGCTCACAGGGATGAAAAGTGGTAAAAACAGCACCCCGGGGTGCAGGGGCACGGCGCGGCACATTGCCAGCACCCCCGCAGCACCAGTGCCACTGCAGCACCCGCGCTGGGGCTCAGCGGGGCTCTGGGTTAGGGGCTTGCAGCAGCTCTGGCTCTGCCCCAGCTCATGGTGAGCTCCTGGGCTGCTCAGCACCCTGACCTCCCGCAGTCAAGTCCCGACTCATTCGGCACATTCCTGGCATAGCCGGCTGTGCCGCGCGGTGCCGGCACGGAGAGCCGAGGCTGGGAGGGTGCCAGCAGCACGCTCATGTCTCATGGCTCCTGCACCCCAGGGCTTCCTCATGGTCTGATGTGCCCATGAGGATTTATCCCTGGGCAGGAGCAGCCCGGCTCTGCCTCCTGTGCCGCGGTGGAGCCGGTCCAGGCAGCAGGTTGTCATCGCAGGCAGCCCATCATCCCCCCAACAGCCCAATTCCTGTCCCAGTTGCCTTCCCCGTGCTGTGCCACACGTCCCTTACGTTGGCACGGGTGTGATGGAGGTATATGGGGTAACTCTCCCATTTTTAGATCTGTTCCTGTACCTCCGCAGGCCTCGGAACAGCTTGTAACCGAGCTGTGACGCAACAGCGCGCGCACCCCGGTTGTGCAAGTGCGTTGCACTGATTTGCTCCTGAGCACAGGGCTGGCCAAGGTTCTCCCCAGCTCAGGTCTGCAGCCCCAGGAGCAGCCCATGATCATGGTGTGGGTGCAATGGGGTACCCAAGTGTTCCCAAAAGTGCTCCCAAGTGCCTGCGAAGAGCCAATGACGGGGATCTGCCATGGGTGGGAGCTGAGCCTGGCACCCATGGGTGCCTCCAACTCTTTCTGACAGTCCCAGAGCCACCAGCTTCCGTGTACAGAGTGGGAACCTCCCCAGACCTGGGGAGGACACAACCCAGGGGACCTGGAAGCTCCGGTCTCCAGCACAACCATCCTGAGACACAGCCCCCAAGGGGCACATCCGGTACCCCCCAGCAGCTCATGTTCCCCCTATCACACCATTCTCTTCCTCCCCCAACCATTAAAGGCTCAACCCAGCCATCAGCACCGTGCTAGGATGGGAGCAGCGATGCCCTTGCTGCCCTTGGATGGGTCAACCCCACTGTTATTGCTATCCCCAACCCACCACACCCTGGTGTGGCAGGGCCGGGGCAGCCGGGGACATCTTCCCAGTGAATCACTGGTTGTTCCCAGCTTCCCAACTGCGTCCCAATTAGTGCACAAAGCCAACAACAGCCCCAAGGGGCAGCTGCAAGGGAAAAGCAAGGAATTTGCTGGGGAAAGGCAGGGCTCAGCAGCACAGTGTCAGCTCAGCAGAATAAGACCTTCCCCTGAATGAAGTTTAGCCACTGTGGGATATTTCCAATTGGAAACCAGGACAGTTCCAGGCTGAATGCATGCCAGCCTTCCACTTCCCAGAAATCCCATTTGAAATGAGCCTGTTGCCAGTTCCCCCTTCTCCCCCAGCATCACATAAACAAGTTTCACCCCATCATCCGGATGGGGAGATGCAGCCATTGGGCTCCGGCTGCAGCACAGCCCATCCCCGCAGCCTCTGGCCCTGCACCCGCAGTGCTGCCCGGGGAGGGAAGCTGAGGATGGGATTTCTGAGCCTGACAATGCTGGAGCTGGGTCAGTCCCTTGGCAATGGCTTTGGGGTGGTGGCACAGTGCTTTGCAGCTGCAGTGTGCCCCCAAGGGTGCTCATTGAGGGAAGCAAGCGCAGTGCCTGCCCTCCATCAGGAACTGGTTTGCTCGGCTCTGCGAAGAGCCGGAGGCTTGTGCTGAGTTTCCAGAAGGTAGAGATGGGGCAATACATGTGGGAAGAGCAGTTGGGTACTGGGGAGGTGGGAGATTCCTTCCCCAGGCGCCTGCAGCACAGTGGCTCTGCCTTTCCTGTGGGTTTGGATCAGGGGAGGATGCTCCACATCCACCAGTGTCTCCAGGTCAATCTAGCCCAGAGGACACCGGGAATCAAGGGAACAGCCAAGGGAATGTGGCCACAAACCTCAACTCCTTAGGAAAGCAGTGAGTGGAAAAAAGCCAGCCATGCCCTTGACTTGCCCCGATGTGTTCTCCCCCTCCACGTGTCTCCCTGCCCCAGCAGGATGGAGCAGGCACCACACAGGGCCCGCACAGGTGACATCCCTGCTCTGTGCCATGCTGGGCATCACCAGAAGCTGCTGAAGGTCCCTTCTTGTCACAGAGTTAATGAGTGGCCCTGCAGGATATGAAGGACAGGCCCCTGGGAGAAGGGACCAGCTCAGAGCCTGGGGCTTCCTCCACTGTCACTGGAGGGAGAGGGGAGGAAAAGCAGGATGGCACCAGGATCAGGCTCAGCCATGAACCCACTGCCCTGCCAGTAGGGAGATCACCCCATGTCCCTGGCATCCCTGGGAGCAATGGGATAGAAACCAGTGAACCCACACTGCAGACCCGAGATCTACAACAGCCACAGGCTGCTGCCACACAGGGATGCTGGGGCATCCTCCAGCACTGGCAGGACACTGGGATCATCATCCCGGCAGTCTGGGTGGGAGGGTCTGGGGAGGAAGGGGCTTTTCCAGCCTTCAGGAAAGCCCAGGGAGGCACAGCAGGGTAAGGAGAGGGTTGCCTTAAAAAAGCCTTTCTTGAAACATCCCTTTAAACAGCACAAAGCCGGCGAGCAGCTGGGTCTCTCCCCTGGGAGAAGAGGCAACTTTAAGCAGCACTTGCGGGAGATTGCAGTGTTATTCCCAGCCAAGGGCAGGGACAGCAGCTCCCCCAGGCTTTGGAGCCAATCCGGAGCACAGGGCACAGGCACAGCCCCTGCCAGCCATGCACCGAGAGGGCAAGATCCCGCCAAGCATCCCAGCTTTAAACCGGGTGGGCAGGATTCCACCCCACATCCCCACTTCCCTGGCAGCACTGGAAGCAGCAGGGCGCTGTGCGTACGCACGGGGTGCCTCTGCCCCACTCCCAGCTCTGCCAACCTTATCTCGCTGCCACACCTTCCATTTAGCTCCATGAGAGGAGTTTAACCCCTGGGAGAGCGCAGCCGGGCTCTCCCGCGCCCGTGCCCGGTGGGATGCGCTGCCCATCCCTGCCCATGGTGCAAACATCCCCCCCCCCCGTGCTGACGGCCAGGGCTGTATCCATAAGCAAAACCACCCTCCCTACAACCCTTTACCCCACGCGTGGCTCTGCAGCCGCCCTCCAGCGCAGCCCAGCCCTCTGGATGCCCTGGCACGGCGCAGACCCCTCCATCTCCATCCCTTTGGCTCCAGCGCTGGGGGCTCTTCCACACCCCCACCCCCATCTCCTTCCTTGCCCCCACCACAGCACCCACTGCTCGCTCGCCCTCCCTGCTCACCGGGTGCTCGAGGGCAGTGGGCTCGGTGCCGAGGTGGGAGCTGGCGCGGAAAGGGGGGGAAGAGCCGGTGGCCTCCGGGAGCCGCCACGTCCGATAAGCGAGGTCTGAAACCTGAAGCTGGAGGTTGGCTCCTTCCTATATAAACAGGCGCTGAGCACACACACACACATCCACACCCCGCTCTCACGTCATTCCCACTGCTCCCGGCCACACCAGGCACCTTCCAGCCCTGCGCTGCGATAGCCATGGCACCGCTCACCACTGCCCGAGACCCCCCGACACCAATCCTGGTCCCTAATGTGCGCAATTGACAGTGGGTTACGTTGTGATCCAGACGGGATTTCAATGCTGAGGACAGGTCTGCCTCCCAGCGCTTTGGGAATGGGGCTGGGACCCACCAGTGGGCAGCACTGGTGCTTAACCCAGCAATACGGGAAAGGCAAATAGTGCATGTTTAACACCATAAACCAGCCCAAAGGGACTCAGCACCGCGCTGGATCGGCTGACGGGGTGACTGCTGGCACTGGTGTGTGACCCAGGGCGGTGGGGGCCGCTTCCCAGCCCTGCTGAGCCTCACCATGGCCACCACGGTGGCCGATAGCCAGAGCGCGGCTGCACCGCGGCACTGCAGGACTTCCTTGTGCGGGATGAAACAACTCAGGAACACAAAACCCTGCCTTGTTTTCCTCCGTTCTCCATGCTCACCAGCAGCACAGAACCGGGGCGGCCACATACCATCGGCGAGGCTGGGCTGTGCTTGCTTCACCCCTGCTCCAGCCTGCGGGGCGAGCGGGGATGCTCCCAGGCATTGCCCATGGGAAAGGGGAGGGAGTCCCAAAACTGCTTTGCTGGGTAGGGGTGAAACCATTCCACGGCATGGAGAGGGTGGGCACATCTATGGAGACCTCTCCATTGTGCAGCTGCATCTCCATGCAGCAGCTCACTGCTGGGGGCTCTGCATGAGTGCAGCCTGGGGTTCCCTGTGCTGGCTCCAGCATCCATCCATCCATCCATCCCTCCCTCCCTCCCTCCCTCCATCCATCCATCCCTCCATCCATCCCTCCATCCATCCCTCCATCCATCCCTCCATCCCTCCATCCATCCCTCCATCCATCCCTCCATCCATCCCTCCATCCATCCATCCATCCAGGGTGCCACAGTGGCAGCGCTGGGAGCCAGCTCCCCGCCCCAGTTGCACAAGCGGCCCCGGGGCGCTGCCGGGCTGTGCACAAACAATAACAGGCTGTTTATGAGCAGGCAGCGCCCCATTCACCTGCATCCAGAGCGCTCACTGCCTGATCCCAGGCAGGAACAGTGGGAGATGTGTCCATCCCCATAGATCCCATAGAAACGCTGCAGCACTGGACCCTTCCCAGGCACCATCACCGTAGGTCCATCCCCCATGTAGCATCTTGTAAAGGTACTTTGGAAGAGCAAATTTGCCTTTGGAGGGCCTGGATTGACTGGGTGCGATGGGGATGAGATGGCCTCGGGCAGGAATTTCCTCCCCAGGGTCATCCCAAGGGACTTTGGTCCCACAGCAGGTCCTCCTGCCCCACTAGGACAGCACTCATTGTGCCCTACAAGCAGCCCTGGCTCTGGGCAGCACCAATGCCTCCCCTCTCTGGCTCCTCTGGTGCACACAAATGTGGCCTAGCAGCACCCAAAATAGTCTTCCACCAGACCATAAATCCCTTGGGAATGAAGCAGAGACCAGGAGCAAGGCCCAAGGCTCCTGCTGGCATAGACTGAGATTTTGGGGGTTGGGAGGAGAATCTGGGGCCTCCTCCTCAGGTATTTTGAATATACTGCTTCTACTCAAGCAGCCAGATGAGCCCATGGTCATCTTGGCTGAAAAATAGGGGGGTTTGTACAATCTTTTGCTTAAAGAGGAGCAAAAGCTGTTCCCAGCCCCGGTTTCTGCACCATCCATGCAACCAAGAGGTGCCTCCTCCATCCACCCATGGAGCAGAGCAGCCACAGGGAGGGACCCCACACCCGTGGCACCCCTATGAGCAGGGGATTGAGCCCTGCACTGCATCCCTGCTGCCGCAGCGCCAGGACACAGAGCATCGCTCCCCAGCAACAACAACCCGGCCTGAACTCAAGGTCCTGCTTATCAGCAGCACAAGCATGTCTGGTGATAAGCACAGGGATAAGATAAGGCCCCCTGCAGCCTTGCTGCTATCACAAGCCCTTCCTCCGGCGCTGTACCCCAAGGCTGATGGGTGCTGAACCCCCAAACTCCCCCTTAGCAGCACACAAGCAGCCTCGCACCTCGACGGGGTTTAAGATTCATCACATTTACACTCCAAGCATCGCCTCTTGTTTATGAATCACTCAATCCGCTTGATATGGAGGGGGGGGAGAGGGAACTAAACATGAAACACCCCCCCCCCCAAACCTCACAGCAGAGCAACGTTTGTCAGTGGAAGCCTGGCAGGGGAGGGAAGAGGCGCACGCAGTGCATGAGGCTGGCAATAAAAGCTGGAATTGCTGATCACTGCTGCTCAACCGACCTGAAAGGAGAGCTGCTGCCGAGGAAAACAACCCCACAGGCCGTGAGCACAGGGCACAGGGCTTCACCCGGGGCTGGCACCTACCTGAGCCTTCCTCGCAGCGCTTCTCCTCCTCCTCCTCGCTGCCCCTCATTCATCTCCCTGCTTGCGGTGCCGGGAAGCAGGGGCCGAGCATCCCCCTTGGGCTCAGCATCCCACATCCCCGGGCAGGAGGACGCCAACCAACACCGAGGAGGGAAAAGCAGTTCCTGGGGACACCCCAAACAATGGGGACTCAGCCCTTCTCCCTCCTTCCCACCCAACTCAACCATGCCTGGGCAAGGCGAGGGGAGGAGATGGGGTGCTTGGAATGCGTGGTCCCATTCCCAATCCTACACACGGGATCTGCCGGTGTGTGGGCACCCCCAGCTCCAGCAGAGCCGGCCTGGCCTTTAAAAGAGGAGGATTAGGGACAAATAAAAGACCAAAACAACCTCCCCCCCTCTCCACGCATGTTTGCTTCCCAGCATCCGTGCCAGGCTATAAATACCCGGCACTCTCCGTTCCGGCTGCGGGGTGGCGGGATTTAAATGGGATCGGAGGGAAACAGCCCTGCAGGGTTTGAGGGATGCTGCGCAAGGATGGGGTGGCTCTTCCCCTGGGGCAATGTGGGAGCAGGGAATGATGATGGGCAAGAGGTTGGGCAAGCTGGACCCTGTCAGCGGCGGCCATTCCAGTGGGACAAGCAGAAGAGATCCCCGAGGAGCCCTGGAGGCAGCGGGGTGGATGCCAGGAGGGAATGAAAGGCAGCTCTGGTAGGAGCTGGGGCAGGCTGCCAGGCACGTGCCACCTCCCTGTGCCCCCAGTGCCACCCAGTGGGAGCACTGGGAGAGGGGCAAGTGCAGAGCAGCCCCCTCTGTCGGGACACCGAGCACCGGATATCTCCATCCTGCTCTATGGATCCAGCATTGAGCCCCCCAGCACCCTGCAGGGGAGGATGGGGGTTGGGGTGTGATGCTGGGGGGCTGCAGGGAGCAGCCGGGTCCAGGGGAAGCCCTTCCAAGTGCAATCCCCGCCGCGGGATTGATGCCTCATTAGAGAGCAATTAGAGACTCATTACGTGATGGTAACACCCAAACCCCATCAGGAAATGGGACTGTGGGTGCCAGAGAGAGAGCACGCGCGCTCCGGCGCACCCCACACACTGGAGACAGGACACGTCAGAGGGAGGAACCTGCCCTGGGAGAGGTCACCGGAGCAAATCCCCACTGTGCTGGCTCCGTGCCTCAGTTTCCCCACTTGCTGGGAGGTCCCTGCCTCTCCCCAGAGGCATTGATACAGCCCATGCTTGGCTGCCCTCCCTGGCAGCCCCCTGGCACCCCAAAAGCACCAACAGTGGCTCTGCCTCGGTGAGGAGCATCCCTGTCCCACCATCCCCATCCCACTATCCTCATCCCACTATCCTCATCGCTCCATCCCCGTACCATCAGCTGCATCCCACCATCCCCATCCCCTCCTCAACCCAGCAGTGGGATGTTGCCACTGAGCCCCATTCCCATAGGATTGGGAGCTGGGGTCTGTGCTGCTCCACTGCCCACAAGCACCCTGCTGGGAGCTGGAGGAGCCCCAAGAGCTCTGAGCCACCCCAAACCCCTGCAGCATGTGCCCATTGCAACTCCTAACATCAGGTGAACTTCAACTGCACCAATAACATTCCTGTTGGCTCCCATCTTATCCATGGTGGGTTAGCACAGAGTATCCACAGCCCAGAGAGGCCACCAGCCCCACCACTGTGCCCAAGAACACTGGGGAAGGGGACAGGTAGGAGCTGGACCCTCTGCTCCATCACTCTATGGCACTGCAGGGACATGGAGCCTCCTATGACAGCAGCAGGGACAAGGTCACAGCAAGAACAGATCGCAGCTAGCAGGGAGGAGATGTGAGGAGGATGAGAATGGGATGCGAAGCAGCAGCACTGAGGGCTGGTGAAGGGCCTGACATCTCCAGGCACATGGGGAAGAGATGGGAAACGAGCTCCTCCTTCCCTCCGGGAGCTCATCACAGCAATTCCAACTGAGTGTTGGAGCCCAGCGGCCCTGGAGCTTGCTCTCGGAATCCTCATCTCCCTGACAAGAGGGAGAGCAGCCGGCAGCCAGAGCTGGAGCTCTGTGAAAGGTCACTGCGTTTGCACAGCCACAAAACAGGCATTTATAGGAGAACAGAGAAGGGAAACATACCCCATGCTCACAGAGCGGAGCCGATGAAACTGGGATGGCAAAGGAGATGGGAACATCAGCCTGGAGTCCCCCCAGCACCCCAGATCTAGCAGGTTGGAACCATGCAGTTGGCTTTAAAATCATCAAACGCAGGCAAAAGCAGCAGATTTCTACCTCCTGATGTGTTTCCCTTTTCTGGGCCCTGAGGGTGCAGCCTCATGTTCAAATTCTCAGCAAGGATAAGAGCTAGGAAAGCAGTTTCAGTGCAGGAAGCTCATCAGGCTGAAGAACACCCCACTGCAAGGGGGGGGGCAGAGCCAAGCCCCTCTATGCTGCAGGGCCCTGGGGTGCAGGGCCCTGGGATGCAGGTCCCTCTGCAGCACCCAGTGCAGCATCACCCAGCAGTGTGGAACCGGCCGAGCAGGGCTGGCGGGTGTCGATGCTGTCGGTGCTGCCAGACTGGTCCTGGCTGTTCAGCCACAGCACATCATCGTCCCCTGTGTCCCCACCATGTGGCAGAGGCCATCAGCAGCCACACGCCTGCTCCTAATGTGGCACTGGATGGCTATTACTTGTTTGCCAGCAACAGTGAGAGGTTCCAGGTCTTGGAGGTTTCCACAGCTTCTCACTGCCCTTCGGGTACCAGTGGCTCTGTGGTGGTAGCCATGGGAGGAAGACGGGTGTTGGAGAAGCGGGAGGATGCAAGAAGATGCTCTCAGGACAAGCCACAATCCCAGCTGCAGTCCCCAGCCCCAGATCCCGAGGGAAAGAGGATGAGGGGGGTGGTACCTGGCAAAGGGAGACGACTGCAGCAGGACACGGCACAGGGAGAGCATGGACACGGCACAGTGGGATCAGGGATACGGCGCAGGGTGTCTGGAACTGGGTGGCTGTGAGGAGTGCCAGCCACACACAAAAGCCATCTCATTATCCCCTAATTAGTGCCTTGCCAGCTCCTGCAATTAACACCCATGCAAGTGGCTGCTGTTGAGGTAAACAAAGGGTTAGGAGCACCCTCGAGAGCAGAGGAGCCCTGGCAGGGTGCAGACCACCCATGGGCATGCACCAAGGAGCAGGGGACCCTGGTGCTGAGTATTGGGGCCCAGGCTGCCCGCTGAGCCCCAGGGCTGGATGCTCTCAGCAAGCAGCACGGCAGTGGCAGGACCTCGTGATGCTGGTGGCACTGCCTGGAGCATCCCAGGGAATGGGGCATCACCCAGCGCTGTGGCCGGGAGCAGCTGTGTTCCCAAGGAGGAGAGGAACATCTCCTTTAGAAACATCAAAGGAAAGCAACCACCAGGTCCTAAATGGCCTTTCTCCAACTGACCCAGAAACGTGGACCAGGAGCTGCCTCATCCCTTAATTGAGAACTTGGTGACTTTGAATCTTTATTAAAGAGCTTTGGTGGATGCATGGATTAAGGGCACAACCTGATTCCCCGCATACCGCGGCCAGAGCAGCCTCACCCCCGCAGCTCCCGGGTCACAATAAAAACTGCAACCAAACCAGAGCAATGCCGGAAACCAGGAGAGCCCCGACCTGCCCCCACAGAAACAAGCCATTCCCAGCATGTTTTCCACCTTCGGATGCTGAAAGGAGTGGGAAGAGCTGGGGAGAAACAGGAGCCCTGCCTGTCCATCATCCCATCACAGGATGCAAGGGAAACCCAGGTGGTTTTGGAGACTGGCAGTGCGTGAAGCCCCATACCACACTATAGTGGGAAGGGGATGCATGGAGCTGCCAGATCCCAGAGAGAAACAAAGATAACAAGGAGATGGCACATCCCTCGCTGTACTATTTCTGCCTGCTGCAGATTATCATGTTTCAAGCTAAGGAAAACAGAAGAGGGGGATGCTACTACAAATGTATGAGAGAGAGAGGAGCAGTGATGGAGCTGCTTCCCCCTCCAGCAAGTAAAGACAGGCGGGAGAAATCCCCATCCCAGCCGATTCCCAGGGGCAAAGATGGAGCAGAACAACCCTGCCTGACTACTGAGGGTTCAGGTGGCTTTGGGAGGGGGTTAAGCACCACGCTGCCCATCTGGGTTGGTGCTTGTGCCCAGTGCCAGGCCTGGTGTGCATGCACATGCACATACATGCAGTCTTCCCAGGGCAGCAGACAGAGTGATGCTGATGCATCATCCCCATGGCAGGGAGCAGCAGGGTGTCCATGGACACTGGTACCCTAGCAGCCATCAGTACCCAATGCAGTCGGCTTATCCAGGCATGGAGCTCACCCTGCTGCCTGCTCCTGCCCGTTCCTGCCTCCTCTCCCTTGTTCCCGCCAGCCCAGCCGCTGCTCCCGATGGTTTCTATGGGAACTCGGTAGGAAAACACGGCAGGGGCAGGCAGGGATGTGGGCACGGTGATGGGGTGCTCGGGGCCAGGATGCTGCAGTGGGATGGGTGCCATGACCCATGGGGCTCCCGGCATGGGCTGGGGGTGCCGGGGCTGCTCCCCCCAGAGCAGGCTCTGGCCGAGGCTTTGCTGCCTGTGTGATTTTCAATGCCTCGGCCACCCCCTCTGTGGGATTCCTAATCCTGGCTCTGGCTCCCCAAGGAGCTGGACTGGGATGGGCAACAGGGATGGGTGTCCCCCAGCTGGGCAAGGAGGCTCCAGCTCCATCAGGGCCACGCTGGGAAGCCTCATGCTACCCCAGCTGAGTGAAGTGGACAAATGGGATGGTGCGGATCGGAACAGGACTGGAGTTCTTCTTCAGGAGGGATACAGGGATACCGGAGCAGCCACACACACGTACAGAGCCTGGTGCATGCACACGTGTGCCACAGGACGAGCCATATTGGCAGCAACAGTGCAGCAGCCCCAGCTCCCAGCCAGGGACGCACGGTGGGATGAGCAGCAGGATGCAGACGCTCTTGATGTGATGTGGGAGAAACCAACGGGTGCTGCTGCTTCCCGGCTGCAGAGCAGCGCCACAGACAGCCTCGCCTGCCTGGAAGATGTCTTCTCCTCCAGCAAATGCCACCCGGGTTCCTTCCATGCCCGGTCTCTGGCACCTCTCCCCACGCTGGGATGGCCTTGCATCCCTTCCCTGCTGCAGCTTCCCTCTCTCCTCCCTGCACGGAGGGATTACGCGGCCGCTCAGCAGCCATCTGGACAGGGGAGCTGGGCCCCTGCACCCAAGGGACCGCGGCACACGTGACGGTGGGATGGCAGGGCCAGGCAGCACGGACCAAACCCGGGATTCAGCCCTCCCACACCATAGCCCCACATCACAGAAAGACCCCGCAACGAGGTGATGGAGGGGCACCAGAGCGGGGGTCCCCACTGAGCCCTAAGGGAGAACAGTCCCTGGGGACCCATCCGGCAGGGGTTTAACAGCCTCGTGGCGTACGGAACATGCCCCATCATGTGATGGACCAGACGCTGCTCCCTCAGATCCAACTGTGGCGCAGCAAAGCTGTGATTGACTGCGCGGGGCAACGGCTCCGGCACCGCCAGACACCTCCGAGCCGGGGGGCCACGGAGGCATCTCACAGGCAGCGCACATCCCCGAGGCAAGGCTCGCCCTTGCTCTGTGCTGAGGAGGAAGATGAGGAGGAGGAGGAGGAGGCTGGCGCCCTGCTAGCAGCAGCAGCGAGACGGGAGGCGCGAAGGCCAAGGAGGCACTCGGGCTTCCTGGGAAGCGCTAGACGACATCTCCAGCTCCATCCATCACATCCCGGGCTCCATCCATCACATCCCATCCTGGCTGCGACCTCAGCAAAGCAGCCAGCCACAGCAGGGCTGGTGGGGCTCTGACCTGTGCGAACCCCCCCCCCCCTTTATGATCATAGGGGTTTCGGGGTGCTGAGCAGGGGCTCCAAAAGCCGGGTCTCTCCCAAAGCTTGGGTCCAAGCCTGGGGGACCCCATCCCTCGGTGGTGGGGGTCCGAGGGCACAAACCAGCGCGCAGCACATGAACACACCGTGGGGACAGCTCGGGGGGGGCTCACTTGTCACCGAAAGCGCGGCAGGAGGGGTGAGGGGGAGCCTGGTCCCCACTGCACACCCTGCCCTGGCCATGGGGCGCGCTCAGAGCACGCCCGGCGGGCTGCGATCCCCGCCATAGACAGCACCCGCGCACAGCCCGCTCTCCCTGTTCCCGGTGAGGGGATGCTCTGCGCCCCGCACCGCCGAGGAGGAGAAGGAAGAGGAGGAGGAGGAGGAGGCAGGGGGCCGCGCTGCGGGCACTCACCGTGCGGGGCGGGCAGCAGCCGGGGCCCCCCCGTTGCCTACGATCGCAGCATCCTCCCGGGCAGCCCGAGCCGGAGCCGCAGCTCGAGCGGGAGCTGGGCATGCTCGGGGGCCACCGAGCGGCACGTGATGCCGAGCTGGCACCGAGCACCGCGGGGGGGCCGCGACGTCCCCCGGCAGCGCGGACAACGCGACCGGCACCCCCCGGCTGCACCGGGGAGGGGGGAAAGGACCGAGATGTGCACCCCCTCTCCGGGAGCCCTGACAGCCTGCATCCATCCCAGCATCATGGGACAGCCGGCACCGTGCTCCCCCTGCATCCATCCCAGCATCAGGGGACAGCCGGCACCGTGCTCCCCCTGCATCCATCCCAGCATCAGGGGACAGCCGGCACCGTGCTCCCCCTGCATCCATCCCAGCATCAGGGGACAGCCGGCACCGTGCTCCCCCTGCATCCGTCCCAGCATCAGGGGACAGCCGGCACCGTGCTCCCCCTGCATCCATCCCAGCATCAGGGGACAGCCAGAACCATACTTTGCCTTGCATCCCAGCATCAGGGAATCAACCATGACCACACTTCCCTCCACACCGTACACACCCTGGGGCAGGGGAGCCCGCTTGTTCCCATCCAGGCTTGTGGGACCCACTGCAGTGGATCAGGCAGTATTTCTGGGATCTCCTCCCCAGGGGGAGGATACAGCAGGCAGAGGACAGGCAGCAAAACACTCAACAACCACAGCTTGTTCTGTGGAGCTTGAAGGCCACTGCTCTTTGCCTTGGGCCGTGCCAAGGGTCAGTAATGGCCCAGGCAGAGCTGGGAGGACTCTTCACCAGCCTGGATGCGTATGCTCTCCAGGAAGGAAAACCCAGTGGCTGCCCTTGATCCTATAACCCCCCCATTAACCACCCAGCATTAGCGGCTGGGGAAGGGGTTGGCTTTCACTGGATGCTCTGCATCCTGCATCTCCCCCTTGGTCCTTGGGTGAGATCATCCCTCCTGGCAGAACGACCCCAGCATTCCTAAACCTCCACATTTGTCCCTTCTCCAAGGTCACTGTCCACTGCTCCACAGGCAGCAGGGACCTGCTGGGGTGGCTGTAACCCCCCGCCCTACCCTCCTGCACCCTGAGCTTGCCCAGGCGGGTACCAGCACCACATGGAGCCAGCAGTTCCCTTCTCCGCAGCTGGGTCCTGTGCAGGGTAAGGCATCCCTGCCCGTGGCAGGGGGCTGGAACTACGTGACCTTAAGGTCCTTTCCAACCCAAACCAGTCTGTTCCTATGTGTGCAGCAAGGTGCAGGGCATGCACCAGCCCCAGTGCCACCTTGGGAGTATAGGAATCAGCTCAGGCCAGGACAGGAGCCTGCCATCTCCAGCCCCGCTCCACAGCGGCATTCCCTGCCACCATGGGGAGCAGGGAATCATGGATATCCCCTGCCATGGAGAAGCATCCCAGACGTGCTGCAGATACCAGCTCCAAACTGCCCGGGAGGATCCCCACCATGGTGATGGTTGTGGCTGCATGACTCGACATGGGGCTGATCCAAGGACACCTTGGCTCTGCTCGACAGATTAGACCGGATAATCCCGGTGCTTTCTGCAGCCCTTGGGATCTTTGCTCTCTCCGGGTTTACGGCTGTCTGAGCACACAGAGGAACCTGCAGATAGGAACGGGCTCAAAGATCCCGTCTGGAACACCCTCACCCAGCAGGACCCGGAGCCTCGCAGCCCTGCAGCTCTGCCTGTCTAGACACCAGCATCACCCCGCCAGGGTCCCAGCTCCTGCACTGGAAGCAGGGATGGGGCGAGCGGCAATGGGGAGCAACCTGCTGGGATGAACCAATGCTCCTGGAGCAGCACCTCGGGCCAGAGCCTCACTGCGTTACGCTCAGCGCAGCCAGCACAGCCAGCTCTGTACCGCCTGCCCTGGGGACCCTGAGCTCCATCCCAAGAGCATCAGGACTGCAGGGCCATGCAGAAAGCCCTCATTGGGCTCCAGGGGACCATTCCCTGCAGGGTGGGAGCTGCCTGGCTTGCCCCACGCCACCCTGCAGCTCCCATTGCCCTCAGAACACACATTTGCATCTGGAACGGTGACTTGGCACCAGAGCTGCCTCCTGTGCCTGTCCCGGCAGCCGGGTGCAGGATGTAGCCCAAAGCGAGGTCTAGTCCCTGCTTAACCATGTACATGGACTGCCGTGGCCATGCAGGGGCAGGTAACACCAGCTTGGCCTCAGAGCACATGGAGCCAGGCTGAGAGAGCTGGGCTGGGGCAGCCTGGAGAAGGCTCCTTAAGGGGGAGACCTTAGAGCAGCTCCAGTGCCTAAAGGGGCTGCAGGAAACCTGGAGAGGGGCTTTGGACAAGGGATGGAGGGACAGGACAGGGGAATGGCTTTAACCTGCCAGAGGGGAGACTGAGATGAGCTCTGAGGCAGAAGCTCTTCCCTGGGAGGGTGCTGAGGCGCTGGCACAGGGTGCCCAGAGAAGCTGTGGCTGCCCCATCCCTGGCAGTGTTCAAGGCCAGGTTGGACACAGGGGCTTGGAGCAGCTGAGGGTGCAAACAAGAGGCAGAAGCTTCTCCCCCAGACCCCTTCTCACTTACTTGATGAAGTAGAAGCCCCCGTGCACTGTGGTGTCCACCTCCCAGCCTCGGGGCAGCCCTGGAAGGACAAGGCAGAAGCAGGGTCACCCTCCACAGCCCCATGAAGTCATTCCCTCCCCACTGTCACACCAAGGTCCTGCTTCACTGGGAGTAGGTGCAGGGAAGGGCAGGGGAACACGGGCAGGGAACTCCAGGATGCTCATGACCCTTTTGGGATGCTCCATCCTGCCATGGTTGGTTCCTACATGCTCAAACTGCATTTTTAAAGCAATCTGGGTCCCCCTTCTATCAGTGGCAGGTCTGAGACCCCAAGAGTCTCTCTGCTGAAGGAGACTCTTAAAAGCCCCCCCAAAACCCCCCCTCAAGCTGGACACCCCATGTCCGGGAGATGGGGCACGGCCACGCGCATCATTCAACCCCTCTCAACCCTCCTCCCATTCAAGGCTCAGCTTTTTGGGGTCTCCATTGCATTGCTGGGGGGGTTCAGTCCACATCTCCAGGTTCTGATGCCTGGGGAAGGCAAAGGGCACCCACCAAGACCCAAGAGCCGTCCCTTACCAGCACAGGAGAAGTGCCCGCTCTGGATGGAATAGCCCGTGCTGGGGTGCACCCAGCTCGTGGACTTGGTCTCATCGCTGTGGAAGACAAGGAACGGGGATGTCAGCCCCCAGGGAGCCCATTACCATCACCAGGGGTGACTTTTCCAGACAAAGGAATGGACGGATCAGGTTTTAGCATCCACCAGGCTGGGGCAGCAGTGACCCAAGAAGAGGGGGCGAAGAGAGAGGAGTGCTCGATAGGAAAGCAGCCAAGTGCAGAGGTTTGCAGCAAGGGGTACCCCTTGTTTCCATCCCAGACTAAGCCCCCCTACCCCCTGCAGCCCCCCCAGCATCCCCCTTACACCCTGGTTTAATCCCCATCCCACAGCCGGGACTGTACTTGATGAAGAAGATGCGTCCATCCCCGCAGACGCCGTAGGTCCACCTGCCCGGCAGGTCCAGCCAGTCGATGTCATCCCCCATGGGGACAGCAATGGGGGGCTCAGGCACAGAGCAGGGCCAGCACCCGGCTTGGGATGTGCCAAAGCGCTCTGGGTCCCCCCAGGAGCAAAGCACAGCTCGGAGCTTCCACCCGGCCTCTGTTTGCTGCGGATAACCAAGGAGGGAGGGAAAAGGAAAGAATTCCCAACCAAACCCATCAACTTAACCCCCTCGGAGCTGGGCTGACACCCTGCCTGCGAGCCGGGGTGCTGGGGCACAGCTCTCCCCATGACTCTGCAGGGCTCAGCCCGTCACAGCTTCCTCCCGCCGCTGCCTACTCGGTGTAATTACCACCCATTAACTCGGGGTGAGTAATTATGGAGTTGTTACTTCCCTCTCCTGTTCCTTTCAAACAATGGCAGGTTCTGCTGCCCCGTCTGATGTCGCAGCCAAGCCCAGGCAGTATGTAGGGCACCCTGATGATTATCTGCAGCGCTTTCGGAGCTGCCCAGTGGGTATTTTCTCTCTGCTTGTTCTTAGCCCTCAATTAAACGGCTTTTAAGGGGAAAGGTGGGGTCTGGGTGGCTGCGAAAGAGGCAATTGCCCTCCTGCCTCAGCGGCGCCTTGGCAAAGCTTCTCATGGCACTAAGAGGAAGATGCTGGGTCAGGCCTCGGAGGTGGAAGGGAAGGAGCTGGTCCCCACAGCAGGGAGGAAGGGGCCGGTTCTGCTCTGCTGGAGCTCATTCTCCACATCAGAGCAGCTCCCTGCCGGGGTTTAGGGAAACCAGTTCACCTGAAGCCTCAGGAAAGCTCTTCCTGTAGTTCTTTGAACACTGGGTGAGAAAAACAAGTCTGGTGAGTTCCAGCGAGCCCATCGCAGAGCATCGGATGGGACCCGCGTGTCACAGGGAGCGATGCCACAGGGCTGGGTACCGCTTCACCCAGGGAAGCTCCATTCTGTGTCCCACGTGCGCCATGGATATGACTTGAGGAGATCACAGGCTCCCGTGGCTCACTGGAATGACATTGTGCGGTGGGGTTTGCAATACTGGGCTTTTTGCCTGGAGGGGGGCTGGTGGGAATAGCCTGACACAGAACCTGCCCCGGTTTGACCCCAGTCACACCACTGTTGTCAGTTACCATCACTGAACCCATCCACAGAGCATCAATCACCACCGGATTAATGACCACAGGAGCCCTGGGGTGATGCTGTTGTGATGCACCCCAAGATTAAGGACCCTGCTCTGCTTCTCCTGTCAATGCTCTGCTTCCATAGAGCTCAACACCCAAACCACAGTGAAGAATAATGCTCAGTGCTTAAAGCAGCTCCACGCAGTGCTGCTGCATCTCAGAGCAACTCAGAAACAGGCGCTGGGGATGGAACTGCTTCTATTGCGTGTTGAATCCATCACCCCTTGTCCTATCGCTACAGCCCCTCGGAAGAGTCCCTCTCCAGCATCCCTGTAGCCCCCTTCAGACACTGGGAGCTGCTCTGAGGTCTCCACGCAGCTTCTCTTCTCCAGGCTGAGCAGCCCCAATGCTCTCAGCCTGGCTCCATCCAAAGGCACAGGGAGTGCAGAGCCGGGCCACGGGCTGTGCCGCGGTCAGGAGGACGCCTGTCCCGGCTGCTCCTCACGCCCAGCCCATTGCGGGTGACCTGCCCTGCCAAGGGAGCAAACCCCGGCCGAGGACGATCCCTGCGTGGGTCACACATCAGGAATGCCACGGAACGGGGCGTTTCTGTGCGGAAAGGGCTGTTACTGCTCGCCCCGCATCTGCCCATCCCTCCACCAGCGTGGCCACGGGCCCTGCAGTGGCCCCTGGGTGGCGGTGGTGGTTGTGGCCCCGTGTCCCTGCGCTGCTGCGCGGTTCTGGCACCATCTCCTGGACAAAAGGCTTCTCCATACACCAGACCTGAAAGGCAACTGCAGAGCGCGTCGGCCACGCGCTCCCATAGATCCAACCTGCGCTTTGCGCCTCAGACAACCCTGTCCCCTGTAACCTCAGTCATCTCCGCACTCTGTACTCCACTGCCTGCCCATATGGGGACACCACGGCCATCGCACCCCTGTGCTTTGTGATGCTGGACCAGCAGGATTTCTCTGCTCCTTCCCATCCTTCCCAGCTCAGTAACCACCTCAAGCGAAAGAGCTGCAAAGCAGAAAAAGGCTAATTGCTTCCTATCCTTCCTATGCCTGGTTGTAAACTGCTTGTACTTTGATAGATGGTGCCAGCGAACGCTGCTGCTGGGGTTGCTGCTCCATAATACAACACCAGAGCGCAGACACCCGGATTGCAGGCAGACGTTTAACAGCCTTTTATCACCAGAATAACACGTTTCCCACCAGGCACAGCAGCCCAGCGCTCCCACATCCACCCCCAGCACTCCCAACCCGCGTTACCATAGCTCCAGCATGGAGAGGTGCCAGCAGAACTTCCCTCCGGCTCTAGACTGGGAATCTTCATACACTGCTGCCCCTGTGCTGAAAGCCTGGCTTCACTTCACATCTAAACTAGCTCCGGAATCTCAAGCAGCAAGCCTAGAACAAGGAGGCTGCATGAGAAGGGGGAAAGGTGCTGAATCCAAATGTCCCTGGCGCTGGGTCTTTGCCTCTTCTCAACACAAAGTCCCTGCGAGAGAGCTGGGCCCGTGTCCCAACCACTCAGCCCAAGGCTGCTCTCTGCATGCAAAAGCGCTGCAGTCTGCAGCTGTTTTCTGTTCCTGGCTCCTGGAGTGCCTCGACTCTGGGTGATGGGGAAGGAAATGGGGCAGTGGCTCCCACAGGCAGGGAGCAGCTCCCACTGCGTGTCCTACAACAGCCGGGTAGGAAAAGCCGCTCCAGTGCAGCTGCATCCATTACACAAACCACAGACCCATCAGCACCAAAGCCCTGTTTCCCAAGCAGGACCTTTCTTTGCTCTGCAGGTATCGGTTACTCATTGTGGCAGCAAGTTTCCCTTTGTACCTGTGGCAAAGACAGCTCTAAGGTCCCTTCCAACCGAAAACAGGCTGGAACTCTGCAACTTGAAAGCTCTCCCTGCAAAACATGACTCCAGAAGAGGTGTGACCAACCAGAGGCCCTTGATCTCATTCCAGACATTCCTGCTCCATGACTGTCACACATGGAGCAGCGATAGTGAAACCAGTGACTCAGCAGTGACACCTCAGATCTGTTCCAGTGCAAAGCCTGCAAATGCTTCCAAACCCCCCCAAAATACCTTCAAACCTGTGCAGTGCCCATCACACTTCAAGTTACACAAGCCAGTTAGTAAAGGAACCCCAAATCTTAACACTCTGCTCCAATTAGGGCAACAAGAAGTGACTTACACGTAACCTACACATGGGGAGCTCTGCAATAGTGCCACCAACACAGCAATCCACCATTGCTTTACCACCGAAAACTCCATCTGTCCACCGAAGTGCTCTCAGGCATCCCAGAAACCAGCTCCCAAAGTACAAGCATCAAGCCCCTTCTCCTAAGCCTATGGTGCCAGGAAAGAAAGCTGGTGCTGGAAAAGAGACCTCTAACAATCAGCACGTACATTAAAATCACTTTATTACTACAACAGTCTTACAGTCAGTAAAGACAACCAACCTGTAAATACCTTCTTCTGAAAAAGGAAGTGCATAGGTAGGTTGAAGACAAGCAGCTAGGTAACTACGTTTGTCCTAGTAGCTTGTAAGTAGGAAGATGTTTTCATTACTGTCATTCAAATGTTTCCATCCCATCTTGCTTGGGCTGCACTTAGAGGCTGGAATCTCTATAATTCAGCTGCATTGGTCTCAAACAGCTCTAGAGAAACCCATTTATAGGCATTTCTCCCCCCTGGTTTCCAGTAAAAAGCTACACAACGCATCCAGGAACAACCATTCACCACCTCTTACATTTGGATTCCCCATTCCAACAACCAGGACAAAGTCCGGCCTGAGTTTTCTGCACTGTGAAGACACATTCCTCTCCTCACTTACACAGAAGCAAAGCAAGAGCAAGTCCTCCAACACTGCAGGAATTCCAGAGCATCACACCGAAGATAGGATTTGGGCCCCACAGGTGCCAGAGGCAGTTCTTTTACCTGCGCGTAGGCAGGAGGATGGAGGCTGAGCAACCATGGGTGTCTTCAGATCCTGCTCTTTTAAACTTTATGAAACCAATAGGTGGTAAAAGAAACAAACCCAAAATGAAACTAAAAGCGCCTTCAGCTGAATGTGCAGCTCAGGGAACGTTGGCCCCATTTGGCCTAAAACCCACACAGCAAATACCTGCTTTATGAAGCCGTATTTAGACAGAACCAACTTTTAACTCCACAGCTTTGGGGGGAGATGCTGACCAGGAGGGCATCACGCTGAAGGTTCACTGTGGGCTTCTGCCCGGCAGGTGGCACTGTCAACACAGGGATTCCATCCCTAAAGCACAGCATCCTGTGAGCCCAAAGATCATCAAAGTCAGATCTTGACGTAGGATTAAACCAAGTTTGTCCATATGAAAGTACAGAGGGAACATCTGCAGCTGAATACAGTCTTTAACCACTCAAAAGAAGACAAAAAAGTAATTAATAGCAGCCTTCTTGAGTGTGATGGGATGAAATACATCCAACAAGGAGGGTGCGTGAAGACATCGCATCAGCGTAAGGGCACACTGGGGGTACCTGTTATGACAAAGGATCTACCAGAAGGGAAGAGGAACTCACAGCACATGGATAAACCCCAAAGCCTGGAAACTGTAACAAAAACACAGAAACCAAATGAAAATGTACTAAAATTTAATCATTCATAAAAGCTGTAATTTAATCTGTGACAGTAAAACACAAGAAGCAATATTAGAGTTGGTTTAGTATATTATATATTTTTTGCTTTTAAAGCCATAGAAATCAGTTATCCCAGGGTTTTCTTTTTTTTTTCCTATAAAAGACCCATTTTTCCAAAGCATTATGCACAAACGTTTTTAATTAGAATATAATGGCAGAATGAAAATAATGGTATTCCAGAAACTTTTAAATATAAAATGAAGTCAATGACTCAAAAAGTTATTTGTTGCAGTGAGTGCAAAGGGAAATTTCAGGGAATAAAGATCTATAGTTACAGATATAAAATATAATGGTGGGACATTTTTAGTGCTTGATGGGGAGAAATGATGAGAAAATGGTCAATATGAAGTTTTAATTATAGAAGCAATATCTACCATTTGAAATGCATCCATGCTCCTTTGGATAATCAGACACTAGAGTCAATGATATTTATGTTCACTTCTGTTAACTGCTATTGCAAAGGAGGAGTACTATTGTCTTAAATTTCCAAGAGATATATGCAGAGCAATTTCTTTTCCCAAGGGACTGTGTGCAAACCAGGTTAAGATCTCAATTCTTCTCATAGGATAGAAAAAACAGGAGAAGCTTCTTCAGATATGTGATTCATTTCCATAAGGTTTTGAAGTCGGGAATGCTGGCACTTTCCATGTAGGCAACAGTTCTTCATTCCTGCAATCTAGAGAAAGCAAAAAACTAACATGAAACATAGATGGAGGAGGGATGTTTCTCAACCTATGGATGAGATGAATGAGCTCAAATAAAGGCCTGAAGCCTTTATCCAACCTAGTAAAACCACGCAGCATTTCAGCAGGAAGAGCTTATCTTCTCCCCCCCCCCCCGTGTTGGGGCTTGCTCCTGCCACCTTCTGAGTTCACAAGTACAGAAAGAAAAGACTTCGGAAACCATCAACTCTCAAAACGAAGCTCTTGTTTTATCACAGCTGCAGCAGAGCGGTGTCAGCCCCCACCCTGGCTTTCTGCTGTGATAATGGAAGTGCCCTCCCCATCCATCAGGCAGCCTTCAAGTGCAGTTTGAATTCAGCAAAGGATGCACAATTGGTGGGAGAGGGTTTTCATCTTTTATATGTAGGAGATGCTCTTAACATCTAATGAGTTGGAGACCTCTGCAAGCCCTGCTCCACCTGTAACAAGCTGGCAATGAATTGGGAAGAGATTTACAAAGGATGAAGGAGACCCTGAAATAGTCTGACCATCTAGAGCAGATCACCAAAGAATCCCAGACTGGTCTGTGTTGGAAGGGACCTTAAAGCTCACCCAATTCCAACCCCCTGCCATGGGCAGGGACACCTTCCACTAGAGCAGGCTGCTCAAGCTCCATCCAGCCTGGCCTTGAACACTAAATTCAGATCTATCACCCATGGAACAGGAAAAGCCTCTTAAGATCTGCTCTTCAATTTCTTTTCCTAAAGCTATTGTTTCCCCACAATCTAAGCTATTATTTTCTGGCATTCAAAGCTCAGGGTAAGAGACTTCTCAATCAATAAAGCACAAGTCATTAGAAGCCAAGTTAACTGCTCAGCTCCACTTACCCTACTCAGTCACGGCTAGGTTACAGCACAAACTTCAGATCTAACACACTAACAGCTCATGGCGTAGCCTAGGCACTATTCCTCCCTAAAACCTGAAGCTACAGAAATGCTGTTCTCTTTAAGGAGCGCAACAGAACGGCAGCTGTAAGGACACCAAGTACCCTGCCAAGATACACAGGAAGATTATTTATAGCCATGTCCAACCTTGGGATGGGTTTTTGGTTTCATTTTGGGCTGGAGTTTTTTGGGTGGGCAGCTTTTTAATTCTGTGCATTGAAATCCATGTCCCACCCTTTCAACCTGCAGTTGTCAGCAGAGGGAAGGGAGAGGAGTGAGTCCTCTCTCTGTTGGGATCAGCTCCTCGTCTGATTGCCCGAGCTCTAGGTAGAACTCGGACAGCTCTTACCTGGCTCAGAGCTGCTGCATGATGGGAGTCTAGAGCAGCAGACATGATTTCTTTTTAGGCTTCTTCTTTTCCACTGGTGTTTTCCTATTTATCTGTCTGACCAGGTCATAAAAGATCTGAAAATGAAAAACACAAACTGAAAAATCAAAGTGATAAAATACGATGCAAGTGTCCAAACCTGGAAGCTGATACCCCTTCCTGGTGGCTGCAGCCGGAGAAATTCCATTAAACTGCTTGCATTTCCTAAACCATGGTTTTCCATGCTTTTTATGGAACAGGAGAGCACAGAGCTCACATCAGTGTGCAGAATACAAGGGAGCTGTAAACTCACATCCTGCAGCACACAGCTTTCTCCTTCAGGCTGCGCATGACCAAACGCTTCAGAATAGGACAGCAGTGAAACAGCAACAAAACCCTTGCTTTGGAAAAGTGGGAAAAAACTGGGGAAGGACAAAATGTCTTTTAAAAGACAGAAGTAACGTCCTCAAGGATCATCGTCTCTGCAGAGTGCTGCTAGGCCAGCAGCATGTTCTCTTTGTAGGGAGAGGCATCCCTCTTCCTTGGCTTCCACCTTCAAAAATGGTCTTCATTCACCCGCTGCATAGGATGCACTGTTCATTTTCCGCTTTGCCAAACACATTGGAGCTGTAACCATCCCACTTCTTTGCCTGCTCTTTAGAGTTCATTGCTAAAATTACCAAGGAGAAGCAAAACATCTGCTCTGAGCTCTGACGTTTCCAGAAGGGGATGCTTACAAGGACCTCTTTCAGCTGCAGGGACGAGTTTCTTGTGAACACTTCTGCTGTGAGTTGTTTTCCCAGCAATACTCAACCCATTTATAGCAAAATGAGCTTTGCAAAAACACTTGGGGCCAGGTCATGGTATTGAGGAGAAACATTCAAACCTTCCGAAGGCTCCACCCTTGTCCTTGTTTACTTCTTTCCTTCCTGGAGTGGCTGACAGCTCACAAATACTTGTTGATTCCAAGGAAATTCAGAAGACAAAGAAACAGTTTAGAAGGAATGGCAACAACTGAAATTGAAGGTTTTCTGACACACTTTAACTGGTGCAGAGTTTAAGAGTTTCAAAGGAAATGAACACGATGGTGGCTTTAATCAAGCTCTTACGTAAAATACAGCTCCTTTCCTAAGCTTATTGCTGCTGCTTTCTACTATCAGCAAAACCAGCAGTCTGTACTCTCCAATGGACATAGTAAAGATGAGATACAAAGAGAGAGCTTCTGGAGAAGAAACCAATTAATAAGTGGCAGCATCTCTGCTGGTTTAAACCAGCTTTCAGTATTTAAGCCTTTATAAACAAGAGCCAAGACGATTTGAATCTGATTACGATGTGCAGGAAGAGTCACTACCTGGAGGCACCAACCATCTATGCTCTGGCAGATGAGACCCCTTGAATGTTTTGAGGTAGAACCCTCTCAGCTTCCCCGGGCTAAAGCAGGGGAAAAGTCCCTCTGAAAACATAAGTTAGATCATTTAAGTGCTAGCAGTAGGAGTGCAGAGCTCTGTAACAAGGTTTCAGGAATGCCACTGTCCCTAAGAAGAGTCAGTGTAGCACAAGAGCATCACACACGTCACCAGAAAGACATCTGAAGCGCTGCTACTGAGATCAACTCAGTAGTAAAAGCTTATCTGGATGAAAGTCTTGCTTCACTTCCAGCAAATGCACGCAGAAATCTCCCTTTCGCCTAGATTTGAACAAAGATAGAAGTCCAAAAGTAGGGAAATAATGGAAAACACTTCCCCAGTCCAGGAACCAGCAGAACAAATGAATAACCAGCAGAGTTTGTTGCTTGATTCATGGTGTTTCTTCTCTTTGATTTCCTCAGCTTTTATGCTTGTCATAACAATATAAATTGGTACAAAACCAAAAAATTAAGATTACAATAAAACCAGAAACCAATCTTCCAGATAATAGTTCCCTTCTTTCTGATCCAAGCCTCACTGGAGACAGAGAAACGACAGGGAAACAGACATAGGATTCACGCGTTAAGGATGGCTGTTAGCTACAGGCATGCATTGCCTCAGGACAGCTCCGTGTTCTGTCTCCTGGAGATCCTCCCTCTCCCACACAGCTCTCAGGAGCTTTAAGGCACTTTTGGCTAATGGGAGGTCAGCCTCTGCCCCAGACTGTGGAAATACAAATAAATCAGTTTGCTCTACTCCACGGTGATGTGTTTGGGGACTGAGCCGCTAGTTTCTTCATTAACACTCAGTTTTACTACAGCTCAGACACAGAAATCCCTCCTGGCAGGAGTCTAGCTCAGCGAGCTATATTTACCAGGTTAGATTAGTGCACACCAGAGCAAGGCTAATCCCAACCACAGAGGCTGCAATTCATGCAGCCTGGAGCTCCCTTCCCGTTCAACCAGGCAGATACAGAGCTGCGCAAGTCCCACCGGCTGCCAAGTTAACGCTGGGTCCAGTCCAAGATCCTACTGCTCCTGCTTATCACAGCCTCCTCAACGATCCCAGTTATCTCCTGGCACCAAACCTGCTATGCTCAGTGGGGTCACCTTAGCTTTTGTGGCTGGAAACCTGGCCTCTGTCACAATCAGATAATTCAGAGCAGAGCATAAAAACTTGGTGCTTGATGTCAAGCAGAGCTCCCTTAGCAGAGCTGAGCTACCCCAGGCAGCAGCAGAAGGCAAACCAACTGCAAAGGTGTTTCTCATTTAGACACAGGGAAATGCTTAGACAGGTAGATGTTTGCACACCCTCTCAGTACGTTAGTGGCATGCCACAGGAGGTCTCTGATGGGATGTCTGCCTGAGCAGCCAGACGTAGCAGGAATGTGAAAAGCAAATACTTCAAAAACAACAGCCTACACCACGCAACATGACAAGTACAATAGGGCAAAACCCATGTTCTGAATAGCAGCAGCGGTTATCTTGAAGAAGTATACTTTTCAGATAAAGTTTATCTAAGATAAGAGTCATCCAGGTAACTGGGCTTGCACAGGACCCTCTGCTATTCATGTCCTCTGATGCGGGCCATAGAAAGCACTTACCTGGAGAAGTCACCCACCCTTTACAGAGAAAAAGGAGCAGATCTCCTTAGAACAAACAGAAAGCAGTAGCTAAATACACTGCATCACAAGCCTTACTTAAGCTGAGACTTCAGAACCATCCTGAATCTTCCCAATTAAGAAATGTATGAAGGATCACAAGCTGATTTAATGCAGTGTTCATGCTGAAGTAGGAAAGACAAAGGAACAGCTGATAGTTACCTCATTAACGTTGATTTTAGACTTTGCAGATGATTCTAGAAAGGCACAGTTACACCACTGTCTTGCTAAGTTCTGACCCTGTTCTTTGCCAACTACACGCTCTTCCTCCAGGTCACATTTATTGCCAACCAGAATCATTGGAACCTGGAGAGGAGACAAGCAAGAACAAGAGATACTTCAGCAATTTAATGTACAACATTGTGGTTTACAAAAGCATGCGAGGAGGGTAATATAGACCGAATGAATGCCAATACAAATGAGAAGTTCAGGAGAGCTGACAGACTGGAGTGGAATTTAGATGTCTGCTGGGAAAAGGTTGAACTAAGTCCATACTATTGACACCCTGGTTAGCTAAGAATTAAACACATAGGGGACACTATAAAACCCAACAGCCATATTTCAGCGTAATCTTCAACCAGTAAAGTTTCATTTTCAGGTCTCTACATCCAACACCAGACTAGTAAAAAACAACATAATACTGACATGTAGAAAGGTTGGACTTCATGATCTTAAAAGTCTTTTCCAAACTGTTTGATTCTATGGTTCTATGACTTTCATGTGACAGGACACTAAACCGCCTGCCAACTTAGCCCATTTCAGTCAACAGCACATACAGCACGTGCTCGAAGACGTACACTGGATGTTTCAGCCCTTTGACTTGTTTTGTCAACCTGTTGTCAAACCACACAATAAATGGAAAGATCTTTGAAAAGCTCTGCCCTGGACAGCGAATGAAAAGGAATATTCTTGTGCAGCCAAGAAACCCCATAGCCCTGTGCACAAGAACACCTGCTCTTCTCACTTCCTATGCCTGAGAACTGGGGGCTACATACGGATTTTGGAGCTTGCTTTGACGACCTGCATCTCACAGATCTCAGGTGATGATACAGGCAGAGCAAAGGTGGATTTTGAACATGCGACCACAGACGATGAGCAGGACGCACTGCGGTGCTCTGTGTGCACACAACAGCATCCTGTTTCCCTTATGCTACGTAGAAGTAGAAAAAACTAAAGAGCTGCTGATAATGGGTGTGCACCCCGCTCCATTTCCTGAAGCATTTAATTCTTTGAACAGAAAATGAGTACTTTCCAGCTGGAAAATAAATCATCATCCACTTCCTCTGGCAATTTACAACATGCTGTATGTTTTTAATCAACTTCAATGGTCATATCTGTAGTCTCTTTCAGAAGCAACTACACTCCAGATCCATTTTTGCATTTAAAACTCACAGCCATACTGATTAGAAAATGACCACTTTTATTTTGGGGAAAATAAGGTTTATTTATTACATCAGAAACCTGAAGTCACACTACAGACGAGGCACAGCCAAAAGCAGCTTATTTCACATCAGAAAACAACGGGATATTTATAACTTAATCCCATTCTTTACAGTTGTCGAGAAAGTTAAGAGAAATTCTCTGATACCACAACATAAAAATGTTAACATTATTTTTACAAGCTAACATGTGAAATAATAGAGAAAAAAAGTGATATTTAGATGGTTAAGCAGGACAGGTTTGAAAGACGTGAACTACTGCACGGCTATTTCAAAAGGTAGTAATTGTTTATTAGAGAGCCAAAACCAGAGTTTGAGGAACAACTAGCTTTTGATCCTTTACCATTTCATGCAGAAGACTGGAATTTAAACTCTGTTAAATGTACATAATATAATGGCTTAAGTACTAAGGTTTTAAGCGACACATTCTGAAACTACAGGAAAGAGCATGTTTGCCTAACTCAGCAGAACACAGCTGAAACGTTCAAAAGGTTCTCAGGCTTGGATTCAACAAGCAACATCCCCCCTAACACAAACCAGAAATGCCTTTTAATAATTAGATCAAATCACTGCAGTAAAAACGAAAGCAAGTCCCTGCTGCCCGATGAACTTGACCAGCTTACAACGCAAATTCCCCTTCGGCGAGCACAGCTGAGCCAAGCGCTGGGCTCTGATCGGAGGCTAATAAAGGACTCGTGTTACCAGGGATTTATGCAAGCATAATCCCTACCTAAATGGAAATCAGTTTTGCATAAATAGAGGTTCAGCTTGTTAAACGAAGGAGGGAACCAAAGCCATTCAAAACAAGGTAATCAGGATACAGGACAAAGAAGATCCAAGGCAAAGCAGCAGCGTGGGGAGGGTGCCTCAGCCCCAGAGGAGCGGAGCTGCGGGCTGGGCTCATCCCACCCTGGTGTTCTCAGCTCATTGCTCAAACTGCATTTTCCTGAATGCCTATTTAAATACAATACACATGGCTTAGTGAGGATTTGGCCTAAATTCATGTCCCTGCCCTGTCTGCCCATTTTACAGTGCAGGAGGGCTGCACAGAGGCAAGGGCTGTGAGTGAGAGGATCATGCGGCTTCCACAACCCCGCTGGCAAGCACCAACACAACCCAAAGCAATCAACGTCAAAGGCAGCAGCTACCTTTAAGCTCTCAGGGTAAAAACCCAAACAATCTTTTCCACAATCCTCAGGGCAAACCTTTGAATACGTTACCAATTGGTAGGCAAAAATAATTTCAGCTTCTTTTGGAGGAAGCATAGAGTTCCCACACATCTCCACCAGCCACAGGGCTCCCTCCAGCCTCACTACATCACACACTTAGAAATTAAAAGCCTGCCAAAGAGTCCCAGTTACAGGAGCTGAGGCCCAAACTGGAAATACAGTCTACAATGGTTTTCTTCTGCCAAACAGGACTGAATGCAAACTATCTTAATGTCACTTTTCCTTACTTAGAAGCTGCCCAGAGAAGCTGTGGCTGCCCCATCCCTGGCAGTGATCAAGGCCAGGCTGGATGGGGCTTGGAGCAAGCTGCTCTAGTGGGAGGTGTCCCTGCCCGTGGCACGGGGTTGGAGCTGGATGAGCTTTAAGGTCCCTTCCAACCCAAACCAGGCTGGGACTCCATGAAAATTACAGCCTTGCATCACTAGCTAAGACTCTTTCAGAGTCTCTTAATGACATAATTATTCATCCTTTGGGTTACGGATCTTGTCAAGAAGCAGAAGGAACAAAGAAAACTGTTGAGTTCAAAAGCCTTGGACAGTGAGGGCGGTCTGCAGAGTGCCAGCATCATTCACAGGGACATACAGGTCCATAGTGCAAAGCTGAACCCTCCCTACTCACGCATGCCAGTCATGGGAGCAACAGACCACAGCCACTAACCCTTCAGCATCCTCCTTTCCTTCAGAAAGGGAACAGCATATTTTCACAAAATAATCCAAAATCCCGTAAAAGCAGAGTTTGGTCAACAGCTGAGAAGTTGCTCTCCATCAACCCCCACCATTCCCAAAGACTCTTAGACTTCCAGAAAGTCCAGGAATGAGAAAATCTGGGTTCGTTATACCCTTTAGCAGGTGTTGGACCTCAAATAACAACACTGAGAATAACCAACACCACTAAGAAAACTTACTTCAGTACAAAACTTTGCAGCACAGCAAAGAATATTCTGGGGAGGAAATCCTGCTCACAAATCCCTGCATGTTCACTTACAAACACACTTAAACCATGTGCAGAAGAAAACCCATTCTACTTACATCTTCAGTGTCCTTAACCCGTAAAATCTGCTCCCGCAGGTCCTGTAAGTCGTTAAATGTGGACTGTGCTGTTATAGAATATACTAGTGCAAACCCTTGGCCATTCTTCATATAGAGATCCCTCATTGCTGTGAATTGCTCCTGTAATGAAACAGTTTGAAGAGCAATCAGCTACTGAATGCAGATAATGAACATTTACAAAGGAATACTTTCATGGTAATGGAGACAAGAATATAGTACTGTACAGTATGCATTTCCATTTTGCCCCTTACAGAAATCCACCAAAGCACGCGCATTTAATAAAAGCATTAACACATCTCTTTCCCTTTGGTTTTTTCCTTCCCAACAGAGATAAAAGCTCCTTGAAAAAATGGGAAAAAGACCAAAAGCAGCAATAAAACTACATCCCTACAGACTGCTGTATGCCCCAAGCCATAACACAAGGTGTCGAGATTTGGCTGACGTGTTTTGTAGTGCTCTTCCATTTATTTTTTGCTACGTGTTAAGCACAAGTCTGCCATCAAACCAACTTCCCCAGGCAACAGACATGCAGTAGAAATTCAATTTTTGCTCTACCACGATATTGGAACAGGCCTCGGTGTCACAGCCTCAGTAGTTAATTGTGAGCACAACAGGGTGGGAAGGCACTGCCTGCTCACCTCTGAACATACACAACTATATGCTACTCATCTCTAGTATGAAAATGGCTTAAAGGTTCAACGCAATGAAATGCGAGAGCAGGCTGGAAAATCTGTACCAGATGAGAGCTGCCTTTGTCCAAGCTTGTCAAAGGAAGCTTTACCAGAACCATGTAACAATGATTTCTGCTTCCATGCCTTTGCATTGCTGTTGGTAATTTTCAAAGCTTTCTGAATAAAAACTTTCAGGAAGCATGTCCTCCCCTGTGATGTGCACTCAACCATTACAGGGCTGTTTGTTTAGCAGCAGGATTTTGCACGGTGATAACATTGGTATGGCAAAAGGAGCTGCAGCACAGCCCCGGCTGCAGGCTGGGAGGACACTGGCCTCCTTAAGCAGCATAAAACAAGAACAGGGAGATGCCACCACAGTAAGGAGTATTCTGAAATCCTCCCCATGGAGGCTGAGGAGGCAATCCCTATGCATTGCCTAGAAGTGGCTTCAATGGGTCTCGGTATTCTGGCCACTTGCAAAATTAACATGTAAAATGATTCTGTATCAGTATGTTGATAGTGAGATGATGGGGGATGGCAGTGAAGAGGTGAGGGGCAGGGGAACCAGCAGCCCTTATGTCCGAGCACTAGGGCACCAGCTGGGGAACGGGTTCACTGTGCTGCTGGCAGGGCTGCAGACAACTCTCACCACACTGGGGTCTGAGTTATTTAACAGAATCATTCAATTTAAATTACTACATAGAATCCCAGACTGGTTTGGGTTGGAAGGGACCCTAAAGCTCATCCAGTTCCAACCCCCTGCCACGAGCAGGGACACCTTCCATTAGAGCAGCTTGCTCCAAGCCCTGAACAACCTGGCCTTGAACCCTCCATACCAATTAGAAAAAGGAATTGTACTTACTGTCCCTGCTGTATCGAGGATTTCAAGCATACACTGTTGACAGTCTACTTCCACTTGCTGGGGAAAAAAGGGAAGAGACAGTTAAAACTGAAACGGGACAGGCAAGAGGAATTTCAGCTTTATTTACACTTGTACCACAAAGCCAGCCCCCTGCGCTTCCCCTAAGTGCTAAGAGAGGAGCTGCTATTAGAGGATTAGCCATACCCCAAGCCAAGCATTTGGGTCAGCTCACTTATGCTCCAGGACTCTGGTGATTATAAAGGCTTAGATGAGCCACTCATGGTAAACATCTCAACTTAAGTGAGGTCACAAACATCTCAAATCAATCCACCCTAAAACTCGAAGGACCTTAAACTTCCAGTTTTCTTTGCTGCTGGGATGAAGGGAGTAAGGAAGAAAAGACAAAGCAAAAAGTTTAGTGATCCTCATTGTTTGGCTTAGTAAATCTTCCACTCACTGAGCAATGACTCAGACCCAACGAGGTTAATTCCAGGGAAATCAGATAAATTTAACAGCTGAACTCAGACCACAATTTACATTTAATTATCACAGGCACAAATGTCACCAGTTTTTCTTTTATGTTTTGGTACCTTTAATTATGGTAACACTAATGCTAATGTGTAAAACAATGGGTTACTTGACATCAGTGTAGTGAAGAAAGCAGCTCTGTTGATAGAACTGCGTAACGTGACAGTGTCAGGGATGCTGACAAGGACTTCTGCTCAGCAATTACAAGCCTGCATCTGAAACAGCCATAAAGAATTTTATATGGCTCCAAAGCAAGCAGAATGCATTTGAACTAAATGGCAAAGCAGCCATGGTGTATCCATCTTCTATAGCAACTTCTACAGATAGCAAATATTGGTATCTTTATGTTTTGAAGTAATAATTCTATGTCAAATCACAGCGAACAGATCTGAGTAGCAGTCTGCCCCTTGTTTGGTTGAGCTGTTCCTATCCCCAGGCATCAACCAGCATTGGCAGGAGATGGGCAGTACACTTGTTTGCCAGCCACTACAGCTCACATCCCAGTACAAATGAAGACACAGGCAAAGAGTGGAGAGTTGCAGCCTCCAACTGCCTCAACTTGAGCCATCAAAGATTTAAAGTGAAAGCTCTTGGTCGCATGCAGTGACAGAGGTTTAATCCTCCTGATAAATAGAACTAAGTTAGGGAGCAGTCCAATGAACAGCAAAATTTGTCATTCCCAGTAATTCAGCTTTATAGTAGCTGATGCCATTTGTCTGACTGCACTCAGACCTTAAGCTAGTGAAGTACTCCATAAAGCCAAAGGAAACTATCTGCATGAAACCATTTCCAAGGCTTTTCTACACATCACTTTCCTGCTGCAATGTTGCGCAGCCGTAAGATGTTCTCAGAAAATAGCCTTCCTCATTCCAATACGCTTTTGTTGCATTATTAAAAAGGAGCAAGTTCTGTCGGAGTTGAAAGAAATACAAATGCTGTTATTTTACCTTTCTGTATGAATCTTCTATTGTTGGATCATATTTTTCAACAAATATTCCCTGAACAAACTGTACAGTCTGGGAAGAAAAGAAAGAAGAAAAGAATTAAGTGAACTGAGCACGATCAGAAACATTGACCGAGAAGCACTTTAGGAGAAAGTAACCTCACAAAAACTACTCAACGCTGTGAAAATGCAATAGTGAGAAGGAGAGAAAAAGACCTAAGTTTTCATTTCTTTCGTATAAGATTCGTATACTTCCTGTTTCAAGAACTACTTTATTCAAGCACATTTTCAAAGTGTTTTCTGTAAAATAAGCTGGTTGCTTGCTTGCTTGTTCATAAAAGATGATACCCTCAACAATGCCTTTTTTTAGTGCCTGTGACTTCAGAAGAACAAAAATCACCAAATTTGGAAGGTCTGAAATTCAAGGACAGGCAATCTGTACACTGTGGAAAATCCACATTTCAATGCAAATCACAGTAGAGTTCTGTGGAGCTACTCTGGATTACATGCCCAGAGCACAGACATATTTCAGAGCAGCAAGTTAAACCTGGAGTGTCTCCAGATATTCAATTTGTATTAACCCATTAAAGGAGGGGACATCATTCGTTTCAAAGAGGAAGTCTTTCTTCCTCTTTGTAATTATTCAAAGCCAATTTACTCTAAACACTTCCCATCAAGTTGTCATTTGGACATGGCCCATCTCTGGATGTCCAAGCTCTGTACGTGACCTGCTTTGGCTCCCGTCACTCTGCAGCTTTACTTATCCTCTGCAAGGCAAAGCTTTTTGTTCCTTCTCACCCCATGTCTCCACCCCCTTACCTACAATAATCTACAATAAGGTAGCAATACAGCACGCAGGTGTCCCAGGTGTAGTTGATGGCTGTAAAACAAGGTGGTGGTGGTTTGTAAACCTAAGTGCTAAGATCCCAGCACTTAATTCTGTCTCTTTAAAACCACAAATAAGGGGTTTAATACAAATCCTGCAAAGTCACTACCTGTCTGAGCTGTGTTTTGTTTGGATAGAAGGCTGAGATTTTTCTGCAAGAGGGTTCACATTCGTCACCCAAGTGCTTGCAAGCATTCAGAGGGGCATACGCCAGATACATGCAGAACATCTCGCTGTGCGCTGGCAACTAAGCAGTTCCACATGGTTTGCTTTCTTTTAACATGAGAAGAAAAGATTTCTAGTACTACCTCGTTTAAAAATCATCTTCTATCACTAAATAAACCTATCTTACACTCTAATGATCAAAGCCTTTGCTTCTCCAATATTTACTTGTCACACTGCACGGCTGTCCCAGGCTGCCCTTTAGATAACAAATCTCAGCAAAATCATTACAAGATGCCACTATTAACTGTATGTAAGACACCTGGATACTCTTGGCAATACCGTTTACCCACTGACACTCCAGAAGATATTTACCCTTATTAGAAACCAGGAGAAAATTACCATACAGGAAACAAATTGCAAAATAACTGTGCCGTAATACCTGTGAAGGCTTTTCTGCTATCCTGCCATCATTGCCCAAAGGCACAATCAGCATCTTATTGGCACAGAAGAGTTAAAGCAGTAAGAAGGATTTGCAGTGAAACAACACCATATTGTAATCTACGCTCTCAATGAAAACACAGAGCTGAACACCAGCCTCTTTGTTAGACAGTTTAGCTTCTACAGCTTGAAGAAAGGCATTTTAAAGTGACCTCTCTATGATTTTAAATCCCACCTTGCAACCTCTCCTTGCTAATGCTTTTAAATAAGCAGGCAGTCACCTTGAAAGCTAAATATTACTCACTCTTGGCTACTAATTGGCACTTACCATGTGCTGTTATAAACATAATGGATCCATGCTGCATATGAATTACAATATATGCTTACTTAGCACCTAGGTTGTCAAGAAGAATTTAACTTTTGTTTACCAGACTAAGTATTTGCACTTCAGCTATTGAAAAGGCCAGTGATGGATGCTGACTCAGACTGCACATCACAAGTAATGAAATTCAAGCATGTCAGATGCTGAGTAATTTTTATGTACAGCATAAGTGCCTTATTTTACCTAGTGAGTAAACATCACATAACAAAAGCACGATAATCAAGCAGATGCTGGTTCAAAAAGCAATACAGATTGCTTAGAAGAACAATTTTACACCTACATCTTGTAAAGATTAGGAAGGGGTCTCTGAGAGAGTACATCAAAGTTGACAGCTAACTGCATAATCTTTCCTCATGTTCATCTGGATTCTGCATTCCAATCTGGATACCAAGATTACCAGGAACTCATTTCAGCAGAACAAACAACAGTGCAAGAAGCAGTGTCTACAGCATAAAGGACTGGTTAGCTATTATCATCTGCTGTGAAAAGGAACACAGTGCAGTTCCTTGTTTTAGATAACTTTACACTTGACCAGTTCTTTGCCTTTCTTGTTGGAGTGAACTGCTTGACTGATCGGTGATAAATAGGTGACAGAAATCTCTCTTACAATGCTTTACTATCAACTCAGCTATGTAAACCTCTTAATAGAAACAACACAAGTACTTAAGGAGCGCAAAGTATCATGACTCTGTTCTTAGCCCTCTGCACTGCACACGCTGGAGGTGACTTCTTGTTTTCAGTCCAGGCTGCTCACTCAGGTTCTACCCAGGATGGCAAACACACAGCTTTCAAGGTATGCAAGGCTACAACTACCCCTAACTCACTGCCATGCATGGCCACACTTCACTCGCCGTTTTAGTGTAGAATAGGCTTTTAATACTTAGACATAGCCATCCAGTCATTTACAGTACTATATCCATGCAGGAAGCAGAAACGAAATGCTAACTCTTGTAACAGTGATTGATTGCCTGCTGCTTCTCCAAAACCATGACACACGTTCGCAGCAGCGTAACAGCAGCTACATGGAAGGCACTACACAAATATCCCAATGAATTTAATAAAATGGGCTTATCTCCTTGCAGACAATGCTTGAAGTTTGTGTACTGGTTTCAGAACCACTTCCTAAAACTCACCAAAGCAGACTTGCCCACACCTCCTGAACCAAGGACCACTAGCTTGTACTCACGCATGGTGTGGTCTGTTCAAATAGCGACGACCTGGAAAGCAGGAAAAGAGCCAACAGTTAAAAGCTTACCCTAAATTCGTAAAGGGTACAAATTTATGACACTGTCTTCTGCAAGCAGCAACACGCTCCCCTTCTCCAAGGACTCCTGAGAGCAAAAAGCTCCTTAGTAACAGCTATGTACGTGTTTTACAAGTTTAGATGGCTGCTCTTACAGCCTAAGTATATATGAGATGCCCAAAGCTGGACCTGTTAGCCTGCTGGGGCTTGGAGAGGAAGAGGATGAATACAGCATGGCACAAACACAGCGCAGCCATACACACACGCTCCCAGCTGCCTGTCCTCTGCATTCTCAACATTTTACAGCAGAAAACAATGAGTATCAGACCAGAAAATTACATCAGAAAGATGCAAGCAGAGAGGTTTCTTTCTCCCACCCACCCCCAGTAGGAAAGGATGTAGGTCAGTACTTTCTCTCTGGAAAAGGTCAGGCCTAACACACGCCTGCCAAGGCAGAACCTCTCTGCTCGCCCAAGCAGGGACTCTGCCTTTTTATGGCAATCTCGCAACTCCCTCAACTCACTACGCAGCACCAGAAACCTTCTCATTCTCCTCGAGATTCCCTGACAAATAAGGCAAATGACAAAGCTGGTGATAAACATTTTACACTATGTTTATAGTATAAGCCAGGCCGGGCTGTCCCCATCAACCCAGCTCAAGCAAACAATGACCTCAGCAGCTAATTATCTTCCCCCAGCAAGATAGCGCTTTCTTCCCAAGTAAGGCTTCAGAAACACGAGTGCTATGAGGCTGGGCAAGCTGCATTTCTCAAAGGCATTTCAAACCAACGTTGCCACAGGATTTATGGGTTCACTGGCTCCAGTGCGAGGATTGCTTTAGAATAAATACATACTCCAGGTAGTTTGATAAGAGAAATTGTCGACTACCGTTAACAACAGCCTGTGAAGAACAGGGATTGTATTTTAGGGACAACTCCCTGACAATCTGTGCCTCAAGTTTATATAATCGTTAAATCAGGGCTGGTTTTCCCCCTGTCATTTCAATTCCCAAGGGAAAGCTGTAAAACAGAGAGTCAAGAGGAAACCCATGTGCTGCCATGCATCGGCAGCTGCTGAACCGCTACTGGAGACCCTGCCCAAACATCCTACTTTTAACTCTCACTCCTCAACCACAGCATGTTTTATGGTCTAAGTGTATAAATAGAAGTAAAAAGGTCCCCGAGCAGCTGGAGAGAGGCATACAAATCTGCAGCTCGTTCAGCACAACTTGAAGCTCATTTTTAAGTCAGAAGAACAGAAATACAGGGCTCACCTGCCTGCACTGAGGCTTTCTTCAGTCACGTAACCAAGCTGCCCTTCCCTCACCCAAGCCTTAGAGGGGGAATAAAGCCAAAGCTATCAGCAGCAGCCCATAGTTTTAAGCACCTTGGGGTGGTTTTTCTTCAACTCTTGCAGCCTACATGAGCTGCAGTTGCTTCACTTCATAGAAATTGTGAAATGAAGTCAAACTGAAAGGGATTTTCCGGAATGGCAACTTTGAACATCCAAAAGCAGAGCAAGCAATGTCTATGCACTCTAGTACACCAGCAACGTATTTGGTTAGAATTCTGGCAGCTGTAAGCTCTTCTGCTTGAAAAGTTCCCCGAGAAGTAACATTCACTTCCTTCCTTTCAAATATCATGATTTTCATGGGAAGGAGAGGGGAATTCCAATCAGCGATGATTTTCCCTTTGATGAGCCTTAGGAATTAAAAGGCAATGCATTTTTTACAAAGTATAAATCCAACTTATTGATCCCCTTCATCTTCCTACAGTTCCACAGCCCGGTCTACCTAAGAAAACCCAGAAAGCAATGAAGCTAAGGGTTAAATTTAGCTGTGAACTCTTTCACTTCTTATTTATAGTAAGAATACTTGTGGGAAAGTTTCAGCTGGGAGCTGTACAAGACCAACTTCTCATTTCTCCTCTACGGTATTTGCTGATTTCTTTTTTTCAGGTGCAACAGGAAGCCAAGATCCTGAAACTTTATTACTGAACCCTGTTACTGAGCCTTCTTACTGTAAACCCCACATGCCTTAACTATCTTGTAGCTCTTTCACGAGTATGTTAATGTTATCTGTTTATACAACACAAATAGAGGGCTCAAGAAATTACTATGCTGCATCCCAGCCAACTTTTCATTTGGCAACTGCTTATGCCCACCTAAATACAGTTAGACATAGTAGCATTCATTTCCATCCAGAGCTCTGTGTAGTGGAGTCACACGCTGTGAAGCAACGGCTACATTTCAAAACGGAATGGTATTACGAGTGTTAAGTGTTTCTTTAGAGTCAAAAATGCATGATCACTAAGGAGTGTAAAAAAACCCCAATCTTTAGGGTTGTTGTAAATGTTGTGAAACTGGTCTCGTTAGTTCCAACCCCCTGTTATGGGCAGGGATACCCTCCCCTAGAGCAGGTTGCTCCAAGCCCTGTCCAACCTGGTCCGAGGGATAAGGCAGCCACAGCTTCTCTGCCAGAGCCTCCCCACCCTCACAGTAAAGAACTTCTTCGAATATCTCATCTAAATCTACCCTATTTCAGCTTAAAGCCAGGATTAATCTCTCCATTTCCCTATTCTTTAACAGCAGCGTCGCTTTGATGCTACTGTCACCAGCACTGCCTAGGAAGCAACAGAAAGAGTCAGCTGTTCATAGCATCAGCCCCAAGATGCTCAGCTCCTTCCTGAAGAAAGAAAGAAGGGTCCTACCCCGTGAACAGATGGAAAGGTGAAGAAAAGATGCAGTATATTTTGTTTAACGCACAAAAGGGAAAGGAAATGCGGGCAGGATGGCAGAAGGATGCAAGTGCAGATGAAGCTGTAACCTGAAACACAGCTCCGAGCAACCGCTCACCTGCATCTTCATCCAGGCAGCACTCTCACACTCTCCTAACAGCACAAATCGTCTTTCACCCTGCTGCAGCCGAGTGGCTGAATCAGGGGATGAAGAAGCAAAACTCTCAGGGTATTTCCCAACCAGCGGAAGCAGCCAGGCAGAGGCTGTGGGGAGGGTGGTGCGGGGAGAGCAGCGGAGGCCCTTCAGGAGATAACCCTGATGCAAACATCAGCCTCTCTTATTAGAGAAGTTTCACCAGCCCATCAAGAAGCTTGTAATTTGGGTGGTGAGGTGAGAGAAGCATAAAGAAGATAACTGAGCACAGCACTGGAAGAGAGTGGGTGCACACTGTGCTCGCTGTGAACCGCAAACACCCAAGTACAATTTGATACACCTGAAGGAGGCAGTTTGTATGTATTAAGTTTCCCCTTCTCCAAACACTGATAGAGCTATGAGCAGCAGGAGGTGCAGATATGCTGCTCAGTGCGAGGATGACAGTGGTAAGAACGCATGGGCTGATGGGTTTGTATAACTTGATGAAACTCTGGCCATAACTGATGACACAATCTCCACTAAGAAGATAACAAAAGACTTCAAAATCAGAGCAGACACTCAGCCTTAAAAACCCTGGTCTGTAATCACAGATCTGTATTTTGAACTCTAGCAGAGGACATCGGGAAAGACAGAACACAAAGCTTCAGGGTTTCTTTGCCCTACGACAGGAAATCACATTCAAGCAACCCTTCATTTTAAACAAAACCTTATACGCTCATCCATTCAAAAAGTTCCCCAACTGCCTGTGTTTTCACAGCTAGAAATTTCATTTGAAATACATTGAGAATATTAAAAACCTCCTACCTTGGCATAAAAGATCTCTCATCAGTGTTAGCAGCCTTACTGAAGGTTTTTCCAGGCTCCCTAACAAGGGACTGAAAGAAAAGGAAAAGAAGAATTAATCAGTTTTCAAATGACAGGGTATGCAAGCAGCAAATCTTCTCTTGATGCTTTCAAACCAAAACATGCCTGCTACAAAATCTGCCCTTTGCCTTATCAATGGAGCTCTACGCAATGTCTGAATTCTCAAATTGAATTGCCTTAGAAACAAGCACGCCAGCACAGTTTAACCTTGCCTCTAGGACAGGGGAAGACTGGGGGGGAAGCCAATGGTAAAACACAATTTCTACTTCATTAGGTCATTAAAATAGCTTCACAAATTGGAGATGCAGTTAAGGAAAAACATAGGAAGGAGGCACAAAGTTGAACTTCATCAGGTTAAAACATCAAGCTCACAACTGTACAGGTCACACTTCTGTTTAGTGCAGGAAGGCACTAGCTTTTGGAAGTGAGAAGTAAAACCCATCCCTGTGCTTTGCAGCTCTGCTCCATCCTCCACGCCTCCCACCAGCTCAGGCAAGGGCTGCTCCCTCTGCCACCTCGTTGGCTTGAGGCTCCATCTAGGAGCACAGGTTACTTGCCATTTTGTCTTGGTTTTTAATGAAAATTCCTAGTTTTTTATTGTTGTCTACCAGATTTAATAGCAATAAAATACAGTCTGCAGACATGGTAGGAAAAGATCGCCATCACAGGGGGAAGTCCTCTCTAATCATCTAAATAGCTTGCCTGTTCCTTGACATCAATTTTGACTGGATTTTTATGCGAAGTTGCCACTTCTGCCACAATGCCGTTATCTGATGACTGCCCTTGCAAACAGCTCACACACATTTCCAAAGACTTCTTCCCTTTCCTCTGTCCCCACTTCCACCTCAACACCATGGATTTAACCCCCAAAAATATATTGATGACCACCCTCCCTCAACTTCTGACCATTCACTGTCCAGCTAACCCGGGGGTGGGAATTTTAAAGAACAGTTCAATGAGCAACTCCTATTGAAAGTCAGCAGGATCTGGGCTCCCAGATGCCTTCTTTCGACTTTACTTGGAACTCCCTCCCCACTGCCTCTGCACCTGCAGCGCGCCGTGGGAAAGCATCACCCCTGAAACTCGGGGCAATGTGTTTGTGAAGAACAGGCTACAGAAAACAGCTCAGCAAAGATATTTAAAGCCTGACGCAGTACTAAATGAGTCAGAAAGCCACGGCTGGACTGAGAGGCAAGGGGAGGTAGAGCAGAGGGGGAGGAATCTGCTCATCTGCAGCTCCCACTCACTGTGGTGAAGCTGCTTGGGCATTTGGGACAAGGCACTGGTGCGCCACGGCAGCTGAAGCAGGGCTGGAAACACCACCGAGGGCACTGGCTGAGCTTCCATTGCACGCTGAGCATGTGTCCAATGGGTAGATTTAAATAGAGCCACATTTTAACAGATTAACAGGCTCCATCCATTCTGACAAACTGGATTTGGTTAACCCTCACCTGAAAGCTGGCTGCTACAGGATCTCCAAGCGCCTGGGAGCTTCCCATGCTCTCCAGGTTCTTTTTTCCCCTCCTGCCTTTTGCTTTTCCCACAATAAAAAGACAACTTTCTTCTGCAGTAAAGATGGGAGCTGCTAAAGTCAAATCACCTTGATCCCGTGAACTTTTTCCCCCTAATACACTCTACAGAAGACACCACTTAGAAAACACAAACCGAGAGCTGCATAACCTGGTTTGAGGTCGTACCAAGTTTGCAATGCATTTTAGGAGACGAAAACTCAGTACTTTCTACTATCAAGAATGCAGGAGAAAGCCAGCTTCATGTTTAAAGCAGCTCAGCTTCAAATCACCCCAAGTGAATGCGAAGGGGAGGAAGCATCACTTAACCACTCCCAATCGGCATCGCTGTGGTAAAACCCCATGACCGCTGCAACACTACAAATGAAGTTATTTTATGGAATCCACCATGTTTCTTTCTTATAAGAAGCATACAGCATCTGCGCTGCACCTCTGCAGCCAAGAGACATGATCTCACAGCACACCTCTGCGTGCGGGGAGGCTGCGCCACACACCCGTACCAGGCACAGTATCACTGCATACAGGAAACAGCAGCATCAGGGACTGGTGCTATCAGGGTATCTCTGAAATAAATCCAGCATCCTGTGCTGTACCTCTCCAGCCCATGCATGAGCCCTGCCATATCCTGGCCCCTGCTTGCTCCTTCAGATGCACATCACAGTGGGATGGAGAGGGACAGGCCATCCTCCCAGCCCTGCCAGCACAGACATCACACGTGCGACACTACTTGAAGAGCATCTACAGGGGCAGCTGCTGCCTTTCATTAACAGCCCAGGCTCACAGGCTTCAACTGCCTGAGTAAAGAAGGGCAGATCAAGGCTTGGAAAGCCACCGTGGTCCTTTCAAGCCCCACATGAGACATCCCGGCTTTATGTGGCTACCTGCTCTTCCCAAGAGCATTTCTGAATGCTTCCAAGGGATAAAAGAAGGAATTGTTCCCTGTTTAATGGTAGAATCAGAGAAAGTTTAAATGAAAACCAGGTAATTTCGGGTCTGGAGGGGGGGAAGTGTGGGTGCAAAGTATTTCTCTTCAGCAGCTCAGCATCCAGCGCTCCAGAGCCATGGGCACATGTCACCTTAGAGCTACAGAAATCAAAATGGTTTAGAAACAGGTAACAAAGCTGTCGGAATCCTTGTCAAATATTTTTCCAGCTACAGTAAGAAGTGAGCCTACAGCAAAGCAGAGCTCCTCCAGGCAGTTCTTGCTGCAAGCATTTGCTTGGCTCCGATCTGCACACACCAGAAAACAGGGACTTTCAGTGAAGGCGCTGACCCAGTCTCAGCTACAGGGCGGAAGAGAGATGACAACTCGGCAACACAGACCTTATTTTCACTCAAAAAGCACAATGCACAGCCCTAGTTTAAAAAAGGGCGAGAGAAAGGGAACAGAAAAGAGCGAGGCACCAAACGAGCACACACCAAACCACAAGCATCAGTTCCTAGAGACAACGTGAAAGGGCCTCTCAAGGCACAGCTTCTACAGCCACATGCGCTGTTAGCCTGACATGTATTCTCCTCTCTTGTTGTTCCCTGGAGAGATGCAATGGGATGTAGAAAGATAGGGAAAGATATCCCTGGGACAGAGGGGAGGGAAGCAAACACCACTCACCCAGCTTTAGGGAAGGAAGAAAAGAGAATAACCTCCTGAGCGCTGCCCTGCTTGTCACCCACACCTCCCTTGCTCATTTTCACATGCAGAAACCAAATCACTTAACAAATCCAAGGGGAAACGTGCTATCAGCATTTTACAGACCTGTGAGAGAAACATGCAGGTGGCTGGGGCTGGCTGGCTCTTTGCGGCCATGACTTTCCCATTCCTTGAGAGAGGCGCAGATTCCAGGGACGTTAGAGCCACGTGTCACAGTTGTTTTTACCCTGGCACTTACATCCTGAATCATGGCTACTCTAAACAAGACTGATTTTAAACTCTAAGCGTTCCTCATGCCAGTTTTGTTACGTTATGTGCACTAGGCCATGAAAAGGGGTAGGGTTTTTTGAAGTGTCTACTAAACATTGCTCGACACCCTACCAAAACCCCTTCATTACTGAGAGCCATGTTTGCAAAGCAAACTCAAATCCGGCACTTTGGCAAAGGCAAGATTTATGATGATCAAAATCACATTAAAACTGACAGATTCCCTCCACAATAAGAAAACCCAAACAGAAAGAATGATGTAGCAATGAAGGCTGGAAACACAAAACCTGGGGTTCTACCTTGGCTTCACCAAGGACCTGCACTTGCCGAGTTGTAGGCACGAAGTGCCCTGTTCTGGCACTGCCAGATGACAGCTCCACTCACTGACTGCTCACATATTTGTTATACATCATGTTCTTGGATATTAAATTACTCAATGAAGTCAAAAGCACATTAAATACTTCCCTAAAATTAATCAAAGCTGTCAACGATTATGCAATTGTTACACATGAGCTATGGAAACGTGCTGGGAGGAGGGATGGTGGATCACAAATGAAAGGGTGTTTGTCTGCAAATCACACGATTACTTAACAGACACCTCCCATGAAAAGCAGTGAGACATACACCACCATAGACTTACCCTGTAAGCTAGCAGAGAATTCACTTAAATAATAAAAACCACTTGCCAAGTCCCTTCTCCAAGGCAGTGAATGTCCCTGTCTTTAGGGCACAGAGAAAACCTCCTTAACAACCTTTCCTGACGCCATTAACATCATAAAAATCAGAGGGAAGAAAAAAAGACCAAAAAGGAGACAAGAAGCAGGGCTTCAATGTGCCTTTAAAGTAAACTCGACAAACTTCCATTCACACAATCTTCAGAGTCTGCCTCTTCTATTACTCATTATCACTGTGGTATCGGCCATCCAAGTAAATGTCTTTTTTGTATTAACATTTTATAGCAGCATACATCTCGTATATGTTATGGCAGGAATCTCACCCTCAATTTTACAATTTTAACAGTAAAAACTTTAGAATTTCCACTGAGTGCTTTCAGCAGCAAATCAACTACAACTCAAGGTAACAAGGGTGTAGCTAACTATAAGCACCATCACGTCATAGGATACATCTCTACCCAACTGCGAAGCATTACTGACTGCAGCATCCCTACAGTCCCCCCAGGTTTTTAAGCTTTTGTTCTCCATAATTCAGTGCAGGGGAAACAGTGAGTTATTATTAGGTCTTAGTCCACCTATTTTGCAACTTCAGTGTTAGAAAACAGGTATTTTGGACATTTAGAAACACATGTGCTCCTCAGGGGAGCATAAGAACACCAAAGAACTGAACCATAGAACCACAGAATGGTTAGGGTTGGAAGGGACCTTAAAGCTCATCCAGCTCCAACCCCCTGCCATGGGCAGGGACACCTTCCACTAGAGCAGCTTGCTCCAAGTCCCATCCAACTTGGCAACCTGAAGCAACTCATAAATGAATTCCAATTCCCTACAATAAAACTTGGGAATTGGATCAAGTCCTGAACCACAAGTGTGCTGAAAAGCATTTTAATAAAGTAACTATAAACTCAATTCACTGGGATTAGTGAAAAGCATCACTATTTCAATATTGTAACATTTCATATTTCTAAAAGAAAATTTTCACCAACTCTTTGTCAATTTACAAACAAGAAGGCAGCAACGTTTTAATGACATACTTTGTCCAAGTGAGAGGCAATCATGATTCTATCAATCATGGTATCTAAATACTTCTTTTTGGTTTGAAGGACTAGCTACAAACAATAAACCACAGCCAAAAGCACGTGCAAAAGGCAAGCCGGTAACAAGCCAAATGAGCAAACAGGTATCTGAGAAACCTGACACTGTTCTGAGATGTTATCTGAAGTGTTCAACCGGAAAAAGGCAAGAGAGCAGCCTGCAAATCTTGCACACATCCATTCTCCACAGCTGAAGTCCCGGCCGTGCGCTCCTCTGAACCGCGTCCAAATCGCCGGTTTCTGCACAATTTCACATCCTCTGCAGTGCATTGAGGAGGTTACTGACGCAGGGCCAAAGCCATAAAAGCCTGGGCTAAGAGTAAAGTCCTCTAGCAACAGAGTCGCCTTTTCTGCCTTCAGTGTTGTGCTGAGCTGGGGCACTGAGCAAATTAACTCCAGCACACACAACAAAGGCAGGGAAAGAACCTTCTGTGGAGACAGCGGTAATTCCACAACGGGAAAAAGTGATTTTCTGCACAAACAGATTGAGATTGATCTTCTTCAGTCTGTGATCTTTCCTGCACCCAGCCTCGTGCTCAACTTGCAATCTTAAATATCAGAATGTTAACTTCCATGGAAGCAACTGCCTACTTATTCATTTAGAATTGCTCTGCTATAGAGGCACTCCAGGCAGGGAACAAGTACTTTGGGCAGCCAAAGCTTGCCATGCTGAAACGGCTAATTTCTGTTTTGTCCTATTGGTCTGCACTTGCAGAAAGCTGCTAGGGGCCTGTGCCAGGCAAAGGCAGGGGAAAGGAAGCCAGAAGCAAAACTCAAAGCCCAACACACACCGTGTCCCTACATTAGAACAAACTGCTACATCACTCACCGTCATCGGCAGTAACTCCAACCAGACTGCAGCACTGCTGCAGATTTACTACTAATGCACACTGATCTGCAAGCAGGAGGAAGGTCACAGCATCATAGAATCGTAGAATGGTTTGGGTTGGAAGGGACCTTAAAGCTCCTCCACCTCCAACCCCTGCCATGGGCAGGGACACCTTCCACTAGAGCAGCTTGCTCCAAGCCCCTGTGTCCAACCTGGCCTTGAACACTGCCAGGGATGGGGCAGCCACAGCTTCTCTGGGCACCCCGTGCCAGCGCCTCAGCACCCTCACAGGGAAGAGCTTCTGCCTTATATCCAACCTAAATCTCCACTGCTTAAGTTTGAACCCTATGCTATAGTCCCTGATGGAGTCCCTCTCCGGCATCCTTTTAGGCCCCCTTCAGATATGGGAAGGCTGACATCCACCTGAACTGGGTGGATTTAGAGGAAAATGGACTTTTCTCAATTATATACACAAAACAGTTTAATGGGAAGTATTGCATGACCACATTATGGAAAGAGCCGATGAACCACACAGCCAACAGCTGCACAGCAGAGAGCCAGCAGAACCAAGGTCCTCCCAAGCAACACCATGCAGTCAGCCATTTCTCATCTAGAGCTCCTTGAGTAGAGCAAAGGGTTTCACACAACTCAGAGGAGCCGTCAACAGCTTTTTGTGAAGAAAAATACTTCCTTTCCCCCTTCCTCATTGGCAAAACATGTAAATGTTAAAGGGCATGAACATTAGACATAGAAGCTGTTCACAGGGCTTCCCCCATCAGTTGTCCAACAAAGCCACAACTCACCACTGATTTTTAAGACCTACAGAGTGGTTTTATCCATTTTCTTTACTGGAAAAAATGTTCTGACCTTTCTTAATACAGATTAAATACCAGACAGACTCTAGAAGGCTCAATAACAGCAAAACACCAACTCCATTAGACTTAGTAAGAATAATCTGTTGTGCTGATAGTAGCTTGGCAACGTTCTTAACTATGTTCTTCCTGGTTTATGTAATTACAGTAAATAAGTGACATAAGGTAGCCAGACTGTCACTGCAATTGCAACTTGCACTTTATTTCTGCAGTAATAGATACAATAGACACTGGTCTCAAAGCCCTGGGCACTGCTGGGGGCTGAAGCCCAGTTTGTCCTTACTTGGTCTCCAGCATCTAATCTTTGATGGAGAGATCAATGCAGCTTCGTCGTGACTAAGGTTAGAATCATAGAATACTTTGGGTTGGAAGGGACCTGCAAAGGTCATTTAGTCCAACCCCCCTGCAATGAGAAGGGACATCTTCAACTAGATCTTCTTTGAAACTCCTCAAAGACTGGAGAGGTTTAAACAGCTCTCCAAGCGTATTTCTACCCATCAACGATAAATTCTAAGCCTCTAAACACCACACTGCCTGTTAGCATGGATCACTGCCCAGCTTTTCAGGAGCCTGGGCTAACTTACAAGTGCCAGAAAACACTAAGATTCTTTAAATCTTACTGGCAAAACTGCCACAAACAGTTTGTGTGCATACATTGCACTTGACCATGTAGACCCATCTAAAGGTCAGGTTTGCATATGCAGTCTGGTTTTCACTGCTTTAAAAGCACTTTGCTGTTTCGTGTGTCAGCCACGAGCAACCAAAACACCTACTGTTCCCATGCAATGTGGCTAATTAAACGCCTGTTTTAACACTGAGTTTCTTGAATGCCCTACTTACCATATGGCCACTTATTAATACTCCATTGTTTATCAGTTTAAATAAAACCCGGACAGTAATGAGTATCCCTGTAACGAGTACTTAAACACAGTTCACGATGGACTGATTTAAGTACTGTAAAGACCTTTTGAAATGTCTTCACGGTGAATTTTAAGGCTTAATAATAGTCTGAATAACAGCAAGTTAATGTACAGAATTAACTGTAAACAGAAGAAAAAGTAATGGTTTTATTAGTTTTCATAAGTAAATGAAGTTATTTAATGTGGTACTTAATCCATCAGTATTTAGCTCAGTCCCTTAATGCTTCTTCCTGGAACTTGGGGGCAAAGGGAAACTGAGCTGTCTTTTACAACAAAAACACAGATTTTCTTCCACATGAAGATTTAACTGAAGGAATAGTTACAACTGTTATTAACACTTCAGTGCTGGAGACTGATGGGAATTTTCAGGCCAGGAAGTTTGAGGACCAAAGCACTGGCAGATCTGATCTCGGCACTGGGGGTTCTCTGTAGCTTTCAAATCCTCCTGAATGTACCAGGCTTAAAAGAGGCCAAACTCCTTTGACAATTTATCCTGGAATTTCCTCTGTGGAAAATAAAAAGGTATTTTTATTTCCTAACTAACCCCTAAAGGAAATAGCTCTGACAGTTTAAATCAGTTTTCTATGAGCCAGTTCAGTATTTATAGGTCAAGCCTGATTACCACCAAAATAGATTATTCTACAGCTGTCTTTAAACACCAACAATAAAACAACCCCAAGGGCAGTTGGACTCCTGCTCCCAGGAGAGGAGACACTATGTTTAACGCATGAGGAAGGGAGGACACATCCTAACAAGATGAGTACCACTGGCTTCCCCTCCACTGACAGTATTCAATCAGCAACAGAAATAAACTCTTCTTTTGTCTTGGAAATGATAAGATGTAAGGCAACAGTAAAAAAATAAAGTATTAGTATGCAAATTTGTTTAACACGTGGCCTGGAGACAGTCAGTTCTGCACTCTGAGCAAGACCTGAGAACATATTACACTGAATTTGAATGTTAACCGCCACTATCCACAATTTCTGTGCTTGCCATTTTGGTTAGGACACCTTTCCGTCACAGTTAAAACTGCCATTCAGCTGTATTTTTCTAGAGTATACCCATAAATACACCATCAGCCATAAAAGTCCATGGGCACTACAGGCACCGGTTTGAAACTGTATTTAGGAACTTTTTTAATCTGCTGCCCATACAGATGCAGTTAACATGAATCTGGCATGAAAAGGACAATAAAAGAAGTTTCAGTCTCTCAGCTCTGTAGACATGACTTAGCGTTTCTGACAGCTGCTAATGGCAGGCTCAGCTACTCTGCTGCCCCGCTCAAGCGTTGGTGCTTTATGGACTTAAGACTTGATATTGCATTTGTGATGAGGGCTTAGAGCAAACAGTTCATTTAACAGAGAAGCTACGAAGTACTGAAATTAGAGAATAAAGGAAAAGACTCACTGTCTCAGAATCACACCACTGAGGAAAGTGTCCTGGAGCATTAAAACATCTGTTTGATCGTTTCCAATGAGATTCCTAAAAAAGCTTGACTCTAAACCCGAGTGTACGCTAGTGGTCAATATGCCAACGCAGTGTATTCATGAAATAAGACAAAGCCATCAGAATATTGTAATCCCTATGACTTTCTTTTTCATCTCTCTGATGAGTTAAAAAGCTGTCCGGAACCATTTCAGTCTGTATCTTTAATCTTCATGTTATTTTCAACTCCAGTTAGTGTTGCAACCCAAAGCAGAAGGCAACAATTGGCTGAATTTATTTTATCTTCAGCTGTATTTATGTCATAAATCCATCAAGATCTCTGTCCTCCAGGCCTGATACGCAGTGAGTTACCCAGCACAGTACTAACACATCAAATCTCAGGGTAAAGCAAGACGTGCTGGAATGACGGTACTTACGCAAAAAGCAGAATTGAGCCAGAAATAACCTTCCCCGGTGAACTATGATTTACTTCAAGCCATCACGTGGTAGGTGGCATATAAAAAGATATTATTCTGCATGTCAGCTGTCTGTAATGAAAGTTTTCCTCTTCTCAGCAGCCCCTCCCTACACTTTCCAAGTTTATTTGCATTAGAGAAAACACTATTACATAAAAAGCAACATAAAAGGCGCTGCAACCAATACATCCAGCCAAACTGCTCCTCCCACATGCCCGGTGCTTTCCAGAGGAAGGGTCTATTTCCAATTAATGTGTTAAAAATGTGAGATGCCCAATTCCATATAGATTATTCACTGGGACAAAATAGCAGTCTTCTAGAAGCAAGCAGCACCCACGAGTGAGTACAAACAGCAGCCAGCTACAGCCAGAGATGCTCGGATCTTCTAAAGAGCAGACTTCACAGCCCTGGGTTCACACGCGATGCCCTAATTTAAATATGACAAAGTCACATTTTTTTCTGTATTAGGACACGACAAAACATCTCACCAACCCCCCGCCAATGTTCCAGAATGTGCAGTTCTAGCTGCTTACAACTGAAATGCAGCTGTGCTTTTTTGTAATGCTCCAGCAACCAGCAAGTTACACAATGCAACCGATTGACTGTGCTACCAGTTGCAGTGCACTTCCAAAAAGCAGGTTTTTGCGGTTAACTTTTGACAGGGCAACAATTACCTGTGACAGAAATGCTCATCCTACTCCTTACATGAGCGCGCGGAGCATCAAGGCAGCACATAGTTTTGTCTGCCTCCTTCAAGCGATTAATAAAGATGTTTCAGCCGTAACACAGCCACTGCTGTGGACATCCCCAGACCTCTTGCTTCAGGTGGATTTAAATACTTTCCATCTTATCAATATTCAAAAGAAATAACAAACCCTAATGACTCAGGTCACCTGCTCAACAGGGCTGCTATTGACTGAAAATACGGGGAGCCAGGAAACAAAGTGAGAAGGGCGAGAAAGCCAAGACAACCACCTGTAAGGTGTGGGCTATAAGCAGCCCTGAAGCTTCCTTTTTTGCTGTCTGTCCTATGTTACCTGCTCCTTCCCTGCTGTAGAAGCCCTGTAGAAGGTCAGACTATCCCCCCAGATAAAGGATTTTGCTCATCAGAAGAAAACAAGCAGCAGCTTTCAAAACATACCAAGGTCTGTCTTTGCCAGCATCTGGATTTCTCAATCCCAGGAATTAAATACGTGCTTTTCCCTAGGTTCACATCAAGCCACTACAGCTGCACTGAGGAAGCGCCAGTTCAGGTATAGCAGGTATTTCCCAACAGCCACCACCCAATACCTGCTGGACCACTCGCAGCACGGAGCAGTAACACACATCAAAACATCAGCAACACACACATCAAAACATCATCTTCATGTGGCCGCATTCAGATTCCTGCAGAGTTACCCTACCTGCTTCAGCCAGCTGACGTGTGGAGAAAAGAGCCCTTTGCCATGCCCTCTGGACTACTATCACAGGAGAAACAGAAACAACACAGCTTTAATCTCACCTTTAACTGGATTCACTGGCTACTACGGTGTTGTGAATGCAATCTGCTAATACAGAAGTTAGGAACCCCAAAAGGATTGGTGATCAAAATTAGGGAAGATTTCCAGTGTCCCACTTCTTCCTACACATACCTCAAAGGATCTCACACCCGCAGATGAATGCAATTCAACTTTAAACACACCATTTCTTATTAGGAATGTAACACTCAGTGCCTCCTCCTTTAATACCGCCCATCTTCCCACAGCCTCTTCATTTTAATATCATTAAATGGACTGCTTTAGACAACCTTAATTATTGCAGTATTTGCAAGGGGAGAAGTGAGCTCTCAGTAACTGGCCTCTGTCCCAGAGCTTTGGAGATCAAACCTTGTCTCATTCCAAACCTGGAAGTGAAATGGCATCAGCAGGTCTAGCACCAGAACAGATTTCAGTGTACTTCAGTGTAAATACCAGGTACATATTGTGCCCTGACTCTGCTGTCACTAAGGTCTATACAGCTTCCCCCTGCACTCCCCTTCCTTCAGAAGAAAATAGGCATTAATAACATTATTACTATCACAGGAAAGAAAAGGAAGCTCCTAATAATGAGCCATTTAGCTCCAAATGGTTTCAGTCAGCCTGCAGATATGTAAAACCAACTCACAGTTGAGTGAACTTAACAGTCACCAACACAACAAGCAAAGCCAACTGAAAAACAAGCACAGAAGACCCTAAGTTTGTTCCGAGAGAAAAGCAGACTGATAAATGCAGGCTGTTCATTACAAACAACCCATTACCACCGAAGACAGAGGGCAAATATTCACCTATTTCTTCACCACCCAGAAGAAGCTGCAGGTCATGTTCTTTCCAGGTGTAGCAGGCAAAGCAGATAGCCACCACGTTACCTCTGCTACAGTCCAAGCACATGACAGACAGAAGGATCCAGATGTAGGAACTGCAGTTTCTTCTTCTCCCTGAGCTACCTCAACATCTGAGACTGCAAGTATCAGCAAGGGAGACACTGGGGTGTGTGACTGTGTTTAATGACCATGAAACCACAGCCTGAAGCACTGGCCACTCACCGCATCCTGCCCACCCAACCAGGTAATACAACCATGCCATGTAAACTCAGCAAAACAGAGGGTAATTCAGGTCGCAACAGGTCCCCAAACATCTCTGCTACAAAGCCTGCTCCTAACGGGGCTACCTTCAAAGTCAGATCAGGCCACTCAAGACCTTGCCCAGTCAAGTTCTGCATTTCTGCAATGACAGAGATGCCAAAAGATCCTGGGCAGCCTGCTCCAGTGCTTAACCACTCCCACAGGAACAGCCTGTCCTTGCTTTTGCTGGTATTTCCCTCGCTACCACTTGTCACCACGGCCTCTCATCCTTTCAGCGTGCAGCACTGCCCTTCCCCTGCCATGGCAGGCTCAAAGAGGCAGGCAGGGTCAGTCACTTGGTGACATGCCTATGGATGTTGAGATCATAGAATAGTTAGGGTTGGAAAGGACCTTAAGATCATCTAGTTCCAACCCCCCTGACAGGGGCCCAGATTCTCACCATGAGGTATCAGAACCTACCTTGCTCATCCAGCTTCTGTCAAACGTTCTCGATTTCATTTGCTTCTAACACTACAAAGTAAACCGTTCTTAACAGGCATGAAACATCCACTTTCTACCAGCTATAATCTGAAAAACCTTGGGTTTCTTTGCACATGGAAGGTACACCTTACAGAGGCAGGTCCATGCTCTGGCAGTGGGGTCCTCCCTGAAAGCCCAGAGGCAGGGAGACAAATACAGGCAGTAAAACAACAGAGTGGGGAATGCTTTGGAGCAGAAGCAGTCATGAAGCTAAGACCACGGCATGACAACCTCACGCCAGAACATTTAGACTTGTCTCAAAGGCAAATCTCAACTACATTGAGTTTGGACTATCAAAGCATATTTAAATAAGATATCATTCCTGCAGTAAGTTTCCCAGGGGCTTCAGGACTTTCAGGGAAGAAAGCTAAAAGCAACACTGAAATACAGAAGTAATGTCATATGACATTAGATACTACTTTATCAGCATGTAATTTGCAAGTGCACATACTCAACAATGAGAGAGCAAAGGAGTTCCATTTTTGACTTGCCCAAGAGCTCTAATACAAGTGCAGAGGATGAATAACCCACTACTGCTTCTAAGCTTGAAAAAGAATATAAAGTCAACCATTCTGGGAAGTGTTTGACCCACAAAAATTGTGCCTCTCTTCCGGGACTGATCAGTGCAACCTACTGGTAGGATTGAAACAGATTCACCTTCAAAACTTTAGGCCTTATTTAACCATTTCCATTAACTAACTATATTGAACTTGATTATATTTGCAACCCTCACAGTGCGGAGCATGTTGTATTTTCAGTCTGCAGAATTGCAGCCATAAGCTAATACAGCTGTAGACTTGCTCCAGCCTGAGCTTTATGAATTAAAACTTGGTCCTCCTTTATCCCCTCTGTCCTTATGATGCTAGGATGTAATCCAAGGAGAACCCTGTTTGAGAGGTGGACTGTTTAGGACATTCATTTATACCCAGAGAGCAGCCTAAGAACCCAAATAGTCTCAAATCCCGGCTGCCACCACACTTCAGTACTGCAGCAAACAAAACTCATGCAAGTTTGACCATCTCAATGAGCCAGGCTGGATGGAACGAGACAGCTCAGCAAGAGGAACTTCTCTTTCAAACTTTCTAACATCCTTACTTATCTCTGCCATTAGGTGTCACGTTTCCAGCACCAGAAACTGCTGCAAAGTGGGAACACAAATGCCCAAGTGAAGATTTGACCCTGGGATTTAGGAGCGCTCCTCCAAGAAGATGCTTTCATTAAAATTCTGTTTCGTTTCCTATTGCTCCTTAAATAAGAAAGAGTAAAAGCAAATCAAACACTAGCTCAGAGCTCAGCATAAACTGATTTCAGGCTGTACTCTAACCACCATCCCTCCTAAGAAAACCCAACAACCACCCACCTCAAGTCAAGGCTGAAACCAAATTCACACACACCAACCGGCATGAGCTTTAGAAGTCAGACTCTCTTCAATCTGCTTCTGCAGCATTAATCACACAACGCTATCAGAAAGCGATGAAATAGGAAGTCTCCCATATTATCCTACAAATAGGTTTTGATGAGGATCCAGAGGCAGACCCGGCTGACTGAGCCCCGCAGAGCTCTACTGAACTCACTTCAGCAAGGTGGAAAGTAACACCAAACCGAGGGGAATTCTCAGTTGCAAACAGCTACAAGTAAAAACCAGTTCAAATACAAAGAGTAAAGACTCGAACTTTATGTGTATGCAGAAGATTCACTTCCTTTTGTCTAGTATGAACAGGTAATACGTCCCTGTCCTCAGAATATTAGGATTCCTCTTTAAGATGACTTTTCATAAGTCTCTGTAAAGTTGCACAGAAGCAATCTGCTCTCTATAAAACTAAGCACAAGTTCAAAGTGCCACCAAGAGCACTGTGCATCCATGTGGTACAAGAGAAAACACCGCAATATACAGTACAAACAACTGTTTAGAGTTGTTGATGCCCAAGACTATGATTCAGCACACAATTAAGACTTTTATGTCAGAGTGTGTCCTCATGCTACGCTCCTGCTATCTAATTCCATTTCAGTTTAAGAACAGCCCTCAGACTGGATGAACAGCCACGAAATGCACCACAAATAGCCTGCGTATTTGCAGCTTATGGCTTCAAATAGAAACCATTCTGATCAACTGCGTAAACATCAGTCTGCAATTAAAAGCATTAACGTGTCGCTGGAATTACACTGTGCTAGTAATTTAGTCCATTTGGCACGCAGTCCTCTCAAAAGCTGCAGCAAAGCTACTTACCCTAAAAACGGCCGCACCAGAGCCAGCACACGTGATGACAGACACCGCTCAGCTCCCTTCCACTCTTCGGAATTACAGCTCTGCCAGCACCAGCTGGGCCTTCTAAATGTCATCAAGGTTTCCTTCACACCACACGTGGTCCCTTGATCACCTACACCCTTCAGGGCACACTACCCTACGTCTACAGAGGCCATAGGAATACCTGCTTTTAAGAAGCATAACTCACTTTTCCATGGGTGATCTTCGCCTGACACAACCCAAGCGCTCCCCTCCTCCTGGTGCGTAGAAAACACTGTGCACGAAACCAGATTATTTTTAGAAGCCGGGTATGTGAGCACAGCACTTCCTGTCGACTCCACCTTGCACCACATGCGTATTCGCATCCTCATTCCCAAAACCAGGATTCCACAACTTCTGCTGCCTGCCACAACAGAGAGAACGGAGGGACAACGTGCCGAGAGCTACAACCTCCCAGTCCCTAACTCAGCATTAAGAACTCCTGTTGCAGTTTGTCTGCCGCTCTTCAGGCAATCGCATCAATAAATCGACGGTGTTTTTTCCTGCCATAATGACGAACAGAACATTAAATGTTTGTATTTATCACACTGGTCTTTTCCATAGCAACATGGCATTCCCAGGGCAATGAAGTCACTATAGCAACACGATAATGATGTCAGTTTAATCGGACAGCAGTTCATCCTTGGGACACGGCGAACTGCGCCGCCTCCATAAATTATGAGAAGTCACAGACAGCACAGAGGCTCCATCTAAAACTTCCCTTTAAGTCGCCTCATTTCAGATAACTTCTCATTAAAGGCACAGACCTTCCGCTGCTAACGCACTGCTTTGTTCCTCCATAGCTCCATCCGTCACTGCCTAAAAGTCTCCCAAATTCCCATGTTAAAACCCGTTTGGAACCCGAGCGACCTGCCAGCACCAGTGGGAGTCTGCAAGCTCCCATTTCAGTCGGAATAAGCAAGGATAAAAGCCACCACCACGGCACACAGCTGCTCTCCACGCAACAGCTGGCTTCCTCCATTTAACTCTGCAGATAAGCTGTGTCTCTCTTTGCGTGGAGCACTACTACTACTCACAAAGTACAAAGGCAACAGAAATCAGAGAGTGCTGATCCAATACTCTGACGGCAGAGAGGCGTTTTCGAGCCAAACAGCTATTTTAAGTGTATTATCTCCCTTGTTAAGCTACTGAAAGGAAAGAGACAAAGTTTTCAAGGGTTGCCCTTCCTGTTTGCAGCTCCTTCCAAGCTGTGAGCGCAGCAAAACTCAAGAGCCGATTCCAGCTGGGGCTGACTCGGTGCGCCCAAACCCCAACCACCGCAGCTCAAAGCAAAGACACTAATCCGCACGTACCCGAACACGAAAGTTCCCCCTACATACAGAACAGTCTGTCTCTTCAAGAGGAAGCTCAAGCACCATTTCAGAGCTGAAGGGCTGCGAGACAACGGCTGCCCGGGCTCGGAGGCTGAGGACACAGCTGCGCGTACTGCCCGTGAGGCCGCTCAGGACACACCGAGCACCCCGCTGCGCCCTCGGCCTCATCCCTCCTCCCCAAACCCCAGCCCTCTGCCGGCACCACGCAGCCCGCCCATACCCCTCCTCCTCGCTCCCCGTTTACCTCCAAGTGGTCTTCGGGGGACGGCAGCACGAGAGGCTCCTGCGCCCCGTTACATCTCGGGGGCCGGCGCACGCCTGACTACACGGAACACCGAAAGAACCCCGGTTACTGCCCGGGGCTCGGCGGCACCTTTCCCCCGAGGGCCGCCTGCCCTCGCCCGCCCGCACAAGATGGATGTCCGCGCCCGCAGGGACGGGACCGGCAGCGGGGAGCCCCGCACCGCCCCGGGCCCAGCGCCCGCCCCGCCGCGGCCACGGCCGGGGCCGAACCGCCTCCCCCCTCGTTCCCGGCCGGGCTCCGCCGCGCCCCTGCGGAGGCAGCGCTCGGCCCCGTCCCCGCCGCCCCCCGCGGGCCGTCCCGCTCGCTCCCGCCCCGGCCCCGCGGCCTCACCGCCGCCAGACCCCAACGGGAGCGCCCGGACCCGGCGCGGCCCCACCGCCGCCCCCACCGCGCACCGCTCCCCGCACCCCCGCGGCCGCGCTCACCCTTCCGGGCCGCCGCCGCTCGGCTCCGGGCTCTGCTGCTGTGCGCGGCGGCGGCGCCGCGTCCGCTCCGCCCTCCCCGGCCGCGGCCTGGGGAGGAGCCACCGGGGCGGGAGGGCGCGGGGCTGCGGGCGGGGAGGAGCGGGGCGGCCCGCGGGAGGTGGTGCGGGGCCGGGCAGGTGCCGGGGCCCTTCCGCAGCGAGGCCGCGTGGAAGCGGGCCCGGAGCCGGGTGACAGCGATCGGGGCGGGGACCGCGGGGAGAGCGAGGCCGAGAGCGGTTCCTTCCCAAGGGGAAGGTGCTGGTGGCAGTGCAGGGCTCGGGGTGATGCTGCGCCGGGTGCGTGGGGCTCGACGGGGCCCCTGGGCGCTGGGTGTGAAGAGTAAGGAGCTGTGAGAGCCGAGCGGAGGGTACCCGTAATCAATGAGAGACATGGAGCGCAGAAGCACCGCACATGGATCTGATACTGGGTCGATGTCCCTTTAGCAGCCGCGCATGAAGGATCAGGTCAGGAGTTCGCCATAGTCACTGCACAGGCTCTCATGATGTATTAGACTGCTTCCTTAGCCCTAAGAAACTATAATTCAGCTATAAAATGCATCCTCAAGAAAAGCTAATGCCTGCAGTTAATAGATTTCAATGCCTTGGTCTTTCCCCTGGTTAAAAATGCATAAGCACCCCTTAAGGAGCTGTAATAGCTTCTATGATTTCAATGCCTAACGCTCCATGAACGGTACTTAAAATGCAGAGGGACTGCTTGTATTTGCAAGCACAGCATCACCTCTTTAAATAAGCAGGGACAGGGCGAGGACCACGGCCACCATCCCCAGGGATGCTAGATATTACTCCTCTGGCTATAGAGAGGAAGAAACTAAGACAAAGGTTAAATGGCTTATCCCAAACCCCCAGCAAGACAGTGGCCAGAAGACACACGCAGCTCGGAGTCCCCACTCTCATCCTCCTCACTCTAATCGAGAGAAAACCCTGCTTTAGTTCTGCTCACAGCCTGTGCGTGCCGTAGACATACACAGCGCAGAGAATTCTGCTCCCACACACAGCTCGTGGCTGCTGATGCTGATCCGTAAATCCCTGTTCTTTATGGCTCAAGAAGGCATCTCCTCCCCCATGGACCACTGTGCTGGGAGCTTACGGGTGAATCACTGCTTCTCGATTTGTATAGCTGGAGGCAGGTGAGCTCAGCAGAGGGATTTCCACCTTCTCTTTCTCTGCAGGACTTCAGCCTTGCCAGCCCCAGCAGCGGAGCCTCGTCTCTCCTGCAGTGGGGCAAGATCATCTGCCTTGAAGGATGCTTAACAGCAGCGGCTGAGTAGCTTCTTTCCTTTGAGTACAAGCATCATCATGACATCTGTGGCCGTAGGAAGCTCCTAGCTCTGTGTTAAGAACATGAGGCTGTATGTGGGAAACACGCAGAGACAAAAATCAGCCATAACTTCTGATTTAAAGGCTGCAAAGTCACTAAAACAAAACTCATTCCTATGATCAGAAGCAGCACAAAGAGACTTGTATCCTTTCAGAGGCTCAGGATACACGGGAAGATATGAGTGCCCCACAAGGCTTTACCCAAGGCTTTCTTTGAAATTAAAGGTTTTATAACCTTTGCCCCAAATATCAATGCATCTGAAGGTTTTCCCTCCCAGCTACTGGCTGGAGAACCTTATTGTATCCAGTGAATCACTTATCTATTCCGTGGGTTGTGGACCATCTAAGTTTCAAAACAATAAGGGTCCAGACGCACTCAGGGCCTGATTCAGCAAAACAAAGCGCCTCTTTGATGTCAGTTCTGGGAAGAGTGACTTTTCCCCCCTAGTTTTCTGCAGGTTTAAGTGGAAGCTGATAACTTTATTGCTGAGTCAGGCTTTGCAAGTACATGAAATTAGATCTGGACGAATGTGAACCTAGTTGTGAAATGATGGGGAGAAAGGGGTCCAAGTTCAGCTGCAATCAGAAGGACTTTTCCTGCTGAGTTTAACAGGGAGTAAGTCTGGATCTTCCTTTCTCCCAGCTCCAGGTGCTGCCCTTCCCCTTCAGCAGGAGGGATGCAGCCCTGCGGACAGACCCACAGTGCTGGAGCCCATGTCACTGCTGTGTTGCTGCACCTTATCTCTTGTGCCATGGGGGATTGCTCAATCTGTCAACAGGACGTTAAGTCCTGTGTCACACCTTGTCTCTCCCTGTGCTTTTCCCGATTTCTATCAAATCCCATTATTTCAGGGACACTGGCAGTGTTACGGATGTCACCACTTAAACCTGCTTGAAGTGGGTAAAACCTGCTGTCATCCCCAAACCATGCATGTCTACTCCACACCACCTCAGTAACAGCACAAGGTTATAAGAGAATGAAGTATCTGCATCCTGCCACGTACAGGACACAACCTTTATGTCCTGAACACAGCCCGAGATATCCAGCGGCCCTTAGCATTGCAATTTTATACAAAATGCTGCCATTTATCACAACCCTTCACTTTATATAAACCGTAAGTTGCCACAAGAATGTCATTTCTGAAGTCTCCAATCTAAACCCATTGATATTAAATTATACCAGCATTCCGCTCCCCTTTTCCTCGTAATCGCAGCAGTGAAAGACTGAAGGGAGGACGCTCATCCCCAGCGTCTGCAGTAGGACTGCAATTCTCTGCCTGGTTTTGCAGCCGAGTTGCAGGGGTTGCACTGAGACCTATGCAGACAAATAGAAGTGAATCATAATCCCTCAGGACCTTTTTTGACTCCAAAACCAAACCTGCCCAATTGGGTAAATTATCACAAGTGCAGCTGATGTAAATAGCCATCAAGTGCCTATTGCTGATTTAATGAAATCCAGAAACAATTTGCATTCACATAATGAGCTTGGATTCCTGGCTGATAGAATCACAGGACTAGAGAGGAGAAGTCAGCTCAGGAACACACATCAACAGCACATTTAAATGGAAGTGTATTTGACACTGTACAGGCTAATACCACATTAATATTGCTCTAGCTGTCAAAAGTAGAGGTGCTGACTGCATAATGGTTGTGTCCTGGTTGAACTTAAACTGCACAGAGAAGGAACTGCTCCTCTCTAAATTTACAGTAGGTTTTTAAACTATAGGTGTGGAAGAATCAGGGAAAAGAAAGCTCATTTCAAAGAGCTCAACGTGAGCTTTTGAAGTGCCAACACCAATATTTCCCTTCGCAGATGAGATCGGAGTGTGTCATTAGGAATAATGAGTTAATTACGTTAAGAGTTCATACCCACATCACTGCCACTGTGCTGACAGCGCCTACCTCAGCCAGTAGCACAGATTCAGGGGTCACTGAGCAGGCACCTCATCTCCCATCACCAGCCCTGCAGCTCCCTGGCACGGAGCTCCAGAGGGTGCCGCGTCCTTGCCAGGGATCATTTAACACACACCAGCATCTGACAAGCTCTGTGGAGGCAAGGGAGCGCCAGCACTGTGGCAGACAGGAGCAAACACTCCTCCGAGCACAGCAGACCTGTCGTTTCCATGCTGGGTGAAGCTACTAGATGATTAGGCAGATGAGCTGGGAGCTGTGCAAGCTGGAGAGGGATGGCTGACCCCAGGGCAGTGCTCCACAAAAGCTCTAGCAGGTTTCCAAAGGGCTGCTCCCAACTCAGCCGGTATCATTACGTGTGCCTGGAGACACAGGAAAGGCTGAACCTATAGCTGTGAATGCTAAAGAACTTCCCAGGTTTGAGCCTTAGAGGTGTCTGTCTGTGAGCACAGGGGCTGCAGAAAGGAGGAAGCAGGAACAGGGCTCCCTTTATCAAGAGGAGCAGCGAGCCCGGGCTTTTTCCTGACTTCCACTGATCTTTCCAAAAGGGACACGGGATGGAGGGGTTGTTTGCAGCTTCCCAGACGTTTTCCTGGCTTTCAGAAGAGCCCAGTGTCACGCTGGTGTCTGTTCTTTGCGGTTCTGCAGAGCAGGGGGAAAGGGAAAGAGTGATACAGGGTTTTGGTTCAAGGGCCTTATAAATAAATATGATAGGGGGCTGTGAAACGTGCTGGGGAAGGAAGCACAAATCACTTCTCGCTGCTCAGGTATGGCAGGGGACTGCTTATTATCATACACAGGGTTCCCTGTATTTTACTCCAATGGCAACCTAACGGGCTGCTTTTACTCTTTGCTTTCTGCAAGCAAGAACTGACTGGTCCAAACCCCATAGCAGCCTGGCATTTACCCCCAGGGGCCACTATTGGCAAGGAAATGACCCTCAGAACTAAACCAGGAGCTGAACATTGGCCTGTGTACCTTTCTCTGGTCTTTAATCATAGATACTGGAGCTATGTTTGAATTAGTCTTCCAATGCGTCTCCCACTACACACGTAACCAGTCTACTGCTACCGAGCAGCTTGCTCCGTCTGGTTTTGGATAGGAAAGGTGATTTGGTCTTTCTGAAGCTGGGACACACAATGAGAGATGGTCTTAGCTTGGGGTGGGTTAGACCCACCAGCAGCTCATGCCTGCACAAAGCATCTGGCCAAGCAGAAGCACAAGAGTGAATGAGGGAGGATGATGGGCAGGCCTGTATAATTCTTATGGCAGCAGCCCGGAGGCCCAGAAGGGAACATGCTGCCGTACACATATCCCACTGTCGGCTGGAACCCCAGCTCTCTTCTGCTGAGGAAATTCATGGAGGCATTGCCTGCGCTCCCTTTCCCCTGGCACTTGTTATATTTAAACGGTTTAGGTACTAGAAGAGTTCAGAGACATCCCTTTAACTTCATAGGTACACTGGTAGCCACACGCAGTGAGGCGAACATTGCCTCAAGATTAAACGGCATATATACTGAAACAGAAGACATCTAATTCAGCAAGTTCTGGCTCCTGTGCTTCCTTCCATGGGTTTTAAACGCTTGTTTTGATTAAACATGGTCACACAATGACTGTGTTACAGCCAGGGTGATGTGTAATTAGTAGGTAAGAGGAACAAGCCAGCCACTTGTCTACGAGCTACTGGAAACCCCCAAGTTCAATTTCGTCATTACCTGTTCCTGGTATCTCCCTGGTCCCTTCCAGGGTCAGTCCTGGTAACCACCATCATTGCACACGGCAGGTACCGCACCATGGCAGCCCTTCTTCCAGCCTTGGCCAGCCCCACGTCAGCAGCGCTCCCAAGCAGTCAGTCAGGGCTGGCCCGGGGCTGCAGGACAGGGCTTATAAAGACACCAGTGAGTTAACAGTGGACTCACGTGTACCTGGAGAAGAGCTGTGTGTTTCCAATCAGTGCTGCTCTGCTCTCCAAAGCAGACTTACTCATCCCATCACCTTGGAGCCGCTCCAGCAGTCTCTTACTCCTGCTTTCAGGTGGTAGCGGGACCTTGTCTTTAAACAGCTGTTTGAGGAGAAGCTGTTTCTCAGCCCTTTGTAGTAGCTGCTCCACTGTAATTATGATGACAATAACACTTTGCCTTGTGCTAGCATTCTTCACTTTCTGATTGCTTCCTGAACACAAGCTAATAACGCTGGCTTTATGCTTCTTGCTCAGCAGAGAGCGGGTATTTTCCTACAGCAAGGCTGTTACTTTATGTTAACAGTAAAGCAAACACTGGATAAGAGGGAGCACAAACGTGTCGCCTCATAAAGAGAATGTTCCCCTCCCAAGTGCAGCAGCCCTTGGTCCTTTGGGGCACATCCAACCGTGAATCCATCTCTGAAATGAGCTGCTGCCTCCTCACCAGGTCATGAGTCATTTCCACCCCACTTCTGACTCAGATGATGGGAACAGTGCCTGAGGAAGGGCTGGAGGTCTTGTCCGTGTTCCTCCAACCCTCATGAGGCTTTCCCCCCATGGACAGGGCTGGGCTGCACCAACCTGCAGCTAAAGATGATGACAAGCGGTGAGCTCTTCAAAAGGGGAGCCGTCGTCGTGTCTGTCCCTAGGGAGCAGTGTGCACGGCTGCATCGCCAGCAGAGAAGCAGCCCAATTACATCCCAGAAGCATTTGGGGGCGCTTTGCTTTTCAACGCTTCCCTCTGTTGGCCTTTGGAAAGCGAGTGTTTGTATAAATAACAGCAGATGCGTTTGAAAATAGCTCATCCCCCAGCCAGTGTTTAGCAATAGAAATGAGCAGAGATAAAACAGTTGCATATGATGTGAGAAACACAGCAGATGGGTTGGCAGGCAGGAGCAGGCCAGCCTGTGCTGCCTGTGTCAGCGAGTGGACACTGTCCTGATCTGCCTGCGCAGATTGCAGCACCCGGGGCTGCAGCAGCTCCCTCTCGGGACTCAGCACCACCCGAAGCAGGCTCTTAGTGCTGCACAATTGCTTGTTTCAGCATGAATGAGAGTGCCTGTGTGTGAGGTGCTGGCTGCATGCGGCGAGCTGGGGCGCAGATGGTTGCAGAGCATCCATTCTCTGGCACCCTGTGCCAGCGCCTCACCACCCTCACAGCTCCTCAAGGAGCAAGCACTGGGGATGAGGGTATTTATCTGCCAGGAGCCCTCACAACAGCCGGGAGCTGCTGCCCCGTCTCATACAGAAGGCGCATGGCGTTTGTGGGGTGACGGGAGGCAGTTCTTAGCGTTACCTTAAGAACAGAAACCCGCGCTTGTCTTCGCAGCCTCGCAGAACCCGCAGCGCTATCTGCCCATGCAATCTCTTGTCTGCCTGCCTGCACTGGGTGTTGCGGTCGGGTGCCACGTACCAGCCCGACGGGTTCTCACCGACGGCTCCTGTCACCACCGCGTGTGGCTGCCGGGGCACATCCCCAGGGAGGAGCCAGGGCTCCCCATCCCCATCCCGCCAGCAGCTCCTGTGCTCTGCTCCGTGCCCTGCATCCCCCAGCAGCGAGCGAAGGGGCGCAAGCTCCAGCCCCTCGGCACTGACCCAGCGCTCGGAGCCTGCCTGCTGGGATGGCCGGGAGCCGTGGAGGTGCCCCCCGTGGCTCCGCCTGGGATCCTCCAGGCACGCTGCTGCTTTGACATCAGTGGGAAACCAGCAGCTCCTCAGCGCTGGCTCTGCTGGGGCTTGGTGCCTTCTGATGCTTCACCAGGAGTCTCCTTCGCATGGCAGCCACACACGGGGTTTTTCCACTGAGGTTTGGTGCAGAACGAGAATGACTGATGTCTGCAATCGCCTTGGCCATTGCACTCCGAACGTCCTCGGTGTGGCTCCTCCCGCATCTGCTTTGTACACGGTGACTTGCGCTGCGATCCCTGCGGAGCAAGCCTCTGCGCTGCCTGTCGCTGTGTCAGATCTGATGCTTTCTGCTGCGCGCTGCCGGTGGCGAGGACATCGTTTACGGAGGACACGAGGCGGGTTTGGGGGACCGAGAGCAATGCTGGTGGCACCGTTGTGGAGCTCTGTGTGTGTGGAAGATGCCCAGCACCAGCTTTCTGTCCTGGCTCTTCATCTGTGGGAGCAGGGGCCGGATGCTCGTGCTCCATGAGCCGTGCTCCAGCCACAGAGGCCGCACACAGATGGGCTTTTAGGAGGAAAAGCAGCCTGGAGCCTCTGGTGCGGAGCTGCTTCTCCTCCAAACCCAACCGATGCTTCCTCAGCACTGGTGACACAGCGCCTGGTCCTGAGCCCGCTCTGCTTCTGGCCAGCGAGGAGGAGGAGGAGGAGGAGGAGGAGGAGAGCAGCTTCCAGCTTACCTGGTGCACGGCAGAGCAGGCACACAGGGATGGAGCGGGTCCTTCCCAAAGGCAGTACGGCGGAGTGGTGATGCTTTGCCTGTGTGCCGGTGGATCCGTGCTGTGCCAGGAGGGCAGGGAGGGACTTCCTGGGCTGTGAGCAAGCGAGCGGTGCCAGCAGCAAACTCCATGGCCCCGGAGCAAGGCGAGTGCCGCTCCCTCAGACTCATCTCTCCCCTGTCTCGCAGAGCTGTGGCTGCTCCATCATCATCCTCGCCTGCTCTGAGCTGAGCTGCCAAGCCATCCCTTCTGGAGCTCCCTCCAGACCCCAGCCTGAGCAAGCAGAGGGCATTAGATGACTCTGCTTGCAGGAACCTTCCTAGCAATGCCCATGGCTTCTTGTCTGGGGCCAACTGATCCTGACCCGGTGCAGTGATGCATGGGGATGGTGCTGCTTTTTCCTTCCCAGTGAGCAAGAATCAGGAGCTGGCTGTGGATCGGCTGCCGGAGCCCAGCACTGACCACGGTGCGGGGTCCTGGTCCATACTTCGAACTGGGTGTGAAAACAAGGGAGAGAAGAGCCAGCAGATTGCCCTGAAAACCTTCTTGTGGGTTGAGACTTGGAAAGACTGGAGCTGCTCTAAGGGTATTAAAAATGAGCTAACTGCAGCTTCAGAGTTGAAGGTGAAAGTGGCACCACGTGGACAAGGGGGTTTTGGGTGGCAGAACATCGTACGCATGGGAGCTGGATCAGAAGGACTCACAATAGCCGATGCAGCCCTTTGGCAGTGTGGACCAGCAGCTCCTGGGGGATGCTTGTGAGAGCTGGTCCTTCTCCATCCTCTAAAACACTCCCTCCGAGATGCTCCACAGCACGGCTGGGCTGGACCCATGGGGGGCCGGGCAGGGCAGCGAGCTCCCCATCCCTACAAAGCTGGGTCCAGTAAAGACCCCTTCATGACATCTCTGAGCCTCTGCTCCTCACATTGGTAGTGCCTTTCAGCTGCAGCTCCTGGCTGGGCCATAAGCAGCCCATTTGTCAATGGCCACGCTATTTGGAGAGCGGATTACAGTGTTTGTCTTGGGTAACCAAGGAGCCCAGAGGCACCGGTTTGTCCTCGTGTGGTGTTATCTGCCATGGACCCTTGGCCAATGCGTTCATCAGGGTGGTGGTAACGGGGCTGCCCTGAAGATCCTTCCTGCTTTAATGACTGGGGAGCAGAGCACGAGGCCATGGCGATGCCATGGACGGGATTTCCTCTGTAGATTAAACTTCCATGACATAAGGAGAGCAAGCACTGGCCACTGTGCAGCAAGTGGCTTTGTAAAGGTACAGCACTTGGCGAGGCTGGATGGGGCTTGGAGCAACCTGCCCTAGTGGAAGGTGTCCCTGCCCAAGGCAGGGAGTTGGAACTGGGTGAGCTTTAAGATCCCTTCAACACAAACCAGTCTGGGATTCTATGATTCTACACCTTGGAGAGAGCTCAGGCCCTTGACTGTGGTGTTTCAGCCCATTCCGCCTCTCCCAGCCTTCCCTTCCTTAGATGCAAAATCATCACAGAAGAGTTTCTGATGTGTCAGAACAGCTTCTCTCATGTCAGCTGAATGAAGAGCACCTCTTCAAAGAGCCTCCTGCTGTCTCAAACTCCCTTTTCATCTCCCTGTGGTTTGGTTCGTGCTATTTTGAATGGGATTTTGGAAGGATCTCTAATGAAGAGTGAGGATGGGAAGCTCTGTGCTGTGCTGCCCTCCGGCAGGATCCCGTGTGTGCTGCCTCCTCCCTGATAGCAGGCTTTTTAAACATCAGATGGAGAGGTCCTTTCCTCTCGTGTTCCATGGGAGGTGAATGCTCAGAGCTCAACGGGTGGTGTCTCTCTATCGCTGGGCAACAAGGCAGAGAAGCACCTCTGGGAACAAAGCATTCCAATTTTCCCGAGGGCTGCAAAGCCGCTTGGAAGAGCAGAAGGAACTCAGTGTGTTTGTTCTGCAGGACAAGCAGTATGTCCCCATGCCAGGGAGGCGCAGAGGGATGTGGAGATGTTCTGATTTACAGGAGCCTGGGCAGGGAAAGCCCTTGGCCGGGATGCGGCGAAAGGCAGCGCTGTGATAGCGTTATCCAGGGGATTGGAACTGGATGAGCTTTAAGGTCCCCTTCCAACCCAAACCAGGCTGGGATTCTGTGGTTCCACTGCACAAACGGGGCTCATCTCTTTGCAGCAGCCCCAAATCCTTAGGCCTGTACCTAATGGGTCAGCAGGAAAACACAGCAGGATACCGGTCAGTGCTGGCCCCAGGGACTTCGAGAGAAAGGAACAGCCTTGGGCAGGATGAGCTGGATAACCGGGGGCAATCACTGCTCCCACAGGCTGGGAAAGATCAGTGCTGTGCCCATGACTTAGCATCAGATGGGGTCCTGCGCCTTCTCTGTCCTTCCTGTGGCTTCACCACAGCCACACTCAAAGGAAACTCCAGTTATAAATGGCATTAATTTTGCAGCACATGCACATATTGTTCATCCAAGGCCTTGTTCCTGCATTCCTGCCCTGGTTGCACTTGGAGTTCCAGGGGCTGACAACCAGGAGCTGTTTCAAGGCTGCAGCCGAACCCGCTGAGCCACACTGGTTTGACAGCCTCATCTCCCTCCTACACGGGCTCCCCAACGAGCTGAGCAAGAAGAGCAAACACAAAGCCTCATCCCGGGTTTCGGGAGGTTTCAAATCCAAAGCCACATCATCCAGCTGAGCAAAACCATGGAGGGAGCATAAAACATCCCAAACAGTTCTTGCTGTTTGCTGAGGACGGGTTTCACTTCTGGAGCAGCATCTCCCTGCCCAGGCGCAAGACATCAGGGAGAGGGTGTCCCTGAACTGCTGTGGAAAGCACCATTCCTGAGAATGGGATCAATGGGAAGCGAGGCTGGAGCTCCCACGCTGCTGCATTCCCACCCATGGCTGGACCCTGACAGTGGTTCTTTAACATCACTGTGCCTCCATACCCAAGGGGGCACCTGACACAATGCCCAAATGGGAAGCTTCAGAAGGAATCCGAAGGGCCCTGCTCCTGCCCAGCCCTTCCCAGCGCAGTGCGCTCTGACAAGTCCCTCCTCTTCCCATGGATGGGGAAACTGAGGCACGGAGCAGGGACATGCCATTGGTCACCAACTCCAGGCTCCAGCCTTGCCTTCGGGCGCATTATTCACCAGACCACAGGCACTCTGTTAAACCAGAGGGGACTCTGCTTCACAGTCACATCCTCTCTCTGCTTTGCTTTCACTTCCTTTCAAGGCAGGACAGCGCTCGCCGCTCACCACCTCTTGGTTCATGAGCTGCTGCTTTCCCTTTCCTTTAGGGCAAACATCACATTTTAAAGTCCCAGAACAAAACCCAACCCAAACCTTCTCCAGTGCTGGCACAAGAGCAGAGGCTGCTGGAGAGGAAGGGAAGAGGAATGAGAGCGCAGTGCACTGATGCCTCAAAGCGCCGAGGCCCGGCTGTGGCACACGGGCACCATGCGTGTCTGCCTGCAAGCATTGCCCAGCTCAGGCAGGACAAGAGCTGCTGCTGCTGTTGGCACTCACAGAAGATCGCTGTTGTGTGGTTTTCCTCCCTGTGTCTGAGTGTCACTCAGAAATACTTCTTTTCTGGAAAATCCTTTCTCCTCCCCTCCGCCCCCAATGTGCAAAGGGAATCGGTGCTCAAAGCCGCAGCTGAGATTGCAGATAGACCATTCCCTTCCTGATCCTTATCTCACCAGGATGTAGGAGGATCCTTGGGGAATGGCTGGAAGCCTTTCGCTGGAGCCATCCAAGAAACAAGCTGACTATAGCCTTTAAATGGCAAATCCATCAAGTGCTTGGGGACCAGGATCCGAAACACTGTTTAACCCCATCAAAGTACGACATCCCTGGGCTCTGCCACATGGGAGCTCCTCTTCGAGCCACCTTCTCCACGCAGTTCTGCGGGCACCGCCGCATCAGCTGAATAACATGATCTAAACCAAAGCCTTATGGGCTCTCCAAGAGTCTCTGCCTTTGCTGATACCCACCTGATACCATGGAGGAACGGTAAAATGACTCCTGGACCCACATGCAGCTGAGCCCGATCCTTCTTACGGTCCCTACCGCTGCCAGCTCCATCAGCCTGAACAAGGCTTCAAATCACAGCTGTTGTTCAGAAAACCAATTACTGTGTGTGGCAGCAAAAGCATCCAAATACTCCAACACAACTAGCAGGAGGGTTCCATGTCACAGCAGCATGTATTTCTGTGTATACACATGCACAGAGCATAGCCAGCAGCAGCGGTAAGCGGAGGATTGTTAGCACCGAGGTGCAGAGCTCAGCCACGTGTTTCCCTAAGCCTCTCAGCAGGAGCACTGGGCATGCTTAGGGGAGAGCAGTGTGGTAGAGAAGTAAAGGAGGGAGCCCTTTGGTTGGGATCTGGGGTTGGATGCCTGTGCATAAACGGTGAGAAGGGGAGGGCAGAGCTGATTTCCACTCCACAATGCTCCCTGATCCCATTTGGCTCCTGTGTGCAGGGAGTGTTCCATTGCTTTGCAAGCCATACCCCCCCCAGCCCGGTGTTTCCTGACACTGGGGCTGAAGGTGGCAGTGGGAGAAGGGCTGGGAGCCCACCGAAAGAGGATGCAGCACTGCGGGGTGTCCCTGGTGCAGGGCAGTCAGCGGCAGGGCACAGGCTCTGGTGACAGAGGAGTCACAGCAGCCCCGCAACCCGGTTCTGTCGTATTTAGGACAGGAAACAGATGCTGCCTGGCGGAGGAAGCAAGCGGGGAAAACAAGTGCACCTTGTGCCTTCCCTGCAGGAACACGGTGGGAACAGGGGGTGCTGGATGGAAACACCCCAATTCAGCCCCAGGCAGCGCAGGAGCAGCTCGGCTGGGTCTGATGGCATCGCCCTTGGCTGCATCAGTGGGGACGAGGACACAAAGGGCCTCAGCATCCTCACGGTGAAGAACTTCTTCCTAAGACCTGATCTAAATCTGCCCTCTCCACAGCTGCTGAACAGGATGGACAAAAAGAGACCCAACAACCTGTGCCCTGGTAGGAGCAGCAGCTTTGTGGGCATCTTTCACACAGGGGCAGTGCTCCCATAGGAAAGCAACCTCACCACCACCACCAGCAGTGCACAGAGATGTGTTTTATTAACCAAGCAAAACCCCCATAAGCACAAGCAATGCCAATATCCTCCCCCCACATCCCACACTTCCCCCTTTAGCTCCACTCCAAACCTCTGCCATCTTTTGCCTTGGGAACACAAAGGAGCTTCTTTATCCATGGAGTTTGCTGGGAACCCGGACCTGGCATCGCACTGCCTGGAGCTCGATTAGCTGAACACAAACACACACACAACCATTGCTCCAGAATGCGTGATCTGAGGAGCATCTTGGTGTCTGTGCCAGCTTCACCGCGCTCTGGTTGCTCCCATCAGATGACCCAGCCTGGAGAGCTCAGATGCTGCTCGCTCCCTGCTCTGTTTGCTGCGTGCTAGAGAGAGCTGACTCTGCCTTCTGGGGCAGGATGTAATTCCTCAGAATGAAAGCGTACGTCTCCTTGAACTTCTGGATTTTGAAGGCATAGACGATGGGGTTCATGGCTGAGTTGGAGTGAGACAGCAGGATGCTCAGGTACGTCAGAGCCTGCGGGGCGGTGCAGGAGGGGCAGAAGTAGGAAACACAGTTCAGGATGCCCAGAGGCAGCCAAGAAGCTGCAAACAAGAAGAGGATGAGGGCCAGATACTTGGCCATCTCGTATTCCTTCCCACAAACTGTTTCTCCGCTTGCTGAGCTGGGGCTTAGTTTTACCCACATGATATAGAAAATCTCGGCATAGAGCGCACACATGATGAGCAGGGGAAGGAGGATCCAGGCGAAGAAGCTGAAATACACCACATAATCCATCCTCATCACAGCCAGATAGTGACACTCGATGTGGCTGGAGCTGCCCATGTGCCGGTTCCATCCCAGCATGGGGACCAGCCCCACCAGCACAGACACAAGCCAGCAGAGTCCCAGGGTCACACGGATCCTTTTCTTGGTGACGGCTGCCCTGTACCTGGGTGGGCAGGAAGCATCAGCCACGTTAGATGTGGTTCTTCAGAAGGAGGAACTACACCTGCAGGAACCTGGGCTTCTAAGCACTTGTTTCTGGTTGGCCTCATCCCAGTTAAGCACAGCTCGGTGCTGTTGGTCCTTCACAGCTGCTGACATTAAAAGCGTGCTTTGGAACTACAGGAGAACCTCCCAACAGTCATCAACCCCCTTTAAAGAGAACCCACAGAAAGGGGTCAAACCCCTTCCTCAGGAAGATTGGTTCATTTTGGCCTGCATCAGGCTGTCTCGAAGGGAAAACCTAAAGACCACCTTCTTCAGATTTCAAGCACACCCCCATGTATGAGCATCCTTTCCCTGACTCTCAGAAGCTGAAGATTCTCAGGCACTGATGGGGCTCCATCGCCGTATTTGGGAGCCTCTGCCTTTGTGTGAGTTTCCCTCAGAGAACCAATGATGCCCAGGGAATCCCTATGGTGCAGGGAGAAGGAAAACATAAGAGAGAAGAGAAATGGGGAAGAGATGATGAGATGGGCCCTTGGCCCAGACTCACCTGGTCGGCAGCTTCACTCGCAGGTACCTGTCGACTGCAATGGCCAGGAGAGACAGGATGGAGGCATGAGAGAAGATCATCATGAGGCAGCACATGAAGAGGCAGGAGTAGAAATGGGTGACAACTCCAAGGCTCACTATGACAGCCAGCGGCATGACAAGGATCCCCATGGCAATGTCACTGAGGGCCAGGGAAACGATGTAAAAGAAGGTGGTCTTCTGCAGAGCTGGGTTCAGCTTCACTGCCCAGATCACCAACGCATTGCCCACTACCGCAGATATCCCAATGACAGACTCCATGGTGATATAGATCACATCCAGGCTGCCTACTGCCATTTTGGACTGTTTACATCCAAAGTGAAGCAACGCTGTGCTGAACTCTCATTTTTGGCCTCAGCACCAGGTCAGAAGCCAGCTCCTCCCTGATCTGCTCTGAATGAAGTTCCTCATTCAGAACTCTGCACACAACTCTCCAAAGATGAGCAAATTTGCCCAGGAGCATCCATCTATCAGACCTGTAAAAAACCCTGCAACATCTTTCTGTCTCCTTGAGGTTTATGGGTGCTTCTGTAGAAGAGTCAATGTCATCTAGAGGCACCTTGAACAAACCACAGGGGCTTGTGGTAATTCTGCTAAATCTTAGCCCTAAAAAGTGCAATCTCCTCCCTGTGCAGCCTCGCAGGGTGAATTAGCCAATGCACAGTTCTCTTGCGGCTAGATTGCTCTGTCTCCAAGCTCCTTTGAGCCTGCTCCATCTATATGGTGCACAGAGAAGGTGTAGCATCAAAGAAAACAGGGCCAAAGGACCTGCGATGATCCAGTCTGTTCCCTTGCCACAAGGAAGGGGTGGGGAAGGCGAATACGAAGGCATTCAGTTGGGTTTTGAGTGAGCAAAAGGCAAATGGATGGAGAAACCTTTTGACTGTCGCACAAGCTGCTCCCCTAAGGTCCCACACAGCTGTGGTGCCCAGGAGCTGTGTGTGCAGCAGAGGCCTTATCAAAGCCCCTACGTAGTGGTCTCTACAAGAGGCATCTTGCAGCAGCCACAGGAGTAGAAGACAGAGAAAGGAAACCAAAAGCTCTGAGAGGAGCCACACAGCTAGCGCAGGAAGTGGGGAGCATCTTACCTCGGTCATTTGCCATTGATGCCCATAGCTGCGCAGTGCAGGCTGCCCACCCTTGCCCAAGTACTTCCCCGAGGAGCAGCTCCTTCAGCTCACAAAAGCCTTGCCTACACCCCAGCTGTGACTGGGATTTATCTCCTGCACCCACAGATATCCTGCATCAGCTCTGATTAGAAAACCAGCAGAGACTGGGACTGTATGGAGAGCTCACCATGTACCAAACACCCTCCAGGCCAGGAGCAAGAAGCACTCACATTGATTCCAGGAAAGCAGAATTTGTCCAACTCCTTTGACAGCAGAGAATACAGAAGTTTCATGTATTTCTGGCTCCATCTCCTCCTTGGGATGATATCATTTCCCCATCCTCAGTTTTGCAGAAAACTGGGTGGAAGAGGTGGAGAACTCAGTGTCCAGGAAACCAAATACCACCTACATTTGCTTAAGGCGTCATTACACTGATACAGCACCATCCACCTAATCCTGTACTCAGTATTTGCTCCTTCTTGGAGCGTGTGTTTCTATTTGCCCGAGAGCTAGGCTCTCCTATGACTCGCAGGCTGACCTGAGCTCGTGTTTGCATCTCCTCTCAGTTTCATCTGAAATGGGAGCAGCTCTTTCACTGCAGACCCACATCAATGAGCATTTGCTCACCCGCAGCAAGCGGATCACAGCTTTCACAGCCTCTCCCTGCTACTTCCCACACCTTTCCTCAGTTTCTCCATCTTCCATAAACAGAGCATAGCAAAGTGTGCCACTCTGAACATGACTCGGTGGGTTGTCATGCTGATCTCAGGCAGAAATGAAGGCTGAAAAAGTCACCTACATTGCCAGTGTTCTTGTCAGATTGAGAAAGCTCCAAGTAAAAGGCATTATTCAGTCACCTCAGGGCCTTCACTGAAATGGTAAACCCTGAATTATATCAAGTATCAGCATATAACAAACTACCCTTCTAACATCCCCTGAATTGCCTCATTTCCTATAGTGACCACAGGGCGATTATCAAGATTGATAAGTGCCAGCTTTGCACAGACAATTCTGGTTACAGTTCTCCCATTTCTAGAACTGCAACTTGGAAGAGGAAGCCAAGTATTTGGTTATAGGCAGCTGGCAAGCAGGCTTGTGGAAGCTGTTCCTATATTGTTTGGGGGTTTTTTAACTTTCCAAAGTATTGGACTGATACCAGGCTGCTGGAGGGATGCTCTCAGCTTCAGATGAGTCCAGAGAAGGGAACGTTTCCTGGATGCTAAGGTATTTGCAGCTGTGAAGAAAGGCAACAGCTGATTTGCTGCCCAAGTATCAAGGATGTGAAATACTGGAAGGGGTTTGCACGCTGGTGAGTCACTGGAACAACTGAGCACCAGAAACCGAGGGCAAATCCTACACACAGTCATTGTTGCCCCATTCCTGGCAATGCTCAAGGCCAGGTTGGACGGGGCTTGGAGCAACCTGCTGTAGTGGAAGGCGTCCCTAGATGGAACAAGATAATCTCTAAGGACCCTTCCAACTCAAATCAATCTATGATTCTGTAGCTCACCCCAGGTGGGAGCATCTCCAACAACTCACCATGCTCAACATCAGCCAGGAGCTGCACAGCAGCCAGGAGCTGAACAGTCTGCGTGGGATTTACATTGGTACAGAGTGCCTGGTTGCCGTCTTGGCCACTTTGGGTAACATCCTGGTCATCTGGGCGGTGAGGATGAACTCGACATCTCAGAACACGACTCTGCACTTCATCATGTCCCTGGCGCTGGCTGATATCGCGATGGGGATCCTCGTCATGCCCCTGGCTGTCGTGGTGAGCCTGGGCATCAGCGCCCACTTCTACACCTGCCTGGCCATGTGCTGCCTCATGGTGGCTTTCAGTAACGCGTCCATCCTCTCCCTCCTGGCCATCGCCATCGACAGGTACCTGCGGGTGAAGCTACCAACCAGGTGAGTGCTGGACCACCGTGGGCCCCTGCACTGATGCTCCTGCCAGCTTTCCAACTGCCAGCCTCTGTCCCAGGGCTGTCACCACCTCTCTCCTCCTCAACTTGTCACTTTTCTAACAAGTATTTACCCTAAATGCCAAATATTTACCCCAAAATGCCAAATATTTGCCCCAGAAATGCATGCTTGGGCATGAAGAAAAGACGTGTTCCTAAAAGCCCAACCTGAGATGAACTTTCTAGAGCAGGAGCCACTCCCTGCAGTTAATAATACAGCACAGGCTGACCCTGGGGATGCTTGTACAGAGCTGAGAACTCGCTGTTAAGGCTGGTCTGAGTTTGGCCACACAGGATGAGTCTGTGATTGAGCAGTTGAATTCTTCAGCTCTTTTGTAATGCTGAGAGTACTGGAGATTTCATTGGGTTTCTGAGTCTTCTAAATAAAATCCCTTTCAGTGTTTGCTGAAAATACAAAAGAAGTAACAGACTTAAGAGCTGATTTAAGAAGCCATTCACTTTGCATGTTTGAATGGAAAAGCACATGAGCTAAAAATGCAAAGCATGAAAGTAGCAGCGATGGGGAAAGGACCTATAAAACTGAAAGATGAAAGAACAGTTTGGTCCCAGAAATGGCATAAACCAAATGTAAAGAGTAATGGACACCCAAGGAAGCTGAGAAATAAGAACCGCTAATAATGGCAATTTCAAGACAAACGGGGCACTAGGATCAGAATGAAACCAGAAATAGCTGAAATCATCCAATTATAAAAAGAAGAAGTTGAGCCTAGTTCTTCTTAAGGGTGCTGCAAAGCAACTGGTACAAGTGAAGAGTTAAGCTTGTCTCAGAATAAGATTTGGGTTAATGCTCCATTTTGTGACCATGAATCTGTAATATTTGAACATGCAAGTCCTTGAAACCATCCTTAACCATTTTAACTACTTCTGTCTAATGCAAACCTGGGGTTTCTTCCTGCACAGGTATAAAATAATAACTACAGAGAGAAGAGTTTGCTGGGCACTGGGTTTGTGCTGGTTTCTGTCCCTGTTCATAGGATTAGTCCCCATGTTTGGGTGGAACAAGGCAGCATCAAGAACCTCGGAGTTTCTCAGGTGTCAGTTTATCTCTGTGATGAGGATGGATTACATGGTGTATGTTATCTTCTTCACATGGACCCTTGTCCCTCTGCTCATTATGTGTGCTCTGTACATCGAAATCTTCTACATCATCCGGACGAAGCTGAGTCAAGGTACAACCAACGCGAGAGGGACAGGAGGGTATTATGGACGGGAGTTCAGGACAGCCAAATCTCTAGCACTTGTTCTCTTCCTCTTTGCAATATCCTGGTTGCCTCTGTGCATTATAAACTGTGTTTCCTATTTTTGCCCCACGTCCCAGATTCCCGAGGTTTTGATGTACCTGGGAATCCTGTTATCCCATGCCAATTCTGCCATGAACCCCATTGTCTATGCTTGCAAGATAAAGAAGTTCAAGAACACATACCTTTTAATTTTAAGGACCTATATCCTGTGCAAAAAACCCAGAGCCAGTTCTGTGCAAAAAACCACAGAGCAAACAACAGAACAGCAGTCATAAATCAAGAGATGTTGACCTGAAATATATAACAGACCACTGATAACCACTTTGTGAAGAAACTGATGGGAAATGGGGGTTGTGTTTTTCTACTCCCGCTCTCACACAAACTGCTTCATGATAAGGGCAAGCTCCTCTTACCCCATCTGATGCACATTTGACATTAAGCCCAAAGCAACCATTTATGATCTTCTGCATTGTGTACCCCAGAGAATTCTGCTCAGTGGTTGCTGAGCTTCCAGGCAAGCATCTTCATTTAACAGGACCCTCCAGGTCTTATGTATTGACTTGACCATGATTTGGTAGACCCATGACCCAAAGAACTGGTAACAAGGCAAATGTTTTGCTCCGAGTTTCCCAGCTTGGATCCATCACCAGCTGGTAAAACCCTGCTGCTGTGAGTCACACTGCTGAGCATCTCAGGAAGGCCGGATGCTGCACTGACTCTGGGGACCTCTGCTTTGCAGGACATCCCAACAGTGCGACACTTCCATGGCTTCCAAAGCAAGACAGAGCTCACCCCAAACTCCTGGAAAACTAACTCAGACACAGAGCACCAGGCAAGAGCCAAAGTGCTGAACACACTGAGCTGTTCCTCAGTGCTGGGGACATACCAGAAGGAGATGACTGTCAGAAAATAAGCTAATAATATCTTTAAGTTCTTCCCTCCTCCTCCAGCTGCCTGACCAGGGATAGAATCAACTGTTCCAAACCCATTACATGCACATTGTCAGAATTGGTTACTAAACCCCACCTATTTGGGGGATTCTTCCTGCACAGCATACCCTCATGTTTCCTACAATCAATCCTGGTTTGCTAACACCTGATTTAAATGTGATTTGCTGCAAGACTCCTCTGTAAACCTGAAGAACAATTACTCTTTGTAGCAGCCTGTTACAGATCTGATGACTAAAGATGAACGGAAAGATGTGTCTATATATGTCTCTGTATTAAATAGTTTCAAAATACAGAAGAGATACTGGACAGAAGTTTTGCCAGTGTTGTTCTGACTTTTGTTGCACAAGAATTAGTTTGGTCCACTGAAAAATAGGACAAACATGTTCTTTGTTGTTGGTAATGCAGCAGCTTGCAACCCAGGCACGTCCTCACTGACTATTCTTACACCCTTTGTCTTCTCTGTCAATTTAGACTAAATCTGAGCCTGAATTGCAAAACAAAGGGCACACAAACCCTCCTCTATTCTGATTAGCAGATGCCAATGTCCCTAATTCCTCTATCCATCCATAAAACAGAGTTGGCTGATGGCTACTGGTAAAAGCTGTGTATGACTGGACAAGGCTCTTGGCATGGGAAAGAGATAGCAGAAGGATGCTCTGGAGTGAATCTGGGACTCATTAGCAGCCACATAACAAACTGAGGTCTCTGTCACCCTTCATCTCCAAGGGCTCTAGGTAGGCACACAAAATTGCTGCCCTGTGGTTAGTGCCATGTCACAAAGTACATGAGATGGTTGTGATAAGCATCAGTACAATTCATGGTGAGGAAACACCTACATGAAAAACCCAAGATGCTAACTGGTCTCAATAGGAAGTCACCTTTTCTTGCACTTCTAACAAGATCTAACAGTATCTAACACAGGAAAGCAGCATTCCTCTTGGTGTGGTGAAGACTTATTAGTGCAAGCCTGGTAAATTTTCAGACCATCTTACTTCTCAGTTGCTCAGAGTCCTACTCCTGGTCCTGTAGAATGGTCAGCACGCCTCTCAAGCCAGAGTTCAGAATGTGATGGTGCTTGTGAACCTGCATTTCAATGGACCCCTGGACTTCCACCAGCTTCTGCAGCCCCAAAGGCCAGCAGGGCAGAGGTGGAGCAGCTGCTCTAACTGCCTGTTGGAAAGACACCAAAGGAGTGATGAGGGAAATTCATCTGCCCGTCGCAGCTTCGTGCTGCCATCAGGCGGCCTCACTCGTTTGAAGCTTCTCATATGTTTGACTTGCTGCTTCACAGGAGGCGGTAGGACCCAAAGCACTTGTCCTGGCCAAAAAATTCCCCTTGAGAGACATTCACAATAGCACTTCCAGAAAAGAGGAATAACTGCAAGAATCTGACACTCTGGTGTCACAAGGCAGCTTCTGAAGCTCACAGGGCTGAGCCAGCAGGAAGCTTTGCTCTGATTCAGCCTTGCAGGAGAAGCATTGAACAACTGATGGAGATCATTGTACTTAGACAACAAACCTCCCACCTGCAGGCCCAGGAACATGCAGAGAAGCTTCTCTGTGCCCCTGCTAAGACTGAGTCACTAGTGTCAACTTGTTCCCCAGTTTATGAAAGGGGAATTTGAACTTTCTACAGTATATTTAGAACACTGGGTAATAACACATGAATTAACATTTCCACAAATGGACTGTCACACTGCGATTGTGCATTTCTTTTTACATGACCCAACTGGGAAGCAGATATTTGCATACAAACATTTCGTTATCATAACTTCAGGAAGCAGAAGATAACTCACTTGGCAATTAAAAGCCAAGGAAAACATAGCTGGTGACAGAAAAGGGAAACACAAGGGCACAGACATGAATAGTCACAGAGTAACATTTCCATTTTCAAACCTTTTTGGTCATTCAAAGCAACAGCAAAGACGTAAATGGGAACTTTAAAAGTGCAGTGAGATTTCTAGAGATTGGGAAATAGGGTATAAAAAGCAATTTGTCCACAACCACAAAGAAGTTTGGAATAGGAGACATTAGTTTCCCCTGGTAACTATAAAACGAGCTGATGCTAGACATACAGCAGCGTTGATATTTCCCAGAGCACTATAGGCCTTCATACAATGTTTTGACAGCATCTGATGTTCAGAAAGTGCAGGTGTCTTCGCTTCACTAGAAGCTCCATCATCACACAGCTGCTGGTGCCTGACACTGCTGGAAGACCAGGGAAGCATAGGCAATCTCACTCTGGGGATGTGAAAGAAGCCACTTTATTAGAGACGTTAGAGAGTGTGCAAGCATCTCAGCATGGATTTCCTGCTTTTAATTTGTCCTCACAGCTACACACCACTAGCGGTCAGTCTGTCCCTACATATGGGAAAATGCTGGATCAGACCAGTTAACCTAGCTCAGGATCCTGGGTCAGCTCTGCATTAGGGGTTCCCAAAAAATCATTATCATGGAGGAAAACTGCAGAAATACTTGCCTTTGAAAAGATTTCCCCCTAACCTGGTTGGTTGGACACAGCCTTGGGTGACATGGTCTAGTGTGAGGCATATCTGCCCATGGCAGGGGGGTTGGAACTCAAAGTCCTTTCCAACTCAAACTATTCTATGACTCTATGATCTGCCCAAGTAGTGATTTAGTTTAGCCCCAGATACTTGAAATATGTAGGGAGAATGGCATTTGAGCCCGTGATAACAGGAGTATCTTTCCTCTTACTGCCCAGGCACCTCCTCAAGTAACTCCCTGGACTACTATAAACAGGCTGAACAGGATGCACAACAGAAAACACTTTTCCTTAGCCAAAAGAACTGTCAACTAACACTGGAGTCTTGCAAAAGCAACCCCCTTTTCTCTTCCCTCAATTAATATATCTATCAAGAATCTCAAGTCTTTACATACAACGTCAGAAATAGTTGCAACCTTTACCTGGACGTTCTTAGCAGATTCCTCAGTCACTGCTGGGAGGGGAACTTGATCTTGTAAGGTTTGGTGGGATCTCTTATACTCTAGGGAGGAGAAGAGGGACAGCAGGCTCAGCTGTCTGCAATGGTTGCAGAGTGCAAGATAGGCTTAAGAGCAGTGTGACAGAGCAGCTCCAGAGTGTGTGGCTTAGACATAGCTTGTGAAACACATCACAGACTCACTGCAAAGTGAAGCTTGGCAGCCTGAGCCCCCACCTGCCTGCTGAAAGTAGGATAAAAGTGACTGATGGATGTGGTGAGAACACACTCTGTGTGGCCAGTGTTAGGACCATAAAACCCAACCTAAAACCTCCTCTCCCCCCAAAACCCACCACCACCAAAAATCCACAACTCATCAGTGCAAAAGTTAATTCTTCCATGCAAACAGCCCTTGGGATGATTCATGAGAGGTTACTGCCAGGAATGACCAGTTCACTACTACATTAATTATTCAAGGGAGACATAATTTGAGCCTCTTTCAAAGTAACTTCCTTAAAAGTTACTTTGAAACCCTGATGCTGCAAGATGCAGCCCACAGAGTGTAGAAACTTCACACCATCTGTGTTGAGGCGTGCAGCACAAGATATTAAGTTCTCCTCTGCCACCACCATCAGTGCATCATTGCACTGCTGCTATTTCCTCTGCTGTGCCACTTACTTTTTCTGAAGAGGTGGATGACTGCAAAAACCAGAAGAGTCACCAGGACGCCAGAGATAAAGGCTAGTGATATGTAGAGTGTTTCACGGCTGTTGATACACAGAAAACAGTGTCAGAATTCCCAGTTCATCAAACTGGAATGCAATATATCGTTTATCCCAGCCCCATGAGATTCAAAGATTCATATCTGCATTAAGCATCACTATGAATAAAATATCTACTGCACAGACTAGGAAATTCTGTGCAACCATTTAAAACCCCAAGACATGAGGCACATTACATGCAACTCCTCCTTTACAGAAGGAGTCTGCAGTCTCTGTGCTTGAAGACAGGAAATAAAAGTTGGAACATTTACTTATCAAGCCTGCATTTGACTTCCGAACCTTTAAAGTCAGCTGCAGAGGTGTATACAGTGGTATGCACAGTAACAGTGGTGGATATGGGTTCTGGTGTAACTGGAAGTGAAAAGAACAATAATGAAAACCTGGCTTTAAAGTGTGTTAATTTCTCCAGTGATACTACAAGCAACAAGAACTGCAGAGTACTCAGCATTTCTGTAACATTTATCTATCTGAAAGGGGAAACAGCAGACAGAAAAAATGAGTTATTTATACTCTTACTGTCTCACAGAGGCCTTTGGCATCAATGCAATTCTTCCCCAAACACATACACCTCCTGCTAAGCTACCCCCTAGAAGCTCTTCTGAGTAAGGACAGTATCATCTTAGGCAAGGACACTGCATATAACAAACTCCTCAAAGAACGAAATACCTGCATTTACTCTTGAGGATCTTGATCCCATTCTCTCCAAACACTAATGAACAGTAAGGGAAGCTAAAAGGAATGGAAAAAAGTTATATTTGTATACATATACTAGAGCAAAACAAGCCTGTCACCCTCTTCTAACTCACACTTTAACAGTTTTTAATCAATTTTTCAGACATCTTCAACTGGCACAAACCCAGCAACCTCAGTGTGAATCCTCCTTCCCAACACCTTGTTCCCAAGCACACGTGCACGTTCGTTACACTCCAATGAACAGGCTGCCTTCTTTCAAAGATTGGATTATATTTAATAACTAGAGCACCCACATTATTATTTCTGCAGCAGTCAGAAGTGAGTGAGCTTTCAGAATGAGCAGCAGCTTTCAAAAAACCATGTAGGCTTTTCTCCAACAAGAAATAAACAATAACTTTCTTCTTAAACTTGGGGGGGAAATGCAAAGATAGGGAAGTACCAGTCTACTACAAAGTTCCTCCTCTAGTACTGCTCACGACAAGCCTTGCAAAGTACACTGTAACAGTGAGAGTACCACTGAAAAAAGCGGAAAAGCAGACATCCTATTCTCTGTTGCTTTTACCTTTTTCTAGTGAATGCCCCTTGCTGCCCTCACTGCCTTCGTAAGAGTCAAACCATTGCGACCCCTCAGTTTCCCACCCCAAGTCCAAAAGCATGCTGTTTCCCAGTAATAATGTGACACAACTCCATCTTACCTCGCACCATGGAGCGACTGCCCACCTGCAGGTTGAAGAGTCACAAGGTGCTGGCACGGCAGATAAACAACTTGCTTTGGGAGAAGAATCTGTCCAACTAGAGAAAGCCCAAGTTCCATTCACAGCTGGGGTTACACAAACACGGAAGTGAAGCAACTTCACCTTTTTTTTTTTGCATATTAAAAACCCCAGGAAACTGAAAAACATCTGCATTCTGAGGAAGTGCCCATCCAAATAAAGTCAGCTTCATCTGAAGTTCGGTTCTTACCTCTCAAGAACACCTTTTTTGCTAAAATGTTGCATTGAAAACTGTAAAAAAACCTGTGCTATTTTACCAACTCCACTAAAAACAAGCACTTCCCCACTACAGGACCAATTCACGTGAGTGGTATTGTAAGCACACCCTAGTCTGCTTAAAGATTATTTACTACATACACCACTTCCCAGCACAGAAGGGTTGACACTGCACACAGGTAAGTGCTCTCCTCATCTGGGGTGTTCAAGATGTAACAAAATCCTTCAGGGATAATATTTGCTATTAAAAAAAATGAAAGCCTTATGCTGTATAATACATATTAAACTATTGCCTTATTTCCTATGAATACCCAGGAAAAAAAACCACATGCCAGAATAAACTTACCCACCATTTTCACTCTCATACTGGGGATTTCAGTTGAAGCAGTTTTCCCCTTGTGTTTGACACATTTCCTGCCAACTACATCCTCTCTTCTACAGAACAGAAAGACACTTTTGTTGCTATTTGAAGCCTTGTTACAAAAGTGGTTTTGGGGTTTTTCAGTTCATTTTTAAAAGGACATTTGTTCAGAGTACCACCAAGTATGGGCCCAGGTGAAAAGGAGCATGGGTGCTCATCTGATTTTAGAACGTTTACAATTTCAGTAGGTATCTATAGGTCATCATCACACAGAATTCTACAACAAAAACTGATCACGGTATTAGAACCTGAATTTTTCACTGTGAAGTTCTGTCTTATCTCTGGAAGTGTTCATGAACAAAAAAAGAACCAAACCAAACTGCACATACTGACTGAATAATCCCCCATGATGAACTAACTGTAGTGATTTATGTGACCAATCCAGCTACCTCAAAAAGGAAACTATTGTTGCTACTGCTAGTAAAAGACAGCAGAAGATTTTGTTTGTTTGTTTAATAATACTTTAGAATTGTACAGTTTTCAACAGTAAGAGACATGTCAGTGGAATTGGATGCGGTTACGCTGTTGCCTGGGCAGTCTTCGATAATGCCTTCAGGTCCAAAATGCATTTTGCAATACTCTCCTTCTGCTGCAAAGGAAAAGAAAATAGCTTTCAGGAGACAGACTTCATGAAAGACATTTAAACAAGTAAAATATTCCTTCTAATGCACTTTAAATACTCCTTTTTAGAACCACAAAATGGGTTACAGATCAGCAGGGGTATGCAGTTGTAACTCCTGAAGTCAGATTCAAATCCAATCAGTGACCGGCATTAAAACATCTGCAGGCAGTGCTAGGAACATGCTTTCTGTCTTTTGTTCTCTGCTTCATTCCTTAGAAGAAAGCTCATCTACAGCCCATCTGCAGATCTTAAGCTGCCAAAGTCTTATACAGAGAATCAGACAAACAAGCTCCCCATTAGCTATACATCTTACCACAAACCTAGCTCTATGCTGCAGCACCACCACACACCAGCTTAAATCACCAGCAACACAAGCACCTAGTACCGAGCAACTGGGCTTGGTAGCTCTCACTCAGCAGCAGGAGTGTGTTGCAGCCTTGTTTGGAAGTCACCCAAAGATGATCTATCGTCTTCTGGCTTAAGCCCAAATCACTGGACAGCAAATATTTTTACAGACTAAAACGTAAAGCAGATAAAAACCAAGCAAGTACCTGTTGAGGTGTGATGCTCTGAACAACGCTTTTCTCCACCCACTGAATCATGTGATCTTGTTCTTTCTGACGCTTTAAATTCTGCATAGCCACTTGATAGTCCAGCCTTTTCTTCACTTCGTTGTACACTGTCAGTAGCCTCTCTCGATAATTAGCTTCCAGCAACATGGCGATATTATTCTAGACAAAGATGATGAAATCAAAGGGTTAATGCTTGGCAAGAACACAGAACAGCAGCAGAACACATCCTATAGCAAAAGCTGCTGGATCTGGCAGTGGAACAGGCCCTGTCTGCAACACACTAAGGGCAAATGGTTCATTACTTGGTAGTGAATTAAGAGGCACTCAGATGATGCAGCAGAGACTGAAGAGGAAGCGAGCAGTAGGGCTGGAGCTGCTTACCCGCTTTGCGTCAAAGAGGTAACTGCGGCCTTCAACGCGCCACTGCTCCTTCTTCTCCTGTTCAATGGCAGCCTCGAGACCTTCAATAGATTCATTCTTCACAGCTTGAGCTCTAGCAAGTTTCTCCTGAAAAGAAACAAAACCCATGCCTCAGGATGAGAGGAAGCTGCAAGAAAACAACTGATCTGTAATTCATTAAGATTTGAGAAATGTCTCAATAAACTGGATTGTGCCAGGGTTGAGGTTAAAGGATGGCAAGTAGGCCAAACTAGAGTTCACAATAAAGTCATTCCTGCTGGTATGAGGTGTTTTATTTCTGAAGTAACACCACCAAAATAAGATCTAAACCATACCTTATTTAAGCAATATTACTCAGGTATTTACAACAGCCTGGACACAGTACTCTTCCAAGTCTTCAAGCAGATAACCTAGAATAGTTAGTAACTACTACAGTTACATTATGGTTTGTTTTGTTACCTCATTAAGTTTGTCAGCAAAAGCTGCTACATCAGGCCCAAATCTCTTTATACCATAAATGAGGACTGATAATATGCAGGCAGCTGCAACTGTCTCATGGTTCACTACATAGATTTCCTTCGAAAGAAAGTACAGTATGAGTCCAGTTCCAAGCATGTAAGGCCCTGAAGAAAAAATAAAGCAGCATCATTTGCACAAAGCATAAAGAGGCTCATTGCAGAGGTAGCTACTTACTAGAAGATCACAAAGTACTCTCTTTTACCGTCAGGACGCAATACCACCAGCAGTGGTACAAGGACATCCACCAGAGGTGGAAGCAACTTGCAGAATGACTTCTGCTCATTCAGAAACAGGCAAAAATCTCCATATAAAGGTTTTGAGGGTCAGCAGGCAAAGCAATCTTCCTGCAAGATCAAGCTCATGACATTCCTTTAGCTTCTATTTAAAGCTAAAGGAGCATCAGAGCCAGGAAGTGCTGTACTGGTTAATTCCTCCCAACCTCCTCCTGCTTATGTTTTCACCTTTTCAGCAGGCAGTAGTGGTGAAGGGAACTAAATCAGCATAACTAAACACACCATTTGTAATAAAGTACACATTCACCTGTAACTCCTGTTTTAGGATACAGGAACTGGAAAAACTCCTCAGGGATCAAACCATGGCGCACTTCTCCTCCTTTCTCAGGCAGAGGTGGCAAAGGAGCCAAGTGCTGTTTACTTGTATGCAGTGGTCTTGTGGCATGCAATACACTACAAGTAATTAAGAAGTTTCTATTAAGCATCTTACTTTATAAAACAAACAAAACAAAAGCTCAAAGGAGGTTATTCTACCCCTCTACTCTGCTCTCATGAGACCCCACCTGCAGTACTGTGTACAGCTCTGGTGTCCCTAACGTAAGGGCATGGAACTGTTGGAACAAGTCCAGAGAAGGTTCACAGGGATGATCAGGGGCTGGAGCACCACCCATACAAAGACAGGCTGAGAACATTGGGGCTGTTCAGGCTGGAGAAGAGAAGCTGTGTGGAGACCTCAGAGCAGCTTCCAGTGTCTGAAGGGGGCTACAAAGATGCTGGAGAGGGACTATTCATAGGGACTGGAGTGACAGGACAAGGGGTGATGGGTTCAAGTTTAAACAGGGGAGATTTAGGTTGGGTATAAACAAGCAGTTCTACCCCGTGACGGTTCTGAGGCGCTGGCACAGGGTGCCCAGAGAAGCTGTGGCTGCCCCATCCCTGGCAGTGTTCAAGGGCAGGTTGGACACAGGGGCTTGGAGCAAGCTGCTCTAGTGGAAGGTGTCCCTGCCTGTGGCAGAGGTTGGAACTGGATGATATTATGGTCTTTTCTAACATGAACCATTCAATGTCTCTATGAAAACCACCACCCTTAGATGAGGGTCAAACACATTTCCCACTGAACATGGCGGCATCCATCAGACACGCCTCCTCTGAGGAAGAGGGTGGGACTAGCCAACCTCCAGAAGTCCCTTCCCACCGTTACAAGCTATTAAGCCTCCGACAGTAATTAGAAAAATAAAGTCAAAACCCCCAAACTAACGGTGTTTAAACCCAGCGAGCGGCAGTTCCCGAGGCGCTCCCCGTCCTCCCCAGGCTGCCGCCGCCCAGAGCACCAGAAGCGCCCTTAGGCCTCCCTCGGAGGTCAAAGCCCTGAGCGCGGCCCCTCCGGCGCCCGGCACTCACCCCACGGCGACGGGAGGCGGCAGGCTCCTCAGCGCGGCCGGGGCTGACGGAGGAAGAAAGGCAGAGAAGCGGCTCAGGAGAGAGCTCACGCGGGAATCCCGCCCCCAGCCCACCCCGCCGCCCTCACCCCGAGGGAGGCAGCGCTCCCGCCCGGCTCACCGGCGCGGAGGACGAGGCGGGACAGCATCGCGGAGCGGCACCGGGCACAGAGCGGGCACACAGCGGGCACGCAGCGGGCGGCACCGGGCACAGAGCGGGCACACAGCGGCCGCGACGCGCTCCGTCCGCCCCCGGGGACCGCGGCCGCCTCAGCGAGAAGATGGCGGCGGCGGGCGGCTCGCGAGACGGAGCCGGGGAGAGAGCGCTCTCGCGAGAGGAGGCGGCGCGCGCGGCGCGGGAGCACGTGGGGGGCGCCGCTCCCGCTCCAGATCCCGATCCCGATCCCGGTCCCGCCATGGAGGAGCCGCCGCCCGAGCAGCCCCCGGCGGGGGAGGAGGATGCGGATGCGGATGCGGAGGACGCGGTCGCGGCCGGCCCCGAGTGGAACATCCCTCCCAACGCGCCCGCCTGCATGGAGCGGCACCTGGAGGGCGCGCACTACCGCGCAGGTAGCGGGGCCGCGGGCGGGGATGGGCGGCGGGGTCGGGGCAGGGGGGGACCGCTCGGTCCCTCGGGGAGCGGCGGGCGCGGACCGCGGCTTTCCCCTCGTCCTTCCCCGCTTCCTTTGGCTCTCTCCCAGACGGGGCCCTGTTGCTGGGCGCCTCGGGGCTGAACGGGCGCTGCTGGGCCGGTTCCCTCTGGGTGTTCGCCGACCCGCGCCGTGCGCCCAGCGAGGGTTTCTGCACCGCCGGCGTCCAGACCGAAGCGGGTGTTGCCGACCTGTGCTGGGTGGCTGACAGGGGCATCCTGGTGGCCTCCGACTCCGGTAAGAAACCGGGATCCCGGTGGTGTGTCCCCCCCCATGCTAAGGTGGTTCCCTTCTGGCTGATATGGCTGCCTCCCCGTAGGCGCCGTGGAGCTCTGGGAGCTGGATGAGAAGGAAACCCTCATCGTCAACAAGTTCTGTAAATACGAGCACGATGACATCGTGATGGCGGTGGCCGTCCTGGCCGGCAGCACCCACGTTGTCAGTGGTGGTAGGGACTTCTGGTGAGTGTCCCCAGCCCGCCTGCCCTGCGCCAAGGGCCGGCGCTGGGTGCTGAGTGCTTGCTCTTGTCCACAGCGTGAAGGTCTGGGACCTCCCGCAGCAGACGGTGCTGCACTCCTACAGAGGTGAGTGCCACGCTGGCCCCATCATGCTGGTTGCTGCAGGCTGAGCTTCTCACTTGGGGCTTGTGAGCTAACGTTTGCCAGTCTGCAAAGTCTCTGGCACAGATTTATTTCTTTGTCTCTTGTTCGTTTTCCCCATAGAATGAATGCTCTAAGGCTTAGTTTGCATTGCATATCTAAGCGTGTTTTAGAGCGTTTCTTCTGTACTGAAATCTTGCTTATGATGGTGTGTCATCTCCTAACCTGTATTTGGGTTGAACAGCTCATTCCAGATGCTAATCTCTGGAGAGGTGGTATTGTGCTGTGTGGTGACAGCAGAGACTGAGCTTTGTTTGGTCCTCTCCCCACTTTGTAACTGACCTCATCTGAGGGGGCTTTCTCAAGCTTGTGCAGCTTACAGGGACTTTGCAGCAGCTCAGGTTGGATTTGGCAGTTCATCAGTTTGGTGGGAAGCACTTGGCTATTGCTGAGCAGAAGTTACCCTGCGTTTAGGCTTAAGCTGGTCTTTACCATAGTGCTGTGCTTTCAGAGGTCCTTGGGCTTATGTGGGAAAGCTGCGTACAATCTTTGAGGCTCTTTACTCTTTTGTGATTTTGGTAGCTCACTCCGATGCGGTGACATGTGTGGCTTCCTGTCCTGGTAAGGACACCGTGTTCCTGTCCTGTGCTGAGGTAAAGCTCACTCTCTGCCTAAATCTACCTGATAAAAGTAAGATTTAACTTTAGTTGCAGTTAAATGCACTTCCCAAGAAACCACCTATTGTGTTACAAGCTGCAGACCTGTGTTATTTCAGTGTTCTAGTCACCAGGCTGATTTCTACAGCTTTGTATTAAAATGCGGGAGCTCCTGGGGATCACTGAAGGAGCTAACTTGAAGTTAATGGCAGCATCCTTTTGGAAGCGGGGGTGTGGTTTGGAATGGGGGTCAGTAGCAGTTCTGCAGCGAATCTGAGTTTATGTCTACCCCCTGCCACAAAGAGATTGTGAAAACTTTCTCATTCACTTTGGATTTATAGGACAACAGAACTTTACTGTGGGACACCAGATGCCCCAAACCAGCTACTCGAATTGGTATGTTTCTGTCTGTAGTTACTGCTTTGTGTATGAGTTTTTGTTAGAGGAAATAAGTCATTTCATGTCTGACTTCAAACCTGGCAATGTGACATTTGCCTGGAAAAGCTTATTAAAACCTAAAGAGATCTAGCACCACGCAAGTGCAGCAAGCTTTCAAGTATTTGTTTCAGTGCAGTAGCAGTGCTAAATGAGATAGTGTAGGAGTATCTTTGTACTGCCTCTTTTCACCCACATCCCAATTTATTTACTCGCAGTTTGCAGTGCCTGTAATCACCTCCCTACCTCAGTCATGTGGCATCCACACAAAAGTGACATCTTTGCTCTGGGTAAGAAGTGATCTTATTCTTTGCCTTTCAGCAGACAAATCAAGGTCTTTCTTTTCACGTGACAATTTTGCTAATAGCTTCGTTCTCTGTTCCTCTCTTGAAGGTGATGAAAATGGAACAGTTGCACTCGTAGACACAAAGAACCCTGATTCTGCCCTCAGCTCCACTGTGCATGCCCGAAATATCACGGGCTTTGCGTTTTCTACACATAGGTACAGTCTGATATACTGGCATAGAGCGTGTGACTGCATACACTTGGGAGCCTTATTTGTTTTAAAACCACTAGGTTTTGTCTTTCCCTTAAGAAGTCAATGGAAAAGAACAAAGTAAGCCAAACAGTGTTCTTGCCTTTTGAAAAGACGTGTCAACATACACGAGACCACTCCTGCAGCAGTCAGAATTACTGACCCACTCACTGTGGGGATCTTTCTAATTACAGTCACCACTGCTTGAAGGATTACTCGCTTTCTGACGCTAATATTCTTGCTTAGTGTGCTGACAACTTGCCATATGATGATGAAAACACTTTGTAAGATTTAGCACCCTAAGAAGTGTGCTCTTCACAAGTCTATCCCTAAGCTTTCCTATATTTGCTCGTTCTGACAGCGGTCTCATCTCTCTCCTCTAGTTCTCCCTTACTGGCTTCAATCAGTGAAGACTGTTCAGTAGCTGTTCTTGATTCAGATCTCTCAGAGGTGTAAGTACTAGACAGAATATTCATTGCTGTGGCTATTTGTCTTGTTAACTTCTCCTTAAGTTAATTATTTATCCATATGCTGGGTGGAAGATGAAAACGCTCCTTAAGCAGGCGAGCATCATCCCACCAAACTAGTTAAGCGTTGCACAAGCCCCTAACCCTCTTAGTGACAACGCTTTATGGCTAATGGAGCATTCGTATTTTGCAGGTTCAGAAGCCGTTCTCATCAAGACTTTGTGAAAGGTTTATCATGGTCTCCTTCCGATAATGCCTTGCTCACTACAGTTGGATGGGATCATCAGGTTTTACATCACACTGTCCCCATACCAACTGCTGAAGCTTCTGGAGTCAACTGTGTAAAAGAATAGTTTTATAAACTCATGGTCCAAATTCCTTCCTGGCACTACTTTGATTCTGCTGAAGTCAAGGGTGTGTGAACTGGAGTTCAGGGTATGGGCTGTTGTCTGCCTTGAAGCTTGTGACCAAGAAGGTTCCTGTAGTAATTTTGAGTTAGGCATAAGTTAGTTACAAGCCAAGCTGTACCCTCTCCTCGGGAGCTCGCTTCACCTGTGATAAGACTTCAGTATTTTATCCAGAGAAAAATTGACTTCAGGCACAGAGGAGACTTGGGAAGATGGGGAATTGGGTATAACTAAAACCGCTCTCAATTCCTCCCTTGGTTCTCCAAACCATCCATGGAGTTTATAGAAATATTGGGGTGGGAAGATTAAAACCAACGAGGGCAAGAGCCTCACCCTTGAGCAAACTTCTTTGCCATGTAAATCAAGTTTTCCAATTAAATGGAAAGATGTGTTGGCATTGAAAGACGCTTGTCCTTAACGCAGCGTGTGTTGGAGGTTGGTCGTCAGTATCTGCTAGTGTGGACCCTGTGGTGAGCACTGTTTAAATGCAGGTATCAGAATCCCAGTGCTTGGTGTGAGGAGTTGTCTATGCTGTTTCAGGATCCCAGCTGTAGCCCTGCAGTTACACACCTTTGTGACAGTGCATGACATGCTGAAATACTGGGACCTGAGATCAGCATTGGCTTAGCAGCTCAAAGGGCCGTTACTGTAGCATGCTGAAAGCCAAGAGAAGTCAGTTGCTAACGCTGTTTGACACCACGTTTCATCTCCTCTGTGCTGAAGACAACTTACTCGGAGATAAGACCTGTGAACAAAGTTAATGTAAGGGAAAAACTGGATTAAGGACTTCAGTTTTCATTTGCTTGCTCCTAGAAACAGGCTCTGCTTAGTGATAAATGGTACCTCCTTACACACTTGTGACTCCTTGTGCCGGTGACTGAGGGGACCAAGTGTTCCCATAATCACCGAAGCAGACTCCACAGCATCCTTAGAGGTGTTTTTTGTGGTGTGACGCATACTTTTCAAACAAACTCAACTGTTGCCCTGGAACGTATTTAACTGAAAAGCGAATCATTGCTCTGCATGCGTTGCCACTGCTCGAGATATGGCTTGGTCTGGCCGAGTATTTCTTAGACAGAATAAAGCAGGTCCTGACTAATGAAACAAGAAATCCCATTGGAATGCATCCTACTCCTTTTTCTTTAGCACGATAGCAACACTAACACACCATTTCCACTGGGCTTAACCCTGCATAAACACCGGCTTAACTTTGAGGCAGGCAAAGCTTTCCCAGGCTCTGTAGTTTCTCAACTCTTTAACCACATTTGCTGCTTTAATTCCCACATCGTACAGGTGTTGACAGAGCAAAACTTGCTGATCTAGAACAGTGTATGGAAAAGGTAAAAAAGCTTTGCTAAAAACTGACAAGTGTCCTCAAAAGGACAACCAAAACCATTACCTGTTGTGGACCTCCGATGGTGTGCTGAGAACGGAAATGGGTCTTGTGCTGCTTGTGAAAACGTTGTCTGGGGGGAAAGAAGTGGAAGATGGTTTTTAACTCAATCATAGTGTTCATTTGTAACTGGGTATAAGCTTCTGCAGGCCACTTCTGTAGTAGTAAAGAACCAGCCGAGATCATGCACACAGTTAAAAGTTGTGATTTCAATTCCTGAGATTAAAACTGTCCTTAAGGAAACATACACCGTATCACTGTTTAATGCCAGGGTACTATGATTCTTCAGCACTAGGGCAAGGCAGGCTGGAAGCCCTGCTTGTTTTCAGGAAGCTTCTCTTCCCAAACCTTGGAGTAGGTTTTCCATTGAGCATCGCTAAAAAGTTAAACTGTCAAGTATTAAACCAGGTTAAGCTCCTCCCATCACCACCCAGTGAGCAAAACGCATAATGGACAGTGAAGCCTATATGGACAACAGGGCATTATTGATAACATTATTCCTGTTTTTATAATGGCTTCAAGACTTCTAGCAGCACAACAGGGAAATGCTTCAGCATGTCAATCTTTGGGTGAAGCTTTATCTTCTGCCACAGGAGGGCAGCAGCTGCCAGCTTGAGGGGCACAGCAGCCTCGTGTTCCCCCCCCCCCCCCCCCCATTGCACTTTTCCTTCAGGGATATCTGTTTCTTGGGCTTTAACACTTGGGGGGGGTTTGCCATCATAAGAAGCACAGAAGAGTGACAGTGTACCTAGGAGCCCCTCGTGTTGCATTGGCTTGGCTCCTAGCTGTCCTGCTGCTCGCAAGGCTGTATTGAACAATACAGGCACAGCCACCAGCGGTCCCACATCAATCCCTGTTGACTTGGTAGCTAAGGAATGGAGCCAGTTCTCTGGGGTTTGTGGTATTCTCAGCCTGTGTCTGCACTCCACACTGTTCAGGTTGGGGGACGCTTGTGTAAATACAGTGTGGCTAGAGCAAAAGCTTCGAGATGCACATTGCACACTTCCCTCATGAAGAACCTGGTTCTGTAGCCAGAGCTGGATGAAAGAGCATGCAAATAGCTGCAATCTTGAGGACTAAGCCACTGAAGACAAGCCTGCCTTTTATGTTGCTGCTCGCATTGCTCACACCACGTTCTCAATTGGAAGTACAACATTCTAGTTAGGACTTGCAAATAAGTATGTGAGTTTCATCCCTAATGAAAAGCCCCAACCCAAGGACTATTTATAGAAGCAGCACAGGCTGAACTGCACAAGCTCCTCTGCCAGCCTGCCTAACCAGCTGGGTGCAAGGGGCGTTTCTGCAGTGATGGCGCAGTCAGGGCTTGGTGCCCGTTCACTCCTTGACTTCCTCAAAACACTTCAGATGGCCACCGGCTTTATATCAGCAACTGGTGAGGAGAAATCGGACCCAGCCCTATATAAGCTGAAATTCAGAGTGGTGCTGAGGCGGGTTTGAGCTGCATTTCCCTGTCCTTTTCATCTTCCGTGCAAAAGATGACAATCTTACAGCAGATGGACCACTTAAGCAATACTCAAAGAAGTCAGGCCACACATAATAAAACAATACGTCCAGACATATTTAATGCAAGAAAGTTGGTATTCAATGGCACTCATAAATAAGAGACTTTGTTCAACACTTTACAAGTAAAGCTCTCAGTTATACTACATTAGCAGGTACTTTTGAGGAAGAAGCAGCTGCAGGGGGCAATTTAAGTGCGTCAAGACTTGAATGACCAAACTGCATCAGAGAGGGTTGAAGTGAGAATAATCCCATTGTCAGGCTTCAAACTGGGCAATAAGGTTGGTTGCTTGGCTCTATCACTACTCCCCTTAGTTTCTTCCTCTTCTGTTGCTGAATCAATATAGTGAAACAGAGCTGAGGAGGAGCAGCAACAGGAATCAGAGCACATCTATGTGCTGTCCTGACAGAGGAAGAAGGGGGCTCTTCCCATCCCTGCAACTGAGAGGTCCTTGCTCTTCATTATGGATTTAACTTCATCCGTAAGCGCTCCGGCTGCCAACAGCTCTGACAGTGGTTTCTTTGTACCCCAAACAGTTCCCAGTAGCCCCAGCATAAACGTGTGGTTGTTGCTGAAATCTGAGGCTTTTGCTTAATGCATTCAAAAAGAGCAGGGAGAGCCCAAAGTGTTTAAAGAATAGAAGAGATCCACTGCTTAAAACATGCATGCTAACCAGTTTCACAACTGCGAGCATGTCCTACCTGATTTACTTCCAGCTTAAGTCCACTGGGCATTCCCAGCAGGGGAATGAGTGATTGGTATTTCATAGAGCTGACATTATCATGCTTCTAATATGAAATATAAACAAATACACATCTAGAAACAAGACACTCCACGCTGTATAACACCATCTTGCAACTACATACGAATTGCATGTCTGGGTGAAACAGTAAATGTGAAATTCAAAGCAAGTGCCACCAGTGGAGTTTCACATTTTGCCCTAAGAAAACACTCTCACGTTGGGAATACACTATAATTTAGGAGAGTTCTTGAGGGGGAGAATCGCTCATACAGCCACCCCCCCATTTCAGGGCAAAGTCAATGTTGAAGGCTGATGTCTCCCAACAAACCTTTACCTTTAAAACTGCTGTTGAGAACTCATTTGCAGTTATAACTTCGCATTTTGGGAAAACAATATCAGGAAGGGGAAAACAATCAGGCTACACTATTATCAGAAAGGCTTCTTTGGTTTGTTTCAAGTTAAACTTCATCCAACACTAAACCATGACCCCAAAGCCACTCAAACAGGGTCATGGCTTTGCTTCCGTAGTAAGAATCCTCCAGATACTTCTCACAGGGAGACGCTTCTGTGTTTTAAGAGGGAGGGCTATTCTGCGTGACACTGGCACACCTAAATACCCGGAGTGTTACTCCATAGTCACTTTTCTCCATAAACATTTGTTAAAGACCAACACCCAGATATTTAAAACGTGTTCTTTCAATACCGGCTGGGGTGAGCACGTCTGGAAACCTTCCAAGTCTCTGCGATTTACTGGCATAGAAATGCCATTTGAATTAGCTATTAGACCCATTGCGGTACTTGCATTTTCGTGTTATTCACAGCAAAGTAAAGTTCAGAATACTTGGAGGCTGCTGCAATACTTGAAACGGTTGATCAGTTATTAGGTGAAGGTGGAAATAACATAAAACATCGAACATCAACGATGTGGCATTAATATCGGGATAACTCCACCCCGAAGGAAAATGTATCACTGAGTTTTGGAGTTGAATGGTAGAGCAAAATCTGCTTCCAGGCACACAGGCGCAGGAGTGTGCAACGCAGGCTTAGCTGGAGTGGTACTGATGATATTGATAGGATTGAAAATAGAAAGTGCTTTCCATAAAGGTAGACTCATGTCTCAAAGTGCTTTTAGTTTGTCAGTGATTAGAAAATACTCTCTACACGTTTTTACACTTATCTTACAATGATTCTCAGCAAGGTTACTTAGAAGGAAGATTACGGGTTTCTAGTTTCAGGAAGTTGGGATTGAACACTTTGGTCTATTACGAGGCTGCATTTCTCGCTCTGTAGTGTTTTATACTCGTTAAGGCTACTCATATCTCTCACCCCACGACATAACCATCACTGGAGGCACTGGCAGGAAGAGGGGACAGGCTTGCACCCAGCACCCAGACAAGCACATAGGGAAACCAGCTCCTTAGGTGTCACTGCAGACATTCCACACACCGGGAGCATCGAACACTTGAACACAGTCACAGTGAAATTCAGCCTTCTTAGTCCCCCAGATCAGACCAACCAAAGCCAAGTCTCAGTAGAACAGTTTATAAGGACTCTGCGGCTTAGCTTTTAGAGGTGGGGTTCACATGGGAATGAAGTGGCAAGAGACCCCTCGAGGAAAGCACCCCCAACACAGCACCTTGGTGGGTCACTGACACCCACCAGCTCATAAAGGAAAAGGACTGCTCAATGTTTTAAGCCTCCAAAGTGCTTTGCAGCCATCCATCCAGGCCTCACAGCCTTCCTCCATGAGGAATAATCCCCAACAGAAACATTTACAGTGACCAAAAGGCATAGGAAAGCAGGGGCCCATGCTCCCAAAGCTGCTCCCTGGGGAAGGGGGCTCAGACCTTGGTGGCAGAGCTGTCCCTGGCTCAGCAGCACAGGCACTGAAAGCCAGGAGCTGGTTTTAAGGCACTGATTTGCTTAAGGCTGTTGTAGGAGGTGGGGACAGAAGAAGTTAGGATCTAGACATCCTAAACTCCATTTCCATCCAATTGGCCTCACGTTCTTACTTTAATTCCCCTACATTTAGCTTGCTTCCATTAGGCACATCTCCCAGTTGGTTTCTCCCTTTTCCTGAGCATTTTGATTTAAACCAACTGAAAAACCTAACGGAAAACCATCTTTCCAGTGGTGATGCTCTTTAAAGAGACCCAAGGATACTTTTTGGCTTTCTTAGAAGACCTATCAGTCTGCAATTTTGAAAGTAATACAGTGGGGGGAAATAGGAGAAGGAAAACCACATTTGCTCATGTAAGGAGACAGCAGCCTGTCCTCTGTAGTAACTACACTCCATGACAGTCATCCAAGAAGAGTCCAAGTCCCAGGTTCACTCTCCACCTTCTCCATCAGTAGTTTCAAGCAGTGCATTTGCCAAGCTGGGTTGGGACCGTCCCGATGCCCAAAGAGAAGCAGACGACCAAGTGAGACGCCTTCTTCTCCCTTCCCAGGTGGATGAAGGTGGCAGAGCAGCCCTGAGGACAAGCCTATCGATGCCCGCTCTGGTAGGTGTAGGAGATGGGCTGCCGAGCCCCAGGCCTGACCGTGAAGGTGTTGGTAGGTCCACTGTACTGCGAGGTGCCATGGAGAGGTCTGGAGGGAAAACAGAGGGAAAGCCATTGAAATCCAAGGAAACACTTTGGGTTTATTCAATATTGCAATGATATATTCTTTTATCTAGTGGAGCAGGGTGACTTTTGTCACCTTTTGTCTCCATTCAGTGGCATGAGGTGGAGAGGGCAATAGGCACCATGGTTATGGCTGGGACCAGTGCCACGTCCATGGTCCTGGACCAAGGTGGCAGGAGATGAGGAGCAGGCATGGCCAGGCATCGAGTGGCACCACATGAGCCAAAGGGCAGTGACTTATCCCTATCCTCTCCTTCCCATCCCTCCTTGCCTTCAAACCAAAGGGACACAGGAAGGCGCCAGCTCAGGGCTGCACGTACCTGGGGGCTGCCACCGCACTGGGGGGTGAGAAATCCCCATTCTGCCCCTTGTACTTGGCATCGGCGCTGCCGTACGGAGCCGCTTTCCCAGCGGCATCAAGGGATGTCCTCCGGCCCGGGGCACTCGTGGGGCCGTTCCTATGGCCGGAGCCGAGACGACGGCCGCTGTCCCCAGCTGAGGAGCTGTAACCCCCGGGGCCATAGGAGGAGAGGGTGCCCGTGGTGCGGGGGGCTGCAGCAGCCCGGGGGTAGGAGCTGTCGGGCTCGGAGACATAGAGGCGCTTCTTGATGAGCGGACGCGGGTTCGGGCAGCGGCTGATGTACCCGGCAGAGCTGCTGTAATCCGGGTACTGCGGCACCAAGTCGCTGTTCCTCCTGCTTGTCTCCGGGGCTGGAGGCTCATGGTTGCCCCCATAGTTGCGGCCATAGCCGGGCCACCTGAAATACCGCGGGGGCTCCGAGCCCCGGCTGCAGTCGGGGAAGCTGGGGCACTTGCGGTTCTCCTCCTGACTTGGGAGAGGCCCCTCGGTCTCATCCGCCTCGTTGCTGAATTCAGGGGGTGGTGGGATAATCCCATAGTCCAGCACCGTCTCCCCGTTCTCCTCCTCCCTGCGCACGCCATGGTGGGGTGGGATGGGCTGTTTCGGCTGCCCTGGCTCAAGGAGACCTCGCAGGAGGCTGGAGGCATCAGCCCGCCGGTGCACAGGGATGCTCATGGGCTGCGCATCACCCACGGCGCGTGTATCCCGGCCCTGCTCCGAGGAGCTGGAGAAGGATGGAGGTCTGCTCCATCCCGACCCTGCTGTTCCCACCGCAGGCGGCCGGGGCACCACGGTGAAGGAGCCAGGCTTGGACTCATGGCGGTAGAAGCTGGTGGAGGCAGTGTCTGACAAGGCACTGCTGGGTTTCATGGGCAGCTTGGCCCGTGGCACGGCTCCCACCTCACCCGCCTGCCGGCCCCGCTGGGCGCGCTGCCGGGCTGCCAGCAGCAGTGCCATAGGGGAGCCCCGCTCCACGCGCTCGCCCGTCACCGGGTGGATCAGCTCCTCCTCTTGCCCTGCTCCCAAGGGGCTCCTGGGCAAGCCCATGGGGCCGGGTGGCTCAGCCGGGCTCGAGGCACAGGGTGGTTCGGCTGAGCCGGCCCCAGCCCGGTGCACCTTGTACTGGAAGATGGGCGCATTGGGCTGCGGTGCTGAGCTCTGTGCAGGAGAAACAGGGGGTGACGGCGAGGTGGGAGCAGGGGGCTCCTCCACAGGGCGCTGAGCTGGGTCTGGGGGGCTCACGCTGCTGTTGAGGGGCTCGGGAGAAGGGGCTGAGTTCTCTGTGGTCTTGCCTGTGGCAGGAGCGGGGTGGTCCTCGTGCCCTGTCTCATCCTTCTCCAGTGCAGCCGCTGGTGCTGGGAGCGGGCTTGGGGCTGGTTTTGGCAGCACTGATTCACCTGGGTCAGGGAGGCTCTTCCTCAGGTCGGGGGGGCTCTTCCTCATACGTGGGGTGCTGCCACCATCCTCGGTGCCCTGCTTCTGGCTGCTGAGCCCCATGGCAGGTTTTCCTTCTTTCTTCAGGGACAGCACAGCCTCCAGCTCATTCCTGATCTTCATCACGCTGCGGGGCTGTGCGGCAGAGCTGCCGTCTGGAGCAGGGAGCACCATGCTGGGAGAGCCACCATTGGCAATGGGGATGCTGCTGGGCGCTTCTTTCTTCTCACTCTCCCCTCCTGCGGGCAACTGCACGTCCTTCCCAGCAGGTTGGGGCGCACTGAGACTGGGTTCACGGCTGCTGCTGTGGTTGGTACCACCATCCACGGGCTGGGGAGCAGCCGGCTTCTCCGTTGGCTTCTCCTCCCTCCGTGGCGAGCGCAGGAGGGCAGAGAGCTCGTGCCGCAGCCTGTTCAGGTTGCCAGCATCCCTCCAGTCATCTTCAGCGGTCGGGTAGTCCGGAGGAGGGAGGTCCAGGTCGTTGGCAGTGAGAGGTTCAGGTTTTGGAGGGGGAGAGTCTTTCTTGGCTGTTTTTGGCTGGGGAACCTTCTCCACCTCGGAGCCTGGCTGTGGGGACTGGTGAGCAGCAGGATTCACACCTTGGCTGAGCCCTGGGCCCGGCTTGGGGCTCAGTGGCGGGGGTGTTGGCTTAGTGATGGCCTGTCTCAATGGGGAACTCCTTTGCTCGGCTTCTCCTGCATAAGCCTTGGCAGCGGGTCTGATGATGAAGCAGGGCGGGAGGGGGGGCCGGGCATGGGGCTGCCTGGGGAAGGGCTCCTGCCCGATGGGCTGGCTCTCCTGCACTGGGATGGAGGAGGACCGGGCTGGGGCTGGCGGGGGCACCTTGAAGGACCTGGGGAAGGTGAGGTGGGGCTCAGGACAGTGCTTGGGCTGCAGGCTCTCCTTCGGGCCAGGGGCAGCAGGGACCCCAGCCTCGGCAGGGCAAAGCGGTCCCTCAGCATCCGCCTGCCTCGTGTTCAGCACTGTCTCGGACTTCCACTTGGAGATGCCGGTGGTGAAGGGAGCCGGGCCCCGGTTGAGTGGAGGAGCTCCCGGTGGGGCTGGCGGGATGAAGTCTGGGGGAGCCGGCGTGCTGGGCGATGACAAGTCAGAGGATGGAGGTGGCGGAGCTGCCATGGCAGGAGGTGGTGGCACCACCTCAGGTGGTGGTGGAGGCAGCATTTCGGGTGGCGGAGGGACCGGCGAGGCTGGTGGTGCGGGTGCCGGTGCTGTTGGAGGCGGTGGGGGGGGCACCGATGGCGGTGGAGGGATGTCTTCCTCCAGGTCATCCCCATCGAGAGCCTGTGGGCGCAGGTCCCCCACCGAGCTGTACATTCGGTAGTTCCCATTGATCTGGGAGCCAGATCCTGCAAGGAAGAGCAAGAGCACAGCAGTATGAGCACCTTCTCCATCAGTGCAGTGATGGCCAGCATCGCCTCTGGCCACCTCTCCTCCTAGGAAGCCAGTTTACATTGCTGAGCTCGCAGGACTGTAACAGCCACTGCACCTCACCCCTTAGAAATGAATTCATTTACAATGACTTCAAAACCAAATTAATAGTAGACTCTATTTTAGCATGAAAATCTCGTGATCACACTGTCTGCTCCAGAGCTTGGTACCCGCATCCTTCCTTCCCCAAGGGCACGGTACTGCTGAGCACTTAGTGCCGTCCAGAACTCAGCAGAGAAGATCCCTTACCAAGAGTTGGTTTTTCCTCAAAGTCTTCTGGCACCGATGGCGTTGGCACAGCCACCCCGTGGGATTCCTGGGCATTCTGCAGTAGTTGAGAAGAGGGAGCTGTTAGTTTTATACCCAGGGTACCAGAGCACAGGCCCCAGCCTGTACAACTGGTAATCTGTCTACACGAACAGGAACCTGATGGGGCAGCACAGGGCTGTTTCCAAGACATGGAGGCTTACAGGGCTTAAAGGGATGAATGATGAAGGTTGCACAAGCCATAGACACAATCCCCCTGCTCTGGTCAGGTGAAGAGGGGCTGGAGAGGCGCACAGCTATTTCACACCCAAGTTTAGGGCTCCCTAGCATCAGTTTCTCACCGTTCACATCCCAAGCATGGGTTTTATGGGCATTGCTCCCCACAGTCATGTACACACCACACTGAAGTCCCAGGCAGACTTCCAGCTTTTTGGGAAACAGCAGATGTGAACACTGGGGAAAACTGCTACTTGTGTGGTTTGTGTTTCGCTCTCAGTTACTCCCTTCGCATTCATGCTCAACACTCAGCGGTGCCTTTAGCTGGTACAGGACCATGCAATTTAGCAGCCTACACATCTGCGAGGATGCTTTGTGTAATTACAGCCACCCACCATGAGATATTCATGGCATACTGACTCACCTGCAGCGCTGACCAGGGCTCCTGTACACCTCCCAGGCGCAGAGAGCCTCTCCCTCCCTCCACTGACTCACTGCAGGGAGATTGCAGCTGCTCATCACACCTACACTAACGTGTCCTGAACGCAAACTGATGCTGAATCAGGCTGTCAGCACAGACGTGACGGAGGCAATGGACTGGACTTCCACATACCAGCACTGGGAGAGACCCATAGTGTAGAAATAACACTCCATGAGCAGCAGAAGCTCACAGACCCCACAGGCAATGGTCAGGGACGTACTGTCCCATTCCCAGGCTCCAGGGTCCACCCTCTTGCCCTTCTACTTACCTGGGGTAGGTGTTTGCATTAGCCTTTAACAGCCTGTTATCCTACCATCAGCCTGCACCAGTGCAGTGGTGTTCTGCATACAAAAGCCTAGATAATGATTGAGCCCTGCCCTTCGCCTTTTACTGGTATTATCACTATTTCTACAGGAGATTGCTACGGGATTCCAAAGTCTCCTTGATCAAAGGTTAAGCTGGGTTTATACAGCCAGCCCCATCCAGGGTGCAGACAGTGCATTAGCATCACACACTGCTCTGGGCACGGGGAATGAGGAAGAGGGGAGCTGCTGGGGCAGAGCTGACTTGAGAAGCAGCAGCCTGGGCTCCCGCAGAGAGCTTTTGACAAAACAGTATGGAAATACAGGACTTGCAAAGTCCATCGCCCTGCAGATGACCGAGGATCCTCTATAACCACGAAGGGAATGAACCAGTTAATGGCCAGCCAGGAGAGAGGGAGTGGGAACTCACATTCCTGGGGCTGCACCACCAAACAGACGGCTTCACACTGATGGAGAAGGTGAGGTTTGCTAAGGCATTAGGACAGATCTGTTTGTGGCAAAACAACAGACCAGGTGAACCTTATAGCCTCAGCTGAGACCTCTTCACTGCTCCCAAAGATACAGTACAAGGCAGAGGAAAGATCCTCAACTTCAGCTGAAAGCCAGAGGGAAGACAAAGGCTAACAGAGGCACTTGAAGGGCCGATAATGGAATTGTCCATAGCAATGAGATAACAACCACAAAGAGGAAAACCTAAATCAGCTCCGGCAATTCCCATGTGCTATGGAAATGTATTGCTGCCAGTCTCCAGAGCACACGGAGATCGGCTCATTTGCAGGGAAACAAAGATGTCTGAGCGCTGAATTCCAAGCACCATATGCGTCACATGTTTGGATAGGAGTAGAAAGGGAATGGCAGTCGGAAGAGATCTAGGCAAAGCTGGAGGAAACAGTCCACATAAACGAGGAGCAATTTTGGACGTGTCATTTCAAGAGGCCCTCAGGACCGGGTGAGCCTGTTTCACACCAAAAGTTTCTGTAGCAGTTGCTAATGCTCAGCATCTCTCCAAAACCACTCATCCTCACATCATGAGCTGGCTTCTGAAATGGAAAGCATCCCCATACGCTGCCAGGCTCCAGAGATGGAGAGGGAGATTGTTTCCCTCTGCTGTGTTTGCTCGGGGTGTGCCCAGCCCAGCAAACCTCCAGCTGATTCAGAGCAGGGCTGTGTGGGGTGGTGCGCCAGGAACCAGCATTTCCAGTTTGCGGTACCTGAATCAGATTCCTGTGCGGAGGATCCCGGCGGGGGAGCTTTCACTGTATCCACCAGGAATCGCTTTTCAGCGCTGGAACACAGTTAGAAACCCCCTGTTCTAGTGACGGGGAGCTGCCTGTCCTCATGGTCCCCAGATCCCCAGTGTCTCAGGAGCCCATGATTCCCATAGAATCCCAGCCTTGTTTGTGTTGGAAGGGAACTTAGAGCTCCTCCAGCTCCAGCCCATGCCACGGGCAGGGACACCTTCCATAGAGCAGCTTGCTCCAAGCCCCTGTGTCCAACGTGGCCTTGAGCACTGCCAGGGATGGGGCAGCCACAGCTTCTCTGGGCACCCTGTGCCAGCGCCTCAGCACCCTCCCAGGGAAGAGCTTCTGCCTCAGCGCTCGTCTCAGTCTCCCCTCTGGCAGTTAAAGCCATCCCCTTGTCCTGTCCCTCCATCCCTCATCCAAAGCCCCTCTCCAGGTTTCCTGTAGCCCCTTTAGGCACCGGAGCTGCTCTAAGGTCTCCCCTTCAGGAGCCTTCTCTTCTCCATCTGCCCCAGCCCAGCTCTCTCAGCCTGGCTCCAGAGCAGAGCTGCTTCAGCCCTTGCAGCATCTTCATGGCCTCCTCTGGACTCACTCCAAGAGCTCCACATCCCTCATCCATTAAATGAACTCGGTTTAAGGCTGCCTCTTACAAGAAACTGACCAATATACAACCAAAAGACATCCTGGGGTGTCAGAGGGACCAAGGTTTCTCCAGATGTGAAGAGCTATCCCCAGACTCCTAGTTTTGAAGCAGAGCTATGGAACTTGGTGGTTAACTAGAGGAATTTATTCCCTGAGGATGTCAAAGCTCTGCCAGCACCGGCAGAGCCTGGGAAGCCGGGTGGGCAGGGGGATGTGGTGGTACCCAAGAGGCAGGCAGCAAAGTCCCCTTTCCCGCAATCCCTGCTGGGACTAGGGAACAGCCTCAGGGAAGGTGATTTGGGGGGAAGCATCCAGGCACAGGAAGGCTGCGGGGCAGGGTGTATGCATCCTCCTGACTCACAGCTATGCCTCGGAGCTGCTTCCCAGAGAGCGGGTGGCTGCAAAGAAAGGGTTAAGGCCGGAGCTGCAGAGCAGCTCAGTGCAGACAGGTACATGGCAGCGGGAGCGTCTGTGCCCATTCCAGTCCTAATCAAACCTCATCAAAATAATGCAAATACGCAGCACAGAGCAGTCCTTAGAGCATGTTTCTTATTCCTACCAATTTCCTCAGTTAAACCTGTTACTCTTGCAAGAGAAGGACAAGTTTCCAAGGGACCCTCACAAGAGCAATAGAGGGGAGAAAAGCCCCAGAGTCTGCAGGAAAGCACCATGGCTTGGGCGACAGCCCTGAGCATTTGTCTCAAGGACGTATGTACTCTTTATTCCTCTATCACGTAGACTTCCACTACTATAGCATCCGAAAGCTCTAAAAAGGTGCGCAAGGCCAGTTGCTCCCTAGAAACCTGGAGGGATGGGGTGAGAGCTATGGTCACACACCCAAACTGTGCTTCTGTCGCTCAGACACCAGTCTTACAGTCACCTTGGGTCCAGATGAGGTTTTTCACTACGATCTTTAGGAAAGCATCACAGAGGGCACAACCCCTCTGTAGAACCCGTGTAACCCCACAACTTCCTGATTATGCTCCCCAATAGACATAACAGCCCCTCCCGACAGCTGTCACCCCCGCCCCAAGTTGTCCTTCCAGTGACAGCCGCACAGCCCCAGGAACTCCCAATTGCACCCAGATGACAGCAACCAGCCCATTCTCTGCTGAAGGTGACGGCTGCTCCGAAGGACAAGGATGTAGGAGGAAAAACATCCTTTGCTGTCAGAGATGATTTCCTTGTCAAGACCAAAGGCTTTGATGTACTTTACTGCCTTCACTGACCTCCAGTGACCTGCACTTCAGATTTACTCATTGCCATCTCCAGACTATCTCTGAGCAATCAACACCTCACTGTACTCAGCACACACAGCAGCAGAGTTGAAGCCAGCAATGAGGGCATGTGGCTTCTGGAGTCCCAGGTTAAAGCCACCTCCAAGCCCTCTGGGTCCGGCTGCTTTGGCACTTGCTGCTCAGTCCCTGCATCCAGCTGGAGCACTGGGAATGGTTTCCCTTTACAGGGATTGAGAATCCTCGGCCCAGATGCCTGCTGCATCACCTCCTCATTCCTCTGCTGTGAACAGGACACAGCTTTGCTATTGCTGTCTCCAGCAATGTGCCTGATGCAGAGCGAGATACTGCCAGCAGCGGTTAGATAAAACGTGGTGCAAGCCAGATCTATCATCTACATGCTCAGCAATTTTTCCTTTAATTGAAAATACAAGTCTAATGATGCTTACGTCTGATGCCTGAGCATCTTGCTTATGTCCAACACAGCCATGAACTCAGATCACCTCCTAATCCCTCGTATCCAGCGTTATTATAGAGTGGTTTTGCTTTTCATTTACTTTCTCCCCTCGGGTAGAGGATGAGAGCAGCAGCCAGCCCAGCTGGTTCTGGGCACTGCCACAGTGAATCCCAGCACCAGTCTGGATACTCACAAGGGGTAAGAACGTCAGCAGCGGCCGGACTCTCGGACGTGGTTTAAGCGTTGCTGTGCCAGAGTCAGTCATTGTCCCAAAGCGATTGTCTCCATAATACACTTCAATCACATCACCTGAGGGGAAGAGAAGACTGTTAGGATGTGCAGCCACAGCACTGTGTTTGAGACAAGAGGGAAAACATAGACACCACCTAATTTCTGTGAAGAACTTGCTATATCAGCTCCCAGGAATGGCCAAAATCCATTAGATTCTGAGGAATATCCAAGCATTTTGAAGATGGGGGAGAAAGGTCCCAAGTGCTGGCAATGCAGCCCCACACTGCAAGGCAAAGAGCCTTCCCAGAGCTCCAGATGCTGGAGTTTAATAGGCACAGATGTCAAGGTCTATTCTGAAAGGCTTATCTCTAATAGTAGCTAACTTAAATTTACCTCAGGAAAGTCAAAAGTTAGCAGAAGCACTCAATTCACTCCCCACCCCGGTGACGCTCAGGGAAGGAAAATGCTTCAGGAGCAACTGTATAGTGCCACGAGGCTCTGACCCCGGGGAGAGCAGGAGCGGGTCCAGGATTGGCACCCACAGACCAGCTCATGGACTCAACGACCATAAAGGTCTTCTCCAACCTAGTCAATTCTGCGCTAAGTTTGATCAGGAGCTGATCTTGGTCAATCCATCACCAGCTGGAATTGAAGGGGGAGGCAGTGGCAGGGCCTGACCACACCAGATGGAGGGAGGAAGAGCTCCTGCCCTTCCTCACCTGCTGACCACTGCATCCAAGTTAATTACAGGTTCTTCTCTCAGCCCTGCCATGACAGAGCAGAGACAGCAGAGGTGTCACTGACCCTTGCCTTGTGGCAAGCAGGAAGGGGCGAGCAGAGGGGAATACCACACTGCACAGCTTGGGCACAGTGATGGACGGGACACACAGGGGCTTCCCAAGGTGGACTTTCCCCTTGGTTTGCTCCCATCATCCAAGGGCAGCAGGATGGAGGCGATGCATTCGCTCTCTGCGCTGTGGCTGAACACCACCAGCATCCCTAGATGTGCTGCTGGAGCAATCTCTGTCTGACCCCTGATGCAATTGGTACCAAGGGACAAATAGTGTTTGCCACAACACTTGAACACTTCAGCCTTCCTTGCAGAGATGTGCTTTGGACATCTTGCCACAGAACACTACTCTGAATGAAGTCACTATGGCAGAAAGCAGGCGCAGAGCCCCACGTTACAAGCAGGAAAAGCCACCGGGTCCCCCAGGTTCCCAGCCCTGCGCCTGTACCCTGAACCGCACCTTTTTGGGCCGGTTTATTTCTGACAGTGAATAAAGCTCATAGAATTAGTTTAATTATGTTCTTTGTGTCTGATTAACAGCATGAATTAACAAGCAGAAGCACCGGAGTGCGTAAACCCCACCTTGGCTGGAAGGAGACACACAAATCGTAGCCAAGGAGACCAACGTTAAAGTGAAAACGAGGGAAGGAGGAGGAAAACAAGCAAAATGGCTGTGAGCAGAGAGCACGCAGGAGTGTTCCCAGACTTCCACAGTGGTTTCAGTGAGAAGAAAGAAGCAACCAACCTCCCTCTCCACCCCGAAACACCAAGGAGTGAAGAGCTGAGGTTTTCCCCCCACTAAAAGAGTCTGGAAGCAAATCCTTCCACTGAAGTGTGAAGCACACAAAGTTTCTGTCAAGTATAAAGCAATCAAAAGCCAAGGAGCAGAAAGGTGGAGGCTGTATAAGCTCCACACTCAGGCAAAGGGGCCGGGCTGCATCTCTAAGCCTCCAAAACCCGAAGCACGATCGCCTGCCTTAGGTGGTGCCACCAAATCTCTGCCCTCCTTGGACAGGCAGAGATCAGGCGAGAAGTTCCCAGGGAAACAGAGCTTTAGCGAAGAAAGAGGAGGGCAGATGCTCCTGTGCACCTTCTCACTGATGAAAAGCACTTGCATGAACAGCCGGAATGAAGAACCTGGCCACGCCAGGGGCTGGGCAGCAGCTACCACAGCCTCTGCTGGACGGATCGTTTGGAGGCAGATGAATTCCACATAACCTTGAAACCCGCCACTGCGTCCAGCGGGAATGTCAGCTTCTCCTTTCTCCCACCCACTACACCACGAGTTACCCTGGGATACACCCAGGAGCATCCATCGTGCTACCACTGCCCTTATGGTCAGCAGCGACGCTCTCTCCCTTCCCCTACAAGGGATTCTTTACACAAAGGACATCTTCACAGCACCACAAAATGGTTTGGATGAAGGGACCTGAAAGCTCATCCAGTTCCAACTCCCTGGCACGTGCAGGGACACTTCCCACTAGAGCAGCTTGCTCCAAGCCCCATCCAACCTCAGCTTTCAAAACACTTCAAAGCACTTCAGTTGGTGTGGTCCTACCAACAGTTAGCACTGGACAGGAGGAGCTGCTGGATTCTCAAGGACAGCAGAGATGCCATCAAATGATCATTATTTTCCTGTAACACCCTGGGTGACCCCAAATTCAGTGAGTAAGCAGCAAGAATTAAGGCCGATGCAGCATGAGAGCTTGGATCCAGACAGTTTGGTGGAGCAGTGATAGAGCAGTTCAGAGACTTGAAATGATGGGAGTTTATATTAAACAAGACACTAGGTAAACTCAGTGAGAAACTGCATTAAAGATCACAAGGTCTTTGATCCTAGATTACTAAGCATCCCTAACCTGAATGTGCTTAATTAAAGTAAAATGAGGTGCATGTACTTGTGTTTCCTTTGCTAGATAAACAGGACTTGCCTGCTGAGAGCCTGTCACCAGTAAGACCTGTGCTCTGCCAGCCTCGTTTCCTGGAAGGAGGGATCAGGAACAGCCTTTGGAGGCCGGAGGAAGCGGCTCACCTCTACCTCGACCACACTTTGGCCACTTTTTGACATTCATCCTGTACTGCAATTGTGTCCTCAGCCACGGGAAATGAAACAAGCAAATCTGCAACGCATGCAATGGAACTTCTCCCTCCTTGGGGTTGCATCACCTGGACTAGGCGCAGCAGGTTTGACTCTGGGGTATCCACAGCAAGGAGGCAGCATCAGTCACTACATTCAGGAATCTCTGAGTCAGTGACATGCAAACCTACACCCATTCCACATTGCTTAACTTGTGTTTACTTTGTACCAAAACTAAGGTGGGGATTAGCAGCAGCAGTGGACTCCTTTTGGCAGCTGTGATGGCATGAAGCTACGCAGCAAAGAGTCAACAAACAGAGATGGGGCTTCACCGTGGCACTGCGGAGACCAAGAGATAGGAAGGTCCGAGCCGTGGACTGCGGAGCTGCGAGCACAGCATTCCTGGTGAGGAGCCCACACCTCAGCACACGGTCACTCAGCTCCTGTGTGTCACACTCCCCTCCACAAATTACGTTAATGATATAAATGCCAAGAGGATGCTGAGCAGTGATTCAACAGCTTTTATATAGGCTCAGATTTCAAGGACTGCTGGCTTTCACTTTGGAAGCTGATCCACACAGCAGTTCCCCACAGCTGAGAGGAATGCCTTTGTACTGCAATTGCAGCCACGGAAATCAGGCTGGTAATAAGCAGACACAGCAACTTCTTTTCTCTTTCCTTTTTAAATCCAAACCACATCAGAGAGAAGCTTGAATCCTCCTCAGATTTACAGCACGTAGAAATCAGCGCTTTTCCTTTTGTGCTCGAGAGTTGCATGAAACTCCCGGTCCCATTTTCATTTTATCTTTAGTTTCACCAGCTCAGCCTTCAGGGTGTAACCACCTTGCAACAGCATTAATGGACAATACTTCAACACTGCACAGCTCAGCCGTTTCTAAGCTTGGAAGGAGCTGTTGGAATCGTACAGCCACCAAACTTCATCCCCAACCTGCTAATCTTTTATCTACCTGGCTCCACTGCTGTTAATTTGGCTCCCTCCTCCATGAGCCTCCAGGGCACAGTATTGCAATTAAAGCCACAGAGAAATACAAATAAACCCGGGGAAGAGGCGGCCCTCAACCCCCTCCAAGCACAGAGCCCTGCACGGAACAGGTTTGCAAAGTAAATAAGTCAGAGCTGGGAAGGCGCAGATCGAACGCGGCGTGGGAAAGGGCTGCTGAGAGCCGTAAAACGGACTTAAAGCCGCTCGCTTTGGGCACGTCGGACGTCCCGCGGTGTGCCGGGACCCACCGGAGCCCGGGGCCGGGCTCACCCCGGCTCCCCGCGGGCCCCCTTTGCCCCGCAGCCCGCCCGCACCGCTCGGAGCACCCCGGCTCCATCCGCCCGCCCTTCCCGGTCCCCGCGCACGGAGCTGCCCCCGCCCGGGAGGTGACGAGGGGGCACTGACCGGTGCCCCCAGCGCTGTCCGAGGTCACCTCCTGCGTGAAGATCCAGGGCGGGTTGGTGGCGAAGAGGGAGGCGGCGGCGGGGCTGGGCTGGCGCTTCCCGAAGAGGCGGCTGAAGGTGCCCTGCACCGAGTGGTGCTTCTTCATCGCGGCGAGCCCCGGCGCTGCCCGCCGCGCTCCGCACCGGCATCCCCACCGCACCGGGGCCGCTGCCACCACGCAGGGATGGGGGGGGGCCGGGCCCGCCGAGCCCCTCCCTCGGCCCCTCCCTCCACCCAGGTGCCTCCCGTCGCACCGGGGCCGCCTCTGCCCGATGGAACACGGCGTGGTTTGGGTTGAAGGGACCTTCGAGTTCATCCGGTTCCGACCCCTGCCGCGGGCAGGGACACCTTCCATAGAGCAGCTTGCTCCAAGCCCCTGTGTCCAACCTGGCCTTGAACACTGCCAGGGATGGGGCAGCCACACCTTCTCTGGGCACCCTGTGCCAGCGCCTCAGCACCCTCCCAGGGAAGAGCTTCTGCCTAAGAGCTCATCTCAGTGTCCCCTCTGGCAGGTTAAAGCCATTCCCCGTTGTCTCACCGCATCTGATTCCTTTCCCCCAGACCCACCCCAACCCACACTCTCTTTTCAAGTTAGCCCTATAGTGAGCATTCAGGTTTGAGATCTGCAGGTGTCCTTGTGGCACGAGTAAATGCCAGCTGCAGCCAGGGGAAGCCGCAGCACAATCCTTTCCCTCTGTGTGTGTGTGTGTGTGCTGGGAAGCAAATTAGCACTGAGCTTTTGGGGAGAGCCTTACTAAGCATCCAAGTCCCCATCCTCCATGTACACATCTCCACCAGCTTCAGGTGGACTGTGCCTGGCCTTAAACCTCACCCTAACCCGATGCGATCTGTGTTGTAACCCAATACAACCTGTGTGCTGTGAGGGCTTGGGACTTCCTTGATGCAAAGGCTTAAAGATAGTGGGACTTGACCCCGAATCATTCTTGGCTTCGGGTACAAAAGCAAATGTCTGACACTGACGGCAATTTTCTGTGGCATAGATGTCAAAAAAGAGAGTTAATGAGTAACATTGGTTATGAATAAATGCTGGGATCTCTGGAGAACTTTAAACCCCAAATACCTGTCAAAACATTAACTCTGAAACACAGCTCACAGCTTCAGGGCAAAGTCACCCTCTGTTCTATCCATTTCCACCACATTTTTAGAGTCAAAATGATGGAGGTTTCTTGTTTTCAGTGATAAATATCACTTAATCACTTAGAAATTGGGATTTTTACCACCTTTTTTCTGCTACAAAGTTCAAATTAGGACACATTAAATCACCTGTGAACAGTGAAAAATGAGTATTATCAGGATATTGCAAAAGGAAAATCTAATTATGTTAGAAACTGTGAGGCAGCACTTAAATAAAGTGAATTGTCATGAATGGCAAATGGGGAAGAGAAGGAGAGGTAAAATCTTGTACTGCAGGGGTTCAGTCCTGCAGTTGTAGTGTAGAACCACACAACGGTTTGTGCTGGAAGGGACCTTAAAGCTCATCCAGTTCCCACCCCTGCCACGGGCAGGGACACCTTCCATAGAGCAGCTTGCTCCAAGCCCCTGTGTCCAACCTGGCCTTGAACACTGCCAGGGATGGGGCAGCCACAGCTTCTCTGGGCACCCTGTGCCAGCGCCTCAGCACCCTCCCAGGGAACAGCTTCCTTATATCAAACCTAAATCTCTCCTCTTTCAGGTTAAAGCCATTCCCCTTCTCCTGTCACTATCTAAAGGGGGTGTATAAAATTACGCCCAATGCCCCATGCTTCAATGGCAGTTGGGTCCCGAAATCCGCTCTTGGAGCAGCGGTGCTGCGGACGGGACAGCTCTGTGCCATGCACAAGACCTGCAATTAGAGGGACTCACGCCTTGCTGACAGTTATCTTAACTGCTGCTTGTGTGGGACAGGGAACAGAGACAATCCTGCAAGCATCTGCCCAGGAACACACCACAGGGACCCACAGTTGTGTTTCAGATGGGATGGGAGGGAAAGGGATTGTCCTGCCTGCAGTAAAAGAATGGAAACTGGGAAACAGCATTCCTCCAGACAGCTCTGCAGGAACCAGTCCTGTGAACCCCAGATGTGTAAAGAAAATTCACTGACACCTCTTGAAAGCAGAAATCGGATGAAATGAAGGACCCGGAAAGGGAGATTTACATTAGATCTTAGGCAGAAGCTCTTCCCTGGGAGGGTGCTGAGGCGCTGGCACAGGGTGCCCAGAGAAGCTGTGGCTGCCCCATCCCTGGCAGTGTTCAAGGCCAGGTTGGACACAGGGGCTTGGAGCAAGCTGCTCTATGGAAGGTGTCCCTGCCTGTGGCAGGGGTTGGAGCTGGAGGAGCTTTAAGTTCCCTTCAACCCAAACCAGTCTGGGATTCTGTGATAGACAGGACACATGTGCTTGCTGATATTCAGTCTTTGAGGGACCAAACTGAGCAGGATAATCAGACAAAGTGAAGGGAAAGGGAAAAGAGAAGAGGAGCTATTTTAAGAAGAGAAGCCAATAAAATCCCATGGAATGAGAAAGCCTGGGCTCGTGCACAGAGGTGTCCTACAAAGTGTCATCACACCAGAGACACATCAAAGGGGCTGCAGAGCCGCAGCGATGCTCTGCAGGATGAGGAAGGTGTGATTCAGCTCCCTGAGAACTGCTCTGCCCTGGAGCAGGGGGGACTCCAGCGCAGCTCTGGGGTTGGGAGCTGTACCCGTGCCACCACCAGCGATGGCTGAGCCTCACCGTGGGTGCTGAGCGTTGGAAAACGTACTCCTCACAACATGAAGGGATGCATGTTCCAAGGTGAATTCATTATCCCAGCGAACACAAGCTGCTCAACCATTCCCCGAGCGCTCATGTGCACACTCCTGTCTGTTTGTTCCAGATGGAAAACATTTGTTCTTTACCTTCCTCCTCCTAATGAAGCACAGACCTCACCCCTTGAGACCAGGAAAAGCTCAGGGCTTGCAAGAGCAGCATGGAAGGTTTGCTTTTGGCAAAGCGTGAACGTGAAAGGGGCAGGAAAGGTGCCCAGTTTGGTGGCATGGCTGTCATATTAAGGGAGGACAAATGCCACTCTCCTATCTCCTTTGAGGCCACACAGCTAAAGGTGGGCCTGGCACAGAGCTCAGGAAAGCACTTGGAAGATCGCCATCAGATTTTATGGCATAGAAATAGCCATGTGAGCTCTGATGCAACACAGCACAGTGTGAGGCTGCCTTTGATCCTATCACAGGTAAACACCCCAGAACAATCTGCCTTTGCATCAGCGTGAGGAGCTGCACCCTGCAGATGCATAGGGTGCATCTGCAGGTGTGTGAAGCGCTTGTGTGGTGCAGATCCTCATCCAGACCTGGGGAGGGATGGAAGGAGAAACCCTCCTGCCATAGACAGGCAGCAGTGGTGGCTCCCGTTGGATACAGCTCCTCGCTTGTCCCATAGGAGAAGCAACTCCCTCCTCATCTCCATGGCTGAACCCCTGCGCTCCCCTGCACCCCCTGCCCGAGCAGCCCTGCTCAGCCTGGGCCCCCCCGTGACAGCTCCCACCCTCATGCTCACAATGGCCCCAGCGCTGCCTCCATCTCCAGCACAGACGGCCCCGCGTGCCAGGGTCCCTGTGTGCTGCGTCCCCCACAAGGAGATGGCCTCGCAGGTGGGAGCTCGCGGTTTGGCAGGAGGGATTCCCGCTTCCCCTGTCCCCTTCCCGCGGGTGGCTGGGATGGAAGGGTCCTGGTGGTGCTGCTGTGATGCCTCGGCCCTCCCCTGCTGCAGCACCATCATCTGCTGAGAGCTCGGAGCACACCACATCTGACAGACCTGGGATGGCTCCATAGGGACAAGCTGCAGGATCAGGGTTCCCCACTGCAGGGCACAGGGCAGGACGGGCAGGGGAACCCTCATCTAGAATGGATGTCTGAGCCCTTGGTGATCTCTTGATTTACTGAAATCATTGTTCTCTCTGTGACCCCACCTGTGAGGATGTTCCTTGAGAGGCAGCAGGCAGTTTAGCAGGGATTAGGGAACTCTAAACATATGACTGGACGCAATAGGATTATGTGGGATTCTTCATTCAGCCACTGAGCCCTGGCAGTGCCATAAATAGCGCTATGGACATGGAGCTGGAGCTTCCCCTCAAAGACAGGGCTCACGTAAGCAGATGCACTCGCCCAGCAAGGAGGATGCTTCTGCCAAGTTTTAGATGCCCCAAGGGATGAACAGGAACTCCTGGGGCAGCCAAACCCCATCACAAGGGTGCTTCACAAGGCACGGTACCCTGCCTGTCACTGGCAATGACTGTCAGCCCCTATCACCAGGTGCGTGCAAGACTTGCACATCTCAAAAGCATCTACATGACTTAGCAGTTGCATTTACAAAGCAGCTACGGCCTCTGCTCCCCACCCCACCTGCACTGCTTTAATAACATGAACACCTCCCTGCTGGGTGGACGCAGTTGCAGCAGCGCAGTCGTGTGCGTACTTGTCTCTTATCTTCCGAAGTGAGAAAGGCCACGAGCTATAATCATGCATATATGTGAGTGGAATCGTTTCTGAACAAATCTGTGTTCAGAGCAGGGCCATGCAAACCACACTGAAATGATGGTCATGGTACAAAAAGTGCTCCTCAGGAGTCAAAATCCCATTATTTTATCCATTTATTTATATGGAAAAAATGGGGATAAAATGTTTAAGTGATGGCTGAAATGGCGCTTGTCCCGAGCTCCAGCAATGGAACCCTGCAAGCAGTCTGACAAGTGGCTAAAATGGGGAAATGGGTGGCAAAAATCATGCCGAATCCATGGGGATCTGGGCATTGCCCTCGGAGGGGGTTTCTGAACAATTTGCTGGTGTCCCCCTCCTAATAGGTTTAGGAGCCAGTGCTCAGAGCACAGGGAACAGAAATAGAGCACCCAGTAAGCCAGGGCGTCACGGAAACTAGGAAACCTCTTTAGTGGGTTAAAAATAAGGGCAGACAGCAAAGCATTTATTTAGGACGCCCAGGAGTAAAGCAGTTAATTGCTGGGGAAGAGCCAGTTTCCATTAGCACGGAGGAGTCATCAATGAACGCAAGATAACTGAGTCACGGTTAAATAACAGTGGCAGAAACAGCTTCTCAGTCAAGCAGAGCCTTGGAGCAGCCACGGGTGACAGCTCAGCCCCATGTGTGTCTTGGGGCACACGTCCACACCGCCTCCTCTGCAGACGGGGGATGTAAATGCACAGTGAAGAGGGTGATGGACCAAGGACCGCAGAGACAGCTCGTGCATAGGGGTGGTGGCACTGGCTTTGCCCCAAGACTTCAGCAATGTGACCCAGCTGGTGATGAGGAAGAGCTTTGCCTATTATCAACAACCCGGATTTTCCCTGCGCATTCCCGGGAGGGGGAAACCCACTTAGAGATTTGGGAAAAGCAATGAGCACAGCAGCACAAGGCACAGGGTGGTGGCAGGCACCCACAGAGTGACCTGAAGGCTGCTGAGCTGATGCCCCAGACTGTGTTTGGAAAGGGCAGTGTTTTGTTGTCATCACTGATACGTCCCATTGCACCTTGTGGGTCAGATGGGGTTGAATCATCTCCATGGCTGGTTTGCCATAGCCGTGGTTAGGTGCAGGCTTTACAAGGAACAGGTACTGCTGTCATTTATAGCTGTGACAGTTGAGATCTTCATCTGGGAGTGGTGTTCCTTGTGCCAAACACAGAGAGAAACTGCATCCCCCAAAAGAGATGGAAGGGTGAGCCAGGTCAGACTGACAGCAGGAACATCAGAAACTGGGTAGCACTTTGTGTTCACTCTGCCCTGTTACAAATAGCCAGCTGAAATGCAAATCAAGAGAGAATCAAGTGCTTCGAGTCTTGCCATGTGCATTTCTCACTGTGATTGATTTTATTTCCACTAAGCCGCTTCTGTATTTCCAGCGCATCATTTGATTTTAAACTCACTTTAAGCACTTTGAGCAACACCACCTTCAATTTTTAGCTAAAGAAATGAAAGTGTTCAAGGCCAGGTTGGATACAGGGGCTTGGAGCAAGCTGCTCAGTGGAAGGGGTCCCTGCCCGTGGCAGGGGTTGGAACTGAATGAGCTTTAAGGCCCCTTCAACACAAGCCAGGCTGTGACTCTATGAAATGTAAATACCTGCCTTCTCTGCATTTATTCTGCCCACTGCCTGCCTTTGCAGTGAGTGTAAGTAAGCTGGTATTCCCTAAGCTCTCCTGGTTTGCTTAACTTGCTGCTTTTTGGTCACCAGTACCTAACCCTTGCATCAGGGCCTTCTGCCCTGGTGAGGAGAGCAAAGTGTGCCGTCAATTGCAATGTATTTGTCTGGTTCTTTTGCTCCATAGAGGACTAAACCAACAGAAACCCCTGGCAAAGACCACGAGAGACCAAAGGGAACAGAGGAGACCAAAGCGAAGCAGGACGTCTCCCACTCGCTGCCCATCCTGAAGAGCCAGCCATCTCCAGCACAGCACCACAGGGACCGGCCTTTGGCTGCCCACTGCATTCCCTTTGTCGCCCATTATGGGAACTGTCAGCCCAATTCCTTCCGTTTTCTCTTCTACCAATCGACTTGCTCCAACTCGTACAGCCCCTTCTGCACTGCACAGAAGGCAACGTGCGGGTACCGCTTCCACCGCGACACCGATCACGCCAGGAAGGTGATGGATGTCCCAAGTGCAAACGTTGTGAAATGGAGACCCATCCGGGGCAAAAAGCCCCAGGCAAAACCAATAAATCCCAAGAAATGAAACCAGTGATGTGTTCTGGTGCGGCTTCAGCTTCCCACTGGGTGTCTGAGTGACGACCAGTGAGCGCACAAGGGGAGGAATGGGTGGTGAAGCTGTGCCACTGCTCCTCAGACAAACATGCAGGGTGGGTTTTGCTCTCAAATCCTAGTTGAGTTTCCCCTGTCTTTTATTGCTATCATCTTACGTGGAGGCACTGTGTGAATGGTGACCCAGCCAGGCCCATCTGCACAAGGAACCCGACTTCTGCTTGTTCTCTGAAAGGACTTCTTCTTTCACTAGGCTTTCCCTAGACACAGGCAAAGAGCTGTTCATAGTGAATGGAAAAGCACGTTTCATTTGTGGTGCTCAGAAATGAGATGCTAATTGGAGCTGAAATTGAGGTGGCACGTGCCTGCAGCTCTTCTCCAGAATGCAGCATGAAATATATAAGGTAGAAGTTCTCCCCTGTGAGGGTGGTGAGGGATTCTGATTCTGGACAACTGGATGCACTTCTTGAAGGAGCTGTTGAGCCCGTGTCCACATTTAATACCCAACCTTTCTGCTGTTAATGGATGTCTCAGTATTGCAACCTCTCTGTGCCACAGGATGGGCTATCCCATCCATACCCCTTTGGCAGTGGGTCAGAGTCCAGGGCACCCACTAAAGTATCACTTTGCTCGCAGAGCTGTGCCTGTTGCTGCTGGCCAGTGCAGGATTAGCACATCCAGTTAGCACTTTCCAGGCTAATTCCTTCTCCATAACTGTTTTACACCTGCAGAATACCACTTGCTTTAGCAGAGTTACTCCTAATTTGCAATACTGAGCTCTGCAACACACAAAAGCTGAGCTTTTTGTCTTAAAGTTATATGAATGGATATAAAAGTGTTACAGGACAGACTCTCTGCAGGTTGAGATCCAGTGGTCACATCCATTTCATTACTAGTGGATGATCTGGTCCATGCTGCTTTCTGAGGCTATACTCTATCTCCCAGTCCTTCCCTGAATGCTGTGCATCAGGGTGAAACCATCATTGGTTGTGGTCATATTTACATGGTAATTCATCATAAATTAAAATCAAAGCTGCATTCAACTCCACTGGCATCAGCCAAGCACTGGTAACATGGGATGTGCCGTATTTAGAGCACTTAAAGCTTTACCAGCCAAAGCAGTTATGTTCCTATGTTTGTTTCAGCACACCAAATTTACCCTCATGCAGCATCTCTTACAGGAGATGAAATGGTGCCTCCCCCTTCCTGAATTTCAGGCTCAGACTGGAAATCCTCCAGCCGGAGGAGACCAAACCCCAGTAACGGCACTTCCGAGTGGTTCTTCTCTTTCTTCTTACTCTGATTTTGGTCCAAAAGTTATTACTCATGTGACACCCCCCCACAAAATCATAAATGAAGTGGATTAGGAGATAACATCATCACAGAGAAAATTCCACCCTCATAATCTCCCGCTGGGCCTGTAATCTGCAAGGCTTGCCCATTTTACCTCCTTTCTATTTTAACCCTCAACTCTTAATGCCCAGCAGGAGCCCATCACCCCCCTGAGCCTCATTGGCCGCTGGGGAGGGATTTGCTGGGTACTTAAACATCACCCTCTTGTCCAAAGAGGATTTTGTGCTTTGGAGTTTTCCTGGGAGGAGGTGGCTTTTGCCTCCATCAGCCGCACACAGGCAATTGGGCTCTTCCCAGCAAGTGATCCCTGCAGTGCTGCCGACACTGAGGCTTCAGAGGCAAGAAGCAGAAATCAAGAGAAAGCCCTCAAATCCCACCAAACATCCATTGCTTTGGCTGCAAAGTGAGTGGAGATGGGGAACATGGATGGGAAAGCCGTGGAGGAGCTGAGCACCACCGAGTGCCACCAGTGGTATAAGAAGTTCATGACGGAGTGTCCTTCTGGCCAGCTCACCCTCTATGAGTTCAAACAGTTCTTTGGCTTGAAAAACCTGAGTCCTGCAGCCAACAAATACGTTGAGCAAATGTTTGAGACGTTTGACTTTAACAAGGTAAATACCGACCTTCCCGCTCAGCCTGTGCAGGGCTCGGCTCTGGGTATGATGTGTATGGGGGGTATTTGGGGGTATGGGGGATGGATGTCCCTGCCCATGGCAGAGGGGTTGGAACACGATGATCTTAAGGCCCTTTCCAAACCTGACTGTTCTATGACTTTCTGTGTGTCACTATGGATGGTCTGATTCTCTTTGGCATCATAAATGATAGTTCTGTACAGTGAAAAATGGCAGCAAAACCTCCTCACTTACTGCCTGCAGTGGCAGAAATGAGACTTGGCCCTGAACTGATGTTTTCCTTTTAACTGGCTCAAATAGTGTGGTTTTACCTGCGTCTGTGATCCCTTTCCAATGAAGTGCCCTTTAATCCTTACATATCGAGTGTTGTGACAGCGAGGAACAAGCGAGTGGAGTGAGAACAAGTGCTGCATTCATGCAGAAACAGCGAGTTCCCAAGCGTGGCATGAGCTCTCTTTGCAGAACAGACCTGGTTTGGTTTTCTATTGTTTTAAGTTGTAAATGGATTAGAGTTTCATTGATTTTATTGCATGTGCTCAGTCCCATACAACAAGGAGCTCAGGCCTTTTGTTCCCCGTGGAGAGGCTTTGCATCTCAGGCTGCGGCTGTGCTGGATCCCTGGAGCGGGGTAGTCCCAGAGCACCTGCATGGGCTTGGGAATGCTGTTTTCCCAGCTCTGGAGCCATGCCAGAGAAGCAGATGGATGCTGTGACTCCGAGGGGAAGCAACATCCAGGGGCTTGGAGCAGCCTGGTGCAGTGGAAGGTGTCCCTGCCCATTGGAGCTGGATGAGCTTTAAGGTCCCTTCCAACCCAAACCTGTCATGTTTCCAAGATTTTATGTTTAAGCCTTTGCCTTGCTCACTGCCCTGTGTTTGAATGCCTGCCTGAAAAGGGAATTGATGCACAGGAAATCCTGCTGGCAATGGGGTTTAGTAGCTATATATACCTAATCTGGCTCCTGCAGCAGCAGGATAACGCAGATGATCTCTCCCTGAACCAGCCTCGATGGCTTTTTTCATTGACAAAACCCTGGCTTGTTCCCTATTGAAGACTGCCCATGGTTTGTAGTGTGTATCATTTTCCTTCAAAGCGCTTTCTGTCCCCATGGTTTGTGCCATCAAAATGCTGTGGCATTTTAGCAAGCACCCTAGAAGCTGTGAACACCATGGAGCAGTGTCATTGGTGCCAATGGTACCATAACTCGGCCTGGGAGCCGTCTGTGGGTCCAGCTGAACTTCTCTCAATGCTGTGCTGTGAGCTGGTGCTCGGCAAACACTGGGGAGGAAAGTCGAAGATAAAACTATTTGTGCTTTTGACGTAACCAAAGGTGAAGCAGACACACAAATGGCACAGGGACAGAGCAGCACCTTCCCAAAACGCTGGGGTAATTCCTGAGCTCATTCCTCTCCTGAAGCTTTGCATGTGAGAAAAGAGCAGCTGAAAAGAGCCGTGAAGGATAACATCAGGTAATCCACCAGGGTTCACCTGTATGAGCCTGGTCCTCTTTGACCTCCGAATTACCACTGCTTTGCACAGTCTCCTTCTGCTCAGGCCAGCTTTGAAGGCTTGTCCAAGCCATGTGCACCCACTGAGTTCCATTGTTATCAACACATAACAGCCCCGTGTGGGTTAACACAGAGCCCTCAGCACGCGGTGGCCACACACTGGAGTCCTCCAGTGGGGACGTCCATAAACTGACCAGGAAAATCTCTTACTGCCTGACTCTTTGCTTCTAATCTCATTCAGATTCTACCTTCTGCTTTTAGGATGGCTACATAGATTTTATGGAGTACGTGGCAGCTCTGAGTCTGGTCCTGAAAGGGAAGGTGGATCAGAAGCTGCGGTGGTACTTCAAGCTCTACGATGTAGATGGGAACGGCTGCATTGACCGGGGAGAACTGCTGAACATCATCAAAGTGAGCGGGCTCAGCTTTTTCCATCCCTATCACACACAAGGGTCATTAGATGCAGGCACACAGAAAGGTTGCAACAGGAATCTTCCAACCCAAAAGACGCTTCCCTGGTAAATGAATAGGCACTGGCCAAACCTGCTGCGTGTCCTCTGCCAGTCCCACCGGCCGGGCCTCCCTGCCTCAAGCACCCCACTCCTGCACGCTCAGACACGCAGCAACCCCTTGTCTTCCCACTGCAGGTTGTTTAACCACGTCCACTGAAACCCAGGCTGAGATAAGCACTTCAATTTAATCTCAGGATTTTCAGAGGTGGACGGCTCCTGGCTTATCCCAGTGTGGCCGCTTAATCTCTTAATGCATTGATTGCCTTTTTAAGTGATTTTAATCTCCAGAGGTTTTTAGCAAGGACTTATTCCTTCCAGAACTAAGTGCTTGCATCAAAGCTTTGGCCTCTTACATCTGGTCACTCACCTGCTTGCACCGACAGGTACACAAACCTCACAGCACTCAGTAGTTATCCTGCGTCCTTCTTCCCCTCCAGGCTATTCGAGCCATCAACCGGTGCAACGAAACGATGACGGCCGAGGAATTCACAAACATGGTGTTTGACAAAATCGATATAAATGGAGATGGTGAGCAACCTCCTTATGCCAACCCAACTCCTGCTCCCACCTCCCCCCTGCCCCCCAGGCCACAGCAATTCCAGATGCGGGATGGCCCAAAACACCAGGATGTGAGGAGAACTGGAAGAGAGCAGCTCCCCACGAAGGTTCAGTTCATCCCCTCCATGGGCTGGAGCCAGCCTGAGGGGACACTGCAAACTGTCCCTCTTTGTACTGGCAGGATTTAGCTGGGATGGGGATTGGGATGTACAACACAGATCTGGGACATCAGGAAGGGCCCCGTGTTATGGTCCATGTAACTCCCGGGGGGCTGCAGTGGGAGCTGCAGGGTTAAACAGACCTTTTCCCAATGTGCTCCTGCAGGCGAGCTTTCCCTGGAAGAGTTCATGGAGGGCGTGCAGAAGGACGAAGTGCTGCTCGATATCCTCACCCGCAGCCTGGACCTGACCCACATCGTCCGGTTGATCCAGAACGATGGGAAGAACCCGCACGAGCCGGAGCAGGAGGCAGAGGCTGCCCAATAGGCTCCCGGGATGCCTTCCCTTCGTCTCTGCTTTCCCCCCTTTGCGTCCTTAAAACAAATGTGTGTGTTGGAGCTGGTGAGCTGCCCCAGCACCAGCGCAGCCAGCGATAGACTACAGGGACCAGGGCCTGCCCCTAAGCTGCTGCTCCCCTGGTACATGGTTCAGGGGAGTTTGGGGCTCTGCCCTGGGCCTGCCCAGTGCAGCAGTGAAGAGGGGGTGCTGTGATGGCAGCTCCTCATGCTGGAAGCACACATATCCCCCCGGAACTGCCAATGGGACCTCTTGTACGATGCAGGGACATAACGCACCAGGAGAGCCTCACACCAAGCAGCAGCCAACACCAGCGTCTGCAGGGGATGAGCCCCAGGGCTGCTGGCACTTGGCCCTGGTCAAAGGAGGTCCCCAAAGGACACATGTATGAAATCTGTACAGCAGACCTGAACCTTCTCTCCCCATACGCTTTTCCAGAGCACAAGATCAGCACTTTTGACCGTTTCTTCTTTGATTTGCTGTTATTCTGTTAGCAATCGTTAGTGATCATGGAAGATAAAAACACCCATGAGCTACAAAAAGGGGAGTGGTGGATGCAGTGGCTTCTCTTTGTTTTTAAAGCATTAAAAACACAGAATGGTGCCTTCTTTTAACAACTATCTGAACTTTCAGGGCATGTTATTAGATCTTAGGCAGAAGCTGTTCCCTGGGAGGGTGCTGAGGCGCTGGCACAGGGTGCCCAGAGAAGCTGTGGCTGCCCCATCCCTGGCAGTGTTCGAGGCCAGGTTGGACACAGGGACTTGGAGCAAGCTGCTCTATGGAAGGTGTCCCTGCCCGTGGCAGGGGTTGGAACTGGAGGAGCTTTATGGTCCCTTCAACCCAAACCAGGCTGGGATTCTATGATGATTCTATGTTTCTCTTTGAAATATCTGGAAGGGCTGTGATGGCAATAACCTGAGAGGGAAAAGCTGTGCACGTTTGTAGGAAGATTCCTGCATGTCTTATCAGCTGCACAACAAAACCTCTCCTCCAAGTTCCACTCTGTGGCACCCTCGAGTGGTTTTCCCTACAATGGCAGCAAACTGCACACAGTTGGAAGGGCTGTGCTGCTAGAGATGGGCCAGATGCTATGTCCGCACCATGAGCATCCACAAGCACCTGAGTATTCCTGAGCAGGCAATCAGTACCATCCATGGCACAGTGGGCTCAGGGACCATCCCCTGTGGAATAAAACCCAGTCATCCCTTATTAAAGCATCCTGGGCACAGGAACCGTATCTCCCGGTGCTGATAACCAGTGCCAGGAGCAGGGTCTGTGCCCAGGACCCAGCACACGCACAAGGAGGTTGTGAGAGCAGCAGCTTCAGCCCCACACCGAGGTGGGGCTGTGCCTTGGCCGCTCCTGGAGAGGGATTTCCTCACCTCATGGTGAGGCAATACAGGACACCAGGAAGGAGTTCCTGGCTAGCTGAAAGTCTTATTATTTAGCACTGGATGCTTGCAATTCATAAGCAACTTCCTGACCATTTTTCCTGGGCATCTTTTTGATTTGACTGTGTTTTACCACGAAGCTTTTGTACTTCCAATCTCATAGTGCACTAATAAAGCTGTTTTACAAGGTTATTTCAGGTTGTGCTTTTTCCCTATCACTCATTCTGCTCCCAGCAGGACACATTTGCTGTCTCATGCAAGTGCAGAAACCTTTGTTTTGGCATCATGAAGCTGCCAAAGGGGAGGCTGAGATGAGCTCTTAGGCAGTTGTTCCCTGTGAGGGTACTGAGGCACTGGCACAGGGTGCCCAGAGAAGCTGTGGCTGCCCCATCCCTGGCAGTGCTCAAGGCCAGGCTGGACACAGGGGTTTGGAGCAAGCTGCTCTATGGAAGGTGTCCCTGCCCATGGCAGGGGATGGAGCTGAATGAGCTTTAAGGTCCCTTCCAACACAAACCACTCTGTGATTTTAAATGCAGGGTATTTAAGGGTAATCTGCTTGAGATACTTCCTAAATTTGAGGCGCAATTCCCTTTGAAGAGGAGGAGGAAAGTCATCTTTTCCCATCCTGCCAGACCTGAGCACAGGCACTGTGAGAAACTGAGTGTGGTGAGACCACAAGGAGTCCCTATAGCGACCAGCAAGGGCCTGTCTGAGTCCTGGCACGGCCATTCTGTTCAACATGACATGTTCTAGGGGAAGCTGCATAGGGGTGCTTTGGGAATGACCTGGACACAAACCTTTCCCCTGGGCAGCCACCAAACCCCAGCTCTCCATGGGTGAAGCTCACCTCTCAGAGTGTAGGCAAATAGAGGGCATGCTAAGCAGAGCTCCGTGCTTCCCCCAGAAATATCCCAGAGTATCACTAAATACGATTCCTCTTGCTCCCTGGTGCCTCTCCCCATCAGCCTACTTCAACAACAGCCTCACCTTCAGCTTTCTTACCTGACTGTTCCACCTTCAATCCTGCCCACCTTCAGAGGCATCAAACATTGGAGCAGATGGTAGAAGCTCAGGAACATCAATGGCATTTGCCTTTTCCAAGCCATCCTGTTTCCCGATTTAGACTCCAAAGAAATCCGATCAGTCAAATCCAATTCTAGCTGGGCTGTAAGTTTGGAAAATGGATTATGCAAAAGGTCTGACATCAACAGCTTGATGTCAATGTTGCATTGAGTTTGGGAGGAGATCAACGTGTTTATACCTATGGATTTAAAAATAGGACTAAGACTAAAGCACCTTGTGATTTCTTGACAAAAGATTACACAACTGATAATAGGAATGATTTCTGCTGGGTTATGCCAGCACTAACACAGGCATTATGCACAGAGGGCACTGCCACCATCCTGGAGCTTCCCAGCCCAGCAGAGATAGAACCATCCCAGTACCACATCCAGTGCTCGGAGTCCTAAATGCTTCGAGGTTCCTGCTTCAGTCCTGGCAGGGTTAGAACAGGCACTATCTTCTCCACCTTCTTGTCTCACCCAGGTTAGCTGTTACACTTAACACCTCCCTTAAATCCGTTACATCAGTTTTAAAGACTACAGTTTTGGTCCTATTCAGGTCTTTGCCTTCATTCTGAGGGAAAATAGATACTCCAAACCAGGGAGAATTTTCATACACAAATCCTTTATTAAATCCATGTGTTACAAAATTTCTACCACCAACTGTCCAAGTGCTCAGTGTTAGGATGCCCTCTACCACCCCAGCAGAGGACTGCTGGTGTGGGGGACACCCAACAGCTCCTCCTCTGCCTGATGGGACCAGGTGCACAGAGAAAGAGAACTGAAAGCATTGAGGTTAGCCTGCAGAATGCAGCTACAGTCACTAAGCATCCACGTAAGACTTGTGCAAGCAGCAGTGTATTATGTTGGTTGAGATGCTGAAATTTAAGGAAGTAGAGCTTTGCATTCTCCCATGAAAACATTTGTGTACAAGCTGGAAAATCAGTGAAGAGAATCTTTTCTTCCAGGCAAGTGAGATCTTTCCTTCTTCTCAAGTCAGAAGTAAGGTTTTTCTTCCAGCTCTTTGGCTGTTCAACTATTGACCTGAATGAGCTTGAAACAGCTGCCTCACAGCAGCACAAACTGGAAGTCGAATGAGCTTTGATAAGTGAGCATGCCACAAGCTGGTGTGTATTTCCAGAGCACTCTTCAAAAGGCCATTTAGACATGGAAACGTGCATGTGAACTCTAGCAGTGATTGTGTCTTATCCCTACGGATCCCTCGTATTCCTGAATTTGTTCCATTGGTTAAATGGACAGGACAAAGCAGCAAACTAACCAACTAATGAAAGGTAATACAGTCATAAAGGCCACAAAAAAGGGACTGCAAATCTTTTCATGGGTATGAGCTGGCCCACTGATCCCATGGGAAAATTAAGCCACAAAAACTCCTGTTATTTTCTTGCTAACAACTACGGTGAACCAAAACATTGTTTCAACCCAAATTCTCTTGCCACATACATGTATATATGTAGGAATATGGGATAGAATAGCAGCTCAGTCTACAACTGTGCAAACTTTATCTCTTGTGGCTAAATTAAGTCCAGTGTAAAACCACTGTACCACTTCAGGAACTCAGATTCTGTCACTTGCTCCATTCTGTGGTCCTGCTGATAAAGCAGAGAGCAAAACTCTGCTCTTCCCTTCTCTCTCCTTCCCTCAAAACTTGTCCCAGTGCAGTGAAAGTCCTGGAGCTCCTCAAGCTCATTCAGTCTTCACAGGGCAGGGAAAGCAGTTTAGAGTGATGATTCAAGTGAGAAACAGGGGCTCAAAAGCAGCAGAACCACACTTGTGCAAGTCTGACCTCTACAAGTGGCTGTCAAGAAGAGGTACAATTTCTACTCCCGCTCAGTGTTTGAAATAGCTTTTTTCCAGGCACACAGAACCCAGGTCTCTGAACAGGAAGAAGGAGCAGAGTCTGGTCCCCAGGAGGGAGATGCAAGATGGAGTTACTGCTCCAGCTCCCAGCCCACACCTTGTTTTCCTCAACTGAATACTGTCCTGGCTCTGCTTATAATCCAGTTCTCATACGTGATAGCCATATGTTGATGCTCGATATCTTACCTTAGCAGTATAGTCTACTAAACATACATATAGACATCCTGGATGCATGAAGCCTGCCAGACCACCTCTTCTGCTGTTACTTCTGGGTTGATGTGTTTGTATCTGGCAGGCATGAATGCTGCCAACAGTAGTCTGCACTGGAGACAGTACCACTGTCACTTCCCAATCCCATCTGTCATCAGGCTAAAACCCTGCTCAGGACCCACTACAGGAAGCCACAAAGTCTGTCCCTTGGGGTGCAACCAAAAACCACAGCTGGCAAACACGGTATTCTGTACACAGACTGACTTATTCATGGGGTACCAGCAGCACGTGGGTTTTAGATTGAGATAGGGCTTCTTAAACCACTGAAGTTTTCATCTGGATGCCGAGATTGTATTAAAAAGGAAAGCCACTACCACCCTAGAGCAAGAGAGCCACAGTTGTAGTCAGCAGCATGTTTTCAGCTGGGTCAAACCTGAATTTTCTCAAAACAAAGCACTCTTCCTCCTCTGCTCCAAGATCCATCCCCCAGGGTTTACATCCATTTGCAACATCTTCATCACCCACTTGTCTTTCCTGGCCCCATCAATGAACTCATCAAGAGACAGCTGCCCTGTGTATGAGATGAGGGGAACAAGATGGGAAGACAGGACATGACCAGTAAGACAAGAAGAGGAAAGCAGGAAATAAATCCATCTGTGTTTCAGAATACATGCTAACCAGACAAAAGCTGTACTTCATTTCCCCATGCAGTTTAGCCCAGCTAGCTGACAGACAAACCACCAGGCTGGAAGCGAAAGCATTCACACCTACCCCAGCCCATCAGCCAACATGAAATGCTGCATTAGCTTACACATGCTCTTTAGGAGGACTGCAAGTCTGATCCTGCAAGCTTCAATTGGCCTGGAGCTACTGTCTTTACTCAAGCTATTTCTGCTGGGACCGGGACCTGCATTCTGGCTGCTGCAGGCTTTCAGAGGATGCGTGTGGCATCAAAATCCAGACAAAATAGTGTATTATACATACATATAATCCCCTGTATTATACATAATTATTTTGTCCTGCTGCACCAACTTCCTCCCGATTCCAACAAACCAACCAGAACCAAACCCAATGTGTCTAATATGAGTAACATAATAGCCCTAAGTGATTTCTTGATAGACATAATTAAAGTAGCCTGCCCAGCACAGATAACTTCATTACACATGAATGCAATCTGAGCCATCGATCACTTACCATCCCCGTTCTCATCCACTAACTGAAATATCCTGTCCACAACCTCCTCTGGTGTGAGCAATGGGGTCCTCTCCTCCACCTCTGACCGACACACTTTCTTCAGCTTGTAGATGGACTGAAAAGAAGCTCACAGATTAGGAGAAGGACTGGAAAGTGAAAAGCAGTGAACTCCATTATCTCCCCAGCAGCATAAAGGTCTTCTACAAAGGCTGTGGTTTTAACCTCTCTGGAAAGATCTGCCACCCAACAGCCTCAGACCTTTAATGATGCCTCTGACCTTATGCTCACACACACTGTCGATTACTTCATTTGCTCTTTGAAGCAACTGCACTCCTGTTTTCCTTACACATCTTGGTCAGACCTCAGGGTTCCTTTGCAAAGAACAAGGAAAGGGTTTCACAGCTGGGAAAACCTGACTTTGGAGTATGAATCCTTCTTAACATCTGAGGCCAGGCACATCTGGACTTACCCTGCCCTCTCCCCGAGGGAACCTGTGCCCAAGCTGCAAGATCAAGCCTGTATTAGCACACATTTTGACCCACTTTGTCACTGGAAAGGGGCAGATTTTACCCATTCCTCCCATGACAACCACCTGCTCATTATTAACTTCACTCCTTAGGCTGACAGGTTTTGTCTGAACTCTTAACAGAGAGGGGATTAGGAAGAGCCTGACACAGCTCGGGCCAATTCCTGGCTGACCTCAAAGCTATAATTGAACCTGCCCCAGACACACATCCCAGATCCCCGTGGCGCTGCAGGTAACAAACTGGTCACACCTTCTGGCCAAAAGGGTCTGTCCACAGACCCAGTTTCTGTTTTCACCTAAGGTATCTGATAAGCATTGACTGAGCCCAATGGGTACTGCTGGGCAAGGGTCAGCATCTGCAGCATAGCACAACCACCAAGGTAACTACCTAAAATAAGAAGCCAGGTACCCTGTGTGTGACAGTCTGATCAGCCCTATGCCTCCCCTCACACCTCCACACAGTCAGCAGTTACAGCTAAGTGCAGAACAACAGAAACCCAGAAATCAACCACTGCAGAAGGGATTTACGCACTGATTTGTGCCTCTCCGTATTCTCACCAGTTACTAAGGCAGGAAACTTGACGCCCGTAACAGGCATGGGGTGAAACCCTCTTCTGCTGGCTAGTGCAATGGATCTTGGTGTAAGAAGGATGAAAGGAAAGGCAGAGCAGAGATAGAGGAACTTCACAACAGCACCCAGATGCCTTGTTTCTGAGCAGCAGCAGCAGAGCCAGGCTGCCCACAGTGGGCAGAATGACTCCTCAACCACCCCATGAGGCTCCATCAAACCACTGAGCACATAACCCTTCCTCCAATGTCACAGCATTTTCACTTCCTCACTATCCACATCTGCCTTGAAACCCAATTATCACAAACCCCATGTACATCACTACATTGCCAAAGAACAGTGATTGCTTAAATGAGTGATTAGGCAATGCCTACTTACCTCAACAATTTCCAACAGCTCAGGTTTATCTATGCAGCCATTCCCATCCTTGTCATACACTTTGAATGTCCACCTCAGCTTGTGTTCCAGTTTTCCTCGTAAAACAAGATTCAAGGCGGCTACATACTCCAGGAAATCAATGGTATTATCCTGTTGAAACAGGAAAGCAGCTGCTGAATGACAGTTAAGTGGGAATACTTGATCTAAAACTGCTTACAAAACCTGGATTAAAACTGCCAAAAGACAATCCATGGGACAGCTATCTCACAGACCGTTTGTGCCAGTTTGAGACCATCAGTAAGCAGTCAGACCCCTGTGCACCAAGGATGAGGTCATGAGGAGTGTGACAGTGGAGAGGAAAGCAATTCTACATTGCAATACGTGGGGACACCCACCAGAACTTCAGAAACTGGTGATTTAAGTACCCCAAAGACAGCATGGATTACATGGAGGGCAGGGAAGCAGATGAGGATCAGGGCAGGAGGTAGTGACTTTTTGGGAAGGGATTACCATTCTCAGTGACCTCAATTGCTTCACACCAAGACCAACACCCAACCATCACCCCATTTCTCCATCCTTCCTTCTTGTTTGATCTTGATTCAACTGAGGAAGACTTCAGCCATGGAAGGGATGCAGAGCTCTCTCTGCAGCCTGTGGCAGGCACCCCTCATGCAGATCAACACCATCCCCAGGGATGAGCCAGGGCCCCATATCACTTTACAGCCCTCCCCACCCCATCAGCAAACCCCTAGGTCTGGGTTGTGCATCTCTTCCCTGGCACTGAAATGCTCTGCAACAACACAACCATGCTCAAACACTGCTGCTACAGGACTTTGAAGGCCAGCAAGCATAAAGAAACAATTGAGTTTCTTACCATATTACTAATAGTCAGGTCCTGATGATTAAGACGATTATTAACCTGAGATGGTTAGGTCCTGCTTAACTGATTATATACCATGGGTGCTTTCAAGCAAAACCATGAGTCTAAGCCTAATTTGGTGTTCTTAAAACACGCAAACACCAGCACCCCTTAAAAAGGGATTGTCAGACTTCTCAGAAGAACTCCTCAGAATGGGACTTCAGCTCCTGCCCACTGCGTGCTCTGCAACACTTCCAGCACAGCTTTCCAAACAGGACTGGGACCTGGACCTTCAGTAATTTGCAGGAATTAGGGTTTTACCAACTTCAAAATCCAAGGCCGGCCTGACCAGCCCACACCATCCAGAGCTTTTCCTTATCCATTCTGACAAACTGACTTTTGCTGCCACTTCCAAGTGATTTTGTCACAGGTTGCAAAGGAAGCTTAAGGGACATGGGAATATCTGAGATATGACAGACTTGTTGCCCCTTTTCCTACAGTTATACACAGCAACCCCCCTACTTTGAATGTGACCAAGAGCTTTGGGGGGAAAATGGAGCAAGCATTGCTTACCCATTTCAAGATGACACAAAAACAATGAAAAGACATTTGATTTGAGTATCTAAAATAGCACAGGCTAGTATTAGGTTCTTTTGCGCCAGCGCATGGGTATGCATGAACTGCTACTAAACCAGAAAACCCGCTTTTCCCAGGTGTCTGATAACAAATACAGCAATGGGAATTAAAACCAGAATGCCCGAATTGTTCAGCATTCCTTTGCTTTTGAGCAGCTAAAATCAATATTTTGTTACATGCCACCTGCTCATACTGTATATATACACTTCCTCCAGTGTATAGCAAGCCTGAGTAGGACTTTCCTCTGTCTATAACTCCCCCTCTATCATAACAATGATTTGTTCGTCATGCAACCATCATGGCTATTGGAGGCTCTTTCAACACTGTCTCAAAAATTGGTTGCCTAAAGGTCATAGATTATAGAATGGTTCAGGTTGACGGGACCTTAAAGCTCCTCCAGCTCCAACCCCTGCCACGGGCAGGGACACCTTCCATAGAGCAGCTTGCTCCAAGCCCCTGTGTCCAACCTGGCCTTGAACACTGCAGGGATGGGGCAGCCACAGCTTCTCTGGGCACCCTGTGCCAGCGCCTCAGCACCAAACTCACCTCCAAATAGCAGCAGAAAGACAGGATTTATTAGATAAATAACTACAAAACCTCCTCACCACTTACCCCATTCTTATCAAAGGCTCTGAACATGTTTTCAATGTACTCTGCTGCTTCACGGTTATCCTGGACCCCAAAGAACCGCTTGAATTCGTGCATGAAGAGGGTCCCACTGGGACATTCGACCACAAACTTCTTATACCATTCCTGCAGTTCTGCAACATCAATCTCTGTTTGCTCCCCTTCAGCGTTGGTGAACTGCTGCCCCATTCTGCTCTGTAAAGCAAGCTTAAAACAGAACCAAAGGGAAACCCTGCCAAAGTCCTTTGCTTGTATCGTCCTTTTGTCACCTTCAGTTGCTTGTTCTTTGTCTTCTTGCTCTCTTGTGCCTTTACTTGATGTTAATATTGTCTCACTACTTCACCTTCTTTATGTTTTGCTTTCTTCTTCCTCTTTTCCTCCTAGTTTTCACCACCACAGCTTTGTGTGCTCACTTGGTGATCGTAGAGTTGCTTCTCTGCCTTAGGGCAGTATAAAGTGTGGCATCAGGCACGTTTAAAAATAGCTAAGATCATTAGGAGATTCCCACTCATGAGCCACAGAGACCTTCAGATGTTCCAGGCTGTGCCCTATTTAGGAACAGAATCCAGATGCTCAGGGTCTCTCTGCACACTAATAGCTTCATGTCAAGGAACTTGAAAGCCAGAGTTCACTGCTGGTGCCTGTATGACCTTCTGTTTGGGGATACCCAGTGTTTCAGAGGAAAGGGACATAGTAGCAAACACCAACAACACAGAGCAAGCCCTGAAAAATAAAGCACACAGCACTCACATGAAGAAATCTGCTCGTGGATAAAGTTAGTTAAATGCTTACTATAGGCTTTTCTCCTTATAAAGTGATCCAGAGAACAAGTAAATGCACATAGATATAAATACATATTTGTCTCATTTGCCTAAAACTCTCAGAAGTGACAGATTTAATTTCTCTAGTTCTTTTAAAGCACTGAGCTATTCTATGATTCTTATTCTCCCTCCATGCCTTCAGTTATTAAGCCCCACTTCCTACTTATTCTTATTAGTGAATATTGCTGATTGTTTCCACTTCAGAGCTCTACCCCAGCCTCTTCCCATGCCACAGCAAGCTCACAGCCATCCACTACCAAAGCTCAAACCCTCCCCTCACTTACAACCTACTGCTCTTTCCTTCTGTTGCTAGAGCTACCAGCTTTTATTCATATCATACCAGGTGTTCAGAATCCAACCATTATCCATGTCAGCTGGAAAGAAATGGCCTGTAGCTATAAATGTGTCTGAGCCAGCCTGACATTAAGGTGGGAATCTTCTTTTAAGAGGATTGAAGTAGCATTGATAGGAAATAGTAGACTTCCTCTTGCAATAATCCTAATACCCAAAGGTTTTATGCTGTTTGTTTCTTTGACAAAATGTGCCTTTTTCATTGCTTTGGAAAGAAAAGCTTCTAACATAGGTTAAGTTTCAGTGTAAAGCTTAATACTGCAGAACAGTGCAGTGATTCGTGTTCTACTGTAGGAATAGGGGTTGCTCTGAGTCTGTCTGCTCCTGTAAGTAACTCATTAGTGGTAGTGCATGTGGCTATGTGTGTAGACACACATAAAGCAGGGTAGTGTAAGTCTGCACTTCTGTGTGTAAGCATATCTAGGCAATGCATGATTTCATTTCAGAGTCTTAAGTGCTGTACTGCCTCTATCCTCCTCTTGCAAGCATGGAGATGGATGGGAAGGACTAAAGCAGTTACTAAGACTGCTCTCTTAACAGAAAGGTACATTTTAATCTCTTTAATGGGAGTACTGTTGGTCTGTCTTTGTGCCTTAAATAATGCAATGCAATTAATACACTCCATCCTTCCCTTTGTAAAGGTTTCAGCCCACACCTCTTAGATGACTTGTCTGCAGCAGAACAGCTTGAAATCTGGCTCACCAGAAAAGGTCATACTGGATCTGTTCCCCAGCACCGGTCTCTTGCTGGACCTCCTGGAACAAAGTCTTTGGTACAGTCACTGTGGTATTTATAAACCAGTTCTGCTGTTTTCCACTTCCTCATCCTCTGTTACAAAGATCATGTAAAGAAACAGCTTTCTCCCCTCTAATGATATTTCACAGAACCCCAGACTGGTTTGGGCTGGGAGGGACCTTAAAGCATCCACCCCCCTGCCACGGGCAGGGACACCTTCCACTAGAGCAGGCTGCTCCAAGTCCTGTCCAGCCTGGCCTTGAATATCCCTTGAACCATCTTGGCAAGCACATGGGTTCTCTGCGGGTCACAGAGAGCTGGCAGGAAGCAGAGGTGCTGCTGTGGGACACAGGATGGGGAGATCTCATCGCTCGCTCTCCAGCAGCACATCTGGGGAGCTCTGCATGTGCTGGGGTGAAGCTTCCCACCATTTCGTGCTGTGCTCCTGCACCGCGGCTGCATGCTGGAATGTGAGTGCTGCGAGCAGGCAGCAAGACTCCACATGCCCAGGACATTGTCTTGCCTCATTGCATAATGTTGTTTTGCCTTATGGGAACTTAGTGATCTGTTCCCAGGAGAGAAAATGGTTCCTCTTTGTTTTGATGACTCCAGCCTTTTCCAGCTAGGAACAAAGGACTGCAAGAGACCTGGGTTACAAAGCTCAGCCGATGCTATTGCAGGTATCACGATACAATCGTGTTGATGAAAGTACTGATGTTAATTTGGCACTGAAATAAACATAAATCCTATAGCTCCTGGTACAAAAATTCCTCTGCATTGTCCCAAAGCGTGCGCTCTGCGCACTGTGTGAAAGAGCTGCCGTCGCACAGCCAGGAGAGTGTCACCTCACGAAGCACGGTTTATCAGCCAAAGGGTTTCTTCATCTGGTTTGGAAAAAACACAGGTAGAGGTAAATATAAGCAGAGAGAACTAAAAACAATGATTGCCAGCAAACGCTACAGTGAAGAGGTTGGTGCTGTTTGGCTGCTGGGTCAGGATCAATGCTTCATATATGATGTCAGAGTGAACAGTTTGGCTGATTACTTGCAAACAGCTTACATGTCTCATTACATGTCCTGCCTAATGAGCTATCCCTAGAACCTCAGCCAGACAGCTCAGGAGCTGCAGTTTCCCAGCTAAGAGCATGGAAAAAGAGAGCTTGTTTCCTGTCGGCTCACTAGCACAACATGCTGCCACACGCTCCAGCGCCGGCTGCTAGGAACTCGAGAAAAACACAAAGCCTGCATTGGGCTGGAACACTCATTGGTTTGGCATCCACGTTCCCGCTCGGGGAAGGCACGGAGCCTGTAATAAAGGTGCAGGCGGGCACAGCTGCCCGGCGCGGGAGAACCAGCTTCAGTGAAACTGGAGGCAAAACGAGATCCTAAACCCACGCTGGAGCAGCCCTCGCCTGTCATTTTGCTCCATTATGTGCCATACCACAGCCATGACCTGCCCTAAGAACCCACTGATGGGCTGAGCAGTCAAGGGTCCTTATAGAGGGTCTAGAAGCTGCAGAGCTCTGCCCCGACTGCTCCCAACTCTCTGTCTTAGACAGCCCAGGGTGTGTGGGTGCATGTGCCTCATCACCAGTGTCTGTTTCCTCAAGCATCAGCCCACAAGGAAAGTAGACCTGTGGCATCCTTAAATTTACCCATCGCCAGGCAGGATGGGCATGCAGACAGGAGGAATGTGGGGAGGTTGAAGGCAGTTTTTGAGGAGAGATCAAAGATCCCTCATAGTTTGGCTGGGAGTTCATCTCTCTGTCTGCGTCTCTTCCCAGCTGCTCGCTATTTGGCCATATATTGTGCGTTTTTATACAGTGGGAATAACTATGTGGGAGAAGGTATTGATCATCATGGAATGGTCTGGGTTGGAAGGGACCTTAAAGCTCATCCAGTTCCAACCCCTGCCACAGGCAGGGACACCTTCCATAGAGCAGCTTGCTCCAAGCCCCTGTGTCCAACCTGGCCTTGAGCACTGCCAGGGATGGGGCAGCCACAGCTTCTCTGGGCACCCTGTGCCAGCGCCTCAGCATCCTCACAGGGAACAGCTTCTGCCCAAGAGCTCATCTCAGACCCCCCTCTGGCAGGTTAAAGCCATTCCCTTGTCCTGTCCCTACGGGCCCTTGTCCAAAGCTCCTCTCCAGGTTTCCGGCAGCCCCTTTAGGCTTTTTTCTCTGTGTGAAGACTTCCCAGTGTTCGCCCAGGGCTGCTCCCGGGATACCTCAACCTTCCCAAAACCGGGATTCAGCACGAGGCGGAAATCCGCAGTCTTCCCGTTCACTGAACCCATCACTACCGCCCTGCGCGCTCCCCCCCTCCTGACTCACGGCTCCGGTCCCCCACCTACGGTGAGAACCGAGCCCGCGGGGGGACGGGGGACGGGGGGGGCGTGGCCTCCAGGAAGGGGGCGTGTCCGGGCGGGGCGGCGGCTGCGCCGGGTGCACCTGGGCAGGTGCGGGCGGGGCTCACGCTGCGGGAGTCGCCGCGCTCCGCTGCCCCCCCCCCCCCCTTCCGAGAGCCCCCTCGGGCCCGGAGCCGCCGCCCGCCCGCGGGGAGGGGTAAGTGGTGCGGTGCGGGGCGGGGGTCGCGGGACCCGGCCCGGGCGGAGCCCCGCGGAGCGCCCCTCGACAGCCGCGTTCCGCGCGGGGCTCCGCGCCCGCGTCGCGGGGGTTTGGTGGGGACGCGGAAACGCGCGGGGCGGGGGGGGGCCTCGGCGCGGCGCCGTGGGAAGGTTCGCGGGACGGGGCCGGGGGGAGATGCCGGTTCGGGCTTGAGCGGGTGGGGGGGCAGAGCCCGGTGCCTATGGGGCTGCTCGCTCCCTGCGGCTGTATTGGCCTCAGGCTACGTCTATCAGGGTGGTGTAAACGAGGCCCAAAGTTAGGGCGAGGGTGACTCGTCCTCTCCCCTCCGCCTCTCGTCGGACCGGAGCCGTTATCATCCCGGGAACCCAAGCTATCGGTGACGGCTCGTGCCCCTTCCGAGGTAACAAGGCTGTCGGGCCATGGAGGGGCTGAGGTTGCTCCACTGGGCATAGGGTAAGGGCTCGTAGTGCCCAGGGGGGGTTGCTGGCCCTGGGCAGGGCAGGGAGCGCGGGTGGCTGCAGGGAAAGGGATGTGCAGGTCTCTGAAACGCGGAGCTGTGGGTTCCCAGTGCAGGGAGGTGATTAGGGGTTGGATACTCAGATGAAAGTTCAGTCTGTTTCTGTGTGCAAATACTAGTATTAAAGGTTGAACTGCTTGTCTTTGAAAATACAATACAGATCCATGAAATACAGGATAATGCAGTCACAGATAACGAGCAGAGGTCTGTGGTGTAACAACAAAGGTACTGGGGAAGACCCCTTCCTACTTTAGAGGTTTCGTGACCGGGGGGAGCAGAAGTACACTTGGGTGTGCAGGTGGAGAGTGAAAACTTCTATGCAGCGAGGCTGAGACTGGCGTCAGGTCGCACCATGCTGTGTGATGTTACATTGGTTGGCTCTGTGCTGGACCCCCAGAACTCCCACAGTCACCCAGGATTGTCCCTGACCTTGGGTTCTCATCTGCAGTCCTCAGGGAAGTGGCTGCAGGATGTCTGCTCATTCCTGAGCTTGCTCCAGTTGTTCTTGTTGGGGTGAATGTCTCCTGTACAAGGAAAAACATCTGACTTAATAATAATTGTGGTACAGGGATAATTGCATCACTGACCAGAGATGCATTAGCAGCACAGGGATGTGCTAATTACCCCCCGCACCAGCCAATTTGAGTGGGAATAAAGCAAACTGGAGGATCCCTGGGTGTATGCACTAAGGAGTCCTGAGTGCTGCCTTTGGCAATTCCCATTAATAGTGTGAGATATTCCTCAAGCTCACCCTCACAGCTCCAGGAGCCTCTGGCATTGGTGGACCTTCCAGATCGAAGTTGAAGGCTGTAAGAGGCTGACTCACTGTCTGAGCTCAGCAATGGGATTCAAGTTGGTTTGGTCTCGGTTATCGTGTCAACAAGTCGTTGGTGATAAAAGGTCATAAAGCATTGTAATGTGGTGTATTGACAGACGCTGTCTGTGAGCAGAGGGACAATTCCGACCGCAGTCAGCAACGCCAGGGCACCCTCCATGGGACTGAATGTATTTTGTTTGAGAGGCGTGAGTTTTATTTCCTCATGTGTGGGTTTGAATTTACTCCTGGTCTTGTAAATGGGTATGTACATGGTGTATGTTATTAGAAGCAGAGGGAACTGCTTGTAAAGCTAAGAGATGGTGGAAACAAGCTTTAGTTTCCTTGTTACAATGAGAAGTAATTCTTTTTCCAGTCAATATCTGGATTTGGTCTCAATTCTAAGTCCAGGATTAACCTGGGCTTTGTGTCTTTGCAAACACGCTACTGAATGTTTAATTCTGATGGTGTTTCCACCTGGGGAACTAAGACAGCAGAGTTTCAGAAGCACACGAATAACTTTGATGACTGCTTTCTGATCCTTTGCGGCTCCTGTGGAGCAATCTGCTGACATGCCCAGGTCCTTGATGAAGCACGTGTTCAAACTCTTATTTAGAGATGATTTGCAATTGAATCTGAACGTTTTCTGTAATTAACAGAGAAAATAAGCTGTGTTCAGATTAATTTTCTGTGAACACTTGCATCTGAATGGGATCTGCAGGTATCTGAGCAAATAAAACCTGTTTCTAGACTAGTTCTTGGATAGGACGTTTTTCATCTTCTCTTATCTCTGCTACTAGACACATTTTGCAACTCCTGCAGCAGTGTTCAGGGCTTATGGCAAAGGTTTTGCCTATCCTGTAACTGCTTCATTCATGTGATTTCTCACATCTGTTTCAAGATTTACAAGTGAATATGGGAAATACACCTTCAAAGCACACCTGCGGTGTAAAAACCCCCTCCCAAAACCTAAAGATACCAAATGCTGCCTCTTCTTGCAGAGGGATAGTCGTGACTTTTGTTTGTTTGCCTTTGTCTCTGTTCTGCACAGGAAAAACACTGTTGGCTGGCAGCAACTGTAGCAGCAACACCAGGATACTTGAACAACAGCTTTGATACGTTAACTACAGCATTGCTTTTAGGAAAAAAGCCCTAAACATTAAGTCAACATCACTTGATTTCCAGCAGGAGTGTGGGCAGACTGGCAGTTCACGTCCTTCTGGATAAACATCCTGGTTACTGTAGGTCAGTGATGTTTGCGCATGGTTTTACTGCGTTCAGGGCGCTCATGAAAAAGTCATTAAATGACTTTCAGAGGAGCCTGTGTGATGAAACAGTCCCCTCCCCTTCAGCCTGATGCTTCTAGCTTCACCTCAGCTGAGGCAAAAGCCTCTGGTTTGGCACAAGTTCGTCTTTCTCCTCCTTGATGCCAGTCTGACCTGACCGAAGAAGCACTAGATCAGGCCCTTTTGCTGAGGCGTACGTGGAGGCTTTTGAAACTCTCCTGCCTGTTCTTGCTGTGGCTTGTTTGTGGCTTTTTCTCCTGCACTACGTTTATGGCTCAGGTTTGATTGGGGCTCGCCCTCTGTGCGCTCGGTTCACACACAACGCGCAGTCTCTGCTTCCCGGAGCATTTAACAGTGAGTTGTTGTTCTTGTAACAATTATGGTCCCTGTTTAGTGATGTGTTTGTAACTCCTCCTGGCAGAAAAGTCATCTAGCTGAATCCGAATTAGTGGTTTCAAGGTGCAGGACAATTACAGACAGCAGCAGCGACATCGCATAGGGTCCTTTTTCATGGAATTAACTGTATTTAAAGCATCTAAGTCTCAATTAACCCTTAGCAGCTGCTCTGTCTTGTAGACGATGGCACTACATCCGCGAAGAGTCCGCTTGAAGCCATGGCTGGTGGCCCAGGTAGATAGCGGCATGTATCCTGGCCTTATCTGGCTAAACCGAGAGGCGAAGCGGTTTCAGATCCCCTGGAAGCATGCAACTCGGCACAGCCCACAGCACGAGGAGGAGAACACCATCTTCAAGGTGAGGGAGGGGAGAGCTCTGACACACCACGGCTCTTAACCAGAGACAAAGGGTTGAATTGTTGGCCCAGGCGCTGGGCAGATATTTCAGTAGCTGTTTCCAGGCACATTTTGTCCTATTTCTTGGACCTCAGAAAAGCCACTTTGTGCACCTGGATGCCAGGCTTGGCACTGAAAGGCCGAGTTCTTTAACCCTTTCTGACCACCTAAGGCCAGATGATGTCTGATTCTATGGGCTCTGGGAGATGACTGCTATTTACTCCATCTGCTTGGTTTTGGATGCGGTAGCTGGCCTGTTCTTTGCAGTAAACCATTAAATACTGTTACTGTTAAATAAATCTGAAGAGGTCCACCACAAACTTCCATCGCTGCTGTCCCTAATATTCTTATCCCAAGGGATTCATTATAACTCCTACGCCCCTTTGAGGAACTTCTGACTCTGCCTCTGAGGGATCTTGGACTGATAGTCTGATCTGGGGCTGAGAGAGGGGAGGACCAGTTGGATGGCTGTGGCTGCTCTTCCCCTCTGTTCCAACCCAGCCCGTTTCGTGGCGTGCAGGTTATGGCTCACTGTCAAAAATTACTTGTGGTGCTGACCCTGAGAGACCTAGAAAAACTCAGTGCCCAATGCTGTAACATTTATACTTTCTCAATGTGTATGAAGATGCAGGCATGGGGTTTGGAAATTTGGATTTACATCTCGTTTTCTCCTCCTTTTTAATGGGAAAAGCTATTAAAAGCGGGAATTTCCATTGCTGTTCTCAAAAGAGGTACATTTCAGACTTCTGCAAAGAGAAGGATTTTACAGCGAATTTGTTTGGAAGTTTGATTTCTGATAAAGCTGCTCTGTTGAGAAGGCTGGACTGAGCACGGTGTACTTTGTCCCCAGGCATGGGCTGTGGAAACAGGAAAGTACCAGGAAGGAGTCGATGAGCCCGACCCTGCAAAGTGGAAAGCCCAGCTCCGATGTGCTCTTAACAAAAGCCGGGAATTCAATTTGATGTACGATGGCACCAAGGAGGTGCCTATGAATCCTATTAAAATTTATGAAGTGTGCGATATCCCGCAATCCCAGGGATCAATCATTAATCCAGGTGAGGGCCTTGCTGACATAGGGCTGGTTACCGAGCAGGCGCTGGTCCAATGTGAGTTCCTTTCCCTCAGCATTAACTCTCAAGCTGCCTTTGTGTGCAGCAGAAAGCTGCCGTGTGTAAACCTGGCTGTGCTTAAACTAAGAGGACATTGAATCGTTGTGTACCTGTATTAAAATGAATAAAGCTGTACACAGTCAGCTAAACAGTCCAATATTGATGACAGTTTATCCTTAGCTTTCTAGAATTATGTGTTAAACTGAAAATAGCGTGTGGTATGGATCTGATTTTCCCTTTTCTACTTCTGTTTGGAAAATGCACAAATAAATGTCCAATGTCATGCAGAGCCAATATGAAGATCACATTATTATTTCAAGGAATGCATCACAGCGTTTCACACTGATCAACTACCCACAAGAATGTGCTTGTTTGTAGGCTCCACTGGCTCAGCTCCGTGGGATGAAAAGGATAATGATCTTGATGATGAAGAGGAGGAGGAATTGAATCAATCTCAGCATGTCCCTATTCAAGAGACATTTCCATTTCTTAATATCAATGGTTGGTGGCACAGACTAATGTATCAGTGAAGGTATTTGCTTGTAAAGTGGTTTATTGAGGAATCGCTTCCTTTTTGTAGATTCTCCAATGGCTCCAGCCAGTGCAGAAAACTGCAGCCCTGAAGCTGTGTGGCCAAAGAATGAACCTCTAGACATGGAAATGCCCCCAACAGCACTGCAGCATGACTTCTTCAGCAGCCCTGAGCTCTGGATCAGCTCTCTACCAAGTATGTGTATGGATTTCTACAGCTTCTGTCCTTGCTTTGACTTTTTCGCTGTGGCTGTTTACTCCTTAGCATGGGGAGCTGTGTATAGTTTAAACATCCTTGTGTAGTGTGGGCTGTGTGGTGTGTGTCTGCTGCTGATACAGTACATGTAAAGGTCCAGGGAAAGCCATACTGACAGATTCTCTCTCAGTGACAGACCTAGAAATCAAGTTTGAGTATCGAGGGAAGGAGACTGGGCCGACGACAACTGTAAGCAACCCGCAGGGATGCAGACTTTTCTACGGAGAGCTGGGTCCTATGCCAGACCAGGAAGAGCTCTTTGGGCCTATTAGTTTGGAGCAAGTGAAGTTTCCAGGAACAGAGCAAATCACCAATGAAAGGCAGAAGATCTTCACAAGTCGGTTGCTGGATGTTATGGACAGGGGACTGATCCTGGAGGTCAGTGGCCATGCCATCTACGCTGTCCGGCTCTGCCAGTGCAAGGTGTACTGGTCTGGTCCCTGCGCGCCTTCTTCCACCACACCAAATTTGATTGAGAGGCAAAAGAAAGTCAAACTCTTCTGTCTGGAAACGTTCCTAAGCGGTAGGTAACTTCTGCTTGTGCAAAAGAGCTTTGGATGCTGGTCTGGGCACTTGGTGGCACTATTGGAAAGGGTGGTCTGCACCGGGGCTCAGCCTGGGTGCACTAGTTAGTTTGCTTGTGCTCGGAGCGTGGGTAGGAGCCACTACCTCCCTGGTTTCAGAGTACATGAAGCAGGTGTGCATAGGAAGAAAGTCAATGTATGCTCGTTTAATGCTCTGAAAAACCCTGGAGGGCCTTGCTGTAAAAGAAAGCTCTTCTGGGCGCAAGAAATACACTGCAATTGCGTATGTGTAAGAGGTGGCTCAGTGCATGGGTAAGACCTGGGAGTGTTTCTAACCGAATGAGAACAACCTTGCAGCATTGTGCTTTTCTTCCTAGAGCTGATTGCCCATCAGAAGGGACAAATCGAGAAGCAGCCACCATATGAGATCTACTTCTGTTTTGGAGAAGAATGGCCTGATGGAAAACCCAGGGAGAGGAAGCTGATTGTGGTTCAGGTAAGAGCTGAGGCTCTGAGGTGGCACGCACCTTGCTGGGGGACTGGTGTGTTGGCTGTGGATGGAAGCCTGCAGATGTGGTTCTTCCCCGTTTGGGTTATTGACACCAGGAAACACCGATAGGGCTGATGGGTTTTGTGGCAGCAAATACAAATGTTACCCAGCAGCATCAGCCTGTGCATGTCCTTGGGTTATTGTGGAAGCTGTCCCCTGCACCAGGGCAAAAGAACAGGACTGTAGTGAGCGCCCGAACCGCCTTTTTCACACAGGTCATTCCCGTTGTGGCCCGGATGATCTACGAGATGTTTTCGGGTGACTTCACGCGCTCCTTTGACAGCGGCAGCGTGCGCCTCCAGATCTCCACCCCCGACATCAAGGACAACATCGTGGCCCATCTGAAGCAGCTCTACCGCCTGCTGCAGAACCACCAGGAGGGGTGGCCCATGCAGGCCCCCGCCATGCACATGGCGCAGCCGCTCCCGGCGCAGTGACAGATGCTTGGCTTGGCCCCGGGGTTTCTTTATGTTGTACATACAGAAAAAGTTATTTCCTAACGCGTGCCTTGCCTAAATCTGAATAAAATCGATGTAAATCTGGTCTTCTGATTCGGTTTCAGGGGTCTGTGGGACTTTTGGGAGCATTCCAGAGCAAGGGCATTACAGGGATACCTTAAGCTCCTTCCCTCTTAAACTCATGTACAGATAACATTTTCAATGCGTCGTATTCTTTTAACCCACTACTAGTATATTGTATATAAGTACATGATCGTTATTTTTTCCCTCTCTAATCTGTGCTCTTTTAATCTGGAGTATATCACTTCAGTTTTATTTTTCCTCTAAGTGCTTTCTAGCTGCAAGCTATAGCACACAGAGTTAAATAACCCAGCTCCGCGCGCTTTGGGAGCCTCCTCGCCCCACATCCATCTCTGAAAGCGGGGCACGGCTCTGCGCTGCGCTTCTTCCACACACACACTGCTCCCGTAGGCGATGGCAGCGCCCAAACGCCCTTCTCATGGCGGAGGACGGCGGAGCCCGGAGCGGGGCGGAGCGGAGCTACCGCTGCCCCGGAAGGGCTGTGCGCGGCCGTGGCTTCCCCTCCGCTCGCCGCGGCCATGGGCGCGGAGGCGGCCGCGGGCAGCGCGGTGTCGGCGGTGCGGGTGGTGGCAGCGGCTCGGGAGGAGCTGGGGGCCGGGGGCAGGCGGCGGTTGCCGGCGGCCCGAGCGCTGCAGCTCGCCGGGGAGGTGCTGGCGGTGGCGGCGGGGTTGAAGCCGGCGCTGCTGTACGACTGCGGCGCGGCGGGGGCCGCCGAGCTGCGGCGGTACTTGGAGCGGCTGCGGGAGGCCGGGCTGGCCCCGCTCCGCCTGCATGTGCTGAGCGTTGAGGGCTCGGCCGTGCTGCTGCACCCCGGGCTCGCCCGGCGGAGGTTGGCGGCCGTGCTGGGCGCGCACCCCGCGCCCTTCGTGGATGTCTCGGCGGGGCGGCGGTGCCCCGTTCTCTGCGGGCCCGCGCAGGCTGAGGCCATCCGGAGTCATCTTGCGACCCTCTTGGCCCACTTAAGTGCCGCTGAGGCCGCCAGCGCCGGCCCTGTGTCCTCCAGCGAGGTTGTCCCCGCAGGCTGGAACCTCTGCACCGTCGTTGGGGTGCTGCTGGGCTACCCGGCGGCGTACACCTTCTCCACGGAGGACAGCGCTGAGAACTGCCTGGCGCTGACGCCGCTGAGGGTGTTCACAGCCCGGGCCTCCTGCCCCAGGATAAAGGACAGCCTCGGGGTCCAGATCTACTCCTTCAGCATCCCGGAGAGCCTGTGCGGGGAGCTGGAGGAGGCGCTGGATGCCTGGCGCCAGGAGCTGAAGGAGGCTTTCGGCGCACAGAGTGACTTTGTAGGTCTCTGCATCTCGAGCGAGGTGGTGTCTCTGCCAGCGGTTGCCTTGTGAAACGCAGGCAAGCTCAGACTTCTTGGCCTTTCTCACCTGCATCACGGGCTCGGGAGGGATCCCATTCCCCGTGTGTGTGGCCCACAGGAGGCCCTTGGGCACCAACGGGTGAAGTGTGATGCTCTCGGGCCTCCCACCTCGTAGGCTGGTTGCAGATCAGATGCGTGGTGTTGCAGAAAACCAGCGTGGATGTGCACACGTTGTGGTTTAAGCACCCATCCTGACTGCAGAGACTGCCCTGTGAAGTCCGGTTCTATCGATTTCCTCACCGCATGAGGATTAATAAATGCAATTGGAACGCCACAGTATCTTGAATTTCTGAAGCTTATTGTAGGCTCCATATTGTATTGAATGAGGGGCAAATGCTACAGTAGAATCTGCACCGTGCAGCTGCAAAAGAGGCTTAAACCCCTTGTCTTGGCTGCATTAATGTGCTAGCAGTGAAAGGGAAGCAGATGTGGCTGTGGGGATGTTTGGCCACAGGACAGGCTGTCAGAGCCGTGGGCTGAGCTGGGCACACAAGGTGGGAGATGGGAAAACTGCTCGGTGCGTCAAGGAACTGTGCTAAAACACCTCCCTGAGCTGGGCTTCTTTGTCAGGTGCCGGTAGAGATGGTCCAGGGTCGACTACCTCCTATGTAGGGAGGAAATAAATAAAGGAAGAGAACCCTGTAGTCCTCTCATGCATGAAACCCAGGAAGGCTGGATCCCAAGGGCATGGGATGCTCCCACCCTCCCGCCCTGCACAGGCCCTGGCAGTGGTGGCTTTGTCCCTCAGTGCTGTGGGGACTGTGCAGCACAACTTTCCACTGGTGCAAAGCAATCAGAACAGCCAAGGGACGGGGATCTCTGGCCTTTATTGGAGCTGCAGGAGTTTGGAGTGAAGCTTCCATAGACACTAAACACACAAGTACGGAGCAGCAGAAGGTGCACTGCGGTGAGGGCGTGTTGCTGATGGTGACAGGTCAGTTCCTGCAGTGAAGTTCCTCATTGAGAAGGTCCCTCATGGTATGTAACTTGCAAGGAAGGAGGCTATGGCCATTGCTATCACTGCCACCAGGAGAGGGACCCAGTGACGGCGCTGCCGCTGCAAGGAGAAGCAAGTGTTACAAGGAAATTGGTAGGGAGAGGAAACCTCATCCCTAGCAAACATGTCAAAATGGGGATATTTATCTGGGACCTTAGAGCAACCTTTGATACCTAAAGAGGCTGACAAGACACCTGGAGAAAGACATTTACGAGGGCCTGTAGGGACAGGACAAGGGGAATGGCTTTAACCTGCCAAAGAGGAGGTTGAGATGAGCTCTTAGGCAGAAGTTCCAGCATTCCAACACAAACCAGATTGGGATTCTATGATTTTGCAGACCAATCTGCAGCCCTAGTCCAAAAGCACTGGGAGTCGGGGTGAGGAGCATCTCCCACCTTCACATGCTTGCTCTGGAAGTGGTTGAGCTCATCCCGGCACTGGCGCAGCCTGGTCAGGCAGGAGTGGTATTCCTCGCTCAGGGCCTCCAGCTCCGAGCGCAGCTCCATGCACTGCAAGCACAGCGAGGGGCCGTTAGCAGGAGGGATCCCCTCTCTTCCGTACCCACCGCCAGCACCAGGGCTCCCGCAGAGGCTGCAGCGCTTCGCCCGTGCATGGGCACTGCGGTGATGGGGGATTTTCGCTCCTGCTACCTGTGTGTCCATATGTACCTATAGGGGACAGAGCAGATCTCAGCGTTACTGGGAATGTGGTGACACCACAGCCTGTTGCCATCTTTCACACCAACATGGGACAGAGAAGCAACAGTTATTTTCATGACCATGGAAGCGTGCGGGTCAGGAAGAAGACCTGGAGTGCGCACTCATGGCAGGGTTTGCCTCTCCTGCTGAAATTCAGTCTACGTTTCACTGACTGCGAGAGCGATTACAAAGTCCTTTAAACTCCTTGAAACATGGGACAGGTTGTGCTGCATAACTCCAAAAGCCAGGGAGCACCTTTTGACCTGGACAACTCTGCTGCCTTCCTGATGAGCAGTGCATTACCAGAAAAGGCTGCAGGAACCAATGCGGGGGTAATGGAGGCCCCAGCTGTTCCCTTTTAGCTGTGATTGTGCTTCATAAAGCCCTCCCCCAGGTGATGCTGGATGATGCCTGATGGTGGTGGTGCACTCATCGGCCGGGGTTAGTAGGACAGGCTCCTCTCCTGCGTGTCTGTAAGCTCTGCAATGGTAAGTTATAAATCCTTTTTTATAAATCCTTGCTATCTGATTACTGCTGTAAGAGCTGTGGGGTTGTTTGTTGGCAGAGGGCATGGTCTGATGGGAAAGACCATGCAAGAGGCTAGAAAGCTTTGAAGTTTTGGATCCCGATTGTGAGGACACTGGTTTTGTTGGCTTTGCTATGTGCAAGCCTTTTCCTTCTTGCTGCCTTTGTGCTCAGGGTTTCAGCTCTTAAAGTGTGGCTTTGGCTTTTCTGAGGCTGAGATGCTCCATGAGTTTGCATGGAGAGGGCTCTGCTGGTGTCACCCTGCGTGCAGAGGCTGCTTTGGGGGCTTAGGTAATGCTGGTATCAGGATAAAAAATCAGGAGAGATAATGCTTACAGGAGATGCCAAGCTTAAGTTACTTCCAAGAGCTTTGGTGCCTTGCATTGTGCTGCTGCTGGAGTTCTTACACCAGCATCTGGGATTCAGTGACTTCCTCACCTCATTCTGCTTCGCTGTAAGCTGGAATGTCCTTTTCTGCATCTCATCCTTCAGGCTTTCTTCTCCCCACTCCTCCTCCTCTGGACACTCTAACAGAGCATTTTGTTTCTCCTTGGCAGGAGTGAGAGGTGGGGTCTGCGTGGTGAAAACCTGGTCTAGAAAACAGTCAGGCTTCTGGTGAGAAACAGGTCCAGGCTTTCAGCTGGCTTTAGATCTTGTTTACTCAGTGTAGTTTAAAGGTAATATCTGTGTGCAGCACACACAGCAGAGGACACAGGAACTGGCTGAGTTATCATAGGCCTGCCTCTGCCGCAGCAACAAGTTAGTCATCTTTAGAGGGGTTTCTAAGTAGGTGCCAGAAATGGAGGGGAGGGAGAGTTAAAATGTCTTCTATTATTTTTTTTTTCTCCAAGTACAAGTGTAATTGCAGTTATAAACAGGAATGTATTTTGTTTTGGGGGGGAAAATGGCATAGCCACTGAAGTAGAAATTGCAGTGAAATCCATTTATTTTTACAAGTGTTTGCCATCATAAATACACTTGGTTTGTGCAGCTTTAAAATAATCCTTTATTCTAAAGCAATGGGGACTTCTCCTAGAGTCAGGTCTAACATTCCTGTGTCCAGTGTGAGCAGTGCTAGGTGGGAGTTACAAAGTTTGCTGACCTTTCCTTTGTGCCATCGCCTCTTGGGTCTTCTGTTTGTTGGTCTGGTTCTCTATCAAGTCTGTGAACGTAAAAAGTCACTGTTACAATCACCAGCACTAATGCAGCTCTCTTGCTTCATGTGTTTTTGTGTTACTTACTGTGCAAATGGCTGATTGTTGCCTCCAGCTTTACCCTCTGGTTTTGTTCTTCTTGCAGTTTATCTGAAATAATGGTAGAAGGGAATCAAGGTTGATGTAGAACTCTGCATCTTTATGCAAGGATGGCGGCTTTCCCCTTCTCCACACGTGTGGAGGGGATGCCGTTGACCACAGGGAATGTTCTCTGAAGGGATGTGATTTTTTAGCTTTGAAGTGCTCTTTCAGTTTTGGCAGTTTTCTCTAGTGTGCCTCTATTAATTTATGGTTTATTTTAAAGCTGTTTGAGAGCCGTTATGAAAGCAGAACCACCACCCCTTTACTCTTCCTTAGTTGTGTTTTAAAATAGCCACGTGAAGTATGCGTGTTTCCTTGTCTCTATCTGAATTAGTGCTTTAGGACACTACTGGCATGTATTTATACACTGGTAACATCCACCACCATGCAGCAGCTCCTCGGACAGTAACCCAGATAGGCTTCACTTGCTGCATTTGATGCGTCTAACAAGGATGCGAAAGTCCTCATCAAAGCTGAGGACCCTGAGATTTTTCTGTTTTCGGGTCTTCCATTCCACTCTTTCTTCTAGAAAAGTCACTTAAGTCCTTTAGTCTACTTGGAAATGGCTTTAGGAGCCTTTGGAAACCAGAAGGTTTCATGGCAAGCCGAGGTGCACAGCACAGAGTGGGCCTTTTGCAAGTGCATGTACTTGGCTTTAAGGAACAGGATTTTTAGAGTATTTTCCTTATATCCTCCTTCCTTATATTCACCTGGAGGCCAGACCCCCACCACCATTCCCCTGCGCACGGTACCTTTGATGGCACTGATGTGCTCAGCCTTCAGGTCGTTGTCCTCCCGCAGGGCGCTGGCTCGCTGGTGGAGCGCAGTGTGCTCGCTCTGCAGCCTGCACAGGATCTGGTGGAGCTGCTCATTCTGTGCATCCACTTGCTGCAGGTGAGAACAGCCCCAGCATCAGCTCAGCTTCGAGTTGAATGTGTGACCACTGTGCTTCATCAGCAGCGATTTATTATACAGACCTCAACCTGTGGGCTTTCGGTGGATTGGATGCTGTGCCTGCGGGGAACTGACGTACCTGAAGTTTGCTCTGCAAAATGTGGAAACTGCTTTCAAGCTCAGTGTGCACCGTGGTCATCTGAGTCAGTTCGGCTTTGAGGGTGGTGTAGTGATCCTTCCAGAAGGCAAGGTCCTCTCTTGTTGCTGCCAGGCTTCTCTAGGGAGGAGAGCAAGGCGCCACGGGTGGGCTGTGACTGGTGGTGTGGTGGGACCATGCCAGGCTGCCCTGAATAACACCTGCAGGTGCTCATGTGAGCTGTGTGGGGCTGGGGCAGCACCGCCTCTGCCTGTACCGTGGTGGTTGTAATGACCTGTGTGGGGCTGATGCCATCTGATGGGCAGAGTGAACCTGGGCAGAGGCTTAGTTGTGGTGCTGGGTGTATTTAAGTCTGGTGGCACTTGGGATATGATTTACTTGTGTTTTCTGACAGTTCCAGTTATCCTGTCTGTCAAAGGAAATTGTTACCTCTTGGGGAAATCTTATTTTCATATAACAGAGCAACTCCAGAAAAGGTGTCTCTGAAGCCCTCAGGTCCCTGGGTGTGTGTGAGGCTTGTTCCCTTGTGAGTGCAGAGCAGAACGGGAGGGCTGTTCATCCCAGTTGGACTAGATTAAAGCAAAGCTAGGTGTAAACCATGTTGCTTACCTCAGAGTTTTGCAGCTGCTGTTCAGTCTGGAGTTTGTCCTCCAGCATCTTCTGAAGAGCCTCTTTTGCCTTCTCCTCATAGGTTTGCTTCTGGTCCTCCATGTCTATCAGGATCTTCTTCACACACTCCTTTGAGTAACTCTTCAAAGGAAGAATTGATGTGCTTGAAGGGTCTCACCTGACTTACCTCTACTCTTGCTAAGCCTGAGTATTAGTAAATCCAGAGTGTAAAAGCTACTGCTCATTTGCTGTGAAGCATTGCTTCAGCAAAGAGGAAAAATCACTTTCAGATCTGTACCTAATCAGATTGCTCTAGAAACTGAGACCTGACTTCGTCACACCGTTGGGTGTTCTCTTTTCACGCCTTTCTTCACCCATGTTTGTTTCTCAGTGAATCAGACGTTACCTGGGTGCAAGCCTGCAGCTGATTTTCAAGCGCCCTGAGTTTGCACTTCAGTTTGTCTTCGTTCAGCTGACCCTGGGGAAGAAACAGGTGAACTGATGTGTGGAATCGTGAACTATACGATATGCCCCCAGTGTTTTGTTAGCTTGTGTTTTGATTCACTTTCTTCCTTCATCTATAATATTGTGTCTAAAGTCTCTTCAATGTCTCTTCAATACTCAGAGTTCAAACAAGCCTTCACCATCTCAAAATAAATGGGATATGGGGGAAGTAAAACTTTTATCTGTAGGAGAACACTCCCGAGGCGGTTCTGCTGGTTACTGAGTGCAGCTGCTTGCAGTGAGATGAGAAGAGAGAGGGGATTTCAGGTTAGTCTGGATGGGCCTGACAAAACACAACTGCCTGTCCCCAGGTATAGCCCTGTACCTGGCTGATGGTTCCTCCCTGCAACACTCTTTCCCTCAAGGTCCAGCTGGTTCCCTTAGGAAGTAGGCTGGGTCTGTGTTGCAACATCTGGCAGTTGGGCAGGGGGATAGAGGGCAGCAGTGATTCATTTCTCTCGTTATAATCTCTCGGTGTTAGTCAGACTTTTGTTTCATGAAACCAGACCGCATGCAAATTGAGATACGATTTCCAGCAGAGTTCACGTGGGCTGTTTTTCCACCACTGATACTGAGAATGCTGCTACCTTCTCTGCTTACTGCTGTTTGAAGTCAAACCTCTGAAAAGCAACTCCTTGATGTTACAGGAATAGCTGTTAGACCCAAGCAAAACCAGATTCTCTGGTGTTTTAGCACTGGTTAGGTTTACACAGTCCAATCCCAAATAATAATTCTTCCCAGTTCAGTTGTTGCTACAAAGAGCAAAAGGCTTTTTATCTTCTCAGAAAGTAGGTGGGATTTTAAAGAGCATTTTTATAAGTGAAATATTATGCCTAATTTTCTTCTGCAGTTTATTGTATTTTATTCTATCTGGTTGGAGGATGGAAGCCTTATGGCTGTTGTGCACAGATGTGAATGACCATGGAAAGTGCAAGGCAGCAGCGTGCTGGGTCTTTCCTATGCTTCACAGCAGAAATGTGCTGGCAAACTCCTTTCATGGAGATACAGCTTATAAACTGGGGAAAAGAACCTAAAGACTTCCCTAAATGGAATAAGTTGTCTGTCAGGGCTGCTACCAGAACAGCATGGCAGTGTGGGGTGAGGGAGTGTGGGAGGAATAAGAAATGATGCTTCTGACCAGAAAAGTTATGTGAGCAAATCACGATGGAGCCTGTGTTGAAGACTGTCTACATGAAAGGGGCTGCCTTCAGATCAAAGCACCAACAAACCCCCACCCAAACTAACCAAAAATTCCACCTATAACTAAATAAAACAGCAAAAAACCAATGCCTGTAGCACTGTCATCAGAGGGTGGTGGGTTTTCCTCTCTTCTGCGGTGTCCCTGGTGACACTGCTTGAACAGCTCCTGGGGATCCTTGCCTTGCTGGAGAGCCAAAAAACACCCACTGGGAGCCAGGAAGAGGACAGGATTTAGGGTTAACATGCTTAAAATAGTCTTGCAAATACCATATTTGAATCCTCTGTAGCCCTCTTCTTCAGAGAGCCTGAGGTTACCTGAATAGGCACCTGCAAAACCTGTCCCAAACTCTTCTGCGTTTCTCTACTGCTGTCATTTAAGTATTGCCGTATGAGTATTTTAAACTGATTTTGGTTGTCTTGTGATCAGTGAATTCTCTGATACTCCTTCCCTTATTTTAAGTAGCTGGTGTAAATCAATAATAATAAATGCTGTTTCTGGAAGGCTTCCAGTTTGCCCAAACACAATGCTTGTGCTAGAAAATCAAGTGTGTATAGTAGTAGCAGTAGTAATAATGCACTGGAAATGACAAAGAGCATAAACTCTGCAGACCTTCAAAATACTTCCAAAACTCAGATTCAACTTCAGAGGTCAGGAAGGGAAGAAAATGTATTGAAGTAGTAATTTTCAAGAGGAGAACAACTTAAAATGAATTACTTTTAATAATCATAACTGAGACTTAGCTTCTTTCATCTAGCAGCATTCTTGAATCAACTGAGCAAGTTTTACAACAGATTTGAGGTACAGAACTGTGGTAGGAAGGTCTTAACCTAGAAGTAAAATTGTAGGAGGCAGAAGGAACTAAATGCTTTATCCCTTCAGTTTAATGACACTCCCATTCTCCTGCAGAGTATTCACTTGCTCCATTGAGCCAGAAGCACCCACGGACATGAGCAGCACTTCACAAATGACTCTGTGGCTGTTTCAAGGGGGAATGGCTTTAAGCTGCCAGAGGGGAGACTGAGATGAGCTCTGAGGCAGAAGCTCTTCCCTGTGAGGGTGCTGAGGCGCTGGCACGGGGTGCCCAGAGAAGCTGTGGCTGCCCCATCCCTGGCAGTGTTCAAGGCCAGGTTGGACACAGGGGCTTGGAGCAAGCTGCTCTATGGAAGGTGTCCCTGCCTGTGGCAGGGATTGGAACTGGAGGAGCTTTAAGGTCCCTTCCAACCCAAACCTTTGTGTGATTCTATGACTTCCACTGCACAGCATTGTCCATACGTCCCATTGCCAGCTCTCGTGGAGAAACCCCTTGCTCCCAGCCTCTCCCTGCACCTCCCTTGGACCACCTCCAGCATCTGCCTTGCTTCTGGCTCCTGTGCCAGCAGCAAGGTAATTTTTAGCCTGATGGAAAGCAAGGGGCAGCAGCAAAGCCTCTGTTGTGCAGCAGAGATAGCAAGAAGCAAAGTGCACCCACCTCTTTCTAATCTGAGGTTTCATGGCTACGTCCTGCTGAGTGTGTCAGGATGCTTTTTCCTGCTCATATTATATTTGAAGCAGCAAGCGAAGGCGGAAGTTTCTAACCACAGCATGTCTAACACAAGGGGGTTTTATACCATCTCACCCAATCACTCGCTTTTCTGCCCCAACAGAACTTTCAAAGCGCTTTTTTAAAGGTGCAGTGAACTGTAAATTCATATTTGATTAAATAATCCCGTTTAAAATGCTTCATACACTGCATAAAATGCATCACTTTAATTTTACCTCCCAGTAGGAAATAAACGTGGGTCCTGGTTCAGTGCTGCCCATAGGTTTTGTTTGAGCTGTGAGGAAATGGTTTGATGCAGAGCCATGATTCACCCATTGTGCACCCATCGTGGAGCAGGGTCCTTCAGTCTGTGTCTGGGGCCCAGAATATATCCCTGAAGGGAAGCAGGGCAGTGTTGGGGTGGAGGATATCCCCACACATCCTCATGAGGAGCAGGCTGGGTGGGATGGATGGATGGAAGGGGGGGGCTAGCTGTTATGTTCCCAGATTAAGCAGCAGCCTGCCTTTCCCCTGTCCAATGCAGCATTTGCCAGCACCTGGGTTCACCACTATGGTGCATCTGAAACTTTTATTTTGGCCAAAAAAAAAAACCACCTAAAAAATGGTTCAAAATGTTTGAAATTTGTTTTGACTGGGGGTGAAAGTTTGGTGCGAGATGGTGGTTTTTTACCTATTTACATACTTCTGATTGCTTTTTATTGAAGAAAAAGCAGGAAAGGCAGGTATAAACCCCTGTAAAACCTTGCAGAAGAAAAGGGTTTTACGCTTCCTGTTGATCTGAAAGCAAAGTGTGTTTTGTAACAGTCTTTTGGGGCACAAAGGAGGGGAAAATATGAGGCCAAGTGACCCTCTAACTTTGTGTTCAGCCCTCCCTGAGAAGAAAGATAACAGCAAGGAAAGAGGCAGGACAAGCAGCTACCGGCAGGGGAATGGCTCCACATGATGTCTTTGTCTGCTGGGTGACAGCATTGCCTTTTAAACCTGTAACGCACTGGAGCTGGGCAGAGCTACAGAAAGAAAGGGAGCCCCATGGGGTGCTTGTGCTGCTACACGCGATCCCAGTCCCGCAAAGCAAAGCCTCCCATGGCCCAGCAGGAACCTCCTGCAGCACTCTGGTACCTGCCAGGACTTTTCTGATGCTTGCAGCAACGTGGAGAAAAGCTCCTGCAAGATCACCATCTTCTGCTTGAGCAGCAGCTCGCGGTGCAGGGCCTCCTATGGGGAAGGGGAGAGCTGGTCAGTGGGGACAGACAGGTCTTGGTGTGCTGTGGCTCATGTGTAGGACTTCTTGGCCATGTTACAGTTGGGCAGGCAGCACCCCTTCATTCATTGAGGGACTCTTCATCAGGGGCTGTGGCGATAGGACCAAGGGGTGATGGGTTCAAGCTGAAACAGGGGAAGTTCAGGTTGGATATAAGGAAGAAGCTCTTTACTGTAAGGGTGGTGAGGTGCTGGAACAGGTTGTCCAAAGTGGTAAATGCTCCATCCCTGGCAGTGTTCAAGGCCAGGTTGGACAGAGCCTTGGGTGACATGGTCTAGTGTGAGGTGTCCCGTGGCAGGGGGTTGGAACTAGATGTTCTTAAGGTCCTTTCCAACACAAACCATTCTATGGTTCAATAATGAAACTGTTCGAAACACATGTAGACGAGGCCCTCAATGCCATGGGTTAGTGGTGGCCTTGGCAGTGCTGGGGAATGGTTGGTCTTTTCCAACCTGGTTGATTCTATGATTCCCGAAGTCCTGCTTTCTCTGTGGGCAGTTCACAATATTTGGTACCTACCTTGAGGTAGTTGGATAACTGCACCATTTCCTGGAAGGGAAAGGGCCAATGTTTAAAATCAGTGGGATTGTTTCTGTTTATAAACACTTTATGAACTGGCTACGAAATCCAAGCATTTTGGAGGCAAGGTGAAGCGAATGGCCTGTGTCTGGTGGAGGAGGAGCCCGCTGGGCTGCAGTTGTTGGGTTTTCCCATGGAAGTGACTGGTTTTGGCAGTTTACAGTTATGGCATCTTTGCCATGTCATGTGGCAAATCAGGGCTGCTACTGAATGAGAATAAGAGCTATTATGGAGCTGCTGCGAGGGCTGGAGCAGCTCTGCTCTGGAGCCAGGCTGAGAGAGCTGGGCTGGGGCAGCCTGGACAAGAGAAGGCTTCTGAAGGGGAGACCTTAGAGCAGCTCCAGTGCCTAAAGGGCTGCAGGAAACCTGGAGAGAGGCTTTGGACAGGGGATGGAGGGACAGGATGAGGGAATGGCTTTAACCTGCCAGAGGGGAGACTGAGGTGAGCTCTTGGGCAGAAGCTCTTCCCTGTGAGGGTGCTGAGGCGCTGGCACAGGGTGCCCAGAGAAGCTGTGGCTGCCCCATCCCTGCAGTGCTCAAGGCCAGGTTGGACACAGGGGCTTGGAGCAAGCTGCTCTATGGAAGGTGTCCCTGCCCATGGCAGGGGGTTGGAGCTGGTCCCTTCCAACCGAAACCATTCCATGGTTTTATGATATCCATGGGGCAGCAGTCCCTGTGGTTTTCTTACCTTATTTAAAACTGCTATTCCACAACTGAAATAAAAAAGAGAGCATGTTACTGAGGTGAGCGTGGTGGTGGGGTCTGTAGCAGTCAGTGGCTCTGGGCACCAGCTGCTCCAAGCAGAGTGTTGGTATTCGCACAGTGGAAGCTTGTGCTGAGGTTAAACACATTTGAGCATTGGAAGCTGCTGCCCTGCAGGTATCTGAATCCCCAGCCCCAGGAGGACCGGCTTACTCTGTCTGTTGACTTGAGTCTTTTGCTCCTGCCCTTGGGTTTGTAAGGGTCTGTGTTCCTGTGAAAGCAAAGTGAGAAGATGTGAATGATCCCCCCTGCCTGAGGGGCTGTGAAGTTCTTCTGTTTGGGTGTCCATCTCAGATGGCATTGCTTCTAGAATGGAGAACTGCTGTTTAAACACCATCCAGTAACACAACTCTATAGGGACCAGGGGAGAGTCCTACTCAGATGGATGGAGAAGTGGAAGCGATCTTGCAGGCTGAAGTTATCCCCCAGACCCCTGGATACTCTGGGGCACTCACAGGGAAGCTATCGGGCACTGATGGTTAAGCTGTGGGCTGGTTTATCCTTCTGCAGGAGGAATATTCCTGGCACCTGCAGGAAAACTCAGATTGGGGTGGTAAAACCCTGTGCAGGTGTGGGGCTGCTGTCAGGGGAGCTTGGGTTAGAGAGGAGCATCCCGAATGGAGATGGGGGAGGGAAATGCAAGCACCCCTCACCTACCTTGGGTGTTCACACCTCGCCTGGGGATGGCTTCTGCTGAAGTGCTGCAGGGGATGCTGAGGCCGAGCGGGGAGAGAGCAGGGGGGAACGTGGGGCAGCTCCATGGGCGCTGGAATGAGAGAGCAGCTCGAGTCAGCCTCTGCAGAATGGGCTGTGAGGAACGGAGGGGAAGGAGCAGCTGCCAGGTCAGGGTTTGTACCTGCGGTGACTGGGTGAAGAGCATCAAGGAGATGCCAAGAAACCATGGCAAATCATAAGGATTTGCTGCTCTGGCTCCAGCAGCTCCAGAGCTCTGTGAGGAACTGGGAGAAAACCTCCCGGTTGAGTGACCTGAATGGCAGCAGGAGGCAGGTAATTGCTCTGAACTCTCCTGTGGTACAAAGGGAGCTTGAGGCCATGCCTGTGTAAGTCATCCTGCGTTCCACTGCCTCTGCTCACAGGGGATTCTGAGGCGCCTGAGATAAGCTCACAGCCTACCAGGGCAGTTGCTCATTTTGCATGGGTTATAAACTTCGAAGGAAATCTGTTTGGCTCTCAGATTGGGGTGTTTTGTATTGCCTCTTTCTATAGATGTTACTCGGGCAGTGAGCCCTCTGGGTCATTGTTAGCTGTACAGCGCAGGGTTGGTAATGACTACCAGGGAATCTCATTCCTGCATCCTTCCTGCTAACAGTGAAGGGAAGCTGGGTGTTTAGAGCTCACTTTTTGAGGGTAAAAGTAATTTGCGTGAGTGCAAAGCCATAGCCTGGCAGCTAGGAGGTGGGGTTGTGCTGGGAGGAACGGCAGAGCATCTCCATCTGGTTCACAGTGTGGAAAACGGGAGAGGAGCAGGAGGGAGGCACCAGCATTTGTCCATGCTCAACTCTGCAGCTTGTTAGGAAATGCACGTTTTGATCTGTGCATTCCCACTCTTTGGATGCTCTCTGATATGTGGGTGCTCTCATGCATGCTACCCAGAGCAGGCAGAGCGGATTACCTGGAGCAGGATGGATGGTCTCAGCTCCAGCTGCACAGAGGGATCCCGGGGGATGCGCTGTCCCGGCGGTGTCCTTCCAGCATGACCCACCAGGTTCCTCCTCCTCAGGAACTCCCTTTGCCGGGGGCTCTGCAGCGGATCCGGTGTCCCCATCCCGACGTGGCGGCACACTGTCACGTTGTGCTGCCGCCGCAGGTTCTCCCGCATCTCATGCCGCCGCTCGCACTTCTCATCGTAGCTCTCGTGCCTGCACCGCAGCCGTGGCTTCTGGGGCTGGTTGATCATGTTGTCTGTGACCGCTCCGGGGTCCTCTGTCCTGCTGCAACCGAGGGAAAACACGACTTGAGTGGGAACTGATTGTTCCTAAGATTAAATGTGTGTGCAGTGTCGGATGCTCATTCTGGAATCCTCATGCCGTGGGTGCAAGCTAAATTCCTGGGGAAATCTGTTGCCTGTGAGCTTGCGTGCATTGGCTGTGTAAACACATGGTGCTGTTCTTACCCCTCGGTTGGGTGGGTGCTGACCTGGGGATGCTAGGAACAGGATTTCGAATGCAGCCTCGGGCCTCGCTACCAAGTAATGATGCTTCCTCTGGAGAATTTATTTCCTGATAAAACCCCTGTTATTCAAACTGATTCTATTGGGTATGTCGTTACAGTTCTTTAGCCAACCTGGGGAGAATAGTGGAAACACAGGAAGAGTGATAGTATCATATCATAGAACAGTTTCGGTTGGAAGGGACCTTAAAGCTCATCCAGTTCCAACCCCTGCCATGGGCAGGGACACCTTCCATAGAGCAGCTTGCTCCAAGCCCCTGTATCCAACCTGGCCTTGAACACTGCCAGGGATGGGGCAGCCACAGCTTCTCTGGGCACCCTGTGCCAGCGCCTCAGCACCCTCCCAGGGAAGTGTAGCTTCTGCCTCAGAGCTCATCTCAGTCTCCCCTCTGGCAGGTTAAAGCCACACAAGTCCTTGTCCAAAGTCCCTCTCCAGGTTTCCTGCAGCCCCTTTAGGCACTGGAGCTGCTCTAAGGTCTCCCCAGAGCCTTCTGTTCTTGTGTTCAGCCTATTGTTGATAGCTGCTATTTCTGGTCTGAACTTCTCATAAGTGTGCTTTTCTTTTGCCAGCTTTTCCTTTAATAGGTGCAAACTGAGGTGCTGTGGTGTGACTTAACTCTTGAGAAGGTGCATTGTATTTCTGAGTGGCTTGCTTCAGGCACGAATTCTGCCTCTATTTCTGGGGACTTTGCGGCCTGAAGGAGGAGCTCCTCCATTCCAGCTCTCTTGCAACCATCTACGTGTGCACGCAGGGTGTAGATATGAAACCTCCTCCCTCGTGCTGACTTCTCTGCACAGTTGCAAGCCACCAGTGCATTGTGTTTTAGTGGACTTTGGTCATACCATGCTGAGCAATAACTGCCCACAAGTGCTCCTCTTCCTTCCTCCCCTTGAGCGAAAGCTGTGTCCCACTCTCCTGTCCCCACACCCCATCAGCAAAGAGGCTCATCATCCCTGTGAACATCCCATGTATGTTGCTCAGAGGGTGCCCAGCCCCGGGGGGCTCATCCTGGGAGCTGCTGTGACCATGTCTGGAGCTTTTCTTGTATTTGGCAAATCCTGTTAATGTAGGAAGGAGGGCGAAAATCCCAGTTTAGTTTCTGACAACTCAAGTTAAATGTTCTTCGGTGTCAAAACAAAACCAGCGAAACTTCATTGGTGTCACTCTGTCTCAAGCAATAAGGAAGTAGTTGAGTCTAATGGGGAAAAAAATGGGAACAAGTAACCCCTATTTAAATGTATAATACCTCTGTGCTTTTTAGAATGCGTAAAACCTGCTCCATAATCCCTTTTATTGTCCTATTGATAACTGTGGTGTACTCAAAGCTGGTTACCAGTGCCATCTTCTCCCTGTGGGTACTTCAGCTCTTCCTCTTGGATGAGAAGGTGTCTGCAAACGCCCATCCAGGACAGTGCTCCCAGGGCTGAGCCTCTGATCAGGTTAAAGCCATTCCCCTTGGCCTGTCCCTACAGGCCCTTGCCCAAAGCCCCTCTGCAGGCTTCCTGTACCCCTTTAGGCACTGGACCTGTGCTAAGGTCTCCCCTTAAGGAGCCTTCTCTTCTCCAGGCTGAACCAGCCCAGCTCTCTCAAAGGCTGAAAGTAGGTACAAAAGGCTGAGCACATTGTTCCCATGCAGCTTTTGTGTCCGTACCACACCAGTCCCACTGTGCTCACCCAGGGCCTTTCCCCATGGTGCACACATGCTTTCCCTGGCCCAGAAGCCAAGGCAAGATCTGGCAGCAGCTTCACATAGCAATCCAAGTTGGGTGTATGCCAGCGCCCGGTGATGTGCTCCCTTGAAGCTGAGTGTGAACCGCATAGCATGGGGCAGAGCCTGTACCTGCAACCAAACTGTTCCCAACTCTTCAGGATGCTGTGAAAGAATTTTTCAACCAATTTTTCTTAGTTTTAGAAATGGCCCAATTGCATGTTCAGTCCTGACCGTGATGTCCTCCTCGGTCCCTGCTCGTCCAGCTCTTCCCATCAGGAATAGCTCAGCCCCTCTCCCACCTCTCTGGGCTGCCCAGCCTGGCACAGCGCATCCCAAGAGCAGCATTTGTAACAGCCTCAGTGAACCAAAAATGCTCTTTAAAGCAAGGTAACGCTTACAGAAACACACAGTCCATTACTCACCCCACGCTGAGCCAACTGTTGAGGCCTTCTCGACAAGCTAATACTCTTATTTCCTCCTTCTGCTACCCTAAATTACCCTCAAACACATCCTTTATCTTTACTTTCCGAGCTGTTACTCTTCTTGTTTCAAGGGAAACACAAAAAACCCCACCCCAAACGAAAAAGCTCTTCTTGCTGGTTCATGCTACAGCCTCCTGGTGTCAATGGTGTAAGCTGAAAGTGGAGCAAAAAGAGGAGGAAAAGGTGCATGCTGCTGCCTTTAGCGCAGCAGTTTCTGCTCACCTCCATCCCTCACTGCCCTGGTGCTGTGGGCACTTACCTGACCCGAAGGTCCTGTCCTACCCCTCGAGGTCCACAGCAGAGTGGGGTGTTATCAGGCACGAACACGCTCCAACTGCCATCTCTGTGCCAACCACCTCGTTCTGCTGCTGTCTGCTCTAAAACAGGAAACGTTGCAGCCGAGCCCCGGTTCCTGTCTCTGCTCACGGCCCAGCTGCAGGGCGCAGGGGCCAGGCTTGCGGTGGGATTTGGGTTATCTTTGGACCCCAGTGTCCCAGCTTCTCTCTAAGCAGAGCTCACAGTTATCCTTTAGGCCATCTCCCTGCAGTGGTCTCCAACAGGCTGAGGTTGGGTGCTCATTCGTGGAGCTGCTTTTGTGACCTTTGGTGACTGAGTCTCCCCGAGCTGCTTCGGGGTGGAGAAATCCCTGCTTGGGGAAGTACAGTAATGCTATTATTTTAAGGCTTTTTGCAGATTGGAAAGGAAAAAAGGGGTTATAGGCAGCTGAGGAGAGGTCACCGATGGCCAGGAATTCATTCAGGTCTTTAGAGAAGTGAAAGCTGCGTTAATGCAAATCACGCAGAGAGGTGGGTTTAACCGGCTGGGCGCTGATAAGGGCTCTGTGCACTTTGGAAGGAACACAAGTAAAAGCAGCGATCTTGTAAGACAGGATTTATTTTTACAAAGACCAGCCTAAAAGGGGTATATGACAAAAAAAAAAGGCACAGTTCAAAGAGGCTCTTGTGGCTTTGGGTGCTTTGTGCTGTCCATTCTGGCCATCGCTCAGCACCACTGCCTTTGTGGCTCTTGGTGTGGGAAGGTTGAGCAGGAAACCTGCTGGTGAGCAGGATGCTGGCAGCACATCCTGCTGTCAGGAGCTTCTCTAAAGAGCCTCTTGGTCAGGAAAAAGGCAAGAGTTCACTACTAAAAAGGATGTTTAATGCTGTGTGTTACTGACTTCTGGTGCATCCTAGAAAGGCAGAGTTGTTCAGCCTGGAGAAGAGAAGGTTCCTAAGGGAGACCTTAGAGCAGCTTCCAGTGCCTAAAGGGGCCACAGGAAACCTGGAGAGGGGTTTTGTGCAAGGGGCTGTAGGGACAGGACAAGGGAAGGAATGATTTTATACTGAAAGAGTAGATTGAGATGAGCTCTTAGGCAGTTGTTCCCTGTGAGGGTGCTGAGGCACTGGCACAGGGTGCCCAGAGAAGCTGTGGCTGCCCCATCCCTGACAGTGTTCAAGGCCAGGTTGGACACAGGGGCTTGGAGCAAGCTGCTCTATGGAAGGTGTCCCTGCCCGTGGCAGGGGTTGGAACTGGATGAGCTTTAAGGCCCCTTCAACCCAGGCCAGTCTGGGATTCTTTAATGCTGTCTCAGGTTGCCAGGGTGCATCAGCATGGGCTGTCCCGGTGGCATGGAAAAGGGCACCCAATTAGCCAGAGTAACACCCAACCCCTCCTTTCTGGCCCGAGGTGTCCTGGCATGCTCCCTGCCCTGGGGGCTATGTTCTTTTGATGTTTTCCACCTTATAGTTGCCCCTGATGAGGGAGTCGAGGAAGTCAGGGGCTATGGCCTGGAGGAGAAGCAGGTTGCCCACCAGCCGGGGTGGGTAGTGCAGCTCCCGCTGGCGCAGCGTCCCGCTCTTGATGATCTCCAGTGCACATTCCTCCTTTGGCGCTGGTTTATCCCGCACGGCGTGTGAGACCGCTTGCACTGCGTTCTCTGGAGGGACAGGAGAAGCAGTGTCAGATGGAGAGGCTTGCCATGGGCACTTGCTTCCTCCAACAAACTGAGCATCAGTCCTACTTAGAGTAGTTAAAACTATAATTATAGCAATGGCCTTCCTGTTCCTTTCTACCTCTTGAGTCACCATAGGATGGAAGCCCCACCTTCATGGGTTTACTGCAGGGATAGCAGGGTCAAAGCTCTCAGACCACACTTTAAGGAGCTGGAGTTCTGTTTTCATGATTGCACAGCCCCTGCAGCCTGGGTTCCAGCAGTGGTGGCAAGGGAAGGTGCTGAGCAGCCTGGGCTGGAGGACAGATCGTGGGCTTGACTTGCCTTTGCCTGGAAGTGCATTGTCATGGGGTCCCAGTGATGCTGAGCTCACCTGTGTCAATGTAGCCCAGGACGCAGAGCGTGATGGAGACATTGACATTTTCCATGATGAATTCCTGTCTCAAGGAGCTAAAAAACCCTTCCAAGGCGAACTTAGTTGCAGTATAGGGAGCAGCAAATGGGGTGCCAATTCTACCTGGAACAGAGAAACATCAGGGTTTGTGTAGCAGGTAGACCAGGCTGTGTGGCTCTCCTTTCCTCTTGCCCTTCAAGTAGCTACCATATTGAGGTTTAGGGAGTTGGAGTTTGCTGTCATGAATGCTTGAGGGACATAAACAAATGCAGGAATGTTTGAATGTTCCATATGGCATGAGGTATATTCAGTTGTGGGCGATACTGTTTGTGTTTTCCTGCATGTATTCCCATGTGTAAGACGTGGCCATGCAGTGGTGTATCATCGACTTCAGTGCATGAAGGTGATTAGTGGGTGCAAAGAGACTGGCAGAACAGGGCATGGGATATAAACCCCCCAGAGAAATCAAATTGTGCATCCAGGATAAATCCTATGCTACTCCTGACTCCCAGTGGCCTGTGGCTTTCTGCTCTATGGTCCTTATCCTGTCTTTTGAAGAGGAGCTACAGCAGGGATACCCTGCAGGCCAAGGAAGGGATGTGGGCAGGGAGAGCCTGGCCCCTTGTGTGCTCACCAGCCATGGATGAAAGGACAACGATGCTACCATCGCTCTCCTTCAGCATGGGAAGGGCAGACACAGTCATTGCCACATAGCTGAGGAAGTTGATCTCCAGGAGCTTTCGGACATGCCCAACATCCCCATCAAAGTAGTTGAAGTAGCTGTAACCGATGTGATTTAGGATGAGCATGTCGAGGCCGCCTGCAAGCAGAGTGTGTTTGCTGTTAGGAACCAGCATCTCAAAACGAACCAGCTGTTTGGTGGCTGGAATGGCCCCAAAGCACCTACCCCAGGTGTTCTCAGCCTCCTTCACCACCACATCGGGGAGCGTGGTGTCCTCCATAGAGCCGCTCACATAGCGGGCGGACGCGGCTCCCAGCTCCAGGCACCGCCTCACTACCTGCAGTGACAGTGAGAACAGTGGTGGCAATGGACTCCCTCCCACAGACCCCCTATCCCACTGGCAATGACTCCCCTCCAAGGACCGCCCCATCCCATGGAGGCTGTTCTGTTTTGGGGTGGATGGGCAGCCATCACCCTGTCCCACTGGAAGCCCTTCTCCCTTCATGGGAGGAGACACATTGCTCAGAGAAGTGTTTCTGGCTGCAGCGTTAATAGTACAAATATTTTGTATTTATAAATAGGGATATGACTGCTCAACTTGGATTTGTTGTATACAGAATGCAAAACCAGTTCAGACTTTGAGAAGGGCCAAAGGTTGATCAGACCAGGCCCTGGGCAGACTAGTGGTGGTGATCAGAATTCGCAGCTGAAGACTGCCGAGAAAGCAGTGCTGTGCTGTCAGCATTGACCACACGATTTGTTGTGGTAGGGGTGTCTGTGTGTTAGAACGGGCTCATGCTGGGGAGACACTGGACTGGACCTGTGGGCTGTGTGGCATCCCCACGTGCATGGGATAGGGTGGATATCTGCGTGCCTGTGGGGTTCAGGGTCGTAAATGGGGTTTGCCAGCCCGACACAAGCTCTGCTTGCCATTTACTTTCTGCAGCTTGGCCTCCGTGCGTGCCGTGAGCAGGAGGTGGGCCTCCATGCGTGCGAGGTGATATGCCATCTGCTCCCCGATGCCGCTGCTGGCCCCGGTCACGATCACCCGCTTCCCACGGAGCATCTCTGGAGAGGAGGATGCAGAGCTCGGAGCTGGCACACACCCGCTGCCCCCCCGCCCCTGGTTGGTAATCCCGGTTTGGTGGGGAGCACATGTGAGGCTTGAGCTCTGCATCCAGCCTGGGAAGGCTTTTGGACATAGCAAGGGTTGACAAATAGAGTGGGAAACTGCATGTTTCCCAAGTAAATACTGAGATCAGGCTGCTGTTGTGGTTTAAACCCAGCCAAGGTAGATCAGCACCATGCAGCCATTTGCACACTTTTCCCCTCACCGGGCAGGATGGGGAGGGGAATCGTGAGAATGTAAACCCCATGGGTTGAGATAATAGTATAACAACTAAAGTATAATATATTACTACTAATAACAAAGGAAGTAACAAGGGGAGAGAATATAAAACTCAAAGGGGGAAAGGAAAAAAAACCCCAAGTGATGCACAATGCAGTTGCTCGGCACCCACTGACCAATGCCCAGCCTGACCTGAGCAGCTTCTTTTGGGTACCTTCCCCCTGTTTCTATACTGGGCATGATGTGCTGTGATACGGAATACCCATTTGCCTAGTTCAAGTCCAGTGTCCTGTCTCTGCTCCCTCCCAGCTTTTTGTGCCCTTCCTCACTTGCAGAGCACGAGAGGATGAAAAGTCCTTGATCAAAGTAAGCAGTACTGAGCAACAACTAAAACATTGTCATGTTATCAGCACTGTTCTCAGACTAAAGCCAAAACACGGCACTGCACCGGCTACTAGGAAGGAGAAAAATAACTGTTAGAGCTGAAACCAGGATTGTAGAATCGTAGAATAGTTCGGGTTGGAAAGTACCTTAAAATCATCCAGTTCTGACCTCCTGCATAAGCAGGGACATCTCACCCTAGACCATGTCACCCGAGACTCTGTCCAACCTGGCCTTGAATGCTGCCAGGGATGGAGCATTTACTGACAACCGTGCATCCCAGCAGACCCACTTGTAATTCCATGAGCTTTCCTGTGTGCTGCAGAGTGCTCTGACCCCTTGCACCGGGAGTTACTGTGCTCCTCTCCCAGCCCTCAGCCCTCCCGTGCTCCAGCTTTTCCATGTGTGCTTTGAAATGCCCTTCCAACAGCCACTACTCTTCCATGTGGGCACGCGCTGCTGCTCTGGCTGTGGGTTTAAATGTGATTTTCAATGACTTACCTTCATTGAAGTTCTCAGGAGCTGAATAAAAATAGTAGGCCAGCACCAGTCCCAGCAAAGGGATCAAAATCTTCAGGATCAGACCCATTCCTCTGCAGAAGTACAGGCAGGAGCAGGACAAGCTCCAGGGCTCTGCCTGCAGGGAGGTGGATGCGTCAGTAGGTTGCAAATGAGACGGGGAGTGATGGCAGTGTTGAACTGGTTCTGACCTTGCACACGTTTGCTTGTATCTGCTGGGCCCTCCTTTTTGCTTCCGGTGATTCAGCAAACATTAAACTAATGGGAAGGGTTGCTTTGGACTTTAGGCTGTCCCTTTGCACCCTTGTCCTGCCAGGAATCGTAGAATGGTTTGGATTGGAAGGGACCTTAGAGCTCATCCAGTTCCCACCCCTGCCACGGGCAGGGACACCTTCCATAGAGCAGCTTGCTCCAAGCCCCTGTGTCCAACCTGGCCTTGAGCACTGCCAGGGATGGGGCAGCCACAGCTTCTCTGGGCACCCTGTGCCAGCGCCTCAGCACCCTCCCAGGGAAGAGCTTCTGCCCAAGAGCTCATCTCAGTCTCCCCTCTGGCAGGTTAAAGCCATTCCCCTGTCCTGTCCCTCCATCCCTTGTCCAAAGCCCCTCTCCAGGTTTCCTGTAGCCCCTTTAGGCACTGGAGCTGCTCTAAGGTCTCCCCTTCAGGAGCCTTCTCTTGTCCAGGCTGCCCCAGCCCAGCTCTCTCAGCCTGGCTCCAGAGCAGGGCTGCTTCAGCCCTCGCAGCATCTCCGTGGCCTCTGTGGTTGGACTTACCCCAACCCAAACTTTTAGAGGGCAGAATCCACTCTATGTGTGCTGGTTTGTGTAGTTGATCTCAGGATGACCTACACAGTAACTCTGGTTCCTGATTTTTGTCTTAGAAAGTGAGAAGCAAACCGATCCTGGGGAGTGCTTTGATGGGATGGGTTTGAGGGGGCTGCACACTGCTTTATCTCAGGATAGGTAACAGTTGATGCTTGGATGGCTGGATCCATTCGAGGTGTAAATGGATCAGCTTGGGCACTGCTGTCAGTGCCCAGGAAGTGGTGTAGAGCTCGCTTTGGCTGTGGTTTTTGCATTCCATATGCATCACTCGTGGTGCCTGTGCTCTTAGCCCTGGGTGTCAATGCAGCAGCTCCATGCATCTAGAAGGCATCTTCCAGTTATAATGTTTGTGTAATCATCTACCAAGTTTGGGAAGTTTTATTTGGGTAGCAGAGTGCATTTAACGTGGCCATAAAGCCAGCAAAAGATAGGCTGAAAGGTAGTTATTCATAAATGAAGTAACAAGGGATTCTCACAAGGAGTCTGCTTCCCTGTGGAAGGCGAGTCGAGCATCATGATGAAGGGATAAACCCCGCAGCGAACGCACGGTTGGGTTAGAGACTTTTATTTCATAACTAGTTTGTTCCCATCTTTCCCTCTTCCGGGAATGCCGGGAGGGGACCCCCCCCCCCCATTCCGCACAGCGCCGCATCTCCGACGCGCCACCGCGGCGCGCAGACAGGACCAGTGTCCGCCGGCAGAGGAGGGTGTTGCACCGGGGAGCCTGAGCTACCGGTTAACTGGGCCCGCGGCTCAGTTACCGGGGGTCGGGCGGCGCAGGCGGGTGGCGGCGCTGGCCGGTGCCGATGCGGTCCAGCCGGTACCGGCTGCGCACCAGGCGGTCCAGCAGCTCGGCGGCGCAGTCGCGCAGCAGCAGCGGGAGCCGGGTCGAGCCGTAGCGGTAATAGAGCTCCCGCCGCCGCAGCGCGCCGCCCTTCAGGATCTCCAGCGCGCATTCGGTCCGCGGCGCCGGCGGCACGAGCAGCACGTCCGCGGCGGCGTGCAGCGCGCGATCTGCGGGAGGGGGGAACGGGAGCATCACTGTGCGGTACCGGCACCTCCGGTTAAGGGTTAAGCCCAGGGAGAACGAGCATAGGGATTGAGGGGTCCATCCCGGTAACGGGAAGCCGGTAGAGAAGGGCCTGTAAACGCTAAACGTGGACCTGTCGGTCTGCACGTGGAAACAGAGTAAATGCATGAGATTGGGCGCCCCCCCCCCCCCGCTGCCCGGTGCATGCGGAGCTTGCTTTCCCACCCGCTGTTGCATCACTGAATGGGGGTTAATGGGAGGTGGGTGGCACAAGGAATAACAGAGTGATTTGGATCTTAAAGCTCATCCAGCTCCAGCCCCCTGCCACGGACAGAGACACCCTCCACTAGAGCAGGTTGCTCCAAGCCCCGTCCAACCTGGCCTTGAACACTTGCACTAACTGAATTGTAGGCTGTAGTAGTGGCTGGTTTTACATAGCATGGGGCAAGAGGCAAAAACCACCAATGAGGGTGGGTTTTGGTGGGGGAGAGGTGGAATAACACACACACGCACCAGGAACAGTGTGTTTTGCTCACCCTAGAGCAGGCCTGGAGAAGCAGCAGAAGTTAAAGGGAAGAGTCAGTAGCAGAGGGAGTTGAGGGGCAGGATGAGAAGCTGATGTGATGCTCAGCACCTGGATCAAATAGCACTGATCTTACCAGTGTCGATGAAGCCAAGGATGCAGAGAGTGATGGAAACGTTAATGTTCTGAATGTGGAATTCCTGCCTCAGAGAGCTGAAAAATCCATCCAAGGCAAACTTAGTTGCAGAGTAGGGGACCGTAAAAGGAAACCCGACTTTACCTGGACACAGAGTGAAGGTCTGTTATAGCGCAGAAAGCTGCTCTGCCTGAGCCTCTCTTTTGTCCTTTGTCAGATGAACTCCGTTTTGGGTAAAATCCCAGACTGGTTTGGGTTGGAAGGGGCCTTATCCAGCTCCAACCCCTGCCACGGGCAGGGGCACCTTCCACTAGAGCAGGGTGCTCCAAGGCCCTGTATCCAACCTGGCCTTGAACACTGCCAGGGATGGGGCAGCCACAGCTTCTCTGGGCACCCTGTGCCAGCGCCTCAGCACCCTCCCAGGGAAGAGCTTCTGCCTAAGAGCTCATCTCAGTCTCCCCTCTGGCAGGTTAAAGCCATTCCCCTGTCCTGTCCCTCCATCCCTTGTCCAAAGCCCCTCTCCAGGTTTCCTGCAGCCCCTTCAGGCACTGGAGCTGCTCTAAGGTCTCCCTTCAGGAGCCTTCTCTTCTCCATCTGCCCCAGCCCAGCTCTCTCAGCCTGGCTCCAGAGCAGAGCTGCTCCAGCCCTCGCAGCATCCCCATGGCCTCCTCTGGACTCTTTAGAAACACGCTTTACTGTTAGTAAAATGTCACCCTGGCACCTGAACAGTACCATTAATATTCCCGCCGGCTTCCAGCTCTTTTAAGGTCTTAAGGCCAGGGCTCATGTCTCTGTTCAGGGTATGAGCAACCCGCAGTAACTATGAAACCCTCACGGGGGAGAGATGGAGCAAAGTTTAAACTCTGGGTGCTGAGCTGATCAGAAGGCAAACCAACATACGGGCTGGGAGGGGGGACATCTGTTAGTAATTTAGTTTCCTGACTTAACAGAGTCATGTTTTTGTGAATAGAGTCAGTCAACAACTCCCTCCACAAATATTAGCAGGAACTTGACCTACCAAACCAGATGGACACTTGGAGAGCTGATGCAGTGCGAAATCACTGCGTTTCCACTTTCCTCCCCCAAAACTGGGGGTGTTTGAGCTCTGCTGCTCTAATGGCCCTGATACCAGGATGTGGGATTTAATTATAGGGCTTGTCAGAAAGCACACTGGGGTGATTGGATTGTATCAGAGAACAAATTCCATTGAGAAAATGCAAAATAGATACGGGTTTGTGTTGTGTGTGGGGGTGTTTGGGTGTGTTAAGCAGTTATGGCTCCTTTAGGATGCCTGGGACTCTGAATGCTATGTGTGAAAATCAGCCCGCGGTGTCTTCTGACTGCATCCCATGTCACCTACCTCGCTCCCCACTCACCTGCCATGGATGAGACCACCACGATGCTGCCCTCACTCTCCTTCAGCATGGGCAGGGCTGACACGGTCATTGCCACGTAGCTGAGGAAGTTGATCTCCAGGAGCTTTCGGACGTGCTCAACATCTCCATCAAAATAACCAAAGTACGACGTGCCAACGTGATTAAGAATCAGCATGTCCAGGCCTCCTGTGAGCAGAGGAGCAAGCATGAGTGCTGGGTGGGAGAGGGCTACAACCATAAATCAGAGCCTTTCCTGGGAGCAGAGTCAATGTAATCAAAAGAAATCAGGTTTTTGGGTCGGAGCCGTGGCCTCTCATCTCTAGAGCAGGGGTTTAGCCCAGATGGTGGCTGCTGGTAAATGTTTTGTTGTGATTTGGGGTTTTGTTGGTTCACGACACAAGTACCATGGAGCAAGGGAGGTCACCCTGAAGGTGTCTGTGGGCCCGGGGAGGAGGAGTGCTCCACACAGAGCTGAAATACTGCGTTTCCACAGCCGCGACCCATGACCGCAATAGCAGAGCTGCTGTGGGCCTGATGGTTTCAGAACCCAGTGGCTGGGGTGATGAAATCCAGGGCCGTGGTACTGGAACAGGATGTCACAAGGGCACCGAGCTGAAATTGAGAGCGCAGTTCAGTTTGAGTGATGAAGCCAGGTCTGAAAGGGGCACAACTAGGGGGAAAAAACTCCCTCCTGTCTCACCCCATCTCTATCTCACCCACTTCTTTTAGCAGGCACATGGCAGAAAGCTGCATGTCCAAGGTGAGATGCAGTGTTCCACTGTCACTGAACGTACCCAGTGAGGTCTGTGCCTCCTTCACCACGTGCTCAGCGAAGGCCATGTCCTCCATGGTGCCGCTGATGTACTGTGCTGATGCTGCTCCCAGCTCACGGCAGCGCTCCACAACCTGTCACACCAACAGCATGCATCAGAAACCACTGCCCTGCCCCAGGGAACCTGGTGGGGTAGCAAAAGAAGGGTGTCTGTGTTCCCTGGGATGTGGTTTGGAGTGTTGGGAGCTTCAACCGGAGCCTGAAAACAGATTCCTTTGGTGAATGTGTTTACCCAAGGCAGTCTGGCTCTTTATGGGTGCTAGAATTGCATGTGTGTAGGGTGAGCAGGAGCTTGTGTATCACTGCCATGGAATGAGGGTGTGTGTGTGCTCTGGGAGCCTGTGTGTATAGGCCTATGTGTATATAACTAAGCAAGTTCAAATATCATAGTATGCGCTATGCAGAGTGCATGTATCTGCAAGAGAGGGATTTCTGTGCAGGCAGGAGCCCCAGGCACCACGAGGATGTATAGCCGTGGATGTGACTGTGCCTATCTGGCATTTGTGCCATAGAGAGTACATGTGCATCTGTTGGTGCGTGTACCTGCTATGTGAGATTGGCCTTCACATGTTAGTGTGTGCACTGCCATGAACATGCATGTGTGAGTGCTCGGCTTGCCATTTACTTTCTGTAGCTTGGTCTCTGTCCGTGCTGTGATCAGAATGTGGGATCCCATCCGTGCCAGGTGATACGCCATCTCCTCTCCAATTCCGGTGCTCGCTCCAGTGACAATCACCCGCTTCCCTTTCAGCATCTCTGGGGACCAAGGCACAGGGATTTGACTTACCCAAATGCTATTTAGAAAAGATATACATTAAAACCTCCCCTAACAGCTCTCAGAGTAAGTAAACTGAAAGCTCCGTGAGCCTGCGAGCACAAAGGGCCCAGCACCAGGACATCTCTTTCATCTGCTGGAAAAAGCAGCTCCTCACTGCCGGCAGTGACATGGGGACAGCAGCTTTTTCCACAAGTCAGGCCACAGCTTATTTTGTAGTGTAAATCACCCCCAAAGTGCATGTTTCAGACCTCAGAAGCCAACATTTAAAGGTCATGGTTGTAAATTCTTTTGCTGCACACTTGGAAATCGGGTGTCCAGAGCCTTCCTCTCGCACCCGCTGCCTCACCTGCTCCCTCAGGCACTATTGCTGCGTATTCCTTGCTCATCTTGATTTAGTATCTCTGGTAAAACAACTTGCCAGTATCAGCCAGCACACAAAGGCTCAGACGTGGTTTGCTCAGCACTCTGTTACAGTTTCTATGCAAAACACTCAAATGTGCCTTTAAACAGTTTTCCTTAAAGACAGATTCACTTTTAATACTTACCCGGTTTGAAAGTCTCCCTCGCAGAATAAAACCAGAAGGCCAAAACCAATCCCAAAAAGGGAATGAGAATCTTTTGCAACCGACCCATCCCACTGTGGAGCCAGGAAATAAAGCATGAAGAGAGAAGGGAGGGAAAAATCCCTCTGCTGAGCTGCTGCAGAGGGAAGCAGCGATGCCAATCCTTTGAAACCTGTTAGGGAAGGAACCGCAGCTTCCAAAGCACTGGAAGAATCACGGCTGGCTGGCTGAGTGAAGCAAACCCTTGGGTTTAGGTGGCAGAGCCTCGGCCTACCCAGCGGTGCCGTTTGGGCTCTGCCCGGCTCTTTTCATATTTCCTGTCCTCCGTTAAAATGCAGAATTTTGCACAACACCCTGAAGAGGTGTGTCTTTGCCGAGCAGCATCAAGTTTCACTTGGAGAACATCAGAGGCAGCCCCAGTGCAGGTGGTTAAACAGCGCCTTTTATTCCCGCCGGCATCTCAGCTGGGGGCATGGGAGATGTGGGTCAGGTACCGGGGGCTGCTGTGCTGCGGGGGGACAGGCGGCACCATCTGCAGCAATGGCCCTGTGCTGTGATCACAGCTTGGTTTGGGATGAAAGGTCCTTAACTCATCCGGGGCAGGATGAGTAACAAACGGACACCTTCCATAGAGCAGCTTGCTCCAAGCCCCTGTGTCCAACCTGGCCTTGAACACTGCCAGGGATGGGGCAGCCACAGCTTCTCTGGGCACCCTGTGCCAGCGCCTCAGCACCCTCACAGGGAAGAGCTTCTTTATATCCAACCTAAATCTCCCCTGTTTCAGTTTAAACCCATTCCCCATTATCCTATCACTGCAGTCCCTAATGAGGAGTCCCTCTCCAGCATCCTCGTTGTCCCCTTCAGACACTGGAAGCTGCTCTGTGGTCTCCACACAGCTTCTCTTCTCTAGGCTGAACAGCCCCAACGTTCTCAGCCTGTCTTCATACAGGAGGTGCTCCAGCCCCTGATCATCCTTGTGGCCTCTGGTCTTGCTCCAACAGCTCCATGTCATTATATTGGAGACACCAGAACTGAACACCAGAACAGCATTGCTGTTCTGCACCCTGAAGCAGCTGCCTGACACCGCGATGCTGGGGAGCAGGGGCCCAGCAGCTTGTACTATTGCCAAACAGCTCCAGAAACACTTTGCTGAGACGGATGAGGGAGAAGGGGCTGAGCTGAGCCCATCACCGGGATGCAGCCACCCAGGCTCGAAAGGGGCCGGCCATTCAGGCATGGTTTGGAGTGAAACCCTGGCTGCTGATTTCTGCAGAGAAAGAAGGGTCTTTGCTGCTGTGGTTCCTGCTTTGAGTTTTGTAAGAGCTTTGTTCTTACTTCTAAGTGAATATATTCTGAGGAAACACTATGTAACATCCGCTTGCTCCCTGAGTCTTGGCAGTAGCTCGTTCAATGCCATCGATCTAATGCAATAGGTACACACAATGTGCAAGCTTTGGTCTGGCACTGGGATCTTCATCCCAGAGTACAAGTAGCTGTGATGTGCATGGAATGGGGATGCTGTGGGAGATTTGTGTGTTCTTGAAGCTGTCTTATGACAGCCTCTGCTGCCTTGGTTAGGGGAAAGCATGTTTGTTGGGACCAGAGCCTCATCTGCAGTGTAGGGGCTGCACCATGGTCTGATTCATGTAGGCACAATGCTGTGCTTGTCGCTCTTGGACCCCTCTGCCTTAACCAGCCAGGAGGAATTAAAGACATCTTTTACCCTATTGCAGCTTTCAGAGATGAGTTAAATCAGTAGCTTACTTGGTAGGGCAGTGGGCTCCCTGGCATTGCTTCTGCTCTATAGGTTATTATTTCCTTTTCTGCCTTTCAATTTCATTCTCAGCTGAGAAGCTCTCATCCCAACTTGGGTAACTACCACAAGTATGGTCACTGCTGCTTCCTGACTCCCTTTGCTTTGAATTTGGGTTGTGATCATGGGGCAACCATTTCATTCCTTGACTTGAAAAGAAGAATGCACTTAACCTCAGCTTTGATCTTGTCTGTGTTGCTGGCAGGGAGGGAGACTCCTTCCAGGTATTGTTGTTTATTACTGGAGTTGGGATACTGCAGTAAAGCAATAACTGACAACCTTTGTGCGCTGCCTGCAAGCATGTGGGGAAGGTATCATGCTCCTTGCTCGGCATCAGCACAGGGAGACGTGGGCCTGGGGGCAGTCTGCTGGGTACGGAGCCAAATGCTTCTCTTGCCTTGCTGCTGTGTTGCTTAATGAGACTTGTGGGTTTGGGTTTGGTTTTCGTGCAAGACAAAGTAGCTGATAATGACTGAAATAATGTTTTGGACACAAACTTTTTATAGCACAAGATTTGTGTGTGCCATTTAGGGTGTCCTGTGTGGAAATGCAGCGTGCGGATGCTGGCGTGGTCCGCATCGGGGCTGGGGGCCGTGCTGTAGGCTCTGGCCACACTTAGCTGCCACGTGGGTTTGCTCTTGGCCGCTGTCGCCCTTGCAGGGTGCTGCTGCTCCTCACTCCCACTCGCAGCTTTTTCTGGGTTTGTTTTCCTTTCTGCAACGTAAGAACTTGTTTTTAACTGTTTTCAACCTCCTCCTGGGGGTGGGGAGCGACGGGAGGGAGAGGAGACTATGGAGAAGTGTTTTCCCATCTCAGCTGGTGCTGGCCCTGTGCTGCCAAACCTTAGTGCCTTGGCAGAGGGAGCCCAGTGGCATGTCCGGCTCCGGCCCGGGGAGTGGGAGCACTGGGAGCAAGGGGGAGATGCCTGTTGCTTCTGAAACTGCTTTACCCAGCTTATGAAGGATGCATCCCCCCCTCTGGAAGTCGTGTCTGCATCGCTGGCCTGTTTGAAGCGTGTTTCTCAAGGGGGTGATGCTCGGCGTTGCTCCAACCGCTCTGCACAGGGGAGGTTCTTCATTTAGTGCCGCCTGGAGGAAACGCAGAGATGAAGGAAACTTGTTCTGACAACAAGCTGGCAGAGCACAGCGGGGAGCTGGGGGGGAGCCCACGCCGTGCCCACAGCCCAGTGCTGCCTGGAGGGAGCACGTTCCAGGGCAGGGCTGCGGCTCCAACAGGCTTCTGCATGCAGCTTGGGGACTTGCAGCCCTTGGCAGGGGTTGGGATACCACTTCCGTCTTTCTCTTTTGAGTGATACTTGTTTTTCTCAACTCCTTATCAAATCCTTGTTAATGCAGAGGATTCCCCCTCCTCCGCTTGCCTTTAGCATGTAGACATTTAGACATTACTTTGCTTAGCCAGCTCTCCCAGCATGCTTTACCATGAACACCTTAATCCCTTTCTTTGCTGCGTGGAGACCTCAGAGCAGCCTTCTGTCTGAAGGAGGCCCACAGGGGTGTCTGAGAGGGGCTCTTCATCAGGGACTGTAGTGATAGGACAAGAGGGAATGCGTTCAAACTTCAGCAGGGGAGATTTAGGTTGGAGATAAGGAAGAAGCTGTTCCCTGTGAGGGTGCTGAGGCGCTGGCACAGGGTGCCCAGAGAAGCTGTGGCTGCCCCATCCCTGGCAGTGTTGAAGGCCAGGTTGGACACAGGGGCTTGGAGCAAGCTGCTCTATGGAAGGTGTCCTTGCCCGTGGCAAGGGCTTGGAACTGGACGAGCTTTAAGGTCCCTTCCAGCCAAACCATCCTGTGATTCTTTACAGGTGGGATTATCACCGTTATCAAGCGCTGCCCTCGGTTTTACTCGCATTAGGCTGATGTTCGTGTCAACATAATACTATTGAGCCATGACAGATGTGTGTGTGTTTTGGCACAGCTGCGCGCTGCCGTGTCCCGCAGGCGGTGCTGGCATCCTGCAAACACCATCGCTGTCACGGCTGTGCCGCTCCTGGAAAATGCACTCTCAGGTCCCAGGGTTGATGCTTCTGCGACCGGGTTTGGGTTGACAGAACCTTGCTTCTTAGTGCCGGTGTAGATAAAGTACTGTCGTGTTCAAGTCATTTCTAAGCACTAAATCATTGGGGTTTTCCCGCCCGGTGTGACCAGATCAGGAATTGCTGCCTTGATGTTTGATTGTTGGTACTGTGGCGGCTTTGGGTCTTGGCCGCTCTCCGTGTCCCCAGTCCCCTTGGTGTTGGGTGGCAGAGGCTGAAATACTTATCTGGGCCCCTAAATTTAGCCTGGCAGCTCTTGAAATACCCAGGGTGCAAACTGCTAATAGCAAGTGAGAGCTCTCTAAAGATATTTGGCTCATGCCCTTGGAGCAATTGGCTGTGAGGGAGGGCTTGCAGGGTCTTGGGTGGCCTTCAGCTTCAGGTGATGAAAGCCTGGACAGCAGTTCCAAGCTGAAATAGGATCTCTGAAGAGGTGCTGCAGGATGGGTACAAGTACTCAACAGGTTTCACATCGGCTGCGGTTTCCCTGAGGATTTAATGCCCCAGGAAAAGTCACATTTACAGGATATAGATTCAGACAAGTCTTACAGAGAAGAAACAGAAATCAACCTCATGCAAGCTCAGCAATGACACTCACACTTTGGCCAACATGGGGCTCTTCTAAAGAGCTAATTCTTCAGGACTTTGCTTTAACTTAGCCTTAAATGCTCCTTATGCTTTATGTAGCTTGCCTGAGGTGTCCTTACTAGTACTGGCTGTTCACCTTATTCCATCTGGTTGCTCTCTGGTATATCCCAATCCTTAAAATTTGTCTTTGTAATTCACACAGGGACTTTTGGAATGACCTTGCCGTGCTCTGTTACGTGTGGATGCTGTTTGCTGGCTGCATTTGTGCCAGTCGTACTGGCCAGGATTTGGTGTGAGAATAGCGCTGTGAGGGAGGATTGGGAGCTGGAGCTGGGAAACAGGCTGGTTTGGAAAGCTGTGCCCTGCTTTAAAGGCAGGGAAGTTTGCTGAAGCCTTTTAATCTAACACATCTGGCAGGTCTGTCGTTCATCATAGCTAAAGTGGTGTTGAATGGATTACTAAGCCTCCATGCACACTGAATTTATCGTTGTGGCTGAAAGATGGTCACTGTGGTAAAATCAGCCATGAATGCCTATCTAAATCAGCACTCTGCAGAGAGCCAGACCTGTCTTAACATGAACCCAATCCTCTGTGGGAATGGTATCGCATAGGCTTGACCCCTTGCGCTCCCCTTTCAGGGTAATATGTGGGCAGTAACAACCTCTGAACTTGTAGTACATCAGGAGGCAGGACATTGTCTTCTGCGGGACACGACTTCACTAAGTTGGCTCCAGAGCTGCTGGCGCAGTGAGGTGATTTAGCTGTCTAATCCCATTAGGTGTCTTAGGAGGAGCTATTTTGATTGCTCCACAAACCTCTTTGCTTTAAGCTCCTAAACCCTGCGGCTGGATCGCTGTGAAGAGGGGGTGTGGGCAGCAGAGCGCCCGCATGATGAGAGAAGGCCATGTGTGTGCTGGTAATCTTCATAGAATCACAACCTGGTTTGTGTTGAAGGGACCTTAAAGCTCATCCGGTTCCAACGCCTGCCACGGGCAGGGACACCTTCCATAGAGCAGCTTGCTCCAAGCCCTGTGTCCAGCCTGGCCTTGAGCACTGCCAGGGATGGGGCAGCCGCAGCTTCTCTGCTCCACCTCCTCATCATTTAAATTACCCCATCCCATAAGGCGGGATGAGACACCTGGAACTGGTACAGAAGTGCTAGCCTTGGGAATCAATGTGTGATGAGCACTTTGCAGCTACCTTAGACGAAGATGTGGTTCTGATCTCCATTTAAGCCATTTGTGAACTGTTTAGTTCAGGTGCACCGCTGGGAATTGCAGGTCAGCCTTCCCTGTCCCTGAGGCTGTGCTGCAGCCTTATAACATGTGGAATTGTGGGGGGAGGATGATGGATGCTTGTCAGTTTCTGGCTTTCTTCAGGCCTGAGTTCTTCTATGTCTTCCCATGAAATCTCTGTTGGTATCAATGAGGTGTTAGATTGTTCAGCCTTGCCAGAGACCTAAGGCTTGCTTATGGACTGAAAAGTACTTCTCAAAGGCCATCTTTAATTGGAGTCTGCTTTTACCCATGAAGAAAAGGTGCTTTGCACTCGATTGAAAGCTTGAACAGGGTTTTTGTGCAGATTCAGTGGGGTTCCTCCTCCAGTCTTCTGTCCCACTGGCCATTGAGCACAAAAAGAGGGATTTTCTGTCACAGCCATGTCTGGCAGGGCTGTTTCCCTTCCTTCTGTAGCATGGTCAGAATCTTTGAGCTCTGGCTCTCTGGGCTAACATTCCATAGTCCCCAATGCCACAGATTCCTGTTAAACCCAGGTTTTAAATAGGTGCAAGTGCTCTCAGGAGGCTGGCAGTGCCCTCAAGCTTGGACCTCTGTTTCCACAGCCTCCAGCCTGGCTCTGCCATTGTGTCTCTCCATGCTTCAGTTTTTCCATGTGACACCTCTCTAATAATGGAAGCTAATATTACTGTGCACAATGAGGTGGCCGTGGTGGGTTTGTGTGGGATCCTGGGAATGAATGATAGATGAGTGTTAAGGTTTTAAGCTGTGCAGCGGCTGTAGCCTGTTAGTGGGTTGCTGGGGGATGGATGGGGGGGGGGGGGTTTCAAACAGCTCTGGGCCATGGCAGGGACATATCTGTGCCATTAAACCCATGTAACCCCATGGAGTACCACCCCGCCTCCTCCTTGGGGCATGTCTGTCTCCTAAGACAAATGCCACCTTCTCCCACCATCTGAGTTGGACTATTTTGTAAGGGGAGCAGCTGCTGGAGGTACAGAAATGCCACCCGTCAGCCCCAGCACAGACTCAGGAGTGGGACTGATTGTGAGGGTGCAGTCACCACCCTCAGCTGTTCCCTGGGTATCCTCAGGCACCCCAGGAGAAGAGCCAGAGGTGCCAGTGACACCTATTTGCACATCAGAGATGGATTTGAGAATAAACGCGGCTCGAGAGCACTGGTACCATATAAAATATTTATTGATCTTGCAAAATGTTGTAAAATGCATCTGTAATAAAAATAAGAAACCATGCTGTGTGTCTTGCACATGTTTATACCAACAAAAGGTATTGTTTCCCCACTGCTGCACAGCAGCAAATATAACCCTTCACTTCTTCCAAGTCTTGCACTTGCGGTCTCCTCCTTCATCCAACACATCTTTCTTCTTGCTGGAACCACCACCACGTACACCGGGACAGCAGAGTCCCTTGTGCTTGGCTGCTCAGCAGGCACCCCTCCGATGCAGGGCTCTTAGGAAGCGTGCTGCCTGGTCACCAGGGCCCTCTGCATCACTCCCGCCTTCTTGCTCTTTCCCAAGATCAAATCCTCCTGTTTGTGGGGAAGCGTTTGCTCTCGCCTCGGGGCAGGTCTCGTCTCCTCCTCTAGCCTCCCTTCAGAGGTGAAAGGACTGCACACCATCTCCACCAGACCAATGACCACCCCAAAGAAAGCCAGCACACTGCCCAGCATGTACAGCTTGACCATCTTCCTGTTGGGCTTCTGGCTGAGCATTTCTTTGGCAAAGGGAATCAGCTCATGCATGGTTTCCATTTTTCTTTATGGCAGTGGATCTGGAAGATGTCAGGTCTACAAAAGGAGAGAGGGACATTAGTTAAAATCCAGCTGCTTTTTTCCCTGCAGTGCTCAGAGCTCCCCAAGCAATGCAAGCTTTCCCCAGCTGTTTTAAATTCAGATTTGGGATTTTTCCTAGAGGCTCCCTCCAGGAAAACACATCCACCCGTGGCCCTCCGGCTGGGCAGACCCTTCCCATCCAACCAGACCCCCTCGGTTCTTCTCACAGCATCCCCTGGTACCCCACATCGCATCCCCCCGCATCTCCTTACCCAGCGGCGGCAGCTGCGGGGCGGGGAAGGTTGCGGGCTGGGCTGGCTTCGGTTCGGTTCGGCTCCGCTCGGCTCCGCTCGGCAGCTGCTGCCCCCGGGTCGCCAGCGCTGCCTTATATCGCCGCCGGGGCGGGCGGGACCAAGGCGGGGCCCTGGAGGGGGTGGGAGGCGGGGTGCCCCGAGCACGCGGCCCGCACGAGCCGCTTCCCCCCCCCCCCCCCCATCGATTTGGCAGCTCCTGCCCTTAATCCCGCCAGGCTAAAAAAAACCTCTTTTTTTTCCCTTTAAATTCTCCCTTTTACAAAACTTGCTGGCGCCCTTCCCCTCTTCCCCCCCCTAAGTGTCCGATTCCAGAGCCTGGGATCTTAGGGATGCTTTTCCACGCTGCTCCTGTAAGAAACGCTTAATGTATTATAGGAGCTTTGCAGAGCTGGTGCTCAGGCGTGAGAGTCTGCGACCACAGCGTGTAAAATATGTGAGTGCTTGGGTCTAGGGCTTGGATTTGCTCATGGTCTGGTTTAAGGTTTGGGTTTGTGCACAGTCTGCTGCAGCACAGCAAGGAAGTGGGTAAAAACGTGTCCTGGTGAAGCGTAGCAGAGATATTGCCCAGTGAAGTACCCGAGTGGTTGCCCTAGAGAAGGCATGAACAAAGGCATTGCCCAGGACAAGGCGCAAAGACGTTTGTCAAAGGTTTCTATGGGCTTATGGCAAGGGGAAGTGTTAGAAATGGGTAGGCACAACGCGTGACAGCGCCTTGATGGCTCGGGAATAAAAGAGTAGCTGGGAATTCATAGAATCCCAGAGTGGGTTGTGTCGGAAGGAACCTTAAAGCTCATCCAGTTCCAACGCCCTGCCATGGGCAGGGACGCCTTCCCCTAGAGCAGGTTGCTCCAAGCCCCATCCCAGCCTCACCTTGAGCACTGCCAGGGATGGGGCATCCAATTCCTAAGCTAATGAAAGTTGCAGGCAACCTGTTAAACCCCCCCTTTTCACTTTTCCTGCATTTGATGGTGAAACTCTGTAACCCCCCGTTGTGTCACTCCTTGTGATTCATCTAAAGGGTGGAGTATTTCCATTTTGGGGAAAAACCAAAGGCTGCACTGTCACATTTCTTCCCTGGCGTGCTGCTGGAGCTCATTGCATCACTGACACACTGCAGGTTACATCATCTGCTCCCACCTGTGGCTCCATCCATGCACATACACCACTCGGGCTGGAAGAACCGGAATGCATATGGAAGCTGCTAAAGCCATGGAGAAGTTGCTGAGATTTACAGCTTCTTTTTTTGCAGGGCAGATGATGGCATCTGGAAAGATTACTCAGCTGATCTGTATGGCTGAGATGATGGGAATTGCTTTGCCAGGGCAGTATATAGTATATAGTGTTGAGCTGATGCAATATCAGAACTTTAAAGAGTGGTGGGTATATAATGGAATCACAGAGTGGTTTGTGTTTGAAGGGACCTTAAAGCTCGCCCAGCTTCAGCCCCCTGCCACGGGCAGGGACACCTTCCACCAGAGCAGGTTGCTCCAAGCCCCATCTAACCTGACTCTGTGTGGAAAGAGGTGAAGCTCAGTGGGAGCCTTTTCACTGCAAAGGAGGCTGCTGGTGGCTCCTCAGGCTGGATCTCCTGGATGGGCATCCAGGGGTGTTTGTAACCCCTGATGTGGTGCAGCCTGAAGCAAGCTGGAACAGAAGGGAAAGGGGCAGCAGAGGGCTCTGAGGATCTGCTGCATCCCTTTTTTCTTGTGCTGGAGGATCTGCTCACCTTTCCTTTCTGAAGAACTGCCCTGCGGGGTTGATCTTACCCAAGTTCTGCCCTAAAACACTCGGAAAGGTTGAATTCGATGATCTTTAAGGCCCCTTCCAACCCTCAGTGTTCTCTGTAATTAAGTGATCCTGGGATGAGTCACCCCTCACTCCTCACATCCCGCACGTCCATCCGTCTTCCCCCCCTGCAGCACATGTGCTGGGCAGGAGATCATTGCAGAGCAGGCAGAGAGACGCTGCTGCTGAAAACTTGGGGTTTTTGAATGTGCTTAGGAAACTGATTGCAAGAGTGGCTGTAAAAGTTGCTAAAGGCTCGTCTGCCCCTCCTCAGTGTCTGGGTTTGGGTTTTTTCTACTTTAAATAAAAGGTCCTTATCTTCTCTGCCAACTTGGCAGCCGAGGTTGCTGCTGATTCCTGCATTTAAGCTGTGTTTTCTCTTCTGCAATGCTCTGAAAAATGACCATGGCAGAAAAGCAAGCTGGAGCAGACAGCAATTAGGGGAAGTTCAGGGTCACCATCCCTGCAGGCAGGGCTGGCACCATGGCCAGGCTACCAGCTCTTTGTGGTGTTAACGATGAGCTGCCTCCTCGCAGCCCTGAGCGGTGCTGGGCTGTTGGGGCCCTGCACAAACAGCAGAGAGCAGAGCACAGCCCCAGCAGCAAAGGTCAGTGGAAAGTGTTGGAATCGTGACATTTTGCCTAAAAAAAGGTTGTTGATGGTGGTTTTTCTGGGTTGTTTTTTTGGGGTTTTGTCTTGCCATTTATAACCCTGCTGAACCTTACATTTGAAAGTCTTTTTTCCAACCTGAAGGCTGGGAAAGGTACATTTTACTCATTAAATACCAATGGAGATGCCCATGCAAACCCCAAGTACCAAGAGGTGGAGCCACGGGATGAGCACAGAGATGATGTTGAGGGTTAGCCAAGCGGATGATAATCATCTATGGCAAACACCTCTTACAGCAGCACTCAGATTGTGGTGATTTAATTAAATAACATTTAATTTTGTTTCAAATTCGAGTAACAAAGTCTGTGCAAGTTCCTGTATGGACGTTTAAATTGGATTAAGAGTGGATAAAAGGATAAATGATTAAGACTAAATTAGACTAATTTTAGCTGTTCCTAATCTTATTTAGGAGAGTCTGCACAAGGAGGTTGTCAGGTTTAATTGCAACTTTGATTAAACCCGGCTTTATAGCTAGGAGAGCTGCTGGAGTTGGACGTCATCTGGAGGAAGAGCTCTGCCTGAATTTGCCAAGCAGCGTAAGCACCTCAGGCTTAACTTAAATGTCACGGGCCTGAGGAAGGCCGGGATGCGTGTCCGCTTGGAGCGGCTCAGGGAGATGATGCTCCGCATCCCAGCTCCTGCTTCACATGTTGCTTTGGAGGCTGCAGGTGAAGCCACGCTGCAGCTCTGCCCATAGGAACCCACATGTAACTCTCCTGCTGGGATGGGTCATCTTGCACAGCGATAACCTTGGAATGGGAGCACCGGGAGCTCTGCCCTTTGCAGGGAGCATTTCCAGCGCTGCAGAAGGGCTGGTGAGGGGTCGGCTCTGATTTCAGCTGTGGCTCTTGGCAGGGGCACAGCTCTGTGATGGCAGGTGCCTTCCTGGGCAGGCGCTGGGCATGCTGCGGGTGCGTGATGGAAGCTCCAGGGGAGAGCTGATGGGAGGCAATCATGGTGTGGGGATGACACTTGAGTAGGCCCTCGCTTGGAGCACTATGTGCAGGTCTGGTGTTCCAGCATAAGAACATGGAATAGCTGGAGCAAGTCCAGAGGAGGCCACGAGGGTGATCAGGGGCTGGAGCACCTCCCAAATGGAGACAGGCTGAGAACACTGGGGCTGTTCAGCCTGGAGAAGAGAAGCTGCGAGGAGACCTCATGGATCTGTAACGCTTTTGTGCAGTGTTGTGAGTCTGGGGGCCCATCCTGCCCTAGCTGGGAGGCTGCCACATGCCAAGTGGCAGCTTGGCCTCAGTGGCTACTGGAGATCCCATTCCATTAGCCCAGGCTGTGGCTTTGGGTTTTGCAGGGTTGTGGAGAGGAACTTGGGCCAAAAGACTGAGCTGACCTCTGCCTCTTGGTGACAGCTCCCAAAATGTGGCACAGCATCACCTCAGTGTGTCTCGGTGGGAGCGCTGCTCAGGTGTAAAGATGCGTTGCCTCAGCTTCCACACCCGTGTGTGGGCAAGGGTCAGGTCCTGCTGGACTTTGTCCGTGACAAGCATGAGCTCTGTGATGTGGTCTGGGATGAGGGGCTGTACTCCCTGCTCCCGCCTGGGGATGGGAGCCAAGATGGGGCAAACCACTTGCACTTTGCCCCGGCAGGATCAAACCACATGCGCTGCAAGCCCTGTGTTCTAATTCCAGCAGGTAGGGGGGGGAGCAAGCTGCATCCAGGAGCAGAAAGCAGTGTGACTTCATTGCACTTGTGGTGTTAAGGAGGATACTGGCTTAAAGGAAGCTCCTAAGTACTCAGGAGGACAAATAACACAGGTCCTGTGCTGGGGAGGACCGGTCACCTCTCAGGCCTCTGTGTGTGTGGGGTTTTCAGGATGAGAGTTGGAATTTCATTTGGAATTCCTGGAATGCTTTTAGGAGAAAACACGGCAATTAGCAAACCCAGTATTTTAAGTCATGGGCTGTAGTAGGGAGGTGGTTTTGCTGGTCAGGTTTTACTTAAAATGGGAAGTGAAAAGATGGGGTGGAAGGAAACATGGTTTCATTCCTGAAATCAGGAATAAAAGTTACAACACGGGACAGCATTTCTTACTCCTGACTTCTTCCCACACAGCTTAAGTGCTTCCAGCTCCAGGTCTCGTACCGCCTTCCAGGTTTTTGCCCCTTATGTTTCCATGGCAAGGTGCACATAGGCTGTCCCTGGCCTAAGGATGGAGAGCATTGGGGTTTCATCCCAGCTATACGATTGTACTCATTTAGCATCCTTTTTCCTTAATGGAGGTTTTGTGTTTCAAGAGATTAAGTGTTCTTGCACTCAGTGCTCTGCCCCTGATTTTCACTCTGCTTTGTGTTCCTCTGAACTCCGGGGAGAGAAGTTAAAAGCTGATTGAACAGGATCGCTGCAGCCTGGTCAGTGCTGATTAACTGGTGTCACACCTCAACAGCTACATCGAAAGCTGCTGCATGAGCAAGGTGTCCTTGGAAAGGGGTCAAGTGTTCCTGAGCCTTTAATCCAAACAGAAAGCAAATGTCGGATCAGAGGAAGTAAAACAAAGCCACTCACACAGGAGTCACATCCTGTTCAACTCTGGCTGCTCTCACTGGAGCAGGGTTGTTTCCCAGTTCATGTCCCAGTTCCCACTGGGAGCTGCCCGAGGCTGATGAACTCTCGGTGCTTCCTCCACCACATGCATCCCGCTCCATCAGCAACCTCAGAGCCTAGGAAGAGCGCAGGGAACCTGACCTCACACGGCAGCAGGGCTCCAACAGCCTTCCTAGAGAAGGAGCCTGGTTATAAAGGCAGAGGCTTGGCAAGTGTTAGCTGTTGCAGAGTGTGAGCTTGTGACAGTGAGTGACACACGTGCCCCAGCTGGCAGGGGTGTTCCGTGCCCTCCCTTGTTTTTAGGGGAAGATAAGCTTTTAAACAGCTTGAACTCTTCTGATGCCAGCCCATTGCTCTGGGTCCAGGATCGCATGATGTGGAGCTTTTCTGCCTCTGAAGAGCACCTCTGGAACAGAGAAGCTGCTGAGCAGATCCCTTGCATGCACCACAGAGCATGAGCTCAAATGATGTTGCCCACATGGACGTCACTGGGTGTGAGGATGCGACGGTGTAGTGTGGAGCAGGAGCAGGTTGTGCATCTCGTCCTGGAGAAGGTGCTTCCAGCAGAGTCGTGTCCCCTAACACGTTGTTAGGGCAGGGTATGTTCCATGACTCAGAGCACCATTTCCTGCAGGAGCTGGTTTGATTTGTTTTCCAGGGAATGTCTTACCCAGGGCTCTGCCCCAGCTCAGCAAAGGTTGGTGTAGTTTAGCTTCAGGCTAAACTGAAAAGGCACTGGAAGCCCTGAAAGCATCTTTCTTGTCCCTGACACTGATCACAGAGGATTGCTCCAGCAGTTTTTGTAGTGCTTTTTGCCATTCTGTCTCTGTATTTAGCCAGCCCTGCTGCCTCGATGTGCCTCCATCTGTAACGCAGCCTCACTCCCTGGAACCCAGGACCACACTGTCCATGGTGAAACAGGCAGAGTGCAGCCTGGGGCAGCATTTGAGCTCCCCCGTCCTATTGGGACACAGAACTGTGTCTGGGATCCCCTGTCCCTCCGCACCTGGCTGATCACAGCCGCTGGTTTGCCTTCATGCTGTATTGATTTGCAGCAGATATTCTGTAAATGTGAGTGTTCCTTGCTTTTGGTCTTGTTTGCACTTGCAGAGCCTGAAATCCCAGGTGATGTTTTACGTGCTTTGGCAAGTCCCAGGGGCCAGGCTGGAGGAGGGAACGATGACTTGAGTTATTTTGGATAATTCATTGGAGCAGCTTGTGTTTGAGGTAGGATTTTCCTGTCCTGTTTGTGTGACAGAGTTGCTTTACAGTAATTCAGGGTAGAGCATCACCATTTCAGAGCATTAATGCTCAGCATTGCTGGCTCTGGCAGGAGCTGGTTGCACATCGATAGGTGGCATTTACAAGAGGACATTCAGCCTCCTGGTTTGACTAGCAGTGTTTTAGGGCCTGGTTTTAAAGCAGGCAGAACATGCAGTGTCCATTTAGCCAAGGTTTGCAAGAGTGCCATGTCCAGCATCGCAGCCTTTCCTCTCCTTTGCCTCCTGTAGCATAGTCCCTCCACCAGAGAAGGAATTTAGGGAGTTTGATGTGATTTCTCACACTTGACGCCGTCGATGGGTTCAACGTGCTTGGGTCTGCTCACTGCCAGCCTGCAGGAATGGTGTTGGCACCGCACAGCCCATCTTATGTCACCGTTTCTCTGTAACACATTGCGCCGTTTCTTCCCGCTGCTTTTCCTGGGGCCAGCTAGCACGGGGAAGAGACATCCTGGCTGCAGGAGGAATGCGGCGTTACCGCATTGCTGAGCAGTAACGGGTGAGGGCAGGCGCGCCCAGCGCTGGGGCACACCTCGGTGGAAGCCAAGCCCATGTTTCACCTACTGTAGCCCCGGGGACTGGTTTTGCCCCAGCTCTGTGTGTACCCTTCCGCTGAGCTCCTCATCCTCAGCGTGCGTCGCTCCGCGTGAGGACGGGCAGGTAGGTTAACACGCACCAGCAAAGCAACCGGAGCAAGGATCCAGAGTCACCTGATGTGATTTTTGGGGTCGTTTCAGTAAAGTGAATGGAACAGGCTTGTTCTGAGGATGCAAATCTGTTTTCTAGCTGAAACACAGCCCATGAGCAGTGCCTGGGGGTGCTGGGAGAGGGGGGATGCTCCATGTATGAGCTGCAGGGCTGCCCTGACTGAACAGGCATCAGTTTGAGCAGTCTTGTTACAATTTTACTTTGATGGCGCTGTAAAAGCAAATAAACTGATGATACTGTTTCTATTAATACTCACATAAAGCAACAGCGACCGCTGAAATGTGTCAAGTGCAAGAGAGCTCTGAATTAGGTCCGAAGTAGGGGATATGGGCTCCTCGTCAGCCGGATATGCAGCGAGGTGCCCAAACAAGAGCTGTGTTTCTTAATAAATGTGACTTTTTGACTCTTAACAGCAGGTGAGGCCACAGGATTGTGTTTTGTAGGTAACTCTCAAGCTTGTCTCAAGTCATTTTGTGTCTTGAGAAGTTCCAGCACTGCAGACTGGAGAGGGGCTGTGTGACTGGGGCTGCACTGAGGTCGCCTTCAGGATGAAGTCTGATGTGTGAATAGACAGTGAGATTATAACTCACTGGACATCCCAGATGAGGCTTTAAATGATCAAATTGGGGTGCTGATAGCAGCACTGCTGTTGTCATTGTGATGCTAAATACGACTTGAAAACCTGTCTGGGAGGGTGGGTGCACGTTTGGGTGCATCACTCGATGCCCAGCTGTGCAGCAGCTCTGGAGGGAGCTGGTTTCAAGCTGACTCGGTGATGTCTCAGTGGTGGGACATCACAGGAGCCCAGGTGGGTTGGCTACAGATGGGCTTTCACTTGCTGGTTACCTGCTGCCGTCATCCTCATGCGAAGTGATTTATGTCTGCAGCCATGCGCCCCGTCTGGGAGCTGTCATGAGTTATACGGTAACTGGGTGTGTGTGTCTGAGGATCCCTGAATCACTCCCTTTATCATCACTGCACCCACAGGCACCTTCTCTCCCAGGTGAGGCAGCTGCTGACTAAAAGCCAGGAGAGGAGCCAGTGCTCAGAGGGCTGCTGTGGTTGCAAGAAGCGGAGAGAGCCCTCGCTGTGAGCCAGGGACACTGTGGGGACCGGCGCTGGTGCTCCTACTCGCGCAGGGAGGAGGGCAGGTGAGGTTTCTGGCTCCCGGGGTGTGCTGGAGCTGTTCCTCCTGCGGGCCCTCCTGCAGAGACACTTTGCAGTGGTTTTTATGGGTTTCTTCTTTCTGTAGAAGGAGCCTTTGGGCCATGGCATGCGCTGGCAGGTTTTGATCTGGAATCGATTCTCTGGAAGTGGATAGATTCTGGAAGCGCAGGGCAAAGAGTGGGATCAGAGAACAGAAAGTGTGATGTGCATGGGAAGAGGGGGTCGTATGGGGGGGGGGGGGTGGGTGTGCTGGTGTATGCATGCTCCTTAGGGCACTGTTTCTAGCCATACATTGAGACCTGGCATCAGCGCTGGCTCCCTCTCCATGCGGATCGGGGTGCTGGGGTTGTAGCTTTTCGATGTCCCTGGGGAGACAGAGGCAGTCAGCAACTACAGCTCTGCTGAGAGCTGGTACCTGTAGTTCACCTCAGCAATAACATAAAGATCCAAAGATAGCATTTGAGGAAGAAGAAAATCACTTACAGACTTCAGGAGAATCTTGTGCACGCTTCATGAGTCAGATGATAAGCTGGGATTCTTTCTGCATCAAAAATACAATCTGAGCATCTGATTTTCCTCCTTGTTGTTCATTTTTCACCCGTGTTGTTCTGTTGTGGATCAATTAATATTATTTCCCTGTAAACTAAGAAGGCATGTGAAGGACCTGGACGGAGATTGGCATTTTCTACTCATTTTTGCTCATGCTGCACATTCTTCCCTAGGTGTGTCCTTGGTGGAATGGAGTCTCGCTGCCAGCTTTGGCCATGGGCATTATTTGTCCTGCTGGGTAAGGCTCACCAGGCAGTGCTTCTAGAAGGCTATGGGGAAAGCTGACTAAATAGAAACGCTGCTAATGTAAGCTTTGTGTTAGTAGGAGTATTGCGGCAGCAGCTGGGAGAGTGGTATTTGCTAATAGGGCTGGCAAAAGGCTGCTTTCTGTCTCTAGGGCTGGCTGTATAGGGAAACAGGGGACACCAGCCAGGACTGTTCAGTGTGATGGGCAGGGAACTGAGCATCCCAGCAACACTGGGGGCATGGCAAAGAAGTGCTCAGTACAAAGCACTTTAAAGGGTGCCTTTTTCACATTAAAAATAAAGGTAGTTCAGGGGCAAAACACCTTTGTCCTTTGTGCATTTTGTAGCTTTGTCCCAGGCATGACCTGGTAGTTGGTGTGTTGTAGAACCAGCAGAAGTGCTGGTTGATGTCTGTGCCACCTTGACTCAACCCTGCGTCCTGTTTTCCTGCTGCTGCAGCAGCCCCACAGGTGCTGGGAGCGCAGGGAGCCTGCTCCCATGGTGCCTGCTACCCCCCCACCGGAGACCTCCTCCTGGGACGAGCCCACCTCCTGAGAGCATCCTCCACATGTGGCCTCTCCAAGCCTGAGATGTACTGCACACCCTATGGAGAGGTACATTCACCTCCTCCCTCCACACTCCTCAACCTTGCATCGGGATGCTAATGGCTTTACCCATCCTGTCCTTCCTACCCTTCTACAGGGATGTGTTTAACCCATTTCAGGTACTCATCCCCCTTCCAACTGTGTTGGGTCATTGCAGCACCTGCCCAGAGAAGCTGTGGCTGCCCCATCCCTGGCAGTGTTCAAGGCCAGATTGGACGCTGCTGGTCTATTGGACGCAACCTGGTCTAGTGGAAGGTGTCCCTGCCAGTGGCAGGGGGTTGGGACTGGATGAGCTTTAAGGTCCCGTCCATCCCAGACCATTCCATGAACACAGTGGTAGGGAAAGGGCAGCAAAGCCCCAGTGTGAAGCACAGGAGTCAAAGTAGAGGCTTTTGCATCCAATATATCCCAAGCCTTCCTATCCCCAGACATTTTAGTTATAAACTAAACTCGTATTTCACTTGTTGAAAATGAGACCATTTCAGGTCTTTCACGAAGACTTGGAAATGCTCCTGAACTGAACAACTGTTTTCAGTTCTTCTGGCTGTGCGGGGGCAGATCCTGCTCTGCAGGATAACGTTTCAGCCAGCTGCAGATTCCCAGGCTCCAAAGCTGCCCCCAGATCACAGTAAGAGTTTAAGGATAAATCTGCCTGAGCACACAGCTGAAAAGCTGCAGGGGTGATGTCTCCTATGGGAACCCTTCCTAAAGCCTTTCTCTGTTGATCTGGCAACGTTAACCCTGTAATGGCCATGGAAGGAGTTCGAAAGGGAGCAGGTTCAATGCAGGACAGGCAAAAAGGGTCTTTGGAGAGATGCTGGAGAGGTAAGGAGATGGCAGACCTCCGGGGAGGCTGTGTTTGCTACAGTGCAATCCAGCTCCAGTGAGTCAGCCGTCTTCTGGTTTTAATTCCCCTTCAAGTTGAAGGCCAAGATGTGGCAGTAAGTGGATTTATTGTGGAGCTGATGGTGTTCTGCTGGACTGGAGACATCTTCACTCCTCCGTGGGCTCAGGGATGGCCGGAGCTGGTGGTTGATGTGAAGCTGGGGCAGCTCGTTGGCCCTAAAGGGTGTGAGCATCGCATCCTCCCGCATGCTGGGCTGTCTGCAGCATCTGTCCTTCATCAGGCCCTTTTCCAGGCTGACAGTTGCAGCCAGGCTTTTCCTGCAGTCAGGCTCCCATTTGCTTTCTTTGGAGCCACTGTGCTGCTCCAGGGAGCAGGGCTGTTTGCTTGCCTCCCCAGCAAATCCCTGCTGCTTCTCACGGGTGCTGCGGCCCATGGAAAGGAAGAATAGCAAGCAATTATTTCTGCTTTGACTTCTTCTTTTTCCTTCTCAATTTCTGTTTATACTTGAAGAGATCTGTACATAAATATAGCTCTGAAATCTTCACTTAACATTGACTTTTGACAGTGGCTTTTACTTGAAGGGGGGTTTATACTATGGGAAGCGAATGTCAGCAGAAGCTTTATTAAGCTGGTTGTCCTAATGCCTTTGTCTGGTCTTGAGAGATCATTGCAAGGGGCCTTCAGTTGTGATCATCTGCATCATTTGTAATCTTTGCAGTGGAGACTGAGCATCTCTTTGATGGCTGTGATATACTTTGAGCAGAAATGATCTGTTTGATGCAGAGTTGGTGAGTGAGGTCCCATGGTGGTACTGTGGAGGAAGCATCATTGCAGCAATCTCTTCTAATCTCTTTTCATGTTCCTTATACCCTGCCTTAAAAGTACCAGGGTTAAAAGAGATATGGAACAATTAACACTGATAGTTTCAGTTGCATTCTGCAGTCTAGTTTTGGCAATGGGGTCTTTGCTTCCTTACACATTCTTTCCTTTGCTAAAATGAGAGATGCATCATTACTGCTAGTGAATTCCTCCAAGATCCTTATTTCTGTTCTGCAGTTGTAGTGGCTAATGGGAGTTATGTGTAGAGCAGCTCCTCGCTTTGCAGGAGAAATCCCCATGCGCTGAGCATTTCCTGATTTTCCCTCCCTCTTTCTCTTCCTAATTTAAGCAAAAATTAATCCCCTGAACTCAATTCTCCGAGTCCCATCCCATAAAAAGTAATCACATTTGATGTATTAACTCTTAACGTCTTCTTTTGCTTTCCTGGTTACAAGTCTTGCCTCTCGTTTTGTTGCCAAATAGGTACAAATTTAGAGCGGGTGTTGCAATCTCAGCAGAGGGCATGGGATGAGGGGTTGCTCTCCCCCTCGTGCCAGCTGGCAGGGCCACACTGTCTGGCCCCACCACCAGCCCATGGGTCGTCTTTCGCAATTCTGGTGGGTCACTTGCTGTGGGCATCGATTTCAGCCTCTGCTCCATTGTCAGCTCTGGCTCCAAGTCCCTCTAACCTTTATACTTTGCACGACTAATTGCTCCATTCCTTGGCTGTAGGCTCAGTTGAGTGAAATCCAGGAGGGACACAGCACTTCCATTTATAGCATGGGGGAATGCAGCAGTGGAAAGAGAAGTTCTGGGGGGTGGAAGCCAGGCAGGCCAATGGTCTGGGTTGGAAACCACTTAGTGCTTGGGAAATGGTGGCTTGAGTCAGCATAGAAGGTAAAAGCAAGAGGGGAAACTGAGCATAAAATAGCAGAATAAAGTGAGCCTGGATTTGGAGCTGAAAGGCACTGATGTGTGTGGAAAGAAGCTCATCATCGAGGTGTGATTCAAGGCCCTGTTAACTTGTCTCACTATTTAAATGCGAAGTCTGGTGCTTTGACAGGAATATGGAGCAGCTCACACTGCCCAGCTCTGGCCAGGGGAAGGCACGGCGTGGCTTCCATGGGGATTCGCAGGTCCCATTCCCCTTGCTTGGCCTGGCCCTTCCAAACAACAGCATGAGGGCTGTGCAGCCTTTGCTTCACTGCTGCAGGCAACAGTACCCTGCTGTGGTATGTTCACCCCCAGCTAGATTAACGCTTCTCTGGAGAGAGATCATTGCTTTCCTCCAGGACTGTGCAATGCTGTCAGCTTAAAGGCATATCCAGAACTACAGCCTTTTCCCATCCTTTGATTAATTTAGCAGAGGGCCACAAACACCCTGCACATCACTGAAACCTTTTGCTGAAGAAGGCAGTAGTGAAGCTGGGTGTGCTTGTGCTTATGCTGCTGCTGCTCTGTTCCCTGCATCCTACAGTGTGCCAGTGCCTCACCACCCTCATAGGGAAGAGCTTCTATCTAAAATCTCATCTCAGTCTCCCCTCTGGCAGGTTAAAGACATTCCCTTTTGTCCTGTCCCTACGGGACCTTGTCCGAAGCCTCTCTCCAGGTTTCTTGTCAGCTCCTTTAAGTACTGAAGGCTGATATCCCATTTTAATACTTTGGGTATTAAAACGATGTTTGGGTAAGGTCCAGTATTTTTTTGCCTTCTCTCACCTGCTTTTCATGGGGGCTTGGTGGACAAAAGGTGGGAAGTTACCCTTATCATCCTTGTGCCATGATGACATGGGGTCATCCAGGTAGGAACTGAGGTGAGAGGTACCAGAGGACCCTGAAGGAGTCAGTGTGCAGGAGAGCAGAGCTCCTGGCCTGGCAGAGCTTCCTCCTGCTGATGGTTGGTCACAGCTGCCCGGCAGGGGCTGGGCTGTAGATCTCTCCCTGTGGTGTTTCAGCACCGAGTCATCTTTGTCTGCTTCCAAAAATACAGGCCAATGACTGCAGAAGAGGCTATGGGCAGGAGCAATGCTTCTGTCTGCCTTATTGCTGCTGTCTGATGGGTGCATCTGCTTGCCCACCTGCATGAGTCAGGGAGGGAGCTCAGGGCTGATACGACACATGCTGCCTGTGGGCTGCTTGGGCAGGCCCTCGGCGAGTTGGAACAGGGGAGAGCACGCTCAAAAGCCTCTGCCTCCCAGCCCCTTTGCTTTGCAGTGTCACCGGTCAGACTCTGGGGTTTTGGCACAAACGCAGCCACAAAATAGCTGTGCTCAGTGGGACCGCAGGAGGTCCAAGCCCCTGCTCAAAGCAGCGCTTCTAGTTTTGGGTATTGCTTCACCGTGTCAGGGCTTTGCAGTGAACAATTTATATCCCCAACCTGTTGAAGATAATACAGCAGCTACTCGGTGCTTACCTTATTCTGGCATTCAGACACACCCTGCTCTTTGCTGCAGGGATATGTCCCTACCTGCAGTGAATGTGCAAAGGTAAAACCCCCTATTTCCCATTAGTTTTTCCTCCTCCTCCTTTCTCTGTATCCTTTTTTTTTGCCACACAACTGCAAATCAGCACATATGCTGGGAGACATCACGTCATTCCCTTGCAGACAAGCTGCAGAGGCGACAGGACCCCGGCGATGCGTGCGGGGTGTGGGGATGAGCTGGTGCAATGAGGGGTTTGCAGACTGTCATCCTGGCAGATTCTAAATGAAGGTTTGCTGAGGGGAGATGGAAAGTGAGAACAGACGGGGTGAGGAAAACAAGCACCCACGTGCTTGCTTTTAAGCAAGAGAAATGAACTTAGTTTCCTTAAACCCCATCCCTAGGATGTTTGTTTCCAGCTTGTGTCTCCTCCCGCATCTCTGCTGTTGCCTCTGAATTTGGGGGTCACAGGTAAAACCAAGCTGAGGGTCAGAGCCCTCTATTTGTGTGGTGAGTGTAGCCTGGGGGCTCATTTTCCAGTGTCACTTATGACCAGCCAAGCAAGGGTGTGACATTAGATGTTAGTGCTGAGGGAGAGATCTATGTTACAAAATTGAAGCACGGTCTGGTTTATCAAATACCAATTGCTCACTGAGATGTTTCACCATGATAACATAACCATGGGTAACTTCTGCCTTTTCCTGCTCTGTGCACTTGGCATGTCCTGGCATAGAGAATGGCATAGCTTGGCTTTACCAGGTGCCTTTGTTCCCAAGGTAACTTATTCTTGCTGCCCACCCTATTTATTAATAACCCTCATTCTCTCTGTGGATGAATAAATTCCTGCTGCTTTTCAGATTGTCCCCAGATAAACTTGGAGCAGTAATTGCTGTCCCTATAGAATATTAATTGTGCAAGACCAAGCAAGGCTCCTGTATGGGAGGCTGCGTGCCAGGAGCCCGACTGACACAGTGCCTCTCACTGCCATGCAGCTGGGTTAAACCAGGACCCCCGAGGTCCCCGCAGCTATGAAAGGTCTTCATTTCATGACTGGAGAGAAGCAGCTTCCCATTTTTGCTGATGAATAACTTCAGTTTATTTTGGGTTTGTGTCCCTATGCCAGGAGGGTTTATTTCAGGGGCTCTCAACTCACATTAAAATGGCAGCTTGAGCTACTTAAAATACTTTGGTCAGAGTCCATCAGCTTAAAATGGTTTGAGGTTTTCTGCCCCGGCATGAGCGGGAGGCATGGGAGGCTGTTCAGCGCTGGCTCCCAAGGTCAGAGCGGGGGGAGAGCAGCAGAAGCACGCAGCAGAGGAGGCACAAGGGCTGGCTTTGCACTGAGTCCCTGCGTGCAGAAGCGTTCAGGTACATGATGTAATGTATGGGCAGTTTTACAATAGCTGGTTGTTCTTCTGCGTGGATTTTTTGGTGTTCCCCTCTGCAGTTCCCGGGATGTGAATCTGTTTGTTAGAGGGAAACGCTCGCTTTCCCTGTAAAACAGCCAGCTCCTGAATCGCCTTTCAAAAGGCTGGAATTAACTTCCCCTAATCTCTGAGCCTCCATAACCCATATTTGGGGTGACTCTTACAAGTAGCTTGGAGGCACAGAGGGCAATTAATGTTTCCCAGGCAGACCTACAGCTTCTTTTACCTCCCTATAGGCTGTTTCAGCCCCACATCCCCTTCTCACTTGTCACACACCACTTCTCTGCTGATGTGCTGCAGAGCCAGGGCTGCCCCTGATCAGTGACCCAGCTTAGACTGTGACCTCTTCATCTCATTTGTCACATAGTCCTGGTCTATTCCTGGCAAGCCCAGCTCCAAGGGATCTACCAAGCCTTTTGCTATGCTGGTAAGAAAGGAAAGGGAGATGTGGGGAAAGGTGCGCACGTTGTAAATCTCTGCTCAGCCTGGTGCAGGACTGTCATTTTTGGTAATTCCCTCTGTCCCAAGGAACTTTGAGACACATAGTCACACAGTCACAGCCACTAATAGCAAATCCTCCGTTGTGCAATGGCTTTCACAATTTGCTCCAAGGATGTGAAATGAATTTTGCTTCCAGGCTTAATCTAAGCCTAAACTGGGGAGGGGAGCAGAAGATTCCAGGGCTACCTGAGGATGGTCCATCTCACTAGCTTCACTTTCATTTAACACTTCATTTTAAGTGTGGTTGCAGCTTCAGTGCCAACACTGGGTGGTTGCTACTAGAAGATACTTGTGTCTCTGGCTGTGTGAATGGTCTAATAAGTATGAGTGAATCACTCCTAATGAATAATTCAGCTGAGAGTAACCTTTCCCCTGCAGAAAGTCTTGGTGAGGTTTAATCGTTGCTGGGAATTGTTCTTTCTGTGGCTAATTCCTGTAGCTTCCTGACAATTTGGTGCTAGCAGCCAGTATCCAAAATGACTTCTTCTGCCTGGACCTGATTGTGTTACTTCTGATTCTTACTGGCAGAGCCAAGAGGAGTTGGTAGAGCCAAGGAAATGGCATGATTATATATTTTGAATTCTCTGTTTGCTTACTCTGCAATATTGTTATAAATATTGCACTTAGCCAACTCCTGTTCTGCAATATTTATAGACAGAGAACATAAAGACTCTGGAAAATATTATGGAAACAGATCAGCATAAAGGGAGGATTTCTTCTCTGTATCGGTCCAACTGCAAAAGGTTCCCAGGTCTGGGGCTGAATAGAACCAGGCCTGGCGTTTGTTAGGAACCCAAACCAGCCCACGGTCTGAGCTCACATCTCGTTGCTGCCCGATTGCCTTTCTGGTCAAGGCCAGCCTGCTCCTTGTGTGGTTTTATGTGAGACTGAGCAAAAAGGTAATTCTGGACAAAATTCTCCATGAATTTTTCTTTGTTTTTATATAAAAAAGGTAGTTTTGGTGAAGCCAAGTCCATTTTTGTAGAAACGAGACTCGGCTCATTTAGCTGAGCCTGTATCAGGAGTAGGGCAATATGTGTAACCCATACTTCATCTTTTAAAGGGGAAACCAGAGGTCTTGGGGCCACTGTGGACCTCTGGCCAAGCGGCCTCTCCCAAGTACGTTTTCTCATACCCCAGCATGTGTGTGGGGTTGTGCTTAGGGTTTGGGTTGGAATTGGCTCATTTGTTCTAACTGTCAGATGGGGAGATTCCAGCATGGAGCGGGGTCTGAAGTGCTTTTTGTTACCGAATGTCTCTGCTTGGCCACCGAAAGCTGATCTCATCACTGCGGTCTCAAACGTGTCCTGTTCCTCTGGTGTCACCTTATGCCTCCCCAGCAGCTGCCAGCCCTCGCAGCAGAGTGTCTCATTGCCCTCCCAGTGTCAGACGTGCCTTGTACCAGAGGCACTTCTCTCCTTCAAACCCACTTCCCTCCCAGGACGGCCTTCCGAAGCCATCCTGCTCCTCTGGCAAACGCTATTCCTGATTACTCCCAATTTCTCCGGCTTTGGGACGTGTTGATGTGAAGCTCATGTACCACTGCTCCTTGTCTCTTGCTCAGTCTCTTTCCTGCTGCTTTCTAAGCATCTCTGAGCCTGCCCATGTGCCGCACGCGCCTGGCAGCCCTGTGTTCGTGGCTGCCCGGAGCGTTGCTTGGTTAGTAAAATGTTTGCTCCTCAGGGACTCTGGCTTTTCTCCCGTGCCCATGCTGCATCTCTGTTTGCTCCTTGAATTACTTGCTCAAGTGAAGGGCTGAACTTTGAGCCGCTCCACTTCCCACCCACTGACTTCTGACCCACTGAGCTGTTTGCTCCCGCTGTGCTCCTGGGGGAGAGCGCAGGAGGCTGAGCATCACCCCGAGAGTGGCCTTTTCAGTTCACCCAAACAGGCCCCTGGGCTGTGTGGAAAAGGCAAACTGGTCCTGGAAAGCTGCAAAGAGCTTTCTATCAAGTGTTGTCATTGTGGAAAATGGGGTTTGCTTAAAAAAAAGGCGTTTCGATGGTTTGCCAAAAATGGGGTTTATTTGGAAGCATTTTGGGTTTAGATTTTAGTCCAAAAAACTAGGTCTTATGTTTTCCAACAGGGCTTGAATTGGACCGCTGAGTTCTGGGTATCATTAGTCTTACTGATTGCGGTTCTCCAGCTTTAGGGATGCTGTTTGCTCCTCAGGAGCCCAAGCTGCATTTGGGCCCCTCGCCCCCGAGGACTGCAGCGGGGTCTCTCTCTTCGGCCGCACCAGGATGGTCGCTTCCACTCTTCCTTTCCCTTCCAGTGGAGCATGAGGTGCTGCCGGTGCGACTCGCGGCTGCCGCACGCCTACAATGGCCACCGCGTGGAGAACGTCCTGTCCTCGGCCGGGCCCTCGCGCTGGTGGCAGTCCCAGAATGGTGAGTACCACAGGACAGCGCAACTGCAAGGCCCCAGCGATGAACGGCAGGGGGGAAGGAGGTGCTGGGTTCAATAGATGGGAGGGAAAGAAGGAAATAAGTGGTTTGGCTCAGGCAGCGAAGCGGTTTCTGTTCCTCAAGTCCACAGTCTGCACCTCTGAAGCTGCCTCTCTGTGCCCACAGGCATCGAGCGCGTCTCGTTGCAGCTGGACCTGGACCAGACATTCCAGCTTGGCAGCATCCTGCTTCATTTCAGGGTTTGTGGCTCTCTGCGAGACGTGGGGATCTCTGTGCACAGCTCCCGTCGGGCTCCTGATAGGAAGCGCACCAGGGTCCCCATCCCTCCTTTTTCCTGGCCATTCCTCTGGGTGTTTGGGAGCAGCAGAGTGGGGTGGTGGGTCCCCATCCCTTGAATGTCTGCCGAAAGACATCTTTGGTGCTGATGTGTCCTTTGTGGCTGTAGCAGGGCTGGCCATGGGGAGCGGGGGGACCCAGAAGCTGTGGGTAACCTGCAGGGGAGGGGATTGCACCAGCAGCTTGCGGAGACCTGAGCCTGGAGGGAGGAGAACGAAGAGCAGAGGCATCCCCAGGCCCCATGGTGGGAGCCGACTGGGGTGTAGCCATGTTACAGATGTGCTTCTTCCCTCTCTCTGCAGTCGCCTCTGCCCGCTGCGATGCTGATTGAGCGCTCCACTGACTTTGGCCAGAGCTGGGACGTGTACCAATACCTGGCCTCCGACTGTGCCACTGCCTTCCCCCATGTCCCCCGGGGCTCCCCTGAGAGGTGGCAGGATGCTCGGTGCCAGGTGCTGCAGGGGCACCCTGTGCACGGTGGCAAGGTAGGATCCGTGGGGGCTTGGGCAGGGACCCCCACCCATGCCTTTCCCCACGGCTGTGACACTGGGTTTGGGGTGGGTGGCCTTGTGCAGCGCTGCTGCAATGCGTGGTGTTACACGTGTTGCATCTAGCGAGGGATGGAGCCTGTGGACATCCAGCGCTGCTGAGGGGGGTCCTCAGGAGGATTCCTGATCCTCCGGGAGGAAAGCCCTCACTGCTCTGGGGCAAGTGAGGTGTTATGTTGGTTTTCCTGCAAAATCATAGACTTACAGAATAGTTTGGGTGGGAACGGGGCTTAAGGCTCCTCCAGTTCCAACCCCTGCCACGGGCAGGGACACCTTCCATAGAGCAGCTTGCTCCAAGCCCCTGTGTCCAACCTGGCCTTGAGCACTGCCAGGGATGGGGCAGCCACAGCTTCTCTGGGCACCCTGTGCCAGTGTCCAGCAAAATTCTCTGCAACTCTTAAAGCTTTTCCCTGCGTCGGTGATGTTCTGCAGAGGCAGATCCAGAGCACACACTTCCCAGAGCATGAGAAGAAAGCACCTGGTGTTTCCTGCTTTTTAAATACACTTTTTCCCCTCTAAGGTGAAATTCAGTGTTCAAGACCTGGCATCTACCATCACTACCTCTAACAGCCAGACCATCGAGAGTAAGTGACCAGCTTGTTTCATGTCTGAGAAAGGGAGGGGAGGATGATGCACCTCATGGTTCTTCCTGCATGTGATGGAGAGCGCAGAGCCAGGATTACCCCATGGGGGAGCAGGTCCTCTGCAAGCAAGGCCTCGAGCTGCATGTTAGGCTGCTACCCTGGTGCCTCCAAGGTCTTTGCTGATGCCTCCATCTCTTGCTCCGCACTTCTGTGTGAATTGCAGTGCACTTCTGCTGCTGGTGCCTGGGTGGCTGCTGCCCCCTCACACCTCTCCTTGGTCTCCAACAGAGCTGGGGCAGTTCACAAACCTGCGCATCAACCTCACCGGGCTTCCCCACATCCCACGCCAGGGCTACCACTCGCCCAGCACCTTCTATGCCTTGACTGAGGTGCAGGTGCTGGGGAGCTGCTTCTGCCATGGACACGCAGACCGCTGTGCCCCTCCGGGAGACCCACACACCACGGTGAGCACTGAGCTCAGGGGCTGTGGGAGGTCGTTCTTGGGGGGGACATGCAGAAGACTTCAGGAGGCTCCTTCATGCCCAGGAGGATTTGCCAGTGCAGGCTGTTAGCTGTTGGAGGGTTTTCTTGTCCCTAACTTACGCTCATCCACTTTGTCCTTGAGTAGGTGGTAGAGGTGGTGGAACTTGCCCAGCCTGTCCCTGGTGCTGCATCCGCCCTGGCTGGGGACTGGAGCTCCATCGCTGTGCAGGGAATGGGGGCCAGGCACATGATGGAAAGGCATTGGGAGGATGAAGCTCTAAGCCCAGCAGCCACCAGCCAGGAGGGGTAATGTGTTGTCTTTGCAGCAGGTCCATGGGCACTGTGTGTGTCAGCACAACACTGATGGTCCCAACTGCGATCGCTGCGCTGCGCTCTACAATGACCGGCCCTGGGCGCCTGCTGAGGACAACGATCCCCATGAGTGCCAAAGTATAGCGAGAACCTTTTCCCTCTCCTCTTCTCCCTTATAACAGCTTTCCAACCCTCAGAGCAGCTCCCGATGCCTAAAGGGGCTGCAAGAAACCGGGAGAGGGGCTTTGGACAAGGGCACATAGGGACAAGACAAGGGGGAATGGCTTTAGTCTGCCAGAGGGAAGACTGAGATGAGCTCTTAGGCAGAAGCTCTTCCCTGGGAGGGTGCTGAGGCACTGGCACAGGGTGCCCAGAGAAGCTGTGGCTGCCCCATCCCTGGCAGTGCTCAAGGCCAGGCTGGACACAGGGGCTTGGAGCAAGCTGCTCTATGGAAGGTGTCCCTGCCCATAGCAGGGGGTTGGGACTGGATGAGCTTTGAGGACCCTTTCAACCCGAACCATTCTGTGATTCTCCCTGAGGCCTTTCCTAAACCCTCCCCAGCCATGAGCGCAGGATTGAGCTCTGAGACCTTTTACTGGGACGCTTTGTGGGGCGGATGTTAACACCCAACCCGTTTGCGCGCGGGCTTTGCCCATGTCCCCACTGTCAGCCCCGTGCCACTGTTACCCTGGTCCATCAGCGGGTGTCACTGAGTCACACAGGGCCTTGGGCACCCTCTAGTGCCGGAGCTGCTGCTGCCGGGGGTTGCAGCGCTGCATGGACCATTTTGGTGGGGTTTTTAGGGTGCAACTGCAACGGGCACTCCTCCTCGTGCCACTTCGACCCCGAGCTGTACCGAGCCAGCGGCGGGGCGAGCGGCGGCGTCTGTGACAGCTGCCAGCACAACACTGAGGGCAACAACTGTGAGCGCTGCGCGCCCCACTATTTCCGCAGCCCGCGGCAGGATCTCGCCCACCCCGAAGCCTGCCTGCGTGAGTGCCTGTGACCCCCCGTAGCACCTTCCCTGGCCCCTCGCCCGCCCCTCAGCGCTGCTATTTCCCTGCATGTTTCCAGCCTGCGAGTGCGATCCGGATGGCACCGTGCCGGGCTCCACCTGCGACCCGCTGACAGGGCGCTGTGTCTGCAAGGAGAACGTGCAGGGCGACCGCTGCCACCTCTGCAAGCCAGGGTTCTCCCAGCTGGCCAATGGCAACCCCCTGGGGTGCCGCAGTGAGTACAACCCCTGAGACATCCCCTGCACCGCACCTCTCTGCTCAGCATCCACAGTGGCTCTGAAGGGGACCTGGTTCCCAGCTTTGATTTGAGGGTTCCAAGCTAAAGGCTTGATTTGCAGAAGCTTTTAAGTGCTTCCCTAGACTGTGGCCTGTCTCAGGTATAAGCTTGATGGAAAGCCCAGGGAAAGTGGAGTTTGGGACACGTGCAGGGCTGTGTCCCATTCCCAGGAAGCCACAGGGGATGCAGGAGGTGATTCCGGGGCTGCGTATAGGAGAGGGCAGCTGTGGATGGGTTCAACATTGTGCATGTGGCTGGGCTGGAGGGATGCTGAGACCCCTCGAGCTGCTGAGTCCCACTGCATGGCTGGAGGAGGCAGCGTGGTGTTAGGGCAGGGATGTGGGTCCCTTGTGCCGAGCTCAAATATGAAGGGGAGAGCCAAGGAAGCTCCTCTTTGGGTGGCTGCAAGGTCACCCTGTGGACGTGGCTCTGTGGGAAGCTAGGCTGGTGTTCTGCACCCATTTTGAACACGGCAAACCGCTCTCCATTTCAGGATGCACCTGCAATGCGCTGGGAACACGGCAGGACATGCCCTGCGATGACGAGACGGGGAGATGCTTCTGCCTGCCCAACGTGGTGGGGAACGACTGCGACCAGTGTGCAGGCGAGCACTGGGACATGGGCAGTGGCCACGGCTGCCAGCCCTGTGGCTGCCACCCACATGGCTCCCGCAGCCCTCACTGCAACCAGGTACCACCAGCCCGCCCCAGGCATCCTCAGGGCACATTCAGCATATTGCAGCAGTGTTTCTTTTTCATCTCACTGCTTTCTTTCATGCACACACCTGCAAACTTGCTCTTCTTTTTCCTTTGCTGGGGATCACTCAGAGCATCAAAAGCATCTCTTGGGTGGCTCCATTGTCCCATCCAGTCTGTGGGAGCCTCCGCAAAAAGGGCTGTGCATTCCCTAGAGTGTTCTGCTCTTATTTGCCTTTTCCCATGTCCTAGAAAACACTGTGACAGACTACTCAGGAAAATAGAAGAAGGTGGTAATTACTGAGGCAAGATGAAGCCATTTGAAAAGGCCTGGTATTTAGTAAGGAAGTCCTAATAAGAGATCTTCATACAGGCGAGGCAAGCTAATTGTCCTCATTTGTCAATGAAAAGCGTGTGCGTCACTTCAGGCCTAAGAGACACCTGGGAAAATTAAAGTGAAATGTTAACAAATAAAAAACTATGACAAATTCCAAGAGCCAAAGATAGGTCCCAAACGGGCTCAGTGCAGGGAGGAGACCTCAGATCACAAAGCAGCTGCTTGTGGGCGATCCCTTTGTCTTCGAAATAAAGCTGAAAACTCTGCTGTGGAATGCATGGGCTCTTTGCAGACTGCGTCCCCATGGTTGCGCCTGCAGCCTGACACAGCAGCGTGGACATGTCCTGGGGCGCAGGCTGAGCAGGGAAGATTGTCCGTGGGCTGGTTTTAGTGCTCAAGAGTAGCTGAGGAAGGGCTTTCCTAGAGAGCCCAGAGCTGGGTCTCCCTAATGGGTTTCTCTTTCCTCAGTTCACAGGACAGTGCCCATGCAGAGAAGGCTTCACAGGACGGACATGCTCTGCTGTGCAGGAGCAGGTTTGCCCTGACAGGCACTACGGAGACATCCGGATAGGGTGCACAGGTAGGGAGCATCCCGTTCATTGTGGCTTGGTGTTTCTTGGCGCTGTGAAATTACAGGTTACCTGGGGAAGAGCGCTTGGCCATGTTCTGGCATCAACATTTCCTATGCTGTTTTGTAAGAGAAATTTTCTCTCTGCAGCAGCCTCCCAGTTCATCCCCATCTCCAGGTATCCCTCAGTGCCCTCCCAGCAGCCCTGGGTGAGCCCCATGCAGTCTGGCCCCGCAGAGTCAGGGGCTGGGCAAGTGGCTGGGCTTGGGGGCTTCTCCCATTCCTCTGCCCAGAGAAGCTGTGGCTGCCCCATCCCTGGCAGTGTTCAAGGCCAGGTTGGACACAGGGGCTTGGAGCAAGCTGCTCCAGTGGAAGGTGTCCCTGTCCGTGGCAGGGGTTGGAACTGGATGAGCTTTAAACTCTCTTCAACCCAAACCATTCATGATTCTTTGGTTTCCCAGATTGTGCAGGAGGTGGATTTCAGGTTGTGTTCCATTCCATTAATAGGGTCTGATTATATACATATATAAAGCTATATTTTCCCCGTTTTCTTGGGCTTCACCTCTGTATCTCTCCCCCTTTCCATCAACCAGAGTGCAACTGCGACTTCCAGGGCACGGAGGACGTGGGCTGCAACAAGACCACAGGACAATGCCTGTGCCGCCCGGGTGTCACGGGCTCCCGCTGCGACCAGTGCCAGCGCGGCCACTGCAGCACCTACCCTGGGTGCGAGCTGTGCCACCCTTGCTTCCGCACCTACGATGGGGACATCCAGCGCCTGCGCCTGCGCCAGGCCGGCCTCAGCAACAGCACCTCGCGGCTGCCACCTGGGAGCGGGGGGTCCCGCCTGAGCCCCCGCCTCGCGCAGGCAGAGGACAACGTGCAGCAGGCTCAGAGCATCCTCAGCCGCTCGGCTGTGACGGAGCAGGGCCTGGCCCAGGTGGGCAGCGCGCTCACTGCCCTCAGGTGAGGAATGGGTGCTGCTGGGGGTGCATCCCTTACATGGGGGATGTTGCAAAGGCAGGAGGCTGGGGGAGCAGCTCATGGTTGGCATCATAGGATCATAGAATGGTTTGGGTTGGAAGGGAACTTGAAGTTCATCCGGTTCTGACTGCATGCCTGGGTGTGGGAGAGCTGCAGCCCAGCGCTGCTCCCTGCTGGTTTTGGCCATCAGCTCTCCAGGTTCAGAAGTGCCTCTTCAATGGGTGCTGTCAGTGTCAGAGCCTTACTCTCTGTCTGCAGGTGCTTTACTTTCTCCTTGAATTCCTATTTTTCTGCTTTTTCTTTCCCAGAGAGCAGGTCCAAGGCATAAATCCTGACCTTCATTTTCTGGATGACACTGACTCTCTATCGAGGGACCTTGAAGCACTGAACAGCAGCTTGCTTATCGCCAGCACCCAGTATCAGAGCAAGAAGACCCAGTTTGAAACCAGCCGCAGCACGGATTTGTCAGGTACAGTGCTGCAGCTGTAATCTCTCTTAATTTGCAGCTGTTAATTTACCTCAATGTGCCTGTGCCTGGTTATTTCCCACTGGTTGGGTGGATGAGATGGAGTTTTAACCGGCTCTCAGCTTAGGAACAGCGAATAGATTTTCCCTCCTCAGCAAGAGGGATGCTGTAGATCCGCCTCTGGTCCATGGCTGGATTCACACTCTTGGGTTATTTGCACCTGTGTTTTGGGGCTGGGCAGCTCACTCCACGGGCACCACATTCCTGTCCCCAGCATAAACCCCGCTGCAGGGGAGCAGTGGGAAGGGCAGGGACCTGCTATGAGCATGTCACCGAAGCTGGGAGGAAGCTGAGATAATGAAGGTTGTGCACAGATGGAAGGGATGGAGAGGTGGGGAAGAGAGCCAGGCAGCTGTCAGGCGCTGAGAAGAGCTAATTAAGCCCTGTGATGATGCTGGTGGTAGGCTGCCATTATATCCCTAATTCTCTCCAAGTGTCTCCTTGCTGCCTCCCCCTCTCTTCTGCAGCACAGGGCTCAGCTGGCTGGGGATGTAAAAGCCGCAGCAAGTGGCTGCTGCCTGGGCAGGTTGGCTTTGCACCTCAGCATCTGAGCAGGGCTTAGAGGTACATGTTCTGACTGCTCTCCTTCCAGGCTGTGCTGCACAGGAATGGTGGGACCCGCTTGGGAACACGGGAGAGGGCTCCAAAGGTCCTGTCCTGCCCTGCCAAAGCCATTCTGGGCTGCACAGGGCAAAGTCCAGGACCAGCATGTGCATGTCATAGACTCATAGAATAATTTGGGTTGGAAGGGACCTTAAAGCTCCTCTAGTTCCAGCGTTCTGCCACGGGCAGAGACATCTTCCACTAGACCAGGTTGCCCCAAGCCCATCCAACCTGGCTTTGAACACATCCAGAAGTGTCCCAGGTTGTCTTGCTTTAGTTGTCTTTCAATCTTTTAACCCCAGCCCAGCGTCCAGGCCTTCAGGAGAGCTCTGTCACTCCCAGAAGGAATGGCTGAAAGGCATTTGGTGTAATAAGATGAGCTTTCTTTGTGATGCCACAGTGACTAATCCCTGTGGCTGTGCCCTGCTCCTCTCCGTGCACGCATCCACTCGCAGGGTATAGTCAATGCCTTCATTTGTGTGGCTGTGCTGCATTTATGAGTCACGGAGGTATTTGTGTCACTTACGGGTTTTATTCCTGCAGGAGCCTTCAAGACGATCAGATCTGCTTACCAGACATCCACCAATGCCAGCCGCCTCATCACGGGTGCCTCTGCGCTGCTGGCGGAGTCCCGGGAGAGCCGCCGGAGCGCCACAGGGCTGGAGGGGGACCTGGCAGAGACCACCGCCAAGCTGCTGACCCTGAAGGGCGAGATAGCCTCATCTCCCAACCTGACCCCTGTCATAAACAAGGTGAACACCCAGAGTGGTTTGCTGACTTCCCCACTGCAAGTATCTCGTTTTCAGCGGGGCCCTATAGTGCTCTGGAGGCAGAATTCTCATCCTGCACTAATGCATCTTCCCCCAGACAGTCCAGCATGGCAGGACAAAGTCTGTCCAGAGACTCAGAGATGGCATCCAAGCAACTTGCTGTCTTGGGACATCAGTGGAGAATTTAGGGGAGATTTAAAGGAGACTGAGATGAGCTCTTCCCTGGGAGGGTGCTGAGGCGCTGGCACAGGGTGCCCAGAGAAGCTGTGGCTGCCCCATCCCTGGCAGTGTTCAAGGCCAGGTTGGACACAGGGGCTTGGAGCAAGCTGCTCTATGGAAGGTGTCTCTGCCTGTGGCAGGGGTTGGAATTGGATGAGCTCTAAGGTCCCTTCCAGCCCAAACCAGGCTGGGAATCTATGAATTGTCTGAGCATCCCTTGTCTCAGGATCACTGATACCAAAGCAGTGCCCTGCACTCCCTCCCAGGCACACACTCCTTCCTCCAAGGACTCTCTCACGTGTCAGTTCTTGCATCTCAAAGTCCCACGTAATTTCTGGATGAGATTTCTTACATTTCTTCTTTGCTGCTTTGTTATTGCCATAGAGATCCATTTCGGTGTCTCCTAATGCACGGTTGCTGTGGAGACCACCAACCTCCCCTCTCTGCTTTTCAGGGCACCAGCACGTTCCCAAGCGACCAGCCTGTACTAGTGCTTGCACTGGCTCTGGGTTTGCATGTGCCCCTGCTGCAATGCACTCTCTGGTGGATGTGCAATAAAACCACTGATGTCCAGGCAGGAGGACAGGGCTGTCTCATCCCATTGTCTCTCCCAAAGCAAACTGCACAGGTTGGATGGGGCTTTCCTGCTATGAGGGGCACAGTTGCTCTCCTGCAGTAAATGTTTGTTCCATGTTGATGTGCTGTTACTCTTCATGAGCCACTGTGGTTCAGCTCCGGCTTTGCTCATGTTTATGCTCCAGCTTGAAGTGGTGAGGAGATGGCGACCTTGTGTTGCTGTCTCAGAGGTGGGCATTCAGCCCTGCTGTACACATGCATAGCTCTGGCTGCCCTTCTCTGACACAGTCATAGGTTCCGGTCGTGCAGGCTGTGCCTGTTTGGGATAGCCATCACCCCACTGGGAAGGGCTGGCTCCATCCTTGTTCCCTTGCAGAGCTCCCGTGGTGAGGGGATGCTGTGATGTGCGGTTTGCCTCCCCGTGGGTACCATGGTCTCCCCAGCGAGGTGAGTGTCCTCACTGCCCCATCGCTCTCTTCCTCTGCAGATCTGTGGTGGCTTCCGAGTGGAGACCTGCACTCCTGCCCGGTGTGAGGGGCTGCTGTGCCCACGGGACAACAGCAGTGCCTGCGGGGCCGGCCCCTGCCATGGCATCTTCCCACTGTCCAGGGGTGCCCTGGCCACCGCTGGGGAAGCTGCCAGGGAATTCCGCAGCGTGAGCGCCCGGCTCCGGGAAACGGCACAGTTGGTGAGTGCGAGCCCATGGCCAAGCCCCGCAGTCCATCCCTCGGTGTCAAAGCAGAGGCTGGGGGGCAGTGGAGCATGAGCTGTGATCAGGACCCCACCTCAGCCTCTGTTTGAGGCTTGGTTGTTTGGGCAGCTTCAGAAGCTCAGGGGTTTCTGAGTGGGAGACTCCCTGCTGCGTGCGTGGGTCCTGCCTCCTCCCAGCACAGGAGCCATGGAGCTAAAGGCATGTGAGCGGCTCTGGAAATGTCACCAGGAAGCCTGTTCTCCTCCTGCTTCGGGATTCATGTGGCAGAAGGGCTGGGATGCCCCTGTTTCCTCAGGTGTATCTGTGCTAACATGTGATGCAGGATACTAAAGCACGCGCATTAGTGCTGTTGCAGATTCTTTCTATGGCCTCTTGGGTGCTTGCAAAGATGAAGTGAGTTTTCAGAGTAATTCAAAATCCATTTCAAACGTGTTTTACAAAGCTAAACAGTGCTGTCCCTCTTTGAGACTTCCTTTGCAAATCCAGCCCTCAGTCTTCACCGTTTACAGTCCTTTAAAGCAGTGGCATATTAAGAATGAGCAATAGCATAAATCCAAAGTGCCTTGTCCTGCTCACTCAGAGTTGAAGTAGGGCTGCTGGGATTCCTGCTCGAGAAGAAATGGCTCCATTGGGATATTGTTGTCTGCAGATTAAAACAACAGAGACATCTGCAAAGCAGATTCAAAGCAGTACTCAGAGGCTCGTGGACCAGATGAGTGTAACACGAACCCAGATAGAAGGAGACGTGCGGCGCATCCGGCAGTTCATCCAGCAAGTTCGAAACTTCTTGTCAGGTAGCGCTCTGCAAGCTGTGAAGCATGTGCATGCAGGTCTGCGCAGGGAAAGCTCTGCTTACAGCTCACCCCAGTTAAGCTCTCTGTTATCCACTTCATCTGCACAGGGGCATTTACACAGCAAAGGCAATGCACATCCTCTGAGGCAGCAAGGGAGGGCAGGAAAACAGAGGAGGAATTTCAGCAGGACCCAAGTCTGTGTGTGTCAGTGGTTGCAGTTTGGCAGCTGACTTGCACAGGTTTAACCCAAATGAATCCTGTTTCAGCTGTGTCAAATTCCCTGGGGTGTCACCAGGACAAACATCCTTACAGAGACATTTGGAGGCCATCTGTGAGGGATGTGGGGCGGGAGGTAGCATACGGCCTTGTCTTGCTGTGCATGGAGCTTCGTGGAGGGGTCTGCAGCATCCCCCAAGGAACTGCTCTTGAATGCAACTGAATCGACAGAAGTGGAAGGCTGTGGAGGAAGCAGTGTTTTGTCTGTAGCATGGACACCAGCTTGCTCAATGTCCTGCTCTTGGCTGCAGTGCTTTGTGCCATCCCAGAGGGCTTGAAGGCAAACCCATCCCCGCGGCTGGTGGTCTCTGTGGATCTGCAGTTGGCATTGACCCGATGCAGACCATTGACCCAGTGTTTTCTGGCCACACTCACTGACCAGAGATAAACAGAAGCTTTTCTCTGGAGCAGACTATTAATCGGTCCTGTAATCCAAGGGGATGACTTATTGTTCACAGACAGATTGTAATAACATAATGAGCCTCATGAGCATTACCCAAATAAGCAAATCAGGTCATTTGGTGCTGCCTGGTGTTAATGATGAGGGAAGATGTTTCTGAGCTAATCGCTGGGCTGACGTCCCTTGGGCTCTGCCTGCTTCTGATTCCTCAGATTCATTAACTGTTATATGTGAGATAAAAAAGGGTTTGTCTTGAAACACAGCCTCATCTGCCCACTGAGGTCCGTGCTGGGCTCAGCCATGGTGTTCTTAGTGCTACATTAGAGGTGTCATTTCAGGCTTTTCCTGGAAGCTTTGCTGATGTGAATGGGAGGTGCACTGAACTCAAGGAGATAAATTCAGGGGGATTCTGGGAGCTATCTGGAATGAAGAGACTGTGTGTGTGACAGCAAGCGTGACTGGATGTATGCCTGATCCTCCCTTGCATCTGCACTCCCCCCTTTCCCCTCTCCCATTCCTGACGCTGGCTGTTGCTCTGCAGACAGGGACACGGACCCTGGCACCCTCCAGGAAATCAGTGAGTCTGTGCTGTCCCTGCGTCTCCCCGTGGATGCTGCCGCAGTCCTGAGGAAGATGACTGAGATCCAAAAGTTGGCGACTCAGCTGCGGTGCCCAGAGAGCATCCTCGCCCAGACGGCTGGGGACATCGCAAAGGCCAAGCAGCTTCAGCAGGAGGCAGAGCAAGCCAGGTCGGTTGGGGTTCAGGGGCTTTTTGGCAGCCGAGGTCACTCGGCTGGAGTGAACGTGGTGGTTCTCAGTTGGGTCGAAACCCAGCTCAGCTGGAGCTGTGCTGGCTTGCACAGTGGGAAGTTTCAGGCCAGCATCTTCTGTGTCCATACAGTACCTAAAAGAATGAGTCCGCAGCCTCTACAAACACCCGATACAAACAAAAACTGCCTGCCAAGGATAGATCCTGTTATAGATATAGAACAAGAAGATCTTTGCCAAAAATAGTGGAGGCTTTTCTCTATCTCTTGAGTCCCTGTGATGGGAGATGACAGGGTTGCCCTGGTATTACTTGATATTGGTGACCTACATCCTAATTGCACAAGAGAGCATGAGGAGATTAAATGGGCTGTTTGTTTTCTGGGTGAAAGGTGGGAGGATTATCCTTGTGCTCCCTTAAAAAGTAATTACAGCGTGTCCTTGTAAATTTGGAGCATCTGCTTTGTCACATGCTGACTTGCAGCAATACCCCAGCGAGAAGGTTAGTGAGATAAGTATGTAAACTCCTTGACAGTGTCAGACACCTGCTTAACCTGCAGAAGTGAGGAGACAAGCTCCGTCACCCGGCCCGAATAGTCCCACTGCACGCAGGAAAGTATTCATTGAAACTGGTCCAGTGGTTATTGCTTTCCCTTGGATACTTTCTCCTGCACCTCTTACAAAGTAAAGCTTTCTAACTCGTTTAAAGGAAGGTGTTTCTCTCCCCTGCTCAGTTTGTCTCTTCTTCTTTTAGGGTATGAAATGGAACTAACACTTCTCTCCAGACAGAGTGCAGTGTCCCCAGATGTGTGGCTTTGTGGCTTTTGGGGTGGGGAGGTTGCAGTCTTCTCGGTAACAATCCGGTCTTGCTTCTCGAGCTTCCTTATTTTGCCTCTCAACCTTGACTTCCAGTCCATGCCATTGTCCACACTCACTCCTGGCTTTTCCCCACATTTCCTCAGGAACCGGGCAAACGCCGTGGAGGGCAACATGGAAGAGGTGGTTGGGAATCTGCAGCAAGCAAACACGGTGCTTCTGGAGGCCCAGGGTGCTATCAGGGGCTCCGGCTCTTCCCTTCAGTTCATCCAGGAGCGTGTTAACGAGGTGAGTGATGCACAGTGACTTCCCAGTAAGGATACTGTGCCCTGCTCACTGCTCCATTGAAACTTCCCCGCTTGGTAGAGTCCTGCAGCAGCACAGCTGGGAAATGGGCTCTGGGGAAGGTCTCTTCTTTCTGATGTGTCTCACTTGTGTGCTTCTCCAAATTCCAGTCACGGTCCCCGCTGAGATGAGCTCTGTGCTCAGCTGCACAGGGAGCAGTCCCCACTCCCTGCCGAAACCCCACTGAGAAGCATAGAATCCCAGACTGGTTTGGGTTGGAAGGGACCTTAATGCTCACCCAGTTCCAGCCCCTGCCATGGGCAGGGACACCTTCCACTAGAGCAGCTTGCTCGAGTTCTGCGATACATCCATTGGGAAGTGTAGCTGCCCAGAGGGGGGAAAAAACATCAGGAGCGGGTTTTCGGATGCGGTTTCCTTCCTGAGGTGGAGCTCTCTGCTTCTAGATCAAGGCTGTTCTGGGTCCAGCCGAGAAGCACGTGAAGGCGGTGGCGGGGCAGCTGGATGGGCTGAGGCAGAGGCTGTCGCAGCTGCAGAGCGGCGCGGACCAGAACCGCCTGCGGGCCACGGATGCGCGGCACACGGCCACGGAGGCGGGCGAGCAGGCCAGGACCGCACAGCAGGTACCGCGCTCGGGCAGGGTGGGCACAGATGTGCCTCTGTCCCTCTGCTGTCACCAGGCAGCAAAGCCAGCTGTGTCCTGGCACGCTGTTAGATGAGGCGAGGAGGCTTCCGTGTTCAAGCCGTGGCTTGCACGTTGTTGTGTCCCTTCTGATGAACGTGATGCAGTATCCCACTGCTGCGCCTTGCCAGGACCTTTCTCAATCCTAATGCCCTTTGCTGGAAGTGTATTCCTGCTGTATTCCCTGCCTGAGGCAGGGTAGCCCAATCAGCGTCTTTGCGAGGCCATCACAAACTTATGCATTTGCATAAGGTAACGACAAAGCTGTAGCACGGCATCCATTTAATATTTAAAATGGATTCAACATTAGAAAATCCCCTTCCCCAAGGCTCTTTGCTTTATCCTACCTGCGCTGCTTGTTTCCTTTTCCACAGGCTTTTGAACAAGTGAAACAAATGTACACTGAGCTGAAGGGAAGGATGGAGCAGAGCCCAGCACTGGGAGAGCAGGGCGGCAGGGTGCAAAGCATAGACCTGGAGGCACGGGCTCTGTTTGAGGAGACGATGGCCATGATGCTCAGGATGGAAAGTAAGACTCTTTGTGAACTCTGTATACCAATCTCATGCACTGGGAAAAGGCTTTTGACTAATGAATGTTTGGAGCGGTCATATATTGGTCTGGGGAGAAAGGGGGGGGGCAGGATGCTCATTTTTCTCACCCCACCAGAGCTATGCAGGAGGGAGGAGGAGGCTCAGCCCAACCCGATGTGAAGGGCAGTGGCCGTGATGCCTTCCTCCTGTCCATCACCACCTTCCTGCCCTCTCTCCTCAGCTTTAGAGATGGAAATTCAGGAAAGCAACAAGGCTTTGATGTCCAAGTCAGCCAGGCTGTCGGGCCTGGAGGAGCGGGTCGGAAGGATCCGGGATGCCATCAACAAGCGAGTTGCCTACTACGAGAGCTGCTCCTGAGCGAGCTGCCCATGGCACTGCCTCCCTCCTCTGCAGACACTGGCTGGTGTATTTATTCCCATTTTCCAGCTGGAGTTCCCATGTTCTCCCAGCATCTCTATTTTTAGCAAACTGAGTTTCTGGACCTCTGGAAAACAGCAGCACTGAGGCAAAGGAGCAGCCCCATGGAGAGGGTTAACCTTGGTTGGACTGCGTGGAGCTGCCTGCTGGTTGGAGGAGAAGGGGGAAAGACATCGATCTTCTGTGGCAAATAAAACATCCCCAAAGTTGTTATTTCCAGAAGGGTTTATAAACCAAGAAATTCTTGTTTCTTTTCCTTGTTTTAGCCAATTCAAACTCTTTCAGCTGAATTGAGTTGCTCAAATTAAAACCCTCGTGGGGCTTTTGGAAACATCTCATCTATGCCGCAGTTCATCCTTAAAGCTTGCCATGGCTTCAGTGCTTCCCTGCTAGATCTTTCTTCAAATAATCCCATCACAGAAATGGAGCATTTTGTCTCCATAATCACAACATACCTATATGTATACAGATAAGAGAAAAGCAATCTCCTACTCGAAGGTGAAGGCAAATGTCTTGTTTGACTTTCTGCCACAATCTGCTTAGTTGCCACATAACACTGTGCCAGAAAAAGACCAGAGGGAGCAGGTCTGCAGATGCACAGGGAATGCTTTAGAAGGGACTTAATAGACCGTTTCCACATCAGATTTCTATGAATAACCAAGAGGCACTTTACAAAACAAAACTCAGCTTTATTAAGCAAGTATTTATTGTGCAATTACAGACTTGGAAGCAGGGAACTTAAACCTTTCTGTGGTTATTATCAGACATATGGAGATTGCTAGCAGGTTGTAGCTCTCCTTTTGTAGCTGAAGTGAGAACTGCGCAGCCCAGGCAGCTGGTGGATGCCGAGCTTCTGAGCGCCAAAGCCTGGGGCTATCCAAAATCCAAGAAGTGGGTAAGGTGAAGATTGTAAAAATGACCTGCCACTGGGTAAAACTCTGCATGGCTTCAGTTTATAGGGCTTACATTGTGCAGTGCACTTATTATGCGTTGGACAACTAAACAGTATGCCAAAAACAAAAGCTTATAGCACTGAGCGATGTGGTATGGATAATATACACTGAACATGTTAGCAGTAGCCTCAGACTTTCCCTTGCCTACTCCCAGCTTTAATGATCCATAAACACCCCAAGGTCACTGCACTGATGAATTCCTGGGACTAATGTGCTGCTCGTCACCAGTCGGTCGCTGCTGTCTGAGATGCTGCTTCCTGGTGGGACACAGCCTCCTTTCTTGCTTGCTCTGTTGATGTCTGGCTTTGAAGTGCAGAAAAGAGTAAAACAGCCCTTCTGTTTCTGCAGGAGAGAGGATTTCAGTTGAGGATTGAACTGTTTCGCCAGGCTGCTACCTTCAAAATGTGCTCTGTTAATAAGCAGTAGCATGGGGGTTAGGAACAGCTTAGATTCCTTTGTGTGCCTTAGTTATAAATGGGAATTAGGTGACTGATCTTTGGAATGGACCTTTCTGGAGCCTGTAGTAGATCTTACTTGCATTTGTCTCTTCTATTAATCCTTTGTATATTACAGTCCTGTTCATACAATCTCATCAGCAGAGAGTGTTATAAAAGATGACAGGAGGTAGCTCACTTTATGTAGCTTTGCAGAGAACTATGCTAGCATATGCTCCCCTTTGAGGAACATTCTTTATCGCAGGATCTAACAGCAATACTTCTTACTGCTCATATACAATGTGGTACCAATCATAGCAGCTTGGCTAGGCCAGAATTAAGCCAAGCTATGGTCAAACAGGATGACATTTTCATGGTTGTACTATGCTCAGCCACAAAAACATGTCCATGCTCCGCTATCTGATAACAAAGCAACTTAAACTGACCCGCCTGGACCAAATCTGGGAAAGGGAATGGCCCTTCAGGCTGCAGGGATGCCCTGCCTATGCCAAGCCATGGACCAGCAGCCTGTTGTCAGCCCTTTGCTCATGGTCACAACTGAGACCCAGCTGAAAAGCCTTTATCTGAGCTGATGAAGCTGTTTGCTTCCAGTGTGATTCCCACTGAGTAGCTTTGAGTAATTGTAGTGCTTGATATAACAGGTCTATGCCTGGCTTCCTTTCACATGTGTCTTGGGCAACCCTGTTGTGATGTAAAAGTTGGATTCAGAGTCACTGGACTGGCTTTAATGGAAGCTAAAAGATGATTTCTTCCTTGAAAGATGGTTTAGTTAAGGCTTTTCTGTTGCAAAACCCCTTCGAGTCGACGTATTTAATGTACACTCGGCTATTTGTGCCTTTCCCTTTTCCATGCCACAACGGGATTAATGAAAGCAGAAGGTGATTGGATGCTGTGCACTTACCGCTGGTGGTGTGGGGAGCCTGGTGCCTGCCTCCTCATCACATGATCAGACAAACTCCAGTTTGCCCAGTGCCACAGTGGGAAGAGTGTTTAGTGGTTTTCATTGGAACGAGGACTTCTGATTTGAAATGACTGGTTGGGAATGGAAGAGAAGGAAGAGAAGCAAGCAAAAAGAGAAACAGCAATATTTAAGATCATTCTGCAGGTGAATGGAAATAGTGGTTTTAATGTAAAGGACGTCAGCTGCTGGAAGCCAAGCCTGTCACTCAGTACCAGCTGAGTAATTGGCATCAGCTTTAACCACAGGCAGTCCTGGTTTCTGGAAAGCAAATGTGCTCCAGCCAATGGAGTGTGGCAGCAGAGCCCTCAGCTTACTGCAGGCTCTGCCATGCAGCCCAGGCAGTTCCTACAAGCACATAAACGCTTGGCTGGGTACTGCTACGCAGCCATCAAAGCGTGTGCTTCTGTCCCTATTCCTCCCTCCTCTCTACCTCCGCCTGGGCTGGCAACTTACATGCCAGGCAACTGCTTCCAGAGATGGTTATCCCCATGTACTTTGTTGGAAGTTATGGCCAATGGCCTGGATACCTACTGTGATTTTGCAGGCTTTTTAAGCAGCACTGTCTCAGAGCAGAAAGGTGTCTTTGTTTTCTCATGCCCCATGCAGGCGGGACCGCAGCCACAAGAAGTTCTGCTTGGTGGGCTATGGTTATCCGGCAGGACCAGGCTGCTGCCGGTGGGCCGGATGCTGGCTCCATTCTCCAAGTGCCTTTGCAGCTTTTCCTCTCTCATTCTTGTGTCTGGCTCCAGCTGAGCAGGAGGGTTTGGACAGCCCTGAGTGGGGACCGGAGGCGCTGGCGTGTCCTTGTCTTCATCTGGTGTCGCTGGCCTGGTGGCTGCCATGGGTGTGCTGGGTCTGGATGCCTCTGAGGCTTGTGAATCAGGGAGGGGGCTTTCGGCTGCTGCGTGAACGTTCATGTGGAGCTTCCTCATGTGGTGCACAACGGCTGCGGCATTGAAGGCTTGCTGGGGGAGGAGACAAAACCCCACGGTGAGCACCTGCTGAGAGGGGTGGCCATGAGGGGACATCTTGAGGGGAGATGAGGGGTAAAGGCAGCAGCTATATAGCGTGGGGCCACTGTGAAGGGTGGCTGGGACTGGAGATCATTAGGAGCAGCCATGAGGGGAGATCAGTTTGCCCTTAGGGACATGGTTTAGTGGTGGGCTTGACAGATGGCTAATGGTTGGGCTTGATGATCTTAAAGGTCTTTTCCAACCTGGTTGATTCTATGATTCCATGCCAGGCTGGGTGGGTGCTTTAGGACAAAGGGAATGTCCCCCTGAGATGACTGTTTGCATAGTGCGTGGAAAGTGGGAAGTGCTCGTTCCTGGCATAAACACTGTGGTTTCCATTGGGTGCAAATTGCTGATGTTTCTGGAGATGACAACCACTTCTACATGAGGAAATCATGTCGAAAAATAGAGATTTCATATAGAAATCATGTAGGAAGTTGGCAGTGTTCAAAGCCAGGTGGGATGGAGCTTGGAGCAACCTGCTCTAGTGGAAGGTGTCCCTGCCAATGCAGGGGGTTGGAACTGGAACTGGATGAGCTTAAGGTCCTTTCCAACCCAAATCATTCTATGAAACGAGGGGTAAATTAACCACACTATGAAACAGAGGCTGGCACTGAGTTCTGAATGCACTTAAAATGTTGTCACGCACATGGTTCCTTTGGCATTCCTTTCTCCACCTAAATTCTTACTACAAATCTTGATTTAAATGAAGCACCAATTTATCTTCAAGGCTGAAAGGAGGAAAAGCTGAATTAAGCTCCCCAAAAGATCTGCTGATGGAGCACCCATTTCACTCCCTTTCCCCCTTCCCTGCGAGGCCACTGTAGTGCAATGTTTGTGGTGAACCTACCAGTGCACACTGCAGGAGGGAATCTGAGTCCCAACACACTGTAAACAGTAACTGCATCCAGTTTTGAGGCAGCCTTTGCAGGATCTCAGCTTTTTGGTGCTTCGCCACACAGCTGAAGCCCGGCTTGTTGCTAGATGGCAGCAACTGGCATTTGTTAGTGAAATGGCTCTAGGCTTCCACCAGTGAATGACTTACCCTCCATTTGCTCTTTGCAAAGTTTTTCTGGATCTGAGCACTGACAGATGGGTATATGTCACGGTGGAGGGCTGTATTTCCATTAATCCTGCAGATGGGGAGAGAAGAAAATGGGCTCGTAGGCAGATGGCATTTGTAAGGCATTCCACATTCTGGAGGCAACTAACTGCTTTGTACGTTCAATCAGCAATAATTAAACCCCAAGGAAAAACAGCAACAAAATGTAACACAAACACACGCTTCAAAGCCTGGGAAAGCTCAGGGTGGGATTTGCTTCTGTTTATGGAGGCAAATATGCACAAATTGCATCTTTAATTATTCATCACTTTCTTTCTAAGCACACAAGAAAGAAACACCCAGGGCCATGCGGAGGCAGGCGGTGACGTTAATAACGGGGGCTGAGGAGACACCCCTGTTCCCAGCTATCGCTGAGCACGTGGAGCCAGACGTGGAGGCTGGTAAATCCCTGTGGCCACCAGCTACTGCCGGGGCCCTGGTGCTCTCACCATGGGTGCCGCAGGGCTTCCTCACAGGTAAACCTCGTGCTTGGGTTCTTCTCCAGTAAATGTCTGATGAAATCCTTGGCTGGGTGGGAGGGGAGGAGAAAGCAGCACAGAGAAAAAGGTTATTTTCTGCTTGTTCCAAGATATGAGCCTAACAGGACATGGCAAAGGTTGGTGGGTAAACATCACAAAGGTCAGCCTCAAGAAGGTGTTGTACTGCTTCATTATGCCATGAAGGGGAGACATTTGTACTGAAAGGCTCCAGATGAAAAAACGTTAACTGGGGACGTACCAAACTTCACACTTAACTACATTAATTTGAGTTGAATTATTGTTGTGGTTTAAGCCTTGAGTTATTTTTTCACCTAAAAAATAACTCAAAAAACCATCAGAAAGTGCAAACTGAGCAGATTTAGAAGTTGCCTTCCAGAGCCCTTACATCCCTCCCTTATTTTTATTCACTTGTTTCACAGGGAGGATTGTCGTGGTTGTTATAAGTCCTAACAAACCTCCTGCTCCTTTTGTTTGTATATATCAAAGACTGATGTCCAAAACACGCTGTTAAGATGCTGGTTTCAGTAGACTCTGTGCAGGTGAGCTACAAGAGCAGGTGAGTCTGGTGGAAGGGTGCAGCGGTGGCTGACGTGGCTCATTGTGTTGCTGTAAGGAAGTGTGACTTGTTGGGGTGAACAGGAAAGGGGAAAAGAAGAGAAAACCCAAACAAACAGAAAAACAGGGTGAAACCCTGGAATTCCCCTATTTCCAAGGGCAACCTAAGCCCTCTCTGAGCTCACTAGTCATTTGTGAAAATCAGGGCTACATTAACAGAGGCTTCAGCCTCTGCGTTGCAGGAAGGATACAAAGCACCCCAAACTCTGCCCATGCAGCCTGGCTTTGCTGTCATCACCCCTCTGCTGTGGTGGTGGGAGCCTCTGCAATCACTTCCCACATCTGGGGGTTTGCCGCTGTGTGAGTGAATCAGTTCAAGATTTCATCCTTTCTTATCCCTGCCAGGGAAGTCAAAGATCACAGGGCTCTGGGTTGCAGCTTTACCTGATGCAGAGATATCATCCCAAAACGGAGACTCAAACTCATAGTAGCCTTCCTTAATCTTTTCAAACAGTTTGGATTCAGTCTCCTCGTAGAAAGGAGGATACCCACACAGCCTGGAACAGAGCAGAAAGCCAGTGGTCCTTCAGTGCTGGCATCCACAGCAACCCGGCAGACAACACAAGTGAGTAACAGAGGAGGCTGCTCTATCCATCCATCTGTCCCTCACATCTAAATGCATTGGTAAAGCTGCAGAAAAGAGTTAAAACCTTCACTGCAGCAGCAAAAGGACAAGGCCACAGCTGGTACATAGCTGCATGGTGTGGGAGGAAATGAAACAAAAAGTACCAGGGAAGATTGAAGGATATTTGTAGGCAACTGGAAAAAAAAAACCAACAAAGCATGAGGCACATAATAGAGAAAACGTGATTCCTTTCATCTCCACTCCAGCACTTGATTCCCCACATCCCTTTAATTTCTATGGTCTAGTGAATCTGTGCAAAGGAAGAACACAGCGCTGCTGAATTCCCGCAGCAAAATGGGAGGTCCAGTATCGCCTCCGCTGGCACTGCTGCTCTGCAGAGGTGTGTGAAGACATGGAGGAGTGGGGAAATAAGCGGGATGCTGTTTGCTGTTACTCACAGGATATAGGTAATGACTCCGATGGACCAGCAGTCTACGGCTTTGCTGTATGGCTTCTGGGCAAGGACTTCAGGGGCTGCAGAACAGCAAAACCAAATGACAATTCTAAGCAATAATAAATTATCCGATACAGGGAAAATCAGTAGTTTCTTGTACACTTGGCCTCTGAGGTGCCAGAGAATGCGCCAGTAACAGCCCCATTCCCCAGCTGGATTTTGTCACTGAATAGAAGAACCACAGACAATTTCTGCCTGCATCCTGAGCTTTTAACCAGTAAGCTGTGGGCCCAGTCTGGTGGACATTACACAAAATCCCATCGTGTTAAACTGATTTTGTATTTTTGCACTAAATACATGACTTGCTGAAATACATTGCTCTGAAAATTATCCTTTGCACTTTTGAACAATTTGAGCTTTTTCAGTCTCTGCACTCATTTGTAACCCAGTCTTTATGTGGTCCTCGCACTGCATCTGTGAATAACATGCTGCTGTTAATAATTACATGGTTTTTTCCTTTCTGCTAGGCAATGCACTGCACATGCACAACCCTTTTCTCCAGACAGTCCACCAGCTCAAGCCCATTCCTGATCCCTGGCTTACCAACATATCCCGGCGTCCCGCAGGCAGTGGACATGATGCCATTCTGTTCCATTTTAGACAAGCCAAAGTCCGTGATCATGATTTTGGAGTTCTCTTCAGGAGTAAGGTAAAGAAGGTTTTCAGGCTGTGAACGCAGAGTGGTTACAGGTTGAAATGCATGGTAGAAAATGGGAAAGCCGGGGCAGAGGTAGTGAAGCTCGAGTCACATCAGCTCCCTGGTGTGCTGCTGTTGCTGAGGGACAGGTCTCACCTTCAAGTCCCGGTGAACTATCCCGTTTTCATGGAGGTACTTCACGGCTGTCAGGACCTGGTGGATCACCACACTTGCATCTTTCTCAGTGTAAACTCCTCGTTCCAAAATGCGGTCAAACAGCTCTCCCCCAGAAACCCTGTGGGAATGGTAGTTCAGAACGAAAAAGACTGAAAAGATATTGAAACAGAGCTAATCATGCTTTTGTGTTGGGCAAGCCAACGTTCTGGTCCTTTTACAACTCTACCTACAGCAGAACCATTCCTTGAGCAGCAGTTTCTTGTGAGGCTGACGGATGCTCTTGAATGCAATTTCAGGGTACCAGTAAGCATTAGTGGGAAGCCCAGGGAATTTGGGTAATTTGCAAGGCAAATCCCAGCAGGTCTGAGCTGCAGACATCTAGCAGAGTCTCCAGGCTCTGCTACATGAGCAGAGATGTGGGGTTTTTTGTGTGATTGCTTCCTTTAGCTAAATTTGCAAGTTAGCAGTAGCAGCCTGGTGCTTGGAGCTGATGCCCACAGCGAGCTGCTTTCTCTGCAGCTGACATGTTGCCCATTTTCATTTCTAGAAACCCTGCGTGGCACAGCTTTAATTAGAAATGCTTCTGTCTCTGCCCTGCTAAACTGTGCTGAATTAATTTGCATAAATAGATCCTAATCTTGGTTTAGAAACTTGCTGCTAAAACCAGCATGGGCTGAGGTCCTGGTTAGTTCAACCCATGCGGCTCTCGCCTCCTCGGTGAGGGGCGTTTGGGCATGCAGCTTTTACATGGGAGGGACTCCGGTGTGTAGGTGGTGGAATAGGGTACATCATCCTCGTCCTGCCACTCTTCTTCCTCTGTGGCCCGCAAAGAAATGGCTCTGCTGATACTTACAGCTGCATGACCAGGTAGAAGTGGGTTGTGCTCTCATAAATATCTTCTAAAGTCACGATGTTTTCATGCTTTATTCTGCAAAGATAAATCACAGAATCACAGAACAGTTTGGGCTGGAAGGGACCTCAAAGCTCATCCAGTTCCAGCCCCCTGCCATGGGCAGCGACACCTTCCACTGGAGCAGCTTCCTCCAAGCCCGTGTGTCCAGCCTGGCCTTCAACACTGCCAGGGATGGGGCAGCCACAGCTTCTCTGGGCACCCTGTGCCAGCGCCTCAGCACCCTCCCAGGGAAGAGCTTCTGCCTAAGAGCTCATCTCAGTCTCCCCTCTGGCAGGTTAAAGCCATTCCCCCTTGTCCCATCCCTACAGGAACGTATGGCTCTGTTGGGGTTACAAACCCAGCTGAGGAATGAGAGCAGAAACTTCGCTAATCTGCTAATTCACAGTAACATTTATACGCCCTTTAAAAAGATATATATGTTATTGCTGTAGAGCCACACACCTTGGGAAAGGATATTTGTCCTACTTTACATTACAGTGTCTATATACTCACTTTTTCAGCACCGCTATTTCATTCTCCAGGCTGCTGTCCCTTGTGAGAGGAGACTTCTTGATGCATTTCAGAGCAAACAGCTTGCCAGTGCTTCTTTTCTTCACTAGGAAAACTTCTGAAAAGGCACCTCTGCAGAGAGGAAAAGAAGCTGGATTTCAGCAGCAGCTGTAGCTGTGAACTGGGAGAATACTCACAAGAGTGAAAGAGGAAACAGCAAGAAAAAACAATATGGTAGTAATTTAAGTGGATGCTGACCATAGACCTAGAACCACGTTCAAGGCCAGGTTGGACACAGGGGCTTGGAGCAAGCTGCTCTAGTGGAAGGTATCCCTGCCCATGGCAGAGGGTTGGAACTGGATGAGCTTTAAGGTTCCTTCCAACACAAACTATTCTGTGATTCTATGATCTCCAGCAGCCCCAATCTTAGGATATTCAGTGCAAGATTATGCAATATTTAGACACCCCCCTTTCCCCCAATTTTCTCTGTTCATAGAGAAAAGCTTAATTTCATGTTGTCCATCACAAAGCTGTATTGAGGTACTGGACAGAAAGGACCCCTGCAATGAAATGAAATCACATTCTTCAGGTCCATCTGTGGAGACAGTCAAGTGCATGTGCCAGGCTGTGGGTGAACTTCAGCTGTGCTGGGTTTGGAGCACACCTCTGGGGGAGCAGATGGTAAACAGGTTTGAGCCCACACCTTGGCTGTGCAGGAGGAGGCATCGTCCATGGTCTCTTATTTACTGCCTTTCAGGGCACTGCTGCACTTCAACCTGATGGGACTGGGGGAATTTCCCCAGGCCAAGTGAGGGGCTGTATCAGTAACCACATCACTAACAGGTGTCTGCAGCTTGGATGCTTGTTGGGGTAAACAGCCCCCCATGGAAAGATCCCAACAGCCTCCACTCTAACCAAAATTCCTGCTTAATACAAACCATATTTCCTCCAAGCCCCCATGGTCTTAAAGCAGTCCTTTCCTTTCCCTGGTCAGCATTGTCCCGAGGGCTGAGGTAGCTGTACTGCATGAGAGAGCCCAGTTATGTTGCAATTTGGGTATATCAACCAATGTTCTGTGTATCTAAAGTGCAAAATAACTGGATAACATCAGTTAATACTTTCATTCAGCATTCTTATTTCTGCTAATACCTGTGTACCCTTAGTGACAATGTGACAATGAGTGTCTTGTATGTTCCTGATAAAGGTTCTGCCCAGTGCAGCAATGAGCAGGTATTTATAAGATGCCTAAAGCTCCTAATCCTGTTAAAGGTTTGTCTTAGGCAGCTGAACACGTGTCAGGACAGTGACAGTGCATACTTTGCCAGGTCAGTCCTCAGTAATCCTCATCAAATGAGCAACAGATTAATTGATGGCAGTTAAATGGAACTTGCCACTGAGTCTGCAAAGTCAGGGAGGGAGCTGGGGGGCACAGTAAGGAAGGTGAGTGCAGTGGAAGCACCTTCTTGGTTGGGTTGGGCTGCTATTGCAGCAAACCCAGCAAACCCAGCAATCAAGGGCTGTATCGCCTGTAAACTACTAAGCAAAGAATCCAGTGTGCTTTGTAGACAGACTGCAACATGGAGCTGTTCCCAAATGGCACATGGTGTCAGACACTCACGTGTCTTTGTTAGCAAGTGGCAGCCAGTGATGCTGCTGGTGATGGGGAGCAGGAGCCTAAGGCAGCTCCTCACTTGGCTCTGCTTTCCTGCTCCTCCTCCTCCAGTGGGGCCCTGGGTGCAATGATGTGCAGGACCATTGGGGTTGGGAGGAATTGGCTGTGGCTGGGCTGGTTCCTAGCAAGGAAAAAACCAACCCAACTCCCAAAACCAAAACCAACACCCCAAAACTCATAGATTTTCTGATGAATTTAAACCTTTGCTTCACTCAAGCAATGATATGTAATAGTATTCTCTCTTTTGACCCCAGAAGCAGGTGGTGTAGAGACCTTTTCCTTGTTTCTCCTTTTAAACTCTGAAGGTTGTTTTATGGAAATGCCTTTCAAGTTCCTCAGAGCTCTCAGGGAACAGGCAGGGTCATTCTCATTAAGGTCACTAATCCAACAGTGGTGAATGCTGAGGGAAGGTGATAGCAAGTTTCCGGGTAGTTTTAGGTCCCAGATCTTCATTTATATCCTTCAGCCAGCTCAAGTGGTGCATGTGGAAAAAGATCCCAATTTCTAATGCTGAATTTTCCTGTTAATGTAATAGTAGGAAATGAACAACCTACAAATCAGATGCTGGGGCATCTGTTCTATATATCTGTCCCAAACAGTTTATAATAATTATGCCCCTTATTAAAAAATGATGAATCAACAAGTTGGCTGGGAGAGAACAAAGCTTTTTTCTAACCTCATTCCTTTGGGGAAAGCTGCTGGATAATTTAACTCATTTGTGAGGCTGACCAGGGACATAATGATTTAAAACGTTGCTGGTCTGGGGAGCTTTGCTGTGGGTTCTCAAGTCACAGAAAATCTGGCCGTGATAGAACTCACTGGTGGAGGTAATTCAATTCCCCCTCTGCCACCTTGGGAATGTTTTCGTGTCTCATTCACATGAATAGGCAAATTAAGCTGTTAACTCACACAGAAGTATCGTACAACTTGAACATCCTTGTTCTTGTTTCATCCCCCAACTGAGTCAGGATTTGAGCTAAATATATGATGTGTTATTAGGATACCTCTCTCAGAGCCATCCCTTGACCTTGCTTGACCTTGCAGCCGCAGCAGACCAGTGCGCTCAGCAGGAAAAGAGCAAAACTGAACTAAGCTGCCACTCAGGCTTAGAGGGCCAGGAGGGAAGGGCAGAGCTGGCTTGGAGCCGTGCTGCAGGGCTGGGTGGGAAGGAGCCGCTTTGGTGCTGCTTGGCAAGTGTGAGCCATGAATCAGAGCACCAGAGAACTGTGCAGCAGCACAGGCACCAGCCCCTCGCCTCGAGACTGGGGCTTGGCTCAGAGGGAGTCGGGTTCTTGTGATATTGGCCCAGGGGGGCTCGCTGCCTGGGGCTGGGCAGTCAGTATCTAGCATTGGCCCTGTCTGCAGAGCAGCTCTGGTACTTACGATCCCAGGGCCTCCATGAAAATGAATGTTTTTCGGATGTTGCTTGTCTGTTTCTTCCAGGAGCTGCTGTCATCTTCTTCCTTGCGACCCATCTCCTCCAGAGTGGAAGCAGGGGACGCTGTGAGGAAGAGGAGAAGGAGAGGTGACTGGTGTGCAGGGTGCTCGCATGAAGAAGCTGGCTGGATTTGGGATGCTGTGAGTGGTGTTGGCTTGGTAAGAGCAGTCAGACTTTTCAAGCATGAGAAATTCTGTGCTGGTTTTGCTACTCACAACTGCTTGTGCTGACTATGTCCTGCTCCAGCCACCAGTGCAGCCTAATACCAGCTCAGCTGGGTAGGAACTGGTGACCATATGGTAACACTCTCTTGTCAGTACTCTCATTTAGCACGTGTTGGCAATTACAAATGTTTATATTATGCTTCGTATTTAGTGGTTAAAAAAGCCCTGCTGAATGGTTGCTAATTTTAACTAAAGCATCTATGGTTTAATGGATTACAAGTTAGGTACAACCAGCAATGGAGATGGATTCTAGTTTAGCTGCCTTGATTGCTCAAATAATAAATAGTTTAAAAGAGCTCGTGACTGCAGGGAGGGGAATTGATACAAAACATTTTGTTGCTGTGTCTTGTGCAGTTTGCGCTGCTGTCACCTTTTATTTTTGTTAATTGACAGATTGCTTCTGCTCTGAGTCACAACCTTCCCCCTGCCTTTTTCTTGCAGGGAATTGATGTGATACCAGGCTGCTGGGAGGCTGCTGAGGAGGCAAAGAGGTGCCCAGCTTTGTGCCTTGTCTGCTCACTGGAGGCTTGACCTTGGTCAGGTCCCAGTTCCCCACCACTAAGCTCTTCAGAGTGCAGGCTGGGCAGCAGGGCTGTAATGCAGAAAGTAACGGTGTCTGCCTGCAGGGAGCTCACCGGAGCAGTGGGGGACTTAGTTAGGGCTTACACAAGGTCTGGGAGGTGTGAAATGTTATACAAGCATCTAAGAACTCTTAATAAGATCAGATCTAACATTACAGATCTGGAAGTATGCTGGAAGGTGAGAATGAAGCCCCCAGACTAGACAAGAATGTATAAAAGTAGTGGCTTGTCCATGCAATTGGGATACAAAAGAAATGCACTGAAAATATCCCCAGGCAGGGGGGATGCTGGGTGGTGACAGCAGTGCCCTTGGCATGGGGAGCATCACACTTCTTGAGAGCAGCAACGGCTGCACCAAAGCCTGTGAGACGCAGCTGAGCCTTTGAAAAGGCAAAGCACAATCTTAGGTGGAAAAATAAGTGTTTTGGGAGAGGCAGAAGTGTTAAAGCAGCAAAAAAGCTGGAAGAGCTTGTTTCGAGACAGGCAGTTGAGATACGGAGTTCCTCCTGTACCTAGTTCATCTCCTGAATTAGCGTGGGCTCAGCGTTTCCAGCTCCTTGACCCAATTTTTTAAAGGTTAATTTAACATTATTGAAACCAAAATTGACTCAGTTGTAAACGGTTGAAGGCTTCAGTCCATAAAGTCACCAAAGGCTGGTGTGCACTTGACCTTTATTTACCTTCTAGATTCTGATGCATGTGTAACTCCTAGAAATGCAACTCCTTATAAGACCCACCTATATCTTCCTGTTTAGAATCAGTGCAGATCAAAAGTTCTTCACAAAACCCCTTTCTGCCAACACCTTGAGCCCCCAAATGAAGTTTTCTTTTGCAGCCATTTGCCCATCCCAAATCTCTACAGATCTGGATGTTCACAAAGGAGGACTTTCAGCAGAGGCGTTCAGCTGCTGGTGGAAGGTGAGTTTTATCCACTTGAAGCAATTATCAAATGCATGATGCCAGTGTGGTGTTGAGTGATGGGTAAAATTCAGATGACCTCTCCATGTCCCAGCTGACTGTCAAGCAAAGAATAGGAAGTGTAAAATAAACCAAACCCAAGGAGGTCAGCCTGGCCCCAGGGACAAACAGTATTTTAGTCTCTGTTCCTGTGCAGCCCTTGCACTGAAGCACAGCCCACGAGGGCAGCCCAATAGCATCACAGTGCAGAGGAATCCCTCCTGGGATTAAACATTCTCATGTTAAAGTCCTTGTGAATTGAACAAGTTTCTCTTTAAAAGGGATTTTGCTTCCAAAGGAAGGTAGTACCGTGTTTTCTTCAGTCTCCTGTGAATCATCTGCTCATCTTATAGTTCCTCCTTCTGTCACTCTCTGTGTACGGCATTTGGTTTTGCTGGTATCTGGAGGAGAGGCTGGATGAACAGCTCTGGCTCCCTGCACGTGTATTTTATTTCCTGCTTTCTCAGTTTTTCTGTGCCATCATGAGCAAGTCATTTCCTGCCTCCCCTCGCCTTTCTGCGAGGAAGGGGAGTAAAATGCTGCTATTTTGGGAGCACAATAATGAAATGTTTGAATTGCCTAAAACGTAAAGCTGCATACGTGCTCAGCTGATGAATACTTGCTCACCTTCCTCCTTCCCCATCTTGGATCACATTCTTCTCAATACCTATTCCTTATTCCCCTTTTGATGCATAGGAGAGTGTTTGGAAAGGGGCTTGGTGCAGGACACAGAGGCCTCTCAGTCTGGTCATGACTGTAGGATTATGAGACCTGGTTGAACCACTTGTTGCACTTTGCAGCAGTTTGTGATACTGCAGTGTCTGATATATTTGTTGTCTGGGGTTTGTTATTTATTCAGGCTCTGGCCCAACAATGTCCTGACCTTTCTCAGCACTAGTACACAGTGTATGGATAAACGGGGTTTAATCTACTTTTATCTACTTAGTTAAAGAAACTTTACTCTATGGAGTATAAAACATCATAACAAAAGTTGGGCAAACAGACTTTGTGCTTGGACTGGCAGGTTTTCCTGCCAGGTGATGTATCCATCCATGTGCCTCCATTGACACTCCTGACATCCCTTGTGGTGGGCATGACTTCCAGGTATGGCAGTAGGATGCACGGACACAGCACACCCAATATGCACTTGAAAAATAATGCATTATTTTAAACACCTAATCCAGAGAAGGGTCCCTGTTTGCTCTTTCACCCGTTCACCTTTTGACAGTGCAAGAAGTGTGTTAAGATTGCATAATAAAGTGGAACTACTCATTAATTAGACCTGAGGTAAAGACCTTTGGAGATGAAAGTGAGGTACTTAACATTGCTTTAATCTATTTAGTTTCCCTCTTCCCTAGCACAACAAACCAAGCAATATGCAGGACTTCAGTCTGATAAGTATATGCTGAAAGTGAGAAACAGTTCCAATATTAATGTCTATCCTTTGGGCTCTTCTACAGACTAAGTCAATAAATGTGGCTGCTGCTATACTCAGTCTGATCCAGCCAATGACACATCATTGCTTAGAATGTAATGAATGTTATTATGACCTTGCTTAAATATTTCCTGAAGGAATTTGTTCCACTTTCATATCTCTCAGTAGCAAATCCATCTGCAGACAGACACTCTGCTTGTGAATGGATTATACTGCATTAGCAGAATTATTGTGAGACATGATTAATAGTCTTGTGACAAAGTTACATGTGGAGGGGGAAGACACATGCTGCTTTCGTGATTTTGCCTTTAGAATGGGCAAGAAGTTGACAGAGAATATAAAATCAAAGGGCTTTGCTTTTGAAAATACACCAAACCAAGCAATCTGCATGAGAATGAATGAACTGCCAGGCCAGCCTCTGTGCTCAGGGACAAAAGAAATTGAAAACATGAGCTCGCCATTAAAAACAAATCCACGTTAAACATCTTGTATTCATCCCACTGCTCCATCGGTCCAAAAGCAGTGCATTGACTTGATCACTTGCAAAAATCACCTTTTTCATTGTAATAATTTCAGATACCTTTAAATACTTTGGAAGTAAAAGGTGAGAAGGCAGCTTTCTATGAAATTGCTAAATACGAGAGGTGTAGGATACGAGACTGACAGCCTGTGCAGAGAAGTCCCCCAGTATTTTCCTGTTACTAGCTAAAATCCATTTAACCCCCCCCAGGTTAGCCGGAATCCCACCTGCTTCCCTGCACACCACAGGCAGGAAAAGCAAACGGCTATTAAGGAAATGATATTTTGCTTACCCAAGTCAGCCAAACAAGGGAACTTCTGTCTGCTGCTGCTCCTGCTCGGCTCCCGCGGTCTGGAGGGATTAGAGCTCGCCTGGGTGCTCGCGGGCAGTGGGGAGGAGGAGATGCTCTGCTGTGATGGTAACCAGGGAGCTCTTCCAGAGGAGTAAATTGCCAGGAGCACGAGCTGCCTGTGGGTGTGTGTGCACGTCGCTGTGGATAACGGCAGCGGCACCTGGTAGCGCGGACACGGGAGCACGAGAGCTTCACTGGGGGAGACTGAGCTGCTGCTGGGAGAAGCGGAGCGCAGTGAGCAGCAGTGGCTGCTCCTCACATGTACCCAGCTGGTACTGAAATGTTCCTGGGTGGAATGCAAAAATCATTTGCCTTAACCAGAGCAATGACTTCTCGGTATTAACAAAAGTCCTGGAATCCCAGACTGGTTTGGGAAGGGATCTTAAAGCTCATCCAGTTCTAGCCCCCTGCCACGGGCAGGGACACCTTCCACTAGAGCAGCTTGCTCCAAGCCCCTGTGTCCAACCTGGCCTTGAGCACTGCCAGGGATGGGGCAGCCACAGCTTCTCTGGGCACCCTGTGCCAGCGCCTCAGCACCCTCGCAGGGAAGAACTTGTGCCTAAGAGCTCATCTCAATCTCCTCTCTGGTAGGTTAAAGCCATTCCCCCTTGTGCTATTGCTACATTTCCTTGTGCCCCATTTTCTATTGTTGGGAGTTCTGTGGGGCCACACAAGATGGACAAGGATGGGGTTTCCCACCAGGATGCTCCAGCACCCCAACCCTCTCACCTCCAGCCCTGGGGAGATGATGCCCTCCACCATTTTTACACAGCATGTTAAAAGACGGCGAAAAATCACTGCAGCAGGGATCAATCTCCATCGCCAGTGTTCTGACTGTTTTAAACCATACAGTAGCTCTGTTTTGACTTTGAAAACCTCTGTGTGTGTGTGTGCCTTCCCAGGAAGCACAGCTCATATGAATATAGGAAATAATAATTCTTTGAATCTTTTCTATAGTGGAGGATTTTTCGATGGCAATAACTTTACTGACTGCACTCCGTTGATTTACACTGCCATCTAGAATAATGCATGAAAAAAGGACACATCGTTGTGTAGTTTAGTTTTATATCAGGCATAAATCAACTCTGAGGCAATACTAGAAAATCACATTATTTTTCTTAATACTTTTATCTTCAGTAGCTTCATTCCCTGGCGATGGCTGTTTGGTTTTCTTCATTTGTTTGCTGCTGGGCTGCAGCCCTGTAACTCTTCATGTTAGGGGCTGTGGCCAGAATTTCTGGATGTGGATTTGAATGTGAGGCTTTTCTTTAGTGCCGGGTTTTGGTGGAATCTGTATTGATCTGATATCTTGAAACCTCTGTGCCTGTGGTGCCTGGTGCCCTCCTGTGCCCAGCCATGGGCTGCTCTGCTGCTGTGCCTGAGAAAGGTGCTGGCCACTTCTGCCTCTTGTTTTCATTCCCATCTATTGATTCCACTTTTAAAACATAAAACGAACTTAATGCTTTCAGTATTATTGTCTCTATCATGCTCAGTTCTCAGCTGATTTCTTATTTTATAAGGTTTGGTGTCTGATCCCAGGGTGTTATTTGCCTTGTGTGGAGGAGAGAGGAGAGGAGCGCTCATGGCCCAAGCACCAAGTTACCCACAGGGTGCTTAAGGGGAAATGAAATGAAAGATGATGTGATCCAACCTAAGCCATTCAATGATTCTTTGGTGATAATGCAATTGCTTTGGGAGAAGCTTAAGGCAGAGGTAATGAGAGCAAAAGGGAAGCATTTACTGCGCTCCAGTCCTTGGAGTTTGTGTGACGTTATGAGGCACCAGGCAGAAGTAGGAAGAAACTTGCCTGAAAAACAGAAAAGCAGAGCAGGGCTCTGCAGTACATGAGGGCTGCAGCATTCCCCACATCCACAGCGTTCAGAGTTTGGCCTTCAGAAACACACTGAGAACACCACCAACAACCCAGGGGGAGCGAGAAGGAAAAGCTCCCTTGTGTGCTTTGCTGTGGGAAGAATCAATCGAGATGGCAGCTCTCGACCTTGCCTGCTTGAAATCCGGGACAACAGGCAGTTCAGTTCAGGGACTTTTCCTGAGCTCTCAATGGGCCCTAGTTAAAATAGCAGTTATTAACCAAGCCACTCAGAGCAAGCAACAATCCAGTTTTTAATGGCATGAATCAGACGTGAGGAGGTGTGATGGAAACAGGCAGCGCAACATGCAAATCGCAGCAGCCCGTTTGCAGAGGTGTCTGAAAGGCACAGTTAGCCCCAAACTTGCTCCTCTGCTGAGAAGGGACCTGGGTGCTTCTGTGACAAGTGACAATAGGAAATATCTCCTGAATACTCTCAGGGGCAGCAGGGCTGTTTGTGCAAGAGGCGCATGCATAGGGGTTTTCAAGAGGAGAGGTTTTTGAGATGTGATGCTCTGAGTGTAAATACAAATTCGGAGAGCAAATCCAAGGAATCAGTGTTGGCAGTCTCAGGGTTTTCCAGGAGCTGGACTCATGGGTTGTAAATCCATGGGCCTGGCAGCACCAGAATGAATGCAATCCCAGATGGCTGTGCCAGCCTTGTCCCTGCCTTTGCTCTGCTGTAGCATCTCTGGAAGTCCCCGGCTGGTGCCTGCAGAGAGCACTGCAGCACAGCCAATGAAACCAACATGGACTTTGGAGCAAAATAAATACATAAGGACTTTAGTGAGCAATGCAGTGGGGATTTCTGAGAGGTTGGTCAGGGTAAGGTGTTATTCTCAATGAGCTCCTTGAAATAACATGGAATTCAATGGCATATTCCTCTCAAGTGGAATCTGTAAGCGTTATTTGTTTTCCTTTGTTGCTTTAAAACACAGACACTGACTTCAAAGCAAGGAGGTTCTTCATTTATAGCGTGACTTCCATATAATGCATTTCCCATGTTGATAGTTCATACTCAGAGTTGACTAATAAGAAGTAGCAGCCAATTAGGAACGTAAAAGGGCCTTTCATTAGCTCTCTGAAAAATTAAGTACTAATGATGTAGGTTTGAATAGATGTTTACTCAGGGGGTTAGTTATGCATCCATAAAAAGCAAAACTTCATTCTGTTGATCTGGGGAGGGGAGGCTCAGGAAATCACAGTGACTGCTGGCTGGTGATGCATGTGGAGCCTGGAAAAGTTCATCCCTGCCAAACTGCTGCTGTGACCACTCATTTCTCTGGAGGGCTGTGGAGGGAGCAACTGTATTTCACTGGATGGATGTAGAAAACTGCAAAACACAGCTAAGGACAGCCTGGAACAGCTGTGGAGAGTGCTCCAAGAATCAGCAGTGATGTGCTTGTTCTAAAGGGACCACTGGATACCATGATGTCTGGAGAGCACGGTGAAGTATGAGAAAGAAAATGGGTAGATTTAGATTAGACATTAGGCAGAAGTTCTTCCCTGGGGATTGGAGCTGGATGAGCTTTAAGGTCCCTTCCAACACAAACCAGTCTGGGATTCTATGATTCTGTGATGAAAATCACCTGCTTAGAGGGTGCGGCTGAGACAGACATGCAGGTCACCTGAGCATCAAAGCCATTATCTGCCATGTACACTGTCATATTTCATAAGAAGGAGGTGAGAAGGTTCCTCTGACAAGAAATGGTTTTGATTTAGTGCTGCTATAATGAACTGCATGGAGTGTCTCAAGATGACAGAGTACCTGGAAGGTAGTCTATTCATGCGTAAGGAGAACTGCCATCTCTTTAAACAGAACAGAGAAAAGATTATTGCTATAGGTTTGGATATATTCCCTGTGCCAGAGCAGACATGTTAGCTGCCAGAAATCATCCCACAGCTATTTTCAAATGGTCAGAAAACAGATACACTCAATAATTACATCCAGCAGGATCTGGGCAGATAAAAACATCTCTGAACATTACCAATGGTCCATTATGAGTAACAGCACCTCAGGAAATTCTGCTAAACAATGGCTGTGGTCATCTCACGTGTAGGTGAATAAAGTGAACGCTTCCAAGTGCCGATGTTCAGCCAGGTCTTTTGGGAAACACGAGGACCACGTTACAGAGCTCCAATCAAGGCTACTAAGGTGCAGTTTGCAATTTCAGGCAAAGCCAGCTTTTATCAGTACTCCCACGTGCCAAGAGATGGACTCCGTGACTGCATATGAAATGTTTTGTCATCTCGCTTCCACTTTTCAGCAAGCTGATGAAAAAAAGGCAGAAATCCCTCAGACATGTTGTCTTCCCAACTCCTGATATGTGTTGGCTACTTACAGAGAGTAAGAGAAGTCTTGGGAGCAGATGTGAAATTCAGATCTTGTTTGCTCACTTGTCATCACTCCCGAAGCAAAACAAACACTCCTGCTCCTGCAGAAATTAGCCCTCGTGTCTTGCTGCTCTGCCTCACCACGTGCTTGCCCGATCATCCCCATGAATCATAGAATCAGCCAGGTTGGAAAAGACCTTTAGGATCAAGTCCAACCATTACCCCAGGACTGCCAAGACCACTACTAAAATGATGGTTCCTTTCAGTCCATAGACTGGTCCCATGTTCTTAAAGAACCAGTCATTTCCACTAGCGTTTTCCTTTTCGAACATGCTTACTAATACAACCTTTTAGTTTACTTTTTAGTCGTTTGGTTCCAAATATTGTGGGGAAAACCATCTTTTCCAACCTAAAATTTCTAAAATTTGAGTTTGTGAAATGGCTGAAGTCTTTATTTTAATGCCAGCAATAAAGCTGCTGTAAAGCACCAGAGAAGCAGCACTGGTGAGCCCGGCAAACTGTAAATCAGTCTGTGTGGCAATTACACTGAAGATATTACTCATCTAAAAACTACGTAGAATGGCAACTTGCTGGACTTGAGAGTGAGAGGTAATCCAGAGACAGTCATGAAAAGTGATTTCATGAACAGCCTCCTGAACAGTGAGCTCTAGCCCGTTTATCAGTGTTTTCCCTGTGTGAGTTCCTCTGCCTCCAGAGGGCTATTTGACAAGTACACAGAGCCACCTACAAACTCCAGATAGCACAGAAGCAACCAGGGTATTCAGTTTGTTACGAATCATAGACTGGTTTGGGTTGGACGGGACCTTAAAGCTCATCCCCTCTGTCAGTTTATAGCCATTTCCCAGTGTCCTGTCTCTACCTGCCCTTGTAAAAAGTCCCTCTCCAGATTTCTTCTTGTCCTTTCAGGTACTGAAAGGCTGCTATAAGGTGACATAGTCCTGTTATTACAAGTAAAGCAGTTTTCTAAGCACGTTAGAGAATAAGGCTGGAAAAGCTGGGTAAAGAAAGGGATAAATCACACAAATAGGTGCTGAATGTCCCTGGGACTTTGTGTGCTGGGAAGGAACAGGGCTGGCTGTCAGCAGACAGAGCACACCCCCGGCTTCGCAGCCTTTATTTAGCAAACCCCTTTGCACAGTTGTCTCAGGCAGGGGACGTTTCCAAACAGATGCTCTCAGCTCCTCACACAACTGCAAAAGCACAGTGACTGTGGCAGGGTGGCCTCTCTCCGGCACCCCGTGGCCCCCCTCTTCCCGCACGGACATTGTGGATTGCACGACAGTGATGAAAGAGGTGTTTAGATATCACTGTAGTGGAAATGATTGTTATTAAAATCTAAAAGCATGTTGAGCTGCCCACGTGGCCAAGTGGAAGAAGGTGATTTTTAGGTCTGTTTTCCCCACTCCCAAATATCCAATTTTTTTAGTGAAATTGGCAGCAAGAGAGTTGTCCCCCAATGAATGACAATGATTTAGGGCACAGTGATGACCGTGAACCCCAAATTCAGAGTGGTGTAGGTGTGTTCCTTAGCCCAGCCCCTTTGCCAAGGGGTTTTCATATGAGACCAGAATTATGACAACCCTTAAAAGCATTGTGAAAGTGCAATAGCTTCTAACATCTGAGATTTATATTGATGGGTTTTGTACCAGTGCCACCTCCCTCCTCATAAAGCTGCACATCAGCTTTGAGATGCCAGACAGGAGACCACCTGCCTTTCTCCTGATTTATTACCAGAGTCATCTGGTGCCATTTGATTCCTCCCAGTATGAAACCATCCATTATTTATATTGCAAAGAACTAGAAATAGCTGTCAGGTGTTCTTCTTCAGGTTAGCACTGGCAGAGAGGAACGCAGGGTATTCTGAGCATCTCTATCATAGTGCAAGATGTAAAAGAGAAACTACCCCGAGGATGCCTTAGAAAGAGCAAAATGAGGAATGCAAGTGTTATTTCCATGTGAGATACCGCTCGGACCCTGTGCCGTGGGGAGATCCTGCTTATCACCCCCTAAATGTTCACAAACAGCTCTAGACAGCATGGAGAGGACTTAGTCCTTTTCCTCATTCTGCTTAAACCAGTCTGTATGTTTTGAGCTCCACTGATTTTGGTCTGTGAGGTTCTCCTGAGTTTAAACAGCTGTTTTGGTTTTGCTTGGTAAATAGGTTTCTTGGCTGTCAATCTTATTGGTTTGCATCCTAAAGTTTCATTTCAAGCTTCTGGTTCATAACAGAACCAGATTCTCACAGCTCAAATCACAACCAAAGCTCTGAGCATCTCTCCCAAGGATATGGAGGGAAATCACAAAAAAAGCTGAAATACGAGATGGTGATAGCACACTATCTATGAGAGCTGCCACCACACAAGATGAAGGTGTGCTTAATGTGAGAACTTTGTGGTTACAGCATCAGTTTCTTTATGTCTTGGGTGATTTGATCAGTGCTGCATCCTCTTGACTTGTTGTAAAACCAGATTTGGAGAAAAAGAAAGGTGAAAGGACAGACAGGATGGGAGCTGGAAGGGGGTGTGGGCTTCAGAGCCAGGAAAATCAGGCTTCTTAGGAAAAGGTGGTCCTTCTGGAAAAGAAAGGCCTTTAGATGCAAATGCAGCCTGGAAATCCTTCTCACGTGGTGTTCCACTGAATTAAAATGCTAATATTTTGTGCAGATAAATAGAGAAGCAGATGAAAAGCAAAGATCACTCCAGCAGATACTTCCTAGCAAAGCATTTTCTTACTATTATTTTCTTTTGCCTTCCTACTCCGCTTAAAAAAATATATCCAACCACATATGATTTATTAGTGCAGACTGCTGCCAGCATAAGGAGCCAAAGAGTGAGTATCCAGGAGGATGCAGATGCCAGCTCCTTGGGGGACAAGAGGGACACTTGCCAAAAGGAAGATAGTTTCCAGAACTTACTAATGAATTTACAGAGAGATCCCAAAATGATACATCCAGGCATCACGCTAGTATGAAAACCAGTTCTTCCTAATGGAAGTGTTCAAGGCCAGGTTGGACAGGGCTTGGAGCAACCTGCTCTAGTGGAAGGTGTCCCTTGCCCGTGGCAGGGGTTTGGAAATGGATGAGCCTTGAGGCCCCTTCCCAACCAAACCATTCTAGGATTCTAGGTTTCTATAATGTCTTTACATTGTGCTCATTCAGCACAAACCACTCTGATTTAGTAATCCCAAATGAGCAGATGCTGTTGACTTGCAAAATATTTACTCCTTGAGCAAAGGTTATGCCAAATGGCTTTTGCTGGTGGGAGAGAGCAGAATATGGGACACTTTCCCTGGATGCTATGGGAATGGGATTTGAACACGCTGTTTGCATATGGCTCGCTGGGAGCAGGTACAGCCTGGCAGGGTGGGCTGGCACTGTGGTCATATCACACCCTTCCTGTGCTCCACATTCTGCCAATGAAATCATGTTTATCAGCAAAAGTTCATTTGAACTTTATTAATCTTTGAGGCTCTCTATTTGCTTCCCTCCCCATCCTGCAGAAACCTACATTCGCTTTTCTCCCTCAGGGAAAATGAATTCAAAGAGAAAGTCAGACTATTTTCCCGAGGCCACAGAATTCCTCAGATATCCATTTCAAGGTGTTTATTACAGCCTTTCATCCCATCCCCTGACTGTTGAGACCAAATTCCCTGCCTGGCAACAGATGGGATGCCAATGTATTTTTAGCAGTTTGTTTGCTTTGATTGAACCCTTAAACACTACCCTGCTTTTAAGTCCTTGAATTACCTTGGGGCTAACAAGCTCTGCTGAACTTCTCCACACAAGGAAGTTCAGGAGTTACATTCCTATCTGTGACGAGGAACTATCCTGGCTGCAGAAAACTTTATCGAGGGGACCTAGAGTGTGTCATGACTATTAACTGGCACGCTGAGCAGTGAGTTCTTGATTTGATTTTACAGAAAGGAAAACAGCAGAGATTGATATCACCTCAGTAAGGGCTGGATGAGGGTGTAAGGTCATCTTCAGTCTTAGTTCTCCCTGAGTCTGACAAAAGACATAGAAATGCATCAAATGCCCTTAAGACAGGGATGTCACCCCTTTCTGCATGATCTTGTGCACACAGTTGTTTCTGGGAAAGCAATTTATGTACAGATTTTCTCATTTCTTTTGTCTGCACGAGGAGAGCATCAAGAACTTCCTTGACATATAAAAGGAATATAAAGGAAGACAAATTCATCCTTTCTCTGAGCTTTTCAGACTATTGAACCTTTCAGCGCCATTATTGGTAGGAGACATCAGGTTTCTTGGCAGTGGACTGGCTTCTTGGCTTTGCTAATCTAATAAACCCCCTGGATTAAAAATGCTCCTGCAACCAGTAGCTGGCTGGAGCCCAGCCATGAATCTATTCTAGTGCCCAGGGGTTATCCCAAGTGGAGCTCCTTCCTGTGGAGCTGAAGGAAGGCAATGGGAGAGACAGAACCAGTGGAGCACAGGGATGCTGACAGAATTTTTTGCATCAAAATAGAGTATCATGCTGTGCCAGGGTCTATTACATGTTTGGAAGGGTTTATTCCTGCTAATTCCTATACATAAAGTAAAATTGTCTTCTGCTGTAGGAAGTTGTGACAAGCCACAGCAGAGGGAGGAAAGAGGCAAACTGCTGGGGCAAGGCTCTCCTCAGGTGGGGTGAAGTGCAGCACCTCTGCTAGCCCCTGGCATCTGCTCCCCTGCTCCTGGCTCTGCAGAGGTTACCCACCCCGAGCTGCACATACCAACTCATTGGGTTTTGGCTAAACAAACAAAGCCAAATCCCATTCCTACTCCTTTCCAGAAGCATTCAGCAGCAAGACTTGGGAGGTACACATATGGATGCACAAATCCATGCGGAAACTCTTTGCAGGACTTCTTAATGCTTTTTGTAATGAATATAATAGGGATCATTTCTTTTAATGGACCAACATCTCTGCAAGCTGTCAGGCACCGCTGCAGAGAGAACAAAGCATCTCCCTTGAGTTCAACTCCAAAGGTCTTAATGAAGCTCTGCCCATTTCTGGGAAGCCTAAAAGTCTTTGTGCTTGTTCCAGCACCAAGCTGGATACAGACCACCAGAGTTACCAAGTCTCTCTCCTGGGGCCTGGCCAGAAACTGAATTGCTTTTATGAAAAATATTTTACTTCTGGTCTTCTTTTACCCATTTTTTCAGTTCTTTGCTAAAATTATCCTTTGAGTCATAGAAAGCTCGTTTGGGCTCCTCCTTTTGTTTTGCCCCCTAAATGGCTTTTAATAAGGAAGTTTAATGGAGAAGCTTTGATTGGATTCCTCTCTCAGATGGTTAATTAGGTATATCTAAACAAGTTACAAAATGCATTCCTTTGGACTCAATTCCTTTTCCTTTATCCAAACTGAAATACTCCAGAGGGTTCTTGTTTGAGAATTGACTGAAGGGAATTATTTCAGATAATTAAGATCACTAAGCACAGTAATTTAATTTTCTTCCCTGCCTCTTCCTCCCTCCAAGAAATGTAAATGTCTGTGTCACACCTGATCAATAAAAAACCTTTTCAAGGGTTAAACTGGCCAAGTATGCTGTAAGTTGGGAGAGACCAGCATGAAGTGAAAGCCAGTAGGGATGGTTAGAAAAGTAATGAAATTTCCAATTCAATTAGTTGAGATTCTGGGGGCACCTGGGTTTTGGTTTGTTGGGTTTTTTTTGTTGTTGGTTTGTTTTATTTGGGTTTTAATTCTGCACCTTTGCCAAGGGCAGAGCAGGGATAGTGTGTTCAAAGACATGAACATCTATGGCCAACTTAGCTGTACTGAAGTCAGCTGTTCTGAGGCAGGGTTAGCCTGGCTGAGACCCAGCAGGTGAAGGAGATGCAGATGATGGGAGAAAGGTGAATTGCATTGAAATTATGAGGCTCCATCAATGACATGTGCAGCAAACCTACTTAGCAAGACTGTAGAGGAAGAGCGGAAGAGAAATGGAGGCTTAGGCTTCTAAACCAGAAGACTGCAGAAGCTGGGCAAGAAAAGGTATTTGGGGGTTTTTACTTTCTTTACTTTTCTTGTTTTTTCATTATTTCTGAGTGGTTGTTACGCAGCTTGGGTACAATGTGTGGTTAGGGAAGTCTGGAAGAAATTTGCTCTAGCTCTTTTGGCAGAGTGAATTATCAGAGGAAGAGAGGATTGTTTTTCTCTAAAGTACAACACTTTTCATCTTTACTAACTTTCTGTTTAAAGCTGGAGAGGGGATGAAGTTGGGGATGTTCTCCCTTTGTGCTTGGCCTTAGGGTGATGAATCAGGGACCTGTTTACCAAACTCCTTTTATGAAACCAATGAAACTGCAAAGCAGTGAGGTTTCTCTCTTCAGCGAGATCCTGAGTCATTCCAGTTCCTGCTGCTTTAACTCACTATTTCTTTTGTCTCTTTGTGTTTCTTCTTGTCTCAGCTGTGTCCTGTGTCCCATGCTGCTTGTGCAGAGAGTTGTTGCTATTCCTATAAAAAAAAATCTTCTTTCCCTGCAACTGTGGTATCTCAAACTGCAAGTTCAGGAAGTCGTTAGTCTCTCATCAGTACTGGATACAGGCAAGGAAAAAATAGCAATACTAAGTCTTAAGCAGCTTTCAGGGTTTAAACTTTATTCAGTCCTACATCCTGGGCTGTGCCTTAAGCTCAAGCCTCATCTGTTGCTGGGTCAAACCTTCTTGACCTGGTTTAGTGTTGCCTAGATCTCAAAGCCTTGGGCTGTGTTGAGAGAGTTTACCTCCAGGTTTGTGGGCAAAGGAGCTGGGGATCTTGTTGGAGTGGAAAAATCTCCCAGTGCTGTAGAAGTTCACGCTGGAATTGCTAAGAAATGAGCTGGATACTAAAAACACTGGGGATGTGTCTGAATGTCCAAAGTACTTCTAAAAATCACTTTAGCTTAGAGAAGGCAGGTTCCCTGCTTGTGTTTTTGGCTTAAACTGTTTTGTCTTCTCTGCTCAGAATCTACTAGAGGCTGTTGCTGCTTTTAAGGTCATTTTTAAGATGATGCATACTTCAGAGAAGCAAAAGGTCTGGGGCATTTAAATGTGGCTTCCTAGAAAGAACAGATCCTGGGCAGAGTGTCCAGGTCTCTTAACAAATGCCTGCAGAGCCTTTAGGAACAGCAGCTACTTTCCTTAGCACAGGGCTTCCCACCTGTTAATTTCCAAAGCCTGGCTCAGGTTTTTCCAGTCACTTTGTAATGAGTACGTGTTTGTATTAAAGCCTCCTGTGGTGTGTTCATTATAGTTTCTGTTTTACAAGGGCCACTCACTGAAAAGCACAAACACTTCAGCAACCTGTCAGTGCTCAGCTTTGAAGCTGGCATAGGGGTGAATACCAAAGATCTGCTATCTTAATAAGTACAGGAGGTTACAGAGATGTTAATACCTGATCTTGCAGAGCTGACAGGATTAAAGGTGGTGGAATCGGGTGCCTGTAAAACATAAGGTTCTGGCTGCTACTGTTTTTTCCTGAACTCAAATTAGCAGGTTGTGGCTTTACTTGCTTGGATGAACACGCTTGTTGGTGCAAGTCTGAGTAGGAGCACACATGCCTTGGGCTAAGGGTGGGAGCTGACAGGATGGTCTTAATTCCTTTGGTCTTTGATGGTATCAGCCTCTATCAGAAATACTTGAAGTAATGCCTACACTTTGTGGCTATGAAATGCAGTCTTTTAGTTCACAGCTTTCCAAACAGCCATGCTGTTGTGGTTAGGAAGCTTTGTGGGGTGAAGGCATGCAGAGTGCATCTTATTAGCGCCTATTCCTGCAATGTCCTGTGACATGATGCCAGGAGGGCCCTGGGGATGTGACTCTTCCCCACAGCACATGCACAAGGACGACTATGCAGCAGCCAGACACACCAGGGTTTTTCCACCACCGTGATGAACTGGAACATTTCTTTCCATAGTGTTGGGATGCTGAGCAGCTCGTGTGCGAGGGTCAGCAGAAAGGAACAGGTACCTTGAGGATCCCAGTTTGCTCCAGGGTTGTGTGCACGAGGTTACACTGGGAAAGGGTCAGTCCAGCAGGGATTTGTGGCAATGAATTTCTTGTGGTTTAACCCCAGCAGCAACTCAGCTGCACAGAGCTGCTCCCTCCCTTCCCTCTGGTGGGATAGGGAGAGAATCAGAAGAGTAAAAGTGAGAACTTGTGGGCTGAGATAAAAGCAGTTTAACAGATAAAGTAAAAGCTGTACACAGATGCAAAGCAAATCAAGGAATTCATTCACTGCTTCCCATTGCAGGCTGGTGTTCAGCCACTTCCAGGAAAGCTGGGTTTGTTCAGTCTGTTCTCGTGGTTCACGTGATGAAACTCCAAGATGCAGACTGTCTTCTGTAGCAACCAGAAGTCCAGCTTGAAGTCCTAAAGTAGTCACTGTGTGGGTATGGAATAAGGGATTTCATGTCCTAGCTCTTGGGATTCTGTGTTCATTAAGGGGTTGGAGCCCTTTGCCCATGTTGCTTTCAGTCCTTATCCTGAAATGTTCATAGTTTTAAGCCCCAGTTCTGCAGTAACATGTTTTTGGCTGGATCTTTCAAGGTATCTGTATGTGACAAGTAATACTCTGTCCAGAGGGGGTCTTGCAGTAATGAATTAACTTACTGTATTTTGTGATGTTTGGTGTACCTTTTTGGCACCCAGAGGATCTCAGATCTTTGATCCAGAAGGTGTGATTTATTGGGCAATCATACATCTACACACCATCACTCCTGCTGGAAAGAGGCACTGTGATCTCATCCGTCTGGTGGCATGTGACATGGAAGGACTTTTATCAAACGGGGGGGGGGCTGATGGATGAAGAAGTCAGGGAAGTATTGGTTCAAGCCAATATATTATTTTCTACATTAATATTGTGCAGACAGTAGCAAATAGAGACCGTGCACAAGTGTTAGTGTATTTCTGTGATGAAGAATTGCCCCTCTGCAAAGTTTCATTTTAATGACAAATGTTTTTTGGATGTTAAGTGATTTCTTATGTAAATGTTAGTTCTTTTGTTATACAAAGAAACAGGGAAAATAGACAAATTTTTCTTGGGCTATCAGGAAGGAATCTATATGTGCTGCTCTGTTTTGGGGGTTGATGTGGAAAATAGCATTCTGCAGGACCTGGTGTGGGTGTGTGACTGCTGGAGGCCATCTGAGTCAGCACAACTGGTGTTTGTCTCTCCAAGAACAGTGAGCTGCAGAAGTTGCAGTGTGTTTCTATAAGGAATGGTGGCCCAGACCATCCCCTTGTAGCTAATCATTACTGCAGGTTTTAGGCCTGAATGGTGGCTTTGGAAAGGTGAGATCAGGAGAAGATTTTTAATATGTTTAGTCCTGTTGACTTTCCAAATGGCAAATGGCTCCTGAATCCAGGCCAGAATATGCATTATATGATGTGGGTTTTCCCCTTCTCTTAGTGTTCCTTTTTAATTTGAAGGTTGTTCCTCTTGAGTTTTCTGTTGATGACTGATGCATTCCTCCTGCTATCTGTTCTACCTTGTATTACTGGATTTATTAATGTATAAACAGAGTTCTTCCCACATTCATCAGGGCCAGATGGTGGTAAGAGGGACTTGTGCTTTAAAAATTACCTTCCTTGTCTTCCCAAGCCCCCACCAACAGACAAAAGGGCAGGGATTAATCTTAGACTAAAAGTGTTTCAATTGATGCCTGCCTTCAAAAGTCATTAGTAAGATAACCAGGTAATGAGACTGATGTAAGAGGCCTTGACTTGTGTTGACAGAAGAGAGGGTGAACCACTATGTAGCTCTTTTGTTTTTGTACAAGGTGCAGCACAGCCTTACATCGGTAGCTGCTGATGGAGATGATCTTTGCTCTGCAGACCACACATATTCCATAACTTAAGCAGAGATAGCCCATCCCCACTGAGGAGATTCAAGACATTAGTGTGCCTCTGTAGGCTTCTCATGGCTTGTATTTCTTGAGGTAGTACAAACAACTGGAGATGCTCTATTAGTGTGCACAATAGAAGAAGTCTGAACTTGGACCATAATGATGAACTCATTTGTAAATAGTGTCCCTATTTCTAGTAGCCTAATGCCCTTGAGCTAAAAGGCATTAATGCTGATTTGCTCCTGGCATCAAGCATCCAATTGTTTCATGTGCTTTTGGTGCACGTTGGCTCACATTGATTTCTTGTGTTTTGTGTCCCATGAAGATGTGACCCCAGGCTTAGAGAGCTGCAAGGTCTCCATGTGATATTGTTTTCTTTTTTATCCTGTTGTCAGGATAATGACAATTCCTTTCACCTGAGTTGTCTGCATGTTAGAGGGATGTGAAGGTTAGTTTGAACTTACTTGGATAAAAATGCCAAGGAGTGTATTTTGAACCACTCGGCCTTGCTTGTTCATCAGGCAGTGGAAATCTGAAGGGGCACCTTAGCCCAAACGTCGTTGCTCCAGGTTTTGCAAACACCAAGCAGGGGATGGGTGTATTTTCCCCCGGTCCCCACTGGAGGTCACTGGAACATTGTTTACCATTGTCCGTTAGAACAAAGGAACTGCAAAACTGACATTTCATGGAAATTAGTGTTTGAAATTTTCAGAGATTTTACCAATTTTAGGTATGGAAATAAATCCCCAATTGCTTATAGGCTCTGTGTGCAATAGGTATTTTATAAACAACTCTTATGCCTGAGAAGACATCAGCAGAGTCTTGATTTTACAGAAGTATGAATCAACTGATAGGAATTCTGAGAGAGGCTCCTGGAATGAGTTCTCCGTGCCCCAGCTTTCTTTGTCATACCCTGATGGACATGCCCTAAATGCAAAAACATGCCTTAAGCCATTCCATATTTATCAGCAGTAAACCTAAATATTACCATTGCCAGTCATTTTATTGTGTATATGTTGTTATATATGCTGGGAAGAAGATGAGCAGTTTGGTGCTCTGCAAAGGTTGTCTTGTTAAAATTGGTTCAGAGCAAGGAGGCAAAGAAAGTTTTGTTGTTCCCCCCTTGCCCTCATGCAGGCAGCAGTTCCTACTCAAAGTTTAAGAAGTCTGCTCAGATATCTCTCCTGTTCTGGCTACAGATCCCCCTCATGCATGAGGAGCCCTCTGCATGCACTTGGTGCTGGAGCAGCAGCAGATGCTAGACGAACAGGATCTAATTATCAGTAATAAGAAAAGTTTGGCAACTAGTCATGGCATCGCAATTAAAAAGACCCCAAACCCAACAAAGCTTCTTCTCAACCCGTCTGTCAAAGTGTGTGCAGTTGCTGTTAATGATAGACTGAATAATAATTAGTATGAACTAAAAGGCTCCTTTTGTATTCCCAGTGATATTTAAAGCCAAGAAATAAACTCCTGACTTTTGGATGGTATCCAGGTTCATTATAGTACTGGGATTCATATTTTAGTCTTTATATGTAAAGTACATTTGTGAAATGTATCAGTTCTGGGCAAATTAGGTGCTGTTTGCTGTAAGTTTTTGACTTTGACTGTGGGAGTGCATGCAGTCAATCAAACTAAGCAGTGCTTGGCCTCCTTGTGTGGGAGGAGTTGGGGGTTTCCACTTCTGATGTAGGTACTTCCTTTAAATGTGTTCCCACAGACAGTTGATGGATCCAAAAACCCTGCTGGAGTGTTTTTCAAATAGATACAAGCACATGATTAATCTCAGAATGCAGCACTCGCCACAGACATTTCTGTTGCAGAAGCACAATTTGCTGTTGAAAAATTTTCAGCAGGAGGTTGAACTGCTTGCAAGCCCATAGGGAATGTGGCTTTGGGGCAAGAAGGGAGCAGGGTCATGCAGTGCAGCAGCTTGTGGGGTTCTGAAGGGGTTTCTAGCAAATAGAAAATGCTAACATTGGCCTAGTGGCCTGGCTGGAGTGGCTGCTTCAGACACGCTCTCCAAGTGAAGAGTTAAACTGAAGTGAGACAGTCTTCCTAGCAGCTCTTAAGATGCTTGTCCTGTCTCTGCTACCTGCCCTGGGCTGCTGCTTTGTGCACTGGAGGGAGATCTGCTGTCAGGCTAATGACAATGAAAACACTTGTGTTATAAAGACTTCAGAAAAGTAATGCTTGATTGTGTTTAGTGAGTAATTTTCTGAACCTAAATAATAGGTTCATCTCGAATTGATGATGAATGCAGGGACTTCAGCCCTGAACCATGGAGATTTGATTAATGCATTAAAATGATGAGGTACTCTGTTGGAATAAGAATGTACTTGCTATAAGTTCGCTGTGATGTACTGTGTTTGAGGGATCCGTGCTGGATGTTTGTGAACACAGTCATTTCTGTAGACTCAAATGGGGCAGGCCATCTTCGGAAGTGTTTCTGCTGGAGCAGCTCTGCTCTGGAGCCTCAGAAAGGTTGGACTTTGCCAAATGAGCCAGGAGGAGGGATAGCTCCATTGGCACTACAGCACCAAACCCAGGCCTGGACCAGGTCTGGAGCAATGCTCCTGCTTTTGCTTCATTTAAAAGCCTGTCCTTAAACGTTTGCACTAAAGCCCTGGAGCCCTAAGAAAGACGATGCAAATAACTTGACTCTTTTCCCATGGAAGCAATTAAGAAACTGTGTTAATAAGAAATCAAGTTGTTTGTACGCTTTAATGGTTTAAAAGATGCCCTAGGGAAATCACAACCAAATAAAACACCATTTGAGCCAGACCCTCACGAGTCAGGCTGCTCCACCTATGTCGTAGATATGATCAATTAAAAATTATCAGGAGAAAATGATGTATTTTAATTGAAACAGTTTACACAGAAGGATTTTCCATTGTGATGGTTGGAGCCTAGAGGGAGAGCGTCATTGTCTTGTTGCCTCCCTGGTTAAGATAAAGGGAAGCCATCTTGCTTGGTTGGGAATGCCGTAAGCAGCATTAGTAGGAAGTCTTGTTAATCACAGCCTGGTTTGGGTTGAAGGGAGCCTAAAGCTCATCCGGTTCCACCCCAGTGGAAGGGACACCTTCCACTCAAGCAGCTTGCTCCAAACCCCGTCCAACCCGGCCTCGAACACTGCCAGGGATGGGGATAAATGGCGCGCAATGACTGAACCCGGGCTTACCACCGTGCTGGCAGGCGGATGCCATGACCCGGGCTTCGTTGCCTTCGGGGCCCGTCCGCGGTGAGGCTTTGGCGCTGCGGGCAGAGCGCGGGCAGAGCGCGGTCACGCACCCGCCGCTGCTGCCGCCGCCTCATCGCCCTCCGCCGGATCCGGCCCCTGAGGTGGCGCCGCGGCCCCGCCCACCGTCGCGCGCGCTTCCCGCTCCCGGCTCGTGCGGCGGCGTGGCGGGAACGTGGCGTTGTCCCGCGCGTGGGATGGCGGTGCGCGCTGAGGAACCGCTGTGCTGCGGTAACGGGGGGGGGAGCGGGGGGAGTCACGAACACCGAGTGAGGGCGGAGGGGCCGCGGAGCTGCTGCGGGGGATGGAGCGGCTCTGCTCTGGAGCCGGGCTGAGAGCGGGGCTGGGGCAGAGGGAGAGGAGAAGGCTCCTGAAGGGAGACCTTAGAGCAGCTCCAGTGCCTGAAGGGGCTGCAGGGAACCTGGAGAGAGGCTTTGGACAAGGGATGGAGGGACAGGACAGGGGAATGGCTTTAACCTGCCAGAGGGGAGACTGAGATGAGCTCTGAGGCAGAAGCTCTTCCCTGGGAGGGTGCTGAGGCGCTGGCACAGGGTGCCCAGAGAAGCTGTGGCTGCCCCATCCCTGGCAGTGTTCAAGGCCAGGTTGGACACAGGGGCTTGGAGCAAGCTGCTCTATGGAAGGTGTCCCTGCCCATGGCACAGGGTTGGAGCTGGAGGAGCTTTGAGGTCTCTTCCAACTCAAACTGTTCTATGATGGTTATGATATGAAGGTGGCAGAGCGCAGCACTGTCCCACTGTGTTCATTTGGGAGTGTTGTGCTACTCAACCACTCTGCTGGCTGCTTCTCACCCATGAGAGTTCATGTTTTTGTGAGCTTCACATACAATCTGCCTGCCCCAGCGCCAGTTGGTTCTGTGCTTTGTCCCGGTGGGCAAAGGTGCAGGCAGTGGGTGCAGGTAGCTGTTTAGGAGATAAAAACCCGGTCATTAAATTGTCAAGTTTATTTTTTCTTCCAATTCTGTCATTGCAAAGCCCATTTCATCATTTGGAGTCCCAGCTTGTGCTTTACGTAGCGTGAGTGTTGGCAGCGCCGTTTCTCCTGTGGCTTGGAAGCAATCCTGTAAAGCAGTCCTCTTGGTTTATAACGTGCTAATATCTGCCATATGCGAAGAGCATGAGCCGTGGTTTTCATACGGCCTCAGTAGCTGAGGAAAATATTAATGTGACAGGAATAGAAGATGGGAGCTTAAGGCACAATACTTGTGTTTGAGGCAGCTGAGAACTGAGGAGTGACTGACAATTGTGTTAACTGCTGCTTGGGTGTGTGACACCTATGTGGTCTCTTTAGGGCTGAATTACTGTGACTTAAGAAATCCATGGAGCTGCATTTAGTTTTAAGTAATTTATGTCTACATGTACACAAAAATCAACAGATTTCGTTATTGTTGTGACATGTTCCTTCCAGCTTGTTCACTCCTATGATTATTGCAATTTGTTTCTCCTGGAACTTGTGTAAGGCGTGACAAGACACCAAAGTTATGGTGAGTTACACAAAGGACTCCTTTGCATATTAAAGACTTTGTGTTGTCACTTGACTAAATTTGGGAAAACATCTACCACTGTGAGTGTCGTTAGAGAGAGATGAATTCCAGTGCTCATTACTGGGGTGCTGTGACAAATAGGTGGAGGAAGGACTATAAAGTGGCAGTGTGCCTTTTTTTTTCCCTGAGCCTTGTCGAGGCTCATTTTACTTCTCTCAGCCTCTCACAATGTCAGTCCCTTTATAATAAATGCAGCTCGCGTATGAACAACCCCCCGGACTGATTTCTTTCCACTAGAAGAAGTGATTTAAAAGAAGCTGAAAAAAAGACATTGAATGTGTTCATTATTGATAATCTTAAAGATTTACTGTGGGCTTTCAGAAAAGCTGCTGCCTTAAAGCAAACTGCTTTTATCTCCTTTTTGTTTGCTTAGTTGGCTTTTGTGGGTTTTGTGTTTTTTCCTGCAGTAGCTCATGTAGGTAGGAGCTTGAGGTTTGTTTTCTTTTTCCTGAGGGGGGATTTGCCAGCCCCTGCCAGCAGTGGGAAGGCTCAGTGGGAACTGCACAGGGATGTATTTTGGCAGTGGAGTGGTGCGTGGATTCCATCCGACTTAGTTTTAGGTGCCTGTGGCTACTCGGGGCAGCTGGCTTTGCCCATGCTGGGGAGCACCACGAGGTTACCAGCACAGCAGTTGAGTGCTGTGGTCTCTGGGAAAGGGCCTAGGCTCCTTAGGCACCAAGTTCCTTTAATGCATTCTGAAATAGCTGATAATTGTAAATGGTAAAAAAACAACAGAAAACACCTTGGCAGAATAATGGAGAAATCTGCTCAGCTACTGAAACTGTTTCCTGCCTGGCCCTTCTGAGCCCATGGGGTAATGCCTCATCTCCATCCTTCCCCTGTACCATTTCAGAGCATCTGTTTAGGCTTAGGGTCAAAACGTTCTTCCCATGGGACATAATTGCGTTAAAGTGCAAGAAACCAAGAGGAAATGGGAGGAGCAAGGGGGTGTTGAATTCAGATGAACCCCAAACTGCTTCCCCATGTTAACTCAAGGGAAGTTGTCGGCAAGGTAATTGCACAGGGGTTTGTGTCCTGCTTCCAGCTTTCTCCTTGAGGGAACAGAAGCAGTTGGTGCAGTGCAGGAGATGGGATGGCAGATGGGAGTCAGGTGCACAGTGGCTAAACAAAAGCATGGGATTCTGTACTAAAAGCTCAAGAACAGTGAATTTCTCCATTGGTTTCTGACCTTTCTCAGTGCACACTAAAGGGCAGAGGCAGTCACCCTGTGCTCAGAGCCATTAGATATTAGGGACGTTTAAAGTACGAGGTACTGAGCTGGGAGCCAGAGACCAGATGTGCTCATTCACCTCTTCGCCCTTCTGTCTCCAGAAGTTCCAGAACCTCTAATTAAAGCCAGAAATGGGTTTAGGGAGGAGCAGATAGCATTAGGAACTGGGAGGTGTGAATGAGCTGCTATGGTGTTACCAACTTGTTTCACCCAGGTAACCTCTTGATGGGATCTGCAAGAGCATAATGGAGTCCTGAAGCTGCTGTTTTAAGGAGGTCACTGCCAGAGCCAGATGAGGAGGTAGCAGAGAGATTATTAAGGGGAAAGTAGGTGCATCACAAGCTTCAGCTCAGCCCTGTGCAAAACATGCTTGTTATATCAGAGTAATGAAGTTTCTTATCTGGATGAGTAGAAGTGGAGAGTGCTGACCCAAAGGCCCATGAAATTTAGAGAAGCAGCCTGTACTAAAACCTTAAAATCAGGACCTCCAGTAAAAGCTTGTTCACCATTTTCCCTACTCTATTTGGAGATGAGCACCTCTGAACTTGAGAGTATCTGTACACAAAACCAAAATCTCTGGAATTTAAATCCCTGAATAAAAGGGAAGGGTTCAAACTGTTTTTTGCAGTGGGGAAGGAGCAAAGATAACCTGGTGTTGTATTAACTAAGTTGAGTTGTACAGATGGATACTATAAAAACAGAGCAGAGAAAGTAACATTGTTACCTGCTTATGTGGAGACTCTGGGCATGTCATCTTCTCCCTGTTAATGCTCTCCTTTTGCTGCGTGTACTTTCAGTAACCTAATGCAGGGGTTTGGGAAGCAAAGCGCCATGTCATAGCCTTTTGGACACAGAAGGCATAACTGGCTGTTTGAACTCGCAGGCATTTAGAGGCCTGATGGCTAAGGAGGATTTGCAGGGTTCCAAGTAAAAAGACTGGAAAGTGTTTACCCCAATGCTAATAGGAAATACAAGGAACTTGGTGTATTCTTGTCAGATTCAGTACGGTGTATCTTTGTGACTAAGTTCAGGGGTTTCCTGCATGTGTAAGTGGAGACTTAGCAGGCAGATGTAAACTCGGTGACAAGTTGAAGCAAAAGCAGAACTGAATGAACATTGTTTTTTCCCTAAGCAGCTGGAATGAGCCAGGGAACTTGTGCAGAAATTGGCTGATTCCTGTGCTCTCGCTTGCCCTTTCCTAGAATGCCTCTGCCTTCCACACCGTGGTATTTGCTTCTGAAGCAAGAGATATTTCCCAAAGGGCTCTGAGCATGTGTAGCTGTATTTCATCCCCATAACTAATTCAGCAAAGACTACTGGAACACAGAGTATCAGAAAACGTTTTCTCTGTGTTCAGAAAGCAAACCCATATGCTCAAACCCTGTCATCAGTTCAGAGGCGTTTAATAACCTCAGACTTCACCAATCAGAATAATTAAACAGGCTCATTATTTTAAATATTCATTTTGTCCAGATTCCATGTTTGGCTTTCTTGGTCAATTTGGTTCTTGCTAATCTGGGGGAAGGAAAGAATGTTCTCTAGTGCTTAATTTGCATTAAAAACACTATAATTTGTAAGTAAATTGGAAAGCTTTTAAGCAAAGAGGGAACATCAGTGACTTGACAGTCAAAGCTCTCCTTTGTTTTTCAAGCATAATGTTCCTGAAAGATGCTCTTCTTTTCTTGGAATTACATGGCGGGAAGAATGGAGCCGTGTAATTGTTCATTAATCCATGGTTATTAAGAGAGTGGTGGGAGAAAGCACCAGCACTGAAAACCAAACCCGGCGTGTGGAGTGTCTTTCCTGTGATACCTCTGCTAGAAAATTGATTTTAAGTCATTCAAGGGGGTAAAATAATGGTCAAAAGAGCTGTTGCCAGTCTGTGGTGGAGGTCTGGGAGGTGGATGGACAACCAGGTGCAGTAAGACCCCTCCCTGCCTGCTCCTGACCAGCCTTGTTTCTAGGATCTGACTTTTTCCTTTCCACTACTCCCAGTTGTGCAAGACTTCATACTGCTGAGCTGATGAATGTCCCACAAGGAGTAACAACTGAAACTTGGCCAGAAGAGTAAAAAGATATCAAGATACGTCACTGTGGCTCAATAGTGTGTGTGAGGAAGCTTCCGTTGTCTTACTTGACCAAAGAAAATATCTTAAGTGGTTTGATTTTTCACAAATGCCCAAGTAGGCTCTGCTTTGCTACAGAACCCAGGACACCTCATTGTGACATAGCTGATTGCATGGATATGTTATATGTGTTAAAGATGTTGCTTTCTTTGGTGCTCCTACCTCTTTAGGGAGGAGGAGGAGGAAGGGAGAGGAGTGAGAAATGTGGGAGAGAAGCTTCTTTCAATATAAATCTATTGTTGATAATTGCATTTTTTAAATCTTCTCAACCTTCAACTGAACACTGATAAAAGAGCGATGGCTGTGAATTATGAGCTGTTCCACTTACCTTCATTATAGTTCTCGCATTGTTGTGATACTTGAATGTATTTTTATACATCTTTTGGGGTTCTTTTAAAGTGCACATGGTTCCTGTAACCTTCATTTTCTTTAGGACTTCTGATAATTCTGCATCCGTAATCTTTTTATGGATATATAGGGCTAGAATAAATTTAAAATCTGGGTTTGTTTCCATGTCTCCAAAGTAATTGGATCCATTTTTCCTTTATTCTGTTTCTAGGCCAGGATAATGCAACAAATACTGGTATAACAATGAAGCAATCTCAGGAATCAGATGGACTACTTTTGTGTGTGCAGAGGTGGGCTCCATCCAGAGCTGTTAAGCTGCTCCCCGTCACTGAAATCCGGATTTCAATCTGCTGTGGCACTCACACCATGAGTACAGAGAGCGGCTGGAGTGGGGTGCAGCATTTTACACCCCGTGTGTGTTCTGCATTGAAATGGACTCCAGATGGTGGGGTGTAGAGAATCCAACCCCAGGGTTTCTTATTTCTGCATGCAAATGTCTGACAGGATCAACTCACAGAGGATACTTCTTCATTTTTATTTGATTTCATTTTTATTTCTTGATTATCTTGAACATTTAGAGATGTAATGGCAGCCATGAAAATCTCTCAGAAGGAAAGGGAGAGAAGGTTGGAGTAGCAGTAAATTCTGACAGAAAGAGCTGAGCTCTTAAATATATATACCTAAAACCACAAAGTTACAAGCTTTGGGGTTTTTTGCCAGGCTTAGCTTTTTCCTCCCAATCATGGAACTATGCTTGGAGCCAGCAGGTGCTGTAACTGATGCTTATATTTATCTGCTGTGGCAAAAGAATGGCAAATCAAGATGGATATGTTTCCACCTGTCTGAACTGATAATTTATCACCTTAATTCCTAATGGATCAAGCATTTGCTAAAAGAGGGTAATTGCTTGGATGTGAAACTTGGCTTTCTTGATGCGAGGGATGGATGATGTGTCAGGTTGTGGGCATGAAGTATAACGTCATATTATGCTAATTCTTGTCATGCTTATGCATGTGATCTGATAGTGTAAAACAATGTGACTGTCTAACACGTGGAAGTAGTAAGTGTCTCTTCTGTCTTTTTTGGGGAATGCCCACTACTAATTCAGAGGGTGAGGGCTGTACAGAGGTAGTCTGTAGTAGAACAACCATATTAAGAAAGCTAATGAAGTCAGGTGGAGTACTGGGTTATTCTGCTTCCATGCCCAGAGCTCGCTCTTGATATGGCAAACTAAGCCATCGAGTTCCTTCACAGAAAATTCAGTGCTGTTTTACGTGAGGAAATGACCTCTCTCCCAGGAAAAGGCATTGTGGATTTCTTCTGGAAGTACATGAACAATATGAGAAGAAGGTAGTGCTTTCCTTAGAAGGAGGCATTTGTGAGAGCCACACCAAAGTTCCTGGTGAGTTGATGAGCATGATGTTAAGGACAGAACTAATAAGCAGATGGAGGAGCTCTGCCTTGGTAAAATGCCTTTCACCACTTGCCAGAGTAGCAAATAAATGTTTGATTGCCATTAAGAAGGTAGTTCCAGCTTGCTAATGTATAAGTAGGAAGATAAATTATCAGTGTGTGGAGCAGGATCATCTTCTGAAACCCTGTAGTTCAGCATGTTTTCCTCGCTAAGCCTTTTAATCAGCCATCTGGATAGGGTGGACTGGGTTTGGAGAGTACGAAAAGCCTGGCTCATCATGGAGGGTATTACAGCCATAAAATTCATGCACCTTTGATGGGAAGCTGCTGGTGGCATATGTTACCCGTGGCTGTTGAACACACATTTGATTCGGAATACAACCATGGGGTTGTCAAGGATTTGATTGTTCTTTCTAAGCTGCCTGAGGAGTGTTAGACCCTATTGTTTTTGACAATGCACCTCAATTAGGTCTTAAAGGTAAAATTGGTAGTACATGCTCTGTGAAATTGGAGGAGCTGTGGTGGATTCCTCAGGGAACTCAGCTGCTTGATTTAGGCTTAAGGATGATGTTTCTCCACCAGGGAGTCACCAGTCACAATAATTACGTTGCTGTCTTCTCATAATATGATTTATTTAGATGTTGCCGTATGAATTAATTCTCTCTAATTGCTGCTCTTCTCACTGTAAATCAAGGTTTCTCGCTTTCTGGAGAGTAGTGAACATGATCCTACACTGAAGTAATTAGTCCAATTAGAAAGGAAAGCAGATGTGGAAAACCAATTACTTTCAGGAATATGTCTGCTCCTATGTAGTCCAAATGCCATTCAATCAAAATGTAATAGTAGTTTAATAAAACATTGTTTTATTTGTAAGTTCTCTCCAGCATTAAGACTTCACTGTCTCTTTTGGAGAAGCCAGTTTGGGCTGGCTTTGTGGGTGCTGAGCTTGCTTCTGACTTAACTCCTAGTTTACAGTTCCCTGAGAGAAGACACATGGAGAGATCACTGTGCACGAGGGCAGGATCCCCTTCCTTCTTGGAGACACTGAGCTGCATTGAGAATGAAATGAGCTTGGCATTTATACACTTGCTAAGGAAATAATCCAGCAGAGAATATTCCAGTAGAGGTGGAAAAGGGTCATTATGCTTGCACACCTCATTTTGGGTGTCAAGCCTGTGGTGGGACTCACCCTGAGGCTAAAACCGCATCAAAGGGATGAAATCCCATGGGTGCTTCCCAGAGCTGGGTCCGTGCTCTCTGTTTTCCAGTCATCTGGAACCCGGGCACAAACTGGGCAGCAAATGCCCATCAGCATCCAGATCATGTCCTGACCCAAATAACTTAAAAGTTGCTGTTGTAAGGGAAACAGTATATAACAATATTGGTTGTGTTGGTGATGTGGGACCCTAGTCTTTCACTGGAGTACTATATGTGGAGCTGGACCCATCAGTTTCCCTCTTGCACTCATTTTACAGCTGAGTTCTGCAGTATTTACCGGCAGCAGCAAGGTTCCCTCACTCTGTTCAACTTGTAGTTGTTAAATGCAGCCTCAAGTCTCTGCTGAGAGAGAACGGCCACCAAACTGCAGGCAGTACTTGCAGTCATACTACATCAAAGCAATTCTGCAAAGCTTTAGTCTAATGAGGATTTCCGTTAGACAGGCAGGAGCCTGTGTAGTTGGAAGAGGTGGTTCCGTGTTCCTATGCCCATCGAGTCTCACCCAGTTTGGAAACAGGATTTATGTAGGATGTACTTTGTTTAGCATACAGGAGTAATCAATGAAGCACCAAGTGCCAGGAATGGAGGGAAGCAACTGCTCGGCACTTCTCACTGTAATTAATTCCACTTGTGCTGTTCCGTCATAGCCCAGCACCAGGAGGAGCAGGATCAGAGAGCAGAGCAAACACAGCTTGTCTGTCTGCAGTGGGAGCCAAACAAAGTCAGAATGGTCTCTTTGGGGGTTGTTTTTTAAGCTCTTCATTAAAATACCTGTCGAGGAGTTTTGCACTGGAGGTTCGTTCACCCATCTATTTTCTTCTCTCTACCGCGCAGAAGAGTGTTCTCATAATTGGTCCATTAAAGGAGGTGTTGAAATGTTACTAATTGTCAAAGGCAATTAAGTGTAGCAACATGTCACAGGTAAATTAACAAGACTCCAGGTGTTGGGAGCAAATTGCGTTTATGCGGGTGGAAAACAATTCCAGTCTCGGGTGGTTGTAAGGTTTTGGTGGGCTCTGTTTTGCTTTTGGTTTCTGTTTTTAGGGGAATGTAGGTATGTATCCACACCTGAGCTGGCTGCATTTGTAGGGTCTCTGATAGGCTATGCATTGTATAGCCCTGATTGAAATCCATAGCTACTGTTTCCTGGAAGATAATCTGTTTTCTAGCCAGGCCTGTGTATCCAGACTGTTTTCAGACTTGCTCTGATCCAGCAGAGCCAGAACTTGTGCCAATTTGTTACTTCCTAGACTGAGAGGTTTTAACAGGTTTAAACTGAAATAGAGGAGATTTGGGTTAGATTTAAGAAAGAAGCTCTTCCCTATGAGGGTGCTGAGGCGGTGGCACAGGGTGCCCAAAGAAGCTGTGGCTGCCCCATCCCTGGCAGTGTTCAAGGCCAGGTTGGACACAGGGGCTTGGAGCAAGCTGCTCCTGTGGCAGGGGTTGGAGGTGGAGGAGCTTTAAGGTCCCTTCCAACCCAGACCAGTCTGGGATTCTTTAAGAATTACAGGTTAGTCTGTGTGCTTGGATCCTTGGCAGGAATAGTAGAGCTACTGCTTGGAAATGTGGTAAGCATAAATGCACTGAGGGTACTGTGATTTTCACAATGATTCGCATGCAGCAGTAGTGGAAGCATCTCTAATACCCTGCAGCTACTTATTTTTATTGAGTAGCATGTCTAATTAATAGCAAGATTTGGTAAAAACACTGTGAAGGGGGAAAAAATGCCCACATCCAGTTCAGCTTCTGCTTATTTGTGCATCTTATGCACTATGCATGCAACCTGTTGTAGCATGGCTTTAAGTTTTGCATTCACTAAAGTACTAATTTGTCTGTGATTATGGCTTCTATGCTTCTCAATAAAGTTCTTGCAGATACTTCTCATTACAAATGGTGAGAATGCTGTTCTATGTGCTCCCTGCAGAGCTGTTTTCAGGCAGACCTGCAGTGCCCCAACGTTGCTGCTGAGAATATTCAGAGTTTTAACCTTTGAATGAGGATCGTGGGTTTTATTTCTGGTTCCAATTTTAACAGACAAGATCTGGAGTTACTAACTTGGGGACGGCCAGCAGCTGTGGGGCTCCTGCCAAAGCCCATGGCATGCTGCCCTCTCCCTGCAGCTCCCAACGCTGTGATGCTAAGAGAGACCACAAAAGGGTGGAACTATCACATGGGCCCATAATTATCACTCTTTGTTCCTTTTCTCTTCCTGATGTATTAGATGCCCTCCCTGCAAAGAGATCTGTGATTGTGTGTATGTGCACACGCGTGCTTGAGGGTGGGTGAAACCCTAATTGTATATTATTAAAATATTATGACTTTTTTCCCTTTGCAAGCTGTAGTAACGTGTTAACACCTCCCTGATGCCTGGTGCAGCTGCCTTTGACTGGCACTTGCAAGGTTGTCCTCCAGGTGCTGCAGCAGAAGTCTTTTGACACAGTGTCAGTAATTAAGTGTACAATTTAGAGAATGTCTGCAATTACGTTCAATCAGTCAGTCAATCAAAGCTACATTTGTAAAGGGTTTCTAAAGGGCCTCTTATCCAAACCTCCCCTCAGCTTCAGAGCTCTTCGAAGTTAACGCCGCACGCAAGGCAATGTTTATCTGAAGCAAGTCAAAGAAAGGGTTTGTGAGGTTTGTATGGAGGCCTCGCTGCCTCCTGGATAAAAACTTACTTTAGGTAAGGAATTTAGGCACAGCATTGAAATACAACTATTAAACAGGTTGAAAACTGCTGGCTTTTCTAGGCGTGTCCCTGGTCTTTCACCTTGGCTCAATAGTATTCTCACCTTCCTATGGGAAAGACTCCACAAGGACAGAGGTTTTGCTGGGTTTGTGCCATTTCAGGCATCTTGTAGCTCATGCCAGTGGTGGTATTTGACAGGGAAATTGGAGTGGCTGTGCACTTGCTGCTTTTGTGCTGCCCAATAAACGCATCTTGAGTTAAAACATTGCCTTGCTTAGGGTAGTTATATGTAATGATTTTCCTTACCTGTGCCAGTTACAGCTTAGGCTGTGCTTGTGGTTTTGTACTGCACCTCAGCACAGCAGATACTTGCGCATGCAGAGGATTGCGTTGTAGCTTCTGAGCCAAAGCCCTTGCTGGGAGTGGAGCAGCTCACATTTCACAAGGTGAAATAATGAATCTGCCAGCGTCAAAGTGCTTGTTTATGGCTCTTGTGTCTTTGTAACGGGAGTTTAAGAAATGCCATCTCTGAAGTCGGAGCAGTTGGCGTGGTTCTTGTTCTTGCTAATATGCCCTTTTTGAGAGTGACGTCTTCTTGATAGACTTGGCTACCATGTTTCATAGAATCATAGAATCCCAGCCTGGTGTGGGTTGTAAGGAACCTTAAAGCTCCTCCAGCTCCAACCCCTGCCATGGGCAGGGACACCTTCCATAGAGCAGCTTGCTCCAAGCCCCTGTGTCCAACCTGGCCTTGAACACTGCCAGGGATGGGGCAGCCACAGCTTCTCTGGGCACCCTGTGCCAGCGCCTCACCGCTGGAGCAGGTTTGTCTGGTTTATTTTCTGTGCCCTATGAAGTTGACACTGAGGCTGTTAGTAACCAACATTACAGAAATGCCCCAAATCAATCCATTTCAATGGGCTTTTCCAGTTCCCCCTCACCAAGTTGCAGTGACAGATACCATTCAGGACTTGGCATTCATGAATAGCAGCAGGAAAGGGCATAGGGGTTTAAGTTGTTCTTACACATAAGCTTTGTGTCATTATGAGCGGGCCTACAAATAGTAGGTGTGGGGAGTTGCAGCTAGAAAAATGCTGTGTTCATCTGTATGGGTGTACCTGGTGGTAAGAAGGCCTTTTTTGACTTATCAAGGTTTAACATAATGTCTAAGTACTGGTGCTCTCAGCACCAGGAAGCAGTGTCCAAATGCGTGAACAAGGACTACTAGCTGGTACTTTTTTGGCTATTTTGCTTTGTTCTCATTCCTTTTGCCTGAAAGTAAGTTTTTCTTGTCTGAATTGCCAGCTCTGTATCATCAGTTACTTTCTATGGTCTGGAAATAGTCAGTCTTCAGACTGCTCATGTTACTCCAAGGAGTAACTTGAGTTTTTCCTGTCTCTGGTGCTACATCAGTGTGAGCAACAAGCTGTGGCCCCTTTGATAAGGGGCTTGCATTTACATAATACCTGTCATCTCTTAAAGCAGTCTTGCGCAGTGTATTGACAAAGACCTGTCCAGAGCAATGTGTGTCTCTGGCAGTTTGGCTGCTGTCTCATTATATTCATTGCTTTAATGTATGGAAAGCTGTTAGCCAAAGTGCCCTTCACATGGGGGGGGAAGAACAAATGACTAAGTAATATATTGCTTGTAGGGCTGTAAATATTATTCCCTAGCATATCATTAATACCCAACTATATTTCTATCTTCATCCGTAGAGCTCACAGTGCCCTACAGATGAAGGCCTCTCGTGCCTGGTAAGCTGAAGCCAGCCAGCGATGATGGAAGGGCGAGAAAGCGGCGAGTGCAGCATCGTGGATCTGCAGCAGAACCCAGCAGTTGCCCAGCACAGGCTCCTTTCCTCTGGCCCTGTTGCCGCCCAGGCAGTGGGAAGGTGAGTTCCCTTTATTTTATTACCATTAATTGGAAAATAAGCAAATTTGTGCATGTTTCATCTGTTTATGCTTCACACATGGTACTTGCTCTCTTGCGTTTTCACTGAAAGATAACGGGAAAGCCCCGGTTTGTTGCCGGTGTTCTTGTTACCCTCCACCGTCAATCACCACCAGAAGGCTAAGGAATGGCTTGCTAAGGTCTTAGTTGTTCTGGGGTGCTCTGAAGAAAAATACTTTAGGAAAAGATCTCAGGCTTTTTTTTTTTTCGTTAGGTATTTCAAGATACCCACAGAGATGGAGCAGTAGATGGATAAGAAAGTGCAGAAAACTGAAAGAGGATAAGGTTGGCTAGATTCTGGTCTGAAAATATGTTGTGGTCTTGTTGCGCTCTTTCTCAAAAGAAGTAATTACAGCTTTAAAACATTAAGCAGGGAAATTGTTTTTTGTAAGGTGTGGGTTATGCTGAAGAACAAACCTGGAAATCAATGCTGGCAGCTTTGACAACTCACTGCTGACTGGAAGAGCTCAGCACCACTGTCCATGGAAGCTGGCTGTTGGCTTTCCAGGGAGCAAACCCTTCTCAGGTCTGTGTTGGTCAGGAAAGCCATCAGCAAGGAGTTTTTGTATGCTTTTAAAGTCAGTCAAATAAGAAGTGGAAAGAAGGGTTAGGCAGGCAGCTGAGAAATAACACAGAACAATAAATTCTTGAAATCTGGTACTAAATCTATCCAAGTAAATAACATGTCCTTATGGTAGGAGGACATTATTTGTGTTTTGTTTTAAATTTGCCAGACCTAATTTCTGGGGACATTTGTCTTGGGAAGTGAGAACTTTGAAAAGGCAATTACAATTGGTGAATGATTAGTATTAGATGTGACACTTTTATGCATCAAATATGTTTAGCTGCATTAACCTTCAAGGAATTTACATTGACACCTGAAAAGATCCATCTCATGCTCAGCTTGAAAAAGTCTCAATTCTCCCTCAACTCAAATCTTATTTACATTCCCTTTATTAGAAAATAAATGGGTCTAAAGCGTTAAGAGATTTTTGCCAGGTTCTGAAGACAGAGCGGCAGGAGAGTTGGAAGGAAGCAGGCAGTGCTGGTGTGAATCTGGAGAGAAAGATCCTGGAGGGAAACAGTGTGATACATGTGTGCTGAAACAAGGTTACATTCTGCTTTCTTTACTGGATAGACCATCCTGGAGGGAAGGTGGCTGAAAGCGATGAGGTTGTGCATCTAATTTATCCATGTTAGGATTTAATTTCCTGTTAATAAGGTATTTGAGCCTTCCAGAAAGCAGCTTGTGGTCTTTGTAGGCTTTTAATCTTTACATATCACGCAGAAAGTAAGTACATTCTTAAAATGGGTTTACTGTAGCTGTTCAAGAAATGCTCAGGTTACTGAACTGCTCATGTACTGCTGCTCTCTGTGTCCCAGCACACCCACTGTTTGGATCCATGGTGTATCCAAACTTCCATGCAGTTCCCCTTCTCTGTCAGTGAGAAGCAGTTCCTCTTGTTGCTGATTCATCTCCATGTCTCTTGTGCTTCACTCCACTGAAATCTGGTTAGGTATGAGACAGACTCCGGTGGAATGAAGGACAACAGAATCCATGGATCATCCTTATTTCACTTGGAAAACGCAGGCGAGTGTGTTATGTGTTAACATACCTTTTAGGGACATCTGGTACACCTGCACGTGTGACTTGTATGTAGATGTGAAACTCTACGATCAGTGTTTATGGGGATGCTGTGGGCTGAAACTTTAATTTGCTCTTTTACCCTCCCCATACCCTTATGTTTTTCTGTACACTTTAATTTTACCTTGTAACAGGTAGCCAGGTACGCTTTGTAACGTTAACTGTGGGAACAGCTTACCAAAGGACATGGCAATTCTCCATCTTTCAAAGGTCTGAAATTGCCAGGAGCTTCTCCAAATTAAATGCTCAAGGCTTTGAGCTTTTATGGCTTTTGCAAGGGAGGTCCAACAAGATAATCACCATAGTCGCTCCTGGCCTTAAATCCCTGAATTTGCAAAATCCAGAGAATGTCAGGAGGCAATTTTCTTGTACATGCTGGTTCTTTTTAAAGACCTTTGGCAATAGTGAGAATGTGTTAAGCTACTACTTCCCTTTAGCCTAGATAAGGGAGAAATAATCTCAGTCACAGCCCCACACGATATGCTAATTGGAGTCTCCTTGCTTCAGGCTTCTCATAAAACACAGCCAGATAGCAGAGCAAGGAACACATTGCTTGTCCCAACATGGCATTGCCAGGCTGCCACTGCTCATGCACACACCTTAGTGCAACTGTGAAATAGATTATATATATTATGGGATTGCCCTGAGGCACTATGAAGATTCTAATGGTTAAACTAAGCACTGTCCAAACCCTCTAACAGATGTGTAGCCTCTTCCAAAGAACTTGCAATCTGTGAAAGAGACAAAAATAAAGAAAATGAAGACTGTTAGAAATATTCCCCCCAAAAAACATCCCAACCCATCAATGCAGTAAAGATGCTTGAGATTCTTTTAGAGAAATCTGATTATAGATTGAAATATTTAAGGTATATCCATTTTTTTACCTGTAAAATTAATACTGAAGTCTGAGTATAATGCATATAGTCAGCATTGTGTGTTGATTCTCAGGTAAAGAATCAAAAACATGGGGGGGGAGGTGGGAGGAAATCAGGCCTGAATGGCACAAATCCCATGAGTGACATGAAAGTTCACCATATCCCTGGAAGGAATGGCAAATACTGTTTCCAGTTTGGGTGGCTTTGCTTCATGGGGACCCAGGTCACAGTTCCTGTCTCTTTGATGCCTGGGAAAACTGGGTCTTTCATAGTGCCTGGTGAAATGGAGGCTCCAGTTTGGAGTATCAATGTGTTTTGGCAATTCTTCCGTGCACATGGATAACTTAAAATTTCCACTTTTAATTTGGTTGTATTTTGCAGCTCGGGAAAAGCTAGGTGAGGATGCAGAGACTTGAAGGGGAATGCTTACCTGTATTTTAACAAAACCCCCTAAAACCCAACCCACAAAACCCCCCATTATGTAGGTGCTGATAGAGGATTTAACAGAACAGAAAGTTCAGGGTGTTTCTCTCTCATTTGTGCTTTTAAATACAAACCTGCTGGCTGTTGCTGCATTGAAGCCTCTCCCTTCATTTGTCAAGACATGTTAAAAGCTTTTGGGTAAGTCCTGAGAAAGGGTGGCCCAGGCAGGAACCCATCAACTGAAATTCCTCTATGCAATCCTGGCTTATTTGAAATGCCTTTTATCAGGCAAGTTACAACGGGCTTTAGCACCATAAATGCCTAATGCACAGCTTCCAGCTATTAACCACTTAATGCCTGGAATCCACAAAGCCCTATGCCCAAGAGAACAAATAAACAGTTCAAGGCTTTGTCTTCCTTCAGGAGGAGCTCAGATTAAGTAAAGGCGCTTATCAACAACATCTTACATTAAAACAATGATAATAAAAACTTGAAATACAAGCTCCAGGGACCCCCCACCACCAGCTAATTCTCCTTTTCAGTCCTGAACCACCCATGTAAAGTAAATTAAAGGGTACAAGGATGGGTTTTTTTCGTGAGATACCACTTGTTTTTTGCTTCTCCCTGGGGAGAAGTCTTAAGAGTCAAGCTGCAGTCTTTTACATCTACCTGAGCAATAGCAAAGATCTGCTGTATCCTCAAAAGCAGCAAACCTTTAACTAAAGGTCAGACAGAATAGTACTGGACTTCCCTGAACTTTAAAGTGAGCTAATTTTTCTATATTTCTTTGTCTTTAATGGAGCTAAGAAACAGATCTTCTGAGCCAAAGCCGTTGCAATTGTTACATTAAATGGACTTTGCATTAGGCCTGTTAATTGCAAGTGCCTGAAACTTCCAGTGCAGTGTCCTGCGTGCTTTCAAAAGTGCCAGTAACTCATAATCCTAGTTAGAAAATATTTAATCACTTGTTTTACTGGAATGTAAGCTTGTATTTAAAAGTAAGCATAAATAAAAGTTGCTTTCTGAAGCTCAGATTTGATGCTAAGTGAGACTTCCAGAGGCAACACTCTTCTGCAACCCCTTCCTTATCCAGGTGGTGCCTGAAAATTACCTTGGCTTGGGCCTTTTCTAGAGACCATTCCTATGCAAAGTATCATCTGCTGCTCATTCAAGGGTTTCCATCTTTCTGTCTTACTCCGGTGTTACCTTCCGGCTTGTCCAAAGCCTTTGCCTGAGATTAGCTGCTCTTCATTTTTAAAGGGAAAATAGCTTTGCATTTCTCCTTTGAGCCAGTTTTACAACACAGTAATAAGTTAAATTTGTAGTTGGCTTTACCACTGTGCATTGCTCTTGGAGGGGAGCCTGATTTTTAGAGCAGTAGCTGAAGTAATTTATAAAGCTCATGATTGTCTGTTCCAAAAGTGAGTGAGAGAAGGCCTTTGGATGCTTCTCTTTTGCCGGTACAGAACAGCCAGCATGAGCAAGACATCCCCAGAAGAGCAAACAAAGCAACCTGAGCCCACTGGCTTCTCTGATCCCAAAGATAACCTCTGCCTCTTCAAGAGAGAGCTTGCCTAGCTTAATACTTCAGCATCTGTAGTGCCACATAGTCATAGAGGACTTTGGAGGTCAACACCTTAGCAAATCTGTCAAACCAAAGCAAGTTAAAACTTTCCCATAAGAGAAAAATAACAAATACAACTACTTTCTTAAATATTTCACTTTTTCATGGTGTCGCTGGATAGGTAAGATAACCTTTTGAGTGATTTGCATAGAAAAGAGAAGAATCAACTGGTTGAAACTAAGCTAAATTCTTACAAATGATGATTTAGATGGCAGCTCACACCTGGTATTCATTGCGCTGCTGTAGATCCAGAGCAAGGCCATGGGTTCTAATAGAATTACACTATCCTTAAAGGCCAGTGATTCCTGCCAGTTTAGGAAATACCTTTCCATGTCTCATCAATTGCTGTGTTGAATAACTGCTATTGTTTCTGACTAAAATACCCACAGGGAATCACAGCCTGGTTTGTATTGGAAGCGACCCTGAAGCTCATCCGGTCCCAACCCCCTGCTATGGGCAGGGACACCTTCCATAGAGCAGCTTGCTCCAAGCCCCTGTGTCCAACCTGGCCTTGAACACTGCCAGGGATAGGGCAGCCACAGCTTCTCTGGGCACCCTGTGCCAGCGCTTCAGCACCCTCACAGGGAAGAGCTTCTTTCTTATACCCAACCTAAATCTCCACTGTTCAAGTTTAAACCTATTACCATTTAAGAAGTTTGCATTTTTCCCATTAAAAGCCATTTCTTGGCCTAAGTTTCTGCTCAACAAAGAGCAACTACATTGATGTTCATAGGGAATGAGCATCTCCTGTATGAAGGGTATTAATACGCCTCTTTACAGCCTCTTTCCCCAGACCCCCTCTCCACACCAAGCGACTCCCACAAGGTTCATACAGCACATCGGAGCACGTGTATGTAGCGTTCACTCACCTGTCGTGGTTAACTAGGTACCAATCCTGGCTTGCAACTGCTTTACTTAACTTTAAACCAAAAGAAAAATAACAACAAAAAAAAAAAAGCCTAAAGGAGACAGGAACCTGGAATGAAACAGCTGCTGAACAGGTCAGTGCAGGGACTTTTTCTTCTGTTTTTGGTGCTTTTGAACAGAATCCCAGCGGTGGAGCGCGCGGTCCCTTTGCTGAGGGGCAGAGGCGCAGGGCCCCCTTCACACCAAAACAGCGCCGTGGACCTTAAGAAGGCGGCGGGGCGCGGGGGGAGCCGCTCCGCCCCTCCAGGTGCTGCCCGCAACCTTCCGTCTTTATTTGCGCGCCTGCTCAGGAGGCCGCGCTGCCCCCCCCGCTCCGTGCGCGCAGCCAATGGAAGGGGCAGCGAAATCGGCTCCTCCCTTCGCTCCGCGGCCGTGCGCGCTGTCGGAGGGAGCGGGACCCGGGTTCGGTGCCCCCCTCGAGGCCCGAGGGATCGACCCGTGCCGGGGTCCGCTGGCTTCGCCTGCAGCCGCGGCTTTGCCAAGGGGTGAAGCCAGCAGCAAGAGCCGGCCTTTTGCGTTCCCAGCCCCAGAGCGAACATCTCCAGGTGGCCTCTTGCTCCCGACGGCTGAAGGATGCGGGATGGGGCCTCCTCCCTTCAAAGTGTTGGTAGCAAAATGGAAAGACCTCAGACAGATTTAGATGAGATATTAGCAAGTTATCGACTGGGAGGGTGGTGAGCCACTGGCACAGGTTGTGACAGTAAGTTTTCTAAGAGCATTAATACAGAATGTAGTTGACCCGTTTGAAAGAGAACACTTTGTCAGCTCAGATTGCCCCATTGTTTTTCTTTTATTTGCTTTTTCCCTCTAAGAACCATCTCACTTGGCTTTTCCAGAGCTTCTAAAGAGATGGGAGACGTATTTAAGAGCTACCTCTTGAGTATACAACGTGTTGTGAGGTTGGGAACATAACGTAATCCCTGTAAACTAGTAATTCAGGTAGCAAGAACCTGCCATGGAGGTGTATCCTCATGAAGAATTTGAATAGAGGAACGTGAAGTGCAGGGATGCTGGGTCAGCATCTTCCACACAACGGTTGTAATTCCAGCTCTAAAGGAAGCCAGTGTATAGCAAGACCCCTTGAGTTGCATTGTGCATTACGTGCATCTCCTGGGGCTTGCTTTTTCTCTCTCTTTTAAGCCTTCATCTTTGTCCTCCTCTCCCATGGGTGCAGCACTGGAGCATGCCCACCCACCTGGCCAGCCCTGGGCACGGCACCCCCTGAGCTGGATCTGCCTTCAGCCTCCAAACGCTCCTTTGGGAGAGCTCTGCAGGCCAGGCTTGACCTGCCTGTGCTTTGCATTTAGCCAAAATCCTTCTGGATCTTTTAAATCTACTAATCCTTGTGGATCAAAATGTTTCAATTAGTTTGCCTTTCCAGTGGAACAGGGCGTAGGTAACCAAGTAAAAAACCCATGAAAATAATTTGACTTCTTTATTTCTTTCTATAGCGGTAGCAACTTGCTGTCATTCTTCCACACTGTTTCCATGTGAGGACTGCACGGGAATCCTGCTTTCCCATTCGGTTGTTGGGTGAATTGTAGATTCTAAATCCAGGCTGCTTTGGTTGTGCCACAGGTCATGAGGTTCGCTGCTTTAATTTTAATGTGCTGAATTGCGCTGAGCTGCAGTGTCCATCCTGACTACCCACAAGTATGAATAAAAACTCCTTTTGCCACGCTTTTTAAGCAGGGAGGTGAAAGTGTCAGTCTGTAAATGTCTGCTGGAATACGTCTAGAGAAAAGGACGTCAGCGTTTTCCAGAGGAGAAATATGTACTGAAGGTTATCACTATTCATTGCTTGGGTTTATTTTCTGTGTGAAACAGTAAGCCAAACTCTCCACAGTTTTGCGCTGCTGCACAGTTTGGAGCCAGGGCCGTAGCTCTTTTAGATACAAATCAGTGCTTCGTTTTATTTGCTCCTGCAGAATAACAATCACCTCTAAAGTTTACAACTGCTACTGTTAAGGACGGATGTGGTGGGACTGGTTGTGGCATGGATAGCTGGGCAGGAACGTAATGTTGTTCCATAATACCCAATCATTTCAACTATCAGTTCCCTTAAACTTTCAGCACATACCCGTTAGGTGTAAAAAAAACCAAAACAAACCCCAACCTGCCAACACATCATAAAGCTGCTGCTGCTGCACGCTCTGAAACCCTGCTGATGGAAATCTGTCAGGGGACGAAGGCTTTTCCCCACAGTATCTGAAAGGCACATTCCACTGTTTGGCTTCCAAGGAGGAAACCTGTGTGGTCTTGAAGGCTTGTCAGCTTTGACCTCTAAATTTGTCCAATAAACTGAATTCAATTATTTACTTGGTCTGCAGGTTTGAGACATCAAACACAGCAGAGGAAAGCTCAGGGCCATGTCTCCTGAAATTGCCCACTGTAAATTCAGTCCACAAGCAGGTGGAGAATAATTACTTGAGGGTTTTTCCCCGTTTGCCTCCAAAGTTTATTTATGATTGTGAAAAATACCTTTATAAAGCAACTGCCTACATAGGAGCAAGGATTAAGTGCAGCCCTCAGACTATGCATTCTTAATGTTTCCCATCACTGAACAACGAACCACAGAGGAACGCCGTGTTTCACGTTTATTTTACATGGTTTCTTTGACTCTAATGTGAAAGCAACCGTCCTGCACCCTTTCCCTGTGCAGCACTTACTCTCCCACATGCATAAAAGGAAAATCATCTTGTAACCTTTCTGAAGTGAAGCCAAAACCCCTTGTTTGATCATAGGGAGTCATCTTCCCCGCTCCGCTCTCCTGCAGCCTCCTTGAACAGAGCTGTGGGGAGACCTGTGGCCTTTGGGAGTCATCTGTGGTGCAGTTTTGCACCACACCGACATGAGTACATGCATTGTTCAGCCAGTTGATTTCTTCAGCTGCTTCTGTCTCTGTGGAGATGGGATGTGCTGAAGCTTATCGCTGTGAATAGTGAGAAATACTTGCTGCAAAATTAAGACTTAAAGCTTGTAAGAAAGTCTTTGTACTGCAGAACAGTAGAGAAAAGGAGAAAGATTGAGACTTGGTTTCTTAAAGATTTATTCCTATACCATCGCCTAACCACTTGTTTGAGACTACAGATGTATCATTTGAATTACTGATTCATTCTTTTTAAAGCCTGCTTCGCAGGTATTCTTGCTTTCTGATGGTAGCTGCTCAGAAATACATGTTCTCATTTCCATCACAGCAATACAGGAAACGTAGTATTTTACCATTTGGATAAGTTCTGCTCATCCCTGACAAGCAAATGTCTCTGGGATGGCACCTATAGCAACTGAAGTAAGATTACAGCTACTGGAACTTGCAAGGAAAAAGGCAGAACATGGCACGATATTTCCGGGGTACTTGACCTGATGTCATTTAATGTAGACGTGAATTCATTAGATCCTTAATGGCTTGATATAGTCAAGGCTCTAATCATGCTCCCCATTCAGCAGGACATCCGTACAGAGGCCAGTCAACTGCCAACAGGTTCCAGGAATTTTATTTCAAATACTCTCAGCTGCAATTGCTCGTTTGCAGCTTGCAGAGGAAAGAAAACCGATTGCCCCAACCTCTCATCATCCTCGCCCCATCCAGGCTCCATGCAAGTTTCCTTTCTCCCTTTCATTTCCAAATTTAAAACAAAACGCTGCCTCTGTTCTGTTCTCATTTCCCCTTTGGCAATGGGAGTTGGCATGAGCAAGCACACCTGGTTCTGCAGCGTAGGTTAGTATCTGGCTCTTCCACATTAATACGTTTGGCTCTTTTCTTTCTTTAGAGGCATCTGATTGAACTGCAGGATGTATCTTGGCAGTGCTCCGCATCTCTCCTGAGCTCAGTGCTTGTGAGCCTGCAGCAGGGCAGGAGGGCTCCCAGCTCTCCTTGCTGCACCAGCAGGAGAACGGAACTTATTCTGTGCTCAGACTCGTGCAGCCTCTGGTTGTGGGGGGTTCTGGCAAAGCAAGTCAGTGGCTGCTCTGAGTGAAGTCCGAACGTGCCACAGGTAACGGGTAGTGTTTCCAAAGTAGAGAAGTCACTGAAAAGGTGCCTGCTGGTGCCAGGACCAGGTAGCTTGTGGGATGTGTGTTCCCTGCAGAGAGCTCCCTGTGCAGGGGGAGAGGTCTTGCCCTGTTGTTTTCAGCAGAGCTCCTCTCAGACTGAACCAGTGTGCAAATATATGGAAGCATGACAGAACATCGGGCTTCTTATTCAGTTAGGGCTCCTGGAAAAAAATTAAAGCGTTAGAATCTTTTTGTCCAAGTTTGGTTTTGCCATTCTCCCCTTGTTCTCCTCTTTCATCGCTAGAGAGGTAAAACCATCAGTAGGAAAGGGAAAGGAAGAAAACCATTTTCCAGGAGATTTAATTCATCTTCGCAGCAGGGACCACTTCCATGAAAATATTTGCTTCTTTAAAAGAAGGAAGTTTAGAGGGAAAATTACTTGTACGTATTTTTTTGCTCAGCTTCACTTGATTGCTTGAGAAGGTACCGTTCACTTAAGCCACCACTGAAAAGAGCCAACAAGCTGTAACCTGCTCTCTGCACTGTTACTTTTAGGTGCCACAGCCATGTTTCAACAGAGTGCTCAGGGCTTATAAAAGGACGCTGGTGACACATCACATTAGCTCTTTATTTCCCACCACTGTTTATGGGATGGCAAACTCTAAGGCTGAGTGTAAGAGCATGCCTGCAGGTGCTGAGGCACTGGAAAGGATCCTTCTGCCCTTCCAGTAAAGTAGAAAATTGGAAACATCACTGTTTCTTCCGTAGTGTTTTTCATTTTGCTGTTTCAGACTTGCGCATTCTTGGACGTATGAAGTATTGAACAGCTAAATCCCGATGTGCTAAACCAGGAAAAAGGAGGAAGCACAACCTTTACCTCTAGATAAGATGGTCTCTCCTGTTGTTTCAGTAACTAGAAAAAAAACAGCCCCCAAGCAGCATTTATGTGATGCAGATTTGTGTCAGGGAAGAAGGGGACTTTTGACAGGAACAACTGAAGAAGTACATAAATCTGGGCATTAACAAAACGCCAAGTCTGAAGCTGTTGAAGGTATTGTGTTTAAGTGAGTTAATATGGACACGAAGCTCCTTCAGAAGACAATGAGGTGTCTCCGTGCCAACGTTCTTGTCTCTCACTCGATGATGTGCTGGTGTGTATTAATTCCTGTCTAAGAACTGTGTTCTCTGCCAACATAGCTGCACCCACCCAAGAGCCGTGCAGGGGCCAAAGCTGCAGCATGGCCATGTTCAGTTATACCGTTGCTTTAGGGATAGGAGACTTGGCAGCTGCTGCCCCATCTCTGCTGAAGCCCTCCAGGGGGCCTCTCATATGCAAAGGGCTTAAATAACCTGCCAATGAAATAATTCAAGATTGATTATACTTAGTAAGACAGTGTCCCAAGGCTCTAAAGGTAGCAGGCCCTTTCTCCTCTGCCTTTGAAGGTCAGACAAAATGGCCATGTTTTAGTTGCTGGAAGGTTATTTGCATTTTCTGTGTCTGCAAGAGGTCAAAACCTGAAATTTGTAGTAATTCTTGCGTTTCTACTTTAGAACATAACTAAATGCTGTTAAGTTTTTGCTTGGTCTTTAGGTCTGTGGGTAAAAGCATCAGCATTAGAAGATGAATCAACTGCAAGCTTTGGCTGTCAGTTCATCTCTTCCTGCATTTGTTACAGTTCTGCAATAACGTGTTGCTCCCTGGCTGGTATTTGGGAGTCAGCCTGAAAACCGAATTGCTTTGTGCACAGTTCAGTGGATCAGTGTGTGTGTGTGTGTGTGTGTATGGACAACTTCCCTGAGCCACACGTGGGTAACTGATGAGACCAAAAGTCTTCACATAGCTCAGGCTTGTTGCTCGCAGGGAGTTTCAGCTGCCAAGTCAAGTCTAAAGCTCGTGGAACAGGGTCTGTAATCGCAGGTCACTTCAGAATGAAAACTCTCTGTGCACACTTGGGGCTGCACACTTAGTTGATAGCAAGAATGTCAAATGTATCACCCTGCTGGCAAGACTAATGCAACAGTGATTTAAAAATAAACCTTTTGAGCTGATATGTGTGGTCTAAGCCACATAAGACAAGAGAAGAAGTCTTTGCACCTTCTGTGGAAGGGAATAAGATGATTTTTTTGACTTCTCTGTGAATTTTAGTGCCTTAGTGCACTTTGAAAGCCCTTGAAGCATTTGGCATTGCTGTAGCTTATGGGTCGATGGAGGTCTCTACCTCTCCCTACACAGATGCGTTTGCAGAGCCCTGTGTTCCCAGGCTGCAGTCTTGCTGCATGCTCCTGCTGAATGAAGTAACTGATGGCAGAGGTTCAGAGCCAAGGAGGGGCTGTATCAGGAAGCTGATATAACTGAATCACAGATACAGATACATGTCTATAGAGATCTGTGTTATTTATGCTATAAAAATGTACAGAGAAACAGCACAGTGTGGGAAATTAAATTACACAGAAACCTATTTCCTGGAAAATACAGAGGCAGTTTTCCTTCCTCTGTTCTGTAGTTTAACACAGTGCTCCAAAGTTACATTCCACAATAACAGGCATTTTAAAGAATAACTCTTGGGGGTGGGAGGGACAGAGGATAACTCGTTTTCCAAGGAATCTGTGGACCACAGGCATGATTTGTTTTTAAACAGGGAAAGCCATAAGCAATAAAGCCAAGTCTCTTTGAAAGCACTATGGGTATACATGTGTAGCTTCATGAACTGGAAGTCAGCAGGATGTCTGAGGAAGAGAAATAAATTCTATTGCTGTAAACCTACTATAATAGGAGACCTGGGCGCAAGCATGACACAGAGCCCCCACCTTCAGCAAGGAGTCAGTATCTTGGTTGTTATATCCAAATGAAATGCACTGTCTGCTCTTTTAGGAAGGTTTTTCTAAGAGTTGTTGGGTTTAATTTCATTCCTCAAACAGGCCATTCCTGGGAGGAATGTCAGTGTGCAAACAGAAAAGGAGAGTACTCGATTTCACAACTGAGGAAGCAGAGCAGCATGAGGGCAGGTTTGCAGCTGGCAGGGTGATGCTTGGAGGTGACGGCACGTTAGTACCCCGAGTGTTGCAATGTGTGAGGCTGATTTTATGGTTTCAGAAGCAGCTTGGTCTGACTTCTGCCATCTTCATACTTAGGGCATGGATGGGAATGGTACTGTCAGGTCTGCATTCTTTGCAGATAGCTTTCTCCCAGTTTTCTTGCAGTTCATCTATTTGTGATTCCAGCCAGGGTAGGTTTTGTTTCCTGCAGTGGCGCTTTTGCTACCTTAAGCGTGTGCCAGCATGTTCTTCTTCAAGAGGAATGCAGAGAGTCATGCAGCCATGGCTGTGCCCTTTCTACATAATGGATTTGGGCACAAACATCTTTCAGACTCCTAATCCTGGATTTGCTCTCTCGGTGGAGCACAGGTCTGGGGGGGAATCGTAAGCTTTGCTCTGCTGCTGTATAGAAGGGGGTATGCAGTCTTCAGTGGAAAAATTGCCTGCAATGGTGAAGAGTCTTTGTGTCTCTGTCTGGAAGAAACAATAATTAGATAAAGCAGTGATGTGTAGGACTTAGTTTTCTGGGAAACTTCATGTTTGATGTGAAATGGTGTGCATGGCTGCCATGTGGTTATGCAGTTGCTGCTGTAAGTGCATACGTGTTCCCAGAGCAAAACCACCCTCAGTTGTTCTGACTCCATCCTTATAAAACTGCAAGTTCTGGCAAAGCTGCTTTTCAGAATGTAGTCCTGAAAAATGTGGGTTTAGTTTGGATAAGTATCCTTGGCTTCTGGAGGCTTTTCCATTATGTTCTGGCCTTTTCTGCTATTTTTTCTACATCTATTTACTGATAACATTAAGAAGTCAGGTCGTGATTTTCTTGGGAGTTGGCTGAAGCTGAAAACACTGCGAAACATGTTCTCTGCTTTGGGTTCTTTTTCATTTTTACTGGCTAGAAGGGGGAAACAGCTCCTGTAAGTTCCTGCAGCCATTGGCTGTGCATCTGCTTGCGATTGTGTGCTGGGGGAAAAGCCTCTCTGAGTGTTTGACGTGAGTAATTAAGAGAGGTCTTTGAAGAAGTGGCTGTGTTGAGGACAGACTTAGCAACACAGGTCCTTGTTCGACCCACTCCCCCCGTTAGCCCTTTCCTCAGGACCTTGGTGCCCATCTGCAGCATCTGCTCCCTGCCCCGCTTGCTTTGTGGGATGCTCTTGTGCTTCCTGGTGGGTCAGACACAGACCTTCCTGTGAGCAGGCTCCTCAGAGCTGTTCCAGCACGCCAAGCTGCAAGGCTTTGTCAACTCATTCCTGGCCTTTTGTCTGCAGCTCAGAGTGCAGTTTGTGAGTAACCTGAGCCCTTCCCTTTCGCCAACATGAAGGTACATGCTAGCTTATCTGAGCAGCAATTCCAGCCTGGGCCAAGGACACGCCTTTGGGAATGCTCCTTTCTTTATCCTTATTCAGCTTTGCGTTGTCTCGACTTGTTCCGCGATGCTCTCTAGGCTACAGTGCATCTGCGAGCGAGCCCTACGTGTGAGCTCTCCGTGCTCGGTAATGCCCCTTCAGAGCTGCAGAAAACATCTTCTCTGTGAGGGTGCTGAGGCGCTGGCACAGGGTGCCCAGAGAAGCTGTGGCTGCCCCATCCCTGGCAGTGCTCAAGGCCAGGTTGGACACAGGGACTTGGAGCAAGCTGCTCTAGTGGAAGGTGTCCGTGCCCGTGGCAGGGGGTTGGAACTGGATGAGCTTCAAGGTCTCTTCCAACCCACGCTAGTCAGGGATTCTGTGACTTAACATCTGAGGGTAGCCACCTTTGGTCAGTTGGTGTGCCGTGTATGATTGCTTCTGAAAAGCTGGGACAATCCAGACGTGCTGTGGATAACGTACTCGTGTGGATGGATCCTGGCTTTAGCTGGAGAAATGGAACACCCAGCTATATTTTCAATGTAACACCCAGATTTTTTTTATATGGTGTTTCAGTAAATAACTTTTAATTTGAGGCTGTGTTCTTCTGGCCAAGTTGAGTACTGGTAGTGTGTAGGAATGTACACATGGAGCCTGGTGGCTGTCGAACACCTGAAAGTTAACACAGGAATTTGAAGCTCACTTCTTTTAAGGGAAAAGCAGTAGTTTCCATTTCTGTGTCTGTAAGTGACATCTAAAGGCAAAATCACTTTCTTTGGGGGGCTCAGAGGGAGGCCCCATGCAAACCCTGTACTGGATCCCACCTGAGAACACAGGGAAGAGGTGAAGCACAGCCGGAGGCTGTACTACAGGGTGAAAGGCAGTGTGGTTCAGGAGGGGCTTGGGGTGAACTCTAGTTGGGGCTGTCAGAGGGGCCCCTGCAGCTCCCTCCTGTCTTCCTACGTGTGGGAACGATTGAACCTTTCTGTTCAGAGCATATATTAAAATAAGAGATGGATCATTTTAGTCATTCTGCATAATAGCTGATGTTCTGATCTTTATGTAGATTGGGGGGAAGAGGGGAGTATTCATATGCGTGGCTTTAGTTGAGCAGGAGATGAAAGGATTCAGAGAAGTATTTAAAGTACAAGCCTCAGCTTTGCTGGAAGTCACAGGGACTGAGGCCCAGCCAACACTAATAGTACTAATTGAATGATTTGGGTTAGAAGGGTGATGTTTTCACCAGGGCAGCTCCTCAGACACATCCCCACAGGAGGGGATCTGCACTCCTACCTCGTGCCACTGGAGCTCTGTGTTGATGAAAACGAGTTGCGATAGAAATAGCATCTATACAACTCCAAACCTGCACATGCATGAGCTTCACTGGTTTCAGACGGGGATGACTGGGGCAATAAAGAAACTCTGTTGGCATGGTCTTCACGTGGGTGAAGTTGCATACCTCTTAGAGTGCTTTGCTCTCGGATCAGGACTGGGACAGCCTGTGTGTGTTAGTAACAGCCGAAGTACTGATGTGCTGCTGGGGCTTGCGGCTCCCATTTTAGCTTTTCCCTATGTCTTCTGCCTCTCCCAGTGTGGGATGCATAGCTTCAGGGCATATTTGCTCCACGCACTATTTCTACCTCTGTAACTTTGACCACAGCTTGGGGAAAAAAACCAAAGAACTGCAAGGTACTGCCTGCAAACAATGGGCTGTTATTACGTCCAGCATCACACAGGCAAAAGACATAAAATGAATGCTATGGACTAATATTCTTCTCTTGCATTATTTACTGTTGCAGTGTGTATTCCCCTGCCTGCGGTGACATCTCAGCTCTGGGGTTTTGATGGTGACAATTATAATGAGACAAAGGAAGAGAAGCGGCTCAAGTGTGATTTGGATCCCTTTGCCTTTAAAAAAAAAAGTAAGATTTTTGTAACTCTCAGCAGAATCCCACCACATGAGACCACGTTTTCCATTCTGCCTGTTTGCAGAGCTGATATACAGGGGCTTTATGCAGAATCCCTGTATGTCGTTGTGCTGTTAATGGCTGAGGCTTAGCTTGCCTTCCCTGATGCTAGCTTGTATTTTCATGTTCTGAGAGGGCATTTTTTGATGTGTAAGAAGCTAATGTTAAATGTAAACATAGAAGCTACTTTAGGGAATCTGTCTCATTCAGCCAAGAATGAAGCTGTTCCACAGCTAGAAAGTCAGTGCTAAACTTTGCACCAGCAGCTGTAAAGATGCAAGTGATTTATCTTGACTTGATGGACAGGAGGTAATTTTGCAGGTATTGTAGATATTCCCAGAAAAAAACAAGATCATCCCCCTCCATGCCATTGAGAAAAACGCAGAATTCTTCCTTTGCCTCTGCAAAGCTCAGCCAGAGCACCCGGGAGCTGCGTTTAAAAGCTACCAAGAGAATTCACACCCAAAGCATGGTCTCTTCATATCAGCTCTGATACTCTGAGAAGGGAGATGCTGCTATGTATTGCAACTGTTGGGTGCTTTGTCTCCTTTTCCTGCCTAAGGTTGCTTATGTGGCTCATAAAGAATAGTGCAGGACTGAAGAGCAAGGTTTGCTCCTTCTGCGTCCTGGCTGTGCTCCCACCAGCCTGCCCACACGTGCCGGGCTGTATCCTGATAAACTGGGCATGCGCTGCGTGTGCTGTGCCAGGGAACGTGCCCTGGGACCACGCGCTGTGCTGGAGGATAACCTGCTTTTAAGGATGTCCTCAAGGCACCTCTTGGAAAATTCAGAGCCAGTCTACATGATGTGACTGTAAGAGGCTGTTGTGACAGGATGAGCACAAGTCATCTCCTTGTCTGTGTGTGCCAGGGCTGGCGTGGCTGCCGAGTTCTGTGTGACACCATTCTGCCCTTTTTAAGCTCCTTTTCTCTGGCTATGTTTTGAGGGAGTTAGTGCAGATCTTTACCAGAACAAGGCAGTAGAAAGTCAAGCTGAAACTCTGCAAGTATTTCCATACCCTGCCTCTGCCTGAGGCTTTTCATGGCTGAATGTGGCCTTAGCTGGGAGTATGTCAAGAAATATCTTCAGTGGACACTGGAGAAAGCCAAGGCAGGATGTTGTCCCTGCTGGGGACTGTTGGGCTCTTAGCAGAGGTTTTGACTTAATCAAGGAGGATGTTTGTGGTGGGACCTGGCTGTGTGCCCTCCCTGGGTCACACCGTGTTACCCACAAGCTCTTGGGTGGAACAGTGGCTCCGCTGCTGCTGATCTCACCTGACTTGAGCAAGCGACATTCTTGCATCAGGTTGTGTCTCCCTGTCTGTCTGCCCGGGTTGAGGTATCAAACCTCCTTAGCACCACATCAGATAGACCAGGCAGTCTGTTACCTGTCCCCAAGCCAGGTCAGTGACTCAAGGAGATCCGCTGTACAGATGTATTCACAGGTGACATAACGGGGTCCTTGCCTGATCCTTGCCTTCAGTACAGCATCTGCCACGATTTCACAAACTTCCTCTTTTCCAACAAAGCTGAATACAAGTGCTGCAGGTCCACGACTCGCACTTTGCACTAACTGTCGTTCACCCGGCATCCAGCAACACTCAATACCACAGCTGAATCCTCATCTGCTTTGAATTTGTTTCTTTTTTTATCTAGGCAGCAAACATGAAGCAACTTGCTTCATCAATGTATTGCTCGGGAATGACTGTAGCAGAGGCATCAAGCAGCCAGGGGAGTTTGACATCAGTCACTGTCTTACAGGTATATTCAGTTTCTCAATCACATGCAAACTGTTCTTTGTCTGTACTTGCAGAACCTTGCAAAGCTACTGACTTTGAGAAGCTGGTATTCCTGCCTGCTGCAAAGCAAACTGGCTGGGTCCCACATTGGTTATTTGTAGTTTTTCATTCTGTGCATCACTGTATTTGCCTACAAATGTGCAGCGAGCTGTAAGCTGCTCTGCTTTCGGGGCTACATATCCATGGTGGCAGCCCTGAGCTGGTGGAGCAGAATTTGCCATCATTTGCCTGGGCTCAGGCTGTTTTCCAAAGACAGAGCAGAGCTCAACGTGCACAGTCCTTACACTCAGCTCTTGGCTGCATCAAGGGAAAGGCTGTACGTGACGTGTAGGTAACGCATTGCAGATAAGCAGCAAGTCTGCTGGTGCCTGGCCTTGTTTACTGTCTGGTGACTTCTGTGAGTTGTGGAGGAGCAGTGATATGGCCTCATCTTTGCTCTGTGTCTGTTGCAGAAAGTGTCTGGTGAGGGAATAAGAGGTACTGATATTTGTGTGTTTGCTGTTTGTTTATTCCTGTTACTGGTTTACAGTGGTATGGAATACCATGTACAGAACCATCCGTTATATGCAGATGTCTTTGGAGGTAGTGAGCAGCCAAGCAGGTTTATAAGGCTAAGGGCAGGTACACAGACCTGAGGGATACAATCCTTTTAGTTTTTGCATATACCCAAATACATAAATAAAACATTGGTCCAGTAGGTGTTGGTAAAGGAGTAAAAATCGGTACTTAAAACCCCACCAGGCAAAAACCAGACCAGTACTTTCAGGTTTAGAGGTATACTTAACAAAACCCCAAACCCTGATGGAGAGTATCATCCGCTACCCCAAAACCAGCATGATCTGTAGGACAATCGGAGGTTGTCAGGAGGTCTGTTTTTCCTCTCAAGTTCTATGAGTAGAGAATATTTTAAGGGGCTCATGCTCATTTGTATTTTAAAGCTTCCTATTCTGAAGTGCAAGACCAGGGGCTACATCTTCAGCTGGCATAAATCTGCCTGGCTGCATGGAGCTAAACTGATTTACGCTGGCTGAAGGTCTGGCCCTGGATGTAAGAAATGGAAGCAGGTGGATGTAATCTCTCTAAATTTCCACTCAAGCTGCACCCGCCTGGAGCACCAGGAATTGAACAGCACTTTCCCTACGAGTAAAAAAGTTATTAGCTTCATATTTGTGTTAGTGCTTCACTGCCCTCCCTCTTGACTCGATCATCACACGTAGCCACGGGCTGTCTCTGGCAATGACTCTGTCTCTCCAATAAAATTAAAAATCACTTTTGTTTCATATCTTTTTAATAAGACGTGTCCTTTTTAATAAGGGCCTCTGCTCCTTAATGGGTGATGCGCTGATGAACAGCAGGCTCAGAGATTATTGCATTTCCCTGATTGGAATTCCTCTTTCTGCATTTCAGCTGGAACAATAAAGCAAAGTAAAAACCCCCAAAGACTCTGCACGTGCAGCACAAACACAGTTTTGCCACCACCTCTGGGTTGAAACTGATGCCCAGTGGAAGTGGATGCAGTTAGGCGTGAGGAGTAGATTTTGTTCTTGAAGGAACAGTATAGGAAAGAAGAGAGGCACAGGTTTGGTCAAGGACCACAGCTTTCCTCAAAGTTAATGGCATTATGAGAGCTGAGCATCTCCCTCATCACAAACAATTAATGCCTTTAGTGGAAGTGCTCATAAAGGAAACAAGGGCAAGGCACAATGACGTGCAGGAGCGAAGGAAATGTTTCAGTGGCCACTGGCTGTATGCACAGAAATACCTGCTGCTTACCGCCATTCACTTTTGGGCTGCAGGGTAAATGAAGTCTGTATTGTTTTCTTAAGTGTATTTTCTTTCTTGTTCAGAAGTCTTTCACCTGCAGTAAAGTGCTAATCCTGCAGCAAAATCAGAGCAAGCCCTTGTTTGGACAGTCTCATGGTTTAGCTGTTGCACTGCAGCTGATGCTGCTCCAGCGCTTGTCATGCCCCCTGGTTGATGGTGCTTCATATCCCAGCTGTGGGTCATGGCTTTGCGGTGCAGATGGCCACCAAGGGGTCCAGAGTAGCAGGACACCAGGATCGTGAAGAAGCATGGGGCATGTGCTGTCTTTAACGTCTCGGCTCTTTGCATAATATTTCACTATATTTCATACATTTCCCTTTTAAAAAGAAACAAAATCAAAGAACATTTCAAAAGAAAGTTATTTTCAAATGATTTCAGTTTAAAGTCAATTAATTTGATTTCTAAAGCCTCATCCAGATTTTTTTCCAGGTTTCTATTTGATTTTCTTACAAAATGAGTTCAGCGATGTTGAAATGACTTTGCAAATGTTTTGATGCTATTAAACGATTGTGGGAACATTTGGTTTAAATTACGCATAAGTAAATAGACTGTAAATAGCCCCAGAAAAAAAAAGACAAAGGTTAAATTCCAGGAATTTGCTGAGTATTAATTTTACTCAAATAATTTATGCAGATTTCCTGCCTCTGAATCGTTTCAAGTTTGCAGAAATCAAACACACCAAATGTCTCTATGTTTAGCTTCTTACATCGATTCATTTATTCCTGGGGTCGTTTCAAACAGACCTGAAGTAACTTTCTAAGCCAGGGTTTTTGTTCACAGCAGTGAACAAGCAGGACAGTTAAACCTGAGGAGCTCAGGAGCCTTTGGAAGCAGCATGTTTATATCCTGTCCTGTAACATCTGTAATCGGGATGTCTGGAGAATGACACTTTAGGGTAGTGAACATCCCCCTGCCTGGAGGTGGATATTCAGAGACCTGTAGGCTGTATTGGGCTGGGGTGGTGTGACATGCTCAAGGAATGCGTATCCTACTCTGGATGGGCTAAAGGGAATGTAGGTGAAAATAAGCGTCCCATTAATAGTAGGGAATAGAGCCGAAGGGGCCCTCAGCCTTAGTTTCAGAGCAGCACATCAGGAGATGCACATCGCTGGGGCAGGGATTCTCCTTCTTACCCACTGTGGGGGATAGATTTAGTCACTGTCAGATGCTGTCTGAGTGCAGGTCACTCCAGAGCCTGGTTCCCTTTCCATTTACATGGGTGTAAAACGAGGTATCTCGGATAACACAGTACTGGTAACAGTGTTGAGTTTCTCCTGTGTTTGGGTGTATGTTCCCATCTCCTTGGTCTGTCGTCTTTCTGCTCTTCAGGGAGAACAAGAGAAATGGGGCAGAGTGGAAGGATTTTTGCAGGTTTTTAATGTCTTAATCCTATAAATTAGGCATTATTTTCTTTAAACTGTACTGAGAAGGCTGGGTCTGATGCCCCTCTGCTAAATAAAGGAGACAGGGCGAAGCCTGAGAGCGTTGTCGCCCTTATCCCTTTAGGACAGTGTCATTGCCCATTTGCAGGGCCCTTTAGGACAGTGTCATTGCCCCTTTGCAGGGGGGATAATTTAGTTCAGAGCCGCCCAACATACCCCAGGCTTTGGGTCGGGAAGCTCTTGAACCCTTCCAAAAGTAAGCTCTGTGCCACCCCTTCTCCTCCAGCCCAGAGGAGTCTGAAGTGATAAAACCTTCCTTTAATTAAACCAGAACCTCCAGCTCTGCTGCTACTCGTGTGCTGTGGTTTCTGGGGTTTTCCAGTGCAGAAACTATAACTGTGGGCTATGTTTTCAGGGATGGCAGAGCAGAGGCGATACAGTTCCAGGCTTTTTGCATACTTCTAATCCTTAAGCTTTTCTGCTGCACAAGTTACAACAACGCCAGGCTCTTCTCTGCCCAAATCCACCCTAGGAGCTGCTGAGTTAGAGGGAAGGTGCTGGTGCAGCAGGGATGCTGGGACTCCAGCCAGTATCTGCTTCCCTGGTGCTATGGACTATCCTTACAGAAGTGCTCAGCTGCCTCAAAATCCAGCTGTGCCCAGGCAAAGTTCAAACAGAAAAGGTTCAAAAATGGCTGGCAGTGACTTCAACAGATTGTCTTTTGCTCATCAGCCGCCTATGGCAAATTTGGTAGTGCTTAAAAACTGATTGTGGCAGCACTTCCCCCATTAATTCAAACCAGATCCAGTACAGTTCGTGTTGACCCATCACGCGTTGGAGGTTATCGCATTCTAATGGCTATCCTGCACCCAGATCTTAGATCTGGAAAGTCTGGGCCAGTCAGACTAGTCCAGGCTTTGCAGCACTCGCTCCTTCTTTGTTCCAGGCACACAAGTTTGTGTATTAACAGAAGAAGCTCCTGAGCATTGGGCTCTGTTGGGACACAAATGTGAAAACCCAGGCTAAGGGTGACTGTGCTGCAGCACAGCAATGTGGGAGCAGCTGCCTGCACAGCAGAGACACAGCGTTTCCACTGGGTGTGTATATGATCCTAAACCAGCCCTTGCCAATTACAGAGCTCTGAAACAAACGTTCCTGTTTTAAAAGGATTAGTGTCAGGCTTCCCAGGGCATCGTGAGAGGTGGAAGGTTGTTTTCCGTGTTCTCATGTCCAGGTGAAAACTGTGTTGTCTTATTTAAGCCTCATGGACTTGGTGGGCTTGGGCTGCAGGCGGGACTTGCTGCCAGAATGAGCTGTACCCAAGGGGTGTTCAGCCGGTCTCTGTGAACAGCATTTGCTGGGAGAGCTGGGGAGTAGATGCTCACTTCAGCAACCGGGTTGCAGCGTTGCCAGCTCATCTCTCCAGCTGAGTGCCACCACCTCTGGAGTGTCACTGGAGCCTCTGCTGAGTTTTAGGATGGTAATTTGTGTGCAAGCCTAAAATGTTATGGGCATTTGTTTTCCAGAGGAGCCTATGGTCTGTCTGTGGCTTTTCATGTTCTTCCTCCCAGTGTGTGTCTGCGTCGGAGCAGGGATGGAGAGGAGCGGATTCCAGGTGTGTGAGCCATGCGACGTTCACTGGTTGAGGTTCAGAAATTCCTACCCTGGGGTGGAGGGGGAAGTTAGAGGGAGGAGAAGAAAAAGAAGAGAAATGAGAAAAAGTAAGCCCCACCACCTGCCATGTAATGATCGGTTCTGGAGATAAGGCTGTTTTAAGGTGCATTCCAGACATCTGGGTCCTGCCCAGGCACAGCACAAAAGAAAAGGGAGACTTAAAACAACAGCCAGCTCCTCCTTCCCCCAGATCAGGTGTGCACACACTTAAGAGAACAGCAGACCCTAATAAAAATCTCTCTCCTTGCTGATGTTTTCTCATGGTTTCAATTCAAAGCCCCCTTTAAGTACACATGCACATACAGCCCCTCTCATCAAGCTGATGCCTGTCACTGGGGGTTAAATACAGGGGATCCAAAGCCAATCTAAATATAATATCACCCTGGAAAAGCTGCTGGCAAGTGCTGCATGAGGTCTGGAAAATGCCCCATCCTCTTCAGTGATGGTTGCAAGGAGACTTGTCTTGGTTAGAAAACAAAATTAAAGACAATTACCCATTTCTCCCTTGAAATGGGAAGATTCCCTACAGCGATCATGGATGCATGTCTCAAAATTAAAGTGGGATTAGACTTTAATGTTACGCCTCATGCAGCAATTACAGAAACACAGGGCTGATCCTGCTCTGTGCTGCTGAGACTCCTTGGTGGTTGCGTGAGGTTGCAGTTTCCCAACTAGGAGCAGAGGTACGAGCTGTGAAGTTGGGAACGTGGTAAGAACAGCAAGGTTTTTATGAGGCAGGGCTAACCTCTCTGTAATGAGTCTCCCCCGGGTTATCTCTGTGCTCCTCTGACTGTGAACCATTCATGATGAAGACAAGAATAAGGCCTTTATATTTTTTGGAGGTGCTGCTGGTGTCGCTATAAACTGACATCCTGGGGGTACGTGGCATGTCTCTCTGGGTGACAAGGCTCATAGAAAGCTGCTAATTCACTGGGATTTGCCCTGGAGAAAACTGCAGAAAGAACAACACGTAATTGTAACAGCATCTTAGGAAAATGCCAGTGTGATAAAAGTGGAATCACCCAGTAAAAATGTGCCATAAAACTCCTAAATTTCAGCCTCACTTGTCATGCTGCTTCTAAGCAAATTTGCTCTCTGTTGGACTGTAAAAATGAAGTGGTAGACACTGGCTTTTGATGCAAAAATAGGAACATAACTCTGCAAGACAGAAGTTTTATCTTGAATCTTAGAGAAGTTGTTTTTGGGGGTGGTTTCTTTTGGAAAGGCAGTTATTTTTGGAAAGTATGGGAATTACCACTTGCATCCCTTTCAGTCTTCTCTCAAATGAATATTGGTATGAATTTTAATAGGTGCAACTTGTAGGATCATGCACTGTGCTTATACAAGTGCTGAAACAAACGAGAGGAAAAGTATTGAAGCAGTCCTGTGATCTCATTTCTGTTTCTCACTGGAGCTATGGTGAATGTGCTGTGGTTAATTCACCAGAAAATGCATTGTTATTTTTAATCAATGAATTCTTCTTTTCTTATGGACCTCATCAAAGTTTGGCTTGGATCAGAGGCAGTGTTGGTGTACAAAGGTATTTTGGCACTTTTGAGCAGGTGGTTTTAGAGTCTTTAGAATATAGATTCGGATCAATTCAGAATGGGCTGAAACCCACAGAAAGGTTAGACCGTCTTTGTCAGGCACTTCCCAAATTTTAGTTTCCTTATCTCAATGCGCTGTACAGCTTTCTGCCCATTTAGCCCATTGCTATTCAACTCACAGAACTTTCCTGATAATTACTTTGCCCCATCTAATTCCTTAAGGTCCCAAAATGCAAAACAATTCTTCACAAGACAGAGACTGCTTTTGACAAGCTTTAACGGGGGGCGGGAGGCATTAAAATGATGTGATCTCAGATAGGGTTTCACTGCTGAGCCATTTTCTGCAAGGCTTCACATAGCAGATAGCAGATTCTATGATTCTGTATGGAGTGATTGCGTGGAAGAGAGGACTTGAGTTTCTCCTTGCTCATGCCAAAGCCTCCAACAAATTACCTCCAGCATCAATGGGGCAAAGTCTTGGAGGATGCCAAGTGTTGTTATCACACAGCCCATGCGATCTGAGGATGCTGCTGTAGGAGCTGTATCCTGATGTCATGAGAAGACATTTCTCGCCTTGCAAGTTTTCCTCTCATCACTGGGGCAGGAATTGGACCAGTTTTCACCAGTGACAAAGCTCGTGTTCACTACTGTTTTACTGACCCTCTTCAGTTCTCTTATTTTCCATTCTCTTATCTACCAAACTGATAAAAATGGCTTTTTCCAAGTGCAAAACTTCTCTAGTTTCAGTGAAAGGCATTTCTTCTGTGTGAGAAATGGGAGAGAAAGCACAAGTACCAGTCTGTACTGATGGCATGGCACAGCTTGTAAAAACCAATGGGTTTTTCTCCTCCTGCACAGAGCAGCGTTATGGTTAAAGGTAAAAGGATGTTGATGCCATCGCACTTCGTGGACGTGTCACTGTGCAGATGTGATGCCAGGCTGTGAGGCCCATGCGTCTGCAGGAACTGGAAGGAGTACAGGGGATTTGCCTGGAGGGTTATTTACATTCTACTTGCTCTGACAAGCTCTGTGCCACACCAGGGCTGTACTGTGGGGCACATACTGTAACAAGAGATCACTTGCTGCAATGAGTAGTGTGCAGAGTAAACCAGGCGGATGGCTGGGCAACCCTGCAGACCTCTGCAGAGTATGGGGAAGGTGGCTCCAAGAGCTTCCTTTTCCCTTGGAAGTGCAGAGCAAGGGCAGGACCCAAGGGAGTGGAACAGCCTGGGTTTAAGAGAGCCTAAATGCAAGTTATGTGGGTATGAATTAATGTTGTGACCACATTTGTCAGGAGCCAGAGGTGAGAAGGGAGAGGACGCATCCTGGGAAGTTTGAACCCGTGCTGCACGTTCCCTGAACCTGTCCTGAGGATCAGTGCCCCCAAAAGGAGCTTTGAGGCATGCTGAGCCGGTACTCTGGGGCGCGCTGTGTTGTCTTGCTCACATGGTACAAAAAAGGGCTTGTCTCCAGCTCCTTCAGTCCTCTGAGACTGTGGGAACCTTCATTTGTTACTGCAGAAAGGAGTCTCAATATTTTATGAACAAAGCATTTTACCACAGGACTTTGGTGAATATCAGCATAATTTAACTGTGATTTAACGGAACCTTTCATTGACTTTTTAAATTATGCCTCACCATCACCTACCCTGTGGGTTTCCTTGCTTTTCATCTTGCAAATCCCATTACTTATTAATTTCCACATAATACATAATAGAGGCAGAAAAGCATATAGCATCCCATTCAGCAATGATTTACAAGTCTCTTAGTTCTGAGGCAACATAAGAAAGAGCAGACATTTTATGACTTTCCTCTGTGCTTGTTTTCTTTGGGAAAATGTATCAAGCAATGCATATGAACCTGAGGCTGCTTTGGACATGATCTCATTCCTACAGCTCTTGCAGCTTTACAGAAGGTGTGATCTGATGAAGATTACAGAAGCACAGTCAGGGCAGAATTAGCAAGAAGATGGTGAGCAAGATTTACCTCATTCTCATTATGGTAATGGATGTAATATCCATGGAAATGCTGCTGGGCTTTGCTTAGAGAGGAAGAACTGCAGGCGAAGAACAAATACACAGCCCAGGTTCTTTACCCACATTCCCAATCAGGCTTTTGCTGGCGTGTTAATCTTTCCACAGGGGGCCCATGAGAAACTTTGATTCCCTTGGCTTTTGGAGAAAATGACTAGCACATACCATGAATCAGAGGGGCTCATTTGGGAATGAAGAAGCTATTACTCATCCTGCTCTGGCGTGAATGAGCAGCTGGCAGCATATCCTGAAATTCTGTGAAGACAACAGGAGGCAAAAGGAAAAAAAGAAGATGTAGCTCCAGTGCACCTCTTGTCAGCTCAGCAGGCAGTGTATGAGGTGGTGCAAAGACAGATCTGCTGAACTGAGCCTTTATATGCTTGATTTCTGTTGCTGTCCATCTACTCTTCCCAGCTTTTGTCCAGTGCAAGCTGGGGATCCTAACAGAGTACATGAAGCCAAATCCACCCAGTTAACTCTGCACTGAGTTGGTCCTAGGAGTTGTGGTCTGGAAATCTGCAGACTGCTGTAGTTCAGGGAGACAGCACTCCTGGATGATGCTCTTGTCCCATTGAACCTGTGATTAATCACATTTCCTTATGTGTGTTTAGACCCCTTATGGTATAGAAAATGTACTGGAGTGGGAGTGTGCTGTGTTCCCTGGAACAGGCAGGGTAAAGCATCAGGATAATGAGGTGCTTATTAACACTTTTTTGAGGGGCAGCCCACGTCTAGGGCAGTAGCTGATTAAATATTGAGCAAAGCTTCTCACAGCAGAGGAACAGAGGGGCTGGAAGCACGGGGGAGGAAATAAAGGCTCATTTTATCTTGTCATGGTTCCATTCCATGATCGTTTCCAGATACTGCGTTGTCTCCTCTGCTTCCTTATCTGTGTGCAAAGGTGAAGCTTAGACTGAGCAAACCATTGCACGGGCACATTGTTCTTGCTCCTACAAATGAATATCTGAAGTTAATGTGACCACTGCTGGAAGCTGAGCTTACTGGGGGGGGGGGCAGGACCCTGTCCCGCCTTGGTGTCCTGTGAAGGCTCCGGCTTGCTCCTCCGCAGCATTCACCTTCACTGAACATCGGAACACACTGCAGTGCTACTCCGGGATTACTGAGGAGACCTGGCCACGCACAAAGAGCAGGGCTGGGGCCGTGTTAGCAGCACATGTGTATTTCCTTTCTTTTTGCAGAGCAGCAGAGCTGGAAGCGCCGTGCGGGCGCTGGAATGTTCCTGGGGCTGCAGGGACTTGCATTCGCCGCAGGAATGCTCGCAAGACGCAGCACGCTGCCCTGGCCGCCGTCTGCATTCGTCCCCCCTCGGGGGGCAGGCAGCTGCTGATGCTGCTCTCCAAATGTAATGTGACATTTTTCTCATTATTATTACTAATTTCACTGGCCTTCTTTTCTCTCTGCTGTAGCTTTGCTTTTTTTCCCCCTGCTACTTCCCTACATCAGCCTTCCTGAAATGGGCATTCCTACGGGCAAAAGCATATTGTCAAAACAACCCCAGAGTTGTATTTTTTCTTGTTTCCTCATCGTGGCAAACCCTTCTTTTACAAAGGAGTCCTTTTTTCCTCTTCTTTGCCCCTAGGTATTCTGTTGAATTGATTTCTCCTCTCGTTTTACAGATGAGATATTCCAGGAACAATCGAACTAATATTAGTTCTGTCAGACTTAATCTGGGATACATTAATCTGGGATATAGGGGGGAATCAGATCCAGAAAATCTTAGTGTCCCTTTTTATTGGAGAGCTAATAAAATAGAAGGATGATGACTGGCTACAGAAACTTAAGCAACCAAGAGCAGGAAAGATATTTTATTCAGTAGTTGGGCTAAAGCTTCATTTTCCAGTGATTTCAAGGAGTATAATCAACGAGGGAGATGAAACAACATTGAGTGATTTTATTTTCCAGAAGTAAATTAAGAAGTTTAGGGTTTTTTTTTGGGGGGGGCTATCCCTGTACTTATCATGGGCATGTATATATTTCCTCATCTGAAACCAGGCATTAAGTAAGGAAAAGTCTGAGCCCTTGAACATCTGATCTTAAACCCCTTCACCGAGGTCTCTGTAGCAGCCAGGCTGGGCTGCGCAGCCCAGGCTCTGCTTAGACTCAACTGAGATAAAGACACACGCACTTCCAAAGGGCCCTTTGTGGCACCAGTTTTAGATGTGATGAATCATATGTGGTGCTGATTTCTCTCTCTTATCTCTCAAGGGAGCCCAAGGTGACTTGTTTAGATGTGGATGAATCACACCCTCCTGGCCATGGAGAAAATAATGAAAGCTTGCAAGCCTAGGCCCAAATCTTTGTAGTCATCTTGACTAATTTCACTGTTTTACTGAATAGAATGATGAGTTGTCTTTAAATAGCTTCATGCTTTACTGATAGATAATGCAAATAAATACCTTCTCTCCTAGCACAAAGCCACCTTACTTTCTTTTCCCCCGAGACACCATAGGCAGTGTCATTCCTTTGAGTACCTACTTTCTTTAGCTGGCCTCTTTCTTTTCTCAATAAACACATAATTTACCTCTCTGTGCAGCCTCCAGAGCTCCTCATGCCTTCCTCTGAGGAAAGATTTCAAAGAGATTACCAGATCAGACTCACTTTTAAACCATCTGGTTTCTGTACTTTGTGTCAAGGTTTCCAAACTGCATTGATGTTTCCCAAGCCTTCAGTGGCTTGTTTTAAGTTCTCCTGTCCTTTGAAAGGCACGTGTTCAAGTGTGAAGTTCTTACCCAGAAAGCTCTTCTCCCTGTGTAATATAATGATGGAGGTAATATAATGATGGTGGAATTAAGCTTTTCCAGGAGACCAGCTTAAGTGTGTTGTCCCATGGGAATTCAAATTCACAGCAATAGGCTGCTTCCTTCCACATCCCTTCTTAAAAGTAATTCGTGGTGGTAACAGGTCGTTTAAAAACAGGGTGAGAAGACTGGAAAATGAGGGTATGGAAATGGATACTTTGTGAACTGGTCAGGATTGATTCAATGCTTATCATTTCCTCTGTATTTATTTCTTTGCTTCGTACCTGTTACTGAATCACACTGTAAATGCCTTGTGAGCTCTCTGAGCATGGACTATGCATTTGATTTTAGTGGAGTATTTTGCACAGAAAGGTCTAGCTCTCTACTGCTATAAGAATAAGTTAATATTACTAAAAGCAAGATGTATTTCCTTGTGTATCCCCTTTGCAGAAAGGTATAAACCAAATACTGACTTCAAAGGATACATCTTTGTTCTAAATGTAACGCTCAGAAATGGTTTACAGTCAATTATTTGCAATTAGAACCTAAAGAGAAACCCCCTTCCCCAAACAACCTATAATTACAACTGAGCCTTTCATGAAGTAGAAATCCAGTAATTAAGTAGTTTCAGAAGTTTTAATGTGCTGGGCAATTAAAAAGTGTTGGCTGTTGAGGCAGAGAACAGCGGCGCTGCGTGTGTTTGGGGGCTGAAGTTATCAATGGCACTTTTAGCAGAGAGATTTTACTGTTGATCCTCAGGGTTTGAAGAGGTAATCCTGCAGGGCGCAGTCATTACCAGGCCTTAAGGACATCTCTCATAAGCCTCCACGGAAACTGCAATCGACAGGAACAAGCTGACTGTCAGAGTTGTCCTGGCACCCAGCTGAGGACCAGCCCCTGAAACTCCCTCCCCAGACAGCCTCATGTCACCAGCATCTGACCAGAATCCTTCTTAAAGCGTATGGAGGAGTAAAATCCTTGTCTTCATCAAAGGATAAAGTCTAAGGGAAGTGGTGCCAAAGCTCTCACTGATGGAAAGTTAAAGTAACGAGGGCTAATTTTGGTCATAGTTACCAATGGTGATGTTTCAGTGCAGCTTATTCAGCAGCTTTGTAGGACCATGCTCTTATTCCCATCTTCATGGTACTTAATTACTATGTGCACAAAATACAAATTGGAGTGACTCCCTGCAGTCGTGTTGGGCATCTTGGTGCTTCCTTCTTATGCTCATCTATAAGATCCCATTTTTGGTTCGTTCAGTCTTGTCTTTGATCTGTTTATCCTTTGCATAAAAGGTATGGGGAGAAAGTATTGGTGTGAGTTCCAGAAAAATACATACTTCAGGTTTTTTAGAGGCTTTTCTGTTTCTGAACTGCTTAATGGAATTTGATAATATGGTCAGAAAAATATCTATTATTTTATAGACTTTTAAAGAGAATATGTATCTATTCCTCCTGTATAACAATTTAGAATTCCAGTAAAATGATTAGCTTGCTGTTTAATGCTGAAAAGGCAGAGCTTGTAACAGGGTTTATGCACCCCTTCTCCGTTTCTCTTTGCATCCCACTGGGAAAGAAAAGGAGCAGAGATTGTGATGGCTCTAGGGTGGAGTAAGTTTAAATAGTCTGTAGCAACTTTTTGGTTGTGCCCTTAGTGTCAGAGAGCTTCAAGGGTGTTAACATTGGAGGAAGTAACAAAGATAATACCAAATACACGGCCGTAAAATGTCCATAAGGCCTTGGACAAGTTTATCTGGCTGTCGATGACAGTAGATGTCAACTTATTTGGCACTTTAAATAGGTAAAAAGGTAATTGCTAATAATGACTTACTGAGGGAAGCTAAGGCATGGTGAGAGCGTAGTGATGTCTGTTATGTCTCTGGCTGAGACTGTTTAGCTACTGGAAAAGATGATACTGTTCCAAAAGAATTGGAAGCAGTTAATTATTAGGGAAAAAGTAGTGGTTGGGTAATAGATGTTCCTGTTTTCCAATATGAAGTTGTTACACAGAAATATAGTGGAAGCAGAAATGAAACAGGTACTTTGAGTTTGTAAATGCCATTTCTCTGATGTTTAATCCCATGATTTGCATTTTCCCTTCAGGAAAGAATACAGAACAGGAGATATCTGTGTGCCTACAACACATACAATGTGTTACCCTTCTCGGAGTGTGAGGACAGCATTAGAATCCCCTAGAAACTTCTTTTCAGGGGCACAGTCCAAGTCTGCAGCAGTTTCAGATGGGATCGCATCCTCTTGCTGCCTCAGAACATGAGGACATGCTCGCTTTTCTCCCTTGTCTGCGCACTGCTGTTTAAAATCAAGCTGCCTGGTGCTTCCTGACTCTTTTCTTGCTGGAACTTTTCTCAAGCTGCTCCCCTGGACTCTGCTTTGGGGGAAAGTCTCTGCTACTTTGTGGAGCTGGAGTGCAGCTTTGGGCTGGAAGCGGTTGGAAACCCAGAGATCTTCAAGGGTGAAATCTTAAAGATTCTTCACCTTTTCCCTATTTGGTAATGCAGTTTTCTCATCTGCTTTTTGAGTTTCCACTCTCCCCCACTGCCTCTCCCCCTCCCTACTGTAGGTAACCACACATTTTGATGGAGGTTTAATCTCCTTCCTTCCTTCCTTTGCGAACCCACCTCCTCCCTTGCCCAAGGCAATCTGTCAACTTAAATGCATCACAAATCAACTTGACAGTGGAGATCTCCCCTTGAGCAACAGCACTGGGAGTTAGGCTCCCGCTGATTCTCAGATAGAGAGGGTGGGGTGCATTTTCCACATAAAACCCAGTCACAGCTAAATTGAAGTAAATTTCCATGCCCCATTCCCTTTGTTTCCAACCTCTGCTTTCAACAAAGCGAATCCACAACCTCAGGAGGATGCGCAGGGCAGTGCATAAATGCATCCAGGTTGGAACTGCAGTGGCAGTCCTTGTGCCTGATGACTACATGTGACATCTGCTCATGCTTCTGTCACTGCCTTTTCTCCTGCTGTTGAGCTGAGGATCTCAGGCTGCTTCAGAGAGTTGAACTGAACTGCACAGATGGACCATTACGAGAGCCCCCGTTATGCCGAGATGGAATCTGAGAGTTCAAGAAAGTGAAAAAGTTATTCAAGATGAGAATGTTTTCTTTTTGACTTCTTTCTCAGTGTTAGAAGCATGGAGAAGCCACGCATGTAACACTGAGTCCTGTCAGTAACACAAACCAGCTATAAACTCTGGTTGCTGTTGGACCTAAATAAGCAAGTGTACTGATGTTAGGCAAAGGGCTCCTCCTTTGCTCAAGGAAAAAGAGCATGTCTTCTTTGGGTTTATATGTATAATATTAATTCTATTGCAAAGAAGAAAAACTAGAAACTAGTCCCAGCTTGTGCTGCTTTTCCAGGTCTTTTTCAGGTTGGTGGGAGAAGGCTGCTCATGCATTCTCATGAGAACAGACTAGATACACCAGGAAAATGTAGGCATCGACTTCCTGTCCTAAAAAGCCTTACTTTTATCTGTGAGTTGATGAGAGTCTTTGCAGGCACATTTGCTAAGCAAGCTGAAGTCAGAAAACCCCTCTTGTGTATGAGAACACACCCATGGCTTGTTTTAGAAATGTATGGCCACCAGTGCGGGGCTTCTGAAGTTGCTTCCATCTGTATCAAGAAAATAATGCACTCTGAGCCAGAATGACAGAAAGGAGGGAAGGAAAAGAGGCCACTGATGATCAGCTTCTCCTGATCAGCAGCTCTGTGTGAATCCTGGAATGTCAAACAGGCTGACCAGACATTGCAAAATCATCTGCTGATTCGATGATTTTGGGAGGCAGAGTTATTTCAAGTACATAACCTCTGTGATTTGGGGAAGGGAAGCTGCACCTCTGAGCTGGGTTTGAGCACTTACCATGTTTGATTTATTGGTTTTATAAACGCAAGGTCTTTAATGTTCAGTGCTTGGAGCTCATTGTAATTTTAGCTACGTTATTACAGTTGTTGACCAATGCAGGAATTATCTTCAAAGGCTTTGAGTTCCTCTTAGCAAGCTTTCCCACTCCAACTACCAAGTCAAAGGAAGCCAGGAAGGTCTATTCTTTGGAGAAAAGAAGCAAAGTGTCACAGATTGAATGTGCATGAATGTTCTGGAAACACAGTCTGCAGAAGCCCTGGAGTAAGCACAGGGTTTATTCGCTAGCGCAGAAACTATGAGCAGTGCTACTCACAATACCTAATTTTAATGTATGTTGAATAGTTTCTTAGAAGTGAGTTATTAGGCTCAAAGTCCTGGGAAAGAAGTTGCTATAAAAGCATTTACCAGCTAGCAAGTGTCTCTCTAAGCCATGTCTGAAATGGCAGCACAGCAGAGGGATGTCTGTGCTCCTTGCCCCTGCTTAGCTTCTTCTCTAGCGTGCTTTGCCTTCAGGAACTGCCACAATGAAAACTCTTCCCACCAGAATTAAATGCATTTAAACTCATTTTTGGAAATTGTCTGGGCACAGCCTCCTGCAGAAATGAGATGGCACAGAACTGATTAAATAATGTTTATGCAAATACAAATGTTGTCAGGGCGTTGTTTTCTAATTCTTCAAGATCCAGCTTGTTGAGGACTTTTGGCTAAGTGTCAGACTTATTGTGCTCAACTGAGCTAGTAGGAGCTTGATTTAGGATGGGCAATTGCCAGAGCCCGGCAGAAACTCTTCTCCAATGCAGCTTCTTCCCGTCTCTGACCTCAGTGATCTGTGGGGCCTCTGGACTCTCCACCCCTATATCCTGCTGCCAGCATCCTAGGCTTCCACTTTTTACCTCCTCTTGTTCCTTAAAAAGCCCATGGTGCTCAGACACTCTATCTGTTGTATAGTAAGAGCTGCCCTGCTTTGAGTTAGCATTTTAGTCCATCCGGTGCTCAAGGAGGTAGTTTACTTGTCAGAGGAATATTGTCATTGTTCGAGCTATGATAGTAGGAAGTTACTGACAGGTGCTGAGAAGACAGTCGTTTGCAACAGCCTTGGGATATACACATTCCTGCAAAGAGGAATTCAGGGGCTTTTAGATAAATTGGCTGATATTAAAGTGACTTTCTAATGAGGTGAAAGATGTTGGATTGAATCTTAGTAGAAATACAAATAAACCCAAATGAGCACCTCTCTCAAACTGCTCTTTACTGATCTGTGCTCTTTTCCACTTTAGACTCCTGGGCAGATGACTCCCAAGTTCACAAACAGCAGGAAAAGTCTTTGGTGTCATTAGTCATCAGAGGAAATATTTGCGTAACTGCTCAGATTTGAGCATGTATTTGCCTGTGTTTTTAGGATGCTTTGTCTGAATATTCTTTCAAACAACAGTTCATTTGTGCAAGTACTCCAGGAGAGCGAATCAGAGCCGTTATGACTCGTGGGTGCTATTGAAACTAATTCCATGCCTTCATTTGAACAAATGTTTGCCAGTTCTTTTCTCCAGTATTTACACAGCTCTGACCTAAGCTTCATTAGCTCAGCAGATTCATTTCTCTGCTCCAATACCCACCTGGCCAGCTGGAACCACGGCATATTTTCATGTGGCATTTTCAAGGGGAACCCTGGGGAAAGCCAGCTACTCGCTGATAAAGAATAGAGAGTGGGAAAGCCTGTGTCTCGTGGTGGTGTGTCTGCTGATGAGCCACATCTGAAGGGATGAGTTCTCGTGGTACTTCTGCCAAGAGCAGTTTTGCTCCCTTTTAAGATGCAGTTTGAAGTTACAAAACCAAGTCAAGTGTTGTAGGTGTCTGTAGATTTTATTGTGCATACCCTATTGCTGGCAGCAGTCTTGGGGTGACAGCAATGTGATCAGATAGACATTGAAAATGTCAAAATGACAAATGTGGTTTTGTGTGCAGCTTGGAAGGGTAGGAAGCAGCTATTGCATGTGAATGGGTCATTAGTGTGCACCCTCTGGACCCATAAGGTTTAGGTGAATTCAGTAGCAATGAGTTCTTCACCTCACATTGTATATGTATCAGATGTAGCTATTTCTGATGCTGGCTGGAAAACACAAACTGTAATCAACCATGTAGCTGCTTTTTGCCACCTTAAAATGGCTTTAGGTGCTTGCCTGAGATATCCACTCATAATACAGCGTGGCCCAGGGCTTGAAAGTGATCTCACCATGGTTGCACTGGCAAAAGTCAGTTGTCTTCTACAGGGTTAATACTGGTTTGAGTTTTGCCATGCTGTGAATGAGATCAGAATATGTGCTGATGCTAGACTAGATAACGATATGAAATGGAAACTGAATGTCCTGAGGTTCTGATGGATGTCTCACCTGTGTAACTCCCTGCATGTACCTTTGCTAAATTCCAAACTGCCTTTACACAAGTGGGTCTTATGCAAGTCTATCTAGTAGTAGGATTGGTCTGTTCGATCTTTCTATGGTTTTACTGCCATGAATGATACTTCTGTTGTGGCAGTAGGATTTTGTCACACGTTTTTCTGTGCAACAAAACCCAAACATTCTAGGTGAATATTTGAACTGGTCTAGAACCAGATAAAGCAGAAAAGTGGAGTGTAGTTTGTATTGTCATTTGTATTTGTCTTTTTCCTGAATACTTCTGGGTTTGGCCACTTGTGGAGACAGAACTATATCCCAGAATGTGTTTCCTGTGTTGTTTTGTCCAGTTTAAGCTTCTCGGTAGGAGTCAGACTTCAGAATTCAGCAGGGATAGCGCTGAATCCCAGCATCATGGATTTGAATCTCCTGTCATCTCTTCCCACTGAATAGTTGGTTCGTATTTAAGCTTCAGGCTTTGGCCCTTCCCTGCCTTCTAAAAGCACACTTTAATCTCCTGAAAAACATGAGCCTGATAGCTCCTGGGCGCTTTAATTAAGTGAAATGAAAGACTTGAATTTCCATAAATAGAAGAGCTTCCAAGAGCAGCACAGGGCTCCAGCCCAGCACCCTCCATGGCACGCAGCGAGAACCACCTCAGCCAGATCAGGGCTCCTGGAGGTGGGGAGCAAGGAGGGGCTTGAACTTCGTCCCCAGAGGTGCTGCTGATACGGTGATGGGAGGCAAAGAAGTCCAGGACTCAGTCTGATAAGGGAAGGTGGGAAGCGCTTCTTTCATCTACCCACTGCTTGGGGAAGGGAGAGCTTTCCCAGCCTGGCTTCAGTCACTCCCTTGGTGCAGGTCATGATTTTGAGTCAAGACAGACACCTAGTGGCCAGGGAGCTGGAATGTCCCCGAGCTTTGTGCCCTGGGGACATCCCCTCCTGGTGCTGTCTTCCTTTCTTTTTTCTTCATGTTTATTTGTTTCTTTGCAGGAAGATGAAAGCAAGATCTTAATGCTGATACTTAACCTATGCGCTGCGTTTTCTTCGATCCTCATTTGCCTCGAGCTGTTCTTGAGCTTCATCGTGGGAACACGACACTGAAATTCAAGACTATTTTCATAGGAATATAGATTCCCTTCTGGAAGCTTGACGCATCCCAGCATTGCCACTGAGAGCCATTGTGCAAACTAACAACTTTATCTCATTTTAGCAATGAGGATAAAAATTGCTTCAACCAAAACTACTAGTGGAAGGTGTCCCTGCGCATGGCAGGGGGTTGGAACTGGATGAGATTTAAGGTCCCTTCCAACACAAACCACACTATGATTCTATGATTTTATGATTCTACTTAAAGAGACGGACCCCAAAGAAGAATGGGATGTACTATGAGACAGCACAAAGCGTGAGCTGATACTAGGGAGAGTGCTCTCCAAGAATTGTCCCAACAGCACTGGCAAAAAGCAAGGCAGGAAGCTTCTTGTTCACTTTGGTGAAATCTAATTTTGTCCTACCAACAGACCTGCTCCTCAATGGACACTGGGATTCACCTGTTCTCCTAAGCGGAAAAATGGGATTTTCACATTGATGGCGCTAAGCTCTGAAGTCCCACTGTGATGATGGGATTTCATCTTGGCAGCCAGCAGCACCATCCTTGGTTGCTTTCAAGTGGCAAAATTAAACCATGGCATCTGTGCTCCCTGTGCAAGCGCCCTCTCTGTCTTTGGCAGCAGCAGAGGATGCGTTTGCTCTGCAGAATCCAGAAGCCTCTGGTAATGATGCTGAAGGCAACAACTGAATTTGGCAAAGGGCGTTCCGTCATCAAAATGCAGCAGATCAAAATCCCAAATACATTTCCCCCCGTGCTGTAGGATGTGCTTCTAAGCTGGCATCTGGTTTGAATAGCAAAAACTCCCTGATTTGGTGATATGCACTGAGGTGGTCTTAAGGAAAAGTGTTAACAGGATGAATTGAGCCCAGTGACATGAAATCAGGGCTGCAGTTAAAGCATTGTGGCAGCATGACCATTTTAAACGCAATATCTAACCAGTTGCTAGAGCAATTCCAGAAAATGCATTTTGTGGCCAGTGGTTATTTCTTTGTGCTGATGAAATGGGTATTTTTCTTCAGTGAATTGAATCACAACTAATTGAGTTGTAATCAGCACAGGCCCCACGTTCAGATGAATGTTGCCTTCGTGATACTTTGTAGACATGCAGAATCCATTAACTATCTTCAAATGAGATTTTGTGTTTTTAATCAGTAGGATCTTAGCAAACCATTACACAGAGCATTTATGCTGTCACACACAACTTCCCTGTTTGCTTAACATGGAAAGGGGGAAATTATTTCCCATTAATTCAATTCCTGATAGGGTTTACAGCTTGTTTTTAAACTCCAAAAATAAATGCAGTGTTCTGATAGGTGAGCAGGGCTCTCTGTGCAATTCATAATTGTCTTTCTTGTGTCTTCAGAAGGCAGCAAGTTACCCTGCTGTGATCTGTCGATTCATCTCGGACCTAAATGCTGGGAAACTTCTTTATTGCAAAGCTGCCTTTGCTTTCACATGCAGCCTTTACCAAGAATCCAGTGTGGCACCACTGGGACATGCTAAATGTCCTCCTGTAAAACACCCTGTTCCCGTAATTCTTGGTGCTCCTGAGCTTCCACATTAGCGTTTCTTTCAGGTAGTACCAATCTGCAGAGTTCGGGCTGTGTGCCAGCAAAGGGATGGCAGCCCCTGCCCTCCCCAGCCATGCTCCAGTCCATCCCACCCTAGGACCGCTGGGAGAGGGACTTGGATTGATGTCGCTGGTGACTTCAGGGAGCTCACAAAGTAGCCAAAAAATGGGAGTGAGGAGGGCAGGACGGTAGCAGCAGATGAGAAATAAACAACACGCCGATGCGTGGTAGAAGAATGGGTTCATGGGTTATGACATTCCTAAAATATCTTTATTTAATAATGAAAACTTCATTATCCAGCCCTGTGCCAAAGTGTTGCCATGGGCCTGCTGCAACTCCCTGGGAAGATCTTTCATCTTGACAGAAGTTCTAAATTACAGCATTAGTGCTCTAACGGAGAGGAAGTTATGGCCTATTTTGGCTGTCCAGGGAAATGAGACACACATTACTGTGGAGCAGGTTATTGGAATCTAATCACTGAGAATATTAAAAATGAGGTAGCAAAAAAATTCTTTCTGTGTGAGCACTGGGGATAAATTAAGTGATAAACCTGAGTGTTTACTGGAGTTTCATTATTTTATTAAAAAGTAATTCATCTTTATTACAGTTGGAGCGACCACGTTTCACATCATTAAGAAAGCAATGCATGGAGCCCCTAAAGCTAATTTTCAATCTAACTATCAGAACACATTATGTTTTGATTTTTATCACAGGTATTGCAACATCCTCTGTGGCTGCATGTGCTGACCTCCAGAAATGTTTGATCCAGGATGTTTGAGAGATGAGGGGGTGAAACCAGCCTGTGCTCACCAACTGATCATCAGCTCTATATGCGCTGGGGCTCCTGGTGTGGTTTCAGTCCGGATGTCCAGGTAAGTCTGTTGTTAGGATTAAAGCCACGATCCCAGGTCTAGATGTGCAATCTCAGCTGAGCTGTCCTCTCTAAGCACTTTAACTCAGTGCTGAATGACTGAGAGAAAAATCCCTCCTGTATTCATAAGCAGTCCAGCAGCCAGACACATGCAGCGTGGCTGAGAAAGTCCATTTCTGGTTTGTGTGACTCCTTCTCCTGGTCTTCTGATGCAGGCTGGTTTTTACTTGCATTTTGGGTTCAGGCAGAGCCAAACCCATCAGTTCCACACAAGTCCCAGGTGAACGCATGAAGCTTTGTATCAGTGTGTAGGAAAACTTTCCAAGATGTGTGTTTGTGGGATTGCAGAACCACCTGGAACCAGAGAAGCTTCACATGGGAGAGCTTCACTTGGTCTGGGTAGCTCATGGACAGTCATGCTCACAAAGGTTACTCCTTATTGCAAAGCAGAAGTAATGTAATTGCAGAGTTGGATGAGTACTCTGTGAGTGCTCACTTTAGCTTTGAAGATGTTTGGCTGGGTTAGTGTCCCTGTTCAAGCCCATGTGCCAAAAATACCACAGCAAACGTGTTTACTGGCAAAACCTGTTGCTGAAAGGGCACGTTTTAGGTAAACACTAGAGCACATTCATAGGAGACAAGCCTGGTACTTGCAGCTGTAAATATTCCCACCAAAATCTCACTGAATGAGGCAGACCCATTGAGGCTCTGGATATGCATCACTGAAGAACTGATTCAGTACACTACATCCGTATGTAAAGACAGTATAAGGGACAGAGCATGAGCTGGTGGCAGTCCAGGCTTGCTGCTGAGCACAGTAGCTCAGCCTTGTTTTCTGACCCAGGCACTGCCCAGGCTGCTGAAGAGCATCTTCTGTTCTACAGCACATGGTTGTGAAATGTGTTTCCTTCCTGTGTAACCTTTGCCTCCCAGCAGTTCCCACACCCCCCTCAGCCACCTCTGGGTTCTGCTTCAGGCTCTGGGTCCCTCTTCAGGCTCTGGGTCCCTCAGTTTTCTTCTGCCTTCTCACCACAGAGCTGAGAGGGAGGAAAAGTGTAACTCCAGGGACTGCAGCTGCAGGAAGAGCACAGGAGTTAGGTGAGAGCAGAGCACCCTCTCACGCGTGGCGCTGGTAGGACAGTGCTGAGGGCTGTCCAGGAGGATGATCCCATCTCCAGCATCCCCTTTTCCCTGCTGCCTCTGCCCACAGCATGGAAGCACCTTTAATTTGGTCTATCCAATCATCTTGTGCTCCTGTGATGACTTTTATTATAAGTTCTGAGTGCTTGTGTCATTTGTAATTCCATCAGCTGGTAAAGATCCCTGGGTTCAGGTAATTTGCTGCTCTGGAGGGTGGCTGCTGAGATGCCAGCAAGCAAACATTATTATCTTTATGAGTAAACAAGAGAATACTGCTGTAATTCAGCCGTCACGTAGCTCCAGTGTGCCAAAATGGAGAGGAAAATGGCCATCTATCAATCCTCAGTGTCTGAAAGCAAAGCAGACAAAAGCAGTCTTTGACAGTTATGCTAATAAAAGTATTGTGTGTATAGGAAGAGAGGACATACGCTGTTCTTACATAGTATAGTAATTGCAAAGTAAACCCATTGGCTCTCTAGGGCTTGTGTACACTCATGAAAATGACCTTCAGCCAATTTAGTTGACGCTTTCCAGATAAAACTACTTGTGTAAATGGCTTGTAGTAATTGAATATAACTTAAACATATTAATATAAACATTAGTGCATTAAGTATTATAGTATATTAACTTTACACCTGAGCAGACTGCTTCTTAATGTAAAATAAATACTTTTTAATCCACTTTGAGCGTGTCCAGGCTCAGGATTTAAGCTCTGCTAAAACACAGTCATGAGACTGAAGCAAAACCCCAGAATAATTCTGTTGACTGTCCTCACTTCTATTAAGTTATTCCTATTGATGGCAGCCCTGCTTAGGGGAAAATTGAGGCTGGTGTCATCTGGTCATGCAAAAACAGTGGCTTGTGAGCACCATGGTAGGGATGAGCTGTGCAGGCAGCATGGGGAGAAGTAGCACAGAGGAGCATTGCCTGCGCTGGTTCTTTCCTGGGGCTTTAGCTGTGCTTATTCATCCTGTGCTAAAAAGAAAAGTTGGATTTCAAGGTAAATGAAAGAACAAAATGTATCTTGTAATTGGATTTACTGAAGGGAAGCATAGCTGAGTGTGTATGTGTGTGCGTGACCAAGAAATCCAGATTTCCTGCTAGGCAAAAGCTGTTCTCTGGTTATGACTTAGGGAGGAATATGAGCATAAAGAACATCCCTTTCAGACAGGAGGAAGAGCAAATCATGCTCCATCCCTGGCAGTGTTGAAGGCCAGGCTGGTCGGGGCTTGGAGCAAGCTGCTCTATGGAAGGTGTCCCTGCCCGTGGCAGGGATTGGAGCTGGATGAGCTTTAAGGTCCCTTCCAACACAAACCAGTCTGTGATTCTGTGATGCTGCTCCACAGACAGACTCTGAGTTACCTGCGTGAGCACGAGTGGCCCAGCGAGCCACAGGGTCTCCTCTTGCAGAATGACTCTGTGCCTGGGATCATGGCAATCCAGTTCCATTTCCCCGGGAAGTAGTAAGGGTGCCCTATACAAGTGCTCTGTGTACAGTGCGCAATGTTGGCTGTCATGTAGGTGCTGGTGCAGGGGTGTGTTGTGTGAGAGCAAGTCTGAGGACAGGGATCTGCAGTTTCAGATTGCTGCTGTTACCTTCAAGTAATACAAGTGGCAATAGGGAATCAGCCTGAGAATTATCTGTACATTTTATGCAGACCAAGAGGAAGTAATTGCTGGGAATGCCTCACTCAGGATTTTGAAACAGATAACAGTATCGCTGCAATAAAATACAAACGCAGTAAAGAACAGACTGCTCCCACTGTCTGCTTAATCAATGGACTGTGAAGAGAGTGAGGTGATAAACTGACTGTGCTCAGGGCTAATTTTATGCAATATAATATGTTCATAGGATTAGTCTATTTAAAAATAATCTTAATTTAACTTTTTTGAATGCAAAGCCGTTCTGCACTACTCGTTTTCAATATATGCCTTAAAACAGATGAGGAAGGCAGAAACATATCCTTATTGTGTATGTATAATTTAAACGATATCATCGGCTGAGTATTGATTGCTGACTAATGTGCTTATTAATTAATAAATGTCTCCACGTTAAATATGTTTCTTAGAGCTGTTCTGGGACCATTTAATAAGATAAATGGGGTGTTGTAGTACAGTACTTTGTCATCAAATGTGTAGGTCACATCAGAAAGAAATGTAAAGCCATGCCTTATGTAGCTGTTTGCTCCCAAAGGCTGCTCGAGCAGGGGGTGGTGCAGTGGTGGGACCATATTTCAGACATCAGCTTCTGCCTCTTGGTTTTGCTTACCCAACCCAAAACCCACAAACCTCTCTGCTTTCTGAGTTAGACCAAGCAAGCCTCCTGGTAGCAAGGGAAGCCAGGAAGGGCCTTGCTTTGCTACTCCAATTTATTGAAATACTCCACAAATGCCACTACAAAACCAAACCAAAGGAAGAGATGAAGTGGAATCCTAGGAAGAAATGTTTGCCATGGATCAGTAGTTTATTCCTGCAGTAGGATGCCAGGGAACCAGCCATAAAACCAGGGATCATCATGAGCCTATTGCTCTTGACCTACAGCTTTTGTAAGCTCTGTAATGGTCTGTGAATCTTCTCTCCTTTCACTGTCTATTCCCTTAGCAGGCCATATGCTCACCAGCAATTACCCTTTATTCTGTCTGCAGGCAGCCACTGCTTTGTTGTTATTGTCTTCCTGGTTTTATTTGCTCCTTCAAGGCAGGTTACAGCCCTTTGGCTGGCACCCAAATATCTTCTGCTCTTTTCTTGTGTAGATCTTTTCCTGTCTTCCATTATTTCTCCCAAAGTTGTTAAAACTTGCTACTGACATTTCCTGTCTTTAGCAGGGGCAGAAGCCACCACATCAGTTTTAAGCCAAGCACCTGTTTGTTCAGTGCTTCACCATCCTGCTCACCAAACTGCTGTGCTTTCCATATGGAGCAGGTCGCTGAAGATTATGGATGATAGCTTGCATCTCAGATGGACGCCGTAGCCAATTTCCTTTACTCCTTCTACTCTCCTGTGTGCTGAGCAGACCTTTTCACTGACTGTTTGATTGATGGATATTCAAAAGGCACCTTTATGAGCCCTATAAATGATCTCTTAAAGGTTTTTCTTTTCTTCTTCCCCCCAGAGGTACCACTTAATCAGTTCCCCAGGCAATGGTCCTTGCCCCACCTTTCAGCCCACTTGCTGTTGAGCTGTATCTGCTGTGCTCTGAGCATACCTGGCACTCATCTGTGGCTGCAGGGAATCCTGGTGTGCAGCACTTCAGGTTGGCCTTGGTGGGCATTGCTTTGTGTTTCGTTCTCAAAAGCATAACTTGGCTTTTTCTCACCAGTGGTTACCAGTATGTAATTTCGGTACTTTGTGTTGGGGGGCAATTTCGTAACCTAAAACTTGTAAGAAATGGGTACAGCTACGGATAGTACATGTCCCTGCTCTGCTGAAGGCCACACACAGGTTGCTGCAAGGAAGGGACTGGGAGCATGAGTGTGGCGGAGCTCTCCCCGCTCATGCCCTGTGCCACTTGGTGCATCTGACAGCTGAAATGACTCCAAATGATTCCTTTTCAAACTCCAAGACTGTAATTCTGGCTGACACAGTGTGAAATCTCTTTTCTTTGTTTCAATTATTGCATGATTTGTGATGAGATCAGTTTCAAAAGTACTTCCCTCTCTATGTTTTTATTCCCATCAAGTTCACTGCTTGCAAGAAAAACTGTCAGGACAATAGAAGTGGAATGCTGTCCCCTGAGCTTTGTCCCTGGTCGTGCTTTTCACAGGTATCTTACAACCTCTCTTCCATCATGGCTTTGATTAATAGGTGGCTTTTAAAATATATGGTCTCTTTTCATCAGACCTACTTTGGATGTGTGCTGTTTGCCATCTGACAATGGGAACTGGATTACAGTGGGCAGGTAGGAAACAGCAAGATGAATAAGAGACAGAGCAGGTACACATTGACATCAGCTGTAACTGCTCTTGGGGTAATGGAACAGAAGTATATATCTGTGTTCCTGATACCCATTTAAATCTGCTGCTTCCTCACTCCACTCAGCCAGTGTAAACAGGCCTTTGCAAGGAGCATAAGTGAGTCCTATGGCTGTGTTAAGGGTGGTGTAAAGGGACTTGGCACCAGTGCAAATCAGTCTGTACATATTTAAAATAAATAGAAGTGCACATAAAAAAGTAGCCCCTATTATTACCCAAGGATGCAGTGGGAGTACCAGGGGAATGGCTAAAGTAACAAAACTTGACACCAGTGATAATAAAAGAGGGAACTAAAGCAGAGAGATCACCCCAGTCTGCGGGGTTTTGAGTGCTTAATCAAAACTGACTTCTACTACTGCAGCTGCAAAAGAAATGTTTCTAGCCTCCCATTAATTTCCATACAATAACCCTCTAATGGGGGAGTTGCCGGGGAGAGGAGGGTGATCAATCTGCTGTAATGACACACTAGAGACTAAGGGAAAATGCAAACTTGGAGCAATTTCATGGCAGGTGCAACCTTGGAAAGTACAGCTATTTTTCTGAGTTAATTTGTTCCCCTGATATGTTTGAAATCCATATTTGTACTTTAAAGGTCTAAAATGCAAGATGATTAAAAAATATAACCAGATTTTTGTAAGCTTTTCAAGTGTATCAGGTGATATATTAACGCCCCTCCTTGGAGCCAGGACAGCTGCATATCTTTTATCATTTGCTACCAAAAATAAAGGAATGGGATTGTTTATTCTAGCATTCCCTTTCTGTTTTTAGCCTTCCATTTACCTCCCTGGCCTGGTGCTCATTTGTCTCCTAGCTGAATTGATCCTGAACACTATAAGAAGTAATAATAATAATAGTGGTAACTAATAGCAGTAATAATTATTATCCTTGTTATTGTTGGTAATAAAAGTAGTGTGTAATGATAATTATTATTATGGCTGTAAGTTTTAAAACACGTGAATCAGTTAACTCAATTTCTGTTACCCTTTGGGTGTCTTCATCTTTTGGACATTAGTGAAAATGGCAGCTATAAATTGTAATAGGAACAAACATGGAAGCACGGAATCCCAGCCTGGTTTGGTTTGGAAAGGACCCTAAAGCTCCTCCAGTTCCAACCCCTGCCAGGGGCAGGGGCACCTTCTATAGGGCAGCTTGCTCCAAGCCCCTGTGTCCAACCTGGCTTTGAACACTGCCAGGGATGGGGCAGCCACAGCTTCTCTGGGCACCCTGTGCCAGCGCCTCAGCACCTTCTTCACACACCCAAAACATCTTCACATGGGAACAGACACTAAAGCACAGAACTCATTTAATTTTGGGTCTTGGCCCCAGTTATTATTTTGGTAAAACCCCTGTTTTTTTGATGTGCCTTGCACTTTCATGGTGAGGTGAAACAGCTTTGGGGTAAGAGTGAGTGTTGTCCTGTCTGGGTCACCTTTCTCTGGCACTGTTGGGGGAAGACAGGGAATTAGAGCACAGCGAGTGCCGGTGCAGGTTTCCACTGGGCATGTAATGGGTGGTCCTGGTCTGTAGAAACTCACTGCTGTGGTTTGTTGTGAGCATCCCCCTTGCGGGCTTGAGGCACTTGTAATTCCCTGCTGTGCTTTTCTCACCTATTTTGACAGCTGCTGAGTTTGGGGAGAGGCCCTTTCCCTTCTGCATGTCAGACTGGAGGCAGCATGGCTCTGACATGGTGCCAAGGCAGTTCTCTGTGGGTGACCCTTGAGCCACACTCAGCTGGAGCCCAGTGAGTGCTTCCAGCATCGGCATCCCCTCTCAAACCTGCAACCCATTCCTCTTTTCACCTTGTGGTTTGGGCTTCTGAAAGCCAACCTCGTTTATGCTGATGATTTCTTTTCCTTTCTTGGCACTTAAGAACTGCAGAAAGAATCTTAAAAGTATTGAATTTTCAAGCTCTGGAAAGAACAGGGGCTTTGCATGAGAATTGGTACCTGCTCTGCTCAGATGCTTCTGTGCTTTGCAGTAAGCACCAATCTGCATCTTTAGGTTTGTATCTTTGGGATACGGCCCTTTGTGGCTGAAGTTAAAGTGTATGCTTTTTTACATGAAAAGATGCTTATTATTCTACTGTGATGCTGCATTTATGGGATGCTTGTGGCATCTGGAGAAGCTTGCTGTGACTATTGTTATATTCTGTTTTAGGTACCATTTTAAACACATACTCTTTCCCACCTGTCCCAGCTTAGAAATTGTGTTTCGGCTACACCTCCAAACTTCCCACTGGCTTAAGTGCCTTGGTTTTTCCTGCTATACCCCACTTGGCTCCCATTAGCATGCTTAAGTAGATAAACAAAATAATTGATCATCTAAATGAGATTGCAGGATTCGTAAAGGTTCATTTCTGGCTTCCCAAGTTTGATCTCAAGTCAGTGTAATGAAGTATCTGCCTAATTCTCAGTACATCATCAAAATCAATTTATTGGCATCAAATGCTACAAAGAAAGCAGCCAGAATGTTTTGAAGTATTAAACAGCAGCTCCAAGAGGACAGGCGGAATCCACTAGAGCTGAAATGTGGTGACAGCCTCCCTTTCTGGGTTATTTCTCTGATGATTACATATGTAACTTGAGGGCTATATATTTTATCCCTAGGGCTTTTAAAAGCTCCGTTCTGACTGCCTTACTCATAGAGCAGTTCAGAAACACAGCTGACTTCAACAGAGATGGCATTTTGGTTCAGTTTGGCTGTGCTTTTGCTTGAATGTCTATGTTGAAACCTCTGATGTTGAATAGTCCTTCACATATCCATCGAGTCCAAAAGGTAAAGTAAGAGTGAGACAGGCAGGGTTTAAAGCTCCTTTAATGCAATGAAGGTAGTGGCTGGGAAAGCTGAGGTCTGAATGGTAAAGTTAGAAAAAATCAACTTGGAAATAAGGTACACTGTTTAAATGAGTAAATTCCTAAGGGAATAGAGCAGATTCACCACCATTTGCAACTTCTATAACCACATCATTCGTCTTTCTAGGTAATGTGTCTACAGTTTCAGAGGGACATGGCATGAGATGTGTTGGTCTGCTCTTCATGTGATCAAAGAAGAACCTCAGCTCCTGACTGAAATAAGACAGGATTTGGGTACATAACTTGTTTTCACCTTCTGAAATGCCTGTTAAGTGATAACATTTGGTTGCTGATTTTCTGACATTATCCATAGTGCCAGTTCCATCAAACTGCATTGGTTTTCTCCTGCAAAATCCAGATGCTTCTGGATATGACAGGTTCACTGTCAATATGGGTTTACCTAATACAATTTGCGTTAAGAGAGGTCAGGTTTGAACAGCTCTGGAGGGGTGGGTGATGCTTTCAGGTTGGTTTTCCTTCCACTGACCTGCTTTCTTGATCTCTCTGGTGATTGAGGATGTGGATCTCTGCTCCTTGCCATCAAATATGTATGATTCCATAGTGCTGGTGATCTACAAAGCAAGGCACGTTCATACTGGAACTACAATGTGTCTGAAACTTCCTGGACCTCTTCAGTGGAGACCAAAGAAGTAAGAGCTCAGAAATCCAGGCTCACTGAACTCATGGGGATGTGCACCTTTAATCAGGCAGCACATTATCTTCTCTTACCATCTCCCATAAGATAACAAACCCTCTCACTATCCCTCCAAAGGGACAGAGCTGTATAGGGCAGTTCACTTTCACAGGCCATAAAGTTATGCATCCAATTCTTGCATTTCTTCCCTTTTTGTTTATGATTTCAGAAAAACCTCCAAGCCTGCAATCTCTATTTTGCCTCTGAACATCCATTTTGCCAAGCTGGATTCCAACCACTGGTTCACTGAGGAAAGCAGCAGCAAAAGAGCTGGCTGGGTTTGCAGTGTGGCGTTCTGGAGGTGGGTAGCAGATTGGGGGATTTGGGCTCAGTTCCCAGCAGAGACACCAGCCTTGGGACTCCTCTTCCTATCCCTGCACCGCTGTTCAATAGCTTCCTAAGTCATCTAATAGCAATAATGCTGTTGTTTTCAAAGCAGTATTTTTATACATAGGAATTGGTGGTTTTGAGAAAATCCAGATACTTATTACTTCTGCAGTCAGATCTGTAGTTTTCCCTTTGAATAGCTCCCATTTCCTCTTCTCAGAATGACTCTATGCATAAACAAGTCCTCGATTAAATACAGGAAAATACTGTGACATTTAAGAAAGATGTAAATAGAATAACTCATTTTGCTGCCTAGACAAGAGCCTTGGCTCTAACATGTACGTGTGATTCTGTGGCTTGCTCATATCATTACTCTTCACCCCTGCTCATAAACCTCCACCTAGAAAATAATGTAATTTAATTAGGAATGTGGAATTAGCCTACTGCAGTCACACTTGGTTAAGCTGAATCAGTTTGTGAATTTCATTGTCATTGGGGCTGAAAAAAAGAGATATGTTGCATTAGCAGCCTAATCTTACGTGCATATTATGAGGGGGATTGCAGGTGCAGAGCGGATCACCGTGTACCCAAGAGCTGTTAGGGTTTGCACCAGAGGGACATCCATGTTGGAGGATGTTTACATACCTTCTCTGCGCTCCTTTGGTTTACACAGAGGTTGGGCAGAGGATCCTCCTCCGACCAGGGTGGTTTCCATGTCAGAAATGTGTGTCCCGTTGTGAGGTCCCACCACAAGGTTCTGCTGAGGGATGTCAGCATCACCTGCCTCTCTCTGAAGGGAACAAATGATCATGGTTACAGTCCAGGCAGCAGCCTCATGTGCTTCTCTACCATCCACCCACTTCCATCCTAATCCACCACAACTGTTTTGGTTTACTTTTGGAGCCTTCCCCGTCTCCCTGCCTGTCCACTGTGGTGTGTCAGTTATGCAGTGAGAGAGGCAATGCTAAAGGTCTACAACTGGGTTATCCTTTCTTTTAACATGGTTTAGGTTATTAAAAGGAAAAGGAAAATCCTGAGGACGCTTGTGTCTTCAAAAGCCAATCCACATATGAAGTCATCTTGGTTTGAAGTTCATGAATAGTTTTGAAGGCAGTTGGGCTAGGAAGAGTTTAGGCTGCAAGCACTGGTTTGTCATGCAGTCTGACTAGTGCTTTTCGGCGCGCTTTGATCCTCTTCTTTTTTTTTGGTCCAGGCATTAGATAATGCTTTAGAAGCCATTAGGAAAAACAGTGACAATTGAAACGCTTTGAAAACTGACAGTTTGATAGTCTGATAATAGCCCCTCCACTCATCTGGAGAAGGTTTTCTTTTCTTTTTTTTGTATTAATTATGTACAGTACATCTTAAAATGTCCTTTTCTCCCCAACAAATAATTTAACCCTTTCAGTGCTGGAAATGTGAAAGTTGTAGATAATGATGTATGTGTATATGGCACATACCTATATTTAAAGAGGTAGGTACACTTTAAAAAGCTGGCAAAAGGTGCTATGGCATTGAGAGGGGAAGAACTGGAGAAGACAGTGTGGCTGCCCCATCCCTTGCAGTGTTCAAGGCCAGGTTGGACAGGGCTTAGAGCAAGCAGCTTTAGTGGAAGGTGTTCCTGCCCATGGCAGGGGGTCGGAACTGGGTGAGCTTTAAGGTCCCTTCCAACCCAAACCATTCCGTGATTTTTGCATGTGTTGTTCAAGGGAGCTGTCCATGCAGAGTGCTGTTGTTCCTGAAGGGCACCATTACTGTGTGGTCTCCAGGAAGCTTTTCTGTAGGGAGAAAATCCATGTTGGAGGATGCGTAGATGCGAGAGTACCTTTCATTGCAAGATCTTGTTTCTGTAAGATCTTACTTGGCAGCGATAAATGAGCAACTTTCGAGCCTCAGAAGTGATTAATTTCTCACTGGAGCTGTCTCTGAGGCTGTCACAGTCTGACAATCCTGACATAAGTGTCATTTATAATGTCACAAATCTATTACACATAAATGTCATTACACAATTACTCTAAGGATGAAGAAAGGTTCACTGGGGGGAGAGTGTCTGATATTAACTCAATTATATATCTTAATGTTATTGTTCGCTTGTCCCCCCTCATACAATTACACTGGGTCTCATTTGTTCCCTTTGTGCAAATTAGCAATTACTTATTGCAGTGATACTTCGAGGCAACCCAGGTAGGGTTGGTGGTGTTGGAACTCTGGCACAACCTTGTGCCTGTTGCCATAATTGCGATCAACATGAGGCTCCTGGTGCTTTGGTAATTGGCTCTCTTGAAATGAGGGCTCGATACTCGGCCTCCCCCCAACTTCTTTTCCTGCATCTCTCTGAAAGGCGCCAACATATGGGTGAGATGATAAATCCTCCATGTGGTTTTGATAAAGATGCCTTGTTTTAATGAGGGTGACTTTTTGTGCTGCCTAACGAAAGAGGCTCTTTCTTGTTAGAAGGACAGAGGAGTTCAGCAAATTCCCCTGTGCTGCACCTCAATTATCCCTTAAAATTGGCATAAATGTAGCCTTCATTTAGTCTAACAGGCTTTCATCCTCCTTGGCCCAGACACAAACAAGACTTACGCTGGGGCTTGGTGTAGTGACGAGATTTGAATGCATTATGCATGAGGAGGTTGAGGTAACAGCACTGCCTGGGAGGGAGAAAGGGATATGTGGGGTGTTGCTACAGTGCCCGTCTCCCCCTGGACACTTATGGGAGCTGTCGGTTTGATTGGAGGTCACTTGAATCCAGCTCAATTCTGTGAGCTGGAAATGAAACTGCCTATTAGGATATAGGGAAAGACTTGGTTCTGGGGGCACTGAATGGCTGTGTGCTGGCTTCAGCATAGTGGAGCACTCTTGTACCACAAATCTGAGCTGACATACAGAAGTGTAAATACAGCAAAAGGCCAGGAATTTCTATGGTAATCCTCCAGATTTCTACCAAGACACTGGGATGAGAAGCAGGCCTTTTAAATTGCTCCCTTTGCCTGTTTACTATTCTGGGAAGCTATTGTTCTCAAAGGGACATCTTTAAAGCAAAAGCTGGTAGAATAATTTATTTGCGAATAATTTATTCAGTGATTGATGGGAAAAGCTGCTGAATAAATAATTCACTGAATGCTAATGGAGCATCAGAGATGGTCGAATCATGAAAATGTTTATTTGCAAATAATTTATTCAAAGAAAAATGCTGAAACGTATCAGCACAACTGTTCGTGGGGAGTAATCCAGCCATTCCTACCCGGCCTCCTGTGACGTGTTGCACAAAGAGGTTTCTTGCACCCAAATGGAAACTCCAGGTAGCTAACCCATGTTTGCTCCAAGTGAGGAGCTCTGAGATGCTGCTCTCTGGCAAGAGAGAAGTTTGGGTCAGGAAATGCTCAAACTTGAGCTCAAACTGAAGGTTGAGCCCTAACTCTATAACCGTGATGGCAGTTTCATATCATTGGCCTCTTCCACCCCTTATCTATTATTATTAGCAGCAGCTTTATAATCTGGAATTCTCTCTAAGTCTAAGCTTTGCCCCTTCTTCCTGAGCAGGGTAAGATGTGTCCCTCCGTCCTCTCTCTGGGATGAGCAGTGCCATTGCTCCTGAGGAGCATGGTTGCCATGCTGGGATTGCTGTTGCAGGGAAGGAATTTCCTCCAGTGACAGAGCTGGAGCACTGGGCACCTCCGGGTTGTGCCTTTGGGAATTCAAATGATCAGAAGCTGCTGTGAAAGAGTTGGAAGGAGGCAACACATAGTTTGTAAAACATGGACTTGGGAGAGAGCCCTGATGTTTCACAGCGCAGCATGAACGATAAGGAAGTACGGCGTCAGCTCCACTCCTGTGTGTCTTTCTCCAGTCTGGATCACTGAGCTCTTTGAGAGCTACCAGTGCTTAGCTGGTCATTCAGCAGCACCGGCGGGGGACTGGGGAGATGTTTTAAAGATGCGTCCTGAGGAGTTCAGTTCTAAATCTGCTCTGACTACAGCAAACAGAAACAAATGAGCCAGAGCCAAAGTCCCCACAGAACTTTTGCCCTGATTTTCTTTGGCAGATGTTTAGAGCATGAGCTTGGGGTCCCCAGGCAGGAGAGCCTGCGTGGGGCAGGTACCACAGGCGTTGTGGTCCTCAGCTGTGCTATTTGCCAGAGGAGAGCTTTCGTGCAGCACGCAGCTGTACACCAGGGCTCAGGTGCTCTGGAGAATTGAAGTGAATTTGTGCTGATACTGGGGCTAATACCAGAAAAATCTAAATTACATTTTAAAAGAAATCTCCTCTTTTATCTTTTAACCTTTGGCCTCTCATTCTCGTGCAGAAAAATCAATCTTGGCTAATCTACTGACCAAGGAAAAGGAGGAAACCTGATAAACATGCACTTTATCTTCTTTTAAATATTCTTACAGAAAAGCTTAACAAAACATCCAAAGCTTCCTCATAGGCCTTAGGAGAAAACCCTATTGTCATGAAAGGATCCATCATCGCTCTGGAGGAAACAGTAGATAGATCCTTCCCAACTATCTAGGTGTTAAGAAGGCTGTAGCAAGCACTCCACCACATAGCTCTACCCACTCCCCTCCTTATTGGAGCTGGATTCCTGAAGTTGAACTGAAGACACAGCTGCAGTGGCTTAGGAAGTGATAAACCTGCACCCTGGCTGCAGCTCTGCTTGCTGCGGGGTTGGTGTTAGGTGCAGGAAAGGCTCTTGTCATTGCTTTATTTCTTTATTTATCTTAACTGTAGTGGCTAGTACTTATGACAGGAAAAGCTTCCAGTAGAAGCTCTGTAACCAGCAACCTGGGCTTCATCAGAAACCAGCAGGGATCTGGCTGCATCAGAAGACAGCAAGTGCAAAGGTGAAATGTGCTCAGACTTCTGTCTTCAAGAAATGCCCTGTATTTCTGATGCATTTTCCCTGTTTCTTCCATCTCTTCTGTGTTCTGTGAGCACCAAACAGGGTTTATAACTGGGTTCCCCCATTCCTGGCAGCATTCAAGGCCAGGTTGGACACAGGGGCTTGAATCAACCTGCTCTAGTGGAAGGTGTCCCTGCCTGTGGCAGGGGTTGGAACCAGATGAGCTTTAAGGTCCCTTCCAACCCAAAGCAGTCTGGGGCTCTATGAAAATACACAACCCTCTGAGAGTGCAGCCCTTTGCTCTCCTGCCCCTTCTGAGTTAAGAGGGAAGGTCAGGGGCAATTTGACTTTTTTCTTTGCTTTGTTGCTTTTAATTCTTTTCTTAACTTCTGATCAGAGGCAGAGTCAGGCCTTGGGCCAAGACTGCAGTTGGTCTGTCTCTTGCCCAAAGTGTTTTGCTTGTGCCTGGCTTTCACAGTTTGAAAACAACCCTTCAATTTACAGCAGCTGCACAGTACTGCAATCTCAGGTGCAGATCGGGTCATCTTGCCCATCCCTCACTGCTTTATCATCTTGTTTTCTCCATTTCCTCCTGTGATATATTGAAGCAAGTGACATTTTCAAGAGCAGGAACACTAAATCATGTATGCTCTGTGTATGCATAATCTGGAGTAGCTGGTCCAGAATGCTAACAAGGGCATGCTGGCATAAAGAAATTGCAAGAGAGACCTTGGAGTCTGCTGGGACATACTGAGCCAGAGACAGGAGAAATTGCCCCATTTTCTCTTAGCAGTGGTAGTCCATTTGCTCCACTGAGTAACTTAATTCCCCCTCCATGCAGCCAGCTTAACCAGCCAGAGGTCAGGGTCTTGCATAGTTGAGCTGCAGAACGCTCAGTGGAGATGAGTTAAGCTGGAGGTGGCTTATGGGCAAAGTATGGTAGGGTAAGGAGTACTAAAAAACCTGCAACCCAAATCCAAGATGATGTGTGGATGTGAAGAATCTTATATAAAGTAATCAAAAATACCAGCTGCTGAACTATGGAGACTTCAGCTCTCAGGACACTCATCTCGGAGCTGAACTCCAAGTCCTTGCTACGTTTCTCATCCAGGGCAGCTGGGTGCTTCAGCTATGGCAATAGCATTCATCCAGCTGCTGGAGCAGGTGAAAAAGGCCCATGTCTGTGCATTGGCTCTATGGCTCCCCTGAGCATCTATAGCAAACTTAATTTTCAGCCAGATTTCCATCATCTTTGCACTCCCCTACCTAGATCTAAATATAACGGTGCTGTGCTAAGAACCTGCTATTGCATTTCTCTTTGTGATTACACCCATCCACATCAGAACCAGTTCAGAATTGGTTTGTTCTCCAAATTCCTGGCTGTATTAGCACTGTCAGAATCCCTGATGTATCACCTTGCCGGGAGTCTAAATGCTTGTCAGTGCCTTACTTTGCATTTTTGTTCTGGGTTCAAAGCTGAAAGCACAGCTGAACTGAAATCTTTTCTCTGGATGCTGATAGAAATGTAACAGAAATCTCATTTCATAAAAAAAGTATGAAAGGACCATAAAAATAAGTCTTTCACTAAGCTGATCAACTCAGCTTCTTTATACCAAAAAAGATTCAGAATGAGAAGCTGATAATACAGGCTTTAGTTTGTGGGAAATGAATTAGATGGTATTTGAAAGAACTGTTTCATTTAGGTGGTTCACTGGCATATAATGAGCTACTATAGTTATATTGCAGCAAGCTAAAATATTATTTAAAAGTTAATTCGTATTTTTAGCATATAATTTCTAATTAACTTGCTGTAGTTATCTTGTTAAATGTCAATTAAATCTCAGAGCATTTCTCACAGGTTTCCTGTATTCATAAAATGTAATTATACAGCTATTGCTCATGTAGCCCTTATTACTGGTATCATCTACAGCTAAATATATCTTTTACATACTAATTATACATCGCTAAGTGCTATTTTGGTAATCAGTAATTGATTTAACACAATGTATTGTCGTGTTACCTCTTCAAATGTCAACCCAAAGTATTTTAAATTCAGGGGTCCGGCCTCCACTTTTGGTTGTAGCCTCCACTTGTAGCTAAGGTTTGCTGCCATGGTTGTGTGTGGGTAGAAGGGTTGACCTGCTCTGCCCCAAACTTCCTAAAGGGGAAGATGGTCAAGCTTCTTTTGGAAGAAAAGCCTCCCAGATAACCTGTGGAAGGGCTACCATCCTTTTCTTTGTGTTGATACCAGAATAAAAGGCAAAGGTTGGAATACTCATTGCTGAATACAGTTTCTCCTCTCCCCAGTTTTGTTTTCATGCTGACGTGCGCGTGACTGTTTGGAACAGGGTTCTGTTGTGGTGGGAAGTTGCAATGGGGTTGCCTTGTCATGGCTTCCAAAGCATCAGCTCAGCTCTGTGGCTGAGCAGTGTTGAGCTCCCTCTTCTGAGGCAGGATTAATTACACCTAAGCAGTTAGCAGCAAATACCTGAAACCCCAATTAACTGTGATCTATAACTGTGATGGTCCAGGTGGAAAAAGAGAGTGGAAAAAAAGACAGGGAAGCAGGGAAGTGCCTTAATTAGATTTGCACATTTGCTGCCCAGCAGTAACCTGGAGCAAATATTATTCCCAGCCTCAGCATCCTCTGTTCCTCCTCCCTTCCCCCTCACTGTCTGGATAATATTTACTGGTCCATCAGTGTTATTTGGAGTTTGCCTTTCCATATCCCTTGCCAGATTCATACGTGTCTGTGTTGATATTGATGTTATTCAAACAATGATCATCTCCTTCCCTTGTCAGTTCGTATTGTGTGTTTTGTGTAGCACAATCGTAGCAAACAAGCATCATCCTCTGCTGTTTTCCCATTTATGGTGTTTTTCTTCTTGCTAGGAGTGGTATTTAAATTTCACCGAGCATTGTTGTTGTTCTTCACTCTTGTGTTTCCTGCGGCAACAAATTTTATGGATCTGGGAAATAGAATCAATATGAAGTTGGATTGTCCTCATGAAATCCTCTTAATATCCCAGGAGGCCAGGCTCTGTACATCAGGATTAAGAAAAGGGAAAATTACCGAGGGCAGGATTCTTTGGAGGGCTGTTTGTGTGCACATCATGGGCAAATAGTGAAATATGGGAAATGGAATCCAGGGGGGTGTATAGCTTTAATTGAAACTGTTTGTAACCTTCATTCTCTTAAATGACACTTTTTATCTTCCTTGCGTTCTGCTGCACATTGAATTCATAAAATATACCAAAATTCAGTGTTCTTTGGAGAACATTCATATCCAGGGGTGGAGGAGAGATGGCAATTCAAATAATAACCCTGGGTGATAAAAAGTGAGCCTATTATTCAGAGTGCCAGAGCTTTCTAGAAAGCTGTGTGGTGCTACCAGCTCATTTATCTTCTGCATGAAGATAGATTCCCCATGAAAGTCTTGCCTAATTCTGAGTAAGTTTTTTGCTGATATGTCGAAGGCACCATTTTGCAGCTCACTCACAGCATTCCCTGTCTGGGGGAATGTGTCTGCTTCAGCTGCGCTCACGGTTATTCTGTGATACTGTTGGTTTCATAACGAAGCTCTCTTCACCAGAGTTCATTAGAAATGCAAACTTAGTTGAATTAGGGCAGTTACCCATGCGGGAGCAGTTAGCAGTGGCAGAAATATTCTTTCTGGGAAGACAGTTTTGCTTATCTCCAGGAAGGAGGGAGCTTTCCCAGCCTGGTTGCTCTCCACGGGTGCTCTGTCTGCCCTGGCAGTTTGTTGCTCTGATTCTCTCGCCATTCTCTGTTCCCTTCTCCCTTTGCACTCAGCTGGCCTTCTAGTTTAGAACTCGATGGTTGGTTTTCTTTTTCCTCTGGCAAACTGCTTCATCAGCTGCATTGGGATTGCTTTTATGCTGTGATTTTTCATTGTGTCAGTGGCTGGCTTCCCCTCCCCTGTCAGTTTGTGTCACTTCTGGCTGGACACACGCGCTGCAACTGTGCCGCTCGCCCTTCCTCATCAGTTTGTATCACTTCCTTATAAATATTGATCCATTGTGAGCAGCAGTCTCCCAGTTTTCTGTCCAACTGTTCCATAGCCTAATCCTTGAGTATTTGCAGTGCTTTCAGTGAGGTTAATTCCAACTTTAGCCAGCCATGGCAAGTGCGGTTTGTGTGAAGCATGAACATCCTGAGACAAGGTGAGTCCTCATCTCTAGGTTTATTTTATATTCTGTAGAAGACCGTTCTTACCTCCTTTTAAAGTGCTTCAGTTTTCTCACAAAAGGCTTTTCACCAGGGCCTTGCCCAGAGAAGCTGTGGCTGCCCCATCCCTGGCAGTGTTGAAGGCCAGGTTGGACACAGGGGCTTGGAGCAAGCTGCTCCAGTGGAAGGTGTCCCTGCCCATGGCAGGGGGTTGGGAATGGATGAGCTTTAAGGTTCTTTCCAACCCAAACCAGTCTGGGATTCTCCTTAGATTCAGCAGAAATGTACAGTACAAATGGGTGGAAGAAGAGACAACTACATTTGGTGAGGCCTATGTAGATTGAGATGTAGGTGATCTGGAGACAAGGAATTGGAATAAGAAGAGCAGAAAGAAGGGACAGGACTGGAGAAAAGAAAAGATCAAGTATCTAAGATTAGAGCTTTAGGAATTCTCTCTCTATAGCATGTGGCTGAATTTTATCCAGTTAGCAGTCTTGGCAGTTTGCTTTTTTTTATATGCCCATATATTTACCAAGCTGTAGAAAAAAAGGAACTGGAAGTTGCACAGATTCAGTGTGCAGAACTCAAATGTGATATGGCTTATTCCCTCTGAGTATTTTCAGAATAAAAAGGCAGAGAGAAATCAGATAAATACATCAATAGGACTCTGCTAGAGCATGTTTTAAATATCAAATTAGAATATAATAGTATGCATAGTTTCCATATCAAATTATGACATTATTGGCAGAGACTAGGAGGTGACACAACTCAGAGTCCTCCTACATCTCTGGGTAACAGATGAAACAGTCTTAAATGGAATACAAAGCAGTATTGAACTCAAATGTGGCTCATACTGATGTTCTTGTGGTTCAGACAAGGGAAATCCAAACGGAAGGAGATAAACATTTTTTAATATACTTTTTTTAAGCTAAGTGAATGGCCACACTGAGGGATACAGGGATAGGAATCTGCTTACCCAGGTCATGTAGGTACCTATAGGCAAGCACTCCGCGCCTCCCACTGACACCATTGACGAAACCCTGCTGTAAGAAGTGTTGTAGTTGTGTGGGAGCGACAAAACTGGGAATCTGAGAGTAATTCCCACCAGGGCAGGAGTTGTTCTCTCTGGAGTCACATCTCTGTTGGGGAAAACTGCAAGGTGGTTTCCCTTCCAGAGCTGTGAGGAGAATATGAGCTATTGTTCAGCTGGCTGAACCATACAGTGCAGTCTCATTAGGGAAGTATTTGAAAGGCACAAATTCTTGGGTTCTAGAACAAAATCGAGTGCTAACGAGGCATCACTGATGGTTTCTGGAAGCCTCTGATGTGCACCAGCAGCAGCAATCCCCATGGACATGGAGGCAGAAGCATCTCTGAGCACTGAAGGAGTTGAGCTCTGCTCTAGGATGTCTTTTCTGTTGATGCGTGCTTTCTCTGTGAGTTGAAATGGACAGATAAGCAATATTCCTAGCAGCAAATACTGTCAGCATCAACAGTGATTCCTCCAGGCAGTGGTGGCTGGCTTGGTGCTCCGGGGACTGGCCATTACAAGATGTATTGCTTGGAGCAGCAGGCTGGCTCTGCCACTGCCTCTTGTGTCCCTTGTATGTGGGCAGAGAGATTCAGCTCAAGATGTTTGCATGTTGCATTCTGGCAGCTCTTAAACACAAATTTCATTGTGGTAATTGTGCAAGAAGTAATGTACTTGTCTGGTGGGAGTATCCTGTGAGAGACAACAGCATGTAGATGAGTGTCAGAGTAGATTATATATTGAATATATCACATCCTGTTGACTTTTCAAGTAAGAAGGCAATAATGAAAGCAGGAACATCTGGAAGCATGCTGTGAAACAGTTATTCCTTAAATATTGATGATCTGGTTTTGTAGCCATCACAGTTAAAACACACAGATGGAGTTCAGAGCTTTGCCTGGACCACTTGGCTGAGGCAGTGTGGCAAAGCTGTAAGGAGCAAGAGAAAAGGGAAAGCCTGCAGTAATCCCAGTTGGATACATCTTGTCTCAGGAGTATGGGAACATCTTCCCATTTCTGTTGGTAATGTTCTCTCATGGAAGATACGTAGCGACTGGCACTGAGCAAAATCTCACTGTGTTGTGTGCTGCAGAAGATGCAGACGGGCAGGTTGGATGGTGACCTCTGAGTGTGATGAAAATCCTTGTGGATAAGGAGCTTTCCACAGTGTTCCCTGCGCACAGCAGTGGTTTAGGTGCACTTCAGGTTTTTAGCTCCCTCAGACATGGAGGAAAAGACAAAGAAAGAGGAAATATTCTTTTCCAAGCCTAAGATATATTGCTCTAATATTTCTTCTCGCCTTTGCTTCTATTCCCTCTTGGCAGTTCCATCTCTCCATATAGCTGTAGGCTGTCAGTGGCTCTCATACACACGCACACAGAGTATTTGTTAACTACAGCTATTTGAGGTGAAGCAGGGAGGTTCTGTGCTGAGGCAGAGTTTTCAGATAACCGCCTGAGGCACCAGATATTTTGGAATCAAAATCTGGAAAGCAGAGTCATTATTTCTGTTGTTTTAGTGCCTACTTTTATTCTCTTTCTTATTGACAAATGTTCCTTAACCCATATTGCTGTGGGTGGTTTTTGAACATTTGCACTTTACAGAAATGTTAAAAAAAAGGGAGAAAAAAACCCCTTTTTATTTAACCATCTTTGCAATGTCTCCTACTCAGTATTCCATCACCCTTTCCTGTCTCCTTTTTTGACTTCTGATCTATGGGCCTAGACAGTGAAGTGTGTAACTGTCCACATGAGATGCAAATGGAAAGTGTCTGGAACAAAAGGGAGCAGAAGGGGAAAGTCCTCTTCATCTCCCTGTGGCAAAGTGTCAAACAAATCCCACCGTTAGGAGCTATCTTGTCCAAGGAGGTGCACAGCCATCTTCCTTGCTGGCTTGTGTAGCTGATGTGGGTAGTACTAATAACTGATAACTGTAACCGGTGGATCTTCTAGCAGATAAATGCTTTCAGGTACAGAAAAGCAGACCTGGGGCTTTATTCGCACAAGAGCACACTGGAGAAGAAAACACAACCACATCAGGGACCTGAGAGTCTGGCTGAGGGACTACTGTCCTTGTGGTTGGCCTCAGACAACTGCTCATGCTTCTTCAAGCCTTGGAGGGATCTCTGGCTCTCCTTTGATAAGCCAACACATGACTGGTTCCAGTGCAGCTTATCCTTGGATCTTCTATATGATATGTTGATATTGAGCGTAATGGAGATGTAGGTTAGATCTAAGGCTGCTGAATGACAGCTACTGAGTGTGTGCACTTGTATGAGCCATCAGAAGAGATGACTGGCCCTGTCTAGACTTCAGGAGATCAGCAGTTGAGAATGTGCTCTGTCTGTGTCTTTGCTCCTTAGCATTGTTTTGTTCCCCCCAGGGTCAGTGTGATGGGGTATGGATGTAGTGGAGGGCACAGCATTCAAAACCCATTTCAGATGGAGGAAAATCTGCTTTGTTTCTGGTGATGGTGTGAGTTTAATGCTGTTATGTCTCAGGGGTCAGGTCAGGGCCTTGTTAAAACAAAGCTCTGAGCGCTCCTGCTGAGAGGTTATTTTTAGTATATAGACAACAGGTACCAAGTAAGTGCTATAAAAATAAGGAGGAAAGAGAGAGAGGTGTTGGTGCCACAGCTGTGGTTGCACAAGTCACTTCTCAATGGCTTCTGGGGGTCTCAGGTGTCCGTAAGAAATTAAGTTCTTCATTGTCATCGTGTTAAAAAAAGGAAGAAAAGATTGGATGTGAGTCAGGATATAAAATGCTTTCTTCAAGCAGCAGAATAAGAGGAGCCTCATAACCTGATCCTCCCCTTCTCAGCAGCTTGAAGCTGTGATCCTTTTGTGAGCCTCACAAATCAAAAGGACAGCTCGTCTGAGTTCATGGTGAGGTTTGTGCGTGCGCTGTGATGAGAGTAGTGATGGAGAACACTCATGGGATCAGCTCTTCTCAGCTGAAGAGTCTCAGAGAAAGTCCTGAGGAAGGAAAGGTTTGCAGGGGGAGAGCACGTTTTTTATTAGCTCTACGAGAAATGCGCAGTGAGTTTTTTGGTTAGACAGCCCTCTTAAGGCATCTTTCACTAGCTGCAGCCGTCACGTCCCTGGCTGCTGTGGGCCGCAGAATAAGGGTCCTACATGCAAAGAGTGGAAGTTGAGGGTGGGTTTTTGTTGTTGCCCCACACATTCAAAAGCTGATAGTACAGAGCTATTGCCTTGCTGTCCTTGCACATGGTGCCTCTGCCTCCTTTTGGGCATGTCTCAATTGCCATTAAGATGTGGGGGTTCAGCAACCATTGGGAAGGGCATGGAATGCGCTGGGACTGCAGCCTCCATCCCTGCTGTGAGAAGCAGAGGTCTCTGCTGCTGACTGTCTCATTAGAGAAATTGGGGAGGCAGCACTTGGAATTCCTCAGGGATGCAGCAAGATGCTTGTTTGACCCAACTAGGTGGATATGGGAAATACCGCAGGGAAGAGGATTTGTGGAGGGACCTCTTGGGAAGATCAGAAGACAGTTGCCCTAGTTCATTTTATCGTGATTGTATTTTAGTTTTGAACTTTATTCTTCATTGTTAGAATTCATAGTTACTTGGTAAATTTGAATCACACCCAATTCTTCCTTCAGTAAGTCCTTAAACCTGCATTATAATCTGTTGTAGATGCACTGTGGTTCAGATTGATTTTAAGAGCTCAGTATAGTTTACAGAGGCTCAAACAGCCCCTCACAGCTTTATGAAAATATGGAAGAGTGGTAACAGAAATACTTCCAGGTCCTAAAGTCAGTCCTTTCCTTTGATAACATTCGGATCAGTTTATGCACAAATATTATTCATTGCAGTGTTTTCTTTACATTTTAAAGGTGCTTGATTAAGCTGCCTCTGGAGTGCAGAGCTGCAGGTCTGGTCTGACACATGAACTGCATTGGAAAATGAAGGCTAGAAAGTCGTTTACCAGCATTGGGTGGAATCTCTGCAGTCTTTCCAAATCAGATTGAACCGATATAATGATGGCAAGGATCCTTATCTCATTTCTCAGCCTTCCAGATAGCGAGAGGTCGCCACGCAGGGCTCTGCTGTGCAAACTGCTGATGTTGGAGTCCCCTTAAATTTCTCCCTCCTCCTGACAATAGCCGTAAATAACGTGGTTGCATAGAAATAATTCCAACGGCACAGAAACAAATAAGCAAACGAAGCCTGACAGCTCCTCCATGTGTGTGTCTGGCCGGGGAGTGTGGGGAGCCGCGCTAGAGGGGGCTCTGCGACAGCTCAGCGCCCGCTCCCTGCTCGTCTTGCCCTGCGTGATGAAACGCTCTCTTAGTCATGGTTTAACACTGGCGGCACGTTTCAGTGAGAAATTAAAGTTAAAATCTCAGTTTCTTCTTGTCTTTATGTGGCTACAACCAGAAATAAACAGGTAAATGCCTGTAAGCAGGTTCCTGTGTTTTCTCTTGATGGGTTTCCACACGTTTGTGCAGCACACGCTGTCTCTGTCCATTCTCTGTCCTAGTGATTCCTGTGAGGTTTAAGAGGTTGGTTTTGCTGTGGGAAGTGAGGTGGTTGCTGTAAATGGGTTGCAGTGATCATTAAAACTACTGAAGGTGCTTCCTGACAGCCTTTCCTCAGCCTACAGGATATGTGGTGTCCTAAAATACTTCCCAGATTTGAAAACTTAAGTAAGTGCAAATTATCTGAAGCACCCTAGGAAATCTGAAATGAGAAATCAGTCCTGCTTGCAGCGATGCGTGGATCACACCTGTGGCGAAGCCAAACAGGAGCAGAAATGCGGTGGCTAATAGAGAGCATGAGCGGGATTTTAGCTGGGGATGCTGGGGACAGGCTGAAGCACTTCAGTGCTGTGCTATCGCTCTTCTCTCCACCCCAGAGTCCTGTCACTTAACCTGGCTGTGTCACTTAGGAAATAAATGCACTTTGTACTTTTTCCTGCTCTTCAATCCAGGAGATAGAGCCAGTTGGTGGCCAGTTAAGAGGTTTTCCATACAGTCAGTGTGTTTTAATCCAAACGGAGGACTTGCTTTAAGTGCAGACAGGGCTGCATCAAAAGCAGCATCAGCGTTACATCTTCACGTGTTTTGAGGAGCATTTGCTTTGTGACAGCACATCACAAGGCAGCAGATCAAACAAGTCCATCTATTTCTCAGATGGTTTTTCAACCCACTTTGTTCTGTGAGTCACAGAGCCTGCAGGATCGGGGGGTGGTGGTGCTATGGGAGGGAGCTGTGCAAGCCCCCAGCACAGTCAGCTCAATAGAAAGGGTTCTTTCAGGTGTGCCAAAGGTAAATTGGGGATGAAGAGGTGAGAGGGTGGTTTGGGAGCCAGAGGCAGCACCTCTGCCACTCAGCTGGGCAGAGCTCACAGCCTCCGTGTCACAGGTACCAAAATTGACTTTATCTGATACAGAAAAGAGTTTTAGTTGCTGGCTTAGAATAAACTGTATATGGCATATAAACAGTGCAAGTGTCGAAAGTTTGTGAAACCACAGCAGCAAGCTTACCTGCTTGTTTTCGTTGTGTGTGAGGATGAGCTGTGTTCTTTCCAACTGGATAGCTGCTGTAAAAGTAATATTATACTGACAGCCAAGCTTGTTCCCAAGCCTAATGCATTTCCAACTTTTTTATGCCGATTTCAGGAGCTAGAGCTCCTGTAATTTGCATCTGGATATCAGGAAGCGATGCATTATGCGAACAGCTCATCTACCACCAGGGAAGGACCCCCAGAAATCACTTGTACCAACAGATTTACAGGTAGAGGTGTTTTTGTTTTAAATAATAGCAATTTTCTGCTTTAGACTATGAATTAAGACTGCTGGGAATTTCAAATGTTACTGTTGGACCTGCTGGATGAGCAGGGGGATGGTCCAACTGCAGGCACAGGATCACAGAGCAGTGATGAGCTTTCCAGCCTTATCTCCATTAACTCTAGGACTATGGTAAAGATCTCTTTACTACTAGTGTATGAAGTCAGAGTGCTGTAAAATAAATCCAAATGGGAATTTTCTGTTGGCATTGGAATGCAACAAATGCCCATGCCTTGTGGGTTTACATTAAACAAGCTTTTCCAGCTAGAGCAGTGGCTTTTGGGAGGACTCAGTCTTCCAAGAGACTTAAAATGTTTATTCTATTCTGATTTCATTTGTATGCAGCCTCATGGACTTGGAGCAGATTGGTTGTGAAATGTTCATCAATTGTTCATTACTGGACTGTCAATTTATAGTTCCGTCTGTGTCTTTCACAAGTGCTTCTGCAAGCAGGGAGCTTGAAGGAAATCAAGGGCAGGACTGGACTGTGGGTTCACAACCCTTCTGGGTGATGCTCCCAAGTCAACAGTTTGGGTTTATTATTAGGGAAAGGAAATATCGGCTGCCTGTGCTGTTGCTGAGTTGTTGCTTCTTATTCTTGCATAAATTGAAAAGATACAGTCAGAGCTGTCAGTCTGGGATCTACTATAAGCAGCAAAAATAGACTTAAAAAGTAAAGCTCAAGCAATTGGAAAAGATGGTGCTTTGATAGTGTTTTCTCTAGCCAACTTGCAGCCTAAGCAAAATTATACACAGCTTTTGCCAAGCTGAAGATTTCTAAAATGCTTTGATTTCCCCTCCTTCTCCCTGCATTGTTTGGCACTTTGCTTTCAGTGTGCAGCCACAGCAGGCATCACAAATGTAACATGCATGTAAGAACAGGGGATTTGAAACGGTAACATGACAGAGACATCACTGAGTTTTAAAGGTAAAGGGAAATGGGATGGGGTGGGATGGGGGAAAAATAAGCCAGTACTGCAGTAGGCTAAAGGCTTGAGAGGTGCCTTGTAAGCAGTGTTACTCATTGGTGGTATTGCTGAGTCAGAGAAGAAAAGAGGAGCTTTTCATCACGTCTTAATGCAGAAATAGCTCTTTTTACTGATGCTCAAGCAACATCACCAGTGAAATTACAGCTTCACATAGGAGACATCATAACTGAAATCATTTCATCAGGAAATCCTTGCAGTAATAACTTGGTTTGCATCGAGGGTTCTCCGTGCCCAGCTGGGATTTCCCCGATGATAAAAATCAACACCACTTTGGGCCCTGGCTTCTTTAGGTGGGTTAGGGTACAGAACTAGGAATGTGTGAGCTCCAGGTAGTTGGGTGATGTGGCTTCTAATGACTCTCTTCCTGGGTTTTATTTTGACTGGTTATTACCAGATTAATCCTCCTTGGCAGATTGCAAAAGCTCTCTTGTATTTGCTCTGAATCACTCAGCAGAGGTGAGGTTTTGTTTTTAAGGGAGGCAAGAGGAAATCATTCCGGTACAGGATCCAGCATTCAGGTCCTTTTATTCGATCAAATTCTTCACTTGGTAACATAGTAAGTCTTGACTTTCTGCTATACAGGGAATGACAAATGAAGCATCAGGGATGGGAATCAAATGATTAGGTTTAGGACTTGTAACACCCTCATTTTGTTTTGCTGTCTCTTTGTGTTACAAGAAAGCAATCACCCTTCCTGTATTTAAGCTTTTTATTTTGGCTCATAGATTTGTCTGGTACTTGCACTGAAAGACAACGGGAAGAAAAGGAGTACCTTTTGTCTTCCTATTTCTGTTACAATTAATGTGGTTTGTGTTCTGGCAATAGCCAGTCCCACTCGCAGCATACACAATTCACCAACCTTGCAACTGCTACTCCTTCTACATGAATCAATCTCTGTTTAATTTCATCCTGTACAGAATTTGACCAAACCCTCAGGAATTGTTTCTAACAGTGGTACAAGTTCAGCTTTGTATTTTGATCAATTCTGAGGGCTGCAGGCAGCTCTTCTGTAATGTAATCATTGCTCATGGAGAGCTGAAGTGTTGTGCATAAATGTTTATGTTGAAAATCAGACAGCAAAGTTTTAGTCATCAGTGCTGTGTTGTGCCCAGGATTTGAAATCCCGAGTAGCTTGTGAGTTAAAAGCGCTGAGTTTGAGACTGCAAATAAGACTCTTATTTTAAAATAGGAGGTTTTAAAATGATTTATAATGTAACTTCCATATGGCTGCAGTGCAATAGGGCTACGTTATATATGGACATCTAATAACAGCTTTAATTGGGCTTTAACAAGGAACATGCTTTTCCTGAGTGTACAGATGAGGAGGTGGCCGGTGTCTTCTCCCAAGGAACAAGGGATGGGACAACAGGAAACGACCTCAAGCTGCACCAGGGGAGGTTTAGATGGAGCTGAGGAACAGTTCCTTCCCCAAAGGATGCTCAGGCATTGGAACAGGCTGCCCAGGGCAGCGCTGGAGTCACTGTCCCTGCGAGTGCTCACACACCATGGAGACGAGGCCCTCAGTGCCATGGGTTAGTGTGGTCTTGGCAGTGCTGGGAATGGTTGGACTGGACGGGCTTAAAGGTCTTTTCCAACCTGGTTGATTCTTTGATTCTGCACTGGTTCTCCACCTCCATGAGAATAAAAATGAAGGAGTTCATCAACCATAGCAGCTTGGAGAACAGCATGAGAGATTCCAGAACATGTTGTAGGCTTTGATTCTCTGCAAGAAAGATCTTTCTGAGCTGTGCTGGTAGGGGGACCAGTTGTTACCCATTTGTTCCCCACATCTCTGCTTTGCTCCTGGGTTTCCTTTCTAACCACCCTGAGCATGGGCTTAGAAAACATGGCAGAAGCAGAGCAAGCATCCAGGAAGCATTTGGGAACAGGGGATGTTGCTGCAGTGAGTCTGAGCCTTTCTCTGCTGCTTCCTCGGTGATGCGCAGTGCTCAGGGCAGGGGCTGTATCCTTTAGTGTGAAACGTACCCTGAACTGTTCCAACACCTTTGCTAAAGTTGCCTCCCTCCCACTCAGGTCCATCACTAAGTACTTTAATGTCCTTGGGGAACACGTCTAATTGCAGATCTGCTGAGGCTTGGTGGTGATGGAGGCTTTTGGGGGTCTTTGGCAGGGGGGTGAGAAGCCTGGGGGGGAAGTAAGGACCAACTATCCTCAACTTCATCAAGAGATACAGAACTACTCCCTTTGAGGAGTTCAGCTTTTCTTGCTGAAGTGCTACTGGGATTTTATTTTTCCCTAAATCTTCTCCTGCCTGATAGCAAAGGAGTCCAAAAAAGCTTTCTGTCATGTTACAATAGGAATGAGACAGATTGCGCCATTGCTTCAGCTCTCATTTTAATACCTGCCAATACCATTTTGCAAATCCTGGAGTGTAATAATAAAAAAAAGGAGGTGTAGCTAACATGAGGTTAAAAAATGTCTTTAGTGTGTAAAATACGAAGCTGGATGACACATAGGCAGCTGCAGATGCACTAATTTGATTTCATGCCTTAGAATCAACTGTTCTCCTGCACTGAAAGACACATTTACATCCATCTGTCAAAGTCGGTTCCTTGTCTTTTCGGAGTTCCCCCGCTCCTGTTTCACCCCCAGCTCTGCTCATGGTGGGATTTGGAGCAGACTTTTCCAGCCCACCCGTGTTTTTCAGGAGCTCATAATAAAAATCTATTTTTTTTCTTCTTTTTGTTTTCACCCCTTTATTTTCTTTCCTGTTCTGAGTCTTAGGGAGGTATTATTGCAGGATTATTAGATAGAGAATGTGGGATCTGAGTGTTTAAGCTTTAATCCTCATAAGCCAAAGCCCTGGCTGCAAAGCTGGGTTCATGGCATTCAGAATCATTGCTCCAGCCCTCGCAGCAGCTCCGTGGCCTCCTCTGGACTCGCTCCAACAGCTCCATGTCCCTGTTGGGTCGGGGGCCATAGAGATGGATGCAGGACTGCAGATACTTTCTACAGGCAGATACTTTGTCGTGCCCAGCAGGCTCTATGTATTCACAGCACTGGGGCAGCTGGTGCCTTCGGGTGTTACTGGGATGTCTGTGATACAGATTACCTTCCATAGGGGCAGACCTTTCTGTTGTTTCCAATTTGTCTTTGCTGCATAGAACATCAGGTAACTGAAATCAAATTTAGATCGTGTCCATCGTAGATGTGAGCAAAATCAATATCTTTCATATTCCCACCACAGCATGAAACTCTCTAGATGGAAATTAAAGGTGTTTGATAAGCTGCTAAGTCAGCCGAGCCTCTCTCTTTTTAACTGAGTTTGTAGTGAGCAACTCAAGTTTATCAAAAGCCAAAACTCTTTTATGATTTAATTTGCCCATTTAAATACATTTAGGTCTTACCATCAAGAATCCATCACCCCTCAGACAGTCTCTTACAGTATTTTGCTAATGCTGGCTGGCCCCATTGTTCACATTAGTCTGAAACATGCTTTAGAGCAAACCCAGTATGGAAAGATGGTGTTAAGAGGAAACATTAGTGAGCTGTTAGGACTGTAATGGCGATGGCTGAAAGCTTTTTGCTGCTACAAGATACAACAAATTCCTTGAGGCTTTTTCCTGGTTGTAGGGACAAAATAAGGAGTGGAACCTGTAACTATTCTTGTCAAAGAGAGAGGCAAAAAACCAGAGGTCATTGCTGAGGCTACATGAACCTTATTAATTTTTGCTTCATGAATTTTCACAGTGCTAAACTGACTTTAAAGTGAAAAGGCAGTTTTCGTGTCTTCACCCAATGTATAATCACACAAACTTACTGCTGAAAGATCCATCAAAATTCTTGGAGTTGGATTGGGCATCTCTTCTGATGGCAAATACTTGGTTCTGCTTATAGGAGGTCTAAACCCAAAAGTTGTTGTATAAAAAGGGACACACACAATTATTTCGGTTGCAGCATGACTCTGTATTATCATCCTTAGTTATTTAAATAGTCTTTGAACAATTGGCCAGGATAAGATATGTGTTATTTCCATGAAGTATCAGGACTGATGAGATAGTAATGGAGGTGGCAGTAGCTTATTTCTGTGCAAAGGAACCAGGTATTTAGTGGCATTGTGGTAGATCAGTAGTCTTGAAGCATCTCGATTTTTCTTAAATGCAGCTAAACCAGTTGCAGCCTTCAATGCGCTTTAAAACCCTCTGATTTCTGTTAATCATCACAAAAGTTTATGTTACGTTTTAGAGGATCTGTTCTGATGTGCGAATAAAACTCTTAGAAGAGAGATGGTTTCAAGTGCTTCTTGTCAAGAGCAGGCTAAGAGTTATGGCTCTGGGAATACTTGGCTCTCTAAGGGCTTTTGCTGGGGCAGAGCTGCAGAATAAGGCATTTTGGTCAAAGGGGAAAAAACCTCCAGCCTGGCTCATGGTGATTGACTGTGTCTGGGCTCTGAGCCCTCAGCGATGGAGAGAGCATTTTGTGAGTAAGAGCTGCTTGCTCAGATCCTCCCTGCAAGAGAGTTTTTCTGTTTGCATTCTTAGTGCAGTCAGATGAAGTGCAAGAGAGAGAATCTCCTCTTTCTCTTCTGATTTTGTATCTTCCAGTCTGAAAATTATACCTGCTTTCTCAGTGGGACCTTTCCCTTTTACATCACATAGCTTCATCCTCCCCCTCCTCCTGCTCAGCACTTAATGGGCTGCAGGCAGCCAAGGCACGAGTCTGTGAGGAGAGCGAAATGATAATTCATTCGGGATGGAAGCAGGAGGCAAAATGTAATCCATCATATCTGCTCTATCTCATTATAGAGGTGAGATACAAGAGAGGGCAAGCTGTTAATAAACTGGTGGATGAAGTTATTTTACCAATCTGTTACAGCAAGTGAGGATAGACGGGGGTAGAAGTGCATTATTCACACCTTTTCCTAATCCTTTTGTTCCTTATTCTGTGGAAATGCCTTTGCAAAGCCTGTAAAACAGCGTGGCTTAGGGAGATGACTTCCAACTCCTCAGATCCTCCTGTTTTATCACATCTCAATAAGTACCCCTCTCCGGAGCTGCAAGAGGGGATGGCAGCAGGGCTGGGACAGCCGCCTGGGCTGGAGGGGTGACAGGTTCGTGATGGTTTCTGCAGAGCTGTTCTTTGTCATGGTCAGACCAGAATTCCTCACCTCTCGAAGCAAAGCTGCCCCCCAGGAATTGAGCATGGGGGTACCAACGTGCACCTGCACTGTGGGGGCTGCAGCTTGCACCTTCATGGAGCTGATGTCAGTACTACATGTCAGTAGTGCGGATGTGATGGGAAGCTGCGATCTGCAGGGCTCCAGTGTCACACCACAGAAGATCCTTCCACTATTTCTTCTTATAAAAACACTTCGGTAGAGGTTGAATCTGGTCAAGTTCAAAAGCTGCTTCTTGGGGGACAGTAGAGGCATGTGGATAATGCACTTCAGCAGCCCTGTGGAATAACTTGTTTTGCCCTTTCTTTCTCTACCCACAAAATAAGTACTTTCTCTTCTGCTATTTGTCATCTTACGATACCTCCCTGGCAAGGATGAGACCTTATTCTGGAGCCTTACTCTGGGCAGATTTGTAGCATGGCTGTACTAACAAGAGCTCAGTTTCAGGGCTGTCGTTTCAGCAGGGAGCTGGGCTGCTGCAACTTGCTGTAAGTGTGCTTTATGTGCATTACAGTCTGCATAGGTAAAATGTTTCCATGCATCCAAAACTAAGGTAGATAACAAAAAGAAAGGATAGAAACAACTCACGTGGCAGGAATGTTAATTTTTCACATCTTCTTCTGATCTTACCTACTAAAGTTCACCCCCTTCACTGACTAAGCCTTCTAATTCATTGGTACCCTGACTTATTTTCCACTTCTGCCATGCTTAATGTCTTTAATTATTGTGACTATAGCTCAGTATGTGGGTAAGCTGTATTGAAACCCTACCAGTCACTCCCTTGCCATGAAAGCGCTTCTTCCTCCACCTTCCTGCTCAGCTGTCACTGCTCTGGCGAGCACTAGTAGGAATAACAACAACAGAGTAACTTGCAGAAGATAAATGAGGTTCCTGAGTTGAAAAGACTCACTCTGTTTGCACCAGGGAGGACTAGATTGAGACATAACCTCATTAGCATTTCTGTATGATCACAGTAGGGCTGCAGGGGTTGAGACTAAATGTTTTCCAATTCGAAGGAGAGGAGAGCAAATTTACAGATGATGACTTTATTAAGTTTAAATCACTATAAAAACAGCTCAGCCAGGCTTGAGTGTGACGTGGAAATCCCTCCGATTTTCCTTCCCATTACACAGCATCTCAGGCAAGTTCCATGAGAAGAGCCTACGTAGTTTCCTTCACACTTGGAGTCGATTTTACACAGTTTTTAGTTGAATTTGTAAGCATTAAAATTCTTCCTTTTTGTAGACGCATCAATGAAAAATAGCTTTGAAAATAGGCAGTGAGAGACATCCCAGGAGGCTTTGATAATGTTATATCCCTGCACTCAATATCCCAGCCCCTAAGTTCAAGTCAACAACAATCTAGAACTGAAACACATTTTAGCAAATACACAAAGTAATTAGTTTTGTTCTGTCTTTCCTATCATTCTGTGGGACATAAATAGCCTGGAGCTGTTCTTAAGAAGGGAGTAGATTGTTGGCACTTCAGTATCTTTCACTCACAGTAAATGGCTCAAAGTAGTATCAGAAATTGTAGTCTCACTTTCATTCTTCACATAGAGATAATGGCCATATCCTAAAAGATGCTTTTGCACACTGATTATTCCTGCTTTGTTGCACGCCTCACCAGGGTTTGCTGCCGATAACCTCTCCTCTCCCTGGAAGTGTTCCTTTCCAAAATAGGACTCAAATACTGGAGAGCCAGTTTGAGGATGATGCTGGTGCCGTGCTGAGCTAAATTCTGAATGAAGGATTTGATTTCCTAGAGCTGCTGTCTGGCATCTTTCAGAAGCTCCGAGCTTGCTCTAAAAGGAAGAGCAGGAATGTGATGTGCATGTTTGCCAGAAACAACTGGACCTGAACTCAACTCCAGCACATGGCCCTTCTAATTCTCTCCCTGCATAACCTGAGGGCATCCTTGTTGTCCTCCTGAGTTATTACCTGCTCCTTCTTCGGAAGGTCACAGATCCTCTTTTTGCTCCCAAGTTCCAGCCAAAGCTCCAGGGCCAGTGATTGCGAGACTTCTCCCAGCTTCCTTATGATGAGGAACCATCATCCTTGTCATTGTTCTATCCTGTTGGTGACGCTGCTGGTTGTTATTGCTCCCGAAGGACTGCTTTTATTCATGGGGGACTTGGTTGCTGGTTTTCGTGACCCTACCCAGGTCTTGTCAACCACTGTGCCATGAGCTGTGAGCTTCTGGAAGCTCTCAGCTACCCCTGAGGTTACCCTGGTTTGGGACCCCCCCTCTGTGCGCCACATTGGTGCTCTGCTGTGGATCCTGCTGGCGCTGGAGCCCCTCACCTTGGAGGCAAAGAACTAGGACTGCACATTCTTGACAGGCAGTGTTTCCTATCTCCTTGGGGCCCATACATCTCCTGAGTAATACAAGCAATCTTATACAAATTTGAAGCTCTTGATGACATGAAGAAGGCATATGCTCCTGAAAAATTATGATAAATGCCTGTTATCATCATTTAAGCTATCCATCAGTAAGCACTTTCCTGAGTAAGCTGGAGGAAGCTCTTAGTGTGTTCCAAATCGGCAGTGTCTGTGGTCCTGAAGGGCTGGATTGCACATTTTGCCATGGACAGACATTAATGAAGATAATTGAAGATGTTATTAGGAGAATGTGTTTGTTATCAGAGGTTGCTTATGGCGTTATTACTCATAGTTACACTTCATTAATATCCATTTTTCATGGCTTTGCTTTGCCATTCATTACTTGCCTGACCTTGTGTCATTGGAGGAAATGTCAGTGATGGAGTGAAGAATATGTACTTAGTGCTGCGCCATCCTCACTTCCATGGTGTGTCAGCCTCCAGTCAAACCCCCGTTTTCAAAGCTATTATAGCTCAGCTGTGAAAGCAAAGACAAAGATCCCTAGGTCAGGAGCTGGGCATGCAAATGCTAAATCAATGTTTGATCAGTTGTCATGAATAACTTATTGCCCCAGTTGTAAAACCAGCTCATGAATAAACAAGGAAATACCAACTGATAAAGAAGCACGTTGTAATCCTTCAGCTTTCCTATAGAAAGTAAAAATGGCCTCAAATTTGCCAACACCCATTTTACAGGAAATGTTTTCCTCTATTGTTACTGGAAATACTTCAAGATCGTCTTTCATGCGAATCACTGTCAAGTGTTCTTCCGCACAATCACATTTTCTTCCTGGAAGTTTTATTTTGGTAACTATAGCTCAGCATCATTGAAATAACAGAGAAATATCAAAATGAATTTGAAAATGCTGATTTTATTGATCTTTGACCCCCAGAAATTTGTGGAAAACCCCTTTTTCGAAAGGAAAGTGTGCCTACACACATACGATTGCAGTGAAGTGTGTGTGTATATATATACATGGAGCATATAACACTTTGGGCAAACCTTCACTGGGCATGACGAAGCATTTGGACTTGGAAAAGTGAAATTCAAGATTTCCCTGCTGTGCAATTGTTAACAAACGGAAGTTTCATACGAAAACAAAGTCATCAAACACCAAATTCATCATCACACAGCGATAACAGGTCAGTCTTTGCCCCGGTGAACCGGTGACATCTGCAGGTGGGCAAGGGGCGGTGGAGCGGGCTGCGCTGCTGAGTGACACGAGGCAGGACCCTAAGTCATTAGTAAGATGATTATTTGGCAGTTTTATGCTCATTTTTATCGTATCGACACTTTGATTAATATGGCAACGATCCCAATTTCCAGCTGGAGTTTTGTCACTTTAATTTGTCCAACATGCCGGAGGGAAGGATATTGGCACTGTGAAATCTATATCAGAAGTAAAAGGCAGAAATTCCAACCTAATGATGACATATTGGTCTGAATTTTCAGGTTTGCTCAGGCTGCTCCATGCAGGCAGCATCGTGTAAAGCAATTCATGTCATTTACTCTTGTTAGCTCTCTTACGCTGCCAGAAAATCAGGTTGAGTATCTCTAATGACCATATGCGTTGCTCAAGTATCCTACAATTCTTTGCATCTTTCTTTCCTAATATATACATTGCTGCGACATCCTGTTTATTCCGTCCTAGGTGCTCTCTAGAAACTATTGAGTTCAACAGAGGGGAAATGATATAAAATGTAATAGTGTGTCTTGCAGAAGTTGATCTTGTGAGACACTCTGGGCTTGGAAGTGTATCAGTGTTTTCAGACAAGGTGAATGGCAGTGGTTAGTAAAAAACTGCCAATATTAGCTAAAAGACTTGAAGTATCTGAAAGCCTTCCGGAATGCCTGCTGCTCTTTCCATTGAAAGCAAAGTATCTGTAGTTAGCGCCCTCAGATGAGATGTGGAAGATACAAGTGCCATCCCCATTATGCCCATGCAGAGAAGTGACAAAAGCCCTTCCCTAAGCAGAGCAGTTCTTCTACGGTGTCTTTTGTTTGCTTATTCCCAGAACTTCCCACACAGGGTCCAGCAGTGTGGGCTCTACACTTGGAAATCTGCCTCATTCAGGTTCAAAGCTCCCAGCTCTGGACTCTCTGATTCCATTTCCAAGGCATTCACCCCCCAGTGACTTTGCTGCCTCACTTCTCTTGAGCAAACTTTCCTGCTGCTGGAATGTTCCCAGTGCAGCTTCTGCAGTAACTGGTGTACTCTGAATGGGAAACTGCTTCCCTGAAAAACTCCCCACTGCCCTTTGTCTAGTGCTTATGTTTTCCTCCCAAAGAAACATTCCTTCGTGCTTCCCTTGCTGGCATCAGTGGAAAGAGGAACACGGCTTTATTCTTCTCTGCCATGTGTTTCCGCTCAGTATTGTTTGTTTTTGAGAGCAGAATTCCAAGAGCATCTCTGGCAAAGGGAGACTGTCTCTTTATTAATGCACTGTAATATCAAGTATATTAGCATCAAGTTCTCACTCAACTGTAAGTGTTACTTAGGGATATTAATCAACTGCTGCTTTATTTTAATGTGCTAATTTGGGATTAATGAACATAAAGGCTTGATTTACAGAGAGGTCTTTGATTTGTAGCTTCCGTTGTACCTTCCCTTCCATTTTCTTCTGCCACAGGACTCCAGCCAGATTACTGTTCCAGAATGAATCATATTGGTTACTCTTCTCTGGAAGCATCTCTCTTCCCCTCATCCGTCCCGTTAGAGGAGTTCTGGAGGACGTGTCCTGAGATGGTGGTGGTGGCCCTTGGCTGTGTCTTGGTTTCTGTTGAGAGCAGAGCTCTGTGGCTGCTTCTGCAGGGTAAGAGTTAGGGTTGGAATAGAAAAACCTCCTTACCTGAGCAGAGCTGGGGCAGCAGCCTGTGAGATATAGCTGCTGGGCACATGGCTGGGAAGAAGGAAGTTTTCAGGCAGCAGCATGGGATGCTTGTGCAGCCCCTGCCAGCCCACGGCAGCATGGGCAGTGCCTTCCAAAGCTCTGTCCACACCAAAGGGCTGAGGCTGATGCTTCAGAGGCTCCCCATTGCTGGGATCTCTGCTCATTAAATTTGTTCCTTCCAGAAATAAGCTCCAAAGGGTGCTCTCTGTAAGCAGTTAGCGGAGGAAGCGAGTGGTGCTGGCAGCAGGAACTTCTAATGAGGATGTCGTTAAGAAGGTTTTGGTGTTCAAAGCCGTGTGTGTAAGCTTCCTAGTGCAGATAATATTCCTGGTATTCCAAAGCTCTGTGTCCTTGGTCTGCAGTGGTCCCTCTGGCTCTCAGTCACTGCTCAGCACAATCTGCTGCTGCTGGAAGTTCAGTTTATGTCTGGGTCACGCCTGGTGAAAAGCTTAATTAGGATTGCTTCCCAGCGGGGCATTTGTTGTCCTTCATACGGAACGCTTGCTTTCCACTAGTTCTGATTGGTTTTCTTCATGTCTTTTTTGGGGGGGTCTCAACAGAAATTCTCATTTCTGAATACCTAAAAATGGAATTTAAAAAAAATAGCTGGTTTTAAAGGTTTTTGACCAAAACCCCCTCCTTAACTCTTTCATTGCATTGTTGAGCTCTTCAATAGAAAGTGAAGATTTCTGAGATTTGATTTCTTCCTTTAATTATACTTTACTTAGTTGTTCTTCAGCGTGACCTGATGAATGACTGCACCTCCCCTTTCTTAATGTCTTTTATCATTAGTGTTTATGCTTTGTATAACTAAGAAAATAATTAAGCACGCTGGGTTTTATTTGTCACTGTTTGCCAAGCTGGTAGTGGGATGTCTGCAGTATATCATAATTTTATAGCATCTCCGTAGCCATACAAAAGCAGTAGAAGAAAAATGCCATCTAAACAACTGCTCAGACAGAGTTTGAATGATCCAGTAATTTTGATTTATCCTTTGCATTTCATGAAAGTGTATTAGCAGTTAAAGTCTACGGTTAAACGATTCCCAGCACAAAATGAGTCAGAAATACAAAAGAAAGCCTACAGTGCAAGATTTAGTGCTGGGGACTTTGTTTAAATCCAGAGTCTGCATGTAAATTATAGTCCTGGTTGTCACTTTTAAGTAACAATCCCAACCAATACAGCATAGCTGGGTAATTTGTCCACTGTTTCTTTATGAGATGGTAAGATGCAGTTTAATTCTCATCTTTTTTTCAAAGGCAGAGAAAAACTCATCTCAGCCATAAAGGAGTAGCGTGACCCAAGGCTTACTTCAAAATAAACCTGGCTGCCACCTAATCATTATGCATCACACCAAGTCAAGATGCAACGCTATGGGATTGCTATAGATAGCAAGAACATACGGTGGTAGATAGTGAAAAATGACACAACTGCCAATGGGATTCAATAGTTAAAATGGCTTAAAAAGGACAAATGGGTTTATCCTTTCCTGGAGCAGCTGCTTTTTCTACTTAGAACTTTGATGGTTTTGCTTCATGTTTTCCACACTGTTGCCCAGCTTCCTCAGCTTCCAGCTGAAAATGATACCCTGGATGAAGGACCAATCTAGAAGAGATAGAAATGAGTCCCTCTCTGTGGCAGTGAGTGAACAATGCAAACTGGCCATGGAAGTAAATATTATTATTACTGGTTCTTAAATTGTTGCTAAAAGGCTGATTTTCCCAAAAGGAACGTGTGGCACAAGGTACAGCTGCTCCGAGATAAGCCCCATTAGAGGAGAATGATTGTTGGGGTGCTTTGGTTATGTGTCTGTGTTGGACTCCTATCTAGGACAGCATTAGTTCATAGAATCCTAGAACAATTTGTGTTGGAGGGGAGCTTAAAACTCATCCAGCTCCAGCCCCCTGCCATGGGCAGGACACCTTCCGCTAGGGCAGCTTGCTCCAAGCCCCGTCCAACCTGGCCTTGAGCACTTCCAGCTTTACTAACGTGTCTCATTAGTTTGCTTACACATAGGACTTCAAATGCTTTAAAACTCTAAAATAAGCTCCCAAGGTGCAACAGTAAATGACTTTCTTGAAATCGTCAGTTGAAACACTTACCTCAGTAGATCCTAAAGCACTTTGCAACCTGTACATCATCACTGTCTGTGGAAAAGGAGACCAGCCATCTTTGCAACAGAACATGCCATCTGTTTAACTGGATGCAACAGCACTGTTAAACAGCTTTAAGCAAGCACAGGCTACGGAGTAGGTCTTTGAAAATACAGAGGACATCTGAGCAGGTATAATATGATTGCCATGCTGGAATTCAGCCAGGACACAAGGACATAAAGCCCACTGCGGTAGAACTCAGATGGGCTGCTGTGACTCTCAGTGCAGGGCTTTACCCAGCTATGCTCTGAGCATCAGCATTGCTCAAGCACCTCATCTTCAGTCCAACCAAGCACTAATTGTCACAGAAGAGAAGTGCCAGTTGTCAGCTGATGCAGATCCCTAGTGGTGTATTGACACTGTCAGCCACACAGTCTCAGATGGAGGTAGTTAGGTCTGTTGTGTCCGGGTTCTCTGAATAGTGCTGTTTCTATCACCTTTATTTCCATGGAGAGCATAAGGGCTCTTTGGGGACAGTTGTGATTGCATTGGAAGGACTGTATTGATTCCAAGCAGCTGTCCAATTAAACAAAACAAATCATGCCAATCCATCCAAGGGCATTGATCAGCAGGGATTTGTTTTGCTGTCGCTTAGGTACAAGCATCCAGTTTTTCAAAGCAACCAATGCAGAGGGGAAGAGGAGTTCAGCAGCTCTAGAACTGAAAGAGAGTTGTAATTAATTCAAGTTAAAACTCCCCCTGCCAGGAGATCTTTTGGATAGGAACAGTTCCCTTGTGCATGAACGCAGTCCTGTGACTCTGCTCCTGGGAGAGAAGCCATGCATCAGGAAATTGTGTTCTAGCCAGAATCCCAGTAGATGAGAATGCTCAAGGTTAAGGGATCTAAGCTACAGCACTTACAAGGTACCAGAGCATCTCAGAAAAGTGTCATTTATTGATGTCTTGCAAGGAAGATGTTGATTCCTTCTTATAAATTGCATTTTCCATCAAAACTCACTGAGACTGAAAAATTACCTGTGACTGGCAGGTTTTATGTGTTCCAGTTCGATGTGAGAGTTTTGGCTGGGAGACCTGGAGAATAGCCTAAGAATAATTACAGAGACTAACACGTTCGTTGGGTGACAGACAACATCTTCATCTTGCAGGTAGTGTTGCTGTTACAACACTTTTTCTCCTGACTCTTGTTTCTTTCCATAATGGGATATTTACCACCTCTTGTTTCTCTGTGCTCCTTGGGGCTTGCTTTAGGACTGGACACATCAGCTTTACCAGCACAAGAACACCGTGAAGTAGCCTCAAACTCCAGGCTCTGGCCCTGGAAGCCTCCTGCCTCCCAGTCTGGGAATGTGTATTAGTGATTACCAAAAGTTTTGAGATACATCCCAGAGCTAATTTGCTGCAAAGGAAGGATGGAAAGTGGGGCCCTGAAGGGAATAAAGACCAAAATATCTGACTTAAATATGCAGATGGCAGTTTATCCACTAGATTAGCGTAGCAGAAGAGAATAATGTCTAACGTTAAGGGAGTTATTTCTTAGCCTGATTAATATTACCATGAAGGCATATGGGTTGGAAGAGACGTGCTCTAATTGCTGATCCTTGTTTTGAATGGTTCTGTAGGAATTGCAGACATGCACAAGAGTCAGCTTTTTACTGGGTGACAAAGTCAGAGATGGCCATTTTCCTAGATGGAAGATGGGTTTACACATCATGCCACAGCTGGCATCCTGGCAAACACAATGGCTTTGGTGGCAGTTGTCTGCTAAAATCAGTGGGTGAGTAGGGAGAGATTTCAAAACTAAGTAGTGTGTGTGAGAGCACCACTCAAAGATGGAATAGAAACCCCAGCAATGTGCACAGGAGGTACCCACGGGAGGGTGTGCTTCCTAACAGGGAGTATGGAGAAAGTCCTGGCAGGTATGAGCTTCCCAAGTATTAATGCTTCCAAACAACATGGCCATTCTCCTGGTTCATGTTTCTTTGGTGATCACGGTGTATTGGAATTAGTTGGAATTGGATGAGCTTTAAGGTCCCTTCCAACCCAAACCAGTCTGGGATTCTCTGATTGTATTCTGTATTTGGGGCTCCTCAGATACTCTCCCTGGGGGTCTCCCAGATTCAGTGGGACTGATTGGATAGCATTTGCCAAACCTAAAAGTGAGTATTTGCAGTGATAGAAAGGTTTGCTTCAGTGCACTGTGGGAAACTCTGGAATACTTTCAGCAGAGGATGAGGTAGGCTGAGAAGTGGCAACGGATTCATGAGCTAGAAATAATTGAGGTAAATCCTGGAGCATTTCGGTTCCCCTTCTTCACTCTGTTTTCAAACCCAGTATTCTGCATGATGAATTGTGAATATGCTGCACATGCTGCGAGGTTTTAAGTGTCTCCTCGGATCATAAAGAGAAAGAAAAGGAATCCTGGTATTGTTGATGGTTTAGGAGAAAGCTAAATACAGCACAGGAAGAAAAAGGCTATACCTTAAAAATTAATTGTTCAAGTACCAGGTCATTGTAGAGTAATGCACCGTGAAATTATGTTATTCTCCAGGAGAATTTCCATAAAGTTTAACACTCCATGACACATCCTTTTTTCTATTGAACTTAGTTAAAAATAGTACATAAAAGCCCTCAGTATTGCTCGAAACAAAGCCCCAGCAGCGGGGCTGCACTGTGCCACCACTCAGACCCTGGCATTGCAGTAGGAGCCGTGAACCCCTGCCTGAGCAATCTGGGCGAGCGGCAGTGCTGAAGGAGCCATTAGTCTTGGTGCAGTTTTACTGTTATTCACATTGGGATAATGAGATTATTGGAATATTTTTTTTTTCTAATGAGGATGAGACGGAATACCTTGGTCGCTAAATGATTTAGTCACAGGGGAAGGCCATTAGTCTCTACTCGATTGCTGTCAAATGGTGGAAAATGAGAACATTATACTGGTCTTTCTTGCGATGGGCCATATTTTTCTTGCTTGTTTGGTGTCAAATGAGATGGTGGAAATATTCATTGAAAAGGAGCGGTTCTTCGAAAGCTTTGCAGTGAGGAAACAGACACAGGCACAGGGCTGGCGGGGGGAAGCTCTCCGGGAAGGCAAGTGGAGAGCTGCCAGGCTCTTTCTGTGAGCCTGAGGCGAGGGTATCTGCTCATCTGCAACGTCTGCTCCATGGGAGCACCGTGGTGGCTTCCATGGGTTGGACTCGATCAGGATTCACAGCACTATTGACTCCCAAAGAGCATTTCTCTAAAAGCATGTGTTTGTTTTGCAGAGCATCACACCAGGCAAGCGTCTGTTTATTTACATGTTTTATCTGTGTGACAAGTGAAGCCTCCTGGAGATCTGGGGCCATTTGAATTATAGCTGAAGTGATGTTTTTTCTTATCACTTCTTCTGGACTAACTCTGTTGTCACTAACGATGATGCTTCCATACAGTAATAGGAACTCCCAAGCTTTTATCAACACGTGCCAAAACCTACAAGGTTTTCAACCAGTAAAATGGAAAGATGACTAAGGAAGAGGTTCTGATGGCCACAAGTAAGAAGGACTTTGGTTGAATCATCAGCCCTCTCCTGGTAGAGAAATAAAACCTCAAAAGGGAAAGAAGTAGCCTTGATTTGTATAGATACCATATGGAATTTTTGCCTTTTTACAAAGGTTTAAGTGATTGTGAAGTTAAATGGTTAAATGTGCCTGAAGTGACTGATGGGCTTTGTTTATAGGGGTTAGGCTTTCAAATTGATTATGGTGCTCTTGGAAACACTGCCTCTGCAGGAGCAGAGTCCTTTCCAGTTCCACATTCCTCCTTTCTATTTCTTTTTTGCTCCTTTAAGCTCTGCAGATGCAGCACTTTTCTGGCAGGAGATGATGGGCCAGAACTATTAACCAGTTTCTGAATGCAAGATTAATTATAGATTGGTTTTATACATGGCACTGCTCAAGAAACTGTGGCAGAGAGACTCACTGAGCAGCAGGGTTTGATCCCAACTTTAGCAGTGGTTGCAGAGCCCCATCTTGTCCATGGACATCCCATCTTGTCCATGTTGCAGCCCGTGGGCAGGGCAGTGGTGGGATCACATCTGCTGCAGAACACACTGGCAGGAAGGGCAGGCTGTGCGTGGAGACTCAGCTGCTGGTGCAAGTCAGCTGCCTGGCTTCCTGTGGAAGGTAGTAGGCTTCCAGAAGTGATGTGAGCAGCCATGAAGCCTGTAGTGTGGGAGAGCTGGTGCAGCTCCATTGGCTGCGTGAGAGCAGGTCCCTTTCGGACCATGGTTCGTGGTCACTGTTGGCAGCTTTGTTGGCTTTTATTAAGCAGACTGTTAGGAACTTGCTGTGACCGGCAGAACTGGGAAGCCCACAGCACCTTTGAGAGCAGGCTCATGGTTTGCAGTGCAACTAATGCAGAGACACCCTCCATTAGGGTCATTGCCCTGGAGCACTGTCCTTCCTCGTCCTGGCCATTGACAGCTTTGCAGTAAAACTGCATGGCTGCAGCAAGAGGGAGCGGGGCAGGGCGAGGAGGAGCAGTGCTGTGCCGTGGGGTTGGTGATGCAGACAGGCACGAGTCTCACCTCATTCTCCATTTTGCTGTGCAGATGGACTTGCTCCAGGTTGTTTAGCAGAACTGAAAGCTCTGGCTGTTCCAGACTTCATATTTACTTTTGCTTCTCTCCCTCCTTTCCCCTGTAATAAATGTCTGGTTTATTTATTCAAGCCTGCAGCCCACTGCCCCTAAATCACCAGACCATGTCACACAACAGCAAAGCAGACCCGCTTGGAAGGAGAATTTCCAGCGCAAGAGGAACATATGCTACAACAAGTGAATTTTTAAATGGAGGGGCTTTTTTTTCCCCTTTTTCCCCCCAAGCTCCATTGTCATTCGGCTCTAATCTTTCACCCTGGCATCACACAGAGTGTAGCGGGGAGGCTAAAAGGGAAGGCAGTGGGCTGCGACCCGGCACATTGAGCTGATTCCCCATGGCACTCACTTCTCTGTGTGCATCCTTTAAAGAAGGGTCACTGTCGACTAATGTGAAAGAATTCAGGTCTAATTCACTGTCCTTTTTCCTCTCTTTTTATGGCACCATTATCATTATTCAGGCTGGGGAAGAGAAGACTCCTTAAGGGGAGACCTTAGAGCAGTTCCAGTGCCTAAAGGGACTGCAAGAAACCTGGAGAGGGGCTTTGGACAAGGGATGGAGGGACAGGACAAGGGAATGGCTTTAACCTGCCAGAGGGGAGACTGAGATGAGCTCTTAGGCAGAAGCTCTTCCCTGTGAGGGTGCCCAGAGAAGCTGTGGCTGCCCCATCCCTGGCAGTGCTCGAGGCCAGGTTGGACACAGGGGCTTGGAGCAACCTGCTCTATGGAAGGTATCCCTGCCTGTGGCAGGGGTTGGAACTGGATGAGCTTTAAGGTCCCTTCCAACACAGCCCATTCAGTGACAATTCTATGAGACAGCATAATGTTCATGGACATCTCCAGCAAGGTCTTGTCCCCTGCGTCACTGGGACCTTTGCTGGGTGGCTGATAGAGACACAACCTCATTCCCAAAGTGCCCTTTTTCCAAGCAGTACCTAATCATTATTAGTGAAGAAAAGGTGACCTATAGGCTTCTAGATACAATCCATTTTTATATCTCCCTTTTTCCCCCCAATCCTTCAATCTAATTAGACTCACATCAGTATATTATTACAGAATGTAATCATTCCTTTCTTCTAATAACATTCATGGCTAATTTTATTTCTCATTTTCAGCCTCCTACTCCTGTGGTGTAATTAGTGTCTCTGGCACCTCGTGACGCTCCGAATGAGTTGCAGCTGCTAATTGCTAATTGAAAAATTAGAAACTCAGTTAGAAAAAGGATCTAATTAAAATGAAATTAGATAAAATCCCTTCAAACCAGTTTCTTCCTCTTCCCTTTTTCCCCCAGTTTTGCGATCACGGAACCATTAGCACTTGCCAATTACATTTAATTGTTAAACACAAATACATTTTTATTTGACTTCTTACAATAACCTTTTATTAGTGAGAGAAAGGCAGATTTAACAGTGAGGTTGGAGTCTCTCCTACCCTAGATTCCAGCAAACCACTGAGTGGTCTTTGCCACACTGTGTGTAGGTCCTAGCCTGGCATTATCTACCCCATCACAGGGCAGTGCCCTGGTCCTGCAGGGAAATGACGCTGTATGGGCAAAAGATGTTTTAGCAAATGCCTGTCCTGTGCTTTGGGAAATTCCCTGTGGCACCTGCTACGTTCCTGATGTTACACTAGAAGGAAAGAGGTTTCTAGTGTTGCTCCAACAGCCCTGCTTTGTGTTTCTGCCCTCGTGCACCCACTGCCCTCGCCATCAGTCAGGCTCACAACTCACAGTGAGAGGGATGCTCCAGCTCGGAGCCAGCCCAGACGAGGGAGGTTGAGTGCTAGAAGGCAGCACTGTGATGTGGAGCAGCTATAGCTGTGGCAGGTGCAAAAATAAAGATTTAACAGTAAATCTGCAGGCAGTAAAATGTGGCTCAACCTACTTGCCGTAGAGAGAAATATTTTGTGGGCTGGAACATAGCCCAGGTCAGTGTCTGGTAGCAGCCTGTCGCTGGCCTCCATCCTGACTGCTGTGTGACAGTCGTGGCACAGAACCAAACGGGGTTTGTCATAGTCCGGTGGCTGCATATCATCCTCCTCCTCTTCGGCAGCAACGTGAAAGTCTTCCCAGGGCATGGAGACCTACTGTGCTCTCTGCTATTTATTGTGTACTTTTACAAGCACAGTCCTCTTGTCTGTGTGACTGGGAGATGTGTGTAATGCTTCATAGTGGCAGTGGAGAGCTGGAAATGTATGAACTGCCTCATTCTAGCTATGAGGGATGTGCCTCTGACATTGACTCAGGACTATATAGCAATCATCATTATTAATGCTAATGGGACTATGCCCATGCTTGCAGCTAAGCACGCATATAAATCTTTCCATGATCTGGGTGATATGGTGAATACAGGGTCAGACCAGGTTTGTAGGTAGAAGTAATGAATTTTAGTAGTCTAATGAGTGGTTAGGAAACTGGCAAATGCTTGTGCACATAAACCCTTTGGTGTTTGCACAGTGCTTAGCACTGGTTATAGAATCATGGAATGGTTTGATTTGGAAGGGACCTTAAAGCTCATCCAGTTCCAATTCTCTTGGCATAGGTGCATTCCAGTACTGAGACTCCAGGACAACACGGGTTCAGTATGAAGCACTAGGACTCTTTCAGGAGTGCTTGTGCTTCATGCGGGATTTAAATTGTGCTCAGAGCCGTGTGGTTTTAGGTAGGTTCCAAACCCAGGTGCCCAGCAGTGCCCTAAAATGGATCCTTGCAGGATGTGGAACTTCTGTCTGGCACAGTCTGCCTCAGTGCAGCCCAGCCAAAGCCATGAGAGTTGTAGCCTTGTGGCAGCTGCTGTTGTGATGAAAGTAGAGTGTTTTCCTGTTGGTTTTGTGCACAAAACGGAACCATGTTTTCAGTGGACTGTGCAGGATTGCTCCCTTGCCTCTCTCCTTGTGCCCCATAGGGCTGTGTTAATCCTTCAAGGCAGTGAGAGCCCTGGGAAGTTGAACAAATGGTGTAGAGAGCATAATGGGGATGCAGAAGTTCAATAATTTGGGGCCCATGGCAGGGGGTTGGAACTGGATGATTTTAAGGTCCTTTCCAACCCAAACCATTCTATGATTCTAATTTATGAGCAGGATGAAAGGGAGGTCAGGGTTGGGGGCTAGAATTGTGCTGTCAGTCTCAGCTGCATCCCTAGCAGTGATACGAATGTACAGCATGTGAGTTTGATGTTTGGTTTCTTTCTCAATTCAGATGCCCTGCAAGAAGTTTTCAAAGCCCTGTAATTTTGCAATTAAGACAAAGAACAAAAATAGCCGCTGTGTGCACAGGCAAACAGCCCTCATTTGGTGTAATGCTTCCAGGCCTTCACCAAATGTACTCATTTTGTGTTATCTGATGTGAGAGGCACTGGCTGCGGGCAACATTTCAAGGAAAAGGAGGGGATGAAGGGCACGGATCCCAGAGGAGCGTGGCCCTGAGCTGCTCTGTGCTGCCGATCCCTGGCTCAGTGCGCTGGGTCATGCTGCTAATTACAGCCCTTGTCTCCTGTGTCAGTGCAGCGTGGCAGGGAAAGGAGCAGCGCGTTGGGGCTGTGCTTCCCAAGGCCTTTTCAATTCCTTCTCTAAATATGGCAAACAAAGTCTTAGAGAGCTGTTTCAAGGTTACAGAGGACGTGGGGATGAAATGGCAGGTACACAGAACCAAAACAACATCTGGGTTTTTATTGCCTTCACACAGTTTTCCTTTTACAGCTGACATTTTTTATACCTTGGGGTATTTCACTACTTACTAGATAACTATTGTATGCTTATTATGTAGTCTAGCATATATAGTATTATATTTAACTCTTCTGTTATTGGTCTGCTCCATTTCCAGAGGTGTGAGCATAAGTAGCATCCCAGTCGTGGGTTTCAGAAGATAAGGACAGTACTTCATGAAACAGCAGTTATGTGGGTACGGAGGGTACCGCCTTCGTGGCGGAACTGGAATTCAGGCCTCTCAGGTATCTAGTGCATATTTTGTTTTCATCAAAAGGGGCTTACTTGGGTTTGGCCTAGTTTGAGTGTTCAAATGGTTCCTTTGCCCTTGGTGGGGAAGTTCTCGTTGATGTTAGAGGAGCCAGAGCTTGGAGCAAAAAGGAAAGTAAAGTGTGTCCTGAACTCAAGAAAAAAAGCATTGAAAAATAAAGGGGTAGAAGAAAGAAAAAGACTTTTCCCAGGCCCTGTTTTTGCCATGTGAAGCTTTAATTGCCCGAACACTGAGGCTGAGCAGTTTAGGTTTGCTGATTCCTGGCTATTGCAGAAAACAATCTGCCATCCCAAATACTTGTAGCCTTGTGTGATCTGTGTTAGTCACCTGTGCTGATCCTGCAGAACAAAGCAAGCAAAGCAATCAGTTAGAGGAAGAAGTGAGCAAACAATGGAATTCTTCAGCTTTAAAACCCACACATCTATAGATGCATACACTCTACTGATTTTGTTTCCTTCTGTATCTATATGAGCACATATAGAACATTGTTGTCACATTCGATTTGCAGTGCACTGGAGCTCTGTAATGGTGAATGGCAGTAAAAAAGAAAGGGGCAAGAGAGGTTGGTGATGTATATAATCATGCTGAAAAAGACTTTTCTAAAGCCCTGAGGCTTCTGAGACGGGATCAACGAACGAAACGTGGTTGTGTATGTAGAGAGGATAGAATGAGGAGGGAAGAGCATGATTAGAAGGGACAGATCTTTTGTTGGAGGTTACTGATCCACTGGAAAAGAAAGATTAGTTGGAACAAAATAGTGCCTGGAAGGGTTGGGTGTGTGAGCACTGCTCTCAACCCCACTCTCTTCCACTGTTCTTTTCAGTTTATGTTTCTGAATTGAATATTCAGGTGCTTCCAATTGACTCTCCTGGATCTGAACCATGTATTTTTGAGTAAATAACCATTCCTGGAAGCTGCTGTGCATTAATTCCTCTGCTCGCACTGTGTCTGAGCTTGCACATGGGTGTGCTGACTCCCAGCAGGCTCTGGATGCTCAGGGTGTCTGTATAGATAATATTTCCTGCACATGTTGTGTAAACATTTCTGGGCATACTGATATATACACAAACCTAATTCTTTCCTTTTCATGGGTGAGACAAGGTTGATTCAAGCCCTGTTCTTCCCCTACTAAGCAAGGCTGTCCATTCTGTATCTGCATAAAAGCATAGAATCCCAGACTGGTTTGAGCTGGAAGGGACCTCAAAGCTCCTCCAGCTCCAACCCCTGCCACAGGCAGGGACACCTTCCATAGAGCAGTTTGCTCCAAGCCCCTGGGTCCAACCTGGCCTTGAACACTGCCAGGGATGGGGCAGCCACAGCTTCTCTGGGCACCCTGTGCCAGCGCCTCAGCACCCTCCCAGGGAAGAGCTTCTGCCTAAGAGCTCATCTCAGTCTCCCCTCTGCCACGTTAAAGCCGTTCCCCTTGTCCTGTCCCTACAGGCCCACACCCAAAGCCTCTCTTCAGGACGCTTGTACCCCTTTGGTCATAGAGTTAGTATATTAAATGGCTGTGTCCTTAGTAATTCTGAAATCTGATAAACACTTCTCAGCACGTCTTTCAGTACAGGGGAGTCTGTGTTATGTATATATGAATAATAAAAGTCTGCTTGAAGACATGTCAACTTTGCCAGTTACTGTGGCCAGATAGTCCTTACTTGGCACTGACAGCAAAGGAAAACTGTCTGATAATTGATGATGTCTAGGATCCTGAGCCTGGGCTGCACACAGCCCCAGTGATGCAGTAGTGATCTCAGTTAAGGAAGGGAGCCAGGTAGAACTGGCGAAATGAGATTGTAGGCAGGAAGTCAGAGTGATGAAGTCAAAAACTGACAAAATATACACAAATTGCAAAACTAATAATGAAAATTCATGCTCAAGCTGTCAGGAGGACACCAGGCATCCTCCATTACCCCAGCAGTGCAAAATGAGCTGCTAAGGAGGTCAGGCTGCTCTGTAGCAGTTGTCTGTTATCGTGTGTCTCGGCTCAATTCTCCAGATGCAGAAATACTTCCCAAGTTCAAATGAGTTCTCAACTTTTGAATTTGCCCTTAGGCCTGTACTGAGTGAAAAGCTGAATTTGTGGTGATGGCACGACAGGGCTGCATATGCCTTGGATTTGCAATCCTGACATCCTCTTGTTCTATTAAGAAATACAGCCCTGAACAGCTCAGCATCTCCTGAAGCACTCAGGCTTTTCACTGTACAAACAGTTCAAACCAAATCTATTATCTGCAAGCTTCAGAGGCACTGTGTGCACAGGGAAACTGTAGGATATAGGAAAGCAAAAACAAACAGAGTAAAGGCATTTCAGGCATTCGAATCTCAGTTTCAGCAGTTGTAACTAATAAGTGTTTGAAAATTGCGTGGGGAGTTGGAATGCTCTCTTGCTCTGGGAAGCATCCCTCTCGCAGGGCAGCAGTGAAGCCAACCTGAAATGATCCTATTCTTCTGTAGCTCTTTCTATCAAACAGCTTTGTCTTTTCCTTCCCTCCATCGCGCCAGATCCACCTTCGTTAATCCAAACTCGGCAGAGGCCTGTGGCATCTTCCTGCAGGGAAGTGCGGTGGCACTTGGAGCAGTGGCTGTTCAGCATCAGAAGGGAGAAGCTCTTCTGCGTGATCTCTGTGCTGTTGTCAGTGGCAAAACAGACACCCAGCTCTCCCTGAGAAACGCAGCGGTAGGCAGACAGTTAAAAATGGCTGGGTTTGGCAGTGGAACCAAGAGCAACCACACAGGTTTTTTAGGTTGGGTGTTTTTCCCTATTGAAGCTGTAAAGCGCGTTGTGTTGGGAACTGTGCTGCTTCTAAGGGAAGCTCAGCTGCAGTGACAATAGAAGAGGAAATGTAGCAGCAAATTGTTACCTCAACAAGAGTGCCACCAGGTGACATTTTCCCAGGGCCAGTGTTTTGATAAAACGTGACCTTTTAACGTTATGACACCCGGTGCCTGGTTATTAAGGGGCCTCTTTCACCAGACGTGTGCGGTGTGTCACTTGGAGACAGGTTTAAAAGTTGCTAGAGAAATCTTACTTGGAGGTTTGATGGTGGCTTCCTATAAACTCAAGCCGGGATCTGAGAGTGCTTACTCCCAAGGTCCTTAAAGAAAAAGGATTAACATTGATTTTGAGTGTTTTGGCTTTTTGCACTAGTGCAAGGTCTCCTTCGCAGCATCTCTGTCTCAGATGTTCCTTATCTAAGCTGGTCAGGGTCAGCACTGCTTTCAAAGCGATTGATATGAATAAAGAAGTAATGGAGCATAGCACTGGAGTGCAACCAACTCCCAGCACCTGCTTCTCTCTTCTGTTTTTCAATTAATACAGGTAAAGAAGAATGCAGAAAGTAATGACTTTACTGGCAGCATAAGATCTGACTAGGGATAGCTCATCTGTTAGTTTAGTGTGTAAAGCTGTGACTATTCCTGCTGCTGGCAAAGAACCGGCCAAATATGATTTAGCCACTATGATATGTGACAACTCTTACTAGGAATAGGAGGGAGTAACCAGAGTCAGTGGCGTGGAGGCAGAAACACTCTGCAGGGAGCAGTTTTTGTGGCTGAAGCAGCAGCCTTGCGCTCTGACTTCAGTTTTCTGTCGCTGTCCATTTGACCTGTTAGGAGTTAAATGGGTTTTGTGCACAGGGCCTGTTTCCTCATACAGTGTTTCCTGGCAGAGGGGATTTTGATCTTCTTAGAAGGGTTGGAGAGGTGAGAAAGTGAGGTGCAAAGCGCTGCTATACTCTAGCCTGATATAATGATAGTCGCTATGTTCTTTAACATTAATTTAATGTAATAACTCTTTTCACATGAGAATCCATAGATGTTTTACAATCACTTAGTAACTTAATTCCATGCTGTACCATGGTGGAAGTTCATGAGGCTCGTTGTAGCCATCATCAAAGCACAGCCTGTCCTAGGGAGGCATTTGTTAAGGGTGTTGAACAACTCCAGGCTGCTGAAAAGCAGAAAGCAAAGGCACCACCTCACTCAATGTAGTGCACAGTGAAGTTAAGCAAATTGCTGTAATTACTCCATAGAAATCATATATTTGTTTGAATGTGATATTGGTAGCTTTGAGGGACAGTTCACAGTATGGATTCAAATCAAACCTTTCTATGCCTTTCCTTGTTCATATATTTGAATAGTAATTCATGTAGACGTATTTGTTGCCTGTTAGTACAGCTACAGAAAAGCTATCCTGCTCTTTGGGCAGAGCTGTGTATTTCTTTCCTTACGATGTTTCCTTGTCCTTTACTCCACTGTAGTTACTGAGTAGGTGCTATTCCTTGAGTACACAGTGCAGAATCAAGCCTTAGGTGAAGTCTGTGCCGGCGTGATACAGCAAGGCTGTGCAGTGGGAAGGTGAGGAATATTGTTCAAAGCACACCAGAGGAATGATAAGATCCTAGGCTGGCTTCCAGCTTTAACATAAGGATATCAATTTACCCTCATTTTCCCTAGGCTAGCTCAAAGCTTGTAGCTTTAGTAAACACAGGAGCGGTGCTGTTGTGTCTTTAGGCAGTTAACATTAGATTCGGGTAGCTCTGTGCAAGCAAGAGAGCCTGTAGCAGCCAAGGCAGAAATTGCAAAGCAGCTTTTTGTTTATGGTGACCAGTATCCACCACATCCTCCAGCGTGTTAACTCCCTGTTAGGCTGGAATCAACGTTGTGTCGCTGTATTTTGTCAGGCATGTTGGGTAAGAACATTCCAGTGACGAAAGGAGGTGTCAGGCACACGGCAGATGTGCAGGGAGAGGCAGCTGCAGAAAACAGCCCTAAGAATGGAATGAAGTTATTTCAGGTGCCACAGTTTTCTGTTTCGATCGTTTTGGCAGCTGCCCCTCTTCACTGGACACTGACTGCTTCTATTTCACTGAGTTTTAATAAACTGAAATCGGACAAACCTGATTTAACTTTGAAGTTTGCCCCTCTTTTAGCCAGGGCTAGACTAGGTAATCCCCAGAGGTTCCTTCCAATTTAATATCGTTATGATTCCACGAAACACATGGTGTTGTTCCTGACTGACTTCCCAGCCGTGTGTGAGGATGCTCATGGATATTCTTTTATTACTAAATATTTCTACCTGAGACTTAAGTGGCTTTCTGGAAATGTTTGCACAAGTGAACCCAGGCCCAGTATCTACTTAGAGGGAATGAAGAACAAAAGGGGAAAGGGCAGAGGCAACGAAAAGTTAATTTAAACATGCAGACTAATATTTACAGAGCAGCTGTTGCACTGTTTACCCAGATTTCCTAATTATGGGCCAGAACCTGCCCCTGTTGCAGACAGGGAATCGCTCTGTGCAGCTGTGTTGGTCTGATGGGTGGGATGCTGCTGGCTCCTGCCCTGAGCAAACTGCCTGCTATGGGCTTCAATGGGAGGTGAATGAGGATCCTCTGAGCTGTTCCCATTGACCAGCTCACACCTCTCTTATGAAGACAGGCTGAGAGAGCTGGGCTGGTTCAGCCTGGAGAAGGATCCATGGAGACCTTAGAGCAGCTCCAGTGCCTAAAGGGGTGACAAGAAACCTGGGGATGGGCTTTGGATGTGGGCCTGGAGGGACAGGCCAAGCGGAATGGCTTTAACGTGGCAGAGGGGAGACTGACATGAGCTCTTAGGCAGAAGCTCTTCCCTGGGAGGGTGCTGAGGCTCTGGCACAGGGTGCCCAGAGAAGCTGTGGCTGCCCCATCCGTGGCAGTGTTCAAGGCCAGGTTGGACACAGGGGCTTGGAGCAAGCTGCTCTAGTGGAAGGTGTCCCTGCCTGTGGCAGGGGTTGGAGCTGGAGGAGCTTTGAGGTCCACTCCAACCCAGACCAGTGTGTGACTCTGTGCTCCCTGTGCAGGATATGATCCTGTGTGTTCCTCGTGATTTCCTTAAACAGTGATTCGCAAAGTACAGCATTCTGAGAACTTCAGCACTCGAGTGAAAATCTGTCCCTGATTGTCACAAATGAGCAGCTGGACGCAGGGATCTGATCTTCTGTGGGAGTCCAAGTGGGTATGGGCGAGTTGGGTTTGCTCCCACTGCCTGCCTGCAAGGAAGGGTTGGAATCTGGCCCTTAGGGGGAAATTCCCGTCCTCCACCCCCTGAGTCTGAATGTGTGTTGTATACATTGGAGCCCAGATGGTGGCCATTAGGCTCTGAATGGATCTGTGTGTGTATTTCTGTGCCTAGAGCGCTGCACAGGACTTGTACGCTCATGAATAAATAACTAATAAATAGCAGAGGCATATGGGAGAACCGGAGCTTGATGATGAAGGCAAAAAATTGAAATATCAGAAGATAAAGATGGCAATGGGCCCCCTGCGGGGAAGCCTCTTTGTCTAATGACCTTTCCAGGTTTATGATAGCAAATACAATACCCAAACCTCATAAATCATAGTTCAGCAAAACATCCGGAGGCCGCGCTCTGACACTGTTTGCATATTCAAATGTTACCCCAGTCCTGAAAGAAAGACAAAACGGTTTTTTTCTCTCAAAAATGTCAGCACAGGCTGGATTAGAAAAGATAATTCCGAAGTACTTCCAGAGAATAATTACCACTGTCACCTACTTGCGATGGAGTTAATGAATGGGCAGAGGGATTTTTATTAGGGAAAAAATGATGATTATTAGAGTAATTAATCAGGTGCATGATGACAGCTTCCCTGAGAAAATAATCTCCAAAGGGCAAGTAGCTACAGTAGGGCATTTTGTTGATAAAGCACCAGAAGCACAAAACATTCGTCTACCATTAGATATGAAAGTGCTTCTATGGGAGGAATTACATTATGTCCTGAGTACCTCTGCATCTACTGCACTTTCTAAGCTCAAAGATTCATTATCTCATTGGTTAAATGTAAGGAAATTTCATAACCTTCTTGTCTCCCCAAAATAAATAACACTGCTTTTTTTTTTCACCACCATTCTCTTATCAGTTGAAGCCTCAGCCCAGGAAAGCAATTAAGGGTCTATTTATGGCTGCAGATCTGTGCCCCATAGTGCAAAGGGATTTCTCCACACTGGAAAGCGAAGGTGTAAAGGGACAGACCTGTGGCCCCTCTGAGCTGGCGAGCCAAGGAAACAGAAACCAGCCATAGGCATAGCCAGGGCAGGAGCTTTCTGAGGACACAGATTTCCCAACGTTAGGAAGGCCAGAGCCCACTCTTCTTGGCTTCTCCCTTTGAGACACAAAGGCAGAAAGCAGAAAATTAAAAGGGAAAAAACTGGAGCAGAATTTGGCTAAACTGCTGTGGTTCAGCACGGGCCCGTTTTAGCTGCCAGCAGTTTGCACTCAGGCTTCAGTTACAGATGCTGAGCTCACATGCAGCAGCAGCTTCAAGGTCCTGTCTCTCGCAAGGACATGCACAGCAGTGACAGTGCCCAAAGCCATCCCCTCTCTCCTGTCCCCCCTCGCAGAAGTCTTGTCCTGGTGCCAGGAGCCAGAGAAGACTTTTTTTCCCCTCCTCAGAGCCAGATGGAAATAGAAAGGGGCCTCCAAGGCAAGAGGCCCATGCTCAGGACTCCTTGTGCTTAGAGACTTTTTGTACATCAACAGCTGAAGTAGATTCCTGGAGCGATGGTGCTATGAGGGGTTTAGATGAGTACTTGCATTTCTGCATAATAAGTGGTGCTCTACCTCCTTTTCTATGGGCATAATTTCTGCAGGGCACAATTTTAATGTCCAGGCATCTCATTTACCCCAAGTCACATCATGCCTTGAAGGATCAGCTTCATCACCTAAGACTCTGCTGCTGGTTCTCCCAATCCCTGCTCTGTTAGGTCCCCAGTCCCTCTCTTGGTTCCGCTGTGCTCCCTCCCCGTTGCTTGCACCCATCAGTGCTCCCAGTCCCTACAGGCAGCAAAGTTTGGAAGCCGCTAATGGGATCCGCACTTGGGTGGCTGAAGGTATTGCAAGCAGCATCGTTTACAGTCACTAGGTAAGATTCAGTGCAGGGCTCACTTAAATTCCCCTTCACCCTGCGGCAGCATCACTTCCGATTGTCAGGCTTCCCTGCTTGTTGGAGAAGTAAGGATTTCTGAAGGACATGGGGGGGTGCCCTCTCTGCACAGGTACATTGCACATGCTACCAGTGCAGCGCTGGGTTAGGTTTGACCTCTGCTGGTCTCCAGTTTCTCTTTTCTCTCCTAATAGGTTTTAAGTGGTACCTTTTGCATGCAGTTGATAGTGAAGTGAGGAGGAACACCCGCGACTCCGAGCGCGGCGATGCTGTTCAGGGGCTCTGTTTGCATCATGGATATTTCTTCCAACTAAAACAACTGTGTGTTCACAGCAGACTAACTACTGCAGAGGATAATGTATGAACAAATGCCAAAGGCAACAGCTCAGAGATATATTATTTACATATTTATTAGAAATTCAGTACTGCTTGTGAGAGCAAACCACTTCTGTCTTCAATTCCAATAAGTAAACGACCCAATGGGCAAATAAAAGGGAGACATGCACTACCACAGTTTACACAAGCTAATACAGTAAAACAAAACATTCTGAACATGAAACTATTTTGCAAGATAGGATAAAACAAAATGCTACCTTTATTCTTCTTCTTGGTTAAACACTCGGGAAGTAATAATTGCAAAATGATTTCATTATAGGTGAGATCAGTTGCCTCGCAAGCTACAGGAAAGATAATGAATCCGTGTTTGTCTAAACTACAGCATGGTTCAGTTTTAGCTGCCCTGCAGCAATGAGCATCACTTCTGCTGTGACTGAACTTCTGCTGGCCTTTCCTTCACCCCTTTGGTTTTTTTCCTTCTCTGGGTAGTTCAAGGGTGAAAACCTAACAATAGCTGCTAGCTGTGATCAGAGGAGGAGTCCTCTGACTGTGGGAGCAGCAGCAAACCCATGTGGGAGCCCTGCAGTAAGGCTGGGAAGGGGGGGTTTTATGCCCGGGTCTGTCATAGACTCTTGAAACCCCCCTCAAGAATCGTTTCCAAAGCAGTGAAGTTGCCTCTTAAAGCCTTTATTTCACAGCCTCTCTCAGTAGTTTTGGCCTGTAGGTAGAGATTTTTTAATGTAGGTATAAATTTAGTGTAAAAAGAAATGGGAAATTTTGTGGAAAATAGCCTTAAATTTTAGAATTTGAAAACCTCAAGGATGATTTTTAAGTTGTTCGACTCCCTCTATAAAATAAAAGCTGAGAAGCTGAAGTTATTCTGATTTCATCATTTCCTGTAAGTGAGAAAAAGCCAATCCGTTGCCTGAGCCTTAACCTGTTCAGCAAAGGGTTTGTATCTTGGAACTCTTGTTGAGAAAGAACATTTGATACTAACGGGATCCAGGACACAGTAAAAAGATGTGTAGGCTTTCAGTGTCTTTTCCAAATGCTTGCTTGAAATAGTTCCAGGTAGATAGGGGTTATAAAATGATCAGGAAGAGGAACAAAGGTTTTGTAAAGGTTATAATAAATGTAAAAATGTTTGGAAGTGTTGGCAGTGCTAAACCCCATTATTTAAATTCATCAGATGTCACTTTGAAGGAAGCTTTCAGAAACAGGCTTTACATGTATTCTTTTCTAAGGGAAACTCATAAGTAATTGTCAAATAAAGAGCACCCCAGGCTGTAGCCCCTACTAAATGTCAGCCCTTGCAGACTAATAATGCCCTGCGGCGTTTCAAAATGGAAAATGTAATGCAGTAATAATATGGGACTCCCACCAGTATGGAAACCCACAGCCCTGCTCCTGAAACGTGGCCGTGCAGCCAGGGACATCAGAGCTTCCAGAGAAAAAGCTCCCCGGCTTTTCTTCTGGCAGCTGGATTCGGGCAGAGAAGTCATTGAAGCTCATTTAAAAGAGGCACTCGGTGTCAGCCGAGGGTTCTGCTGGGACTGCAGCTAACAACCTTTTGGGTATTGGGAAAAATGATTAACAGATGTGTCTTCCCATTTCCCAATATATCTCTTTTGAATTGCAAAGTGGCCTCCTGCTTATTTTGAAGTACAATATGTCTAACCTTCCAGGCACAGCTTATTGCTAATTTCCTATGCCACTCTGAAGCTATGATTTATTTAACAAATTTCCACCCAGCAAATAAAACAACGTTTGTTCTACCTGGGGGGTAGTTTCCAAATATCACAGCACAGCCAGGCATGGCTGCAACAGTTGGCAAAAGAATGGTGGTCAAAATGATGAACAGTGTCTTATTTCAAGCAGGAAAAAGTAAAATCACCTCCCGGAATAAAGCACTGCATCTTCAGCTATGATTCTCCTGGGCAGATACAACCATCCTGAAGCCATCACTTTTTCAACTATATTAGTATCATTTACATATATTGACTTAGAGTATGATACCAGATGTTTTCTGCACCAAAATGCTTACAAGGAGTTAGCTGTGGTGACAGCACTGAGAGCAGGTTTGAGCTTCAAATTAGAAAGACCCCTAAAAGAACTATACTTTCCCCACCTAAGTTTGAGAAGTTCTGATTCTTTGGAAGGGTTATGTATTTACTCCCTCTCTCCAATGCAGAATACAAAAGCCCAAGTCCTTAGTTGGTTTGGACTTTCAGGTTTTCCTCTTCTATACTGAATGCAGGGTTGTCCATCGTTGCAGGCTGGACCGTCTGAGAGATGATGCTCTAAAGGATTTTGTAATGGCAGGAGGTGTATGTAGTGGTGGGAGTGGTGGACTTCCTCTGTGGTGTTGTTCTTACCACAGACAACTTAGTGAAATGTTCCATGTCATGGTTTGGTAATGAGAGATGTGAATTTATTGAATTGAGTGATATGACTGATTAACAAGTATAAATTAGAAACTAATTTAGGCTCAGAGCTTGGCTTATTTGAGGCAGTGTCAGGCAGCAGGTTGCTACCCAAGTGGTGCTTGTCTCCACTATTTTATAGCTTTCTCCAAGTGTGTTTAGAGTAAGCAGCACACAGGGTGTGGGGCAGCCTGCGCAGCTCCAGACCCTCCTGTCTTCTCCCTTTGATAAGAAATAGAAATCTCTAAGGATGAAAGCAACGCAGAAGGGCAGAACATGAATTTCTTTTCCAGTTAGTTCAATTGTTGCCTTTTGAGATGTCACAGTGGGTAATAAAATGCATTCCCTATTTTCAGAGCTGAAGAAAGAAGCTTCCCCAAAATAAACAGAACTGAAAGGAATTTTCTTTGGGGTTTATTTACTTTGGATTATTAAAGTGACAAGTCTGTGCTCTCCATGCGGTGCAGGGGATTAGAAGGCTCCGAGGACGGTGCTCAGGCCCCAGTGGGTGCTTAACTTCCACAACAAACAAATACATTTCTCTCCCTCTGTATCTCTCGTGTTTGCTTTGCAGCAGGCAGACATGCCGGGCGGGCTGAAAGCGAGGAGTCATGGTAGTGATTTCTGAGTGACATCTGAAGAGCTGAAATATTGTTCTCTTCCCAGGGATTAAAAAGGAGTTGGGCAAGAAAATACTCATTGCTCTTTACAGGATTGTGGGGGTTTTCTCTCTAAGTCGTATTTCAAATTTATAAAATATTCAGCTTAGGCAAATGTAGTCAAATTGTAATAGACTTCACCAACTTGCAGGGGAAGGAGCTTGGGTGTTTACTCTCTCCTGTGTAAATAACTGATACAAAACGTAAGAAAACATATATCCTCCTCTGCTCTTCCTTACATCCTCTTCGCAGTCAGTGTAAAAGGCTTTTTAATAGAATAGATTGAAGGAAGCTTGTGATGGGGGAACACAATGAGTCCGTGCTTGAAATCCATCCCTTCAGTGGAGCTGCGTCCACATCTTAATGCCCTGGGCTGTGGCCATGGCTGGACGCCCACAGCTGACTTTGAGACCATGCTTGCTCCATCTTCCTTACGTGGCTGAAATGACTTTCCAGAGCTTCATTTCTTTGCCCTTGCTTCATCATAAACTTTGTCCCTGATTTTGTGAAAAATGTAAGACATGATGCGAGTCAATTCATCCATGTCAGTGGGATCAGGCATTCATTATTGTTTGATTATGTGCACAGAAGGATTATGCACCGTATTTACAAGATGCTGACGGTGTGATTAGTCAACCTCAAGATAATTAAATGCGTGTTTCATGGGCTAAATCTTGCATCTGTTTTTACATGAAGTTTTCCTTGTATTGGGTCTTGGTGTGCAGGAGGGCTGCAGGGCAGAAGGGGAGTGCTAGAGGACATGGGTTTTGTCACTGGACTCTGTCTTCCCATGGAGATGTCCCGCAGGAGGACAGTTCATGGCCTGCCATGCTTTGGGATGTGGACCTGTCTTTTGAAACCCATCCAGAGCTAAGTAGCTGCTAAAAAGCTTCTTGATGTTGACAGCTTTGTCTTGCTGTTGCTCTCTGACTGCCTTAAACTTAAAGCAAACATCAGTGAGCTCTGCTCCCAGTGCTTCCTTGAGAAGTAACTGGATTTTAAACCAAGTGATCCTGAACCATCAGCTCGGTGGCTGTTTGCAGAGCTCTTGTCTGGTTTGTAACAGACACGCAATGACACACATCACAGCTTTCTGTTTATAAAATAGTCGATAACGTTTGTGAAGAATTATTTGTTTTCCCAAGGACACCTTTCATTTCAGTCTCCAAGGGAGCTGGGAATAAATTGTTCCTTGCCATCAGCAGCTGACCTCTCTGCTTGTTTAAAAAGTGGGCGTCTTCCGAACAAAACCCCACCATTTGCTAAATGAAGCAAAACACCATAATAGGTTTAATGATGTAGATTTATCTCCTAACAGTTGTTTTGAGATCACAACAAATCATTAAAATCATTAACTCTCCAAGCTAAATTAGATTACAGATCTTGGAGAATGTCTGGCCACTGCATTTGCAAAACGGAGCCTCTTCCTGCCTGCGCGAATCATTAATTCTGCTCAGATTCCTCTGCAAACAATGAGCCGATTCAGCATATTCTAAGTCAGTTTAAACAAAAAAAGCCGTCATCTTTGTGTGCGTGCATGTTTTGTTTCTTCTTCCAGACTGTTTCCATCACCAGAAAATATTGTCCTGGTGTGGCCAGCAAAGGCTGTGTCTCTCTGTGGGGAGCGTTGTCCCTGGTTCAGGGTCCTATGTCACCCGGCTGCACGGATCTATCTGAAAGCCAGGGAATTTGGTCCCAGAGCTACACAGTGTAATTAAGGTACACTTAAAGCAGCAACAGGCCTTGGATAGAAGCCTATTTATATTGCACCTGTCAATGACAGTGTTGCTGCCATACAACATGGGTTTGAGTGGGAGATGAGTAGGCAGATACGGAGGGTTTGGGAGGCCCGTGGCTGATGGGAGAGCTGATGGCTCAGCACCATCCATTCCTACAAGAAGCAAAAGAAACCCTGTGTTGGATGCTCTTCTGTCTTATAGGAATGTGAAGCTCCTTATAGTTTCCTTCTCCAGGACCTGCGTCCTCGCATTGCTGTTTATAAAGGCCGCGTGTGCTCTGCCCTGGTGCTGTGGTGTTTGAAGGTTTGCTTATCTCTGCATCACAGGAGCAGCATTCCTGGGATTTTCTTCTCATGAGTCATCTTTCTGTTTATTTAAGTTTTCTCTCTCCTCCCACTTCCACAGTGGATTCAGCTGTAAAAGGCAATGTTTGCATTTCAAACGGAGGGATGGCTGGAAACCAGACACATTTGTGCTACTGTTTTACTGCTCTTGGACAAGAAGTGAGAAGGTTGCTCTGAACACTAGGGCAACGTCAGGCTGCATTTGTAGAGGATATAATGAAAAGAGGCCTTTGCAGTGCCCAGAGTGCAGCAGGACGGAGGGTTTAGGATGATGGTGGGAGCAGGGATGGAGTGAGCGGCAGCTGCAGGGGGACCGCACTGGGAACCCCACCAGCTTGGCTGCTTCAGATCATCACTTAGCAGCCAAGTCGTGCTCAGAGCAAAACCTGGGGGCTCCAGAAAGTCATAACAAAGAGCCTTTGGAATAGCTGAGAGGTTTGGAAAGGGATTAAATGGGAGTATAATTTTCCTCCATCTGTCTGCCCCATGAGGTACTTAATGGCTGCCATTCCCATAAGAACTGAGCACTTCCCAGATCTCCCTTCGGCGCTGGTTTTATGGCAGCGCTCTCGCCGCAGACCGTGCATCTGTCCCCACCGCAGCGGTTGCTCCTCTGTCCTTTGCTGGGCACGGGCTAAGGCAGTGCTGTGGCATTGGGGTGGTGATGGCGAGGAGCGGGCTGTGCCCTGCCGTGGGCACGCGCAGCTGCCCGGGGGGATCTGCGTGTGCTCAGAGCGGTTCCCGCCAGCGCCAGGGACGTTGGTGCGAAAGGAGAGGGGCGGCAGTGAGGGCTGAGGGGAGATCGTGAGGGGAGAGCCGGGGCGACCATGAGGGGCGATCATGAAGGGAGAGGTGGGGCGGTTGTGAGGCGCGAGGGGACAGGAGAAGCGGCCATGAGAGGTGAGGGGAGAGCAGGGGTGGCAATGAGGGAGAAGTGGGGTGGTCGTGTGGAGAGACCATGAGGGGACAGGAGGGGTGGCCATGAGGGGAAATCGTGAGGGGACAAGGTGGGTGGCCATGAGGGAAAAATCAGATGGGGCAGTTGTGAGGGGAGGTTGTGAGGTGAGAGCAGGGGCAGCTGTGGGCCCTGAAGGGTGGCCATGAGGGGAGATCAAGAGGGGAGATGTGCGGTGGCCATGAGGGGTAGGGGCGGCAGTTATATAGTGTGGGCCCACTCTGAGGGGCAGATGAGGGGTGGCTGTGACTGGAGATGATGAGGGGCAGCCATGAGGGAAGATCGGTTTGCCCTCAGTGACATGGTTTAGTGGCGGGCTTGACAGTCCTGAGGTAATGGTTGGGCTCAATGATGTTAAAGGTCTTTTCCAACCTAGTTGATTCTGTGATTCCATCTGAATTTCGGAAGAGCCAAACGCTCTGGTGGTGCTGGTGCTGCTCTGATGGGACTGATGGTCCCTGACCACCATCTCTGATAGGGGCTTAATTTTCCCAAATAGGACACTGACTGCCTGCCTTTGTGGAGCACGTGCCTGAGTCTCCATTTGACCCATCTGAAGGGACAAGGAGCTTTGCTCACAGCATGGTTGTGCTGGAGGTTATATGAGATCATTGGAGAGCAGAGGACGAGGAGCTTCCCAGAACCACCTCTTGGAGGTGGGCACCCTGAGGGTGAGTTCAGTCGCTGGTGTGGGAGGGAGCCGAGCTGCTGTTTAACGTGAGCAACCGCGCAGCGCGTGACTGAGCTGACCGAGCTGTGCAGCTCCGCTGCAGGAGGGTTTCTGTGTCTCTTTGTTTTGCATTTGAGCCAAATGCCAAAATACCAGGAGAAAGTTGCCTCCAGCGTTTTTTCGGAGTTAGAGGGGGAGCATTCTAGCTCTTGACATCTTGGCAGGGGTTCTCATAGCCCATATGTCAGATTCAGAGAAACAGTTCACATTAATTTTAAATGGAAATCTTAGACCTTTGCTAGGCAACTACATCTCTCATTGCAATTCTACCCACAATTTACTCCAAATAGGCTTGACAATAGCACACTAAAATCCGAGTGCTTCAGAAAAACAGAATCACACCCTTTTGAGTGAACAGCCATCCTCATTCTATTTGTCTTGTGGCAATTATAATAAGCGTGAAATGTGCTTGGGCATGCTCTTGGTCTCATGCCCATTTTAAATATTAACTCCAAGTCTTTATTGCTATTATTTAGTAATAATGTTTATTATTGATAAAGCTATAGTACCTGGGGGCCAATCTTTCATTATTCAGTATAAGCATACATCAGAAACCGTTCTTTCCTCAAAGCATTGCTGATCTAATTGAAGGCTAACACAGGTTAATATATGGCTTTAAAATGTTTATTTCATATATAAAATAGCCTTACACTGTGCTTCAATCCCTCCTGCTTTACATCTCTGTAAGAAAGCAGTAGCTCTTAGTTTCTCATTGAATGTGTCAGGATCTTGCTTTTATTTCCTCTCTTGTCATGACTTCCATTTTGCTTGATAGGAAACCATGTTAGAAAAACCAAAGGGTAGGGGGCTTTGGAAAGCTGTGCTAACAGTGGTACATCTGGCTGCTGGCTGCTGTGCCAGTTCCTGTTTTTTTCCTCCAGCATGTCTGAGGCACCTGCCAGTTGATCACCTTAGCATGTAATAACTTCTTTAAAATAAGGTGCTGGCTGCTCTGCTGCTTCCTTTCTGCCCAGACGCTTCTTCCCCAAATCCGTAAGGCTGTTGCTGCACACAGCCAGTATCTGAATAATTACAAGGCTTTTTACAATGTGTGTTGCTTCAAGTTGCCAAAGCACATGAAGTTGTCTCCCCTAAGATTCAGCAAAATCTAAAGTTGCTGTCTTTCCTTCTGTTACAGGTGCTGGTTTCCATCATGAGATGGTAGTGGGGCAGTTCAGCGCGTATGTGCAAGTAAGTTAAAAGCATTTTACTAGCATTTTGCAATAGATGCATTCCAGACACATCCTTTTACCAATGACATGTTTGTTTTCTGGGTGCAGACCCGTTTCCACCGCCTGCCTGCATTAAACACATTGCACTGAGCTGATGATGTTCCTGTGTCACCTGTATTTGTGTGCCAGCAAAGCTCCCTCCTGTAAGTCCTCACCCTCCTGTACATGTAGCAAGAACTGTTCCTTGTGGAAAGAACCATGAAATTGGCCCTTTCATGGAAGCAGTCATTCTTCTTAATTGTGTTTGGCACCTGGGTACCGCAGCGATGGGTGGATTATAAATGCTTAGAAGATAATTAAATTTCATATTGAAAAGAATAGTTGGATGTAAAACCGCGATAGCAGGAGTAGTGTAAATGTGGAAATCAAAGTTTCCATATGTTCCTTTCTTCCACTATTGCCTCCACAAAACATAATGGCAGATCAGCATGTCACAACACAGGATCCAGCGTGTCTGTACCAGCGGGTACACACCAGCAGTTTCCATTCACACAAGCCAGTGAGAAATACATTTTTCTCTCCTTGCTTCCTACTGCCTTTGTGTGAGTTTGCACGTCCCCATTTCTCATCTGGTGCATGATGAGCAAAATCTTTCCTCCTTGCTCTGGGTTTCAGCCTGTTTGGGTGGAAGAATTTGGGGAGCAGAGAAGTGGATTTTTGGTCTCACACCAGTGGTAGAAAATGGCTCATGTTTAAATTGTGCTTTAAAAGTTGTATTTGCTCTCATAGTGATATCTAGAGTGCCAATGGCTCCCTTGTCACATGCTCTCTGTCTTTGCTCTGAGTTGGCTTGTGCTCAGTAAAATAAAAACGAATATGAAAATGGGGACGAAAACAGGAGGAAGATATGTGGAAGCCCAGCAGAAAGGAGGACAGGAGAGAGTGGTGCTGAGAGCTCCTCAGAGGGACACGTGTAAAAGCAATCGACAAAAATGCTTTCTTTTTAATACCCAAGGCATTAACGCTTTTAAAAAGTGGAAAGTAGTCATTATTTTAATACACGAGCACTTGCTGTGGGCTCAGAGTCCTGCTAAATTTGGAGATGCAGCATGGCTATTCAGGGTAATTTAACTTTTACAGGCTCTGTTTGAAATTCTGGGCTTTTTAAAGCATGTGGTAAAATTCCCTTTTGCTTCACTGAGGCCGGATATCACTGTCTCCTTTTATCCTTTTAAGACAATTTTAGCATAAAGGTTTGAGACAATTGTGGAACCATCCGCTTTCTAGCTTTTTTCCCTACAGCACAGCGTCCTGTAATGGGGTTGTGGTGGGGAACTTCTGTTTAAACAATGAAGACATTTTGCCACCCCTTGAAATGCATTTTTGCAATCCCAAGTATTTACTGCTAGTAATTTTAATCCATATTCAGCCTGGTTCCCTAGGGATTTGCAGTGATCTTGCAAAAAAGTGGCGCACTTAACTGTTTGGAAATGACGTGACAAGAAAGAATCATAGGATCATGGAATGGTTTGAGTTGGAAGGGACCATAAAGCTCATCCAGTTCCAACCCCCTGCCATGGGCAGGGATGCATTCCACTAGAGCAGGTTGCTTCAAGCCCATGTGTCCAGCCTGGCCTTGAACACTGCCAGGGATGGGGCAGCCACAGCTTCTCTGGGCACCCTGTGCCAGCGCCTCAGCACCCTCCCAGGGAAGAGCTTCTGCCTCAGAGCTCATCTCAGTCTCCCCTCTGGCAGGTTAAAGCCATTCCCCTTGTCCTGTCCCTACAGGCCCCTCTCCAGGTTTCTTGTAGCCCCTTTAGGCACTAGAAGCCGCTTTAAATTCTCCATGGAGCCTTCTCTTCTCCAGGCTGAACAAGTCCAGCTCTCTCAACCTGTCTCCAGAGCAGAGCTGCTCCAGTCCATGGAGCATTTCCCTGGCCTCCTTTGGACTTGGTCCAACAGCTCCACATTCTTACGTTTGAGGCCTGAGAGTTGGATAGAGCGAATAAGGTCACTTAATTTCTATTTCCGTTTTCTTATTTTCACCAGCAAAATTTCCTCTCTACCCTTTGACTGTTCTAAGTAGTGTGGGTGGATGCTGCAGACTTACAGGGGCTTCGATTAGTACTCTACAACTGTGCAATCTGGTGTAGGGAAAGTTGTCCTTTTGCCCCCAGCAAGTACTTGGATTCGGCAGCGTGAGCAGCAGAAACCCATCAGTGCATCTGTCAGGCTGACAAATGAAGTCTGCTTGTGATGGGGGCTGGTTATTGTAATAGATAGGAACGTCAGGTTATCTTTCTTAGCTACCTTGAATCATGAACTGGCATGAAATGAAGCTTACTGGAAAATGCAGATTTCCTGTCATTTGTGAAAATTAACTCCCCTAATTAACTTACACATATAAATGCACTTAGAATGAAGACATTAAGTTGATTATCTACAAAATTGCTACCTTGGTAGACTCCCTAATGCCACCTCTAAGTATGCCAAGAATTAAATTGCTCTTGTGGCATTGTTATGTCACTGCAATTGAATGCTCACTGATGGAAGACACTGCTTCACTTTTTTGGCTAAATTTAACCTTTAATTTCAGAGAGTGACAGCATCTGAGCCCAACTCTGTTGCTCTAACCTTTCAGAGAAAGACTATCTCTTTGAAAATCTCTTCCCCTGCTGCATTCTTTTTAAATTAAAAAACCCCAACAACTTAATACTGCCTCGTATTTTAGGTGTTTTGGAGATTAGATTTAGATTCTTGTCAAACACAGGCATGTTTGAGGTTATAACTTGGAGCAGCTCGAATGAGACATTTAAAATGTGGATGACCAAGAGGATCAAAATATGCTGGAGACATTTCAAGCGTGAAAGTCTGGCTGTTGCTGCGGCCTGAGGAGCAGCTGCATCCCTCCAATGTGCGTTCTTTGCTGGTGCTCTCGTATTAAAATGGAAACATTTTCAAAAAAGAAATGGACCATCTGAGCCAACGAGGTCCAAGCAGGAGCAGTTGGGAATAACGCCTTCCAGAAGCAGTAATGTGCCATTTCTTGGCACTGACAGTGCTCCCAGGCAGCAGCATAGGGCCGAGGTTACAGTTCTTAGCGCCACTACAGAGCAAGGGCCAAACTTCTACTCCCAATTATTAATAAATTGCAACCATACTTTGGCTTCAGTATGAAAATACTCATTTTTAGAGCAGTGACAGTAGAGAAATGATAGTAGTGACAGTTCCAAACTCATTCATAGACTTTCCTTGGTTTCAGATGGTTTTGACGGTTCATTCTGCATCTTGGGGGTAAGGCATATGTGTGTGTGCTGCAGACAGTGAAACAGAACCCAGTCCTGATGGCATGGCACTGCTCTTCCTAATTCCAGGACTGATGCTTTCTTGGAGTGCTTTGTCCATGTATGATTTCTGTAGCTGCGTCCTTTTCTTTGAAGAAAGAAAATCTTATGCTCTGTCTTTGGAAGGAAAATAGAACCTTGTTGGAATGTTTTGAAGTGGTGTGTCGTGTGAGATCATGTCAGCTGTAACACATGATGTTGAGGACCCGGAGACTGAGAACCTTCATAAATGTATAACTTAGAATAGCCTGCTTTTTGATTTGGCTTCACAGTGAAGAAGCTACATGACACTGCCTGAGCAATGGTATTGAAAACCAAACGCCCCCCATGCCCAGAGAGATTAATGATTTTCAGATTGGAATGAAATTATTGCAGAGTGTGGTATGTGCCTATATGCTGTCAGCTTCAGATGGTACAAGCAAATGCATATATTTTATGCAAATAGAACTTTGTGAGAAGAAAAGCTTTATACCCTCATGGACCAAAGGAAAACCAGCAAAAAATTTACTCTCAAACCTCCTGGTCATGCTTTGCAAATGATACTGTGGCTCAAAGGCCAGAGCTGAACAGAACTAAATTAAACAGAAAGCCAAATTTAGGCTTTAATTTACCCAAGCTGGATCTGTGATTATTGGAAAAGTGAGGAGAGAAGAAAGGGCTGTAGGAGAGGTCCAGTTCTGATCCTTTTAAAATGAAGACTTGATTAAGAGCACAATTTCTTTGACTTTAATGAATACAGGGATTGCAAACTGATTACAAAAGGGCTTTAACTTCATTTAGCTCCCACTTGAGAATGTCTGTCCGTCCCCATAAAAATAAAAGAATTCCATATATATCTGATTTCTCAGCCAGAGTTGTCATCACATAATATGTCATCATGTGGCTCCAGTACAGAATAGATGAGGTCTCTTAATTTATTGGATACTCAGCCTGTATTAATTGCTATCTGTTAAGAATTACAGTATTTCAACCCATCCATTAACAAACTTCAAGATGTTTTATTATTATTATTATTTGGCAATTAGCTGCTGTAATTATCTTGCTAAACACTGTTTAAATGGGCTTACTGTATTCCAAGATTTGCTGTTTTTTGCACGTTCAGGAAGTCAAGATGAAGGATCCTTCACAAAACCTCTTCTTTCACATGGGTTGGCAGCTGTGCTGTGGTCAGAGGAGGGAAATTTCCTGTAGATTCCTTTGGTCGCTGGTACTGCAAGTAGCTGCTAATTACAAGCTCCTGGCATTTGCTGTTCGCTTTATTTTTTCCCCTTTAAAAGGGAACCCAAACAGTTCCTGTGTGGTTTAGCATTACTTTTGATGCAAGATGCCTTTGTTTTAAACTCATTAAGAGAAGATCTGCTCTGAAAGAGTTCCTAACCTGTGTAGGCAAGACTGACAAAGAAAGTGTTATCCTCTTATTCTCCTCTTTGTAGGAGGAAACAGAAAAATTAAGTGGCATGAGCAGGTTAGACCATGTGTGTGAAATCTCGGCAGGGAATGCTGGGTGGGGTGTCTATGGAGAGGTATGTTAGGCCAGTGCCCTTCTTTGGGTCCATTTTCAGATGACCCTAAATGCAGCCAACAGAAACAAGTTCCTCTCCCAGCAGCAAACATCTGTGATCCACAGTCCCAGGCTCCAGACTGTCTTGCTAATTCTTCATATTCCTCAGCAGTTCATGCTTCCTCTCCACCGCTTCCCTTTTCTCATGCCTGCAGAGCATCTCTTCTTACATGTCCATAGCATCCAAAGCCAGGGATGCAGAGTGCTGGCCTGTAAACGAGCCAGAACTTAACATCTTAACCCTGTGTTGTATAATGCCAGTACACCAAAAATGGATTTTCATTGCTTGAGAAGCTCAGCCATAGCAGTACTTCAGTGCTTTAATTTTAAACGCTTGATTATTATTTTTTCTTTCATTTTCCTTTTTTTTGTCCTCGAGTGGAGTCTGAGCCATAATAAGTTGTTATTTGTCTGGGTATCAGAAGACTGGCTAAATACTCTCAGTTGCCTCAGGGCTGTGGAGTATTTCATCACAGACAGATAAGACCCAGTTCTTCAAATGTCAGAAAATTAATTATGGACTTTCCAGTCCCTTTACTTTCCTCCCCATTCAGCTTAATGTCATGTTTAGAGACTTAATGTAGAAAACTATCTCATTAGCTTCAAAAGACCTGTAAGAAAAATATTTCTCACTAGACATATGGGTCTCTATGTAGTTCACTGTTTGCTGAGTGTGAAATGGGCTGATACCCAGAGAGGAAAGTCTCTTACTGCTTTCAGACCTAAACTTGTGTGTAATGTCTTCCTGCAGTTCCAGTGAGATCAGACTGTGTCCCAGGCCCGCAGTTCTTTAAAGTATATTATGAAATATTCAGTTTATAATTTGCTAGCCACAGTCATCAATAAAGCTGGCTCAGAAGGCTATATCTGAGAAAGCCATTCCTTATCTTCACTGTAGCTTTGAAGGTGCTCTTGCTGCTTTCCAAAACCTGAGTAAAAGGAAGTCTGTGACCACTTTTATATTAATATGTACTTTTCCAAGAGATTTGCCTGTTGGTTAGTCCATACCCGGACTGAGTAGGAATTCCTTGTGAGAGGGGGTGGGAAATCACATCCTTTTCTCTCCTCAGCGTGGTAAAGATGCACCTTCACCTAAACACATGAATCTCCCGCTGTTCCTCTGGGTTTTTTTTGTGTTCTCTATTGGGTGAATTTCTGACTCGGTCTCGTCAGTACAGTTCCAAATGCTGCAGCACATCTGCCTGCTCTCCATGTTTTCAATCCTCCCTGATATTCATTCTTTATCACTAAATATTCTGCTATCAAGACTACACGCACTTGATCTCACTTCAGGATTTAAGAGTGCTGGTACACAGAGTTCCTTTGTATGAGATGAGACACTTAACCTTTCCAAAGAGAAGAGCTGTTTTTAATCATTACTTCTGATTTGCACATACAGAGCATGAAGCCTAAAATCTATAAACATTTCAGGCTCTTTGTGGAGTGTCTTTTCCTCTTGAGCACTGCATTTACAGGCCATTTGTTTCCATTCAAAGTTTGAAACTGTGATTTTGCTGCAGCCCTTGGACAGCTGAACTGCAGCAGCAGAAGTGCTCAATCCATCATCAGAACTGTGAAACATGCCTCAAAATAAATAAATAATGGCAAAGCGGTTCTGTTTGGATAGGATGCATGGAGAAGGGGGGAGAGCCATTTGTTTAATGGATTTTATTGATTTAGAGATTAAAATACTCAGAGGGTTAGATACACTGAGACCCTTTTTTTTCCACTGGAAAATCACAATCACTTACAGTGTCTTTGTGTAAATTCAGAAATTAAATGGAGCTAAATCTATGGCACTGTCAGCTGAAAATTGGTGGTCCTTGGGGGATAGGTGGAGCATGGAGGAATTGTATCTTGCTGAGTGGTTTGTGAGCTCTGTTGGGTCTTACTATCTTTTTGTTCCCTCTCATCTATGCTCTGGGTGGGTTTTTAAAAAAACAGATTGTTAGGTTGGTCAGCCTGGAGAAGAGAATGCTCCAGGGAGACCTTAGAGCGGCACCCAGAGCCTAAAGGGGCTACAGGAAACATGGAGAGGGGCTTTGGAAAAGGGCCTGGAGGGACAGGCCAAGGGGAGTGGCTTTAACGTGGCAGAGAGGAGACTGAGATGAGCTCTTGGGCAGAAGCTCTTCCCTGTGAGGGTGCTGAGGCGCTGGCACAGGGTGCCCAGAGAAGCTGTGGCTGCCCCATCCGTGGCAGTGTTCAAGGCCAGGTTGGACACAGGGGCTTGGAGCAAGCTGCTCTATGGAAGGTGTCCCTGCCTGTGGCAGGGGTTGGAACTGGATGAGCTTTAAGGTCCCTTCCAACCCAAACAAGTCTGTGATTCTATGATAACCTGAAGCAGCATTAGTGTTTTGATTACTCTGTCTTTAAAGCCTGTTTTTCATCCGTGCTCAGGCCTCTGTGCTCAGCCTCTGGCTCAATCTTTCCTGGTTGCGAGGGGAGATGATGGCACAGGTGGGTTCAGTGGTGGTAGCTGGAGCTCCAAGGCTGCCAACCCAGCCTGGCCTTGGTCATGGCATTGAGCAACACCTAAACGGCCAGCTCAGGTTAGAGCAGTATTTAAGCAGCTTTAATTTGCAGCAGTGGCTGGTGTATCGTGAGAATATACTTTGCATTTAAACTGCCTGTTTGTGCCATGTGAGTGCTTGCATGTGCCAAGATGGAGCTGATGGACTTAACCAGTCAGTGCCTAAATATAAGATAGAGCTCCGTTTCAGTGCACACATTACAGCTCTGTGAAACAGTTACAGTTTAAAGCATCATTCTAAGGCTTCTACAAGTTGAAATCCCTTGTCCCAAACCTGCTCTACTCAGACCATAGAAAATACCTGTGATCCTGTTTTGAAAATATCTTGTGATCCTGTTTTCCACGAACTGGATCTCCTTTCAGTGTTTTGTTGCTGAGAGCATGTGTGCCAGCATCTCCCTAAGATCTCCAACAGAGCACAGATCCCCCTTCAGATGCAAAAAGAAGTTTTATTTATTTCAAAGGCAGGAACATCCAACTGTGAGCAATCTTCTGAGTTAGTTTGGAAAACTGAGCCTAACTACAGGTATTGGGTATTTTGATGCAATTGCCTGAGCAATTCCGTCTTGTTTCAGATGAGGTGGTGGGAGGACTGAAAATTGCCCTCTACATGGGCCTCCAAATTTAGCTGTCACATCTAGTATTTGTGGATCACACCCTTCTGTGCTTCTTTTTTTCTTCTGGAAAATTGGGATAATTATGCTAGTACTGTGACATTTATGGCTGAAAAGCAGCGCACATGTATAAAATGTGGAGAAGGGTTATTATGTATCTTATTTACACAGGAGAGGATTCCCAAAAGAGAAGCAAAAAACCACATGAATACACGCCTGGATTTCTAATGAGCTGATTTCACTTGATGCATTCTAACTGAATAGAAGTAACAAGATGAGGCTCAGCAATAAATTCACTCTGCCTGAAGAAGTTAAGAATCCAAGAAACCAAAGCAATAGACTTATTTTCGTTTTTCAGAGCTCTTTGCACCAGTTCTCCCTTCTTACTTCATGCGAGATCACACAGCCTCTTCTCTGCCATGCAGAAAAGTGATCCTGGAAGAGACAGTGTAGGTAATAAATTAGGGGAAGAGCTGCATCCATCTTCTTACTGATGTTGTATTCTCTATGTGGTCATCGAAAGTTCCCACCATTTGTCCCACTTTCTTTGTTGTATCCTTTTCAAATCCAGCACATGTTCCTTCCCAGCCTCTGAGTCAGCATAGCTACAAGGGTGATAAATCAGTTCTAGTTTTTTTAAAGGAGAGGTTTCCTAGTATTTCAGTGGATCCCACCTCTGTTACACAAGAATATCCAAGCTATTTTCAAGTAACTGAATGCTTGGAAAGTGCTAAAGAGCACTCAGGTGTCAGGCAAGTTGCTTTCTACTTAGTCTTGCCCTTTTTTTGCGGGGATGGGCATGCAAATTTGTCATACGCAACTTCTTGCAAGGTGGGACTGTCTGGTGGCGTGGAGGACAGCTTTATAGTGTATCTTCTGTAGGAGTAAAGTTGTACAGATGTGAACCTGCATCTTCAAAGGTGTTGCATGTTTTTTTCTAAATGGAGACTCTTTAAGTTGGTAGTAAGGAAAGATGAACTGTAGATCTGCCTTTGCCATTGACTTAGACAAGTTGCATCCCGTCTGTCTGTGTACTAAGCTGTGAAATTCAACTCTTTGGACTCCCAAAGTCTGAACTCTGTCACTGAGAACTCTCATCTGCCAGGTGAGAATTTGTCCCTGATGTTTTAGGGGAAGGATGAGGAAGAGTGTATCCATGATTGCAGTTTGTCTTGTACCTTACTCAGGCATTGCTCAAACTGCAACCACAGCTTATTTGCCTATATAAATATATAGGAACACAGCACAGATCCTACAACTCGAGCTAGCATACCTGACAGTGTTCAAGGCCATGTTGGACGGGGCTTGGAACAAGCTGGTTTAGTGGAAGGTGTCCCTGCCCATGGCAGGGGCTTGGAACGGGATGAGCTTTAAGCTCCCTTCCAAAACAAGCATTCTGTGATTCTATATAATGATCTCTAGTTATTCACTGCTCTGCAGTGCTCCTCCTGAAGCAAATCCATGTGATTTCAGTATGATTGAATCAACGAAAGCACTCTTTTCATTGCCCTGCATCTCATGCAGCTCCATGCATCGTTGGGAGCTGAGAACAAAGCAAATCTCAGCTACTGCTACGCCAAAGTGGCAGAAAGAGACACTTACTTGTGCGTAGGGAAATGATTTTTTAAAGTCCCAGGCAGCAGAGAGTGTGGCCTTGTCTCCAGTGCCACGTGCAAAGATTAAGCCTTGATAAGCTGTGGGACTTCCATTCTCCAAGCAGGTTCATAAATGGCAATGAGTTCCAAATACTGTACTGCAACACCACATAAAGAGAGAAAATGAAATGTCTCAATACTGAAGACATAAATGACAGTCTCCTGTAACCTGATTAAGAAACAAGAGGTGCTTAATCCAGCTGCATCAGGTTATAAATAAGACTGGGACTATGCCCCTGACAACCATTCAGGCATGAAGATGTTTCAGATCAAAACCTCTAGGTCTTCTGAGACGCATGTACTGAAACAATGATTATTGAATCCTCCAGATGTCTTTCTCATACTTTTTAATGTACCTCCTCTACTTTTCATTCACTGAACTAGGCATGTACTTAAACAGCTAATTTACATAATGCATTAAACATTTAAGTTTTGCTCTAATGGTCTTTTGTTTTCCCAGCCAAAAAATGTAAGAAATGATTGTTTTACCTCCACAACAGTGAATACCAACTATCACTTCAAATGATCTGTTGTGCACAACCTTGCAATTAGGTGAAAACTTGAACAATACATGTGAGAAAAAGAGCTGGACCAGGCAGGTTTAACGTGTCTTATTTATACTTGACTAGAATAGCTGAAATCAGTGGAGTATCAATTTTGTTCAACAGATGTAAGCCAGAAGAACCTGCCTTGTTTCCAATCTTGTAGTTCATTGTATTATGATCTACATTTTTGCATCTTATTAGTAATTCATAACCTGCTAGAGGTGGGACAGTGAAACCGGCAGCACTGAGACTAAATTCCAGTTGCTCTGATGGGAGTCCAGTGCCTTTAAAGCCGCCTTGCAGGCATCACATAGAAGCTTTCCTGTTCATTTCCAAAATGAAAGCCCATTTCCAAGGAAAATACCTTGAAGCCAAAAATCATATCATATCACAGACTGGTTTGGGTTGGAAGGGACCTTAAAACTCCTCCAGTTCCAACCCCCTGCCACGGGGTGGGACACCTTCTACTCGATCAGGTTGCTTCAAGCCCTATCCAACCTGCCTTGAACACTGCCAGGGATGGGGCAGCCACAGCTTCTCTGGGTACCCTGTGCTGGAGCCTCAGCACCCTCACAGGCAACAGCTTCTGCCTAAGAGCTCATCTCAATCTCCCCTCTGGCAGGTTAGAGCCATTCCCCTTGTCCTGTCCCTACAGGCCCTTGCCCAAAGCCTCTCTCCGGGTTTTCTGTAGTCCCTTTAGGCACTGGAGCCGCTCTGAGGTTTCCCCTTCAGGAGCCTTCTCTTCTCCAGGCTGCCCCAGCCCAGCTCTCTCAGCCTGGCTCCAGAGCAGAGCTGCTCCAGCCCTCTGATGTGGCAGCAGGTTTTTTTGCACTCTCTGTTCTCACAGCAGCTCTGTTTTCCAGGTTACCACCCCTCGCTCCACAGCAGCTGATGCAGCATCACTTCCTGCTCACCGTTGGCGCCTGCAGACCTCAAGGAGCAAAGGTATTTCCTGGGAGCTGGCAGAGTGCAAGTTTCCTTAATTAAAATGGAAAAAGCCATCATGGAACTGGAGCAGAAGGTGTGAAGGCGGGAGGATGGATGGATAAATATGTCAGGACTCTCCTGAAGCAGAGTTATCCAGGGCTGAGTAGAAACTGCTGCTCAGTAGCTGGTGTTTTGGGTTGGCAAGTGAGGCTAATTCAGTGTAATGAGAGGTGAACGGTACTCAAGACGCTTCCACTGCCACTGGAGACCCCTTACAAACGATTTTGCTCTTTCAGTCATTAATTTTTTATGAAGTTTAATAGGCCTGCAGCCTAGAGACTTGCCTGGGTGTTGATTAGCTTCATATTTTCTCTCATTAATGTAGAATCTGATTAGCCCCTGTTACAAGCGTTTCATCTGATTTGGCAAATGGCATTGTTCTGGTGTTAGGAACTGCAAGTTTACTTTGTTGGAGGAAATAAAGCCTTTGCCCACTCCGAGCTTGACATCTCCCACATCCTCTTTAGCTAGCACCTCTTGCGTGGGGGCTGTTGCTTGCTGTAAATCCCTCTAAATTGGGACCTTCTGGCCTGGTCTGCCACAGGGGTAGGAAGCCCAAACCCACCATTCATGCAACCAAAAGTCTGCTCAAGCCAGGAGCACCTCGGTGAGGAGAAACCTGTGAAGCTTTTGCTCCTATGCACTGGACTGAATCTGTTATTGGAGCAAATGGAAAGGTAAACCTTGTCTCCTTCAGCTTTCTGACCTTAAAATTCAGTTTCCCTGTTTCTTGATGCCCTGTGATAAACACAAGTTGCATGGTCTTTAAATCCCTTCAAAACTGCTAGTAAATGAAAATAAAAGTAGTATTGGTGTACACTAAATGTGGAGGGGCAGCTAAGGCTCACTGCGTAATAAGCTGGGTCAACAGTTAAAGCAGCATTGCTCTTGGTGCGCCAGCTACAGCTTGGGGATTCACTCACAGGGTGAATAGTTTGCCATGCAACAGAGTGTTTTAAATCTAAGGGAAACTGAGCCAAAGCAGGAGGTTTGATGGGAAGTCTGGGCTAAGATCACACAGACAGGGCTTTGAACTTGGGGCTTGCCTGGAGATGCTGTGATTGCTCTTCCAGTCATAGGGACAGGCATGTGGACCCAACAGGTAGCTAAAGCGGTTTGTCTTCTTTTGTGGGGGCAGAGGGAGGTCCTGAAGATGAAGGTAATCCTAAACGGGGGTGACAAGAAATCTGGGGAGGGACCTTTTACAAGGGCAGGTAGGGACAGGAGAAGGGGATGGCTGTAAACTGACAGAAGAGAGATTGGGATGAGATCTTAGGCAGAATGGGTTGGAACAACCTGCTCTAGTGGAAGGTGTCTCTTCCCGTGGCACGGGGTTGGAACTAGATGAGCTTTAAGGTCACTTCCAGTCCAAACCAGTCTGTGATTCTCTGGTTCTCTGTAGCAAGCACAACTTGTTGTGATCCTTTTATGAGTCATTGATGCTTCTAAAGCTGTTGGGAGAAGGGCTTATAACTGGAAGAACTCTTACAATCCCTTTTTCTGCCTTTGTGACAGCAAAGGAGGACTATGGCAATATGTATATAAACAGGAGGTTCATGCAGGTGCACATGGCTTTTTGCTCCAGGAATGCTTTTGTTCTGCCTTCGTGAAAAGTAAAAACAGTTTTATGAATGACCTGAGCAATTCCAGCTAATGGCAAGAGCTAAAAGCCACCCATTGATAATCTCAGGTGAATAATATCTCAACAGACTAAAGGAGTCTTTTACCTGTCTGACACTATTATAGATGTCGTTAGTTAACCAGGATAGTCAGGGGTTTCAGAACAGGCATTAAGTAAGATTGCTTGGGTCATTATTAATTATGCAGAGTCTCCGTCTTCTCCTGTCAGAACACAGGAGTTAAATAAACACAAATGGATCAAACTCCTGGGCAATTGAAACTTTATGTTAATATAGCAAAATGCACGGCAGGAGGTGGCAGTTTCATTAATCTCTGGTGGATGGAAGTATGAGGGGACTTAAAGAAACATTCGTTTCTGTTCACCAGGTAGTGAAATTGGAAGTGATATGTATGCTTGCTTTAAAGGATGGTGCTTGGCCTGAAGAGTCTATGCTCCAATTTGACAAATAATTTAAGAGAAATGACATGAGAGGGATAAGAGACCTTGTGTCACACTGCGGGGCAAGAGCAAGCAATCCACTTTTCATTGCTTTTGTTAAAAATTGGAATTCAGACCTCATTTCACACAGGAATACAAATTTCCAGGAAATGAAAAGGCACTTGGTGAGAGGGACCCCCAGCTTGCCCAGAGTTTAGTGGTAGGAAGTCACTCTGAGTGTAGTAGCCTCGTGTTCAAGTGTCTGCTCAGCCAGATTTGGAGCAAGGGTGTGAGCTTCAGGTATTCTTATCCATCAAAGTGCCTTAAACACTAAATTGCTGACTCTTTGGAGAAAGGCTGTTTCTGCCTGATGTGAAATTCTCTCCTAGTTATAAGGTGGCAGAAATTCAACAGTTTCCTGATGGCTAACTGTTCAGTACATAGCACAAAAGGAACAAAAATGAAGACAAATCAAGTCCAAGGTAGCAGTAGTGGCTTTCCAAGCAGCTGCTCCCTGAATAGGCACATGAGAAACAAAGAGAAAGGACACTATTTCCTTACATCTATGAGCTGCTTTCTCTGCAGCCTTATATATGGTGGTGAGCACTGTTCTACCCTATTTATCTACTTCAGCTTGTGGCAACACACACTTTGCCTCTGCTGCCAAGCAGGCTGGGTGTCAAATCAGTACAGATGTGCATAATTCAAGCTGGCACAGAAACTGATGGGTTTTGCATTGGACATGTTTATTTTCTTCTTGCAAGGCTTAAGCATGTCATTTGCTGTCACACATGCCCTTGTGAAATCTTGGCAAGAAATCAATTTGATTTTCAATGTCAAGCAGCTTTCTTTAATGTCTCTAGATAAGGTTTGTGTGTATTCTGTGCTGGAGGAGTTATGTATGTACCACCTGGGGTCAACAGCAGAAAGCTGTCTGTGAAATCCTCATGCACAAAATTTCAAGCAAATCTCGGCAGAGATGTTGCTTCTTTTCCATCTCTTTCCAAAATGGACATTTTCACTCCCACCTTCCAAAATACATTAAAGGAGTCAAAATACATTAAGAGCACTTCCATCCCTGGCAGTATTCAAGGCCAGGTTGAAGTGACCGCAGCAAAAGAAACACGCCCAGATAAAAGCAGATACAGGCAAACTGCAGTGTAAAGTCATCTGGCTGTCAACTGTAACTGTAGGAAAACATGCAAAAGATCTCCCAGAACAAAAGACTTCCACATTCCAGTGTCATCACAGTAGCTGTGAATTTACAAATGTCGTTCCTGGGATTCCTGTTGACATCCTGGTGTTTTCAGCTGTGTCTCTCCCGAGGACTTTAATCCCTGTTCAGCCCATGTTGTGTTGTGTGATCCTGTTAGATCTCACAAGCTGAGGGGTACCAGGGGAGGTGACTATTTGCATTGAAGATCTCTGAGGTACTCTGTCATCATTCTTACCATCTAGAAAATGAGTCCCCTCTGAGTTGGTGCTTTATTCTGTTCAAAGACATGCTCTGTCTTTTGATACAGACAAATTGCTGGGACGTGTATCCCATGACTTTATAGAAGCAGCTGCTCATGGCTGTTCTGGAAGTCAGTTCTGTTGTCCTGAGTAGTCTCTAATAAGAGCAATTACATTTTGTTTCCTTCGAAAATATTCAGTAACTTGCCTCATGTGCTTGCATCTTTCCATCTTATGTTGGTGCTAGTATTTTGCTTATTCTATTGCTTTCTCACTGGGTGGTGAAGTAATTCCTCTATGAATTTGTTATGCTTTGGGATTAATAGAGACTAAATTAATCCAGTACAGAACAAATGCAGAATTGTCTTTAGAAGAGTGTGAATCTGTTCCGCCACATGATGTACCATTTTTTTCTCTTTCTATTTCATTTCGCCCTTTCCTTTAACAAAGTAGTTCCAAGCTGTTGCTATTTATAAATTAACTGCACATATATTGGGTGTCAGACTGTAATGCTTGATAGAGGCTCCCCTGGGAGGCTCAGCATGGAGGTTACCCTTGTACATGGTCTCGCACTCGAAGAGGCTTGAGGCAGCTTAGGAAAGCTGCCTGGGAAACTGTCTTAAGCGTAAGCAGATGGCACCAAAATCTGATAGCACTTCCCGAGTGTGAAATTCATTAACTCCCCTCCCCACTCCCCAAATTAATATCTTTTAAGCCAAGTATTATAGAATTTCTGGTCTAAGTTTTGCGTTCAAATAGTTTTGCTCTGGAGAGCTGCTTCTCAGCCTGAAAAGCAGCCTAATGAGTCTAATGACTGCAGAGACGCCATCTCCCTAAATAAGTTTTAAGCACTTGTAACTCTCACCAACTCTTGCAGGGAAACCCCAGATCTACGGACTCAATAGGTCTTGGCAAGCAGCTACAAACTATGCGGGGGAAAAGACTTTGAAGTTCAAATGTGGTACAGTTTTTCCCTAGGTCTGCCATTTCCGTATGTATTATAGGCAGTTCAGACTGTTTGTCTAAGTTACATCAGAGTATTTTATTCCTGATCAGTTTGCGTTTGACATGTGAGTGCATATGAAAGCTAATGTAGTTTCTGTGTCCTAATCCTTTCATATTGAAGAGGTTCGAGGAGGCAGTGGCTCAGGATTGGGGCTTTGCTGGCTGTTTATGGGAGGAGCTCAGGACAAGCAGAGAGCAGGTGGCTGTCACAGCTCCTGCCAGATCATAGAATCAGAGACTGGTTTGGGTTGAAGGGACCTTAAAGCTCATTCAGTCCCAACCCCTGCCACGAGCAGGGGTTCCACTAGAGCAGGTTGCTCTAAGCCCCGTCCAACCTGTCCTTGAACACTGCCAGGGATGGGTCAGCCACAGCTTCTTTGGGCACCCTGTGCCAGGGCATAACCACCTTTACGGGGAAGAGCTTCTTCCTAATGTCATCGCCCCCTTTTCCTATCCCTACCTGGCATTGTAAAAAGGTCCCTTTCCAGGTCAGCAGCATCACCCATGCATGGCTCTACATGAGCAAATAAACTCCTCAGCATCTGATGCCAATTCCCATTTGACAGGGCATGCTGCAGGAGCAGAGACACTTCTCTGCCAGCTCTGTGCTTTTGCTGTGTCCTGCCTCCCTGGCAGTTCAGGTCTCCTGGACCAAGCCATGACGGGCAGGGTTAGAGCCAGGTTCTAACTGCAGGTTATCAAGCACCTCTGCTGTTCTGCAGAACCACCTGAGTGATTCCCACTGCTTGGTGCAGAACAGTTTGTATCACCCAGAAAATGCCTTTGTGTACTGTCTTGCTGATAGGAGATAGACAGGTTATCATAACCTTCATAAGGGTGGAATATTATAAGCTAAGGGGAGCTGTTCAAGTAATATAAAAAAAAAGGCAACAAAATGTGATTTATAATACAGGAAGATTGTTGATGTATCCAACAGGAAAGCCAGCAAATTCCTCTGTAGCTTAGCTTCTTTCATCAGAGAAATAAGAATAGCAAAGTGGCTTTTGCTAGTTTCTGTTTCCCAGTGGGTAACCTCATTCTTGTTGAAGAATTCAAGGATTCCCTTTATTTCTACTTGTACTGCTCAAGTATTATAAATATCAACAGCAGCTGAAGAGGAATTACAAAATCCAAGAAAAACTTGCTCTAATAGGACACGACAGGTTATGACCAAATCCTAGAGATGTTTCTTTTGTCCCTTTGAGACAGATTTACTCATAGTCTGGGAAGACACGGGTAGATAGAAAGCTTTGAGTAAAGATGTGTTAGATCAGTTTATTTCCCTGTGGCACTGCCCTTGTTTCCCTTGAGCTCCAGCTGACATTAGCGGGGGTTTTGCAAGAATATGAATAGAATAAAAAAAATCAGGATTTGCCTCCTGCTATTTTATTCCATGCATTCAGACCCAAGTGAAAGTACCCAGGAGCAAATGAGATTCTTGCTGCTGGCTTTAGTGTCTTTGGATTTTTCTTCACTTAGGAATTCCTGTATTCCTGAGAGGTGCAGAAAAAGTACTGGAGCTTCTTTATCCTTGTTACAACTAAACATTCAGATAATTTAATCTGTAATCCCCCAACCACCTCATATTGGCTTTACAATTCCTGCTTAACTGAGGTTGTGTGTCAAGTCACAGGTTTATGGTGAAGAGCAACTGCAGGGTGGGGGAACTTTTGTCCTTGTGTGTCAAGGCTGTACAGATCCTTGTACCAATACCTTTCAATAATAACTGTAATGTGCAAGACATCTACTGGGGTTTCTGTGAGGGTGTACAGTTAATGAGTCTTGCATGGATTCAGTTGTTACTGAGCATTAATTACTGACAATTACACAAAGCCTTTAAAGGGAGAAACAACAAACTGCAGAAGATCTTGGCAGTCAGTGTCCCATCAGCCATGGATTTGGCCTTTTCTGGACAGTCACGTACTATCCTTACCTGTGCAGGGATTTGTGGGTGTTGGTGGCTCTCCTTTTGAATTAATAATACTTTCTGATCTACAAAGATGCTTACGTGAAAAGGTTTGACGCAGCAGAATACTTGTCAACTCTCTTTATACAAGTGCTTCATTCATCTCCTGCCTAAATGCTTTGCTTCAGTTACTGTGAAGGACCTAAAGCGTCTTCCTCCTCACAGGAGCTATATCAAGCACCAGTAATTGAATTGCATGGGACAAAGCTACGGCAGCGAATTGGCTTTGGAGGCAAAGCTGGGAAGGGAAACCAGTGGTAGTATCTCACTCATGCTAAATACTGGCAAAACCAGATGTCAAGTGTAGTCACGACATAAAAGCAGCAAATACTGTAGGCAAAAATAGAGCAGAATTAAGGGGGCAGTGCTAGGACATTGGTGCATATCCTTACTGCTAAATACTCCATGTTGAGCATCTGGAGGCAAGCACCATGGGATGGCCTGGCCCTGGAGTGAACTCATCCACACCCTGTGTTACCAATTCTAGTTGTACACTGTATTCTAGACCGGGAGAGTGCTGTCTTTCATCATGAGAGCAGAACCAGCATTCAGATTGTGACAAACCCTCCAACTCATTTTATTTTACAATTAATTTCCAGTGAGGGTGGTAATTTCTACTGCACTCTTAATGATCAGAAATATTTGGCAGATTAACATCATTTAGCTTTCATCTTCTCAAGGGAGATAAGAGGAAGGATTAAAGGGAAGGAAATTCTTGCTAAATGCTGTTAAGACAGTGCGTACAGAGTCTAGAGACATGAAATCAAGTGAGTGAAAACAAAGGAAAAGTTCAGGAGCTCTTGCCACTGCCGGTGGGATTTACCCTTTATTTACTGCTGACAGTCCATCTGTCAGCTCCCAAGCAATACAGAAAGGAGACTACACCTGTCAACACGTCTGGGAGGCAGAGATGGAGCAGATGTTGGAATTTGCACCACTGAAGCTAAAATTTATCATATCTAGCATAAAGCCGCTAATGGAGGTGAAAATGGTCCCTCTTTAGTTCAATGCTTGATCCTTTCCTTTTTTTCTCTCTTTTCTCTCTACTTTGCTGAGTACATTTTCCCTGCCCAGCTTCGGCAGAAAGGAGTAAGTCACTGAAGAAATTTAATTTCACTAGTATTCAGTCAAAGCAGAATAATGTGTTTAATATCTGTGCAGCATCAGGGAGGTGGAAGATTCATGCATTCAGAGGAGGCGAGGGAAAGAGATGCATTAATGGCAGTGCCTTGGTTCACTGCAGTATAAATTCACCCTCACACTCATGAAATACATTAAGGAGAGCTACAATGCAAATCAACAGAGAGCAAGGAAGTCCCATGTCAAAGGAAGAACAGTATCATGTGCTATTATGTTATTACCACTATATATTCTGGTATGTGTTATTAATGACAAATAAATGCAAGCACTAAATAGGAGGGATTGGCTAATAACCCAATTTTCCACTTAGCATATTCCATCTCCAGGGCATTTAACGGGCTAATCCACACAATTTCCTGAGGGATGCCATGGATAAGTGTTGTTATTCCCGATCTGCTGCTAGGGAAACTGAGTCAGGGTGCTTGGTCTCTGTGCCAGCCATGACATTAGGAGCCAGCCCACTCACACCTACCTAGACCATCAGGTCCCTCTCGTCCCTCTCTCCCCAGACTGGCTGCTGCGTTGGTATTTGTGCAGAGGAAGGATTGCAACAGAAGCTGTTAGAAGCCAAAACTGGATGTGAAACTCCTTGCTCACTGTACACATACAGCACTGCGATTGTTGTGACTCTCAAAGAGACGTGAGCAGAGTGTTTTAATGACAGATGTAAGTTGAATTTGCATGAACTCTTTGGGAATCCATAACGTTTAAGAGTGAATGTCAATGGAATTGAGTGCAGCCATTGTGTAATAGCCCCTCACTGCTAGAAAAACTGCAAGCAAAGCCGAGGCATGTGGGTTTTGTTATAAAACAGAAGCTATTGATCCTGTAGCAGCATCCCGCTCCATAGGCACTATTCCTATTCCATCAAATGACTGATGTAGTTTTAATCACTTTGTCTGATAGCGTCTGGTGCAAGAAAAATTATATTCTTGATTTTACTCTTCCATATGGATTGCAGAGTCCTGACGGGCTTTCCAAGAGTCTCAGGCTAAACAACTGCCGAGTGGGAACCAGCTTATGTGTCACATGCTGTCTGCTGTTAAGTACAGGCACACACACATCACTCTCCTCCAGTTAAACTGAGTAGAAGGTATAAGGATATATAGCCATATTTAAAGTGGAATACTTCTGCTGTCAGACAGAAATGTGTATTTATGCCTGAGTGTTCCTTTACTGGGGACATTCTCAAAAATCACTATGAATTTCAGCTTGTGGGCAAGTTACATGCATTTAAAAACTATCTATCACTGCAAACAGATTCAATAGTCATCATTGTAACTGCCTTTCACAGATTCCATTTTTACAACAACAGGTGATTTGCTCACTAGTAAAATTATTTTTATGAGTTGTACTCTGACATTTCTAGACAGTTACTGATTTGCCCTATCAATAAGATCAGCAGCATTGAAATTAACTGGGATTTACATTTCTAACTTAATTATGAGCTTACTCAATTTTATTAAAATCCTCCTCAGTTAAGAAATAAATAACTTTGGATAGCACCAAGCAGCATCTTGGTAATGCTGCCGAGATGTAGTCTGCTCCACAAGGGAAGCTTGTGAGAGCAAAGGGGTTGATGCTCCTTGAAGGTACTTGCTCTGGATGAGACTGAATCACATGTGTGATGTGTCAGTTGCTTCAGTACTTTTAAGGATTTTACCCCAAATCTTTTCCCTCTGTCAAGGTGGGATCATTCCCGCTCGTGGCCTGTTCATGACTTTAGTGAGTACAGCCTAAGCCAGGTCCCGATTGTGTGTGAATTCTTTTCACGTGTTTCACATCTTCTCTGTCCCACCTGCTGCAGCCCTGTCCTCCTCTACCATGTGGGAAAGCTACACTGACATGCCCCATTCATTTAAATCAAACTTCTTTCCTTCAGCAGTAACAGGATAATGGCTATTTTCTCTTTCCCCTGCAAACAAGGAAGAGTATTAGACAATTTTCCTAAGATATGTGATAGTCAGCAGTTATTAATTCATCACTGTTCTACTAGTAAAAATGATCTGAGCCCTTGCCCTCATTACAGATAGCTTCTGGTTCTATTGGTCATGCTTGCGTGTGGTGCAGGAGATGAACAGCCTTTTATCTGAGAATTCATTTGCACCACAAGCTGCAGAACTCTGTGATTCCTCCAGCTCTGGGACATCAGGTCAGAGCCCTCGGCTCCAGCAAACCCAGCTGTGTCACACAGCCCTTTTACATAGGAAAAGACGTTGCTGGTATTATGGTGTCTATACAGCAATGGGTTAACCAAAAATAATGGGGTTTAGGATGAGGGGGCATGGTTCTGGATGTGCTCAGTACTGGGGATGAAATAATGTCTAAATAAAACCAAAGGAAGAGCTTCTGATCATTTTAATAGATTAGGTATTAGGCACAAGTTCTTCCCTGTGAGGGTGCTGAGGTGCTGGCACAGGGTGCCCAGAGAAGCTGTGGCTGCCCCATCCCTGGCAGTGTTCAAGGCCAGGTTGGACACAGGGACTTGGAGCAAGCTGCTCTATGGAAGGTGTCCCTGCTTGTGGCAGGGGTTGGAACTGGAGGAGCTTTAAGGTCCCTTCCAACCCAAACCGCTCTGTGATTCTGTGATTCTGTGGCAGGCTTTTAGTCTGTCATTAATTTCACACTTCAGCACATACGGATCCTTATGATCTGTACCCCCAAATCTCCAAGGAAAAGCCACAGCAGCGTCATGCCACCCTGCAAAGCCCATCTGCCTTCTGGTTCTTGGGCCGTTGTTTTGTGCCAGGACTGGAATTCCTCCATGCTCAGTGCTCGTACATGACTGCCCATCAAAGGGAGTTGTAGCATGGCCATTCTGCCGGTTTTGTTGGCTGCAGAACAAAAAATAGAAAGAAAGCAGAGCTCCAAATGTAGCACTTAACTAGTGACGTTCCCATTTGAACACTGTGTGGATGGAAATGGTCTCATTTAACCATTTAAAAGGCAGTGTTGGTTCCTGGACTGTGCTGGGAAAAAGGAAGTGGGAATGATGATTGGAAAAGACAACCACAGCAAGTGAACTGTGACTGTAGCTTGCTTCTTGAATGGATGTGTTTAGAAGGTGATGTTGGAACATGAAAATCAATTAACTCAAGAAGAAATCATGTTCTTCACCTCCTTCCATGTTTCCTGGCATCCTGGTAGGCTTAACATCTGGGTGTCCTCAAGACATTTGATGCATTTCATTCATCGTACATGACATTTGCATAATGTGAACATCATACTTTATGCAGATGCATCTTGAATATTTCACAAATTATGATTGCTATTTAAATTCCCCAGAAATAAACCCCAGAGGGACTTGCCCACTTCTGTGTGTGTGAAAATGCAAGGTCCAAAGTGACTCGTTACTTGCACTGGCACACTATAAATTCCCTTCATATCACAAGAAAATACAGTGTCTTTCATTTTATTTTCCTTCTAAAGCCATTAAAATTCTATTAGCTGTTTGTGAATATTATTTCATGCCATCTGCATTTACTCCTAAGTTGTGATAGCGACAGCTGCAATAATTTGTATGCATTTTCTGTGTACAGTTAGTCATTGAGTAACAGAACCTGCCTCCTGCCTTGCTGTAGAAGATAGAGCCAAATACAGAGATGGTTTGTTTGTAAATCTAAATCCCCAAAGTATTATTTTATTTATCAGGACAACAGAAGGGAAAGTGGAGGCTGAGGCAAGGGAAAATGTTTGATGTTATGTGACAAAGAGTAGCATTTCTCTTTTCACTTATTCATTCGTCTCTCAGTCACAGTTTGGGCTTGAAATGAAAGTGGACAATGTAAGAACAGACACGTTTTATTCTGTCATGTTTTCACTTGTGAAAGGCTGAAAGCTTCTATTGTGTAAAATAGATATATATTTAATTGACTACCATTTACATGTTGTAGAGTTGCAGTGCAGGAACTTGGACAACAAGATGCGATCCCCATGTCAGCATCTGCTGTGAAGTCATCTCAATTTGCATTAGCAGAGGATGTAGCCAGTAATCCTGAGGCAAATTAAATGTCTCAACATTACAGAGCAATGAACTTGAAGAGCAACAGGTCAGCTGATAGAGCAGGGCCTCTGGTGTGGGTGGCTGAACAGCCAAATACTCTTTTACTTGATACTTACTTCCGTGAGCATTCTTCATGGGTAGTTCCCCACTATGCAGATGACAGTGTAAATCCACGCATCCTTTTGGCCATACATGAGCAATGCTTTGGGTCCTTCCTTAGGAATTGTGTGAAAAGTCATCTTAGGGTGAGTGTCTTCCAAGGAGAGGTGTTTATGCCCTGGTCTGCTTGATTTTGTCAGCACAGAGGAAGATGAGTGCCAAAATATTTTTTCAGGTTGATGCATTGAGAAAAGTGTGTCCCTCTCTTTTATGCTCATATAAAGTCTGGCTTGAAAATACACAGGTGATAAATGCTGCAATATTTAACCATGATTTACCTGTGGTGAGAGAAGGAAAAATTATGCAAATAGGGGCTGAATCAGAGCAATGAGCCCTTTATATTCTCCAGAAAATGTCAACATATAATGTTTTATGAATTGCTCACTTTCCTTTGAAAATAAAACACTTCTCCTTTTAAATGTGCAAGATTATGCCTGAACATAAATTACAGAGGAATGGCAGCCTGACGAATATGGTCCCTGGATGGCATGAATTCAGAAAGAAATGGGATCTGTAGTTAGAAGAACCTCTTCTTTTTCTGACTCCCTCCAGATCCCAGTCCCTGACTCACCTCAGTCTTCCCTGGACAGGAGCTGTTCAGTCAGCAGCAAGTGTAGGACTAATGGAAGGAGGGAAAATAAAACTGCATGGATCCATTTTCAAATGGCATTGCAATCAAGAGAAGAAAAGCTCTTAAAACAGCAAAGTCCCTGGCATGAAAGTCCTATTTATTTGCGCATAGATAAACCCCATCTTTCCAAAGCTGAAAAGCAATGTAATGCAGAATTTCCACTTCTCTCTACTGTTTGTTCTGGTCCTCATGGCCCTCGGAGGAGCTCAAACATCAGAAAAAAACAAATTTCAACACATCACTTAGAATAATCCTGAGTGAGTTATCAGTTGAAACACCCAGTCCCTATTAGCGCTTTTCATCAGCTCTTCTGAAAAGGTTTGTTGGGGTTCTGGCCATTTTCACCAAGAAAAGCAAGTTTGTGTCACGTACAACGAATCAGTGTTTTTCCTTCTGATAAACTGCTTTCTTCTCACATGGAGCATTAAGAATTGCTGCGTAAGGACAAGGGAAATGAAAGAAACCCCAGCAAAATCAGGACCTATCCTGCAAGGAGCTGCTCAGCCTCAGGCAGGTCAGTCTGCCTTTGCACTACATTATAAAAAGATCTTTAAGGAAGACATAGAAATGGAGAGCTCCAGGAGACAGCTTTCCCATGCTACGGAGGCTGCCTGCAGACTAGGCAATGACCTCCAAAAGCAGCTCCCTTTTCTGTCATCCTTTTCTTAGGAAGAGCTGTTGTAAGATGAGAATGGGGGGCAGCTTCGTACCACTTCTCCGTGATTCTCTCACTTGGCCAAAAGTTGCTCTTAGCCTTAACCTGTATTTAGAAGTTTGAAAGCCTCTTATTTGGCCTTCGCTATTACAGCTTTTAAAGGCTACTTAGAGATAAAAATCAATAGGAAATCAGCACAGCTGATGCTGAGTGACTCAAAAAATGAAGTTGTTGATTGCAACCCTGAGACCTCTGGTGCAAAAATAACTGTAGCTCCTTCAAGACGAGTCTTGGTAAATCAAGTGGCAGAGAGAGATTGAGACCACATAGCTGGAGTTATTAGTAAAACCACATTTTAATTTATTAGTGTAATGACATGGAAAGTCCTTTAAGGGAAGGAAAACACCTTCTGCAGGGTAGCTGCCTGCCTGGATCCCATGCAGCCTGCAAAATGAAATTATTCTCTAGAGCTGATAGCCCTCAGACAAGAAAAGAAATGTCTCTACATCTTGGAAACTGCTGTTCTTCAGCTTTACGGGTTCATTAATGGGGTGATGGGCCCTGGAAGAGAAATTGCCTTTTGTGTGATTGCCATTAGAAGGTTTGTTGACAATGAGCCTTCTGACCTCAGCAGGCAGTGAGGCAGCACGCTGCATCCTGTGTGTACAGGGTAATTGTGGCTCTGATACCTTTTGGTCTAAGCCAGAATAAGAAAAAGTAAGTCCATTTAGTAGCCTTGAAGGTCACCAGTTTTTGCTGTCTTTGTGTGATGTCTTAGAGAGATTTTGTCACCGAGATGAAACTTGAAAGATGATTCTGTTCCATCTGTAATAAGAATGAGCGTTGCAGAAGGGCTGCCATTTTCCACTTTTGATTTCTCATGTGTAGGTGGAGTGAGCTCAGAATCAAAGATCAGAGGCTGGAGAAGGGCTTCTGGTAAGCGTGAGTAGGGGTAGGAGGGGGACAGGAACTGAGGAGGAGCCTAAAACTGAAGAGGGATTTCTGCCCATTTTCCTGGGACATGGACAGCTCCCATTTTAACCATCTTCCCCCCGTTTGTCAGGAGAGGAGAACATGTTACTGGGAGGTTTGCACCATCCAGAGGTGGCAATAAACCAGTCTTAAGAGCCAAAAGCTCTTATTCTGAGCTCTCAGAGTTATATGACTTGCTGCAATCTCTTCCTATTATATTGGCTTTCCTCCCTGCCACAAACTGTTTGGTTCACAGAACTAAAATTACTTGGAGATACTGCAGAGAAATGAAGGTCTAATGATCTCCAATTTATTCTTGGTCCCAGTGGCAGTTTAGCCTTTATGACACAGAATATTTTTAATTAGTTTTTGAGTTTCTTCTTTGGAAGACCACAGGCTCCAGATGGTGAGTGATCTCATCACCTCTCCCTCATAGGGGCTTTGGCCTCTTTTGCTTGCCTCCAGCTCTCCCGTGTTCCAGTGCAGGGTGAAAAAGCAAATTGGGAGGAAGGGATTAATGAGAAATGAAAAACATCCAGTGGCAGAAATGGTAACAGGCTCTCAGCTTTCCCAAAGGGCCTGGATTGAGAAGAGGGCACTGTTATCGAGGAAGAAGAACCCAAACCAAACGAAAAAACCCCAACAAAACCCCACTACCCTCATCAGAAAACAGTTTCTCATCTACAGAAGAGGAGAAAGGCCAGGACTGAATTAATGTGGATCACACAAATACATCATTGCCCTGAGTAAGCACTGTCATCCACTCCTGTGAGCACCCTTTCCAAGGACAGATTCATGGCCCTCAGAGAAATTAGACTCAGTTGTGGATAGAATCTAATTTCATCCCTTGTCATTAAACAGCTGCAGTCCAGATTTGCTGTCCTACCCCTCCCCAGCCTGTTGTTACAGGTGGGAGAACGATGCTGCTGAAGAGCAGTTGATCATTCTGGTGAATTCGCTCTTGATTTTCCATGAAAAATAAGAAAGTAGGGCTGATCTTGAGCACATTAGTATCTCTGTGTGCTGCAGGGAGAATATTCCTTTTAGGATGTGCTGGGTCAGGCAGGTTTAGGTGTTACCCTTCTCATGTACGTGCCTGCCAAGGTGGCAGTATCTGCTCTGCAGTGCTCGACCTAACGTGTCAGCATCAATAAGGAGATGGTAACAGCTATCAGTTAGAACCAGCTTGCACAGATACGATCTGAAGTGAGTCTGTCATTTCCTAACAAACTTGCCGAGATGTACACTGGTAAGAATATAGTGATACTCCCATGGTAAAACAAATATCATTATCTTCACTGTATTCTTTTGCCTAGGGATAGTTTATGTTCGAAAGTAAACCTCTCAGCAACAAAGACAAGGCCACAGTGCTTAGTTCTCAGAAATGATGGTTGGGTCATAGAATCATGGAATGGTTTGGGTTGGAAGGGACCTTAAAGCTCCTCCAGTTCCAACCCCTGCCACGGGCAGGGACACCTTCCACTGGAGCAGCTTGCTCCAAGCCCCTGTGTCCAACCTGGCCTTGAACACTGCCAGGGATGGGGCAGCCACAGCTTCTCTGGGCACCCTGTGCCCGCGCCTCAGCACCTTCCCAGGGAAGAGCTTCTGCCTAAGAGCTCATCTCAATCTCCCCTCTGGCAGGTTAAAGCCATTCCCCCTTGTCCTGTCCCTCCCTCCAGGCCTTTGTCCAAAGCCCCTCTCCAGGTTTCTTGTAGCCCCTTTAGGCACTGGGACCTGCTTTAGGGTCTCCCCAGAGACTTTATATAGTCAAAGTATTTATCTCTCTTAGAAACCTTCCTGCCAAAATACTTTGTCCATGTTGCCTCCTGCACATCATGCCAGCCTGTGGCCTTCTCAACATTGCAAACTAAACAAGCTCTGTCCTGGATCAGTATTTCAGTGTGAAACCAGCCAGGGAAAAGGAGGATACGAACAGTGTTCATGCATCAGTAAATGGCCTTTTTCCACAGTCAGTAATGAGCCAGTATCTCAGCAGGACAGCATGTTATTTTCATCATGAAGGTCCCGTGCCGCTTTCCTTTAGATTATTGCCCTGGTTCTGCAGTGCTGAAGTCTCTCTATGTGATTCAGCTGTAGAAAGAGCTGGCAGTCCCAACAACCAAAGATCACCTATAACTGAAAGTACATTTTCAGTTAAACCTCAGATCCAATGTGCTAAGAGATTCTGAGAATCGAAACACTTATTTTGGTGCCAAAATGGAAACTGAGCTATTTAGAAGAGCTTATCTTTGAATTCCGAGTGTTGAAAACTTGGCTTTCAGTATACCTCACATTCAGGCCTTCAGTATCTTGCTTCCACTGGAAACCAAATAAAGCACCAACACCTCCAGAAAGTCCCACGTTGCTTTAAGGCTGAAGCCTAATTTATAAATATTGATTGTGTGCTGGAGGCTCAATCTTGCAAGGTGCTGAGTACACACAGATCTTACTGATGCCCTTTGGACAGCCTCAGGGGAAAGACACTTGATAAATGCACACAATACAGTTATTCTAGCAGCTAGAAGTGCCAAGTATTGTTATTGTTATGGCCCTTCAAACACAAGTACAGATTTGTTTTGAAAGCACACATACAGTGGAAGCTGCAAGGTAGAGGTTTAATAGATTAATTATACCTCAGCATGAGGGCTCTGACAGATTATGTGCAGACTAATTAAAGGTTTTTAATTAAAACACATGGTCCATGCAAAACTCAGACAGGACATGGAAGAGCTGGCTCTGAGAAGCTTGGAAATAGCTTCCTGAAGCTCCCTAGAACTACACCAAGCCCAGTGTCTTCACTGTCTGCATCAGCAGATCATCAGATCAAGCTGACTGGCAGATCTTACACGTGTTAGCAGCAGACTGAGTGCTTCCCCTCAATCTTCACAGCAGAGATGATGCCTGCCCCCATAAAGTTGTCTTGTGATCTCGTTTGCTTCCATCTCAGAATCTGGATGAATTGAGCCCGGGGAGTTCTTAGGCCCTGCTCCTGCCACACTGAGCACTGGCTCTGCATGGAAGGGAGAAATGTGATGTGTCCCTAAAAGCCCCCGAGGACAGTGACACCCTGAACCTTAATGCTGTAGGGTTTTTTCTACAGAGATGTTATCTGAAAGGGTCTATTCATAATTCTGGAAAAGATTCTAAACTCAGAACTTGGAAATGCTTCACTTTTTGAAGCAAAGCTTCTAGTTTTCCCCTCTTCGTTCTGTACCAGAAAGCACAACATTTGGGTTGTAAAGACTAAGTATCAATTTATGTTTTATCATGAAAATCTTGGCTTTCATCCTCTTTCTATAGGTTCAACTAAATCTTTTCAACTGAGTTATGGTTTATATTTACATAAATTACCATATGAAACTTGTTAATACTTCCTGACTATCCTTTTTCCTCACGCTATTAGACAAGGTTCTGTGCTTTTGTTTGGGACTCAATGTCAGCGAATCAGAATTCATGACTCTGATCAGTTGAGAACACTGCAAAGTAATTTATTCCCTGACATACAGTCTGGGTGTCAAATAATCCGTCCTGAGAAATGCTATCTGAAATCAGCAGAATTTTATCATGCAAATTACAGGAAGTGTTCTCGTTGGGAACAGCGGGAAGTTCCTGATTCACTCTCATTTACACACTGAATGAGCTCAGACTTGCTTCATGGAAGGCACTGTGCTGGGAACACCAGTCTCAGGTTTTTTATACAATCACCAAGAGCAGGAAGGGTAAGAAGAATTTTACCTATTGAGAGCACTTCATTCTTGGTGTTCTCGTCTATGGCATAATTCCCTGCTGATATAGCTATTTTATCAATGAGTTAGGCAGCAAGCTCTGTACCTCTCCATTGAAGCCTGTCTTCACTGTGGATGCTCGATTGGCTCTGTACACATCACTTCTGGAGCCGGGAGGTTGGGGAAAGACAGAATAACGCCCTCCCTGTCTCCAGAAGAGGTTCTGGGGACACGCTCTGTGTTAGACACCAAGTCCTGCCACTGGCTCATGCAGAAAGCAGGACCTCACGCAGAAAGCAAGCGTTAAATGGTAAAGATACTATTTTGATCAACCCTGATCCTTAAAACCAAAAACATTCTGTCTGCTTAGGCCTTAGTTTAAGCTCCAGCCATATTGTTGTCTTCTCTCATGGGCTCTGAGCATGGCACACAGCCACCCCCACTATTTCCCTTTGTTTCCACTCCTCCCTGTTACCTGTAGCAGAGAATAGATTTCTAAAGGGAGTATCCATACAAGCAAATGGAAGTGATGCAGCCCAAGCAGCCCTGGGCTGGGCTCTCCAGGTGTCGGGACACACCACTGAAGATGGAGGAATGCTGCAGCTGTAGTTGCCTGTGCTTTGGCCTGGCATAAATCAGCTGTGCTCCCTGAAGAGTCTGCCTGTCCTTTCACAGCTCCGGAGGCAGCAGCCCATGTCCTCTCTGCCCCATTCCTCATCCCGCCTTCCCACTGCACTGCCACTTATTATGTGGTAACTAAAACTGGAGACCCAGAGGCTTGTGTGTTATTGTGAGTCACTGGTTCAGCTGGGTCCTTTATTATTATTAATGATGAAATACTGAGGCTGGGCTGCTAATGAGTCTGAGCTCCCTCCTGTGTGTTTATTTTTCTTCCCCCTTCAAACTGTCATTTCAGAGTAAATTACTTTTCCCTGCATCTTTGTCAGGCAACACTGTACCAGTACATCCACCCCCAGCTCACCCTCTGCTCTAATTTCAGGCTTATTCAGTTTCTCTGAATGCAGTTTACTAAGCAAAGTACTACATATCCTCCCATCTGTCTTACTTAAGTGGCACGATGTGCCTCAACAGCAGATAGAGACATCATTTTTATTACGCTCAGTTCTGGTTCTTGTTTTTTCTCTGAATTATTTACTAAGCCATTACCGAGGGGGGGAGAGCTATGGGGCTGGAGGAAAAAAAAAGTAGCATTTTTAAAATGTGGGGGGAGAAATAGCACATAATTTTTCAAGCATCACTCAGAAACTCTGCAGTGATTTTCTTGCCTTTGTTCATCTCGTGTTAAACATCGTTTGTGTCAGGCAAACAACCCACGTTAGATGGAATTTCACACCATTCAAAGCATCAGTGTCTCCAGCCTTAATGTGTATTATGTTCAAACATGCAATGTAATCCATCAAAAACCCCTGCAGACCTTGTGCTTTCTTCCAGATTTATCTGTTTGAAGCCTCCCTCTCCATGTACACAAGTAGCCAACCTTCTGGCGGTGGGTTTTTTCCTTTATTTGGATGCAGCAGAGCAGACTCTCAGGCAGTTTGTGCTATCACAGCTCCTCTGGCCGCTTGCCCATGGATTTAGCCCAGCAGAGGGGACTTGCCTGTTTCTGGCTGGAGCCTGCAGTTGCAGGATTAACTGGGGGGGGAGGAGGGAGGGTTACCTCAGGGTCTGTTCTAAACATAGCCTAACTGACCAGACCAGACTCATCTCAGCTCTACTGTGGTGTTTTGCAGGGCAGGGCAGCCAAGGCTGTCATTGCCCTCCAACTAGTGGAAGGGCCTGTACGGACAGGGCAAGGGGGAATGGCTTTAACCTGACAGAAGGGAGATCAAGATGAGATCTGAGGCAGAAGCTCTTCCCTGTTAGGGTGCTGAGGCTCTGGATGAGCTTTAAGGTCCATTCCAACCCAAACCAGTCTGTGATTCTATTTTGCCAGGAGGAAAATACTTGTAAATGAAGCACAAGCTTTGCAGCAAGAGCAGGCAGCTCCTAGAGGAGCCTGACCTGGGGCCAGCAGTGCTGCTGTTGTGCAGGTGTTGCCAGCTGTGACAAGGAGCAAACCAATGTGCGAAGGGAAAGCTTTTGTTTCATTTGCAGATGTTAATACAAGCAGATGGAGAAACAACAAGATCAAACCCACTCTAGGAAGAAACTCTATTTGATTTGAAACAGAAGAACAGTTTTTCCTCTGAATAGAATACAGAAATAAGTGGTGTTAAATTAACACAGATCTGTTTACATTGAGTTAGAAAACATTACTTAACTATTAAGTTACAATTTAAAGAGTGGTGAAAAATATACCTGTCTTCCCTGAGAAGGTTTTCCTTTCCAAGCAATCTCCAGTGAATTTGGAGTCCCTTCACACACAGGGAGTCTTTCCCTGATTTTGCTAGAAATCCCTATCCCTATTTCTGATAGAAGTAGCTGGAAATATTGTGCCATGTTTAATCCTGGTTTTCCTTCAGACTTGTTTTTTGAACCCAGCCTTCCCATCTCAGTTCATTTTTAACAGTGCACATCTTCATCTGTCAGCACTGGGTGCTTACCATTGTAGTGTGCAAACATGGCAATTTCTGCACATCAGAAAGCAAAGCCATTAACATTTGAAGTGGAATGGAAATTTGGTGTTTCTGCTCATTAAAGAGTTTGGAAATGTGGGAAAAAACAAATTCTCTCTCCCTTAGTCCAAACCAAAGCTGCCAAATAATATCCTCTTATCAACTGCTATGGATGAATGGTGGCGTGTTTGCATGTTTGTGATAATGATAATGATCACTTTCTGTTTTACACACTGATCCTACCAACCAGGCTAATCTGCAACATCTTTTTCTCAGCGCTTTGTGTAGAGGAAAGGAGGCACAACCCAGTGAGAGGCACCGACCCCGCTGGAGGTTTTTGCATGATCAACCACAACCTAATTGAGACACACTTCACTGGAGGATGTCCCAGAATTGCCCCTTGCAAAGAGGGTGCCTTTTTACATGTCTCTCTCCACTCCTGTTTTGCAGAGGTGGATGCACATATGCTTAATTGGTCTCCAAATGTCAGGAGCAGTTTGCAGAAACCATCGTTAGTCTTTCGGCAAAGCTGCAGCTTCCCAGGAAGGGAGAAGGAGTAGAAGGGGTGTCGAGGGGAGAAAAGGCTTTGTTGGCCTTGCTGCTTGTGTGAAAGATCGTGCTTTGTGCTCAGAGGCCAGCTGTCTTCTCCCCTCCTTTCTCACAACTTTCTTCACACCTCTATGTGAGCTCTTGCCAGACTATCTCTGCGAGAGGGAGACGTGTTTGTCCTGGTGGTACATATGCTGCCGGCTCATGCGCATCCCTGGGACCTGCCAGGCTGTACCGACACAGGTTTGGGGCCTGGTTGGATGAGGCTTGGAGCAACCTCCTCTAGGGCAGGGGTTTGGAACTGGATGAGCTTTAAGCTCCCTTCCAGCACAAACCGTCCTGTGATGAATCTGTGATCCTCAGCTTGTACTGAGCATGGTGCACAAGCCTGGCCTGCACACCCATTGGGAGTGCACAGGCTCACCGGACCAATGGATGGAACATGAAGTCCATTGTGGAGCTGGCCAGAATTGATGATTGTGCTCTGACACTGGTGTGTCAGAGCAGCAGATGTGCCCCATGTCAAAGCAGTCTCAAGTCTGTATTTGAACTATTGATGATAATTTTTAATAACCAGTTAGACAAATATCTGCGAAAAATAGATTAAACCAGTCCTTGTTTGAGGGGGCAAAATACGGACCATGCTTTTAGTAGCCCTAATTTCTACAAATCACTTCCTAATGAGGACTCCTAAACAGGGCTTGTCCTCAGCATGGCACAGGAGATGCTTCAGACGTGTCCTGAATCCACAGTACCTGCCCTTGATTAGGTCAGGGTAGATAATCTGGGGCTTGGGACCATGGTTTTAGCACATTTTAATTTCCAAGCTCAAAAACTTCAATTACATATTTTAATGTGTGTGATTTAGGAAAATATGGTCCATTCCATCTGCTTTGCATTAATTTGAATGACTGATTAAAAATACAGGTTGAAATATTACAGCTCCTAATAATTTCTCCACATGGCTGGTTCCTTATGGAAGGGGAGAAATTGAAGAATAAGGCTTTTTATCCATTTCCCCAGGCAAGCTTTGCTATAATCCTTTGATTTCTTTGAGAAATGTGTCTGTTTATAGGAATTTTATTTGTTTAGCAATTCCCTCTTTTTTTCCTAAATCTTTGCAGTAATTATTTCATATCTAGAAATATGGAAAGTAATTTTTTTCTTTAGAAAAAATATTCTTTTTCAGTGGTCTTAAGAGCTCTCCTTTTCCCAATGATTTTCAGCTACTTTCCAAGCACCTGAGCCTGCTATCATTGGTACTTGTGTTGCCCACAAGCCTCGGCTGACATTCAAGCCCCAGGATAACAGATCATTTTCTCTCATTTCCCCCAGTGCATTGTTTCTGCTTGACCTGCTTTTAGAGACCAGTTTGGCCACTGACTCTTTGGCCTCATCCTCTGAATTGAGCACTGATAATGGCAACGTCATTTGAAGTAGTGCCTGAATATCTGCTCTGGGCACCATCACAGGTTTAGCAGCAGATAAAGGGGTGACCCAGGGAAGAGTTTTAAGCTTCTCTAATTGACTTGGTTTGTTTTTCAAACCTATGGGTACTTAAAATTCCTATTAACAATTAATCATTATGATGTATGGAGCCTGCATGGGAATTGCTGTTGAGTCATGCCTGCAGGTGTATTCAAGTCCCTGCAGTTGAGCTGTAAAGTCAGGGAGCTGGGGGCTTATGGGTGTTGTTTGTGTGGGTAGGTGATTTTATGCCTAGTAGTGTAGCTCAGGTAGAGGTTTCCTTGCAGAACAGATCCTGAAGTAATAGATAGCTCTGAAAAGTGGTGAGGAAGAGGTTGGTGAGTGAGCAAGATGACTTGAAGCCTTGTGTTTTCTGCATATGTGTTAGCCAGCAATGATTCTTCTGGGATGGAGCTATCAAGGACTGAACATGTATTCTGTGAGGAAAGCCTTCCATTCACTTCAACCACATTACTGCTTCTCTAATATTCCCTTTGTCCATGCTGGAGAAAGGATTTGAGAAGTCCTGTGGATTTCACCCTGGGCTGAAGTCAAATGTCTCTATGGAACATAATAATGTAGAATCTGAAACAAATTAGAGGGGTGTTGTGTCTCTAGGTGGCATAAAGTGGCTGCTCTGATGGATCACCCCATAAACTGCTTTGCCCTCATCAGAAGGTTCTCTGAGCTGTTGTAGCATTGCCTTAGGGAAGTGTCCATTAATCTTTGCTGGAACACTGGAACTGTGTGGGTGACAAAGATGTTCAGAAATCATGATGCTGAACAAAAATGCAGTTGTCTTCCAGAACACATCATCAATTTGTCTTTGAGAGGTTAGCTAGAAAGAGAGAACTAGAAATAGGAAGGAGAAAAGAGCATAACACCCAAAACCAGCTGGGTGAGTCAACCTGCGGATACAGATGCGCTCTCAGTAGGACCACCCAATCCTTTGTTTTTGGAGGTAAGAAAATATGTAAGATCCATCTGTTGTTGCACTCCCAGTGCCAGAGTGAAGAGTGACTTGCTTTGTACTGATACAGCTCCACAGGCCAATTTGACTGCTACAAAACCTGTTGCCTCCTGAATTCTGTGTAGAAGATGAAAGGGCAGAGGCAGCCTCTTTGTGTCTGTTTTCTGCCACTATTTTAGGAAATGTGTGCCTATGCAAATATTTCACAAGCAGTTTGGGACCACTCAGGATGAATGATGCTTTGTAAAATATGATTATCTTTCGTAATACATCACCAACTCGTACTGCAGCATGATTTTTAACTTCCCTCAGGTTCTATAGCTAAGCAAATAGGCAGAATACTGAGTAGGGAAGAGAAGTTTCATTAACAACAGCATTGACATTGCATATATATCTTATAATTGCTATTCTAAAGGTGAAATCAATAGCTACACTTACACAAGGACTGCAACATTGCTAAGAAATCCCACATACAAATTGTATTCAAGATGAATGTTTCTGCAGACTGGCAAGCTGCTGTTTGCATGAGTGAGCTGCCTGATCTGCTACGTATTGCTCATAAATCTGGGAGGAAAAAAAGTTATGTTTAACTACTTTCCTACGAAAACATGGACATTAGATTAGTAAGAGAAGGCAAACATAACAGATGAAAGCTATTATTGCTGGCTTCAGTTCTGCTGATTTCATTCCTTGAATATTTCCAGTCTGCTAGCTTAGAGAATCCATCTATTTCTGACCTTAACCTTGCCAAGGTATTTATTATATTTGGGTAGGGAAAAGAAGAATACATGAAGCAAACAAATCGGGGGTAGAAACAAGATATCTATGCGCACATTCAGGAACCAGTGATCTCCTGCTCATTTTAGATGGCATATTCCAAATTTGTTAGGACACCAAAGCTCTGACGAGGTCAGTGTGAGCCTGTGACAAACAGCTCTGGACGGTTTGGAATAAACCGGGATTTGTTGTTGCAATACCTGCACTGTGCCTACAACCTGATAGGGAAATTCCTTGGAAGAAATGAGAACTTGTGACTCAGCAAAGTCTGATGGATGAAACCCGTGGACAAGACATCCTCAGCTCTGTTTCCTGAAAGAGAAATGGGCTTCTGGATGCAGAGTGAGGGCACATTAAAAGAGCAGACCTGACTCATAGTGGCTGAGACATGGGGTAATACAGATATTCATCAAAGCTGTAGTCCTTGGACATCTATCACCCAGAACTTGGTGCAATCATTTAAAGTGTATGTGTAAGATGGTACTGAGTTACAATGGTGTGTGTAAATGCCAACACAAGGTCAAGGCAATGCCAGTCTGTTGTATCATTTGTTTTCAGGGGTATTTAAAGTTGGGTGGCCATTTAATCTCCCTCTAAAGAAAGCAGTGATGTAGTCTGTGATGCAGAAGACAATAAAGAAAAGCTGGCTTCTGATTAGATTCAGGGTCTGTAGAGGTAGTGCAGAGGCAGGTGGATATCTGCTGACCCACCTGCATTAGAGGTAACCTCTTCTTGTCAAGCCCACGCTGTTAATTGTTCATTTGTATGTTTTTGTTGCTTGAAACCAACCATGTTGGCACTTGCCTAAGTACTGTTACTGCAATCAAAGACCTTGGGGCTTTTATTCCTATATATACTATTGCTGGTAAATGTCATCATTTCTTGCATTGTGTAAATGCTGCAGTATGTTATGTTCTGCTATTTCAAAAGCGAGGTTAGAATGACGTGAAAAATGGGATATGTTAAATAACACTATTAAATGAAAATAGAGTTACAATGAACAGGGAAACAACAACTGCAGATGAGAACGGAGAGGCAGAGAGGTGCCAGTAGTTGCATTTGCTTTCTGCAGCAAGAATATTACATCTTCATTTTTTGCAGTGAAGCCCTTGTGGTAGGTCTGTGTGTCTCCATTTCCTCCTGTGATGCAGTGTGTTCCCCTATGAAAAAGTAAATGAAGCTGCAGTTACCTTTTCAAAACACCCAGTTCAGGTCTCACAGCTTTGGTCTGCATTGGCACCAGCTCTGGCTCTAGTGTCTAGTGACGGATGACTTCAAAGCACCTTTTACTTGCTTCCGTCTCCTCTGTGAGCTGCTGGGTCAACTTATGATGAGAGTTCATAATATTGACACTAAATGAGGCTTGAGGTAGTCTGAAGTTTTATGCCAGAGAGATGGCCCTGGCCTGGATAGTGTTCATTTCTGAAGTGATGTTTGTCTTTCCTGATAAGCAAAAAGGATTCTGTCTTAGGGTTGAAGTGATATCCAGGAACTCAAATTAGGCATCTCAATTAGCTGTTCATTAAAAGAAAGGCTGAATTCTGGCCACAGAGATGTGAACTAACTTCTTTGTGACTAAAGCTATGTTTGCAAAGGTCTCTTATTGTAGATGCTCTGTGTCAGCAGTGAGCCTGATCAGAGCCTCACTGAAAGAGTATCTTGTATGTTCTGGCTGATGTTGAGAGCTTCTCATTACACTCAACCTACCCATGATTGAGTGATGTCCCAGAGTCATTTGTCACTTCCATTGAAGGGTTTAGGAGAAGATTTTTTGAATGGAACTGAAATGTGTGAGCTAAACCAACCAGGTTGCTGGAATTCCTTCATCTTTGGGGAAGGTAATCATGGAGCAGAAGATGGGGAGGTAGTACATCCTGCTCAGAGGAGGCATAGGGCTTAGCAGACAGAATGCATTTGTTCTGGAGAATGACAGCTGTTAATCCAAGAATTAAATATGTGTTGGTGCTGATGCTTCTATACACATTTCTCAGTGTCTTGAAAGGCTGATGATAAGGAAATATTGTCCATGGAGCTATGGCTCCTTGTGTCTCAGCCTGCTATGAAGCTGATTTAAGCAGTCATTTAAGGCCCGTGCTCTCTTTCTTTGGCCACATCTGCCCAATTAAATTCCATGCACTGACAGTGATGCTTTCAAAAGCTGCAAATCAATTCTTCAATCACTTCCCATTCTTAGCTGTGATTAAAAACATGTGTCCCCTAATTAAGCTAACGAGAAATTGTTAATTGGCACAAAACCCCCCTTGGAGTGTGCTCATTAATGTCACCATCACTTTGACAGGAGAAGGAATATAAATGAAGGGCAGGCGGTCTTAACAGGATTTGGAATGGGATTTGTGGGTGCAGGGTCTGTGTGCAGGTTGGCAGCTGTCACTTAAGGGCAGGAGGTGGTGGGACAGGGCAGCAGCAGCCAAACAGGGATGCTGAGGTGGCGGTCATCTCTGCTAGTGCTTTCTCTCACAACATTGTGCCTGATTTGAGTCATGAAAGGGGATGAAATAGTAAAGGATTGGCTTCCCATTATTCCCACTTCTACCTTTCTCCTTATTGCTAAAATTAGAAGCAACGCCCGCCAGGAGCAGCTCATGCTCAGAGGCACCCGCTTGGCTTTTCCTATGGAAAAGATTAAGTTTTAGTTTCTCATCATTTGTATTAGAGGCAGCGTACAAGATTTCTGTGGAGACCAAAGCCCTGTATTGGTACTGGCTCCGTGGACACCAGGGGACTGGCATTCCCTCAGGAGCCTGCAGTTAGGAAGCTCACTGGAAGTTCAGGAGACTCTTTTCTTCATCGGTGTGTTCTCTAGAAAAGAGTGGTCCTTGTCACCAGAGTCTGGAAACCCTGTGCAGATCTTTTTGACATAAAGGAGCTTTTGAATATGGCAAGCTTAAAATATTCAGCATCTCTCTGGCTTGGATTTTCAGAGTGCTGTTAGAAATGTTGTTGTGGATAACAGCAAACCTGATGTGAGGATGCGTGTGGCTTGAGCAAAGTGGAGAGGTGGGACTGCAAAGGTGAAAGCAAAGGCCAGAAGAGCCACACATTGCCCCAGCTGCCTGGATCTGCTGCTGGTTGGTCCGTAAATCGCTCTGGTTTTAGTGCAGGAGTTGTAGGAATTGGCATCATGGAGCTAGCATTGACACCATGTGAGGGCAGTGATAAATTCCCTCTTTGGGAAGGCAGGAAGATGCTGGCTTTGGTGGTTGTTTGTTGGGGCTGTTTTGCTGTTTTGTGTGTGTGTGTGTGTGTGTGTGTGTGTGTGTGTGTGTGTGTGTTCATTATAGACTAAAGAGCAGCATGTGCATTATGGGAACAAGAAAGCACAAGATGGGAGAGGCATGAGGAATAAACATGTGGGCTGTGCCAGCAGAGAAACCCAGCCTGGAGTCAGAGCCTGTTCCTTCTTCTTGCTTCTTATGAAAGCCAGGCTGTGGGATTAGTGCACAGCTGTCTGCATCTGCCTGGGTACACTTGGTTTACAATGATGCACTGCTTCAGGCAAGGTCTGAAGTCCCATTTTCCTAATTCTTCTCAGATCCCAGAGGGACATTCAAAGAGTTAATGGCGATGTTTGGCTGCACAACTCGGCTCATCTCAGTGGCTGTAGGAATCCCAGTCCTGGCACAGCACTTGCTGCCATATGCAGCCACGCCACTGATATTTTCCTTCATCCTTTTTCTTCTCTGCATGTTCATTTGAGGTATTCCTGTTCCAAGCTCATGTTCTGTCCAATACACTACCCAGGCTGTAGCAGCAGGAGTTGCCTCTGCTGCTTGAACGTTTGCTAATAATGCCTTTCCATCTGGATGCTCATCATATCCGCTAAGTGTATTTGTCATTTCTTCCATCCCATTTCCATTCTAACATAAATAAGAGACAGATTGGAACCCACACTGTCCTGCAAATTGGCAGTTGCTATTTTGACCACACTGACTTATTGAGATATAATAATATATGCTCTTTTAAGGTCCTACCCTGCAATGGGTAAAGCCCAAATGCCATGGCAAGTGTCTGTCAATGGTGGTGATATGTAAGCACTTTACATCTTAGTCATGGGTCTGGTTTGTCAGTGGGGAGATGACACAAAGTGAAAGCACACTGCTTTTGTCATTGCTTGTATCCTGCTGCTTCAGATTGGAGCCTTGCTAAGAAAATCTATTACTTCTATGCCAGATGTGATCACCTATTTCTTTGCATGGCTTGATGCACAAACTTCAAAAGTAAAACCTTGCTGTACTCTCTGATCTTCTGAGGGATGTGAGGGACCATTTTGATTACTTCTGCACAACTGAGCAGGGCCCAGATCCTTAGGTATGGTTTGAGTAAACATAGTCTTAGAGTTTGTGAGCTAACCTTATTTTTAGCATTTCTGCTCTCTCATTGTAAATATATGGAATCTTGTAAATATGGTGATATGGAAAATACTGTTACTCATGCATTTTTCTGTACATCTGATTCCCAGGGTCATGTGAGTGTGTCTGTACATGGGAGATGTATAGCCCTGGGAAAAAGCCATAGTTGGGCTATTAAAGGTTGTTTATCAGAGCTCCATTTAGTCACTAGTGTGACGTTGCTGTTCACTTGGTTTGCAAGCTCTTAGGGCCAGAACTGTAGCCTCACCTCCCAGTTTTGTGTAGTTCCTGTGGCTACTCTAGGTCATTTGTAGTACAAGGGAAGCACTGAGAGGAGGTGGCATGAGGAGGAATGTTATCCCTCTTCATTGCAATGAAGCGAGGAGGAAACTGGGCTATGAAACTGTCTCAGGTCTGAGCTTCACTGGATATTGATCTCTGCGGGGAATGGGAATTAATGTTTCAGGTAGTTCTTAATATATTACCTAAACTACGACTGTGGAAAGTGCTGATCTGAGAGACCACATCCTTGTTATACCTGCTGACTACACCCAGCTGGAAACATATCTCAAACCTTGCACAACTGACAGATTTGTCATCAGATCTAGTGTGTTCTGTCTAGGTTGATAAGGATGCCACTCGATGGATCACTCAAGGAGCGGTGTCTCAAAGAGACAGAGAAAAGCTCATATTTCTGCTCACTGAGGTGTTGCTGACACAATTTAGCGTGTGGTATCCAGGTCATTTAGAATTCAGTGCTGACTTCATCCACATCATAAAGTGAATCCTGTTTTACAATTCCCCTGAACATTCTCTAAATGATGGCATCTGAAAACAAGCAGCACAGTTCGTATGCTGGAATTGTGCTTTGGAAATTAGTTCTTATCAGTATAATCCAGGATCTCAGTCAGACACACGTGAACATAGTGACTGCAGTGATTGGGCATTGGAAATGAATCTTTTCTTGTATGAATGGCTCCTGCCTTGAGCCAAGACCCAGGTGTCTCTGCAGGTCAGGCCTGACCTACCTCATCTCTGAAATCCAAGACTATAAGACACAGGATGGATGTAAACACATGTAATCATAAATAAAGTGGAAGGGAAGCTTGGGTTTGGGGGTATGTGCATGTTTGCCCAAGGAATATATACGTAGAAAGAATTAAAGCTTTTCTTTGGAACAAATCAGTTCTGATGACACATAGGCCTATACTGGAATTCCTGCTTTAAAAAAGCTAAGCCAAATGTAAAAAGCTTCCATTTTATTGGGAACCAGAATTCAAAATGGGCTCTTCCATAGCTCAGAGAATCTCTGTGTTGGGTGGTAGAAACTTTCTCTGTGTTTTATCTCTGGTTACTTTTCCCTCCGTGTTGGAATTTGTACCGTTTCAGACCACTCTGAAGCGAAATGGGAAAACTGGGGTGTGTTTTTGCCAAGATGTTTATGGCACAGGGAAAGGTATTCTGCCCAGTTCCTCTCAGGAGAGCTGCATCATGCATCACATGCTTTATCTTTGCGTTTCTTAGGGTTTTTTTCTTACCAATTGTTTGATTCTCCTATTAGGGATTTAACTTGTGCTGGCCCTTTGGAAGTCTGATTTCAGCTGGAGTGCCTGACTTGCTCTTCTAGTACTTATCTGCGCCTAATTATCTTCTGCCTAATGCTGCCATTTCCCTGGCATGTTATCCTGGCCTAAGAAGCAGATTCCTCTGTGTGTGTGGAGATTTATGACATGTCCCATTTGTAAGTCAATTTAGAACTTCCCATATTTTAATAATTCAGAGCCAAAAGGGGTTTCAGTATGACACAGTCTCGATCGCAAGAACACAAGCAGTTGGCCAGTGATTGCTCATCTGTGATTCAGTAAATGATGGATAACTGCAAGTTAATGGTGGGCCTCTGAACCAGGCATTTGTAAATGCAGCAAGTACATATCTCCTTTAATGTATTCTTTATAAATTATTTGCTGGGACTTTCAGCTCTGCCATGCAGCAGCCAAGGAGGGATGTGAAAAGAGGTTCTTAAGCAGAGAGAAATGAACCACAGAGATGCTGGAAGGGCTGGAACACATCTGCTCTGGATACAGGCTGAGAGAGCTGGGCTGGGTCAGCCTGGAGAAGAGAAGGCTCCTTGAAGGAAGACCTTAGAGCAGCTCCAGTGCCTAAAGGGGTTACAAGTAACCTGGAGGGGGGCTTTGGACAAGGACCTGTAGGGACCAGGACAAGGGGACTGGCTTTAACCTGCCAGAGGGGAGATTGAGATGAGCTCTTAGACAGAAGCTCTTCCCTGTGAGGGTGCTGAGGCGCTGGCACAGGGTGCCCAGAGAAGCTGTGGCTGCCCCATCCCTGGCAGTGTCCAAGGCCAGGTTGGACACAGGGGCTTGGAGCAAGCTGCTCTATGGAAGGTGTCCCTGCCCTTGGCAGGGGTTTGGAACTGGATGAGCTTTAAGCCACAAAACCTTTCCATTGCCCCACACCCCTCTCGAGTCTGTCTCGCTGCTGACTCTACATCTTTCTTGGGTGCTCTCAAGTTCTCTTTGTGCAAGATGCTCCCTTTGATGGGGTAGGGATGAGCCCATGGGAGCTGGTCCCCACCACGCAGTGCCGCATTGCTCCTCTCACAGCCCAAGCAGCTGGGAAGCTGGTTCTGAAGTTTCAAAGAGAAAATGTTGGGATTTAGTCTTCTGTGACCAATGGATTATTCGAAAAGGATATCTACATTTTCATCTTGCTTTGAAAACAAAACAAAAGAGGCAGCCCATTGAATAGTTGTGAAGAGAGAAAGTGTCACTCTTTAATGCAACTTACTCCTGATTGCATGTTTATTCTGTTCTGAGGAACTTAGGAAGTTGTGGTGGAAAGTCAGGAGGCTTTGATCAATGCAGTAAAAATCTCAGCACTTAAAGTGTATCTTGATAAATAATAAATCATGTAATTGGTGATTAGTTTTTGTATCACAAAGATAACTTTGGTACTAACGTGGAAATACTCTGAAGAGCAGAAAGTTCTGGGCAAGGGAGGGAATCATTACTCTGTATCTGGTACTAGCAATAAATGTGGCTGTGATGGGCAACTGATACTGCTAGGCCTAAAAAAGAAAAACCCAACCCAACCACAGAACTCAGTAACTGCAGTAACTGTATTCCACCTTCTGTGGTCACTTGGAGGAATATGATGTGTCCAATACCTGGATATGAAGCACTGCTTGAAGGCCTTACCTCTGAGCTGCCTTGAGTCTTAAGGTTTTAGCTTGGCTGTCTCATAGCTGGGGCCCTTCCTGGGTGAGCTGGGACATGCTGCTCTCAGAACTGGGCAAAGGAATCCACAGTAATGCTGCTGCTTATTATTAATCGTCCTTTTACAAAAGGACGCAGGTTGTACGTTACCATTTTCCATGCCTTTGATAGGAACTCGAGTCCTTCATTTAATCTTGCTGTTCTCCTCTTTGTTGTTTGCTACTCTAGTGCATTATCAGCAAAACCAGCTTATTTTTCATGAAAACTCAATACTTTGGTATGATTTGTTTGCAATCCACCTAAACCTTTCTATCTGCCAAATACCCTATACTCTTAATCCAGGCATGAGCTGAGCATCCAAACGTGGGCTTTATGCAGAGTCTCTCTAATGCCAGGCAGCAGGCCTGTCCTGCAGGGATTCCTGTCTCTGTGCCGGCTGATTTTCATGCAAACTGAGTCTGTTGTGATTAAAGAGAAATAAAATTGGACATCACTTCTGTCCTCCCTCATCTGTACGAGCAAATTCCAAGCAACATTATCTTTGCAGTTTCGAAAGATCTGAATGCTTGTTTCTTCTGTCTTGGTTCAAAACACTGAAATACAACAGGAAAAGCCCAATTCTGTTCAACTTCGGGGAATTTTGTGGGGGGAAAACCCCCAAAAGCCTCAGCTGCCTTTTGAAAAAAACCTCCAGGCTTTTAGAAATACAGCCCAAGGGAGTTGGTAGAATCAACCAGGTTCGAAAAGACCTTTCAGATCATCAAGTCCAACCTTTATCCCAGCAGTGCCAAGGCCACCACAAAACCATGTCATTAAGGGCCTTGTCTACACTGCTGATTATCACTTAATATTGTGAGTGCCATTATCAGCATTAAACATTAAGGCTTTTGAATCTAATTCTACCTTTTCTTCTGAAATCCTCTTTTATCTCCATGCTTAACCCTTTCTGTGCACTTGCTTAAAACTTTATCACTGTTACGCTGTTTTCTGTGAGTTCTAGGACACCTCTTAGATATCAGGAATATCTAGTATGTCCTAATATCCCCTAATATAGAAATCTCCTAATATTTCCTAACATCTCTTAGATTTTAGGAGGAAGTTCTTCTCTGGGAGGGTGCTGAGGCACTGGCACAGCTGTGGCTGCCCCATCCCTGGCAGTGTTCAAGGCCAGGTTGGATGGGGCTTGGAGCAAGCTGCTCTAGTGGAAGGTGTCCCTGCTCGTGGCAGGGGTTTGGAACTGGATGAGCTTTAAGGTCCCTTCCAACACAAACCAGTCTGGGATCCTGTGGTTTTCTCCAGGGTGCTACCACCACTGGAATGCAGGTGCTGCTCATTGAAACAAACGCTGCTGATCTGAAGATCTCTCCCCATCTGGACTGGCTGAATATTCGTTTTAAAAAGTGGGTTTATCCTTTAATTATTTTTCCTTGTGCTTGGTTGTCAGTACCTGTTGTGGCTGGTGAATGACATAGCTGCTGGTCCTGGTTGTATAAATAGAAATGATGAGCTTATAGCAGCAGTCCAACCAACATCATAGGCTGGTCTTAATTCATAAGCTGCCCTCATTTGTTCATATTGGGATATAGGTTGACTTTTAAGAGTGTTACACATAAAAGAAATGGAGGAAGAGTTAATCCCTCTAGCATGGAAAAAGAGTGAATCGGTACCTATTTGAAACACCTCATGTCTCATTTCTTAAACTTGTTATTCTGGATAATGTGCTCAGAGACTCTTCACACAAGGATCCCAGAGGTAAACAACCAGTATCTAATGTGATGATCAAAGCGCTTTAGTTAATTGTTTTTCATATTCAATTTGCCAGTAGATATACACTGGAGAGTGTGTCCCGTCACTCAGGTGGCTTGGAAGGGAGCAAACGGAGGGTGCATCAACCCACAAGTGTCACAACAAGCCCAGCTCGGGGGAAATGTTCTTGGGAGGAATTTCTAAGCACAGACAGTGGATCTGTGACTTTCAGCAAGGTAAATGAACAAATGTTGACAATGTTCATGTGTCACATACTGTCATTCTCTAATGATTTCAAACCTTCTGTGAGCACTAGTGCATCTCTCTTTGTGTATTTACTTACATATACACTCAGTCTTGAAAATAAAATCTAATTTTGTAGATACTGGAGCCATCTATAAAGGTAGATGCGTGTGCTGAGTTTTTTTTCTCTTTCCCTTTCATAGTCATAATGCGTTTTGTGATTTCTTTGCTTTACAGCATCCTTTGGAATGACACATTCTATCAATTCTCTGGGTAGTATTGATGTTTTGCCCTTTCAAACATGTCATTTGATTTTCTGATGTTCCTCTCATTTTCCATCTGTTTTCTTGTAATGCTTTCATTTGGTGGCAGTTTCTCATTGGCTCCTCAAAGGTTTATTCCAGCAGTTGCCTTGAGCTTCTTTTTTTTCCCCTTTTGTTTTGAAGTGCTTGACATGCGACCCAATTCTTACCAAGCACGTGTGGTACCGGGCCTGCTCCCACTGCAGTCTGAGTGGAGGATTTCAGCATGCAGAGCATATTTTCTTGCCTTCAGGTTCACACTGGTTTCAATCAAAGAACAGTTTTTAAAAGCAAATGAGAAGGAAAAAAAAGCCCCATTGAGATGTTTGATATTGTTGGCATGGATTGGAGACATTTCCCATAAAAAGGGAATTCTAGGATACTGGAAAACTGTAAGGAAGCCTGTGATTCCCTACTCCTCCTCTGGTTTTCCTGTTGTGGGGACGATTTTTATGCCATCCTGGTGCTGGGCTGGTGTTTGTATATTAGAGATGGAACTCCTGAAGTGTAAGTGCTGAGCAGCTTCAGTCAGAAAATGAGTGTGGTTCCATGTAAGGACCACGTTCTATGGAGTCAGGGATAAGCACAGACCTATACCTGTCCCATTAATGACTGAGTGAAGGTTTTATAAACTAAACCGAGCATTTCTATATAATCATAGAATCACAGAATGCTTTGGGATGGAAGGGACCTTAAAGACCATCCCATTCCTTCAGAAACAGTTTTCCATCTGGCACAAGTTTCAGCCAGAGATCACAAACTTGCTCTGTTGCAGTCAAAAAAAGCCCATAAAAAATCTGAAATAAGTGAAAAATGCCTGCATGTGTGGAAATATCAGCATTTGTGTTCATCATGCCCGTTATATACCAGTGAATATAATAAATTTGAGCAGGATTTTCCTCTTGGCCTTGTGAATGTAGCTTCCGAGTGTTTGCTACTAAATAGCTCCTTTGGAAATAGATTCCAACTTCTGTTCAGATTGTCTGAACGTGAAAGCCCTGTGTGGATGAGAGGCGTTCCAGTCTGACTTCAATAGCCTCAGCTGAGATTTCTCAGTAGTATAAGAAGATGTTTAGATAATGTGGAGGTTATATGTTAGACTTATCTCCAGCAGTCTTTCAGGTCTAGAGCCATCAAGGATGACTTAAGGGATGAGTGATGTTCAGCTGCATTAGCATAGCAGATGGAATATTATTCCAGCCTGGATGAGAGTTTACCTCTAGCCTCAGCAGATGTCAGTTTATATGAACGAGCAACAGCAACACACAATAGATTTTATTTTCCTTGTAACCTGTCTTCATTACAAAACATCTGCACACATTATATCCCATTCCAGATGTTTAAAATTAATGCTGTAGCAAACAGCTTACATTTTGCCTTTCACTGGTAATTCTTTTTTCTTGTCAGCATAAAAATTAGGTCTGATAAAACTCAACCCCCTTCTGATGGTTTCAGTGGCGTTGGGAGGAAGTCTATTACACTATCAATTCCAGTCCCACGGGGTGCTAAAAGGAGCAATAAGACAAGACAGCTTGTCACATATTTATACGCTTATGAAGCTTTTGCTGTCCCTTTTGTTATCCCTTCCCTTGGCAGTGCAGGGAGACTCTGAACCTTGAATTAATGCAGAAAGGATGAAGATCTGCTTTCCGGTACATACGTCCTGGTTACTTGGCAGTTTGTAAATGTCACTATTGGAAATGGGGAAAAGAAGTTGTATAGTTGTAAGCCATCGAGGCTGTCATTGTCACAGGCTCCCTAGAAAACGTATTGAGCAGTAATGAGTTGCAGATAAAGGACATTAAGATTTAAAGAACTTGTATTTTATCTTCTCAAAAATCTCAGGATGCATTTCCAAAGGGTGCCCTGCAAAGTCTTTTGTACACAATAAGCTGTGAATCCAAAAGCTACAGAAGTTCCAGTTGGCCTGAAAATAGCCTTTCATGTAAGTATGCAGGCCCTGAATAATGGCTGAGAAATTATTCAAAGAATAATTACAGCAATTGATCTTGAGATGTTTTGTGGCATCTTTCGTTTTTCATTCTTCAAAGCTCTTTCTGTGGCACAGCATCTCATTGAAGCTGCTGAAAGCAAAGCAGCTTACTGGTCATTATTAAAGCTGAAGAGTTTACTTAATTGTGAAGGGCATCTGGGGCAGGGGGAGGAACAAGCACGTATATTCACATGGATGTGCTCATACACACACATGCAGAGAGATTTATATATACAGACATTCCTGTGTGTCTATAGGTATACAAGGTCTATCTCAAACACCCTGTAACCCACAAAACTCCTATTGGTAAATGGTATTGAGCTGCTCAGGTGATCTTTGTGTATGAGTTTAGTTCTGGTCCAAATAAATGTGGCTATGCTTGACCTCAGGGAGGAGGTGCATCCCTTCCCCAGGGGCTGCCTGGCAGAGCCGGCTTGTGTAGGCCAGCAAAAGAAATATATCTTTGTTTAATTTAGTGTGACTTGATTGTTGACTCAATTGCAGGTCAGCAGCGTACCCAGAATAGTCATATAAATCTTTTTCTCTGCCATGTGGGGGAGAAAACAGATGGACACTGGAGTATATTAATGTTCATTCTCCTTGGGAATCAATAGGAATCTATATTTTATAAATGGGTCGACTAAACACAAGAGAAAATTCGTGAAGCAGAGGTAGAAAGAGGGAGAGAATGAAAAGGCGGCTAATTCCTTTCAAGCAACTGATTATTATCAGCATCCTGGAGACATATGTCCATTGAAGGCCTGATAGAGCAGAAGGCAAAGCTGCTGCATTTACTTTCACTAGGCTGATTGCATTAGCTATGCAGACACATCAGGCCTCATCCTGTTATTCCTGGAGCACCCTCAGTTCTAAATGACACTTATCACCTCTAGGTACAAAGCTGCTGTTTCTTATTCAGCACCTACCAATAGCAATGGGAATCTTCTCTGGCTTCAGTAAGAACTGGATCAGGTCTGTGATGTTAATTAAATGTAGCATAAATAGAGACACAGCAAAGGGAGTATGCGATAGAAAAGAACCAGAGCAAAGGAGAGGGAGGATGGTGTGCAGGTAGTCTTGATGGGAGTGAGATTTAGTGGGAATAGGATTTGGGAGGCACAAATAAATGCTAGGGCTGAAGTGAAGCTCACAGGGAAGAGAGGAGAAAACTGCGCATATTCACAGAAGGAAAAGAATAATGATGAGAAAGAAGTAGAAGAATAAAAAGTGAAAGGGAGGGAAATGCTAAGTTGAAACAAAAATCAAATCAGGCAACAAATAGAGCTCAGAGAGGAGTGGAAACCCATCAGAAAAAATGTTTACAAATGGAGCTGTTGCCCTGCCTGATGTCAAGCATCTGTTTTACTTAGACTCAAGCCACACTTTTCTACCTTCTTGAAGGGTTTGTCCTTTTCTCTGCTGTTGCAGCCTCTGTGGGTGCTGGAGGACTCCCTCCTTTGTGCAGAGATCCCTCCAGAAAGCAGTTGTGTGGAGCCTCGTTTTTTCCCCTCACTTCCCAAGGAGCACACTCAGCCAAATCTCTCCCTCCATCATTCATCCCCATCCCATTTCTCAGGGAGGATAAAAAAAAAATAAAATAGAATGAATCATTGTGCATAAAACTGTGGCTCAATTTCCATAAAAAATAGAATTAGGGAACACTAGAAATGAGAAATATTAGCCTATAACACCACATGCTTCATCAAACCCCAGCCTTGCAACATGACAGCAGACATCAGTAATTGCCAAAGCACCAGCTTTATTTATAGATGTGGGGGAGAGAAATGCACTGCTACAAACTGCAAGTATGGATAAACTATCCAGCTCATGGAGAGAGTTGCTGTCTCTCATTTTCAGTGGCAGAAACTCCATAAGTTCATAGTCCTGGTGGGGCACCCAAGATTAGTAGAAAATAATGCACTGATACTGTATGCAGAGCTCATCTTCACGGTGCACTTGGCTACTGTTGGAGAGAAACAGTCCTTGGGTACCTGCCCGGGTAATGGAGTGGTTTGGGTTGGAAGGGGCCTTAAAGCTCCTCCAGTTCCAACCCCATGCCATGGGTAGGGACACCTTCCACTAGACCAGGTTGCTCCAAGCCCCATCCAGTCTAGTTATAGGTAGAGGCAATAGGAGAAGAATCAAGGCCTTACTGGCTCTTCTTTTGGTATTTTTTGCTATTTAATGTTTCAGAAAGTCATTATGGGATTTTTTTGCTGTTTGTTCTTACACCAAACCAGGGGAGTCTTCAATGTACTATGGAAAAGGTGGTTCTGATGCAGGTGGATAGACACCTCTTGTCTCCTGGTGCAGCCAGGTGACCCAGGACATTACAAAGTCTCTAGTTGAATTAAATCACTTTATTTCCATGAGGGGAGATCTGTCTGAGGCCTGAGCTGCTTTGGATTAAGATTTTAAGGGTCCAAAGAGTTATATCGGGCATACAATGTGCTACTTTCGTGCTGCAGTCATGGCCAGACGGGATCTTTTTCACCGGCTTTCTCAATGCAGCTCCATTAAATAATACCCTGCTCAATAGAACAATCACTTTAGAAAAGCTCACGTGTAAGTGTCGAGGCCTCTCTGCACGCTTGTTAAGACTCTGACAAGTTGCAGACCAAGAACCTGTGCTCCTGATGTCTAAATTGTTTGTGTCTGTGTGCAAACCCTCTAGTTCAGTCTTGCCCAAGCAGTCCGATAGATATGGGTGAGAACATGTGCTGCTGCTGTCTATACCTGAAGAGTGACCCCATGGGCAGTGCGGTGTACATATAGTGAGGTACCTTGGACAATCTTGGTCTGCAACGTGCAGTGTGAGATTTGGAGACATGAAACTAGATCTGTTTTAAACTCAGGGCAGGCAGGAGCTCCTCAAACCTTTCAGATGGTTTCATGCATCTGGCAAGAGTCACTGGCTCTAAAAACCACTGTAAATCCACAATTTAACGCAGCAATGGAAAACTCAGTTTGACCTTCTTAATAGCTACTGGGCTGCAGATGTGTTTTGCCACCACAATGTAGCTGATTTTATTTACAGCATGATAGGAACATTTGTTAAGCTGAATTCTGCAGTGTGTTTGTAATACTTGTGCTGCAGATTCCTAAAACAATCTGTTACCACATGTATGATAATGGATGGGCTTAATCAGGGAGTGGAGTACATTTCCTCCCAGTGTAGCCTATTAATAACCCCTGTTTAATTACAAAGGCCAGGGTGGTCACAACTGTGTGGAAAATACACAGTACTCTCCTGCCTCTTCCACAGAGTTAGGAAGTTTGCTAAGACAAATGATCCCATTTTCTCCATGCATCAGTTTATTCATCTGTATAATGGCAGTATTAAATCCACTATAGAGGACAATGACAAAGATGAATAAGGCAAAATTCCTGCCTGTGCCTCAAAGGTGATGGAAGGGAGAAGCTGCTAATCCTTTGTGGAAACCCTGGGCAGCGGTGAGGAATATGCATTCCTAGTGCTACAATCCACCAGCTTCTCAAGCTGGTGGAAAAGGAGGAGTGAAAGGGAGCCCAGTACTGAGCTGCTGGAGCACAGCAAAGTTTGGACACCTTGGTCTTCGTCAGAAGGTCTCATTGATGGGAACTGATTATCTCTGAGTTACCATTTGCATCTCTGAAAGTGATCCAAGTCTTTAATCATTATCCTGAAATCACAGAGCAGCTCCAGATGCACACCAGCCTCCTTGAAAGACTTGTCAAGACTGAAACAGTAATTCACAAATTCACTAAAATTCCCTGCTCCAGCGAGCAGCGTGACAGCTCTGCCGACCGCGGGAACGTTTCTATTCAAACTGCTTTGGTGCTGGAGCTATAAATATCCCTGCAATATTTCCTGCTTCAGAACATAAAGACAGCTTTACAGTGCTGATAAAATAGAAATTACTTTCTCTCTGAGGTCTAGCTGGAATTTTAATGTCTGTTTTGCAATAAAGCAGCTCCTACACAATTCGATTTGAGGGGAAGAAAACAAACGGTCTAATTTAGTTACAGTAATGACTCCTCTTGCAGGGTTGGCCACAGCTGAATCTGTGGTTGCAGCACTGTTAGAGTTTGTAGTGGTGAGCACAGAGATGATTTTTATAGTAATATGCATCTTTTCTTATCCTTTCAATACATATATATAGCACTGCTTAATTACAGGTTTAGAAAAACAAGGACCCAGAGAGAAAAAGGTCATTAAAGTTTACAACCTCTAACAGTGTTTCTGTAGAAATGACTTGTCACAGCTGTAAAGCTGCTGACCAGAGATGACACAGAGTTAAAAAGGTTCTTCAATTGAAAAGCAAAATTGCAACTACTGGGCTCATCAACGTTGCCTTTAATTATTCCATAAATGTCACCCTGGCTCTTGTTAGCTCCTTCAAAGGAAAGGGAGGGAAAAACTGAATCTCATTTTCTCCAGTGTTCACCTTTGCATTTGTAGGCTGCAGACAGAAGGGTGGGGAAGAGACCTGGAACAATGAGACAGGTAAGGAGTGAAAAATAATGGTTTTTCATTTACATTGGGGCGCAGGCAGATTCTCTTGAGCACAGGTGCTAATAAATAGTCCTAAACACTGAGGAGTGAGGCTTGATGATCTGGCACACCGTAGATGTTGCAGGGTGAGCCACAAAGCCCCAGGACTCCCCAGGTTTGAACTGGATTAGCTTTAAGTTCCCTTCCAGCCCAAACCAGGCTGTGTACCTGGGAGATGCCTTGAGAGAACCGCTGCTGGTGCCTGCTACAGGACCAACCTGTCAACAGCCACCTCTATGATGGTCACTGTGGGGTAGGAAGATTCATTTCCGGTTGTCCTGTGTAGGCTGTCCAAGTAAGCTAATAGTTGTGTGAGAAACAAGTATGGGTACGCTGCAGCATCTGGAGGAAAGGTGCGAATAAACATGTAGATGTTCTGGAGTTTTCTTAACTGAAAGAAATGGAAATTTCTTCCCCAAATGGGAATTTCAGCCTCTCCCTGATTTTTCTTTCTTGTGTCTGTCTGTAAATTCAAACTCTTAGGAGGTAAAAGCAAAGTGCTCATTATTTCTTACTTATCTAGTATGTGAGGAGTCAGTTTAGCTGCTCTTCAATTGGCCAATTAAAAGACAGTGGGAGGGGACTTGTGAGAAGATAAGTTTTTGGGGAAACAAGCCAGAATTAGGTCTGTTGGTGTTGGCACTAAGGAAAGTGATGCTGAACCTGTGTGTACAAAGCCCGTCGTCCCTCTTGGGCAGGTAATGAAGTGTAAGCTCATTCTAAAGATTAATGCCCCACATGCTGTGTATCTAGAAGCTTTTGCAGGCTTGAAGTTAAGCTTGCCACCTGCACTTACAGATCTTGCTTGGTAAGAAGCTCCTACTTCCCCATGTGATGGTGGATGTTTCAGAAACCAGTGCCTTAAAGCACACAGCCTTCTCCATGCCTGTCTGATAGGTGGGATCAGCTCACAGCTGGGATCCTCCTCCTGCGCTCCCTGTCACCCTGGGGTTGTGAAGGGGTTTGAACGGTGAGGCTGAGGGGGTGTAAATGTGGTGGATGTAAGATGGTGTCTGACTTGAGCCCATCACCCAGCAGTACCACTTCACAGATATCTTCCCTGGATGTACCTTGCTATGCCTGGGCACAGCCCAAGTTGCATGTATTGAGCTCTGTCCATTTTTCATTTATATTGAGTGCAACTGGATGCTCTCACTGCAGGGACCCAGCATGCAGAAGTCATTTCCTACCCACTCCCTGCTTTGGCACAAGTGGTGGTGGAAAAGGTGCAAAGCAGTTGTAAGTAAGAGGAGAATTTGGATGAAGTGGCAGAGGTAGGGCAGTGTGTCAAAGACAAGAAATGCTGAGAAGAGAAGGTTTGTTTCTTCTTCCCTTCTCTGCTGGGTTTATTTGTTGACTGTTTCGACTGCAGGTTCGCTTTGCGTGCCTGTGAAATGCCTAGCATGCTTCCAGGGCTCCATAAATAAATAATAACTATTTAGAATCTTCTAAAAGATACATAAGTGTATTTCTTTTCATAAACATAAGCTAAAGTTAATGGAGAGCTCAGTGTTTTTCTTTCACTGACAAACCAGCAGTAGGACCGTTGTGTGGGACTCCAGTGAAATGAATTGCAAGTGTTATACATTACTTCTTTTAAGGAATTAGGATCTATAGTGCTGCAGTGAATGCTGGTTTTTAGATATTTAAAATAAAAATAAATCCCTGTGTATTTTTTCTCCTTTCAAAAGGGAATGTGTAACAATGGCTTTAGACAGTGTTACATATATCAGGCAATCGCTACAGGATTGCGTTTCTCATGCTAAACGTTGTATTTTGTGGCAGGGAAAATAAGTCAGATGTTACAAAACCATCTTGAACTGAGTTCTGTTCCCAAAAGTCTCTGCTGAAACCCAACACATAATGGCTTGGGGGAAGAACAATATAAATCATGCACAATTCCAGGCAAAAGGCTTTTTCTGTGAAAATGGACTTGCTGATTGCGCTGCCCGACAGATAGAACGTAGGTAGATGGGGTTTGTTCTGGAATGTTTAAACAAAACATGCTCCTGAAAGAAGCATTTTTGTGTTAAAGGAATGTTGAGAAAAGTCAGGCAGAGATGTTATTTTATAGAGGAAAAGCTTTTATTGTAGAATATCAATGAGTTTATTAGATCTTTTTGGACTGGGTCACCCTGCTTTGACTCTCATGGGCTGTAACCACTTCCTGGGGTCTCATCAATGTTCATTAAAGCCAGATATCTGTAAGGAGACTTAAATTTTACTGGATGAGCATCACCCACTGGAAAGAGCTTAAAAAAATGTAGATCAAGAATGTTCCCAATGAGAAGGATGACATAGAAATGTGTGAGGGGAGAGGAGAAAGAAGGTTTTTCAAGCTTACCCCAAAATAATGCCAGAATCTGACCCCAGATTGGAGGTCCAAGCATGCCCTGAAGTTACAGTGAACCTGAAAAAAGGAGGACAAATACCATATACCTGTGTTTAAAATCCATTCTGGTCATATCCTGGCAAACAGATGCCTCATTTGGAAGCTGGACTTGCACATTAGTTGAGGGTACTGTAGACTGCCCATGGAGAGCAAATTAATCCTGTTTTTTCTGCCAGTCCTACTCAGTATGGATGTTCAAGGCTATCCAACCAGAATTGCATTTAGATTACATTACATTCTACAGTAAGTGGCAAATCATCACTGCTGCCTTTGACATTCAGTGTAATAACATTAACCATGATGAATTTCCTTTTACTATTCATGTGGCCTCCATACATTATTTCAGCTGGATTCCATTGTAACATAGCATTAATTAATGTCTGCTGCTTATCGAGTGATACCCATTTCTGCCTCCCATCCCACTCTTTAGTTCTTGAAGAATAGCACATAGAAATGCTGCACAGACTGTCACTGATGCCAGGCAAGCTTCAGAGGATGTAAGGAGTCAAGTTCCATTTCTGATGCCAGTTGCCCCCCCACGCACGAACTTAACTCATACAAATAGCTGCTTTTGAGGTTAGCAATGAACTGCTGTTTGCTACAGAGGCTGGGGCTATTTTCAAGAGCAGTCGCAAGCAGGAGAGTGACTCTGCAGATGATACAGTAAGTTTCCTTATTAATTCCCTTTCCATAACCTTCCAAGTGCATCTTTTGTGTTCCCCCCTTGGAGCTGCTGGATTACAGTGTATGGCTGAAATGGAACCCAAAGGCCAGCTCCAACAATCCCCCAGGCTCAGTTTTCAGCTGAGGGTACCCACACAGAAATGCTGTAGGGGACCAGAAGGGCTTAATGTGAGGCTCTGCAATGAGCAGGCATATCTCCCTGCCTGGTGAACTCAGAGGTGATTACTAGAGCACAAGTGATACATCTTTTTCCCCTGCAGTTTAAAGTAATGAAAATCAAAGTGCAGTTGATTGAAGTTCTACTTTCCCCCTGTAATGTCTGCACAAAGCCCTGTCCTGTTTGTAATATGTTGAATTTGGCTTCATTTACTGTATTTAGTTAGTTTGTGGTCCTTTGACCCGTCCTACCACAAGATGTCATCCTTCTGACAGGTAGGGACACGGTTCTTGTCACGTCTGTCTTCTGCTCTGGGAATCCCAAGTCTGGACTTGATATTTCTGTCATGTTGTCCTGCCTTGAAGGACCTCTACAGTCGTTCTGGAGTGATTTATGGTGGCAGCTTTTCTCCAGAAAACAAAGCCATTTCATCCCAATGACTGATTTCCTGCAAGGCTTGAGACCTCATGGCACCCAAGGAGAGGGTTTTCTGTCCAGAGAAACAAACATCAGATTCCTTACAGCAACCAGAGTGCAAGAGTTAAACCATGCAAATGACTCTAATAAGCATAATTTAAACCCATGATTTTCTCTTTATGGCAGTTTCATATTCAGTGTTTTATGTTCTAATTTTCCACCTTTTAGTTTTGCTTCTTTCTTTTTTGCTTCAAAGCCCTATCTCAAATGGGAGGGCAATTACTAGGCAAGCATGTAGTTCTTTAATTGAAACACTTATAGGTGTACACTTAAAAACTATAAAGACTTTTATGGAATAGCAATGCCTTAATAGGCTCTTGTGTATGTACATTGTAATCTAATTCTTTACTCTTTCAGCATTGCTAGGGGAAGCTCTTAATTTACGGTTACAATGAGCAATAAAGCAATAATAGTAATCTGAAGGTGCAATATCCCTTGTTTAGGGGGCATTTATGGTTATGTATTAAAACTATAAATATATCAAGATGCTGCAGAACTGATCTATATAAAATGAAAGATAAGATCTCTCCCCTATAAAATGTGCTTATTTTTTTCCAGCAGAAAAGCAGCCAAATGCTTCTGGTTAATATCGAATCCCAGTGCTCAGCATGAATGGCAGCAGAGGCTACTTAACAGGGCCTGATGAGGATTTAACTGACCTCCTCCCATCTCCCCCAGTTTAATTTTACCATGTGTACAAGGCTGGAAAGCAAGAGGAATCTTATTTTAGTAATGAGCCTAATTCACAAGTGTTGATAGGTACCTAAATGTCCTTCCAGAACTGGAATACCTCTAGCACGTTCGTGACCATTAACTGTTTGCTTTCTGTAACAATTCCTCTATTTCCCCTGTATCATATCCAAAGTCAAAATCTGGTCTTCATTTGTTCTTATTTCTTTGGGATTAAAAGCCCTGTTGCTGCTGTGATTAAGTCAAACCCATGCTCTGTCCTGTGGATCTCAGCAGACTGCAGCCAAGTGGTTGTGGGATTCAGTTCAGTTGTTGCTAGAGAGCCCAGGGAAGCCCTGCAGTGAGTAAGTGGGAATCCCTGTGGTCAGTATTAACTTGAATGATCATTGTAGGTGAGATGTTTTTCAGGCATGTCCCATGCAGTTTATTTCCCTCATCCCATTGAAATCCATGAGAACTGAGCATTGTCCTCCCCTGCTGTTCTTTGTGTCTGCCTGACACAGGGTCTGGGTATTGAACAGTTTATGAGCGTCATCAGCTCTAGAGATTATTTCCTGTGGGGATTTACCTGTACAGGTATTAAGCCCCTGACCTGGTTTTGTGCTTTCCTGTGATAGTGCTGGGAAGAGATGAGACGGCTCATGCACGTTCAGCCTCATGCAGATGGCCTGCAGCAGGGCATCCCAGCATGGCAGTGTCTCTGGAGTTGGCTTTTTTTACCTGGAAGCCAGGAACGTTTCTGAGAACTCTGCTTGACAGACTCAGTAAGAGCCACTTCTTTTTAAACAAGTCAGAATATGAAAGGGTGACAGGAAGGGATAATTACCTTGTCTGAGCCAGGTCTCTGGGTAGACACAGTGACATTTCAGAAATCCAAATGGCTTTGTTGTGTTATGATTGGGAAAAGAATGGAGGGCAGAGCCCCTGACATTACAGACGGCAAACAATTTCTTGGTGAAGGCAGCAGAGTCTCTCTCTCTGACAGACACAGAACCCTCCCCTTTGCTATGTGAGTCTCCATCGGGAGCAGGCATTTCTGGTGGCTGTGCTGCTGCTTTCACCCTCAAATACCTTGCAATGGTTTGGGCTGGAAGGGTCTTTAAGCTCATCCAATTCCAACCTCCTGCCACAGGCAGGGGCACCTTCCACTGGAGCAGCTTGCTCCAAGGCCCATCCAACCTGGCCTTGAACACTGCCAGGGATGGGGCAGCCACAGCTTCTCTGGGCACCCTGTGCCAGCGCCTCAGCACCCTCACAGGGAAGAATTTTTTCCTGATGTTTAGTTGTTGGTTCTGCTCTGAACATGCAGCTTGGTCACCTTGACAGGCAGGTCTGCAGCATGGTGGGTGGCTTGGTTTGAATAAGCATTTAGGAGTGCTGATGCTTATCTAAACCACAAAGCCCTGCTCTGCAGAGCTGGGTAAAGGAGCAGCAGGGATGGATATTGCATGAAAATAGCATTAGACAACAAAATGTTCTGTCTTCAGAGAAAAAGGGGAGAGGGAAGAGGCGAACAGAACAAATGCCACCAGCAGATGGACGTTATATGTCATTTGTTATGTGGCTAACATGAGTTTAACCTTTTTCAGCCCATTGAAAAGAGTCTGGTAACATTTCTCAAAGTGAATTATTTAGTTTCTCATCTGGAAGCTCAGTCTCTGCTTCTTTGGTAAATGATCTAATTAGTATTTTTAGATGTATGTGGAGTTTTCTTTTCCCAAGAGGGTACAGAGGGAGGATGTGTGTGCTTGTTCTTTGTTTCTGCCGGCTTTAGAGAGTGGACATTTGTGAGTCTATCATTCAAACCTACATGACCTGGGTGAGATAGTATAGTTACTTTGGTGAATGCTTATAAATGCGTTCTGCAATGCTCTGCTTTGGGGGTTGTGTAGATATTCAGAGATTTACCAGTGTTAACTGAGCATCTAATCCGGGACATGCTTGTCCAGAAGCCCCTTTTGCAAGTGTGAATTGATGTATTGCATGTGGAATAGTGATAATAGTGAGTGAGCTCACAGGCAGAGCCCAAGAGCATGGGCGAGAAAGATATGAATACCTAAAGTTATCTCCTAGAGACTAGTAGCTACTTAATCTCAGTGTTTCTGCTTCCACTGAGGTTAATAATATATGCTTATTTCAAGTAAAGGATGTGTAAGTACAGACTGATTCAATATTCAGACTGAGCTTTGAGACCCTCTAGAACAAAACTGTTTAAGAGCAAAACTGTGCTGTCATCACTTCTTTACATTCCCCTGTTTCTTGGGGAGGCTGTGAGTTTGCCTCCTCCTCTCTGGTGAGGCTCTAAGTAGTCCCAGGGATCAAGTGCTCAAGCTGAATTTATAAGCTGCAGTGCAAAGAGGTCCAAAGGAAATAATCCACTTTAACAAATACACAGATAATCTGCACCACTTTCTTGTAACTTCCCATCATGACAGTTGTTTTCCCATTTCACATGCTTTAATGAATATATCCATGACCGTTTCAATTCCTCCTTGGAAAGGATGGTGACAGAAAGGGCCTTTTGCTCCTTCCCAGACCATGCCTATCCAGACCCATCATTTTATCAGGAACCAGCTGCTTGGCACAAGCCTTGCCAACTCAGCAACTCTGTCTACTCTTCCCCTGAGGAAACCATTCACCTTATCACCAAAGAGAGACAGGGGGAAAAAAATTCCATCTGTTCCAGCTCAGAGCTGGAAGCTTCATAATTGCAGAAGTACACAGCCTGCATATCAAATATTTTTGGTTTAGGAAGCACTTAGGGAGCATTCATTCTCCTTTTATTGTTGTTCTCTTGCTTGCAAGTGACTGTATTTCATCTCCTCTGGGATACAGTGCAAGGATTTCTGAGCAAGTTTGTGGTTTAATGATGCTGGGGGGTGTTCAGAACCACAAATGCATCCTGGAAAAACGGAGTGCTGTCCTGTTGTGTGAAGTGTGGCAGAGCAGCACCGGGGACTGCAGTGCGCTGGTGCCCAGCACCACAGCAGTGATCTCTGTACCCCAACATTCATTTCTCTGGGATAGCTGAGGGGTGCAGAGTTAGCCCTGAGCTCATGTGTGTTTCAGACTAAGATCTGCTGAATAATGCATGTGGAAAGAAGTCTTATCTTGAAACCAAGTTTGTTTGTTAAATGTTGCATTACAGAAAGACCCTAAAAGAGAATATTATCAAATTACTCCTGTATTAAGTGTTGCTGCCTATCTCTTGATAGCAACACCTTTATCAAGTTGTTCTGGATCTGTATCCTTTCCCAAATTCCAGATGATCCCCCCTGAGAGCTCTGTTTGCTGCTGCCCCCTTGGTGCCTGCTCTGCAGGCTGGGTGCTGGCTCTGGCTCTGGGGGGGTAGCACTGGCCCCATCATTGCCTGCTCACCTGGGAGGGCAAAACTCTCCCCTATGGGCAACTCTGTCATGAGGCCTTCTTTTTTTTTTTTAGCACCAACTAAAGTCAGTTTTGAAAGCCCCAAGTGGGAATTGCACCGGGGCTTAGCTTCATGCAGCCTTTCTTATGGTTCTGTGCTGGTTCAAAGCGTAGACGCAATTTCTAAGGGTAACTGCTCAGGTTCAGTGTCATCTGTCTAGTTTCAAAGCAAGATGCTCTCAGGTGATTAGGCCAAGACACTCATTAGTCTGAGCCATGGCAGGAGACCAATATATTCGTGAAGTGCCTTGAGGGTCTCCACCCTGTCTCTGAAACTTGGAGGATGCCTCGTCCCCAGGGACAGGCGCTTGCTTTGTCAGGAGGTGTGAGGCATATTCCATGGTTTGAGAAACGTGCCTTGCGGTGACAGGCTTCTGGAGATCAATCTGATTAGTTTATCAAAGGGAAGATTAGAAAGCAACCTGATGGTGCTGTTTAAATATGTTCACAGGGAGAAAGTACCAGGTCCAAAGTATTCCTCGAGCTGACCGAGAAGGGTATGACAGGAGCTGATGTCTGGCAGATATAAAGAAATTATTCAAATGGTTAATCAAGAAATGGCAGCTGCTTTGTGCATGTCTTGGGGTGTCACAGTGAGGATAATTCCTCCTAAATCCAGTTTACAAAGAATGAATTTTGCAGGAGTCATTGCAAAAAGGCTTTGGGCCAAGTGCCTTTTGCCCCTCGGCTGCTGGCGTTGAGCTCTGCTGTATTCAGCCCTCAAATTGAATAGCGAGTGGTTCTGCGTTAGTTGTTTCTATTGCTGCCAAGAGGGAAAAAAAGTCCTAGAATAAACAGTGGGATGTTTGCAACCTTCTTACATTAGGCAGATTGAATAAACTGGCTCACAGTTGATTGTTTTGCTTCAGATCAGTCAGTGCCACTGCGTTTTTATTTATTTGATTTGATGTGTGGAGTTCTGGGGCTTTGTTTTGTCTGGGATTTTTTTTGCAATCATGACTTGTGCTGAGGGAGAGAGGAATGCAAACAGCTCTACCTTTCCTAAACATCCCCACGGAGTTTACAGAGCACTGATTCTTGGGATAACAAAAATAACAGGATGAATAAGCGGTATGACTCAGGGAACACAAAGTCATTCATTATAAATAATGCTGAGCCTAATTCTCTTGTCTCTTAATGCCAAGCTAAATCATGGCACCAGAAGGAGAGGTGCCTGAATGCAGTGCAGCTCATGGTGGGGCTGGGTACTTCCAGAGTTGGGGGGCTGCAATGAGGATTTGGGGATTTGAGGATATGCACAGTAACCAGCCCTGTACAGTTCAGCACTTTCTAAGACTCCATCTTGTGCCCACTGATGGCAAAAGCAAGCTTTCTGTCAGCTTTAGCGCTGCAGGATCTTTGGTTCCCCATCCAGGGGTCCAGATTCAGGTGGTTTTGTCCTCTGTCAAGCCTTGGATTTGCTAAAGAATGCAAAAAGAGCAAAGCAAAATGCCTGCAGCTTGCATGCAGGCTGCCTCTCTGGGTAAGGGTGCTGCAGCTGGAGTGCCACTCGGACTCGCATCTTTTTGTTCCTTTTCTCCCTCCCTTTCCACATTATTTGCTTTCGGAGAACACGAGAGGAGAACAGGGCAGGCAGCTCATAGCCACTGTGGGATATCCATGATGAGCCTGGTGCCATATCAGTGACTTGTGTTCCCACAGAACTGTTTCCTCCCAGCTTTCTTAGAAGACAAGGTACGTTGGAGTTGTGTGGCATAGCTCAGGGGGAGGAATCAATAAAGAAAAGAAGCTTCTTTTGGTCATGCCTCATGCATGCAAACATGTTGTAGTTATGCAGGGGCCAAGACTACTCATTAGTTATGTATCCTGTGCACAGGTCAGTTGCCAACAAAATTGATTTGGGGATATTCTTAACCAAAATATTACTTTAACTTCCTATCACCATTATTTGGCACATTGTTTTGTTTCAGTGAACATATGGCACTACATTAGCTAATGCAACCCCCTGTTTTCTTGAGCTGGGTAAGTTATTTTTCCACTAGCTCCAATAGATCCTATTTACATTGGAGCACACTGCTAAATATTTTAATGTATTGAGGTGAATGGTGGAGCCTGCTCCTCCTTTTCATTCTTATGCAAGTGAGTTATGGGTATCTATGGATATAAAATGCTGCCACAACCCTGCAAAAAGGGAGACTGTTTCTGAACCTGGTGCCACAGTCTGGCCTTAAATTCAATCCAACTGGACCCTGTAATGTGTAATGAGCTGATTTCCAACCCATGGCAAGTAGAGAATCTGTTCATCTCCAAAATGTCTTTAAACGTCACACTTCAATACCAGCATCTTCAAAGAATTTGACTTCTTTTTCCTGCCATAACCCATTGTTTTAAAGCTGATCTCTTAATTGTATTGATTTTGTTTGTTGGGGTTTTTTTTTAGTTCTCTGCGTCAAAGCACTTCTTTAATCAAAAGTAAATTATGTAAAGGCCATTAGGGTCAGCCCAGCAAGCAAAATGAAAACTGCAATACATCATTTATTTGTAAATGTCAGTGAAATCTGCAGATCGATATCATAGAACCATGGAATGGTTTGGATTGGAAGGGACCTTAAAGCTCCTCCAGTTCCAACCCCTGCCACGGGCAGGGACACCTTCCATAGAGCAGCTTGCTCCAAGCCCCTGTGTCCCACCTGGCCTTGAACACTGCCAGGGATGGGGCATCCCTGGAAGGCAAATCCTTTCTAAAGGTGGAGAATGTTTTGTATTTTATATAAATCCTTTGGCAGCAGCTGGGCACTGCGCTGGGAATTGGTATCTGTGCCCCATCCAGCCCTGGAGCTGAGCGTGCCACATCCAGCCCTTGGGGAAAGCCAAGTGCTCTGCTGCGTGTTGCATTTTTTCTTGGTGCTTCTCATGTATGTGCAAGCAGATGCCAAACCTTGAGTTTCCCACAGTCCAGACCCCAAACACCGACGGCTTGTTTGATGGGTCCTGCCAAGAGATGGGCTGGGAAGGGACAAGTCATCTCTAGGCTTTTTAAACTTCATCTAGTGGCAGAAAAACTTGTTGGTTTATGAGGGTGGGAAACCTGGTAGATCTGGAGCTGATCTCCCAGAGCAAGCTCACTGCTCTGATGTCAACTGGAAACTTGACCTGAATTGCTCCCGAGTGCATCCAGACAGCAAGTAGAAAGCAATCAGCCTTGGAAGGGTTAAACCCAATGTGCTGCTGTTCTGCTAGATAAAGAAGGAGGTGGTGTAATAAAGCAATCAGGCTTTACTTGCCTTTGGGGAGATACTTGTTAGATGCTGGAGCAGAAGCTTTCTGTCGGTGTCAGAAGTATCTGTCCATCTTTTTATAGACTTATATTGGCCTGTACAGGTCATCTGGATGCTGCAAAAGGAAATGAAGGAGGATGTAAGAGCAGATAGGATCTGAGCTGCTGTCGCTCTTAAATATTCCAAAGAAATGTTATGAGGGATGGGATGAAAATTGAGATTTTGCTGTTGCTCTGTGGAAAATACGTTTATAAAGAATAACAATGCTCTCCCCTGCTGAGGTGGTTGGCAGAGCTCTCCTGCCTGCACAGCAAGCCCATCTACACCAAGCTGCTGCATCCAGGGGGCAGGAAAATGGGCTGGATTCATTGTGAATACAATCTCATGAGTGCATCCCTGCTGCAGCCTGGCCACAGCCTTGGGCCTACCCCAGCTGTTAGGATGGGCAGTGGAGCAAAGGAACCTGCATATGTTTGGGTTTTGCACTGGACTGAGCCAGATAACCTACCCCAGATCCCACCTGAGGACTTGTGTGCTCTTGGCTGAGCCTCACTGTTAACACAAGATCAATTGAGATGCTGCAGCCAGCGCATGTTTCCTTCTCTGTGCCCAGATAAAGGTTTTTTCTACAGCCCAGAGGGAGGGAGAGATTTCAAACATCCCTGGTTGTGTTCTCATAGTGCACCAAGGAAGGAGGGTCCCAAGGAGGTGTTACGGCCTCTAAAATGTTGACCTTAAAGCACAAAGTGTCAGCAAGAAGAGGCAGGCAGGGATGCTCCCGTGGTAAGACCACAGGTTAATGCTGACTGCTTCAGTCATTCAGCAGGAGCTGCCGGTTATCCCGGTGTATGACACAGGATGAAAGGAGGAATGGTCTCAGTGGGGTGTGTATTAACGAGAGGCAGTGGTGTGGTTTGGTAGCACAAAGTGGGGACAGAGCGCTACTGCTGGGTCTCCGGGGAGAGGTTATGGATGCGGGATGTGCTGGTTCCACGTCCACCCATTCAGTAACTGTTGGTGTTGGTTAATGAAGGCAGACGCACAACGGCTGCTCTAATTACAATATGAAAATGGTGCAGAGCAGGAGGAGCCGGGGGGAGGTGCTGCTGCGGTGCCAGGCTGGCTCCTTCCTGCAGGGAGAGCTCTCTGGAGAGACAGCAGGGATGAGGAAACACGGGATGAAGTGCTGATGTCAGTGTCCAGTCCTTTCCTGTGCTTCCGCCCAGGCCTCAGCCTCGAGGTGTCCCAAGCATCTTAGGAGGTTCTTGGCATGGAAGAGCCCAGTGTCAGGGTGGCACTGGCCAAAAAGCATGCAAGGTCAGTCAGAAACAGAGCTTCCCACTGCGGGATCTTCCCTTCCAAGCACGAAATACTTCCATGAAGCAGCTCTTGGGATTAGAGAGTGCTGCCTCAGATCTTCACCAAAATGCTTCTAGAAGTGGAGCCACTCAAGCCATGGGGGGTTCTAAGTGTTGACCAAATTACCTGTCAGAATGGGTGGAAGATGTTGCATGGGTATTTTGAGGGAGGAGAGCAACTTTGCATTACATGTAGGAAATCACAGTGGGTTTATTCTTTTACTCACCTTTGCAATCAACACATTGAAATGAGTGTGACAGCCTGGAACTGCAGCAGGAACCTTTGCAGTCCTGCTGTAAGCAAGTCTTGTTCCAGAAGAATATTCTATTGCCTGGCTTTCTGAAATAGCAAAAGGAAAAGAGGGTTAAAAGCTATGAAACCACGATGCCACTCAGGATAAAGCATCAAGAGCTTCTATGAAGTTATCATTAAAAAATAAAATAAAGATTTGAGAACAGCTTGGCCTGGAACCGTATTTCAGGCATGGCTAGCTGTTAAAAATAAGCTAATTCAGAAGAGGCACATTTAAATAAATATAATGCAAAGACATAATGGCACAGATAATAGTTTTGAATGGGGAATTCTAATGACTTTGAGGGCATTTTACAGGGCAATTAATACACATAAAAATGCTGCTCTATTCAACTGATGGAAAGAAAGGAAAATAAAGCAGGCAGAAAGAAAAAAGGAGATGGTTGTGACTGGTAAAAATAGGGTTTGATTTTCTTTTCAATGGGATCACTGCTTACAAACATAATAAAAGGAAAAAATAAGCATGTCAGGTTCTATAATGTGGCTTGTAAAATCCCCAGTGATTAGTTTCTAAAGAGGGGCAATTAGGCTCCTTTTGCATACGCACGTGACTCCTGTGCAACGGGGCTTCCTCCGCTCCCTTCTTCTCTCCCTCTTTAGCACCAGTCTAAAAATACACCTCCCCCATTGAACCTCCAGCATCATCCTGCTGGATTCAGAGAGGGGCATCGTGGGCTCTCTGAAGACTGTGATGGGGGCTTCTCGCTATTGGAGGGGAGCAGGGACTGCCTCAGGCCGGGTCAGGATCAGAGCCTGGGTTTTGAAGAAGGGTGTTTCACAGGGGCTGGGTGTTTGCTGGCAGATGGGAGCTGAGAGCTGCCAGGGAGAGGCTTTTCCTAAAAATGCCAACTCCTTGTGAGAAAAGCAGCTTGGTGAAGTGCTTGTGGGGAACTCCCATCCCTTTTCCATCTGTAACGTGAACTTTCACGTCACCATTGAGCACTTGGGTCCTCCTGTCCCAGGAGAGGGGGAGGAGGAGGATAGCAGTAAGTGCTGCTCCCAAATTTGTGTTTTCCCACATCTTCCAGCCCTGTCTTTTCTGATGCTGCCCTGTGCATGGAAGGAGGGAAGGGTGTCCCAGAGCACAGCAGCCCTGTGCTACTGTGCTGGCTCTTCCCCTCCTGGTTACCCATCAGGAGCTGCTAACCTTGCAGGAGGGGTGGCTGGGGGGCATCACAGCTTGCTCATGTCTGTCCTGGGGTGGACCAGAGGCTCACGGTGGTCCCTATGGGCCCTGCAGTCCATAAAGCTCACCCTGGTGTGCCCCTGCCATCTGCACCTTGGTTATCTGCCCCTGTCCTTGAGAAAGAGCCTGTCCTGAGCTTGAGCTGTGATTTTGGAATGTATAAATAAATATTACATATGCTGCCAGATGGTTCATTAGCCAGTTGTTATGGCAATCAGCATCCCAGCCAATTAACAGCCTTTCTCATGGCTTTAAAAGTGTCAATGGTAGGAACATTTAAATGCCCAAAGAACAAACAGATTTGCTGTTGCATGGCCCTGAATCAAAAGGGATTTTGTGCAAGTTTAGAGAGAAAGGGGGAGAAGAAATAAAGTCAGATTTTAAAATCCTTTGTGCTGAAGAAGTGAAAAGGTGCTGAGCCCTATATCTTAATGGGAGAGGTTGTTGGGCATCTCGTGTTCCGAGTGATCACTTGGGAACCTTGGGAGATACAGCTGGGGTGTGCCTGGAGAGTGAAATGGCAGGCATTGTTTTGGGAGAGTCCTGAGTTCAGCACCCGTGGGCACTGGAATTCTGGAGTTTGTTTTCAGGCTTGACTCGAATGCCAGCCCTGTGGCATCCCTGGAAGCTGCTGGCTGCCTGTGCCTGGTGGAATGCTGCGATAGAGTTGAGCAAAGGTGCAAGTTCAGGCCTCACAGGCTGGTCTTTTAATTTGGTTCTGAGTGTCTGAGAGAGGTGGTGATAATACAGAGGAGTTTAAATTGCTCTTGTAGGCACAGCATGGTACTTACTGACAGTGGAGAATGGGGCAGTCAGGGAGGGATGGAATGGAAGAAGTAAGTTACTCTTTGTGTTGTAAATCCTGGCACTTTCCTGGATTGCATACAGTTTGAACAGCAAACAACCCTGGTTAGGCCTTAACAGACTCCTTCAAACCATGTGTTCTCTAGGTTGATTGCACATCCACGTGCTGTCAGTGCTCTGCCTCTCCAGCTTGGGACTCTGCCAGAATGAGGTGATTCCATGGGAAGGCAAGACCTTTCCCTCCCAAGTTAGTGTTTGTAGCAGGACACTCGCTGGAGTGGGGAAGGGGAGAAAGCATTCCTTTCCCAAAGGCATCCTCTGCCTCTACCTTGCAAGCAGGTATCACGGAGCTGTCCATAGTCCCTGTGAAAGAATTGATGAAGGTAAAATTTGTCAAACCTCTTGTTCACAGGGGACCAGACAGGGCTTTTCCCCCCCTATGCCATGTTATGGGGGCTTCACCCTGCTTTGGAAGATAGTATGGAACAGGAGCCTGAATTTGATGAGTCACAGGCTTAACAGGGTTGATTCTGCCTTTCTAATCTGTGCTGTCTTTTGCAGCCGTTTAGAGCAGCAAAAATAGCTCCCACAAACAATCAGAACAGATTATTTTAATGAGAGCTCAAAAATGAGAAACAAATGGCTCAAACTGAGCCTTTAAAGATTTCTACATGTGTCTGTAAGGAGCTGTGTGATGCTTGAATCAGCAGGTCTGCAGCAAGAGACAGCTCCTTTCAGGAGTTTAGGTTTCAACCCTCTAGTTTGTTTCCCAGTAGCTAAACTGAACATCCCAAGTGGAAGCTGCATGCTATCAGCAGCTCAATTTGCTGCTTGTAATTGTCTTTTATCTGCTGGAGTCGGCAGTGCCCAGCCTACATCTGTTCCTGATTCACTCAGTGTAAACGTCAGAGAGGGAAACAATCAGTTTTCCCATATGTGCCTGAACAGGCAGTAGGTGGGACAAAGCTAATGACCTTTCACAGCTCTTTCCTTTCTCTCTAGATTGTGTCCGCCTTTTTGATGGCCACCATTTGCTTATTAATTAGTTTTGATGGGTTTTCTCCCTATGAAGTAAATATAATGTACATGTTCAGTTACTCTAATCTAAATGAATATTTGGCATGCTGGGAGACCTGGGCTTGTTCAGCCTGGAGAAGACTCCAAGGAGAACTTAGAGCAGCTCCAGTGCCTAAAGGGGCTCCAGGAAACCTGGAGAGGGGCTTTGGACAAGGGCCTGTAGGGACAGGCCAAGGGGAATGGCTTTAACCTGCCAGAGGGGAGACTGAGATGAGCTCTGAGGCAGAAGCTCTTCCCTGTGAGGGTGCTGAGGCGCTGGCACAGGGTGCCCAGAGAAGCTGTGGCTGCCCCATCCCTGGCAGTGTTCAAGGCCAGGTTGGACACAGGGGCTTGGAGCAAGCTGCTCCAGTGGAAGGTGTCCCTGCCTGTGGCAGGGGTTGGAACTAGACGAGCTTTAAGGTCCTTTCCAACGCAAACCAAGCTAGGGTTCTATGATTAAGTCTGAACTGCAACAGACTTGCAAACAGAGATTATTTCTTTGCTTCAGTAGGGAAAAGAACCCTCAACAGAGTCAGCACCCTCTGATTCTGTCCTACTTGTATATGTCCCAAAAATGAACTCATCAGCTGAGGCAGAAGCTTCAGGAATCACACTGGCACAACATTGGGACTTTGTGTTATCCAGAGAACTCCCTATGACTGATTAAATATATTTTCCCGTCGTTTTATTTCTTGCATCTCTTTCAGTCTGTGATGGCAGCTCCAAAAGCTTTAGAGCCGCTTCTAGATTGGCATAAAAATATCATGAATAATTGTTTAAACATCAGAAAGGTATTAGCTCAATTTTGCACTTCAATGCTACCAAGAGTGTCTAGGCCCATTGGGCATGAATTTAATTTTCTTACAGGCTGCAGAGGAAAAAAAAATCAGCTTCTCTATCTTCGCATTAGCTGCCTCTCCCTGTGATGAGCCAAAGCATCACCTTCCAGGGCTCCCGGCTTCAAATAGCACCAAGATTCGAGGTCCTGAGCACATGGATGCCCTGAAGTCTCTGCCCAGGACTGTCTCTCACCCTTGTTCACCATGTTGGATGTCAGCCCCCTGGTCCTGCCTGCAGCAGGAGCCCCAGGAAAAGCTTCAGTAAGAGAAACACATGCATGCGGGCAGCAGGTTGGGCTGGGTGCTGACACCAGTGATTCAGTGGCGTTACAAGAGCAAAGGAATTTAGCCCATGCTAAATATCACCACACTGCCTATGGCAGAGGGAAAATCTCGCCTCACTTCTTCAATACTAAAACATTAGGTCAATATGTGTAAAATCAGACTGTCAGTTTTTAATAGCACTTTAACGACACGTTTTGATGATAGCTGTGATATAGACAAGAAATTATTTTAATGTGGCTTGTTTGGTAGCTCACAGGTTGCTCAGAGACCTGGAAGTCTCAACACGTGTACAACTGATGTGGGACTCTGAAGGTGTCAGGACATCAGCTACTGGCTTTTTCCAAGGATAAGGGAATGTCAGTAGTCCTTGTCACACATGCAGGAAAAATTGCCTTTTTTAATGGTCAATAGAAATAACCAGGCTTTAAACTTTCATGAATCTGATACATACAATTTATAGCCTATGAATTATGCACATCCCTCCAATGGCTGGGAGACGGGAAATGGTCCTGCTCCTGCTGTCCCATTCACCTCCACTCCTTGTCCCTGTCTCCCGTCTGTGCTACTCTGACTGGGTGCACGTCCCCATGGCAGGGTTATGTACCGTCTTCTCCTTGGCTGTTTAAGGTGCAGCAGCCGGGAATGAGGAGGTTACTATTGCTTGCCCTATGGAAGGAATCCTGCAAGAAGCCCTGAAGGAAGAAAGTCCTTAAAGGCACATAACTTTGTCTTTTAAAAGTAGGACACTTTCAACACAGGTCTGCGTTACTCATAAAGCAACCCCCCAAACTATCATTTTATCTCCAAGCCAAATCATAATCCTCTTGCAGCTCCCTGGGGTTCTGCTGAAGGTATTTGATTTTTCCTCTGTCCCTTTCTTTGAAAACCCATTTCATTATCAGATGGTGTTAGGGGAACTGATGTGTAATGAGGAAGCTGGCACAAGTCCCAGAGCGATCAGAGGGGCTGAGACTCACTAAGGTTAAGCTACTGCTTAAAAAAAAATGTAAGTAATTAAAATTAATTAAAAATCATTAAACAAGCCTTCATGTGTGCTGCTTCACGTGCTGCTGCCTTGCCTGCAGCCTGGGATGAGCAGCTCCTGGCTTTGCTGAGTGAAGGTGGCTTTATCCGGGGAGCTTATGCTACCACGCAGGGATGGTTTGGCCAAACAGTAGATTGATGTGATGGTGGAGCTTTGGTTCTGTTTATGCGGTTCTGTTACATGGGATGAAGCTTTTATGCCTGATGCTGACCAAGGACAGTGATTTAGGCTTTGTGAACTTGAATTTGTAGCTGTAAAAGGCAGTTTGTCATTTTCTCTCAACTTCTGTGCAAATACAGTCCCTGAAGTGCAGAACATTTGCTCTCACCAGTGACTGATGTTACTAGTGCTGCTACTTGTATTACTGAGGTTAATGCTGACCTACGGGATTGTTCACTTAGAGGTGGGATCTTGTGACTGCCTAAAAAATTCTCTCATCCCCTTTTACAGAAAGGATGAGTAAATTCCCTTTAAGGTCCCTTCCAACACAAACCATTCTAGGAATCTATAATTCCAGATTCACTGTGAACAGAGCTTCACAGCAACATTGTGAATGACCAGAAGGTGTTTCTTGCAAGAACCTCCAGCAAATTATCTCCTCTGGAGCCCCGCAGGAACTGCAAAACCATTTGCATTTCGGAGGTCCTTGCTGAGAATAACTAATGCAATCCCCAGAAGCGTTGTCACTTCTCTGCTGGCAGTGGGGGTGTGCAGGGCTGCTGCTGCTGTCACAGTGTTTGACAATTCGTGCACCAGGAGTGACCCAAAGTTGAAGCTGTCACGCATCATTATCGTGCTTCAAGCTTGCTCCCTCACGAGCTGCATTATCCCTGTCCTGCCCATCTCACAGAGCCCAGGCAGATGATTCAGCCCACTTTTGGCAGGGGAGAGGCCTTTCCCTGTTTCCATGGTGATCAAATTATCTCTTTCATTCCAGGTCAGGAGGTTAAAATCATTGACCAGGCCTCTCCAAGCAGTGGTTTGCATTGCATTGCGTGGCATTGCCGGCTCCCAGCAGGACAACTGCAGTTGAGGTAGCCGGGAGAGCTGTTCATAGCAAAGCTAAATGGGTGCAAACACAGAGACCAGCGTCATCCTCCCAGAGTTATCTGTAAGAACTGCTCAGCCCCCTTGGTGAGGGGTGTAGCAATACAGGCCTTCCCCCACTGGTTGTCTATGAGAGCACAAGGTGGGGTGCACAAGGAGAGCAGGAAATCCATGCATGGGACATCTTGTCTCATCTGCTGGTACCAGCTACATTCAGAGTTGATGCTCCAGAGGAGTGTCCGGTATTATGTCAGCTCCACTTGTGTTATTTGCCAGGTCTGTCTCCTTCCCCTTTGATTCTTAGGAACATGGATAAATGCTTTGAAAGAGCCTGTTGTAAATAATGGGAATTTCTGCCTATTCTAATCACTAAAATATTGTTTCTAGAAGCACTCAGGGCTCACAAAGCTCTGGTGAATGGGTTTTGGTGTTTGTGTAAACTCTGCTTTTCAGGTGGCTGTAGCTTGGCTGCTTGAGGCACCCATCTGGGTTACAGACAGTTGGGATGGAAATCAGGTTGGAGTGTTTCAGTTTTGTAGTTCTGGTTTTGCTGTTTCTTTAAAACACGAGTGGCTGTATATGGCTTTTTGAGGTTTTGTTTCTTCTTGCTAGTCTGTAGCTTAAGAAAGGAGGTGCAGAGGGTCGATGGATGCATTTTTGTAGTTCATCTATGTCAGTGTCTTCAATGTGGGCAAAATGAAACAAGGAAACAAATAACGTTGTGATAGATTCCCACTATCTGCATTTTAAAGCGTAGCACCACACAGAAAGCACAATAACTCCATTTCAGAACGCTCTCGCTCTACAAAGCCGAACTGGGCAATGCTATGATAAACGATTTCCTCCTGCTGCCTGCATTTCTGACTCCTTATTTTTCTGGATTTCATATCTCAGCCTTTTCGTGTCACAGCAGACTGAGATTCTGTGCGTGTAGTGACTCAGAGCAAATCCCGTATTCAGTTCTCAAAATATTAGTTCAGTCCTTAAGCACTATTTGATTTATGGGATACTAAGAGAATATAAATAATTTGGTCTTGTTTTCACAGGATTAGTTGCCAGTTGCAAAGCAGAAATAAGGGATGAAAGGTCTGTGCTTGCTGTTGGGCATCAAAATCCTTTAATGATTTATTAATTTCAACATTTTTATTCCTCATACAGGCTGTTGTTCTATGTGTCTTTATTTCCTTATGCAGTCAAAGGTCAGTGTTTGAAAAACAGTGAGATGGATGTTTAAAAGGGCCCAAGAAACCATCAGTGAGCTTTGGTCTTGTAAGTTGTTGGAAGCATTTGTGAGATCTCCAGCCTATAAATAAGCTTTTCTCCTGCTTGTGTACCTGCGGCAAGGTTAAGGAGGTGACTTGAGAAGTTCCAAGTTCCTGCAGGCTGTGCTGGCCTTGCAGGACAATGAACCCTCTGTGTCTGTGCAAAAAGGACATGGTTTGAAGGCACCACCGGCTTTATCTTCCCTAATATTTACTTCCTTTGAACTCAGACAAGAGCTCTAGACCCCACCTAGGGCTCTTTAGGAGTCATTTACTGGTTCTGCCTATCCCACTGCCTTTTTGTCCCTCCTTGTAAGGGGTTGCTCTGAATGAAGAACAGTTTCTCTCCATCCATCCATTCATGCTAGGCTGTGCACCAGGCTTTTCTCCCAGTAGAGCAGGCTGCAGCGTGAGCAGCTTTTCCTTCTAACTCGTCTTACTGTCACTGCCCAGCATGACTCTTTCCAGCTGTTATTCTTGGCTGTTTCCTCTCCACTGCTTGAATTCGCTGTTTGTCCCAGGATGCATTGCATTGGGTTTCTGTCTGTCATAGCTCCATCACCTCCATAATGACAAGTGCTCCCCATCAGTTGCCACTGCAGGGATGAGGCTGTGCCATAGGCTGGGGTACTTGGGGTGCAGCAAGTAAATGCCAGGACTTGCCCCGCCTGCGATACCCTCAAACAGGGAAGGAGAGCAACTTGAGACAAGCTTCTTTTCCGAGCTGTTCTTGGCAGGCTGTGTTTGTACTGAGTCCTCAGCTTCAGCACCACTGAAACTGCTTCAGTGTTTCCATGATTCTTTGTTATTACAGCTTTAGAGTAAGTAATTACTCGGATCTCAGATTGTTATCCTCGGCTTGGCTCAAGTTTAATAAGGTGCTGAGAGGGAGGCTCCCCCTTGTAGGTATGGGTAATAAGCCTGTCAGCAGGGGACAGAGTGGCCAATAAAGCCATCCTGGAGAGGTTATCAGGACAGCACACGTTTTTACCTTAACTAGACAGGGTACATCTAGCAGGTTTGTAACCTTTTATATATGCAAGTGCTTTGGGGGCTGAGGTGAGAGGCAGGAGAGGGAGCTCCCCTGCAGCAGTCCCAGCACTGTGAGCCTGTGGCCAGGCATATACATTCGAGCTGCATGGTTTGGGTGTATATGCCGAGAAAGAGCCCTCGCAGATCTGAACTTCATTGTATATGAGACCTCTGCGGAGTGAAAGCTTCACTCAAAAAGGAAACAACATTAACCCAATCTCCCTGGTCCTTTTCTACTAAGCCCTTGAAGCCATATTAATCTACAGCTAAGACACCGCTGGGGTCTTAGTTCAGCTAGGAAAAGCTTCTTTGCTAGTCAGGGATTTATAGCCCTTGGTTCTGAGGAATGGTGAAACACTCATATTTCTGGGGGTGATGGCCTTGTCTCCTTGCAGCTACCAAGCCCCATGGCAGTGTCAGTGATGTGTTATCAGTGTTTCTCCTCCATAGTATGTTACCTACCCATGTTGTCCTGAGCAAGATGCATATGGCTGTATGAGAGGATGAGGATTCAGCATCATTACTTTGTCCAGATGTAATTCACTAAAAGTATTTTGGGTCATGAGATCAGCTGAAAATCCGATTACCTTACAGTGGGCTTTGCATATAAGCACGTGTAAAACTGGAGCTTGTGGCTGACTGCTTGCCTGGGCTGGGACTTAACCTTTAGACTTGTTGCTACACATGATAACGTGGGTCCACTAAAAGGCAATCGCAGGGGTATTCTCCTGGACCTGAAATCAGAGATGCCAGATGGTTTCCTGCAAGGAAATCAGCAGTCACTGCTGTAAAACCTGTCCCTTGCCCCGCAGAGGTGCCAGGCTGGGAGGTGGTGACCCCAGGGCTCTCTCTACTGTCTCTGAACTGTGCAGTTGCTCAATCAAAACTTCCCCAAAAATGAGCAAGTGGGATCCAAATGGGCATGTTATCTATGGAGCAGAAACAACAGATAGGAAAATAGAGCATAGAATCCCAGGCTGGTTTGGGTTGGAAGGGACATTAAAACCCATCCAGTCCAACCCCCTGCCATGGTCAGGGACACCTTCCGCTAGAGCAGCTTGCTCCAAGCCCCGTCCAGCCTGTCCTGGATTAGTGGTCTGAAGTTACGAGAATACTGTGGATTTGTGTGTCTTTATTTCTCCTCTGGATTAATGATGCAATTTCTCTCAGTGCATTTCCCAGAGCATCATCTTGAGTTGGCGCTGCTGACTCAAGCACTGTGTGTGTCTTTGAAGGACACATGCATATGTTAACACTCTCAAACAAATACACACAAAAACTTTTGCGCATTACTGAGTGCAACAGATGTAACTGAGGAAAAAGAGCTCTTCTACTGACGTGGAAATGCCTGTTTAAGCTATTAAAAAGGGCAGTGTTCAAATGAAAAAGCCTTCCTTTTTAATCATGGCAAAACTCCGTCCCTTGAAGTCAGTAGATTTAGAACAATTTTATAGCACTGTTGTCTGGGAAAAAATGTCTTTGCCTATAAGAGCACAGGTTCTTTTAATGTGGGTTGTCATCTAAGTAATTCCATATCATCAAGCAAAAAAGATAATTTCTAAGGGGAAAAAAAATAGAGCAGCTTAAAGTCTCAGCTACAGTCACCCACAAAATTGCTTATGAATGTGCTATTAGTTTGAGCTGAAAGTTAATGGAGAAGCTGGCTGGCCCCAGGGGACTAATAAATAGGATACTAAGTCTTTCTGCTCTAGGGCAGTGTTTCAAAATTGGTCCAAGTCCACAGTGATTTGAAAAGTTCCTGTTTGATGCTTATTTGTTGGTCTAAGTGAGATAACGGATTGCTGAGTTTCAGCCTGCTTCCCAGTGAAGACCGGATCCAGGAGTCTGATTTTTGTTATAGTAACGCTCAGAGACCACAAACTGTGTCTGGATTTATAATACCCGTACATGGTTCAAATCTTTACCCCAGAGTGTGCACAAACTAAATACCCCTAAACATGGTGCTGCACAGCAAGCAGCGGAGAGGCCCAGGCTGTGCTTCTACTGCTTACCATGTCAGTGGGCTTGTTTCCAGACCCTGCCTGGACCAAAGGCACAGTCCCCACATCCCCACTGGTTCCTGCATGAATTGTTCATGTTCTCCGTCTCCAAAAGGCAGATTGAGCTGCGAGGAGGAGAGTGTTCCAGGCAGTGTAAGAGCATTATTTTTAGATTGTCATGGATATAGCAAAACAATAGCAATGAAGCAGGCACTTGTCATCCCAGTAATCTGATCACGTTGCAAATAACAAGTATAAATTGCCACTTATAAACTATTTCAGAAAGAGGAGAAAAGAAGAGTTCTTAAAAGCCACTCTCTACTCTATGCCGGTATGAAATAGGTAGACATAGAATCCTAGAATGGTTTGAGTTGGAAGGGACCTTAAAGCTCCTCAGTTCCAACCGCCTGCCACAGGCAGGGGCACCTTCCACTAGAGCAGGTTGCCCTAAGCCTCATCCAAACATCTTTCCAGTTGCTGTATGAAGTGGGCAGTTAAAGGAGGTGTGTTGTTGTTTCTTACCCAGGCCTCTTTCTCCCAAAGCCTCAGCCTGCAGGCAGCAGCAGACATTGCTCTGGTATGCTCAGCCACGTTCCTGCTACATTATTGTTTGGCAAATCCATATGCTCTAAATGCTGAACAGCTTTCTTCTCCTTTTAGCTTGTGACATATGCAAGACACAAAGTGCCTTACTGCGTGCTCAGGCTGTGGTTAGCTCCAAAGGATGTCACCATGGCTGGCCAAAGCACAGCGACAAAAGACAAACTTCATTTCTGATACCTATAACATCATGTTTGTGCTGGGTTCACTCTCTCAGGACCAGTAAATAATATGGCAACAAATTCCTCTATTATTTACAGTGATGAAGCTTAATTGAGGCGGTGTTGAAATGCCACTACTCCTGAAGCTCTCTGAAAGCTGGAGTGGAGGCTAATCACCTTGCTCCAGCACAAGGCAAGGGTGTAAGAAATTGCAAGGGCAAAAATACCTGCAATCATCCTCAAATTCACCCCCTACTTCTAAAGAGGAAACTAGAAACTCCTCAAGAAGAGGCAGAGCTTGGTGGGTTTGGTGTCTGTGCTCTCCTCCTCCTCTCTGCAGTAATTTATCAATAATTCCATTGCTCAGAGGGCTTTTGAGTATTGGATGTGGAGCTTTAGCACGAGCAGAAAAAAAAAAAGGATTAGATTAGAGGATTAGACATTAGACATTTATATGAATATGAATAGTCTTTGCAGCTACATCAGCTAGGAGAAAATTGCATGGAGCTGATAATTTTCATGCTTCAGGGCATAAGCTGATCATGAGAGCTGGTCACATTATTTGTTGTGAGTCATTTATTTGAAGAATTCAGCCCTTTTCTGTTTGGGTGAGGATCATGATTTTTATTAATACACTTCTTTTTCAGGACTGCTTGACAGCACTTTGCATGGCTAGGACTGAGCTGTAAATGGTTTATCACAGATATTCAATCAGTCATTTCCTATCTAGGATTTATTCTCTGGGAGCGAAGGTGAGGAGAGAAGGAAGACCATCCCGTGGGTAGCACTGAGTTGTGAGATAGAGCCGAGTCTTCTCCCTGCTGCCTTACTGCTGCACAAGGCAGCAGCCTGTTTCTATCCATCAAGCATCTTTTCTTCTTGCAATTAATAGAAAGCTGGAAACCTGCTGCAGATTAGCATTAAGAAATTAGAAATACTGGTGTGATCTCAATAAATCGGTGCAGCCAAGCCAGAGTAAAGCCAGTAAATAAGCAAACGTTTATCACTTCTGGGGGAGTTCCAGGGTGAGAGTGGTTGGAACATTTAAATAGCAGCATTTTCTTCTTCTTGAAGGACCTTCTCTGGTAGGTGAATCCCCAACCTGCTGGGAGCTGCATGGCTCCCGGCCTGGGGAAATCACCCTCTTGAGTGACAGGTCCCCAGATGGTGCCACTCGGTGCTGGAGCTGCTCCAAAGCTGCAGCTTTCGGAGCCCCCGGCACCGGGTGCTGCCAGGTTTCAGAAGCACATGCATATGCATTTGCACTCCTCTTGTACCTTTCTCTGCCTTTCCATGAGATTATGCTCCTCTTGGCATGCTTTCTGACCCGCTGACATGGGAGGGATTGGAGAAAAATGGGGGGAAGATCAATACACATTAAAAGCAAATTAAAAGTGCCCAAAGGGCCAAAGCACATAGTTGAAAATCTGTTATCTGATTTATAGTTTTGTGACCCGTTGCTGCTTGCTGTATGATAGAAGTGATCACAAAGTCTGTTAGCTTCTTTGGTCAGAAAATCTCATAAAGTTGCATGAATCCCACATGGCCTATAGCTCGTGTATAATCCCAGGGTGGTTCTTACAGTTGTCCAGCAGTGGAGGGAAGGCTGTCACAGGGGAGTGTCTCTTAGCTCCTTGAGCCCATGATGGGTGGCAAAGAAGGACAAAAGAAAAGCTTTGAACCTGTCCTTGTACAGAATCTCTGTAGACACCAAGTTTTAGGCAGTGATGCTAACAGCAGTATTCCTGGCAAACTCCAGACACTCTTTAGGTGCTTAACCCCCCTCCTGTTGCATTCTGTCCAAGGACGATAAGGCAAACCTGAGAGGAATGCCCAACACCATCCCTGCACCTCCTGCCCATCGACACCACCTGCCTGAACCTGAAAAGCCCATTGCCGTGATGGTGAAGTTATTCTCCCTGTGATTGATTTGCTGTGTAGGAGTGGGGAAGGGAAGGTGGGATTTAGTAACAAGAATGATTTATTCTGGTTTATGGTACCCGCTAGCCTGCAAACCTGCTGCCTGTATTGGGGTTTAGTTCTGTTTGACTAATGTGCTAAGGATACCTGCTTTTTCTGGTGAGGGCATGTCATCACTCTCATACAAAATGCAGTGATGCTGTTTGCGGACCAGGCACAAATGCAAAAGGCCTGTTGACTGCCAGGGCTCCAGCACTGGGAGCAAAGAGGCAGGGGAGTTCTGGGGTGCCAGCCCCTGGGGACACTTCTGCGTGATGAGACTCCATGTAAGGTGGAGGCATCACCCAGAATCACTCAAAGAGTGGCAAGGAGGGAAAAAAAGAGGAGAAGAAAACACGATACTGGAGAAATCTGCAGCAGCTGAGCAGGATTTGGGGTCTGGGATGAACTGGAAGCATCGTGGCTGCTCAGGAGGCTCTCAGACCTCTGGGACAGCTTCTGCAACCTGCAGTGCTGAGCTAATGGTTGCACTCGATGATTTTAAAGGTCTTTTCCAACCTAAAGGATTCTATGATGTGGGGAATATGAGCACCTATGTACAGCTAAAAAGCTCCTCAGTACACCTCTGCCTCATTCATGTACTTCCTTGGTATGTTTTGGAAGTCGATGGGTGTTATTTTTCTTTTTGTCAAGCTGGTTCCACTTTAGCCCTTCATTAATAGCGCTGAAAAAAAATCACACTGTGGTTGCAGGGAAGTTTGTGCAAGTGACAGTTTTCCCAACACGTCTGGGGAGATTCTCTAAACATTGTGGAGGAGAAACGTGTGTGTGACTTTGCAAGCAGACATGGTGTGCACGTTCCTTTGTGAGGCCAGGCAGACACGCACCCAGGCACAACACAGCCTCTTGTCCTGGCAGCATCTTGAAGGAAGGGCCCAGACACTATGAACTCGCTTGGTTTATATGGGAATATCACAAGACATTCGCTGACCATTATAATGCAGTTAGTAGCGATAATGTCTTAGTGCAATGTCTTATCACTGTTTTAACAACCTGACATGCGAGTCACCTCATATTATCACTTCAATGAATACATTAAGCACTAAAGGCTTTTGAGAGCTGGATGCATCAGCAATGAGGGGGCAAACTTACACTGCTGCAGACTGAGGAGGGATTTTATCTTGTTTTGTTTAGAAGCCAAGCAAGAAGCAGTCAGGCTTTGGGGCTGGTAAAGTTGGATGCAGGCAGAGAGTCATGGTGTTTGTGCAGGTGAAGCAGAGCAGCACCAGTTAATGTAAGAGGCACAACCAGAGCGGTTCCTGGAGCACTTGGCATGTTGAGTGTGTGAGACAGAAACAGCAAGTCAAATGCAGTGATTTTAAGTGTAAAGTAAGGCACATAGGAAATAGAGCCCTAATTGTGTGCAAGCAAATTGCAGCATGGACACTGAAAAAATCCTTCCCTGTGAGGGTGCTGAGGCGCTGGCACAGGGTGCCCAGAGAAGCTGTGGCTGCCCCATCCCTGGCAGTGCCCAAGACCAGGTTGGATACAGGGGCTTGGAGCAAGCTGCTCTATGGAAGGTATCCCCCGTGGCAGGGGGTTGGAACTGAATGAGCTTCAAGATCCTTTCCAACCCAAACCATTCCGTGATTCTATGATTTAAGAATTATTGCTCAAAAAATTACCTGTGAAGTGTCTGTGGGTAGAACTATATAAATTATTGAGAAGGAAGTAGAAACTGAAACAAACCAAAGAAACCTTATGCAGCTTGATTAATCTTTGGCATGCTCACAGCAGCAGAACTTACCACTGTTGGGGTCTTCCTGCTGCAAAACAGCACTGTGGAACTGGTAAAGGTACAAAGGGCAGCACTAGGGATGTTGATGGACCGGATTCAGAGAAGACTGCAGGACCAGAACCCTTTTCTTGAGCAGAGGTGATGAAGGAGAATTTTTAAACAGGGTGTCAGGAATTAGGATTCATTCATTCTCACATAGCAAATATCAGGAGACACCTGCAAAAATTATCTGTCAGTAGGCCTAGCGCAGCAGAAGGAAGTAGTATCCATAATTAAGTTGTGGCACTGTGTGCCACCGGGTATCACAGATGCTAATGGGATAAATGGATTCAAAAAGGGATGAGGTAAATTCATCGAGTCATTAATGATTACTTAGTTCTCAAATCCAGGTGGAAGTCCTTGAACAGTTGGAAACTGGGGGAATGTGCCAGGGATGGAGCATCTGCAGAAAGAGTCAGAGTAGTTCTGACTGCTTCAGAATGTGGCACCTTGGTGGAGAGCAGCATAGGCCAGTGTGTATTTCCAGGGATAAACCCATTCTGACGGTATCACTGATGGAGAACAAAGCCAGAGGAGTCTAAAGCAGGTTCCAAGAAACCTTAGCATGGGGGAGCTCAGATGTGCTTGGGTGCCACAGCGCCGTGAACTCAATGGTTAACAAGAAGAAAAATGGTGTTTCCGCTGCTCCACAACCTGCGGCCGTCACATAAATTGAAACGGACAGAATTACCATTGGTACAAATTAAAAACAAATAAAAAGGGTACACAGAACTGATTCGCAGAGTTCAAACTCCATTACCAACTGATTTACTGTGCAGTGACCTGTGATTGTTTGCACTGAGGAAGTACTGCGCTCGGATCCTATCGGCCTCGTGGCTACGGCTCACACCAGTCAATAAGCTATTTAATTTAATGGGAAATGGTATTGATGGACTTGGAATGCAGCTCCAAAAAAAAAAAAGGAGGGAGAAGAAAGATGCAGCTGCAAAGAGCAGATAAAGTCTTCAACTCGGGGGTTCACTCTTGGGGTGTTCTCCCTTTTGTTATCTCATTAATTAAAGTCTGGAGAAGTCTCAGCTGGATTTGGGAGTGTCAAAGCCTTGCAGGAAAGGTGCTGAAGGCATGATTGCTGTGGGGACAGGGACGAGGGGAAGAGATAACGTGGAGTACAATGTAGTACCCTGACCTTTCTGAGTAGACAAATCCATGAAGAAACAAAGTTGTTCAAAAGGAAAATCTGTCAAACCAGTCAAAGGAGAGGAAGGTGCTGCTTGGGAGCCAAATGCCTTCAACATCACTAGTTTTTAGGTGCCTCTTAAGTGGCTTCTTGGTCCGAGGGGTCTGGTGGATGGCCACTGTCACTGACTACTGATCTTGGGCACTTACTTTGCATTCTTAGCAGTGTGTTCTGAAAAGACACGGTTTCCAGCATTTTCAGTGGGAAAACCTAGCGAGACTCTTGAGATCTGGCCATTGCTTTGGGGAAGAGCTCCAGGACAAGGGATTCAGCAGGGCCACAGGGCATCATGGTCCTAGGCTCCATTCCTTGCTTTCCCAGACTGCTTTTGGTTACTGTCACATTTCACTCCTGAAATGGGAATAACTCAGCTTACATGGCCTGCTGGCAGGTACTAAGCAGCATGCAGCTGCAGCGTGTCCCAAAGAAAGGCTGCAATAATAAGGATTATTATTATTTTTGTTTTTATTATTATTATTACTATTATTATTATTGCTCATTTAGTTCTTTAGAATTGCTTTTCCTGAGCAGACACGTCTTCTTCCAACAGCTACTGTAATTTCTGACAGTGAACGTGGATGCACACATGCATGTTTGATCAGGAATTAATCCTGTGGACCAAGGCGGTTTCTGTGTGTGGGTGCAGGAGCTCAGCAGGAGGAGCCCATCCTGGGGAGCAGGATGTGATTGAGCCCGTGCAATCTTGGAGGACACGACCTATAAACCTGGTGACTCCCCTGCTGCAATTTCTATGGCAACACTCCAAGTTTCCAAGTGGAAGGTTGGATTTGCAATGTCACATTGCACATTCACACAAGCCCAGGCACAAGTCTCTGTGGAGGTTTCCAATGAGGTGTCGCAGCAGGGTCAGTCTGGTGCTGCTTTTGCGAAGGAGAATGTGGCCATGAGTTGGGTTAGGAGAAGCTGTGACTCAAGGAATGCCTGCAGGCCTTGCTTTGGCTGCTCCCTGTCTCCAAGTCTCCAGTATCTCTCAAGGCACTGAGATGGTCTGAAATTGGTTATCGACTAGGTCCAAAGAGAGCAAAGTTTTCAGAAAGAGGAAGGTTACCATAAAGAATTCAGAATGCTTGCACAAACTGTGGTTTCATATTCAAATTGGCCAAGGAGCCTTTCCAATGGACAGCCCTCTCTTAGACTCCTACATCTCCCAAAACACAGCGGCATGATTCAATTTCCAACTTCATTAAAGTTCACCGCCCCCTTGGAAATTAATTCACAGCTAACAAAGTGCTATGTCGATGCATAAACTTCACTTGATTGCTTCAAGTTTTCCGTAGTTAGTAGTCTGTAAAGAAAACACACATTTAAGGAAATTAGAGTAGCAAGATAAATGAGGTGGAACCATCAAGAAGAGCAGAAGCTTGAGATAATCCATGTTTTAAAGTATTGCAGTGGCTTTGCAGTGCTTGGAGGAGCAGTATTATGTGTTTTTATGCTTTGGGCCTCACAGCTTTCCTCTGCACTGAGACGTGAGCAACCTGAGTGGAAGAGCCATGCACTAGACATAATCTTCTATCAGAGTAAACCAAGCGGCTGCAGATGCGCTAATCCAGACTAATCCTGCTTTCTCTGGAATCACTCTTCAGTCAATAGTGAGGCTCTCCAGCTCCTCTCACCCACTGCCACATGGATGTCACACCCCAGTAGGACAAACAGCAGCAAAATGCAAGTCAGCTGAGTGCATCCTCCACCTTATTCTGTGGACCAGGGGATGTTTTTCTTGGTTTCGGCTAACGCAGCCCTTACGTTCCTGTCCTGCTGACTTTAGCATAATGAGGAGGATGTGCAGGCCACAAGGAAGATGCTTTATAAAACAATTACATCAACAGTCTGGACCATTTTGAGCGTTTCCTCAAAGTGAACAAACAATTTGCAGATTGGACATGACATGGATGCTAATCCCTGGAGATGGGAATTGGAGAGGGCTCTTAGCAGATGGCTTCTCTGCCACTGTGCTCGTTTGCTGGTGTTCATACATCTTCTCTTTGCGAAACAAAAAGAAGAGGAGGAGGAGGACCGGAGGCTACGTTACTTCAACTCAGGGGAAGGTAATGAATGAGGGAGTTGTGCACTTTGCTGTAAATAGCCTTCTTCTTACTAATGGAGAAGTTAGGTGTGCAGAAAGGCAGGCGTTGTGGTGCAGGGTGCCTGTGCCATGTTGCACACTCAGAAAGGTGCTGGTATAAAAGGTGGAGGCCTCTTGATCCTCCTTCTCTAGTAGACTGGATTCTGGAGAAGGACCATTGGAAACTACACTTTCACGAGCCCAGGATTTCTTACTCTGTATGGTGGCTCAGATTTCTTCTGTGGGAAGCATTATTTTAAGCAAAGAAGGCAGATTGGGAATGCAGGCACAGAAAAGCATGTCAAATGAGAAAAACTTTGATCAAAATTCAAATCCAAGTCAGCCTCTAGCTATCTGCTGAACAGCATGCATCCTCCTGGATGGGTTTTTTTCCCCTTTTTTAAGAACAGAAAGATGAAGAAAACACTTGGTATGGGGGAGGTCAATAGACACACTGCATCTTAAGTTCAGCTTAATCTCACTTTCTTTGGCCTCAGTGATTTGTTTCTCCAGGTTTGGTGGACCCTCAAGAAATGTTTATCCTTTCCTTTCAGGTAATGTGGTGTTAAGAGGACTTTCCACCTTGTGGCCTAATTATGGAAGAATTCATCTCTGAGAGGGCTGCCTGGGCTGTTTTTATGCTGCTTCCCTGTTCTCAGCTCTCAAACCAGGCCCCTTGCAGGGCCTTCTTTATAAAAAGCTAAAATCCCCCTGTAAGAGATACTCCCTCTGGTGTTGTTTAATCCCAGGTATCCGCACTGCTGCTGCCAGGAGCTCAGCAGCTGCTGATGTCCCACTGGAGGTGAGCTGGGAATGGCTGCATCCGCAGCATGCTTCTGGAATAAACCCACATTGGAAATAACTCCAGAAGCTGCCTTGAATATGTTGAAAAAAACCCAATTTAACACAGACCATAGATTTCAAATGTAATCACCTTGATGGGGGGGATAAGCTTGAGTCTTACATTTTGACATTAAGTTACGCTATGCTGTGACAATTATTCTATTTTAACGAAGGGGGGAAAAGAATGTTTAAAATATGCTAAAAAGTTCTGCGATATGTTAGAAACATATTGGTGTATCATCACAAGTGTGGCTGAATATATTTCATAAAAGCATGAAACCTAGCAAACTTTGTGAGACAGAGCAGTAAATATGTCCTCAGTACCACTCCTTATAATAGCAACAGCCTGTCTCTGGAAGAGCAGCAGGAGCTGTACTCATCTTTATATTTCTTTCATTGCAAGAACAAGAGAGCATCCAGGGAAATTGTCAGACAGCAGATATAAAACAAACAAGAAGAGGTCATTTGTCACTGGCACAGGGTGCCCAGAGAAGCTGTGGCTGCCCCATCCCTGGCAGTGTTCAAGGCCAGGTTGGACACAGGGGCTTGGAGCAAGCTGCTCTAGCAGAAAATGGCCCTGTCAGTGGCAGGGGCTGGAACTGGATGAGCTTTAAGATCCCCTCCAACCCAAAACACTCTGTGATGATAAAGAGCTGCTGTGCTGGGTCAGGTTATTGTAATACAGACCCCAAAGCAGGAATTAGGCTGTATTTGAGTTTTGAGCTGTTCCTTCAGCTGTGTAGTACAGGAAGCAGTGAGAGGCTGTGGCTGGGACTGCCTGGTGATGCATGGCCCACCTGCGAGCTGGCACTGGACCATACTTGCCATAGAGAGTACACAGGATTGTAACAGGGCGCAGAGACTGTGTGGTGTAAGCTCTGCAAGCCCATTCACTCAAAACATGCCTTAAAATGGCGTGTTGCAATTAATTTTAACCAAGCTTTTAAGAATAGGCTTCAGCATTCATTTCGGACAGCCTGTCTCCAAAAAAACTTCTTGCTGGCAAACTTGCTTATTTGAGACAAATGAAAAAAGGGGGAAAGATGGATGGAATTAGGAGTCACCCTTGTCTTTCTTTTAGAAAGAGAAGGGCTGTGTGTTGGCAGTGATTTGGATTCTTCAACTTTAGTGAACCCTTAGAAATAAAACAAAATAAAAGGAAAACTTTTCCTGTCCTCAGAAAGCAGTAACTAAGTGGTGAAATGGCAAATTCTGCATGAAAAGACACTTTGTGCAGACTGGCAACAATTGATCAAAAATTATCACAGATTTCACTTCTATTACATAGTTATTTTAGGAGGAAAATCAAAAGAAATAGGATTTGATGAAAAAGGAGAGGCCCTGGCTCGATTTCGCTCTTCAAAAACTTAATACCCTGTCCTAGGATTGGTAACAAGATTGGATATGATTGTCCCTGCAATTTAGTTTCTCCTGCAAATGGGGAAGGAAATGCTGCATCCCAAACACAGAAACTCCCAAATCACTGACATTTCTCTTCAAATACCCCCAGAAATGCTTTTGTCTGTAACCGTGTCATTCACCAAAGGCACACCCCTAGCATTTCCCAGAGAAGCTGGTGATTTGATTCCTCTTTTGCCCATTGGCAAATGAGAAATGGAGACTGTAAATGCTTTGCTCTGAGAACAGTGAATCAGTGTCAGATAGGAGTGAAGCCTCAGACCTGCGCTCATGCTGTAACTGCAGGTTGTACTCCCACACATAATACTGTCAAGGGCATAATTGAATTTGGCTTTTTCCTTGAGATCCTCTGCAGCCACAGATGTGCAGGAGAGAGGTTTGTCCCTGAAATAATCAGATTAAACAAGTCTTCTGCTTCGTGGTAGCCCAAACGCTGCATGGGACAGGGAGGATTTATTCTACCTTTGCAGAGTGTGGTCTGAGTTGTCACATACAATAGAGGGATGTATGCAGGGGGCTTGTTTTTTGTATTCAACATTCTTGATAGCAAGATAGCACACTCCATCTGAAAGGGAACAGGCTGCTGCCTGATACAGTCCGGATATCAGCAAAGCCTTGTTGTGTCTTCAGATTAGGCTGGGTAGCCATTCAGGATACCTGACGTTTTTCTTTCTTTATTGCCAGTTGGGAATGGAAAAGCATAGGTAGATGTGTGTGTATACACCTGGTGGGGTTTGCTTTTATCTTCTGCCCTCCCTCTTGTGATTTCCACAGCATGTAGAACAGGCTCTCCTCATGCTCAGGGCTCTCATCCCCACTGCAGCATGGCCATGTACAACCCCAGCCCTTCAGTACTTGCTGAGTTTCAGGGCAGCAAATATCTCCCTAATGATGCCAAAGACAGAATTCACACACACTGACGTAATGATGTACTTATGTAGAATACTGGAGAGGGGCTGTGTGGAGGACACAGGGACCGGAGACCCCTGATGCCAGCATCGATTCTGGTTTTTCTTGCGGGGCTCTAAAATGTCTGAAATCACAACAGAAACAAGCTCCAGAGCAAGCTGCAGGAGCTGCAGTTAACTCCTTTCCAAAGCCTTTCTATTAAAGGCTCATCAACACAGCTGATAGAGAAACATTAGGAAGCACAGAGTGTCCAGAGGCTGCTGCCAATGAGAAATGTTCTCTCTGAAGTTGCGGTTTGAACATCAGGGACTCTTCCTGTGCTGCTCTCACTAACATCAGAACTCAAGGAGCCTTCTCCCGTCTCCAGGAAAACATCCAGCAAAGTACTGAGGCTGCAGACTCGCAGGCGAATCGATAGACTTTGGTTTTAGCAAAAATATGCTGTGATCAATATTTAAACAGGATCCAAATATACCTCTTTTTTTCCAGCTGCCTGCCAAAGATGCAACGGGGAGGAGGGGAGGGCAGCTCTCCTCTGAGTGTTATTAGCGATGACCTCCAGTCTGAATGGGCCTTTCCATGCCAGCGGCTGCTCAGCAGCAGGACCTTGGCACCATGAGTCTGTTCTGCTGGAGGCTGGAACTGGGATCAAATCAATGCCTGAAAAATCCCTCTGTTTCAGGAGCATGGGAATCACGGTGCGGCTCAGGGTGGTAGGGAGTGTCTCAGGCTCAGTGGCTGGTGGGGATCTGCTTCAAAGGTGAAGGCCAGTGGAAAGGGTTTCCAGGAGATCTTCAGTCCATCTGGAGGCCAGAAAATGCTGAGGGAAAACTTACTTTTCTCCAGAAGATCCCAGGAGTGAGCATGTGCTTGATTGGAGTTCAGGGGCTGTGGAACAACAGCCATCAGACCCAGCTGTGGGTTATTTTATTCTCCCTGTGGGTACCAGCCAAGATGGTCACCAAAGATGTCACTTATTCCACTGTTTGATTTCTCCCTTTTGCTGGCTAAGGTCAAGCATGAAAACAAACCAAAATACTTCCAGACAATGGGGGATTTATTTTTATTTGCTTACTTTTCTGCCACCTGCTTCTGGCCAGTTCAGCTTGTTTTTAACTTGGTGGGATATTACTTCACTTCCCAGCTACCTTAAATCAGTTTCTCTGATTGTTATCTTGGACAACTGAACAGAAACCTTAGGCTGGCAATTTCTTCTTGCTGACTTTGGTCATTTTTATCATGTTTCAGGCCTTTCTTTCTAAGGGGAAGTTCTGGCTGAATTGCTTTCAAAGCAATATTCATCCTTAACTTCATCATAAAGCATTAAGGAGAATTTAGGTAATCAAATCCAAGTCCTCATCTCCTAAGAGATACATACAATCTATATTGTGTAATTACTTCTCTTTTCAGAGGGACTGTCATCATTTGATTAGCTCAGATTAAGGCTGATCCTGTGATGCCAGCAGGTGAAGGTGTCCTGCTCTGCACCATCCATCTTCAGGCACCCAACCAGTGGGAGGATCAGGAGGGAAGGAGCACTTTGCCAGAAGATACAACCATGTGTAATGGGGTACTACAATAGAGATGGGAAAAAAAGGGGTGAATATAAAGGGGAAAGATCTCGCACTAAAGCCCAATAGCTTGTCAAAGAGCCTCCCAGGGGAAACAGAGACAGTTCTGTCAATCTTGAGTAATTTAATATGGAGCTGATCAAAGCAGCAGATACTGCTGAACAATAATGTGTTTGCTAAGAAAAAACCAGTGACCTGTAGGTATTTCCCCAGGAGGGAGGGATGGGGCTGCACCACATGCTCTGCACCCAGCTCTGCTAATGGCTTTGTGCACTGTCTCGGTCAAGTGCAAGGCCTGAACATTTGTAAGATAAGGACAGTAATACCTACAGCAAGGGTGGTGGTAATGAATGAATGTTTCATCTGAAGTGCTAAATAAATGCATGGTTTTATAACAGGTAAGATGGAAGTTTGATGTTAGCACTGTACCACAGGCTGTTTCAACCTCATATCCCTTCCTGGCTCATCAAGGCCAGTTAGCAGCACTGCTAAGGCTTGAATTCTCAACCGTTGGAGAAGTTGAGTAAATGTGGCTAAGTATTGGAATAAAACTTCTTAATTGCATTGTAACTTTGGAACAAGAAGAAAAGCATTCATTTGATTGTAGACACTGACACAGATGGTTATTTTTCATTATAATAATAATACAAACAATTCCCTTCCTCTCCCCCACTTCTTTTATTTAGATAGGAAAGAAGCAGATTGGTCAAATTAAATTAGGGTAGGCTGAACATTTCATTACTATTTATTAAGATTTTAGGGCAAGAGACACTTAGAACAAAAGCTTGATTATGGGTTTAAACCTTCTTGCATAAAACCTGACCTTTTCCCATGGGGCTGCTCTCCCGTAGCTTCTGAGCTCCTGATAGAGATCTACAGCTGCAACAGCTGAAGTTGGGTTTGGAGAGAAGGAATCCAGGCTGGGGCTTAACACACCGATGGGAGCACGCTCACTGCTACAGCTTTAAAAGGACTTGTAGAGTTTTCCTTGAGTTTTATGGCTGGTGAAGGGGAAGACACTGGAAAAAGTAGGCTGGAATAGGAATAAGTAGTCATGGGAATAATTTCCTGTGTCTGTCAGACAACTGTGTGAGATTTTTAATAACTTCTTTTAATAAACGATCGTGTGGAAGCTGCTCAGACAGGCTGCAGACCTGGTACCATGCTGGGGAGAGCCACAGATGTGGCTTCTTGGTGTGACCACATTTTGTCTTCATTATTATTGTTATCATGAGTAAGTAATGATAGTAAATAACAGCAAGATGAGTGGAATGCAAATTAGAATCATAGAATGGTTTGGGTCTTCATTAGAAAGAGTGATTAGTGCTGTGTCGTCTGCATTTCCCCATGGAACAAGCAAAGTGAAACTCTTGACTTATAAGTGCATATAGGTTGTTTATCTTGAACTTGTTCAGGCCTTCATTTTATATCTCCAGGTTACTGGAGAAAGGGGCAAGGGAGGAGAGTTTGCCAGGCTGTGGGCATCTTAATGTCTTTGAATGCAGAATATAATGTTCTTACGCAGAAAATACTGAGGGATGAACTGGGAGAGGAAGCGATTAAATTCCTGCATATCTGTGCAAGTGAGAGGGATTCTTTGTGCCCATTTTCATTTCCAAGGCTTTTTGCCTTGCACAGCATCTTTGCTAACCCTCCTCTGTGCCTATCTCTCCTGCAGATGGTAATGCCACAGGAGCCTTTGCCTCTATTTTAAGAACTAGAAATGTGACTAGCCAATATGATACCATGAAATGAGCCCTCACAGGTTATTCCCGACACTTCCTTCCCTTTCCTCACCCTGACTGCAGCATTCGGTGTAGTTTGTATCACACAACTGATTTTATTTCTCTTTCACTTGGGCATCCTTGGGCTTCCAGTGCCTTCTATTTTTTCCTTTCCTCTATCAAAAAAGGAAGTACAGTCTCGAAGGGGAAAGAAAATGGGTGGATAAACCCACTGCAGCTTGGCAGTTATCTCCTGCGTGGATGTTGTCCTGAGACGGCTGCAGTTGTCTGTTTGACAATTGTCGCTGAGCTTGTTGGAGCACCAGGGGGGATGGTTTTTCCCTCTCCAATTTCCACGCTTAAATCCCTTCTTGCTTTAGCTGTGCCCACACGCAGTTGTACACCTGAGTAGGTATGATACTTGCATTGAATCAATACTATGATTTATGCATAAAAGCCCAGAAACCCTGCAAAACAATTGTGCAAGTAATTTTTCATGAACCAGACTTAAAGTGCTTGCCAACAGGCTAAATTACCCTCTTGTTAAGTGTTGTATTTTGTTCTTCCCTCTTTCTTCTCCTCCGTGTATGCCTTAATATTGATAAGTGTTCTCCAGCATGAGAGAACATTTGCATTTTTTGCTAAACATCATGTGGTTGAATACATCAAAGGATCCTTTTGTTCTTTCCCTATTTGTATTCTCTCAAATTCAGGACTTGATTTCCGAGATAGCTGCATGCGTTGTGGCTGGAGGTTCTGTACTCGGGTTTGTTAGTAAGGCTCAACCCTTAGAAGCCTCCAAGCAGTTCTCTTAAACACTCAAAGTACCGTGGAAAGCCTTTCTCTGTGATATTTGAGTAAGATGTTGGAGGTTCCCTTTGGATTCTGTGCTGTGCAGAGCTGACTCAGTGGCTTCCCTGCCTGTGGTTAGACTTCAAGTAGCTGCTACAAATCAACTTAGTGGTATTAATAATTTCTCTCCTCCCTTGTGTGGCTGCTTACAGATCTCGACTGTTCTTTGGTTTTAAGAATTCAGTGCCTTCAGTCCTACTGTCTTTCCCATGGTTTCGGTGCCTACCTTTGCTTCCCATTCTTGATTTCAGACAGAAAGCAGGAGTTCTCTGTGTGGATACTCCATTGGATGTGAGATGTGCTGTGGTTGGGTTTCAGGCTCCAGTATTCTGGGGCTGCCTGGAGCTGCCCCACTTCATCTCAGGGGCTCCAACACCATCAGGAACACTGACATGGGGGCACGGGCACCCTCCCACTGATGGCAAGAGCCCGAGCGTGGTGCTTCCTGTTGCTGATTCAGTGGTGACTTCTGCAGCGCAGGGGCTCCCACGCTGTGATCCTGGATGGGAGAGGGCTGGGAAATATGTAACAGGAAACATAATCCACCTTTTTCTGCATTGCACTTTGCCAAAGCAGATGAAAACAGGTTGAGATTAATGCCCTACATACGAGCATCAGCCAAATGAGACAGTTGAATTATTTGCCTGGTTGTCTCTGTCCAGCAGCTTTAATCATAGAATCATGGAACGGTTTGGGTTGGAAAGGACCTTAAGATCATCCAGTTCCAACCCCTTGCCACAGGCAGGAACACAGAATAAGACTTTAAGAATCTTGTCTGTCAGGATCAAATTGCCAACGCAACATCAAAGCTCCCCAGCTTAGTTAATGTTTATTTAAATGACCATTTCCTCCTGGCAGATAAAAGATTGAACTGTTATGTTGCTATTGCTGTGTTTTAAAGTCCTCAGATATGAAGGTGCCTGAAGCCAGCATTTGATTCTCATTATGTTATGACATTTTTTCCCTCTGCATAATTTGAATAACACTCTGTTTAACTCAGCAGCAGGAGGGATATGGGGGTTTCCTTTATAATTTAGAAAGTGAAGCGAGTTCTGTAAAACCCTCTGGTCTTCAACAAGACAAAAACTAGACTCTGGTGGGGGGGCCGAGTGCTCATTTTCCCTAAGCACCTTCACATGTTACTGGAAATCATCACCCAGGGTTTGTATTTACTGCAGTGAGTAGTATAGCATAACCGCCCAGACAGAGGCAAGTGGCCAGCACAAAGGGGCTTTGAATGGCATGCACACCTTTCCATTAGGGAAGAGATTGATAGCTACCTGCTCTCAGATTGCCACCTCTGAAGGGATCATCACCAGCAATTAGCCTTCCCTGCCTAGCACAGGCCACAGGGTTTCAGCTGGTTGTTTTTGATTCAAGCTTACATCTCACTGCTTAAAGTAAAGCAGATATTTAAGGGGAGGCAATCCTGTCCTGGCTTGATTTAAAGGCTTGAAGTAAATTTCTTTCTGGCATCCCTATTCTGCACTGCTCCTCATCCACTGACCTGCATTGGGAAGTACGGTGAGGCATGTTGCAGACCCCCTCCCCCTGCCCCAGCAAAGCTCCCAGTAGATTCCATTGACATCATTTTGCATCCAGGCTAATCCAGCCCTGAATGTTGTGGGTCAAGTGTTCAGCAAACCCAGGCCTTTTCCTTCATCCCACATTTCAAAAGAGCATCAGGTCCTCACAAAGACCAAATCTCACTGGGAGCCAGATGGATTTTATGTTCCTTAAGACAGCATCATCCTAAGACATGGCAGTGTTCAAGGCCAGGTTGGACACGGGCTTGGAGCAAGCTGCTCTAGTGGAAGGTGTCCCTGCCTGTGGCAGGGTTTGGAAGTGGATGAGCTTTAAGGTCCCTTCCAACCCAAACCACTCTGTGATTCTATCATCACTTTTAAAATGAAATTTCTTGGGCACTATAGATTTTTTCTACCACCCTTCTCTTACCTTAACCAGGAAGCATTCCTGCCTCCCTGATCATATGCAGGTTGAAATGAAAGTCAGATTTGATTCAAGTTGTCTTAAATCCTACTTCTTACTGCTCCTCTGGGTACGTTATTGAAACTTCAGACACTCTTCTCCATTTAAGGAGTTAATGAGAGTAATTTTAAACCCTTGTAACATATCTGCTATTCAGAAACATATTTCCAAGGTCTCTCAAACAGCTTTGCTCTGTAACACAATTTTAGGCAGCAGTTTAACGCAGTGTTTTGCTAAACGACTGCACTCCATATTCTGGCATCCTGTGTTTTGCTTTGCCTCTGCGTGAAAAAGCGCATCTCGAAGTTCACGTGGTCCTTGCGAAGGTCGCTCCAGCCTTTGGCCACATCAGCGGTTTTCGATGGATCTGGTCGCTTTAAAACCAAGGTCAGTATACAACGATTTAGTTTAATCTTGTATAACCTTGTGTCTATCTGCTGCCTTGTGTTTTCTCCTACAAAGGCCAAGTCTGTTCTGTTTTCTTCACAACCCTGACACCCTTTACCACTAATGTTGATTCCAGATTAAGCCTGTTCCATATTTCATAACTCTCCCATTGCGCTGCAGCCTTCCAGATGTTGCACCGGTTCCATGCTTGGCTGCAGGCGAGGAGCAGCTGGGCTAAGCTGCTGCTGTCGTGGTGTTGTCCAGTTCCTTCCTTAATGTCAACATTATCCCAAACCAGTGTAAACGTGTCAGTAGAAAAACCTCCATGAAGTGTTACAGTAGTTTTTCATTTGCTTTCACACCAAGTCTCACCTCCAAAGTTGCAGAGTACTCCCAGCAATCACAGAAGTCAGGGCAAGCTTCATTTAATTGAATTCATTAATCCATCACTATAAAAGTTTGAAGGGAAATGGACGTATATATAAAAAATATGGAAATTAATAATTTATGAGTTATGGCATAAAACCAGCAGCAGTTCTTCTCCGAATACGATTTGCAGACAGGGTGTGGGGTAGCAGAAGCAAGAGCCCTAAAGCCATAAAATAAGGTTGCTCACTGGCAGGACCATGCTTCGCTCTGACAGCAGTTCACATTTTCTTTAGCACACAGAAATCAGTGTCACAGGGAGCTGCAGCCACCAAAAAGCTGGTCCAGAGCTGCCAGAGCATCCCTGCAGTGCAAAGGGGCAGAGACTGTCTCAAGGGCACGTGTTGAAGGAGCGATCTGAAGTGATCACTCTGATGGGAGAGTTTTCTGTCCCCTCCACTGACACGTTGTGTTAGCTTCGGCAGTGGAGTTATGTCTCTGTGTGTTTATTATTGTGACTTGCATGTCTGACCTCAGCTGGGCAAGTGTTGAGGGAAAATCAGCATTTTAAATCTCAACAACAGGAGAAGCTTTCCAAAATTTAGTGATGGGGAGGTTGCAGTGGACTCAGAGTTTGTAGGATGGGTCTCAAAAGGCTCAAATACTGCACCAAACACTCAGTTGTTTATCAGGACCCCATCTGAGTCTGACCATCACGCTAGAAATCTCACCTTCAGCAGGGTTTTGATCAGATTTCCAGAGCTTCCTCCTGGGGTCAGCCCCTGCATGTGCAGAAAAGGCCTTTCTCACCTTACTTGGGGTTTTCATTTCCATTTCGTTCCATGAGCTTGGGAAGTGTTAGAAGCTGAGCAGAGAGTGAGAATTATTTTTATCCAAATTAAGCTGAGCCTTGCAGCAGTGCTCAGTTCAGAGCATGGAGGTCCCTCATCTGTTTATGTGCTCTCCTAAGCCACTGGCTCAGAACAAAAGAGGTCAGCAGCCATCATTTCTTTGACCTCAGAATTGCTAAACTCTTCTCACTTCTGCTGCTCTCTTGCTGGCTCCAGAAAAAATAGGACTAAATCCTTTGCAGGGCAAGAAAGGAATCTGTCCCCTGGGGAGAAGGCAGCAGAGGAGGAAATAAACTCTCAGATTAAATTTTAAAATGGCTTTATTAACACTTTTTTCTCTTTAAACCTTAGTTCCCCCACGAACATCCACATCTTGAAACCTTCCTCTTCCTTAATAGCACTCTCTCATTTAAACCACAGTAAAAAGAGAAATGTTGAGGGAGGAATGAAAGTGTCTCTAATTCCCACTTAACCCCTTACACAGTTGCTATGGAAACAACAAACACACGGTTTCAGTGGTCGTTTTGCATCCTCATGGACAGAGCTTCATTTGCAGCTGCACATGCACTAAAATCACTGCGCTGCACACACTGGAGAGAAACTTCTTTGCACAGACAGCAGCTTGGGCTCTGCTGGGGAACATGATGCTGAGCACAGTGAAACTCTGTCTGCTTGGCAGCTCCCCCAGCAGTAGTGACTGTCATGGGTGTGCCAGGCTGTCCTTGCAGCCTTTGGGAACTTCCTGTGAAAGAACAACATTGAACACAAAGGCGTTCACAGGTACAGAGGAGCTGATTGCCTGTGGACCCAGGTAAGTCCCAAGCCTTTAACCAGTGCAAATGAGCTCCCCCTTCTCTTCATCCTGGCAAGTCACTGGCACTGAATACCTTCAGGTATTTGCATGGTGCTGACGGGTTGTTTTGGACTGGCTTTGCAGGCGGGGCAGACACCTGAGCAGATGGTGGTTATCACAGCACAGAGCCCTTCCCATCGCCCTCTGCTCTGGGTACCCAAGCGGAAGCGAACCTCATCGTGTGATGTACAGTTCATCTCTGTTTGTAAGTGGACATTATAATTTTGTTTCTCCTCCTCCATGCATGCACCCTGCGGGGAAAATCCAGCTGTTCTTCCAGGGGCACTGGGGTGTCCACCTGGATTCATCCCCTTTTGCTGGGGAGAGCCTGAGCTCCCTTGGAGTCTGCTGATAGGTGACAACCACATCCATCTCGGTGTCACTAAGGAATGCTGTTTGTCTGAGGGTGAGAGGCAGCCTTGGCTGCCCACATCCATCAACAGCACTGATGGATAAATCCAACAGGCTTTGCCTGCAGTGTTGTCCAGTGGAGCAGTTTTCCAAACACAGCCACCTGACACTGGCCAATTCCGAAGCAACAGCTTTCTCCAGTCTTCAAAGCATCATGCAACGTGTATTTATTTATCCTTTCATTTCCATAGGCAGTGTGTACCCTACACACTTCATTGACAGTGATTAATGTCTTTCACAGTTTGATTCCACAGCAATTGCCTACGCCAAAAGGCTCAATGTATTTCCTTAAACAAATCAAGCTTAATAAATATTCATGTGCGGTGTCCTCGCTGTACATTAAGCCTGGATCTCTGTTGCTAATGATTTGAATGGCTGATAAAATTGTATTTAAATATTTTATGCAGAAAGAGAGCTGTCACTAAGACAGCATGGACACAAGTCAGCGAGTGCAGGTACGCTCCAAATGGTCATGCACTGGCACTGCACTCCCAAAATCCTCTCTTAAAGTCCCCAGCCCTCCAAAGGCTGTCCCTTCCTCCCTTCTTCCCTCCTTCCCCTCCATCAGTTGTTAAAGGTAGCAAAGAAATCTGCAGCAGAGCCAGAAGCTGACATGGCCACGGCTTTCTTAGGGCTCCTGCTCCCCTTTCCCTGCCCCAGTTTCTCCTTTCAGCTCATACTGAGTCCTGGAATTAGGATTTTCTTGTCAGAAGACCGGCATTAACATGGTGGAGGTTCTCTGTGACTTTGCCCTTTTTACCTTCCCTTCCATGATGTCTGGAAAACAGCTGTTTGACAGGGCTGAGGGACTGGCTCGAATCACACTGACAGCTCTGCACTCAGTGGCCAGAGCACCTTGCAGAGCTACTGCTCGTGCAGTGGGGGTTTGTCCCTGGGCAGAACTGGGGGGATACTGAGTTGGTTTCCTTCCCAGTTAACTTTACGTTTTGAAGGTATCCTCGTCAACAATGCACCAGCACCCATGGGTGGGAGGCAAGGCAGTGCAGATGTGCCAGGGCCCTTAACTGAGGGATGCCTGGCCCAAACTGGGGATGCTGTAATGCAGCCTGCCTAGCTCCAAAGCATGTGTGTGGAGTACAAAACAAAGCAGTGCCATGTGCTAGGAATGGTCCTTGATCTACAGTCACACTGTGCTTCTTTCTTACAGGTTTTCACGGCCAATGAATTTGCAACGAACCTGAGCAGAGGAGGAGAAACACTGGGTTTAATTCAGGATAACCAAGTACCACTGTGGGAAGCACAGGCTACCCTTGGTTGAGCTTTTCTCTGCTTTGGGAACCACCAGGCAGCTTTCAGTGTGAGCTTCGGGGAGATGCCAGCTGGAAGAGGTGGGGTAAGTGCGTATTTCTTGGGATATATCACCTGGCAAGGAATTTCAAAGGCTTAAATCCTTCTTGGCTCTCAGAGTTACAGGCTTAGGTGCAGCTTTGTGACTAGTCCTTGACATCCTAAAAACACACATTGAGCCTTTTAAAAGCACGGGCCACATCCATCAATGTGTTGGAACAGGAAACATGCAGCAATGCAGTCATGTTATCACTAAAATGTGCTTATCAAAGTGCCCTGCACTGTGCAATCCCTCCTTCCCTTCAGCTTTAATTTCAGATCCATGTTGAGGATTTTCCCCTCTGTGATATATTAATTTCATCTATTGACTCACTAGACTCTGTGATTGATATAACTCAAACATTTAGTCTTATTACATCCTCTATACTTTAATTAACTTCAGCACGTTCATCAACTTGAATGCTGAGATGCGGAGCAGCAAAGTAAATGAAACGGAGATGAAAAAATAGCTCTGGATGTTATCTCCCCATGTGTAGAGCTCCTGCTCCCAAGTCAGACACATTCAGAAGCTATGGTTTTGAACTGAAACCTGTGCATGGGACATTTGATATCAGGTTGCTTCGTTAAAATGGAGATGTTCAGACTGCACAGTTTTATCAAGTTATGGAAACAAAGACTGTTTAAAAGAGTGATGTTTCAAAGAAAGGGTCCAAGCTGCAGGGAATTCAGTGCAGGGTTGTGTCTTCAGTGTGTAAACTCATTTGTATACCTCATGTACCAAAATCTAGTATTGCTGAGCTCAACAACTAATGGGAAAAGCAGAATCAAGCTGATGTCCTCCGCAGCCAATGTCTTACCTTTATAATCACCACCAAAGTAAACGCAGGTCACTCCACAGCCTTGGAATAAGATGTACTCAGGGAAAATAGGTTTTAATATTCTGAGGTTGCCCTATGTCCTGGCAGTCTTCCTCTATTCCATTATCATACCTTTGTGTATTCCTCCTAGCCGTATAAATATGCAATCAGCATTTAAAGTCTTGCTAAACTTTTAGCTTTGATGATAAGGTTGTGATTCCAATATCAAGATGAAGAGCTAAACACGTTGGGCTGATACAGCAAATACTTCCAGCAGGTGATTCATCTCTCTCTTTGGGGGATCCACTGGGTTCATTACTTGCTGTACCTGGTTCAGTAGATGGCACATTTGATTAAATAAATTATGTATTTTCTAAATGAGTGGTTCATTTTTCTATTGGATAATTTACCCACTGCTGGGGAGCTGTGCTCAGTTCATCATGCAGGGCATCTATTAGATTTTCAGTGATACATAAGTAGCCTACCTGCCTGAATGGCTCATATATCCATGATATTATCAAATTCTGCACTGAGAAGCACTTTATATGCAAAACGTGATGTGAAACATGTCCAATATGTTATGCAAATAGAACTGTACTTGCCTGAACTTGCAAAATGCACAAACATGAAACTATTACTTGCAATTTCTTTCAATTTTAGCAGCCCTTGTATACATGCAGTACTTAGTAATGTCTTTAAATGCCTTGTCGGGAAGTACCCTCTGTTCCTCACTCACTGTGCACCAGGGAGATGCTTCACCCATTACTGAAACGCAACAGGGTGTGAGACAGCAGATGATGGTGCACACACAGATCCTGCAGCCTCTGCCAGGGTGGGATGTGACAGCTGCTCCTACAAGGATCCCTCACCCAGCCCAGCAGTGCTGTTGCTGCCACACTTCCTTTCACAAAGCACATTCTTCATCCTGACACGATGTAGAGCTCCCTGAAAACAAGTGAGTTGTGCACAATCCAGTAGGGACTGGATCAAGCAGAGATTCACGGTGTGATGTTCCATCAGACCCTTCCATTTGATTCCCAAACTAACACTTCTTCCACCAGATACGCCAGCTCCTGATCCCAGCTGCTCATGGCGTATTTGAACTCCGGAAGACATGCTGGTTGCTGGACTGCACCCACAGCCCTTCCTCCCCAGTGGCCAGGCATTTGGTAGGTACAGAAGAACCCCCAAAAGCAAAAGTATAATGATAAAAAGAGAAAACTATTACAGAGGTGGCCAGAGGCAGAGTTCTGATTTCCTCCACTTGCCTTGGTGAGGCCAGTGTGTATTTTGGATGAAGTTTACCATTCCCTAGCCCATGGAACAGCCTCCCTGATGCTGCTGGGTTCAGAGCCACCTCAAACTGTATCTGTCTCCCAAAATGGGTCACAGTGCTCTTTGGCAGCACACAGCAATGCCAAACTCCAGTCAGGACAGGGAGTGAGCCATCCCCAGCCCTGTGGGTGTTTGAGATGGCAGTTAGATGGGCAGGGAGATTGCCTGCACTGGAATTTGGCCAGGACACTGGGATGAGCCAAAAAAGCATCTCTGTGGGACACCTGCTTCCAGTTTGGTTTGCTCTGCTGTAGCCAACTCTACCCAGCCCAGTAACAACATCTCTACAACTTGCAGCTGTATAAATCATTCTGCCTTTAATTACTGCAATGTGGTATTACATACATACAGCATAGAGTAATCTCCAATAAATGGAACCTTGCTCTGAAATTAATACTTAATCTCCTGTTTTGCTGGGTTTTTTCACTCACTGAATGCTGTGACCTTGTAGTTCATACTATTTGTGGGGCTCTGCTCCACATTAGAAGCTGTTTGCAGGAGCAGAAATTGTGTGAGAAACCTGGAATTTTATAGCAGCAAGATTTAATTTAGATAGCAGGGGCTGATCATTGAGACATCTTTTGTACCACACTAAACTTTCCACATTAACAACTAACAAGCAGGCAGCAGCCTTGGAGCAAAATGAACACATGGCACACCAGGAAGCTGCTCCAACAGACACGGTGGCCCCTGGATTGTGCTTCCCACCAGAGCCCCATGTGTTCCTCACCCAAAGGGAACAGTTCCTATGGTCTCCATGGTTTTGGGAGCCCCTCTGCCATGGCATGGGGGGCTGCTGCCAGCACAGACAACACAGGGCAGGGACCAGGGCTCCATCCCACTGCTGCTGCCCAGTTTTCATGCAATTCCCAGTGAGTCACTTAATCTCATGCCATCACCTTTAGCAAAGAGGGGAACCATCCTTCTCACTTCCGCAGCCTTTGACTGTCTGGCTTTTTTTAGTATGTTAATTTATGGGAACAAAGAGTGGCTTTCCCTATGTGTATTGAGAGCATCTGGCACCAATTATGAATCAGGCTTCTAAGAGCTTAAATACTATAAATGTGAACCAAAACTGCCAAAATCACTTGTTTTTTCTCTCTATGCAGCTGGGTGCATTTCTGCCATCTTGTTATCAGAAATGACCTTGGCTTTGACTTTGTGATTTACTTGCCATAAATTGAGTGGGTGCAAAAACGAAGCTGACCCCTTTAATATTGCCATATGAAATGTTCAGCTGTGCTTAGAAAAGACTTGCCCACCCTTCTCCCACTCCATTTGCCTAGCAGCCTGAAGCTTTAACTTCAGACCTGTTGTAACTGTTCCCCGAGTTTAACCAAACTTCTTTTTCTTTTCTTAATCTTGGTAATCAATAAAATGCAATTGATTTTTACAAGCATAAATCATAAGTGCCTCTTGGTTCTCAGAGAGTGCATTCAGTCTTGGTAATGAGACTGAGTGATCTAGTCTTTGTTTTGCTGTATGGGCTGTTTGTCATGTTGAAGAGGCTGCTGGGAGCGACTCCACTTTGAAGAGAGATTTATTTCTATAAACCAATATTCCTTTTCTTGCAAAAAGATATCCCCTCCCCCCAATCCTGGTGGTATAATTTGGTTTCACGTTTAAGCACACAACCGTGGGGTACCTGTCCCTCCTCAGTGCAGTAGCACTGGCTGGATCGGGGTTTCTCAGGGGCCCCTAAGACAAGAGGGACATGGACCTGCTTGTGCGATCCAAGGAGATGCTGAGAGGACTGGAGCAGCTCTGCTCTGGAGCCAGGCTGAGAGAGCTGGGCTGGGGCAGCCTGGAGAAGAGAAGGCTCCTGAAGGGGAGGCCTCAGAGCAGCTCCAGAGCCTAAAGGGGCTGCAGGAAACCTGGAGAGGGGATTTGGGCAAAGGCCTGTAGGGACAGGCCAAGGGGAATGGCTTTAAGCTGCCAGAGGGGAGACTGAGATGAGCTCTTAGGCAGAAGCTCTTCCCTGTGAGGGTGCTGAGGCGCTGGCACAGGGTGCCCAGAGAAGCTGTGGCTGCCCCATCCCTGGCAGTGCTCAAGGCCAGGTTGGACACAGGGCTTGGAGCAAGCTGCTCTATGGAAGGTGTCCCTGCCCGTGGCAGGGGTTGGGACTGGATGGGATTTAAGTTTTTACCATTTATTTTGTGCAAATAAAAACCTGAGCCATGCTCTCAGGTATAAACTCCAGTGTTTTCCTTCCCAGCTGGTCGTAGAGTGTCTTCAGCCTTCACCTGGGAGCTGCCCATGGCAAGTAGCACTGAAGCTCAGCAGCTGCACACAGGCAGAGCCACTTGTGGACAACCTCCCACCACGGCAAGGAGAGCTGTTTGGAGGGGTGAGTGCCACTGGCGGCTTTAGAGCTGTATGGGGGTGGGAATTCAGGGATTTGGGGAATGTGGGGTGGGGCTGCAGGGATGTGGGGCTGCCACTTCCCAGTGCTGGAGCTGGTGGAGCCTCCGGAGAGGCTGTGTTTGCTGCTGGGCTGCAGGAGCCTGCTCCTCATTCACGCCATGTTCGGTTGCTTTTACTGTTTGGCTTTACCCGTGGAGAGCCCTGACCTCAGCTGGGTATTAAAGCTTCTGAGTGCTGTAATTTCCTGGAGTGCATGGGAGCCTTGAACTTCTAAAGCTGAAGTTGTGCGTGTACCTCCCATTTCTGAGCTCTGCCCAGTGGAAAACGGGGTAGCTGCTCCTGTTGCTCTATAAGCATCTAGTTCAGTGATCTGCTTTCAGTAGGTTTTTGTCCTGTGGTAGGACTTTTGTCACAGTGAGAGCTGGAGAAACAGGCTCTTCTTTTGAAATTCATTTATGGAAAAAGTAATACCCACCTTGTGTGGGATCTTCTTGACAGTGACTTATAACTGATGCTTCAAAAACTATGCAAAAATCCCTGCAATGTCTCTAGCCTGTCAGCAATATATGCAAGAAAATTGCTTCCTGACCTCCATCATTTCATAACCTGAAGCATGGGTATCTACCAAACAACTGTATATGCTACAATTCCTGAAGCTGCTGATTCTCATCTTAATATTATGGACAGATTGGATGCCAAATAGTTATAGCTTAATTTAAATGTCCATTCTAATCTTTACTTTCTCCATAGCTTTTATTGAAGTAACAATCTATTTACAAAATGAAATGCTTAAAACAAAATATGAGGGTGTTTCTGTGGGGAAATGTAGAATTGTTTGCATTAGCTGGTCAGGAATTGGGAGCTGTTTTATTTGAGAAGTTAAAAGCTTTTCCTTCGGAGCATAAATATAAAACCAGAGATCAGTTTGTCTTCATGTTTTCTTGATGGAAATTGATGGTCTTATGGCTTTGTGCTAATGAAGAGTGTATTAGAGGTGTACATTTAATTTAACTAGCTGTTTTCTTGGGGTTTTATGGTTGTTTCCACCCCACACATCATGTACAGAAACACCCCAGCTGCAAGTGCCAGGTTTGGGCAATTCCTACCACCTTTTCTTCCACATTCCATTTAGCCACCTTCCTTCCAGGTCTGTGTGGTTCATGAAGCCTGTTGAACCATGTTCCCCTGCTCCATTGTTCGTGCTCCAGTAGCAAGGAATCTACAAATCAATTCCTGTGTCTGCTCTGATCAATATTTATGTGCATTAATATTGTTTCCAGCATCTAACAATAAGGACGGGAATCTTCAGCCAGTTCTCCCACAATCTCCCTTTTGGGTGGCATTTGAATTCTCGGGCACGACCGTATTTTGGGGATGTTTACTTCCTATTAGGTAACTGTTGAGCAATCCATGGGAAACCTGGATAAACCTACCCAAAGACCATCCTTCTTTCCATTTTTCTAGTCAGGAATATTGTCATCGCCTTGGACAGATTATTGATGCTACACACAAGCATGTAATGGGGATCGTGGTTTTTTCATTCAGGGATTTTTGTCCTGATAAACAGAGTGGCACAGACAAGTTACCCCAGTCACTGCACGAAAGCTTGCCTTTAAACTCAGCCAAATCCTTGAGAGCCCCTGGCCCTGAGCCAGCAGACCTCTGTCATCGCTCTTGGCTCCTCCTCTGCAATCCATCAGCAGTGACCCGTCACCCGGCAGCTACCAGAAGAAATCTGGCATCTGGTGCATGTTTTTATCCCTGCCCGGGTTCTGGTGTCTTTCCTTTATCTTCATGTCTGGCTCAAAGCTGCTGAAGCAGAGAGATATCTTTCTGTTGAATTCAACAAGCTTTGGGTTATGCTTTTCTTCCCTTACACAGGTTGTCTTTCTGTTTATTTTTGATGTTCCTTTGTGTAAGGGAACAAAAATTAACCTTCTCTCTCCATTTACTCTATATCTTTATCTATTCTACATGTTGTTTTCATGGATTATACATTTCTAGCTGTATATCTTAGAGATTCCTTGTCCTCAGCATTTCTCATATGATGAGATGGCTTCTGAGGGCTGGTTATTTATGAGATGTGGAGCATTTCCCAGCTAGGTCAGCAGTTCAGTTAACCTGGTTCAGTGGTGAGGAAAAGTTATAAAAATCTGAGCTTTTGGGTTGACGTGGACCAGGGCTCTGAACTCCAAATAGCCACGGAAGGGGTGATTTGTGTTTTAAAACAGAGGAGGTATTAGATGCTTTGCAAGCATCACTGCCCATGAGCATAGAGCCCAGGGCAGGTCCCTCTCCTCTGTCCGGAGAAGCTGTGGCTTCCCCATCCCTGGCAGTATTCAAGGTCAGGTTGGATGGGGCTTGGAGCAAGCTGCTCTAGTGGAAGGTGTCCCTGCCCTTGGCAGGGAGTTGGAACTGGAGGAGCTTTAAGGTCCCTTCCAACACCAACTAGGCTGGGATTCTATGATTCTCCTCCCCTCCACAGTGGGCTCCTACATCTCACTGAGCCCCAGGAGATCTTGTACAGTGCAAGGAGCAGTGGGCTGATGCTTTTTGGCACCCTCAACAGCTGGAATAGGAGTAGCCAGAGCACAGTTACACTCCAACGGAGCATGGTGGCAGTCAGGGTGACTGAGCACTTAACAGATCGTGGACCCTTCAGTCACCCATGTGACTCAGAAGGCCAGGAGTAAGGCAGTTGTTTCTCATTCACCACAGGCAGAGCAATCTTTTCATGTAATTAGCACTTGCATCACCTGGTGGGGAGCAAGAGTGTGCACAGAGCTTGGGGCAGGGATGGGGTCCACTCAACATCATTGCTCCCAGTTGCAGCACTGCAGCTCGCTCCCCTGAGCTCAAATGACCATCATCTGAAATACCCCCACCCCAGGGGTACAGCTCTTCCTTTACCATGTTGGGGCAGGAAAGCACCAGGCTTTGTAATGGTTCTGGAGCCTGACTGTGCTCTTGCAGGAAGAAGGCTAAAAATAGACTATAAGGTGTGAAGAGAGGACAAAATGCAAGTGAAATTGTTAGGTCTGTAGTGGTTAACAAGTCGGGTAACTCACCTTGCAGGCACTGCCTTTCCCCACTGCTGAAACCACCAGGAAACCCCAAGTCTGTGGTGCTGTCGTGCCTGCAGTAGGCTCCAGGTAAGAACAGAGCAGCTCTGGAGCCCACATCCATATGCACAGGCAGAGCTGGTGAGTACAGACAGGCTCCACAACTGAGTGTTCTGATGTGATATATAAGCTGCTGCTTTAAATTATTCATTTGTTTGCCATAGTGTGTTTGGTCTATATTTAGTCTGATGTGGTCTCGGGGTTGGAGTCATTTTCTAACTCACTGAATGATCTTTTTTTACTTGCTTAAGCACCTTCTGTGTCACATGAAAACAATTTTCAATCAAGAGTACAAAGCACCCACTTGCAGCCGATGGACCCTATTTCCTGTGAACATAATTTAGCAGCTTTGGCTATGTTTCATTTAAATACATTTGCATGGTGAGGCCAAGGTAGCTTTTGACTTAGGGTGAACCACACTCCTTTCCATGCAAATACGTCCAGGAGGGAGTGACCCCTGCAGCATCCAGGTTAAATACACTTTTGCATAATGTGTGTGTGATGTGAAATGCTATTTCTGCCTCTCTCCTTCTTGCCTCAATTTTTTTTTCTTAAGGAAAGTGATTAAAGTAAAGCATTTGGGTGTTGTGGAGGGGAATTCTGATTTGGTTTTTGTTCATTTGGAGCTATGGAGCGTGCCTGGGATTGCAGTGGGAATTGCCCTGCTGGCAGTGACAGCCGGTGTGCCTGGTCAGAGCTGCTTCCCTGGGTCAGCCTGGCAGAAGGAAATGCCATAATGCCTGTTTCCTCCCTGGATTCTCTTCCGCTGAGTGATTTATTAATTACAGTATGTCAGTTGGAGAATAAAACCTTGGCCTAGTTTTGTTTTGAGTGTCATAGGATGAGAGCTTGCTTAGTAGCTGCAAGTGGAGGATGTAAAGACCTGGCTGTAATGGGACAAATGAGGTTTTGGGGAGCAGCGTTCACTAGCTTTCATATCGAGATTTCCATGCACCTGACAGAGGAGGGAAAGGACCATTTTACAGATGGGAAAATTGAGATACAGGGAATAGAAATGACCCAGTGAAGGTCATACACAAAGTGAGTCACTGTCTGTGATCCCCAGGGTATCTGCTAGAGTTTTGCTTCTCATGTTCATCTAGGTTTTCCTTAACTTCAACTAAATGGTGAGAGAGGATGACAAGTCCACAGCCAGTGCTGTACAGGAGGTTGGATGCAATCATTTCAGACTATTTTGGCTTCAAAAATCTACAAATTAATGAAATACCCTCAAGGGTGAGATGAAGTTCAAGAGGTTCTTGATCAGCCCGTCCTGTAATCAACTGACATTTAATTTCCTAAGTTGCATTTAGATACGTTCAATGAAAATTGAATTTAAACGTGGTCAGAGAAATCCTTCAGACCAGCAGTGGTTGCACCCAGCCAGTGACATCAGGAATGAGCAGCAGAATCAAACCAGTTTGTATTTATGGAGAACCCTGAGTGCCTGAAGCACCAGTTTACAATAAAACCACTACCAAAGCATGCAAGAGTGAGTGTAGCTGCTCCTGGGATAATCAAAACTTGATCTTGGAGAGCCTGAGAGAAGAAGGGGGTTTGGAAGGAAAAGCAGTTTGATCAGCAGTTACTTTTAGCAAATAATCTGCTGAGCTCACTCGTGTCCGTGTTCCTCAGAAAAGCACTTAGAGGCAGTGGCTGTCTTTTAAACATGGCTTTGTGTGTTCAGCATCTTCTGCAAAAGAGGTTTGAGCTCTTGTCAGTAAACACTAAATAAATTATAGCGGTAATTAAGAACCTGCCTTGTGCTTGCTCCACTTTTCCAGTGGTGAAAAAGGCTGTTTGTTTGTGGGCAGCAGGACTGTGGTTCTCGTGAGTTGGAGTACGGACCAGGTTCTGAACATGCTGATCAGTGAAACCTCTGATCAGAAATACCCAGCCCAGGTGGTTCTGTGAGTGCAGAGGAGGAAATGAATCCTTTCCTGATGTCTTTAATGCCAGCAGGACGAGTGTGAGCTTCCACTGGTTTTACCTGGTGAGAGAAACCCAAGCACCTGGAAACATCTTGGATGCAGCACTCAGCCTTTGGTGGGAATTTGAGCCTATTAACCTGAAAATCCATTTTGCTTGCTATGAACGCTTCAAGTTCCTATTGTTTCTTCTAACATCACTCTGGATAATTCCTTCTAGCTATCTTTATAAGCCTAAAAGGTATTCAGATTTGCCAGAGTATTCATTGCTTAAAGGCAATTCCTTCTGCTCTAGGAGAAATAAATGGAGGCTTTCAGATGCAGAAAATGAGCAGCCTGTGCTCTGAACTGGCGTTGCAAGTGCAGTTCCTCCTTGAAACCATGATGTGTTCCAGCCCTTTGGATTTTATAATCCATGGTCTTTCAGTGGGTCAACTGCATGACCCTTAAGCTGGGGAGGGATCTAATACTGTGAGTTTAATCTGCCTAAAACTAGCCAAGTCTGAAATACTGAGTCAAAATTGAAATACAGCTAATCTGATATATAGTGATTTTTAGGCTTATTTAAACTGAGCTTGTCTTGGAAATGCAGGTTATCAAGAAAGGTCTGGGGCAAAATTCATTTATTCTTTCATTGGTTGGAAAATATGAGTGATGGATCTGCTATAATATGAGTGCCATATTCTTTCTGGTGGTTATATGTATATAATATGGTGGTATATATAAGATCAGTGGTTGTATACCCCATTTTGTCCCTCCTTCTAGTCTTATAATAAGGGACAAATTGGGAAATCGTAGAATCTCAGCCTGGTTTGGCTTGGGAGGGACCTTAAAGCTCATCCAGTTCCAACCTTCCACTAGATCATGTCTCCCAAATATAGCCATTGATGCCTAATCAGTAGCTGAGGATTTCCAAGTCTATGGGTAAAGTTTTTAAGAAGCTACTTACTGAAAATCCAAGTGAAATTTGGCCTCTTAAGCTGCAGCTGTGAAAAATGTATCCTTCCTGAAGCTGGGAGAGGCCCCATTTACCTCAAGTGCTTGCACTGAGATTTCTGACGTGTTGCCTTTCTACTGCCCTAATCCCCCCCATAAGGGACATCCTGTGTGGGCACAAGCTTAAAGCGAGTCAAATACAAGGGAAAGAATTCCTGCCGTCAAGAAACACTTCTGACAAGGGTTACGTGGTATTTTTGGTCTTGGGCTTATTTGAGATAAAATATTTGCATTGTCGTAGGCAGCCTTCACAACAGCCAGGTCTGATAGCTCCAAAGGAGGTAGAGATAAATGACTTTAGCTCTGAAAATATGTGAAAACCGGGGATTGCTGAATGTAGGCACAAACCTGAGCTCCAGCCCGACTAGGGGAAAGGCAGAGAACTGGCCTAAGGTTCATAGAAATCCCCAGAGTGTATTGAAATGCACAAGGATGTGCAAATTCACACCAGGAGGGATTTGATCCAGAGCATCCGTCTGACTGCTCCCCATACCCACCCAGCAATCCTGCCCAGAGATAGTTTTATAAAGAATGCTTCTAATGAATTGGATTTCTGCATAGAAAGATAAAACCTTTGAGAATATTTTGCAGCATCTTCCTGTGGAATGTAAAATCTCCTCAAATGGGAAACGGTGTAGCTATCATATTTAATTAATCTTCTTCCTCAAAGAGGTTCTTATCCTCCCACCTTTGTAATGCAGTTCAGGTCACTCCACTGGGATTTTCCCCCCATGTCTGGCATTAATGCCAATTCAATGCATCAGTTCAGATGAGGAGATGGAGGAGTTCAAACCAGAGGTGAACTGGGGTTATGCAATTTGGAAACGCAGGAGGTCTTTTGCTGAATATAGATAGTGCCTCCTGCTTCAAAGCCAGCCAGGAACCCCAGTCCACTCTTCCTGAAAAAGGCATTCCTTCAGCACACTAACCTTGCCAAAGCCCCCCTGCTCCCCTGCAGGGCGTTTGTTTGTGATCTCCTGGATATGATACATGCCATACAATGTACAAAAGCAGAGAAAATGATAAAATATTTTCTTGGTCTTACTTTATCTCTTTTCTCTCTTTTCTGTGCTCTGTATTTTCCTTCCTTTGAGACTTCCTCATCTTACCCCTGCATATCTCACATGTGCAGCACAGACATCCACTCCACATTCACTCCATCGATGCATCCCTTTCTCAGGCATCACCCATTAAATATCTGCGTCCTAATACATGCTGCCTGGCCTTAACCTGAAATCCATTAGAGTGATGGGGATCAAATGCAAACTTTGGATTTGATTCAAATCCTGAATCCATGCTAAACTGGCACTATTCTAATCTGAGCTTTTAGTTAATGCATTGAACAAGACAAAATTCTGCCGTGGCGGCTGCTTTCATCTGTATAACAGTGAGAACTTGCAGCACTCCAGGCACGTCTCCTTGACACTTAAGTTGTGTGCTGAAACCTGTGCTCTTCCTTATCTGTTCTGAGTTTTCCAGCTGTTGGAAGAAGGTCTGAATTCAGTACTTTGCTAGTGTATATTCCAGTTCGTATAGCTGGTCTGATCCCTCCTTAGCCTGAAGCAGGATTTCTAGGTTACTATCGTTTGGCTCTTTCAAGCTCTCCCCTGCAGAAGCTGCAGATCATAAAATCATATAGAATCACAGACTTGCTTGGATTGGAAGGGACCTTAAAGCTCCTCCAGTTCCAACCCCCTGCCACAGGCAGGGACACCTTTCACTAGAGCAGGTTGCTTCAAGCCTTGTCCAACATGGCCTTGAGATAGCTATTTCCTTCTCCAGTAAGGGGCTCCTAAACCACTATGTACAAGTCTTTAGTGTTTATCTTGGTTCTCCAAAGCTCCAGGACTTCCAGAAGGCAGCAGGGATGTGTCTGGGAGCTCCCCCTCTGTGGGTGCCCCGGTTGGTCCATCCTGGCAGTGCCAGTGCTGATATGACTGGAGCTGCACTCGCCATCCTGCAGCTTGCTCCCAAGAGCTCTTCCATTTCAGAAGCTGCCCTTGACAGATGCAAATCTAGATTTATTTGCTGAGCTTTCAATAAATTATCCTGGCGTTGGCAAAGCAGCTGAACTGAGAACACTCGGGGAAATAAACAAATAGGCAATGCAGAATTTATGCCTCTACATAAACTGTCAAATCCCTGGATGATTTATGGCTGTCTGGATGTGGTTGTTAATTGTTAGTTGCTCTTAGGCATTCCTTATGCTGATGGTGAAGCAGCAGAGCCCCTAAAGCAGGTTTGCACCTAAATATCAGCTGGTAGATTTTGCCAGCGTGAATGGGAAGTTTCTTTGGGATGGAGAAGTGAAAACCGACAGCAGACAGGCAGTGAAGCTGCACATCACCTTTCCCCCTCATGCTTCAGTTCCATGTAAGAGGAGGGCATTTTTTCTGTTCTCCGGCTCAGTTCATCTTGTGGTCTTGGCTTTAATGCGTTCTTATCTCTTACCTCCCCTTCTCTTATGTACCTGGGACAGGAGTGTGCCTACCCAAGACCTTCGGCAACACAAATATTAAGAGTTACCTTTAGAACAGCAAGTGTTGGAACTGGGTAGCAATAGAGCAGTGATGTCCAAACGTGACCAAAAGTTGTTTGGAAATAAGTACTCATTTTCTTATTCTCTTTTGTGCAGTCTCTTGGTGAATGTTTAAGAATCTGGTTCTTTCTGGCAGCAATATTCATGCAGATCATCAACAAATCTGTTCCTAGGACTCACAAAGGGTTAAAACCACAGACATCCACCAGAAGAAGCTCTTTTCTGGGTGCATGGGACAAGGAACATTTAATTTAACAAACCTTCTGTATCCTAAAGATGTCTGAGGCAGTGAAATTCCAGGAGGAGCCCATGTGCTGCACCAAGCAGGCATCTCATCCATTTTGAAACTGGATTTTTGTGTTTTCTTTCTGGAAATAAAGAATGCCCTTTCCCACCCTCAGTGCTGTCTCCTCCTGCAGAAACAAATGCTTCTTCAAAACCCTGGGAGCTTAGCAAACTAAGAAAATCAATGAGCTTCTTTTCCCCCACCAATATCTAAATAGACATTTTTATGTGGTTTTACATCACTAGCTGTTGAACAAAAGGTCACAACTCATTTGAAGTCAGGCTTTATAACCCAGATGGCTTTCAAATAGAAAAAAAACCCCAACATTTCCTTGGCTTTGCTTTTATCAGAGAGAGAATAAAAAGATAAAAGAATCATACAAATGTGCATAAATAACACTGTGCTCCAGCATTGCAAGAGCTCTGTAGCAAAAGTCAAGCTGTTGACAAACACAGGGTACAACCAATGAACGGGTGTGACGTTTGGAAGCACAACCTTCCTGATAGGCATTGGTCTATAAATCATGGAGATTTATGGATAAATAGTGAAAGAACAATAACCTTTCCCCCTTCCAGTGTTCACCTCTTGGTGCACATTGCAGCAGCGCGTTTCTGTCTGGAGCTGTTCTGTGGAAATGTATCCTGTCAAAAGCAATCTGCTACAAGTGCTCTCCAGGTTTCAGCCAAAATTAAAGAGAATCAGGCTTATACTGAAGGAAGGAACAAAGCTTGGTGCAGTAACTGCTTCTACTGCAGAGCAGATGCCTGCCATTAGAACTGCCCCAGCCAGAGTTCTATGTTTGGGACTAAAACCTCCCGGGTTACTCCGGGGTGAGTGATTGATCCTGGCTGTGAGCAGAGGCTGGAAACCTCTCTGGAAGCAGTTACACTGGAGGGACTGATTTGTGCGAGTGGCTGTGTCCCCTGTTGCCACCTCAAGAAGTTCCCAGGCTTTTATACCTGGTACCAAGATTAAATATTTCTCTTCAGAAGCAAACCTAAGCTGCATGTCCAAAACAATGTTTGATGGTCAAACAAACAGCGAGGAGGGCGTTTGCTGTATCTTCCTTTCAGCTGAGCAGGAAGAATTTGTGCTCTGTGTTGAAGAGGGGAATCGCAGAATCAGAGATTGGTTTGGGTTGGAAGGGACCTTAAAGCTCATCCAGTTCCAACCCCTGCTGGCAGTCTGTCCCTTCTGAGTGACAGTCAGACAGTAAAATCCCCTGGTTGGGCTCCTGCTGCGTGGAGTGGGATATTCACCCCAAAGCAGAAACAGGGCTGGAGGGAGGCCTGAGAGAGCTGCCTGCTCATCCCAAGCAGGACCAAATCCCAGTAAACATTCCTGACTGGTCTTTGTCTAACCAATACTTAAAGACCTCCAGGGATGGATATTTCAGAGGCTTCACAAACAGTCCCTTAATAACCTGCTTCAAAGTGAAAAGCAAATTTAATGAGGATTCCAGCAGCTCTGAATTCAAACATCACTTTAGAAAGACAAAGAAGTTAAAGAATTGAGTCAATTTGTATCTTTTGGCAGGAAAGTGTAAATTGCTAAAAGGCATATGGTAAAATACACTCTTAGTATGTAAGAAGGAAGAAAAACTGGTGCAGCAGCTGCATTTACCAACCAAAAAGGGGAAAAAAGAAAATGAAACTGTTGAAAAGTATCAGATCCAGCCAGTACCAGTGGTACTAAACTAAAGGAATAACCATCAAAGAGGCTGCACAAAATAAACTATAGGATGTACTGGGATGGCCCAGCCAGATCCATGGGCCAGGTGACAGCCTCCTGTATGGGAAGGAGGCCGCCTCTGCAGCCATAGCAGAGCTACAGCTGCCATGCAAAGAGTTTCTTCCAAGAGAGAAAAATCAATGATTTTTTTCATTGCTTTTATTTAAATTAAAAATATAATCTACCTGCAATAAGTTATGACATGAATGAGATGACTGAAATAATTCTTTGGAAAAAAAGATACCCATTTGAGACATCTTAATGTGGCCTAAATATAGTAGGCTCTGAGATGCACTGCTCCTTACCAATAGAGTCTGTGGTATCAGTCAGGCTCCTGATGGGCATGTGGCAGCTTTGGATGGGCTCCCTCCAAGATGATTGCTCTGTCTGCTGGAAAAAACCCAGTTTAATGTGACATCATCAATCTAAGAGCAAGAATGGGATAGATTTTCTGATTACGAGGGTAAGTGATGCATCAAGAGAGAGCAGAGCTTGGTCAGTGCTAATCATTTAAATTTAGGAAGACTGAGGACCATGACATTATTGGCTGGCATTAAAGAGCAGCTCGTTGATACCAGCCATTTGTATGTGTCCTTTCTTCTTCATGACTGTATTTGTTATCCAAGCAATAGGAAAATAGGCTTGGGAAGCCATTCGGCTCAGTCTTTTGGTCTTCAGTCCTGTCTAGCTGGTAACAGCACCATGATGTAACCCAGGCACTCAGTAAATGCTTGGCCAGGTCTGAATATAACACGCATTTTGCTCTTGGATCAATGTAAACTCACTGAAACCATGGCAGAAAGGTATCAGGTATAAAAAGAGACAAGATTTACAGACCCCGTTACTGGTGTGTGGTTTAACTTCAGTGTGTTGCTATTCTCATATAGACTCCAGGGCCAGTTTTGAGTCAGTTTCATCTGAATTGTGCAAAACAAGGGTTGCATCTTCTACAGCAGTAATTTTGTTGATTAGAAATGTGGTATTATTGACAATGAAATGAAATAATGTGGAAATAGTCTGATTTAAGCTTCAGCCAAGCTGGGAAGTAAAGGGAGGGACATCCATCTGTACCCGTAACAGCCTGGTTCACCTTTGTCTCCTTTAAAGTTTCTTCTTTATACTATGGTTTGAAACATGGCTCGCAACCTGCAAGAGGGTTTTTGTGTTTCTACACCAACTCTGTCCATGCAGGCATCCTGAGTACTTCATGAGTAGCTGTGCCTCGGTAAGCTGCTGCCTTGCTTCTTGGAACTGCAAGACTTGGTTTCCCGTAGCAGTAATCCCGTTATTAAACCACTGTTTCCCTGGTTCAGGATGTCACATCTTAGTGGAAGATGAGATTCCACTTTCATAAAAGAAAAAAGAAAGACAAGATTGGGCCTTCAAGAGTGATTTTTAATTATTTCCAGATCTTCTGGATCATTAGGAAGATGAAAGATGGCATCAGTTAAGATGCAGGGCACACTGATAGAGTGTAATTGATTTTTACATATATTTAACTGATGATTCATAAAATGTGATGTGGCTGAAGCAGCACAGCCTTAAGTGCAGCCTGAATATGAAAGGTCCAAGCTCATAATAGAGAGATTACTGGGTCTGCCACTTCTGAAGGTGAGAGCCTGAGGAAAGGATTCTTGACATTGTCATCATTATCCGTATTTATTATTTACAGTTTAATAAGAGGCTGGATCCTGGTGCTGGGTGCTTGCAAATAGAAGAGGAAAGGAAATACAGGAGTGCAGTTGGGCATCACGGACATCAGGATGCCTGCTGGGGCTGGAATTCTTGTCCTTGCTGCATGCTGGGATGTGCTGGCCAGAATCCCCCATATCATTTCTTTCCTAACTTTCTATCCTTTACCTATAAGAGGCTTGCCAACCCCACCATTCCTGGTATCTAACCTGTCAGCAGCCAAAACTGGGGATGCTCCCAGGGTCCCCCCACCCAAACCACCCTTAGGGGTGTCTGCAGCTCCAAGCGAGGGGCACCCACAGCCCCCTACATCCCACAGAGCATCACTCCCAGGGCACTGCTGCAGGCAGTAGTGGTGCAGAGGCACCAGTCCATTGGCTTTGCCATGAAAGTCCCACACCCTCAGAGAGTCCATGGATCATGGGCAGGATATCTCAGGGCAGAGCACAAACTAAACCCACCTTAAGTAATCTGTATCACAGCTGCTATTTGTCAGGCTGAGGACTCTGAGGATTAGATCTGACAGTCAGCCTAGAAAACCTGTGCAAACCTTCCTCATCAGCAAGATGTTGCAGGCTTTGATAGCTTCAATTTTTCATTTGGGGGATTTATATTGATTGCTTTAAGAATTACACACACAGAGTACAGGAAAACCAGAGCAAACTTTTTCCCAAACAGTTGTATCCCAAAGGACTGGGAAGGATTGATTTTTACACGTTCAGCTTTTAGGTTATTCACAACTCAATCCAGACAATTTTCTTTCAAGGGAGTCCACTACAGTCCACTTAATTGTATTTTCTAACCAAGCAGTGGAAGAGGTTTGTTGGCTTTACCGTCCAGAGGAGACACAAATCTTTTCTTCCATTTTTTTTCCATGAGTTGATAATATAGTGAGTGTATTTCTGACCCTAAAAGCAATAAAATAGCAAATTGTTGAGTCCAACACCACAGGGAAAAGATTAATCCATGGAGGAATTTAAAGGCTTGGAAAGGAGGACCTGGCTGTATTTCTGATTCTTTGGCTGGATAGAAATTACTCTTAGTATAAGGTTCCAGTTTGGACAGGACACTTCGCTGGCTCTGGTTCTGTGCTTCGTGTAATAACTTGGAAAAATAATCCCAGTGTGGGCATTAAAAAACCCCATTCTTTTATGTATTTGCTTTGGCTCTAAGTTTAATAGTTGAATATATTGTACTTGACCAGGTTAGGCATTGCAGTGACATCTTGTAAATTGGGTTAAAAGTACAGGTTTGTAAGAACTTCTGTCCAAGTTTGCAGGTTTATTTAGGGCTCACATGTTCTAAAATAATCAGTTAAACTATGTGGGTTTATTTGCAGCCACACATCCCTTACCTTAAAAGTAAGACCATGAGATAGGTCTGAAAGGTGCTGCTTGGTGGAATGGCAACACAATTATCTGGGGAGATCTTGGAGCAGCTCTTCCAATACCTAAAGGGGTCAACAAGAAAGCTGGAAAGGGGCTTTTGACAAAGGGACAGGACAAGGGGGAATGGCTTTAACCTGCCAGGGGCTGATTGAGGTGGGATCTTAGACAGAAGTTACTCACTGTGAGGGTGTGAGGTCTTCCTAGCTGAGGAAAGTCATCTCATAATCCAGCTTCCCGAAAGCACACCCATGTACAACCCGGTAAAGCCAGAAGTAAAGTTTCAGCCCACTTGGTTTCTTGCAGCAGAGGTTAAACCCCTTGGGGAAGGAATGTGAGATGCCCTGAGCAAGCAGACATTGACCCTTAAACGCAATGTTGCACGCATGAAGTTGTAATAATGGTTACTGCGAATAACTGTTTATTCCATTCCAGCAAAACAAGCAAATAAACTGCCGATGGTGGTTAGAAACTTCATCCAGTGTAATATTCCTGTAATGGAATGCTTTTAGAGAGGAGCAATAAAAATAAATTGAAAACTGCTTTGCTGCTGGATACAGCTGGCATAAGCACCATCTGAGCAAACAGGATAACATGAAGCTTAACGTGGCATCTCTGGTTTTATTACTCAGAAGCGACAGGTCTTATAATAGTATAAATTAACTTTAAAAAGTGACTTTTTTAGAAGCCCTCTGTGTTAATTCTGAGCTGTATAATTACAGGCCTTTTATGATTTAGGTTAGAGACCAATTAGCTTGCTTCTGAGACTTTGCAAAGCCTGCTCTTCCCTTTGCAGGGCAGATCTCGCTCTGCTCTGAATTTATACACATGCAGCAGTAAAGTGAAATTGTTCATAACTGAGAAGGAGACCGTATCTGTTGGCTTGGCTTTGCTTTAAGTACATTTTCTGCTGCCATAAGAAATGCAAATTAGTGACAAGGCACTTGCTTCTGAAAACTGGAGTACATAAAATGGTTGTGTAGATCTTGGGAGTCATCAGTGTTTTTGCAGTCCCCCTTGGGCTTATCCTGTGTCACTCCATCCTGTTCACAGGCTGATTGATTCCTTATCCCTCATGCAGCCTTACATGTCCTGTTCCCATCTCTCTCTGGATACAAGCACCCACCCTGAGCCATCAGGACCTACGCAGAAACTTGCCTGTTCCCAGCAGTGAAGGTCACTGAATGGATTGCCTCTGACAGCTTGGAAGCAGGATACTATATAAAAGCCATATACTGTCCTCTAGGAAAGATATTCCAATTCATTCCCAGGTTCTGGCATTAAAAAGTGTCTTGTAAGTGGTTCTATAAGGAGTTGCTCAAATTCATGTATCTGCTTGCTCTTATTTTGCATCGCTCAGCAGCAAATCTGGATGTGGGTTGCAGAATGGTGTTACCCAGCAGTTTCAGAGCCAGCTCAAGTTACCTTTGTAAAGAATGACAACCATGGCATACTGGAATGGCTATAGAAAGATAGAGAGGATTTCTAATTGCTAATCATACTACTTAATTTTTGAGCCAGGTCTTTAGCTGGTTTAAATAAGTGGTATTCTTTCCCTACTCACTTTTTGTGTATCATGACGTGTAGCATTACATGGACCCATCTTAGTGAATCCAGAATGGGACAGTGTATAGGAAGTGTACAGAAAGAGGAAGACAGCCCTGCTTGATGTTGCTGTTGCAAATAAGGTCACTAGTCTTCAAATTTCCCTTTGGAAAGTAAAAGCTGTCCGATAGCCTGAGGCAACTGCAGCACTACCACCAAATTCTTGCCACTTCCTGTACTAAGCAGCCCCACTGCACCTTTATTTCTTTGCCTCATGCTCAATAGTACTTGATGATGATCTGAATTCATGTCATTCTTTGAATTCTAACTAAAGAAGACTTTTACATCTACATTAACGGAGTTGCTCCAGCACTGCAATGCAGGGTTCTCTGGGAAAGAATTCCCTGGCTGTTTAACAATACCTACACGCAACAGCTCCGGACATGAAGCGACAAATCTGTTATTAATATATGACTAAGTAGCCCAAGAGTTCCATAATGCCTTTCTCCTCCAGGTCACCGGTTCAAATCTAACACAAGCTGGGAGTTGAAGTTATTACCATTTGATGGCTTTTTGTTAGTCTGTGTGAAATTACGATTGCACATCTTGCACATTAATGGGCTTTCTCCAGGACCTGTCTTAGTGCCATGTGCTTGGAGGAACTCTCAGGCATGCAGAACGATGGCCCTTTGGTGGTGAGCAAACACTTCACCCTTTGCTGGTCTTGCAGAACTGATGTCGATTGTTTGCTGTTTTCAGAAGTGTCACACTGATCTCTTTTTTGATGTCTTCTCCATAACTTACACAGTTTCTAAATATGAGCAGGCTATTCTGGATATACTGACACAACATTTTATAGGGAAATGCAAGCTTACTCTGCTTTCTTTCTGAACATTTTGATCTTGAGGCTGTATTGTCACATCTGACCTAAACTAATAACTCTGCTGAGTCTTAAGGCTTAGTGATGTGCTTCTCGTCATCTTGAAATGCAGATGGCTTTTGTCTGCCTAACTATTAGTCCCACCATAGTGGGAACATTTCCTTCTAACTAGACACCAGTGCTCATTCAAACCAGGTCCACCATGGGGGTACTTCTCAGGATACCTAATTCCTTCTCCCCATGAGCTCCTGGCGCCGGTAGCAGAACAAAGGCACCATCACATCTTTGTGATGAGAATGGCCGTGGGCCTTGCGCAGCTGCAGGCTGGCAGCAGGCAAGCACAGAGCCTGCCCCTTCCTTTATTGCTTTTAATCGGGCGTGCAATGCTGGAGATTGGGTCTTTAATATGTGACAAACATCTGATCTGTCCCCCATTCCTCAGGCTTGTCTTGTTGCCTTTCTTGTTACAGCAGAATGATTACAGAGCACTTTGTCAATAATCCAGCAAACCTATCATACAGTCGATCAATGGGAGCTGGTTCTGTCCAAACTTGCCTTAGCTCTGTGTCTGAAGAATGCCAAGGGGAGGAATATTGCTTTGTTGCTTATCAGGGAACATTGCCCTTACGGATATTCTTTTCTGTCTCTTTTGTCTTTACAAAACCTATTGTTGCTGATGAGTATCTAGGAGCTCTGCATAGAAGGAAATCCCCCAATTCTACTCCTGCTATCATCCAATAAGTCATTTGTGATTTGGGCACTGGGACGCAGGAGCTCCAGACAGAACAGTGTCCCATCATACAGCACAGGCACAGTGACAGCCTCTCCCCACAGAGTGAAGGTATCTGGGGCATGGATGGACTGTGGGAGAAGATCCTTGTCTGTGTCTTGTAGTAAGGAGGTAGGAGAAGCTGGATCAAGTGGGTGGCCCTAGATCCCTGATCCCTGGGAGCAGTACTGGGCACTCACTGACCTTGAGACTGCACCATTCATATGAATTCCTATGGGGAAGGATAGGAAGCTGTGGGATGGGTCCCCTCCTAAGAATCCTGCCATGGAATTTTCCTGCTTTGTCAGAAGCACTTGCCTGAAGCAGCTGAACTGGGAACAGAATTGTCTAAAAGTGAAATAACAAGACACTTCCAGAAGATAATTCAGCCCCATCTGCAGCCAAAGATCTTCCAGAGATGCCTATCTGCTGACTGCTCCCAGCTATTAGCCATGGGATTTCTAACCTGGAAACCTCAGTTAAGTGCTTGAAGTGAGGTAGAGCGACTCCAAGCCCTTATGTTCCCATTTTTTAATCCTTTTATGAATCTGTGATCTTGGTGGCAGGGAATGAAGGCCTGGAGAAGCAAAGCTACAGCATTGCTGTTCGCTGATAACACTGCCACTGTGTCCTCAGTGACTGTATTTGTGACCGGTACTCACTCGCCGCCTCGGTGCTGCAGCCTTCCTATCTGCAGATCAGGAGGTGAAAGCTCTGATAGTATCTCCAGTGTATGTGCTTGCTGGGTCACTAAATGGACATTTTAAAGACAAGCATGGGTGAAAAATATAGAGAGAAAGCACTTTATTAGCTGGTAATTTGCAGAGGCTGTTGCAAAAGCTCCGTCTGACAAGGCTGTAAGAACTGAGTGGATGTTTCCCTAATGCAGAGGGCAGAAAACAATTGTATCCCATTTGGTTATCTGGCCAGTTCTTGCTCTGGGTTTGCTGCTGAGGTTTTCTTCCACTGTTAATTGTATGAAGAAGGTACCCAAAGGCTTGGCTGCTCATGCAAGTCCCTTTCTGGCTGTGATTCCTTTGTCCTCGCTGCCTTCCCCAATGGTGGTGGCAGGCAGTGACCTGCTGTGCGTGCTCTGCTTTCCTCTTCTGTACATGCCAAAGTTTTGCTCCTAAGAAACCAAGCTGGTGGGTCTAAAGATTTCCAGTATAAAGTCAGTGGTGTCACTGGTGCCTTGGTGTCCTGAGAGAACTGGAATAAAGGACGATGTGCTGAATTTGATATCCAAGGATGCTGCCCAAGGACAAAGCAGTTTGACCTAAATTCTTCCATGTAATGGCAGGGCTTGCAGTAATGAATTCTGTCTTATCTGTGTGATGGGGTTATGATTTGCAGACATCAAAATCCGTAATTCAGTGAATGCTGCTCTAAACTTGGGAGGGCGGCTAAATAAATAAATAACGTTTGTCAATGCACGTGGTTTACAATAGCCAGGCAACTGTAGAGAACAGCAAAGAATAATGTCAGGTTTTGGAATCAGATAAATTGCAAATAACAATGCAGAAAGCAACTGAACCTTGAGGAATATCAGCAGCTGGGCCAGATGAGGTGGCTGCAGAAAGCCATTGCTTGCAAGAGAGAAATAGAGACCAGTAAGAGATGGGGGAAAAAATACATGGGGAGGGAAGAGCAGGCCATAAAGCTGTAATCAAGTGCAGGAGATACGATAAAAGGCCATGGACATCCCAGAAAAAAGATTAAGAAGCAGTAAAATGCCACATCAGTGGAGATAAGATGGTAATTTGTTATTCTCAGCAGAGCTGTTTGTGCACTGGGGCTTTATCAAGACTCAAAAGCTCAGCTCAGTTCTACCTTGTCCTTTGTGCAGTGATTTACACCTTGGGGAACCAGGAGGAGTACCCTCCAACCAGCGAGTAAGAGTGTTTGTATGCTTATGTGTGTGTAAGTTTTGGGGGCAGGATTGGTCAGGGAGGAGCTGTGCATTTGTGACTTCAGTGCAAATGAGACTCAGACCCCAGGAAAAATGGCTCTGCAACGCAAGTGGAGATGTGAGAACCAAATGCCCTGTAATAGGTGGTCAGACATGGTAGTTCAAGACCTTAGAGAAGCCTTCTCGTAGTTAAAGTGGCTGACAAGGGAGGGGGGCTCTGGACAAGGGCTTTAACGTACCAGAGGGGAGATTGAGATGAGCTTTTAGGCAGAAGCAGGTGGGTGCAAATGGATGTGTGCCACAGGGCAGAGCCACCTCCTGGGGTGTAGGAGCCAGCCTGAGATGAACTAACATGGACTGGAGAGTCTGGGGCTGCTCCTGTGGCTGTAAGCGAAGGGAGCTGCATGGAGCTACGGCTCAACTCCATCTCTGCATCCTCTAAATGACACAGGCATTGTTCAGCACTTTTAAAGATGCTGATAACAACGATACAGATCCCTGGTCCTTATTAAGCTGATGGCTTTTAAATGTTAAATCCCGGCTATAATTAAATCAACTGAAATTGTAGGTTTAAAAAAAAAAACAACCACCAAAACCCATAACAGTTGTAAGCACTCCCCAGTACCAGTTAAAAGGTGGCAGAACTGCCTGCAGGCCTAAATCAGCGCTGCTGCAGATTGCAGCCAGGAATCATTCGCTAGCTAATGACCAAAGCTGTAGTCTAGGGACTAGAGAAGAGAGGGGGAAGAGGGACAAGCTTTGTGGCTGGGCAGGATTTTGTGATGGTGTTGCTGTTTCGTCTGGAGTAGCTATCCCCCATGGAAGAAAGGCAAGGTCTCTTGGGAGCTCTAAGTACCTCCAAGGCTTTCTCATCCTCTCTGTCTCGCAGGCAGCCTTTGGGAGGGGCAGGGTGAGCATGGAAATGGTGAGAAGCTAAGAACTGGGGTTTGGCTCAGCTGGAGTCTGATGGGGTTTGGAGCGAGTGGAGCTGGGGTCTCTGGCTCCTTTGTGCTCTGGCAGTGTCACACTGCCTTTCTGTGCATGCTCTGCCACAGGATGGGGCTGCTGCTGGATGTGGTCCTGGTAACAGCAACGTGGGAAAGGATTTCCCACTCATCCCAGCATGGTGAGGTTGCCCAAGTGTGGATTTCCAAAGGAGTTGGGAAAAGGAAGGCAGTGCTGAAGCCTTCGCTGACCTTAATCTGAGCATAGCCAAGCGTCAGGCTTCTGAGCAGGCAGGCTGGGAGCTCTCATGAGCACAGAAATCCATTTTTAAAGAGAAGAGCTGAAGGAAATGACAAAGTAAGTTACAGAGACTCTAACCCAGCTTGCTGTTCTGTGTTTAAACCCAGTGTTACAGCCTCGGGCATCCTGGAATAATTACTTTTGATGAGCAGCTATGGTGTGCTCCATTCAGGTCTAGGTGATGCTACACAAGGCACATCACAGCTCTCCAAGTTCCATAATTCCAGTGGGGGCTGTGTCCTACCTGGAGAGGAGGAACCGCCACTGATGGACTTTGGGAGGACAAACCCCTGAGCCCCCCACTCTTTGTCTCCCTGTGCTGTGTCTCTTCTCCCCATGTGAATGTTTTACCGGGTGTCCTTTGGCAGACAGGCTGCTGCCCTTCACACTGGCAGCCCAACACAAGGCCTGAGGCAGAATCAGGTGGTCCCTCAGACAGCCACAGGCCCCTTTGCTGCAAATTATCACACATGGGGATAAAACCCCAACAGTTTTCATCACTCCTGTGTAAAGAACTTAGTGCTGATTAAGTTGGTTTCCACTCCAGCAGCAGCATTTACCTGCAAGGGAGAACAGCTCTGGGACAGGTCAAATAAGAACATATTTCTTACAGGGAAAATTAAGGTTTGGGATCCACAGGCCAGAGGAACACCCTCCTGTACAGGCTAGTCCTCATCCCAACAAACCCAGCATGTCTCTGGTTCCTGTTTGCATCCCTCCCTTGTCATTTGGGATTTGAGCCTGCAGAAGTCCAGGATGCCCTTGGCCATGGGTGCTGCTGGTGGGGCTTCCCACATGAGCTGCTGCCCTGTGAACAGGCAGAGACTTAGGCTGAGCATCTCCCTACACCTGAGTATCAATGGGGAAGGCACATGCACTGGGATGTATGTGCTGCATCAGCCTTGTGCTAGTACCTCTGCACAGGGGTGAATTTAATCTTTGCAGCTTGCTTGGGTAGGTGAGAATAAAAGGGAATGTGAATGTCAGGATCTGCTTTTCAGAGGTTCTGAGGTACAGCAGATGCTTTTGTCGGATCACGTTCACCAGCATCACCTCTGCAGAAATGGCTTCTGAAAGACGTAGCATTTCTGTTCTGGCTTTGAAGATCTGACTAAACTATGTTCTGTTTTGAAGGAATTGAGAATATCCTCGTTAATGTAGTAGCTGCCTTCCTCAGGTTGCGGGATTCATCCCTGTTAGGCACATCATTCAGAAATTACCTATTGTGGGTGTAAAAACTGATTCCAAGGCATCTGGTTTTGTGCTAATATCTCTAAGCGGCAAGTCTTCGATTTCCTTCATCCTTCATTACTAGCTTGCCCCAAAAAGCAATCCTTTCTTAATCAGGGCTTGTTTCTCCTGTCAGGTTATTGTTCATCACGATATATGAAGCAACAAGAAGGCATTTTCTTAAGTTAAGCTAACCTCAACCTGGCAGCCCTGTTAAAACAGAGCAAGTTGAATGTTTAAGTCATAGAGTTTTACGTCAAATCTATCACTTTGACAAAGGGCATGGTTTTCCTTTATTCCCATACTCTGAATCTCTTTCCCAGGAGCTGTGTTTGGACCAGTGAAAATGAATGTCTATTTATTTCCCAGTGTGTGTTTGACAACACAGGCAAGAAAAGGATGGCTGTGTGATGGGAAAAGGGACAGGGAACACAAATTCCTGTCTGATAAAGTGACCTCAGGTGTCCAAACTCCACAGGCTTTCTCTTTTCCTGTTGGGCTTTCTCAGATTAACCTCTCTGCTCTCGTTCTGTTGAATAGGTTATTGCTGCTCCTGGAAAGCAAAGGGAGAAAATCCTTTCTTGAGGTAGTAGGTGAAAATGCACTGAAGTCGATAAATGTGACCCAAGAAATGTAAAGGGAAATATTTTGTTGGTTTTCCTCTTATGGAACAGGTTGCTTTGTTCTTCAGGTCTGGGTGTCTTTGCATTTCCATGTTGTAAATAGGCATAATCTAGTGGAAGCAGCAGATCCCAATGTAAGCCAGAGCAACATCTGGCGCTTCATTTGGCATGAGGAGGGCTATAGCAAACATCTCTGCTGTCCTGCCACTGCTCTGAAATGGGTCATTTTGACTTTCGTCTCTGTAACCTGTGTCCTTACATCAGGATTTTATGCACCGATGAAAACAATAATAGGTAAAAATTAGATTATTTAATCTCTTCCCCACCCATTGGTGGTTTCTTCTGTGCTCCTCACTGGTTAATGCTATAAAGTTTCTTTCCAGTGGTTGTAGTATTGCCTTGTATCTGCTTTTCCCTGGGGCTCTCCCTGTAACATCAAAAGTGCCGAATCTATTTTTATGAAATTGCCCTCTACAAAACCCCCACACAACACAAACCACAACCAAAACCCCATAAACTTAAAAGACCAACAAGAAAAAAAGGAGATGAATTAGATTCTAAAGCACCAGAACAGCTCCTCAGGCTCCTTTCTGCCAGAATAGAGCTTCATTTCAGAATGTTTTGTTCCTTTGTCCCCTGATTTTCCATGGTCTGTTTTACTATCGCTTTTGTTACAGCATTTATCTAACACCGTGTCAAGTGTGAGGCTCTTGAAGTGCACTTTGCAGAGGAGGTGGTGAGGAATTAGATATCTCCACCCGTCTGGTGGATTGATGCATGTGGGATTTTGGAGCCAGCCCTCCATGGTCTCACTTGGCTTTGCTAACTGAAGTTGAATAGTTGAAGTTGGCCAGTGCCCTCTTGCAGCCCTGGAGCTGGACCAGAAGTTGGGTGCCACATGCAGCAACCCTGCCTTGGGGTTTCATCACCACCAGAGCCCAATGCTGGGAAAGAAATCTGTGCTCTTGAGTTTCCTATAGCACCTGAAGCTTTACCCTGCATCCCCAGGCAATAAACTTTGTTAAGTTACAAATGAAAGCAAATATCACTTTGAAGCAGCTGGAGTAAAATAAGCTGGTGGGTTCTTTAGAAATGGAAAAAGGGATGCCAGTGTTCGAAGCTGTGTACGAATGTGGTCACTAAGCTGTCTGGTTTTATGTCACCTGTGGGATTGTCAGCAGAAAGGCAAAGCTTTGGAACAAAGTTTTCAGGCTGTGATCAAATGGTTTATTCCCCTCCTCAAATTTGAAGGGTTTTAGATCTTCCCTGGGAGGGTGCTGAGGCGCTGGCACAGGGTGCCCAGAGAAGCTGTGGCTGCCCCATCCCTGGCAGTGCTCAAGGCCAGGTTGAACGGGGCTTGGAGCAAGTTGCTCTAGTGGAAGGTGTCCCTGCCTGTGGCAGGGTATTGGAACTGGATGAGCTTTAAGCTCCCTTCAACCTAAACCAGTCTGGGATTCTATGATATTCTTTCACCTGCCATCATGGCATCCTAAGTAATACTCACACCCAAGAGGTGCAGCTGCAATTCATCCAGGCTTCTGGGCAGGTTAGGCGCCAGGGGATGTAATAAATGCTGCAAAGGAACGTGTGAATATTGAGAGTGGTTTTGCTCTGCTCAGTTTTCTTTTGGACTGCACAGTTTATCTACCGCAGGTTTAAAAAGAAAATGAAAATCATCTAAACTTTTCACTTGCAGAAGGCAATAGTGTATGTGGTTTTCCATTTATCCACGTTTAGGAGGTGTTAAATGTACTGGAACACAGCAATAACAACAGGCTGCAGCTGTATCCCAGCTTGGGCTCGTTAAGGCAGTAGGTGCTAAAACCGGGTCTCCAGCTCTTTCCTGTGGGTCCTGCCCCGAGGGTGGTTTTGTCCAGGCAAAAGGCTACACTTTAATTTGAAACTAATGCTCCTTGCTAGAGGTATCCAGCATGGAATGACTCCAAACCACAAAGCGGTCTCAGCCTTCCTGTGCTCTGATGCTGCCAAGTCCTGCTCGGTTTGGACCACCTTACTGTGAGTGAGGAGCATCTCCGTGGGGTTTCAAAGGGGCATTCAGTGCCTTGATTGGATCCTTGAGGCAGGTTATTCATTTTAGATGCGTTAAACTTGGCACTGGCAACCCTATTGTACATCCCTGTTTGACATCCTTCTGCTGCCTTGGCTCTGGAAGAGCATTAGAGTATTTTTTCAACAAAATTATATATGCCAAAGGCTCAAGTCCTGAACTTGTGTGGAACTGATTTATGGCTTTACTTGGCAATCCTGAAGCTGTTCAGTGTTACCTATCAGCTCTGTTTATGCATTTTAAAACAGAAAGGGTAACAGTTTGCTAATCCAGTGTGCAGCTTGGTGAAAACTTTAAGCTTTCCTTGGAAACAGCAGCTTTTTGTTACACTTGGAGCTCCCAAGCTTCCAATCCCTGAAATTAGGATGGCTTCTTTTGAAAGCCGAGGAGCTTTAAATTCCATGTGTGCCTTACTCCTGGCTTCCTTCCTCCTCGCTGCAGCACGTGACTGCAGCAGAGGTGACTTTGAGAGAGGCTTGCTGGGATGGAGAAGCACACAGGTTTTTCTCTCAGCGGGATAAAATCACTGCTTGCTCTCTGGATCAGCTAGCCCCTACATAGAGCTCTCCAGCCTGGATGTCAGGATGTCAGGAACGGGGGAAGCAAAGGAAAGAGGCTGCAGCGCAGAGTTAGTTAGAGCTGAAAGCTGATGTTGACATTTGGCCTTGTTTAGGAGCTTCAGAGGAGGGATTCTGAAAAGAGATGGGGAAAGACACCTTCAGTTGTTTTTCAAGTAGGATAAAACCATCTTAAAGACACCATTAAGAAAAGAGCTGTTGAGGATAAAGGCCAATAAGGATGTGGCTGAATCTTTATTCAGCTGGAGAGCTACTGAGCCAAAAGAGCCAACAAAGTTGGGGTTGTATTTGAACTTTTCTGTTTCATCTGAAAGGGCTGGATTTGTGTCGGGTTTGGCTCCCATGTCACTGCTTTGGGAAAGGGGGAAGATTTGTTGTCACGGGGAGTAACCCAGCTGCTGAGAGAGAAATCTGAGTGTATCCCAGCATGTCCATTTAATCAGATAAATCCTGGCATCTACAACCCCCTTAACAATGGAGACAAAAGTTCAGCCAGGCATATTAACCCCTTAATTAATAATCCTGACACTTAACTTCTCTGCTGTTACCCATTAAGCTTCTGCTGACATTGATGGAGTACCAAGGCATGTAGTATGTGGTATGTACAGTGGAACTGGGTAGTGCTGGTAGGCAGCAGATGTGCTTTCTGGGGTGTTCGCCTCTTTCAGCAATGTCCCTGAAAGTCAGTTTTGTTCAGTGGTGGTTCTTCAGGGTCTGTTGCCTGACTCACACAGGTACAAACTGCCAGATAAAATCTCTGCAAGGGGAATGGCAGAGGGCTGTGTGTTCGGAAGAGGTCACTGTGACAAGTGGAACCCTCTCGTCACCAGAGGGACACCAAAGGAATGAAATGGCCCATCCAAAAAATGTATGCCTTAAGCAGAAATACAATATACAAATTCCAGATGAACTGAAGCATGAGCAATGGGGTCACCTGTGTGGCTCATGACCCTTAATTGCTTTTTGAATTTTCAGATGCTCTAGAGTGTAACGTGGTACCCTGAATGTGGCAGAAATCTAGTGTTTCATCTTGCAAATGGTCCAAAACATAGCCTGCCACATTCTTTTGCATTCTTAGCAGATTGGACCATGTTCTTCTTTGAAAGAAGTAAAATCAAGTTGAGCCAAGGCTTAGAATTCAGCTGGCTAGTCCTCAGCTGAAAGCCTTGGGTGAGAGTCAAAAGTAGAATAGGAACATTGTAATTTTGACTGAAGCATAGACATATGCAGGAGGGCTGGAAGAGCCCTGCAGGAGTCTGCTCAGGGGCACTGAATCATAGAATCCTGGCATGGTTTGGGTTGGAAGGGACCTTAAAGCTCATCCATTTCCAGCCCCCTGCCACGGGCAGGAACACCTTCCACTAGAGCAGCTTGCTCCAAGCTCTATCTCTCAGTAGTATCTCCGAGCTGATAGCACCAAAAGCATAAAGTTACTCATGAGTAAATTTTTACTTAACAGAGGGGGATGCTGTCAGTTAATATTTGGTATCAAATGCTTGATAGAAGTGGGATTTAAGCAGCACTTAGACCATGTGCAGTATCTTTTAGATAAGTCTTTTCCACTTCACGTTCTCTGATAGGGATATATTTTTCCTTAAACTATTATGCTATTACTTTTCCAGACAAAGTACTGGAAGGTGAGGAGAGTGGCGCCTGGAGGGCAGAGCCGTATCCCTGTCAGAGAGCAGGGAACATCAGTCCCTAATGCAGGATGAGGAAAACTCATTGCATGCTGGAATGAGGGGCTGTTCCTCTGCTCTGAGGGGAATTAGCAGACATGGCTTCCCAGAAGAACATTGAATTGCAAATGCAAATTCCTACCAAAACTGCATTTTCATGCTGTATCTTTCATCTTCTATAGAACTCTGTGTCTGACCCCTCTGAGAAACTGATGGTCTCTCTCATACACTAATAGCAGAGAAAGTCAAGGGAACAATAAAGGAAATCCTTTGTTGTCTCTAAGAAAAACAGACAAAAGCCTGAAGGAGTCACCAGTGCTCCTGTTCTCTAGGGCTTAAAACCAGATCCTTGGCTCAGAAAAGTACCTGAAAACAATGGAAGTGTTCCCTCAGCCTGAATGCTCTCCCTCCACGCTAGGTAGGACCTGATCACTGTGCTGGCTTTGGGGTTGGCCACAGTGTCTAATTCACTAAATAACCTTGAGCATAAAAATGATATTCTGCTCCAGAAAACTCTTTAATCTCCCTTGTTTTTATGGCTCAGAAAAGGTGTCAGAAGTTTGACACTCCAGATAACTGAGCTCCTGCATTTAGAGCGCAGCCTCCGAAGGGTGGCAACTTTGCTTTGAAATAGTCTTTCTAAACTTTGGTTGACAATTAGCATTTCAAACGGTTGCAAGTATGTAGCTGCCATCTCCTAGTGCACAGTTTGAATCAAATGCAATAATAGCACAGCACTAAAAACATCCCTAAAATCCACCTCCTTTGGAAGTGTTCCTGCTAACTCTCAAATAGATGAAGGTCTTGAGCCATGTACCATTGGCCATCCTCAGCGTGGGGTGAGAGGAAGGAGACATTGACCTACCTGTGCAGACCAGATCTCACTGCCTGGAACTGTTTTCCACCCTAGATAAGTGTTACAAGACACAGATTTATTTGCATGAGAAAAACATTAAGAGGTTTCCCACCACAAGACAACGTTGGATACTTCTAGGTGTAGGTGGTAAAACTCTGACGCTCTGTCTTGGAGAGCTCCCTCCTGTGCATGTGTTGCAGGCACTTGCTGAATTAGCTCAGGAGGGAGCTGATGGACAGGGTTGTCAGCAAAACACATCACTTCTGCAACTGTTGGCCCACCAAAGCCAGGGACAATGTCTGTGTTGGTCATGTTGAAAAGAGAGCAAAGTCATTGCCATGGATTTTATCAGCCATCTCTGACACTGTCAAGGGGATACTTAAGAGGTAATCTGAACAATGGGAATTCTCCATGTGCAGAGGAGAACAAGAGGCTAACATGGCCAACAAGATCCACTCAGTCCCACTTCCATGCTAGCCAGAGACTTAAGAGTTTCTCTTCAAGTGTGCTCACAAACTAATCAATAACATAGAGATGGAAGTGGCACCTGGATGCTCCTGTGCCAGAGCATCACCGGGATGGGATCCTGCTCTCCAGGACTGCGTAATGCTCTTATGAGGGGCATTTTTTCCCCTCTCATTTAAATGAATGCAAACAACGGGGGGTTTCTTTACAGCTCATTCTGTAATAACTCAGGTTAGTTATAATGAAATCTGTTCTTAGGGTAGAATTAGTATGAGATAGTAATGGTGATGAGGTAATTAGCAGCTACCAGGAGTATTTAACCTTCCTGATGACAGCGTGTCTGACATCACCTGAGCTCATGCAGGCTCTGTGAAAAGAATTAACGATTTTAAATTACTCCATTTAAGTTATTAATTATGAAATAGGAATGGGCTCAGGATGAATGGCAGTGGTGCCCTGTATCCTGGTGGGTTTTTCACCTCTGCATATCTTAAATCTATGTATTTTCTGTTTTCCATTTCATTATTAAATTGAAATAGGATGGCACATATTGAAGGACATCTGCTCTGGTAACCACTGGCTACTCACTTTTGTTATCCCAGCTCCCGTGAACCATCAGGATGAAAAACTTCCTTTTCCACTCTTTTACCTGGAAATTCAGTTTATACTGAAATGATACAGTAGGCAAGTATTTTGATCTTTTTTTTCCTTAGTGCCAACATTTTCCTTGGACCAGGATTCATTTTCCTTGGTAATGTTTTTAACCTCTTCACACATGTCAGTGCAAGAGGTTATCGAGCTGCAGCGATACCTGAACTGGTTTCTTTGCGTTGTGATGTACCATCTCCCGGAGTGTACACCTCAACAGGAGTGATGCAGCCGTTCTCCTTCTCTGGAGAAACACAACAAACCAGAGCTCCCACCCTGCAGTGCTGCTGATGGAGAGAGAAAAGAAGAAGTGACTCTTACCGAGATGTTTCATAAGTAGCTTGTCAGAGATAAGGCACGGTTGGAGCAAGTCCAGAGGAAGCCGTGAAGATGATGAAGGGCTGGAGCAGCTCTCACATGAAGACAGGCTGAGAGCACTGGGGCTGTTCAGCCCGGAGAAGAGAAGCTGAGTGGAGACCTCAGAGCAGCTTCCAGTGTCTGAAGGGGGCTACAAGGATGCTGGAGAGGGACTCTTCATTAGGGGCTGTAGTGATAGGACAAGGGGTGATGGGTTCAAACTGAAACGAGGGGATTTAGGTTGGATATAAGGCAGAAATTCTTCCCTGTGAGGGTGCTGAGGCGCTGGCACAGGGTGCCCAGAGAAGCTGTGGCTGCCCCATCCCTGGCAGTGTTCAAGGCCAGGTTGGACACAGGGGCTTGGAGCAAGCTGCTCTGGTGGAAGGTGTTCCAAAGGAAGTTTGCAAACATTTGCTTCCATAATGCATGTTTATAGCTTGGGAGTTTGCTTTCATAAGTTTTCCATCTAGTCATTTCATGGGTTGTAAACGTGCATGTGTGAGTGCATGAATGTGCCTGTGCACACCCACCCGTACCCACAGGGTTCTGTCTATCCCACCCAGGCTGACCCTCTCCATAATGCACGTGTAGAGCTCTTCTCCAAGTTCCTCACTCTGCATTACAGTTTCTCTTCATTAGCAGCCAGTAATGTATTAATGCATTCCTTGGTGAGAAGTGTGCTCCTCACTATTACCTTGGACACTCATTTAGTTGAATTTGATAGTGACAACACATTGACATTGGTAAGGTTAATGACCCACTACTTTATTTCATTGAACACGTTGAACAACATTTAGTACATTGTTCCGCAATGTCCTAGAGAGCTGTCAGTGCTATTACTTTTATGGTACTATGGCATTTTTGCCCTTTAAGTAATTGGCACCATGAAAATATTCTCTAGATCCTGTCACAATTGATTAGTATTGCATTGAATTACAAAAAAATGACTTTTATTTTCCTTTTGCCATCCCTTTTTGTGGAAGGAAGGCAAAATTTGATCCCTATGGATAAGAAAGGCTGACAGCCCTGAAAGTAGAATGAGGAGACAAAGTCCTACCTACTGCCTTGGCTTTCTGGGTCTGTAGCCCCACTAAGCTCTGTCCCTCACCTCATCCTGACCTGCTGTGCTCGTCCTCTCTGGATTTCACAAGAGATTGTTCTAGCTCTGCTTTTTTCTAGCCAAGGCAAGACGCAGCCATTCTCAGTGAGTTCTGCTTTTTCCTGTGCCCTGCCATGGCTGCAGTGCTGTTCATGGCTTAACCACATCCCACATTGCATCTGCAGGGGGGCAGCATTAATGGTGCTGTTGGTGGAAGGTTGGTCCCTGCAGCAAACTATGAAGCATACCAGCATCCCCCAGGCTCCTCTGTAAGATTGTCCTTCCTAGGACATGATTGTGCTCATACTTTTTAGAGGGAGGAGAAAACAAATATGGACTTAAATGGACTGGGTGATAGATTACAGTGTGGCTGACTCCTATGTGCATCCACTGCTAGACATGGTGATGTGATCCCCTTGCACTGTATGTGCCAGGAGTCTTCATGGCTCAAAAGCAGAGAACACTGCATCTTCCAAAGAGGCTGGAGGATGAAAGGAAAGATGTGTAGGATGAATTCCCTGTTCACAGCCAGATCTGAAATTACAGCTTCTAGAAAGAGAAGTGGCATTTGGTGGCAGTGGCCCAGAAGACAACCAGTGCTTTCAGCAAGGGACTTGAAGGTGCAAAGTAGAACATGATTTTTGTGTTTGTATCAGCAACAACAACAAAAAAGTCTTTGACTTTGGATTCATGTTGTCCTTCTGTCACCTTCCCCTCGCTTTTAAATCACCCTTGATTGTACAACATCTGCTGCCTTCATGCATGCATATGGCTGTCTCCTTAAATCTGCATTTCTGTGGAGGGGCTGCATACAAATACCCAGCTGAAAGTTTTCTTTCAAAGATCTGACTACCCAACTTGCTCTGGAAAAGCAAACTTGGCGTCAAGATAACTGTAAAAAGCTGTTAGTGGGGGAAGAGCATACCTGTGCAGAGGAATGGTAATGACAAGTGTCAGACAGGGACACCGGCGACGACCGAAGATGAAGCAATCGAAGGATCAAAACTGGCAATGACCAAAGATGAAGCAATCGAAGGATCAAACCCCGCATCTTCAGAGAAGAGGTTGTGTTTCATTCTTGTATTCAAAACAGAAAATCCTCACAGATGTGAAATCCTGGAACATGAGAGGAATGTCAGTTTTTTAGGTATATGAGAAAAACTCCTACAATTGGCATTCTCGGATCATCTCCTCACCAGCCATTTGCTACCCAAAGTAATTCCCAAGGATTTTCAACAGAGCTCTGGGTTGCAAGTGTATAGGATGGCAAGAGAAAGCTTTATCTGCTGTAGGCTCTACTTGGTAAAAAGTTATTCCTCTTTTGATTTTGAATCTTAAAAAATAACCATATAAAAGTACAGAACTGTCCTCTGATCATCTCTATCTGCTTACAACATGTTATGTAGCTTGTTCTTCTGTTTTTATGAGATATGTTAGCTGGCTTTTAGTTTTGTGGTCAAGGAAATAGATCCATATGTGTATGGTAGAAGAAGGCTGAATTCCAAGGCCTTGGGCAACCTGGTCCAGTGGAAGGCGTCCCTGCCCATGGCAGGGGGTTGGAACTACATGATCTTAAGGCCCCTTCCGACCCAAACTATTCTATGATTCTATGACTTGCAGTATTGCCTACAGGCTGCTTAATTAACTTCTCAGTGCCTTGACCTCTACTTGACAAGTAGTTCTGTTACCTCCTGTTGAAGCCCGTAGTTTAAGCAGTCACTGTGGCATATGGCTGAGCTCTATACCTTATTCTCTGCTATGTGAGGTTGGAATTGGCCAAGGGAGCTTCCAGGGTCCCTTGGGAAGAGTACGGGCAATACCTCTGTGACTGAGGATGCTCAGCTGAGGATGGTCATGTCCACACGGGCAGCACCACTGTAGGACTGTGACATCCAGCATCTCAAGGTGAGGCAGAAGCATTTCTCTGACACTGCAAGAGAAAGGTCTCGCTTGATGAACAAGTATGTTTGCGGGTTTTTTTGCTAACCTTCTTCTCTTCTGCCTTTCCTCCCTGCTGCCCACCCCCTCACCCTTTTACCTCCCTTCCCCAGCTGAGCCTTTCTGGAATATACTCTATATTTGTCTCCTGCTTCCCTGAACACCCATTATTATGTAGAATAATAATGCGGGAGCTCTGCTCGGCACCTCTGCTCAGTGGCTCCAAGTGGGTTGAATTGTAGCCAGCAGCAGGGGGTGATAAATGTAGCGTAAGATGCCTTTTCCACAGCAAACTGCAAATTGCCTCAGCAGCACAGCCCACAAAAGGTTCCTGCAGAGCAAATTTATCTCCCATTGTCAACCCAAGGAGGAAAGTGGAGAGGACCAAGCATCCTATTTTTAAAAAGTCACATTTGATCTTGTTCAGACTCAGAGTCCAGAGTATTTTAAAGGACTTTTCATGGAAACTGCAGACTTGAGAATGCAGCACAGATAAAGGGCTTTATTTTTAACTGCAGCCTGGGTTCATGACCATGTAAGCATTTCAATTTTAAGCCACTCAGTTTGAATATTCACCAAAGTGAATGTTATGTCATCTAATAACTCATGAGTGGGAGCAGGGATGGTGGCTGGTGGAGGGAAGAATAAGACTGTTAGAGAGAAATTGCCCTCTAAAGATTACCCTGCACTTCCTAAGCAAGGGAGAAGGGGAGGGATGATACCAGGGGGGTTTATCTGCCCACTCCAGAGTTCACACTGTGCCTCCTCCCATATGGTTCAGTCCTCAGACAGCAGCATGATGGACAGTCGTGGGGAATGTGTGGTGATGGATATATAGATGACAGAGAAAGGGAGAGGGGGACGTTTGGTGATTGATCGATAGTGGCACAACCGCAGTATCCACAATTAATGGTACAAGGCATCTCTGATGTATGATATCTCGAAATACCTTTGTGTTTGATACTCACTTGCCATCTTCCTACTCTACTGTCCTCTAAATGTCAGTTAATGAATTAAATACTGATAATTGGTATTAGTTTGCTGAGCTTGGCTCTGGCCAGGCAGGAAGAGCCCTCCCCACCATTCCTGAGCATCCGCTGCTGCAGAGCTGGCCTTGGGATGCAATCCGAATGGTCCTTCACTCATCCGCACTGGGCGATGGGATTTATGAGTGTGTTTCCAGGAATAAATGCCTGAGTGCCTTTAATTGTATCCTTCATTAGCATCCTAGAGTTATTGTTTGTATTACAGTAATTGTTAGGATCCACCTCCCAGATCGAAGCTCTGGGCAAACAGAGAACAGAGCAGCTCGTGAGCATCCACAACTGGGTGACAAGGGTGGGAGGAGAAAAAAAGACACTGGGAAGCAGGGAGAATGGCCTGGGCATAGCTGATGGGTGGAAGGAATAAGCAAGACTTCAAGCCCAGTATCCACACGCTGCTCTGTGCCTTCCTTGTGTGCTAAATCCCATGAAAATGCATTTTGCTTGTGTTCACTTCCCTTCAAAATCAGGTTAGCGGCTTCAAAATCTGATACATGCTTGCTGTGTGCTCTTCCAAAGCACATTAGTAAGTGCAAAGGAATTATGCTGGAATGAGGAGTGTGTAAATGGAAGTAGATTAGCTCTCTCTGCCTCGGTGTTCCTATTTGTGATATATTGCTAAGTAAATACTTTAATGCTGGTGTGAAGTCTGGCTTAATTTATTAATGTCATGCCTAATTAACCTGTCAAGATCCTTCCTCAGAAAGAGGATTATTAGGAACAATAATGTTATTATTCCACTGGTGTTGATTTTAGCTGAACTCCCATGAAAAAGTGATCAGAACCTGTGAGTCAAGAAGTGATGAACAGCCCCAAGGGCAGCCTGACCTGTGTCCACCCAACCAAGGAGGCTCGTGCTCTGTCCTGCACGCACATGGGCAAAGGAATTGGTAAGAAAACATCTAAACCAGCTTGCATTATATAGATATTTATTTTCCTTTAGCTTAGTTGAAAACAGATCAACCTATTTGCAATTCCAAGTTGAATTTGAGGGACTAGAATCTATTTTTGCTGTGTTAACATAATGAAAACTAAGGTTGCGGGTATTTTCCGAATGGCCTTTAAGCTTCAGGCTTATTTATATACTGTTTCCAAAGGACAGAGAAATATTCTCCCTTTGTCTTCGTCTAAGATATCTTCGTATCTTTTCCCATGCAAATAATTCATGTCACTGAGGAAAAAGTTGTCTGTGAATCACTAATGAGTCTTTGATGCTTAACGTGCTGTCCAGCATATGCATAGAGTTCTCTTGGAATGGAGTTTAACAAGCGAATCTGATTTTCTTCCTCTCTTCTTTAAAGTTTCCCATTCAGATTTCTCTCTAACAAGCAAATGAATGTTCCAGCATCATTATGGTTTCTGTTGTAAAAATGGCAGCTTCCTCCATCCTGTGTTTTCACACAACAAGGAGCCCAGCAGCTGAGCCAGGCTGTGATTGCTTCCAATATGGCCTGTAGCATGGTTTGAAACAGGAGTCTGGCAGGTCTGGCAGGGAGGCAACTTCCCCATGCTCAGGGAAAACATGGCAAAACCATTTGTTTAGGAGCAGGGTTCCTTTCTGAAGGGTTTTCTATAGGAAGTTGTTGAGTCAGCTTTTACATGTATTTGTTCAACGTTTCAGTGGGAAATCTTGGTGCATAGGGATGTTCTTATAGAGCCAGGCTGAGAAGAGCTGGGCTGGGTCAGCCTGGAGAAGAGAAGGCTCTGGGGAGAGCTTAGAGCAGCTCCAGTGCCTAAAGGGGTTGCAGGAAACCTGGAGGCGGCTTTGGACAAGGGCCTGTAGGGACAGGCCAAAGGGAATGGCTTTAACCTGCCAGAGGGGAGACTGAGATGGGCTCTGAGGCAGAAGCTCTTCCCTGGGAGGGTGCTGAGGCGCTGGCACAGGGTGCCCAGAGAAGCTGTGGCTGCCCCATCCCTGGCAGTGCTCAAGGCCAGGTTGGACACAGGGGCTTGGAGCAAGCTGCTCTATGGAAGGTGTCCCTGCCCGTGGCAGGGGTTGGAGCTGGAGGAGCTTTAAGGTATCTTCTAACCCAAACAAGTCTGGAATTGTATGGTTCTCTTAGGAGCAGCCCAGAGCCACTGCTGCCCAGTGCTTGCTAAGGCTTCAAACCTGGCTCTTGTGTGTTTGCAGAATGATTAAAATCATGCTCCAGTACAAATAATAATAAAATATACAATGCATCTCAAAGTGCCTGGGAGAGAATGAATAATTAGCCACAGAATAGAATATATAAACAGAAACTGCCTTAAAACCAGATGAAAATATGTCGGGAACAAGCTACTGTTACATTTTCCACCCCCATCTTTATATGCCTGGGGATGCTTAAACTCTACTCTTGAGGAAAAAACCTCTTCTCATTTCTCCGTTATTAGTATGCTACTGGAGCAGTTTTGAGAAATTAAAAATAATTGATACATTTGAGAAGGCACAAGCAGGAACTATTTCATATTTTTAAAAGCTTTGCAAAATATCCAGGAAAAAGCGCTGTGCATGCATAATGCCAAAGCTAAAATCTGCTCAGAGTGATGCAGTCAAGCCCTCTTTTATGGGAATAACCGTACGTGTGGTGTAGATGGAGGGTTTCTGCTATAGCGGGGACGAACCTGAGTATTCCCTGGCTTTAAGTACTTGAGCTCTTTTAGCTGGGCTGGGGAAAGGTTTTCCCTTCAGTCAGCAGAGGTGCTTGAGGGAGAGCTCCTGGTGTAGCACCCATTCTGCTGAGTACGTACGTGCTGCTGGCCTAATACGCCCTCGTTCTGTAACAACAAATGCCTTAATTACAAGCGATTTGGTCAAAGTCTTGCTTGCTCTGCGTGCATTAAATGGAACAGATTAAACCTGAGACGAGGCATTGTTGGGGGATTCTCTGGCAGCAGTTTTGTACCACATTTTTTGATGCATATCTAACACATCAGTGCTCTCAGCTGTTTACAGTATCTGCATTAGGAGCAATTGCACAGAGTGGACCTCCAAAGGAGGCTGGTTTTGTTAGGTAAAAGGGAATGAAGCACAGAAAATAGTATTAAAGATGAACAAACGCTTCCATTATTTCAGCAAATTAAATGCACTTCTCCAAGTGAAGAAGGCAAAAGTCAGTCATTATCTGTCTGTGATACAGCGCAGCAGATAATAAAGACGGGTTTATGATCTCTGAAAGCAAATTAGAGGATATTTAAACAACACATCTTTCTATGAAGCAGTGATAATTACAAAATCAGGTCAAAATACAGAACAATCTAACCCTGCCCCAAGCTAATGTTACTTGAATAAGCTGAAATCTCCTATATTCTCTCACAGTAGAAGGATTCATTTGGGATGCAGCTGTTCTCATTATTGTTTATCATCTGGACTCATAAACCCTTGTTAGTGTGTGTTGATACTTGTCACATCCAAAGCTCAGCATTGCTTTATGCCTTGCTGATTGGCTGAGCAGGCACAAGGCACAGCTTCTCCCCGCTGCCACCTTCACCTCCCGCACCATTTTGGGGTAGAAAACTATGATTCTGTGAGTCTGTGGAACTGGTCTTCCCCTAGCTTATGCAGCTACACAGTTCCCACTACCAGTATCTGTGCAGCCCTGAAGTTTAGGAGTCAAACAAATGCTCATTCAAATCAGGAGATGAGTTAGTGTGATCTTCAGTGAACTTTGCATCCAGCCCCTTGGTGCACTGGTGTGTCCATGTTGCTTTCCTTTTTCTTATTTAGGCATTTCCAATAATATCTTTTCTTTAACTCACAGTTTACACTGGGCTTTGGAAAGAGTGTTTTGATAACCTGCTCTAACTCATAGGACTCCAGGACTGATCATCCCTGGAGCTGCTGAGGATGTTGTCCAGCCTGGACCAAACCTGCTCCCTCTGAAGCCAGTGGGATGTTTAACCCAGTGCTGGTAAGAATGTCAACACAGAGCACATTCCATGCTCCTGAGTGACAGATACTGCATGGTTTTGACAGACAGAAAAATTAGGTTCTAAATCCTTTAGCTAGCTTTTGCAAAGCTACCCGTAGTCCATCTTGTAGTGATTTTAATGACTTTTCTGGGATGGGGACAGCTGCCAGCCTAGCAGAGGCACCATGTGTTGATGGTCACGTTGAGCGTTGCAGGAAACGTGTGTAATGATCAGCCCTGAAACCAGGACACCTTGTTAATAGCAGCCATAATATCAGACTAAAACAAGTGTTTTGGATTCAGGCCACCTCTTTGCTATCTCCCTGGCATTATGAACTCTGAATTATCAAGCATTCAGCAAAATGCTCAGTTTCCTGCTGGTTTAACCCTGAACAGAATTTTGCTGATAAAACCAGAGGATGAGCTGATTCCCCAGACCTTCCCCTTGTCTAATCCTCTGTGATCCATGGGATGAAAATTGAACTGATTAAAGCACGAGAAAACATACTGTGGGAATCCTGTCGGCATTCACCCCCGAGGGAAAACTAGAATGGCCTAAAAGGTCTTTTCCCTGCTCTAATTTGGGTGATCTTTATGATTCACTTTGCTGTGCTGGGGGAATACAAAGGAAAAGACAGAGCACCTGGACAAATTGTTGCTGGCCCTGGATACTAATAGAAAGAAAAATGTCAGAGTAGATGACAATGAGGTCGCGCGTGCCAAAGGAGGGCAACTGATGAGATCACAGCACAGCCACCAGCTCTGCCTGGCCTCTCATTAGCAGCCAGAGAAGAGCCTGCCTGATGGGAGAGGCCAGGGGTGGCACCAGCAAACAGATACACTGGCAGAGGAGAAAATCTCCCTCTTCCTCCCCAGGGAGCTGCTGCGTTGCTTTTCCTTCTTGCTGTGAAATGGGGAAATTTCCACCATCTCTCAGTCCAGGTTTGTGTGTCGTGTCCCTTCCCAGAGAGTTCTCTCAGACATCTTGTAAGGACTGGGTATTAGGAACAATTCCTTCCCCAAAGGGTGCTCAGGCATTGGAACAGGCTGCTCAGGGCAGTGCTGGAGTCACCGTCCCTGCAAGTGTTCACACACCATGTAGGCAAGGCCCTCAGTGCCATGGGTTAGTGGTGGCCTTGGCAGTGCTGGGGTAAAGGTTGGACTTGGTCATCTTAAAGGTCTTTTCCAACCTGGTTGAATCTATGATCCAAAAAAAATACGTGTCCTGGGGAATGACTGGAGTCCTTTCTGCCCCACAGGCACCTCGGGCTGCGCCTCTCTTGGAAGAGTACTTCAGCAGCAAATGCAGTTTAATGAATTGAACAAAATGAAGCACACCCCTCATGCTTAAGATATTAATATAGCAGTATCCTTGGAGGAACTACAGAGCAGTTTCTAAACAAGCAACCTTTCTGCTCAGCTTTGCTCCAGGCATCTCGGGATATGTCTGCAAACATTAAATTTCAGCCCTCTGCTGTCTGACAGTTTGGGACTGGAAAGCGGTCCCGAGCAGACTCAGCAGCAGATCACATGGGTGATAACTGTGTAATTTATGGAAGCCTTTGCTTGTGTTACAGAGAAAATAATTGCAGCAGCAGGCATAAAATAATGAGCTGTGGTTGTGCTGCGTATTGTTTTCTCTTACTTTTATGGCACCTGACATCCAGTGCATGTGCTGGACAGCACAACGTTATGGAGAGAGTCGTTCCTTATAGGCTGGATGTGAGACATTCCGATTAGAGTTGAGCTCAGCTCGGAATTGGGAAGTGTAATCCTCCAGCACGTTACACTGACAGCAATTCCAAGGAAGCAGGGATTTAAGTGACGGGCAGCGTGGCCAAGAGACCAAACGGAAGCCCAGAAGTTCAGAGGGTTTGCTGAGATTTGGAATTTTTCCTAGGACAGGCAGTGGCTGGAGGCCTGGATCTGCAGTGGGAGCCCATTACTTGGGTCTCAGAGTCACTCAGGATCATCTAAAGGACAGTATTAAAAACCACGGGAGTGTGAAGGCTGCAGCCATGGTGCACACCGTAGTAGTGCCAAGCAAATATATGCTGTCAGCAACACAGGAAATGAATCCTTCCTTAGGACAAGGGGGTTTCCCTGCACGGAGTTTTCTGCTGCCCTTTTATCAGCTCTAGCCATCTTGAGGAATCCAGCGGGAAACTGTATCTGCCTGGAAAATTCCTAAATACCTGGGTAGCTTTTAATTGAATGGCTTCTTTTCTAGGTCACAGCGCAGCCATAGCAGGTACCATGTTCTCCATTAAACAGTGTCATTTACTGTGATTAATTTTGTAGGCCTTATCAGGTTACGTATTTCATAGAATCCCAGACTGGTTTGGGTCTAAGGGACCTAAAAGCTCATCCAGTTCCAACCCCCTGCCACAGGCAGGGACACCTTCCATAGAGCAGCTTGCTCCAAGCTCTTCCCAGCCTGGCCTTGAGCACTGCCAAGGATGGGGCAGCCACAGCTTCTCTGGGCAGTGTCCCAGAGTCCACAGCCTGGGGCCTGGTCATGTACTGCTGAAAGCGCAGCTTCAGTTTTGGAGGTATCAAGGATGGGCCACACACCGACCCCTGGCAGAGCTTGATCCCCAGCAGTCCATCCCTGAGATGAAAAAGAGCATCCAAAGTCACAGGGCTTTGCTACAACCTCCTGTTTCCTTCGGTATGTCTCCAGTTAATTAGTTATGCTCTTCTTCCACTTAATTAGCTCAACGAAAGACAGCTCTTTGTACTTCGCCTTATAAATTACAGTCTTTTTCTGTCTGATATGTTGTAAGGGGTGACACTTTGAGCATTTTCGTAGCAGGGTCACATTTACAATTCTTGAAGGTTTGGAAGGAGTCTCACTTAGCCATGCTGTGGAGCACGGATGCTCGGAAAGGCGGTTCAAAGGTACCATGATTTCCTTTAAAAAATTATCAGAGGAACTGGGAGAAAAAACTTGTGAGGATCAAAGCAAATGAACTCCATTAAAAAAGACTAAGTAATGACAAAAAGTTACTGAAATAGAAAACCTGCATGAAAGTGGCAAAAAGAGCTTCAGATGTTCATAAGGTACCACTTGAAGAACACGGGTGACTGTTCAATCCGGAGCATGACAGTAGGTTGCTGCAGTCAGTTTTAAGGTTGCAAGAACATTGGGAAAGCTCAGACTCATCTATTTAAAATCAAAAGGATTCCTGGCCTTTACCACCATACTGGGCCTATCCAAGCCATAAGCTCTATGCATGGAATCTCCTCAGCATGGGGATGTGCAACTCGCCCAAAGGAAGGTACAAACAGCAGCCCCATGTCAGCCAGTGCATGATGCATCATCCCCATTTAACAGATTAAAAGGCTGATGGCACCCATGACATGAGCTCCACTGGAACCACAGCCTGGTGAGCTAAAACCTGCATGCCTAGCAATAGGGGATGGGGGCACTGGAGGTGCTGGAACATCTCCTCAGGAGAGTTTTTGAGAGCAAAAAGTAATTAATTCACAGTGACTGCAAGAATAAATACACAGAGAAAGGAATTCAATGATTTTGGACAGAATACAACAATACGTTACCGGTATTAGTATTTGGAGGAGGAGATGTCAGGAAGAGATCAATTGCACTGAAGACAAGAGTTTTAATTCCAGATTTACACCAGGGTAAGGCAGACTAAAACCAACCCTGTGAGTGCATTTCTGACTCAGTAGTCATCCATCTGCTTCCTGCAGAAAAGCTGTGTGAACTGGGATCTGCTGGGGCTGCTTCCTCCCCATGCAATTCATCTCTGCTGCATGCAGAGCTGGGCTGTGCTTGCACTGTTTATACATCTATCTTTCCACTCCAGATAGACCCGGCCCTGTGCATACACAAGACATACACTCTGAAAATACTCCGTTAACAATGTGTCATTGAGGCAGGGAGAAGATAAACACCAACAGCTCTTGGCAAACTTGACATCAAAGTTCACGGGTGGGTTTTTTTCCACCACTCCAGCCAGAAGTGATGTTCAGCAAGAATGCTCCCAGAGCCATGTTTGTTGTTAGAGAAAAGAGTTCATGTGCTTTATGATCTGTTTGGAACTTTTGAGCTCTTTCGAGGGCTGGACGTTGATTTCCTCAATGGCACTGAGAGTGCATTTCTCAAGTACCCCTCATCATAGAATCCCAGACTGGTTTGGGATGGAAGGGAGCTGGAAGCTCATCCAGTTCCAACCCCCGCCACGGGCAGGGACACCTTCCATAGAGCAGCTTGCTCCAAGCCCCTGTGTCCAACCTGGCCTTGAGCACTGCCAAGGATGGGGCAGCCACAGCTTCTCTGGGCACCCTGTGCCAGCGCCTCAGCACCCTCATAGGGAAGGACTTCTGCCTAAGAGCTCATCTCAGTCTCCCCTCTGGCAGGTTAAAGTTATTTCCCTTGCCCTGTCTCTACAGGCCCTTGTCCAAAGCCCCTCTCCAGGTTTCTTGTATCCCCTTTAGGCACTGGAGCTGCTCTGAGGTCTCCCCTTAAGGACCCTTCTCTTCTCCAGGCTGAGCCAGCTTAGCTCTCTCAGCCTGTCCCCGGAGCAGAGGAGCACCATCCCTTGGAGCATCTTCATGGCTTCCTCTGGACTTGCTTGAGCAGGTCCATGTCCTTCTTGTTTTGGGGACTCCAGAATATCCTTCTGCAAGGCTATCATGTAGTATGAAGCTGGGGCTTGTGCTTTCAGTCCTCAGGCCCAAGCCACAGAGCTCCTGGGGATGGAGTTGAGAGCAGAGCTGTACATCAGGCTCTCGCCGGTGCTTTACCTTCCACTGGTGTTAACTGAAAAGGGGAAGAATCTGCCCAAGAGGGGGATAGCAGAGTTATGATGTGCCTCATTGATTTATCTATACAACACTAGGGAAAAAGGATACAGAAAGAGAGTTTAGATAATGCAAAGATAGATATTTTCAGTACTGACTTAGGGTCACAGGAATTCTGTAATCAGATCTCTAACTCCTCACCTCACTTAGATTTTGCAGCCCTGGATAATATATGACACATCAGTCACAAACCTCAGTGGCAAGCAGGACAGTGTTTTGAATGCTGTGTCCTTGCAATATTGTCCCCATCAGAAAAGTACATTTATCTCTCTCTGAGCTCTGTGCTGTGTCCCCGATTGTTAGGAGAAGGAAAAAGGCACAGCGAGATCGAGCAAAGCTGAAGTTTGCCATGAAAAATTCACCGAGCAGCTCATCTCACCTTGATGTCTTCTGCAGGTACAGCTACATAAATCTAAGCGCCTGTGGTTAGTGCTCAGCTTCAGGACCAACATCTAGTGAGAGATTAGCTCAGAGAGAGGAAGATCTTAATCCCAGCAGTGAAAAGCTGGAAGAGGATTCCAAACAACCCCATAGCTTCAAAGTGTTAGTAGTGACAATGGATCTGATTTTACTTGTGGTAAAGCCTGCAGCCACCTGCTTGAGCCCAAGCACTAATCATAGAATCAATCAAGTTGGAAAAGACCTTTAAGATCATGAAATCCAACCATTAGGATGGAGTAAGGGCTCTGTGGTCTACACATGGCCTGCTCGTCCAACCCTTCCCAGCTTTCAGCACTCAGCTCCAGCCAAATTATTAGTTTATGGAAAGAAAATGTTGGAAAACCCCCGAATTTTCCTGAAGGCATGTCTGAAAGTTTAATTAAAGAAGCCCAAACTTTTCCTTGCCCATCTTGGATGTTGAACCCGATTGGGCATTGATCCCTGGCAAGGATTTAATCGTTATTTGGCAGCAATTCCATGAGTGGTTTGTAGGTTGTATCCTCTCCCTTAATTGTTTTGCAGGTTCTGCCATAGACATGGCTTTGTCCTCCAGTTCTCATCCCAGGACACACCATCTGCTGAGGGGCTTGAGGTGGTTCTCTCAGCCAGGATGAAGCAGCCTGTCCCAGTGCTTGGAGCAGGGCAGGGCTCGCCCTCAGGGACACAGACTTTGTGCAGGTCCTTTTAACACCAAAACTCTGGAATTAGGTAAAAAATCTCACCCTGGGATTTTCGGATACGAGCCTGAACTCCAACCCCCACATGGTTGCATTGTGCCTTATTAGAGCCTGTCTAAAATGTTAATGGATCCCAGCAATGCAATATTCATACTAGAGGATTATTATATTGCACATACTTTGCAGTTAATGTAGTTGGGCAAAAAGGCCCAATAATGGGAAACCAGCCTGCTGTTGAGTTGAGTTTTCTTGGCTTATTGATTGAGTTTTTAAGTTTAATGTGAGGAGACTGTTCTATAATACAAAGTGTATTTTAAGCATCTATTTATTAAAGCTGAATTGTGCTAGAACTCCTGTTCAAAAGTACACCTGACAGTTAAATGAATAGCAAATTATTTCCCGGCGTCTGTGCTATTGTCTGGTGTTTCTGTGCAGCTGGTTCCTGCATGTACCGCAGGTTAAAAGAATCCTCAACCTTCTATTTAATACAACAAACTTTGTCAGATGTTGTTATTATTTTTGCTGAATGTCATAGCCGAGTATAATGTATGCATAAAAAACCTCTCCTTGACTCCTTAAGCAGTCTAAATTGGGTGGAAACAGGCTGCAGGAGTGAGGAGAAATGGAGCATGGGGCCTTTTATTTAATCTAGTTCAAAGAGGCCATAATTAGAGGCATTAAAATGCTGGTGGATCCAGTAAAACATTATTCATGTTCACTAAGGATTCTGGCTATTTCCTCTACAGAGTGGGGAGCAGGAGGTGGATGGCAGTGCAATAGCAGGATGCTCTCGACAGGACAGGGGCTTGGAATGCTGCACATTGTCCATGAAATGATAGATACCATTGCCATGGTGTTAAAAGCCTGAGCACCCCACAGAGAATTCTAGAATCTCAGAGACCTCAAAAATCATCTGGTTCAACCTTTCTATGCACAGCATCACCTAAAAGATGTCTCAGCATCCTGTCCAACATTGAGGAATCCACCACTTCCCCGGAGAGAGAAGGGGAGGAGGTAGCCCCCTAAGCTTTGCAAGGAAAGAGTTAAACTAGAGTTAAGGAGAGGTCCCCAGCTGTGTGTCCTTAGCAGTAATGAGCCCAGCTGGAAAGAATCACCAGGTCCTTCACCATTTGGAGAGGTCCAGCAGGTGCCCAGGATTGGCAGTGGGCCTGGCCTTAAAGGCTTGTTGATAGCTGCAGCTCTGGTTGGAGGGTCTTCTGCTTTGGAGTTTCTTGCTGGGATGATGTTCTTGAAAGAAGAAATGGAGATTCACTTGCAGCTTATTCAGGAGCAGCTTGTAGTAGCGAATCTCCTTTGGCCAGGAAAGGTAAGAGAAATACCAGTATGGAAGCAAATAGATATACATGCTGTGTATCACGGCATGGGGGCAGGAGTTCATTGCATGAGATACAGAAGTGCAATAAATCATTTGTATGCGTAGCCTAGAGTTGGTTAAATCAGACATTGGGTCTCTTGCTGAACCTGGAAAGTTGTGAGGTGGCTTTGTGGGATTGAGGTTGGTGGTGAGGAGTCTGTGCTGATGGCTTTAGCTTTTGTGCTCGTCTGCTGTAGTAGCAATAAATGCTTATGTTTTCTTATTGGTGGAGTTTGGGTTTCTTCTCTTGAGCTCCTTAGCTTGAATTACCCTGTTCTCTGTGAAACAGAGGTTTAGGGGGGAGGTTTAAGGGGAGATTTACATTAGGTATATATTTAAAATGGAAGGTGTTCAGAAGCAGCTGAACAGGGAATAGGGAAGGAACTGGGAGTTTGATGCACGGTGGGTGGGTAAGCGGGTCATAAAGTTTGACCTGATTTATTTAATTTTCTGGGAATAATAATAATTCTTTCCTGAAGTGACAGTCTGCATGTCAAAGTTTCAGCTCAATTTAAAGTAGCTGAATGATGGATTCCAAGGGGAAAATAATGCTGGTTGTGTGGTGTACGTGCTGACAGTGTCTAACTGAGGTGTTGCTCGCTACCTTAATGTGCCACAGAAGAAATTATAGGCTGGCAAAGAGAGCTGTATTTCATGTGATTATGGATTGCTTGTGTTACTATCCATTAGGGAATAAAAAGGAGAAAAGACGTTGTGATGGGTTTGTTAGTTTTTTAAGTCTCGCACTGAAAGCGTTTCAATCTGGAGTAACTGAGTTACTTACAAAAACAGTAGTTTTAATGATGGTCTGGCCGCTGCGGGCGTAAAAAGTCTGCCCCGGCAGCATTTGGCAATCGAACCTCATGGTAATGCTGCTTGGAAAATCACATGTTTTCCCCGAGTCTATAGCATTTTTAAGAAATTAATTAATTCTGGCTCTTGTTTTCCTCGTGATAGGACCTTTGAAAATCAGATCCGCTGATTCACTCGCTCCTCACTCTCCTTTGTGTCCTGGTGTAATTTATCATATGGGAGCAAAATGTCCTTTGTAAATCACAGCTGAATATCTGAAGAAGCTCACTAAAAATTATGGGGACCATCAAACTTTGTTTCACTGATAAAACGTCTGAGAGCTCTTTCTGATAGTACACTGGGTATCTTTTATTAAAGATTTAATTTCAGGAGCTTTAGGTGTGATTGGATTTTGCAATTCTCAGTGGGAAGCTTATGAGAAAAAGAACACTTGATGAAAATAGGTTGCTAAGATAACTGTCTGCAGCCTCTAATCTGTATGCTTGGTTGTCCCAGGACAGCTATCCCCACAGCCCTCCAGAGGCCACTGATTTTATGCTCTGCAGCAATAACATGGTCCATATACTGTGCAAAGACTGCCTGTAACTTCTAGTCCTAGGTCTTGAAAACATTTATGTACATTATTTAACTCCACCTCTTAAAATGGGGCCCATTGACACGCCCCATAGGTAGATGAACATGTTAAAGCTGTGTTTGGATGTATCCGTGCTGTGAGCTACGGGTCTGTACAAGGGTGTCTCTGCCCAATGTCCTTGAGTGCTGCAGCAGGGTCTGTGCAAAGAACAAGACCAGGCACCAACCTGGAACCACATCTGGCAGAAGCTTTCTCACCTTCTCGACAGTATTATGAGGCCTGAATTGAAACCAGGGGCTCTTAGTTGGCACCGGGTTTAGTTTATTTGTTTAGGATGCTCAGTTTTGTGGTGGTGTTTGCATTTGTTTTCTTTTTAAGAGCTAAATAAAATTTGCTGAGTCCATATTCCACTCCCTGTTGATGCAAGTGTAAATCAGGAAACTAGCCTGCTGTACCCCATAAAAGGCACAATATTCTTCTCTACAACTGCCCATTAAGCTTCACAAATGGATAAATAAGGAACTGAGATGTGTCATTTATTCATAGCACTTGGAAGGTGGGGAGGAATGCCATAAACCCGTGGGCACCTCAGGCTTCATATCTGTCACTAAGCAACCTGGAGCATCACGGCTGGTGGGGGTGCTGAGCACATGTCCCCTCACCTTTCCCCCAAGCCTTTGCTTTCAGACCACTGGAGACTCACACTGTGCTGCCCACCACCAAGCCAGTGCCCGTGCCTGGACCCCAGGAGCTCAAGGGATGGTGGCTTTTTAGCTCTGCTCCTTTTCACCTCTCCTTTTCTGCCATCTCACCTGCCTGGACCCTCTGCCTCCTAATTTCTCTCCATCTCACTGTTCTGAACTCTGTAGACCTGGTTTCTTACTGTGCCAATACAGTTTGCAGGCAAGAAAAGCACCATAAATGTCGCATAACAGTCTCGCCAAAAGAAGCAGGAAATAAGAAGTTATTTAGCTCTCCCTGCATGCGTGTGTGCTGTGTGTGCGGAAGGGAGGGCTTTTGCAAATGCACTAGGAATAGTAATTAAACTCGCAACTCATCGTTATTAAAATGGAGTTACAGGAATGTTTCTGGCCTTTAGGATTATCTGACCATCCTCACATAGGGTTATGTAAAGCTGAAGGCTTGGGGAGAAGGCATCATCTGCAGTCACACCAGCATACCTCCCTGTCTCCGTATAGTAGAAAGCTGGCAATTGGAAGGGGCTGATAGATGAGACAGGAGCACCTTGTTTGCTCTGCAGCAGAGCCCAGTAGAGAAGGGACAAAGGCAAAGGTGTATTTCTCAAAGAAAATGATGCAAATGAGGCAAGAATCCCTCCAGTTAGTGAAGTTATTCCAGCAAGTGGCTATATAAATGTCTTTATATTGTTATTTCTGATATTAGTTTGTTGTTCCTCCATGAAAGCTGATTTATTTGAAATGTTATTACTTGAAACACCCTAATCTTTTTGTAATAATTCATATACTGGAGATTACAGTTTTGGAAGGCAGCCCAGCTCTGGCTGGAATCCTATTTATGGATTAAAGGATTTGAACAGCATTGCAAGCTAGATCTCCGAATAGCAGGATAATGTAAACCTGGTTCCATATAAAATGCTTTACCTCTGCAATAGTAACCCCATTAAAGGCAGATTGTTGGAGGACATTGGACAAGAGGACTTTCATTACAGTAAAGCAGGATATCTTGCACCCCTGAAGAGCAAGGATTTTCAGGGCTGAGTCTTTCCCTGGTTAAGATGCTCTGAGCTGCATTTTTGTGTCTCTCCTTTCTTGTGGAGGCCATCATGCCAACTAATTATAGGCGGTTTGTGGTAGGTTTGAACAAACCTTCTGATACAAGAACCATTGTTTCTGGTGAGATTGAGCCACCATGAACGAGGTACCCCAGCAAAGAGCAGCTACTACCCCATAACGGGAGGGAGGCAGCTGGGAGCTGTGATTCCATGCAAACAGCAGCACAAGGGCCCACCCCAGGACTCATTAGTGTTATTGAAGGGACAGTCCCACCCCAGGAAACTGGGAGCTTTTGGGAGTGTTGTTATTAATTTCATATTTAATGTAATAGCATGTGGGGAACCCAGTCACAGGCTGGAGCGCTGTTGAGACAAGATTGGAAGCAGAGCACTGAAGTGGCTATGGGGATATTTATAGGCTGCTTTTACCATAATCAATGTGCAATAGAGCCTCGCACCCTGGGTCAAGTGGAACAAAAGGTGGCAAAGGGAGGACAAGCTGTGTTAGATGCAGTTGGGAGGGATGAGCTAGCGAAAAAGCACGGAAAGGGACGATGCAAGCAAAGCTTACTGGTGGTCAGAAGATGGAAACGTGCTTGTTGCAATAATTAGGCCAGAAGATGATGAAAACCTGGAGGAGGCTGAACCCCAGGGAAGGCTGGATGGTAGAGATACTATGCAAAATATCCTTCAAGATTTATTGGTGCTGTGCATGTAATGCCCTGGAGAGACTTCTGAGTTTAAGCTGATGCTCAGCTTTTCTTTATTGTATGCTCCCTATAGAAGTGAAGGAAGGCATTTGGGAAGAGTGCTTAGGAAAAGATTAAGATCTTGCTTTTTCCATGTGGGTGCAGTGCTAACGCTAAGGAGGAGGCGGGTGGGGAGGAAGACTGCTGTGGTCAGCTGCACAGCATTGCAGGGGGGATTAGAGCAGAAAGACATGACAAGGATCACCTGCTCCAGGAAATGAGGCTTTCCTCTGGTGCAAATGCTGCTCTGCAAACACAGGTTGTAATGAACAGCTAAAAATGGGGTATTCAACACATGTGTGTTTGCAGGTGTTGCTTGTATCCACTCACCCAAGTGAGGTCTAAAAGCAGCAGTTCTGTGGCACTGGGAATGATTACAGCACTGCCCTGGGCAAAAATCATTCCGCTATTCCAGATCTCCACTTCCTTGTCTATGGAACAGGGTAATACTCTGTGCACCCCAGAGGATTCGAGCATTGCTTATTATTTCTATAGGGATTTGAAGGTTAATAGCTTTATACAAGCCTAACTGATTGCTATTATTTAGTTTAATATTCTCTCAGAGTACTTTGTCCATACAAAGCTTGTTCTACCATCCTCTATGTGAGAACATCTTCAAGCAGTACAGTGTGGCTGTGGTATAGGAGTGTGCATCCAAAAAGGAGAGGCTATGCAGTAGGATGTACAGGTATGCCAGAGTTATAGTGATCTAATACTTTGCTTGCTATATTGTGCACTGCTTTTCAGACAACAGTAGCTGGTCGCTATTCAGGATGTTCTGATAAAGGCAATGGTAGAGCAGCTCTTCAGTGGAGCCAAGGTCAGATGGGACTGCCAAATAAATAAGGATAATAAACACTTCCTTCTATGATGTGGATTGTCTTAACTGTCTTTGTATTTGTTGACTTATACTAAGTGAAGATAGCGTTCGGGCTGATAAGCTCAAGTGTTAAGTCTTATTTTAGCAAGAGTCAGATTTCATGCCTCTTTAGGCTGTTTTCAGAGAGCCCAAACACTTCTTGCAAGAAAACTCTTGTGTTAATGCTTCTGAAATAATTCATGGAGGCTTTTGATGTGGTCATGTTCTGGCTGACAGCCCTAGTGTTTAATGGAGCCTGAGACCGGGCTTTGATGGACATTAGTACAAGTTTGAATGCTTTCCCGTGTAAACAGAAGCAGTGTGATTCCTGCTGCAAATGACTTCATTTAAGCCTGGGTAGGAAAAGCTGTAGTTTGCTAACCCTGCTTTCCTGGTGCTGCTTGTTCTCTGTGAATTGTGGCACAAAGTGATGCAGGAACATCCTGGAACTGGGGCATGCTCGCTGCGCCTGTAGGGGGGTTTCACTAATACCACCAGTGGTGGAAAGCAGCCACAGCTTCTCTGCACGCCCTGTGCCAGGGCCTCACCACCCTCACAGGGGAGAACTTCTTGCGAAGATCCCGCATTGTTCCCTCTAGGAAGGTTCTGTTCTTGCAGGGCAGTGCTGAGGCCAGAGCTCTGCTGCAGAGCCTCGCTTGCCAAAGACGAGATCAAAGCTGTTCTCTGCAGTGTCTGCACAGGAGCCGTGGCCTGATCCCGATTAAATAGAATGTGCCGTTAATAACAAACCAAGCAAGAAGATCAGAACTCCGCTGTTAGTGCTTACCCTCACTGTAACAAATGGAAACTGCTGTAATGTCATTTGAGGGGGGACATGTGGTGCGCCTGAGAAGAAAGATGAATCACATACATTGTATGCCTGACAGTAAAACTAATAGCTATTGGATGGGGTGCTAAGTAGATCATAAAATCAGTGTTAGCCACATTCAAGAAGATGCATTCAGACTGTTTCCATTGCCTGTACTGAGCGTGTGACAGCAGCCAAGGGAGCTGGGGACCATGGGTGTCAGCAGGGGTGAGGGAGGGCAGGGACGGGCTTGCTCCGCAAGGGCTGGCATGCAGTGCCCTGGGTGTATGGACGCAGCCCTCTCCAGAGGGCTACCAGAGCAAGTCCTTGTACCCCAAAGGTGCTGGATGCCCGGCCAGCTTGTAGCCTTGCACTGCTCTGCTTTCACTCCAGCCATTAATTTTTTGCAGTTGTCATGGAAAGGAGTAGTAATAACTCACTCACTTCCTAACCCTATTCTCAGAGTTTGTAAAGGCTGTTTCTAATGCTGCTTGGGCTTCTGCATTCTCTGAATGAATCACAGCAGCGCAAGTGGTTTCAAAGCAAATGGTACTCGATGCGCGTTGTTCTTAATGAGCTGAGATGGAAGCAGCAGCTCTGCTGACCCTGCCATCTGTGGCCTGATTTATAAGCTGCTTCAGACTCTGACACTGAAGCTTAAGGAACCCTTAAGTCTCTTTTTCCTCTGCAAGACAAATAAAAGGCTGTTACTGCAAATTAGAATGTAAGCCAGAGCTGCTAAAGACACCAAAACTGAAGCAAGCAGAGGGAAACTGAAAGGGTTGTTTGGAGGGGTTTGTTGCTATTCTCAGAAGAAGGATTATTGTTGATTTTCAGGAGAAGTTCATCCTGGAGGCAGTTGCATTGCTTAGCAAGATGGAGCTGTTTAACATTTCAGGCTTGTCCGCCAAAAACTAGTACTAGGAAGTTGTATGGAGAGGAATGTGCTGACAGCAGCGATGTTTGGGTAATAATTCACGTGTTGGAGATGATGCTCTGGAAAGCTGCCCAGCTGGGTAATGCAGATTGGGGATGCTCTGGTGCTGATGGCTGTACAACTGATGGGCATATCTGCTCCATCATGAAATCAGGTTGTAGATGAAATGGAGATGGCTGCAGTGGGCAGGGCTTGGAGACACCAGTGTGAGAGGAAACCTCTCGGTGGTTGGCCTGGTGTGATGGGAGAACCTCTCGTGTTGTTTGCTTTCAGAAAGCAGCTTGGACATGGTTTAGGCTGAGGGACAAGGTGATGTTCTGCAGCAGCAGTAGGGTTTATGGGTTGTCCCAGGAACGCTCAGGTGTTAGCGTTGTCTAGATGTTGTTCTCCAAACCTGTTCCACTGGGTCTTTCTGTGATAGAGCACATAATTATTCAACTTAAAATGGTGCTCCTGGGCCTGTTGATCCCTTTTCTTCTGTTTGTCATGGGGATCCAAGTGGCGTTATGCCTCCTGATTCTGCAAATGGACCTTGTCCAAGATGCTCTTGGGTGGCCACACTCTGTTTCGGGCACAGGTTGTGTTACAGCTCACTCCCAGATCATCCAGCAGCACAAACAAGGCAGAAACTGCTCCATTCTCCCACCCCTGCAGCCTGTTTCTGTGCTTCTCCCCAGGCCCTAACACAGGGATTTCCTTTTGTTATGAATTTGGGTTACTCTAAGCCCTATCAAGGGGACCTAATACAAGAGACCAGATCTGTTGGTGACACTGTATTTAAAGTTATTCTCTCATGGACTCTTTCTTTAGAAAGGGTTTAAGTGACCGATAGCTGTTGTGTCTTTTAGCTGTGTGCAATACAAAATCCCTGTCAGAGTGCATGCAGCCAACTTAAATGCAGATTCCACACCGCCAGCAACTTTTGTATCTGAAAACCAGGTGTCACTGAGCTCAGAAGTTATCAGAGGGAGAACAATAGTATATTACCACTCCTGTGCAGAAACACAAGAGGAGGCAGCACTTGTCCTTGAGAGACCTGGCTGCCAGCCATGCTGCAAACCAGGCTCTTGGGTACCTACTGGCATTGTGTGGAGCTTCTTCATTAATAATTAAAACCCAAGCAATACCTGAGGAATAAGTAAGTGTCTATTGACATAAGTGCCGTGCTCTGCATCACTGCTTGTTGGCATTGTCACTGTTTAACCCCAGCCAGCTGCTGAGAAAGGGGCTGCTGGTTGTACCTGCTTCTGCATGAGCCACCAGATCCTTGTGTGTTTAACAATGAGGATGTGCTGGGTTAAGGAAGACCCTCCTGCACCTTCTTCAGTGCTTTAAACCCAGGGTTATTGAATTCCATCCTTGCAGCCAGGCACCTTCCTGAGCTATTAGCAGGTCTGTGTCACAGCGGTCTTACTGACTTCATCAGGTTTGAGCTGAGATCATTCTCCAAGGGCAGTATCTTTAGGTGTGAATATCCCAATTTGGTGTTAGAACCTCAGGGTCTACAAATCATCCGGGGATTAATGTTTCATTCCTTGCAACCCTTTGGAAAATGCTTGGGCTCAGTTACAGCTGTGACTGTCTAATTACCCCTCCAGATGGCTTCTCCAGAGTCCCAGTCACTTGATTCTGGCTTTTGGTGGTGTCCAGGAATTACAGGCACAAAAAGCATAAGGCCCTTTGAAGCCTGACTGAAAACTTGACTTAAGCCCCCGGAAATAGTAAAAGGAAAGTAAAGAATGCAGTAAAGCTGCAGAAAAAGGATTAAGAGGGGAGAAAAGCCAATGGGGACAAGTAATTCTGGCTCTATGTGATGGGGTGATATAATGTTTATGCTGTCGCTGGAGCCAGGGACTGCTTCCAGGTCTATACACATCCACTTTTTCAATCTGCAGCCACTCTCCTCTATTTTGTGCTGTACTGGCATCATTTAAAAAGGAGCTAAAGTTTAAGAGCAAAGATATGTATTTTTTATCTATTTCCCAGAAGTATTTTATGTGTCATAAAGAGCCTGAATATGTTCTGCTGCCTCTGAAGCCTTCACCGAGAAACCAGGCCAGCTGAAAACCAGCAGCAGCAACAAATCTGCCTTTGGTTTGGCTTTTTACAGACAATTTATTCCATTTCTCTGGTGGTGCCCCATAGGAGGGAACCACTGGTGTAACCATCACTGCTCCTTGTGAGCATCTCTGCCTCCAGTCCTCTCTCCTGTTGGAAGAGGACCATGTGTCCCAGAGGTTGCTGGTGTTGGTGGCGGCGAGCACCCCTGCCTGGCTCTCCTGACACCAATCCTGAATGCATTCTAATGTCAGATTGTATTAAAAGGGTTATAAATTCTTCTGGCAGGAGCCTGCATTTTAGGATTGATGAGTGTGATCAGCAAACTATTGAAATAAGTCTGCTTATTATTAAAACCCTGCCAGCAACAGGATGACATGCAGAGAAACTAATGCAAAGTAATTTCTCCTTCATTTCTGAGCCGTACCTGGTTTTAATGCAGGCTTAAGAACATTAGTTTTTAATCGTTTCTTTGGGTAGATTGACTGCTCTTGTATTTGTGCATCTCCACAAGTTGGGATTTGTGTGGGAAGTGGCCATGCATGTACACATTGCACTAGCCAAAGGCATTTGAAAAGCAGCCAGAGCTAAGACTGGAAGGTTAAAATGGAAAAAATAGAGCAGCTTTCGCATTACAAATATCTACGTTTTTATGAGCTGCTTTGTAATATAATTCCCACCTACTGGGACAATTCCTGAGCTGTTTGTTCAATATTTATCTGCTTCTGAGTCAGACAAAACTCCCAGATCTCCAGGCGACATAAATTACCGCGGATGCTGTAACTCTGCAGCTGGGGACTGGGCTCTGCTGAGGCCAGGATCATCGTGGAGATTTCACCTTATCTGTGCCACAGTTACTTGGCACCAGTTGTGTACTACATGTGTGTCCTGATGTTAGAATAGGATTTAGCTCCTGCTTTTGTAAAGCCAACAAATAACTGACTGATGTGCTGAGCAAACCATGGCGCAGCCCTCTTGGGTCAGGCTGGTCTGCAGAAGCAAAGCTGGAGCATGAACACATGTGAACAGCAAGGAAAGGTTCAACTAGCTCAATTAAATGGAGTGCGTGCATCTTGTGAACGTGTTTGGTGTGTAAGCAAAGTAAATGCACCCCCACTAGTATAAATGGGTCTGGGATGGAGACTGCTGTAGAGGAAAAGCCCCAGTAGACACATTAGCTTTCAAAACAAGTCTCTCTATGTATTTATGGTACATGCTGAGTGTCCTTCAGTTTTGTTTCAACCTTTTAAATTTATAGGCTCACGTTTCCTGAATGGCTTAAGGTGTTTTTTGTCTAATTGCAGTAACAGAAAGCCCTCTGACCAGCAGCAATTAGCCAGGTACCAAACCAGGAGTCCCCAGTGCCTCTTCCCAAACCCAGGGTTTCACTGCACGCTGGAGGATTTTGGCCTGGCTTTCAGCACAGAAACCATGAGAACCTTACAATAGAGGTCACTGCTTTCCCTGTGTAGGTAATTTTTGATGTGGTAATAATCTGTTTCCTAAAACTAGAGAATAGAGAACTGGGGAATAAAATGTACTATAATGGTGAGCAAAGCTCCTTGGAGCATCCCAAGGAAGCTCAGGGTCTCACCCCGCACAGCTGCATGTGGCTCCTGCCAACACACAAGCCCAGGTGCTGTCTGATTGCTGCTTTGATTCAAGGGGGTTTTAGAGGGTGACATTTGAAAGGATGAAACCCCATGGCATGGGTTAAGAGCCGTTGTTGCTGGAAGGATGATCCCTCAAACACGTTCCGAATGCAACTTCCTTAAAATGATGGGTGTCTTTTATGAAACTCTCCCCATTTATCTGCAAAACTCCTGCGGATCAAGACCTATGAATTATTAGTGTAATGAGATGAGGCATACATTTATGCTACATGGTCCAAAGTTGGTTTAAATTCTAAAGATGAGACGGGGTCAAGCATGAAAGGGCAGTGAGGCAGAGCGCCGGTGGCTGACCGTGTGAGTGACTCGTCTTCCTATTAACATTGTCACATGCCTGTTGGGTGCCTTTCCCACTTCCCTTTCTCCCTGGGAGTTGGCTGGGAAGCTTCATCTCCAGAATTGGCAAGGAGGAAAACAACCTGTGTTTGTGTGGCTTCAGACTGGAGGAGGGAAATGGTGGTAGGGAGAAATAAAAAGGATAGGGAAAAAGGTAAAATGAGGGGATGGAGGGGAGGAGGTGGTGGTGTCGCTGCTACAGAGTGAGCACAAGCCCTTCGGGTATTTCCTCTTGTAAAGCCTTTTGTAACTTTGGAACATGGGCAGGCGCATGTGTATCCCCACCACCCCTCCCACTCTTCTGGTTTGCTTCCTGGAGAAGCGGAGATGAACCCCCCTGAGGAGAGCTCTCAACACAAGAGCCACGAAAGCATCCATTTTTGTCTCATTACACACGGCTGCTTGTGCTGTGTGGCTCCCCTGAGGTTGTCCTCTGCAGGGACACGGGTGAGATGTTCCGTGGCTGCAGCTGGCTCCAAAACTGCTTTGCCAAAGAGAAGTAAACATGGAAAAGGAAAAATGAAGTATTTTAAAAGGAGCAGAACATCCTGAGATGCTGGGGTTTGAGCCTGCGAGATCAGTTCCCAGCAAAGCTGATGTGCTGAGCCCTACTTGTGCGCATCGCTTGGTTGCAGACCAAGTCTGTCCAGGAATAGCACTGCTTTCTTTGGGGCACCCCGGGTCTACTTGATAACTGGGGTGGGAAGGGTGGTTGTGATGGGGAAATGATGAAAAGGATGATGTTTCCCCATCAGTGACAAACTAGAGAATGTGCGATGGCTTTGGGAACTCCTGGTTTCCTGCCTGTTCATTGTGGGGCTCTGTGAAGGGGTTTGTGTTGTAATTGTACCCTTCCCAGTGATGGAAGCCCAAGGCTGGACCGCTTTCCAGTTTCTCCAGATCCCCGGGCCTCTGCTCTGGTCCTGCTTGCAGACTTGTGTGCATGTGCAGACCCCCCTGGAGATGGCTTGAACAGCGCCATGCAGAGGGGTCAGTGCTTTGGGGGGGGGATGACAAGGTATTTACCAGTTCCAACAAACAGTTTGTCTGGAAACTAGAGGTGGTTTTCCTAAACCCCTTTTATTAAAGCCAAAATGGGTCCTATTGTCCCTGCCTGTGGCTGGGGGTTGGAACTAAATGATCCTTAAGGTCCCTTCCAATCCGAGCTGGTCTGTGATTCTATATTCAAAAGCAAGGAAAATAATAACGTAGACTCTGAGCTGGTTTCTGTAACCCTTTGTGTAAGGGGTAGCTACAACAGGCTCCTACTGCTACTATTTTACCTATGTAACATTAACAACCTTCGTGATGATCTTGTTTATTGGCTGTGCAGGGGTGATTTCGCATCCTATTGCTTTGGTTTAGGTGAGGCTGGCGAGAAAGTGGGGGAACTTTATGTGCTTCAGTTTTCTCATCCTCAGTTCTTTAAAGTTAACTTGCCTTGAATGTGTGCACTTCTTCAGTTTCCGATTAAGTATACATACTGTGGCATTCTTGGAGGGATGTGTAAGGGAGTGACAAGGAGGGAAAGCATTTGAAGATGAATTATAGATTGAGATTTTGATCAAAACAATGATGGCCGTATGCTGTCTGGTAGCACAGGGCTGGATCTTGCTGTAGCCCTTGCAGGGTTAAAGAAGACGAGCTCTTGTCTGACAGCGAGTCCATTCACTGCCTGGCAAATCTGTATTGCCCAGGAGTCCACATCCTGAATCAGAGCAACCACAAAGAAAAATGGAAATGGATTAAAATATAACAGCCTTTAGGATATTTTGGTAAATGATCCTGATGTAGAACTGCGTGGAGATGGATTGGTGATGGGATAGACAGTTATAAAGTTAAAGAAATGATGTCTCTGAAGCTAATTCTAAATTAATGACACCTTGTAGATCTTTACTGCCTTCTGTCTGAGGAACTCAAGTTGACATATACTGACATTTATTAATTAGAATTCATTTTACAAGAGTACAAGCAGAGGATGAGAATGGAGAAGTCGCTCTCAGCCCATCATAAGTCAGATGTCAGGGATGGAGGCAGCGATAAAACCCAAGAATGTGGATTCCCAGCTGTGTGCTTGGAGCCTGTGGTGATGCTGACCAGAAAGGCAAGAGACATAAATTCTGCACAAAGGTGAAAACATCACTTAGGAATAGATTTATTTTCCTCAGAGTTGAAGTCATTGAGGCTCTTTGTGAGGGCTGGAGGAGGTAACAAATGTGTGCCACAAAGAAAAGCCCAATGTGAAACCCCTGCGGGGTGTAACCCTGTTGCTGAATTAATTGCAGGATGATGAGCTCTGTAGATACACTGTGCTCTGCTCATTTATCTCAGATACCTCATACAGGCTGTACCTAGTGGATAACAGACTTCAATCTTCCCTTTCTTCGAGCTTATTTGTACCTGTTTGTGCGTTTAATTAAAACCAAAACATTTTAAAGTGACTGAAAGAAATGAGAAGTGATGAAGATGAGAAAAGATGTGAAAGCAGAGGGAGGCAGCAACAGGGAGAAAGGCTCTGCCCAGCTCCTGCCTGTGTTTCATTTAGCTTTGAGGAGCCATCAGGTAAAATTAATGTTTAATGACATAGACTGTACAGACTAATTCCCGTACTGGGCCCGGACTGGATTCTTTCTTGATCAAAGTCAGCAGGAAAGGATTTAAACTGAGGTTCCTGAGCTGGAAAGGTAGAATGTAAATCTAAACTTGCTACTGTTACACAAGCCAGAAACAAGGTCAGTTTTTCTTACCCGTGAAATGGCTTATCTGCTAGAAGATATCCTCTGGACTGATGCACTCCCCACAGCCAAGTGTCTGCATGAAATTAATGAAATTAGGGGGAAGAAGATGTAATAGGGACCAAAATTGTAATTGGCTTCTGTGTCCTCTTGGGTTTGAACTCTTACTGGTAGGTTTTGTTCCAATTAAATGCTGTCCTGATGGAGACACAGAGCTTTCCAGGGTGGAAAGTGAAAAACCTGTAAGAGCTGCAAGACTCATAGAAGCATGCTGTAAACTCTTTAACCCCTTGCATCAAATGCACCTTTTCCCTGCCAGCAGCAGCACATGCTGCAGCCTGGCCTGAGCATCCCTGGAGTGAAAATGTTTGGCTGCTCCTGAGTTTGCTCCTATAGGAGCAGATCCTCTTTTGGCATATATACTCCTGACTTTAGCTGGATTTCCCACAGCCAGTGAGGATCTCGTGGTTAGTGTTGCAGTGAGGCCAATGTGTGTGTGACATCAGGTGCCAGAGGCATTTGCAGAGGTTGGGTATATCGTAACCATGACCCACGGTGTGGCTGATGCACCAGCATAGAGCAGGACTGTGTGGCTGCAGCTTGCCAAGCCGCACTGCCGCCCCCCCCCGTATAATCCTCCATTTGGGTGGTGTGCTCGCTGTATCTGTGTTCTGATGCGATGTGATGCCACCAAGGCAAGCAATGCTCAGGATGAGCAATAATTTATACAGAAGCAGAGCCAAAGAGATCAAACCTCCTGCCGGTGTTATCCTTGCTTTGCCAGAGAGGATCACTGCCCTGGTGGAGAGCAGTTCCCTGTCAGCTGCTGAAGTCCCAAGGAAATTCAGCTAAATAACATAAATGGTGATGACCACCATTTGAACCATTTCAGTGCTTGTTTCATTCTTTCTTCTTGGCAGAGGGGTTGGAACTGGATGAGCTTTAAGGTCCCTTCCAGTCCCTTCCTAAAGTCCTTTTCAAACTGTTTGATGATTTTATGAAGAATATGATTTAGCATAAACCAAAACCTCTGTTATCCACCTGCTTTGGTCTGGTGGCACAAAGCCCCGCCATGCATCGGTGATGTGGCAAGGACCGAACAGCAACCTTGATTTTAAAATCAAAAGTTAAGAAATGGAATAGCCTTTAATGCAGATTAACCAGATTCCATCCTTTTCTACAGTGATGGCTGATCTCAGTTACCCACAGACTCTTGATGCCTTTCCTGGCAAACTGGGGCAGCATTCAGCCAGGTGCCAAACTTCACTATTAAAATGCAACAGACTGAAAGTGAAATATTAGTTTCCGTGTGCACATCCAGCCCCAGCCTGCCTTTGAAGAAAGTGAGCTGTATAAAAAATGGATGAAAAGGATCCTTGGAAAATTACAGCGTTTGCCTACAGCACAGTCTGATATTAGGGGACAGATCCACAAACGTATTCAGATACTTGAAAGGGTTGGGGTTTTTTCCCCCCTGTGTAAACCTAAAGAAGCTGATTCGCCCACCTAAAGGAGGCAAAAATGACCAATCTCTGTTATCCCAGCCCCTCAGTTTTGCCTCAGAATGAGCCTGAAGATGGGATCAGAGCCTGTTTTCACGTGTAACTGAATTGTGACTCTGCTCCAGCAGCAGATGGAGAGTCCTTGGGCTTCTGGAGCCTGGCTCTGGGGATGTGGATGCTGCGGGACTGAGTGACCTGCTGCTGCCCTGCGTGGTGGGGGAGCCAGGCTGAGGAGGTTCTGAGCATCATGCAGAGCCAGCAGGATTTCTGTTAGCGGATATGCTTTTTGGCTTAAAAATCCATCTTGTCAGATGCTCTCACCCAGTCAAGCGTTTGCATGTGTTTATCTTGGTGGCTGCATTGTGTGATGAGCTGGGAGCCCAAACTGGAGAGTACTTGTGGGTTTTTGGGTTTTTCCTCTGCTGCTCTGTAAATCACCAGATATGCTTTAATCTGCAGGTTGGTGTCACTTTAGCATAGAGAAATGGGTCAAAACAGTAAAAGTACTGGGAGAGGGAAATCATAGAATCACAGACTGGTTTGTGCTGAAAGGGACCTTAAAGCTCCTCCAGCTCCAGCCCCTGCCATGGGCAGGGACACCTTCCATAGAGCAGCTTGCTCCAAGCCCCTGTGTCCAACCTGGCCTTGAACGCTGCCAGGGATGGGGCAGCCACAGCTTCTCTGGGCACCCTGTGCCAGCGCCTCAGCACCCTCACAGGGAAGAGCTTCTGCCTAAGAGCTCATCTCAGTCTCCCCTCTGGCAGGTTCAAGCCATTCCCCTTGTCCTGTCCCTACAGGCCCTTGCCCAAAGCCCATCCCTCTGTTTCTTGTAGCCCCTTTAGGCACTGGAAGCTGCCTCCTGCATCACATGGTTTCGGGTGCTGGCAGGCAGGAGCTCCCGCGCCGGGTTGTACAAATCACTGCAAGGAGGCAGAGCAACCAGCATCTGTCGCTGCAGTCAGTGTGGAGGATTGCTCGGTTCTTTGGGCCAAGGTTGCCTCCTGTGCTGGTTGTGTTAAACAGCACTTCTTCCTGACAAATATGTGAGCTGGAGCCTTTATTCCAGGCTGTAGCCAGAGTGTCTGGGCTGCGGGATGGGAGTGCTGCGAGTGGCACCTTGCTTCTCAGCCAGCTTTGCTGCAGTGGGCTGGAAGCCAGGCCCTGGGAAGATCCCAGACCCCTTTCTGGAAGCCTGAGCAGAGCCAGCCTTTGCAGCTTGTTGTGCAGAAGGATGAAGCTTTGCTTCTGCTATGTGCTGCGATGAGGACTCATAGAAAAATAGTCTGTCCCCTTCCGAGAGGAGCTACACGAGAGTCACTCACCTCATGAGGTTTAAAAGGGGATTCGGTTATCTATCCTCCTCTGACCTTAACATCTGAAGCAGCAGAGGATGCCTCCATTTGGGCATCTGGGAATAAAACTGCGTCAGTCTTCCTCCTGCAGGGTCCTCTGCCTTGCCCTTTTTATTGTCTGAGATCTTGTTCAAATCCTGGCTCTTTCACATATGATCAGCTTCTGCTGTGCTGGAGTCAGGCAGAAGTAAAACCAAACAGACCTCTGTTCCCTGATACAGCAGCCGTGCTGGTTGATATGCAGTCCTCTAACCTCTTCCTGCAGAGGCTTTGAGCCCTTCCTCTCCCACTGCCACCCCCTTTAGCAGTGAGTCCCCTGCCACTGCCGTGGGGATGCTCCTCCATCCCCTGCTTCCTCCTTCTGACTCTAGTTGGAAATTCATGGAGTAAAATCTCTGTGTGATCTAAAAGCTTACCAGGAGTCCGGCGAACCGGTCATGAGCAGGAGCTGCTGTGCTCAGGGTCTGATTTAATCCATAATACCTCATTTTAATGAGTCTGTTGTACCCGTGCTCCCCTCATACACCTCACATACTAAGTCAGTAGTAAGTCTTTAGCTTAATTTTGCACAACTGGAGTAATACAAAGCTCCTGTGGCATGCTGGGAGGTTTGCTTACAGGCTCAGACTACTCTTAGAAATGATTGATGGTGTTCAAGTAGCAGCACCCGGCTGACCTTCCCTGCCTGCTCTCAAAAGCAGGCAGTATTTTCTAGGCTACTTTCTATTTCCCATATTAGCATACAGAAAGAGAGGGATCATGCTTAAATGAGTTTGTTTAGCTCTTTGTAGCAGTTATGAGCATCTCTCAAAATCACACCACCCCTATCTGCACAGCAACTTGTTTTCAGGCTTTGATTTAAGCACCTCTCCATTTGGTAGGGGTCAGATGAGGTTGCTTGTAGTGTGTGTGTGCATAGCTTACCATTTCCATCTTGGGAAGACACACACTGGGGACCACGTTAGCTGGGAATTTGAACAGAAATGAGCTTTGCAATGTCCACGTTTTGTGCGTGGTGATTTCTTTCCTAAAATACATCTGTGGTTCTGGACTTTGACCCATTTGGGGATGGTTTTACATGGACTGAGATCCCTGATGAGATTCGGGCGCCTTGCGGGTGGGAAGATGGAGGGTTCTCCTTTGCTAACTCACAATCAGGGCTGCAGAGACTCTGCAGACATTTAAATCTTAGGCAGAAGCTCTTCCCTGTGAGGGTGCTGAGGCGCTGGCCCAGGGTGCCCAGAGAAGCTGTGGCTGCCCCATCCCTGGCAGTGCTCAAGGCCAGGTTGGACACAGGGGCTTGGAGCAAGCTGCTCTATGGAAGGTGTCCCTGCCCATGGCAGGGGATGGAACTGGAGGAGCTTTAAGCTTCCTTCCAACCCAAATGAGTCTGGAATTCAGTAATTTCATCCTTCCATTTATCACAGCTTTAATGGATAAAAGGTGAAAGCTGACAAACATTAGAAGCTTGCTGTGTGCATTGCTGATGTGGCAGTTCATCCCTATGATCCTGTACAATGATTACTCCATCCATTCCATCGCCCTGATGACTTCTCATCCAGTTTGTTCCTTTTCCAGCTCAGCATTTCTCGCTGCATATTCCTGCCACAGACATTCATATCTAAGAAATATAATCAATGACTTGATTCCAGTGCTGTAGGTGCTCCCTAGAGAAATCCCCTGCTCAGTCAATTAGTAGGACTGAATTCCCTATTACTTAACACCTGTACTCCTAGAAGGCAGGAGATTCCAGCATCTCCACCTGTATTTGCTGGGATTATTGCTCAAAGGTGGCTTACCTGCTAAGCCACGGCTGCAAAAGCTCCGTTAACTGCTTTACTTGTACATGGCTGCTGGAAGGGTTTCAGGACTGCAGGTTGAACAAAGAAACCTGACACGGTTTTTGGAGCAATTAAACTTTGTAAAGCAAACTACATGTATTTCATTAAGGAAATGGATCTGTCAGCACTGGGAATACCACGTATGAATATTTCTTTTAATGGAGAAGTGAGCGTGTTGACAGGATGAATTATTGGACATATTTACAAACAGCTGTTAAAAAGCCAGTGTCATGGCTGTACCTTTTCCCTTTATATGGAGGGTTTATAACATTTACACATTGAAAAGCCAGCTTTGATTGGCTTTCTCGCAAAGAGAGGTAAGCTTGATCAGCGTATTCACACTCCCCAAGACTGCAGTCACACCTGGGGGAGCAGTGTGTCTGTCTGCAGTTTGTTCATGGCCTCAACCCAAGGGCAGACAACCAATACACAGCCTACACAGTGTTTAATTACAGCTATTGTGTATGCTTGATGCTGGGATCAATAAGTTTGAGTCTTTCCCCAGTCATGCTGATTTCTCATGGAATTCTGCACTGTGGGCTGTATGAGGAGGAACTGGGGTCATTAGTGGGAGTTTGACACCAAGGGAGAGGGTTTAGATCTTTGTGACATTGTAAAGGGTCTAGCATGGTTCAGTGGCTGATGCACTGGGTTTAAAGAGACAGATAGGCAAGGTAGGATTAAGACCAAGATACTCTTGAGGTATTGTGAATGCTACTTCTAAACATGTCAGCTTGGAAGTTACAGGAAATGTGAATCCCATGGCATTAGACAGATCACAAGTACAGAAGATGCAATGAGATTATTGCCAAGACTTTCAGATTTTTCTCCTGTCTGCATCCCTCCTGCTGTCACTTCCCTGCTTCAATCTTTGTGCTTCTCTGTCAGTGAAATAGATACAACAGCTCTCAGCTGGAGAGGCACAACCAGGCCCTCGTTCTGCACCCAAACCACTTTGGGACCGTGGCATACATGGACAGTGGGGAAAGCTTGACCTGGAAATAGCTGCGTCTGCTTCCCGCAGTGAGATTCCCCTGTATCCCCAGCCAGCCTCTAGCAGATCCCCTTTTTTTTTCCTCCCTTTGACTAGACGCCATGTGGAAAGTTCCTTGTGTTGTTTCCATCTGACTGCAGCAGCATCTGCTGCTGCTGATAATGCTGCTAAAGAACTGGGAGAGGATCAGCCTTGGCCTGTACACTGCCCCCTCAGTGGCATCGGACAATGGGTCCTGGCTGGTGGCAGTGCTCTGGACCCACCTTGGGGTGCATCAGCCTCTCCGCTTTGACCCTAATTGCAATGCCCTCCGCCGTGTGCTCAGGCCCATCTCTACTTACAAAGGGGTGTAGCATCTGCTGGAGATAACAGAATGTTCTTAAACACGAGCGCACGCTTCAGCGTGCTTTCTCTTTAGGGATCTACCCCTCTGTCCATCTAAATCTCTTCAAGTGATTTTCATCATCTCTGCTCCAGAGCCAGTTTCTCCAGGGGGGAGACTGTGGAGCTGGGGTTCGGTGGAGAAATGGAGCACTTGGGACTTTAGAGCTGTGGAGAACCACTTGGAACAAGCTTAATGTTTTAATGAACTATTTGCTGGGGTCAGTTTCTGTATTGTCTGAATCTGGGCTTCCCATTTCCTTCCCCTGGCTCCAGCAGTTACCCCTTTGCCATAGAAGGTTGACAGAAGAATATTGTTCCTGTAGCACAAGAGATGATAATGTAACAGAAGCTCTGCAAATTCTGTGTATTTATAGCCCTAGTTTTGACAAATGCATTTAAACAAATAGGCCTGGTCTAAAGCCAGCTCTGTTTTCGTGTGTTGTGATTCTCTTTGAGTATTTTGGGTCACTTGAAGCTAAATCCATGAAGCCAATACAATGTTTTTTAAAGAAGTCTTTAAAGTTAAGTAAAGAAATTGAAGTATATACTTACAAAGATGTTAGATTTGGCATAGCATCCATATCTAATAAACCGAGTTTCAAAGGAGGTCTAGGAGTTCTCTCTCTCGAGTGCGAAGGTTGATGAGAAACCTATTTGGAAGGAAAATCGTCTTTGGAAATGGTTAAGAGCAAACTGCTGCTTTTTTCTATGTCTCTACCAAGCGCTCCATTTGGTCCATAGGTTCATCAGATCATTGCTTCCAATAATATTATTTTGCTTATTTATTTCGTGTATGGTCAATACGATAAATGTTAGAGACACATGGAAGTGCCAACCAGATTATTTCTGGCTGTACCAGAGTGGCGAGGGGGCACGCTCCAGCTTACACTGTGCCTTGTGAAGCAGAAAAGCAATTCAGTCAGACTAAAGGCTACAGATGAGGCTGTATGTTCTCTGCAATAAATGCAAATGATTTGAATTCATTTCACTGGTAAGAGGAAAAAAGGGGAAAAATTAAAGCTAAAAGATGATGCAGATCAAGGAATTCAACTTTAAACAGACACAAAATTAACATGAAAGAAAACATGGCAATAACAGAGGGGGAAAATAGATTTCACTAAAATAATCATCTTTAATGAAGAGCCCATGATCTGTTTCTGAAGTACCTCTCTGTGGTAGTGGTTTCCCCCCCCACCCCCTTTATTTCTTTTAGAGCATGTACAATAGCATTATGGCCTAGCTGCAATCAGTCTGCTGCGAACAGCTTGTATATATTTAGATGTTCACTGGCCCATGAGAGCAAATCGTCCTCCCTTACTGTCAAAGACTTTCTTTTCCAGTTCCTTTATTCGGTAACAAATGGTTCCCGTTTCCTTTGTTCCTCAGTGTTCAGCACATTCGGTTTTCCTGGCTGTGTTCTCTTATTTCTGTTTAGATTTGTTTAGCTATTTTTGTTTAGATATGTTTCTGTGTTTGCCAAGGGATGCTGGTGTCTCTTCTGCTACTCACTAAGAAATACCTTGTAATGAAATAGAGCCCAGAGCTTACCAGTGCAGAATATAGACCCAGCTGGGATTCTGCCATGAAACATTCACTGCAGCATGTTGGGGTAATTCTTTTTAAAGCCTCGTTAATAGAAAGTAAATTCTTACTTGTTCATGGCAAGTGCCATTAGCGCTAAATGGGCAGCCAGTATCTCCCACATTTGGAGTCCAATGCCATAGAAGAAATAACTGATAAAATAAGATATAAGAGAAGGCTTTGGGAAGACCTTAGAGCAGCTCTCAGTGCCTAAAGGGGCTACGAGAAACCTGCAGAGGGGCTTTGGACAAGGGTCTGTAGGGACAGGGCAAGGGAAATGGCTTTAACCTGCCAGAGGGGAGACTGAGATGAGCTCTGAGGCAGAAGCTGTTCCCTGGGAGGGTGCTGAGGTGCTGGCACAGGGTGCCCAGAGAAGCTGTGGCTGCCCCATCCCTGGCAGTGTTCAAGGCCAGGTTGGACACAGGGGCTTGGAGCAAGCTGCTCTATGGAAGGTGTCCCTGCCCGTGGCAGGGGTTGGAGCTGGAGGAGCTTTAAGGTCCCTTTCAGCTCAAACCATTCTAGGATTCTATGATACGGATTTATGGATAGTTTGCTCAAGTCTTTTCTTATTTAGTTTAAGCTACTTCTAGGCTGCGGAGTTCCGTGAAGGAGTTCTATTGTTCTCTGCATCCTTAGAGGCAAGAGAGGGAAGGCTCACACCATCATGGGAATCCTGCCAAGGGGTGCGACAGCTCCTGGCCTAGCACCTGGATGGCCAAACACAAAGTATGGGCTCTGCTTGCATGTGAATTGCCCTGTCTGACAGGGAAATGGGCTCTAGGCTTGTTTTTGAGTGATCATGTGTAACTGGAAGTGGTTTGAGGCCTGAAGATGCCACAGAAGATGGAGCCTGAGGATGCTGCGGCGCCAGCGGTGCTGAGGAATTCAGAGATGTCGCTCAGATATCGGCAAATCTGTGTGTTGGGTTTCCCCCTGCCCCTTTCCCCTCTCCCCAAGCTAAACCCCTGGCCCAGGCAACAGCAGAAATCAGAGTAGAAAAATATAAGCATTTGTAATTAGAAACAGCCTTTTCCTTTTGTCTGGGCTGGGTGTATTTAACTGGTCCGGTTCTGCTGCCAGTACAGATTTGCCAAGGAAAACTTTCTCATGTAAAGCTTCCACTTATCCAAATAAAGAGGGAGTTGCTGGAAGTAGGTCTTGGCACAGTTATGCAGGGATTTGAGTCGGGAAAAATACCACACGTGGTCTCCTTTTTTTTTTTTCCTTTGATCTAGTCTGTTCCTATCAATTTGAAATGGTGAGTTGCTTTGCTTAAATAGATGACCAGCGGGTGCACAGCTTGCAGCCCACATGGCACCGTTCTTGGTGTCAGTCATGGCATAAGAGTAACAACGGGGGCTTGGGCAAGGGGATTTGTTCTCATTTTATTCCCCAGCACATCATCACGGATCCCAAGCAGCAAAGGCATGCTGCCCACCATGCTGGCATCGGGGAGGTGCCATCACCACCACCTTAGTGGCCTTTTGGGAGGAGAAAATGGTGGTTTGGGTCCTTTCTCAGTGAGAAGGAAACTTCTTAAAACCAAACCAGCTTGTGAAGATGCCAGCAGCTCAACAGAGGCAGCCCCTTCAGGAGGGAATCCCATGTTTTCTCTTGGTCTTTGGTGTGAGCTGAAGAGGTTGCCCCCATCATGAGGCAGGCCTGTCCCCGTTGGAGCAGAGCTTGGTTTCATTCCCTTCTCCCAGTGCTGAGTGCTTGGGCTATGAACGGCTTCATCCAGACCCCGGCAGCTCCCTTTAATTAACACAATGCAAATGGGCTGCGAGGGAGAGGGTGCCAGTGAAAGCAAAAGAAGCTCATGAAAGGGAGGGCAGACAAGGGAAGGAAAAATAATTCATGTAGCCCAAAAGTTTACTTCTAAGAGGTCTTTTTTTGTTCGATTTCATATCTTTTCCTTGATCATTTGAGAGAAAAGATCCGTCCATGGACAGATCTCCAAAGAGATGATTATTTTTTTCCAGCATTGCCATTGCTTTAATCCATGGTCTGTTCAGACAGGGAATGTTTAATTGGTGCACTGGTGAAATAAAATGTTGAAATAGATTGAATGGCAGACTTTTTCCCTCTGTTGTGACATTAATCCCTCAATATTCCAGGGCCCCTTGCTGGGTATTGAGGCAAAGAAAAGAACCAGAGGAGGTCCTTCTCTATATATCTGCTTGTGATGTGAAAACTCCCTGGATACACTTATCATACATGATCCAATACATCAATTAAACCAAAGACCTTTCTGCAATAATCACATGTGAAATAAATCATGCTGTATGATACATCTTCTGTGGCTGAGGACAGGCTTCTCTGCAGAGGTGGTGTGATGGGGGAAGGCAGGAGAGGGAAGCCCTGGTGCCTGGTCTCCCGCAGAACATCTCCCTGGAGGTACGAAACCGTGATTTCCTCACCCAGCCCTGCATGGTGCACATGGGCACGTGCGCACCGAGAGAGCCAGGAGGAGATTCTGGAGAAGAAGGTGAAATGGAAAGGTGTCCTGCTGAGTTAGGACACCTTTGTTACCTTAAGTAGGTAAATTAAGAGGTTGGTGCTCTTCAAGTTGTCTTTTGTTGTTGTTTTCCCCCTTCCGCAGTCTGTATTCGTTGTGATTGTAGCAAGATGGACATAAGAGCGTTTAAAAGGAACGTGTGTACCTGTTCTGCCTTTGTCTGGCTTGGGCTGAACTCCCTGCAGAGGAGTTTCTGTAAACTTCTGGGTTTGCATTTGAGTGTGAACATCTCCCTCCCTGTCCTGAAAAAACTCCTAAGAAACACTGAAAAGGGAATGAAGCCGTAAGCAGGTTTCAAGCTCCACATTCCTCACTCACAAATTGCTTTGCGTCATTTGCAGCAGCAGATTAACACTCACAGACCCACAAATCAAAGGATTTCCAGTTCCACCCTCATCCCACCCATTATGCAGGGGAAAATATCTCAGTCTCCTCAGACAAGTGGGGAAAAAGAGAGGAAATTTGGGTTTAAAATAATGTGGGTTCACATTTAAGTTAGTTTGGCATTGTCAGTAATACACATTGCCTTCAGGATAATTACAAAGATGACTGTAGAATAAAAGGCAGAGCCACAGCGTGTTTGACAGTAGGCTCCATGGTTTATGTTCATTAGGACGGGAAGCCTGAAATACTCATTTCTTTATGATGAAGGAACTAAAGATTTCCAATGACCATGCTGCAGTGAGCATGCTTCAGGGATTTATTGCTAAAGCAGCACGTTAACCCCAGCGACCACCTTTTGGGCTTCACAGTGAGTGTAACTAAGTTGTGGAGATGCTTCTCCCCCAAAACACCCCTTCCCTGTCCTGGGGAGGTGGGAACCCGGTAGACAAACTTCAGGTCCTGAGGGAATTCGCATGTAGCTATTTAGAGCCAAATCTTGGAAAACCTGGAATTTTTAAGGATTTCTGCAAATCTCCCAGCCCTGGGTGCTGGGAATATTGAAAGCAGCCCCAGGGGCTCAGCCTCAATGGTCTAGGATGGAGACGATGGGGAACAGGACCATGTTGGTCACCAACATCTTGGGAGAACACTGGTGATGCTGTGTGTAGCTGGGGCTCAGGGCGTAAGGACTTTTTCCTCTGCTACTAGAACAAACCCAGACAGGAAATCATCAGAAGCTGCCTCAAGCACTGCGGGTTTGTTTGTAACTGTGTCATTAGTGAATAATTAATAAGGCAGATGAACCAGTGACAATAAAACACAGGGTCTCTCTTGCTGCATCTGCTTCAGCCACTGAACACGTGCAAGTTGGAGACAGACCAGGCTGGTGCTGGTGAGCAGCTCTGAAGTGACCCCACGAGCAGGGAATTGTTGCTTCCTTGCTGCAGAAGGTGCCTCCGATCGATGGCAAAGCATGTCAGAACAGGATTTGGCCCTTAGGAAATCATTAAGCTGTAAATTCTCAACGTGACAGGCCAGGGTAGTGCTGGTCTTCTGTTTCATGTCAAAGGCTGTGAGGAGTCTCCTTCGTTAGAGGGTCGATAATTGGCTCAATGTGCTGTAATCGCTCACCCTATGCAGTCATGGTCTGGAGGTGGAGGTGCAGCCTGGCCTCACACAGCCCTGCCGTGCTCCAGCAAAGCGCATCCCAGCCTCGGGCATCACTTGGCAGCTGGAGGGGCCACATCTGGATCGTAGGTCAGCAGCTGGGACAGGTATCGATCCCAGAAGTGATGGACGGATGCCCAGTCCCATGGCCTGTCCCAGGGGAAGGTTCCTGCTCTCCTTTCCCAGGCACCCAGTGGCTTTTCCAGCTCCTCTCTCTGTGTGATGGCGAGGGGCTTGCAGATCACTTTGGTGATGCTTTCAAGCGGTTGTGTTGCAGAGCCAGACCAGAGTGCCAGAAAGAGTTGACAACCTCTTCAGACAACCCTGTTCTGGACAATTTGCTTAGCTAATGACTGAGATAGAAAACCTCTCCCTGTTCCTGGCAGTACATTCAAAGGGAGATGTGAAACACAGGGATACAACGGGATATTAAAAGAGAGGTGGGAGCTGCACTGTGCATAGACCCTGGGTGGTCACACTGGGGAGCCAAAGGAAGGGCTAGGAAAAAGCAATCCGCTTGCCTTCTGCCTGTGGGCCAGTGTGAGCAGTGTTTTCGTGTTGTGATCTGTTGGGTTTGTATAAATCGCTGTTGCTAGTGTCTTTGCAGGGTTACTTTTGTGCTCTCCCCTGTACGATCGCCTTGATTTCAGCTGAGGCAGTTCTTAGCTGTAGGAAGACAATTAAAAATGGCATATTGTCTGCACCTTGAATTTCTGACCCAACCTCAGCGCAGACACCGTCTGCAGTTGTGGGTTTGACAGTAACAAGACACTGTAATGGGGGATTCGGGGACTTTCTGTTCTCCTGCCCTTGCGCTTAATGAAAACAGAGTTTGTTCTAGAAAGAAGAAATGTTGGTGAGTTCATTGCAGCTCAGTTCAAACGGGGGGATCCGGAGGCAGGAACCAAAGCTCACGGGAAAATCTGAGGAGGGGAGAGGAAAAGGCCCGTTAGGAAGAGAAAAATCCTTCTCATTTTCGAAGAAGGTGTTATGAGCAGTAGAGAGAAAAAGCAAATGACTTGACAAGGTTCTTCTGAAGAGGAAGAATAGCAGAGAGTGCTGGGTAAATTCCCATTGATCTTTCACTCAGCTTCCCATATCCATGTGGGTTTGACTATTTGATATTTCCTTTCACTGTCATAGGTAATAACTGAGTGGAAACAATCATTTCTAAATAACCGCCTGTGATTCTTCTATTGTAGTGATTAGTGCTGAATAATTATTAGCTCTGCTGCATATTGCATGGATAGATACGATGCGAGGAACTAGAAGCTGTCAGCCGCTGGCACCTGCGCTCTGGAGTGATGCTGCGCGGTCCCTATGGATGGTGCCTATAGATGGAGCTCTTCCCCTCACTCAGCTTGGCTGCTGCTCTAAGCCAGTCCTAACGGGCGATGAGACGCCAGGGATGGGCTTTCCTCAACTCAGTGCCTTGTCCTAAATGGGCACAGGGAAAAAAACCCAAGGATATTTTCCCACTTTAGAAAGTAGGGAAGAGCAGAATCTATTTTATCACCCTGGGAATGGCAAATGCAGAGCAAGCGCTGATGTTGGGTCTTGCATCTATGGGCACCAAGAGAAGCGCCAGAGGCAATGTAGGAAGCCGGGTTGTCCAGGACTTTGAGCGGATATGAGGGGCTGGATGCTGGCAGGATAGAAAGGCTTGTTGCTTCTCGTGGCTCAGACAGATTCATGACCCCTGCGCTCTGAAGCAAGGGCGTTTATCAAAGATGAGGACAGAGAGAAATCGTGCATACACAGGCTAGAAAGAGAGAGCGATCTTTCACCGGTGCTTTGCTTCACCAGCTGCTTAAAGACTGCTTTGTCATCTGCAGTCCAGATCCTGCCCTGCAGAACAGGGGTGCTCAGCAGAGTCCTGTGGCGGAGGAAATGGGGGTGAGAAGTTGAGTGCCGAGAGTTTGAAGGGGCTTTAGAGCCCATCTTCCGTGCCTGGGCAGTGGTTGTGGAGCTCCTGGTTTGCTGCGGGGTGAAGCTCAGAGCTCTCTGGGAGATGGGATGAGGGCACTGCCAAGGGTCTGTTCGGCAAAGCCATGGGTGTGTGTTGGTGACCCGGTAGATCCTATTTGTGCATCCCAACGCCCTTCCTGCCCTGGCGCAGGTGCGTACAGGGACTGTCAGACATGGACTGATATTTGCACTTCTGGTTGTTTCGTTTGTGGGTTTGTGCATAAATATGCATGTGTGCAGAGGTTGCGTGGAGCTTTGTGGGCATAGGATTGCACTTACGTGTATGTGCATTTCTATGCGTGTGTCACCATGTGTGTTTGATTGAACTAGCAGCAGGTTTGTCCTTCTGCTATGGCTCCAGACTTCGATTCCAGGATTATGCCTGTCACCCTTTCCAGGAAAAAGTGACTGCAAATGTCCACAGAAGGGGAGAGATTCAGATTGAGTATTAGGAAAAATATATCTCCCTGTGAGGGTGCTGAGGCGCTGGCACAGGGTGCCCAGAGAAGCTGTGGCTGCCCCATCCCTGGCAGTGTTCAAGGCCAGGTTGGGCCATGGCAAGGGCTTGGATGAGCTTTAAGGTCCCTTCAGCCCAAACCACTGTGGGATTCTATGATTTCTCCAGGAGCTGTTTCAGCACGGAGCTTGCTAATATTTAAAGCACACAGACACCTCCTCAGCCCAGCAGCACATCCATCACCTGAGCAAACCCAGATGAATCTCCACCTGTTCTGTTTCACTCCCCACATGCTGGAACAGCCCTTTGCTCATGTGCCCTGTGCATGAGCTGCTCCACAAGTCTCGGGGCTGCTCCCCAGCTGAGCAATGCTGTAATGAGCTTGTGCTGGACTTCTCCACACAGGAACATAATTGACCATTAATTAACAGAAGGCAGGATACAAGAGGAGGGAAATGGTTGTTGGGATGCTCTGTCTGCCTCGTATGGACTTTGCAAAAGGAGAAACCGCATTAGTGGGATGTGCATTTAACCAAGGATGGTATTTGTAATCGGGTTTAGTATCATTCACTGTGAGTGCATGACATAGTAAGTGTATTAGAGACAGCAAAGAGAAAAGCTTGCTAAGGAACCAGTGCTGCCATCCACTGAGTGTCTTGTTTCCTCGCCTGAGCTAAACAGCTGCAACCTGTGTGTCTTCCCAGGGTGTCAGAATCCCCACTCCGGAGCTTCCAGAGAAGTTGAGGGGACCCTTTCCATGGGAGTGACCTGACTGGGATGCGGAGGGAGCTTTGCCTGGGCTCCACAGATGGTTGCACAGGCACTATTGGAAAAGAAATCCTTTTCTGAAGGACGGTGAGGATGGGAAGAGAGACGCAGGCACTGGTTTCCCTGGAGAGGGGGCAGCAACAGGCACTGGTTTACAGCCCTCCCGGAGGGGAGAAGCGCAAGATCCAGAGCACGGTGGGATGTAGAGGCATTCCCTGCCCGACCCCACACAAGAGGCTTCTGAACCCTGTACCCAAGGCAGGCAGCAAAACTAACAGCAACTGTGTCTTCCACTCTCCAAACGTGCTCTTGGGTCAGTTTAGTCGGTTGGGTTTATTGTGGCAGAGGCCCGGGATTCTGGCTGTGATTTTCTCTCTTGAACATTGCAATGTGTAGATGACAGGAGCTGGAAGACAGCAATCCCTCATGTTATTGATTCCCTCCACCAGTTGGGCTCCTCAGAATTGCTCCTGTGCTGCAGTGTTGGGGCACGTTTAGCTGGACCATGGTGCTGCTGGGATTTTGGGGCTACGCTGTCCTGGTGGGGCTGGCTCTGCCTCCCTGTTCCCTGGCAGTCCCAGGCCCTGGCAGGTAACCGGTGTGGCTTTGGAGTGGTTGGAGATGCTCCTCACTTTAGGTACCCAACAGCTTCCAGGTATTTTTCCAACACTTGAGCGAGGGCCCGGTAGGGGCTCTGTGCTGAGCTTCTCCATCCCAAGGAAGGATCCTCTGGATCCCAACAGCAGGTGGTCACTGGGCTCCTTGTCCCAGCTGGCTGTGGCCACTGTGGTTAGTCTCGGAGAGCTTTTGGCAAGCCAGGAGGTGTGAGGGTTGATGGCTTCAGAGACTCTGCAGCGCACATACAGCTTTTGCTGTGCTGTGGGCGATGTGTTCTTGGCGCAGAGCTGAGCATTGACATAAAGGGGGAAACTGAGGCACGGAGCGCTCAGGGGTCAGCGTCCCCACCAGAACCTGCGGGGGGGGGGGGAGAGCGCGCCTTTCCCCTCCCAGCGCTGATGAGAGGCTGCAACCCACCAAGTGCGGGAGCCTTTAGGAGGGCGCAGGTGCGGGAGCCGGGGACTCGCTCAGCGCGGCCGGGGGCGCGCAGCCGTCGAGGTGAGTGCGGCAGCCGCGCTCCCCGCTCGGCTCCGGGGCTTTGTTCCGCTGCGGTGCCGCGGGTTCCCGGCGCTTCCCCTCCGCCGAGGCCGGGGAAGGGTTAAACGTGGATCGGGGGCGGCGCGGCGGCGGCGGGAGCGCGGCGGGGAGCGCGCCCGGGCTCGGCGGCGGGCGGATGCCGGCGCGGCGGAGGGGAGCCGGGGCTCGCCGCCGTGCTCGGGCAGGGGCTGCGGAGGGCATGAGCGGGCGGCGGGGCTGAGCCGAGCCGGGGGAGGCTGAGCGGCTGCGGGAAGGCGGCGGAGCAGCGGGCGCCCGGCCCTGGATTTCCATGGTGTCGGGAGCCGGGGGGATTACCCCGCCGTGAGCCGGCGCCCCGAGGAGGCGGGCGGCACCGGAGCTGCGAGGGCTGGTGAGTGAGTGGCCCGGGCTACGGAGCGTCCACCGGGGCCGCGGCTCCCTCGGGCATCCCCGCTGCCCGGTCCGGCGGGGAGGGCGCAGGGAGGAGGAGGAGGTCGGGGCTCGTTCTTCTCTCCGCAACCCTGAACCGACCGCGGGCTCTTCCCCGGGGCTGCCCGACACGGGAGGTACCGGAGGCTGCAGCCGGCGGGCAGAGCGCGGTGGCACCGGCCCTGCCGCGGTACCGGGGGGTTCTGCCGAGGGGAGGCTGGAGAAATGCCTCCGAGCCCCCCGTGCCCGGTCAGCGGCCGCTCCCCACTTCCCCCGGTTCCGTTTTGCGCCCAGGCGCGGGCTGTAACGGGGATGGATGTGCTCGTTAATTCCGTTGTCATTCGTTACCGCTCAGTCACTGTCTGGAGCAGTCAATGCACCAGAATCAACTCATTTCCATAAAAAGTTACTGTTGGCGAGGAGGGGCTGAAAACCCCCGGAATGTTGGGGGAAAAAATCCCCGGTAACACTTCCCTAAATCCTCACAAGACCCTTTCGGAAAGGGGATGTGGGGAGGGAAGGGAATGCGCCCGTGCTCCCTTCAGGGGAATCCTTCCTTCAGTGTGATGCTGAGTTTCCCCAGCCCTGGAGCTGATGGCTGGTGTGTTGAGCTGAAGCTGCTCTGTGTGAGCACTGCAGGGGCCACGCTGTGACCTCCCGTTGTGACCTCCGTGGATGCCCCCTCCTGTTGTGACCTCCGTGGCATTACGGGCTTTATCTCCCTTCGAGCTGTGGCCAATGCTTTCAGCTTCCCGTAGGTGAAGTGACTGATGCTCAATTAATCTGTGTTCTGAGGGATATCGTAAAGTCAATAGGTTAATATTAAGTGAGGTGAATAGTAAGTGGCAGAGAAAAAAACCTCTGTACATCGGTGACCAACAGTTCAAGGGACTGGCTTGGGGGTGAAAGAATGTGAAGTTTACCAAGTACCATGATGAGAAAACCTGCTGCTGACGGGGTTTCCCTGTTGTTTGCTGAGCACTTGATGCTTTGCTGGTGGCTTGAACGTGTTTAATAGATCGCAGCTGACTCTGGAGATGGTCTCGTCCCTCACTCTCTGGATGGCTTCATTGATACGGTGTCTAAAAGTTAAATCAAATGACCTACTTTAGAGCTGAAAGACAGATGCCTTGGAAGAAATCTGTGCTGTCTTCAGAGCAGCTGTTCAGCTTCTTTCCTTTAGCACAGAGGTGTTGGATCCTTTAAAACACCATGGTTTTTTGGTCTTTATTGCTGTCCTTTTGCCATTTGTCGTCACTTTGAGGACGCTTAAAGCGGCATTTTGGGGTGGTGCAGGGAACCAGTTAAAATAGCTTTGATTTAAGAAACTTGGTGTAAGTGATGAGTGACATGAATGTACAACTGTTGTGAAATGGCTTATCTAGCAAACCAGTCATCTTCCTCAACTCTTCTAACCATATCCACAGAAGATAAAATAACCCAATTTACTCTTCATTGACTTCATGGTGTTGTTTGATGTAATTAATGGTGGAGTTCCCCCCTAGCTTATAACAAGTTTGTGTGGTGGAAACAGGTAACAGATGCTACATAAGATCTACATACCATCCACCAAGATGATAGAAACAGTGCTTCCCTGATGCTCGTGCCACGCTGGGTCTTGTTCTTGGTGTTAACCCTGAGCTTCCCCTCCCTCTGAGCAGAAGGGAACTTGAGCTGGATGCAGAAGGGAGCACACAGATCCCGGCTGGCTGCGGCAGCCTGGAGAAGAGGGGTCTGCTGCTGCCCTGTGCTCTTTAACTCTCTTCAGCAAATTGCATTAGTATGTGACAAATTGGCTTGCGAAGCAGCTAAATGGAGATGACATTTGGAGCCGTTTGCTGTGCAGACCCTGTGGTGTCTCGGGGAAACCTGTGATTTGTAGCATCTTCCCGAGATCTCCACTTTAACTACCTCTATAAGGCTTTCCAGAACTTACTCCAGGAACTCCTGTTGCAGCCAAATGTGGGAGTCTAGAGCATGTCTTGGATTAATTGCTCAAGAGCTAGGGTGAGATGTGGGTGCAGACTGTCTCATGGTGTAGGCAGCTTGTGTGAAGAGCTGGAGTAGGAAAGGAAGCGAAAGGTAATATTCATGGGGCAAGAAGGCCTAAGGGGGCTTATATGAAGACTTGAATTTGGAAAGAGAGCAAAAGCTAATACTTATGGAGCAAGAAGACTTAAGGTAGGAGCTTATATGAAGAATTGAAGTAGGAAAGAGAGCAAAAGCTAATATTCACGGGGCAAGAAGGCTTAAAGGGGAAAGCTGTGCTTGCCATTGGGTGCTAACCCAGTGTGTCCCTGTGGGAGCTGGGTCTTTGAAGCCCCTTTTGTTCAGCTGTGGTTGTTTCGGTGGCTCTCAGAGGAGCGGGTTGCACGGTACCACACCAGGACCATGTACACCTGCCTCCCTCACCCCTCTCCTCGGAGCAGCCACGCGTCTGTTTGAACACAGCAATGATCAAGCTGCTTTAATTGGCCCCTCTGCAGTTTGAACAATAAATATGCAATGTGGGGAGGGTGCCCCCTCTCCTGCGCGGCGCTGAGGCTGTCATTTCTGACGGGGGAAGCGTGTGCTCTCCGCTCGCTTCATCCCTGCACGCTCGGGCACCGCGCTCGCTCCCACTCCAGCGTGTGAAAACTGCATCCCCCATCTGTGTTTGGCATCCTTAGAAAGCAGGGGGGGTGGGAGGGGGAGAAATGATGAACCTGAGCACGCAGTGCTCCTGAGACAGGCCCCTTCACATTTCTAAACACTCTTGATTATTCAGCTAATCTTTATTTCATGGGCCTGTTACAAGAAACAAACGGGGGAGAAAGTAGAAGGCGGTGACACATCTAAAATACACAAGAAAAGTGCTGGCAGGAATATAATCGTTCTTATTCCAGCGATATGAAATATTTATGGGCCTAAGTTGTGGCAAGATTCTCTGCTCCCCCCTCTTCTCCCCTCCCACCTAACTCCATGATGTTTATCCCAGTAAAATAGAAGCTGGGGGGCACCGGCTGCACTGTGGTAGAGCCCTGTCCCCACGCACAGCCGGACCCAGTGTCTGTGCATCCCTGGGCGGAGGAGCGCAGTGCTGTGGCCAAGCTGCCCATCTCGCAGGGGGAGCAGAGTGTTGTGTTGCGGTCTGTTAACTCAAAATGGTTCAGAAGCATCCCCTCGGAGAGCCTGTGAAAAGCCCCCTTTGAGGTGCCCGTGTTTGGTAGGAGCCTGCGGCTCCCCCGGGGCATTCTGCTATTAATTCATTAGATCTAAGGGATTTTTTCCTCTCTTCCCCCTGCCCCCCCTTTCTCTTCTGCCCCCCTTTCTCTCCCTGGCAATTCAAACAGTGATGAATGGACAAAAATCCCTCAAGGGAAACATTTTTTCACTTAGTTACAAAGATTTCATGGCTAATTAGAGTAAATGTGGTTTTTAGAGTGTTAATCTCTTAACCAGCTTGGCTAGGAGGCCACCGCCACAACAGCCAAGGGGAGGGCAAGGGGGAGCCAAGGGGGGAAAGGTGCCACTGAGTTCTTCCTGAGGCTGAGCCACAGGCGCCGATGGCTGGATCTGATGTGTCTTTATCACCAAGAGCATCCCATGTGTGACCTCCTCAGCTCTGCCATTCGGGTGCCCACCTTCCTTCCCCGGGCACGGCTTGGCTGGGTGAGACGTGAAGGTGGGTTGGTCTGAGGAGGCCACGAGCTCTTTTGTCTGCAGAAGTGGTGCAGAGGGAGCCTCTGGGATGCAAACCAAGGTGGGAACAAAAGCAGAATTGAGGGCAGTGTTGCTGTCCTTGGGCAGCGGCGGCGGCCGCCCGGGGCTCGTGTTCGTGTTCTTTCCCTGCCGTGGAAATACACACGTTTACTGGCTGGTTTAGTGATGGAGATGGGCTATGTGTGCGCCTGGCGGGTGCTTCTGCCTCTGTCCCCATGTGCCACCGCAACCAGAGTGGCCACGAGGCCTCCAGCCCGTGCTCTGCAGTGACCTCCCAGGCTTGCTGGTGAGGTCCAGGTCTGGGTGGCACCTCATGGCCAAAGGGAAATGTTTTGCTGATGGAAGTCATCCTCTCTTTGCTCCCGGGAAGGGGATTTATCCTTCATGTCTGCTGTCGTCTTCTTCTCTCTTCCCATCTGCGCTGCCTCCCGGCATCTGCCTTTTCCAGCTTGGTTTTGACTTCCTTCCGAATGGCTCTGGCCAAACGGGATGAGGAATCCGTGAGCTGCAGCCCACCACCCAGCCTGAGTAGCGGGGCTGGCCGGTGGCTGGTGCGGAGCCGCGGAGGAGATGGGAGTGGGATGTGGGCTTGAAATTCCTCCTTATCCCACTAGAGGGGATCCTCCGGAGCAGACTCGTGGAGCCCAACTGAAAATGAACATAAACCCGGCAACTGGCAGCGCTGCCCTGAGATGATGCAGCCTCTGGCTGCTGTGTGAGCCCCTCGGAGGGGCTGCAGGTCTGACCCCTGCTTTTGCATTTAGGGATGGGGGCAGGAGGATTTTGGTGCTTTTTGGACGTTCCTGCTCCTTATCCAGGAAACTGTGTCTCCTGTGCTCCCCGTGCCCTGAGCACAAGCACTGGGAGCTGCTCATGATGGGATGAGGCTCTAATAGGACTTAACCAGAAAGCACAAGTTTACCAAACACACAACTGCAGCATATGTTAGTGATGTCCCTAATCTGCTGCATGTTCTCTGCTGGGGTTTGCCTCTCAATTGTGATCCATCTGTGTGTGTTTCGGAAGGGCTGAGTGATGCTGTCAGCCTCAGGCTGGATATGGGGCTGCGAGGTATGGGGCTGCCAGGGACAGGGTGCTGGGAAAGAGGTGCCCTCCCCTCCGTTATCGGGTAGAGCCCATCTCGTGTTTCTCACTGTAATCACTGCTTCTGTTTGGGTGAATTCCAGCTGGGAGGTGGTGATGGGGAGGGGGCAGTGAAAAGGAAGATAAATGTATCGTATTATGAAAATTTAATCCTGCTTTGCCTGGGCTAAAACTGCGTTGAGAGCGGGAGACAAAAGGCATCAGAGCCACGTTATAAAAAAGTCCAGATCAGCTCCAAAGACAGAGTGATAGTGAGCGTGGGAGAGCCCTGCCAAGCCAGGGCCTCCACTGTGCCAGGGCAGCAGCGAGTGCTGGACAGGGGACCAGACCTGGCTCTGTGCTGGGAGGCACACTCGAACCCATCTCTCCACTTGGCAGAGGAGATGGTGCTTCCAAGAAACAGAGGTCCCCTGGGGACGTTTGGGGAGTGAGCTGATGCATTTCTCCGCTGGCTCCCTGCACTGTGTGCCTTGCCTCCTGGGAGCTCCATAAATACCATGGTGCGGAGGGACGGCCCCGTTGGGTGATGGGCTCCTGTCTGGAGGAGGATGTCCTGAAGTGCAGGAGGCCTGGCTCCTGCCTGCCCCAGCCATTGCCTCTGCCTCTCCAATGGGGTGGATGACAGCAATAGGGGGAAGAGCCCAGGGCCCGTCCTCAGGCGCGTTTCATGGCTCTCTGGAGCCGCCCGCGTGTGGCACATGGTGTGCAGCAGCTCCCTGGGCAGGATTGTCCCTCGCAGCCCTTTTCCTGCTCCAACACTGCTTCCCTGCTTCATGAAAGCGAAAGGTGACGTCTGAGTAAATATTACCCTGACCTCTCACCTCGCCTCCTCCTGCGCCGCTGCTCCTCTCACAGCGCCCATCAACGGAGCCACCGGCAGACCCGGGGCTGCGCTGCCCAGGAGGGGGCTCAGCACCGGAGCACAGTCCCAGCACCTCACCGCTGGGAGCCGGACAGGAAGGGCAGTCTGCTTCCTGGCTGCTGCCAAGGCTGAGCCTCGTCCCGAGTGTGGCAAGTGGATGTTGGACCAGCTTGGGCTCGGTGGGAGCAGCGTGGGCCCTCCCGGTGGGTGCTGGTGGTATGTAGTACTGTAGCTGCACTCACAGCCCAGTGGCCACTGGTGCTGGAGTAAAGGGAGGTGCTGGTTTAAGGGGCTGAAGCCTCTACGGGAGCAGTTACACCAGCACAAACCGTTGTGAGCAGGAGGCTGTTCAGAGGAGTGGGCATAGACAGAGCTGAGCATGGATCCAGACTCTGCTTCTCTGTGGTGACTTGGAAGGGCTGAACGAGTGGCTTCCACCTTCCATGACCTCAACTCAAGCATGGGAGTACCAGGATGTGGGGGATGGGAAGCCCTTCGGATGCACAGGGGAATCGTACTCCATTTTCCCATTGAAGGGATGGTTGATGATAGTCCATGGAGAGGCCATTCCCTGCCTACATCAGGGAATGTTAAAGGAAACCGCTTATTTTGCTTTCAGCTCCTGCCTGGCTCTTAACGGCCGTTTCAAAACAGGCCGGTTAGTTCCCACAGCAGCTCAGTGTCAGGCTCTGGAGCCCCGTTTCCCTGTCCCATCTCTCGGGAAGCCGCACGGCACTGGGGAAAACAGGAAACCTCTTGGGCAGCGCGGGGCTGCTGCTCACTGCTCTGCCGCCCGTGACGCGCGCCGGGAAGGAAGCGCATCCACCGCGGCTGGGCCAGGAGCTGCCGTCAGACCCTGACTCAGCGTGGAATGAGTTCCTCGTGTTCTTTCCAGGCTCAGGGAGCTTGGGAACAAACAGCTCCCAGGGAGATCCATGTGTAGTGTTTCCTCTCTAGCAGTTCCATGGCATCGGTAAGAGCGAGCTCAAAGCGATCCCTCGTGTGCGGTGTGGTGCGGTGCGGGCATCCAACAAGCGAAGGGCAGAAAGCTGTAGGTGTGCGGGGGTTTTCCGTGGTTTCCGCTTCTGTTTGTTAACCTGGGAGTGAGCTTCCAAAAAGTGAGTTTGAGCTTTGAGGTTTTGAGACTAATTATACCTAAAACAAGGCTTTGAGTCCTTTTTCTTTGCTTCCTGGTTGCTGCGCTCTCGGACTTTGCCTTGTCAAGGTTTTCTTTATAGCCCAAAGTGGCTGTTTTCACCCCCAGGCGCGGGAAGCTGAGGTTCTGGGAATTGGCTGTTGGAAAAGCAGGTGCTGTAATGAATGGCTGTGCAGGGTTGAAACCTGTCATAGTACTGAAATGGGCAATTTCCCACTTTTTGGAGGCTATTACAAAAGCAACAGTGAGTGTGGCAGACCCCAGCGGGCTGGTGGCTTGCCCAGGTAGCCATATCGGAGGGATTCACGTGTAGCCAGTTCATGTGAAGAGCTTTGTTCCCTGTGGCTGGATAGATTTATTGATGTCAGAGAGGAGAAATGGTAAGTTGGCTGCTTAACAGGGATGTTACAGTTCAACTCCATAAAACACGCAGGCTGTCTCCTTTACTCATTCATTTGCCAAGTCCCCAAAAAGTGGCAGTGACAGGAGCAGAGGATGGAGCGCTGCCCTCACGGTCGTATTTCCTGCCTGTGCTGGTTTATGTCACAGCCTGTAATGTTATTTAAACAAAAAGAAGCCTGTGAATTTCTTTTTGATTCTTAATGGAAGTGCGAAGAGGTTGGGTGGGGAGGAAGCAGGAGCATGCCTGAGGTTTCCGAACCGCCTCAGTTATTCTTGTGCTAAAGATTTGTCATCTCACTGAAGCTGAAACAGGGGAGCCCCTGCCCTTGGGGTGTCGAGAGGGGCCGAGCAGGGCTGGGGTGCTGCTGTTCTGACTGTGGTGTAGGAGCACAGTTTGATCCTGGCAGCAAACCCCGACTTGGAGTAAGCTATTGCCGGTTCTGTGTGATGTGAGGGATGCTGTGCGTGATTCTGTGTGCTCTGAGCATCCTGGTTATCCCAGGCTTTGATGAGGAGTCACTGTGTGGATGTAACGGACACCTCCTTTATCAAAATCCACATGGGCACAAGAGAGCACTGGTTTATCAATGTACCTGTTCCACTGCTGGCCCCTAAACGTGTCTTCTGCTGTTCTCCTTTTATTAAGTGTCAGTGCTGAAGGTAGGGCACAAGTGAAAACAAAGATGCCTAAATCCCTTCTTTCATTCAGCCACTGACTCTGGGAGATGTAGGGCAGCCAGAAAGGCAGGACTGCTTGGAGAGGGCTGGTTTTTCTTCAGGGTTCTTCAGAATCACTATGTTGTGTATTGAGTGCTTCCCAAAGATGCTGCTTATGTACTTAGGCGGGGGGGAAATAAGCTCTTCCCAGTTAGCAAACTGGGAATAAGAGCTTCTCAAAGTCCACCCCGGGTTGAGAAACGTTTCTGTGTTTGCCCTAAAGCTTCTAAAACTTCTGACCTTTGATGTCTGCCCCTCTGTATTTCCAAATCAATTTAACATGGCGGAGGCATCGTCCGTTGTGTTGTAGAAGCTGGAAGGGCCTGATGAAAAACGTCCACGGTAGGTAATCTGTTTGGCTGCGAGATGGTGCAGCAGCAAAAGGTTCGCCGCAGGCTGTTTTCCTCCAAGTTGTGAAGTTCTTTCTGCTGCTCACAAGGAGTTAATGGCAGCAGCAGTGATGAACCCTTCTCTCGTCAGTGGGCTGTGGTGTATTTGGCTCCACTGGCAGACAAGGAGCTTTATGGAGCAGGAATTGTGTTAAAAGCCCATTTGGTAGTGACAAGTTTCAACTGCCTTTAAAATCTCATAGCAACCAAGGAGCATGGGCAAGCACTCCAGGGTTCACTGGAAGAAAGAGGCAGGAGCCCCTTTGCTTGTCCACTGGGATATAATAAGGTGCTGGTACAAGTGCTTGTGCAACTTGGCTTTTCAAGGCATAAATTGTGTGACGGGGCAAATCTGTTCCATCGGTTCCACCAGATAAATTCTGTGACAGGGAAACGGCCACAGCCTGGGAGGTGCTAGAACAACTTCTCAGGGAGAAACCGAAGCCAGAGGCTCTCTGAGGGCTTCCAAGGGTGGTGTTTAACTTGTTCTAGAAGATGAGCCCAGGATACTGACCACGGGGAGATGTCCCCTCAGGAGTGATGAGTTGGGTGGGATTGGACTGACTTTGCCGATGGAGTTTGTCTCTTTGCAGTGTGAATTCAGCACTATGGGGTTCTTTTTAACCATTCATTTCCTTGCAGACTTGTCCAAAATGTCAGTCCCATTCTTGATGTCAGTAAAGGTCCATTCTCCTTGGGTGTGAGGCCTGCTGGCGCCTGGCTTTGGGCAGCTCACCTTCCCCACCTGCCCTGCTTTCACACTGTCCTCTCTATGAGCTGCAAAGGCCCATTGGACCCTCACCCATTTTGGCTTAATTTCCTTCTCCTTCCAAGACTGAAAGAAAGGTTTTTACCACAAACAGTGTAAATTTTAACATGAGATAAAGCAAAATACTGACTCATTCGTTCATCCCTGACAATTCCCGTTACGTTCTCTGCGAGTTTCCATTATCAACATGACACTTTGCCAGGCTATCTGCTTTAGCCATCTTGTTACTGAAGGGGATATGTTATTAATTTTCTTGTCATTTAGTTTTTCTCATATCCATGGTGTCATTTGGTTAAGAGCGTTATGAATCTTAATGTAAGTCAGTTGGGCTTTGCTCCTGCCATCTAAAAAGACAATGGAAGCAGCACTGAAATGATCCTGGGAAATGCACCAGTTTGCTGCAGAGCTGCATGGGAACTCAAATCTGGGAGTTGCTTTTGACAAAGCATCTCAACCCTGTTGTTTCAGTGGGAACACAGCTGTAGCTCCTCTCCCTCCTAGATCCTCTGTATGGTTTAGGGAATCAAGGGGATTTCATTACCAGTTCTTCAGCCATCAGTCCCACAGTGATGACTCTGGCTGGGGTGATGAGGAGGTGCTGGTCCACGCTTGGGCTTCTGCAGTGCCCCAGTGCTGCTCTGGGTAGCAGGAGCAGCAGGAATGGGACCCGGGCAAGGGTGGTCTGGCTTCCATGAAGGAGTGTTGAATTAAAGGGTGTGTGAGGAGCTCTCCAAGCAGGCAGGCTTGCTGCATTCCTGTGAAATATGGCCTCACAAGTCCTTGAAGGATTTATTGTTTTCCAGGCACTGCTGGATCCAGTCCGATAGCCTGGATATAGGAAGGAAATGACTCAGTTGCTCTACAGACAAGTGGAGCTTTGAAATTCAAAGAGGCAGGAGACAGCTGAGAGGCTCCAACTCATTCCCATCGGGAGCCGGGTCCCTGCGTGTCTGTTATTCCTTGTGCACAGCACTTGGGGGTTGCAGCGGGTGGGAAGGAGGAGGCTCTGCTGGGTCACACCATGACCCAGCCGATGCCTCCAAACGCTGCGATGTGAGGAGAGCGGGCGATGGCGAGTGCAGCCAGGGGCCAGAGGAGGGGTGATGGCCACCGATGCTGGGGCCCGTCTGTGGTGCTGGGAGCAGCTGCTGTGACCATTGCCAATTGATTGCTGCGCCGGGGGCACAGAGCAGGGCTTCAGGAGCCCGCGTTCTCTGAGGCGTGCTTCCCACACAGATGCACAGTGACCCTTGAACACGTGGGGTTTGGGTGCTCCAGCTCTTGTGCCTCCTTTTGAGGAATCCCAGACTGGTTTGGGTGGAAGGGACCTTAAAGCTCCTCCAGGTCCAACCCCTGCCATGGGCAGGGACGCCTTCCACTCCAAGCCGTGTCCAACCTGGCCTTGAACACTGCCAGGGATGGGGCAGCCACAGCTTCTCTGGGCACCCTGTGCCAGCGCCTCAGCACCCTCCCAGGGAAGAGCTTCTGCCTCAGAGCTCATCTCAGTCTCCCCTCTGGCAGGTTAAAGCCATTCCCTTGTCCTGTCCCTCCATCCCTTGCCCAAAGCCCCTCTCCAGGTTTCCTGCAGCCCCTTTAGGCTCTGGAGCTGCTCTAAGGTCTCCCCTTCAGGAGCCTTCTCTTCTCCAGGCTGCCCCAGCCCAGCTCTCAGCCTGGCTCCAGAGCAGAGCTGCTCCAGCCCTCGCAGCATCTTCATGGCCTCCTCTGGAATCACTCAAGCAGGTCCATGTCTTTCCTGTGCTGGGGGTCCCAGATCTGCATTTTCCTCTCACCCGTGTTGTCTGGGGCTGGCCCCAGTGTTTGCCCTCTGGCTGCGCTGCACAGGGATTTGTGTAGCTGATGGTTCTGCAAGACAAGCTCAGGCTTCTGGGACCTCTCACCCATCAAGGTGTCCAGTCCCTCCTTAGCCTCATGCTGTAACTTCTGGTTGCTGTCAGATGTGGATGTAAGCAGATGCTTTCTCCAGCCGATGATGAGCTTGGCTGGAAAGAGGAGTTTGTAAGTGACAGAAAGATCCTTAGCAAAGAAATGAGAGTTAGTGTTTGAAATAAAGAAAACAAGACAGCTTGTTTCATCTAAACAGAAGGGTTATTAAACAGGCTTGAATTAATCAGTGATCTGCCAGAGCTCTGAAATTGAAAAGCAGGGCAGAGGAGCATGGAGCAGACGAGTGGGAAGAGAAGTCACTTTCTTGAGTAGACACTGATGTCTAAAAGCTGTAGGAGAGGAGATGATGTTCAGTTGATGGTGGGGTGGAGTTGAGATGTCTGCAGGTCCTTGGCTGGACCTGCTGGCACTGGGAGCCCTATGGGCAGGTATGCACGGGGCTCACTGGGGCCCTGCAGCAAGCAGTCGCTGTCTGTGCGGCTGTGAGCTCTGCAGTGGTCACTGTTTGTCACGCTCGGTGGAGCAGACTGGGCAAGGAATGGAGATGCTTTACATTTCCCAGGGCTGAGGCACTTGGAAGCACATTCAAAAACTGCATCAAACACCCCAGTGATGCACTTAAAAGGGCAAGCGACCCTGTGTAAAGAGGCTTTGAGAGGTAAAGGCACTTCTTTCATGTGGCTGATAATGCTGGTGTTGGTTGCAGTTCATAGCACATACTTCCACTAAGACAAGCCTGACGAGGGCTGGTTAATGGTCCCTGAAGAGTTCTTCAGTGCTGTGTGGCTCTCTCCTACATCAACCTGTCTGCTTCAGTTTTGTTGCTAATTTAAGGGCTTTTGCAGTTGTGTTCTGCCTTTCTGAGTCCTTGCAATCCCACAGTGGCACCATAGTGGATGGTACTTTCTTCCACTTCTGCAATGGGAACGCCAGCATCCCTGGCAGCTGAAATCTGGAGAGAAGCAGTGAGCCGATGGTGCTGGTCACACAGTGGGGATGAACCTCTCCCTTTGCGTGTGCCTTTGCTTCTCATCCTGGTGGCTCCTGCCCTGGCTTGATGCTGTTACCACCCCTACCCTCACAGTGTGATGGGGGAAGGTGCAGTGATAGACAGCACGATGCTCTGCAGTTGTGTAGGCTTGACTTGGTGGTTGTGGCTCATAATCCCACTTCAGAGCAGCACGGAGCATCATAACCAGTAAACACAGGCAGTGGCCTGCTCTTTGGCATCCCAGCACTGCAGGCTGAGTGAAATCTATAGCTGCACAGTTGGGGATTCAGCATCTCGGAACCTAATTTTAACAAACGTACAATTTCCTGGTTTACTTAGGTAACAGCACTGTGGCTACTGTGTAAATACATCTGGCTGCCGTAGGGAGCGGTGGGGATAACGAACACCACTCGCTGCACAGGGCTGGCACAGCCAAAGGATTTCTGTTTCAGGATTTCTGCTTAATGGAGTGGCTGGGGACCCATTTAATTTGAAGCTGGGGTTCTTCCCTTGCCTGTGGTGCACTTGGAGTGAGGCCAGGAGAAGCTGCTGCTTATTTTACTCCTCCAGTTCGGTGGCCGCGCTGTGATCCTCCCTCGTGCTGCACTGTAATATTCTCCTGTAATAAAGCGCAGATGGATGTCACCCAGGGAGAGGCTGGGCTGAGGCTGGGGAGATAAAACTCCTGCCTTTGCCACTGGGACCTTTTGGCCAGCCTTGGGCAGATCACTTAATCATTTAATCTGCTTGCGCCTGAGGTCGCCATCCATTAGATTGTATTTTGTTGGGAATCAAGTTCATGAATAATCAAAGGATGCTCAGGCGCACGGCTGAAGAGGGGTGGGTAAACCTCAGTCCATCAGGACTTGGGTAAGAAACTAGTAAAAAGCACTTCTGAAGGGACATGCTGGCTTAGATTGCCTGGAGGGGTTGTGGACTCTGGTTCTGCGGGTCATGAAAGACAGTTCAGAGGAGAAACCTATTGAGTGAAGATTATAGCTGGTCCTTCCAGCAAGAGACTGGATTAGAGAATCAGCTTCCTGCCCAGAAACTTTTATGATTGAAAGTTATCCAAAGCCAGTGACCTGTTTGCAGAGGTTTGGCTGAAACTGAGACTTCCCCTAACTTGACCAAGCCGCCTATTAAACTTAAGCAGTGTTACATTTTCCCTTTGTGTCATACTTCATCCAGGGAAATCGGGGTCTGTTCTGCTCCGTGCTGCAGTCATGGCATTGTCTCCAGCCTTGGGTCTGTCCTCAGGGACGGCATGGTGAATAAAGTCCTCTTTTCCCAGCACCTTTCTCAGTGCAAGGTAATTTATAAGCTATTTGGCAGCAGTGTACTTGAAGCTCAATAGCTGCCAGCTGTGGTTTCTCAGATTGCAGGTGTCAAGTAGCAGCACAGGGGAAGAAAAGGGGGTCTAATTTCTGCCACCTAGGTGTCCTGGGTTCATTAGGAGCTCTTTCTTTTGGGGTTGGTGGGTTAAATGTCTCCAGCTGCAGTACACAGCTGGATGTGAGCCATGGTTGTGGTCCTGCTTTAGGTTTGCCAGAGGAGCCAGTGATGACTTTGTCAGTGTTAAAGAAGTGCCTCCTTGCTCTGTCAGCATCCTGGCAGTTGCAGGTAGCTGTGGCTATGCTTGCTCATCGCCACTGTCATAGAATCAACCAGGTTTGTCTGGGACAAAGCCAGGAGTAAGATCCGGTCGGAGCACTGCACCGTGCTCTCCAAAAGGCAGTTGCAGAGATGGGCTTGCAGCAGGGGTTTCCTGTTTCTCTTTACCCCAGACCTGTTGGGATGTGTGTGCTCAAGAGGGAGGAGGGGAGGAGAGGTGGCTTATCCAGTGTGCATTGTATAACCAATATCTGAAGTCTGGACAAATTTTGTGCATAATTCAGGCAATCGTGTTTGTTATCAGGGAAATGCCTTTTCACGGCTGGGTTTTGTTCTTCCCCTCCTCTTCCTTGTCCCAGGCCTGGAGGAAGTAATAATCACAATGCTGTATTTTGCCCTCTTAACTCTTTCTCAGAAAGCTGGCGAGGTTGTGAAATACCATCCCTGTGAATAAACAGCTCTGGGGAAGCGGGTTCCTGCCTGCGGCTGCCAGCACAGCCCTGCAGAGCCAGGGACTGTAAAAGGGCAGAATCTGCCTCCAGATTGGGAAGCAGTCATGGGCCCGGTGTCCCGCTCCTCGCGAGCTCAGTTACTGCTCAGGAGGCTTCATTCTGTGGGGCAGATCCCTAAACCCATGTGGCCTTAGGACAAAAAAAGCGTAGTGGATTTTATTGCCTTCTCTGCCCTCACTGTGTCTCGTGGTTCATGATCCTTGGTGGCCTCTGGGCTGGGAGCAATGCAGGGATATCCCAGGAAAAGCACATGGCACTGGGATGCTGGGAGGGCAGAAGTGAAGATGCTCGGGTTGGTGCAGATGCATTTGCTGTGTCTCGGAGGTGCTGGGGCTGCAGGAAGTGCCACTTGCAAAGGGGATGAAGTGTTCCAGGACGGCAGAGGCGATTGATGAGGGATGTGAGGCTGTGTATAAATCACTGCTCATAAGACCAACTGTACCCCAAAAGAAAGGACCCCAGGGCCATGAAGCAAATGCAGCTGCCACACGGCTGACATCAGAATTGTCCCTTTGATCCATCATCTTCCACAGGAGAGTCTCTTTTTTGTTTTGCTTTAATTTTCCTTCATTTTTGTGTGTATGTGCATAAAGTGCCACTAATGACAAACCGTGGTGCCTGGGAGTGAGTGACAGCTGAAATAAGAGAAATGACTAATCAGGCCTCCTGAAGCCCTGTCGCATGGAGATTAAATGAGCCCTTTTTTCATCCCCCCTCAATGAGAATCATGGGCATTTGAATAATAATATTATAGCCTCCATTAGGATGACAGTGGGGGAAAAAAATCAGCTCAGACCTGTGATTATTCCTTCAATCTAATAATTATTTAAATACCAGATAACTCCTTTCAGCTTAATTGAGGCCTTTCAGCTGCTCGGGTTTATATTGTGTCCCTGAATTTACTCTCTCTTTCACCTTGCGTTACTAATAGCTTTAGATTGCTTTGGAGGCCATATTTTAAACTGGCTTCCCCCAAAAAAAAAAGAGAGGAAAAATTAATGGTCAAATAGTATTAAGGATCAGAGTTAAAATTGCCTCCTCTCCTGTTTCCCTGGTGTTTAACTCCCCAGCTGCACCCAGCCATCCCCAAACTCCTCTGCAGGGCACACAATGGGTTCGTGCTGATGGTTGATGTCTATCATAGAACGGTTTGGGTTGGAAGGGACCTCAAAGCTCCTCCAGCTCCAGCCCCCTGCCATGCACAGGGACACCTTCCATAGAGCAGCTTGCTCCAAGCCCCTGTGTCCAACCTGGCCTTGAACACTGCCAGGGATGGGGCAGCCACAGCTTCTCTGGGCACCCTGTGCCAGCGCCTCAGCACCCTCACAGGGAAGAGCTTCTGCCTCAGAGCTCATCTCAGTCTCCCCTCTGGCAGGTTAAAGCCCTCGACCTGCTGCTCACACTGCTTAATCTGTATTCTTCACCCACATGTTGCCCCAGCTCTGGGGTAGTGGGGACCTGGCAGGAGCAGCTCCTGCAGCGGGTGGCGTGGAGCCAGGGGTGGATCATTTCCCCCTGGCTTGGTCGTATGGGTTGTCAGCTCATGGCCATGCTCTATCGTCTTCAAATGATGTTTGAAAGTGCAGATTCCTCTTCCTCTTGCCTTTGGCAGTGACTGCTCACAAATACTCTGCAAAACCTTCTCTGTAAGGCACTGCATAGGAACGGGGCTTCGCTGACGGCTCTGCTGCGCAGCAGCCCCAGCCTGGCTCTGGCTTTTGTACTGTTCCTGAATGAAAACGTTGCTGGGAGGGATATAAAACTGCTGTGGCCTACGTGAAGAGCTTCTGTTGGCCCATATGTATATCACCTTTAATTATTTAAATGTATTAATTTCTAGCTTGCCCTGTTCTTTTCTCACTTTGTAATGGAACAACATTTTAAATATTGGAAAGCTGCCGAGCAGGAAAACTGGTGTGTGGAGCTGTACAGCAGAGTCTCCCTGGTCCCTGCAGAGCCTCTTTCACTTTCTGGGCTTCTCTTGAACCAGAGCCCTCTGCCCCAGAAGCTTCTCTTCTTAAGGAATGACATACAGAGAGATGCTTTCTTTTGGGACTGCTGTTACAAGGAATGTTTTGGCCTTGGAGGAAAGTCCATTTGTGCTGCCCAGGGCAGAGCCTGTCTTCTCTGTACCCTGTGGTGCTGCGGCCATCGCCTCCATGCCCTCCCCAAGGCAAGGGCAGTTGGGTTTCATGTCTGAGCTTTGAGAACAACGGTGCTCGAGGTTTCTTATATGTTGATGTTGAGGTGCTCTGCCATGACCTTGTGCATTGATCTGAAGGTGCTCTGACACCAGTTCAGATGTTCCATAGGACTCCTGTATCGGCAGCTCTTGTGCCAGCTTTCTAGGCTCCTCTTGAGCTCTCCCATGGTGCGGGGTTCCCTGTGTGGTACAAGATGTGGTACATCTCCCTGCCAGTGTGGCTCGTGCTGCGTTGCCGCGTTATCCAAGATCAAAGCTTCTGTCTGTGATCAGGTTGTGGGTACACACCATGGGTCGGCAGCAGCCCTCGTGTGGGTGAGCCTTCTTCTGAGCACATCCTCAAGAGCCATTTGATTTGTGTTCCGTAGAAAGAGTCTGCATTCAGGGAATAATTTTGGGGTGTTCACTTGGGAACTCAATGGGAAGAGCCGGGGAGGTCACCCCGGCACGTTGGGGTGTGCAGCACAGGCAGCTGCTTTTGGCCACAGCCATCCGAACAAGGACAAGAATGCAGCAGGGTCTATGTCTTCACTGGCAGAGAGAGAAACTGCCTCAGCCCAAGGTAGAAATTAAGAGACTGGCAATAAGAAGCAATCAGCTGGTGAAATGTATCTGCGAGCAGAATGAGAAACCCATTACCGCTCTCTTTCTCCTGTCTTGTCAGTGACACGGCGACGTGCAGCCCAGGGACAGAGCTCCTTTGTCACCTCTCAGAAACACCCGTCTCTGCTTCCCGGCGGTAACAAGCCTAAAGAGCGGTGGTTGGGTGACACTTGCTGATGAGCTCAGTGCAGGTTTGCAGTACTGTGATTTGAAAGACCAGAATGGAGGTCAGCATCAATTAAAGCAGGGGCTGCCCTGAGGACAGCAGAGCCTGGGCTGTGCTGGGGAGCAGCCTTCTGCATCTGCGTGCAGGGCGCGGGAGGAGAGTGCAGTCACAGCAGCAGGGAGGGCAAATATCTCCCTGGTGTGTGTGCTTGGGGCTTGTGCGGCCATGCTGGGAGGTGATGGGGCTTTGGTGCAGAGAATGCAGGTGGAATGGTGGCTTGTCCTCAGCCTCTGTGGTGGAGAGCATCATTCCCCGTGGCAGGCTGAAATGGTTCCTGGATCCAGGCTGGAGCAAGGAATGCGTAATTTGAGATAAAGGAGAACTTTGTGATGGTTTTTCTTTTTGAGTCCAGGCAGTCAAACGCATCTTTGGTGATGTGCGAGGCTGAAGTCAAGCCAGGGGTTCAAGTCATGTCAGGTCTGGAGGTGACAACAAGGATGAGACATAATCCGGTGTCTTGTCTGTGATGACAAGGGAGGTGCAGAGCCCCAGTGCCGGGATGTGCTTGGGGACCTTATGTGGTGCCCGCCTCAAGGGGTTGTTCAGTTGGCTCCTCTGAGCAGCTCTGCTGGGTCCTTGCTGCCTGGCATCAATTGCAGCTGCCTTTTAGGAGCCTGAGGTGGAAAGCTCTGATGTGAACACGTCTCACTCAGCTGGAGCGTCTCCGAGGCGAGCACCCGCTTCCTAAGGAAATTCCAGCCTGGTGACTGATTCCTGATTCAGGCTGAGAGCACCCGTGTGAGCCAGGAGGATGGGACCCAGGGTCAGTGGGGCTCCAGCTGTCGCTTGGGTCTGAATGAGGACTAGATGCTGTGGGAGCACCCACAAATACAACAGCTAAACCTGCCTGTGTTTCGTGCCTTATTTTCACATAGATTTTGGCAAGAGGTCTCAGCCTTGAGTCTTTACCTTGCCTTGTCCTTACGGGTGAGGGCACATCACCCAAAGTATACTCTAATTCTGTTATCCATAGGGTTATCTCAAACAGCAAATGGACAATTTGGGTGGTGTTGGGTCTTTTGGACCCCATGTCTAAGCTGTTGCTTTGTGTAGGTTTTGTTAGAGCAGGAAATGTGTCCAAGGTGCCCAGATGGGCAGCCAGGCTTTCCCTGCACACCATGCTGTTGGCATTATTGGGTTCCTGATCCAACCACATGCCTGCCACCACAATGGGAGCTGCTTTTCAGCAGCAGAGTACCTCATGAAGCCTGAAAAGCACCTTCAGAGCTGCTTCTGGCTCTGGGGAGGGGAGATGCTGGCGGCATTGGTGTGTATGTGCTCAATGAACTTGCCTGCGTGAGAGTTCTTCCTCAGGTTTCCAAATTAAATCATAGAGGATGCAAAGGTAGAAAACACCTCTTATTTCCTCTGCTGCTTCCAACAACATACCCTGCAGGAGACATCCTTTTAGCCAAGATTGCAGATTGATGGTTGGGTGTGTGAGCTGCAGGCTTTGTCTTGGGCTGAAGCTGATTATCCCCTCCCATGGCTGAGCAGAGTACATTATAAACAGCTAAACCACACAGCAAATTAACATGCAGAGGCTGAACCAAGTGGCAAAGCATCAAGCCTGAACTGTTTACCAGTAAGTTAGGAGGCCTGCTTAATTTTTTTGTTGGGCTTAGAAACATCCTCACTTTAGCTCAGGGACTGTGTAATTAGAAAGTCTCCTTTGAATTTTATCTGCAGGGTACACTGGATCTAATCCTCTGCTCTCTGTGTTTCTTTTCTTTCCTCAGAACCATGTGAGGGACATTGCTGGGGCACAGGACACACGCAGGGAACACGAAGTCTGCCTTTCCCAGGATGGATCAGAGGAGGAACTGGCCTCGGGTACTGGACTGTGATGGCTGGTCGGTGGCTTTGTTCTGTCTCTTCCTGGCTTCTCTCTCCCGAAACGTGTCCAGCAATGCCTTGTTCAGCACTTTCCACTCTGAGAACCGGGACTGGACGTTCAACCACCTTACAGTCCACCAGGGCACTGGAGCAGTCTACGTTGGAGCTATCAACAGGGTTTACAAGCTTTCCGGTAACCTGACCATTTTAGTAGCTCATAAAACTGGTCCTGAGGAGGACAATAAATCCTGCTACCCACCCCTCATCGTCCAGCCATGCAGCGAGATCCTCACGCTCACCAACAACGTCAACAAGCTGCTGATCATTGACTACTCTGAGAACCGGCTGCTGGCTTGCGGCAGCCTCTACCAGGGGGTCTGCAAGCTGCTGCGCCTGGATGACCTCTTCATCTTGGTGGAACCCTCGCACAAAAAGGAGCACTACCTCTCCAGCGTCAACAAGACAGGCACCATGTATGGTGTGATTGTGCGCTCGGAGGGTGAGGATGGGAAGCTCTTCATTGGCACGGCGGTGGATGGGAAGCAGGATTACTTCCCCACCCTCTCCAGCCGCAAACTTCCCCGGGACCCAGAGTCATCGGCAATGTTGGATTATGAGCTCCACAGTGACTTTGTCTCATCCCTCATCAAAATCCCTTCAGATACCTTGGCCCTTGTTTCGCACTTTGACATCTTCTACATCTATGGTTTTGCCAGTGGCAACTTTGTCTATTTTCTGACTGTCCAACCCGAGACCCCAGAGGGTGTCTCCATCAACTCTGCCAGCGACCTCTTTTACACATCTCGCATTGTCCGTCTCTGCAAAGATGACCCCAAGTTCCACTCCTATGTCTCTCTGCCCTTTGGCTGCACCAAGGGAGACATGGAGTACCGCCTCCTGCAAGCAGCGTACCTCTCCAAGCCTGGGGATGTGCTGGCCAGGTCCCTCAACATCACGGCACAGGAGGATGTCCTCTTTGCCATTTTCTCCAAGGGCCAGAAGCAGTACCACCAGCCACCCGATGACTCTGCGCTCTGCGTCTTCCCCATCCGCACCATCAACGCTCAGATCAAGGACCGCCTCCAGTCCTGCTACCAAGGGGAAGGCAACCTGGAGCTCAACTGGCTGCTGGGGAAGGATGTCCAGTGCACTAAAGCGGTAAGGGTGCTCTGGCTGTTGGCTGTGGTAGCCTTTGAGAACTGGTATCAGTGGCCCTATGGAACATGAGCTTGCAGAATAGGATCACATGTAGGGACAGGACAAGGGGAAATGGCTTTAAGCTGACAGAGGGGAGATTGAGATGAGATCTTAGGAAGAAGCTCTTCCCTGTGAGCAATCTGCTCTAGTGAAAGGGTCCCTGCCTGTGCAGGGGTTTGGAACTGGATGGGCTTTAAGGTCTCTTCCAACCCAAACCATTCTATGATTCTATGCCTCAGTTTCCCTTAGCATAGAACAGCCACAGTCCATGTTCTTATCAGAGGGTTACTGATGACAATGAAAAGAGCGGGTAGCAGTAAGGCAGATGGATACAGGTGTGTAGCTTGCTGGAAGTGTTTGCTGTTCCCAGCCCAGGGCTCTGGAAGCGAGAGGGAAGCTCTTGCCTGTCCCTGAGCAGACGGTTGGTATCAGCAACCTAACAAGATAAATACAAATGGCAGTGAAGTCTTTTCTGTTTCTATTCAGCTGACTTCTTTAATCTTTATTCACTTATAGATCGTTCCTGGGATGACTTGGGAATCCCTGGGGCCTTCTTTTGCCAAACACAGAAAGCTTGGCTGCTGAGAAGAGATAAACATGGGTTAAATGAAATGAAAGAAGGAAGGTGAAGATTATCTTGAGTGCTGGCTTGCACCAGGGAGAGTCGTCCCGTCAGTTACAGCTAGATGTGCCTGAGTCTTTGGTAGTTAATGTCCCTTGCGGAAAATAAGTGGACTGCAGTCAGTGTGATGGCGAGCAGCCCCCCTTGTCATCACCCTGCTGCCTGTGCCATGGAGGAATTCACTCGAGCAATTTCAGCTGATGTGGTTTAATAATACTTAGCTGTCGGCAGAATGACTTTTCCCTCACTTGTAACAAGTGGTGCTCCAGGGAGAAGCCAGCATCCATATTCCCTGTGGATGAAGGGAAACTGAGGCACAGAGAGGTGGTTTGTAGGAGAGTGCACAGCGGGCTTGTGGAAGGAGCAGGAGTGCATCTTCCCACTTAGTACTTGGGTGGTTGCTGGAGCCCATTCCCTGGACGGTTATCTACCTTTCCAGGGCAGGCAGGCTGGCACTTCCCACAGCCCCATGTTCACATAGGGAAGGTTTATCTCTGTCCTGGAGCTGAGCTTTTTGTGCCAGAGAGAGTAGAAGTCTCTGCGGGACTTAGGGCTCCTCCACAGTCCTGTTCATATGCGTTGTGGAGCAGCTGCAGAGTGCCTTGGCCATTGGGGAAGGTAGCTGAAGCTGGCAGGGTCCCTGGGCAGAGGGTGGCATGTTGATGGCTCCCACCGTGCTGTCAGCACCACTGGCTCCCCTCTGCGTGTGTGGGGCTGCCCGGTGCTCTGTGTTTCACTCACGGCTGTCCCAAACCTTATCTTTCCAGCCAGTCCCCATCGATGACAACTTCTGTGGGCTCGACATCAACCAGCCCCTGGGAGGCTCCACACCCGTGGATGGAGTCACGCTCTTCACCTCCAGCCGGGACCGGATGACTTCTGTTGCTTCCTATGTCTACAACGGCTACAGCGTGGTGTTCGTGGGGACTAAGACTGGCAAGCTGAAGAAGGTAAGCTTATTTCCATGACTTTAGAGGGCCAGGGCCCAGTTTTCGTCTTTCTTGGGAGACTGGTGTGTGTGGCTGCTGCTGTGTCCTACGGATGTTTCCCAGTGTGAAACTGGGAGCCGGTCAGGAGCAAAAATCACAGGGTTTGGGTCACAGAGAGCCTTGCGTTAGTGAAGCACGATTCAGTGACCTGTGGTGTGTGTCCGTGGGGCTATTGCAGAAATGCTCAAGGCAATAACGAGCCACTCTGACTAAAGTGAGGAGCTGGTTTGCAATTTCTGAGTATGAGTGAACCTCAGCAAGCTGTGTCCATGGTCTCAGATCTTTCTCCTTCTTTTTAACACACTGATGGAACTCTTACAGTAGTTCTGAGTTGTTTCCCAGCAATCCTTGTGTAGAAGACCATGGTGATGTGGCAGGATGTTTGGCCTGGAGAGATAGGAATGAGTTAACTTGGCTGCTTTTGGAAACCAAGCCTCAGGGCAAAGTCCTACTGCTTCTCTCTGCCTCTTACCTCCTACTCTTCCTTTGACAGTTGGATGATTGATCAGTCTTGGAAGATAACATTCCTCACCCTCTGCATCACAAAGCTGGGGTTAGTTGCCCAGGGCAAAGAGATGCTCCTGCTGGTTTCCTCCCCCAGCACAGGGGATGGGGGGGAACTGGGGAGCTTTAGGATTCTGAAATCCAGCTGGGATTGCCTCCTCTTGGAGTCCTCTGAACGGCTCTGCTGTATGTGCAGCGCAAAGGCCGGTCAGGCTCAGTCATACGTCTCTTGCGTGCACCTCACCAGTCCTCCATCGGGAGTTCCATGTTTAAAATGAGGGTGGAATGGCGTTGGGAAGCGCAAGCAGAGGTGTGTAAGGCTGCTCTGTGGGAGCTGCATCTCAGCAGTGGGTGCAGAATTCAGCTCCAGCAAAACCAGCCTTAGAGGTGTTGCTCTGGAAAGCTGAGATCCTTCAAATTACCCTGAAATAGAAATGACACCATTAAGTGAACCTGCTAAATGCAGACCCTGCTGCTTTGTACCGGGGAAAGAGTTAACAAATGTAATCAACAGCAGGCTGTTAATTTTTTTGTGTCCTTAAGCAGCAGGGAATTTCTTCCTCATCTATCCGGGAAGATACAAGGACAGGCAGATACTACACTTGAATGTCTGCATCATTTTAATTACATCAGTTCATTAATATTCATCCATCCCTTTACAAGTAGTAGACGAGGTGTCCTCCTGGTGCCTCTCAGTGTCAGTGGGACAATTCTGAACATGGGGGAGAGCAGGCTTGTAAAGCAGAGCCCCTCTCTTGTCCCTGCTTGTGTCCCCTGCTGTCACACATGGGAGCACTGGGATGTTTCTAGCTAAATGCATGGAAGAGGCATCCTTAGCATATTGCAAATGCATATTCAAGCCAGCTTCAAGCCAGACTTGCAGCCTAGCACTTGTGTTTGCAGTGTTTTGGGGGGGATTGAGTAGGTACCTCATTTAGAGACAGTTAAAGCAAACAGCCTGTACCTGTGCACCAGGTATTTACTGTCTTGTGCCGTGAATTATGTAGGGTTACAGCAGAAAGGTTTAATTGTGCTCTTCTGCATGAAGCACCTACCTTTTTGGTGCAAAGTTAATCTATTCATGCCCATCCACCTCACTGTCCAGAGTTAGGGCTGCTGGGATCCTTTAGCTATTTGAAACAGTGGTAACCAGGCACTACGAAAACTGGTTCATCTCTCAGCAGATTCATTCCAGGCATTCACTACAGGTAGCCTTTCTTGGTGTCTGCAAAAATCAGAGCTGTCTGCAGCTGATGAGGCCCATGCCTTGTGTTATTGTTAGCTGGAGTGCCATCCTCCAGTGCATGGGACTGAGGATGATGATGTTCTGTAGTCTCGTGGTCCTGTCTTTGCCTTTAATAAATCTTTCCTTATTTGATACGTGGGATTGTCTATTACGTGGCCTAAGAGAGGCCACAGGAAGCAGCTTTGCATTGAACTATGGAGCACTTGGGACTCTCTCTGCAGACCCAGTGGGAAGTTAACAGATTTTCTCCAGTTCTTGTGTATGTTCCAAGACCAAATATGTCTTAAAGTCAGGAGTACTCAGGACTGTAAATGTTTCCACATCTTTTTCCCCATATGTGAAGGGAGGATGGTAAAAATGTAGGTACCTCTAAGTGCCAGAGATTTACAGATAGGTCCCTTATCTCCTTCAGCTCACCACCTTGTTTGTCTATCTGCACAATTAATGTCTGAAAGCGCCCTCACGCCTCTTCCCTCTCCCACAGCTGTTGATTTACTTTTACTTTGGAAACAAGCTGGTGGCTCAGGCTGGGGGTTTAAAGAAGATGCTTTTGTGTAGCTGGAGGAAAAGAGTCAAGGAGCCAGCTCTGAAACCTTTCAAATTTGTCTGTGCTTCCCCAGTGGGAATTCATTGCTAAAGCTCCGTTACCTCACTGATGTCCTCCTTCTCATTAGCTCTTCACCTGACTGCCTCCTGCGTGCTCCCTGGGAGAGCGGCTGCTGCTGCTTCAGCCTCTCTCCTCTCAAGGAACTGAGTGCTGAATGTCCCCAGTCCTCTGCCTGCCCAGAAGTCCCTTTCAGTACAGAGTTGTTTAGCTCTACCCCTTCCTTTGTGGCTGCTCCATCCCTGGCACTGTTCAAGGCCAGGTTGGACGGGGCTTGGAGCAAGGTGCTCTAGTGGAAGGTGTCCCTGTTGTGGCAGGGGTTGGAACTGGATGAGCTTTAAGGTCCTTTCCAGCTGAAACCAGTCTGGGATTCCTCTGTTTCCTGTGTACATCTGAAGTCCCTTTCTGCTCCTTCCCGCAGCCAGCACTGGCTCACGTGTAAAGGAGTAAGTTCTCTGTTTGCCTGGGAGCAGTGCAGAGCCCTGTGGCACGGCTGGCAGCTTTCCCATGCTGAGCTCACCACTTGCTTTGCAGGTTTGAGAGCCCCATGGGGCCCGGGTGATGTGGGCAGCCCAGGCAGGTCATCTGTGGAGTGCACACAGCCTGGCTGGGAGTTCAGTGTGCTGGAGGGGTGTTGATCCAGAGCTGCTGACAAGTCAATAAGAGCAGATAAGCTAGTTGACAATGAACTTGGCATCTTTCCTATGGGGAACCTGAGTGTTTGGTCCAGCTCTCCTTCCAGAGCACCTCAGCTTCATGGCTGGGGGAGAAAGGGAAAGGGGGATCATGTTAGAGTTGTAATCATTCAGAACTGTGGATTCCTGCAATAAACCAATTTGCATTGAGCGAAATTAGAAGGGACATTTATGCAACAGTTAACAGCAACTAACTGCTGGGGGGGGGGGAAGTGTCGGCTTGCTTGTTCTGTTTATGGGCTTCATACAATTCCATCAATATTGATGTGTGATGCCTTTGATTTTGACACTAATCATTGCTATGAATTAAATTTGCAGCCATATAATTAGGACTGCTATTAATAGGGCCTCAAGCTAAGTACTGCTGTGCTAGTTGTCTTTTTCCTGATGGAAAACAGCATCCACGGAACTCAGCTAATGTGGTTTGCCTGGTAGATGCTGAGACTGATATGAAAAATATACTTGCTATATTTAGAGGAGCTTCTCTGAAAGGCAGATGCATGGGCAGGGGCTGACTTGGAGGTTTCCCAAGATCCATATTGGAGTTGCCCTTGAACTTTTGCTGCTCTTAAGATATATAGACTTAAGTGGGAGAGAGATAGATGGCAGGAAGAAAAGAGTAACCCTCAGTTGGAAGGGCTGCTGTTGCGAGCTTTGTTTCCATTTCACCTTCCCTTCCTCGTGCAAATCTTCCCATTTATTTCCCCAAGCCAATGCTGTTTCAACTCTCTCTGTTGCTGTGCATGCCTGGTTTCATCTCATCAGGCTGAGCACAGTGGCTGGGATAGCAGCACGGCTCACCACTAAAAATCAATCTTGTATTTCATCCCAAGAGGTCTGCTTCTTATTAGATCTAATAAATCAGTGAAGTGCCCTTCATTCAGCTTGTCAATGGAGGACATTGTTTGTGATCAAGAATAAATAAATGTCTCTTCTATGTCTGACAGTGCATCGTCTATGTGTTATTCTACCACCATACTGTTCATGGCTGCTGTAGGAAAAATGCAGTTCCTGCAGTGAGAGCCTGTGGCCTTGCCTGTGTTCACATGAGCCGGGTATGCTCCTGGATGTCTCCCAGGGAAAAGCAGTAACGGTGACGTTGTTCCTGGCTTTTCCCCAGAGCTGAGTTGTTCCAGTGGCAGTAGGGCTTTGGTCTGGAGAGGGGCTTTGGACAAGGGCCTGTGGGGACAGGACAAGGGGAATGGCTTTAAGCTGCCAGAGGGGAGACTGAGATGAGCTCTTAGGCAGAAGCTCTTCCCTGTGAGGGTGCTGAGGCGCTGGCACAGGGTGCCCAGAGAAGCTGTGGCTGCCCCATCCCTGGCAGTGTTCAAGGCCAGGTTGGATGGGGCTTGGAACTACCTGCTCCAGTGGTTGGTGGACTCTGCATCCAGGGGCTGCTCCTCCAAAGGAAGATGCCCTGCATTGCCTATCTTCAGTGTAAACTTTGGTGCTACAGGCAAGAACCCAGGTTTGGTTATTTCAGATGCCCTGAGGTGAAGGATAGCGTGTGCATCTCCATTCACACTGGATCCTCCTGGATAAATGGGTGTCAGACATTGTTCTGAACTCCTGTAACACCCTGTCCCAATGGCAGCTTCTCTGTACGTGGCATGAATCAATTCTGGCAAGCAAGGTCACCCGTGGAGAGCCGCTTGGGGTCTGTGTGGAGAAGTGCCGCAGAAGAACATGAAGTCTGTAGCTAGGTTTCATGATCGGAAAGGCATGTTTACCTGTTGAATTCTGGAGTGGGTGGTGTGTAATGTCTGACCTTGCTTTCAGTGAAAGCAACTGCTGCTTTTTCCAGGGACAGTGATAACTGATGGGATGACGCACTCAGGGGAAAGGCGAACTTGAAGTGCGTTGTTCCGTCTTGGTATGTGATAGTTTTTATTGAGCTTGGCTGATTTAATTTCTTCCATTAGTGGGAATAAAATAGGTCTTTCACAATGAAATCTGTGTCTGAACCTGTCCTTATCTGACTTCATTCTGGGAATGGTTATCTCACCCTTTTAATTTATCCTTAATTATCACCCCCACGCACATTCCGTAGCACTTTGGGAGAAACTCAGTTGCATCAGTGCATAGAGAAGCCAAAAAGGCATGAGGCTGTTATTGAACGGATGAAAATGAACCATTCGCAGGCACATTGCAAAGGAGATGCCTAGTTTTAGCTATAGGTCATTGAGGTCAGGTGCTTTGCTGATTTGATGATCAATCCCTCCCCCCTCGGAGCACAGACCTCTGTGTCCCAGCAGAGGTGTGAGATGGCAGATGAGTCTCCTTTGACTGAAGAAGCTGTTCAATTTAAAGGTCTGAGAAACAAGTCTGTTTCTTGCCCTAGGATGTGAAATAAGGAGGTATTTATTTGGTACTGCGCTGCTGGTGATTTACTCTGGTGTGGTTGAAAAGCTGGGATTCTTTTTCTCCTTAAAGAAGGGTTTTCCAGCCTCAGACAGTAATTCTCCTTTGCTTCTATCTGTGTAAAAAGGTGCTATCAAACTGTGAGCCCAGAAATGTGTCCCTAAACTGTCCCTTACATTTGTTGGAATCTTATTAATTGGAATTTGAAAGGGAATATGAAAAGTGATTGAAGCCAAGGGAGCTGCCACGTCCCTCTAGACTCTGGTTTTAAGCAGTTCAGGAATATCCCTGCCACCTTCTAAAGGCAGGGGAAATTGGCCTCCTCTTCTCCCACCATGACTTCTGTAGTTCTGTTATCTGTTGCCTGGCAGAGCAAGTGAAATAAGATAAAAGAAGAGTTGGCATGTATGGTTATAGCTGCTGGAGAGCTGAGGGGCAGGTGTTCAGGAAAGGCTGTGTATGGGAATCAAGGCAGGTGGGCTCAGAGCCTGCTTTAATCTGTTTCTTGGCATATGAGATGGCAATGACTCTGGTTCCAGCTCAGGTTCAGGCACCTTGAAAAATCAGCTTGAAATGTTTGAGTGCAACAATTCTGTTTTGCCTATTTCTAACTGAAGTGGAGCCATTGAAGGCTGCAAGTGGCTGGACAGCCTTAGGCATGGAAACCAGCCAGCTCCAGAGATGAGAGAATAGTTTGGGTTGGAAGGGTCTTTTGAAGGACATCTAGTCCAACCTCTGCAATGAGCAGGGACATCTTCAACTACATCGGGTTGCTCAAAGCTCCATCTAAACCAAGCTGAGTGTTTGCAGGCGTAGGATGTCTACCGCCTTTTTGGGCACCCTGTGCCAGTGCCTTACCACCCTCACAGGGAAGATTTGCTTCCTAATATCTAATCTTAATCAAACCCCTTTTACTTTAAAACCCTTGCCCCTTGTCCTATCCCTACCGTCCCTGTGGTTTCATGTGCTGCTGGGCTTTCCCTGTGGCATCTGTCTCCTGCTCCTGCATCACTCTTAGCACTGACAAAGTGTTGGGAGGTTTGACATGAAGTCTCTCTTGATGCCTCCTTTTAGGTGCACACAGCCTTAAATAGGAAACGCGTTTCATGTCTCACCTTTCCCAGTGCTCTTGGGTTTTCATAGAGGCAGGAATAAAGCTGGGAGCGGCACTCATGAGGGTAAAGGGAGTTTTGAGGTACACCAGTCCATGTACATTGAAACTAGTTACCAATGTAGCTCTTGGGAAATAGTTCCTAAAAAGGCTGGTTTTCCCTCTTGTACATATAAGGTTTTTTTCTTTAATGTATTTAGAAGATAATTAAGCCCCACACTTTGTATAAGAAGAGGTTTTATCTCCTTTATGAGCATGAAGTGAGGCAGAAGTTATTCCTCCTCCGTTTCACGCTAGAAGCAGAGCAGCATTTTCATCTGGTTCAGGAATGCGTTTCTTCTTGAAGTAATCTTGGTGAAAACCACCAGGAAATACCAGACTATTTTGTGAGTTCATGTTGGGCTTTCTGACTGTCCCCTGCTTTCCTCTGAGTTTAAATGTGAAGAGGTTGCTGTGTTCTGGATGTTGCTGGGTGCTGGGGGTAGGGCAGTGTTAGACTCCTGCCTTTCTATTCATGAGTCAAAAAGTTCATGCTTTCTTTACTATATATATATTTTTCTGAAGGCTTTTAAAATCCTCCGAGGTCAAACTAACCGGGGTTTTGGTCCATTTGTAAGATCTTAAATCCCCGGGTGGCAAGAAATACTGTGAGAAGAGCATGCTGTGTTGCTTCTATAAATGCCTCCTTGAGGCAAAAGAAAAACAAAATGTGGAAAACAGAAATGTGCTGGGAGAGATGGGGGAATCTGCAGGAAGAGTCCCACAAGCTGGCACAGCCCCTGAGCTGCAAAAGGTTGGGATCTGGGGACAGTGAGGGGGTGAAATGCCATTCACGAGCAGTGGTTTGTGGTGGGACTTGCTATTAGGCTTTCCCTCACATGTCTGACTGATGCTGCCTTTAATATTTCCTCAATCCCACAATCAAGTTTACTACCCATTGTTGTTATGGTTGCTTTTTGCTGCTGGCCAGGGCAATGACAGTGTTAGCAGGGCTGTAAAATACTGCTTGGTTTGTGAAGGCAAATCCATCTCTTGAGCGTCTGCCCTCTATTTATGGATGTGCCAGACAGGCGTGGATTGGATGCGGCCAGTCTCTATATTAGCATTAGTCCATTATGCCTGTTATGATGCATGGTCTTCCCACCTCCCCCTGCTTTTTATTACCCTCCTTCCATTACTGCCGAGATGCATGGACAGGCAGATGCCCACGTTTCTCATGCCTTCAGGGAGCTCTTTGCAGTCAGCCCAGCCTGAGCAATAAAGGAGGGAGATAAACCCCTGCCCATAGCCAGAGCTCAGCACCTGGATGGATTTTGCACTGGAGATGTTCCTGGTGTCTGTGATAGGGCCATAGGCTTTTCTGGCTGTGACTTGGATAAAACAACAACAGAACACTAAGTCTAAATGTGACTGCTGCTTATTGCCAGCAATAGTAGCAACTCCTGACCTGCATGCGCACTGTCCAAGGGTCTGATGGATTCAGTCTTTCCATTTGGTTAGGTTGTGGGTTTGGAGGTTTTTTTTTCCCCACTGTCACCTTAACTACAGCTTGGAAGATTATGGTCATTCATTAGATTTGTCTCAAAGAAATCTCAGATGATGCTAATTGGGGAAGAAAGGAACCGCATCAATGTGTTGGTACTATAAGCTCCTGTTCTTCTCGTGTTAGCCACTAGTTCTGTTGAGCTGACATTGAGTGTGTTACTCAAGCTTCCAATTTTCTGCTCTATAACTTGAATTTGCTTGTTGTGATTTATACCCCTGTACATGGCCACGTTCCACCTGGGGCTGGATGAGCTCTGAGGATGCTGAAAGGGATCTGTATTATGGTCACAAAGGTCTGGCCTGGGACCAAGGTGATGTGGCAGGGATTCCCATCTGTCAGGCAATTCTCCCTCCCGGGCAGGTTTCCCTGTACATTCATTCCCTGTCTATAAAATGACAACCTTTTTCCCAGTGCCATGCTCCAGAGTTTGCTGCCAGCCTTGAGGTGCTGCTGCTCTGCAAATGCCATGCAAGCCCACCAAAAGGGGTGATGGCTGGTGGGGCTGAAGCTGCCCAGTGCAGGACCAAAAGCCATCAGCTCCATGGGGTTTGCATGTTGCCCTTGGCCAGCACTGGGCTGAGGCAAGTGCTACGAACCACCACCAATGAATACCAGAACCAGGAGGGGATGGCAGAGAAATAATTGGCTGAGTTAGGGTTTAATATTCCTTTGACATGGATGCGAACAGGAGAGCACAGGCAGCAGCATGGGCAGGCCTGGGGTAATTAGTGAGTGGCTTCAGCATCATTTGTCCATTAATTCCCTGCCTGCTTCTCAGCTGGGGACCCTGCCACCTTTCCTGGTTGTTCCTTCTCACCCGGTTACATGTCTTTGCATCAAAGATACACATGTAGATGAAAGTGATGTGCATTTAAAACGAATGTATACATCATACAGCCTGGCTTTTATACAGCACGGGGTTTTTTTTGTGGTAAGCTGCTAAATTATTTATTGTATGCTGGGCTTTAATCTCATAAACCTGCCTGCAGGCCTTACGAGAACCAGCCTGAGCATCCTCTAAAGCCTGCAAGTCAGGCAGCACAAAGAGCTGCTGTGACTGTAGGTGGTAATTGTTTGTCTTCCCTCGGTCTCTTCCCCCGCCTCATCAGCTCATTAAAAGCATTGGGGCCTGTTAAGTTTGGTCATTGCCACTAACTTGGAGAGTGATTTGCATTTGCTGCTGCCAATCTCGAGATCCCCCTTAGATGGAAAAAACAAGAGCTGGTCCCTTGAGCTGCTCAAAGCACAGAAAAAAGGGTGAGGAAGAGACACTGAGGGAAAACAAGGTCTTCCAAATAAACACTGCTCTGCCTCCAGCAGGGAGCTCTTACCTTCCCCAGCGGCTGGGAGCGTTCCCAGCCTGCAACCTGGCGGCTCTGAGCTAACATTTGGCTGACTAATGCAATGTTTGCTTTTCCTACTCATCCTGCAGCCAGTGGCTTATTAGTGGAAAACCAGAGCATCCTTTTGCCTGCTTTCAGTTCCCCCTTTCTTTGATGCTTTTCGCGTGATGCTCTTAAAGCTTCCCACCCCGGGAGACTGTACCACGAATGCAAGTGAGCATGCAGAAGTGAAGGGGCTCTCCTGGTGCTTAGATGAGTGAATGGCAGAGTTGGAATAAACCCAGTGTTCCCTCCTCCCACCTTCTCCTTTCTTTTGGCTCTCAGACCAATCCCACCTCTTGAGTCTATTTGGGCTAAATTATTCTGCAGAGCCTTGAAGCAAAAGGGCAGCAGGGGACCCTCTCTGGTTTTCTTTTCACGCTTTCTTTGTGCAGAGCTTTTCACACGGGGAACTTGGGCTTTTTCTTGGGAAATAAATAATTGGAATAATCTGGGAGAGGGACAGGTTGAGGGGCAGGTGTAGTGGAAGGGAGACTGAGAGGTTTGAAAGACCGTGGGCTGCTTTGTGCCTACTGTTTTCCCACCAGGAAAGGGGATAGCATTCCTTCCTGACTTTTCAGGGAGTTCATCTGAAAATTACTTTGTGTAATCCACATGTTGTCTCCCATTTCCTTGCTGATTGTTAAACTCGGTGTGTGGGACGCTGCTGCGTGGGGAAGGGGTGAAGGTCCTGAGCTCCTTTTCTCACTCCAGGAAGCTGTTTAGGAGCTGCCTAGGGATGCACCATCTGTAAACGCCAAAGACTTAACTTTGGACTTCATTTCAGCAGCTTGGACTGGATTTAACCCTCCCTGCAAGAGTAAAGCATTGACACTGTGAGAAACAGTGAGGCTTTAATGATTACAGCACAGAGAAGAGGGTGTCCACCTAATCAGTAAAAGCAAAGTGTTTGATTGCTCTCTCAGCTACCATAACCAAACCCTTTGTGTACGGGGAAACGCTGTTTGCCACTGGTGGGGTTTGACTGGGGTTAAGTTGATCCCAGCAGCTTTGGAGCTGGGATTGCCATGGAAATGCAGCAGCAACGGCTGCCGAAGCTGTGTGCAGATCCAGGGCAAACAGCACGAAATGCCAACGATGGGGTGCAAGGAGAGGGGCTTGGTATTTGCTTGAGAAACCAACCAGTTTTTCTAGTGTGCTGCAGCGAGGCTGGGGATGTTCAGAAACCCGGGATCAGGGGCACCCGGCAGCCTGGGTTCACTGGGATCAGTGCGTTATTCCTCGAGGAGCATTAAAGACCAGCCAATGCCTTCTGGAAAACGTTGATAAAGTTCTCTTTTTAGACTTATTTCTTCTTCTCTAGCACAAATGTGCTACTTCTTGTTTGTCTGTGTTGCTTTCTTCCTTCACTCCTTTATTATTAGGGGCATTTACATGAAAACAGCAGTTTTTTTGCTCTCACAACTCATTCCCCAATTGCAGCTGCGCTTCCTCAGCTGGAGATCTCTACCTTCCCTGGGAATGGGGCTGCCCTTTCTCCTGGGCATGATTGCATCTGCACTGGCTCGGGGACACACACATGGTGATGGCTCATCTCCAAGGATGCTCTGGGAGAGATGTGACAGCGCCGTGCTCGTCCCTTGCTCTCTGCTATCTTGTGAGCTGGGTGGGATGCTCAGTGCATTCGTTTCTTCCTGTGCATAGGAGTGGTTTGTGCCTTTTCAGCTGAAAGAGGCCAATGTGAAATCCCTGAGCAGGAAGGAATCCTCTCAGGGTTTCCCAGAGTGACTGGCTCTGGCTGCAGAGCTTCAGGGAGCAGGAGAAGCAGTGTGGAAAAGGAGAGCTAATGGGGATGTCTGGCAGTTAGTGAGTGTATGTGATAATGTAGGCTAAAGAAAAACCCAAAAGCTAATGTTTAGGGCATAAGTGATGACATAAGCAATGTGGGATGATTTGTTCACCCCAGAGCCAGCTTGCAACCCTTAGCAGGCACCTGGAGGGGAACCTGAAGGACCTTTGCTTTCCCCGGGTGCCTCGCTCAGCTCTGCAGATGGAAGATGGGAACTCCAGATGTGTTGAGCAAATCTTTAATTTCCTCTCACTCTCAGTTCTGCTGTAGCTTTGCTTTGGGGGGTAGCAGTCAGGTTTGGTTCTGCTGGCGTCTTGATAAGCTTGAGATAACCCAAAAGAGGAGGGAAGCCCTCAGGAGAGCAGGGGCAGTGTTGTGTGCATCTGCCCAGGGATGGGAGCACCCTCCTGGGAGGGGAGCACTCTCCTCTATGTCCACCAGCCCCCACCACACCATCCCAGTGGATCCAAGCCCCCTGTGCCTGGCAGGAGCTCTGTGGTGGCTGATTCCTGGAAGCTAATGGCTGGAGAGGTAACATTCCTCAACTCTGCTTCTCTCACCCCTGACCCCGCTACATTTCTTCCTCCTAACCCCTGAATTTCAAACCTGACCTTTTGTATCATGGGGGAGGGAGGGCAAGCAAAGGGCAAGCAAAGGGCAAGATGGGGGAGGGAAAAGGAGCTGAGTGATGGCTGGAGGTGTACGGATGCTGTGGGATGCTAGTCCAGACTGGGAGCTACTGCCCTATCACACAGCATCCGCCTGGAATACTTGCTAGTGCAGAGAGTTCTCTGCAGTGTAAAACGCTATGAACAGCCATGCTCTTGTGCCTCATCAGCACCACTTTGTGCTTCACCTTCCTGCCCTGTAGGGAAACGCCAAACCCCCCTCTCCCCCCCCATGTGCTGCTGATGGTGTGGAGTGATGGCTCAATGGCACGAGGCAGGGAGAGCTGTGTGTGATGCTGGTGGCATTTGGATTTAAATGTGCGGCTCCTGTTCTGTGGCTTCTCAGGCAGCAGGTGCTGGGGATGTGGGGTACGGCTCAGCCTGGATGGGCTCTGGCATTTCTGCATGAAACCCAGAGAAACACAATAGGTACCAGTATCCCATCTGAGCTTGCTTCTGCTCCTTCCCTGCTCTGATGCAGTTGGTTGTTCTCACCCTTTTAGAACAGCAAAACCAAACTGTGCTTTGTCACCTGCAGTAAAATAGCGGAAGACCCAGGCTCAAGAGAGCACATTTCCAGAGCCTGAGGGCACAAACAGGACTTCGTTGTCTTCCTGGGACCTTCACCCACACCCTTTGGTCTGGGGTTCTACTTCAGTGCATCCCTTGGCCTTCAGCCCTATGTGTGTTATGGGATGAGCTGCCAGTTCATGGCTTCTACCCTCTGACACATTACCCAGGGGGGGATTAAAAACAGAGAGCCCTGCTTTTGTGCAGAGGCAAACTGGTGCTGCAAAGTGGCCCCATCAGTCTCTGTCCCCTCCCAAGCACGTTGTTTGTTCTCCAAGACCCCTGGGAAGGCCCTGTCGATAAGGTGCTGCATCTTGTCATAGCAGAGACAAGTTCTCAGGAATGGATGTGGAGGCTGGGAGTGCTCAATATCCTCCCTGACAGGTAGAGTCTCATTTAATAGGATCCTGCCATATTCATTACCCTGGCAGAGCGGCCGGAGGCGCAGGTGCAGTCGTAGCCCCGCTTCCCCCCCGCTGCCCCTGCCGGCACAAAGGCTCTGTGTGAATAAGTATGCAGTAAATGTCTCCCTCTCACAGATTTATTCCTTCATTAGGTATTTAAATACATTCTGCTGTATAGGATGCTTCTGTGAGCCTGCTGCCTTTTCTCTTGGTGGAAGAAATGTGTGGTGGCTGCAAAGCAGGCACCATGCAGAGGGATGCGATGGGATAGGTGCTGATGAGCTGCAGGTTCTTGCACATCCATCCTGGCACAGACCCACTGTTCCTGTGGTCATGTTGACCTGTGCATGCACCAGCTCGGCCAGAAACCAGCTCTTCAGCCACTCCAGACCAGCTTAGGGATCTGGACCCACTGGTCGTCACAGCTGGGACAGGTCCACGTGACTCTTCCTTGCCTTCCCCTTTGATGTTGATGCCTAGGTTGGACCATCCTGGTGTGTAGGGATGTTAAAGTAAATGTGTGACGTTTTGGGGAGCTGCAGTAAAGTAAATGCTCTCAAAGTGTACAGTCATCCAAGCGCGCGGCTCAGGGAAGAACAGAGGAACTAAATTTAGCAGAGGAGCCCCAGGCCAGGAGCCACCTGGGGCTTTGTTTGGTTTCACTCTCAGCTTTCATCTCTTTTATTTATAATGTGTGGCTGATTGATTCTTATTTTTTTTAACATTCCTTTTGCCTTCCCTGTGACAATGAAGAGCTTTGCTGGCTCATGAATCAGAGAAGAGTTTGCATTGGAAGAGACCTTCAGAGGTCATTTAGCAGTGATGTGGCTGAGTCTAATCCTTGCAGACCCGAGGGTGGCATTGCCTTCCCTCTGCCTTTCCTGCCCCAGTTCTGTCTGGTTCCTCCCTCTCAGCATCATCTGCCACCCAGAAGGATACGTGGGGGGCAAGCCTTGGGGGCCTTGGGTGCGTGTCCCACAGATGGACCCCAGGCTTGCCCACCGCATCTCCTTCTCTCAGCCCTGCCTTAGCCGTGGTTTTGTGCTCAGTGCTGCTCCATCCCCATCTGGAACAGGTCCTTCCCTCATGGCTTGGACCTCCATCTTCTGGAGGACCCTCATGTGGTGATTTAAGACAGTGTCACCTCATTGTCTGCTTTGCTTCAAACCTCCACTACTGATTCAAATTGATGTAACAGGCTTTGTCCTGGCCTGCTGAAACAGATATATATCCCTCCTGCTAATGCCTCTGGGCTCCGAGCCGGGGATTGGAGCTTCTTGAAGCACATCAGCACAATTTGCTCATTTGTTAAAGTCCTGATCCTCAGACCCACCAGGCTTGTAAGGTCTAATGGCTAATTTAGTTGCAGAATATCATGATTGGGCCTATGTTTTCAAAGCTGCCTTTCATTTGTGGTACTGAAGTAGTCAGGTAGCTGGCAGGCATTGGGCAACAGAAGAACTGAAGTTTTAGATGATGTGAGCACCTAAAATGTAGGGGAAGCTGTGGGTGAATGAAGCTCTGTAGTGTGAAAGGCTTCAAATACAAATGCACCTTATTTATCTAGGTCAGCCAGTATCTGCTGGTGGGGGAACATGATGCTGCATACAGCTGTGTTGTTTGGAGGTGATCTCACGCTTCCTGTGTCACCTGTATCCTCCCCGTGCTTTGGGTTCTGCACAGCCTTTCTATCCAGGCAGTTCCCTGCACCCTTCTCCTGGAGAATGCTCTGTTGTAGGGCAGAAGACTTGAGTCTCTGGCTTGTTTTGTTCCTTGGCTTTGCTCACATCCCAGCTCTGTGCCAGCTCTGCTGCTGATGGAAGCAATGTGCCCGCCGTTGTCTGGAAAATAAACAGAATCTCACTCAGCACTGGTCAGCAAGGCGAGCGCTTGGGTGAATTCCAGGGCAGTGGGAGCTGGGAAAGATTGGAATTGATGGTATAAGGTTTGACAGTGCCTCACCAGACCCGAGCAAAGCACCCCCAACCCTCTTCATTATATAGTTTATTCTTCTAATGAGTGTTACTTCCACTGAACTGACCCTCCCTGATTTTCTCTGGTGTGAGGTGCCCTGACCCCTGTCACACGGAATCGCTGTTATTGCTTTCCTGCCTTCCCCAGGGCTTTCTCCCGGCCCCAGCTTTTCAATGCCTTCAGCTGGGGATAAATTCACAACCAGGAGATGGACAAAGCCTGGCCCTGAGCTTGTCTCAGCTGCTGCATGGAGCAGGACAGCACGAGGCTTAGCTTAAAACATGCTTGAAGGTGGCAAGCAGAGTGTGGAGTGGTGTGGTGGCTCCCATTCCTGGGGGAAAAAGGGGCCAGCCAGGCCCCAGGGTGCTGCATCACCCTCGAATCAGGGAATGGGAGGTTTTCAGTGCTTTGTTCATCACTAAAGGTTCGAAACTTGGGTGAGAGGAGGAGCGAGAAGCAGCAGCCTTGGGCACTGCTCAGGAAGCAATTCCAGAGCTGGAATTGAAGGAGGGGACGATGTCAGTGTGAGTCTGATCCACGAGTTTCATTGTAACTCAGATTTCAGTCCCCATCTCTGGTCAGTGTGGATCAGGATTTCTTTTCCCCTCTGGGGATGGCTTGGTAAATGAAATATTCATCTTAAAGAAGGGTGTATTTTAAAAGCCCAGAAAATCCAGTTCCTTCCCCTGCACCATTGTTCTTTCCTGCCGTGTCTCTGGCTAAATTAAGACTTTCTTAGAAATGCACAGGTTAAAAGTTTAAGAGCTTAAGGTTTCATTCATAATTCACATATCAATGAGGCTTTGATTCCTCCCAGGGAAAAAGCCGCCTCTATCTGCAGTGCATGTTGATAGGGTTACCCTGCGCCAGAGCTGAGGACCTCGCTGCCTTGCCTTTCCTTTCTAAGCACAGTGGAGGATGGCTCCCAGGGGCTGCTGCTGGGGAAAGCAAAACCTCTCCCTTTAGGGTCATTGCTTTGAATCTGACCCAGGTCAGGAGTTGCCAAAAGTCATTAATGTCTAATGGCTGCTCAGTGCCCTGTGAAAAATGAGCTGCTGGGTCCTGGTTCTCTTCCCAACGTGAGCACACATCCATATCCCAAAAACCTGCTGTCACCGCTGTCCCGGGTGGCCTTGAGTAGGTGAGTGAAGGACCAGCTGGACCCGGTTCTCAAGGAATACCCCTTAACCATACTCTAGGCTTGTGCAGCTTTTCCTACCAGCACATCCCAGACTGTTTCAGGAGAGGTGAAGCCTTGCTGTCCCCAGGAGGGACAAAGGGCTGAGCGTGCAGGGCTGGAGGTCACGGTGTATCAGTGCCGAACGGATGCTCTCTGTATGGTGCTTACCCTTCCAGGGTGGAAGAGTAAAGGAGGAATAAAGCCATATTAGAATAATGCCACTTTGCTAATGTTACCCTCTTTTAATAGTGGCTACATAGTGAAAGGTGCCTTTAGAGCAAGCTGGAAGGCAGATCAGATGGCAGTTTAGGGGCTGTCAAAAGGAGCAGAGATCATAGAATCATAGAAGAGTTCGGGTTGAAGGGACCTTAAAGTTTATCCAGTACCAAGTGTCCACAGGCAGGGGCACCTTCCACTAGACCAGGTGGCTCCAAGCAAGGAAGCAATCCTGCAGTTCCCATCGGAGACCTCCCATGGGTGGAAGAATGGCTGTGCAAGCAGCCAGGTCCTCCCCACCAAACCAACATGCCCGTGTCTGAGCTCCAACCTGTTACTTCACTTTCTTTAGGAGAGGAAGAGGAGGTTGGGAGCGGGTGCTGCACACACAGCTGGGAAGACCTGCTTTCCCCTGGCTGGGCTGCTCCTTCCCATGCCTCCCCTTGGCACCCTGCCCTTCCTCCCCTTGCCCAGATGGTCCCTGTGTCTCCTTGTCAGGCATCCAAAATATTTCCCAATGTGCTCTTCCCATCCTTTTCCAGCAGACTCCTTGCCTGGCTGTAGCCTTTCAGCCTTAATCTTCTCTTTGTGCCTCTGAGACACCTCTGCAGGGCTTGGCTGGTGCACAGGCTTCTGCTCTTTTGCTTTTTGGGGGACGATGCCCCCATCCTCCCCCTGTATCCCCCACGTGCATTACTGACAGTTTTAGAGGGATTAGAAGAGGAGAAGCCTGGCGATTTGGCTTGAAACTTCTCCCTTTTGAGAATCTTTTGCCTTTATTATCCAGCAGATAAATCTCCTTTCAGCTGCCTTTCAGTGCTGGGAATGGGAATAGCATGCGGCAGCCTGCTGGGTTAATCTCCCCCCCCAAGGTGTGATGCCTCTTCCATAACATCCAGGACCATGCTGCTTGGGGGTGCAGAGATGAGCTGGGGGCTGGTGCTCTCTGCCTTTAGCTCCTTGGTTCTTCGTCTTCAAAATTCAATTAATTTCAGATATGCATCTCAGGATTTAGAGGGATTTTTCCCCCTTTTCTTTTCTCTTTCCCCCCTCCCAAACTTTCCCAAAGTATCTGTTGGCAGCAGCCGCTCTGCAGCAGCGGGGCCAGGAGGGCTCTTGGCAGCCAGCTCAGTGCAGAGGATTGGGTTCCAGGAGCAGAAATCCCTCCACACTGTGCTCTTGGTTTTATTCTGCCATGTGGCATCTGGCCTCGGAGCATTGCCTGGCCCTGCCCTGAGCAGAGATGATGCCTTTCACTGCCTGTAGCATGCTCTGCTCCATGCTCTCGGTGCAGGAAAGCACTGGAAATCCTGGGTTTGGGGATGTTTTTTGTTGTTCTGATTCTTATTTTCCTTAAACCTTGAGGTCTTTGTTAAAACAAGCAGTTGAAGGAGGAACTAAGGCAGCTGCTGCACTTAGTATTTAGTACTGAGCCATCATCATCTAGCAGCAGCATGGGGCAGGGACAGTTGCTTGTCAGACATAGGGCTCGGCAGATCTGGGGTGAAGTTTGGGCAGGTTCAGAGCTTGGCCATGGGTCAGATCTTGCCCTGCCTCATTCCACAGCGCTGCAGTGGTGAGGGGTCAGGGGCTCAGCACTTGTGAGTATTAACAGGGCTGTCTATGGGAGCTGGCTGTGAAGACAGTAACAAAGGTGGCTGTGAGACCAGAGGCGGTAACACAAGCAGGTTTTGGGGTTTTCGCTAGCGTTACCTTTGATGTATCAATCTTTCCTCCCGAGAATCCCCCCAATGACTCATTCTCACCTCTTTTTCCCTTCCCGATGGACCGCATCTGCCTCTCTGCTTATCCAAAGCTCACCTAGTGTTTGAATCTGTACGTAGGCCTATGGCATTAACTTGGTAGTGCAGCATAATGCATTGGTGCACGCCGTTCTTTGTTAATAACACAGGTACTGGGGCAGTGAAAGAGAAAACACTGAATTCCTTCCCAAAGAGATAGGAAATGGGCAAGCAGAAGCCACCCCAGGACCATGGGAAGGGCGCATGTGCCTTGCTGCTGCGGGGCTTTGGGCTGTTTTGTACCTGGGGAGGTAAAGGAGGTAGTTTCCAAAGTCCTCCTGTAGAAGATGCTGCCTCCGGGCTGCACTGCTCTGCCTTTCTATGTGTTTTTCCTCCTGTGGTGCTCCCTCCTGGCACTGCATGGCACGAGCTTGCTGGTGGGATTGCCTGGCTCCTGACTGCCTTGAGCAGCCATGGTCCCAGCTGGAGCGGTAGAGATTAGAGCCGAGCCCGTCTGGGCTGGCAGATGCTGTGTTAGCTGATCTTGTGGCTTTAGTGCTCTGCTGTGAACCTTCACAGCCATTCCTTCAGATTTTTCCAGGGGTCAGGTTGATAATGAAGGGATTAATTTAATTCCCCCCGCCTTCACCCCAAGCTTCTCGTGCAGCTGGTGTGTGCCTGTTCATCTGTTAGTGTTTTTATTGGCATCATTCGGTCCTAGCTTGTGTTGGAGCTCATGAAATTGTGTTGGGTTGTGGTTCTCCCAGCAGACCAGCACCTCCTGCTGCCACTGCCCGGCCCTGGCAGCCGGGATGGGAAGGGAAAACCCCATTTGCAAATCCTAATGATAATTAAAGCCATTGTGACTTGGATGGAATGGATCAGTTCAGAAGTTGTCCTTCCCCTGCCCCCTGCGCTGCCTGGCAATGTCATAGAGTCACAGAATTCCAGGTTGAAAGGGGCCTCGAGGCCACCATCCCTGGAAGCGTTCACACACTATGTAGATGAGGCCCTCAGTGCCATGAGTTAGTGGTGGCCTTGGCAGCACGGAGGTAAAGGTTGGACTCAATGATCTTCAAGGTCTTTTCCAACCTGATCGAGTCTACGATTCTATGGGGCAGAGCTGCTGGGTCTCAGTGCGAGACTCAAGCCCGGGCTGGTGGCCAGTGTCCCATGAGCTCAAGGTGGGTGCTCGTGGGTCTGTCCCCTTGCCCTTGGGAGGGAGGACACGTTCCCACGCTGATGCTGGGGGCAGCAACGTGTGTGTCTCCTTTGAAGGAGAAGGGTGGCTGGTAACTGAGAATCACATTAGTATTGCTGGCTACAGCTTTCCTGCCTCTGAGGAGCTCTTGTCGGTGGGTGGCTGCGGGCTTTTTTTGTTGTTCTCTTTATTTAATTCTATCCCAAACCTGTTTCAGATTAAAACCAAGCGCTGCTGCTTATCCATTTGTCAGTCAGACCTAATCGCTAAAAATAATCTCTTGCCAACCCTCCCTCTCTCCCAAGATGGGCAGTAATTGGTTCAAGACGTGTCGGCCTTGTGTTTCAAGTTAGTTCTGTGTTTTCTTGAGGCTCACGTAGGAAGAAAAGGCTGTGTTTTGTCCCTTTAAGGGAAAGAAAAGAAGTACCAGACAGTATTCACTGCAGGTTGCCTTGGGTAGGGAGAGAAGATAAGGGGATGTGCTTGATGTTAAAGAGGTGGGTTGACTCTGACCCTGTCAGAGCAGCAGCATCTTCCAGTCCACAGTGGCCTCATGGGCAAAGGCTTTGTATCACCATCCGTGGTGCTGTGCAGCTCCCCGCATCCCTCTGGCACCGGTGGCTGCTGCTACAGGGATGTTGCTGCAGATTCCCACAGAATGGTGCCTTCTCCAGGAACTTTCCCGGCTGTCTTCCCTGCAGGAATCCAGATGGCTCTTTTCACTTTTCACACACAGAAGAGCTGGAGGTGACTGCATCTCTGCATGGAAAGGCTGGCAAACCTCTGCTCGCATCAGGCAGGACTGAGGAACTTTGGGCGATTATGGCTGCCTTATGGATGCTGTGGAGAGCAGCTTTACCCAAAAGCTGCACAGCAAGCTGAGTCAGGGTTCATGTCAGATAACAGCAGCAAGTCGTTTCAGGCCAGTTTTCAGTGTTCAAGTTAAATACAAACCCAGGTTGTTTGTACCTGGGAGCAATGTTAAAGATGACTTTGTGGCAAAGATGACTGACTTAAATCACACAATATAGAATGGTTTGGTTTGGAAGGGACCTTAAGATCATCCGGTTCTGACCCCCTGCCATGATCAGAGGCACCTTCCACTAGAGCAGGTTGCTCCAAACCCCATCCAACCTGGCCTTGAGCACTGCCAGGGATGGAGCAGGCTTTGTCCTGTGAAGGCTACGCAGGATGGGTGCCAGCCACAGCTGCCGTCATCCTATGGATCCTCCTGATGCTGCCCAGGGGAATGGTGAAACACATGGCACAAGGCAGCATCTGCACCTCCAGGAGTACTTTGGGCTCATGACACCTTTCACCTCCCCTTTACCCCACTTCTCCCCATGTAAGCAATGTGCCTTTGCAGAACAGGGCATGTTACCTCCTGCTGATGAAGCAATTGAAAAGTCACAGAGATGTAAATAATTGAAGCTCATTGTGGAGCATGGGGAGCACCCTCCTGAGCATCTCATTGGAGCAGGTTAGTGCCAGCTGATTGATAGGCATAATCAATGTCCCTAACTCAGGGACATTCAAGTGACAGAGCTGCTGTCACTGGGTCAAGACAAGTCTGTAGACAAAAGGCTGCATGTGGTTGTCTACAGTGAGACACTGACATAGTCTTGTGTAGACATTAAAGTATTTCAGGTTGCTGTAGAAGCAGGAGGTGCTCTCACTGCTCTGCTTCTTTTCCCACCCAGATGTGGCACATCTCTCTCAGCTGGATGCTTTTCACTGTTGCTGTGTAGCTTAAAATGGGGCACTTAGAGGTTTTTGGAGGATGGCAGTGTTCTGGACAGTGAAAGCAAAATGGAGTTGTATTGGCTCACTGCAGTGGAAGTGAAGGTTTTTTCTGGATGAAAACTGTCAAGCCTGCACTGGACATGGGCTGCGTGCGGGTCCTGCTCCTCTGACCCTGGTGCTGCCACCGTGGCATTGCCTCCCATATCACTCCTCTAACACAAGCGATGCAGATCATGAAGCAAGAGACAGAGCTGAAAGCGTGCAATAAACAAAACATCTGCCTTCCGTGACGTGTGGGAGATGGACTCCATGGATGCAGGCTCGATCAACTATGAAGGCTTTGCCCCTTCTCTGTGTAAAACATCCAAAGCAAATGGAGAGTGACAGAAAAGGGGTCACTGGTCTGGGTCACCACTGAGGTGATGAAGGAGATAATCAGACCCTTTTCCTTCCAGTTCAGTGGCTGCCAAAACCGCCAGAGTGCCATATCGAAGTGCAGAGCTTAGTGATGCGGAAGCACTCAGCCACAGTGTTAGCCATGGCAGTGATGGGAGACCCCAGCTTCCATATCCCGGGGTGCCCTGAAGAGCCCAGCTCTTGCTTTGCACAGCACCACGAAGTGATGAGGAGTGGAGTTTGCATGTTGGAGCGTGTAACACGCTCATTGCCCCATATCACCTGCGAGGTGGCAAACTTCTCCTTGGATGCTATTGTAGAGTGATGTGCAGTCCCTGGAGGATTCAGGCATGTTAAAGCCCAGCTTGTATTAGCATCCCTGTTCATAAAACTAAATAGCGTCTGTGCTCCAGATGAACCTGAGCAACACCAGAAGATGGCATTACTTAAGCTCTACGTTAGATACCACTAACGCTGCTCCGAGGGGTTTTCTCTCAAGCAGTCTCACAAGGAACATATTGGTAGTTTGCTGCTGGTTAGTTCAAATGTTCCTCCCCAGATAAGGCTTTGCTGGTGATAGCATCTTCAAAAAGGCTCCCTGCAGGGGCTGTTTTGACAGAAAGCTTGGTAAAATATAATACAGCTGATATCACCCCGTTTGCGATTTATGAGGAGTTTTGTAACCTAGGGGGATTAATTCTGTATCATGTTACGGCCCATAGTATAGATTCTCTCCTGTTGCTTGCTGATCCTTTGCATACATAATGGACAAATGTTCTGATGGAATTTGCTTGTATCTGAGAAATTTTGTGGCCGGTTTGAGCCTATCAGGTTCCCGTCTCCAGTATCTTTCCCTCACTTTGTCCCCAGTTGATCTCAAGGGGCCACACTCATCCCAACTTGCTCAAAAGCACAAAATGAAACGCTTTCTTTATAACCTGCAATAGGTTTTGACAACTCCGTGGCTCTTTGCAATGGGGAAACCACAAACCCCCCTCCTTGTCTCCCCAGTTCAGCACCAGATCTCTGCAGCTTCATGTCTTCCATTGTCATTTCCAGCCCTGTGGAGGGGGTGTGAGTGAGGGCAGGATGCTGATTTAGGAGTTTTGCCATATGGGCCAATTTAGCCCTGAAAATCAATGGGATTTTTGTGGTTTTGGGAATCTATCTCTGCTCACTGAGCACACGTGCAAATGATCAACAACCTGAGGTAGGAGATTTGTTCCTTGCTACCTCTTTCTGTCAGCTTTTATATGCCTTCTGTTGCCCTTTGCACAATCTATAAGCCTTCCTCTTTCGCACGTTCATCTCCCTTTGCATTTCCAGCAGATCCACTGACATTTGGCTGGACTCTGGGTGAAACACTCCTTGAAATTAGCCTGCATGTTGAGTTTGTTCTGGGAAGATAAGGAGGAAAGGGGGGGGGGGGGGCTAGGAGAAATTATGCATGTGAAACTGCACTGTGAAACCCGCACCAACAGGCAGACTCTAGGCCAGTCACATTTCTCTGAGGTTTGTTTTGGAAGCAGAATTCCTTTTACCATGGGCAATATAAAGTGGTCTCTCTCACCCCACTGGCTTTCATTCCCAGCACAAGCCCGCCTGAGGAAGCCAAAGGATAAATTGTCTGCTCGCTTCCTCTGGAGTTGCTCTGTAGTGCTGGCAATAGGATACTGAAGAGGAATTTTAATTTCATGCTGGGTAAGAAGAGTGCATGCACCAGTAGCAGCCGTATGGATTTTCATATGAATAGACGTACAGTATTCATAACAGGGTAGCAGTGTTGTCCCGCAGGTTTTCATTCTTCTTGTGTCTTCGCCGTTTTCACATTTCCTTTGCTGTCCACCCATTCTTGCACTTGCTGAAATGGAAAGTATGTCCTTGCCAGATGGATGTGCAAAGTGACGAGCCTGTTTCTCAGTTATAGTGCAATTGGCTTCAGAGACCTTTTGTTGCTTTAATTTCTGCGCAATCCAAGTGCGAGTCTGTTTTGCTTGAGAGGGAACATTTTTTAGCCTTGTGCCTCTCTTGCTCAGCTTTGCGGGTATCTAAGCAAGAGCAGTTTTCAGACAGTGGAGCCCATTAATGCTGCTCTGTCTCAAGGACACTTTAAAATAATGTGACTTAAATGGCTTGCTTGGTAGGGGAAGGCAGGTCGTGTGAATGGCCGATTTGCCAGCGGAGGATCCACATGGATGGGGTGGGTATGACTGGTGCGTTTCAGCCCCTTTTGCTTCTCAGTGCTGGTGAGCTCTTTAGTTTCACCCAAGGCATGAAGGTGTCTCAGTGGTTTATAAACTTATCTGCTTTGCACTTTTTTGGGGGTGCTTTATTGTATTTTCCTATTTTGAATGTATTTGTTAGGGAAGGAGCCTGACGTGATTTTTCTGGAGGTTGCTGATCTAATACGTTCTCCACAGCCATAAAATGTGCTTTAAATAAACTTCTCCTAATAACATCTGTGAGGGGCTTTGCTTTGCCGGTTCCCATGCTAAACTGGTCGTTAATGCATCTGAACATCCCTGCATGTCTGTCAAACTCAATCAGTGTTGCCAGTTAGGACAGGTGAATGAATCTGCCTGCCTGCAGACTCTGCTCTTCCTAATATCCTTACGTGGTAGGAAAAGGCGTGAATTGGAGAAATCCTTCTCCCAGCTGCTTAAGAGGTGTGTGTGCAACAAGAGATGAGTGGAGGAATACAGGGGACTCGGCGCAGAGCTAGCCTGGATGCTGAGGTTAGCAAATGTGGCTGGAAGAAGAGTTTGCAAATGATTCTTGCTCCCATCCTCATCCCGTCTCTTTGACAGCTGCTGGCAGCTTGCTAAGCTGAAGCCCAGCAGCGCTGGAGCTGGCTCCTTGCTTTTCTTGCCAGCCAGTGTGAAAGACGGAGAAACCCGGCAGCGTCACCAGATGGACTTTGCTTTGCCATCATTTACAATCCTGATGGGTTTGTCAGGGCAGAGCCTCCGCTCCAGTCCCACAATGCCCCTTACTTTGCTCCCACAAGGTGAGGTGGGAGATGTTCCTGGAGGTGAGGGGAGATGGCAGCTCTGCTTAGCCTCGCACCGCCGGTCTAACCCAGGTGATGGATGCGCCCTAGGAGAAACACTACACACTCGAGGCATTTAGATTTAATGACTTCTTTCATGGCTGTAGATGGATACAGCTGGGAAACACATTAAAGAGTTCAGCAGCAAAGCAGACACATAATTAATAAAATACAGATTTTCATTTGGAATCATGGCCCAGAATAGCTCACTAATGGAGGGAGAGCTGGCTGCTGAGCAGAGGTGCCCAGTCTGCCTGCTGGCATGCTTGGTTGTGGGGCTGAGCTCCAGCACTGCCCCAGCACCCAGCAAAGGGGGAACAGCCCAGCAGAGCCAGGATGGAGCAGGGACACTACCAAGTCTGAGCTCTAAAGAGCAAGTGTCAACCCACTGTCAGTGCCTAGCTCAGTCGGGCAAAACCCATCAGCCTGTTCTTCCTCTGTCAGACATGGTGAGCTCTGCTGAGAGCTGGTGGCTTCTTCTCCAAGGAATGTCCAAAAGATGCTCTCATGATCTGAGAACTGAGAGGCAGGAGCTGGCAGTGCTACAGGAGGTATCACTGCTTCCTGGGCAAGGAATGTCTAGAAAGGACAAGGGGGAATGGCTTTAACCTTCCCAGGGGATAGACTGAGGTGAGATCTTAGGTAGAAGCTCTTCTCTGTGAGGGTGGATGGAACTGGGTGAGCTTTCAGGTCCCTTCCAACTCAAACCATTCTGTGATTCTATGATTCTCCAGCAGCCTGGCTTAGAGGGGATATGAAGAAGCTGTTTCAAGTGCAGGTTAAGAGGGAAGCTGAAGCAACCCAAGAGAAGAATGTCCCTCTAGCACTTGTAGGGGCCTTGGGATCCTCTGAGCAATCAAAGCATGCAGGTAGCCTCCAGGTGGGGGAGCAGAGAACCACAGAGCAGTGTTAGTGAGGCCATAGAACATCCTTCCCTGCTCTTCCATGGTGACAAAAGCTAAGGCGAGTGTGTTTTGTCTCACAGAGCCTGAGACTCTAATGACTATACAAGTTCTTCAGAAGGAAAAAAGGGACAGTCTGGGGAAAAGGACCTTCTGGGCTGGCTCATTCCCAAAGATCTAGAGCATACAAAGCTGCTCATGTTGCTTGCTTGCTAATTGGAGTTGGCTGTAACTGATTGAGAAAGTGATGGCCTTGGGGAGCTGAGATTGTTGTTTGTATTTGTCTGGGATTAAATACAGATGGAATTAAAAAGAAAACTAAAACTTGACTCAAGAAGGAAGCTTTGATGGAAATAAATTCATGCTGGTTGAAGAGAGTGGGTAGATACTGCGGTCGCCTGCTCTGCCTTTCGGTAGCATTCTCATAGGAGCACACAGGGAAACAATAAAAGGGTAGAGACAGAAATAGAAAGCAAAAAGTGGACGCTGATGAAAGAAGTCATGTTAATAATGAAAACTGGAGGGTTTGAAGCTGCTTTAGAATAAGTTTTCAAGACATAAGGCCTCTTGGGAGCAGGCTCTTTGGCGGCTGGCTCAGCCGTTTGGTTAAGTCCCAAATCTCAGGACTCCAGATATGAGGAACAAGACCTGGTGCCCAGCCAGGCTTTGTGCTCTGCCTCCCTAGAAACTGCAGGAATAGGCAGAGAAATACCTGCTGTGCTGAAATTGCCAGGCCACGGGACTCCAACACCAGTAAAATTCGATTCTCATGGTTTTAGGTCACTGAAAGATTGCTTTGCAGCCGAGTGCAAACCATGACATAACGAAGAAATCATGACAGTGACAAAATACGAGGCCTGAAATCATTAGCAGATTGCATTATGCAGATGTATGGATACGGAGGGGGCACTGTGTTAGTTCCTGTGCAATGGGAAAAGAAAGGCAAGAAGTAGCTCAGCTCCTTTGATAATAAGCAATAGCATCAGGCTGTAGCTGCGAAGAGGCTGATGCAGTTGCCAGCATTCAGTCACTGGGGGAATCTGTCCTGGAAGGTAGCTTTCCATATCAGTTCTGTCCCTTGGGGGTTTTGGCTCAGTTTATAGCTCTTACTCTAAAAGCTTCATATGTGTTTGATGCCTGGTCTCTTTTTAGTGAAAGCAATTCAAATAACATCCCTCATTAGAAACTTCAGCATCTGGAGGTAGGAGGGGTGGAAGCTGGTAGCTTCATGACCCCATGTTGTCTTTCACGTCACTTACAAGCTGTCTATAGGTGATGTTGAGCAGATCCCTTTCCTCCCAACGTGTCTTTCTGTCCCCCTCACCACCCCCTGACACTTCTTTCTGACTAGCTGCAGATCTGCCATTGCTCATTAACATGAATGCAAAGACTCCCGAGACTGCAGGGTCTGTCTGGAGACACTTCCACCATCCTCTGGTGAAACAGTGGCTGAGAAAATACCCAGCTCACTGGGATGTAGCCTTATTGCCTGTGAGCTGGTAACAGAAGATGTTGGGGTGGTTGTTGCATATATTGGTACCCCAATCCTAGTTTCCTGCCTGGCCGACCTGGGACTGCGTTCCCATTTGTATGGGATGTGCAATGGGAAAAGTGAGCACGAAAAGCAGCCAGCCTGCAGCTGCCTGCAGCTCCTCTCATCAGCTAGCAGCTCTCCACAGACATTTAAGGTGCCGTGATTTGGGAGTGCATGGGAGATAGAGAGAATTTGTGTTGCATCTAAGGCAAAGAGACCACAGACCAGTCAACACATGGACTCGTGGTGTTGGTGTTTGGTACTGAGGGTTTTGGCAAGAATTTCCCCAAAGCTGACTAAAAGCTGGAATTACAATGAGACAGAGAAATGAAATACACGCACATCACTGCGACTGCTGACAACCTCGGTGTGCAGACATGATGTCCCATCTGGAATACGTTAGCTGAAGCATCCCCATCCGCATGTTTGACTTGAAGAGTGCTCACAAGGAAAGGGGCGAGCACATTGCTGGTCCCAGTGGTAGTAAATACAGCTCTTGAAGTGGCTGTAGGTTCCCTCCCCCTGAGGCAGAGCAAAGAGATGTGCAGTTTCTAGCATTGCTTTGTGAGATGTGATCACCAGGCACTCACAAGACACTGGCTGGAAGTTCTCTGGGTGGCTTTGAAGCAGAAGGTCCTTTGCTTGGCTTGAAGTGCTGTTCCTGTGTAAAGGGAATGATGGCAAAGCACCAAACTGTGCCATATCATCACTGCTCACTTAAATCCATATTGATGCGTTGCCATCCAACCAGGAGGCTCTGTTTGCAGTCGATAGTTCATCTACAGTGCCTTCCATGGAGAATAATGTGTGTTTGAAGGGAAGGGGTGGGGAGGGGAACTGGCGTTCCAACGCAATGGAAGCAAGCATCTGGGCTTGCTCTCCTTAGGGGCTTCTCTTTAAAAGGAGCTTTGAGTTGATAAATTCTCACTCATTTTTGTATAAAGAAACCTCCCTGGCTTTGATACAAAGGAGCAGCTTGCTCTGCTCGCTGCTGGTTTGTTTACCGACCATCGCTGTGATGAGGAGGGAGAGGAGCAGTGCTGGGGAGACCAGAGCCTGGAGCCCAAACATGGGCAGCGGCAGGCAGAACCCCCTGCCTTTCATCAGCCCGTGGCCTCTGTCACTACGAAGAGTTATGGCTGCAAATACATAGATGGTTGGCTCTCGCCTGCCAGAGCATATAAACAAGTGTTCTGTAAGAAGTCAGCCTGCAAAGCTGAAGCTGGGAAATGGTTTTCAGCTTTTTCCTTCGAGAAGGTGTTTTGCAGTCTCCCAGACACAGAAATTTGGCCTCCCCAGCGATGTTAACCCAAACCAGCAGAACAGAGATTAATGCCTTTTTCCAAAGCAGACCCACAAACCCTTTGTATCATAGCCTAGGATGATGATTAAAACCCTCCTTAGAGAGACCCCAACAGACACCTCCTAGAATAATACTCCTTTCAAATGATGTATTTTAGGAGACTGTCTAATAAGAAGTCTGAAGATGAAAGGTGTAACTAGTTGAGAACTGGAGTAGTCTGTAATTTCTATCACAGATAAGTGTTAGAAAGACAAGAGAAGTACTTAACAGTGGCTTAAGTAGTTCAGATCCTTTGCTTTTTGCTAGGGGGTGGATGAAATGGTTAAGCAAAGGCATCTTACAGCTGTGCTGGCTTGGTTTCCCTGCCTCCTTGCTGGCACATTACAGCCGTGTTCTCCATTACTCTCCCATCTGCTTCCACTTCCCGAATTTCTAACAGTTTAATCTTAAAATTTTACCTTCGTGTATATGGATGGAGAAGCAAAATACCACTGTAGATCATAAAGACTCAGTGGTTGGGGTGAATTTTGACCTACAGCATAAAGTTCCTTGTTCATGTAGTGGTGGTGTTACTGCTTCCAGCTCCAGCGGGTTGTGGTGGTGGTGCTGAGCATCACTCACAAGGAGATTGTTTCTCCATCTCTGTGACCACCAGATCCTGAGTTTAGGCACTTAGAGGTGGTATAGTGTTAACAACTTGGTGGCAATCACTTCAGGATGCAGATAGGGTGGGGGGACCAATCGGAAAGCAGCAGCTAGTGTTGTTCTCTGGGAACTGCTTGGTTTGTTTCATGGCCATCAGGGATGTAACTGGGGCTTGGTGGAACAGCAGTCTCAGGGCTATCAGGCCTATTGCAGTCATGAAACCACTTAGTGCTGTTTAGGAAAGCAAGCCGTAAGGACAGCAGAGGGGGAGTTGTTTCAGTGTTCAGTTACTGAACCACACACGCAGTATTTGCCTAACCAGCTAGACCTGAATTGCTGTTCAAACACTGCTTTTCTGCCTGACGTTGGCAATCAGGGAGCTAATTACACTGGATTAGGGGTTTTCTCTTAATTACATGAAAAATTTAGCGCTGCTGATGTTCATGAGGCTGCAGGGGATTAAGGCGGAAGCCATGTGTTTATCTACCGGTCAATTATGGAAGCAAAAGCAGTAATGTGGTGGAGCTTTGTCTCTCCCATCCACGGCCCCCCGCTTGAACCTATCTCATGATGTTGATTTTGGGCCATGGGCATGATAAGGGATTAGCTGTGCTGGCTGGTGTGTGAGCAGAAGCAGGGACCCAGGGGAGGAGCTGCCTCGGTCCTTCTGGTGTGGTGTTTCACAGCTCCAGGGCAGATCTGCTTCACCTCATCGTGTGGAGGAAACTACAAGCAAAACCTTTCAGTGTGAAATCAGACACAGGCTGGTTGGGCCCTGCTGGACCAAGGCTTTCAGAGCCTCTCTGCAGAGCAGCGTGCTGCTTGTATGCGCCGAAACCATCATCTTCAGTTCCAGCCCTGGAGCTGTGTCCCCTCTATTCCTTCATCCCCCCGGTTTGGAGACATCTAATACTGCTGGTGTGCTTTGCCTGGGTCACCCCATGTTGTTACCGTAGTGCTGTAGCTGCTCTTGTGTTCACATGCCAGTGGTATCCATGTCCTCTAAGGAAGAGCTGTGGCACCAGTTTAAATGCTCCTTGTCGCTGTCAGAACTGGGCTGGGGCTTTGTGCTCCAGAGCTGTGTTACTGCATGCTTGCAGCTTGGGTTGGAGCTTCAGGTACTGAATGCAGTTCCTGAGCACAGATAGCAGCACCATCCTGGTTGCTTCAGAGATTACAGGCGAAGCACCAAGCTCCTTCAGGTTCCTCTCCTTTCCCAGCTGAATGTGAACTTTGAATTTGGACATCTGAGGACCAGAGGGTTGATCCATCCATCAGAGCCAATTCATCTGCTTATCTGCTGATTAATTCTGCGATGCTGGAAGGGAAATATGCTGAAGGCTTAGTGAGTTACAGTGTAGAGGTGGAAGAGATTTGGGGTTGTTTTTTTATCCTTGATCTGCTCTAGGATAGCATTTGGGAAACAGCTCAAAGGGCAAAAGTGGTCCTTGGCATGTGCTGAGGAGCATGAGCCACCTCAAGCCTCCGTCTGCTGATGACGGGGAGATCTGGGCATGAATGAGCAGATAGGGAAGCATAAGGAGCAGTTCAACTCCCATGGATTTATACTTGTCTGAATCCTCTCAGGAGGCTTTAATGCTTCCATCACAGGGCCCTGTGTAAGCAAATGTCCTCGAGCCGGGTGCCAGCAGTTTGTTTTGTTTCTTGGTTCTGTGTCTTGCCTTCCCTGATGAAACCAGCTCCTGGGTGCCCAGTGGTGGGCAAAACCCCAACACAGAGCAGAGTAGGGAGTGGAACAGCGATGAGCCAAGCTGCCGTGGTGCGTTGGGAAGGGGAGAGGGCCAGGCTCTGCGAGTGAGGGCAGTGCCAGGTTGGCTGTGGCTCTGCCTGTCCTTAAGTGACCCCACTTCCAAGGCTGCTGCTTTAGTGAAATTCAGCCTCTGCACAAACAGCGTGGTCAGGCACTGGCTGGTGAGAGGTTTTTGTCTCTCGGGCTCTGCCTCTTTTCTTAACTAGAAAATACCCATTTCCTATCTGCACCTCTGCCTGCTGGGCATCCACTGCAGTTATAACCCAGGGGTGTGCGGTGTTCCCCACAGCCTGGGCCACAGCAGCAGGAGTAGAGGGAGAGCCTCATTTCCTGGGATTTAAGGAAAGCTCTGTGCTCTGTAATTTCCCCACATCCTCTGCCTGAGCAAGGTTAGATCTGATCAGTAACACATGAGTGGTTCTGCATGCGCAAGTGAAACCAGAAAATACCCACGGTCTCCTCGTTCATCTCATTGCTCCTGTCCGACCTAAAGCTTTGCAAAACTCCCAGGCAGGATTTCTTCACAAGTTTGTAACACCAAAAGATAACAAGATGTAGATTCTTGTATTTCCTTCTGGGTTTTGGCCTTTAGTGCCTCGCAGTTCGCCTTGTGTTGCAGCATTCCCGGGAGGCGCTGGGCAGGAACTCGGAATCATTTGAAACATATTGCTTACATGATGTTTTTGAAAAGGAAAGAGAAGGATATTTCCTGAGGAACATTCCCGTTCCCACCTGAGCAGCTGGAAGCCGTGGCTTGGGAGAAACAGGCTTTTCATGTGACAGTTCTTGACAGTCGTTTAGGTTTCTCCTCCTTGGGGAGATTTGCGCCTCGCCTGCTGCTCATTTGGAGGCAACTCGACATTAGACAGTCTTGTCTAAGTGGCTTTTTATTCCATTTTACATGGCCACTCAAGGTCAACAAACCCAACTAAGCAAGACCAATCCTTTCAGCTGTGAAATGTACTGCTGTAGGAGGATGATCGCAGGGAGAAAGCTTGACACCGAGCTGGGGAGGATTATTCAGCTGGAAGGGCACAGGTGAGGTGCGGATGGATAACATGGATACACAGCTATTTTGGGGACTTTGGTGAAGAGCTACAAATGGGATGTGACAAGCAATTCTGAGCAGATACCCAGTAACTCTATTGGCCAAAATAATACCCGTTCTGTGCTTCCTCTCGTGTTTTGTGTCAGTCACAGAAGACTTAGGCTTAACTCAGACCAGTTTCCCTCCACTGTGGCTACTGCTCAGTCCCCATATGGAATCCCAGACTGGTTTGTGTTGGAAGGGACCTTAAAGCTCATCCAGTTCCATGGGCAGGGACCCCTTCCACTACAGCAGGCTGCTCCAAGCCCCGTCCAACCTGGCCATGACCACTGCCAGGGATGGGGCAGCCACAGCTTCTCTGTGCCAGCGCCTCAGCACCCTCACTGTGAAGAACTCTTGCCTGAGAACTCATCTCCTGCGAGCAGCAGACAATGAAGTGTGCCTCTCTTCTGTCCTTGCTCATGAGTCTCTTCAGCTACGGGCTCAGGACAAAGGGGAGAAGAAGCCAGGGTGTGACCCATGATTTTACAACACCCAGAGGGCTGAAGGGTAGAGTGGGATCAGCCTGTCCTGCTCTGCACAACCAGGGCTCCTCTTGCACCCGGCTAACCCAGCTGTGCAGCCCTGCCAAAGACTACTAGTACCACATAGAATAGGATGCTTTAGGGACAAAAAGCCCCTCTGCCTGTTCCTGGAGCCCTTTGCTCGCCTGTACTCTCACTTCACAGCTGTAAGGGAAAGAGGTGCTTTAAAGCCACACAAAGCAGGAGAAGCAGGGATAAGGGAAGAATGGCAGAGGCTAAAGGAGCACGTTGCAGAAAGGTTAGCCTTGTGATACAGCAACACCCACCTCGTTCCTTTCTCTGGGAGGCAGATACTTGGTGTCTTTGATGATTTTCTTGCTCAGTGCCAAAATGTAAAGCCTGCAAGCAGCAGAGTGCTGCTTTCTTAATGATTCCCATTGCCCAGAGAGGTACTGAGCCATCCTTTCAAAAATAGTACAGGAATGTAGCGGGAGAAGGGTGCTTGTTGCTGAGCAAAAGGGAATTGTACATTGTGGCTCTTTATTAGGGGACAAATTAGAAGTGGATAGGTTTTGTACCATGCTGCAGGCATGCCCTGAGCTGTCTTCCTTCTGGGGAGTAAATCCACAGGACATTCTGGAGTGTTTCCACCTTTAATGGGTTGTACTTTGATGCTGGAGGAAGGTGCAAGGCTGATAGCTCTGAACCCCCAGCAAGTCTCTTTGCAACACATGCTCCAAGCAAAGACCACTGCTCCTTTGCAGGATTCCCTGCCTGGCAGCCTGATCCCTGGAGCCCTCTGAGTTAATAGTCTCTACCTCCTGCTTTTGAATTGGGCTGTCTCCTACACTGGCTTTCCTAATAGGAGTGAAGGCAATACTCTGGGCACTTCATCATTTTATCCATCTCCCTGCTACTCTTAAGTCTGGTCTGTGATATGCACATGGTCAGGTTGCTTTGCACTCGTGCTCAGCCTTCCCAAGCACTCAGGGATGGGAAAGAGCTTCCCTCCTGATGGGAATCCACCTGAGTGCCAGGACTCAAGGCAAAGGCAACGCTGCTGTTGTAAAGCATCATCCAAAGCAATCCGACCCAGCCAGCCTGCCCAAATCTGATTCTAATGAATCCATCCCTGGAAGAATACTACTTAATTAATTAGCAGCTCATTTGCATGAGGTGTCACATTATTAAAGTGCTGCTGCTGCAAGTGGGGCTGTGACAAGGTGCGAGCTGACAGCTTTTCAAAGAAGAAGTCTTATAAACGAATGATCTCGCGAACTCGCAGCTTTGTTCTAAGCGAGCCTCTCATGCAGTAATAAATTAAAGACATGGGAGCTGCTGATTAGTCTCTGCATGGTGCCTCTGTACCATCCTCCCTGGTTTATCTTGGAGGATCAGCCCTCCAGAAGGGTGGAGGGAGCAGAAGGATGGAGAGAAGAAATAAAAGCTTAGGAGGGAGAGAACAGCTTCAGTGGCAGTCCTCTCGTACAGGTTTGTACTGGTACCCATTAGGATGTCTGAGCTGCAGCAATGGGCTGCTTTCACCTCCAGAATCCAGCAGAGAGGCAGCAAGGGATTCTTCTCCCAGGCTTCTCTTTCTGCCTGTGAATGGGAAGGACTGTGTTTGTGGAAGCTCTTCTCCCAGCAACAGATCCACGTGCTCCCCAGGATGTACCCCCAAAGAAGCATCTTGAGCACTGGTATCGCAGCTGGTTGCTGTTAGCCAGGGGACACGGGGGGTTGTTGAAACAGCTCAGATCTTCTATAGAATCACAGAACAGTTTGGTTTGGAAGGGACCTTCAAGCTCATCCGGTTCCAAGTGTCCATGGGCAGGGACACCTTCTACTAGACCAGGTTGCTGCAAGCCCCGTCCAACCTGGCCTTGAACACTGCCAGGGATGGGGCATTTGGTGCTATAGCCTGTTGGCTGTGGCTTGAGCTTTAGCGCAGAAGAAAGTGGTTAAGTGAAGTGAGAGTTAATTTGGGTTCGTTTGTTTGCTGGATTGGCATTTTTGTGCTTAGCAGCATATGTGGGTGCCAGCGTTGCAGCCTACAACCCCCCTGCCTACCTGAGACCCTGCGGAGCCTCTCTGTGCTTTTCCCCAGTGCTTCCTTTGGGGAGATTCAGATTCCCAGGTGGTGACTTTGAACACTTAGATAACATTTCCCAAGCAGAAGAGATGGGAAACACATGTGGGTGTGAAAGGCACATACACAGAGACATTTTTGACATGAGTATTGAGTTCACAGAAACCTCAGATCTATAAATAATTTGGGTCATGAAGCCTGATTGGAATAACTCAGGCTTGAACCCACGTTACCTCCTGCTTCCCTCTCCTCTGTCCCCTTTTGAAGGTATAAACTCAGGCATGCAGCCACACAAGCAGGAGGTGTTTGCACATCCTGGAGAAGAGGGATCATCTGAGGGCATGGTACCAGCAATTTAATCTATTGGGAAAGGTGAGATCCAAGTGAGGTGGGAACAGAGATCTGTCTCCTTGCACCTGGAGCTTTGCCTTGAGTTGAGGGAAGGGATGGAGGAGGAAAATGTCTCCAAATGATTAGGACTCAGAAAACATGAGCAGAGAAAGCAGTCTTGGCTCTGCGTTGCCTTGATGCTTTGTCTGTATTGTGCTCAGCAGCAGGAGGGAGAAGCTGGGATGCGGTTGGTTTGCTCGGATGGGGCTTTCATATCTCTTTGAAGTTCAAAAGGAAGAGTAAATGTGAACAGCAGGACTTTGCGCAGCAGGGTTGCCTCAGTGGCCCTTGCTGGAGGGGAGGGGGGAGCTATGGGGATTGTTCAGGTACTTGCAAGTGACTTATCTACTGCTCAATGCTACCTCTTTAATGGAGCCTTTGAGCAGCGTCCAGTGGCAGCTTGAGATGGGATGCTGATGTGATGCCACTGGGCTGTTTGTCACCGGTCCCCCTGGTTTGTTCCCTTCCCATCACTCTGATGGCAGCCTGCCCTGCTCTAGGCACCTCTCTGGCACTTCACAGACAAAAGATCTCTGCCTGTGGAAATTCATGGAATGATCGTGGTTCAAGTGGGCAGCGCTTGAGAAAAACCCTCTTGGTTGCAGCACAGCTCTAACACCTGTGAGCTCACTGCGACCAGCCCTTCAAACTGAGTTTTCTCCCCCACTAACCTGGGTTTTGTAAGGGCAGCCCCAGACGTGATTAGGGAGTGTATTTAATGTTTAGCTAGACAGCATAATTCTGGAAAGGATGGATTTTCTCCTCCCTCGGAGACCAGATCATTTGGTCTTGAGGAGCTGTTTTGCTCCAAGCCACTCAGCCTGATAGCATCGTGACTTTGTGGAATGAACCAATCTATCAAGGCTTCTCCCTGCTATCTTTGGGGTAAAAATCAAGGTGATGCCCTCCATGACAGATGGATTTTATCCTGATTTGGGAAAAAAGTGCATAAAGAAAATGTGACAGGAGAGAAAGAGACTGGGATATGAGGGAGCCTCCAGGTAATGAAGTTAATTGGATATGCTGATTTGAATTGAATGTGCATGTAAGGGTTGTCATTAGCAACCTTGCGGACATACCTATGATTTAAAGGAAACATACTTAATGGGATTACTATTTCACTTTAATTTCAAGGGGGCAACTTCCCATGCAGAGAGCAGCGAGCTAAATCCCATTCGTCGTCTTCCTGCCTGCGGAAGGTGTGTGTAGGGAAAGCCAGATCTTCAGCCTGGGTTTCTCTTCCTGCAGATGGACACAGGGTGAGGAATCCTAGCCAGAGGTTCAGGCAGGTCCCCTGGGTCTGCATTAGCAGATTCAGATCCCAGGGACTGCTGTGTAGATCCTCAGCAAACCACTTGGCTTCCCTGGGGTCTGTTCCTGACCTGCCAATGGCTCTGATACACCTTCCCAGCTGATATTGAGGGAGTCTAAGGGGTACTTTACTCCCAAAAGAATTCCATACAGGGTCTGAAGGGCTCTGGGAAACCTCTTTTATAATGATTTGTCATTTCTGTCCTGGATTCTTCTAGAGATTGCTGTGCCTTTTCCTCCCTGGGTGTCAGAGGCAGAGAATGTAGAACCATCAGCAGCACTGGTAACCCTGTGAAATGATACTGCAAGAAAGGATGTTTGAGAGGGTGACAGCAAGAGTGGCACCCACCTCATCATGTGCATCTCACCTTTTTAGGCTGGTGTGAATGTAGAATAGCCTGGCTTTAATTGAACCGGATTAGAAAAAGTAAATCCTTCTTGCAAACAGTATTTGGCAGAGGCACACACAGAAAATCTGGACTCGTATGGATTTATCTTGTCCTGTCTTTAGCATTGCTGAGTATCTTGCACGTGGAAACTTCCTCTATTACCAGGTCTACGTAGGAAAGACCCCACAGAGCCACGGACAGCAAGAGGTAGGGGAAGGCTATTTGCACTATACCGTGCTCCAGCCTCATTCAGAAACCTGCTGCCAGTAACAGTTTTTGTACCAGATTTCCAGTGCTGAAGCAAGAAACCCGAGCTGCAGCTTTATGGGAAGCTTGAATGGGAAATGCCCAGGAGCTGCAGGTGTCAATGGCAAAAAGGTGGCAAATCTGCAGAGATGCACTTTGGCAGTGAAGGCTGCTCTGTGTTGTCTTTGGTTTCTATTTCAGGCAGTAGATGCAGTAACGCTCCAGTGTGCATTCCCAGAGCTGATAGAGTTCTGGTTGACACAAATGCAATGTTATTTGATAGTATTCACCCTGAAGGGCTGGAAATCCTAGCATGAAAGGAGCAGTCCTAAGGCTCTAGGCTTGCCTGGGCTTTTCACTTTGCCACTGTTAGGTACAAAGACAAACATGCTCTGCCAGTGCGTTGTGCCTCCTGACCTAGCGCATCATTTCAGGATCCCATCCCATCCACTGCCTCCATGGGAGGCAGCCCTCAGCAGGGTGCTTATGGATCCATCTCCCATCATGTACCTGCACTGGGAGAAGCTGCAGCTCTTGAGGAGTTAATGGGTGGCCTCACATCTAGGATCTGGGATGGAGAATCAGTCTCTTCATGCATGGGCTTATTCAGCTGTTCTTCTGGCAGCAGTCATTTCATAATGAGTCAGACTCATTGAAACACTCAGAATGAAAACAGACAGGTAATTTAATCATGGAAAGTTCCTACAAAGAGATTCAATCCCTTCTAATGGGAGCCTGCTGGGAGAAGCTGGAGGGGAATGCAGACGTATCTTACCTCTGGCATAGGCTGGGCAAAGTGCCTGACAAACTTTAGTACAATAGGTGTGTTGGAGCTTCCTGTCATGTGGGATCCTTGAATGGCTTATACATGGGTGCTGCACTGCAATGTAGACATGACACAATGTGGTATTTTGCTAATCTCTTAAGATAATGCAGAGCTGGTGACTGCAGTCTGTACTGTGGGGGAATTAGGCACATGAATCGGCATGGTGCCTTTGCAGGGAGGCTGCAGCTCCCTGACTTGAGTAGCGTTCTGCTCCATCACGTGGAGCAGGGATGTTGGATGTTTCACTGTTCAGATATGCTGTTTGGATCTGCAGATGCTGTCATTAGGCACTTTTTGAGCCACATTTGTAAACATCTATCAAGAGTGAGTGAGGAAAGTGCTGTATTCTTCATTATGAAGGTGGTGAGGCCTGGGCATAGGGTGCCTAGAGAGGCTGTGGCTGCCACATCCCTGGCAGTGTCCAGGGCCACATTGGACGGGGCTTGGAGCAAGCTGCTCCAGTAGAAGGTGTCCCTGCCCGTGGCAGGGGTTGGAACTGGATGAGCTTTAAGGTTCCTTCCAGCAGAAACCAGTCTGTGATCTTTCCCAAAAGATTTCTCCAACTCCAAGTGTGTGAGTCTGTGATCTGTCCTCCAGGTCTCGGCTGTCTCTCAGGTGGCTGAGCATGCCTCTGATCCTGGCTACCTCTGGTTTCCATTGCACCCATGTACTTCTCCCCGTACCCACCTGCTCCATGTTTCACTGTGCTCTCACCCATTCCCACCTGCCCTGCTTCCCTCTGTGTCTTTCTCCTAAACCCTTCCCATGCCCTTTGATCATATTGTCAGAGAAGAAAAACTGGTAGTGTTAGTGGACGTAAAGAACCACAACCACCAGCAGCCCAGCGCCATCCTGCACCTCTGCTCACTTGCATCACTGGTGCCTGGGCTCAGGGGTGAACCAGACCTGCAGGATTGGGACTGTGTCCCAGTTCTGTTGCTGGGTCAGTGGATGTTTGGCACTGACAGGGCACCTGCAAGTTAGGCAGAGGAATTATTTCTCTCCCCAAACATCAACAAGAAGCTTCCTGCTGTGGAGATGATCCTTTTTCTTCTTCCGCATTCACAGGAATCATCGTTCTTCCCTGACATCATCATTTGTTGTCATAGAAACCAAACCCTCAGGAAGAGAGGCAGTGGTGCATCCTGGTGTCCGTGGGTGCATCTCGGGCACCATGCGCTGGGTACCCACGTGGGTACACCACACACCATGGTCCCCCCATAGGACAGGAGAGCAGCAAGCTCTGCTCTCTTCTTGTTCTGCAGTCTCTGAGCAGCATGGAGCTATCTCACCTTGACAGGCTCAGTGAGAGACCCCAGGCTGCTCCCCCTGCCTATGGGGGAGGCAGGAGGGTGCAGGCAGCACCCAGCACCTTGTGCAGGGCTCCGGCTGTGTCCCAGGATACCCATACCAGGCACAGCTCCAGGCTGGAAGAGGCATCATAGACATAGTGCTGTCTCCAGCCCAGACCCACAATTCCCAGTTGGAATTGGCCTGCACAAGGCTTGTCCAGTGGTATCTCTCTTTATTAGCCCTGTCTGACCTCATTACTAGAAAGAAGCTCAATTTAACGAGCTGCTGGTGCCCCAAGGGAACTCTGAAAAACAGTTGTTTCTCACAAAGGCTGCTGATCCTTCTTGTGCGGCGTTTCCATTCCTGTTTGCCCATTAATCAGGTGCTTGTGTGGAAGCGACTGTGTGTCACTGAAAGCCCAGTGTCCTGGCTATTAATTCCCCAGGGGATTTTGCAGGCTTGTCCCTATGTCCGTTGCATGGGCTGGCATGGAGATGGCAGTGGTGCATGCATGAGCAGCGGCTCCAGAGGCAGCGTGGGTCGCTTGGGTTTGCATCGCAGTGTGGTGTGATGCAAGGCACTGATCTCATCCTGGTGTCAGCCTGCCTCTAGTTCTCAGTGTTTCATGAAGGCATTGAAATATCCTAATTTGAACAGTGCAGCTAAAGCAGGATTTGACCTTCTGCCTTTTTCTTTGGGATTTTCCTTTCTGAAAGTTCAGGGCTCGTGAGCCAGCCTTGGGCTGCCTGCTTAATCCTGCCAGAGGCAGCCTGCATCTGGCTGTGGGTGTTAAATCAGATTCATGCCTGATGTTCTTGTATGTCACTAAGAACTCAGAAGGCAAGGAGAAAACAAAATCCAGAAAGTACATGTTCGTGTATGCACTCTGTCTTTACATGGCAGGAGGCATCAGGGCTCTTTCCAAGAGGAGGATTTATTCGGAGGAGGATGCAGGGGAGCCTCTCTCCTCTATGAGTGTGAAGGTATCTTTGTATTTCCAGCTGGGATGGCGCATTTCTCGGATAAATCTTAAGATACTGAACAGCCTGCTTGTTACCTCCTGGGCACATGAACCAGGAAAATAGATGTCCCTCTCTGCTGCGCCATTCTGCCTCTTCTGAAGGCTCAGGCTTGTCCAAGCTGGTTCTTGGTGCCTCTTCCTCTGTTCCACAGCCAGGTAGTGAGTAATGGAGCAGCAAAAGGGGATGAAGCAACACAGCTCAGCATGAGGCTGCAGCAGATGGTATAGAATCCTAGAATGGTTTGTATTGAAGGGACCTTAAAGCTCATCCAGTTCCAATCCCCTGCCATGGGCAGGAACACCTTCCACTAGAGCAGGTTGCCCAGCCTTGGCTCACCCGTCTGCTCTCACCTCCGTGCCTGACAGCTGCCACTGTTTGCAGCTCTGTAGACACCGTGTTGCAATCAAATGGTTATCCAAATATGCAAATCCTGGTGGGAAAGACAATGTAAATGGTTTGTTTATCCTCCTCCCTTCCCCTTTGCATGGCCCCCAAGGCCATAAATCATTAACTTTTGGATGAGATGGCATATCTTCAACAGCAGCCGCTCCTGTCAGGGATGGGATTTGTCCCAGCTTGGGCGGGTTTTCCTGCAGGAGCAGGGAATTGTCATTTGGTTGGGTGGATAGCTACTGGGAGCCCAGGCTGGGCTGGTTGCACCTTGCCGAATCCTGCAAATATGGAAGTAATGGGAAGGCAGCAGCATCTCCCAAGTTTAAGGCAAAGATGGTGTTGTAGGTGGCTTCTGTGGCAGCAAGAGGTGATGGAGATTGAGTCTCATTCTTTGTAAACCCCCCAGCTGCAGTGGAGAAGGAGCCTTTGCTTTACCTGAGCCCATACGTTGCTTGCCAGCTCTTTGCTCTGTCTCCAGGTTCCGTGCTGAGATTTTGGGTTAGATGCCTTTTCCTACCTCATCCTCCTCCCTTCCAAAGTAACATCAGAGTTTGGCTGCTATGAAATCACCTGTAATCTTTTTGTGCTTCTTCCAGATCCGAGCAGATGGTCCTCCCCATGGTGGAATTCAGTATGAGATGGTGACAGTTTTCAAGGACGGGAGCCCGGTCCTTCGAGACATGGCCTTCTCCATCGATCAGAAGTATCTGTACGTCATGTCAGAGCGACAGGTAAGATGTCTGCTTCCATAGCTCCATGCTTGAGGGTTCCTTCTGTAAGGAGTGTGTTGTTGGAGCACAGGGAGCTGAGGTTGTGTGTTGAGCCCTGCGGTGCTGGGATCAGTACATGCAGATGGAACACCAGCAGATGCTCAGTTTTATCTGCCTCTGACCAGAGATTGTCATCAGCGTGCAGGGGAGGGAGTTGTGCCCGTGTAATGTCTACAGGTGATGGAAACAGAGCTGAGCTGCTGTGGTTTGAGGCTCTGAACCATCCTTGTCTAGATAATGAGATCCTGAGCCTCGGGCATTACGGATTCACTCCCTGCAGCGAGGCTGGCAGGCTGTGGGTTTGCATTGCTTTGTCAGAGCATCCTTTATGATGGCTCTATCTATTTCTTTATTTGCCAGTGTATTTTAAGTGGCTGTGTGTGATGCTTGTGCACAGAGGTGGGACCAAGCGTGGTGTGGGCATGAGCTCTGAAAGCAATGCTAACAATGAGTAAGTGCTGTGCTATCCTTTACCCTGTTTGTTCTGATGGTGCCCAACCTGGACCAAAAAAGCACAACCCAAATGAGTATGGTGGGAATTAATGGCCAATGGTCCGCAAGCGTCTGCTGGGGAGCCAGCGTGATGTAAATAATCTGGGACTTTCAGTTCTTCTCTGAGACAAGGAAACACATGAAGTGCCCACCATTAAATCAGACTTCTGGGTTCACTGAGTGTTGAGCATTTTGCTGGCTATTACTCATGACTGTGTAATTCAGATTAATAGAGCTGGTGCCTTGTGGGTGGTGGAGGCAGGAGAAGGGCTGCATCTGAAGGTTGCTATTAAATTGTTCTGTGTTGAGTTAACCCTCTGGTCACTAACAGCTTTCCACATCTGCTGGTAAACAACTATCTGTCCTCCCTCCCACCTGCTCCCAGAGGGATGCGATGGAGAGGTGTCAGTGGGAAGTGCTTAAAGATCTGCTGATGGAGATAGAGAGCAAGCATCTATCGGAACAGCTCGCTTTGCACTAGGGAGCTTGCAGCTCCTCCCAAAGCCAGCAAAGCTGTTTGGATAACCTGCAGCAGAACAAAAAAAATGGGAAATACTTGAGTTGGTTATAAAGAGATTTAAAGCCAGGGAATAAATTCTTTAGAAGGGTGCAGAGTCTTCTACCTGCTAAAGGACTTAAACTGAAAGAGTCCCTCTGGTTAAAGAAGGCATTAGGTACTTTTTAGAGCAACTCAATGATAGACACTTCCGTGAACAGCCACAAGTTTAGGATCCCTTTCCAGTTTGGACTTGGATTAGATGGTAATAATGAGGATCTATGCACACTTTTGAAGTGAAATTAGAATGTTAATGCTGTGGTCATCTTCTCCAGGAGCCATATGCTCCTTCATGCTCTCACTGGGGAGGAAAGCATCCAGTGTGTACCTCGAACAGTTGAGGAACTGTTTCCATTCGGGGGAAAATCCAGTGGGAATGCCTCCAACTCCTCTTTTATGAGGCGTGAGCTTCTTCATATTCATCAAAGTGCTAATTTGCTTAATTGTGAAACAAAAAGCAAAGGGAAGGGAATTAGCAAATAATAGAATATTCCTGGAACGTTAATTCAATTTCCAGCCATGGCTCTGGCAAAGCACTCACCTTGGGGGAGACTCCAGGAGCAGGAGAACACCATCCCTCATTCCTTGCAGGAATTGCTATGGGATTTGCCTTTTGCCCTTGTAGAGATGCGTTCTTTGGGTCCAGAAGTCCCGGCATGCCATTACATATGGATTTCATCAGCTCCTGTGACCCCACTGCCCTAATCCTGGCAATGTGATAGTTCAGCAAAGTGAAGGGTAGAATATATTTTCCCTGCAGTGCTATATAAAGGAGCCTGATGATTGAAACGGGGTCAGAACTGAGAGAAGGAGAAAGGTCCACCAGCTTCAGAGGGCTGATGGGAAAGGGTGGGAAGTGCCCTTCAGAAGTACTGGGAATATACAGTAAAAATGTGTTCTGAAGCCTTGAAATCTGGAGCAAAATGCAGTTCTGCCACAGTAAAATGACACCGAAAGCAGCTGTGCTAAACATTGGGGTGTTTCTGTGGTGGGATTCAGCTAAGGAATGTGTGCTCCCAATGGTGATGGAGAACAGGTCTTTCGGTGTTAGGTACAGACCCACGATGAGACGCGATGCTCTGTGCTGATTATGCTGAATAAACTGGGATGTGTGGATGCTTCCCACAAAGAGTAGCAGCAACGTTTTGGTCTGAAGCCCATCTTCCTTCTGTGCTAGCAGCAGCCAGGATCAGCTTTATGCTGAAATGCGTTTAGGAAAGGAGTTGCTTCATCCTCAAATCTGGAGTTGTGGTTGTGGGCGAGTCCTTCCCCCCCCCCTCCCCCTGGCTCCCATCCCAGCCCTGTCTGTGCCTCGCTCCGGTTTATCCGCAGTCCTTTTGAGCTCTCCATGAGCCTTTCATGTTTCATTGCCAATTTCTTCCAAAGCAGAATATCTGACATTTGATTTCACTCCCACAAAGCACAGAAGCAACAGTTGCACAGCCCAGTCCGGGGGAGAGGAGGATAAAGAAACTTTGCTTCCAACCACTTATTCCGAGTTCTTTAACCACGTGATTTAAGAGGCTTAGTAGGAGCTTTACAGGCTCTTCGTGCTGCACCTGGTTTCAGATAGCTCTTAGAGCAAAAGAGGAACGATTCTCCCAGCAATAGGTCAAGGATAAATGACTTTAAAACTGACGGAGGGGAGATTGAGATGAGCTCTGAGGCAGAAGCTCTTCCCTGTGAGGGTGCTGAGGCGCTGGCACAGGGTGCCCAGAGAAGCTGTGGCTGCCCCATCCCTGGCAGTGTTCAAGGCCAGGTTGGACAGGGCTTGGAGTGGAAGGTGTCCCTGCCCGTGGCAGGGGTTGGAACTGGAGGAGTTTTAAGGTCAATTCCAACCCAAACCCAATCATGTGTGCTTCCGTGATTTTATGATTCTGACCCTATTTGAAGCAGAAATTCATTCCTCAGCATTGCTGTACCAGGACAACGCTGTTTCTGCCCACAAGCTGAGCAAGGCTTGGATAGCACCTTGGATGATATGGAGACGTGTTGCCTTAGCTGAGCTACACTGGGTGCAAAACCAGTGGCAAGTATTCTGCTGCCACCAGACCCCCTCCCAGACTAGAAATCATCCAATTCTAATGCTGTACGTGTCATGGAGCACACACCAACAGCCCCCCCATGCAGCAAACCTTCTCCAGTGTCTTGCTTTCAGAGAGGAAGACTGTGAGGTGAAAAAGTGACTTTATAATTCAGTCCTGAAGCATTAATTGTCTGTGTGTCAGGGAGGTGGCAGCGTTTTTAATGTATGAGAGCTCAGTGCATTTCAATTAAATCAGCCTTGTAGGATGAGAGCAGTTTTACGCCGCCAAAGCTACAACCCCTTTCCAAGCACTGTGTCTGCTCCCTGTGCAAGTTCAAGCTGTTGCAGCGCTGGCTTTGCATGCAGCAGGTTTGACTTTGCTCCCACGTACACCTTCAGCCGTCGCGAGCTAACCCTGTGAGAGGTGGTGGGCATACTTCAGCGCAGAGATTTATATAATCTGCTCCTCGTCATCTTGGCATCAGCAGAATTGGGGCCAAAGATTTTTGCAGCTCTTGATAGAAGAACAAATTTTGTTATTTTTAATGTGGGAGCGAGCGGAGGCTCCATCAAACACATGGCAGGGCAGGGACTGCCGTCTCCAGAAGATTTCACCACCTAATCAAGGGCTCTGTGCATGAGGTTTGAGCCATCGTGATGAAAATACTTGCAGGAGGGCTTGTTAGAAGGAATCCTGTGCGTGATGAGAAACATGGCCCAAGAGAATCATAGAATCTCAGACTGGTTTGGGTTGGAAGGGAGCTTAAAGCTCCTCCAGCTCCAACCCCGTGCCACGGGCAGGGACACCTTCCATAGAGCAGCTTGCTCCAAGCCCCTGTGTCCAACCTGGCCTTGAGCACTGCCAGGGATGGGGCAGCCACAGCTTCTCTGGGCACCCTGTGCCAGCGCCTCAGCACCCTCCCAGGGAACAGCTTCTGCCTAAGAGCTCATCTCAGTCTCCCCTCTGGCAGCTTAAAGCCATTCCCCTTGACCTGTCCCTACAGGCCCTTGTCCAGAGGTCTCTTCCCTTCCCAAACACAGAGCTGTCAGCCCTGATGCAGGGTTGTCTCGCACCCGCAGATTGTGAGTATAGGAGGCAGCGATGGGCACAGGGTGCAGGTAGGTGCAGAGGAGCCACGCGCTGGAGCAGGCACTCCCCTCCTCTCACTGCCTCTTGCAGACACACCGTACTAAGACGTATTTTTCCCTCTTGATTTTCCAGCACCTCTTTCAGCTAATCACCACCACTTGGTTGTGCTAATCACATACAGTAGTTTGATGAAGGGCTGAGGTCATGCGCTGCGGGTCTGCTCCCTGATGGGTGAAGCAGCACCTTCCTAACGAGATACCTGTCCAGCATGTTGCCGATGCAACATTCATCCTCCATAAGCATCCTCCAAAATCCCTATGCATTTCAATGCCTCCAAAATGCTGCTGCTCTCAGCTCATCCATAGTTACTTCGTGGTTAATTCTGCCACAGGGGAATGATTCCATTCTGGTTTTATACAGTATGTAGCAGCAGCATCCTGCTCTGTAACTGGGAACCTCACCATTCCCCTGGTAGGAATAATGACACATAATCACCCAGCGAAATGCACATAACATCAATTAGCACAGCAGAGCTTAGGAGGCCATGAACCTCTGTAGCCTGAGATGTACTGAGGATCCTTTGCACCTTGAGCAAGTACCAAATACTCCATGGTCAGTCTGCCTGTGTCTGTGGTGCTGAGCCACGTGTGATGCTGATCTCCTCCATGCCCATTGCAGGTACCATTGCTTTAGGGGGACGCAAGGAGCGTTTAGAGGGTGCAGGCTTTTTGTTAGTTTTAAGCAAACACCCGCTGGAGCACCTGAGGGATTTCTCGTGGCCAATGGGACATTTTTATACCTGGTTGATGTAGTTCATAGACCCTTATGCAGAGCGGTATGAGCAGAGCTGCGCCTGGTAGGAGGCAGCGAAGATGAATGCTGGTCCCTAAAGATTCCTCTCACACTGTGGTGAGAAGGGCAGCAGGAGGGTGGAGGTTATTCAGATTGAAGAGGTGGAAGTGGCTGTATAATACGCTTGGAGCCGCTTTACCCTCACCTTGTCTTTTCACCAGTGCTCTAGCATCATTACTGTGGGGCTTGGAGCAAGCTGCTCTAGCGGAAGGTGTCCCTGCCCATGGCAGAGGGGTGGAACTGGATGAGCTTTAAGGTCCCTTCCAACCCAAACCATTCTATGATCGACCTGGCTACTAGCATGTTGCATGAAGGGCAGAGGGAGACCTGCTGGAGCTCACTTAGACCTGTTGCTCCCCCCCCCCCCCCACCCCCGAGTGCTGTTCCCCATCTCTCTTCCATATGCATCATTGTGGCTTTAGGTAAAGAAGCTGTCTTTTCATCTGCTCTGTTAGCTGTGAAATATTTGCTTTGCAAATGCCCCTGTGTCAGGAGCTGCAGATCTGCAGGAGCCCCTGAGGATAATTTGTTGTGTGTCTCTGTGTCCTGTAACCCTGAGATGTTTAAGTCCTGTGAAAACTACTTTGCTTTGGACTGATTGAGAGGGACGCAGGCGGGAACTGCCCGCATGATTTAGAAGAGGCTGGAATTGGGGTGAGGGCTGAGAAAAACAAGGAAGTCCATCAGTTCTGGAGTAGCGAGGCTGTAAATACTGGTGGTGTCCTGAAAAGAACCGAGAAAACACAATGAAAAATGCAAGAGATGTGGAGAAAAGGCTTGGAGTCATCAGGAGGGAAAAAATGAACTGATTAATTTATTACCTACATTATCTGCTAGTTGAACAGCCAGTTAGCTGGGTATAATCTTAGCAAAGGCTGAACCCCTGGGACAGGGAGAATAGCTCAGCTAATCCTCCTTCCCATGAGCTGTTCCACTGGGCCGCCCTGTGCCAGCACCCATGCGGGTCATTGTGGGTGCAGAAGAGCTCATCACCCCATGCATGGCTTGACCCCTGGTGTTTGCAGCCTGGCTGGGACCTCGTGCTGCTCCAGCACGTTGGGGTGTCTAAACACACTTATCCCACTTGTTTTCCTCCACAGCCACTGCCAGAGAGGTGTGAAATAGCCATGAGCTGGGGCAAAGAGGGAGCAGAGCAGTGGGATGAACGAGGGAGAGCAGGATGGGGAGAGGATCCCCTTGGAGCAGTGGGGTCCTTACTGTAGAGGAGCTGCTGGCCTGGAGGAAGGGCTGTGGGTTTATGCTGTCCTCTTCCGTCACCCCCTGCTCATGCTGCACTCTCCTAAAATGTATGAGTTGATGCACGTTTCGCCCACTTTCCTCCTATGGTCAATTAAGAATAATGGAGAAATTCAGCTGAAAACCTGTCTGAGATCATTAACAATATCTCTGAAAAGAAGGATATGTTAATAAACATCAGTTGACCAAGCCCACCCCAGCATGCAGAGCTGTGGCAGTGGTGGGGCTGGTGGGTCAGTGTCCAGGCTGGTTCTAGCGTCTTCCTGCAGCCCTTGCTGTGATTTATGTACAGACACAGAACTCAAAGGTGTGGAGCTAAGTGCAGGAGTCTTTGAGGTGATGAAAGCTTGCAAAGTAAACTGTCCTGGAAGGAGTGGTAATGTTGAAACTCAACACTGGGGACAATGACTCATTTTGCTAAATGAGTTATATTTTAGACATTGCTCATATGGGTTTTTTTCCTTCCAAGTGCTTGCCAAGGTTGCTTTCAGGCTTTGTTTTGCTTTGCTTTTTCTTTGTATTAGGTTTTTTTTCCCCTGCCAGTTTCAGCCTCAGGGTTCCCATGTGTTTGCTTCAGCATTTGCTTCCCTTTCCAATTCCTCCTCTTCCACAGACCTATTGTTTAATTTTTAGGCAAGCAACCACAGTCCTGAAACATTCCCAGAATTTCCCTGACGTGCACGTACACACACACACAAAACTCAGCACACCGCTGCGCTGGGTGTTTGTATTCCCAAGAGAGAATATTGCTTGGAGGAGAAATCTAGACTGCCCCACTCAGTGCTCAGCTTGGAACTAGATGATCATTAAGGTCCTTTCCAACCCTAACTACTCCACAGGATCATAGACTCATAGAATAGTCAGGGTTGGAAAGGACCTTCAGATCATCCAGTTCCAACCACCCTGCCATGGGCAGGGACACCTCCCACTAAACCATGCCACCCAAGGCTATGTCCAATCCAGCCTTGAACACCGCCAGCAATGGAGCATTCACAGCTTCCATGGGCAACCCATTCCAGTGCCTCACCACCCTTACAATAAAGAATTTCTTCCTCATGTCCAATCTAAACTTCCCCTGTTTAAGTTTGAGCCCGTTACCCCTTGTCCTCTCACTACAGTCCCTCATGAAGAGTCCCTCCCCAGCATCCCTATAGGTCCCCTTCAGATACTGGAAGGATGCTATGAGGTCTCCACGCAGCCTTCTCTTCTCCAGGCTGAACAGCCCCAACTTTCTCAGCCTGTCTTCATATGGGAGGTGCTCCAGTCCCCTGATCATCCTCGTGGCCTCCTCTGGACTTGTTCCAACAGTTCCATGTCCTTCTTATGTTGAGGACACCAGAACTCCATGATTCTATGAAATCCAAAAGCAAACCTCAGATTCCTCTTTGTCTCTACTGGAGCTTTTAAACTTACTTTCTTCCCCCCTTTCTCAGGCTGCTGCAATAGTTTGTCTTCTCAGCAAATGAGTTTGGCAGCTATTCAGCCGGTGAGGAGGGGAATTGTTCACACCGGGCTCTAGCAGAAAAGGAACATAACTCACAATATGGTGAGGGGAGCTCTGCAATTGCTCAAATTATTCTATTTTATACTTTAATTAGTTTGAATTAGCAATGGGAATAGATGCATAAAATGATCCAGTGAAGGGTGAAATGGAAAAAGGGATACGGTATGGAGTACCGCTTTATTATGATGCAGTTTGCAGGAAGGAAGGTGCAGATGATGTGCAGGCACTTGCCCTGCTGAATCTTCTCCTGGTGAGCTCAGACCTGAGGGCTCTGCAGGGAAGGAAGGCAGGTTGTCTCCTGCAGCGATGCTCTTGGACGTAGGCTGAGGTCTGGAAGGCTCGGGACAATACGGCACCTTTTCTGGTGGCTGTGAGTGGGACTGGGAGCAGTGGGGAAGCCCTCCAGCAGCCTTTACTCTACGCTTGGCTCCTGGCTTTTCCCAAACCTCAGCATCAGCTCAAAGGGGCAGAAGGATTTAAGGGAGTTCAGATCCTCCCTGAGTCTTAACCTCTGAGCATCCTTTGCCAAGTTCTGTTTTCCCCTTCAAGGTTCTGAAAAGTTCTGCAAAATCAGAGGCTCTCAGTGTATTTTTTGTTGTTGTTCCATTCGAGTTGGGGAAATACAACTGCAGAGATTCCTGTGATCATTTGGAAAGGAGCAGGGCTAAAAAACTGCAATCTACGTCCCAGTCCAAACCTCTGGAAGCGCTCGGGACCCTTAGGCCAGACCCACTGGCGCAGCTTTAACACAAACAACTGTTGAGGTTTCAAACCAAATTCCCACCAAACTCTTTGAAAAGTTCAGAAATGTTGAGGGAAAAGTTGATTCCAGATAGGTTGAAAATGATGGATGTGCCCCAGGGGGATTGGCTGTAATGGTTGAAGTTAAGGCTGGTTGCAAAGCAGGAAAACGACTGTTTGTGGGGTTTGCTCTTGTTCGCCCTCCTCCTTCCCTGGCAAAATATTTCCCCTGTTAAAACTTTATGTTCTAGAGCATGCCAGGCTGTGGATATGGAGGAATCCCAAGGGATTCCCTGGGAAGCCCGAGACATTTCTGGAGAGCAATTCAGCATCCCAGATTAAAATCCTGAGCACCAAACCCAGGGCAGGTCCTGGCCAGAGTTGTCCAAACCCCTCCATCCTGAGGGTCCCTCCATCCTCATCCCTTTGCCATCCTCGGGAGCCACTTGAGAGCTCTGGCATTCCTGGCTGATGTTAGTGAGGAAAAGGAGCTCAATGAATAATCCTGTATTTATTTTAGCAGCACACAGGAATGTGCCCAGCAGACTAAACACTGCAGCCTCCCCCCTGCACCGTGGGGCTGGGGGCTCTGTGCCAGCCCTGCCTGTGCCCAGGGCTCTGCTCAGGACCATCCTCTGCCAAGCGTGCCAAGGGCCAGCCCCTAAGCAGCACAGAGCTGGGAAGGAAAAAAACAGGGAAGGTGCTGAAGGTTTCTCTGTGAGTGAGAAAGAAATCATTTTTCTTGTAATCAAGCCTAGGAAGTGCACCTTGCACCAGGAGATGGTTGTTTTCCCTCTTCCTTTTTCCTGTGCATTTACAGTTATCACAGCTGCCTAATTTTCCCTGGCTTCTTTGCGGCAAGCACCACCAGGCTGTGAAGGTTTTGCTGTCAGCTAACAGATTTATCCTCCCCAAAGCCCTGTGAGATGGAGCACCAATATCACTTTTTAGATGAGAAACTGAAGCGTAGAAATGCTACGTGACCTATCCTGAGTCACACAGGAAATTTATGGCAGAGGAAGAGATTGAACTGAAACCTCCCAAATCCGTAGTCCCATAAGGAAAGACCGTGCTTCATTTCATCATTGTTCGGTTCGGTTCTCCATCATCACAATGGAGTGAATATAGGAAGAGAAGGCACTGGTCAGGGTTTACAGTGACAAATAGTTTCTAAAGTCTTCATCAATGTAAGCAGTGCCTCGCAAGCTGCAGTTGGGCACAGGGAGTCTTAGAAGTGTACCTTTAAAAGAATAACCTTTCATAAACCGTTTACAAGGGCCTGTAGGGACAGAACAAGGGGGAATGGCTTTAAGCTGCCAGAGGGGAGACTGAGATGAGCTCTTAGGCAGAAGCTCTTCCCTGTGAGGGTGCTGAGGCGCTGGCACAGGGTGCCCAGAGAAGCTGTGGCTGCCCCATCCCTGGCAGTGTTCAAGGCCAGGTTGGACACAGGGGCTTGGAGCAAGCTGCTCCAGTGGAAGGTGTCCCTGCCCGTGGCAGGGGTTGGGACTCGATGAGTTTTGAGGTCCCTTCAGCCCAAACTATTCCATGATTCTATGATAAACATGGGATTTCAGTGCACAAAATCACTTTGAAAGCATTTAACTGTCATCAGTAAATCCCCAAGCGCCTGTTGCAATGGGGGGAGAAGGATGCTCCTTGAGGTGGAGGCAGCAGCTGAGTCCTCAGGAGCTTGGGGAACATGTTCTCATCCCAGCAAATCAGCTGGAAGTGGCCATAGCCAGCAGCATGTTTCCAGGCTTGACTGAGCAATAGGGTGATCTGTTGTTGCAGCCTTTGAGTCTGAAATGAGATTTTGTGAGCTTTGTTGCTGCCTGGGAATATTAACAGATCTGAGGGTTTTATTCTTCCCAGACTGGGAATTTTTTTCCCCAAATCTCATTGAACTCTGGCAGGGACAAAATGCTGCTTCTGGTGGCAAAAACCGAAGCTCAGGTGGGATTTTGCCATTTCTGTCTTGAAATGCCTGTGTCATATAGAGCATCTCCGTAGCTCTGTCCTTCCCAAGTACGTACCAAATAGCATCATGGATTTCTGCTGCTCCTTGGCTGTGCAGGCAAAGCGGGGCAGAGTATTTTGTGAGCAGGGGCTCAACCAGGTTTCTGCTGAGTTTGCAAGGGCTGAACAGAGAGGCAGGGCCACTCTAACCCAGTCTTCCCACCTTGACTGCTCCCCTTTCCTTGTTAGAGAGAACTCGGGGTTATTTTAACCCAAGAGGTGGCAGGAAAACGTTCTGCTTCAGATGATGTTCCCCTTCCAATCTGCTGACTGCAGCCCGGAGGGCTGCTCAGTTGCAAAGGAGTTGGCACGGGCATTTTGGAAGCTGGCATGTACAGCACTGCTTTACCCAGCCTTATGGAGCAAAACAGTGTTTCAAATGTGTATTACTCAAGTCAGTGGAGGAAGAAGGTTTTAGGGCAGTAGAGGAAGTCCAGTGTGTTAGTGTAACACCGGGTTCTGATGGTGATAGGAGTATTTTAAGTGATAAGCCCTATTCTGAAGTCATGCCATGAAAACCAATGACACGTTGCCTCCTCCCCTCCCTGGCTCCACTTCAGAGTGTGTCTCTCCAGTTTTTCTTGCAACACATATTTATCTGCTTTGTGCCCTTATGGTTGTTTAATTAGTATTCATGTTTCCTTTCAAAGAGAAATCGAGTTGAGTGCTCGGAGCTTGGAGTCACTTGCATTGCATGGGCGGGATGGTGCCTGCTGCTCTCCCACTCGTGGTATTGAAAGACCTGGAGGAGACTGAATTAGGTTGTCAAGGCATCAGAGATGCTTTCAGATAACTGAATAAAAAAAGACCTGTTTGGAATCCCAGTAGATAAATAAGAGGATTTGAGTAGTACAGGGGCCCACACATAAGACCTAAGCATGGAGGGGCTCTTAGCAGCTGCGATGATGGGAGTCAAAATGTCAAGGCCAGGTTGGACGGGGTTTGGAGCAAGCTGCGGTAGTGGAAGGTGTCCCAGCCCATGGCAGGGGGTTGGAACTGGATAAGCTTTATGTCCCTTCAACCCAACTCAGTCTGTGGTTCTCTTGCTGGTGTCTGCAGCTGTGAGTGGAGTCTCCCCCGTTAGACCCAGCTGCACTGGGGATGCGCTAAACACGTGAGCATCTTCCATCTGATCTGCCATAGGAAGGATGTATTTAGCACTGTGGTTCATGAATGATATTTTCATTGTCTCCTAACAAGCCACAGTTGTTGCAGGCTTTTTTCCATCCCTTGAAGAAGTGACTCACAGGCAGGCAACTGTCAGTGTCTTGGGTGCTATTAATATCTCCATGAGAACATGATGATAAGTATTTTCTTTTATTTGGGGAGGAATCAGAGGGGAGGATGGGTGTTGAAAAATAACTCTTCCTTGTGTGGCTGAGCCTTTGTGTGAGCGAGCCGACAGTCCTGCCCACAGGAGGAATCTGCTGAAAATCCTTCCATCCCGAAAGAGCTGACCACACTAGAACAGCATTAGTGAAGAAGCTGTGCCAGAAGCAGTGTTCCTGTGACTGCGGAGAGGAGTGTGCAAACTCCAGTTGTTAGGCAAAGGCAGGCTGGGTTTTTCCATTTTGGGATTTGCTTTCAGTGAGCGTGATCCAGGCTGGTGGCCTTGGTTTTGTGGGAGGTGGCAGGGGGTTGGAACGAGATGGTCTTAAGGTCCTTTCCAACCCAAACCATTCTGTGATTCTATGACCCAGCACATTCTCTGTTGTCTCATCCAAGCAGGATGCTGAAGGAAGTGTTGAACTTGTAGGAGAAGCATCTCTGTAAGGCAGTAGCATGTTATAGAGGGGTCTGGGTTTAGGCTTTGTATAGATGTGGAATTGCTGCAGCAGAGGATGTGGAAAACTATATCCCATCCAACGAAGGACCTTGATCCATCAAAGTATGGAAGGCGATGGCTGGCCTAGGGCTCTCCCTGTCTTTACGGGGATGCAGAGGGGCTTGGGACCACAGTCCCATCTGCAGAGAGACCCCCTGAAACACCCCCCTGTGCAGGGATGGGGCTGCATTACTGCACAGGAGTGGAGCTGCTCATCCCATCTGGGTGGTGAAAGGAGAGGTGAGAATGTCAGTTAAATCCCAGCTGGCAATTTCCTATCCTTTCCTAATGGACATAACTATAAATTTTCCTGGCTTGGGTCAGTAGAAATTGGAGGCTTAATGCTATAGAAGGGCAGGGTTTTATTTTACTTTTGTGCTCTGTGTAATCACATTGATGGCAGCAGCGTAACGGTCTTGAATTATGGGTGACCAGAGAAAAAGAAGGCATCTCCTTAGCTCCCTGTTGTTATTGTCTTTGGGTGCAGAGCAAAATGTGTAGGCTTCAGGCTAGATTGTGTAAATCTCGTTAGAAAGCCATTCCCAGCTAATGAAACCCTGGGAGAGAGGGATTTGGCTTCCCAGCTTTCACCCTTATAGCAAAGGCTGGAATAAATCCATCTTGGGTTATGTGCAGGCTGTTTTCTCCCCTCTCCCCCATTGCGAGCGTGTTTTTATTGGTGGAGTGGAGATGCTGTCGCTGTTGTTTGTGATCAGCTGCGGGTCAGCAGTTTGTTGCTTCTGCACCTGAATGATTTCAATGACAATTATCTTCTCTTCAAAGAAGTCTCACCTGATCTCTAATCCTCCTATGGAAATGGGGAGCAGACATGTAAATAGGTTTGGCTCCCCCACTGCGAACCCGCTCTGCAGCTTGCTTGGCAATATGTAGTAATTCAAAGGGCCAGAGCTGTTAAGGAAAGCTGTTGAAATGAAGTATCTGAGATAAATGCATCTCATCTTTCCCTGTTTGTGTAGGCTGAGAATGTGCCTGCCAGAGCCATAGATCCCACTTGGGGTCATGTTTGTTTGGCTGTGACTTTGTTGCTCTAAGCATGGGTTTACCAGCTCCTGCTGGGTGAAATACGATTGGCTTTGTCTTCCCCTGCTTGATGGCCGTTGTGGTGCTTGCTGAAGTTTTGAGTGCATCTGCTGTGTTGCTGCGTTTATGAATGCAGAGGTGAGGTGGACATTTCGTAACACAGACTCTGCTTTCAGCTCCAGGACATGCTGCTCCTCAGGAGGTCATGGGGGTGATTTGGAGACCCTGACACACAGGGCCTGCTGCTATCCGTGTACCTTCGGAGATCTCTAATTCCTCATGTTCAAGCCCACCCTTGTACTGTGCCTTCTCTTCCCACTGCAGCATCTCACTGCAGACACTGAAGCAGGAGTGTTTATTGCTCTGCTCTCTGTTTTTTCTTGTTTCATCTATTCTTGCTCACCCACCTTGCCTAATGCATATAGACACAGGGGAGCTTTTCCCTGTGTTTCTAGACCTTACTCAGGGTTTGCTCTATTTCATCCGAGCACCTCTTGGGTTTTGCTGCAGGAACCAAAGCCTGCAGAGCTGGGAGCTGGTGCCCAGCAGTGGATGGGGACAGCCCAGAGCAGAGCACGACATCTCGGGCATTGGGGCAGCACAAAGGGAAGTGCTGGAGGACTCCCTTGCCATGGGCACAAGGGCTGCCCACCAAGTTGTTGGAGTGTTTCAGGCCATCAGCTTTTAGTGGATATGTGCTTTAGTGAAACAAACTTCCTGTGTTTGAAAACAACCTGGGACATTCACTGGTGTAACAAAAGATGCTGCTGGAAGCAAATGGTGTCTGTTGTGGAAGTGGGACGCATACAGCCCTCAGTAGGGACTGTCTGCAACAGCTGAGATGGAAATCCATTAGTGCAGCAGCATCCAGGCCCTTCTGGGACAGCACAGGCTGCTGGAAAGATTTACATTGTTTTGCATTTGCTTTATCTCCTGTCTGTCCCAAAGAATAGAGGGCATCCTCTGCCTATAATGAAGTCTCTGAAGGTTTGAATGCTTTTTTCCTACTCTAAATATAATCTTTTTTAGTGCTTTACAGCCTCATGTTGTGGAACTGAATGCATTTTATTTAGAAAATAGTATTTTGTGCCACTTTGTGTTTTCAATTTTTCTTCAATTAGACTTTGAGGGCTTGATGTCTTTGTCATTTTGATGCGTGCAGAAGATGGCAGCATCCATCCCTCGCAGCGTCCAAGGCCAGGTTGGACAAAGTCTTGGGTGACATGGTTTAGTGTGTGGTGTCCCTGCTCATGGCAGGGCGGTTAGAACTGGATGATCTTAAGGTCCTTTCCAACCCAAACCATACTATGATTTTATGATCAGAGCAGCCAACAGGGCTTGAGCTGAACCTCGCTCTGTGCCAGCACCTCACCACCTCCTTACCACATGGGGTTTGCTTTGCGGGCTCAGCCTGTGCTCTCATGCCCCTGTCCTCTCTTGGGTGTGTATATAGGCAGAGGTGCATCCCTTGAGGTCTCTGCCCTTTCCCTGCCTGCAGCCCCAGGGCCCAGCCATCCCATGTCCTTTCACAGCCTGGGAATCAGGACAGAGGAGCAGTGATGCTCCTGTTTGTCTAAATTTGCTCTTCTTCTCTCTTCATTTGAGAGAGCAAGTCTGACACCTTATCATAAGGGTTGATGTCCAAGGTTACCAGGAGCAGGGTCAGCCCAGAAGGGTGTCTGGTGCTTTCTATATGCTCATCCCTATGGGAGAAGTAAAATGCCTTGTTCAGAGTAGAAAATTAGACTAAACCATGTGTATTGTCTTGAGGCTTCAATTCAAACAGTATCTTGAACTCCAGCCCATCCTGGTCCATGGTGCTCTGGGTGGAGGGCGTGCAGATGGTACTTGCTGTGCTGTGAGCAAAGATGACACCTTAGAACCATAGAATCATGGAACAAACCTCATGTTTTGGCAACTTTGATGTAGCCCCCGAAGCTTTGCTGTGTAGTCTCCTAAGATGTTCTTTTTGGTGGCCACCCCCTCACCATCATGCCTGTGTGCGATAGCGGGGCTGGTGTGCTACAACTGCCACGGGACAGTGGTTTTCTTCTTTGAGGGAAAAGGGCTTAAAGCTCTCTTTCTTTTCAAATTAGAGAGTTTGGGATATACTTAGGAGGGTTCATTTCTCACTCTGGTGGTCAGGTTCCTAAATTATTTTTGACAGCCGTATGTAATGATATACAAATGGGAAAGTGATGGAGTAGCAGAAAATTGACTGGCAAGGACACTGTAATGTAGTTAGAGAGCAATACTTACTAAAAAGCCATGGAGATTATGGCAGCGTTCTTGAAGTACACGAGTAGCAGGTCCATGGTCAGGCTGTGAAAGCAGTAATGATACGACTCTGTGACCTTTAAAGCTACTTGGGGCATTCAAATGCTTTGGTTTTTCAAGGCTCTATAAAATCACACAAACCACTCACGCCTGTGAGTTTCCTCCTGGGTTTCTGTAGTATTTAAACCATTTGAAAAGTCCTGAAATGGTTCTGAGAATGGGGAACTGAGGGTTGCTCGTGTGCCTGCCCTGCAGCGTGCAGCAAACCGTCATGAATGTCCATGGAGAAGAGCCAAGCAGGGCCTGGGATGGCTGCACTGAATGAATCTTCCCCAGCACTGCCCCAAAGCTCACTGTAGGGACAGGACAAGGGGAACGGCTTTAACCTGCCAGAGGGGAGATTGAGATGAAGCTCTTCCCTGTGAGGGTGCTGAGGCGCTGGCACAGGGTGCCCAGAGAAGCTGTGGCTGCCCCATCCCTGGCAGTGTTCAAGACCAGGTTGGACACAGGGGCTTGGAGCAACCTGCGCTAGTGGAAGGTGTCCCTGCCCATGGCAGGGGGTTGGAACGGGATGAGATTTAAGGTCCCTTCCAACACAAACCATTTGAATACTCTATGAAAGCAGGCAGAGAGCTGGGTGGGTGTCGTAGGAGCTGAAGGAGCTGGAAACTCATTTTCTGCTCGGCCCATTCCCTGGGCAGAGCTGCCGTTGAATAATCATGTCAGTCACACGCGAGGTGCAGGGGGCAGAGCCGAGGTTGGGCCATTGAAACGATCCTCGCGTGTGCCAAGAAAACAAACAGAAAGGACCAGTCAAAGCTTTTCAGTGTCATTGACACCCTCGGACGTGCCAGCGCCGGGAACAAAGCCCGCGTTGTGGCGGAGCACAGCCCGCGGGTCTGTTCGCAGCGGGCAGATGCGGGGCTGCCCACCCTGCTGTGCCGCGGCCAGTTGGCCACGTGAAGCCCCTTTCAAGGTGGGTGGTGAGACACGTCCCCCCGTGCAGCCCGGGGCTTCCTTCTGAGCAGGGAGGGTAAACAAAATGTGGCCTCCGTGTCCCTGTGCGTGCCAGGGGTGGCAAGTGGCCAGGGCATGGGGAGATGCTGTAGGGCAGAGGGAACTCCAGCTCTGCCTCCGTGGTGAGTGGAAGAGAGGAGGTGGCATCAGGACACTGGTCCCCAAGCATTTTGGGGCGAGTTGCTGCAGAGCTTGTGTCTGCACTGCTAGAAAGTGATGTGCAGAGACCTTCATCTTAACAGGCTTTGTAGGAAGAGCAGCAGCTTCCTTGAGGCAGCCAGGGAATGGCCACAGTTCTCAAGCCAAGGCTGCAGCCCTTGTGCTGTGCCCCATTCCACTGCTCTCATCCTTAAACTGAGGATAATGTTTCATCTGCTTCTGGGAGCAGCTGTGCTCTATTGTTTGGTGTGTACACATGCTGCCCATTCCAGAAGGGCTACGACTTCTCTTAAAGCCCCTGGGCATGCCAGAAACGCAGGGAACGCGCTGCCGTTCAGGACACAATGTGCTGGGGACCATCAGGTGCAGCTCAGGTCCCTGGTTTTGATTTGCTCCATCATGGTACATGCAGCGATGGAGCAAGGCAAGGGTTAAGCACAGGGCCCCTCTGGAGAAAGGGAAATAACCAGTGTGGCAGGGAGCGAGTGGTGAGGTCCATCGCTGGGCTCCAGCTGCCTCCCATACATATGCTGCTCATTTTTCATACTGAACACAGCTGCCGCCAGCATCCCTTCCCTGCCCCTGTTCCTGCCAGTTTTATGAGGAAAGAATAAAGAGGGGAAACACATAACTGCAGAGGTTCATTTGCCAATTGTCAGCCTGCCGGTGCATCAGAAATAGAGTCATTGCTCTGCTTCCTCCACCGCGCCGGGGCTGCGCAGGCATCTTTTCATTAGCAGCATTATTTATTCATGCCCCCCCCCAAGCTGCTCTCCTTTTTGGAGGAAGGGACCTGCTGATGCTCCTGTTTTTCCCAGGGTGGCTTTGGCTGTGATTAGCTCGCTCCGTGTGCAGGTGGGATGGGAGAAGCTGCCTTTCCTGGAGACATCAGCCTCTAGCTGGTGGTGAAGCCTTTCCCATTGCCAGTGGGCTGTGATCGATCACATCAGCAAGGGCTGGCTTGAGTAATGGGGTCTGGCTGCTTGCTGGCTGCCCCTTTTCCTTGAGCTTGGTAATTAGAAGCTCTCAGAGAGAGGGAAGAGAGGTCACACGTGGAGTGGGCCTATTAACCCTGTCCCTTGCCAGCTACCCTGCAGAGAAATGCCCTTGGAGCAGCAGCTCCAGTGCAGGCTTCCAGCAGGAAGGCAGCTGATGGGAGGCAAGATCTTTTTCCACCTTACCCAGGTGGGGATTCGCCTCCCATGAGATGTTTGCGGCTGAAAAACAACGCTAGAATCATTGGTGGACTCATCTTTTTCATGTGGTAGTAAGAACCACTGTGGTGGCTCTCTGTGCCCCATACTCTGCTAGAGCAGGAGACAGAAAGCGGGTCACATAGCCACTAGTCCTTCTGGTGGGTATTGGGAACAATTCCTGCCCCAGAGGATGCTCAGGCATTGGAACAGGCTGCCCAGGGCAGTGCTGGAGTCACCGTCCCTGCAAGTGTTTGCACCGTGTAGGCAAGGCCCTCTGTGCCATGGGTTAGTGGTGGCCTTGGTAGTGCTGGGAATGATTGGACTTGACGGTCTTCAAGGTCTTTTCCAACCTGGTTGATTCTGTGATTCTCCTGGTGCATCCTCACTGGGACTTTTAGCAGTCCCGAGTTGGTCAGTTAATGAACTGACCTCTGTAAGTCTGTTCAGTGCCATCTACTTCCAGCCTCCTGGGGCAATGCGTTGCCTCTTCTGATAGCTGGGAGGGATTTCCCCCTCATCTGCAGCCTCACCAGAATCTGAGGGCTACCAGTTGTCATGTTAGCCCGTTTCTTCTGCGGGTTCAGAGCCCTTTCAGCCCCATAGCTTTCCCTGAGCCGATCTGTAGGTAGACTCGGCAGCAGGCTGCAGGATCCCCCTCGCAGTCTGTTGGGTCTGGTGCTGCACTGATGCCGGGGATATTTATGGAAATCTATGCAGAAGTTCCTCGGGCTCTGATGAAGCAAAAACAGTTTCATGGCATTATTTGCCCCAAACGCCACCGTTTTGAGGTGCTGGATCCGGACAGTGAGAAGCTGATGTCAAAGTAACTGTTTACAGCAGGAGCTGATTTGGCTTCTGGGGACAAGTGACTTAGCATTGCAGTGCTGGGAGCATTAATGCAGCAATTCTGAGGTTTATGTATAAACTCTGAGCTTAGATCACCTCTGCCTTTCAGAAAAGCAATGCCATAGCCCCCGTGCTGCGTTTTGATTCCCCTTCTCCCATACGGCTAAACAGCAGCCCAAGGAAAAGCAGGTAAAGATGAAAGCTAAACTCTTTGTCCAAGCTTCTCTGGCTATAAAATCCATTCCAGCTTTTTTATTTCAGATAATGGGAGGTCTTGGATTAGTTTTCCCAGTTTCCCAGGGGCACTTCCAAGCCACAGGCAGTGGTGTTTGCTCTGCGGCGTGCAAAGGCAGGGGAAGTGGGTGTTTAAAGTGCTGACTTGCTGGTGGCACTGAAAATGAAGTCATGTCCCAAAGGAGGGGAATGTTGTGGGGAAGGTTTGATGGGTGAAAACCACCGTGTTGTGCCCTGTGACCCAGCGAAACCCCTAATTGTGTGTTTAAAGTAAACCCCAGACTGGGGCTGTTTCTTTTGCCTCTGTCTTGGCAAGTTGCCTTTGGCTTCGTGGGCTCCTATCACTCATCTTGTGGTTAGCTGGTCAGGAGTCACCCTAGTAGTTAGGAAAGGAATGTTAAAGGCCTGTTGTGTAAACCAACCGCAGGCTGAGCAGACTTTGTTTTCAATGTAAATCTGCTGCAGGGAATGATTTAACCTTCATGTATTCCTTTTTTTTTTTCTTTAATGATTTCATTAAATAAGATTTATACAGGTACAGTATTGGAAAGGTCATCCATCCCCAGAGCTGTGGGAAGAGCTCTGTGCATTCCTCCCTTTTCACTCTCCTGCTTTACCCCTGTTTCAGGGTGGGAAAGCACAAAGACGGGGGTTTGTTGCCTTTCTGGAGAGTTAATTTATATCTGCATGGTACACACAGCCCTCGGCCCTCCTGCCCCCCATTCCCACACTTAATGAATCCTCCATACTCAGTTCCTGATCTGGTAGCGATCCACTCTGTGCTTTTTCTGCAGGTTGCTCCTCTGGTACCTCTGAAATGAGATATTTGGTGGTTTTCTTGGTTTCTGATGTAAATGAGGGTTTGGTGGGGTTTGTGGGGTTTTCTTTGCAAAGATATTTAAGATCCCATAGCAACAAAACATCAGTGATTTGACACACCAACACTGGTGTGCTTACGGTCATGCTCTGGTTACCCTGTCAGCTAGGCTGGCCATCCAGCTCTGAGCACAGCATCTACTCACGGCATCCTTAGTCACATAGAGAAGACTTTGTCCAGGCATGAAGGTTCACAAGCCAAGGCAGCAGAGCTGGAAAGGATGTTTTGCAGCTTTCCTAGCAGCAACCTGTTCTCCAGGGCTTTCCTGAACCCAGAGAACAGATGGCTGGACTGGAGGCTGGGATGCAAGGACAAGGGATTCTTGTTGATATTACCTTTACCAGAGTGCCTTTCATCATTAGCATGTAAATGCCACCAAGCACCCAGGAATTATCCATCTATGATCTCTTCATTAGAAGAGGCCTCTGATCAGGTTAATCTCACTTTCCCCATGTGGAAAGGAGGATGCTGAGCAGCTGTATCCAGCAGCAAGTGAAGGTGGAGAGAGACGGAAGGATGCTGCGACATTGGGGTTTAAGTGAATCGGTGCTGATTGCTTTGGCTCTTGCACAGAAATGCAAAGGCTGAAGTAGTTGATAGGAGTAATTGGGACTAATGGGACTGGTCCTCTGGAGCAGGTGCCCTGGAATATATGTGCAGTGGAAACCGGCTAGCCCAGGTCTCCTGCAGAGAGCAGGGGAGCGATGGAAGCTTCCAGCATTATTTCAGCCTCTCAATGGTCTGCTCCCCCTCTTGGGAGGCAGAAGCCAAAGCAAGCATGGGGGAGGGTGGAGGAAATGTGTTTTAACAGTAAATATGGCCTTGTTATTTATCAATGCAGAGTAATTGAAGTAATGTCATGTCATTTTTTAATGCAGTGCCTAGGGATCTAAGCTATCTGTCTAATATTAATGGGTAATATTTGGTTGCCTCGTTCATTCATTACTGTTTTCATTAAGACTCTAATCCCATTTAGGAGTCTGTTTGTCATTTTAAACTCCCCTGTTTTATCTTAGCCTGCCACAATCCTTTTTAACAACTTAACTGAATTCATGAGTTCTAGGCTAGCAGCTTGGGGGAAGGGGCCTCTGCTGTCTGGCATGTGGTTTTTATGGGGAGAGAGGAAAAACAGACGGCTGAAGGCAATTGCAAGCAGCAGGCACTGAGCTTTCCTGTGATACACACCACTAAGATTTAGGTCTTTCATAACGGATCTGGATGTCTGCGTTTCAGAGCATGGAGCTCCCTTCTCTAACACGAAGAGTGCATTGACACCTCCTCTGAAGCCTCCATCATTTCTAAACCGATATTAAGAAGCTGCTTCGAGCAGGGCTGTTGTTTATAAATGCTTCTTCCAATGTATCCCCACTTTCACTTGTTAGGTACTTCTTAACACCAAGGCTGGGAAGTGCTGATGAGGGCTACAGGGATGTACATGGCAATGTTGACCCCCAGAATGGGCAAACTGAACAGCACGGTCTTTGATTTCAAGGTGGAGCAAGCTGCATCCATGCAGCTGGTACCCACCACTGTGGTGCTTGTATCAGTGCTGCAGACAAAGTAAGCACCAAGTCAGAGCTCCTTCCAGAACCTCTTGCCATTGCCTGATGCTGGGGCTCCATCCCCTGGCCTAGCTCTTCCTCCTAGGGCTGGGAAGCGCCAGGGAAGCCTTGTCTGGGTCCTAGTGGTGCTGCTAGGCATCACCTGTAGTGCGGAATGGGCATCAGAGCCGGGCATCCCGGCTATCCCAGTGCTGTGAGGCGTCCAAGTCTAATTAGAGTCCCTGGGAATCGAACCATTGTGTTGCTAATGACTCTGGCAATGCTGTGACTAAAACAGTAATTTTAATAAGCACAGCCCAATTGCAAGTGTTGGTTGAACACCTAATTACATTGCTTAGAACTCCAGAATTCTGATGAATTCTATTTTTTGCCACTTCCTTTGCAAAACAGAGAGGGAAAGAATCAGGCACTTGGCAATTATTCACCTTAATTAATTTTTCTAAGCTTCTCTTAAAACTTTTAAATGACTGCAGGGAGTGTGCAGTGAGTTACATGGCAGCAAGGCAAAGCACCGAGCGCAGAGGCCGGGAACTGATGTGAGATGAAAGTTTATTGCGTTGGACTGATCCCCACCTGAGCCCAGGAATTTTGGAAAGCTGCTCCTGTTTTATCCTTAGTAATTAGTTCCCCTGAGGCCTGGACTAATCAGTGCTGCAAAGGCCACTGCTTGTTGGCTGGGGAGGGGCTGTGGCAGGGTGCTGTTGGTTAGAAGTTGATGCCAACACAGCAAGAAGCCACTTCTGATGGCAGAAGTGATGTTGCCCTGCAGGGATGATGGGATGTGCCATGCAGCCGCTGCGGACACATCGGCTCCTCATCCTGAAATGCGGAGCAAGCCCAAGGAGCTGCTGTGGAGCATGTCCAGGCAGCACGCCTGGAAAGAGCCTCATCTACAGAAACTCATTTAAACATTTATTTTGCAATCAAGAGCAAAACTGCAGCTCCCCTGAGGCACGGTGGTTTTCCAGGGAAGGAAACGCGTGGATGTGTTGCAGCATAACCTCGGTTTCCTGGTGGAGACCTTTAGCATCTCATTCCTCATTATTAGTGCGCGTGCACATTTATCACATTACCCCTTTTCCTTGTCAAGTAGAGTCTCTGCGAGTCAGTTCTGCAGGAGAACAGAGCAGTTCAGTGTCTCAGGTGAGACAAATAGTGTGCTGAGGATCCCATTTGCACCACGCAGGACAGGAGCAGTGTGGGATGCAGCACTGCAGGGGAGCTGGAGTGAGCATGGGGCTGCACCCCTGTGGTCAGGTTTGACCTAATTATTCAGTCCATAAGTTTTGCTGCATTTGCTGATTCCAGAAGCGTGTGTAAATCCTTCAGCCAGGGCTTTGATTTCTACACTGGAGATGAAAGAATCACTTCCTGATCTCGTACGTGCACAAGGTTTTCCTGCTGGCCTGCTCACCAATAGAGGCGGCCGTTCATTCCCAGCCTCTTGCTTCCCATATGCAGGTGGTCCATGGAAAGCAGGAGGGAGAATCAATGCTGCTAAGGCACTCTGGGATGCGAGGAAGATGTCCCTGCCCATGGTAGGCAGTTGGAACTGGGTGAGCTTTTAGATCCATTCCAACCCAAACTATTCCATGAATCTCTGACTTGATACTAGACTGTGACATCCAGTCCAGGAGGCAACATTATTGCTGGCAAGGGCAGAGGAGGAGCTGCTGGGTTGAACAGACCATGTGTGAGATGAAAACCCATTTCTCCTCCTTCAGGTTTACAAGACACTGTGCTGCTCTGGGAGTGGGGGCGGGATCTCTGCCTGGCACTTTGTTATTCCAACAAATCTCACTCAGATGTTCCACACTGATGCAAGGACTAACTTGAGTCATGGTAAACCATGGGAAAGCATTTATCTGTAGGAGCCTGTGTGCCAGAACATGAGTCTGCTCCAAGCCCACGTCACGCTGGGTTGGATGGAAGAAGCTCTGGCTTGAGGATGATTTTACAGCTTGCTCAAACCTTACTTTGGGGCATTTGCTGCTTTTTTACTCCTTCCTTGCTTCCCAGAGGAACCTGCCTTTCCTTTCATCACCTCCCCCAGGAGCCTAGTGCTGTACTTGGAGCCAAGGAACGAGGTATGCTTGGAGAAGGCATTGTGACACCAGGAAAGCCATCAGGTCTCCTGTGCTCAAACACACCTTGTCCTCATGAGATGCTGATGAAGTTCTTATAGAGGTAAAGGCAAACTCATTGGAAAGGTTGCGTGGATCAGAGTTGAAGGGACTTTCTCCACATGCATCTGCAGTGCTGTAATTAAATAACCCCTTTGTAGTCATGGAAACGTTGTCTCGGAGTCCTCTCCCACTCGCTGCTTTTCTGCCAAAAGTTCCAGGCGTTGATGTGGTTCTGACAGCCCCTCGGCAGCTCTCCTAATCCTTCCTCTGCTGAGCAGCGTGGGAGAGGAGAGCTGGGGCCTGTCAGAACTCCCCCTCACCCACTGCTATGGGTGTGCACCTTCATCCATTCCAGGGATTGATGGCTGGAGCAGGTATTCCTGCCTTCAGGGGTTTGACAGTGCTTTGGGGATGCTCCTCAACACCCCCATCCTTTTGCCTTCTTCCCCTGTGTCCTGGCTTCTGCCCCACACAGTGCGCTGGCTGCATCCCATGGGGTTCCATGCTTGCTGCTGGCATCAGCCATAGCGTGTCCAAGATCTCCACTGGATCTGCTCCAGTCAAGAATAATTGTTTTCCAGGTAGGATTTCTCATACATTATGGGGCATGTTGGACCCACAGGTCTTGCTCAGCAGAGCAACAAGTGCTCCACAGCCCTGCACGCTGGATTTCTCCTTGGCAGAAGCAGTACCACAGGGGGACTTCATGCCCCATCCCTGGCCGTGTTCAAGGCCAGGTTGGATGGGGCTTGGAGCAACCTGATGTAGTGGAAGGTTCCTTCCCTGGGAAGGAACTGGATGAGCTTTAAGGTTTCTTCCAACCCAGACTATTCCATGATTCTATGACTTGATGCTAGACTTGAACAGTTGTGCATGGAGACGCAGAGAGGAGAAACAGTGGGAAGAAGACTGTCAGAAGCTTCTGAGAAAGTTTGACTTCATTTTCCACAGCTCTGTCACCCTGACACGTTAACGGCTGGAACTGATGAGTCCTCCTCGCTCCTTCCCACACGTCTCCATGTCTCCCACAGCAGCAAAACCTGGTGGGTTTCTCATGAATGAAGAATAAAATCTCATTGGGAAGTTCATCAACTTTGGGCTCCTGCTCATTGAGTGATAGATAGCTTTAATTACACTGCACTACTTGGCATCTCTACTGCACTCCCCAAAGTCATTAAAAATATATTTCCTGGTTGAACTCCAGCCCCCTGAGGGGTCTATGGGCAGTGGGCCATGGCCATGGGCTGCCCTAGAGCTGTCTCCAGCCATGGAGGTCAGAGCCCTGTACTGGTAGCAAGCATGAGCTATGGAAACTTGGCTTCGTGTGTTTATTTTAGATGTTTATTTATTTGGACCTGGATTCTTGCACTCTTAGTTCCTCTGGGGCTGGCAAAGTGTGGATTCATGTGGTTTGGAGAGCGTGTATTGATTTCTTGGGTCTATTTTTTGCTGGTGTTATGGGTCAGGCAGTCGAGGTAAGCAGCACTGAGACTTTATCACTTGGTTATTGAGAAGGAGGTTTGTGTCGGCATGGATACAAGGAAGAGGCAGCAATCGGGCTGCAGGGAGGAGAGCTCTGCCCTCAGGAGTAAGGAAATTCCCCTGGAGTGTTGGTTTCTTGGCTCTTGTCCTTCAAGCAGATGCTTCTCAGCTCTGCTGAATCGCTTTATCACTTTGCATTTGCTGTGACCATAGTGATGTGGAGCTTCTGTCACTCTGCCTCATCCCCAAAATGACCTGCTGCCTGCTTCAGCAGAGGTACTGTGGCTTTGCAAGCATCTCCAGGCTCTGCATGGGAGCTATGTCGCAGGTGAGGATGTGCAGGGTTTAAGGCTGCATTTGGAACATTCCTGCATGTCTGTCTGGCTTCAGGACCTCTCACCTCATGCTTCCAGCGGCTGGAGCAGAAATCTCAGACATCCAAACCCATCATTCACTTTCAGAAGCTCAAGTATGACTGTGAGGTCTGCAAGTACTCATAGGATGCAAGGGTGAGAGCTGCGGTCAGGGGCTCTGCTCTGGGTACCACTGGAGATCGTGGAGGAGTTCATCAGTGCAGGCAGCAGCTTTCCTGGGGCTTCATCTGGGGTGGGGAATACACTCCCGAAGTGCTGATAGACCTTCTCAGGTGCTTGCTGTGAGTGCCAGGAGCATTCCCCTGACCTTCCTCTCCAATATAAACTAAGAAAAGACTTTGCATTTAAAAACTAAACCCTGAAACCCAAAGCTCTTTCCCAATAAACTGTCCTGCTGCACACAGAGCTGCCCCAGGGGCTGGCGAGGAGACAGCAAACAGACCAGGCTGTGACAGATGGGAGTCACATTGGTTATGCATAGCTGCGAGGTGCTGGTGCCCACTGGGACCAGGATGCTGGGATGAGGATGTCAGCAGTGCTTGTGGCCATCAGAGCGGGGCTGGGCAGGACCCAGTGGCGGTGATTTGGGGTTACTGAGCAGGTACTTGGTGGCTGCGCCTGCTCTTTTCCTGCCCTCTGCCTTTGAGAGCCGTGGGTGCATGGAGCTGACCCTGCAGAGCTCATGGGCAGGATTGGATGGGGTTTGGAGCAAGCTGCTCTAGTGGAAGGCATCCCTGCCCGTGGCAGGGGTTGGGACTGGATGAGCTTTAAGGTCCCTTCCATCCCAAACCATTCCATGATTCTATGCAGGCAACTGTGTTTATGGCAGCAGCCGTACCAGAAATTATCAGCAGTCCCTCTGCTGTCTTCTGTCTTTCCTTCTGGTTTTCCCTTCACTGCTTTTTTGTCTCATTTTGTTACTGTTTCCTTCCTTATCAGCTGCTCCTTTGCCTTTCCACTCTCTTCTCGTCTTCTCCTTGATGGCTGTGGCTGAAGGGAGTATGGGAGGAAGCTCTTGGACTTGGGAGTCTGTGTCCTCCACCCTGATCCGTGCTGTTTTTCCTTCCACCTACGGGCATTGATGTTCCTTGTCACACACACAAATGCTTTGGTCTCATAATGATAGTTAAGCTGGCAGAGAACAGCTTAAAAATATGTAAAGCTTTCCAGCCTGCCGTCAGGAAGAATAAGCACATCTGAGCTTTACTTCTTTACTGTCTCTGAAGGAAATAGAGCTTTCAGTCTTCTGTGTTCGTGATAGGTATGGGATAAGATGTGGATATATCCTACTCTTAATGGGATTTGTCTTGTTCTCCTGTTAAAATGAAACATGTTTGTTAGAGGGTTGGACTATTTTCAGGATGTGGATCATGGATGGGAAGGGTGGTTGATGATGTGTTGGTACTGCGGAGCAGGGCAGACACTGCAACCCCCCAAATCTTTTTCATGCATGCAAATACTTCAGTACCTTCTGTTCATCATGGTTTTGAACTTCTTCGTTTAAATGTTGGTCTGGGTATTGGAGCAACGCGGGGTTTCAAGCATTAATTTTCATGAAGGGTGAATTTCAAAGTCATGGCCATAAGTATTAGAGAAAAGCAGATGGTTTATTCTCCTCCAAAGTCTTAGACCTTCCTCCAGCCAGGACCACAGGAGTTACCTAAGGAGCCAGGGCTTACAGCATTGCTGACCAAGAGGAATCCTGTGACTGTTCTTGGTCAGAGCAGGTCCCCCAGCTGAGGTGATGCCTTTGCCCAGATTGCAAAGAGCTGAAGGGGTCAAGTTCTCTGCCTTGCATTTTGCAGGCGTCACAAAGAAAGGATCATATGGTCCCTTTTGGGTTAGAAACTGCGATTCCAGGCATTGTTCAGAATGTCTGTGTCATTTTTAAAGAGTTACCATGTGCAGAAGCCACAGTTTCTGTGCAGAAAAAGAACCCAAATGCCTAACATAAAATCATCCATAATGAACTGTTATTCATATAATTCAAATTCTCTGTTATTTATAGAGTGCTGCAAGAGCATCCAGCTCCTCACAAACATGAAACAAGTCCCTGAGCTGCATATAAATCGCAGGGACAGATCCTGTCAAGTCTCACATGGTGGGGAGGAGGTGGGGGATCAGCAATGCCCAGTGATTTTGGGGATGTCCTCAGCTCTGGGGTGAATGAGAGTCACCCCACCAAGACAGCTCAGTATGCTGGGTAGACTCGAGAGGAAACCCAATGCCTTCCCTTGATGCATCCTGCGGTGGCCGGTGTCTCCCATGGCTGAGAGCCACCACAGCTGCCATGGGATGCTCGTTTGGTTTGAAAGACACCCCAAGAAGGTTGATCCTGATGCCAGGCTGGTGGGTTTGCTCCCACCATGTCTGTGAAATGCTTTGAGGTCTTTAGCCACAGCTTCTCTGTGCTCCAGGGCTGCTTTTCTCTTAGCATCCCTGAGCTGAGCCTTGTGCCTGTCCACAGACTTCATCTCAGCACCAAACCGCCCCAGCCCTGCGCATCCATGCTCGATTCTTGTTTTAGGAGAAGCTGTCGAGTAGGAAACAAGAAGAATAGCAGCCCTATTGGTGTCATCTTTAGAGAGGAACTGGGTTCTCACTGTGTCAACAGCACTTGGCATGAAAGTGGCCGTTGTTTGGTGAGACACTGCTCCTTTCACCCCACGCGCCCCAGCTGCTGGGAGCTGGGTGCTGTTTTGACGGACAGAGCGAGTGCAGTGCCCACAGTTGGTTTTGTTTCCAGCCCGTTGCAGTTGCTCCTGGGGCCTGAGGGGAGCAATGATCATTTACACTATTGGATAATAGGGATGTAAATGGATTGAAGTGGGAATGGGTTAACGCAGGAGCGCAGCATCAGAACAGGAGGTGCAATCATACCATGCCCGCTGGAAGTGGCAAGGGATGGGTTGGAAAGGTTAAAGTGGCATTTCTTCTTTGGAGTCAAGCAATGACCCATGGTTAAAGCTTGGTGTCATTTTGGAGCCTTTGGGGTTTTCTGTATTGATAAATAGGTCAGGACTCATGCTACACCACAGCATCACGTTGCGGGGGGGTGTGTGTGATTAAGTGCAAGAGGGGATTTGAAGCAGTGACCTGGGCTGGTGTTCCCTCATGGGCTTCCCTCTTTCTTCTGCTCTGGAATCTCTTGCCTGAGAGAGATAGGCAACCTGGAGGGAGTTTTGCTGGGGGGGGTGGGGATGAGTGTGTCCCAAACAAGTATAAGTCCGTGCTGGTGCTGGAAGGGCTCAGGGTGGCCAAGGAGGAGCAAGTCAGGAGCTGAATAAGCTTCCAACTTGCAATATCCCAATGGATTTTGTTCCCTGCCAGCTTTGCTCCCTGAGGCAACTTCCCCATGGCACATGCAAGGCAGCAGACTGTAAATCAGGGAGCAGAGGACGCAGCTTCCATTACGGGAGCATCTCCGGGCAGGGAGGTCGGGAGGGTTCCTGGTGAGCTGGCGCCAGGGGGGAGCTGGGGCTCTGATTCACAGCACCCAAGGGATGCAGTGGCTTCATGGCTCCAACCCCAGTGTTTCCTGCTCTTGGCTGAATTCCACATGGATGTTGGAACAAACTGGTTTGAGTTTGTGAATCGCTGTTGTTTTACTTAGAGAATCACAGAATGGTTTGTGCTGGAAGGGACCTTAAAGCTCACCTGGTTCCTTCCTGGGGACACCTTCCAGTAGACCACGTTGCTCAAAGCCCCGTCCAACCTGGTCTATAAAGCCAAAAGAAGGAGAAGGAGCCCTGAGCTGTGTGTTGGCTTCCTTTGCAGGTGTCCCGGGTGCCTGTGGAGTCCTGTGAGCAGTACACGACCTGTGGGGAATGCCTGAGCTCAGGAGATCCGCACTGCGGCTGGTGCACGCTCCACCACATGTAAGTCCAGCATTGTCTGGTTCATTTGAGCTGCTGGTGGTGATGGGAAAAGCAGCTTTCAAAGCCACCAAGCGCCTTCCCCTCAATGTTAGACTGAAGTTCCTTAAATCCATTCTTCCCTTCCCTGGACGTTCCCTGTGTTGCTGCGTGAATGCCATTGAATGCCCTGAGCTGCTGTGAAAGAGGTAAAGGAAAACAAATTCCTGCTTCAGGAGTGTAGAGGGTGCTGTGGATGCAATGGCAAAGCAGAGTTTAAACTGGTGGGAGTGAAGGCCTTGTGTTTTGCATTCTTCTCTTGCCCAAGCAAGTCCATCCCAGTGAACAGGGAACTAGTAAAGGCAATAGTAGGCTTGATTATATGAGTAGGACTGTGGTGTGGGAGAGGCTGCAGCACTGGAACAGAGCAGAGCACCCAAGTCCTATTCAGTATATCAGGAAGAGATAATTCTGTTGTGCAAGGAAGGGTCGGGGGGTCTGTGCTCCAGCTGTTCCCAATGGGACAGAGCCGGCAGCGCAGGGCTGGAAGCTGGCAGCCCCTCACACACATCAACAGGCACAAAAGGCTGAGGGTTGGTTTGGTGGGTTTTATTTCAGGGGAGCTCCAGGAAATGCTCTCTGCATTCAGGAGGTGTCTGTGTCCTTCCTTTCTCTCCCCTGCCATAATACCCATCACTTCCTAAGGCGGAAGGGAACCAGCAGGCAGAGGGGGATTGAGAGAGGAAGGGAAAGCCTCGAGGAGAGGAATAGAAATCCCTCCGGCCGCATGCCAGCTTGCAGAGCAGCCTGGTTAAATGCATGGAAATCGGTGGAGGCAGAGTTCAGGGCCCCCACAGCAGCACTTGGCCACTTGCCTGAGGAGCAGGTGCTGGAGGGGGGGAGCAGGGAATGACAGGCTCCTCCGCAAATCCGGCCTGGATTTGGGACCTGTGGGCTTTGGGTTGCAAACTGGCTCGCTGTGGCTTTGCTTGGTTTGCAAAGAGTCGTGGCCACGCTCAGGGAGATGCAGGAGAGCCTTGGCAGCATTGTTCCTTAGCTTTTCCCCTTTCCAACGAGCCTGTCCAGCCCTGCAGCAAGGCCCCCGTATCTGTCGTCATATCCAAAAGCTTTACTGTCAGCGGCTTTGTCAGAAGGAAGTGATTTCCATGCCTGCTGGTTCCCGTCTCTTTGGCTCTTCCCTCGGGGTAGCCATCCCAAGTGCCTTTCCAGCGGTTGCGACAGCTGTGCAGCAGGAGGGGATGGCTGCGTTAGGACCTGTGGGTGTTTGGAGTTGCTCCTCAGCTTCCTGCAGCAGCTCCTCTGCAAGGATCACTGATTGCCTGCCTAATGCTAATGAACTGAATCTTCATAAACCACCTGGGAAGCAGGTAAAGGTTGTTATCTTCATTTTGCAGAGAGAAAACCCTCAATGTCAAGAGGAGAGAAAAGTGTCATTTCCTCTGCCCTTTTGGCCATGACATTTCAGCACTAACCTATTCCCAACAAGGGTTTCTTCCCTGATGGCATTTCTCAACCCTCCCTTCAAGCATCTGCACTTCCCTGGCCTGCTTGGAGGATCATCTTTTAGCTTGTGTCTGAAGCTGTAAATAATTGAGTTTCTCTTGCTGTTCCTGAAGCCTCTGTCATAGTTTGTTTGGAGGTCCCAGGCACTGGAGTGTTTGTATTGAATTTGTCATCTCTCTTCTCTAATTCTTCCATGTCCATGCTGCCAGATGGACCAGCTGCTCAGTGGAAGGGCTGTGGGTCAGGGTGTGTGATGCTCGTGCTGTGGTTTCTGAGGGCTGGTAAAAGGGTGAGGGGCAGAACAGGAGATGATTTTGTCCTTAAAAGAGCAAGAGGGTGCCTGGTAAACACCAGCACATGTGGGCATGGTAAAACCAGCACTGTGACAGCTGGAGATTGAAATCCAGATGTTTCTTTCACTGCTTGTTGTGGGGTTTTGCTCCTTGGGCTGCATGTACCCAAGATGCCAAAGCTTGGGGCATCCATCCAAGAGCTGCACCCTGCTGAGGAGCAGAGCAGGGCAGGCCAGCCCATAAGGCAGCTCCTCTTGGGCACTTGGCATCCACATTTGCACTTGCCAGAGGCTTAGCTGAGAGCATGGATGTGCAGGTACTGAGCTAGCAGGGAGCCAGGAAAGAAACCAGTTTTCAGTGATGTGTTGGATGTCTGAACAGGGATGGATGTGAGATAGATGCCCCATTCCATCAGGCAGCATGTCCTGCCTTCCATCCCACCAGCCAGAGAGGAATGATGAAGGAAAAGTAAAAGGGTCTGAGTTGTCCTGGTATAAGCTTTCATTATCTGATATTACATCAAGCTTTGTTAGCGTGCTCTTTGTGTAGTATTGTTTCTTAGAGGCTTGAGTCAGGGCTTAAGGCTCTGGTGCACAGAGGGGTGCTTGCACACACATGTGCACACTTAGAATTTAAGGTTACTGAGAGTTGGGATGCTCATGAATGGGCTATCTGGGTGCAGGACATTTGAGAGGGTGCTAAAATGTTAGAATCATAGAATCAAACAGGTTGGAAAAAGGCTCGAAGATCATCAAATCCAACCTTTACCCCAGGACTGCTTAGGCCACCACTAAGCCATGTCACTAAGCAGGCAGGGAAAGGTGCTTGTCCTCCAGCAGAGCAGCAGTGCCAGTGCTGAGCAGCCCAATGTCCCTGCCCAGTGCCTTCACTGTGTCCTCCCAGCCAGGGGCTTGCTGCCATCCCAGTTCATCCTCTGCATGTGAGAGCAGGATCCTTTGCTCCTCTTCTACGAACAGTGCTCTTTGGGAGCAAGCAGTGGCCTCAAGAAGACTGTTAAAGAGTTGCTTCAGCCCAGTGGGATTTGAAACCTGCAGGACTTCCATGTGCTGCTCTCTGCAAGTGCGTTATTGCCTACAGACCTATTTATCTCTGTTAGGGCTGTTGCCATAAATAGTATGATAAAAAAGAGCCATTCCAGCAAGTCAGTGAGATAAAGGCTCCAGTCAAGAGCTCACTTAAAAGCTATCTTACAGATTCACTTAAACCTCAATAATTCTTCCTTTGGCAGCGTTCATATTTAGCTCCATTATGCTCCAAAAAGAAAAGGTACAAGGTGAGAGGGTGGGAACAGCAGGGATCACAGAGGTGCTTTGGAGTGGGAAAGTGTAAGGTCCGCTTCCCGTAATCAAAATCAAAAAGCCTCCTGGGGAAGGTGATGGTCCAGTGTTCCAGAGTGGGAAGCCCTGGTTTTGCCAAGCACTTGTAAGCTGGCCAAAGCTAGATGTGCCTGGCAAACTCAGCCTCTGTGTAGACACAGCATGTTCCTGCTGATGTGTATGTCCAGGAACAACCAAGCTGCTCACCAGGGATCCAGGAAAACCAGGAGTTTGACAGCAGCACCTCCTTAATTCAAATAGCACGTACACAGAGGTAACTGTCAGAAGGGAACTTGCTGGTGGCCTGTGTAGCTGGTGACAGCATCTCAGTCCTCTGAGCTTTGTGCCACTATTTGAAATAGGATCCAAGATGAGCAAGGAGTGAAAAGTGATGAAGTGTGCTGATAGCTTATTGGGGCCATTCCTACCAAAAGGCCAGTGTGTCATCTGTGCCCAGGGAGGGTGGTGGGATAGAAGGATTTTCCCAAAATGACATAAAACAGAAGATCATGGAGGGCTGCCAGTGCTGCTCTGCAGTCCCTGTTACCTGCTTTGAAACACTGCTTCTTCCATGGTTTTCTGGTGGTGGCTCCTCCATCTTCTTGAAGCAGCTTCATTTCACTCCATTCTAAGGGTACCTGCAATAGAAAAAAAAGGGGTATTGAGCCATCCTGGAGCATGGCTCCACACGGCATGCTAGAAGTCCTGGTCACTTTGCCATGCTCTGGAGCTTGTATTCCTGATGGGAGAGAGCTGGGAAGGCAGGGAAACCAGCCAAAGCCCAGCCAGCAGCAGCCAGAAGGTCCCACTCCTGGCCCTGCCACACTCCTCAGCTCCAGGAGGTGATTAGTGAATGACGTGGTTTTGTTTTAATTGGAATGGGGGCATCATCTTGTTACTGCCTTTTATAGCTTTATGGTCTATTTTCTGTGTAGGTGATGAATTTATGGCTTGCAGGGGCAGCGAGCAGTGGCAGGATGCCTGGCTCACCCTGCACCAGTGACACACGTGGGGTTCAGCGGCTCTGGATTGCGCTGCAGCGCTGGCAGGACTGGGAACAGCTCATGAGATCCTTGTGGTCTGTCTTTCCTCTGATCACAGTATATTTTCCAGCACCCTTTGGTCCTAACTTGATACCTGGTCCCGGTGCAGAGCAACACCCCGGTCGTGCTGACACCCCCCCCTTCCCCTGGCTCTGCCCTCCCTTTGGGCTCATCTCAGCTGTAGCACCTCGTGCTGTTTGACATCTTCCAGTGCTCTGATGTGCGCTCCTGTGTGGCAGGTGCTCCCCGAGGGATAGTTGCGAGCGAGCAGACGAGCCGTACCGATTTGCAGGCAGCATCAGCCAGTGCATGACCGTCACCGTGCAGCCCAGCAGCATCTCCGTCTCCGAGCACAGCCTCCCGGTAGGTACTACTGGCCAGGGGTATCTTGTTGGCGAGGGGTTCATAACGAGCAGTCCATTCTCCATCCTTTTCTCCCTTCCCATTGGCACAAACGTTTTCTCATGAAGTCAGGCTCGCAGAGGGGCTGTGGGGGGAGAAAGGGGTCATCCGAGCCAGGGAAGAAACGAATTCCCCTTCCCCTTAGGCCTCAGCTCACATTTCTCTTGGTCTGGTTTCATGAGCTGTTGAAAGGAAAGGCTTTGTTTCTCCAAAAGCTCATCTGTGGGCTGTGCTCAGGCCTGGCTCAATGAAGCATCCCAGCTGTTGCTCTCAGAGCCTCCCAGCGCCCCATGGCAGCTGGTCCTGCTGCAGCCCCTGCCTGCTCCCCGCCGGCACTCGGTGATGGATGGTGTGGGGCGCTGGGAGGCCACTCAGCCCTTCACACACTGCTTTTCCATGGGCACTGTCCCTATTCATGATGGGGTCAGTGGGGACTTGCTTCTCATGGCCCTCAGGCAGGGATGGATCTCCTGCACATGCAGAAGGCTGTTGTGGGGCAGTCACTGCTCTCTCATGCATGAGAGGGCAACGTGGTGCTGCTGCTGTCACAGGTGCCTGACATGGGTATTGAGGGTGGCAATGTTTCTGTAGAGCAACCAGGGGGACAGAAATCTGCATTTGCCACCTCTCCTGAACTGCAGAACCCCCAGGCTCAGCAAGGTGGGTTTGTATCAGTAAAGAGCCTTCATCCTTGGCTTGCTTCCACCTCTGCTTCCCATGAAGGGCAGCTGGCCAGCTCCTGTGGGTGAACGGGTCATTTAGGGGGATCAGGACTGAATGGGAAAGCAGCAGATGCTGAAAATACAAAGGCAACTGGGGCAGCTCTGCCTGCTAACAGGTTCCTGGCTGTGTTTTGTCTCCCTTCTGCTGCTCCTCTCCCTGTCTGCAGCTCAGCCTGCTCGTGAGCGATGCTCCGGACCTGTCAGCTGGGGTCACCTGCCTCTTTGGAAACCTGACAGAGGTGGAAGGGCAGGTTTCGGGCAGCCGAGTGGTGTGTGTTTCACCAGCAGCAAAAGATGTTCCTGCCATACCTGTGGATCAAGGTAAGTCCCTGACTTCTGGACAGTAACAGAACGGCTGTGCCACAGCCATGCCTCTCCGGGTGGATCTGGAATATGGGAGCCCTCCGCTGGGCCTGGCTCAGCACCCATGAGTAGGTGGATGCAGTTTCTATTTTTCGGTCCTGATCTTTTGGGTTGTTTCTTCATTAATGTCACTGCTGTCATATTCTCTCTTCCCATAACCAAAATGCTGCTTGCTTCACACTCATTTTCTCCTTGACATCCTTCCAGGTGTCAACTGTGTTTCCCTCTTGGTATCTTTGTGTTTCTAAGGCATTATATGGAGCTGGAGACTTGGTGAACACTGGGACCAAGAGCTGCCATGGTAGTAGTGCTAGTGTAGACTTACAGCAGCTCAAGAAGAGCAATCTGCTCTTAATTAACTCGGTGCTAAGAGCTTCACTAACACCCTCATTTCCAGCATTGTCTCTCATTCAAGTCTTGGGCTGCTTCTCAGTGGTTTTATACTGGAGACAGAATCCTTTAGGGAACAGGATGAGATTCCAAAATCATTTTGACGGTGACCCAGCGCAGTGCTTAGACCCTGTGTCTCCAATGCGTTTTGCCATCAAGCCTGCTTGAGTTTGGAGGCATTGCTGGAGACAGCCAGGCACCCTGGGGTGCTTGAGAGCAGGATCTTGGGGGGATGCTCAGCCCCCAGCCTGGGGAACTGCTGCAGGCTCACCATGGGGGGAGCAGGGAGATGAAAGCAACCTGACTTGCACCTTCTACCCCAGGAGCGGATGGCTGAGCACACTGGCAGGCGGGGAGTGGGTGCTTCTGTGTCTGCTGTTGCTTCCCTCCTTACTGCTGGCAGGACTGATGGGCTCTGGTTTGCATCCCCAGACTGGTTCGGTGTGGTGCTGCAGCTGAAGTCACGGGAGACCGGGAGGATGTTTGTCAGCACGGAGTTCAAGTTCTACAACTGCAGTGCCCACCAGCTGTGAGTGCTCCCTTCCCATCCCTGAGCAGGGCCAAACACCCTCTGAATCAGAATCACAGACTGGTTTGGGTTGAAGGGATCTCAAAGCTCCTCCAGCTCCAACCCCTGCCACGGGCAGGGACACCTTCCATAGAGCAGCTTGCTCCAAGCCCCTGTGTCCAACCTGGCCTTGAGCACTGCCAGGGATGGGGCAGCCACAGCTTCTCTGGGCACCCTGTGCCAGCGCCTCAGCACCCTCACAGGGAAGAGCTTCTGCCTATTAGCTAATCTGAATCTGTGAAATGGATACTGGGCTTCAGGATCAGCTGGCAGGGTTATTGCTTTACTTGGTTCATCCAGCAGACACTTGCATTGGAAGGGGAGCCCACCAGTGTCTGTCTTTCTGAATGTCTCTGGGTGCTTGTGTAGCTTTCTGTGCCTTGGGAGATGCAGGTGGAGCGAGCCTGAATAAACCTTAACCTGCTGGTGCCCCCAAGCTGCATGATCCTGCAACTGTGAACTCGGATGCAGCTTTGCAGGCAACTGATGGAGGCAGAGCAGTGGGTGCTGAGATGGGCTGCAGGCAGCCAGGGGAGGCAGAGCCCTTCCACACTGCACTGCCCAGGAGAGCAGGGTGCTGGCTGCTGTGAGGATGCTCCAAAACACCAGCGTTGGACTGCTCCATGTGGGGCTCAGTGCTACTGAGCATCGTGGCAATGTATCCCCCATAGGCACATCTGCTGGAGGGCAGCATGCAGCTGCCTGGCCTTAAGAACAGCTTAAAAACCTGAAGTACTGAGCGGAGGTACCAGGATGAAAGGAGCCCTGTGAGTCCTTCAGTCCCTGCATGCTGCCTCTCCATGTATCCGTTACCCCAACGATTCTGTTGTGCTACCTCTTGTGCACAGCTCTGTCCTTATGTCCTTGTCCCTCAGCTGGGCTCTCCAGCACCAGCCTCTCCTGGCTGTGATCACTTACAGTCCCTCCAGCAGTGCCCCTGCATCCTCCTGGGTTTGAATTTGCATGAGGGATGGCATCACGGAGACCCCTGTTTTCACTTAGGAGTTTGAATCAGGAGAGGCAATTTATCTTCCCTGGGCTGTCATTTGGCTTCATCTGACCATGCCTTTCCACCAGCTTGTATTTGGAGATAAAGTGCTAACGGGGTGGTAAATCTTGCAGCACTTAGATCATACCAGACTCGTTATCAGGGAGTTCAACAAGGGCACGAGCCAGCCTGGCAGGAATAAATCACAGCATGCAAAAGGGGGGAAGGAAAACAGGTCTCAGCCAGCGGAGAAGAGAGACCTATTGATCCTGAGATTCTTCATTGCAATGAAGGCCATGGGCCTGTGTGATCAGAGAGGTCCTCCTCCACTGGCACCAGTTGGGAAAGCTGGAGGCCAGGGTGAGGCAGGAGGGAGAAGTGCTATGGACTGAAATGGGTCAAGCAAATGAGTAATTAAAAAAGCTTGCAGCACTGGATATCCTTCTCCAGATTTGCATGTGCCTGATTAGAATAAGCTTCCTTAGCTATTAAGGTCACTAGGAATGCCTCAGAAGGAAAACACAATTGAGGTATTAAAACTCAAGCGTGTTCCTGTGGCAGCAGGCTGTGAGAGGCATTGCCCAGCTGGCAGCAGAGCCCCTGCCCCAAGCCCTGCTTTCCTCATGTTCCAGAGTTCTCTGCCTAAAGCCATGCTCCTGCTTCCTTGCTGATGCTCATCTGCCTTCACTTATGCTGGGATCACTCCAGTGCATCCCTGCCCGCTCCAGGCAGCACCACCATCTCTGGAGCTGCAGGTTACACCATGGAGCTGAATGCCATGGGCACAGCTTATGCTTATCCCAGCAGACTGTCACCAGAACACTGCCACATGGCACGGAGGGTTGGCCTCAGAGACGGAGGAGGTGGTCGCTGCAGGTATTAGCAGCTCTCATGGAGCGTGTGTCTAATGGGCAGCCAGTTCGTGTGGAATGAGCCCCCCCAGGCAGTTCACGGGCAGCTGGGGCCACCCCGTGTCTGAAAAGGGTCTGTGTTCTTTCAAAAGCATTTCATAAACAGGTAATTTCTTCCAACACGAATCAAAAGTCTTCCGTGAAAGGCACTGTGCTGTGCTCCAAGGCCAAGCAGAAGCGTTACTGTGGACTTGAAGCATTCCCAGCTTGTAAAACGACTGATCCAGTTTTTCCCAGCCTTGCCTTGTTTTCCGCTTTCTAGAAACTCAAAACCCCCCAAGTCTGGTGCAATATTGTGCTTTATGTTACACCAATGCAATGACGTGCAATAAATCCCAGCCTCTGTTTTATTACTGAATGAATTGGGAGGTTGCTTAAAGACTGTCTCTTGAGCATGTGTTTTCCCAAACCTGTTTGCTGGAACTGAATGTCCCTCCAAAGGAATTACTTTCCCATGAAGGAGCCTGATCCTGGGTTCCTGGCTAGGCCTGTCTCTTACCCTATAGGCCCCCCAAGGTGATAACCCCCTCTAAAACTCCTCTTTTTCCCCCCCAGGTGCCTGTCTTGTGTGAACAGTGATTTCCGCTGCCACTGGTGCAAATACCGGAACCTCTGCACCCACGACCCCACCACGTGCTCCTTTCAGGAGGGCCGGATCAATGTCTCTGAGGTACTGGACCAGGTTTTAGCTCTTCTTTGCTTTTCTATGGTGCAGGTGGCATAACCAGTGTAATGCGAAGTTCTTTGACTTCCCATGGGTCAGGGCGCCTCTTTTGGCTGGCACTGAAAGTGCAGATGTGGCTTTATAGGAGCATGGCAAGAAATGGTCAGTCAAGCTAAAGCGATGCGTCTTGGGACTCCTAATGGCAAGCAACAAGTCAGATGCAGAGCTCTTGGTGGGACCCATTCAGTGGGTTGTGTTGGCAGGTCTGATATTTATGGCAGGAGCTTGACTGTGAACTGATTAAAAAGGGAATTACAGATGTGAACAGCCCCAGAGTTTGGAAAAGAGAATTGATGCAGGTTCCAGTGCTGTGGACCATGAGCCATCTCTCTTAACAGTTAATGAAAGGTGTGGGGCTCAAGTCCAAAAGTGCTTTTAATGGCTGGAAGGAGATATAGCCCATTAACAGCTCTGCCAGGTCTCCTGCGTCGTGTCCCAAGGCAGAGGCTTCCATGGATGAAAGGAGTTTCTGATCAATTCCTGATCAAAGATTACCACTAACCCCTTGGTCTGAGGTTTCTGCACCTGTTGTCTTGTCCAACTCCCACACTGCTGCCTGCTTCAGGCTCACTAGGTAGAGAGCAGATACAACCTCTGATGCTGGTAGGGTTCTGGTCTTCATCCTTACTGCCCCTGACAGGGGAGCCTTGCTGGTGGCAAGGGACAAGAAGGAGGCTCCAGCAGCAGCCTCAAAGAGTTGTCCAATGCAGCAAAAGGAATGGATACCCAAGGGGAGGCATCCGTCCTGGGGACAAACCAAAAGCTTTCTCAGTCCTGTTCAAAGTCAAGCAACTTCCTTTCAGCATAACAAGAGAAAGCAAAACCCTTTGCTTCTCTTTCTCTTGAGTGATGTGTGGGTTTTTCTCCTTCACACTCAAAGCATCACTGTCTTCCCAGGCTTTACAGCTTTAGTTCTCAGTTCTATAGGTCTTCAACCCCATGACCTCTGAAGTATTTGAGAAGTCTTTGGTAAAGCAGGACAATCCCATTATCTCAGTTTTTCTCCTGGGAATGCACAGGACTTGCCTGAGATCACACAGAGGAAGCGAGTGGAGGAGTTGGTATCTCTGCCAGTTCCTGCTGGGATCACAGGATTGTTGCATCTCCAAAGAACTTCCTTTGCCATCTTCATGTTGTAGAGGTTGTTTCTTACCAGGGGATGTTATATGCTATCTCATGTGCTATCGCACCTTCCCAGTGATAACTTCTGATAAGGGCTGATGATTAATGATACAGATCTCCACTGTTCATCGTGAACACACAGGCAAAACCAGCCACCAAAAGCTAATTTGCTTGCTTATTTAAAGCACACACAGTGCAGTTCTAATGCCTTTGTTACGGGCATTTCACTCCGGCTAACACAAGACATGAAATAAGTGCCTCCTAAAGAGTTTCCTTTCCGAAAACAATTCAGATCACAGTGTTTTCCATGTGGCATGGCCTGATGTATTAGCAAAAGATTTGTGCTTACTGGCTTCACTCCCTAGCAGAAGGTTGGGTTTGGAGCCGGAGCCTGGTGATAACCATGGCAGTGCCTCCACCATGGAGCGAGCAGCACGAGCATGTGCTGCCCTACTTTCAGTCCCTGGTGCCCCCCTCATGTAAGATTTGCACGTGTTCACACGGGGGTGGAAGTTTTCTTGTGCCTTTAATTTAAGAGAAAATATCTTGAATATTCCCTCTTACTCCTGGCCCATCAGAATTCGTGTCCCAGTGGGGTTCGATGCGTAACAAACTCCCTTTGATGCTCCTATTTTGAGGAGGGAAAATTGCTCAAAGTCTCAGCTGCTTTACAAGGTGATAAGGGAAAGAAAGCTCTTCTTCATGAGCTGTACACTCGCTCCTTGCCGTCTTCTGGTTGTACTGACTGAGGCAAAGCACAGAATCACAGATTTGATTTGGAGTCGTGTGTAGATAAATACAGAACCGGTCAGAGCCTTTAAAGCAGAGATGTCTTCAGGGCAGAGCTGGTTGTTAACATCCTCCAGCTGGTGGGAAGTTTCTGCCATGGGGTAAACCCAGCTCTTTTGAGGCCTCTGTTTTCAGGTGGTCAGTTAATAATTAGATAAGCAACTCTATTTTCTCAGCCTCTCCTTAGCCTGAGGCTTCATTTCTCCACAAAGGTGTCTGCTTGGACATTGCTATCCAAAGAGCAATGGGAAGGCAAAGGTCTCGGGCTGGCTTGCACCCACAAAAGCAGCGTTTCTTTAAGAAGAGGTCTGTGGGTGTGTAGCACTGACTGTTCCACTGCACACAGCTTTGGATCAGGCCTGTGATGGTTGTGTTTTAATGTGTCTGAGGTGGCTGGGTTAATGTGTGTGAGTCTATAAAATGTCTCTTTTAAAATGTATAAAAGAGGAATGTAGATACGTAGACATCCTTACAGCCCATCCTAGTGGAGGCCAGAACCGTGTACATCCTGTTAGTTACCCCAACTGTGAGATCCTGTCCCTCTTTCATGTCCACTGAGTGCAGACTCCTTTGAATTCTCAGTCCTTTTAGAGCAACATCTTTGCCTCTGGCTGTGCCCTTAGATGCTGCTTGATGTGCCTTGAAGGAAATAAACCGAAATCAAACCTTCTTTATATCTGTTTTTTCTAATCCACATTGTTGAATATCTAAATGGGAACTTGGAGCCCCATCGAAGTCCACCAGAGTCAGCAGTTGACTTTGCTGGGTCACATCTAACTTCTGGAGGGATGTGTTTATGTGACAAAGTACCATACAGTACCAGTGGTAACAAAAATATCTCACTACTTCATCCATTAATGTATTACAGCACTTGTGTGCAGCACAGAGCTCAGGACAGAAGGGCACTGGGTAGGAGCTGCCTTTCTTTTCATGTCTGGTTTCTAAGGAGCAAGATCTACTCTCCTTTCCAGTAGTATAAATGAAGAATAATGTGTTTCCCTGAGTGACAGAGCCTGTAATTTACATCATTGGGAACACAACTGGGAGCCAGAGGTTTACATTCATGTGCCAGATTCATTTATGTTTATAACTTTCAAGTATGTGTAGCACGTTAACATATGCGGAGAGCTGGGTTTTTAAGATGAAAAGTATGAAAACAGTATATTTTCTTCCATTTGGGCTAAATCCCATTTCTAGGCATTTTTTATTCAAATAAGAACAATATTTGACCTACTAAAACTGCTCTGTTTGAAACACAAATACTAACCCTGGGTAAAGTGTCCTACTCCAGAGCCATGCATATTGAGGGGGGCTTTAAGATATTTATAGACCTTGGAATCTTTGAGGCTAAAAAGTGTTGAAGAAGCATAAAATGCCTTTGTAAATGGTGTGCAGTGATACTTCATAGGCAGAGTCTGTGCAACTCCTGCGTCAGACTCTTGTCTTTCTCCAGCAGATTTGTGTTTATTCTGGTGCACAGAAGTCAAGCAGGATAATGAGAGGATTCAGGATGCGTTTGTTTAGCAAGAGGAGGCGGTAATGGCCTTTCCAACTCACTGCAGGCTTTGCTTCTCATGAATTAAAAAACAAAGTAAACTGATTATGGAACAAATTGCATATTCTGGCTGCAGTATCCCTCTTTTTCTGTATTTTCTGGATGCTCAGCTCTTCCTAGTGCAGGGAAGTGCAATCAAGCTCTACAAATGGGAGCTGCCTCCCTGGTGCTTCCCAGCACTGCACTCCGTGTATGCCTCTTCTCCACCAGCATCCCAGTGTAAGATATTTTCTGCCACTGAAAACCAAAGGGAAAAGTATCTGTTATGTCCTACTCACCTCTAATGATGGCAGAGCAATTTTTGCTACCAGCATTTTCAGCTCTAGAGAGCAGATTTCAAATGTAAGTCCTCTCCCATGTCTCTAAAGAAAGAAGCATTTCTTTAGCAGTCGGCTCACGAATGGCAGTGGCCAGGAAGGATAATGGTCCATAACATATTCATTATTTTCAGGACTGCGCACTGAGGTTCTCCCACTGGTGATGAGACTGAAGGTTTTTTGTTTCCAGTCATGATGTGATAAAAGATTCTGGGGCTCCAGTTGTCTTTCTACCTTTTCTCCCAAAGATGGGCTTTGCACAGAGCTGGGGACCAATCTGTCTCCTGCTGGTCCTGGGTATAACTCTGAGGTTAAATGCAAAACCTTAAATGCAGCCGGATCTCGAGCAGGAGGAGGTACAGGTGTGTGGTGCATCCTAGAATGTACCTGCAAAGCCAGCTCAGGATGGGTGGAAGCCTCCATGAGTCCTAGGAGTTTGCTGGTGGTGGTGCAAAGGCTGAGCTGGGGGTTAGGTCCATGATAACCAGGGTCTGCAGGAACCTCTGAGCTAAGCAGCACAGCGGCATTCCCTAACAGCCTGTAAACCTGCTCCAGTGCAAAAAAGGGCTTTTTTTCCCCTTCCCAGCATAGCTGCTTTCTGGACATCGGAGTTTAAACTTGCTCTTGGCTGTTAATCCGTGAAAGTCCCTGTTAGAAATAAAATCAAAAATATAGAAGGCAAAGTGCCACTAAAAGGGTTTATGAGGCAGCAGTTCCAGCTACTGCCTTCTCCAAACCGAGGTAGCATCTGGTTCTCATTTACTGCTTGCCTGAGCCAGTAGTGAAACAACATCCCATCGGCCTGGCTGGGAGCTGGAAAGGGAACGTGGCTTGGCGTGTGTCACGGTCATTAGTGGGAAGTGGGGATTTTCTCCCTGGATACGCAGTCCTGGTGGGAGCCTGGGGAGGATGGTGGTGGCTGTCTTTGTGTTGCCATCGGGGTGATTGACTTGAATCACTTGGCAGGGTGGCAAAGGGCTTGGGATGCCAGTGTGGGATTTGGGAGAGGGAAGCGAGGTGTCAGTCCATTTTTATACTTCAGTTTGGGATTAATCCTTCAGTGTCAGATGCTTACAGGTACTTAGGTACCTAGTTCCATTAGATCAAAGCAAATTAGAGCTAAACGGTATGTAAATACTTCTGATGGTCAGAGCCTTTGTTCTCTGTGTGCTGCAGTTCTGCATATGTAAATTGGGAAAAACCTGTATCTCCCAGCGTGTTATGAAGAGATAATGTTGAGGATATTGAGATCTTATGGGAGGAATGTTGTACAGTTATCAAGCACTGACAGGTCTTGTTTTGCTGTTCATCCCAGCTGTGGCTGCCCCATCCCTGGCAGTGTTCAAGGCCAGGTTGGACACAGGGGCTTGGAGCAAGCTGCTGCAGCGGAAGGTGTCCCTGCCTGTGGCAGGGGTCGGAGCTGGATGAGCTTTAAGGTGCCTTCCAATGCAAACCAGTATGTGATGCTATGACCTAGTTCATGCCTGTGGGGAACTGGAGATCTGCTCTTCTGTGGAATGATTGCAAGGAGAGTGTCCTTTTATTTTGCAGACAGCATCTTGCATAGCAAAATCTCCTGCAATATTAAAATTTGTGATTAATTTACAGTTGCATGATTTTGGACAGATAGTGGCAGAAGTGAAGCAAATCACTTCTGTGTGCTTCATGTTTTAATTGCTGTGCTTAGTCTTCAGAATATATCGTTTTGGAGGCAGCGTCATTTTGCTCTTTTCTTTGCTCCTTTATTGCAGTCACACAGATGTTTGAAGTATTTTCACATGGCTTTCAATGGAAGACTTAAAGACTGCTTCCAGTTTCATGGTATTTTGTGTACCCAAAAAACAGGCTGTTTTCAGGGATTGGGGAACTATCCTTACACATTCCTTCACTGCATTGAGCTCTGAACTTCTGAGCTTTAACTTGTCTATAGAATGATCATCCAGGATGAAGTACCATTCTCTATGTGAAATGAATGAATTGAAATGAAATGCCTTTGTACTGTTTTGTCTCAGCCCCACTGCCTCCCTTCTCGTCCTCCAGGGTCCTGCTGAGCAGCCTCTGCCTGCTCCTGGAACTCAGCATCCCTCCCTTTTTCTAGTTGTCTCCTGAAATGCCTTTGCTCTGGCCTGGCAGGGTGATGGATAGTTCGGGGGGGCTCTGGCTGTAATATACTTCTCAGTTTGCATTTGACTCGGAAAAATGCATTCTTGGAGCAGCTCTTGATTGCATCCTGGAGGTGCAGAAAGACTTTGATCTGCAGCAGGAGCTGGTGTATGCTGGCTTGAGTCATTGAGCCTGGCTGGGACATCACCTTCCTCCTGCCCGTGAGGCTGTGCAGGCCAGCAGTCTGGGTTTGCTCTTGCTAATGTATACAGCTTGGGGTGCTTGTGTCCCAAGAGTTGGAGGCCCAAGGCTTAGAATCAGAGTGGTTAGGGTTAAACTGGTTTGGACCTTAAAGCTCATCCAGTTCCAGCTGCGTGAGCTGCAGGCGGGAGCATCGCAGTGAGCTGGTGGGATGTTTCAGAGGTGTTGGAACATGGCAGGGGGTGCGAGCAGATAGAGCGGGAATTAACATCACCTCAGAAATTAATGGCACTCTTGGAGGCATTTTACTCAGACAACACAGAGGAGAACAGTACCTGGTAGCAAGAGGGAAGCACATCCCATGCTGCATATAGCTGAGGGGTGTAAGGATGAAATGGGATTAGAAGCAGCCCAGGGGCTGAGAGCAGCCCATTGCCCTCCTGGAGCAGCAGGGCTCAGGCAGAGCTGGAACAGCTGATAACACACAGCCACTGCTGCAGGAGGGCAGAGTGAGAGCTTGTGTCTGCAGATAAAACCCACGGCAAGCTCAGAGCAGGGAGAGTGCCTTCCATTGATTCCCTGAATAGCAGCGTTCCTTCTGTGGTGAGAAAATCAGTGTCAGCCTCAACACAGGGAGACTGTGAGGGGAGACTCTTCATTAGGGAGTGTAGTGATAGCACAAGGGGCTATGGGTTCATACTTAAATAGTGGAGATGTAGGTTGGATGTAAGAAAGAAGCTCTTCCCTGTGAGGGTGCTGAGGCCCTGCACAGGGTGCCCAGAGAAGCTGTGGCTGCCCCATCCCTGGCAGTGTTCAAAGCCAGGTGGGACAGGGCTTGGAGCAAGCTGCTCTAGTGGAAGGTGTCCCAGCCCATGGCAGGGGTTGGAACTGGATGAGCTTTGAGGTCCCTTCAGCCCAAACCAGGCTGGGATTCTGTGATTTCTGCACTTAACCTGCAGCTGCTTTGGTGGACTGAGAAGTGGCTGATGCTGTGCACTGAGATGTGCTGGGACATCAGCCGTGCCCATCAGAGCAGGGACCAAGACCTGGCCGGAACTGCAGATCGCCATTACTGCTGTGACCTTTCCTTCTCTTTTGTTGCCCCACCAGGACTGTCCCCAGCTCTTCCCCACAGAGGAGATCCTGATCCCAGTGGGAGAGGTGAAACCCATCACGCTGAAGGCAAGAAACCTACCGCAGCCCCAGTCTGGCCAGCGCGGGTACGAGTGTGTCCTCAGCATCCAAGGTGTGATCCACCGCGTGCCTGCCCTGCGCTTCAACAGCTCCAGTGTCCAGTGCCAGAACAGCTCGGTGAGGGACCAGCAGGGTGCTCAAAATGGGTGTCAGATGCGAAGGGGATGGGCTCAGCCATGGGGAGAGTGGAAAATCTGGAGTTAAACTAATCCTGGAGTTAAACTAATCCTGAATTCCTGGTGGGAACCTGCCATGGGCACGTGAGGTGTTTCATTAGAACACCAGCTGGGAGAAGATCCTTTATCTGGCAGTTCCTTGTCTGACTGGGGGGGTCAGCAAAGAGGAGAAGGAGGGAATGCAACCAAAGGTGTTAAGGCAGGCTAATTCACATGGGGGAGATAAAACCAATCACAGACCCCTTATCAGGGAGCTGTCGAATTCCAGGTCATGGTAGCTGCATGAATACAGTAATGCTGAAAAGCAGAATGGTGCAGGGAAGGAGGGGGAAAGGAAAACTGGTGGGAGAGAGAGCACAGTGCAGCAGAGAGAGGGAAATCATCTGAATGATGCTGCTGGGGAAGCAGGCAGGGGAGGGTGGCTCTCCTCCATAGGCTGGGGCTTAGCCAAGCCAATGGACCTGGCACATTTTAACGCAGAGCACCCAAAGTCACCGTGGCAGGTACTCGGGGATGCCAAAACGTGAAGGGCAAATGCAGCCCATGTTTGGCCTCGTGTGGCACACTCCAGCTGGAGGACAGGCAGAGAAGAGTGTGGTCCTTCCTCTCCTTTCCATGCTTTTGACGATGTCCATGGGCAGAGGGCACGTTCACTTTGGTTTAGGCAGCAGAACAGGTCCACTTGAATATTCAGCGCAGATGGTCTTAAATTGTTAATGAAGTTTTGAATTTTTAACAATTTCACTGGATATTTATGTATCAGTGGCCATCTTTGGGCCTTGCAGCTTGGTGGATAATAAATGTATTAATACTATAGAGTACTTTTACTATCCAAAGAGATTCATAAACATTAGAGAAGCACTTTTATTCCTGTTAGGCTAATAGGAAGCGGTAGGTAGAGTATGTAAGGGCAACTCTGTACTCACAGCTTATCACTTGTGCAGAAGATCTTGTTTCACACCAACTCATTAAAACTCAGGCCAGATCAATCAGTACAACTGAATGTAAAAGTTAAAGCTGTACAACTACTGCACAGGGGACAGTCAAAGCAATCTGCTTTGGTTTTATCATCATTCCCTCATTCCAAAGAGGTGGGAATGTTCAGACACCTTTTTAAGTCTCTTTAGCAGCTCTTGGTTCGCTGAAAGAGAATAACAGAAAAAGGCCTCATTGGTGCTCATTGTGAGAATGGGAATTTCAGAATCCCCTGGGAATTCATCCAAAGCATCCAGATTCCCTCAGCCGCAGCCCCCAGGATGTCCATGAGAAGGTGAATAATTCAATCCAGTGCTCTCCTAGACGAGGCTGAAGCAGAGATTGGGAAAGGACCTCTCTGCGCCATCTGTTTTTTCTCAGCTGTTTCATCAGGCAGAACTTTGCAGTGTGATTTGGAAGCTCCCAGTCACACCAGGGTGCGTGGTGATTGTGTGAGAAGATAGCCTGAAGGCAGCAGTCCTTCCACTCGGATTAACTGGAGGGGCTATATTGATAAACTAGAGACTGAGTGACAAGAGCAACCGCTGTGTGTGGAATAATTAATCTATTACCTCTCACAAGGACTAGGTCTGATTTAATTATCTCCTCCTGGTGAGGAGGAGGAAGTCAAAGCAGGACCCTGGAGATGAAGTGTAGAAGTGTGGTGGTTCAGACATCCGTGGGTTTTAGGTGGAGAATAATGGTTGCTTTAAAAAAGAATTCTTTTCCTCTTAGTGCCTCTGGTACATCCTCCAACCATTTCATTCTCAATCTTCTCCTTCAGTATCTCTATGATGGGATGGACATCAGCAACTTAGCAGTGGACTTTGCTGTGGTGTGGAATGGGAACTTTGTTATCGACAACCCGGAGAATCTGAAAGGTAATGTCTCCTTAAGTTGGCTTTCCAGACACAGGAAGGAGGGTGGTGATGGGGCCTAGAGTGTGGCTGTTGGGGCAGAGCAGCATTAGCTGCCATCAGAGGCATTGTGGTCCTGGTGGATCCTGCTGTGGATAAGAGCAAACTCACTTTGCCCCACTGATAGTGGTGCTCACTAAGTGCCATTGATACAGCCTTGGCTGTGGGAACCACATGTGCAAGTCCAGTCTGCAGCTTAAGTCAAAGTATATTAGATACTAGATTTAGATATTAGGAAAACATTCTTCCGGATGGGGATATGGTGAGACAATGGAAAAGGTTGCTCAGAGAAGCTGTGGCTGCCCCATCCCTGGCAGTGTTCGAGGTCAGGTTGGACTTAGAGCAACCTGGTCTAGTGGAAGGTGTCCCTGGAAGGTTGGAACCAGATGGTCTTTAAGGTCCCTTCCAACCCAAACCATTCCATGATTCTATGAAAACTCAACGAATGCCTTTGCTTGTAAGGGCAAGAGCAGCTGCAGTCCCTGTGACTCTTTCAGCTCTTGACTTTGCACTCAGTGCCCGTCCCCTCTTCCCCACAGTGCACCTCTACAAGTGTGCAGCCCAGCGCGAGAGCTGTGGGCTCTGCCTCAAAGCCGACCCCAAGTTCGAGTGTGGCTGGTGCAGCGGCGAGGCCAAGTGCACGCTGCGGCCGCACTGCAGCGCACCCTCCGCACAGCCCTGGCTCGACTGGTCCAGCAGGAACGTCAAGTGCTCCAACCCTCGCATCACCGAGGTAAGAGCGTCCCCGGTTCTTCTCCAGTCCAAGGCCAGGTTGGAGCAAGCTGCTCCAGTGGAAGGTGTCCCTGCCCATGGCAGGGGGTTGGAGCTGGAGGAGCTTTAAGGTCCCTTCCGACACAAACTGTTCCATGATTCTCCTCACTCCAGCCAGAATGGGTTAGTGTCTGTCTCCTCCTTGTCTGAAAGTCCACCGTTGTCCATCCGGTGCTGAAGAACAAGGAATAAAACACTCCACTGCTTCCCATGAAATTAATGTGCGGATCCAGGCACGTGGCCGGGATGCTCAGCCCACCGCCTCACAGGCAGCTGTCACTTGCCAGTGATGCTGCCAGCATCGGGGTGACCGCTATGGACTGTTGCAAGAATGCTAATTAAACTAGGGAGCTAATTAGTCTATAGCTGACGCTTCTGCTGTTTCTGTTCAGACCACTGAGGGATGCAGAATGTCCCCCAGGAGCATTTCACCAGTAAAACTCAACTCGGTCTGTTAACGTTACCATTAGGAGTGACACTCAGGTGGGGATGAAAGAAGACTTTGGTTTCTCACTTAATTAACTCCTTCTAAAATGCCTCCCTTGCCCTGTGTGTGTGGCCATAAGTGCAGAAGGTGTTGGATCCAAGTAACCTGTTGCACTGGTGCTCGTGGTGGGGTAGCACACAAGTTTCTGCCAGCTGAATAAGGACCCCAGTACATATGGAAGTTGCCTTCTAACTCAGATTAGTTTCTACACCAGCTTAGCTAAAGTGACTCATTCTCACATCCCCTGAGAGGAAGGCATCATCCTCCTTTTAATGGAGGAGGGGAGGAAAACGCAGAGGCTGGTGGGTCTGTATTGGGTCTGGGGATGGAGGAAGATGTGGCTGTGGAGGGTTCATCCATCCTCAGAGACATTAGCAAGCTTTTGGTATTTCTTTCCTAGACCTTCTCCCCAGCCACACTGTGTATTTAATGGGCAGGTATTTCTCTTGTGCTGCATTTTGTTTACTGCAGAGTGGAACTTGTGAGGCTGCAGAAGAGCAGAGGTCGCTCTGACCATGCAGAGACATGAAAGCATTAAGCAGTGTTGAGAATCTCTCCTTTGGTGGGTTGGTTTGTTTGGCAAGTCATAACTATCTTTACAGAGAGATAAAATGAGCCTTAAGGGCTTGCCTTGATATTCACCTTGTCCTGCCAGTAGTTGGAAACCAAAGGCTTCTTATCTGAGTGCTCTTCTTCTTGCACAAGGTTGTGCTACATGATGAAAGCAAAACGGCCTCTGCCTGAGATTTTCTTCACCATAACCCATTCAGACAGTTACAGTGACAAAGTCTTAGAAGTCATTTATTCACCCCTCCTAAGCTAAGCAGAGAAGGGGAAAAGCACTGCTCCAGCCACCCAGTGACTTGCATCTAAGCTCTGCCAGGTTGGCTGCAGGCATGGAGCTGCCACCAAGTGTTTTATCACCATCCAGCTTGAAAACAACACTTTTGGGCTCCGTCCAAGGAGAAAAGAGCAAAGCTTTGCTGCTACAGATTTCTCGTCTCCATCACCAGGTCTGTGTGTCAGCCTTCAAAGCGGGAAGCGCAGGGTGCCTTGCCAAGGGATGTTCTGAGTCTCAGGAGATTGCTCTGAATGGATTCAGAGATGTGGGAATCAAGTAGGAAATCTCTGCTTTCCTTGGCAGATTGGCTATTGACCCGCAGAGAGGGTCAGCAATAGAAAACACAGGTTTCAGGGGGCTGTATCCCCATGGCCTCTGCTGACTGGCAGCGTTCTGAGCCGTGTGATTTGAACACAGTGTTTGGTGGTTTTCCTTGAACTCCACCTCCCTCCGTTCTCCTTATGAATTTACAGCTTTGTTTTTACTTATTCTTCGTGAAAAGTCAAGTTCTCAGTTTTCACTGTGGTAGAAAAAGGGAGAAAGGAGCAGAGGGAAGTGGTGGCCCTTTTCGTGTGCTTTGAGATCCACTGGTGGGAAGGGCACTGAGAGGGCTGAAAACTCCTACTCCTAAACCCAGACTTCTCAACAGCACAGGTTAACTTCTCTTAGCCCCCTTCCCCTGGGATTATCTTGGAGACCATGAGACCTTTACAGCCTTCATTGCAGTTGGGTCCTTTTTGCTGCCATCTGAGTTGTTTCAGTATTTCGGGTATCAGTTTGCCATGTCCAGTGCCTTTGGGGGATGCATAACTAGTAAGAAGAGATTCTGTTTGAATAGCCACATGAGTAAATGAGCAGCAGGTTCTATTCAGTCCTGTTTCTGAGTGAGAGGCCCAGCCATCACCCACGGTGTCCCTCTAACAGTGTAAAACTTCCACATGGTCTGTGGTCTGAGCAACAAGTAAATAACCCCCCATTTTCTTGCGAACAAGAGGCACTCCGATCTCCCACTTCCTTATTTGCAGGCCTCATTAATATAACATCAGTGCAACAAACAGCTGAAGGGGGGGCAGTGTCAGGCAGAATAATGGAGTTGCTCTGCGGAGATAACAATTAGGTTCTGAATGTGCTATCAGCTAAAGCAGAGACAAGAAGGGATCATGCCGGGATGACAGTGCTTATGTGCTGGTCCCCTGCTGCGCTCATCAGCTGGGATCCAGCTAGCTTAGAGCAGGATGAAAAAAGACAAAGAGAAGGAAGGTAGATGACATTTTGGGAGGGGGCAGGGGTTGTGCCATTTATTCTGCAAGCCATGTGCTCGCTTTGCACCCTAGCAGATGCCAAGGGGTTATTGTGCAGAATGGTCTTAGGCTCATGGCTTGCCTTCAGCTCCGGAAGGAAAACCCCATCCGATTCACAGCCAGCCCTAGGTCTCCCTGTGTTGTGCACAGACTTCTCCTGGAGGCTAAATATTGCTTTATGTCAGAAGTGCTGAACCACGAGGCTGAGAACTTTTATCCTGTATCGTTATAGCAGTGTCTTCTGCAGGCTGGGGAGGGAAGTGTGCTAGCACTGTGTTGGGGCTCCTGGATCCCTGGGATCACTTGGATTCCAACCTCAGGGATCCTCAGGATCCCTACCTTGGTTTCGAGAAAGCAGCAGCAGCAAAGCCAGAAATGCAGTGGTGCATCTGCTCCCTTATGTGGTGTGAGTGCAGAGTGTGAGGGTAGCCAAGCTCCTACCACCAGCCATTTCATCTCTGCATTTGGATCCCTTCTGTGAATAACACAGTCCTTCACAGTTGCAGAAACCCTGCTCCTGAGCAGCAGAAACGTGCTTTGTTAGGGGCGGTGGATTGCTTATTTGTTTCCTGCTAGGTGAGGCTGATGCTGAGGGGAGCGGTGACCTGCTCAGACATCAGCACAACCAGTGTCCCTGCTCCCGCACCCCAGCAACATCTCAGTGACAAAACTGCTGCAGTTTTGCAAACCACCTCAAATCTTCCAGCAGAGATGCAGACCTCTGAACAGGAGGTGTCTGATTCCTGGTGATGGCCTTGGGTTTAACTTAGGTGCTCTTTGCAGCTTCTCTTGGCCCTCCCCAGAGCTCTGAATGAAAAGCCACTCTGCTGAAGTCTAGGGCTTGAAACCTGGGAATATTTCTTCCTAATCCTGTCTGTCTCAGATTAGGGATACGGAATGTGATCACAGCCAGCCCTGCAGCTCCCAGGACAGCCAGGCTGGGGTTAAAGCAGCCCTGGGCTGGGTTTGCTGGAGATGTCTTGGCCAGCACATGAGGAGGTGACCCAGGGATGCTGCTTGGAGGAGTCACCAGCGCTTGATGTGATGGGACCTTTAATACTTATCTTCTTTCTGTGATTTTGACTGAATCTCTCCAGCTGTAATTAATCAAATGCATCTGTTCTAACCCTGGGGCTGCTCTGTGGCACAGTTACTTCAAAACTGTTCAATTAGTGGCCACTAAAATCTAGGTCGAGTGGAGGGAGCTCCATATTGGGGATTTTCCAGGTCAGGACATCTTGAAAATACAGCATCAGCTCTGCTTTGTGTGGGGAGGCTCCACTGGTTGTGGGGAGGTCAGGAAATGATAAACTGGGACTTCTTCTGCACAGTGATGAGACCACAAGTGCACTCCAGCAAATGCATTTTAACATACTCTAGGGCTGCAAGGGACAGTTGTAACTGTCAAGTACGTGAAGTGCCGAGCTCAGGTAATTCCCATTACCAGTGCATGCCTTCAGGACTTGGTGTAATGCAATCCAATGTGATTTCGTAGTGTCCTTTAAGGGCACATAGAGCTTCACGGAGCTAAATGGTACAAAACATGTGACGTGGTGTGAGTTACAGAAAGCAGCAGCACGACAGGGTGTATGGTAAATAAATCAGAAGCCTCAGTCGTGTGGTTGAGGGCAGAGGGAGGTAGAAGTTGGAGCCTACACAGAGGAAGGAGGCGGGGGGTTGATGTGTGGTGTATGGAGCAGGCTGAACCCCAGCATGTGTGGCCAGAGTCCATTCAAGAAGAGGTTTTGAAGAGCTCAAGTGTTTGCCAAAGCCAGGGCCGGAACAAACAAGCCTGAACAAGATTCCTCCATTAAATTAATTGAATTGCATTATTGTGGATTATGTTTGTTTATGGATAACAGCTGTAGCATGGGGAATATTTGTAACTCACCCAAGAGAAACGATGGACTGGTGGCAGATTAAGGACAACTATTTGACAGTCTTGGGCCCAGATTTTGTGTAAATGCATTACTGTAATTTATCCTCCTAATTGAAGAGGATAGTGTCCTTAATGAAAGTCTATAGGAGCAGAGATGATTATGGCTGAGGCAGGCTATGAACAGGCAGCTTTAAAGCACACACCTCACCCTTTAACATTTCTAAGTCATTTGAGGTGCCAACTTCCTAATAAAATGTGACATTAACGTTCAGGGAACAGCCAAGGCAGGAGCTGCAGATCTCCAAAGCAGCAGGCTACTTCTGAAGGGTAATTTACCATATTCTGGATATATAAAAAGAGTCAGTCTCATCCTTCTGCAAGGCTTTCTTGGGGGATGGCATTGCCCATGCCTCTTGGCCAGCTCAGGGACCATGATGTCCTCCTTTGGAGCATGGCACAGATGGATTTCAGCATCATTGGGCTTCTCAAAGACATCCAGAGGAGTCATGAGAAGGTGGCAGTGGCCTGGGTTTGGCAGCAGGAGGAGGTGGAGGTTGCAGCACTCAGCATCCCTGGGCAGCCTGTGGAGCAACGTCTGCAGACACCAGCTCAATGCCCCTGTGTTTTGTTTCCCTCTAGATCCTGACGGTCTCAGGCCCCCCAGAAGGAGGGACGAGGGTGACCATCCGTGGTGTGAACCTGGGCCTGGACTTCTCGGAGATCGCCCGCGGGGTGCAGGTGGCTGGGGTGCAGTGCACGCCGCTGCCCGAGCACTACGTCGTCGCTGAACAGTGAGTGGCTTCATAAACCCCAACTGTCCGCCCCATGGGTCCCCAGGGCTGGCCAGCCCACACAGAGCATCTTCCCTGACCCCCAGCAAACCCACCCTCACAGGGAAGAATTGCTTCATTACATCTAACCTAAATCTTCCCTGTTTAAGTTTGAATCCATCACCCCTTGTCCTATCACTACAATCCCTGTTGAAGAGTCCCTCACCAGCATCCTTGTAGCCCCCTTCAGATACTGGAAGCTGCTCTGAGCTATCTACTCAGCTTCTCTTCTCCAGGCTGAACAACCTGAAGGGGATGAGGTGCTTGGATGCTCTCTGGGGATGTCCAGCAGCCCTTTAAGCTTTCATTAAGTGTTTTGTTTCCTTCCACACCAGCATTCCTGCTTTGCTAAGCAACTTTTCTGATGAGCACCTTGCTGTTGATGCTGAGCTCTCTGCCCCTTCTGCTCCCTGTTGTATTTGAAATGCAGGTGATGCTGCTGCCTGCACACAGCCATTTGTTAGGCGGGTGTGAGGCTGTGACAGCTGCTTAATCCGAATGGGCCTCCACTGGAGTCAGTTCATTTATTTCACTAAGGAAAATGTCAACCAAAAATTAGAGAACAGGCATTGTAAGAGAGGATGGGCGAGTGGACCTCCCAAAGTGACACGTGCTCCTGGGGCTGTTGCCAGGGGGTCGTTCAGGTGTAGCCAAAGTGCTCATGGGTATGTTGGGGGTCATCTGGGCAGAGTAGCAGGGGAGCAATACATAATGACTTACAGAATGGTTTGGGTTGGAAGGGACCTCGAAGCTCCTCCAGCTCCAACCCCTGCCACGGGCAGGGACACCTTCCATAGAGCAGCTTGCTCCAAGCCCCTGTGTCCAACCTGGCCTTGAACACTGCCAGGGATGGGGCAGCCACAGCTTCTCTGGGCACCCTGTGCCAGCGCCTCAGCACCCTCCCAGGGAAGAGCTTCTGCCTCAGAGCTTATCTCAGTCTCCCCTCTGGCAGGTTAAAGCCATTCCCCTTGGCCTGTCCCTACCTGCCCTCGGAGCATCTCTGTGGCCTCCTCTGGACTTGCTCCAGCAGCTCCACTATGAAGGGCACTATGGGCATGCAAAGCATCACTGATGTTATTGCAGGAACAGCTCCAACCACTGCACCAGCATTGCTGTCACTGCTAGTGGTTTGGGCTGTTCTGCTGAGCAGTGTTTTGTTTTATTTTTCAAATAAAGGATGGAAGATTATGAAATTATCCTCCTTTGATGGTATGAAACCCTGATTTTATAATCATGACTCTAATTACAGCTCTTGAGCTTTCGAAGTTTGTTAACATCATTAAAACATTTACCCTGGGCAGATAACAGCAAGCATTAGCAGGAGAGCTGTCTTTTAAAGATGAAAACAGATAAAAGGACCCTCTTAAGGGTTCTGTGGGCAGACTGAATTCCAAGACTGTAATGACTCGCCATATGCTCCAGCCACGCAATCTATCAGCCAGCAATTAGGTTAATGTTGGTGAAAGGGCCACTTAGCCCAGCAATCAGCACCCTACAGCTCTGCCGAATGCATCATTTTGTAACAAGGTACCTGCTGGGAATTTGGCTTTTATCAGGAATTGGGATCAGGTGTATCAGGTCGCTTGTGCCCTACCCCGCGTCCCATTATGATGGCTGGTGCTGTACAGCAGCTGCTTTACTGGCAAATCATAGAATCATAGACTGGTTTGGGTTGGAAGGACCTTAAAGCTCCTCCAGCTCCAACCCCTGCCATGGGCAGGGACACCTTCCATAGAGCAGCTTGCTCCAAGCCCCTGTGTCCAACCTGGCCTTGAGCACTGCCAGGGATGGGGCAGCCACAGCTTCTCTGGGCACCCTGTGCCAGCGCCTCAGCACCCTCAGTGAAGAACTTCCTAAGATCTGATCTAAATCTCCCCTCTTTCAGTTGAATATTATATATTCAATAGATATATAGTATTCAGTGTTTTCCCCTCATGTATAGCACTTGGTGTATCCTTGCCTCTTGTGGGAGAAAACCTCCACTCTCCTCTCCTGCCCATGGGGTGTCAGGAATCACTTCATCTTCCTTTGCCTATGGGCTGGCAGGAGCAGAGAGGATTGCCCTCCATCCTAGCCCACCACCTGGCAGCACAGCAACCCTGCCAGTCTGCAGGAGGAGAAGCAATGAAATAGAGAGGTTCATGGGCAATGTCTGGCTCAAAGGCGGAGAGGAGAGCACATGGCAGATGAAGGCATGCAGCTGAGACACTTCAGTTCCTGTTCTCCAAGGGCAGCATCTCTCTAGGCAACTTGTTTTGATATGCAGCAATGAGGACGTTCACATTACAGCTCTTGACTACATGTGTGTATTTTGTTAGGCCTCCTGGCATCACCTGTGCATGCTCATCCGCAGGTTGTTTTTCTTCCTTTAGCCTATTTTATGTTATTTGTAGTTAATTCAGTGCTGCTGAAGGCAGCTGACACGCTGCCTTCACAAATTGGAGCCTTTTATGTGTTGGCACATCATTGGCAGAGGAGTGCGCAGTTTCCCTGCTGCTCTGCAGAGGTGCCTCACGTGGGAAATGGTGCTCTGGCTCATCCTCTGACCCCACTGTCAGGGCTGGACACCAAGTGTCTCATCCCTGTGTTCCCCTGCCCCAAGGCAGGTTACTTCTGTCCTCGGCTTTCCAATGCCCAACGGGATTCTCTTGGATTTGTCTTCCCACTGTCGCTGCAGAAGCAGCATCCATCCCCTTTAGGTACAGCTAGAGAGCCCCACCAGCTGACATCCCTTTGTAAACCTCTCTCAAACCTGCCAGCATGACAGGCGTTCGCTTAGTTTCATCTCCAGTCGACGTTACACATCCCCTGGGTTATGTACCATACCCACAGGGCAATGAGTTGTTTCCTCATCATCCAGCTGGGCTTGCTGAGGTTAACCCAGCAGCTCTCCCTGTCCTTAAGTGCCTACAGGGCTGAGCTGGGCCACAGGAGTGGATCAGTGCCTCCCCTGCAAATGCTGCTCTCCACGGCTGTCTCTATCATTCCCAAGCAGGTTTCTCCTTTTTTGATTAACTGGGAGGTTGCAGCGTGAGCTGTTCTCTTAATGAACTCATCTGTTACTCTGAGGACTTCGCACTCACTTTGCTACTGGCTAATATATTGCCATTAGAGCTCTGCTTTGCTCTGGAGTTTACAGCTTGTAATAATTATGTCTAATTTTGATATTTTTTTCCCCTTGAAATTATAACATGGGGTAAAAATAGACTCAGTAATTAACTTCCTCCAAAGAGGTAGATACCAAAGTTAAGGAAGGGGGGGAAAAGGGGGAATGAAAAAGAAAGCCAGCCCTGCATGGGCACTGTTGGCACCTCCTGCCCAGAGTCCGTGTGGCATTTCTGCTTTCAGGATCGTCTGTGAAATGGGGCAGGCTCTTCCAGGGATCAGCTCCGGCCCAGTGCTCCTGTGCATCGGAGAGTGCAAACCGGAGTTCACAGCCAAGTCCACGCAGCAGTACATGTTTGTGGTGAGTGTCCTGGGGGGGGGGAGAGGGGCCAGCACACGTGTCCCATGGGAACAGCCGGGGCAAATGGATAGGGTTCAACACCAGAAGACAGTCCCAGAATTGCCATCTTCCCTGTGGCATTGCACAGGTTTTGGTAGCCCAGCCTGTAAATGTCTGCAGAATACATGGGATTTAGGTGGGAACCTAAACCCAGGGTTCCCACTGGCTTTGGTCTCAGCTTTGCACCACCAAAGCACTGACAAGCCTCCCTACATTTCTAGGCTCACTCTTTGCAAGTGCACTGGTGTACTCCCAGCAGGAGCCTTACACAGATCACAGAATCCCAGCCCGGTTTGGGCTGGAAGGGACCTCGAAGCTCCTCCAGCTCCAACCCCTGCCACAGACAGGGACACCTTCCATAGAGCAGCTTGCTCCAAGCCCCTGTGTCCAACCTGGCCTTGAACACTGCCAGGGATGGGGCAGCCACAGCTTCTCTGGGCACCCTGTGCCAGTGCCTCAGCACCCTCACAAGGAATAACTTCTTCCTTATATCTAACCTAAACCTCCCCTTTTTCAGCTTAAAGCCATAACTTTGTTCTGTACCTGGGGATTTTCTGTGTATGAGGAATTGTCAAGGAATTGGAGCCAACACTAGAAATCTTCCTGTTTGTAATGAAGGGATGTTGTTACCTTGGTGCATAGTTAATGGGAGTAAATCCAGGGTGCTGCTTCTTGCTGGTTTTGAAGACATTTCTATACAGACCTGTGTGTGCATACAGGCACCAATATGCCTTTTTGCATGAATCCAGAAACAAGGACAGCAAGCACCAGAGACCATCCTCAGCAGATCAGATACTGCTACAGACTTAACTCTGAAAATGAACCATATCCGAGTTGGTTTCTATGTCCGTAGATTTAATTTTACCCTTTTGGATGGAAGAGTAATTCTGCATCCAACTCTTATGGGCTTTTTGGTTTTCCCCCTTCCAAGGATGCTGGTTCAGTGTAAGCTTTCTCCCTGCTTAATGGAAAGTTGCTTCTTGGCTTGGTGGCTTCCATTGGTTGTGTGGGTCCTTTATTTCCCTTGTTTAATTAGCAGCCTTTTGATTCATAAACTTAAAAGGTACAGCTGAGCTTTCGCATGTCTCCAGTTTTGCCTAAACAGGGCACTTCATCCTGCCACATTGATTTTGTGCTTAGTGGAATCTGTATGCAGGGAAATGCCAGCACTTCCCAATTGTCCACAGTTTGTAAACTAATTGAGAGATAAATCAGGCTAACCCCTGCCACCCCCTATTAGTGTTGTATCCCACACCCTCCCCTGGTGTTTCAGTTACTCCACAACATAGCAGGGGTGCAAAACACCACCACATTTTGCTCGAGTATGCTAGAAGCTCTCATCATCACAGGGCAGTGCCAGTATAGTCCCCAGTTCCCCCATTATCAAAAGGCAGGTTCCCATGTGACACAAGGAGGAGTTTCTCTTGCTTTGTGTAAAGTAATAACCAGGAACCAGTGGAAGGTAATTGTGGAGATGAATGTTATAGAATCATAGAATAGTTAGGTTGGAAAGGACTTTAAGATCGTCCAGTTCCAACCCCCCTTGCCATCAGCAGGGACATCTCCCACTAAACCATATCACCCAATCTTAGAGGAGTATCTTGCAGGAGCCCAGTAACATATGCTGAGCATCACCATCCTTTGCATTGTTGCTTCTGATTTCCAGCACTTACCTTGATTAGGTCATTTCTTTTTCTCAGGCACCTAAAACTTCCAGCACATCACTGCCTTTTGTTAGTTGGCCTCTATTTTTCTCTTTAGTGCTGCCACAGATTCCATTACAGCTGCTTTATGCCATTAAAGTCAGTAGTAAAATTGATTGGTACCTTAAAGCAGAGCTCTGTTCTGACCCCGTGAGGGTTTATACCTTCATGAGCTCATCTGGAGCCTGACACCGTGCAGGAGCAATGCTGTCACCTGAATTACACCCTTTTTATCTGTGGAGGTGGAACCTTGGAGCTGTCTTGGTCTGTAAATGTGTCATAATTATCACCAAATCAAGAGCTGAAGATGGAAAACCTTTATGAAGCTCTCAGGCCCTCATCCGACACCAGCTGCACCCCAGCTTGGGATGGGGCTGACGGAGGAGGGGGGCTGTGGTGGGCTCTCTGTCTGCAGTGTTACAGCATTGCAGCTTGCTCCTAACTCACTCGAGGGCACGGTTGCCAGGGTTGGGCTGGAGGCTGAAGGAGGTTTTTTGTGGGGACTCATACACGGAACATCCTTTGAATGTGGTGGTTGCATTTTGGAATTGCTCCTCTTGGTTGTGTGAAATGGTCCCCAGCCTGCCTAGTGTAACCATTGCTATCCCCATTCCTATAGTCTGCTATTGCTATTAGCTGGGGTAGCCATCAAATATCCTCAGCTGGAAGGGGACCCACAAGGATCATTGAGTCCACTTTGACCCCGGCTAGAACAAGAGCTGGGAGCTGCCAATGAGCAGCTGAAGGATGAATCTTTCCCTCCTGCACCATTATCCCATAATAACCCACAACCGGGTGAATTGTGTGTTTTATTCTCTGGTCTATTCAGGAGTCAGGGTCAAACAGGCCTGAGCTGCGTTGGCAAATGCTGTGGCACCCAGAAAACACATGTTGCATTGTGAAAACAGTAAAGAAAACAGGGCAAACTCTGGGAGCTGCCAAGCAGGTGGTGCCAGGGGAGCAGAGCTGGGAGGCTGCCAGGCTTTGCAGATGAGAGTCATAACAAGGGGAATGCGGAAGCATTAGGAAAACAATTTGGTAATATCCACTGATTGAAAACAAACAGAAAGGTACCTGCTTTCTGCAAACTCTGTTAAGGGGGATAAAAGCTCACCCGGTGCAAGGTAGGATGAAGACACTGCTGCAATAACATCACCAGGGAAATGTCGAGTGGGATTTGTTTGCTCATTAAGGATATCTGTCCATCACCAGTGGGAAACAGGCTCTGCCCCTACAGTGCCACCACAGGGGGGTTCATGTTAACCTGGAGCTGCCTTTTGTTGAAGTCCTGCAGTGTTGCCCATGACCAGACCCTGGTGGGGTTTTTTTGATGCTTTACCACATTGGCAAACTTGAAGTATTTAGGTTCAGACTTCCAGCATGGCAGTTTGCCAGGCTTGGGATATATACAGCTTTTGAAACTGCAGTGCAAACAGCTTACCTCTGTGTAAAGACTGAGTTGAAGGTAAATACCTAATTTTGACAAGGCTAAATTTACGCTCAGTTTGTTGAACCACATTTTATCTTTCAAAGCTGTGTTCAAAAATGTAGCAGGAGATTTGTCACATGTCCAGGACACATCTTCTCTTTTGCTTTCCATTCTAGAAAGGATACCTGCACTCAGCCAGAGCATAAAGATGCTCCGGGGAGGATGTTTGTTCGTCTGGCGCGGTCCCTGGGCTCACAGCATCTCCCTTCACAGCACTGAGTTTGTCCTTTGGTTTCTCCAGACTCCAGCAGTGAGTTTCCTGAACCCAAGTCGTGGTCCAGAGTCGGGAGGGACAATGGTGACCATCTCCGGGCACTACCTGGGAGCGGGCAGCCATGTATCGGTGCTCCTGGGAAACCAGACCTGCAAATTCTACGGGTAAGGGCCCAAGCCGTGTCATGAATTCTGTGTCATGGAATCACACACTGGTTTGGGTTGGAAGGGACCCTAAAGCTCATCCAGTACCAACCCCCTGCCACGGGCAGACACCTTCCACTAGAGCAGGTTGCTCCAAGCCCCATCCAACCTGGCCCTGAACACTGCCAGGGATGGGGCACAGCCAGGTTATCAGGGCTACAGCACAGTGCATCTCCTGTAGCTGAGCACGCAGCCATGGCAGAAAACTCATCTGGGAACCCCTGAAGGCTCCCATGTCCTCCTTTATTACCCGAAACTATCTTCTCCTACACTGTGACTGAGCCTTGCTTGTCAAGGGAGGGACTGCATGAGTATTAGTGCTGTCCATTATCTCATTTTCTTGCTGTTACAACGTTAACTGGTCCAAACATCTTCAGCAAACATCGCTGCGATCGTAAAATGTTTGTAGTGGTCATCAGGACCTGCCCTGAGCCTGGTTAATCTGAAGAAAATGCAGCACTTATAAGAAACAACTGGTTTCTCTTTTCACAGTTCAACAACCTGCATTACTTTCATTGCAGCCACTGCTGCGCATCCTTCAACCACCCAGAAATGGTCAGAGCAAGGGGTGGGCTTCTGTGTGGCAGAGCAAAGCGAGGATCTGCACACACCTTCTTCCTGAGAAACTTGCACAGCCATCCATCTCCTCTGGGATTCCTATGGCAAATTTGCTTTTTAGCCAGCAGTGTAAACACAGAGTTGACATTTGCAGGGTTTAATGGGTTTTTATTGGGGCTTAGTTAAAAAAAGATACACGCAGTGCACATCTGTGTGCATCACACATCTATGCAGCATGCATCTGTGTGCATACACATCTATGCCCTCTACCAAACCCAAAGGTGACAGGGTGCATTTCAGAGTGTGGGGAACCTGAGCAAAGTGGTGTGATGTGCGAAGGGACTGTCAGATCAGGCTTCCCAGGAGGAACTGAGGAAGTAGCTAGGAAAGAAAAGACCCCTGAAGGTGAATTTCTTATCTGGAACACTGAGAGGTTCACTACAGGAGCTGTGGATGTTGAGATCCTAGAATCACAGAATAGTTTTGGTTGGAAAGGACATTAAGATCATCCAGTTCCAACCCTCTGCCACTGGCAGGGACACTCCCAGTAGATGAGGTTGCTCAAGGCCCCATCCAGTGTAGCCTTGAACACTGCCAGGGATGTGGGAGCATGTTGGGATATTAGTGCTTCTTCTGTGTCCATCCTAGACTAGTGCTTCAGGACATGCCAAGGTCTTCAAATGCAGATCAATTCACTGTAACCAGTGCACCAACATTTCTTCCCTCATCCAAAGCAAAGGTGCCAGATTGCTGCATCAGATGCGTGCGGGTAACGGCATTCCCACCGGCAGAAGCAGCCTTGGAAGCTGGCCTGCAAGCAGCATCAGCCCTGTGATATAATCCCTTAAATATATGATTATACTCAGGCAACCTGCAGATAGTGACCTGCAAAACCTGGAAGAGTTGTGAACACTCTGTATGGTCTAATTACAGCAGGCAAGCAGAAACTCAGACAAAAGCCAGGGCACTGTATGAATGGCACCATCCTTCATGTGGGGTCACGCTGTGCACTTTGTTTTGCTTGGACTGTTTGGAGGCAATGAACTTCAACTGGACTCGAGGGTGTGGGGGAGCCTGATTAGATGAAGCAGCTTCTAATGAGATTCACTCTAATTACAGCTTCCCCGATTCTCCCCTCTCTGCTCAGAGGAGTGGGTAGATTCACCATGACGACATGCTCATAGCATGGAAAGCTAATTAACTGATCACAGGGAGCTGAGAGCAGCCCTGCCAGCAGTGAGGCGTCACTCTGGATCTTGTGCCAGAGCTAAGCAGGCACGGTAGAGTCTGGCAGGGCTGGGCAGAAAGCAGGCAGCAGGCAGCCCTTCAGCATCCACAGAAACACACAGAGAAGCAGCAAGGAGGGTGGAGAAACGCACTCCTCGCACAAGGATGCCATTGTGGTTAAATGAAACCCAGGTGGAGAGTGAGAATGAGAGCAGGGAGGAGGAGGACAGCAGGAAGGGGTAGACAACTGCATCAACAGAAATAGTCCAGTCCAATCTGTTTGAGATATTTTAGGAAGTTGTTTCTGTTCCCTGGGTTATGGTGGATTGGTGTGCAAAGGTGTGCACTGGGAATGTCGTGGTACCCGCTGTTGGATACCCCTTGGAATGCCCAGTGCCGAGTGATGTGCCTGTACTCCTTAGGGAGTGTCTGAGGGACCTTGAAAGGGACCCACAGAGCATCCCCTCACCCAGGTACAGACACCAGAGCCTTGCTGGAAGCAGAGCAGGGGCATGGCTGCACTTGAGCCTCCAATATTCATGCTTCATGAGCTGTGCAGCCTCTGAGGGTGAGGATGGGGAAGAGCGGACCTTCAGGAATGCCAGGGTTTGATTTGAGTGCTGTGCTGCAGACCTGCCTGCCCTCTCCCCTGTGAGAAGCAAAAACTAAATGGGCCACAGAAGCAGCATGGCCTTCTCAGCAAGCCAGGGGCAGGTTTGGGCAGGCAGGGCAACCCACAGGTGTCCCTACAGGACACTGGCCTTCCAGGGATGTCGCTCCAGCACTTTATATGAGCAGTGTCCAGGCTCACCGCAGAGCTGTGTAGGTCCTTGCAGCTCTGTCCTGGCAGCGGGAGCATCGCCTCTTGGATCTCATTCCCCTTCTCCATCCATCCACCCACCCACCCACCAATGCCTTTGTGCTTTGACAGCCCCTCTCTTCCTTGCTGCCTCGACCTTCTCTGGGGCTTCACTGGAAGCAGATGGTCTGTTGTGTCTGGCCAGCCAGCGCCAAGGCCGAGGTCACCCCTGCTCTGATGGGGACACAAAGGCAGAAGGCAGCGGTGACGGTGGCATCGCCCTTCCCAGGGGCCTTCATGGGCTCCATTATGCTGCTCACAAGAGCCCATGTGTGCAGTGGGGTGGGAGGGGAAGAATTTGGCTTTTGAGTGAGCTTATGCATCCCATTTCAAAAGCAGCCATCTGTTTTCACACGCCCAGCAGAAGGCAGCGGGTTCACAGAGGGATGCGGGAGGCTGCAGGTTGGCACAAAGAGGAACTTAAGGGAGCCTGCGCTTCTCTTTTGGTGGGCAGACAGAGTCCCTTTCCATGCCAGTGAATCTCTCCTGCCCATCTCAGGAGCTCAGCCCCTTTCAGGTATCAGAGTGTAGGGCTGGCTGATGGCACAGCCTTTTAGTGAGCTGCAGGTCAGCACTAGGACCAAGAGGTTTCTGCCCCTATGCAGTGACTGCCCATTAAAGCTTCCCTGCCTTCTCTCTTGCACAGGCGATCCATGAACGAGATTGTCTGTGTGTCAGCTCCATCAGCCCATGGCCTGGGGGCTGTTCATGTCTCTGTCAGCGTGGACCGGGCTCAGCTGGAGAGGACTTTGCTGTTTGAGTACATTGATGATCCAAAGGTGCAGCACATTGAACCTGAGTGGAGCATTGCCAGGTAACAAAAGGCTCTGACATAATTTCCTTGACAGCAGGAGGGTAAATCAGCATGCCTGGTCTGGGTTTTCTCTCTCAACCTGTGATCTGTGAGGTCAAAAGAGGGTCAATTTGGAAATGCACATCCCATCCAGCATCCTGGATTTGTCAGGGCTGCGCGTCTGCAGCATTTGCAGTTACCAAAGCTCAGGTCCAGAGTTGCTATCAAGTAGCTGTGATTACCAAGGCAATTACAGAAGCAGCAGTCTGCCCTGAGATTCTGGGAGCACGAATAAAGCCAAGATCACTTCCATCTGCTGAAGAAGTGCACAATTGCTCATTAAAGGCTCCTTCTCATAGTCCTGCAATAAAACAAAACCAGCAAGCACCAAGAAAGGAAAAAGCTGATGCTAATCAAAATGTAGTGTTTATCCCAGACTCACTGCTTGGTACAGGGTGACCGGCACTGTCACATCACTGTGGCATCATCACTGCTAAAAGCCCTATGCCAGCCTCATCCCCTGGGGTTACTTTAATGGTTGTGCTCACACAGGCTGAAACACAGCAATTCATTTCAAATGCCAATTGTTTTTTAAAATTGCCCTTGAAAGAAGGGAGCAGCTCACAGCAGGCTCTGAGGTGTTTGCTTTGAGTCCCAGTTCAAGATGACGTCTGGTCTGGGATGAGATGGGTTTGGTGGGCTGGTTCAGGAAGCCAAGATTGAAAGACTTTGCACAGAGGCACTGGCTGTAGGAGAATTGGGGTTCTCTAGCCTGAGGGGCTGTGTTCTACCTGGCCAACATGGCATCGGGTGCTCTTCATCCTTCCCCTCCTCTGTGTGACAACTTGCTGCATCTGCAATCCAGATGCAAGTGCATGTCAGCTCCTTCACTGCACATACTGTTTGTTGTGTTCCTTAAAAACTTCACTATGTAAATCATTAACCACTGTGATTAATTTATTGTCTTACATATTTAGTCTCAGCTCAGTTGATTTCTTTGGTCCCATTTCTCATCCTGCTGCCTTGCAGTGCTGTTAGGTGGCAGAAAGCTGCGAGTATAAAATCTTGCTGACTTTGGACACCCTTCCCCAGTGACTCGGGGAGTGGGAATTAATCCCTGCTGTCTCCTGGTGCCTGAAGTGTCTGCAGAAAACATCTTTCTGAGATCAACAGGCATCCTTATTGTCAAGCAGAGCCTCTGTCCACAGCATTAATCAGGTGTCTCCTCGTTCTCCACAGCGGACACACGCCTCTGACCGTTACCGGCTCCAACCTGGATGTGATCCAGGAGCCCAGGATCCGCGTCAAGTACAATGGGAAGGAGTTTGTCAATGTAAGTAGCTGCTGTTCCCAAACTGGGAACGCTGGAAAGAGGGATTCTTACACACAGAAATTACTTCCTCAGCAGCACAGTAACTGCCAAGGAGTTTTCAAAGCTAGACATGGAAGACTCCATTCTGGGTCATCTCAATCACCTCAAATTCTGTCTTGGATCAGATAAAGTTTCACTCTGAATTTTCCCCTTTTGTCAGAGGCCCTGAAACCTTTTCTCTCCCCAGCACCTTTGATTTCCAGTCCCTAGCTCAGGTCTACAGGCACATTATGATGGGAAGCCCAAGTGTAGCTGCCTCCATCATTCCCAGCTGCTCCACACTTCCCATTTTAGTCCTGCTCTTTCTGTAGAAGCCCAGAGTAGGCACTGAGACCTGCCAGCTCTGAGGCTGCTATGTTTAACTCGTCTCTCCCTAGCTGCCTCTCTATAAATAAACCTCCTACTGCCACAGCTCTGGGCCCAGCAAACCTGTACCAGCCCAGAGAGGGGAGGAGAGAGGGAACCACTTCTGAACAAGAAGCTTCAGGCTGCTTTCGCAGCTCAGTCACTGCAGTAAGGCCAGATGCTGCTTCCCTGTATCCAGCTCACCATGTGAAGGATGCTGGACATGGGGCTCTGGGTATTTTGGTGAAGTTTTAAGGCTCTTTTCCTTCCTCCCTCTTATCACCCTAATATTCCCAAAGCAAGGAGTCAGTATAGCAGAATTTGGGTTGATCTGGAGTGCCACCTCCTTCCCCAGTCTGTATTTTTTCAGTCCAAGGGTGAGAAACTGAAATGAATCCCTAGCTAAGTGGGAACTAAGCAATGTTCTTTTGTGCTACAAATACAGATTGGACCTCCAGGACCTGCAGAAATTATCTTGACCAAGCAAAACTGCAATACACTGTTTCTATGCAGTGATCTTTCTCACTGAACCTATATTATCTTGGAAAGGGCAAATCACTTAGCAGTCTTTTCCTATTCCCTTTCTCCCTTCCCCTCTGAAGACCTTTTTCAACGGAGCTCTTTTTAAAGAGACATCTAATTTTGTTGCTAGCACTTGCAGTTATAGTGCCGCAAAAATAATCCTGAAGACACAAAACGGAGCGAAATTAAATTTTCCACTTATGGAGGGAGGCCAAATGGTTGGGCTCGTGCTGCTTTATAAGGCAAGAGCCTCATAAATCAGCCAGTTCCCTGCTTCCAGGCCTGGAGGAGCTGTGGGTGTCCTCAGCCTGGCAGGAGATGACCTTCGAGTTACCTCCAGCCCACGGGTGCCAGACAATCATTCCTCTCCTTGTTGGGAATTGCCTCTAATCACCAGTTGGTAGCCAGAAGCAGGTATTTGCTGTGGGTCTGTTTCTCTGGGCTTTCCAGGGTGTATTTAAGGAATCAGAACATCATTATGCAGGTCAAGGTGAAGTTTTCCCTGCTGTCTTTCAAAGCATCACCTTCCTCCCAGGTCTGCAAGGTGGTGAATGCTACAGCGCTGTCCTGCCTGGCTCCTCCCCTCACCTCCGAGTACCGGCCCGGCCTGGATGCTGTGGAGCGGCCAGATGAGTTTGGGTTTATCTTCAACAATGTGCAGTCCCTCCTGGTCTACAACGACACCAAGTTTATCTACTACCCCAACCCAACGTTTGAACTGCTGAGCCCAACCGGGGTGCTGGAGCAGAAGCCAGGGTCACCCATCATCATGAAGGTAAGGAGACCTTTACTCAACCCACGGGAAGAAACAAAAAAACCAATCCCAGGGAGATTTTTATTCCCTCTTTGGAGAATGGGATACACTGGATGGAGTCCCATCATTCGCACAGGGGATGGGAATGAGGCAGAAACAAGGGAAATGCATCTTTGTACAGTCTTCTCTCCCCTTGTCCCTAGGGCAGAAACCTGTGCCCACCCGCTCCTGGAGGAGCAAAACTCAACTACACCGTGCTCATCGGAGAGACACCCTGTGCTGTCACTGTCTCTGAGACCCAACTGCTGTGTGAGCCACCCAATCTCACCGGACAGCACAAAGTGATGGTGAGGGACCAGACATCCTTTCAGCGTCCTTTCTCTCCCTCTTTCCCATCCTTTTTCCCCCTTCTTCAGCTCCCTGATGCACTTGGATATTGAGTGCAGTTTCTTGTCCAAGGTTCGGTAGGATTTTAGATCTTTATGGCTGTCTAATTGGAAGTGTAAAATACTGATGTGGATTAGCATGGACAAACTTCTTCCCTCCCTGAGGGAACCTACTATCAAAGCCTTCTAGAAGGAACAAATCTTTCTGGCAATGCCTTCAGCACCAGTTATCATCCTTTCTGTGGTGCTGCATCGCCTTCCTTCGCTAAGTGAGATGACTGGCTTTAAACTGAAAGAGGGCAGATTTAGATTAGATTGGGAATATATTCTTAACTATGAGGTGGTGAGGCACTGGCACAGGTTGCCCCATCCCTGGCAGTGTTCAAGGCCAGGTTGGATGGGGTTTGGAGCAGCCTGCTCTAGTGGAAGGTGTCCCTGCCCATGACAGGGGCTGGAACTGGATGAGCTTTAAGGTCCCTTCCAACACAAACCAGTCATGATTCTATGATTTTCAGTGGGTTGTGTTCTCCCTCCTGTTGGGATTTTGACAGTCCTTCTAGCCAGACCTGATCTGCAAAGTGGATGGGAAGGTTTTCCTTCTCTTAAAGCAGAAGCAGCTAGGAATATCTGAACTCTGGAGTGGTTGAATCAATGGCCTCATCCAGGATAACAGTCGGTGTCTTCCTCTGCTTTGGTTTTGGGCATTGCTGCTTCCTCTGATCTGCTCGCAGCTGCTGAAGTGCTTGAGTGGAGCCCAAACGAGATTGTAATTGTGATTTATTTCCCTTTAAGTTCAGCATCCAAAACATATTCACATTATCACAGTGTGATGCACAAAAGCGCAACCTGGCTGAGAGCTGCATACATCTGTGGCCGGGGCACATCCAAGAAAAGCCTGTCCTGGCATTAACCTCCAGCGTGTTTGCTCTTTAGCTTTCACATGGGGCTTTCTCTTCCCTTCTCTGTTCTCTTCTTCTAGTCGCTCTGGTTTCTTGTCAGTGAAATTATCACTAGGTTGCTTATGTCCATGCTTTACAAAAGGGAGTTGAAAGCTTATAAAATGAAAGTCAAATGGAGCCATCAGATAGTAAGAACAAAGCCCAGATAGTGAAGGGCTGGCCCATTTATCATGACTCGAAGCCTCCCTGTGTTCGCATAAGCTACACCCTATGTTTGAAGGCAACTGGAGTTGCTATATTCTTGGCTGAAACACGACTCTGTTCAGCGCTTCTGTAGGGATCTGCGCAGGCCATGTGGTGCGCACTCGGGCTTTGGGACTGGCTGACAATCTCAGCTAAAGCTGCTGGTTACCTGTGTTGTGCTTTGTAGGTGCGTGTTGGTGGTATCATCTTCTCCCCCGGCTCGGTGAGCATCATCTCAGACAGCCTCCTGACCCTGCCAGCCATCGTCAGCATCGCGGCTGGAGGCAGCCTGCTCCTCATCATCGTCATCATCGTCCTCATCGCCTACAAGCGCAAGTCCCGAGAGAATGACCTGACCCTGAAGAGGCTGCAGATGCAGATGGACAACCTGGAGTCCCGAGTGGCCCTGGAGTGCAAGGAGGGTCAGTACAGACCAGGCACACTCGGTGTGCTGCAGCTCCAAGCTGTGCTCCCCAGCTCTCCCCAGCAGAGCCCCCCATCACACCATGTTTGTGGTGAGGAGTGGAGTTCATGCCCCCCCACGTTTGCCCACCAGCCCTGCTGCAGCAGGGTGGGCAGCCACAAGTGTGTCAGCAGCAGACACGGCTCTGCTGCCTAATGTGCAGAGAACAGGATTAGAGCCTGATCCTGCTTAAGCGACATGCGTGGATGGTGCAAGCCCCAGGGGGTGTCCAACACAATATGTCCCCTTGTCTAATAGCCTTTTAGTAAAGGCCTTTTAAAAAGGCACAGAGATACGGAGGAGAGGAGGTTTGGACCCCCAAGAAACGGTGTGTATCCCAAATGGAAGGCAGGAGGATGGACAAGCTGGCTCAGTCCCTCCTCCAGCCTCTTTAGATGTGAGCCCAGAGCAGCGTGAGTAGGTCTAAGGGATAGGAAGAAGCTCCTCAGCATTTACTTCTGGGGAATCTTGTGTGTTATTTGGACTAGATTTCAACACAGACAAGTTTTGTCCCTTCAGCGAGGCAGCTGAGCCTGGCTGCTCTGCATCAGAGTGAAGGTGGAGGTGGGCAGACATCTCTGTAGCTGGTGGGTGAGAGAAGAAACATTCTGCTGTAGTCCTCTCTGTCCTTCCAGCTGGAAGAGAGCTAGTGAATTAAAGAAAAATAAATCAAAAGCTGCAAATTCCATAGTGTGCCCCTCGTTTCTAGAGAGCATCGCATTGGATTCGTTCAGCTAGTTTTAAAAGGATAGCCTTGAAAGCACAGGACAGAAAATGAGATGTATTCAGGAGAGAACACCACTTGGGCATGGGCACAGCCTAGCTGGGGTACAGAGACCTCACTGAGCCAGCATTTCGTACTTTGGAGGATGAACACAAGGCCACAGATAGAGCTGTATAACACGGTGATGTTATGTAGCAAGTGGAAGAATAAAGCCCTTCCTGACCCCTGCAGCAAGCAGTTTCTGCTTGGATTTGATCTGCATCAGCTTTGATTATTTTGGCAACTGTTGACAGAGGAGGAAAGGAAGAAGAAAGGAAAATGCAGGAGGCACCAAGTTAGGAAAATAGATCCTCATTTCTGTCTGCAGCCTTTAAAGGTGCTGTAGGTGTGTGTACACAAGTGTGAACTGCATACAAATTAATAGGCATCTTTTGTTCTCAGCATCTGCTCTGTGCAGTGTGTGCTCTCCTGCTTTCAGCAGAACCTCCGAGGGAGACGGTTTGTCTGAGCTACATAGCAGGGTCCCCGCCACATCACTTTTCTGAGCTGGCCTGTTTGTGGGTCCTACTCAAGGCGAGCAGACAGGCAGCCCACCGCCTGCCAAAGCCTCGGCTCCCTGAGCTCACATGAGCTTCTCTCTTTTTCCATTCTCCCTCAACAGCCTTTGCAGAGCTGCAGACGGATATCAATGAATTGACCAGTGACCTGGATCGCTCTGGGATCCCGTATCTCGACTACCGGACCTATGCCATGAGGGTCCTTTTCCCTGGCATTGAGGACCATCCTGTCCTGCGGGAGCTGGAGGTAACATACAGCCTGTGCTCAGGCCCTTCAAAGTTTCCCTGAGCTAGTGGGAAACCCAGAGGCCTTTATGCCTTCCACACCAAATCTTATGAGAGGCACTGGGGTCAGCAGGATGAGCCCCCAGTTCATTTTAACTAGGAAGCTGGTGGTTCCTCTCCATCTCTCATTGCTTGATTCCTTTTGCTTTCTTCCTTCCGGTGTTGCTTTAGTTTCATTTTATGGGGTTTTATATTGCTACAGGCCATCAGCAAAGCATACGGGACTGGTGTCCTTTTAATCTCCTCCCTACTCACCGTAGGGTGCAGGGAAGGCTTTGAGCCTGGGAGCATCCTGCTTGGAGCATCCTGCTGCTGCTATTCCATGGCGTGTCCACCGGAGGGCAAACGCCGTGGCTCGGCATGGCCAGCCTGCCTGTGAGCACCTCAACGTTTTGTCCACCACTCTGAGTGACAGATTTTCACTGGGGATACAGCAAAATGGGTGATGTGCAAGGGTCCATCGGATCCCCTTGCAGATGAGCCCCGCTCACCTGTGAGAGCACCCAAGTAAATGATAGTGCTTCAAGACACGTTCTCTGCCACTGAGAGAACGTGGGGCTTCCATCCTCTATCCAGGATGCACAGAGGCACCAGCTCTATGCTCCCTGTTGGAATATTGCTCTGGTATCCTGAAAGTCCTATTGCCTTCACACAGGCCATGGGATGGCCCAAATCTTCAGCCAGAGATGTAAGAGGAAGAAGCAATGGTTGCTTGTGCTCTGTATGGCTGCACTGCTTTACCAGGCAAGCGCTACTTAGCATTAATGCATCAAATCTGATTCCTCTCCAATGGGCACCAACACTGAGCAGTTGCCCTGGTGTTGGTAAAACTCACCCAGGCTTTGAACCAACCTCTCACAGCCCATTCCCTGCTATTTCCAGTCCCACGCACTATGTTCACTGTTTAAATTGCCAAATAAGCCAAACAAATAGGAAAGCTTTTTGTTTTACTCATGAAAAACAGAACTGCAGAAGTGATGTGCTGCCAATTACGCAGTTGCTTAATTATGTAGTTAGTAAAACCAATACATAAGTCTCCAAGATGTTTGGTAAGGAGTTGCCTACTGTAGTTCCATCATTTTCACTTGTAATGAATTACTTCAATCTGCAACTGGCTGAAAGCCTCAATTAATTTTTTACACTTGTCCCATAATAAAGCAATAGTCTAAATTAGTATTTAATTTACTTATAAGAGTGTCACTTTTTGTGCAGAACAAGCAGAATTGTATGCTGTTTGTAGGGCCATTAGCCTCAGAGTAGCAGCTTTATGACTCCGAGTGCAGTTCGGAACAGTGATCATAGAATCATAGAATGGTTAGGGTTGGAAAGGATCTTAATATCATCTGGTTCCAACCCTTCTGCCATGGGCAGGGACACCACACACTAAACCATGTCACCCAAGACTCCATCCAGCCTGGCCTTGAACACTGCCAGGGATGGAGCATTCACAACATGATGAAAGTGAGCTGTGCTGAAGTGCTGGGAGGGGACAGAAAAGGTGACCAGGACGGGCCAGAGACCATGTCCAGGGATGCTGAGACCTTGAGAGAGAGGGTGCTGGCTTGTGCACCCAGGGTTAAACCATTCACTCCACCCCTAGTGATGCTCCCCTGTCCTCCCGAGCCTTGGCTGATGGGTGTTCTCTCCACCACAGGTCCAAGGGAACGGGCAGCAGAGCGTGGAGAAGGCCTTGAAGCTCTTTGCACAGCTGATTAACAACAAAGTCTTCCTGCTGACCTTCATCCGAACGCTGGAGCTGCAGCGCAGCTTCTCCATGCGTGATCGCGGCAACGTGGCCTCCCTCATCATGACAGGGCTGCAGGGCAAGCTGGAGTATGCCACTGATGTCCTGAAGCAGCTGCTCTCCGACCTCATCGAGAAGAACCTGGAGAACAAGAACCATCCCAAACTGCTCCTGCGCAGGTAGGGCAAGTGATGGCTCTGAGGGCAACTCACTGTGCTTTCCCCGAGGTTGCACGGACACACTGCTGGTGGCATCTGGGGGCTCTGCAGGACCAGGGTGCTGGTGGTGGGAGGAAAACACTGTTCTCTACGGGGGATTTTGGATGACCCACCTATTTCCTTGTCTGTCTCCACAACACAAGATTAACTTGACTTAGTGTTTTCACAGATGGCTGAACAGGGTTTTAAATTGGATCATAGAATTATAGAAGGGTTTGGGTTGAAAAGGACCTTAAAGCTCATGCAGTTCCAACCCCCTGTCATGAGCAGGGACACCTTCCACTAGAACAGGATGCTCAAAGCAATTCGGCTTATTTCTCAGATGTCTGTACAGTACTTGGGGATCTTGTTTCGCATGAGCTGTGATATTAAGATGATGAATAGAGCATTAAAGACCTAGTGAAGAGCAGTACCTCCTGGATGGATAATGCCATGCATTGCCTCCGGAACCACAAAGGAAAGGCAGGCTGCATCTCCTTCTTTATGTGCTGCTGGGGCGAGGTGGGGTGTCACAGCCTCTGCCGCAGAGATCTCTGGCAGGGCAGCTGCAGCCTTCCCCTTGTCCGCTGCTGGGGAGGCAGGAGCTCTGCTGTGCTCTCCCTGAGGCTTTGCTGCCACAGGCGACTCAAGTGTTGCAGGTGGCATTGGCACCTTCGCCGCATGCAGGCTTTTGGTTATGTGCCTCTGTTCCACGCACCTATTGTTGGTTTTCTGGGCCACGGCCACAGGTGGGAGCAGAGGCTTCCTCTCTGTGCATGTGGCTGTGCTGCAGAGCTGCCTTGAATCCCCTGGTGCTCTGCGGGGCCGGTGCCCTGTGCTGCGGCCTCCTGCTTGCCGAAGCCATGGGAAGCTCATGCTGGTGCTGCCGGAGGGAGAGGTGCCTGGAGCCGGAAAGGACCTCAAAGCTCCTCCAGCTCCAACCCCTGCCACGGGCAGGGACACCTTCCATAGAGCAGCTTGCTCCAAGCCCTGTGTCCAACCTGGCCTTGAACACTGCCAGGGATGGGGCAGCCACAGCTTCTCTGGGCACCCTGTGCCAGCGCCTCAGCACCCTCCCAGGGAAGAGCTTCTTCCTACTCTCTCATTTTAATCTCCCTCAAAGCGCTCTGCGTGGATTAAGCTGAGGTAACACCCGAGGTCCGTACATCAACCCCAGCTTTAATGGAACAGTCTGTAACTGTTCCCCCTCTCACAGCTGTACTCCACCTGAGCTCTGTGGCTTCAGGAGGAGTTGGGGAAGGAGAAGGGGGGGCCTTGTGTTACTCAGGAACATTCAGAAAGGTGAGAGAGAGCAAGGGGGGTGGTGGGGCTGCAGACGTCTGAGAGAGCACCAGGCTGTGTTCACGGTAGAGGGACGCCGCAGGGGCTCACAGAGGCACTGTGCATCGTCCCCGGTTCCCCTGGAAGCTTCTCTCACCCCAGCTGCAGGAGTGGCTGACGCAGCCGTCAGTCACGAGGGGCTGCTCCAGGCCCCTGCCCATTGCTCCCCTTCCTGACTTCTGGAACCTTCCATCCGTGCGGTCTATCTCTGCCTTCGCAGCCACAGACCGTACTGTGGCACTACTCCTCCTCTTGTGGGTTCATGCGGGAGAGGCTCAAAGTCTTGTGCAGAGACTTCAGTGCCCTCCTGAAGCGGGATGATGGTCGCTTTTGGAGCGCTCCTGCGTCCGGTGGGTGGCAGTGCCTGCGAGGGAAGGATTGCTGTAGGCACAGCTGGCCGCAGCATTGTGCCCATGGCCACTGGGCACGCCAGGGCTGCTGCGGGCAGTCACAGCATCAACCAGGATGGAAAAGACCTTTAAGATGATCAAGTGCAACCGTTCCCCAGCGCTGCCGGTGCCGTCAGGAGCCCATGTCAGTGAGGGCCGTGTCTACACGGTGTTTGTCCGTGCACTCTGGCCCATTTCATAGGTAGAGATGGGCCAGGGGAAGTACCTACTGCAGACTTGTTTGCAAGGAGCCTGCAGTACTCCTGCTGCACGCAGCAGTGATGAAAGCTTGAGGCAGCCAGCGCAGGACGGTGGTGATGAGTGCAGTTGTTGGCCTTTCGCAGGACTGATGCTCTACAAATAGCTTACATTGTCAGCATGTGTTGAGATGAGAGTGAGGTTCAGTGCTTGAAGGTAAGGAGAAATGGGATTTGACAGAGATCTCTGAGGTGTTTCTTTTTGCTGTTCCGTTCAGCCGATCTTGTGTTTCTGATAAAGAAATCAAAGGGAACAGCTGGGCACGAGAGTGTCCGATACGGTTCTCCTGCACAACATGCCCCAACTTCCCTGTCACTCCATATTCCAGGTTTTTTTGCCATGTCAGTGGCCAGCCATGAGCGGCCCACAGGGGCAGGACCCAGCATTACTTCACTGTGGGGCTCACAGGGGGGAGGCTTGCCAATTCTTTATTTAATATTCTATTAATAAAGAAGTTTATTAAATTAATATTCACTCTCAAGTCCTGAATAGATTATTTTCTGAGGTTTTCACCTCTTCTCTGCTTTGTATCACTGACTCTGTGTTTTCCCTGGCTCACGTCCTGGTGCTTCTCCTCCTTAATTGGGTGACTGAAATATTTCTAGCAGGAGAACAATGTGTGTGTCTATTTGTAGCATGAATTTTTAGGCAGTTAATCAATTCTGGCTGAAATTCTTTAGGGATCTGCAGACATTTTCACAAATTCCTGGCAGATGTTACCATCAGAAGAGATGATGGATAATGTGACCCCAGGTCTCTTTACCAACTGGTGTCAGTTTTTGTTTGCTGGAATCCGTGGCTCCTGTTTATTCTTGATCTGCCTGACTTTGGGATCAAACCCTGTTGCTTCTATAGTGTGCTTTTCATTAAATGTCAGTTTTCAAGCATGTGGGATGCTGTATAAATACATGCCAAGAGGCAGTCCCTAACTCAAGGCAGCAGAGTGAATGGGGAAAATGGGTCTGGAGCGGGATATGACTTGCTCCAGGTGAAGGTATGGGCAAAAGCAGAGGCTTGGGGCATTGCCACACCCATGGGGCATCTCCTGAGCAGGGTTGGTGGCACATGGTCAAAAAGGCAATGTTGTCGACCAAGGGGATGAAGGTGGAGCCCAGAACCAGCAGGGTCACCAAAGGAAAGGGTGCTGCAGAGGGCAAGGGGTTGGGTGCATTCGTTTTCCCTGGCTGGAATTTGGACCAGATCCTGATATCAAATGTGGCATTAAGGCCGAGGTGCCCGGTGTCATGTTCCCATTTGGCTCTGATGCAGCAGAGCAGCTCCCCCATGCACGGCCTCACAGGCAGGCTGGCAGCCCTCCGTGCCTTCCTGCCTGCCTGCTTTCCTGCCTGCCTACTTGCCTGCTTTCCTGCTTGTTTTCCTGCCTGTCTGCCTTCCTGCCTGCCACCACCACCATGAGCTGCCTGGATGGGGCTCAGATGCAGACTGTGGGACACTGCCACGAGCTCATCCATCCTGTCCCAGGGAAAAGTGGATTGTAGTGCTTTAAGCAAAGTCTCCAGGTCCTGCAGAGCCAGAATTAAAAACTATCATTAGGAGCCATTGTATTTAAATTAAAGATAATCTTTGGTACAATGTGGGGAGAGGACACTGGGTGGAACTGGGGAGAAAGCTGCAATTTCCCTGCCATTGTCACTTGGCTGTCCCTAATTGCCAGGAACTGCTGCAAATCCCAGTGATTTACTGAGCTAGGCTGTAATTTGCACCATGTGCAAGGAGCAGAGTGTCACCAGGCTCCCTGTCACCAGCCTCATCAGGGCGGTGATGGGCTGTCAGCTGGGCAAGCTGCTGTCAGCTTAGTGCAGGGAGTGGAAATAGCTCTGGCCACATCCTGCCCTGGTCCAGAGCATCACAGGAGCTGTGCCAGGGTGCAGCCAGGGAGATTTGGGGCCTCTGATGCATGGTTTGGTTTAGTATGTAATGTGTGTGTCCTCCTGGCTTCCCTAGGACTGAATCAGTGGCTGAGAAGATGCTGACTAACTGGTTTGCCTTCCTCCTCCACAAGTTTCTCAAGGTAAGGAGGGCTGGAGCTGAGACCGTGCTGCTGCTTTGCTGTCTCACCCAGGGTGAATCTGGGCTTGAAACTCTTCAGTCAGGCTCCAAGTCAAATGAGGGGAGACAGGGGAGGTGGAAATTTGCTCTGGGGACACCTACACCCAGGGATGCTGTTACATGGGCTGAGTCAAGCTGCCACAGTCTCTGTGCTCAGCATTCTTCAATGTGGTGTCATTCCCATGTAATGGAGTTTCCGTTGCACCTCTTTAGTACTTGGGAGAAATTCTCACTCCCACCTCCGTGCCTGGGCTTCCATATTTCTTAACTTTATTTGTGGTTTGGAAGCCCTACAGAATGTGCTTCATGGGAGTGAACGAGGAGATCAAGATCTCAAATTGCTGGTTTTTTACAGCTATATAGATTCTATAGAGATTTGCCAAGCCAAAGACAACATACCCGTTGAGCAATGGAGCTTGTGGTTTTGGCTGCCTTCCCCAGGAGCTGCTGAAGGCTGAGCCTGGATTACACATGTGCTAAAGGTTGAGTGAATGGGACTGTGAATCATGTGCAAAACCTGCTGTGCAGGCCAGGAGCCCTGAAGGAGATGCACCTTCACCTCTGTGTTAGTTTTGCTGTCTGTCTCATTGTGTAGGAATGTGCTGGGGAACCACTCTTCATGCTCTACTGTGCCATCAAGCAACAGATGGAGAAAGGCCCAATTGATGCCATTACAGGAGAAGCTCGTTACTCCCTCAGTGAGGACAAGCTGATCCGGCAGCAAATAGAGTACAAGACTCTGGTGAGTGATCACTGCAGGACCTGCTATTGAATTGCTTCTGCCTGCTTGGGCATGAAATGTTCTGACCTTTAGGTCAGTAATTAGGACACCACCATGAAGCTTAAATGTTACCAGTGCTATTAAGTCTCAGGCCCAACTCAGGTGCATCCCTAATGTGCAGTTACAAATAGCCTGAGATGACCTTTTGGAAGGTAGGGTTTGAGTGGAGCATTTTATTTTTCTATTCACTCACCTCCCTCTAGTAGGTAAAAATGGACATCCAGGACTCCTGTCTCAATAATTAAAGCTATACTAGATGCAATTATGGATGCAGTGGGTTTTTTATGGGAACAGGTTGTTCTGACACATGTGGTTACAGTTCTCCTGGATGCTTGTCTGAAGCGCACAATGTTGTTCTCCTTCCCTTCCAGATCCTAAACTGTGTGAACCCAGATAATGAGAACAGTCCAGAGATCCCTGTGAAGGTGCTAAACTGTGATACCATCACTCAAGTCAAAGAGAAGATTCTTGATGCAGTATACAAAAACGTCCCATACTCTCAGAGGCCAAGAGCTGTTGATATGGACTTGGGTGAGAGCTTCCCTGCCTCATAGAAGGGGAAGATCAGAGAGGTTGATCAGTGATTCTGGGTGGGTTTTGCAGGGCTTGAAAAGGAGAGCTCAGACTGCATAACACCATATATGTTTCAGCCCAATGAAAGCATGGGCTGTGGTCCTGCCAGATAGGTTTTGAGTTCTGTGGGAGCTCCATTGACCACAGAGCAAATGATTCTTGAAGCCTCCTTCACTCTGCTGAGAATTTAGCTTTATCTTGGTGTCTCTTCCTGGGAAATGGGCTTTTCTAAAGGCTTATCTGCCTAGTAGTTACTATCCAGAAGTAGATAGAACCTTTTAGTGTCTTTTCTCGCTCTGACCATATGTCTGCCTGGTTTTTTGTCTCTCCTGCAGAATGGCGGCAGGGCCGGATAGCTCGTGTGGTCCTGCAAGATGAAGACATCACCACCAAGATCGAAGGAGACTGGAAACGCTTGAACACCTTGATGCATTATCAGGTAAGAAAGCAGCCCCAGCAGACAGCTCCCAGAACACTGCCGGGAGAGAAGAAAAGAAAAGCAGACATTTAATTCCCAAGTACCTTGTCTACTAAGACAAGACAGGGAAGTCCCATTTGTATGATAAACCGGAAGGGTTCAATGTGCTCATGCATTAGATGGGAAAGCAACCTTGACACGGATCTTAGAGAAACTAGCAGGGTTGAAAATTGGCTAAATTAAACCCATCAGCTGTGCTAGTGAGACACAGAGAGCAGAGGTGAGAGCTGAGCTGCTGCTGCTGGAGATGCAGGGCCAGGGGAAGGGTGGTCTGCATGGTTCAGGTCTTCACATGGGGTTCTGAGGCAGGGAAGGAAGAGGAGTCTCTTCCTCCAAAGCTTTGCAGGCACAACACGAGCTGATGCAAAGCACAGGCTGCAGCAGCAGCTCGTCTCTCACACTTGTGATCTTCCTACGTGTTGGCACTTGAACATCATGCAAGGAGTGAAGAAGGAGAGGCTGCATGCCTCAGCCTAGGCTGCCCTGGATAGGTGTGCGTCTGTTGGAAAGGGCTTGTAACAGGCTGGGAAAGATGGAAAGAGAGGTAATGATGGAGCTGGGGAAGCTTTGGCTAAAGAGAATCAAAGCCTGTCTGCAGCAGAGGACAACTGCATTAATTGGCACCTGTAACCTACTACTGTCCATCACTACCTGCACAGAAGTGTTTAGTATTTAATCTGGCAGCTTTCCCTGTTTATACACTGTCTCGAGTCCATCAGCATGACTCATGCTGTGTAAGTTGAATGTGAGCCAGTGTTGACAGGAGCAATATCATCAAGGAGTGAGGCATAGAGAGTGGCATAAATATGCAAAGCACATCTAAAAAGGCACCTCTTGGGTCGACTTTTCCAAGCTGCCCAAAGGATTTAAACACACATTACCATAAAATGTCATAGGAGTTGTGCAGGTTAATTCCATTGTTTCTAAAATCTGTTTTACCTGACAGTTGCAAGGGATTAACCAATATGCAGGGATGCAGCAAGACTTGATTATGCCTTGATCTTTAAAAGTCATCTTAACGAAGTCACAGGTGAAGGCTGTGTTTGTCTGAAGTGTGTTGGATGCTAGGGGAGGGAGTCTTTTTACTTTAGTGCCTGTGGGGAAATCCAAGCCACAAATTTACCCTTAAAGTAAACAAAATCCTTGCAGCACTCAAGATGCTGCAGCTGTTCCTGCCATTTGAATGTCACTTTTGCTCTGGAACAAAGCAGAAGTTTGCTGCCAAGCATCTGAACAGGTACCAACTGCTCATGTCCTCTCCCCACTCTGGCCCCAGCTCTACACAGCCCAGCAGAGCTGCTTCATGCGTTAAAAAGAAGCCAAGTTCTCTGCACTGCAACAGAAATCTTGTGGAGGCAGAGCTTTTGCCAAAGCCAGACAGCAATATTTGATCTTTTTCTGGTATTCCTACCAGGCTTTTTTTTCTGTTTGAGTAATAGAGGTTTTTATTAGGTATCAAAAATACAGATGCTCCAGGACTACAGAATAAAACAAATATGTGGGCAAAGGCATAGCTTAGAAAAGGGTGGAAAATCATTTGAGTATGAAAGGCTGCTGTCTCACTGCTTAATAGGAGTGTTACATATAAAGCAGGTATGGTTCAAGTCATTGCCTAATGCCTAATACCTAAAGGTAAAGCTTTCATCATCTTTTATTCAGAGCTGTATTGTCTGTATTGAGATCTGAAGGCAAAGTGATCTCTGGATTTGCACGCAGTAACTGGAGGTGAAAGCAGCCTCCTCCTGCTCACTGTGCTGTGGGCAGGATGCTGAGGCTCTGCACAAGGCAGTTATTTAACTACAAGAGGATTTTGACACTGTTGCATTGGGTTTCTATATGTTTGGGATGACAAATCCAATATGCATCTGCATCAACTGATAAAATCTGTTTTTCATGGGAAGCCTTCACGTGCAAAAGCCGGATTGGATTTAGAGAAAAAGATTCATCTTTCTCTAACATTTTTGAACCACATTATAGAATTATAGAGAGAACTGTATCCCTGCTGCTTATTTCTTCCTGTATAAAAATAGATGTGTTAAGTTAAATAGGTGTAATTCTTTGTTAAATTCTCCGGAGCTTTTCAACTATGTTGTAAGGAATTGTATTCCATGTGTGTAGTGTCCTTCTGGTTTCATGCCTATTAAAACTCCATGGGAGAGTCTTACCCCGTGTGGCTTTACTCAAGAAAAATGAAACACTGGATTTAATATCAGATGATTTACAGTGGCTCAAGCAGGGTTAACTCCGAGGCAGCAGAGCATGAATACCTGTCAGCCACTGTGAGCCGGGAAAGGCTGAGAGACTAGAAGACTGCTTTAAATGAGAAATTAGAAGCAGAGAGGGAAGATTTGTGTGGGAAATGAGACCTGGGAGCCAAGGGTGGTGTGGATGTGGAGCTGGCATCCTCACTGCATACTCCCTACCCCACGCAAGCGCAGTGTTCTCATCTGGCTTCTGCACCGCTGTTCTCCCCGCTCTGGGTTTTGGGTTTCTTGTCTTTAAGGTGTTTTGTGCAGCGCGTTTCCAGCTTGGAGAAGAATTGGAATATTTATAAAGTTGTAAAAGAGCCAGGAAGCTCTTTTTAAACCCAGGCATCCCTGGGGTTTTATGGGAATGTGGCAACAGCAGAGTGAGATGGGAAACGAATGTGTGTTACATCTGATGCTGATTTGCACGCTGGTGGGTTTTAGCTGACAAGAGCCATTCAACCCAAAATTTAGAGAGTGAGAGTGCTCTGTGTGTGTGTAATTTGTAATGCTTCTCTCCCAGTTAACCGCAGCTCTGGTGGAAACAGATCCCAACAGAGTGGCCAGGGAGCTGTTGCCTCTGTGGGAACATGCTGGGCTGCCGGCGTGCTTGGGTTTCTCCCTGGTGAAATGGAACTGAAGTGGCAGCTAGTGAGAGCCTAAGAAAATAATATCACCCCTGGTTGTTTCTGCTGTTGACTTAATCAGTGGGATGAAGTGAGGCAGGAGCAGAAGAGGAAATAACAGGGGTCTTTGAAGTGTTTTGCTTAGAAATATCTTACTTTTGTACACAAGGGACTATTATTTCCACTATCACTAGCAATAATAATAACTCACATTTACATGGAACCTTTCATCTGAATGGAACCCAGAGCATTGAAAGTGGTGAGAATTGCCGTGTGCAGGTCACCTCGCTGCAGCAGATGTTGTACAAACAGCCTTGTGCTGAGGGAGCAGGGAGATGCTGGGCCAGTAAAATCCAGATGCCGCCCTGGAGCTTCCCCATGTGTAGGGACAGGGCCAAGTCCCTCACAGGACTCCTGGCAAATAATGGAGGATTTGGCCCCAGAAGCATTTTTCCAGCATAAAGAGGCATTTCTTTTGCGCAGCTTCTCCAAATGATGTGTTGGCTGGGCCCTGGTGGGTCCATCACTTATAAGATCATAGAATCACAGAATGGTTTGTGTTGAAAGGGACCTTAATGCTCATGCAGTTCCAAACCCCTGCCACGAGCAGGGACACCTTCCATAGAGCAGCTTGCTCCAAGCCCCTGTGTCCAACCTGGCCTTGAACACTGCCAGGGATGAGGCAGCCACAGCTTCTCTGGGCACCCTGTGCCAGCGCCTCAGCACCCTCCCAGGGAAGAGCTTCTGCCTAAGAGCTCATCTCAGTCTCCCCTCTGTCAAGTTAAAGCCATTCCCCCTTGTGGTGCTTCCTCTCTCTGCTCCCTTGTGCTGCACCACAAGCCGTGAGTTCAATATTAAAAGACACTTAGGCCCATTCCCTTGAAACCTGCAGATCCTTAATTAAGGGAAATGAGTTAAAAAACTTCCAGTGACTACTAGATTTATAGGGAGGATAAAATTAAACATGGCTACTAAAATCTGCTATAACAAAATCTCGTTAGCACTAATGTTCATTTATAGTTTGACTTCCCAGCATTTAATTCCTTCTTTGGTGCAGTAGAGGGACTGAATTTAATACCCTGAAAGATGGCTTTATGATTTGCTCAGCTGTAAATCAAACTTTTAAAGTTTGTAAAAATTGCTAAAATAAAAAATGGTTTAATAGGAATGTTTTATGGGCCATAACGTTATTACAGCCCTTTTATTCCCTCGGCATTGTTACTTTAATTGGATCACAACAATTCTTGAGATGCTCGTTTTTATTGGATTAAACATAATCTTAAATCAGAACGACAAAAAACATCTTCAGTACATCTTTTGATTTATCCCTCCTTTCCTTCAGTCCCTTGCTGCAGAGCTGCTGCTGACCCAGCACAGAGCCCAGGCTGGGTCTTGGAGTCTCACCATGACCTGGCTGTGTGGCTGACAGCCCAGAAATGACCTATGTCCTGTGCTACATCCCCAGCAGCGTGAGCAGCAGGTTCAGCCTGGAGAAGAGAAGGCTCCAGGGAGACCTTAGGGCAGCTCCAGTGCCTAAAGGGGCTACAAGAAGCCTGGAGAGGGGCTTTGGTCAAGGGCCTGTAGGGACAGGCCAAGGGGAATGGCTTTAACCTGCCAGAGGGGAGATTGAGATGAGCTCTGAGGCAGAAGCTCTTCCCTGGGAGGGTGCTGAGGCGCTGGCACAGGGTGCCCAGAGAAGCTGTGGCTGCCCCATCCCTGGCAGTGTTCAAGGCCAGGTTGGACACAGGGGCTTGGAGCAAGCTGCTCTAGTGGAAGGTGTTGCTGCCTGTTGTAGGGGTTTGGAACTGCATGAGCTTTAAGGTCTTTTCCAGCACAAACCATCAGATGGCTCCATGATGCTATGACTTTCTTACCTGCGTTTGCAGGATGAGCAGCTGGTGACCGCAGTGTGGATGGTGGATCTCACTGGTCTCCTCTTTCTTTGCCTCTCCAGGTATCTGACCGCTCAGTTGTGGCTCTCGTTCCCAAGCAGACCTCCTCCTACAATATTCCTGCCTCTGCCAGTATATCCCGGACATCTATTAGTAGATATGGTAAGAAGCAGAGTTCAGGGCTAGGAAACAATGGTTCATGTATAGTGACTGAGCATTGCTGCTGCTGCTGCTGCGCTACACATATTATAGAGCCAGACTGGAGCTTGCAGCTTTACTTGAAAATGTATCTTGATGGAGCTGGTAATGAAGCTGACTTTAATGCAGGGGGGCAACACTTTAAGGGAATTAGATTGGGAAAGAGCAGCAGCTTCCCCCAAAGTACCACACCTCATCAGCCAAGATACATTCTGGTGCCAAACAGCAAAATGTCCTTGGCTGCTGTGGTTTTTCAAAGGCTTTTCCATCTCTGAGCAGAGCAGCAAAAAAAGACCAGAGAACTGAGAGGAGGGAAGAAGAAATGCCAAGCATGTGAGCAGCTGTTGGAAATGTGGGATTTGGAAAAGCCCAGGGAAAGGCTTTTGGCTCAGAGGGGCTGGATGCTGCAGGAAAGCAGCTTTGTGTCCCTTGCGTGCAAGCAGGGCTACATGAGAGAAAAGCCTGATTCCTTCATCTATAGCTCTCTAAGTGGAGGATCCTGAATTCGTAACTAATGGGTCAAAGATGGGAAATGGCAATGTTCAGGGATGTGCACACCTGGGAATTCATTATTTGCATAATAGCAGGGCTCAGCTCTTCACAGAGGGTCCCTGAAGACACTGCAGCCTTTTATAAATGAGGCTGTGAGGGGCCAGGTGTGCATTTATAGCACTAAACCCACAATAATAGTAATCATAGACTTCCATAAAAGGCAGCAGTGGCAAAATCTCTGGTGTGCTGATCTTTCATTGTCTCTCATTTTACAGAGTGTTTCACAAACAAGAGCTCCCCTGACAAACCCCATCTCCTCCTCTTGTTTTAGCTCCCAAAATAATGTTATTGATGGGTTCTGAGGAGCCATTCACAGGAGAATCTTAGGGAAAAGCCAAGAGAAAAGGCATTTCTCCCTGCGAGGTGGTGTCCACCCACATGCCCAGCACTTCCCATGCTTCAGGCGATGGAAAAGTCAAGGCTGGGTCACACAACCCGAGTCCTCAGTGCTCAGTGGTCTATGGCAGATGGAAAAGCTTTTATGAACTACCAATATGAATTATCATTGCTCATGTGTAAGAGTAATACTTCTAATTGTGCTGACAGAATTTCAATGAGAAAATTATTTACTTCCCCCATTATATATCAGCACAGAGCTATGTTTAAAAATAGAATTCCTAGGTGCTTCCTTAGCTGTCCCCCTGTCTGTCTCCTTAATTATATCAGTTGGAGTACTCATTTATCTAAGCCTTAATCAGGGATAAAAATCTAGCTACTTTGATAATGACTTGTGTATTTCCCTTGGCTGATCTATGGTTGATCCCCTTACTCTTGATGAGGAGGGTGAGCAAGGAATTGGAGGCTAAACTTGAGCAAACACACAAGGTTCCCAGAGAACAAAGAAGTGTAGGGAGAGGAAAAATCCCAGCACCACACATTTGTGCCACTCAGCCCTGGGTCTTCCCTTGAAGACCCTGTGGATGGGATCCAGGGAGGCGCATTCTTTGGGAAGTTAAATAGATCTCACATCCCTCCATGGTTTCTGAGCAATTAAGAGAAAAATCCTTTGTCTGCTCCCTTTTGAGCTCCCTTTCCCTGCAGGAGGAGGGCAGAGGCAGGGACCATGGGGAGGCTGGATGCTTGGCTGGGATGCAGGACTGGCCTCGGGCTCTGCCATTAGTGCTCAGCTGGAGCCCTTGTTGCTCTAATGAAAGCCTCAACACCGGCTCTTTGTGCTGGTTGTGCTGGGCGGCTTGTTATTATTGATGACAGGACTCCGGTGCTGCAGGAGCTGGTGCTCAGGATTGATGTGTGAGAGCTGTAACTTGTGGAGGAATCTTGTACAGATCTGGATTACTGAGTTTACATAAGTAAGGGACATGAATTCAGCAAGAAAGTCCCATGTCTGAGTGTGAAAACAGGCTGGAATCTGAGGGACTGTATTCAGTGATTCATGTTCTGAGGTCTGGAGCAGCTCTGCTGTGGAGCCAGGCTGAGAGAGCTGGGCTTGCTCCGCCTGGGGAGGGCTCTAGGGAGAACTTAGAGCAGCTCCCAGTGCCTAAAGGAGCTACAAGAAACCTGGAGAGGGGCTTTGGTCAAGGGCCTGTAGGGACAGGACAAGGGGAATGGCTTTAACCTGCCAGAGGGGAGACTGAGGTGAGCTCTTAGGCACAAGTTCTTCCCTGGGAGGGTGCTGAGGCGCTGGCACAGGGTGCCCAGAGAAGCTGTGGCTGCCCCATCCCTGGCAGTGTTCAAGGCCAGGTTGGACACAGGGGCTTGGAGCAAGCTGCTCTATGGAAGGTGTCACTGCCCATGGAAGGGGTTGGAGCTGGATGAACTTCAAGGTCTTTTCCAACCCAAACCATTCTTTAATAGGACCAACATGTATCTTTGGCGAGCACCATATTTTCTTGGTGCCTGGGTGGAATTACAGTTCATTGCCCTGCACAAAAGCCAGTGCAGGTGATTCTGGCATTAGTGAGCATAGTGGCATCACTGAGAAGAGACAGGGAAGTGAGCAAGGGGTTTGCTTTGAGTGTGACTGACTTCTCCTCCCGTTGTTCAGACTCCACCTTCCGCTACACCGGCAGCCCCGACAGCCTGCGCTCCCGGGCCCCCATGATCACCCCCGACCTGGAGAGCGGGGTCAAGGTCTGGCACTTGGTCAAAAACCACGACCACGGAGACCAGAAGGAAGGGGACCGGGGCAGTAAGATGGTGTCTGAGATCTACCTGACCAGGCTCTTAGCTACAAAGGTAACTTTCATGCGCCAGATCCCTTGGGAAGTGAATAGGGAGATTCATCTATATACACTCGCCTGTGTGGCCCCTAATGATGCTTGGGGGGGGCTGTTCATGTTGGGCTTTCCTGGGCCCCTGGGTTGGTTGGCTACAGGTTGGAGCATTCCACCAGCATTGGTAAAGACTCTGACCTTACTTATGCCCTGAGGTCCGTGGTGGCACTTTATGGGGTTGTGCAGAGCTAGTAACACCATCTGGCATCCCTCTTGCTACCACCGCTGCCCATCCCTCCTGTCACCTCTTCCCTTGCTGCTCCTGTTAGGGTACGCTGCAGAAGTTTGTGGATGACTTGTTCGAGACGCTGTTCAGCACTGTGCACCGTGGCAGCGCACTCCCGCTTGCCATCAAGTACATGTTCGATTTCCTGGATGAGCAGGCAGATAAGCACGGCATCCATGACACAGACGTAAGGCACACGTGGAAGAGCAATTGGTAAGGATGGAGGAAGAGGGTGGAGGGAGGCGCAGTTATTTGTGTGCTAGAGAAAAACAGATAGGGAAGAGCTTCACAAAGGCTGGGAACAGCCGAGTGCCATATCTCCAAAGCATGGGATGTACCATGAAGTCATGCTGATGCTTTTCAACCAGCACCACTGCTGCCCCAGTGCTCCATGGGGATGCGGCGATGGGGTTTGCTCCTGGATCATGCTGCCCCATGTCCACACATAAGCTGAAATCCTGGTGCAGTGTTGAACCACAAACTCAGGTGTCTCTGGGTCCTCTATCCAGGTTGGTGCTGGGCACTGTCCTCAGGTTGTAGATCTACACACGTGGATTCTGGATATCACTGGGTTTGCAAAGTCTGCAATGGGAAGCAGGGCTCCATGCCTGCACCATTCTGCCTACACCATCCTGCCTGCACCACCATGAATACCAACGCAGGCTGCTCAGTGCCTGCTGCATCTTCCTCGTCACTTTGGGCAGCAGCTGGAGGATTTGGGCAGCAGAAGGAGGTGGCAAAGGGGGAAGGAGGCAGCACAGACTGCAGCCAGGTTCAGCCTCCTCCAAACAATAAGAGCTCTCGCGTCTCCACTGCTGCTGTTATTTTAGGATTAAAAGCTCTGCGGGTTAGAAATTTAACATGGGTTAGGAAAAATAAAGAAGGCACCACAAATGGTTGCTCCCTGAAGACTTTGTATTTTCAGCCCCAAGTCCTTGTGGTTTAAAAGGCCTCTAATCATCGTGGCTGCAAGAGCTGGGTTCCCCACTAAGGCTGCGGGAGGCTGAAAACTATTTATTGATAGTCTAAAAGAAGGAGTTATTAGGATAAAACCTCTTGAATCACCAAGAAAAGATGAGACTTCTTAAAGCAATAAAAAAGCAAGTGTCAACCAGCAGAGTTTGCTCTGCCAGAGCCATTAGACCACAGAGCCCTGGTCCTTCCCTCTGCACCCAGGGCACGGGAGGCTCGGGAGAAGGGCAGAAATTCGGTCTCTGAACTAACACCTCTGCTGAGCACTTTGCTTGGCTGCAGCATTCCCAAATGGGAATTTTAGTGGGGAGATGGGGGCAGGGGTTTATGCCACTGGAGCAGATCAAAGCAAATGGCTTGGAAAAGAGCTGGGGGTCAGTAGAGCTGATGCTGCTGGGGATGCGGCTGAGCTGCTTGCCTGCAGTGCAGCAAGGGTTAAGTCTTCCGTGCAGCTAGCTGGATAGATGGAGAGAGCTGAGACTTGAAAGGTAATAGAAAGCAGCAGCTGTTTTTTTGATCCTGCTATACAGGCAAAGAAAAAAGGAATAATAATTCCCCTTTGATTGCAAAGGCCTCGGGATTTGGGGACAAAGCCTCTGATGCCTGCTGCACTGCTTGCAGATGATGGACTGTGGAGTAGCTGGGCAGCAGCTCAGCCCTGCCATAGGCTCCTGCTCTAATGAACTCAGTTTAATGGGCTCCTGGTGGAACTGCTCAGGCATAGCGTGACCCATCACAAGCAGTCTGGGCGGTACTGGGCTAACTGGTGTTGGATGGGCCTGGCCCAGCTCCTATCCAGATTATTGTTGCTTCCCACCATTCGTATTCTGCTTGGGAACACAAACTGCAGCACGTGTCCTTTCCTAGTCTTTGTTTTAACATTTAATTTGGTTTCTTGACAGCCTGCCTCTCCGATTCTGGGTGAACGTCATCAAAAACCCCCAGTTTGTGTTTGATATCCACAAAGGCAGCATCACAGATGCCTGCCTCTCTGTTGTGGCTCAGACCTTCATGGATTCCTGCTCCACCTCAGAGCACCGCCTGGGCAAGGATTCCCCTTCCAACAAGCTGCTGTACGCCAAGGACATCCCCAGCTACAAGAGCTGGGTGGAGAGGTGAGCAGCAGTACACGGGGAGAAGCAGCTTTGCTCTTGGTGAGCGATGATGCACAGGGTGGCTCTTCAGTGAGCTGGAGGCACAGCCCTGCTGAGCACCACTGTTCTTATTTTCAACTTCATAGAATAAAATCATAGAAAGGTTTAGGTTGGAAGGGACCTTGAAGCTCATCCAGTTCCAAACCTCTGCCACGGGCATGGGCACCTTCCACTAGAGCAGCTTGCTCCAAGCCCCATCCAGCCTGGCCTTGAATGCTGCCAGGGATGGGGCAGCCACAGCTTCTCTGGGCACCCTGTGCCAGCACCTCAGCACCCTCCCAAGGAGGAAGTTCTGCCTAAGAGCTCATCTCAATCTTCCTTCTGTCAGGTTAAAGCCATTCCCCCTTGTCCTGTCCCTACCTGCCCTTGTTAAAAGCCCCTCTCCAGCTTTCTTGTCAGCCCCTTTAGGCGCTTGAACCTTTTACAGAACAGAATCATGTTTTACTAGATGTAAGCATAAAGCAAAACAATGTCCTTCTCCCTGCAGGCTTAGTTTAAATCTCAAGGAGAAGAGGGACAGTTTGTTTCCCGTGGCCTCCCTCAGCCTTTCCTTCCCACAGGTATTATGCAGACATTGCCAAGCTCCCTGCCATCAGTGACCAGGACATGAATGCCTACCTCGCCGAGCAGTCGCGCCTGCACTCCGTCGAGTTCAACATGCTGAGTGCACTCAACGAGATCTACTCCTATGTCAGCAAGTACAGTGAGGAGGTGGGTGTCCCCTGGGGTAGGCACAGAGGTGATGCTGCCCTGTGACGCACACACAGCATGGGAGAGGAGCCGCGTTTCTGTGCGGTACTGGGATGTGCAACAATCCCTCTTGCTCCTTCATCTTTGTTCTTGATGCAGCACAGCTGTAGCTTGCACTGCTGCTGCCTTGTTCATGCACGTAGAGATTCTGGTCCTGGCCGTGCCCATAGCATGATTTCTGTCAGGATTGAGAGCTAAAATATTGTGGGAGCAACTGGATTCCTCATCCTTGGCATACACCCAATGCAGCCCACTCTTAAATGCGGTGGAAAATCATCATGACCCAGTGAAGCTCCCCAGAAACATCCCCATCTTTTGGGAACAGCGTGGTACAAATCCTATGTTGTAGTGACGCAGGCTCCTGTTTGCAAAGAATTGCTGGCAGTGTGAGCTCCTTTAATGAATGCACCACTTGAAACCAAGTTCTTACCATCTGTTCCACCCCTTCATTTCAGCATAAGATGAACCCATTTTGCCATTATGCCCATTAAAAGGAAGGGGTTTGTCATGTAATTGCATGGATGCATTTGTAATACAATGCCACTCGATGAAGGTTTAAAAATCTCATCACTTTCCTGCTAAATGAGACAAGAAATGCAGAGTCCAAGGTGCAAGAGTGGGAATGATGGTGGTGCATGATAACATGCTTTTCTTGCACCAAGAAGTCCAACAAATGGGTGGCATGGCTGTGGTGAAGCGCTCATCAAATTGCTTTGCCGCTCGTTATTTAAGTTTCACACATCCCCGTTTCGAGTTGCTCACATCTTGCTGCCCACCAGCTTCCACCTCCCCCTCTCACACACTGATTCCTGTGGTTTTTCCTCTCCCTTTTTCTGTACCAGCTCATTGGGGCTCTGGAGCAGGATGAACAGGCACGTAGGCAGCGTCTGGCATACAAAGTAGAGCAACTCATTGGTGCCATGTCTATTGAGAGCTGAAGAAAGGTTGCGGTGCTCACTGGCAGCAAAGGGCAGAGGATTGCACAGACTCTTGGGAATGCAGAGGGAGAACAAGCAAGGAAGGCACTGGACGCATATAAATACCAGGGCTCTTCTGGAGGGAGCAGAGACAGACCCAAGGAGTGACTGTGTTCCAAATCATACAGGATCCAGTTTGAAAAGGCAGGAAGAGAAAAAAGACAAAGCATCTCAATCCAAGTCAAATCAAGATGGATCTTTCTTTCCAGTGTACATGGAAAGAAGGAACCTGGAAAGTCTGGATGTCTCCATGTCTGCTGCTTTGCATGAAAATTGTTTGATGTATATTAGAAGACAAAACTTTATTTAAAGGGTTTTTTAAAAAAAAAAGAAAGAAAAAGAAAAAAAAAAAAGAAATAGAGCAAAAATCACGGAGGCCACAGAGAAAATCCTGGCAACAAGGAACAAGGTTCAGCTCTGACTCCTGTCCTTAAGAGACTCCCGAGGCCGCGGCTCAGGCATCCTGCGAACGGACTCTTCTGCCAATTGGGAAGTCTGGAGAACCAAAATGTTCTTCTTTTCTGGGATCTTATCAAGAAATATGAGCACAAGTTTGCACCACACCTTTTTACACGAGTGAAACAGCAGCTGAGCCAGAAAACAGTTCAGTGGCTGAGTAACTTGGAGGCTCTGAAAGGAACTTTACCTGAATTGCGAAACCATCAGATCATCCAATCTGTCTTGAAATCCAGCTTTATGTATTTATATAGTGTCAATATATATATATTTTTTAAATCCCACTTTCTGTTGAATGAGGAAAGACCTGATTTTAAATGCTTTCCCCTTCTCCTCCCATCGCACCTCGCTGTCTGCCAGCGCCTCCATGGTGAGCGAGCAGCACCCTCGGTGATGGCATGGCCATGGCCATGCCCGGTTGGTACATTGCTGGTCCAGTTGGAGCAGAAGGGGCTGGCTGCCCTCTCCCTGTTGGGCAGGGCTCCTGGGTTGGGTTTTGGGGGGTTTCTGGCAGCACCTCTGATTTCTTGCAGTAAAAACCAACAAACCCCCCATGTTTACAGTGAGTGATACTTGAAAAGACTCGGTGTAGCGAGATGAGATGTTTCTTGCTTTTCTGTTTGACTTGCAGAGTTGATGAGCACAGCTTTGAGGTTCTCAGTCAACATTTGCAGTGTTGCCTGGGGTCAGGCCCAGAATGTGTGTTTCCACTGGGAAAGAGATCTTTGCTCTAGGCAAGGGAAAACCTTAACCAGCACTCCACGGCCAGCTAGCGCTGCTGTCTTGTCTTTGTCTCGGCGTGTCGTTGTTCTATTCAGTTCCTTGCTGGCCCCACTGGCACGTGTTCTTGTGGCCAGTGACAGGCAAGTGTTTGTGAGTGTTATTTCTTTCCAAGACACCAAAGCTTATGTGTGTCCATTTGTAGAGTGCCAGGAGGGGAAGGAACACTGTAAATATTTCTCTGTCTAATAAATACTGATCTTTGTGCAGGCTGCAGTAGGGAGGACAGGGTGATGAATGCCCATGGAAATACAAGTATTGACAGCATCTTCTTGGCAGTGGCAGCAAAATAGCTTCAGGCAAGATAGCTCAGTCCTGCCCAGGCAGTGCTGTGCCAGACTGGGACCTTAGTTTGCAGCCAGTGTGTGTGTCAAAGGAAAATCCATTCTCCTATCTGTCCCCCTCCTCCACCAGAGGATCCCAGGAGGGTCACCACAGGCTCCCCGTCCACCAGGCTCTTGGTCTCAAGATGCAGTCCTAAGGGGAGCCAGCATCAAGGGAGGGGAAAAGCATGTAGAGAAGTACTCATGAAGCTACTTGCTTTAATTACAGTTCACTAAAAGCCATGCCAAGTCCACTCTCTTTGGGTAATCCACTTCTGTGAGTTTTTCTGCGCCCTGCTAGTACTCTGGAAGAGAATACTAATGCTAATGATCAACCTTGTGCAATAAGTTCTTGACATTTACAACAGCCTGAGCTTTGTAACTGGAAAGCTTGGATTTAGTGAGGCATGGAGAGAGCTGGCAGGAGGGACTGAGCAGCAGAGCAGGACTCCTACTGCCCATTATCAGAGTTCCCTTCCCAGGGATCCTTCTCTGCACAGTAAATCTGATTGCAAAGACACAAAATGTGCCGGTTTTCCTCTTTTTTCACTGGTTTCTGTTGCTGCTGTTCACAGCGATCCAGCGCACAGCTTGGGAGGGATTTCCAGATCTGTATTCTTCACTGTGGTCGTTGTTTTGGGTATTTGTATTCAGCTCATTCACCATATTTTTATGGTACTCTGAAACCCAAAGAAAGCTCTTCCCAGTGGTTTCCAAACAGTTCCCAAACACTTCTAAATATTAGTCTGAATAGTTACCTATGCAGGATTCACAAAATGCGAGTACTGCCCAAAGCAAAGACCTGGCTTCTCATCACCTGGGTGCTGGTGAACATGGGCTTGCCCAGCAGCCCAAGTCATGGTCCTCTTTCTTCACATCTATTTGAGAGGCTTTTGAGTAGGTGCTTTTAATCTGACTTTTCTCCTCCTCCTCCTCTCTGCTTTGAGGCCAGGAGCACCCCATGAGCAACCACTTTGTCATTCCCCCTCCTCCAGGATTTTCTCAGTGAGGTCCCTGACCATCCCCTGCGTTCCCAGGCAGGGGGTTTGAGGGGCAGTCTGAGGATGTGTGCTGCAGTGATGCTGGTGACCAGTCTGTTCTCCACATGCGTTTTGGCTGCCTGTTCCCCAGTGAGCAGACATCAGGAGAGGTGGCACGCAGGAGGTCTCTCTGCTTGAGATGCTCACATATGGGGTAGTGGGCTGCCAGCCCTGCTTGGACAGTTTGCCCCTTAGCAGCCTCTCCCCTCCCCTGAATGGAGCCTGGAAAAGACCCCATAAACTGGGATTGTCCTGAAAGGTAAAGATGGGGAGGGGTGGAGAGAGGGTCAGGGAGAGGAACAGGGAAGAAAAGCCATTTCAGAGCCCAGAGGGATTGGTTTGTGAGCAAGGCTTCAAAGGATCCAAGGTGTCCAAACACAGGGTCTGTATTCCATGAATACAGAAGAGTGCTAAGAGAAGGGGAAACTGAGGCTGTCTTGTGTGCTGTGGGAAGAATTTGAGCAGAGGAGGAGAGGGAGAGCAGCAGGAGCACTTTACGAACCAGGAAGCTATTACACTTTTGGCTGACTTTGGAGGGAAGCAGTAGCAACGTCTCTGCTTCCATCACCTGGAAAGGCATTAGGAGGATGGCGTGGGGATGGCATGGTGCTGAATGGAAGTGGTGGCTTATAAATAATCAGCCGAGTATTTACTCGTGGTGGTTGACATTAATTATGGATCTTTACAGGCAGTTATATGGAAGGAAGCAACATATCCCCCTGGGGCAAAGCGCTTGTAATCCATTGCCCTGTTTGCATCCGGCTTTTCCGTTACTCCTTTGGGAAGAGGAAGCTTCAGATCAAAGTGGCATTTTCATGGCACTTGCAGCAAACTGGACTCGGTTTCAATCAGGAGGGGGCAGTGACGTTGCCTTAGATGAAACCATTTCACATCCCTCCCATTGCCCCCTGCCTCCTGCAAGGCCTGCTGGTGTTTTGATTCTCCAGTTCACTTTGTTTCAGGTATCAAAGTGGGAGACGTCATTTTCCGGAATCTCCCTGCCTGGTGTCACTGCTTGAATAATTCCATTTAATCTTCTGCTCATGAGCTATCAAAGCGCCCACTCCAAGGGGGAGCAAGGTGCTAATCAAACTCTTCTCCACCTTGAAAGCCTTTATTAAAAACCCATACACAAGAGTCTAACTTACAGGCAAGCTTGTTTCCGCATGAGCCCCGCTGTGGAGCACTGCAGTGCTGCAGCCCACCAAAGTACAGAAGATGTGGACGTGAAGTGATGCACTTGCCATAAAGGATGAATTTATGTCTAAAAGAGAGGCAGGAGAGATCAGCACAGCCAAAGTGCTGCAGCCAGCCCCTGTGTGATGCAGCAGGGACCAGTCTGCAGCTGCGTGAAGATCCACTGCAGGAACCAGTCCTGAGAAGCCAAAGCACTACCATGGCCTCACTGCTGATGGGCAGCATCCCTGGCAGCGGAGGAGGCTGGATGTGGTGGTGCCAGATGGCAATGCCTTCCCACAGGGTCTCAGGGTTGCAACACAGTGGGGATGATGAGTGCAGCCACTCGACATGGTGGCAACAGAGACCTTCATCACAGCAGTGCCTTCAACACACTGTCTTAAAATTCTAGCAGCCCATCCCCACGTGCGTTCTCTTTCCTTCCTTCAACTGTACTTCACCCAAAAATGTCATGATGTAGGAAGCAATTTGGGTGGGCACGTGGAGGACAAAAGCAAGAGGGCTTAAAGCTCTTAAAGGCATTACAGTCCTACATGCTGCTGGTTCGGAGCACCTCGGTGCAAGTTGGTCAAGTCTGCATGGAAAGGGTTGGAGTGCTTCCTTCCTCTGCTGGGCATGACCTACAGAGAAGGTTTCTATAAGTGCCAAGCAGCCAGAGGGGATGAGGAGCACCGACCTGCCTGCAGCCCCTACCCTGTCCCCAGCAGGTTGGCAAAGGGCAGCTCCTGACATGGTCCCTATGATGCTCCTGTGCCTCGAGCTGGTTCCCTGGAAGCAGCCCAGCCACGTTCTTGCCTGTCACTGGCTCTTCTCCATCCCATTTTCAGTGCTGTCAGAGCTTACCTGGCGCTGGGACTCAGCTCAGCAAGCTAAATGAAACTAAACCAGACTTGACTTGAATGAGCTGGGACATCAGGGGAAGCTCAAGTGTGACTGTGCCATGGAGAGAAGAAAAAATGTTCAGAGGTGGATGAATAATTGACATCAAAGATGCATTAAAATGCCACAAAGCTTCAGCCATCCGATTGCAGAATTGCATTTGTACCATAAACCACAAGCCAAGTAACACAGGGAGCTGTGACACTGTAAATAGTTGTGTACTAGGTAGAGCCAGGTGAGCAGTCCTGTGTGGTTAGTGAATGTGTCTTCAGTGAAAGCATCACCCCAGCCTTCACCCAAGGCCACTCAGACCAGTGGGTCTGAAGAAAGTGCCATTCGGGATCTGCTGAGCTGAGCAACCCTGAATGTGCCATTGAAACTGAGGTTGATTGGATCAGTTTTGAAGGGGAAGAGGGTGGGAATCTTCAAACTGACTTTTGCCTCCTGCAAGGCTTTGTGCAAAGCCTCTGTTCATCCCAGCTTCAGGCAGTGGTGCTGTCCTGGGCAAGGCATGGCAATGGAGGCATCCCAGCTCCATGGGGTACCTGCTGCTTTTCTGCCTCGTAGAACCCTCTGGGTCTCCTGTACCCCAAGGAGCTTCAGTGGGTACTGGGGCCAAGCCTTGGGTGTGAGGTGGGGAGGAGACAGCAGCATGGGACAGCAGAGACCAACTGCTTCCTTGCTGCAAAAGCAGCTCCTTGTCTGCGCCAATGTTCCTGCTGTGGTTGCACCAGGAGCAGCTCAAATGCAGCTGAAGGTGTTTCGGCCATGCTGTGAGCATGGAGGTGTCTGTGTGCTTGTTCTTTCAGTTCCCTGTTTGCCCCCCGTGTTGCCCATTCCTCCCCTTTCTTTGTACAAGTGGAATAGAACACTGGAAAAACAGACGTTCCTGCAGCGCGTAAGGACGTGCTCAGAAGACCTGCAGGGTCCATCCAATTGCATGGACAATATCCCAAACTCTCTGGGCCTCCTGAGGCTGCAAAATCAAAGCTAAGATCTCCTGTATGGCCTTTCCTTTGGGATTTTTAATACCTCTACTTCGGATAAGCTTGGAAGTTTATGCAACAGCATCTCCATCAGATGTTCCCATCTCACGGACTGGGCAGCAGAGGTGCACCTGCAAGAGGAGCCATTGGAAAGTAAATAAAGTGGTGTTGACCACGTTATTTCAGAGCTTCAGAAGTAAAATGTCCTTCTCATTGATGAGTGTTTCTGTGTTGATGGCACCTTGGGGGCCATTACAAGTAGGAAGTAGCAAGAAGGGAATGTACAGGTACTAAAACTTCTGGAGTTGTCCCAGACCGTCACAGAGTGCAGAGATATCAGCCCTGGAACAGCTTCCGATTTCTTCTGCCTCCTCCTTACGGTAATCACGTGCCAGTCTTAGGGAATGTGTGTACTGGCAGGAGTAATGGATTGGTTTGTATCCGTACCCATTCCACCGTATCGTTCCCTGGCTCCTCCCTTCCCCGGTATACTTGACACACTGGAGTTCTGTATTATATCTTATTTTTTAAGATGATTGTCTGGGGTTTTTTGGTTCTTCTTTTTGTTTGTTTGTTTGTTTTGTTTTTACAAGTGTTGTGGAAAAAAAAGAAAAAAGGACCTGTAAGAAAGTTTAAGTATTTAAAAATGTTCCAAGGAAAAAGGGGGTTTTGTTATTATTCTAATATATTATTGTGTACCTATTGTAAATATGAAACACTCCTATTTTGCAAGCCAAGGACTCACTTTGTACTGTTGTTATATATAAATAAAGTTTACTGGTTAAAAAAGCCCTCCTGAGGAGCTCCTTCTGTGCCCTGTGGTGTGTGGTAAGTATTGTGTCGGCTGAGTACTATTATTTCCTCACTGAATCACACCAGCAATAGTGGAAATCTGGCAACAAGCCCCAGCTAGCAAAGCCAGGGGTGCAGATGGAGTCTGGGATCACCCCTGGCCCCCAGCCTTTGAGAAACAGCTTCTGCCTTTGCAGCATGGGGTTGTTTTCCTGTAGTAAATGAGAAGTGCAGTAGATGCGGGGAGGCTCCGAGGACCATATGGGCTGTGGGAAATACTGGAAACATCCGCTGTAGTTAAGGAAGGAGCAGGCAAGCGCTGTTTGTAAAGCAAAAGCCTGGATGAGTTCTTCCTATTTCCCCCTCCTTGAAATTATCAGCGCTTCAGGTGAAACACATTCGCTTCCATTCCCTACATTCAAGCGAACGTTTGAGCGAGCGCTGAGAGGCATCTGCTGAGTAGTAGGAATCGGCAAGTGACTCCTTCAGCAGCTGCCTGTCAACTTTAATGACCAATATGGTTGCAATTACAGCAATGAACTTTCTCTAACAGCCCAAAATTACTCTGGATGATGATAAGTGACAGGAAAATGGAGCCCCTTAAGGAAGCATTAAAGAAGAAACATGGAGATCTGGAACAAGAGGTCTTAGAGCTTTTTCTGAAGGATCTTAGGGGTTGGGTTCTTTTTATTTCCTTTCTAAATGAGGCACTAAAAAGGATAAATCTAACCCAGAAGGGGAAGGCATGGCACAGTGTGGATCACAGCAGGGAGTTCAGTGCTGCCCCAAGATGTAGTTCCTATACAGCCATTTGACATTGACTTCACTTGGTTTAGGGTAGAGCTACTAGGGTGAGGGGAAGCTACTCCTATTTGAAGCTTATGCAAATATATCATGTCAGTGAGGCAGTCTGCTCCTCTGGCAGGTCATTTTATCTTATTTTCCTGAAACTGAGAGCAGAGCTTGACATGAACCTTAGGAAGGCAGTTGGGCCACATCCTGCCATCTCCCACTTTAAACCAGTAGCTTTTAAGCTTGGCAGATTGATCCCATGGGCTTTCTTAGCTCTGTTACTGGGGGCCCCGTAACCATTCCAGTGCTGCACTGGGGGGGTTTCAAACAGTATTGAATAGAACCACAGAATCAGACTGGTTTGGGTTGAAGGGAGCTTAAAGCTCATTCAGTTCCAGCCCCCTGCCATGGGCAGGGACACCTTCCCCTCGAGCAGCTTGCTCCAAGCCCTGTCCAACCTGGCCTTGAACACTGCCAGGGATGGGGCAGCCACAGCTTCTCTGGGCACCCTGTGCCAGCGCCTCAGCACCCTCACAGGGAAGAGCTTCTTCATATCTAATCTAAACCTCCCTCATGACTGCACATGATTTGGGAATGATTTGGGAATGAAAGAGGAGATGATTGTTGTCCACTTGTGCCTTTGGTCTAAATTTATACCAAGAATAAAACACAAACTGAACTGAGATTCCCAGGCCTTTCCGAAGAGCTGGAGGAGAGGGATAATACATGTTAGAGGGGACCTCTAGAGGTGCTGCTCTCCGTGCTGACTTGCTCACTGTAGTAGAGACACTGGAGGCAGGCAGCAGGACGGGTGCTGGCAAGAAGCATTTCCACTCCATGTGTGACCTCTGAGAGGTTATTGACTGCTTCAGCTCAGCAAAAGCAAAAGACATTTCAATTGACAGCACTGACCATGGGGTCATTTGAATTCATCTGCACCTTGTTAATACATCTGATATAATAAGTATACTCAATTAAAATTACATTTTGATCTGGCATACACTTCACAGGGCTTTCTCAGCACTGACAAGGTCAAGTGATGCTTAATAAAGATTATAGAAAACACAGATGGCTTAGATCCTTCTGACATTTCCCAGGTCCAATGCAGAAGGCTGAAGGGCCACAGGCATGCTTTGGAAGGCATCTCTGTAAGAGCAGGTTTGGACCTTACCTGGTAAGGTTGTGGGTCCACCAGCTTTTACTTCACCTTCTGACTGGATGGGATCACCCTGTGCTTAGTCACCATCACTCTGTAAATAGTGGAAAGGATTTTGACCGTCCTGGTGTTGGCTTTTCAAGCCTGGTTATCAGGGCAAGCTAATGGAGATGACACTTTCAATTACCAAGTACAATTGTGGTGTTCATTTTAACCTGTTTAAATTCTAGCATCTTTTCTCTTCTGTGAATGCGTAGCTAGAGGGTGACATATAATTGTATATAATCAGACAGTTATCTTCGACTGGCAATAATAACCACAAAACCCTCTTGCTTTTTATTCCACTAAGCATGTGTGGTCTTGTTGCACCTAAGTGGCTAACTCATTTGCAATGGACGTTTAGCTTAGTGTTGAGTGGATGCTTCATTGCTTCAAATGGAGTGTATCACTAATAACCCTGTTAAAACTGCTGCTCCCTAAGCCAGAACTGGTTCGTGGGATGCTCAGGACCCCTCACCATCCCTGCTACGGGGCACATCTCCCCAGGTGCCATGTCAACCTGGAACATGCGGAGTATTGATGTTGCTAGTGGGGTGGCTACAGATCCGACAGGAACAAGATTAAATATAGCACATTTATGTAGAACTCTTCCCGAAGAGGCCTCTTGTATCTGCTCCAGTGTATAGATAGGTTTGTGCAGGCAAGTGTGTATAAAATAATGTGGAAGTGTTATAACACAATATAAATGAGAGGTACAGCCTAATACAACATGGATGTGTCTATATCTGCATCAAGACTATACCCTGGGGTTCATGTTCCACTTACAATTACAACTCTTGATGCCAAAGCAAAGGATTTGGTTTTAGTTCAAAATAATACCTGGGAAAAGGGAAACTACTCAGGCTTTATTGTTGCTTCGTAATTAACTCCAGTGGAGGAATCTTATTGCAACTGTTCAGTGCTGCCCTTTGACAAAAGAACAGGAAGGGAGGATGGCCAGGCTGAGCAGCTCAGGTAAAGATTAACTCCGTGCTCGTATTTGACAATCAAGAATGCCGCTGTCAGCTCATCTGGGTATTAATGAATTGGGCTGGTCTCACTTTTGATTCCTGGAGGTTTATGACACTCATTTCGCCCTTATTGCTCCTGGGAGTAGGCTTGGCCGTGGCTTGAGCACCAGCAATAACGTTTGGGGGGTCATAGAGATATCCTGCTCCTCCAGACTTGAAGGCAAAGTTCGGAGCTCTGTCACTGGGTCCACACGGCCGTGCATGTGTCCTTCCTCGGCGCTCCGGGCTTGCCTCGCACCAGCTCTGTTTCAGACCAAGCTGGGATGGGAGCAGGGGGCTCTTAACTGTGAAATACAGAACATGGGTTTCTGCTTTGTAGCAATGGGTTACATTAGAATTTGGGTTACAATTTGAGAATTGCCCTTTGCCAGGGTTGCTTTGCCACCAGGACCTCCAGCCTCATAGACACAAAGTGGAGACACCGCAGCCTCCTGGTGTTCCAAAGCAATAAGTATCCTCCATTTACTCCTGCAGTGAAGGGAATCACTCTCCCCTGTGGCTCACCCCCAGCTTTGCTGCCTTTCCATGTGAGCAACCTTGCCTGCCTCTTTCCCTTCTGACAGATAGAACAGAGCTACTTCCAACCCCTTGGAGCTACTTCCCATCTCTTGGAGCTCCTTCTCATCCCTCATGCAGTTGTTGGGAGATTTGATTCTATTTTAAGAGCCTCAGAAAGGCACTGCAGAAGCACCAAGACTGGAACGTTCATTAGCCAAGTCACTGCTGGGTGGCTCTGGACACACATAACCCTTGTGCTACAGTGGCAGAGGGCGGCCTGGGAGCAAGCAGGATACGGAGCAGGGATGCATGGAGCTGGCTGGCTCTGCACAGCCGGCATCATCATTCTGCTCTGGCTCTGCCGGCCGCCAGGAGAGGAGGAAGCATTTTCTCCTTTGTTGGTACTCAATTAGGCTGAGCTTTGAGGAGAAGATAGAAATGCTTCAAAGAGCTCTTTTTGCCATGTTCAGCTTCCACAAAGGGAAGTGTTGGAATGATCTGGGGTGGGGGGGGGAGGAGGAGAGTTTCTCTTGCAGGAGTTTTTTAAGCATCCTTTTGACATCCATGTGATTATTGCAGAGGGAACCTGGAATCTCTCTGAGCTCGCCACAAAGGCACTGCCTCAGGCTGTACAGGAGTTTAGAGATCAGGTCACAGACCTCATGCATATTTTATATGTGCTCAAATAGCATTTTAGCCTTTGAGAAGCTCAGGTCAGAGTGGCAGCGCCCTGCCTGGGAGAGAAGTGGCTCAAGGCTACTCACACAGTATAGATACGCCAAACAAACAGATCAAGTACCAGAAATACTCAAATCCACTTTGGGAGAGAAGTCAAAGAATTGCTCCGTGCATGGCATGGCCTTTCTGCTTGTACAAGAACAAACAGGAGGATGGTCCAGTACTTCCAGAAGCTACAATAAAGGAGCTTTGGGCAAGGCCAGGACAAGTAGAATGGCTTTAACCTGCCAGAGGGGAGATTGCGATGAGCTCTTAGGCAGAACCTCTTCCCTGTGAGGGTGCTGAGGCGCTGGCACAGGGTGCCCAGAGAAGCTGTGGCTGCCCCATCCCTGGCAGTGTTCAAGGCCAGGCTGGATGGGGCTTGGAGGAGCCTGCTCTAGTGGAAGGTGTCCCTGCCTGTGACAGAGGTTGGAACTGGAGGAGCTTTGAGGTCCCTTCCAACCCAAACCAGTCTGGGATTCTACAATTTAAAAGCTCTGCTGGCTGAGAGACTGGCAGCAAAACAGTGGCCCTGGCCAGCAGCTCCCCATCATGCTGGTGGGTGGCATTCACCTCTCCTGCTACAGACAAGAGAACAGAGATCGGTGCTTCTAGGAGATAAATCCCCCCCAGCTGGGCAGAATCACCCTGTGGAGATGCTGTAATTCCCTGCCTGGCTCACAAGAGCCGTATTCCTCCTGCTGGAGCAGGAGCCTGAGCACCAGGGCACTGCTGGGGCTGGGCTGGAGGAAACGCTCCCACAGTGGTCTCAGCAGTGGACCCATTGCAGGTCTCAAAGAAACCCCTCATTTACACACACCCTATAAACTGCCTGCCTTCTGCTGTGGAGCTGTGCAGTGGGGAGCTCTGCAGGGAGCCCTTCCCAAGGCTTCACCTCTGGAACAAGGCAGAATCTCCTCCATCTGCAGAGGAGCAGTGAGAAGCTAAAAGCCAAATGCACGGGTGGGAGGATTAGCAGGTTGGTAATGGATATGGGTTGAGGGGTTGAGTAATAATCTGTGGAGTGATTAATACGGATACGGTTTTTGGGTTAATAAGGATGCAGCAGAGCTGCCTGCACAGGTAAGGTGTTTGCACACACCAGTTAGCATGCAGTGGCCGTTACTTTAATGCTGTGATTAAATCCACATTTAAGACACCTCATTAAATTAGAATGTAAAAGTGAATTCTCATGACCCACAGCAAGAAATATATTCAGGTCTGGTGGGGGAAGAATGCTGGAAGATCCCTGGAGCACCTCTGGGAATGTATTGGAGCTGCTGTGGCCAGTGCAGCCTCGCACGTGACCTGGACCCAGGCATTTCATTGCTGTCTCCTTGTCTCCTTCACCCATGTCCTTGGAGCTGCCGCCCTCCAGCACAGTTCCTGACTGCGGTCACGCAGACACAGTCGCTTCTCTGAGGCTCTGCCACCTCCAGTGAACCCAGTTCAGCTCGAGCAAAAGCATCTACCTACAGCACACCGCAGGCGCGGGCTTCCTGCGATGTTCTGAGCCCTGGAAATGAGGGCATCCTCCTCGCTTCAAACAGGGGTTAAACATCCAGCCGGATCCCTGACCTGTCTGCAAAGCGCTGACCTGGAAGAGAAGGAGACTTTCAACTGCCTTATTACCTACCCTGCAGCTCCAAGCTACAGATCACGTCCCCCTCGATTGCCTTTCATTGCTGTCAGGATGGAAGCAGGCTTTTGGCAGAGAGGACTTGAGAATGAGGGGCTGCAAATCCCTTCCTGCCTTTGATGCCCTCAGCTCTCCGACACTGTGAGGAGTGGAGGGGGCCCATGGCCTCCCTGCTCACCCATGGGCACACACACAAGTGCCCTCTGCCTGTTTGTAAAGCCAGCTTTTCCATTTTCTGGTTGGCCTGGTAAATCCCATCTGCTCCTGAGCACATTTGTACAGGTTCCCACTTACATACAGCAGAGTTTGAATTCCCTTTTTGCCACGTGCTTCATGGATAAACCAGCTGAAACACTGCAGGTGGCTGAGATGGGGAGTGGGATGCAGGAATACACCCGTTTCCCCTAATGGCCGAGTTGTGGGGGCTGCTCCATGGTGGAGGGTTATGTGAGGGTTTACTCTTCACTTCTCTCTGCTTTAACTCAGTGCCTTCCTATTTACCCAGCCTGAGCCAAGGTGCTTGAGTATTAATTGATTCTTGCTGCTGAGCAAGGCTCATTAAGCAGCAGCTTTGGGGTGCAAGTACCAGCTCAATGAGGCCGTAATGAGCAGGACAAGAGGTCCAGGACTGAAACTTCTCTTCTCCAGCATCTGTTATCACAATTATAGCCCCCAAAACACAGCAACAGCCACCGGGTGCGCACACACAGACACAATAGAGCCTTATTAAAACAAAGGGCTCTCGCCAACGCTCCCCATTTAGGGAGCTCAGCACCCCGCAGTTGGGTTAATTATCACCGACTGGAGAGCACAGCCTTCCCAAACCCCGGGGTACCGGAGCCTCAGGAGGAGCTTGGCCGGGTTCCCCCCTGGGGGTAGCGGGCAGGGAAATTAGCATCTATAGTGATTAATACGCCGCAGTTTGTACATATGGTGTAATCGGGGGGGTAATTCGTGTGTGCAGTTGATGGGAGCCGAGCTGGCTTGACCCGGTCCCTCATTCCCAGGGTGAGGAAGAGCAGGGCCTCGGTATCGGGTGTTGTTAAAGCGAGGTAATGCGGGAATGCCGCAGGAAGCAAAGCGGGCGGGGTGCAGAGGAGAGAGGTGCGGGTTTTGGGATCCGGCGCCGGGGCGCGCCGGGGATGATGCTCGGAATCCCGGCGGTCCGATCGCCATCTAGCGGTGTTCCAGCTCTTTTCCTGGATGCGCAGCTCCCGGAGCAGCAACGTTTGGGGGGTCGGGGCTGGGCACAGGGCCCGTACTGGCTGGGGAGGGAGCTCGGACCTGTATAAGTAAAGGACTTTTCTGAGCCTGGTCCAGGTTTTCCCTGTCGATGCCCTGAATGTGTTTCTGACCCTGTGCGCACCCAGAAGGAAATGCAGCCCTTCCTCTCCAGTTAAGAACGTTCTCTCCAGTGAAAAGATGTCAGTGATGAACTCAAGAACAAGGGGTTACCCTGTCCTGGGGGTTGGAATTGGATCGGCTTTAAGGCCCCTTCCAGCCCAAGCCAGTCTGGGATTCTACGTCTTAGCAGGGCAGCTGTGATCTCATATGCTGAGCTGCACCTGTGTAGCGGGGCAAAGGGTAAACCAGATATCCAAAGCTATACATAGAGGCTATGGATTGGAGATGGCCTGGCTTTCAAAACATCTCAAAACCCTGTCTGGAACACCAAACCGGGGCTGGACAAAGCATTGTGTTTTCCTGCTTCTGAGCTTAAAGGTTATGGCCTTGTTTGAAAAAGAAGTGCGAAAAGAATCATATCAGAATCCCAGCCTGGTTTGGGATGAAAGGGACCCTAAAGCTCCTCCAGTTCCAACCCCTGCCACGGGCAGGGACACCTTCCACTAGAGCAGCTTGCTCCAAGCCCCTGTGTCCAACCTGGCCTTCAACACTGCCAGGGATGCGGTAGCCACAGCTTCTCTGGGCAGGCACTTGGTGCCCAGTTTAAAGGACCTGCAGTGTGGTCCTTACCCCAAAATGCTCTAAAGGCTTTGGATCAGTCCTTTTGTTGCTCCAAAAGTGGGATCGTTCCCAGTGTGCACAACACCAAGGTACACTATTTAAAGCTTGGTGGAAGCTCTCCAAACCTGTACGCCTTATTTTTGTGTACATCAGGTTATGTCAATTCAGAGAGCAAAGCAATTACTTTTCATTGGTCCGAAGCTACCAAATATATGATTAATTAGTACTCTGAAACAGCTTGAATTCCCTGAAGGGAATGTGCTGTATAAATACATAAGAATCCCATTTCCAGCCCTGCTTCGTGGTGCGGTTAGTGCAGGCTCTGCAAGGCACAGACAGTAGAATAAATGTGACCCTCTTAAAGACAGCTGATGATACAAAGGTCGAACAAAAAGTGATTGACGAGGAGAGAAGTACATGTTAATATTTCTCCAAGAGGAAAAGAATTGCATATAATGGGTGTAATATTCAAAAAGAGCTCGCACATCTGTGAGTGATGCCAGCATTTTAAAGGCACTTAAGCCTTAAATTTCCCCTTGATAAAAGTTATGTCACGTCACTCCTATCCAGTGGTATGGTTTATGGCAAAGTGTCATGCAAAAAACACATCTGAAGGAGAGAAGGAATGCCAGCACAAACAGCAGTGCTGCCATAGCTGCAGCTCCGTGCCCAGGGCTTGCGGCTCTGTGGGTGATGGCCTTTGCTGTAAGCTCCTCCTGAAGATGTGCTGGGTGGAAGGATTGTGCCTGCTGTTCATTGTTTTCCTGACCCCCCAATTCCCTTCTCCGCTCCTCCTTAGGCAGTGAGCAGCTGGTTTTGATCATTAGCAGCAGCATCACACCCTCAGCTTGGCCAGGTCCAAGGGTGGGATCCTTGGGAAGGGTGGGACCCCTTTGAGCTTTTGTTCAAGCTCAGGATTTTTGTGTCAAAGCCTTGGATTGCGAAATGAGGAAATAAGGACTGCTACAAATGCAGTGCTTTAGGCACAGGGCGAAGCAACGTGATGGAGCACCAAGCAGATTCTGTAGTTGAGCAGGGTTGGAGCATCAGGAACCTCCTGATTGATCGGTCTCTAAACTGGGTGCATAAAAACATATCAGGGTGATAAGCAAAGCGCTAAACTTTATGCTTCTCTATCACCATGAAATAATTGTTCTGCCTGAGCATCATTATGCTGCCATTTCTCTGCTCCTGTGTCACTTAGTGAAAATAAAGGCCCCCTTCTTCCGTTATAATGAGCTACAGCTTCAATAATTCACAGGGAATTTTACTGGGCTTTATTTTTTTAATGTTCATCCCAGGGCTGTAAAATTTCTGCTTTTCTAAGGGTTAGTGGAGTATCAGCAGAAGGAGGAGGCAAGGAGGGATTCGCTGCAGTTCAGTTAGTGGGCTTCTCCTGTGCTCCATTGGAACTGATGTATTATTGTTGTTGTTAGTATTAGTACTATATTTTCCCCAGTGGCTGCTATTGTGGCGAGACTGGGAGGACAGCGTGGACCTGGCTGGCGATGGAGTTTGGGCCATACAGATACCATCCAAGCTGTTGGTTTAGAGGCACCACTTTCTATTCCTGATTGCTTTGGTTTCGCTGGAGAAGTTTCTGAAGAAGTGTAACCCTTGAACAATTATTCTAGGCCGAAGGGTTTTGTCTCTCTTTGCCTTCTATCGTTTCTTACTGATTTTGATGCATGGTACTTCCATATATGCTCTGTATATACAAATTTAATTCTCCCTATACAAAATGCTGTCTGCCTTCAAGGAAAGGATATGGGATTTTTGTGTCATTAATCTGGTAGCGTCTTGAGTGATGGTGCTATTTCTAAAAGCTTTCTTCGTGTATATGGAATGAATATTTGACAGAGCAGCGTTCAATATTGCTGGAATAATGATTTTGCTCATTTAATACATCAATTTAAGCTATTATCATGGATTCTTTGAAATGCGAGATAATTGCATAAATAATTATGAAACATTCTGTCAATGCATCTTAGTGCAAAGTATTGCTGCTGAGTTTTTACAGACATAGAACTAAATATTGCAATTGTGAAAGGAAGAGGGAGCCCACGGCACCATGCTCAGTAGGTTGTTTCCCTTATGCACATACCTGAATACCAGGCAATTTGAGCATCAGATCAAGAAATAAACTGTCACCATTTGCTTCCCTTCTTTCTCTCTTTGGTTTCTTACTTGCTGCTGCTTGCATGGTGAAGAGCTGGAGGAGGCTCCTTCACCTGCATGTTGCTGAATGTTCTTTTTAGCTGGGATTCATGGGCATCAGATTGAAGAGTTAATGTGGACGATCAGGCAGTTTTCCCTGAGGTTGGCCATTAGGATGGTGATTTGGAGCAGCCTACAGAAACCTTCACTGCAGTGCAGGCATCTCTGCTAGGGATGGCAGGGAGCCGATGGTTCTGCAACCTCCTCATGTCCTGATGGCAGAGCACATCCTTAAAACCATGGGATCATCTCCTGTTAAATGACTGAAATTACTCCTGTTAAAATGAGTTTGCTTAACTGTGTCTCATATCTGGTGTGCTCTAAGGGTGGGTGCTGCTTCCCTTAACCAGGAATCTCATGATCACTGAAGCTGCGCTTGGCTCTTCCCTCTCCTGGGCTGCATCTGCTGCTGCTGCCTGGCAGGTTTCAAGCAGGGCCTGGGAATGCAGCAGCTCAATTGATCTTTATTCTTCTGGAGGTTTATTAACACATTATTAATTAGCACATGAGGCCAAGGGGAGGTTTGTTAGCACTTTCAGCTGCCATTTCCAAACTTGTCAGAGCTCTCCTCTGTCTGTGCTGGCACCTATGAAAGGGATTTTTCCTTCTTTCTAAGACACAGGCCAGAAACCTGAATGAATATTGGTGTGAGCATTCAGCAAGCCTGAGAAGGTAGATTGTCTTAATGTGGGAATGGTGGGGGGAGGATGTACCAGGGCCCCCTCTGTTGCCAGCCAAGGAGAGCACACAGGAGAGGGTCTACTGGGTGCTAGAGCTGCAGCCCAGGATACCACAAGTCAGCACTTTCATAAGATATATCATTATTATGAGCATTATTGTTATAGAATACATACAATAATATAAAATATAATATAGAATTATAATAATAATAGTATTTTGAAGAAGGTTTCATAGGAATAAATCAGTGCTTTTGAGTCGGAGCATCCCCAGACATTTCCTTGGGGAGCATTTGAGCGGAGATTTAGATTTTGGCTGAAATCATCTTTCCTTTGTTTAAACCTCTTTGCTGTGGGGGGAGGCAGGAGCCCCCCCCCAGCAGTGAGACCCCCAGCCAGTGCTGACCCCCTCCCTGTTTTGGGAGGGAGCATCTGCTGCTGTCGGCTGAGCAGTCCATCACAGCTTGGCCCTGCTGTCACAGGGAGACACGGTGGAACGAAAACAAAGACGTGACAAATTTGTCCTTTTCTCTTTTGTAATTAACCAAAATAGCTGGCTGTGTAGCAAAGCGTGGCTCCTCATTAACAGACAGGCGAGGGGCTATTTTTAAAACCCAGACCCCCAGTAATTATAGTTGCAGCAGAGAATGGTATTTCAGTCAATTGCGACAGAGAGTGAGCCAAGCTCCCATGTGAGGCAATTAATATTTCACACCTGCCAAGCAAATCAGCGATGGGGAGAGGAGGGGATGGCATTGAGAAGGGGATGCTGCACTGGGGGGCTGCTGCTTACAACAGAGAACACCAGAAATCCTTCACTTGGCTCTGTGATGGCCAGTGAAATAGCACATGCTGCTGTTGGGACAGCAAAGGGGAGTTGTGGATGTCCCATCCCTGGCAGTGTTCAAGGCCAGGTTGGATGGCTGGAGCAAGCTGCTCTAGTGGAAGGTGTCCCTGCCCATGGCAGGGGTTGGAGCTGGAGGAGCTTTAAGGTCCCTTCCTGCACAAACCAGGCTGGGATTCTAGGAGTTGGCTAAAGTGCCCATCACCACAAGAGCTTGTTAGGGAGGTCTGCAGGAAAGGGAAATAAAACACTGATAATAAATTGGTCCTTTTGGGAAGCAGACTCCAGCATCAGGGCAGCCGGCCCTGCCGTTTGTATCCTAAAGCTATTTTCCTTCTCCTGATCCCAGTGAGGCCATGGGCAGCTGGAGGAAGCCATTGCCTTGTGCTCTGCACACATCTTCCAGTGCCTCTGGGCTCTGCCAGTAGCTCCACGTGCTCCTAATGGATGTAACTGCACCTCTCCTGTGAGTTGTACATATTAGCGTGTTCATTTTCCCTGTTACGGAGACAAAAGCATGTATTTTCCTTCCCACTGTTTTTGCTGTTCAGGATTAATCTGCCCATTAATGGCTAATCTGTCAGTGTTTAGATGCATTGAAGTCAGGAGGAGATTTATGGGTTCATGGTACCATCTGCTTTATTAGAATGCTTTGAAAACCTGACGTTCAATTTGTTCTGCAGCGTTTGACAACAGCTTATTCTCCAGATTCCAAAATAATTAACAATACCAAAAACCAGAGCGAATGGTGAGAAGGTGGATGGGAGGGGGGCAGCTCTCGCCCCGTCCTCTGGGTGGGAAGGACTGAGTAACCTCGGTGAAGCAGCCCCATCTGCAGAGGTTTTCTGCTCTGCCTTGTTCCTGTGTATGGTAAGCAAATGCCACTAGAAGCATGGCTGGAGAGCACTGAGCCAGCAAGCCTGAGCCTGGAGAATGGCAGAGCCACAACTTGTCTCTTAGGCCTTGGTAGTAATCAGAAAGCTTTTGTGTTTAAATAAGAAGCAGGGAGGTGGATGTGTGTGTTCCACCGTTTGCTCTGAGACACAGACCAACGCACTGGGGAAGGTACAGTGAATACTGCAGCGCTGAAACTCTCCCTTCCAAACTACGGCTGAAGCTCGCTCAGACAGAGGACTCTGACCTCCTGCCACCACCCTAATGAGAAAAGATGATGGTAAAGCTCCAGGGGGGTGGAAAAATGCAAACAAATCTTTCTTCCATAAAAACAAGCTGAGAAACCTGTAGCAATTAATCTGAAGCCATCTAGGAGAGGTCCCAGGATAGCGCTTGTCTCTCCAAAGCGCTCTCTGAAGCACTTCTAATAAGTAATGGAGCCTCAGCTTCCACATATCGACCGTGTGCCCTGTGTCACAGGAGTGCTTTAGCTAAATGATGCGGCATCACTTCTCGTCGCCAATGCTCTCCCTGCGATTACAAATGGTGTTGAGAGAAGCTGCATCCCAAAGGGTTGGAGGAAAAGTTCTTGGACGTGGAAAAACCAGTTGATGTGTAGTATTCCTCATCCAAACTTTCAATGTGAATTCCCTCAGTCCTCAGAGTGCCCCAGCCAAAGCCATGTTTAGAAGGCTTAGGGACCTTATCGCTCTGTACAACTGCCTGACAGGAGGATGGAGCCAGGAGGGGGCTGGGCTCTGCTCCCTTGTAACAAGTGATAGGACAAGAGGAAGCAGCCTCAAGCTGTACAGCAGGGGAGGTTTGGATGGAGATGAGGAACAATTCCTTCCCCAAAGGGTGCTCAGGCATTGGAACAGGCTGCCCAGGGCAGGGCTGCAGTCACCGTCCCTGCAAGTGCTCACACACCGTGGAGACGAGGCCCTCAGTGCCATGGGTTAGTGGTGGCCTTGGCAGTGCTGGGGAATGGTTGGACTTCATCATCTTAAAGGTCTTTTCCAGTCTAGCTGTTTCTATGTACTGTCCTCTCCACAGTTCCTCTTGGCATCTCCCCCAGCTCCACTCTGCAGTATCCCCCAGATTTTCCCCTTAGTCCCCCCTTAACAGCTTCCTGGGTTCTGTCTGTATAAAATGAAGGTGCTCTTTGTTCATCATCATTGCTTGAGATCCTTTCAGAAAAGAGTTTCTAAAGGCACGGAACAGAAACATTCCCCTCTCAGAGAGCTCTGCTCATCACACATCCGCTGACAGAGGCTGTTCTGCACTGTGTCAGGACCTCCAGCAGCAGTAATTCCAGTGTGGTACCACAGGGAGAAAACACATTTGATGGAGCTGAGAGGAAGAATATCTGAAAGCAAAATGTAATTGGAGAAAGCACAGAGTTTATGAACAGTGGGCAAAGGGGAGAGGTGAAAGGATGGCTGTGACTCGGGGATGCAGCAAGCACCAGGTCACAGTGGAAACATCAAACTTTGGATTCCCTGTGTGTGAAATCGCTTCTATTCCCAAATCAGAAATGGGAGGGTTTGCCCACAGCCCTGTGGCTGGATGACTTCCTATGGAGCAGTTCTGGGACCGTCCCCACTGCATCTGAGACCCTACTGTGGTGCTACCCTGAGCATAGAGGGGAAAAAGGTGCTGTGCCTGGGAAGCTCCCTCAGGCCTCAATATATTCCCACAGGTCTGGATAAATATGGAGTCATTAACTCTCTGTTCCTGTGGGATGTCATTTATCTTGGTCATTTCTAATGCGTCTTTCATCATCTCATAAATACATGTATTCTTTTTACCCCTACATTATCGTAGTACTGAGAATACAGGTTTGGGATTGCGTCCGCAAATGGGATGCCTTTTCTATGCTTTTCTTTAGTTGGACCCTATCAGTGGCACTGTATGAGATACACTATAATTTGTCTGGTGAAATAGCAGTGTAATTTTACATGCTAATGCTGTAGAATGTATATATTTTAATGCAAGTGTCCTGTAACACCCACCTCCTTCGCAGCTCCTAAGATGCCCCTCGCTCCCTTTCCCAGGAGGTTTAACTGGATAGCATCTGATTGCCTATGCGCTTTGATTTTTCAGTGATACTGGAAGCTTTTTGTTCTATTATTCACTGTAGGTCTGTGTTGTCTGAGCTTATTATGTGCCATCAGAAGGTACTTGGAGCCTGCAGCCTTGCCAGCCACTCCTATTGTACAAACACATCAATAAATAAGAGGTGTCTGAATTTAGCTGTGTGCTCGTAGCTGTGCGCAGAGCCCTGTCATTCTTTCAGGTCATCTAGCACTGTGGTTGAAATAGTTTTGCTGTTGCATCCTTCTCTTCAGGAGACAACCAACAAAGTGGCTCTTTGTCTCCTGTTTAATTTTATTTATCACTCAAAGACCAAAGACTTTAAAAAGTCAAAACAAAAGGGTGGGTTGGAGGTGGGCTGCTGGTTCCCAGTGCAGTGGGTCAATGGTGGCAGGAGTTGGTAATGACTGAAGATGCTCCTATCTCTGCATTTGAACGAACCCTCCTTTGAAACCCAAAGACACTTGTACCTCTGAGACCTCATTTCCCAGGTAGAAACAAGCAGCACTTTATTATCAGCAATTGCCAGGGTGGAGATGAGAGCCCTTCCCAGGTGCTTTTAGAGGTGCCCTTTTATCACTGCTGCTGAGGAGGTTTTTACATCTCATCCCATGCTTCAGCAGCACCTGGCACTGAGCTGATATTTACTTGGAGTAAAAGCCATTCCTTTATTTCCTAATTACAGTTTGGGGTTTCTCCATGAGAAATACTACCCTGGGCTCACTTCACATAGCTTACAGCTGAAGAGGTGTCTCTCCCTGGGAATAAATCAGAGAATCACAGAATAGTTTGGGTTGGAAGGGACCTTAAAGCTCATCCAGTTCCAACCCCTGCCACGGGCAGGGACACCTTCCACTAGAGCAGCTTGCTCCAACTGAAACCATTCTGTGATTCTATGATGCCGTAATTTCATCACATTTAAACCAAACAGTATTGAAAATAGCATTTATTTGGAATTAAAGTTTCAATTAAGTGTCTCAGGTACTGTTCACTTGGTGTACCCACAAGATGGACTTGCTGCAGTCTCAACAATGGGGGAAAAGCCCAAACAATGAGTCCAGCTTGCACATTCAGATGGCATCCAGAGAAATAAATTGCAATGATTAGTCTGCAGGTCTGGATGGAGAAGCTAATTTTTGTCCTAAATTACTAGACTTATGCTTTAATGATTTTTATTGGTGTTTTGTGGTGCTGCTGTTTATTATAGTTAAGTACTTTGGATGGGGCAGCAATGAAAAGCAGTCAGTGAAATCATCCAGGTTAATGAGAGTCTGGGCCAGCCTGAAAGTAATGATGGATAGAAACAGAAACACCATCAGTTCATCTCTGCCCTCTCCTGTTCCTTTTCTTATATTGCTGCAGCTGCTTGGCATTGTTTGTGTCTTCAAATGGGAGTATTTTGAGGAGAAATACCCCAAACTCTGGTCTTTGAGGGTATCTCATTCCTTCAGCGCACCAGCAGTGACCACCCGAAATCCCAGTGCAACTGGACCTAGTGCAGATAGAATTGGTATGGCCGTGTCTCATCAAGGTGTGTAATTAACTTGATGACTCTTTCCAAGACATCATCATGACCTCAGCGATGGTTCTCTCTTCCAACCCAACCCAGGCTGTGAATCTATCTCCTGTCTCTGGCCATCTCACACGTGAGTTTGTTCCTTTGCATTTAGGCTCCTGTTCCTGCAACTTAGAAAAAAAAGTTTGTAGTTCTCTGGTTCGCTGATTCCTGCCTCGTTTTTCAAGGCAATTCCTTCTGACTCGTTCAACCTCCGGTATTGCTGTGGAAAATACGCATCTGGGGAACAGTTTCATGGAAAAATGCTTAAGTGACTTGATTTACATTGTAGCCTGCCCCTTAAAACTATATTAAAGACCCAGCAATATCCTACAAAGCGCTGAACAGACAGAAGGTAGTAAATGAGCATAGCCTTGATTAGATTTGAACCACCACTCCTAAAGTAAAAGTTGAAGGCATAAAACTGCTCAGCAATCCATCCACCATATGGTTTGCTTCAGTGTGGTCACGTGTGCTTCATCTTTGCTTTCTTATTTGAAGATATTGATTGTAGAGGAATAATCACACCAAGCAATTTGTTTTAATACACCACTTTTATGAAGGGTGCGTTACAGTTGCAGCAACCATGCATCTTTTTCTGGGTGTTTTTTTAAGACTTCCAAAAGCTTTTTAGAAGAAAATAGATGATCTATGGCTCCAAAGTCTCATATTCGCAGGGTTATTTTCAGCTGTCTCTGAGGAATGACTCTGCTGAGTGTAAATGAATAAGCAGTAGCTTTGCAAGGGGGTAGTAAACACCAAGGCATGCATTAAATGGAGTTGCAAGGACTATGAAGAGGCCAGCCTTTGCCCAAGTTTAAATAGTATATATATTGTTCAGACTGGAGACCTTAGAGCAGCTCCAGCGCCTAAAGGGGCTACAAGTAACCTGGAGAGGGACTTTGGACAAGGGATGCAGGGACAGGCCAAGGGGAATGGCTTTAACCTGCCAGAGGGGAGACTGAGATGTGCTCTTAGGCAGGAGCTCTTCCTTGTGAGGGTGCTGAGGCACTGGCACAGGGTGCCCAGAGAAGCTGTGGCTGCCCCATCCCTGGCAGTGTTCAAGGCCAGGCTGGATGGGGCTTGGAGCAAGCTGCTCTATGGAAGGTGTCCCTGCCCGTAGCAGGGGTTGAAACTGCATGAGCTTTAAGCTCCCTTCCATCCCATACCAGTCTGAGATTCTATGATATATTTGGTCTTTAATTCTGAGAACTAAATTTAAATACATATCAGAGAGAGAATACAAACACCTAGCTAAATAGCGGTCTGGAAAGGCAGCTTGCTTTCATGAATGAAGGTTATTCAAGGCTCTACGCACTCTGGAAGTAAATTTAAGAGCCCAGACATGCTGTGTACTTCTTGCTGAAGCAGGAGGTTCTCATTTGAGATTACAAAGGAAGGAGAGGGGGAACCTGCATTTATTGTTGTAGATAAAGGTGAGTTCTCCTCCAGCATCCTCTGGTGGTGGAGGGCACAAGCAGGGATGGCTCTCTGGGGGTGAGGGGCTCTTCCTTGGCTTGCAGAAGCGGATGGCTTTGGAAGGTTCAGATGTAGAAATGGAGGTAATTATCTCTCCAGCACAGCCTTCACACAAAGGATGCTTTGACAGGACTCTCAGGATGTCGTTTCTGAAACAGTAATAGAGGAAGCATTTCCTGCCCCAAGAGCTACAATGCAAATATAATAATGTGCAAAACCAAACACTATAAAACAAATAGATGACAAGTTCTTCAGGAAACCATGATAAGGATGATACTATTAAGGAAACTTTTGAGTTCTTTGCTATTTCATAGATGAGTCACAATCAGTTCATTCCATCTGCTCAGAGTAGAGAGCTTGTGTCCTGTGTTAGCAGAGGACATGAGTTCCCCTTGCTCAACCCTGGTCAGGATTTGGTGCCATTCCTGCTGTTAATACAAAGGAGATGTGGTCCCAAAAGCATTTTAGAAGGCTCAGTGGGGATAATTATATTTAATTTAGATTAGGTATTAGGCACAAGTTCTTCCCTGTGAGGGTGCTGAGGCGCTGGCACAGGGTGCCCAGAGAAGCTGTGGCTGCCCCATCCCTGGCAGTGTTCAAAGCCAGGTTGGACACAGGGGCTTGGAGCAAGCTGCTCTACTGGGAAGTGTCCCTGCCCGTGGCAGGGGTTGGAGCTGGAGGAGCTTTAAGGTCCCGTCCAACCCAAACTATTCTGTTATAATCCTGTTTTGTACAAAGCCCTAATTAAAATAAAAGCTATCACAAACAACCCATGCATCACTCAAGTGCTGTTTCATTGCAACTTCTCACTCTGCTGTGGCTTTCCAGCCCCATCGAGGCACAGGGATGCTCACCCTGCTCCTGAAGCTGGATCTCCTGCAGCAGTTCTTCGGAGGCCTGAGATGGTTGTAAGTTCCAGAAAGCATCGCTCTGGCTGGGAAGTGGTGTGGTTTGGTTGCTATGGTTGAGGATTGAGACTCAAAACTTTTGGCTTTTGGGGTTTAGTTGCGGTGTGGCATTGCTCCAAGTGCTTTCACGTGCTTCTGTTCCCATCCACCATTAATCCTCACTTTCGATTTAAGCGGGAAAGTTTTAAAGTGTTTTGAATCTCTTGAATGGCAATGGATGGGCAAATGTTATGTTTGATTTAGGCGATGGCATTTGGTAGAGAAACATTGCACATCCTCTGGGTCAGCAGTGCTGGTGTCTTGGGAAGATGGTGGGAATCTAATTATTCCAAAATAGCAACTTTTAAGAGGTGAGGAAATGACTACACCAAAACTATTGTATGCCATCTGCCTGCTAAAATACTTATAGAAAACATGTTTCCTGGCATATAACTTCCCAGCCATATGTCTATTGCATCATTCACAATTAAGTTAAATCACCCTTAAACACTTGGCCACAGTCCCAGGCTCTGTGAACAAACCTTCATCACTGTCCTGTTTGAAATGTGGACCCTTGATCCTGTAACTGTTTAGTTGGAATTGGCTCAGGAGTTGCTAACCTCATACAGCTGATACAGCCTGAGATATTTCAAGTACATGTTTCTTATTTTGGTGTTGAAGTTTTTCTACCAGCAGAATTCATTAGGGGTCTGAAAGGAGGAAATCTTTCAAGTCGCTTGAAGCAGAGGTTTAAGTGGAGAGTCCTATCAGTGAGAAAAGGTGTTATCTTCTGCTCACTGAATAAACAGGAGGAAATACCTGAAGAGCCTGGTTCCAGCTGGATACATGGAATATGCTTGGAGATGTGTACACAGATACACACACCCGCAACCGAAGAGCTTGCCCACTTCCCAGCATCTCTGAAACATGACTGCAAGTGGACATCAGGCCACAAAGCCTTGTGGTTAGTCTGGGTCCAAAGAATAGGCTGAATAAGTAACCGATTCTGGGTTCTTTTGGTTCTTCATTTGAGGATATGCCAGATTTAACTGCTGTGCCATGCTTTGCTGAGTCACTGTCCAAAAATGAGTTCTAAGGCATGATCTGCCGTACTCAGCGCACACAGTAGGCACGAGTGTTAATGAAACCCTACATCTTTGACACTAGGAATGTCATTTCAACACAGCCTGACCTCCAGTGGAAACCAAACCCGAGTGCTTCCCATGCTTGGTGTCTGGCAGACCCGGCCATTGCCTATTTTTAGTCCAGCTCTCTATTTTTAGTCTGGTTTTGAAAGGTGAATTACAACCGGCAGCCAAACCTGGGTGAGCCTCTCGGGTTCTTTCACTCAGGAGCCGGAGCAGCGCTGGAGGAGAATGGCAGGAAGGCTGCAGGGCAGAGGGGAGAGCCCCTGGTGCAGGCAGGACAGGAATTGCAGGCAGGGGATGCAGGGGACTGGCCCCCAGTGGGGAGCCACCATGGGGCTGCTTTCCTGCAGCCCCTATGCAAACAAGAGGCTCAGCACCAGCTGCCTTGTTTTTTTCTTTTCCTATAATTCACTTCTTTTTAGTGCTGAAATGCCATTTCTAAGCATTTCTGCCTTCACTGCACAAGAGTGGTCCTGAGCATTGTCCTGCCAGAGGCAGCTCCACAGCTTTTCTTGATGCTTTTCAATGTGATGGGATGCTAGTTCTCACCAGATGGTCTTCATCTGATGAGGCTGATACTTTGAAATTTCAACTCTCTTATTTTTAGTCACATTATCCAACCCAAATTCTCACTTTAACAGGAAAAAAATTAACAATAATCTGTTATTTAAATAGGACCTTTGTCTCACTCAGCTTTTCTCATTTCATCTTTGGCATCTATTTTCTAAGCTGATACACATGCAAACCTGTGTTGCGTACTGAGTCATGCGCTTCCCAGTGTGTGTGAGTGTTTGAGACGGGAAAAAAGACAACATGCTGGTGGGAGCTGCTGGAGGCAGCCGGGCTGTGTCCACACTCAGGGTTTACACCGTGTTGTAGGCCGTATTTTACTGAGATATTTTGGACTTTAACAGAGCTGTATAGCTCTGTCGTGCAGTAATAGATTACTGCGCATAATAGAAGTCTTTATATAGATGTTGGAGCACATTTCTGAGCTACAGATGTTTCCTTCCAAGAGATGTTTCCTGCCATAGAATCACAGAATGCTTCGAGTTGGAAGGGACCTTTAAACATCATCTCCTCCAACTGCTGTCCTACGCTAAAAACAAAAGCTGCTGGTGTTTTGTCATACCAAGAAATGTGTATATTAGAAATGCTATTGGGGAATTTCTTTGTGCATAACACGACCCTATCTTTTCTTCTGTCTTTTATTCCTTTTCTGCCTGTAGAAATGTACGAGGGGCATCCACAAACAGATAATACATTAAGCAAGCTCTTAATAGTCTTTCCTTCCATAGCTGTTTTCCTGGCCACATCATTTTTGGATTTCCTGTGACTCCTTTAGTGACTGCACCATTTAGCTGCAAAAGAAAAGGAAGGCTTAAGTAGCTTAGTTTCCCAAGCGATCATCCCTTTTCTTTGTTATCCCCAAAGGCCAAAATTGTTAAATTGTGATTAAGACATTTCTGTTGTCTTTGGTGTCTCCAGACATAAAAATTAAGAAATAGAAACACAAAAGTATTTTTAATTTAAAAAATAGATTTTTAATATATATATGTATAGATACTTAATCAGTGCTTTTGGAGACCCTCATGTCTCTTTCAGGCCATGTTAGGGTGTATTGACTCAGCTTCGTTTGCTGCTTGCTGTAGAGCATCCCTCATCCTTCTAAGCCCAGTGCTAGTCCCACATGTGTCCGCAGTGCAGCCCTGGAGAGAGCCAGGACCAACCATTCCCACTTGGTAAAGTTCAGCCTGATAGCAAGATGTAAGTCAGTATTTCTGTACTGTTGGTAATGGCTCTATAATGTGTTATTAATGGAAAGGAGGTCTAGGATGTTACTGGTCTTGAGTCCCTCTTCTGCTCCAGGTCTTCTGCCTGTGGGTTTTTCTTTCCCTCAGCCCTTCTCTAGACCATTTCATTCTCTGTTTGACCACAGTCAATTTAGTGAAGCTAATGGAGCTCCTTCTCTTCGGGTCAGTGATGATTTCACATCCTTGAGTTCCTTGCTTAATTCACTGAGAAAATCTGTGGTTCTGAAGTCAGTTTTCCGAGTTCCTCCTTGCCACTGGCACAGCCCTGGCACTGTGCATGGGGCTGGACCGGGGGGTCTCCACTTTCCTGCTCTCATCAGATGGTGTTTACTTTGCTTTGAGGGAAGTTTAGGATCAGGCTTCGTTCTAATCCTTCCCTCCAGCTGGAGCACGCTGCACCCCCGCCTTCCCTTTAACAGGAAAGTAAGTGGCTCTCAGGAAAGAGTTAAGCCCAGCCAGGCTTTGGGATCCTTTGCTGGGGAGAGGGTTGCTCTTTTGTTTGTTTTGAAGCACTGGCAGGGAAGTGGGGAGGAGAAAATTACCTAAGAGATAGTGAGGTTGCCATGAACTATATAAAACTGTGAGAGGAGAAACTCCACCTCAGTCTTGAACCATAAGCACAACCCCTGAAGAGAAACCCACCCCACAAGTGAGTGATCTCAAAGGCTTGAACTAAACCCAAGCAGCTACATGAGCTCAGAGCTGCTGCAGGACTGAAAGCGCAAGAGCTGTCACCGCCAGATCCAGTTGTGGTGGGAGCTGCGAGCAGGAATGCTGTTCTTGGGAAGTTTAAACATCATGAAGTGGAGGCAGCTTGTCTGGGTTGCGTTCTGTGTTGTGGAGTTGTGTGGTGAGTATTGACCGTAGCGACTAATCAGGGTTACAGGTGCTGAGCAATAGAGCAGCGTGAGACTACTGCATGGGGCAACTACTTTGTGACTTACGGAACAAGGAGGGGGATGTGTTTTAATGGGTGTTTAGTGGTGATTGCAGTTTCACGCTGCAGTGATGTTCTACATCAGGCATCCCAGCCAACACATTCCAAGTGATATGCTGCAAGCAGAAAACACTGCTGGGTTGAGAAAGAGGGGAATCAGGGTGGAAGAGCTCCCTGTGATATTACAGATAACAGGAGGGGATGCTGATGCAGCACGCAAAGCTGTGGAGTGCAGCCACAGTTCAAGCCATTTCTCAGTCTGTGTCAGTGTAAATTAGCCTCACTTTTGTTTTGTGGTGAGAGCTAAACATTGTCTGAAAATCAAATCAATCTACATAAATATTAATATCTCCTATTCCAGCTGTTCAAATATTCATCATACGAAACAGTGAGTAATGATACAGAGATTTTCTCGAGCTAGTGCTTTTTAAAGGGTTATACTTTAGGGAAATATCACTTTGGTCCCAAACCCAACCACCATGAAGTAATAAAAAGGGCTTAAAAATGTAAAGCAGCACTCTGTGCCAGGACCCCAGGTGTCTCCTGAAATGTATTTTTCCTTATTGACATGGAACAAGGAATAAGTAGTGAAAGAATTTGCTGTATTTTGTTCTCCTGTTTCACGGTGCTCCTTTCATGTTCCCTTTGCTGCCAAGGTCTACTGCTCACCCGAGCCATTGCGCCTGACCCTCCAGTCTCTGTTAATTTTATGGGAAGGAAAAACCCCGTTTTATTAGACATAGAATTGAGGACCGGCTGAAGGGTGTAAGGCACAAGTGTTCCCCTGAAAGGCAGAACCCGAGTTCTTTGTAGTGCAAAGCACAAGTGATAAAAAGCTGTGCCTGTGTAAAGGCAAAGCTTCTGGGCAAGAGCGGGTTTAATGCTGCAAAATGTCATTGCTGGTGCTGGCATAGCCAATGTTCCACAGTTCCGCAGGGTATTACAGAGCTTTATTAGCGCTGGCTGGAAGTGGAGGAGGTTTGGCTCTGTGCAGAAGTAGGGAGCTCATCCCCAGGCTCTGCTCTTCACCTCTTTGGGGCGTCCCAGTGCCTTAAGCAGAGGTTTCGATTGGGCAGCTCCCGATGGAAATCCCGGGTCTGAGGGTTTGAATTTGGATTGGCTCCTGGAGAACCAGCTCCTGAAACACTTTTGGTGAAAGCCACGTGTTTTAAGGGGATGCAGTTGGAACTGGATGAGCTTTAAGGTCCCTTCCAACCCAAAACCACTCTGAGATTCTGTGATATTTGTACCTAATACAAACAGTATTTTCTTTCAGTCTTTTCTCTTTTTTTCTTACACACTTTTAACTCCTCTCTGCCAAACTTGACTTTTTAAAAGAATCTCGTCTCGTCCTTTTAAAACGTTCTTTCTTCCCTTCATCCCTTTTGCAAGACCTAGAAGTGTTGGAAAAATGAGGGAGGGGAAAAGGAGCTTTCAAACTCACAGGCACCTGAGGGATGTGGCTGCTCACGGTCCCCAGGAGGGCCCCCAAGAGCCCAATGCTAAGTTAGCCCCTTGATGCAGCAGGTCGGGGGGCTCCCTGCAGCCCCCTGCCCCTGCGTGACCCCCCCCCCACACCCATATCCTGTCTGTGAGAAGGAAAAGGGGGAGGGAAGGGATTTTTATCAGATATTTCCAGAGGGAAGAGGGCTCCACCCGCTTGAATTCCTGCCACATGGCTGAGAGCAGCAGGACTGGGGAGGTGTGAGTAATGCTGCTGGAGCTGCTGCGGGGAGCATGGGATGGCTGTGGCCATCCAAATGTTCCTCATCCTTCTCTTCCATAGGCAGCGTGGGGCCAGATCACCTTTGCTGCAGCTCTTGTAGCTTCTAGAGCGCTGGCTGAGCTTGGGGAAAGGCTTTGTTATACACAGCAAAGAATTCAAGGAACTATCCTGGCTCTGTGCCAGGGCGCTGGAGCAGGCACCCAGTTACCAAAGCGTTTGCCAAAAGGTTTTTGTATCAGCCAGGATTAGCATGCGGAAGCCCCTCTGGGTTGCACCTTCCACCTTGCTGGGAGGGATGTGCAGAGGAGAATCAGAATCATGGAATGGTCTGGGCTGGAAGGGAGCTTAAAGCTCCTCCAGCTCCAACCCTGTGCCACGGGCAGGGACACCTTCCATAGAGCAGCTTGCTCCAAGCCCCTGTGTCCAACCTGGCCTTGAGCACTGCCAGGGATGGGGCAGCCACAGCTTCTCTGGGCACCCTGTGCCAGCGCCTCAGCACCCTCACAGGGAAGAGCTTCTGCCCAAGAGCTCATCTCAGTCTCCCCTCTGGCAGGTTAAAGCCATTCCCCTTGTCCTGTCCCTACAGGCCCTTGTCCAAAGCCACTTTGCAGCGTGAAAAAACCCAGTGGTGGATTTGCTGCAGAGTAGGGCACAAATGATGTAAATGTGTCTCCTGTTTGCTGAGCCTTTGCCACGGCAGAGTTTTGCCTTCTCTGGCCCAGGTTTAGTGCTCAGGGATGAGTGTTGGACCAAGTGAACTACTTTAACATGAATATTGTTGCTGAGATACTTCCTAAGCCCCGTTATTAAAATCTCTTTAAAAATCAGAGTCATTTAGCTTCCTAGCTGTGAAATAGTGTTTAGGCTTTTTAAATGGGTAAATGCAATAGTGAAGCACGGTTTGCTTTCACGTGCTTTTGCTCCTGCATGTGCCAGCACTCCCAGGTGAAGATTTCTCCGAGGTTAATAAATGGTTTGGCTTAAACTCTCAAACCCTCCATGCTAACAAATGGACCGAGTTTAGCAAGGCCAGTAAAAATGTGTGGTGCAATAAATGGCCCGCTTCAGCTGAGCGCCATGTGGATTATCCAGCCCACATCTGGATCATTTCTTATCTCCTGAGTCCAAAGGTTTCAAGCAATTTAGGCACGTTTTCTATAAAAAGGGCCTGCATATGCTACAATAAAGGGGAGGGAAAGCAATACAATGTGACAGGTCTTCTCACAAATGACACTGAGCAATAACCCAGGCTTCAATTTATGTTCAGCGGTGAAAAGACTTTGCTTAGAAATACCTCTGGTGCTTTATGAACATCTGGAACAGTTCACAGGTTCTTGGGTGGCTGCAGCACTTGGGGAGGTCAAGTCCAGGGGCTACATTGTTCTGGGGATGGGAAGTTTCCTGCGCATGTCCACGCAGATACAAAGCTGCGAGCGAAGCGCGGATTTAACTTGTGCTGCTCCTTGCTCTGGGCACGGAGTCGCGCCTCCTGCTTTGGATTTGTCCAAATGCATCCAAAACGTGGTGATTTAAGCAGCTGGAACTGAAGTGTCTGAGAGAGAAGGAACTTCTCACTTCAGTAAGAGCCAGAACCTCAATCCCAGCCCCAGACACCTGCACGGAGCCCTCGGCAGAGCCCCCCCTCCAGCTCCCTGGTGCTCCCGCGCCCAGAGCAGCTGCAGCCTGGGATGGGATGAGATGGGATAGGACAGGACAGGATGGAATGAGACAGGACAGGATGAGATGGGATGGGACAGGATGGAATGTGACAGGATGGGATGAGATGTGATGGGATGGAACGGGATGGGATGGTACTGGATGGGGTGGGATGGATGGGATGGTACAGGACATACGGGATGGGGTAGGATGGGATGAGACAGGATAGGACAGAACAGCATAGGATGAGAAGGATGGGATGTAATGTGCCATGCCCACAGGGCCAGGCTGCTGTTCACTCCCTCCTCAGCACCCACTGGCTTTAGGAAGAGCCAAGCAGCTCTGCCCCCTGCAACCCATGGCCAAAATGGACCTCAGGGATCTCAGTCTTTGCTTTTCCTAAACCATTCAAGTTCTCTGGACTTGATAAAGCAGATACTGACATCCCGCACAGAAGCATTCCTGCCAGGACAATACCACAGTGTGCAACACATGCGTGCATGTGTAACGGACAGTGGATGCTGCCCTGGTGCCAGCGCTGGGTGGCTGACCAGGACCTGTCAGTGCTTCTCCGTCAGGAAGGTTGGTTTGGAAAGATGAAGTAACTTTTCTTGGAGCTCAGGCTCCCCTGGGCAGAAAGACAAATGAAACAACGCACTTTGTGTGATTTTCTCGAGTGTCTGGATAAGAATCTTAAACAGCAAAAGCCCTGCAGCAGTGAAGGTGTTCGATAAAAGGGGAAATAGATTCTATGAACAGAAAAGGTTAAGGAATGGGAAGCGATGCGTTTTCACTGACTCATGTAGTTCATTTCAGAAGGAAAAGCTGGAAGTGTCATCTTGGTAACATACCAGGAAGCAGTATATAATCTTTAAGTCAGAGCAGCAAACCATTCTCCAAACATTCTGTTTTACCTCCAAAGATGTTTTTGCTCATGAGTCAGTGCTGATCCCAAGCCAAAGGGAATGTTTCTATTTACTTTGAGATTGTGCCTGCAACTGCAGATCCAGCTTATTTTTCCTGAGGCATATAAATGATCTCTTCCAAGAGAGTCTTTCCTCCAAGGATTATAAAGCCAAACTTGCTATGAAATCCAGCTTTGTGCAGAGCTTTATGCATCCCTCAGTAAGGCTGAGGATGGGGAGGGATGAGGGCAGAAATGAGCCGGTCCTCCTCCAGTGCTGCCCCAAGAGCCCTCTGCACCCCAGGGTGCTTAGGGGCAGGCAGGGGCTCAGGGCTGGGGGGACACCAGCCCCTAACACCTTCCTGTGCCCCCAGGTAATGCTTGTGGGAACCCAACAGACAACTCCACGCTGATGGCCACAGCATCACAAGGCACCCGCAGTGCAGCAGCCACCGGAGCTGCCCCTGCAGCCACCAGCAGCTCCGAGCTCACACCACAGACATCTGGTAATTGCCCCTGTCGCTCCCCCCAGTGATTCCTGGGGGCATTTGCATTGATAACCAGGTTTATGAAGTGCATGGGTGAGAAAGAAACTGTGGAGTTGGTGCAGGGGTTGTGATCTCAAAAAGGAGCCTGATAGCATGGGCAAAAGCTTTAATCCTGGCCCCAAAAATCCCACGGGGGACAACCCAGCACTGCTGTCTTCAGGACGGGTGGATTGGACCCATTCTGTTTAAAAACAGCCAAGAGATGATGGGACAAAATGCTCATTAATATTTTATCTCGATGTACCTGTTATTTGCTCAGCAAATGGCACCCATAAGAGCTCTGCCAACCTCTGCAATACAAGGCCAGGGTTAGGATCTGAAGGGTTTTGGAGCAGGGTTTCTTGCAGAGGTGTGTGGTACCCTTCTCACACGCTGTTTGAAGTCAGTACATCTGTCAACTCTGGGTCAAGGAGACGAGGGTGATGCAGGGTAGGGCAGGCCATGGCATCCTTGCTGTGGTGCAGTGCGTGCCCAGGAAATGAGCCCATTGTAAACAGATTAGGAAGTGCTTGTAACAATTAGGTAACTGAAGCAAGTCTAATGCACTTTTCTTACACAGCCAATAACACATTCTGGTATTGCTGGCTATGACAAATCAATATTGTACTTGAGCCATCGCAATGCCACGCACTGATTTCAGAGGACTTAAGCATTCTCGTGTCTTCTTTTCATTGCATTTCTTCACAACCGAAGCTGCTGCCAGGTCGCTGGCAGCCAGCCCCACATCCCAGGGACCCAGCACTGAGCAGCCGAGCCCCCAGCCCAGCCGAGCCCACACACAGGCACTGAGCACTCCCTCAGACCCGAACCACACCAGCGAAGGGGTCCCCACGTCTGAGAGCCCATCAACACATCTCAGCACCATGGCAGAAACCCCAGGGTCCGTGCGGGCCCTGATGAGCTCTCCTGCCACCACCTCAGGGCATCCTCCCATCCCGACTGCCACCACGCCACTGCACACAGCCAGGGACAGCCTGAAGGTGAGGATGGGGCTGTGGGACCATGAGGAGGCTGGACTTGTCTCACAACAGGTCACTGATGCCACCGCTGTGTTTTTGCCCTTCCAGCCCATCACATGCCACAATGTCAAAGAAGTGAGTGACACTGGAGCCATCTGCTTGCAGCTCAACGAGACCAACACTTGCGTGAGTTGCAGCCCTGAGTGGACACCCATCTCCAAGGGGGGTCTGCAAGCAAATCCTCCCCAGCTTGCAGTGATGGGGTCACCCACCATAGCTGGGGGGTTGGTTTGGGGTGAGGCGCTCACGCTGTTATCCCTAGGGCAGAGCATCTGAGCTGTGGGGATGATCCCAGCAGTGCCAGGAGGATCCCAAAGGGATGATCCCAGCAGTCCCAGGGTAAACGCATCCTCCTGGTTGCATAAAACCTCCTTTCTAACGATTAGGCTCTGGGGTCAGTTTAGCTTTTAAAGTACCTCCCACCATGTTGAAGGGGAAATTGCCTTTGTTCTTCTCTTTCCTCTTCCCTGTTGGGAATGTGAGGGCCTTTTTTTGTCTTGCCAACTGCCCTAGGACAGGAATCAGGGCATCTGAAGGACCACGCATGGCTGATCAGTGGCTCCATCTGCACAGAGTCCTAAGGGAATCCCAGGTTTTCTGGTGCCCTTGGCCTTGCGCACCACAAATGAAGCCGTTATAAAAGCAGGAGAGGGTCTGGCTGTGATCCTGGTGGGTGGGGGAGGCCAGAAACCTTCCGCATTGGAGATACGCCCTGTCAGCGAGGCGCTGGGTCCTGTGGCACAGCACACTTGGCAATGCCCCGGGCATAAAATGACACTGATTAATTTTAGTGCTGCTTGGCCATACTGCCACCACTTAGGGGAGTGAGTTCTTGCTTGGCTGTGCTCTGCAAATGGCATTTAGACTTGCTCCTGTTTACAGGGACTGTATTTTAGGAGGAATTCACAGGAAACCCCTCCGGGAGCAAGTGGTTCTGGTCACAGATGCCATCCAGTGGGAAAGGGCACTTGGGCACAGGGTCAGCACCCCTTATCCATTGCATGCCTGCGCAGACACAGACGGGTGCACCTATAGCATACAGGGTATCCTATAGAGTTGTGTCTAATTGCACACACTGCCCTCCATGTGAAAAGAGTCCAACTGCCCCACTTCCAGGCATGTTTTTATGGGAGCTTTCACCCAACAACAGACGTCTCCCGTGCCTCCACCTCATGGAGTGGGAAAATCCAGCTCAGGCTCAGCAGCCACTGAACCTGGGAACCAGATAAGAGCGTCTGTGAGGGGAGCAGATAGGAGGGACCGTGTCTCACTTTCCTGCTTGGCCTTTCCCAAAGCAAATGAGCAATGAGCTGGCACCCAGCGCTGCTAATTGCAAGGGGAAATTCTGACACTCCGATGAGTTCTTTCCACGGCAGAGAAAGGAAAACACACACTAGGGTCTCTTGTTCCATCTTGGCCTTTCTCACCCCAAGCCAAGCTCGATAGAAACAGCTGAAAATGATTTGTTTGTTATTCTCCCGTGGATAAGCTCCTGCATTTCTCTATGCTAAGAGGATGAGGTGATCCCAGCACCAGGCTGAGGCAGTTCGAAGGCAGAAAGAGGAAAGCACTGAGCTGCCTGGTGGCAGGGGCAGGGATTTGGTGGGAGCTGGTCTCTGTCTTGAGGGAGGGGAACTGCCACAGCGCAGATGATGTCCCCAGGTAGGAGGAAGCTTTTAAGGTCTTTTAGCAACTGTGGGCTCTGTCTGCAAGCTGTGGCTGAAAATAGCCCCAAGGAGAAAGCCTATCCTGTCTGCTACAGAAATTGGCCTGCAGAAGAGGAAGGCTGCAGCCCCACACTCCTCTTCCTCTTCCACCCAAGAGTCGGTTCGGCTCTAAAATGTGAGAAATTGGTATTATTTTTGCCTAACCTTTGATCAGCAACCTAGCAAAAACATTGAAGACATTTCCTAAACAGGAAGGCTCAATGCTTCTTTGTTATTTCCCTCCTTTCCCAGCCCCTGCCTGGGACTCTGAAACAATAGGGCTCTTCAGGCGGCTGTTTGAGTCCAGAAGGTGGAGAGACTTGCCATGCAATTCAGATCCTAAATTTAGCTTTGCTTAAATGCCATTTACAAGAGTTGCTATCGATATCTTCATTTAATTTATTTTCATTAAGTTAAGAAACAAGAAATGAGCATCTCCATTTCCTAGGTATTGGTACTGGGGCTTGAAGCAGCGCGGAAGTGGGGAGGCGAAGGTCTGCCCCCCAGCCCAGCGCTGATTGTCACTTCTGGTTGCTTCTTGCTCAGCTTTGCACAGCACAGAGAAGCCACCAAAACACAAAGGGTGGATGCACAACACTCCCATAGCACCAGCAGAGCCGTGATGGTTGGTTTGGTTGGTTCAATCGCTGGTTTTCTCGCAACTCTTGCAGAAACACTTCCTAGAGATGAAGGGATCGGACTTGTGGAGTGCAATATGTGAGGAGGGCACCCACCGTGTCCCTTCCCCCTGCCAGATCAAGCTCGCTCAGTCTGAGGTGGATCATGACTGTATGCTCCTCATCCTCGTCGGCGAGAGAGGTCAGTTGGGCTGATGCCTTTGGTTGGCACTGATGATGGCCTTGATGTGGGCAGTGGGAGAGGCTGTGGGGCACAACCTGGAAGGAGGCTTCTCCCTCCAACTGCTCTTTCTTCTGGGGTCTTCTGGATACACAGAGCTTCGGTGTTGCCTCAAGAGCAGCTCCTCTGTGTTCAGCAAGGAGCAGGCTCCCCGATGCTGACTTTAGCTGCAGCATGACCCTCTATGTAATGTGCCTCTCCTGTTTTAAACCTTGCAGATCCTGCTACAGATGTGCTCCAGGAGTCCCACTGGGAAAAGGTAAATTCCTTAAGCAAATTCAGCTGGGAGAAAAAGGGTGGCCCAAGAGGCTGAAGAAAGGAGGTTTTTAGATGGTCAGTTAAGACCTAAACCTGCAGCCATCTTGGAGGTGCTTGTTGAGTGTTGCCACATGAGAAGATTAGATCCCAACAATAACTGAGGATGTAATCGGTACTTTGCTGCTTCAGAGTAGTACTCTGGCATTAATCAGTTCCTCCTCTCAGCACTCCATTGAGGCTGCCATTGGCTTGGAAAGCTGCGCTCCAGGTGCCTGTATAAACTGCAGCCAAAAGAGCTGCAACAGCAGTGCACAGCAGAAGCGTTTGCCCTGGAAGTGTTTGTCCCTGGCAGTGTTCAAGGCCAGGTTGGACGGGACCTGGAGCAACCTGCTCTAGTGGAAGGTGTCCTTGCCCATGGCAGGAACTGGATGAGCTTTAAGCTCCCTTCCAAGCCAAACCACTCTGTGATTTGATGCTTTCAGCAGCAGATGCATGCTCTGAATCTCAGGACCTGAATACTCTGGTCCAAGGGAGAACATTGGGCAGCAAAGCCCAACTTTGTTTACATGATGTTTAACAAGGAGGTGAAGAGCAGCATTGTTTGAAGCCTGGTGCCTGTTCCGCACATGTTTCCTGTTTGTTGGACTCCCGGCTCTCTTTGGTGTTTTATGTTTTCCAGTTTGGAATAAAATCCCTCAAACGGGGGAGCGTGAGGAACCACCAGGACTTTTCTCAGAAGACCCTGATTGCCTTGGTCACATCTGGACTCCTGCTGGCCTTCCTGGGCTTGGCTGGATACTTCCTGATGAAGCGGCGGAGCTGGAGCCCGGCAGGAGAGAGGCTGGTCAGTGCTTATAGATGGCAGAGCAGCAGGTAGAGATGAGCCATGGGGTGCCCGGGTGGGAGAGGAGGGGGCTCAGCACCCACAAGCTGCATGTGTGTCCCCAGGTCCTTCCTGGGCAAGGAACAGACCAGACAGGTGCCTTCAAAACTTAACTGTTAGCTGGTTGCTGCTGTGGGGAAACGGCCCCTTTCTCACTCATACTTCTAGGTCTAACACTTATTTTTGCTCAGCAGTAAGAATTCATCCAGCAAGACCCCTCCAGAGACACCGAAACCTTATGAATGTCATTAAAAGTGAAGCATTTTAACTTTCCATTCGCTGCGTTTGAGTTATCTGTCTGTCTTGTACCAATGCTGTAATAAAGGCTATTTCTCCCTCTCACTTAACAAGCAATGGTAATAAAATACATCAAGAAAGAAAGAGGCAGAAATTTCCTATTCCTATTTTCCCCCTTCCAGGCAGGCTGACTGCTGAGGACTCTTCCCTACCAGTGGCTTTTGGGAAGTGATCCCTTTCTAAAGTGAGGATGGGACATGCTTTCCCCTCATTGCTGCTTCTGGGCATGTGGAGAGTTGTGTCCGGGGAAGCCATTAGGTTATTTCACTGCCAGAAAGGATGCCCTCAAAACATGCAGATGGGAAGTCAAGTGCATGTGTCAGGGACAGGAATGGTGCAGCTTGGGCTCTCAAGCTTGGATAGCATCTCCTGGATGCTGGCAACAAGTGATAGGCAATGTAAATCTGCGGCAGCCCATAGAAATGCATGGGAGAGTCAGACCAGTTTCTAGGTGAGATGTGTCCAGCACACCTATCTCATTGCCATGGACAAGGGTGTCAACAAAGGGGCTGAGCAGAAAGAGAAGCTCTGCAGGTGGATGCCACCAAGCAAACAGGGAGCAGGGTTGCCTGCTACTAGCCTGGGACCACTTGTGCCCATTGCATCGCTATCAGGCCTGCCACAGTCCAACACATGGGAGATACAGTGGTGGGGATGGAGGATATTGCTCTGCATCCTCCAGAGGCATCTGCTCCTCACAGCAATAGCAGTAACAAGGCACACAGCACATCTTTGCATTTGCTGGAGCACAGCCCTGCACTTCTGCTGGCACCTTGCTGCGAGCTATAGATGTATTTACAGGCTGAGAGAAAGGACAGGGAACGATAAAGAGGCAGTTTCCATAGCTTTCATTCCATGGTGCTTCTTATTTAGCTGAAGAGGAAAGCAGAGGTGGTCTGTCATGGAATCATAGGAGGGTTTGGATTGCAAACCCAAGGCAGGGTCGGCTCCAAGACCTGGTTGTAACAAAAACCCAAACCTGACAGCTTCTCTTTTCAGGTCCAGGAGAAAAATAAAGCGCAGTTCCTGGCTGTTTCTCTTGCTTCATCTTGCATAGTTCAGGCCCTCTGTTCCCCTCCTCATCAGCCAGAGCAGGTTCCCATGCCTGCAGTTGTTTGTAGCTCCCTGTCCAGGAAGCACCGGCGGCCAAGCTGCTGCCTGCAATCAAAGCCGGTCGCTGTCAGCCCTTTCCCTCCCTTAACTCTTTGTTATTTATGTACCCGTTTAGGCTGAAGACCCATATTACACGGAAAATGGTAGCCAGGGAAACACAATGTTGATGATCCCTCCCCAAGAGCAACTGGAGCTGCAGGAGAAGGCAAACCTCAACGGTGGGACTCAGGAGAATGGGACTGGCCAAGCGTCCTCCAAGAACGGCCACCCGGGCCGGCAGCAGAGCCCCGCTGACACCGAAATGTGAACCAGGCTGAAGGTGCATCCATCCTTAGTGTGAACCAAGAGAGGAGCAGAGAGACAGGGGAGGGCAGGAGTTTTCTATGGACACTTAGGGAATTGCAGACCTTTTATTGCTCCTATTCCTGTGAAGAACTTTCAAATCAGCCTAAAGCACATGAAGCACCAAAGACCTGCTGCTCTGCCGCCTCCTCCTTCTCCCACTGACCACACCAGACACTTCTTTGCAGCTCTTTGTCTTCTTTGGTGTTAGAATAACCTGAGAAATGCAAGTGCCCTTCACCCTGGAAGCTTTTAAGCAGAGGCAGACTCAAGGTCCAGAAGCTTTGAGCCAGACTTGAGACAGCCAAGAGTTTTGGTGGCAGTGTGTTAGGCTGATTGAAATAGTTAAATTGGGATTTCAGTGACAAAAACCTTCCAGGTTTCAGATGATTTTGGTTATCAGAGTTGTTTTTAATCTCGTCTTTATGTGTAAGTGCAGGATTTCTTCTTTTCTTTTAAGAACATGAGGCATTTAATCCCCCTTCTTGTGCTTTAGGTCTCCTTTAGTATTTCCTACTCCAGCAGAATTTGCTGAAGCTCTGTGTAAAACGTTCCACATTGATCTGAAGGCTGAAATGTGAATAGACCTCAAACTTGTTTCTTTTTCAACCTTACCAGTAGCTGCTTTAGAGTAAAGATCTCCCCGAGTCTCTTCACATCAGGGATTGGAGACAGCAGTTTGACAAGGCAGAGCCAGCAAGCAATGAGACGGAGAATACCTGATATGGCTGTAGGTGGTCTGCAGATGCCTGGGGTTGGATGTCCCACCACCCACCCTCCCAACACAGAGGGGCTTTGGGAATGAATGATGCCAAAGGGCTCCCAGTGGGATGAGCGCTAGACCCAGACCTGGCTCTGCTCTGGGTGTTTCTCTGCATCAGCAGCAGGTACATGAACAAAAGGTGGTGGTTTTTTTCCTTCAGTAAGTGAAGACCAACAGCAGGAATGGCTCCTCCCCAGCTTTGCACTGCCCAAGCTGCATCACTGAGGTTGAGCTCTGTACAGCTCAGTGAGAGCCAAGGATCAGGGGCAGTTTGTGTTCAGCCCAAGCAAATGCAGCTCATTTTTTGGGAGCCAAAGCTGGTGCGGCACAAGCCTGGTCTCGATGGTGCAAGACCATCAGAGGCTGCAGCTCAGCAGATGCCGGGCAGACCACAATCCCTGCTGGCACCTCCACATCCAAAATAAGGATTAAACCAGCCCTTGAAGCTGATCTACCCCCCTCACTAGTGACTTATCACAACCTTTCTCAGTGCTCAGCACCTGAGGGGAAGGCGTTGCTTTTGGTACAGGGCTTAAAGGGATGACAGCAACATCCGTCATTACCTGGGGCTGTTTTCATGGGTGCAAGCGTGTTCAGGTTTTGTTTGTTTTGGTGTGAATTGATCCTCTCAGATCTCACTGTAAATAAATCCCAGTTGAAAAATAAAAAGTTGACTATGAAAATGCAGTGTCTCCATTGTGTCCTTGGAACAACAGCGTGTTTATCCCACTGGGATGCGCGGCTCTGGCTGTGCCAGCGCGATGAGAGGCCAACGCCTCTCAGAGAGGCTGTTTCCCAGCAGAAATACTATGACTAAAGGCTGTGGCTTGTCCTGTGCGCATTTTCCCTGTCTTTCAACAAACACGTTTGCAGGATAAGTGACATCCAACAAACTATAAACCCTTGTTCGTTGGATTTTCTGGTGCTTGCTATGCCCAGATAATTCCTGGTCCAGTTTTATGGAGTGATCTGCAAGGCTGGGGTCTGACCTGACAGTGGAAGGGTTGTGTGCATGTGAAGTCACAGAGTCATAGAACCACAGAATGGTTTGGGTTGGAAGGGACCTTAAAGCTCCTCCAGCTCCAACCCTGCCATGGGCAGGGACACCTTCCATAGAGCAGCTTGCTCCAAGCCCCATCCAACCTGGCCTTGGACACTGCCAGAGATGGGGCAGCCACAGCTTCTCTGGGTGCCTCAGCACCACTGCCTGGTTTGTGGTAGTTTGAGGTAATGTGACTTCCAACAGGTCGGCTGCAAGGGGAACAGATGCAGGGAAATGCAATTCCTCTCTTTCTTTCTCTCAGGAGAGCCCTGGAGCAGCATTCCCAGGGGCTGGATTTGCACCGTGAGGTCGGGCAGTGCGTGGGGATTGGTTTTCTTTCTTGGCAGCTGTTTATCTACTCAGCACTACCCACTGCATCAGTAGTGGGAGATCTAATCAAAGGTCAGGTGCGTTTTTCACAGCTCAGGGTATGTCCTACAGCCAAGACCAGACAATAAAGTTACAGTCAAGTGCTTTGGCAAGACAAAAGGTTCTCTAAAGCATCCAGATTGAGGGAAATGCCTTGAGTGGAGGTGGCCGAGCAGGGACGGAGCCGAGCCAGCGGAAAAGCCTGTGCTTCCAGCTCAGGAAGTTTTTTGCCTGTGTATAAACATAGGCAGGCTCAGCAAAAAGGGGTATTATTATTCCTTCCTTATCAAACCCCTTGCATTCCTTCCTTGCGGCCCCACCATCTCCCAGGCAGCCTCCCCCTCTCCATCCACGATGTAGCTGCTTTTGGGGGGCTAAATCCATCTCAGCTTCCAACAGCAACCTGCTTTCCCATACACATGGTTCAAGGCTGATGCGAGTGCTCTTGCCTGGTTCATGATCTCATGCTCTGCTTGTATATAGTGTATATACAGTTTAGGAGGTGGGGACCCTTATATCCATGTGAAATACCCTGCATGAAAACACCCTGTGGGGAAGAATGGTGACCAATACATATACAAATACATACACATATACAAATACAATACATATACATACGCATACACATATACAAATACAATACATATACAAATACATATACCTATACAAATACATATACCTATACAAATACATATACCTGTACAAATACAAATACATATACAAATATCTATGCAAATACAAATACATAAACCTATACATATACCTATACAAATACAAATACATTTACCTATACAAATACATATACATATACAAATATCTATGCAAATACAAATACAATACATATACAAATACACATACCTATACAAATACATACACAAATACATATACGTATACCTATACCTATACAAATACAAATTCAATACAATACATACACATATACAAATACATACACATACCCATATACATATATACCAATACAAATACAAATACAAAAAATATATATACATACACAAATACAATACAGATACAGATGCAGATACATATATAATACATATATGTTAAATTAAATACAAGTATAAATAATAGAAATAGGATAATATAGCTATTATAAATCATATAAATAATAGAAAAAGAAATGGAAATAGAAAGAATAGAAAGAATAGAAGTAATAGAAATATTAGAAATAATAAAAATAATAGAAATATGTAATAAGGCCATTAAACGGTCCCTGTCCCAGCCTGAAAAAGAAGCAGGAGCTCTGACCCCCACCCAGGCAGCCCCAAACTCTTCTGCAGGTTCAAATCAAAGCCTTTTTCAGCAACGAAGGCATACCTTCCTAGCTGAACTGCCATACAATGATACTGCGAGTGGAGGCTGGCTTGCTCTCTGCAGGGCTGAAAGCAATCAAAATTACCAGAGCAAACAAGTTTTAACTAAGTTCTATTAACAGTGATGTCCCGCAGTGGATCTTCCATCCCTTTCATAATAAAACAGCCCTCGCAGGTGAGAAATCTCCTGCCCTGCAATAGTCATACCCTTCACAGCAAAACAGCACGTCCCAGGGCAGAGAAATACAGCTCCTTCCTCAGTTTTCTGGTTGTTCATTTCCTCTGCACTGATTTATTGCTGGGAAGAGCTGCCCCGCTGCCCAGCATCCCTCAGCAGCAGGACGGGTCTTGCACAGGCAGCAAGATGCCCATGAGTGTATGCTCCGCCTTGGGGAACCCTCAGAAAAGATGAGCTCTTCTGGAGCTCTCCACCACAATTGTTAGCAGAGTTGTTAGACAGAACTGCCAGAGGCTACAGCACTCCTATTTCTCTTGAATTACACCAGGTAATTCTCCTTAATTACCTTACCGGGTAAGGGTTTACCTCTTACAGGCTGAGCGGGAGCCGGTGCCCAGTGAACCCACCACCCACTGCAGGGAAACAGAGCAAGCCATGGCCTCATGCTTAAATGCACCAAGGTGCCTGTATGGCTTTGAAACAGCAGCAGGAATAGTGCAGGGTATATTACATATACCAATGCTGCTATCTGCTGGCTGTGCTTTGCTAGAACATTTAGTACTTCATTGGGCAGCTGGCACTTGCATTAAGTCCCCCGTTGAAGAAGCACCTGCAGTAGGGTCCTGCTCCACCACAACCCCTGCTGCAGCCTGGAGAGGATGAAAGCTGGAGAAAGGCTTTGGACAAGGGCCTGTAGGGACAGGACAAGGGGAATGGCTTTAACCTGCCAGAGGGGAGATTGAGATGAGATCTTAGGCAGAAGCTCTTCCCAAAGCATTGTAGGATTCTATGGTTATGACATTAAGAAAGCAGTAACATAAACCATGGGCTCTGCAGCTCCTTTCTAAGGAATAGGGAACATCTAAAATGAAATTTCTAAACTGAATTTCCCATCAATCCACTTCCCATCTGCTTGTTCCATGCCTGATCCTGCAAAATCCATGTGGGAGTTCTATGGTATTTGCTGCACCATCTGCCACGAGGCCAAGCAGGCTTTTCCATCCAGCACAGGGTACACGTGTGACACCTCAGGTGCCTGATGGAGAAGAAGCTGGTGCAGCAGCAGTGGTGGGGCCAGGGCACATCCCTGTGACCACAGCCTGGGAACTTGGCTTCAATTCCTGTGTTGTTCCAATTCGGAGGCAGCCAAAAGCCCCGTCACCATAGGACAGCCATAAAGAGGCTTTGGAAAAGGGTGATGTTCATGCTCATTCCCTCTTCAATCCTTTCCTTACCATAGAACCAGCATCACGTAAAGCCCATGTATATAATCTGTGATGATTCTGCCTTTGCTTTTGAGGTAAAGGGAACAGCATCTGTGTAGGGCTTTTCCATCACCCAGAAAAGAAATGGTATCTACAAGTATTTGCATTACAGGCACTTCACAGGTGTTTCATTCAGAGTCTTTAATCGTAGCCTTCAGAGCCATTTAATTTGCTGGTGTTTTGATTGGTAGTAACAGACGTAAATGAGATTATCTGTCCCCTGGGATAAACTGTCAAAGGCAAGTGCTGAAGAATTGGGCTCTAAAAACATTTTAATGTGCTGCTGTTGCAAACCCTGAGATGGAGCCAGAGATCAGTGTGAGCCGGGACCTGGGTCTCAAACACAATGTGCAGTGTGAGAAGCACCTTTGGGTGGGCTCGTCCCCTAAGGAGGCATGAGGGCAGGAGGAAACATCTTCACAGCATGCAAAGAAAGTGTGCTCAGTGCTGGGAGGCTTCATGGGTTGCTTTTATAACCATAAAAAATACCAGGTGAGACAAGAATAGGTGGATAATATAACATAATAAATATAATATAATACATATAATAAATATAATATAATATGTAATATTATAAACATCACATAATATAAATTAATAAATATAATATAACATAATATAATGTCTTATAATATATATATTGTAATTATATAAAAATATATTATATTATATTATGTGGTTATTATATACCATAATAATACAATATTATATTATATAATGTGGTTAATATAATATAATATAATGTAATGTAATATAATATAATGTGGTTTCCTGGAAGAGGGTTGGTTTGGGGGTACAGCTGTGGAGTCTGATGTGGGAATTACATTGGGTTATGATTTTCCTATTGATACTTGGTCACATTTCTCTTCTGGAGAGAAAAAACAGAGTTCTGAACAGTTTTTCTGCTGGTTTTCCAAGGGCAAGTTGCTTTGTTGGGGAAGAACAGGTTAGTTCCAGTTTCTCACTTTAACTGTAGGAAAAAAGGCCTGAAAACAGTTCGAGAATCATCGAATCCCAGCCTGGTTTGGATTGGAAGGGACATCAAAGCTCCTCCAGCTCCAACCCCTGCCATGGGCAGGGACACCTTCCACCAGAGCAGCTTGCTCCTGCTCTGGCAGGTTAAAGCCATTCCCCTTGGCCTATCCCTACAGGCCCTCGTCCAAAACCCCTCTCCAGGTTTCCTGCAGCCCCTTTAGGCACTGGAGCTGCTCTGCGGTCTCCCCTGAGCCTTCTCTTCTCCAGGCATTGTGTCTTGCAGAAGCCACAGACGATGTCCCAAGGGCCTGCAAGTAGAAATCTATTTCCAATTACATACTTTTTTATTCCCATTCCAATCCTCTTCCCACCCTTGGCTCTTTCTTTGCTATTTGTGGTTCTTGCGATTCCCCCTCCCCATATTTTTCATCTTGATGCTTGCATCTTCCTTCTTTCCTTATCTTCCGCCTGCCCCAGAGGCTTAGCGCTGCTTTGGCAACATGCTAACATGTTTAGGAACGATAAGACATCTAATTAATAGTTTAATTAGCAGTACAAGGTCTTAATAGCTTGTTAAAGCAAAGACAGTCAGAGAATTCTTCCCTTTCCTTGCGTCGGTACAATATAATTTACCAGCAAATGATAAAGCAGGTTTGAGCAGTGCTGAGGCTTTTAGCAGGGATTTGGTGCTGGATTCCTGATTTCACGGGGGGTTTTGCACCACTAATATTATTATTTAGTTGCTGTTGTTGCTCGAAAGCTATTTACCAGATGAACAACAGCAATCGCAAAGGAGCAAGGGTGCTGCCTGAAACGGGAATGAAGTGGAGCTGCCTTCCCTTCTGCATAGGAGCCCGTCCCGCGGGCAGCTGAACTTGCTCTTTAAGAGGCTCTGCTGAAATGTCAGGTCGTGCTCGGAGCCGGGGAAGCTCGGCCGCTGCGGGCTCCCATCCACCCGCTCCCTGCGCACTAATGGTTCTTAAACCTGATGATCTTTAGATGAAGGCATCCTTGGCTGACAGCCTCCAGAGGGGCAAGGGCCACCTTGAGATCCCTCTTGCTTTCCCCAGTGAGAAACTCAGCATTAAACCCTGCTTTGGAGAGAGGAGACGGAACCCAAGCGGGGCTCCCCAGGCCGCCGTGTTTTCCCTCTGACCCACACGAAGATCTCTGTCTATATTTATCACAGCGTCCATCGGGCAGAGCCCACTGGAACCAGGGCAGGGGAGCTGGGGAACACCACAGGGATGAGGCAGGCAGTGAGGAAAGGGCTGGAGGCAGCGAGGGGGCAAGTGGAGCTCCCACCAGCCTCCCGGCCCCATCCACATTATCCGTCCCCGGAGGCTGGCTGCCGCGGGAATGCTGCACGGAGATGGCAGCGCCCCAAGTCCTGGCCATGTCCAGGGAGGTTTTGCTTGGCTCTGGATGGAGGCACCGCTGGGGAATTTCCACTGGGCTGCGGTCGGAACTGGCGGGTCAGGGAGGTGAAGCTGCCTTTGGCTGCAGCTGCAGGCACAGCACCCCACGCAGCCGAGCATCCCCCCAGCTCCCAGACCTCTCGTGTCCCCCAGTTCATACCTGCAGATCCAGGGCTCCTGCCCACTTGGACCAGGCAGCCTTTGCCGCCCTGTGCAGTAGGTGTCCATGGGACCAGAGCCCCTGGTCTGGTGCCCCATGGTCCCAGTAAGACGGGTGCAGGGGGCACAAAACCCCTCTGGTTTGTGCCCCATGAACCTCCACACCGAAGATGCAGATCAGTGTAACCCATACTTCATGGGTGCTGGCTTATGCCAGCCCTGTGCTTTGCAGGGATGAAGCCCTATACAGGGAGTATGCACCTGGAATCACACAGGGAAATGATGCGGTTACAAGCCTGGCAAATTGAGAAAATGCAAGACTATGCAATGTTGCTACTGTCGGCAAATTGCTTAATCTGTGCTGAGCCGAGTTTCCCATCCGTTAAATGGGAAATGATTATCCCCCGACTTCCTAGGAGGGAGCGAGGAATCTACCCACCGGCGCTTGCGGAGGTGCTGGAAAGGAGATGCGCAGGGACACACGTAGTGACTGGAGCTGGGAAATCCAACCTTCCGACCTGGAAGGAACAAGTCGCATTTTAAAACCAACCTTTAGAAATTAAGTTCTCCCTTTGCTGCTTTTTTCCCTTTTACTGAGGAAAATCCCGCAATAGATTTACCCGGTCCGAGCAGGACTGTAAAAGGGTTCCCTGGATTGGAATATACCAGGACCCGCGGGAAAACGGAGGAAAAGGCGGCACTGGGGCGGGAGGGGAACGGACCCACGGTGCCTCCTGGGAGTTGTAGTCCGCTCGGGTTGACCTGGCCTCCGCCGGAGCCGCTGCGCACCACGCAGGTACCGGGATGAGCATCCCAGCCGTGCCCGCCGCACATCCCGCACTCATCCCATGCACATCCCGTGTATCGCCCCACGCACGGCCGAGTCCTGTCCCTGGCACCCTGGGCTAGGGGAAAGTGAGGGTCTTGGCACGGTCCCGGATTCCCGGGCCGGGCTGCCCCCCCACGGGATGGGGAGTCTTGGAAAGAGCGTAATAAGGGTGATAATAATGATAATAATAACGGTAATAATGGTGATATTCTTCCCTGTGAGGGCTGCGAGGCGCTGGCACAGGTTATCCAACCCAAAACATGCCAGGATTCTATGATTCTATGATAATGATCATAACATGACAACGGCAATATTAATTATCAATAATAATATAACAAAAATAATTAATATTAATACTGTGACAACAATAAAGAGAATAAAATTAATCAAGATAATATAATAGCAATGATAATGATGATAATAAGAATTAGAAGAAGCAGAAGCAGCAGCAGCTGATCCTGTTACACTTCAACGAGGGGGTCCACACAGATAAATCTCACCCAGGCTCATTCCTATCCTATTGCATAAGGCGGAATGGCTGTCCTAAACCAAACAGGAGCATTCGGGGGAGTGTAAGGGCTCTCTCACTGTTTTAACTGCCTCACTCTCTCACTGTCCTCTGCTTTAACACCAGGCCACAGGGGTTGCAAGCGGCTGCTTTACAGCTTCCTGTTTCCCCGGCTTTTCTGTTGAGGGCCAATAGCTGCAGGCAGCAGCGTAACTGCCTTGCGATGGGTTGTTACGGTCTGGCTCCTGCTTTCCCCCTCTCGCAGAATATACGATGCCACTTCTGTTTGGGGACTGTTTTAAAAGCGAGGTGGCGGAGACAAAATTGACTCAATAAACTTGTTTTTCCCCTTGTGCAGCTTTAACTTAGATAAATGGGCTTTAAAGTCCCGCTTTAGCGTGGGATAGGGCTGTTTACCCTTCATCATTGTCAGTTAATCGCTGTTTGGTTAAATATTTAGTTTGGATTAAGTTCTTTTATGCTCTTTTCTTGAAAACTAATAAATAAAGGTGTGTTTAGTAATGTGGTAAAAGGCTTTGTAAGAGGCTTCTTAAAGATACGCCGCAGCAGGGAAGCTGCAGGAAGTTATTCTCTATATATTGCATTGAAGTTCTCTGACTTGGCATTTGCTGTGTTATTTGTCATTAGCCAAGCAAAAGCAGCAAGGGGAGTCCACTGGTTTCTCTGCCACTGCAGGCTTTGAGTTTGCATTACCCAGGTGTTTCCTTGTCCTGAAAACTAAAAAGAAACACAGTTTGCATCGTTTAAATCCACAAAATCCAACTCACGGCTTGCAATTTGCCCGTGTGCAGTGCAGGACAACAGTGCAAAGGAAGGATGGGTTTGAGTGAGTCCAGAGGAGGCCACGGAGATGCTGCGAGGGCTGGAGCAGCTCTGCTCTGGAGCCAGGCTGAGAGAGCTGGGCTGGGGCAGATGGAGAAGAGAAGGCTCCTGAAGGGGAGACCTTAGAGCAGCTCCAGTGCCTCTCCTGGCGCGTTGTGTCCCATTCTCCATGACACACTGTCCTCCCGTTGCCAAGGAGTTGATCATATTGCTGGGAGCCAGGACTCTGCTGAACTGCTCCAGCATTCCCACTCTTCCTTTGCCTCCTCCCCACCTCCCACTCAGCCCCGATGGAATTACATTAGGAGGGATGATCCTGCAACCACCACCTCACTATTGAGGCTGGGGTTTGGCAGTCTTAGGCAACGGGGATGTGCACGTGGCCAACCCCAGCAGTGGGACTGTCAGCTCGGCTGTGACATGCAGGGTGTTACTACCACGGGGTGACGGGCACCTCTGCAGACAACGCAGGTTGCCGTGGTTACAGATGGAAATAGGGCTATGGGTTAACTTGGGTCAGTGTTGCATCAAGCACAACACGCTGCGTGGCTCTGTGCACCCCTGGGACAGTGAACAATGGAACAAGGAATCCCCGAGTCACCTCCCAGCAATGAGCCTGCAAGTTCCCGAACAGAAACGCTTGGGGTGGAACAGCCTCCTGTGAGCCCCGGGCAGAAGGAGCTCTCAGCCCTGCAGCCTGTTGTTGATTGCTTACTGGTGCTCCCCAAATATTAAGGTCTTCTGTAAGCTCTGATTTTTCGGGGCTTTCACATTCTGAATCATAGAATCATGGACGGGTCTGGGTTGGAAGGGACCTTCCAGCTCATCCAGTTCCAACCCCCTGCCACAGCAGGTTGCTCCAAGCCTTGTGCAATATTCATCTTGCCTTATATTTGGGGAAGGAACACTATTAGATATTTAAACATTAAATATTTAGATTATAGACATTAGGCAGAAGCTGTTCCCTGTGAGGGTGCTGAGGCGCTGGCACATGGTGCCCAGAGAAGCTGTGGCTGCCCCATCCCTGGCAGTGTTCAAGGCCAGGTTGGACACAGGGGCTTGGAGCAAGCTGCTCTATGGAAGGTGTCCCTGCCCATGGCAGGGGTTGGAGCTGGAGGAGCTTTAAGGTCCCTTCCAACCCAAACCAGTCTGGGATTCTACGATTCCATATTGGAAGCTGGCATAGATTTAAACCCAGTGTGTGCCATTCCCTCGTTGCCAGCCCTTGCAGCAGGCTGGGAGCTGATCCTCAGCTCTCACCCTGAAAGGATGGAACGATGCTGTCACGTACGGGCTGGGGCTGCTGGGGCTGGTCCCTCTGTTAGGTTGGGGGTTTTTTTGTAAAGGAAAAGAGTTGGCAGGAACACGAGCAAAGCTGAAAGTGCTTTCATCTGTTTTGGTTTGTAATGCTGTATGTTTTGTTTTCTACTTCACGAATTGCCCAAAGGAAGTGCTCAGAACGAAGGTCTCGCATTCGGGAAAGGGGAAAGAAAATCTACAGGGGGACTAATGTGATTCAACAGGATTAGCCATGAAAATGCCCCACAGAACTGAACAAATGAGAGTATCTATTTTATCTTGGGGAAGAAGAAATAGTTCACCCTCTTATTGAGGTTTGTTTGCAAAAGGATTCCAGGCTGGGAGAGAAATCAACTCCTGCATCAAAATACGTTTTGAGATTAGTTTTTATTTATGGAATGGATTAAGAAATGGATTTTAGAACTTACCTGTGGTTTTCAACCACTTCTGGCTCTGTAAGCACAAAATACCTGTCTCACCTCTTAACCTGGTGTGTGCCCGTGTTTTATGAAAGGCTGCGGGAGGGAACTGACCCAGAAGGTTTAAAAGGGCAGTTTGTGAGGAGAAACCGGCTGGGAAAGGAACCTCTCCTCACTCCTGCTCTTTTACCAGGCTTACTGTAAAGAGAATAGCTTATAATTACATATATTTAGAAGCATCTCGAAGGCTCACTGAGACCCAGAGGCCACTATGGCTCAAGAGCCAGACAAGCAAAACCAGTTTAGCCCTGGCCAAAATCATCTACAATCCCATTGTCCAGGCTGAGCCAAGAGGCAGAGATAAACCTTGGCCAGCACCAAACCTGGCATGAACAGCGATTGCCACCAGCGACAGCGTCGGTTCGACCAGCTGAGCGGATGGATCCGCTCTGAAGATGATCATTTTGCAGTAACAAAAGGATGGGTTTAGCTAAGAACAAACACTTTGTGGTGTTAGGTTTGGGCGGTCTCAGCAGCGGTGCTGGTGCAGGCAGCGTGGTGCTGGTGCTTCGCATGTCTGGCAGCTCCCAGGCACCCGTGGGTGCTGTGCTGGGGGCGGGAGCGGGGCCCCAAGTGCTTCAGATGAATCACAGCACATTTCCCAATCTCACTGTGCTGGAAAAGCCGTCACTGCAGGCAGGGGCTGGCAGACACAGGCACTGGGTGAGATGTGGCCTCATACCCCTCCGTGCTCCCAAATCCAAGCCTCTCTGCCCAGCTGCATCACCCTCCTGTAGGTGCATCCCTAATGGTGGGCAAAAGGAGGAGCTATGCTCTTCCATGCAGTCTGCTGGCAGCACAGCAGTGCCAAGAATGCTGCTTAGGAATGGCTAAACGAATTTTTCCCTGTTTATTCATTTCCCAATTGGAAAATACTGCTTTGTCATACTAAGGTTGGTGGAATTCTTCATAGAATCCTGGAATGGTTTATTGGCATAGCAGTATTACTGTTTTGATCTTATTATCATAATTATTGTTCCAGATAATAGAACTCTAGAATGGTTTATTGCCATATTATAATAATTATTATTGTGGCTGCTTTCATATTAGCATTATTAAAATCATTATTATAGATAGAATAACAGAATCACAGCCTGGTTTGGGTTAGAAGGGAGCTTAAGGCTCCTCCAGTTCCAACCCCCTGCCACAGGCAGGGACACCTTCCCCTAGAGCAGGTTGCTCCAAGTCCCATCCAACCTGGCCTTAAACACTGCCAGGGATGGGAAAATCTCCCATCCAGGGTTTAACCCCAGGGAGTTGGGAGGTGAAATCAGGATCAGTGTGCTGCCCATCACCGAGGCACCCCGTGTCCAAAACCTCCCCATCACACCATGCAACCCTTCATGCTGCTCCGCCTGTACTTGGAGGAGCGTTGATCCTCACTTAGGTAAATCCAAGATATTGAAGGAGTGTTTAATGGATTTTTCCTTTGTTTTTCCCAGCCAGGTCTTTCAGTTGCTGGCTGTTTTTCCCAGCAGCAGTGATGTGTGCAGGGCTTGAGCAGAGGGGCCCTCATGGTTACCTACTGCTTACTGCTATAGAAATGAAAAGGAGAAGCTCCTGGCTTCTGATAAAACAAAACTACATTCTAGCTGCAGCTAAATACTTAAATTGGTAATGAATATCCATCCTTTAAGGTGGGGAAATAGTTGCTTTCCATCTTTTCATAGGCGGGGAAACAGTTGCTTTCCATCCTTTCATAGGCTTTTCTAGGAGAAACAAACTACTGTAGTTTGGAGGGCAGAGGTTTAAATCTGTTTATTTCATACTAAACTTGTTGCAATTCTGCTTACGAGACAGCGAGTCAGCTCTCTGCGTGCATGCTGTCCAGGAGGAAATAAAACCAACAGGGATTTATGGCAGTTCCCTCGGGACGTGCGTGCGCGGGACCAGGCTCCTCCGGGGCTGCCAGTAGGAAAGCGGTGCTGCTGAAGCCTTTAGATCTTTACTTACTGGCGCATACGCTGCCTGAATCCCTGTTTTCCAGTGGGTTGGGGAGCAGATTCCCAGGGCCGGGTGCTGCGTTAAGCCTGCCCTCATCAGCTGGAGCCGGGAAGCTGAAGGCCGGCGAGGCGGGACGCTGCCGTCATTCCCGTCACTCCCATCGCTCCCGCTGCTCCCATCGCAGGACTGCGTGTTCCTGGGATTACGCAAGAACGGGCAGCGTGTGCCCCCTGCCCCTCGCTGCCACGATGGGCACCAATCCCCCATCTCCATTCACAGCCTTTGCGTCCCCACGTGAAACGGGAAACCTTGGAAAAGCAGGAGTGTGGCTGGAATTAGGATTAAGCTATTTTTAGCAGCTGCCTTGTGCCCTGTCCGTGCTCCAGCTGGGATGTTTAATTCTATCTGGGACAACTCCTTCTGCAGTTGCACCAGGATTGATACAAGGATTTCCTTTTAAACCTTGAATCTGTTGTATTTTGGGTTTAGTTATGTGGGTTTTACAAAACCCCTTCCCCCCCCCCCCCCCCCCATCTACAATAGCTGGAAAATCCAGCAGTAAAATAATACAAAGTTGCTGTATAATAAAAGAAGTTGTAGAACTTTTACTATCATTATTATTCATTTTACTGTGTAGTTTGGAAACGTAATCATGGATCAGGAATGTGTTTTACCCTGGGCTGCACGGAAAGGAAAATCTCCTCTATTGAGTAAAATCACGTAGTGATACCCATTATAGCTAAATAGCATCAGGACAAGACATTAAAGACACCTCTGAGCACCTCATCATTTACCCAGCCCGTATTTAAATACCTGCTGCTTGTATGTTTAACCTTTGAGAATGTATTTGTAAAGGGAACTTCAAGGAAGACCAGCAGTTAGGAAAACACCGTGAAACACACTTGGATAGAGATCAGTGGATTCCTCCGTCCTGCTGCATTCCCCCCACTGGGTAATGTTTGGCCTTTGCAAATATCCAGCCCCACGTGAGATGGGCTGGGCACTGGGTGCGGGAAGGAGCCCTGGGCATGGGGGTGATACCTGTGTGGGCATGAGCTCCATGTGAAGCTGTCCTTGCCATGCTCTCTGATGGCAAGGTGATCCAACCGCCTTGGGGCCGGGAAGATGCTCTCCATCGGAAAAACCAGGCTCCGCAGCAAAGTGCCATTCTCCCCACTGAAAATACAGCAGTCAGCCCAAGGACATGTTGTGTGCTATGTGTATCAGCGCAGGGTGTATTTTACTCCACACTCCACCCGTCCCCCCGTGTATTTCAGTGACTCATGAAGCTCTGAAGGGCTATTTCCGTGCTCCCACTGCAATCCCAGCACCTCCGGCTGCGCTGTCAGCACACCTCAGCTGCACACAGCACCCCCGCCGGCTCTATTCTTAGCAGCTAATAGCTGAAATAATTACTTTTGTCTCAGTGCTGTTGATTCCTTAGATTTGGAACTGAGCAGAACCTGCAGCTCTGGGAGCCCGGCTGCCCCATTCCTTCTTCCACCACTGGGCAGCGTTTCAGGCACCACACGGACCACAAATGCTACAAGACCTTGGGCAGAGCTGTGTTGGAGGATGCCAAATACCATGAACCCAGCTTCTACACAGGGCATCAGCTCTGCTTTGAAGCAGCTTGGATGATAATGTGGTGCCACCTCTTTGAAAACGATCTTGGCTTTTCCAGCTGGGATTTTCTAAGACTTCACAGGGTAAATTCCAGGAAGCCAGGTTTTCAAAGGGAGGGGAAGGCTTTCACCTGCAGCTTCCACTCGAGCACCTGCTTTGTTGTGTGGGCTTGCTTTGCACAAAGAATGCAAACATGACTACCCGATGCCAGCATATCCCCAACAGTTCCCAGGAAGGAACCCACACCTCCAGCTTTGCCACCTTTTGATCTCAACCCCAGATGTTCCATCCAATTCATAGAATCCCAGACTGGTTTGGGTTAGAAGGGACTGGATGAGCTTTAAGCTTATCCAGTTCCAACCCTGGCAGATGGGCCTTTTTCTGCTGGTATTCCTTGAATGGAGCTGGCTGGGAATTCTGTGATAGATTTCTGTTGGAAACCATCATTTTGCTGAGGTCGTGTTTTGTGAGGGAGCTCTGGCAACTTCCACATTTAGAAAAAGAGTTATCCCACATCAGCAGTTGGAAAACATTCTATTTTGCATTTTAAAGCCGCTGTCAGGACTATTGACTGATAAACCGAAAAACACTGTGCTAAGGGACATTAACTTCTACATTCTCCTGTCTATCTCTGCCCCACTCTTTGCTCCTTCCATGCATCACAGAGATGATGTCCCAAGACATCACTTAAGTGGCTGCCGAGGTTGAGGGATTATAGATTTACAGCTGCATGGGCTTGCTAAGTTGGGCAGGAATGTGGCGTAGTCAAGGCCTTTGCATTATTTGATCTCAGCCTTTTAGTTAAACAGGAACATGCCCTGATTTTAACAATCGCAGTTTCCTGCAGTCGGAGGAAGGAGTGGCTGATGGCATTTAAACTGAAAGCTGAGCCAAGGCTGCACCAGCAGGAAGCTGGAAGTGCAGGCAGCAGCACCAGGGTTTCCTTCGTCATTAAAGGATCAAGGACCTTCCTCAGAGATTATTTTATCACCCACAATACCAATAATTACGTACATGAGGGTTAGACTGCTGCTACGTCAGACTACATGTTATTGCTATTAAGGTCACTGTAGCAGAAACCAGCACGGACAAGCACACACTTCGTCCGCTCCCTGATCCTTCCATGGTGCCCACGGAAACTGTCAATTGACAGCAGATGTGGTAGCAATGGCTCAGGATTCAATCACAGAATTATGGAATGGGTTGGGTTGGGAGTGACCTTAAAGCTCATCCAATTCCAATTCCACCCTCCTGCCAAGGGCAGGGACACTTTCCACTGGAGCAGCTTGCTCCAAGCCCCTGTGTCCAACCTGGCCTTGAACACTGCCAGGGATGGGGCAGCCACAGCTTCTCTGGGCATCCTGTGCCAGCGCCTCAGCACCCTCACAGGGAAGAACTTGTGCCTAAGAGCTCATCTCGCTCTCCCCTCTGGCAGGTTAAAGCATTCCCCCTTCTCCTGTCCTTACAGGCCCTTGTCATGACATCTTGTTACAGTGTCCAGCACTATTCGGACTTTTTTTCTTTCAATTAGCACTGTAAGCACTGTTTTAGTCAGCTACTGTTACTCCTCACTCTGGACTGGATACTTACACTAGCATTTGCATGGTGAGAGTGATCTTCCCTGCCTCTGACCACAGAGATTATTTCCAGTTACCAAGCTTGCTTCCTAGCCCAGGACTTTGCTTCCTTAATGGTCAGTTCTTAGAAAACCTAAGTTCTGCCTCCTGCTTTTAGACAGAGTTGTTTGACCCCAATCAAACAACACAAACCAGTAACAAAACATGAGCAGGGCCCCATTTCAAACAGAAAACCAGCCTAGATTTCTACCACAGAATCCCAGCTCACAGAAAATGCCAAATGCTGACAACAGCGTGAGAAGATGCCTTTATTTTTTTGGGCTTCATTCAGCCCTGAGTGGTGAAGCTTCCCATTGTGCCAAGTTTTCCCAGTTGTGCACTCAAGTGCTCCCCAGCGCAGTGCAGCTCTGGGACTTCTTATGAGCCCGAGTGCCACCATAAAGTAAATACTTATACGCAGGTAAAGGTCGAAATGTTCCATGGCTGGTGATCTGCAAATGCAAGTACACCATAGAATAAATGCTGCCTTTCCCCTGAAAGCAATGAAAAAGACATAACATGGAATAAATCAAAGCTCCAGTTTACTTTCTTAATATACTGGAAGATTGACAAAAATCACTGTGAGTTAAAAGCACCAGTCAACTGTCCCATTTCTGAGGCTCCGAGCCTTTGATCTTGCTTCAGTGCTCTATACAACCACATTCAGAGCTTCCGGGGGTCTTGTGGGTCCAGGGAGATGGCCTCTGCCTGGCCTGCACCATGCTGGCACTCTGTAAATCATCCGGATGCCAATGAGGAAAACAGGGAACGTGGGAAATCCACACTGCTCCTGCATGCTGGAGCTTCTGAGAGAACTCAGGGGTAACTGAAACCAGCACAGACAGCTGAACATCACAGAAAACACTGGCCTACTTTAGTGAGTATCACTGCTGGGTGACTCATTTAAGTAGCCGTAGAGCTCTTACAGTTTTACATTCGTTAACTGAAGTAGTTAATGCAGCTTCGGCCACAGAGCGTATGTGTAAGGCTTGAAGTCCCGTGGGTTTGATTGCATAAGAAACCTCGTACTGTGGCATTTAGTTGATCAAGCACTACTTCTTGTGGTCACATGGGCGTTTGATTTCCCCTTGCATCAGCTACAACAGATCTTTTCCATCTTTTGAACCGGTGCCTGCCTGTTCAATTCACAAGGGTCATCCCCTCCATCCCACACAGGGAGCCTGTGCTGCTTGCCCAGGTCCTGAGCTCACAGGATCTTTTTGATTGTAGATTCCTATGTGAAAAAGCAGAAGCTTGCAATTCTCCTCATGTGTGCCTGTGTGTAACAGGTGTCATTTTCAGTGTAGTACAGACAAATCCCAAAATAGTCCCGGCTCTTCAGACGCTGCAAAGAGAAAAAATAGTGGTTACTTCAGCTTTGGTTGTAGTGAAAAACCCAGAGCTCACAGCCAGCTCTGAAGTCCAGAGTTAAAATGGCAGATGTAGTAGTGATCTGTCTCTTGATTCTGTTTTTCAAATGGGCTGCTGGCTCTCTCACTCGCTCTTTTGTATATCCAGACCGACGCAAGAACTCCCTCAGACAGTGCTGGCTCTCCATTAGCTTCCCTTTGATTCCTGATGCTGTAGCTACCACTGATCCTCCTCCACATTTCCCGGTTTTGAGGCTACCAGACAGCAGAGCTCTGCTTCCCCTGCCTGGTGCTGCAGCTGACTGAAGGCACCGGAGTTAATCTGGGGGATGATCTTGGGGAGCAGAGGCAAGGAGAGAGTGTGCTGGGTGAAGCCGGCTGTGCTGAATACGAACTGCTTGTGGACTTTGACAGAGGTTATTGGATTCTGGTGACTCCAGGAACAGAGTTATTAGTTCCCCTGCCTACGCTGAGCATTTTGAATCTGTGTGTGTGATAACACTTATTAATACTGTTCAGATTAAAAGGAGCCTATAGCTTTCTAGCACTTTGACTACCTTATCTTATAGAATCCTTCTGCCCAGCTGCAGAACCACATTCAGCTCAATGTCCTGCACCTAACGTAGCAGGGTCTTGTGGGTCCAGCAGTAGCCTCCTGCTTTTATGCCCAAAAGACCTGTGTTCATTCACAGGAGCAGCTCCTTTTCAGTTGCCTTGTGCTTCAGGGTACGTGCCTGCTGAGGATTTGCAAGACGCAGGCCTAAAATCTTTTCTTTTAGGAAGTCCAGTATCAGTTCCTGTCACCGAAACAGTTAATCAAAAAGCACTAACTCTCTCCTGGAACGTGTGTGTGCAAGCGCGTGTGTGTGTGTGTTTTTGTTTTTTAGAGCCAAGAAGATTTGCTTTGGTTTTTTTAAAGCAGAAACCACCACAAAGTTGGCTGTGGTTTCAGCTGCGCTCGTTCGAGATTTGTACTTGCTGACTACCAATCCTAAAAGAGTTAACCTAGTAAGGATGACTCAGAAGCAGAGAAGGAGATGCGAGGCTCCGAGCCTCGGAGCAAGCAGAGAAACAGAGGTGAGGAACATAATAATTACCAAAAAAAGGTGCAGAGTCCAGGAGCGACGTTCCCCTCGGTTTGCCTGGCCCTGGCACCGCTGGCACGGGCTCCCTGGAAAGCTGCAGTTCCGCTCTTATAACACAAGGAGCAGGCTGGAGAATTTAGAGCTGCGTCACAGAGCTCAGGGAGAGAGTGAGAGAGCAAGCTCCGTCGATAGGTCTTACCAGCAACAGCCCTGCTGCAGCAAGAGGGGAGAAAGGCAGCAAGAGAGGCAGAGAGGGCTCCAAAAAGAGAAGTAACGCTAACACCAGGGACTGAGCTCCTGCCACCATCCAGTGTCCTTTAAAGATCGCATTCGGGCTCGCTTGGCGTAGGAGGCTTCGCCCATTGACGATGCTGGAGACCCGGCGCGCTTAATCCCACGGGGAGGGAGAGTGGGCAGACACCAAAAGGGTTAACGGAAAGGAAATTTCTGGAACCTTCTATTCTGCAGCGCTACACAGCGAGCGGAGGGCTGAGGACTGCGCAGATGGTGCACGGGCAGAGCTCTTCGGTCCGGTTCGTCTTTCTCACGTACGTACCCTTTGATCAGGATGGGGCTTGAGCTGCATCTGCGTATTTCAATTATTTGCAGGGTGTCCCTTTCCCCCGGCGCCCCCGAGTTCAGCTCCCAGAGTGCCTTTCTTATTATTTTGGCTGGGTATGATTGCTCTGTTCTGCGTCAGAGCTGTTTTCTCAATGGAACAACGGCACAGGTTGTACTAATGTCACTCTTGCCGGCATTGCTGTACTGCAGAGGAGGGTAGTAGTGGTGGGGGAGAGATGACAACTTTGCAAAGACTGCCGTTTTCATGTTTTGCTTGGGTTTTTTATCTCTCCCCCCCCCCCCCCCCCCCCCCCCCCCCCCCGGAGCAGCTCTGTAAAGGCTGGCACGTCGGCAGAGCTTTGGTGGAGGGGTTAACAGGAGCTCTGTGTTTCAGAGCCCGGAGGTTTGTCACTGCGTAGTTTGCAAAGTGGTAAACGGTGACGCAGTGATCATTGCAGGGCATGTCGTCCAGTTTTCAGAAGCACTGGGGAACAGGTAGACGGTGCCTTCCAGACGCTTCCACACCAGCTGAAAGGGGTTAAAGATGAGTCGAGACGGGAAGCTAGCGTTTAGGGATTAAATGTCATCATTTTGGCGTTGGAAAGTTGTTTACCTTGCTCTCTCCGTGTCTCCATGTTGGCAGCCTTCCAGCTCACATGTGATAGTCTTCCCTGTACTGCTGCATCATTAACTAAGTGGCAGAGCTGGCTCCCCATTGGCCGGGGAGGGCTCTCAGCCCAGCGGCGCCATCTGATTGGTGGAGGAGGTGATGGCAGGTGAAAAGCTCTCTCTGGTTGGTCGAGAACTGGGTGTCAAATCTCAACGTTGATTTCACTTGCTTCAAAGCGCCGGCAGCTCCCTGCCCGCTCCTGCCGGGATCCTGGGTGTCCCACAGGCAGGGGCAGCAGGCAGGACAGCAGCAGTTACCTCCTTGGTGCAGTGGGTGCTGGTTCTTGCACCCACGGGTGTCCCCTTTCGTGGGTGCCGGTGAGGTTTCATTTTGCCGTGCAGTTGCGATGATGACGTGTCAGAACTGCAAACCACGGGGAATGGGAAAGTCCTGGGGTTTGGGGCTTTTCTCCGTGCTTGCTTTCTTCCTTCTCCCTTTGAAGGTGGTTTAGTGCGAGCAGGACTGTAAACTGCTCGCGGCAGGGATTGCGCCTGGAAATTATGTCGTGGGAAAAAGCGAACTGAAGAAGACTCTTGCCCAAACTCAGCTTTTGTTTGCCCAAGTGTGAGCTGGCCACAGGCTCTGTAACATCAGGGAGAGCTGAAGACAGTCTTGAGTGATGGGTCTGTAAAGGTCTGCCAAAGAAATAACAGGGTTAGAAAGCAGGGACTGAAGGATTGGGAAGGACTGGGTAAGGATGGATGGGAGATGTGGGCAGAGAGCGGCTCCAGAGAGGATAAGGAAATGAAGGGGAGAACATTCTTCTCTCTTAACCGTTTACTATACTATTTTTTCACCTCTCTTCTTAAAGTGACCAGCAATGAAGATGGCAACTGTGCCTGGAAGTGCTGAGGACACAACCAGCTTTGAGCTTGGTCCTTCTGGCCGAGGAAGCCTCCTGATTATGCAGTGGAGTGGTAACTTTGCTTTCTCATGCGGCAGGGAACATTTTTCCATAGCCTTTCATCATACTGAGGCTTAAACAAGTTTAAAGATAGGACAGCATAAGCATTTAATCTGTATTACTCACTCGCTGACCTCTCAAGCGTCAGGTCCGGTTGTTTAGCAACAACTGCTGGGTTCAGAACCGGCTCAAACATGCTGCGTCCGCTGTCTCCATTACTTCAGCGTAGCCTGGCCTCTGAGGGAGAGGGAGAGAGAGAAGGGCTGTATTTACACACAGACACCCACCCTGACCAAATTTTGGTTACAAAAGCCATAAAGGCCGTAGGCACTGCGGTTTTATACCCTGCTCCGCTCCTTTGCGCAGTGCCATAGAGGGGAGGAGGCCATTCCCAACAGCAATGCGGAGCTAGGAGCAGGGAGGGAAGGAGAAAACAGACAGTAGGTGCCACTCCCCACTTTTCCCCCCCTCATTCCCATCTCCACCTTTCTTGCCTCCCCCTTTTTATGCCAGATTCCATAGGGAATTTCAGACTTTTACTGCAGTCGTCACAACCCCTCCTGACTCACTGAGCCTTCGCTGGCTTTAGCTGGCTCCCTTGGAGCATCCTTGCCTCCTGCAGCGCCAGTTCCGCAGAGCAGGGGAACAACAGGAATAGCAGCAACAACAGTGGTCCCTGCAGCAAGACAGACAGGCATAAATACACACAGATATAGGAACAGAGCAGTCATAGAGGTAAATCTGTACAGCCAGGAGATGGACTAAGAAACAGTGCCCTGTGGCATAGAAGATGGGTGGGTTGAGTCTGTCTCTGTACAGACAACCCTTTGCATAGTTCTCCATCACACTTGTGGGGTGAAGAACCCAGTTAATTTGCACAGCTGTTGTCTCTTCCAGCCCAGCATTCTATGATTCTTCATGACATTTCCCAGTCCTTTGAACCGAGGTGCAACTGGCAGCCAGTACGCCTGCTTGGGCATATACGTACTTTTTGAGTATCCATGTTCAGCGTTGGGATGCATTTGGTTTGATTTCTTTTGCTACCATCTTTCTGCCACAGCGCTAGCTTAATTGCGTCTAACTGCAGGGAGGGTAAGGAGACAGAGATAAAAGAGGAGTTATTTCAATGTTAAACTTCAGCTGTAAATCTCATTACTCAGGAATTGAGGTTACTGTCAGCAGGTAAATCTCTGGGACTGGCAAGAAACAAGGCTAAGAAGGGGACATGGCATATTTCTGTAGGACAGTAGCGATTTTGTGCATGGGGATGGTGGTGTTGCTGTACGCGGCTAACTGCTCCATAATGGTTTTCTGCATATTGCTGCAAAAGGACTTGGGCAAGCTGTGATTTCTTCCTCCCGAAGACACTTGTGTGTGTGTGTGACATTGTGTAAGCTGATTCATTTCTTCTAGAGTTTGGTTTCTTTCGTTTGTAAAGTGGGGTTTATTCTACCTCTCTGCCTTAGTGCGGCACAATGACGCAGTGTTTAACGCGCTGGGGCTGTTGGCAAAATACGTGCAATTTTCATGGGCATTTTGATTGCTGAAGGACTGCAAAATTTGGTAAAGGAAGTTAAGGATTGCAAATGCTCATGACATAAATTTAAAAGCATTACCATCTTCTTCTTCACTGCTATCGAGGGAAGGCTCTCTGAATGACACAACAGCCATGATCTCCTGCTGCACTTGTTTTGCCGATGGTCATGTTACATCTGTGACGCAGCCCGATTTTGCTGTTGGCTCCTGTCTGTGCTTTATGGAGTTGAGCTGAGGAAGGCACAAGCTCAAATATGGTTAGAAACATTCATTTAATATGGACGGTAAAGCTCACAACCATACCTGAAGTAGCAGGGATATTGGTATCCTCCCATCTCCCCACCCGCAGATGGTGAAGGGATCCGGACGAACACAACAGCACCTCTGGCCATTTTGTTGCTCGCAGGGTAGGCTCTGAGTTTGCAGCACTGCTGCTGCTGCTGCTGTTAATTTCCATGTTACACAAATACAGCATTGGGCTCTGTGTCAGGAGCTTTACTGATGCTGTGAGAAGCTTCAAGTCTACAAGTAAATGTTTTGCTTGTCTTATTTGGGAATATTCATTAAAATATCCAAATGCCAAGTGTTCTACCCTCACTCCTCTTACAATTCACTTCCAGACCTAGCCAGAAAATTCACTGCTGCTGGCTATTTTTTTCTAAAGCAGTGTTTTCTTACTGTTTAATATGGGTGTGGCTGGGGGGGAAGGCAAGATTTTAGTCGGTTAAGTATCTGTATCGCTGATGCTAATGGACAGAGATGTAGGCAAAAGCTATGAGTTGCCCATATTCTCTATATATCCCTATATAGATAATCCCAAGGCTACGTTGTGAAGATGCCTGGGTAATGGAACAAGAAGGGAGGACTGTCTTCTGTTCCACCCACCCCAAAGTTTTGGTGCAAAGCAGTAGAAAAAGCCAACACAAGAATGTCACAAAATGGTTTCAGCAGCATTCAGAGATGCCAGTGCCGTTTATACTGGCACAGCTCCGAGAGAGGTACCATGAGCTGCCTGCTGCAAGGTCATTCCCTGGGCTCACTGTCAGCAACCAGTTGGTTCAGGAACTCCCAATCCACATTTCTTGCAACTGTGGCAGTGCTTAAGTCCTGAACCTGGAGGTGAGGCTTGAAAATTAATGTTACTGCAGTCATGAGCCACTGGGTCCAAAACTGCAGATCCCAAAAAATCCTGCATCTCTGAGGTGTTTTAAAATCCCTATCTATAATTTGTTTCTTGCACTAACTACAAACACTTTGCACCAGTTCCCTCATCCCCTTTTCCCTCAAGACTTCCTTTGGACTGCTGGGAATCAGCAGTGGCGTGTAGTTAAGGACTAGGCATCAACTTACACCATGTTCTAGAAAAAAATAACTGTCTGCCTGTATTTGGAGTTCTGTTCCTGCGGTTGTTACCAGGTGGACTCAGCCGGCGGCTCCAAGTTCACCAGTGGCTCTTAAGCTGGTGTCATTTCTTATGTGCTTGCAGTTCCAAGTACCTCAGCTCAACAGCAGCCTTGTCCCCTCCCAGGTTTCCACGCTTTTCTCTTGTGTTCCTGTTTGTCCCTGTCACTAGGATTTGCAGTTGCCTCAGGGCAACGTCAACCGTGGATATGTTTGGGCTGGCTATAGTCTTCTCAGCTTCACAGGCAGCAGCAGAGTGGTTAATGCCTCAAGGATCTTGAGCAAAATAAGTTATTTTTTTCCCCCATCCTGCCCTGACCATGTTTAAAGTCAGCCTTAGCTTTCAGTATCATTATTCTCTACTTTTCAAAGGGAAAGAACCTGGCTGCTAATCCTGATGCCAGTGACGACTCTTCGCCTACAGGGAGGCATATGTGAGAGCTTGTCTGCTAAAAACTGAGCCAACACAGTGTGATTCAGACCTTAAGCTTTCCAAGGAAGAGAGCTATTTCTGAGTTAAGCACATCTCTTCAGCTCCCCACACAAACAGTCTTTATCCAGTGCAAATGGTGCATAGTAGGTGTCCAACAGCAGCCACTGGTATTTGGATATACAGCTCAAATGCTTCTTAAACACTGATGATGGCTCTCAAACATACAGCAAAGTTTCAGTGACAGGATGATGGAAATCCTGGGAACAGGTACAAACCAGCAGCTCATATGCTCAGGGGAATCAGCCAGGAGTTTGACCCCTGCTTTTCTCCAGCTTTTTTGCCAGGTCCTCTACTGCAGATAGTGTGAAGCAATGGCAGGGTACTGAAAGCATGTTTTTGAATGTCCAGTGTAAAGGCAAGGTTATACTTCAGTGAATGTCTGGCACAGAAACTGTGCTCTTCACTGGCACAGGACATTCTTTTCTCTCTTGAATGACACAAAGAAAAATACAACTTCCCTTGACATTACCTAAAGTTGCTTTTGGGGAACACTACGTTCCTGAGCTGATTATACAAATCACAACAATAATCTCCCTGGGCCTGCTTTTAAGACCTGTATTGACTGATACTTTATCTCCTAAGGTGATGCTTAGGTACATAAGTTAAGAACAGAAAATTGCTTTCCTGGTTTCAGCTACTTTGGTGGATGTTTTTTCTTTTAGTGCAGTTAGTTCTGGAATGTGCTGTTCAGTCATGCTGTGTATGGCTAAATTAGATGAGTTCTCATTGCTGCACCTTCCTACTGCTCTTCCATGACCTAGGTCATGAAAGTGCAAAGCTTTTCTTCTCCTCTGTAGGTTTGCCCAGTTTCACCTTACTGTTCCTTGTGAAATCTGAAATCCTTCAGAGGATTCGGTGCTTCTGTAGTTCCTGTGCCCTCCAAATAGGCTGTGGTTTCGCTCAGGAACTCTCAGAGTTTCACCCCAGCTGGCAACTAAGGCCACTCGCTCGCTCCCCCCCACACTCCCCAGGTAGGATGGGGAGGAGAATCAAAAGAGGTGAAACCCGCAGGTTGAGGTAAGAACAGTTAAATAATTGAAATAAAGTAAAAAAATATACATATATATATATAAAAAACCTGTGATGAAAGAGAGAGGAATAACCCCCCCCCCCCCAAACCAAGTGATGCACAGCGCGACTGCACACCGATGCCCAGCCTATCCCCCATGGAACCAGCAGCTCCCAACCAACTCCCTCCAGTTTCTATACTGAGCATGAGGTTATATGGTATAGAATATCCCTGTGGCTAGTCCAGGTCAGCTGTCCTGGCTGTGCTCCCTCCCAGCTTCTTGTGCCCCTCCTCGCTGGCAGAGCATGGGAAACTGGAAAGTCCTTGACTTAGGGTAAGCACTACTTAGCAACAACTACAACATCAGAGTGTTATCAATGTTATTCTCAGACTAAAGCCAAACCACAGCACTGTACCAGCTACTAGGGAGAAAATTAACTCTATCCCAGCTAAAACCAAGACAAGCACAAAGGTGGAAGAAAACTGGATGACTCCAGGCAGACCAGTTCAGATCAGTAGATGGGAATCACAAGATGAGAAACTGTAGCCCTAATATCCAACACTCCTAGAATTGTCACCATGCTAAAATCACTCCCTTCAGATCAGAACAGAATCACCGACTGGTTTGGCTTGGAAGGCAGCATAAAACTCATCTAGTTCCAAGCCCCTGCCACAGGCAGGGACACCTTCCTCTAGACCAAGTTGCTCAAATCACGCACTGTACCTGGGTCAGTGCTGGCATTCAAGTGCTGCCCTCAGAATGACATGTTCTATATCCAAACCACCAATACCCATGTGCTGACTGCCAGCTTGTGGCTCAGCATCATGCAGGAGAATCCTGGCTGGCACCAAACCCATTCTGGGAACAAGCACTGTCAAAACTGACTCAAAGCAGCAAGAGTTAACCACACACTGGGGTGCCTTCAGGAGGCCATCATGCAAAGAGAAAAGGCTGAGATGCACCTCTAAGACCTCATCACAAGCCCGATTTCAGCCATTGCAAGTGCTACCTATCACCTGCACAGCCCTAAATGGGCTGGAAAAGCTGCTTCTCCCTTCATTAAATCAAGAAGCAAACAAAACCCCTCACCCCCAAGCCCCTGAACATTTGGACTGTTTAAAAAAGGAAGGGTTAGACTGACAAGCAGCTCGCTGACAGCTCAGCACAGTTAGACAAATGCTCTGACAGATTACCCTTAATAGGAATCCAAATTAGTGACTTGAATATCAAGCTGGCCTGAGTGTCCCCATCACTCAAACAGAGCTAAGTGGGACAAAAGGCTCCACAGACTCTTATCCACAGCATGCCACAGCCTAGCATCCAGTCTGCCTTTGGGTTTGGGGGCAGATGGCACAGGGGTTGCAGACCCAGCATACCTGGCTTTTAACTTTACTTTCATACTGCAATTGTAAAGCTACAATAGTAGGACTAAAGGAATAGAGGCTACATTCAGCTCTGGAGCTTGTATTCTGGTCCTACTCAAAAAAATCCATTATGCTTCAAACTCCCAAGAGAACTACATGCTTTTGCTGCCCATAATAATAGCAGCATCCCTAGAGCCATCTTCCAGTCACAAGCATCAGCTTCACTAAGCAGTGCAGCATCTACTCTACCTTTACTCAGCCTGGGTCAGTGCTACTGCTGACACAGAAAGCATTACACCCTCCTGACTGGCTCAGACTGCAAGTTAAGGCACGTTTGTCCATACCTGACCTACGCAACACCACACAGTAACAGAACTGCACAACAAACAGATGCAGTTACATGCTCCCCTGGGCTGAGGAAGCTTTTTTTGAAACCTTAGAAGTTCACTCATTTCAATTCCCCTTACAGGTCACCACTTGCACTGTCACACCCCTCTGTCCTGCACCTGGCCTTGCTCTGACTCATTCCTTGACTGAGGATGATGCATCGAGCTCCAATTCTCTGTATGTACAACGGGAACACTTTCTCTAGGGGAGACCAGAGTGTGATGAACCATGAGTTTCACTCCACGATTTGCACACAGGGTTATGCAGAGATCTGTTTTGCTGTAGGTTGTGAAAAATCAGCTCTGTGACATCAGGCTTGCCTTGCTCCTGCAGACTAGATTAAAGGTCTTGGGCTAGGGAGGAAGATCCCTTTTATGGGGGAGGCTAGGATTTCTTCCCTTTCTGCCTTTGTCTTGTGTAGAATGTATAAAGCAGTGTGGAGACCATGAAAGGCTTTGAGATGTTTCTCTGAAAGAAGCTACAGAATAGTACTGCTACTAAAACGTGTTTCAAAAAGAAGTAAGAAAACAGAATCATAATATTGTACTTTTCCTACTGTTATGTACTGAAAACTCCAGAACCCACTGACAAAGCCGGCTATAGCTGATAGTACTTGCTTGTCTCCACACATATGTGTGTGTCCATATGTACACCCTGAACACACACCCAGCAAATGTCTGAGATGAGCACTGGTTTATTTTTCTGCATGGGTGGTATTAACAGTTGAGTGCTGTGTATCACAGGGTCTTGAACTACTTTCTTTTCCTCCTTCCCTGTGCATGCTGCCTGCCCAAGCACGCTGCTATGTTTGGAAAGAACAGCAGACACTGGCAGAGATGTATCCCTCATAAAAAGTGCACCTGCAGTTTGGCAGAAAGGGCTGACATCTTCTGGCTGCTTCCAGGGAAGGGGGAGCTTGTCAAGGCTATAGGACAAGCTTCAGGTGGCCTGGAGGAAGGGCAGCAGCACTGTAATTATGCTGAAGTGAAACATGGTTTTATCAAACTATCAAATGAGGCACTGGTCTTCGACTGCTGCATGGGATTTCTGGCCAGGTTAGTCTCCTTTGGAGAGGGGAAGGTATGCATGGGTGTTCAGACCCAGTTCAGACTGCTGACAGAAGGGAGACTTAGATGAGCTCTCAGGCAGAAGCTCTTCCCTGTGAGGGTGCTAAGGCGCTGGCACAGGGTGCCCAGAGAAGCTGTGGCTGCCCCATCCCTGGCAGTGTTCAAGGCCAGGTTGGACACAGGGGCTTGGAGCAAGCTGCTCTATGGAAGGTGTCCCTGCCTGTGGCAGGGGGCTGGAACTGGATGAGGTTTAAGCTCCCTTCCAGACCATTCCATGATTCTATACCTCTAAGAGAAGCTCTCATTTTGAGCAGCACAAACACAACTGACATTTCCACCAACTGTTTTTTAAAACCCTAATATAAAGACTTCTTTTTACTGTTAAGCCACATGCTTACTACCAAGACAAGAAAAAACCAAAGCAACCCCCACTTGCAGCCTTTTTCTGAAAGATGCGGCTGTGGTACTTTATCTGTGCTGCAACCGAGCTCTTGTCAGCAGTAACTCTCAGTCCAGCTTTTCACTGGTACGTGTTAACACTGATATTACAGGGTGCCTCATAAATAACTGTGCCAGCAAGACAGACACTGGGGAGGGGACCTGCTTTCCACTTGTCTTTCACCCTGTTGCCCCAGATAATGGATTTAGACACTCCAGTAAATATGCAGACCGTAATCTAGTACAGTTCTTTCCCCTTCCTCCACCCCACTTTCTTGGAAGGACATGCTCTTTTTCTCTGAGCTTTCCTCTGCTGCCTGTGGGTGTGCATTAGGATGTAGGCACTGAAGCAGATTCTTGGATCTGGTTACAAAACTAATGCAAAGAGCTGCCAAAAACCCAGGGCATCAATAAGTGAAACTCCCAGCTCCAATTCTGCTGCACTTAATTCCATTTTACATCAGCTTCTGCATCAGCACAAGTGAGACATGGTGGCCAGGGTTTGGTAGATCCTGAGTTATGCGTGTGTGGAGTCATACGCAGTTGTAAGACACCCCATCTATTCCCACTGTAAAATGCAGGGTGACTACCATGGCTGTGCTGCACTAGAGAGCACTGCTCAGCCCTACTCCCATTCCAGTAACCATCAGCCAGCCACTCGCTTTCACACTCTCCTACTTCCTCGACAACTTTTGCTGAACCATTTACAGTTCGATTTGCAAATGCTCCTTTTTTAGGTTTTGTTCTGACCCACACTTGGAGTAGTTTCCATGCAATTTATTTTCGTTATCCCTATATGAATTCCAAACTTGTCTCATTAAACTCCACAACTGCTTGCTTATTACAAGCATGCTAATTGTAGACTGCGTGATACAGCCGACAGAGACAGTTCCATCACGATAGTCACATTTCCTTCCCCTGTCTCAAAGCACCTCATCTGTCCTGTCCTCTCTGCTGATGCTGAGCTCAGGAGGCAATGGAAAGCCACAACATTTTCTCCCTTGGATAGAATGAGGTTTATAGCCTGGTTCCATTGGCAGTGCCATGAAGAAAGCATTCCTGTGCAACACAAACTCACCACCCAGCACTATCATACTGCACTTCAAAAGCTTTTTTCAGTGCTTGCTGGTCAAGAGCTTCAGCATATTCCACCTGGCTGTGAAAGGAAATGAGTTATTGCCAGAGCGGTGGGTTTCTTCACCACATATTTTCCTCCTACACCAGGCTCAACTATTCATACGATGCTAAAAAAAATCTGTGCCAATAAAGTAACTAACCCAAAGTTCACTGTCTTCCTTTCTAATCAAATTCAATAAATGAATTTTTCTTTAGGTACGGAGGAGATGAAGGATTTTCTCTCTCAGTCTGCAGCCAAGCACCAGATGTGTCTTCCTCTGGAAGCTGGTTTCACATGGTGGCTTAGATTTTCCCACTTTGTATCTAGCACCATTTGAAATCAGTGTTCTAGGAGCAAGAATTACAGCGTGGGAAGAGAGCAAGCAGCTGCTGAATGCACCAATGGCCTCTACTCTTTAAACCAGCACTTTTCCCACTGGCTATTTTTTTGCCAGCCATCCACTTTGTAACATCATCCGATTTCTAGACACTCATACAAGCACTGTATGCACCCTCTCAAGCTAGGGCCACCACAGAACAGCTGCCTTCCAATGTATTTCTACTTAATAAACAATGGATATGAGTTCAAGTTGTCCAGAGTAAAGTGATCCAAAAGTTGCATCAAAACCAATGTAGTACTTCTTGCACCTCCACAGGCAGAGTGTATTTCCTAACATTTACTTAAAGCAAATGTATTTCCACTCTGTGACTGGGGACTCTATGGCCATAGAATTTATCATTCCATAGCTCCCAGAGACTTGCAAACACAGAACAACCTGATGTCAGCAGTTAAATACAGAAGTGCCTTCAGCAATCATGCTGCTGTCACACTGGCACCCACAGAATCCACTCGAAGTTTATTACTGGTAACTTGTAGTAATGTTTCCATAGTCTTCTATCCCCTTGCATCCAAACCACTAAAACGAAGCTAAACTATTTCTTGCTCAACCTCACCATTGTCAAACATGCTACACAGAACAGACGATCGCTGTGTGGACGAAGCATTTGATCAGAGCACTGAATAGTCAACTTTAAAGAACATGTAGCTGTCATCTACAAGAGGATCCTTCTCTGAGCCAGGAAAATGTCTCTTACACAGGCTGACCGATTTCTCTTGGTGTTCAGAGTCTCAGTTTTTGTCTAGCACCATTTGAAATCGGTTATGATGTAGGGGGAAAAGCAACAGTAATGGAAAACTTCATTCCCCCACCCCCCAAAGTCCTTAGAAACAAACACCACCAAAGGCACAGACTTCACAAACACGGTATGCTTTTCTGTTCTCCGACCTGAAGTTACACCTGACCATCCTGCTCAGAAGGAGGACAGTCAGCATCACGTTCAACTAGGAGGGATGCTTCAACAGAAAGCGAAGCATCTGTCCAAACACCTCACTCAGATTCTTCAACTCAAGCAAGCCAGGGCCCATGTGTCAGCAGAGCCTCCTAACCTTGACTGGTTATATTCCATGTGCTATTTGTTTGCCTTAACCTGTTATTTACTCAGATTTTTTTTCCTTTGAAATAAAATTGTGTCCTACTTGGTATCAGGCTCTGTCTCAGGCAGACAGATGACACGTTCCCTGCAGGACTATACCTGATTGCTGCAAGTCTCTTCATTTCAGTCCCCAGCTCCATTTTCACCACCACCACCACCCCCCGTAAACCATGCTCAGAAGTGAGCATTTACACTGAAGTGTACCACTAAGAAGCCCACCAGCCACTGATATTATAACACTACATAACATCCAAGTAGGGAACACTACCTATGTTTGGTTACTCCCACAGCGAGACCATCACTTGCTTTACCAGTAGATGGCAATAAGAGATTTTTACTACATGCAGCCCTTTTCTTAGCACAAAGTCCGTGTGTTCATGACTCTTTAATTATCAGCTCCATATTCTAAAGTGAAGGAATTCACCTGGGACGGAGTTTTAGAGAAATGGTGCAGAATTAATGGCAATGAGGACAAATTCAATTGTAAGTGTTTAAGTCAGATTGCCTGGTAGCTGCCTGTCCCATCAGTGCTCACCACGGTCCCCAAGCCTCAGAGATTGTAAACCTGTGTAGTCTACAGATAGCAATTCTCAGTCCACACCAACTCCTTTTGACTATCACAACCTCAACTAAAAATAATATGATTCTATGGTTCTATATTAGTTATTTTTCTATCCCATCCTCTCAAAGGCTTCATCTTGTAAGGCAGCTCACTCCACATGTTTCTTTGAAAAGAAAATTGAGTATATTCTGAGTGTAAAACTCTAATCACATTCTGCTTAACATCTGACACACACTGGATAACAGTGCCAGAACACTGAGCTTTGCTCTTAGTATTGTATCACAACAGCCACCTGATAATCTGTCTCATCTCCATCAAGCTTTTACCACATTTTTCAGGAGTGAACACTGGTTTGGGGAGGATCTCGGATATTCCCTTCCCTTCCAAAAGAAAACCAAAAGGCTGCTCAGCAAATCAAACCACATTCTCTACACTGCCAAACTGCAAACTTCCATCTCAACAGTTGTCACCTAACACAAGTTGGGTACATGAAAAATCAGCTGAAGAAGAATGGGAAAGTAGCTGCTTGGCACATAAAGAATGAAAGACAAACACTTACTGCTAAATAATTTAACAATTTTATTTGGAATAGTCTTTACATCTGGAAAAAAGAGGGTAAAAAATAAGGCCATTTGGTACAGTTGTTTCACTTTAGCATGAAGTGCATTTCAGCATACTTTAAAACATCCAGGATGCCATACATCAAGCTACTCATGACCAGCACACGCTCCCAGGATATTACCCCAGAGTTTACAAACCATTGTCAAACTAGGTATCAGCTAGGCCATGAACAGCAGCAAGTCATTCTGTGAAGCCAAAACCTCTTTTTAGTAACCAGAGTCTATTATGAGCTCGAACAATACAGCTGCTGGGATTGTCCCCAAAAGCTCTAGAAAGCCCTAAATAGTTCTATGTTATTCCAACAATCTGCTCACAACAGTGGGGAGCAGTGCCAATCTACCACAGACAAACATGAGGAGTTTAAAGGCTGCCTTTAAACTACATCTGAAGTGAGACAATTTGGGTTTTCTGGGAAAACTGGTTCTTAGAAGCTGTCTATATGTTGTTAGCAAACTCCAAGATTCACAAAGCCATATCCTGTCCTAAGGAAGCTTTTGGTTTTAATAAGGAATTAGGAGGAGCAAGGGTGCGATGCATTTAAAGTAACAGCTATCAATGCACATGAGTCTCCACTCATGGCAAACACTGTGCTGGGAGCTCCTGGAGTCACAGTATTGACTCAAAACACTTCATGAAGCAAGCAGCTACCTAAAGAGAGCCCACATCTACCACCACAGCCAGCATATCCATTCCTTCATTCCTGCAACTCAGCTGGCTTGGTATTTCTTTAACATGGAAAGAGAAGGGAGTCTGACAGGGAAAGGCTTCTGTTTCTCAGCAGATATTTAATGCTAAATCTAGCATTACAGAGCTAAATTTAGCATCATAGTCTGTAACACACTTTGGGAACATGGAATACATGCTTTCAAGTGAAAAAAGCAAGGAAGCTAGATCCACACAGTGCCCTATCCTGGAATTCAAATGTGATCTTCAAAACTGCCATCAAGGTTCAATAAAAATCAAGCATCCCAAGGACCTTACTGTGCACTCCCAATAGGACATGGCTATCACCGATTTCTCAGCAGTTCCTTCAATTAAGCACCTTCTGTCAACAGGCCAAGAATTCAAAGGCAGGGGATACCTTTTGCTATAGAAACCTTCAGTTTTCCATTCCAACTTATCTTCCATAGTCTTTCTGGGACTATATCAAAGAGCCAGAAACATAATAGAGTTTTCCTTCCTAAAGGCAATAGAAAAGCTATAAAACTCTGATTTAAAGGCACACTTTAATTAATTAGATATACAGAAAGCAACTTTAGCAAACAAAGAGGTAGCATATAGAAGAGCTAAACTGTGATAGTTTCAAAAAGACATAACCTTAAATGGCACTGACTGCTTCAGGGAAATAAGAATAAAACATTTCAGAACACAAGAGAACATCTTTTAGAGCACCGCAAACAGCCAAACTGAATGAGAAGCACATTCAGATTCTAGTGAGCAGAACTGGATAGTCTTCTGTAAGAAAAGAGGTAGCACTGAAGGCAGCAGGAGCTGGTACTGGGACAGGGATACATCTAGTGCTCCCACAGACACAAACACTTTTGCATGCCTCACATATGGGCCTTCAAGACCATTTCACATATACAGAAAAGATAGTATGAGTGGCCCATAAAGAAAAGCAGGTATCTCTCTCTCTCTATATATATATATATTCATTTTACCCTATTAATTATCTACTAGAGTTAATTAGTAGTCTAAGACATGATATAAGATATTCAGCTACAGGAACTTTAAGCGAGTGCAATAATTTTCCATTCCTGATTGGGATATTCAACTGCAAATTCCCTCCCACCCCCAAAAAAGGTCATTCATGCTTTACAGATCTTATATTCGGCAGTAAATGGAGTGCTGTCACGTTTCCTACAAACAGAAAAACAAGTCAAATCAGAGGGTTTACATTCAAATAGTTTTTACATTCATTCTGAAAGCACATCCTTAGCTTTATCATTAAATCAACAGGTAGTCATGAAACTAAATCATTAGTTGTCCTCTTACTAAGCAACTGCTAGACTGAGGAGATTTTTACTCCATTTCATCCACTAGATTGTCAAGAATGAGCCACAGAGTAGAAGAGCATTTGATCCAAAGGGATCATTTCAAGTGATGAACAGACCATGCCTGAGCATTATCAACAACTGAAAGCTGACACAACAGTTATGGGATTCCTAACTGATTTGTGATTCATAACATCAAGAGCATCCCTTCCAATTCATTTTAAATACAGTATGTTATTTAGTACATATGTTTATAACCAGAAGCTGCAGATTAGGTTATGAGAATTTGGATTCCGTAGTCTGCTAACAACAAGTTTACAAATATTTAAACATCTGAGGATTGAAATTTGTCATTACATCCATATATGTGTTTAAGTTCTTGAATAACTCCTGTTTTGCTTTACAGAAAGAAATCACATACCAAACCTCTGCACTACTTCTTTAAGTCACTAAGGAGTTCTAGATACCCTAAGGAAAACTCAGGGGTTAATAGTGGAAACCTCTTACTTCAGAGGTAAAGAGGATATTACTTAATCCTTACATCAGTTCATAAGAAACTCTGAGCTTAATTTTCATACATGCAACCCCAAACTTCTGAAAACTAGTGAAAGCCCCTTGTTCTTTGGAAGTAAATAAAATCAAGACCTTTGCATTAGAGTAGAAGACATCAATGTTTCAACCATCACCTCCTCAGAATTTGTGCAATGCAGAAAAGCAACACAAATGAAGATAACAATTTACAAAAGGACTTGTAGTGCAAACTGTTAAGGGAGAATGATGAAATACTGACAAGGATCAGTCAAATAAAGCTGTCTTGTCTTCAACTTGTAACAAGGTTTGAAGAGTCAGGTGTTTTGGAAGAGCTGATTTGACCTTACACAAGTGCAGGAGTAATCGTAACTATCATCAAGTGCATCTGACTACTGGACTGAGCACTAAAAGATAGGAAAGGAAATCAGTCTTAAATAAGCAAATCGATTTTGATCCCTTTTAAGGCTACAGAAGTCTGAATTTGAGACAGAAATCACCTTTTCATAAAAAGGTTTAAAAAGACCACCTTGTTTGCACCTTCTTTTATCCTTCTAGAAAGCTCTCAGTAATCCTGAGACACACATAATCTAGTTTTCTCTGAATGGGTGCAAACTACCACTATAATTCTAGTGTCCCTGTAATGCAGCAAAGGTGGCTTCTATCTCCAACAGTCTTTTAATGACAGGGAATTACACTTTGAGCTAATAAAAGTAACCCACCACTGGAATCCACTTCATATCACTGAAACAGCTGCAAACATTCTATAAGTATGTGCGTAGTTTCTATCTGACAGAAAAATTTGTTCTTCTTTAAAGACAATCCAAACCTCAGATAGGTGATCTGCAATCACTGGAAGCTCATTTACCACACTGAATGCTAATTCTTTCTGCAATATATCCTGTTCTCCTCAAATGAAGGGTTAGCATAGCCTATCCTCTAGGAAACTGAGCTATATTCCACACTTCTCCTGAAATTCTAAGTAAACCATAACAACATAGACACTTAAGCTTCATTGCAAAAGTCCAAATGAAGTGGAAAGTGTATCTGTACCTTCTTAAGATTCACTTAATTCATTTGTGCAGTTTCGTCCATCTCAGCTGGTTTTTAAAATACATGTTTCCTTGCACCTCTCATCAACTGTGTATGAGCTGAACAGCAGAAGGGGAAAAACTGAATGTCCTATAAAACTGGCAGATTAAACACACAAGAAAGAGAGGGCAAGAAAAGATTTGGGCTGGCATTTGAAGACAACAACCCAGCAAGTGTGAGGTACTGAAGCACAACAGTTCAAAGGCTCAGCTGTATCAGAACACAGAAAACTGAATAGGAAGAACTAGGCCTTCACAAAAGGAGATTTGATGATGGCTTTCAGACAGAAAGGTTTAACAGTCAGATGTTTACAGCGAGGAAGCTTAAGGAAAGCATCGGGCACAGTAAGACTTTTCATGCTGTAAAGTTTTCAGGAATAGACCATTCTTTAAATTTTGATGATGTTGCTTCAGATCCCTCCTTTCCACACCCCAAGAAGCCTCTCCACAGATGAAGGCAGAAAGTGCTGCCCTAATAAATTAACTCCCATGTACTCTTATTTGGGCCACACAAAGTGCAGATTGTCCAAATTATGGGTGAAAAGCAACTGCTCAAAACCACTAAATTACTTCACAGCACACAGGTACACAGCTACTCTGGCCCTTATAATGATCCCCTACTGCCTGTGTAAAAGATACTTAGGCTAAAGCCTCACTGGACGTAAGCTAGCTCCAGAGTTCTCCCAAGAAGTACTCCATGTACCTCATTACAAATATGAACTGCAGGAATATTTCCTCTGGTTTACTTTCTGTAAAGAATCCCTTACCCCAGATAAATTCCAACAGATTTTGCTACAAGGTATGTCAGCTTTGACAAGATGCTTATCAAAACATTCTATGTGTACCCCCCAACTCACTCTGAATTTTCAGTGTATAGCATGTTACAAATGACTTTTCCAACAAAACAGGCTTTTTTCAAGAAGATAAAATAAGACATTACTGCAAGAAGCAATGCATGAAGAGGCTGCTGCCACCCCTCCAGGAAAAAGCATACACAACCATCAGTTGTTTGGAAGATAAAGTTCAAAAGGCCCTATATGTCTCATTAAAAACAGAGGAACAGTACTTCTCCATCTAATATTTTACAGTTGACTCTGCAAGTCTTTGACATAGGGACAGCAATTATTGCTGCTTCAGGAGAAAAAACTGAAGTGGATCCACACATTAAACATTCTAGTAGCAAACCAGACTCTTTGCTTGTTCAAACATTGTAAGAGCACTGGTTTAGGCCAAATTTCTTTCACATTTTCCTTGCAATTAAGCCCATCTTATTTTATTCAAGGTGCTTCTGGTCCAAAACACAACATATAATGGTTCTCCAGTTACCCTTCACTACCATTGGGATATATTATGCAAAAGGGAGGAAGCTCCTTAGTTAATTTCCAAGGCTTCCAGTTCATGTAAGCCACTCTAGCTCTTAAAGACTGTGAGACCCAGTGACACCAGAGGGTGTAAAATAAAGCAATAATAAAAAAAAAAATGAAATAAAACAAAATAGAATAAAATAAAGCACTAAAATAACATGAGCCCACAGAAGCCAATACCACCACTGTTTTTAAGAGGTCAACTGCTAAGTTTTAAAGCAGATACAAACAGTACTTTCCTCAGAAAGTGTACCTATGCCAAACAACAAGCTTAAGAACGGGGGGGGGGTCCTTCTCTGAAATTAGTGCAAGTGTTAATTAGCAGCTTATCTGCGTAGCAGATACAAAAATGAAGTCAAATACATTGTTAGGCATTTTAGCTTCCCATCAGCTGCAGTGGTAAGCTTACATATAGTCATCAGGTGTATGAAAAAGAAAGAGCAGATAAAGCTCAAGAAACACACATTAGCTTTGGTCATTTAGAAATATGCAATAATAATGATGATAAAAAGTAGGCTTACTCACCCATTTTGTGCAAAACACTTCTTGTAGGCCCAGAAGGCTGCCAGGAACACGACGACTGCCACAATCACTTTAGGAAGAATTAAAGAGAAAAGCCTTAGAGCAATAAAGATCCTTTCTAGCTCACAAAAAAAGCCTCAAAAAGTTCTTCATACGCAGTTCTAAACAACCCTTCCCCTCCCAAAAACACCTTCAAATTTGCATGGCTGATTTTACAAATGCTTTACTCAAGACTTTTCAGGACAGTTCAGCTCAAGAATAGGGACCACCAAGATGGCAAAACCCCACCAAGCTCAGTAACACTAAACCAGATGCTACATCCTAACATTACTATTTACACCAATTTTGTAATAAGATGGTAGGCTGACAAAACTGGGTCACAAATGCAAGGACAGAAGATGGACCAAGCACTTCTGTTCCCTGGCACAGTCATTTACTCATGCTCTCAGTAAACCTAATCTCTGAGAAGTTTATGGAAGTCACTAAGTTGTGGAAGGCTGCCTCTGAAATCTGTTGCCCCCTCATATATGATGTTGTATCACTGCAGTCACAGCGATACCACAATGACCGCAATGTCAATTCCAAGTAAAAAGTACAACCCACAGTGTATCTTGTTCAGGTTTTATAGGATACTTACCACAAATGATGGCTGTTATATAGGCACCTAAAAACAAAGTGAATCAGTATCACAAGAGGAACCCATGTGCTTCTTAGTCAAACATTACTATACAATATTCACAAAGTCACCTCAAAAAGATCAAGCACTTCTGCCAACACAGTCCTGCTGCAAGGATTGTGTTGACAGTCTGTATCATAACATTTAACTGAAAATATTCTTATTTTTAAATGGGTTTTATCACAACCTATTTTCCTTACGTCATAAAAGAAAAAAGTTTGCATTAAATGATTTCTCCCATATATAAAAGAATGTCCCCATGAAGTAAAGCTTCTGCTACATGTATTTTTATTCTACTGCAGTGCAAATTCTTGCAGTTCATACTTACTTAACTGGCACGTTGGCACTGCAGGAAACCAGCGATTTTCTCCAACATACTGAATTTGAGCTTCCCCATGTAACGTGTAGCCTGTGTAACATTCAATGGTAATCATATCCCCCACAGAATATGAAGGTTTTTGTCCATCAATTACTTTACCATAATTTATATGTGGAGTCGAACCAGAACTTATAGGCCCACCTGGAAAGAGAGGGAGAGGAAGGGAAAGAGGAAATAAAGTTCAAGAACAGAGCTAGTATATGAAGCAGATTCAAGAAGTTGCAGTCAAAAAGCTGCTACATTTGTGTAAATGTCAGAAGCTCAGTCAAGCCTTAAGACATTTTATATGCAAAGGCCTCCTGCTTCCTACAGGCTGCAGCTATTTCTGCTGCTGGGCATGCTTCAGCCACAGGAACAGAAATACATGTCTGAGCTTCATAAGGACAAACAGTTGCCTGACAGTAATGACAAGCCCTGTCTACACATAGTATTGATTTTACCAATTAAGTCTTACTAACATGCACAGTCTAGTAAAGAACTCCATGTATTCTGTCCTTGGCAAGTTATTGTCATCTCTTCAGCACCATGAGGGAAAGTACAGTGAGCACTGCATTTGATCTGAACGGACTCTCCTTCTTCATACATCGATTTTGCTGGAATCACTACTCCATGTGTGATCTCTGGGGCACCACACGCACTTCTAGGAACTGAGACATGGATTTAAAAGTAAGCTGAGTGAATAAACTTGAAATCACTCATAACTCATTAACTCACTCCACAAACACATATTGCCTTTGCATGAGAAAAACAGATCAGCAGATCGGAATAGTTTAATTTTACAATTCTAAGTATAAATGTTGCCTTTTGAAGACTTAAACATCACCGTAGGTGTTAAGACAGCATGATCTTATGATGTGGCAGCTAATAAATTCATATTTGATTGTTAATTATCTTTATAAGCTCTAGAATCATTGCCAGGTGCCTTATCAGACTCATTCATTATGGAACACACAAACATACTCTTTGCAGAAGTGCTTCTCATACTTGGGAGCTCATTATATGTGTGAAAAATTCTCTCACTGAACTATACAACATTCCCTTTCCCTCTAGCACAAAAAGACAGGAGAAAGTTTATAGAAAGACCTCTGCAATATTCCCAAAGATTAGAGAACACAGACACGATGATTCTGATTACTTTAGAAGGACACTATACATTTCCTCACAGTGCATACTCCTTTCTATCACAATTCAGAAACACATTTTTTCTCCTATGTTTACACAGGAAATCACTGGAACAAACACCATGAGGCTATTATGATGCAGCAGCATCACAGCATGCCCGCAGCACAACTTCTACACACATTTAACTCAAATCCCACCCATCTGAATACTCTTCACTCAAACACCTAAAATGATTGCCCACAGATGAGGCTACATGTCAACTTCCTTTAGCTTCTGACATAAGACTAAAGTCTTATGATTTTATGTTTTAGCTAAAACAGATTTAAAACATTCTCAGCATACAAGAGAAGTTGGATTCTTATTTAAAAGCTTACTTTTCTTACAAGTTGGTTTTGGAGGAGACCAGGTGTTATTTTCTCCACAGGTAATTACCTCTGATCCAGTCATGACATACCCTGCATCACACTCAAACATGACAGAGTCCCTATAGGTATAGGAAGGTCCAAATCCACTTATCTTTTTCCCGTTTTCAACTTTCGGGTTTTCGCATTTGACCACTGAAAGAGGTAAAAGAAAAACAGCTCTGAAACATTTGTTAACAGTAACTATGCAACAGACAAAGCTTCCTTCTACTAGTTTTAAGTTTCCTTATCTAATTCCTTAAAGTTCTCTGGAGAGGCTTTGTAAGACAGTTACTCTCTTGAAGATGAAGAAGGTGCTTGTTTTAAGCTCCTGAGTCACTGTAACTGGACACAGACAAACAGAAATTGCAGTAATAGGTATCATCACATTCCACTTCCAAAAGACATACTCTTTGTAATAATCTAGCTTCCACATACTTGCTTTTAACACAACTTTTCCTCAGCTACTCAGGCTTTATGGTCCCTCTGTTCCCTCCCTTTGTCCTTGTCACTTCTACCAACAGCATGCTCATATATATAAAGTTTTAATTTAGTCATACTCAGTGTCATAATCAATCAACATCCATAGTACAGATGCTCTGATTTCCACTGGAACTGTATCATACAGTACCAGAGATCTGTTTCTTCTTTCCTACAGGGAAGCCTGTTAAATTCTCCCTCACTAAAAAAGGGACAGTATTGAAGTTTTAGAATCATATAAAAGCTATAATCCTAGAATGGCCTGGGTTGGAAAGGACCTTAAAGCTCATCCAGTTTCAACCCCCTGCCACAGGCAGGGACACCTTCCATAGAGCAGCTTGCTCCAAGCCCCTGTGTCCAACCTGGCCTTGAACACTGCCAGGGATGGGGCAGCCACAGCTTTTCTGGGCACCCTGGGCCAGCACCTCAGCGGGAAGAACTTCTACCTAAGAGCTCATCTTAACCTACCCTATAATAAAGAAGTATATTAAAATAAAAATCTCAACAACCTTTACATTGTGGAGGTTCTTCACTCCAAACACCATTTAAGTCTGCATCATATGTGCAGAAAATAGTCGCTGAGCCGATGAGCGAGAAGGGATCTGCGCCTTTCGGTGCCTCGGCACATGTATAGGTTACTGCTGTCTGATAAACATAGTCGGTTGCTTCAGTGTGGTGCCCATTAGCTATACTTGGAGGAGGTTTGCAAGGAATTCCTAGAAATAAATGACACAAAGCATCCAAGAGAATCTCATTGTTACCTTGTTCATCTCAGAAATAGCCTTGATTTTCACATATCATTTAAAATCTGATAGGCAGCTATTGCTAAGACAAGCTACAGTTATAACTGAGAGTCACTGATGGTCATTTAGTACTATAGGGGGTCTCAATTTCAAGAAGAGGTTGACCTTAAACTAATAGGAACTAATTACCACAGTCACTGATATTTTTCAGTGGTCATTCCTCAGGCACATGCCACAGAGCTCCAAAATACTAAAAACCAAAATCAGTCCTATTTTACCATCATTTCTTATACTGGAAAGTTTATGGCACGGCTGTTTTTAAATGAACTACCACCATGTGAATATAAACTTCAGCACACTAGTAATTTACTTACTTTCACAAAAAGGAAGATCTCTATTCCAGTCAACGCCGTTATTCTTAACTTCACAGGTAATTTCACTAATCCCATGTAATCTGAATCTAGACAGGTAAAAATTTTTGAAGAGGTGAAACTTAAGAAATCTCTCATTTCTCCAACAAGCACTGAGAAACTTTGTTTCTGTCATTCTGTTCTGTGATAAGGGGCACATAACACACCAAGTTGCTGCTGTAATGAGAAAGATATTTGACTGTTTTCTTGCTAACAGTCTCAACTTCGAAAAAAAAAAGAAGCAAATGACACATCACTGAAGGAAATGATGAAAACTGCACCATTTTTAGATGTGTATCATCTAACACTAATGCCCTAAAGATACTAATGCCAAAGAAATAAGCTGTTAGAAGGAAAGGGAGGGAAAAAACTTGCAGGAGGTTAGTGCTTTTAACTTATTTTGCTATACACAGACAACTGGGCCATTATTCAATATAATAATGAAGAGTAATGTATATGTATTTATCCCCTCTGCCACAGGAGCATTATAAGAAGACATTAGAGGTAACAACCTAGTTTTCAGTCTCCAGAATTGGACTAAAAAGCTTAAGCCTCAGTTAATACCAACAGGTAAAACCAGGGAATCAAATCAAGTTTAGCTGTAAAATTCAGGAGACATTTCAAGTCGGAATTGGAATAGAGCCTGCATAAGAAAATCTGGGGTTGATTCAAATCTGGTCTAAACAGGAAAAAAAGAAATAAAAAGGATTCATTACCTCTATCAAAATACTTACCCTGCTCTACAAGAAAAAGTAGCTTTTGAACCAAATGTAAGATCTGTCACATTAACGAAGCCATCTTTCAATTCTCCTGGATGCCTACATTTTCTCTCTAGGTTAGTGAGAAAAAGAAATCAATCTACATCTCTGTAGTTATATACAAAGACTAAGTCTTTGGCATATACTGCTCTTACTGACATTAGTATTTTTCACGCTTTGCTTAAAATACTACAGAATCCTAATCCTCACTCTAAAAACAACTCCAAAGGGAAACAGCATCCGAGTTCACACACACATTACCTGTACAGAACTTCTCTGTGGGTGACCACTGTAAGTCTGCACCACACGTACGATTTAATGATTTTCCAGCAATTCTCACATATCCCGGCCGGCAGATGTACGACACCGTGCTTCCACTGGGAAAACTGCTCATTGTGCTGAAATTCCCCTCAAGCTCTGCATACTGCAGCCTGTCTGGAGGCCCACACGTGGCTGTCGGAGCAAGAGAAAAGGAAAAGCAATGCACAGACTTGTCAACAGCAAGAGATAAAGGTTGAGGCTTAATGGCTAATTTAATTGGGTTTAAGGACTCATTGGTTAAGAGGTGACACACTTAAGAGCCAGAGCTGTCTACATATTTAACTAGGTTTCAACTTTTTAATGTATATTTTACTTGCATCCAATGACCAACTCTAACTAGTACAGGTTACTCATTCCTTTGTTTTCTCAAGTTCTTCAGCATTTCACTCAGACAATGCATTTCCTTCCAGTTCATATGTTTTCCTCAGTCTAATTCTTGAAATCAAACACATGACTTAACTCCCTGTATACCCATCTCCAGCAAAAAAGCCTATTTATTTAGCTGCAGGGAAAACAAAGGAGCCAACCACACTCACGTAGCTCATTTCCTTTCTTAAGGCAAAAGCCCAGCAGGTCATGGAATGGAGTTTAAGACAAACGGAGACACACAGACCTACAGACCCAGCGACATATCGAAGTGCTGTTAATGAAGGTGTAAAACTCCCCCATGCCAAAAAGACACAGAAAAACACACTCAGGACCTTGAAATCCACATACAAACGCCAGATCCGCCCAGTCACCCCCACACAGAGACCTCTTTGAAGAGACCCATCGTTCAACCCCTTCATATTTCTGTTTATAGAGATTTCCCTCCGGTTTAAACCTCAATCTCAGGGTCACAATCAGCACCCGATACCTCCGAAGCCTGCTCATGCACCACCACCTTTCTCTCACCTTTTCGCCCCAAAGCCCAGCCAAGCCGCACGGAAAGCTCGCTGCTTCCGCCACCCCCAAGCCCATTTCCTTCTTTACCCCCACCTTCCCCCTGAGGGCCCCGGGAAGGCCCCGCTCAGCGCAGCGGCACCTCGGGGCCCAGGGGAGGAGAGAACGAGCTCTGCCCCCCCCACCCCAAACACCCCTCCGGCCGCGGCGGGCAGCGAGCGCCCGTTCCTCACCGTTCGCCCGCGTTCCACCGAGCCACGGCAGCGCCAGCACAAGCCCGAACACGAGCCCCGTGCCGGGAGCAGGAGGGCGAAACAACGGCTCCATGACCGCGGCGGCCTCAACCACCACCGCCGCCGCTCCGCGCCTCTCAGGCGGGCAACGGCGGAGACGCAGCGCGCGGCTGAGGCGCACGCGCGGTGGCGGCACTGCCCGCCCCGCCTCTTCCCTCAGCGGCAGCGGGCGCTGTGGCGGAGCCGCTCCGCCTCTGAGGCGGTTGCGCAGCGGCGGTTCCGCCTGAGGTGAAGCGGGTGCGGGGTTGGGCGCCCCGCGCCCTTCTCTGGGCAAAGCGAAGCGCGGTTCGCGGGTGCGCCTCCAGCGCCAGCAAAGGGCCCTTCACCGACCCCGTGCGGGGCCGCTCCTCTGAGAGCAAACTGCGTGTGGTGCGGAGCAGTGTTACCGTGATAACAACGCTTAAAACTCTAGAGAGAAACAACCTGAAGCAGTTGTTGTCCCGTGCTCAGCTTTTATTCGGTTAAGCATTCACGGAGGAAAGCTGCTAATAAGCATTCCTTAAAGATGCAGAGCAGCGCCTAGTGATGCTGCACGTGTGGATACAGTGCTATTAAGACAAGTTGTGGTTAAACTCTTGATTTCTACGCAGGAATGCTTTCATGGATCTTGCTTAGCGTAGGGTTTGCATATAGGGAAAGGAAGTGTTCCTCATCGGCTGGCAGCAGCGTAGAACTCCTGTACCCCAGGCGACCTGAACTTTGTTAGATCCTTGCAGCAGGAGGAGCATTATCATTGCTTCTGTAGTAAAGTGCCTTTTTTTTTTTGCCACAGAGTTCCATTTTCAATGTAAGCAACGCTTCCATGCAACCTGCAGCCGCTCTCCGTATGGAGAACCAGGCCCACGCTGGGTTGGAGGCAGCACGGGTGCCCAGCCTAGGGAAAAGATGACATTGTGGAGTTAAAATTAGGCTTTTCCTGGTATAGGGATTGCCTCCTAACTCGGGGAGGGGGAGAGAAGTTCTGGGAAATGCATTGTTTCAAAGGAGGGATTCTTGAAAACAGCCTTAAAACAATACAGTGAAAGAGCGGATGTGTTCTGGTGCCATTTGGTAGTCAAAGCTGATTATGGTCAGAGTGCTCCCAACAGTGAAAATTCATCACTATCTGCAATAAATTCAGCATAAAGAGTAAATAAAAATGGCATTCAGTAAGTGTGAAAACAAGCAAAACACCCCAAAGGGCCGGTTCAATGTCCTTTTTCTTATGGCAGGTTTTTTAGAGAGCAAGCTCTCCTATAATCCCCGCAAAACCAAAGCAGGTTTATGGCAGAAGCAAGGCAGAGTCTGGAAGTCTGACCTGTGAACACCACCTGTTCAGGTGGTGCAAAAGGAAACAAATGCATTGCGGGTGGTCTCAGAAAGAAAAATAGGATGTTTAAAAGAAAACCTAGTCCGTTTAAAACAGTCTAATTTATTCAGCAAAAGAAAGCATCTTACCGTAAGATTGAGAGAAAATAGGTTTCTCCTTGAAGGACTATATTGGAATGACTCAAGTTCCTGCTATAACTGATATTTTCTGTTGAGGAATAGAAATCTGTACCTTCTATTGAAGACACGAACATTTCCGTTCAGTTATCTCGGTCAGAGGGGATTGGTAACTGTGGTTTTCATGTGTAACATAATAGCTAAGTGGAAAAAACACCAACAGAAAACAGTGAGCTGCCTTGGTTTGTAAAAGAACGCTCAGGTTGGTGTCCTCTAATGAAATAAAACAACATAACCACACCATTGATTCCAGGTTGCTGTGCCTTGTACGGTTTGCAAGCAGGAGGTGAAGATACAAAAGCCCCCGGCACACTCAGGTAAATACTTTGAGAGTATAAAGCGTATACAACTTGGGACTTGGCAACAAAGGATCATCCAGGAGAATGACAAATGAGCATCCGGGAGACTGCCTTACCCTTCCTTCTGGTTGGAAATAATTTTCCAGACAATGCCTGCCCCCAGGAGAAGCAGGACTCCTGCAGCTACGACTCCTGAAAGAGAAGATCACGTATTATTCTCACTGTATGTTTTAAAGTATGTCAGCACAAAAGATATAATGAGGCATATCTTTAAAGCAAGCAGAAAGAAACGATGCCACCAAAACCACTGCATAAAGCTAAGACCTGGCCACAGAAATGTTTCTAAGCTGCTTACCTACACCTACGGAACCAGATTTGGGTGATGCTGAAGGGAAGAGAAGAAATAAAATCAGCACAGTATTCTAACAAAATATGGTGCTTCTCAACAGTATTTAATCACTTTATCAATAAAGGTTTTACTTCTAAGGTCTACAATAGAGAATTTCTTTAAAACCACACCATTGTACCCTCTTTTTTTAAATACAGAAATACATGTTTAAAATTCATCTGTGTGTTTCTATTTGGTCTTTGCTTCATTCATATGTCACTCACTCAGTTTACAGGCGGGTATAGGAGGGTCCCAGCTGAAGTCTTCTTGGCACTGGATCTGACTGATGCCTTCCAAGACATAGCCATCATCACATTCAAGAGTGATGTTACTCCCGGAGCGGTAAGTGTTTCCTCGAATGGCTTTCTTAACACCTTGAACTTCTGGGAATACACATCTGATCTCTGCAATTAGAAGTAACAAAAAAGAGAACATAAAATACAAGAAATACAAGTGTGGGTTATTTAGGAGATTGTTAGTGAATTCTCTCTGAATGTAACCAGGATTTCATTCTCATTCCGCAGGCTAACTCCTTTCTTTGTGGCTGCAGAAGTATGCTCACTCCCGTATGTGAATGTTTGTGCAGATCAGCTCCTCCATGCTGATGTGGCAGAAAATCCTGTGTAGTAGGGGTACCTTGGGAGAAGTGTGTCAGAGAAAGAGATTTTTCTGATACTGGGCTACCAAAACACTGGGAGAAGAAATGTTTAGTAGAGAAGAATTCTGTGGGAACTTAAGAACCAACTGCCTACAACCCACTTCTAGTCTGTAGAAGTCCCTTGCCCTTCAAAGATGTCATCAGATGTATTATCAAAATTACTTTATTAATTAGTCCAGCCATCTAACCTAATTATACCACTGATTTCCATGAAGTGAGTTGGTTCGATTTAAGCACCAAATCACCTTTGACAGCCCAAGCCCAAGAATTCTGCAGGAGATGGTTCTCAGTGGAGACCAAAGGGTTAACATCACCATGTAACTTTCCCCTTTGTTTTATGTCCTTTCTTTAATATTTATTTTTACTAACACGTGTAACAGTTTCTAAAGAGACTTCAAACCCATAAGAATGTGGAGAGAGGGGGAATTTTTCTGTGAGTGCTTCCTTTAAAGAGCCTCTGACTTATTTACATAAGTGTGTGGTATGTTATTTCCTCTCATTGTTATCCAAGCAGCTCCACCAAGGAAGTGCGCTCTGTGTGTAATGAATTTATTCCAGTGAATGTCCAGGTTTCTGTACAGGAACACCCACACTAGGAATTTCGTGACAGTCATGAAATTGCCTTTAGTCAGGTTTGCCTGATGACTGACCTTCACAGTGAGCTACACAGAAGGCCCAGAGAGGCATTTTCCAAGAAGGGAGTAGTCAGGCTCATGTGCAATCTCGAAACCATCCATCAGAGAACTTGTGTGGTATAGCAATCACTTCCTTTGCTTTGATAACTGGGGAGTGAGCAACACAAAAATGGAAGGAAAGGGAGGGGAAAAGTCTACTCTTCTACTAAAAATAAAAAGCTTTTAGTGGAGGAAAGTTGGTACATGACTCATTTGTAGTACCAAGCGCAGAGAGAGAAAAACATGCAAGAATTAAAGCTGCCTTTCAGAATTGCCTCTATCATACTCCTGTCCTTCTGTTAGCATGAGGTTCTCAACCTGCTTCTTACAACCAGGGATAACAAAGAGTAGTTCAATTCGTGATGAACAGATCAACACTGCCTAGCTATGATATAAAAGTGGTTCCCCAGCAAAATAAGGGGATGGAATTCAGTGTTAGCTGCAGGTTTTGCTGCTCAGATTTTGGCCTGTGTAGCTTTCTGAAGATTTAATGCAAATGATTTAGTGTGAATGCATGGACCTGCATGGCTGCATGACTCCTTAGCCTAATTCTTGTTCTGCCACCATAAGCTAACAAAGCACAAGCACACCTTTGCACTGAGGAGGAGGCTGGCTCCAGGTTCCTTTCACTGTGCAGTTGATGAAAGCGTTCCCAACGAGTGAATAACCAGGATTGCAGCTATAGGATACAGATGCTCCATAGGAAAAAGTGTCAGAGATGTTGCCTTTGAGCTTCCCATTGGTGATGTTTGGAGGATGGAGACAGCTGACAACTGGAAAGTCAGGGAGAGAGAAACAACATGTTGACAAAGACCCTTGTGGACTGCCAGAGGGTAGCTAAGGCACCATAACCTTTGCAGCCTTGATCCCTTTTAATTTCTTCACCTAGGCTCAACAACTGATTTGGTAACCCTGTAACTCCATTAGGCTTTGAAAATGGTTATAAGTTTGATCTTGTTCTTATCACACATTCAGTAGTAAGGGACTCTGATTTAGTCCTTGTACAAATCTTTTCCTAAGACAAGTCATGTTAAATTTCCTTTCTTCTTAGCTCTCTGCAACAAAAACACACCTTGACAGAGCGGAGGATGATGACTCCAGGCTCCAGACTGTGTGCAATACATGGAAGCTGACCCAATGAGAGAGAAGCCAGCCTCACAGATGTAGCTTACAGATGTTTCAGGAGTGAAAAACATTTTTGCTGGGCCACTGAGAGACCCATGGGCAATATCTGCAGGCTTGGAGCAGGACCATGCTAAGAAGAGAGACGTGCAGATCAAAACATAGGGGCAAGAGGGGAAACTTTTGAGCATCTGTGATGTCTCCAGGCCTATGGAGGGATTCTGCTCTTGTTTCAGCAAGGCCTTAGACAAACACCACTACATACATTGAGAAGATCCAGTGAAAAGAGCACAAACGCACCTTCACACCGAGGAGGGGGATGGCTCCAGACTCCATATGTTGTACAAGAAACAGATTTATTCCCAATGAGGGAGAAGCCCCTTTTGCAGCGATAGCTTACAAGTGCTCCTACATGAAAAGTGTCTAAGAAACGTCCGCTGTGTTCCCCATTGACAATGCTTGGAGGAGGGAGACACTTCACTTCTGAAAGAGGAGAGGATGAGAATGTGATGTTCAATTGTAAAAAAGGTGGTAATGAACCCCTCTTCCCTGCAAAAAAACAGGACAGGGTGGGAGGAGATGTTGGTGTTCAGTAAATCTTGCCTCTTCTTGTGATATACCTACCTGGCTTTGTGGTGGTAGGAGGATGACGATAGTGTTCTGCCACTCCATCTAGATGCAGCATTAAGAGTTTAAAATACACATTTGGTTGAGCAAATACAATGCAGAAATTGACTTTAATTTTCCATCATCCTGCCTTTACAGCAAAAATTGCACTCCTGTCTGATAGTGTCCTGCCATGAAGCTACCAAATGTCTCACTTTCAGGAAATAAAGAGAAGGTGGGTTATAGACTGCAACAAGCAGGCTGAGAAAAGAGCATATCATGTTTATACTCACAGCATTACCCAAAACATGGCTCATCTCCTGTGTGAGAAGAGAGGCATAAATAAAAGGAACGATTTCTGGTTTCTCCTTAAAGTAGTTCGAGCAAACAGGAAAAATAAAGTCAATGTTGGCTTCAATGAGTGGGTAGGAGCAGTGGGGAGGAATCTGCAGTGCTGGTGGGTCGGGGTGCTGACACTTACCCTGCTCACAGACTGGTACTGGTGGATCCCATGTTTTATCAGCTTGGCACTGGGCTGTGTGATTTCCTCGCAAGGTGAAACCTTTATGGCACTTAAAGCTAACGGTGTCTCCGTACGTGTAGCGATACTTCAGAACAGATACTCTCCCATTCTGGATCTTTGGGGCTGGACATACCACCTCTGAAAAGTAAATACATTATCTCAAAGGGGGAGCCATGTGTATGCTGTAACTGATGCATATATAAAGTCCATCCTTAACGTGCCACTGCTCAGAGGAGTTTCATGGGTAACACTTGGAGACTCACAGAACAATCATTTCATGAACTGAGGGCTTTTTAGTTCCTTTACATACCCTGGGATTACCGCATTATCATAGAATCCCAGACTGGTTTGGGTTGGAAGGGGCCTTGAAGCTCATCCAGTTCCAACTTAGATCCAACTTAGATCTCATCTAAATCTACCCTCTAAATCTACATTATTATATATATAAACATAGTTTTGTGCCTATAAATAGAATAATGCAAATAAATATATTAAACAGTGTAGAAATCTGTAAGTACTGTTAGTCATTCTCATGACTACTATCCCAAGCTCAAGCCTTCTAAAGCAATTCCATCTGAAGGAAAGAATAATTACAGTGATCAATCCTGCAAAACAGCTTTGTGGCTTGGGTAACAGGGCAGTATTTGGAAGATCACAGTTCAATTTGACGCAATATCCTGCTCTTGTACTGCGAGACACATTTCTTCCTTAATGTATTATGTTTCTGAGACAAAAGGAACAAATTGCTGTGGGCATATCCTGACTTCTACATAAGTCTACATAAACAAGCAAAACAATCCTAGAGGAATATTCTACTTTAAAATCTTATTCCTCAAGGTCCTATTTATTTTAAGGAAATGCCACTTAATTTTAAGAGCTGAATTTGGCCCTAATTGTGGGCCAGGTCTAGTGGTGACCTACTTTGACAAATGGGAAGAAGACCACTCCATGCAACATCTAGTCCAAAAACCCCACATCGCCTGTGAGACTGTCCAACCAGTCGGTGCCTGGAGTTGCAGAGAAGGAAATATCAGTTGATCCCAAATAATCCAGCTCAGATTTTGCTTTCCCTCTCTGACACTACCCCCAGAGGCTTCCTTCTGAATTCTGGCTGGTCATCAAGGTGTTGTCTGTTGGTTTGACACATGGATATGAAGGAACCAAGTTCTTTTTTCCTAAATCCAAGAGGAACAGCGATGATCCCAAACTACTCTGGGTTAGGTTGGTCAGGTGCTAAGTCAGGACACAGACCCAAGTGATTTCCAAACTGCTGGAGCCTCCTTGCAGCACTCTCAGCTCTTACTGGGTGGCCATCTGAGAAGCAGACTGCAACTGGTGTTTGCAAAGTAAGCTCTTGAGCACAAGCAGCGGAAAACAAGAGGCACTTCTCCCTTTCCTGAGCAGGCAACTGGAACCAAAGTAAATGGCATAACTGGAACCAAAGTACAGATTCTGCCTTGCTGTGGGAGAATGGCTATGCAGAGGAGTCAGTTCAGACCCTTCACTGTAAGTTGCCCAACACCAAGCTCAGAAACAGTCAGCAAAGACAGTGTAGAACTCACCCTTCTTTACATGCGTAGCTCACAGTTGACCCCAAAAGAAGATCGGTCAGAACAACAACTCTGCCGTTCTTTGGTGTTTCTGGGTATTTACATTGCTTCCCTGGGAAAGAACAAGGCTGAGTTTAAACTCCTCCCTTGCGATTTTGTAATGCACTGTGAGAAGGTACCTTAAGGATCTGTCCACATTCAGACACCAATGAAAACATGATTTTGAAAAGGCCAAGAGCTGCCCAAACTATGTGACTAGTAAAGCCATGTAGGAGCCATTCTTTAAAGAACTGCTTTAAGAAACCCACAAATGCATTGGAGACAGTTGTCAACAACCAACACCAAACATTGAGCTATTCACTTTTACAGAACTCTAGCGCTTCAGACCACGTGTAGTTTTGGAGGCATGTCAGAGTTGGGGATAATCCAGGGTGTCTGATGTATCCCACTGGGCAGCGGTATCGCACAGTGTCCCCAACAGGAAACTCCGTCAGGTTCCTGTATTCCTCAGTGAGCTCAGCAAAGGTTAAGTTTGGAGGTGGGCCACAGCCACCTGTCAGGAAAGAAAACACAGGGAGGAATAGCAATAGCAACTACATAAATGGTATGAAAATGTATAGTGCGTGTATACATCTATAGATAAATGTTTACAGGCAAAACTGGAAACAAAGGGGAAGGACTGATGAATTCAAGGGAGAGGACAAATCCTACAGGCTTTCAATGGCAGAAATTCCCAGACTATCCATAACTCCCATCTTGGGGTGTACCTGCACACTGAGGAAGAGGAAGGCTCCAGTTTCCTGAGTCAGTGCAGTGAATCAATGCCTCTCCCAGGAGGCTGTAGCCAGGGTCACAGCTGTAATTTACAACCATCCCAGCAGTGAAAACTTCCACGTCCTGGCTGTTGTGATTTCCATTGTCAATATTTGGAGGTGAAGGACATTGCAGCACTGAAGAAAGAGAGCAAAACAAAATTAACAAAGGGGGTGGACAGGGTGACAGGCAGGAAGGATGCAACACAAAGTTAAAGAGAGCCCAGCTGCTGCATGTGCTGGAAGCACACTTAAACCCAAGGGTGTTGCTGGATGTGCAGTTCTAATGCTTCCCATGCCAACTCTGTAGGTTGGTGAGTTTGCCAGCTCCGGGATCAGCCAGGCATGGGATGGATGCTCAGCAGGGCACGGCATGGATGCTCCGGTGGGCACAGGGTGGATGCTCAGCAGGGCAGGGGATGGATCCTGAGACAGCCCTGAATGCACAGGATGCCACAGCAGCAGCCAGCCCTACCTGCGCAGCGCGGGTATGGGAGGCTCCAGTTCCCCGAGGCTGTGCACAAGACAGAGGGGTCTCCAAGGAGGGAGAAGCCGGGCTGGCAGCTGTAGCTCACGGACATGCCAGTGGTGAAGTTTGCCTTCAGCTCTGCACTGTGCGTGGCGTGGGCAATGATGGGAGGTGGAGGACAAGGCAGCACTAACAGGGCAGGAGCAGAGGATGGCATTTTAGTGCTTTTGCCCCATGGAGGTGCTCATGTAATACAACAAAAGACTGTCATACCTAAAGTTTTGTGGGTGAGGCAGAGAGCAATGCCTCATCCAGCACAACTATGCCCCTAAGCATCCTCCTAACTCCCCACGTAGTGGCACTCACCTGGCTTGCAGGTAGGGACAGCAGGCACCCAGCGGCCATCGGGCTGGCACTTGGCTGCACGGCTGCCCCACAGGACATAGCCCGGGTGACACTGGAAGGTGACGTTGGCTCCAGGGTGGTAGGCAGCACTCTGTCCTTCAGCCACTTCTCCATCCTGGATGCTGGGGCTTGTGCAGGTGATCACTGGAAGCGCAAAGCAGCAGGGCATGGGCTGGGGAAGGGGCTGCCAGCACTGGGGATTCCTTGTTTGCTTGTGCAAAGTCAAAATTCAAGGAAAGCTGTGCAACCATGATATTCTGTTTCCCTTTTCACTGTGGGTAGCAGGATTTACAGCTCACCTTCACATCGTGGATAAGGGATGCTCCAGGTTCCAGATGTCAAACAAGAAACTGTTGTTTTCCCAGTGAGGACGTACCCTGTGTCACAGTGGTACTTCACAGATACTCCTGGGACAAACACCTTCACATCCTTGCTGTCATGATGGCCATTTTTGATATTTGGAGGGGAAGGACACTGTAGCACTACAGGGAGGGGGAAAAAGAGCTGGTACCACAAGTACCCACTGTAGGGTAAGGCAGCCTTTTCCTTTCTTTCTTTCCTATTAACTTTTCCCAAATAGGTTGGTCTGTTACTGAATTATGTTTCCATCCTACCCTCTCTAACCTTCCAGCCTTCAGATTTTTCAAGCTTATTCACATCAAGAATGATAATTTCTCACTATTTGGGCACTTAGAATGGTTAGTTGCCATCTGTGGCCCTAACAGCTTGCTCTGGCCTTTCTGTGATTGCGACCTAGATCAGACACCAGCTTGGCTCACTGTCTCTTTGTGGATTCATTTAAATAGGTGAAAGCCCTACATAACAAGGGCCTGAATCATAGAATCAGTTAGGTTGGAAAAGACCTTTAAGATCATCAAGTTCAACCATTAACCTGGTACCGTCAAGTCCACCGCTAAACCATGTTCTTAAGCGCCATATCTATATGTCTTTTCAATACCCACTGCCTTATTTATACTTACTCTTTTCACAGGTGGGGACAGGAGGGTCCCACTTGCCCCCAAACTGGCACTGAGACTCTCGAGACCCCTTCAAGGCATAACCAAAATCACACTCGAACACAACAGTATCCATGAGTTTGTACATGGTCTCCAGCCCAGTTGATCTTCCATTCTTGATCTCCGGTCTTTCACAGCCGGTTGCTGGAAATGAAGAGCACAAGCACTGCTGGGGACATGAAGCCCATCCTGGGCGTGGAGGGACACTGACCAGCGGCAGTACCTGATGCTGAACCTTGCCATCACTGTCATGGACATGCCAGCATTATTGACTCCTATTCTTACACAAAATACCATTATTCAGCTGCTCCTGACAGTCTGTCCTTACTGGGGAACAGAAAGGGAAATCCATGCCCCTTCCAACCTGGCCTTGAACACTGCCAGGGATGGGGCAGCCACAGCTTCTCTGGGCACCCTGTGCCAGCGCCTCAGCACCCTCACAGGGAAGCACTTCTGCCTAAGATCTAATAAAAGAAGCCAACACTAACACACCTTCACATCGAGGCAGGGGCCGGCTCCACGTTCCCACGGCAGTACAGCTAATGGAGGCATTCCCAATGAGGGAGTAGCCATCCCTGCAGGTGTAGTGCACAGCCGAGCCTGGAAGGTGGGTGTCTGAGGGCTGGCTGCTGTGCTGCCCATTGGCGATGCCTGGAGGGGAAGGACACTTCACCTCTGCAAAAGAGGCAAAGCAGATGAGAAACACAGACAGGGCAAGAAAAATTAAAAATCCAACCTTCAAAACCCAAAAGGAGGAGGATAATGAATTCCATTAATTCCTCTGAATATCTGCCGTGGTAAGTCACACAGAGCCCTACCTCCGCATCGTGGCGGTGGCCCGCTCCACATGCCGTGCTCCCCGTCTGCCGTGGTGCAGATGATGGAGGGCTCTCCAGCCAGGGGGTGGCTAGGGTCACAGGTGTAGGTGACCACATCTGCATAGGAGAAGGTGTCCCTGGAGTGCCCGCTGTGTGTCCCATGGGAGATGTTTGGAGGTGGGCCACAAGTGATACCTGGAGGCACATAACAAGGTGGATTTCAACACCTCATCTGCAGGACACACACACTTCCCAGGAAGGGAACTGATGGGGATGAGCCCATGTTAGTGGTGATGCTCTCTGGATACAATGACCCAAATTTTCCAGAGGCAAACTGTGCATGGAAAAACACCACATGTGGAAAAGAAAACCTTTGCCCTCACATAAATCACCTCATTACTGCCCACGTCTGGAGGTGGTGGGACAGTTTTTACCTCTCTTTCCCTATCCATTGGGAACACTTGCAGAGAGAGACTGGCCACGCCATTCCTGCACATGACCATTGATTAATACTTACCCAGTAACATGGAGTTTAATTAACAGTTTTACCAGTTTGGATCCGGATAAATAGAAAACTTTTGGAAGTATTTTCAGAAGCAACCAAAAGAAACCAAAAAGAAAAATGAAAGATTTTACACATACAGTGAGTGGAGAAATCTTTTGCAATGAAATCTGTCTTGAATGGTGTGCCACTTTCTCTTGCAAACCATCTCCAAGGACCTTTAGTTGTGGCCTACTTACGCTGGCAGACAGGAGCATCTCCACTCCACGAGACACGTGTGCCAGAGACCTCACATGTCCTCTGAGAGCCTCCAAACAGCTTGTACCTGGAGTCACACAGAAGGGTTTATTAATTTACGTTAAGAGACTTGAACTTTACAGCCCTTATAAGTGGCAGCCAAGACTTCTGACTTAGGAGCGAGGTTCCTCTGTGTGGAGCTGAAAATCTGCTTCACTCTCATTCGGCAGATGGATTCCACCAGTCACAAGACTCACCCTTTATCACAAGTGTAATTGACTTTGGATCCCAAGAGGAGGTCTGTCAGGACAATGGCTCGGCCATTCTCTGGATCCCGTGGGTTAGCACACTGTTTTCCTAGGAGGGAACGCCAGCTACCATTAGCCATAGAGTCATAAACTGGTTTGGGTTGGAAGGGATGTTAAAGCTGATCCAATTCCAACCCCCTGCCATGGGCAGGGACACCTTCCCCTAGAGCAGGTTGCTCTAAGCCCCTTCCAGCCTGGCCTTGAACACTGCCAGGGATGGGGCAGCCACAGCTTCTATAGGGAACCAATAGTAAAGAATTAGAAATGTGTCTTGCAGTACAAGAGTGGGATATTGAGTCAAATTAAACTGTGATCTTCCAAATACTGCACTGTTATCCAAGCCACAAAGCTGTTTGCAGGATTTTGATCACTGTAATTAGTCTTTCCTTCAGACAGAATTGCTTTAGAAGGCATGAGCTTGGGATAGTAAAGTAGTCATGAGAATGACTAACACAGAGAGCAAGCTGCACAAAGAAACCTGGAAAGCTAGGAAAAGATGAAAATCCAACACTTGAGGGTTTTCAGCTCTTCCAGGACATACTTTTGCAGAACTCCAGTGCCACAGACCACGTCCTGTTCTCGAGGCACGTGATGGCTGGTGACATCTCGATGTTCTGGGTGTACCCAGGCCGGCACACATATTCCACCGTCCTCCCCACGGGAAAGATGGTCTGGTTTCTGTACAGCTCCTTCAGCTCAGCAAATGCCAGCCTGGTCGGTGCCTTGCAGCCAGCTACCAAGAAAGATAAGGCAGCTCATTGTTAGAGGAGTCAAGAAAAAGCAGAGCTGGGAGAAGTGGGGGTCAGGTTAATGTTCGTAGCACTGTTGGAACACTTGCCCTGCTCGCAGACTGGCACGGGTGGCTCCCAGGTGCTATTTAGTTGGCATTGTACCACTTTGTGGCCACGTATAACATAGCCTGGCTCACACTCAAAGGCAACGGTGTCCTTGTGTGTGTAGACGGTCCTAGGAGACACTATTCTCCCATTCTGGACCCATGGGACAGGACATCTTGCCTCTGGAAAAGAAGGGCAGGTCTTCAGCATGGGCATTTATGCAGTGTGCAGCTGCAAAGCCTCCAAGGGTTACAATCCCTTTTAAGACACGAGTCTGAAAACAATTTCCCCATAGATGATGCACTGCCCACATCAAGTGATGCTGAACGTTGAGGTGAGACCCAAGCTGAACTGTGATGCTGGAGGCAGCGAGGTGCTCCTTCAGCCTCCCCTCCTCTGCCTTGTCTCAACTGCAAAGCAGCCCTTGAAGCTCCTGCCCTGGCAGGCACATATTGCAGTTGTCTGGGGGTGTCCTTGTCTTTCTGAATACGAAGCAGTAGGCACAGAAGGATTCCACCTGAGTACTGGCATGTGCATGCTCAACCCTACCTCCACACGATGGTGGGGGCCCGCTCCACACGCCGTTCTTCTCATCCAGGGTAGTGCAGTAGATGGAGGGCTCTCCATGGAGCGGATATCCAGGGTTGCACATGTATGTTACAGCAGTGCCAAAGAGGAATTCATCCAGCAGCTTGCCTGTGTGCTTCCCATTGGGAATGTCTGGAGGTGGCTCGCAAGGGATACCTGCAGAGGAGCAGAACAAGGCTTCTGCGTTCAAAGTACTTGAAATCCCTCAGTCTGCGGGGCATAAACACTTGGCCTAGAGATGGAGTAACTGCAATGAAGTGACCTTCTAGGGGAGGTCTTGTAGGCAACTGGATTCCATCTCCCTGGCCAGCAATTTCTATGACAGTTAGAAAGCAGACCAGTGAGATAAACCTCTCTGGAGGAAACACCTACATGCTTTATCCTTTGTACCGTTTAAGAAATAAAAGGAAAACAAATACTTTCCATTCCTGTCTTGTACTGCTGAAAACGCTCCAGCTTTCTCTAATCCATTAACCTTTGAGATCCTGTACCTGTTCCCAGAACATCTTCCTACGACATCAAAACATTCTGATGTTTTTCAAGCCCCCAGAGCATAGAAATTCCCCGTGAAAGCTTTGATTGGAAAGATTTGTCAGTCTCTACTGGAGAATATTAACTGAATCCATGCAAACCCCTGGAACTGAAAGCTACTTACGCTGACAAAGGGGAACGTTGCCGCTCCATGCAACACGTCCACCAGAAATCTCACATCGTCTGCTGGCTTGTCCAATTAACCTGTGCCTGGTGTTCAAAGGATTAAACATTCATCCCATGTCATTGCAGTTTAAGTTACTCCCCCCTCGCAATCACCTTGTCTAAAGCCCTTCTCCAGCCTTGTCAGCCCCCTTTAGGCATTGGAAGACAGCTATAAGGTCTCCCCGGAGCCTTCTCCAGGGTGAACAAGCCCAGCTCTCTCAGCTTGTCTTCATGTATACATAAGATAGTGAACACCTTATATGATTTACAGGTACAGGACTCGATAAAGCAGCTTCTGATAGAATCCATTTCTTGGGAATGAATGAATAGGAGTAAAAGAGGGAGACTCTCTGCTTGCTGTTTTAAGCAGTAGCCAAAACCAGGACTTACCCTTTTTCACAGCTGTAGCGCACTATTGACCCAAACAGGAGATCTGTCAGGAAACTGATTTTCCCATTCACAGGTTCGCCAGGATGGCTGCATTTTCTCCCTGGGGGCGAAAAAATCCCGATTGTAGGCTTCTGTCTGTCTATACCATAGAGCAGCAGATGCAACTCTTACTCCAGTAACCCATTCACATTTAGTCACCCCCCAAACGGGTTTCGAATAGCATTAAGTTACATGGCTTTACTAGTCACATACTCTTGGAAGACCAGAACAACAGGAAGGTTTATGCAGCATGGACAGAACCTAGCACCTATTCCTTCTTGAACAACGGACACCAAATCAAGGAGCTATTCACTTTTACAGAACTCTAGTGCTTCTGACCACACTCCGGTCTCAAGGCATGTAATAGTAGGTGACATTCCTGGTTGTTTTGCATATCCAGGGTGGCAAGTGTATTGCACAGTCTTCCCCACAGAAAAATCAATCTCATTTTTATGCTCCTCCTTTAGCTCAGCAAAGTGTAACCTTGTAGGAGGCCCACAACCACCTATTGAGAAAGAAAACAGACATGAGAATCAGGCAGGACAAGCACAGGAAGAACGCTATTCTGAGGAAAGCTCTTTGCTTTGCCTTGCACAATGGATTATTTGGATTAATATAGCCATTACTCAACAAACACAACATAATTTCCCAAAGGATTCCAGAGGATCAGGTTCTTCTTATCAGGATATAGTTAAATCTTCGCTCACGGGTTTAACCACACTTTTTTAAGAGGTTTAGGGGATATAGAATAGCAGTGTACCCTGAGGCACCTATGTCATGATTTACCTGGAAGTCCAGGCCTCCTTGAGAGTCCCTGGTCATGGTAAAGTCTACGACAGATGGGAACAGGAGGGTGCCAGCTGCCATCCTCCTGGCAGATGACTTTAGCACTGCCTTGCAGGCTGTAACCATCACGACATTGAAATGTCACCGCTTGCCCGGGTGCAGAGAGAAGTCCTTGACCATCCACTCGCCTCCCGTTCCGTACATAAGGATGTACACAGACAGCAGCTGGAAGTGGTGAGTTGGAACAAAAGAAAGAACCCACAGGCTATTAATATTGTAATGACAAAATCAATGTCATCTCTATGAACTTCCCCACCGCACCTCTGCAATAGAAGGGCTGGAAATTAGTTTATACAATGCACCACTCTCTATGGGATTAACCTTCTCTAAGAAACTGGTTGCAGTGGTCAGGGTCTGCTGTCCCCCTCACCCAAGGGGACGGACCATAAACCCACCTTCACAGCGAGGGCCGGGCTGGCTCCAGTTCCCTGATGCTTTGCAGAAGACAATGGCATTTCCAACCAGGTAGTAGCCGGGATCACACGTGTATGTTACAGACATCCCCATGGTAAAAAATGGTTTGCCTTGGCCATTGTGATTTCCATGGGGGATCTCTGGAGGCATGGGGCATGGCCGGACTGCAACAGGGAGACAGGAAGTGTTAACTCAGTGAGAGAACAGCGTGCAAGGGAAGGGGAGTCGCTGCAGTGATGGGTTAAAGCCCATGGCAGAATGGCTCTGCCTGCACACGCTGCTCCTGCCTGCAAGGAGCACTCACACTCACCTCTCTCGCAGCGCAGCACCGGAGGATCCCAGGTCCCCCCGGGCTGGCACCGAGCCTCGTAGCTGTCCTCTGCAGCGTAATCATCATCGCAGTCGAAACGCAGTATCTCTCCGGCTCTGTAGGTGCTCTGCAGCTCAGAGACCTTCCCGTTCTGCACCTCGGGCATCTCACAGCCGATTGCTGTGGGGAACGTGGACAGCAACCTTCAAACCTCAATGCATGGGCCAGATCCTGCACACACAGCCCGCTCCCTTCTCATCACTGCTGCAAGCCTGCCTGCACTGTCCCTACAACCAGAACATCCAGCATCCTTTCCTCCAGCCCCACACCTCGCAGTGCATCCTCCACCCACCTTCACAGCGGGGCAGGGGCCAGCTCCATGTCCCGGCATCCTTGCAGCTGATGGACACATTCCCGACCGGAGCGTAGCCATCCTGGCAGCTGTATTGCACGGTCACTCCGTGGGGAAACCTGTCCATGGACTGTCCATTGTGCAGCCCATTGGCGATGTTTGGTGGCCGAGGACACGTCACCTCTGGAGAGGGAGGGGAAAAGCGCATGAGAGTTGTCTGGAAGAGGCGATGCCGGAGAAGCAGCACAACTCAAACCTCCTGCACGCCAGGCATGGGGAAGGCGAAGGGAAAGGGCAGAGGGCTCACACCCCAGGTCCATCTGACAGCCACTTGTGGGTGCCCTGTCTCTCCTCTGACTTTTCTGGAGAAGGAATGTTGAATGGATTCATAAACATCCATCTCACCTCCCCCAGAGGCTGTGTCACATCCCATGCCTGTGCCTGGTCCCAAGCACTGCCACCAGCTCTGCCTGTGTGTGCTGCAGCCAGAGCTCCGGGATGAGGGTGCTGGCCTAGAGGCCCTTTAGGACTTGGTCTCACATTAAGTGATGTGCCAGTTTCCTGGCCATGCACTGAGGGCTCCCCACCAGCCACCACCAGCATGAGACATGCAGCACATGCAGCCACAGAGATACTGAGCTCCAGATTCATGGATGTAAGCATGTTCTTTACATATAATTAAACTGCATACTTCATTAAAAGGGAATTTAATCCCTCACTGAAGGTCCCAGGGGCAATGGTCAGGGTCTACCCTGTGCTCAGAGCCACACTCTAAGCTTCTTGCTGAAGGGGACAGACCATAAACCCACCTTCACAGCGAGGGCCGGGCTGGCTCCAGTTCCCTGATGCTCTGCAGAAGACAATGGCATTTCCAACCAGGTAGTAGCCGGGATCACACATGTATGTTACAGACATCCCCATGGTAAAAAATGGTTTGCCTTGGCCCTTGTGACTTCCGTGGGGGATCTCTGGAGGCATGGGGCATGGCCGGACTGCAACAGGGAGACAGGAAGCGTTAACTCAGTGAGAGAACAGCGTGCAAGGGAAGGGGAGTCGCTGCAGTGATGGGTTAAAGCCCATGGCAGAATGGCTCTGCCTGCACACGCTGCTCCTGCCTGCAAGGAGCACTCACACTCACTTCTCTCGCAGCGCAGCACCGGAGGATCCCAGGTCCCCCCGGGCTGGCACTGAGCCTCGTAGCTGTCCTCTGCAGCGTAATCATCATCGCAGTCAAAATGCAGTATCTCTCCGGCTCTGTAGGTGCTCTGCAGCTCAGAGACCTTCCCGTTCTGCACCTCGGGCATCTCACAGCCGATTGCTGTGGGGAACGTGGACAGCAACCTTCAAACCTCAATGCATGGGCCAGATCCTGCACACACAGCCCGCTCCCTTCTCATCACTGCTGCAAGCCTGCCTGCACTGTCCCTACAACCAGAACATCCAGCATCCTTTCCTCCAGCCCCACACCTCGCAGTGCATCCTCCACCCACCTTCACAGCGGGGCAGGGGCCAGCTCCATGTCCCGGCATCCTTGCAGCTGATGGACACATTCCCGACCGGAACGTAGCCATCCTGGCAGCTGTATTGCACGGTCACTCCGTGGGGAAACCTGTCCATGGACTGTCCATTGTGCAGCCCATTGGCGATGTTCGGTGGCCGAGGACACGTCATTACCTCTGGAGAGGGAAAAGAAATTGCCCTGTGGGTCAGCTCTTTGCCTTTCTGTGTGCTACTAAGAATGCTTGGGTAGTATCTGGATTTCTCTGCCATCCCCATGTCCCTCCCCACCTCCTTTCCTCCGAGCTGTTTCTGCCTCTCCAGAGCCAACCTGCAGCACTTTGGTTTGAGCAGACAAGTGAGGGGAACAGATACATCCCGGCTTTGCTTTCCCACTGCGTTTGAGAGGACACAAGAGGGAACTTTCCCCACAGCTCCACCGCACTGGGACACTTGCCCTTTTTGCACTGTGGCAGAGGTGGGATCCATCTGGAGTCAGCTCCGCACATGCTGGTGTGCGAGCCGTGCAGGGTGTACCCGGTGTTGCACGTGAAGCGCACGGTGTCCCCCGTCCTGTAGAAATACCGGGCAATGGATACTCTCCTCCCATGCTGGATGCGTGGGAACGGGCACTGGGCACCTGGAAAAGGAAATCAAATGTCTCTTACCTGCACAGCTCTTAAGCTGTTCCTGCCTGCGCTGGTTTGCTGTGTTGATGGTGTCCATGCAGCTTGGTGTTCCCTGAGCAATGGGATGTGGTGGAGGCTGCTGCTGGGGCTGCAGGACCCCTCCATGCACTGCTAGAGAACCCCAATACTTCCTCTGCTCACAAAAGCTGGATGTCCAGCGTTTCACACCAATCACCTGGTGAGGCCAAGAGTCTTTCATGGCCTTTCTGCATGCTTCTAGCTCATGAGCTGAGAAGCACATCACCTGGGTCTGATCCGACTGGGAAAACATTGGCAGGACTATCCAGAAGCAACCTAACTGCAGTGAAGGGCTCTGTGCTGCTGGGGGAATGCAGCTATGCAAGAGGCAAGCAGGGGATGCACAGTGCACCACTGTGATAATGGAGGGATGGACCCCATCAGTGAGGGCAAAGCCTCAGAGGCACAGACGTGCCAGTCCCCCTTACCTCGAGCCCCAGGCACTGTGGCCAGGAGCAGAGCAGAGATGCCCAGGAGGTGGAAAGCGAAGGCAAGCACCATGCTCCAGTCCCTGGCGCAGACTGCGGCTCTCGGGGGCACTGCAGGAAGATATGAGCACCCCAGTTCCCTTCTCATGCGGAAGGAGCTGCAGCTGTGGGGCTTCCCGGGGATGCAGGATGGGAACCAGTGGGCTTCTGGGTACCACCACTGGGGAGGCTGCAGGTCCCACAAGCTGCTTATGCTGCTGTTTTGGGCCAGGAAGGATGGGCCCCTGGGACGCACGGGCCTCTGTGACGGAGGGTGGGTGCAGCACAGAGGTGCTGTTAGCTGCACTGTGCCTGCAGCAGAGAGCATCCTCGGGTAGGGGAAGTGGGGCAGAGCCTGCATCATGGCCCCAGGTGGTGACTGCAGCCCTTCTCATCACCCAGCTGAATGGGCACAGTTTGTCTGCTCCAGGGTGGGAAGGACAGAGCAGGACATTCCCACCTTCTGCACCCATGGGACTGGGTCCCAGGCTCACACACCACCCTGCAGGCATGGACCCAGATCCCCCTGGCCTGACCTGGCTGCTCTAGGACTCATCCTAGTCTCATCAGCACCATCCCATGCTGCCAGATGGAAGAATAAATACCCATAGGCAGGACTTTCTGATATAGAAGCTGTCGCAGCAACCTCTATTTCCCCAACTGGCACAGCAGAGGATGCTTTCTAAGCCTAAATGAAGCAGCGAGACACACATTACTCCAGTCTTTTTATCCCTTTTATTGAGAGGGAGCTTCGTATATTTACATAGCCGACATTTATACTCAGATTCTGAAGTAAAATTAAGTACAACTCGACTATAAACACAGTAAATAAGCTCTCTTCAACAGTAAATGTTGGTGATGAGACCCGTAAGCTACGTCACAGCATTCACAGTTCCTTCCATGTGCTTACAGGGAGATCATTTCAAGCTGATCCCCAAATCAGGTATTAAATCATTTGGAAAAACCACTTAGGACTATACGCAGGAGGAACAATTGTGTTGGGATTAGAGTGCCAAAACAGAACCCAACACTAAGCTATGAGGCTTTACATTGTGTTTTGTTCACCTCATCACTCACACAGCTTATGGGAAGAGATAGATAAAAAGAAGCAGGAATCTGCTTGCTCTGCAAGACTGGCTTCTGAAAACAGGATCTCAGCGAGAGCTGACCAGGACAGTGCTCTGCTGGGAAGGGAGAACTCTGTGGGTCTATTTGGAACAAGACAAATGTGTTGATGGAAACAGCCATTTGAGTTTTTCCCCCTCTCATTTGACATTAACAGGAAATCAAGGGCGAAAATGCAGAAGCAAAAAAAGATGCAGTAGACACATTTCAAACACTTCCTGTTCCCAACTGCGCATCACGAGAAGCTCAGATGGGTTATTTACCTTCTGCATCAGACAAAACCCCAAACCTCAAAGTCTTGCTTTACCAGCAGCTAAAAGTCCTGGCATCCCTAGCTGGATTCAAGCTTAACAGGCTCAAACTGATCACGGTTTTATTTCCCTAATAAACAGCATTCCCAGGAACCCTTCAAATCTTTATTTCATTTTACGTGATGCTATGTACCTCTTTAGCTTGCTAAGAGATCATTTAGCAGGGTCAAGTTAAAACCAGGCAAGGACACCAGCACCACACAGTGGGCTTTCATCAGCCAAATAAATCAAGGGCACTTTTACACATCTTTGGTTTAGGCAAGGTCAGCTGGGCCCCATTATCCAAGTTGTCCTCATGGCATTGCCAAAGCCTGGCTCAAGCTGGGGATGGCACAGCTTCCACACTCACCTCCATCCGCCTCTGCAAACCATCCTAAACACAATGATCAACTGAGGTCAGGTCAAACAGGATGAAAACAAAGCACACAAAAGACATGGGGTTTGTGTCCCACTGGATTAAATAAAGGCTTTGGCTTGATGTGCCCCTGCGCCTACCCTGGGTACAGCATCACAGCAGTCCTGAGGCACCCTGGGGCTGCGCCAGCATTGTCGGGGTGCACAGCACCACCTGAAAAAGCCTTTTCAGTGCAAACTCAGCATAGATTCAGTGCAAACTCAGCAGCATCCCCCCATCAGCCGCCCCAGGCAGGTGATGTGCAAGGAGAAGTGACCAGATTCACATGCAGCAGCTTCCTGAAGTTGGGTGGCATCTGCCAAGATACCTGCAAGTTCCACGTTCAGCACAGATGCCTCAAGCCCATGGATGTGCTCCACTGCCCTCAAGCACCCCTCTCTGGGTCCTTCATGGGGCTTTCAGCCCACTGAAAGCTTCAGGAAAGCATGAAGCCATTGCAGAGACAGGGTGTTTGTGTGAGGTACTTGCAGAAGAGCCTCAATGTGATACAAAAGCTAGTGCCAGGGCAGAGCTATTCAGCTGTAGTTTAAAGCTAACTCAAGCTAACAGTGAGAACAGGAGCTCTTTGTAATAAGGCATTTAAATTGTCTTCTCTCCAGTTAAGTTCCTGATCTGTAAGAATTGCTATTTCACAGCAGCTCAGACTCACCCTGAACCATTGCTCTTGTATGAACATTTTCAGTGCCTTCAGTACTCACAGACTGAAGCCTCCTCTTTGTCAAACCATTTTTTAAGGGATGTATCACCCGAGTGAAAACATTCACTGTTAATCCTCTTGGCAGCACTCTCCACCTCAGAACACCCCAAATCCTGACCAGGCCCAGGCACAACGTGACCTTCCCAGGGCTGAGAAACTGACCATGTGGCAGTACCCGAAGCGAAGGGTTTTCTTGAGCCTACTCTATTGCAGCATGAAGGTCTTTGGCATCACTGCAGCTTCACGCAGGGAGTCCCAGCTTCCCAGCCCGGCACACAAGTTGCTTTGTCCTTCAACGTCTGCTGGCTGCTGCTTCAAGACCAGTTGAACAGGAGGGACAAAGGCAGCACTGGGATCAGCGTGATCAGGTCCAACGCAGCTTTAGGTGCCTCCTGCTGTGCCTGCTCCCTAATCTAGATGTCCATAATAAGCATTGCCAGCAGGAGGGGGAAGATCCCTACAACAGACAGATAAGAAACTTCAGTTTCATTATACATTCAACTCTCTTTTCCCTCTCTACCCTTTTGCCTCCCGTTCCTGTTTTCACAGCATGATCTTAAAGCAACAATATAAATATGACAACAAAGAGAAGGCTTTTAAGTCTATTCCAAACAGAACATCCAGGAGACAACAACATAAAGATGGGCAGGAGCACAGTACACAGGTGCAGGAATGTGTATGACTTACCAGCAATGATCATGCTCGCTCCACCTGGAAGGGAAGCAAACCAAAACGTGAAACTCAGCATGCAGTCAGCACAGTAACACATCAAACTACATCAGAGGCTCAAATCCAAGCCAATGCACATGGAAGACAATTCAAGAAACACATGGAATGGGAACCCAAACATCTCCACGGATGTTCATCTGTTAAAACCCAGATGTATTTACCAGGATACATTTCTAATATGTGAGTCTGTGCCACAATCTCACTGTGTTCTTTCGGCACTAGATTTTAACTGAAGCTGCTTCAGGAAGAACCAAAGACTTATGACTTGGTAGAATTATGTGATGTGAGGATTCAGAGAGGAAAGAACAAAATAGAAGACAAAGAGGCAACAAGACAGACAGAGATTGTCACCTCTGCATTCAGGAGCAGGCTTGTTCCAGTCTCCGCGAGATTTATCTCCTGCAATGCACTGAAGAAAGGCTGCTCCAGCAAGGGTGAAGCCCTCCTTGCATTTGTAAGCTACAACGGTGCCATGAGAAAAGTCCGTTCCCTTTGTACCATTGTGCATCCCATTCTCAATCCTGGGGGGCTCTTCACAGAGAACGTTGGGGAGCAGTTCTACAGGAGGAGCATCAGCAAGAGTTGGCCTTGTTCAGCCTGGAGAAGAGCAGATGGCTGCCCCATCCCTAGCAGTGTTCAAGGCCATGTTGGACAGGGCTTGGAGCAACCTGCTCTATGGAAGGTGTCCCTGTCCATGGCAGGAGGTTGGAATTGGATGAGCTTTAGTGTCCTTTCCAAAACAAACCAGTCTGGGATTCTATGATTCTAAGTGTGTTGGAGCACTTCTCCTAACTGGAAAGGTTAAGAGGTGCATGGGGGGAGGAGGTACAGCCAAAAGTAGGGACTGAAAATACTTTGGGCTTTCTTGCTTGGAACTGCATGTTAGACTCAAATCAACCTTCTCATGTTTGGCAGCTCATTGGGCAAGTACAGAGCAGGAGAGGGATAAGAAACAAAGTCAAAAGAATGAGGAGGAAAGAAAGCATTTACCTTTGCATTCAGGGGCTGGACCACTCCATTGTCCCTTCAGGTCTTCATCCGCTGTACAGTGAATTGTGGCATTTCCAATAAGAGCAAACCCTTCATTACAGCTGTAGGTTACGGCCATGCCAAAGGTGAAGTCTCTGTTCCCATTGTTGAGCTGCCCATTCTTGATAGGAGGAGGTGGTAAACAGGGAATAACTGCATGGAAAAGCAACAACAAGAACATTTCCATCAAATATGAAACTGAGTTCTAGCTACTAAACCCAAGGCCTCACTGCACAAATTACTATTGAAATCTTGAATTTTACAGAGGATTAAATTAAGAAGCACCAGTAAGAGCAGCCCAAGCCCAGCATCAAGGCAGCTACACCAGTGCAGTTCCAACTACTCTCTTAATGGCTCTGTGCAGGGTTTTCCCCTCTTACTTTCACAGTATGGAGGTGTTGTATCCCAGTCGACTCCTTTTCCTGATACCACACATTTGGCATAAGGTGACTTCTTTAATGCATACCTAAAGAAAGGGAAGTTCAGTGCTTTCCAGACAACAACCCAGAAAGGGTCTTCCCCTACCTCTCCACCACTGCATGCAGGCATGTTCTTAACCAGAGGCTGTCCTTGCTATGAAATGGGATATGGCCATCTCAAAGCCACTCAATACGGGCATGAGTAAGAGCTGAACTGAAGCAGTTCAGGCCCTTACCAAGCACACGCCTGCTGCCAGATGCTCAACTCACTGAAGACATAATATATGGTTTTACTGGGGACTAGCATTGGGAAACCAGGGAGGGAAGAGGGTGGATATTACTGCCTGTGGTACCCGAGTTCTGCCCCCAAAATTGGTCCCTTTTAGGCAGTGATGCACTCACCCTGGATGACAGGTGAATGTCACCACTGTCTCAAACAGGAAATTGTCAGCAGTGACATTCCCGTTCTCTATCATGGGAGGAGCACATTGCTGTCCTGGAGAAAAAGAAAACGGCACGGGAATGACTTCAAACCCAAGATGGGCATGACCCAGATTTCAGAATAGCATCTCAAGCTTGTACAGATCACTCACACCGTCAAAAGGAGACAAAGAGAGATACTCACGTATGCAGAAGTCCACGTCTGCAGACCAAGTTCCATTGCGCAGACAAGTGACAACAGAGGACTTCCCACTTGCTGCAGTATAACCTGGCTTGCACTGATACTTAAGCTCAGTTCCAGCAACAAAGCCCTCAGCCACATCACTTGTTACCTCAGCAAAAGGGAAGTGTGGAGCAGGACCACAGTGGACTAACAAGTGGAGACAAAAGCAAGGTTAGTTACAGAAGAGTACCCAAAGGGTCTGCAACAACAGCAGTGAACTGCATGTTTGGAGCACACAACATCTTGATTTTGTTTAAATCTCAGTGTCTGGGATACAGTTTGCACCCAACCTACTACCAAACAGCAGCATACATCACAGTTTCCTTAACTGGATGTAAGTTAAGATGAAGATGGGGAGCAGCTCTGCCTCAGGGATGCACCTCTGCTGAACACCAACCCAGCCTGCAGCGCCATGATTCAGCTGAGCTTGGAAGCTAAACACCCCCTCCACCAGGTCTGGAAGTGCTGAAACAAGTCTCTCAGGTGTAGCAGGAGATTTTGTACCTGGAGAAAAGAAGGCCTTAGAGCAGCCCCCAGTGCTTAGGACCCAAGCCTGCATGCTCTGCAAGGGCACGGCTACAAGCGCACAACGGTCAGAAGCAATTAGACCTAATTCACTGCAATTTGCTTGGACTCACATGGGTCACACGTTGGCAGAGGTGGCTCCCACGTACTGTCTGCTTCACACGTAACTACACTGCTACCATTCAAGAAGTGACCAGGATTGCACTCAAAGGTCACTGTATCTTTATACGCATGCCTAATGCCGAAGCCAGATAACCTTCTCCCATTTTTCACTTCTGGATTTTCACATCTGACCACTGAAAGTGAAGACAACAAGAGTATGTGTTAGAAGAAGGAAAAGCCCTGCAGTGACACCAGAGATATTGTGCAAGCAGCTTCCTAAGAGAACTGCTGTTCCTTCACTTTGAGAGAGGCAGGTCCCCAGCAGGGTGCGAGTACTCCATGAACAGAGAGGTCATGTAGGGACTGCACACACAAGAGCTTCGTTTCTCATTTGCAGGAAGCCCTGGCCATGGGCAGGGAGAGAGAGGTTTTCTGTGGGCTGAAGAACCCACTAAACCAAGCTCTGCCTCTGATCACTGTATTAAACTTCCTGGGAATCCTTTTAGACTCAAATCAACCTTCTCATGTTTGGCAGCTCATTGGGCAAGTACAGAGCAGGAGAGGGATGAGAAACAAAGTCAAAAGAATGAGGAGGAAAGAAAGCATTTACCTTTGCATTCAGGGGCTGGACCACTCCATTGTCCCTCCAGGTCTTCATCTGCTGTACAGTGAATTGTGGCATTTCCAATAAGAGCAAACCCTTCATTACAGCTGTAGGTTACGGCCATGCCAAAGGTGAAGTCTCTGTTCCCATTGTTGAGCTGCCCATTCGTGATAGAAGGAGGTGGTAAACAGGGAATAACTGCATGGAAAAGCAAGAACAGGGTCAGAACAGCAGCAAACCACCCAAACTACCTGCAGCTGATGGCCCCTGTATTCAATTTGCATTCCCGACTCCACTGAGAGTATTTGTTTGTGGAAGAGATAAGGAGTCAGTCTCATTAAAAACTAATGGAATTTGCATTAGGAGCCAAGAAGAAACCACCCACCTGCCATTCCCAGACTACCAGTTATATTGTAATAGCTTCCATTAAGAGATGTACGCAAAACATTGAAGATCAGCTTACTTGCACAGTATGGAATGCTATCCCAAGTAACTTCATTGTTTTTAAGGATACATTGCACAGATGATTTCCCATATAATCGGTACCTAAGAAAAGAAAAGGTTAAGTCTCCTTGGAAAAAGTGGGAAAAACTTGGGAAATTCAGAAAGTTACAGTTTTAATGGGATTATCTGGAAAAGCTGAACCCTCAGGAAAAGCAGGTAAAAGTAGATAGCCCTCCTATAAAATACAATACCTAAAGTAATGCAAAATATGATGCAGGTAGAAGAAACTTAATACTCGCAGTGGGTGCATGCAAGCTCACAGGTCCACAAGCAAGACAGCATCCCCCCCAGAGCCTGTCCAGCCCAGTGCTGTGCAGTGGTAGATCCAAATAGCAACTTCATTTCCAAGCAGAGCTATGTGTCACTGATGTACTTTTAACTGCTCCCTTCCCTCTTGCCCACTCCCGGGACACCACAGCCCACTTTTCCCAAGGCCCCTTAGCTAAGACATGGACAGCAGCACCCAACACAACAGCAAAGGCTGAATTCCCAGCAGCAAAGGAACTAAATTCTTTACAAAGCAGTCAAAAAGCAACCTGCAAAGCCTGGGCTCTCCTGCCCAGAACAGTGTAGGCCCCAGCTATTAAAAGGCACCGAGTCCCTATGGGTGCTATCTCTAAGTATCATCTCCCCAGGAGCCCAAAGCAACACTTACCCAGTGTTACAAGTGTAGTTTATTGTGGCCCCAAACAGGAGATTTGTTGTGTACTCAAACTTCCCATTCATGATGTCCGGTGGTCCACACGACTTCCCTGGAAGGGCAAGTGGTCAGCATTACCTTTATTATTACATGCATAATAATGAAGGTATATATCACATATATATTATATATATGATAATGAAACAGGTGACAGTGCTGCTCACACACAAATAGAAATGAAATAAAAGCAGAGACAAAGCTAAGGGCAAATAAAAAACCAAGACACATAGTGAGAAAGGAAACTGGCAAGAGCCTAGTGGTCTTAGGGCAGAGGTCTTGGTCCAAAGGGAAGGAGAAGGGGATAGTTACTGACTCCAGCGCCAGTAAAGATGCATTACCAGGAGGGCAGCAGGCTCCCACAACCTTTTCCACGTCATCCCTTGTTTCCGTGCAAATCTATTATAGCTTTTATGCTGTATCACCGGGTGGTAAAGTCATTAAGAAGGGCAGAGATCATCTCCCAGAGATTAAAGTTTCTAAGGAAGGGGGCTGGCTCCAGTACCCCGGAGCATCCTTCGCAACTGTCTGGAGTGCAGCAGGGATCCCCTCAGTCCCCGGAGCCCTCGAGGGGGAACCCACCGATGCAGAAGTCGGGGTCCACCGACCAGCTGGAATTGGAGACACAGGTGACTATCGGGGACTTGCCCCTGGCCATCGCGTACCCGGGGCGGCATTTGTATCTCAGCGCGGTCCCGACGGTGTAGGACTCCTGCGGGGACCCTGTGGGCTCCGCAAAGGCAAACCGGGGCGGCTGCGCGCAGTCCCCTGCGGGCAGAATGGATGATGGAGGGGGGGATCTCGCCTCAGCCCTTCCCCGCACACTCACGGTCCCTGCCCCTGCCCCATCCCCATCCCCGCGCCTCCCAGACCCCTTCTCGCGGTCCTGGTTCCCCGCAACCCCGCTCACCGCAGGCTCCGGGCAGCACCAGCAGCACCGCACAGAGCCAGCGCAGCGCCATGCCCGGGGGCCCGAGGAGCGTCGCTGCGCAGCCGAAAGGCCCTTTCCTGGCCGGGGGGGGGCCCGACCAGACCCGGATCTCGTCACGGCTGTAGCACAATTAGGGGGGAGGGTTCCGGCTGTGGAGGGAAGCGGGGCTTCGGTTCTGCTGAGCCCCGCGGGGCTGTGGCTCCCACGCTGCGGCCGCTTTCTCCCTTGGTGGTATGAAATGACCCCGCTTAACACCCGAAAACAGCACGGTGCTGGGGTTCAGGTCTTCCTCCCGGCTCTCCCCGGTGCTAAGGAAGGGTTGTTCTAACCTTGGAGCTTACTAACCCGGCCCACATCCTGCCCATCCCATCACCTACCCGAAGTGATGCCGTAGCTGCGCGGGAGTGTCTGCGCTGGGAGGTGCTCAGCTCGAGAGCAGATCGAGGCCACTCCCGGTCCTCTTCGAGAGCACTTGTGGGCTACCCTGTGTTGCGCCGTGCCCACACCTCGTCACTGCACCTCTCCCTCTCCGTCAACCAGCTGAGGTTCAGGGAGCGCTGGAGGCACCCGGTTTGAAGGGATGGTCGAAAGGGGGTGTCCTGAGTGACATTGGTTAGCGGTGGTCTTAGCAGTCCCGGGGTAACAACTGGATTTGATCATCTGAAAGGTTTTCTCCAGCCTGGCTCATTCTATGATTCCATTGCCTCTCCTCCTCAAAGCAGTATCAGATTTGTAGCCCCCAGCACAAGCTCAGGGAAGTGTGCTGCATACCGGTTTGACGTCAGACAACAGCAGGATCTGTAACTGCACCCTTCGGTCCTACCCATAACAGTGTCTTTTGGCAGAGCACCAATAAATTCAGTCTCTTGGCAAACACCCACAAAGCAGAAGGGTGATTTTTGCAGCTTCTATACCATCACTATTAGTTTTGGCCCCAAAAGCAGTACAAGGAGTAAAAGCCAACAGGGAGCAGAGAATAGTTTAATCCCTGAGCCCCTTGCTGGAGCTGCAGCCTGGTGTTTTGGATGTGGGAATACTTGGGGTTGGATGAGGGAAGGATGTACCTGGAGAGAAGCACCCTCCTTCCCAGCCATTGCCCAATACTGGAAACAGGCTCTGCTCCAGCATCAGCACCCGGTTCCTGGGAAAGGCCAGGCACCAAGACAACACTGCAGCACAACAACAGCAATTACCTGATTCCAACTGGCAAAGAGTGAGGCTGCAAAAGCCTTTAAAGTGCTCTAAGAGAAGTTTGATTAGCCAATATGGAAAAAACCCCAAGCCCCAGGATATTGCTTCTTTTATATTAGATATAAAAGATTACAGCTATTCCTTTATTTACAGAACAGTTTTACTGTAAATACAGCCATTTCACACTCGTATCTGCACTCTAGTGAAGAAAACTCAGCTAAAAAGTATAACTAAATCTTGCAAGATTGGGTAATGAGGGTGTTTGCTACAAAAATATTTTCCTAGTGGAAAGAAACAGGATTTTTTTAAAGCCTTACTTTAAAAGCTGTAAAAATAGGGGTTTTTTCATATTAAAGCAAACAAAAAAGTGCTTAGTAAACCCGTGTGGCACTGGATTTGCCAGGAATTTTGATTTTCCTGCTTTTCCACAAAGGAATTCTTCATGGTGAAGTCACACACCTCACTTCAGGTCACCTTTATTGCACTTAGAACTTCATCCTGACAGCGTCAGGAATTAGTGTAGTGACCCTCCCCTCCCTCCAACCAGCTTTGTGGTGCCAAGGTGCTCCAGCCACCGGCAATCAGCCTGCAATAGGGAAGTGAGTGGTTAATCAGGGTTAGTCGGTGCTGCAGGGATGTGGCTTTGGGAGGAGCACTCAGTTTGTGACACCTCATCACCCCGCTGCGGTGACCCGTTGTGGGTGCCCCTGTGCCCGTCCCTACCATGGAGTGCCTGGCAGAGGTGCACATGGGTGGGTGCTGCACAGATGGGGCAGCTGTGGCAGCCGGGGGTGCTGGGGGGGACGAGGTGAACCAGGGTCCCCTCTCTGGCCAGGGGGCACATGGAGCAGCTCCAAGTGTTGCTGTGCACAAGGGAGAGGTGCAGCTGGTCAGTGCAGGGCAGGCAGACGGGACCTTGTGGGCTGTGGAGAGAGCAAAGGGTGAGGCCTGATGGGTTCATATAGAATCACAGACTGGTTTGGGTTGGAGGGGATCTGAAGATCATCCACTTCCAACCCCCTGCTATGGGCACAGACACTTTCCACTAAAGCATGTGTCAGAAACCGCTCCTTGCCAAGCCATACCGCACCAACACCTGGTTCGTTACCAGTTTCAAAGGCTGGATCAGATGATCCTTGAGGTCCCCTCCAACCTGGTCCCTGGAAGGGACCTTCCCTAGAGGTGTGAAAAGCACTTGCAGGTGGGTGAACAAAGGGCCTATGGTCTCTTACAGCCCTCGGGCTCTTTGCTGCTCCATCATAGGCTGCAGGTGACATGAGGCTGAGCCCCACGGGGACAGCTGAGGAGCACAAGCTGATTGAGAGACACCCAAGGAAAACACACAAGCATTGTCCAAATAAGCCTCACCCCGGCTTCACCTCACTCTGCTTTGCAAGCAGGCACCACACTTTCATCCTGATACAGAGCTATAAGCAAGTGGAACCAACATTTATACACCTCCACTGTAAACTAAATGGTCATTTCTTCATTTTAAGTGGGTAACATTCAGCTTTGAGCATGCTGGGTGCTTACCATGGTGCCCACTGCAGAGGTGCCCCACTGGCCATACCACCCTCAACCCTCAAACCACACTCACCCCTCACTCCACACTCACCTCTCATCCTGCTGTTGGGGCTGCTCCCTGGGCACCATGGGGCTGTTATCACACTGGCCCAGGTGAGCGTGCATCCAGCTTTCACAGACAGGACAGAAGTGGTGGCCGCTGTGGAGAAGCACCATTGAGGATGTGCATTGAGCCTCCTCACGGAGACTCAAAAATCCCTGTGAAGTTTGGCATCCCCAGCTCCCCTGGTACTGAGGAGCCACTCAGGATTCCAGATCCAGGATGAATACCTGGAATCAGCTCCACCACAAACCTCCTGGCTTTGATAAAACGTATGTTTCTTTGTCTTTTCTGAGACACACTGCTTCATCAGAGAGCTGGAGCAGCTCTGCTCTGGAGCCAGGCTGAGAGCTGGGCTGGGGCAGCCTGGAGAAGAGGAGGCTCCTGAAGGGGAGACCTTAGAGCAGCTCCAGTGCCTAAAGGGGCTGCAGAAAACCTGGAGAGGGGCTTTGGACGAGGGCCTGTAGGGACAGGACAAGGGGAATGGCTTTAACCTGCCAGAGGGGAGACTGAGATGAGCTCTTGGGCAGAAGCTCTTCCCTGTGAGGGTGCTGAGGCGCTGGCACAGGGTGCCCAGAGAAGCTGTGGCTGCCCCATCCCTGGCAGTGTTCAAGGCCAGGTTGGACACAGGGGCTTGGAGCAAGCTGCTCTATGGAAGGTGCATTTTTAAGTGGAAGACAAACCTTTCATGATCCATGGGCTGCTCTCCCTTGCTGTGCTCTGGAACAGCTCCTCCTGTGCCATCACCCCTCCACACAGCCACAGTTTTGGCAGGAGAGCTGAACACAGAGAAAGAGAAGAAAACCTGAACGTGTGGCTTTCCAAGAATGACAACTGCCCGACGGGACTGGACTTAAAGGAACCCAAAGAATTCAAACTGCAAAACTGCCCTGTCAGAGAATGGTTTCTGTTGGAAGGGACCTTAAAGCTCATCCAGTTCCAACCCCTGCCACGGGTAGGGATGCATTCCACTACACCATGTATTGACTGTTATAAGCTCTCCCCTGAGCCTTCTCTCTCTAGCCATGTGTCAATGCTTTCTCCCCCCAGGAAGTGCCCTTTCCCTCTGGTTTGCTTCACACGGACCCACAGTACCTTGTGCGTGCCGGGCTTTGGCTCTCCCCACCGCCGATGCTGGTGACCGAGTACGTTCTTGGTGCTGTGGGCTGGGAGCTCAGCCAGTGCTGGCAGGCGGCACAGCCGCGGCACTCGGGCTCACTGTGGGGGGACAGGGCAGCGTGGAGCTGCTCCTCACATGTGGGACACACGTGGCAACTCGTCGTGTGGCTGCAGATGGGAAAGACAAAGGGGGGAATCCCTCCTGAGGAGCCCTTGGGGCAACACCAAACCCTCCCGTGAAACCCTCTTTGGTGAGCAGCGCCTTCATAGAATCCCAGAATCCCGGCATGGTTTGGGTTGGAAGGGACCTCAAAGCTCCTCCAGTTCCAACCCGCTGCTCTTGAACACTGCCAGGGGCTGTACCACTGTGGTCAGGCACAGCTGGGTTTGTAGCTAGAAATAACACCGGTGGGAGCAGTGCGAATAGTCAGAAGAGCAGCACAAGCTTTTGAACAGATGAACAAGCAGACCTACCAAAAATAGGAATGCCACGGCACAGGCTGCTTCCCATCAGCCTTTATCTCTGGGCGCATCCCTGGATCCCTTCTGTTCGTCTCCTGCTTTTGTAAATGCATATTGAAAGAGCTGAAGAGACAGAAAGGGTTAAAGCAACTTAGCAACGTGGAAAGATCCTTCTAACCATGCACTTATTTACTGAAGGCAATTGCCATCACTCAGAGCTTCAAAAGAAATACTCTTAGGAAAAGTTATGATTTATGCGGGGCAGCTTGGGCTCACTTACTGGGTTTTATTGTCTTTCCGTCTCTTGATGATCCCAGCGAGAATTCCCAGGACTACTGGGGGAACTAATAAATAAAGAAGGAAAACAGAACAAAACAATGCAGAACAAATGCACTGAGAAATTGGTGTGAAATTTCAGTGAAATGCCACAGTTTGGGAAAAGATTGGTAGCAAAATTCCCTGGAATTCCATGCCCAGAGGCCGCCCCTCAGCCAGGAGAACACCAAACCCCTCCTGTGTCTGAACAGCAACCACAGAAATCCGTGTGGTGCCGTGCTGAGCTTGTGGAAGGTGTGATCCTTTTATAAACCATCTCCTAATTCCTTCCTATTTTAAACATGCTCACCACTTGATCTCTTTTGCAACAAGGATGCTCCAAGCTCCTCTAATCTCTCATATTTCAATGTCTGCCAAGGCTTTCTAAAGCAGCTCTATCAGTTCAAGAGTGACAGGATGTACAGGTTTTGGTTTGGTTCTTTGGCTCCTTTCATGTCATCCTCAATTGATGCAATGTTTTATACTAAGACAATCGAGCCAATGCTGCCTCATTACCTAATGGCAAAAAAACCCCTTCATCCTGACCGGAGTCTCTCAGTGCTAAGGAAATGAATAAACCAAACCCACTGACTCCAAGGACTGAACAGCAAACAACAGCTTTGGATTAGAAAAATGTATTTTCAGATTTAAGCTACTTACCGATGCAACTGGGGATGAGGACACTTGCTAAAGAGAAGAACAGTGACACTGATGTTAATAAAATGAAGCCAACAACGCAGCTAACTAAACGGGGGGGGGGGGGGGGGCTGAATTCTTGCCCACGTGTCATGGGTTCAGCAGCAGCAGTCATTTTTCTCCTCCTTGGTAGCTGGTGCAGCACTGTGTTTTTGACTTTGGGCTGGGAACAACACTGATAACACCAGTGTTTCGGTTACTGCTTAGTGATGTTTTGGTCTGGCCAAGGACTTTCTGAGTTTCATGCTCTGCCAGGGAGGAGGGGAGCCGGGAGGAAGCAGAGACAGGACACCTGACCCAAACTGACCAAAGAGGTTATTCCATACCACAGCACGTCATGCCCAAGATGGAGGACGGAGAGGAGAGACCCAGAAGGGTGGGGGGTGCACTGCGTGGTCGGGCTTGGTTTTAGGTGGTGAGAAATTGTATTCTTCCCTTGTATTCGCCTTGTCATTATTATTATTGGTGGTAGCAGTAGTGATTTGTGTTATACTTTAGTTACTAAACTGTTCTTATCTCAACCTGTGGGAGTTGCATTCTTTTCGGTTCTCCTTCCCATCCCTCCGGGAGTGGGGGGCAAGATAGAGGGGGGAGTGGGTGAGCAAAACTGCGTGGCTGACTGGACTTAAACCACGACACCACGGAATGATGTTATTGAAACCCAGAAAACCACAGCACTGCTGAGATGACAAAATGCTCTAAACCAATCTGTCATTAACTACGTTCATCATTATGCTCCTCTTGAGTCCCTCACCCCACTGCCGGAGCTGAGGTCCGTAGCCCCAGGTTACCTCCACCCTCATCAACATCCAGATACAGCCAAGATAACGTCAGTGGGCTCTACTGAAATATTTGGCTGCATGGACGGAGATTCAAGCATTCAAATCCAACCCCACATCACATCAGCCAAGGGGTCATGCAGTTGGTATCAGAGAGAGAAGGGGATCGGACCAGGGAATAAGCCTGTGCAACCCCCTTAGAAACTGGAAGATGGACCCACCAAAAGAAACAGAGGCAGCAACAACAGTGTGTGGAGTTACAGGAACCCGATGTGGGTGCAGTTAGTGCAATTAAAAGGCCTCTGAGGCAGAAAGCCTCTCCTGAACTCTCACCTAGCCAGTAGGGATTCTCTGCTACCTTCTCTTCCAAGAGTTCGGTTTGGTTTGCTGCTGCTGTAGTGCTAACTGGAGAGGGAAACAAATAAAGGAAAACCAGTCAAAATTGTATTTGATATAATCCTCCATTTATACATGATATAGAGAATACTTCAGATGTGTCATATATAGAATATATTATGGGCAGGTGACTTGTGTATCTGTGGCTATGACAGCGAGGGCCGTAGAAGAGACACCTGGGACCTCTTGGGGACAATACAGCTGTAGGATAGAGGGGAATCTGCTGCCCTGTTTGGCTTTACAGCCCAGTTAACTGCACAGCAAGAACAGGATGGTTATCCAGCCACGCTTACCCTTGCATTCCGGAGGAGGCCTGCTCCAGACACCATTGACCCCGTTCTCTGTTGTACAATGAAGGGTTTCATTCCCCACAAGCTGGAGCCCAGGGTCACACATGTACATCACGACTGTGCTGTATGTGAACTCCTCTGTCCTGCTGCTGTTATGCTTCCCATTGGGAATAGCTGGAGGCGGAGGACAAGAAATAGCTGGGGGGGAAAGAAAAGAGTGACCATGGGATGCTTTTCTCCACAACGTGAAGAGAGGAAAACCCAAGGGCTGCGTGCACATGGGCTGCAATGAAGGGGAGCAGAAGCGCTGTTCCCACTCTCAGCACGCCGTTTCTTTCCAGCACCTCCTGACCTGCTGTCCTGTGTACACCAGGCAGCACAGCCTGCAGGGACACCAACCCTTCTGGGTTCCTCCTTTGTGTCTTCCACACGCAGAAGAGAAGAGTGATGATAGATTCATAGAGTTCCAGTCTGGTTCGGGTTGGAAGTGACCTTAAAGCTCATCCAGTTCCAACCCCCTGCCATGGGCAGGGATACTTTCCACTAGACCAGCATCAAAGCTGGTCCCTGCTACCACCGCACCAGAGATACTAACCTGACCTCACACGGTAAAACTAACACATGATTCAGTATTTCAAGTTCTGGAGAACTTCACTTACCCTGACAAGCTGGAATTTGGCTCCAGGCAACATCCCCTTCCCTTATGGAACACCAGACAAGAGGTGACTCTCCCTTTAACGTGTACCTGCAAAAGGTACATCCCCAGATGAGCTTGTTGGCAGCACCCAAGAATGTGTCATGTCCCCCCAGAGGTGCTTAGGACTCTATAAGCAGAGCCCCATGTCCCAGCTCACACACAGGGTGATAGGGATGGAAGGGCTTCACACTCACCCCCAGTTACAAACTACCTCTGCTCTTGCACCCAGCAGATGATCATTGGTAATAACTTTGCCATGTTCTGGATTTTCCGGAATACCGCAAGATTTCCCTAAAAAAAGAGTGAGATTATCCTAATGTCATCCCCAGTCAGAGTCCATCACCCAGTGGGCCATAGCCAGTTCACACACAGAGCTGAGGGGTTTGGTTCTTCCAAGTCTGTGCGCAAAGAAGGGTGCTAGGTGCTATCCCACAGAGCTAGCACCGCACCCCATACACAAGTCACCTATTCATACACTTCAGCTCAGGTTAGTGACCTCCCACAACTTAATGACTGGTCAGTTAGCTGAGATATAGTTACATCATTGATTCCTTACTACACATGCTCAGGGAAGGGCCTTTTAACCTGGACAGGGATCTTTTGACGTGGAGGCAAAATTTTTAGCATTATACTGAGGCTATAATGAAGATAGTTCCTCTAAAGGACACCCTTATCCCATTACGCTGACACATCAGAGTCGTATCTTGATGATGCCCATGTGTTTTCCAGATGTACCAGGCTTCAATGGTACATTTGCCTGATTAGAGATTCCTTAGGCTTGTTTCTTAATCTGCCTACACAAAGCCTCCTCCCTGGTTATCAGTTCTCTTTGTTAGGCAGTGTTGTTTCCAGGTTACCCTGACCTTTTGGGAAGCTCTTGTATCTCTTCAGGCTTTTCCACAGTAAAGTGTCAACTTTATAATTAAGTGCCTACGTAAGTCCCAATTTTTTAACTATATACCTATAATACTTCAGAAACTGCAAGGATGGGGAAAACCCCCCCAGGCATCACAGCATGGCAATGTCACACCAGGCACCTGGTGGTGTTTCATGCCAAACATCATCTAAAAGAAGCAATCCTAGAACACAAATCAGATGCAGCGCTTGGAACACAGCACTGCAGATGCAGCTGGGGAAGGATGCTGGAGCAAAGGAAGTGACACAGGGACACTCACTCTGACACAGCTCAGGAACCTCTGACCATGTTAAGTCCTCAAGACACGTGCTGGTGGGGAGCTGGTCTGTGGTGTTCCTGTAGCCTGGGCGGCAAACGTACTTCACTGTGGTCCCAACACCATAGAAATTCTGGGTTTCATCTTGTTGTGATACTTTAGCAAAACGCACCCGGGGTGGGCTGGGGCAGCTGCCTGGGAATGACAACGACACCCTGAGTGTGCAGTTAGAAAGCAAAGATAACGGTGTTCTGCATTCATAGAATCATGAAATGGTTTGGGATGAAGGGACCTTGAAGCTCATCCAGTCCCAACCCGTGCCACGGGCAGGGACACCTTCCATAGAGCAGCTTGCTCCAAGCCCCTGTGTCCAACCTGGCCTTGAGCACTGCCAGGGATGGGGCAGCCACAGCTTCTCTGGGGAACCGGTTACTGGGCAACCTCCTTTGCCAGCTTCACCAGTGAAGTATTTAAGGTGGGAAGAGCAGCCAGTTCTTCCCACCAGTGCCAAACCTCCCTCCTGAGCTAACCCTTGTGTCAGCAGTGCCGGTCTGTCCCCTCATCCCTCTGCTTCCACAAGCCAACAACCTGCTTTTATTGCCGCATGAGCACCAGCACACGGCTCCAACAACCTAAGCAGGGTTGGGAAAAAGGGTCAGCGAGGGGTTCTCCACCAAGCAACTTCACTGTGCGTCACTTTGGGTGTGGAAACCCTTGAGGCTGCGGTTGCTAAAGCAGTAAATGCTTTCACAAGCAGTGGATGTTTTCACAAGCAGAGTTCCCCTCTAAGCAACTCTTTCCAAAGAAAGTGAAATACTTACGCCCACAGAACTCCGGGAGGTTGGACCACTGGGAGGTGGCAAGGCACTGGATGGTATCTGAGAGCAAGGGGCGCTTCGTGTAACCCGCACGGCATCTGTATGTTACCATGGAGCCAACGCTGAATCTTTCCCGGTGTTGAGGGTCCCCCAGGGGCTCTGCATTGCTTATGTTTGGCAGTGGCCCACAGTCACCTGGAGTAAAATAAACCCAGATTTAGTGGGGTGTCTGCTGCTGGTGTGAGCACCCAGGGCAGGGCACAGCATGGGTGCGGGACATGCAGAGTCTGCAGGACAGCGCAGCACATGCACTCATGACATGCGCTCGCAGTAGAGCAGAGCATGCGTGGAGCACATGGAGCACACAGGCACACGGACAACACGCACGTACAGGACACACACACCCAAATGAAACACATGCGGCCCCGAAGCACATCCACAACATGCACCTACAGTAGAGCACAGCGCAGCACACATGGAGCACACAGAGCATGTATATGCGTAGGGCACATGCATCCACACAGAGCATGCACTGCACGGAGCACACACCTGCAGGGAGCACACACATGAACAGGGCACACACATGCACGTAGCACACGCGTGTACGGCGGTACATGCACTCGCATGGAGCACACAAACCCCGCGATGCACACCCACAGTGGAACACAGCCCGTGTGGAGCGCATGGAGTGCACAGACACATGGAGCACGCACATTCACGGGGCGCACACACGGGATACCAGCGCTCACCCTCCATCACCTCCCGTCCCCGTGTGCTCACCCCACGCCGCGGGCAGCAGCAGCAGCAGCAGCGGCAGCAGCAGCGCGGGCAGGAGCGGGCAGCGGCCGGCGCCCATCACCGCGGCGGAGCGCCGGGACCAGGACCTAAGCGGAGCGGAGCGGCGGGCGCGCAGCCGGGAGCGGCCCCCGCAGGGCGGGGAGCGAGGCCCCTCCCGGAGCGGCTGAGAAGGGAGAGAGAGGGAGGGAAGGGACGGGAAAGGAGAAGCGGCAGCCGCCAGCGTTCGGGCAGCGCGGCTCGCGGCGCACCGCCCTCCAGCCCCTCTCCTGCCCACGCTGTCAGTGAAAGACAAGCAGGGGATGGCCTGTGGGACGCAAGGTGAGGAGCAAAGGGACCTGTGCGTACCTGGGATGCAGCTGGGCACCCGTGGGGACCATCTGCCATTGGCCAGGCACCGCACGGTGCTGGTGGCCCCCAGGGGCATGTAGCCAGAGTGGCACGTGAGCGTGGCTGTGCTGCCCAAGGTGAAGTTCTGTGGAGGTTCCAACTGTCCATGGGTGATATTTGGGACGGGGCGCTGAGCCTCTGCGGATCAGCAGCTCCCAAACATCACCTGCCTGTCCCGAGGAAGAGACTTCCTGGAAGAGAGGTTTTTCTGCAAGAAGAGAGAGGAGAAAGGAGCTTTCCTCCGGTCCAAGGGATGCGCAGGGGACCAGAGGGCTGTAAACCAGGTCCACTTTGAAGCTGCTGATTGAGCTGCTTCTCTAACACCCATGCCCAGAACAAGGCAGCGTTTCCACTGTCACTCTCCCAGTTAGACACACAGCTCCTCACATGGGAGGAGAGGCTCAGGGATGTTCTCAGGCCCAGCCAGGCACAGCAGCAGTTTGTTCAGCTCCATGCCTGCACTGAGAAGCTGCTCTGGGCTCCCTGCCCTCCACAGGGATTGAGGGAAGAGCCAAAGGAAAGGTTGTGGCTATGTTTGCTGCCCTGTCCCGCTCTGATGAGCAGCGCTGCTGCTAAGCGGGATGTGTCACCCCACCCCGAGGAAAGGGCAGCCAGCAGCAGCCCATCTGCCTCCCTCTGCCTTTATTATCCAGGAAACACTGATGTTTCCACTGGAAAGCTCCATCATTTTATTTTAGCTTACTTCCCCCACATGATTTCCCTTTCCAATACAATTTAAGCTCCAAGCATACATAACAAAAGCACCTGCAAAGAGGCCAAGAGATGTTTTCATGAGGGAGGAGTCAAGGAGCCTGGATAATGTATTCCTTTCAAACCCTTCCTTGTGACCAAGCTGACAGATCACAGGGAGATGTCTCGGCCACATATTTTTACAGGTCGCTGGTCACCGAGCTGGGATGGTGGCTGCATACTGCAACAGGAGGTTGCTAAGAGGAAAAAGGTGTTAAATGCAGGGGAATTCTCGTATAAAAGCTGTCAGCAATGACCTCAGCAAGGGAGGGCAAGATGTGGACAAGTATTTGGCAAAGAGCTCTTGTAACGCTTGAGTTTCAGGGAGTGGCTGGGTCCTTACGTACTCAGAAGAACCAACTGCTCTAGGTTCAACCCAGTGGAATCCCCTTAACACAGCTCAGATGAACCCCTTGCACCAGGCTGTTTTCCTACCGGAGGTCATACAGGAGCATCTCTACCTGCCCAAACCATCAGGCTCAGCCCAGCCCACCCCCTTGCCCACGTTTACTGCCCCATTTTGACCCAGTAACGGTCCGACCACTGAAACCTGCTGCTCTGGAGCTGCCCCAGCAGCTGAGCCCTGCGATAGCAGCTCTGCCCTGCTCAGCTGGAGCCAACAAGGGCCGCTGGCTTTATCTTGCCCTGACATCCCTTCCCCGTGCTGCAGAAATCAGGCCAAGCAGATGGTGACGGCCAAAGCGGCAGCACAGAAGGGAGCCTGACCCATGCTGCTCTGTGTGTGCTCACACTGCGAGGCTTGGACCTGGCACAACACGAGCTTTCCAGCACAACCAGGGCTGAGCTGCTGGAGTTGCTCTTGGCTTCCCACAGACCTCGGCTCCTTTCCATCCTTGGGCAGGGCAGCAGCCCACAGCTCCCAGAGCCTTCCTGGGGATGTCCCTGGGTCTACCCGAGCTGAGCTGGGGAGCCACAGCTCAGGACCAGGACACCGAGCGGGATTAAGGCAGGTATGCCTCACTGGTAGCATCACTTGCTAGAAACACTCACGTGCCCAAACTTTCCTGCGTGGATTTTCTTTCTTTTCATAAAGAAACCAAGTTAAATTTGCATAGGAGGCCATTTAGAAAAGAAACAAGAGTGCTGATAAAGAACCCCAAATCTGAACATTGCCAACACGTATCTAAAAGCTGATGCCTTCCTGAAAACAGCATTGAATATGGAAAGGGAAGAGCAGGCCGTTGAACTCACCGCCTACCCATTATAAACAATTACCATTTATTCCTAAGTGCAAGTAAAACCCCAGAATGACTTTGGGAGCTTTAATGTTCAGTGTAGGGCAAAGACAATAAACAGGCAGCAGCATAAACCTGCCATTTCCAGGTTCTCTGTTGCAGGGTGACAACATAGGAGAGTGTATTTAGCAGTTCCTTCTCTGTGTCTGTGAGGAGTCCATGTGCTCACAGCCTGCAGTGTTGCAGAGGGGCCTTCCTCCCTCTGGAGAGCAGAATTGGCTTCTTTTGGGCTGGTAGATACCCAGTGGCTGTTATCTTTCATGTAGTCTGAACAGAGATGGAAACCGCAGAGCATGTGGGTCTGATACAGAAAGCACTTTAGCTAAAGAAAGTGCTTGAAGCACTGAAGGGACAAAGATCAACATTGGATTTAGCATGTAAAGTACTGTGGTTTCCTAAAACAAATGAGCTCCTAACTTTGCAGGAGGGGGAAGTCAGTACTTGGCTTTCAGCACAGCCCTGCATGGGTGTATCTGCAACTGGGCCATGCTGCAGCCAGAAATTCCTGGGCAGTGAAGGGAGCAGCTCATCTTGGCTGATTGCTGTGGGTCTTTTACAGCCCGTCCTGTGCACTGGTATTTATCATGTTGCCTGCAAGCAAGGAGATCTGCAGTTGTGGAAACACTGAGTTGGACTGGTTGAGATAAAACCGAGCTCCATCAGAACCTCTGCAGAAGCCTGAGGGGTTTCTGAGAACCTGCAGCTTCCCAGCCTGAAGAAAAGGCTGGTAAGATCCATAGGGAATCCTGACTGGATTCAGGATTTGGCTGGAAATTGCTGAAAAAGAGAAAAACTCAGCTGGGAGAAGCAGCGATGGGAAGTGGCAAACTCTTGTGTAAGTGATTTTCAATCAATTTCTTGGAACATTAAAACCTTATCACCATTTTAAAAGATACCTTCCAATGGGTGTTTTGTCTTGATCTTTATCACTTCCAATTACACGCTTATAGTCCCCACCCAGACACCATTCCCAACACTCACCCTTTTTATGGGTAAAAGAATCCTTTGCAACGGATAGGAAATCTGCTGTAGCAGCACTTCTGCCACTTCCAGCTTCTCCGGGCTGCCCAGGACCTCACTGGTGTGGAACAAGGTTTGTGTTAGTACATTGCTTCTTGCTGCTGAACAAGGAGATAAGTCCCAACGCTCTTAAGGCTACATGGGCCAAAGTTACCTCTTGCTTTTCAATATGGCGAAAATAGAGTTAAATCAAATCTGTGATAAGATGAGGGCAAGGAAAAAGCCGATAAAATACCTTATATACAAAGCAAAGCTTTTCCAAGAAGAGGGCAGTGCAGTCCAATCTCACAGAAGGCAAGAACACAACAAAAAAGAAATCACTTACTTCCACAGAACGATGCAACTTTAGACCACTTCAAGTTCTCAAAGCAGCCAGCTTGGGGGAGGATGCCGGAGATCCCCATGTATTTCGGAGGACACATGGATCCTTGGCTGGTCCAAGGAGAATAGTAGGGTTTGGTTTTGTACAAAGGAACAACGAATCTGGATGGGGAGGTAGCACAGCTCCTGGACACTGAAGAGGAACATGGGGAAAAACGGCAATTCCAGGTATAGGAGTAACCAGGGAGTTTCACTGATGAGTTGCCCTGAACTCCAAATGATCCTACAGGGACTGACCTGGTGTCTTGGAGAAAGAAGAAGAATGGGAGTACGAGATGGTATTTTGGAGTGACTTTTTATAAAGGCTGAGCTTCATTTCCCATTTTGAAGCCTTCTTGTTAGCCGGGTGAATGCCTTTTTGCTGGGAACCTGAAAGAATGAAAACCATGGCATGAAATGGCTTAAACGTGATAAAGGAGCAAATTCAGCTGGGAGACATGGGTCTTGATTCAATGTTAGATCATTCCAACTCACTCTGGGGAGGAGGACTCCTTTCCGTTTGCTTTACTCCAAGTTTGACAGATAGGTTTTTCTCTAGGGTATAAAGAGTAAGCATTGCTTAGGAGCCCTGCACCTTTTTTACACAGACCATTCCTTACTCACTTCAGCACTGCTTTTTTTCCTCTTTAAAATTGCAGTGTAACTTACACCTTACATACCCTGTACTAAGAAATCACAATATTTTAAGCTGGTGCATCCTAAATACTGAATTCACAATAAATACTAAACTCGGATGAAACCACCTTTGCACGCAGGCACAGCTCTGCTCCAGACTCCGTTTGTTTTGTCCATACTGATACAACGGATGCTCCCATTCCCAACGAGCTGGAAGCCAGAGTCACAGCTGTAAGTCACGGTGGAGTTATAAGCAAATGTATTTACACCTTCACCATCATGTTTTCCATTGCTAATGTGAGGAGGTGAAGAGCAGGTAATTACTGCAGGGAAAAAGGTCAACATGAACATTGCTAAAAGCTTCAGTAATAATGAAAATGCAAAAGGTTTCCTGAGTCCATCTAAAACTCAAAGACAATAAACTTCCTGACAGCTGAAGAGAGGTAAAAACTGGCACTGAGATTTATCTTGGTTCCCTTTCTTTTTGTTCTTTCTGTTGTCACATCTTTCTCCTTCTCCATTCCCAGGGTCCCAAAACATCAACAGACCACTTGCCATGCCCTGGCTGGTGAGTCCTGCAAGCCTCATCCCATCAACTTCACTGCAGCCTTAAGTCATGAGAAAATAGCTTGAACTTGTGGGAACAAAACTGCTGAAACCCAGTGTCAGCAGCACAATGGGGGTTTCTCAGCTGTGGCGGTGGTGGTGGAGCTGCCACATAACATAACAAAAACAACGTATGAAGACAGGCTTAGACTGCACATTAGGATCTACTGGAGCAAAGTCAAAAATAAGGGTGGATTAATCTTACATTCACAAGTTGGAAGTTTACTCCATGCAACATCGTTTCCTTTAAGCTGACACTGGATGAAATTACTCCCATTTAGTCTGTACCTAAGTGAAAGTACACAAGAAAAGAAACATTTGTGTAACTATGCAGAAACTGAGAACAGGGTTTTTTCCACTGGTACCCCTATGATCAGGAATGGAGAAAAGGCAGATTTAAAGCAAGCAGATGTGCGGATATACATTGGTTAACAGGAGAGCTCCTTCACCTTACTCTCTGCCAGCGTCCTTGTTAATCTGTTTTTCAGGTGATTTTCTGCTTTGAGAGTGAACATCTTCCACTGAAAGGATGGGAGCATGTGCTGAATCCTAGAATGGTTTGGGCTGGAAGGGACCTTAAAGCTCCTCCAGTTCCAACCCCTGCCGTGGGCACGGACACATTCCACTAGAGCAGCTTGCTCCAAGCTCTGTCCAGCCTGGCCTTGAACGCTGACAGGGATGGGGCATATGAATGCCAGACAGCGCTGAGGTTAACCATGGATTCCCACACAGGCTCGGGTTTGCTGAATCAGTGGCTATTTCCCCCTGTCCGTTTCCTGGCGGAGAACAGCGCTGGGATTGAGGCTGCTGGCATCCACTGCCTTTCCCATGCCACTGCCACACACTGGGAGGAGGGGGTGAGGTGAGGAGCTCCCTCCTGAGCTCATGCAGCATCTCTAAAGGCTGGGACTCATCCCCATCCCCAGCTGCTGCTCCACACCCCAGCAGTGCTGCAGTACCCGGTGCGCTGGATCTGCTGAAAGCCCTGCTGTGGTGGTGGAGGGCAGGCTCCCTGAAGTCTCCAGTGCTGCCTCCTCCCTGCCACGTTGCTTTGGGGTTGTAAAGGTGTAGCTGTTCTGCTAAAGGTTTGCCAGGAAAGCCAACAACAGCATCAAATACTCAACAGCAGGGACCAGTGAGGGGCAGTGAGGGCCTATGTGTCATTTGGGATTGATTGGCTTCCCGGAAGCTCAATACATCTTGTTCTGACAGCAGCAACACCTTCCCCAACCTCTGATTTACATCCTTCTGCTCAAAAAAAAAGATCACCATTTGGGCATGATCGATAGTATCCGATCTGGCTTATAGGGATAACGTTATTCCTTCACCCTGATGTGATATTTCCAAAGATTAGCTGAATTGCAGAAGGGTGGGACGTGCTGTCATTTCCTCAACATCCATCCTAAGGGAGTATCGGGAGGAAAAGCCCCCTGTGTTATATTTGAGGCAGCTGTAAAGACTGGCAGAACGAGCCAGATGATACCAGCTAATTCCTGCTAGGGAGGGAGGAATACAAGTTGGAGATGCAGGAGCTTACTTTTGCATGTCAGACTTTTGCAAGTGGCCCTGATTGAAAGCAGGCAGAAAGTGTGAGTCAGCTCACTGAGCGATGGAAAGAGCGCTTCACTGCAGTCTTCTGGACATCACTGACCTTTAAACATTCCAACATAACCCCTTTTATTCCATATACCTCAAATATGTTAAGCTGAAATGTTCAAGGCCAGGTTGGACGGGGCTTGAAGCAACCTGGTCTAGTGGAAGGTGTCCCTGCTTACGGCAGGGGGTTGGAACTGGATGAGCTTTAAGGTCCCTTCAACCCAGACCAGGTTGGGATTCCATGAAATATTTGAAGTAACTTGTTTTGAAGTGTGTAGTTATAAACTAAATGTACAACCAGCCCTGTTGGGGTTGATGCACAGGGGCAGTTCAATCTCCTCTGCATGCCACTTGATGCAAAAGGCAGCCACCGATTCAAACCCAGTCCCTTCCCTTCTGCCGTGTCTTATTCCTTCAGAGCCCAAGGATGCAATTCAAATGGGAAAAGCAGTCCCATGCTCTGCACTCGGAGCAACACCACAGGAGTGATATACAGTGAAACAGCGTCCCAGCATCAACCAAGCTGGACCAGAGCTTGTATTCCAGCAACAGTGGATTTGCCCCAGGACTCACCCATCTTCACAGAACACGTTCACTCTGGCACCAAACTGCAGGTCTGTCAGGGTAACCATCCTGCCCCCGGGCAGTGTTCCTGGGTCCCCACAGGATTTCCCTGCCGGAGAATGAGGCTGATGTTAGCAGAACACAGAGTGATTCCTGAATAAGGAACAGACTTAGAGGGTTATACCCAATAGTACCAGAGGGTTTTACTTCACAAGCATCTTGCAGGAGGGCAGAGGAGGCTATTTGAGGAGGTATTTCCATCTCCATAGATTAGCAGTAAGTTATTCAGCTGTGAAAAAGGTATTGCTGCCACGTCATCAGTCTTAATATTACATGGATTTCACCAAGGAACATGTTTTGTCTTCATTTTCAAGTGCAGCACAACAACTGCAACTCGGCGCTTGTCCTGTGCATGTACCACAGCCAGATACAACCATATGGAGCAGAGCAGAGATACTCACTCCTGCACAGCTCAGCAGCTTCTGACCACTCCAGGTTTTCAAGGCAAGTGCTGGTGGGGGAGCTTTCCGAGGTGTTCTCATAGCCCGGGCGGCAGACGTAGCTCACGTTGCTCCCAACAGGAAAGAAATTAATCGTCTGATCCACCTTGGAGAGGGCAGCAAACCGCAGCCTTGTCGGGGCAGCGCAGCTCCCTGGCAGTCAAGGAAACCTGACCTGAAAGAGCTGCCCTTGGGGAAGCATGCAAAGGAAACCTCGGCATTGCAGAACTGCTCTGGCTGTGGTGCTTTTGGAAAGCTCCTGACGTTCAGCACAGGTTATGTCTGGTTTCTTACCAGGCTGCTATTCTGCTGAATGCACCTTTGGCAGAACAAGGATGGAGATGTGATAACGGCACAGGCAAAGCTGTTAGTAGGAAATAAGGAGTCACAGCCTCTGCAGCCTCTGACACCCAGGGTTTGGGAGGTGTAGAAGCATCCTGGGCTCCAGCTACCATCCAACTGCCCCCATCACCGACCAGCATGGATCCTGCACCCATCAGCAAACAGCAGCCATGGGAAGTGGGTCTGTACCTTGCCGGGGTGGTGATGCCATTGCAGAGCAGCCACTGTGAGGGGCAGAAGCGTGAAGCCAAGCAAGAGGCTCCTTGGAGCTGGGTCTCAGAAAAAGGAGGTATTTACGGCCGCAGGGCTCGGGCAGTGTGGACCAGCGTGAGCCAGGCAGGCACTTCACCATGTCTGATCTCCCAGGGATTTTGATGGTGCCTTCGATGCATGTGTACATCACGCTGGATCCAATAGGGAAGCTGATGGTGTGCTTACCACTGGATGGCCTGGAATAGATCATGGGAGGTGGGGGCCCACAGTCACCTGCAGTAGGAGAAGACCACTTTGGGTGAGGCCTCCATTCCCTGGCCCCTTCCCCAGCCCCACGGAGCATCCCAGCTCCTGGGCTGGCCTAAGCTTCTTCTGCAGGCAAAGGCACCAGGCAGGACTGCATCCATGAGAGCATTAAGCAATGGGTACCCCCAGGCTTGGGGATGATGGTGGCATCACCCACCCCAGCCCCGAGCAGCAAGGTGGGATCCAGACAGGTCTCACTGGTCCTCCCCATGCATCCCATGCTCCTGTACTCACCATGAGCCACAGGCATGCCCAGGAGCCCCAGCAAGGGCAGAAGCAGCATGGGGTAGCCAGATGCCCATGCACCAGCAGGTGCCCTGCAGGTCAGGGTGCCTGGGTGCTTCCCCCATCCTGGCTCTCCAGACTTCATTGCAGTGATTTCTGTGCTCCTCTGTCAAGCACTGATAGCTCCAAGGGGCTGTTTCTGAAGCTGGGAGGAGATGCAGCACAGCAGACCCAGCCGAGCCTCTGCAACAGTGGAAACCTTTCCAGAACACCCAGGGAGCTAAACTCTGAGTCAGGGCCATGGAGAGCAGCCAAGGGTGGGGGACAACTGTCATCCACAGCTTGGGTTATGCCTCTGGTCCTCCTGCCTCACCATAAGGGATGGGGAGATAACTCAACCCTTTCATTTGACTTGAGACTGGCTGTAAGCATTAGATTTTACCAAAACCAAATGCTACCAGAGCAGAAAAGACCCTCAGCGAGCCCCAGGCTGTACCCAGGGTAGGTAAATGCCCTGTGGTTATTTGCTGGCAGGTGATGCAACACAGATCTTCCTTAAGCAGAGTTAGGGAAACAAAAAATAGAAGCATTTTCCTTTTTGCTTGCTAATTTGTTTCTTGATTCCCTGACGAATTTATAAGCAGGAATGGGTGGGAGTGAATACATCTGCATACTGACTAACACGCTGAAATATCCCTGACATCAGTCAAGACTACTGAAGCACACTCTTAGATACACGTGGGATACAACACCCAGTTCTTACTCATGCTGATGGGTTTTGAGCCTTGCACAGGGAGATAAGACACCTGCAGTTAGCAGTCTCAGGCGAGCTCAGTGCAGAGGGAAGTGAGGCGTCAGAGCAGAGGGTACAGCCCAGCCCTCCCTGAGGCACAGGAAGTACTGGGGTGGGTCTGAGAGTGCCTCTCATTGCAGAGGATGCTGTGGGGATAAGGCACAGGTTGCATTATCAAAGCATCTTTCTGCTTAAAGATGGGAGATGCCATCTCTTCCTTGGGTGTTGTGGTTAGGCTCTAGTAACATTTAAAGCAACTCTAATAAAGCATGCATCTGGCAGTGCTATACCACTGTAAACCACTTGGGCAGGACATGAATTATAGTCTTGATCAGACGGACCCTTGGACCATGCTGGAAATCAGCCAGACAGATCACAAGACACCATGGTGACACCTCCAGCTTTATTGTAACCCGCAGGGAAGAAGTAGGGCCACATAAACTGTAAATCATCATTTATTGAGTAATGAGAACAAGCTTTGGTTTCTGATTCTCTACACATAAAGTTGTGATATCTATTCTCAGCATTTGTTTGCCAGAAATAAGGATGTTGAACATGACGCCAACACAGGTATCTGAGTCCAGTGCTGGATCAGAAACCTGTTGCCTCTTAAATCCAGGGATAAGCAAATAGAAGCCTTTACAAATGCACTTCTATGTAACCACCCTTAACTAGATGAATAGAAATCATGAGCTAGATTAACAGGAAATCAGGTAGTTCAGCACTCACTTCACTACTATTTCTAGATGGCAGGAGTATGCTGGTGCTATGAGAGGCTGAACTCAGCACAGGCAGAGGGTGAGGCATATGTGCACAAACACCTTCAAAGAGAACCACTCATCTCAGCTGGAAGTTTACTTCTGCGGACTTCAGTCCCCCTCCTCTTGACTTAGCAGTGACTCAGAGCTCCATTTGCTTTCTTACTACACTTCCTAATATAAAATGTGCCACAACACACTTGTTAAATAGCAAAACAGACTTGTGAGATTTAAGGAAAAGAGCGAAAACCCCTCTGGGCTCTAGCGTCTAGCGCAGCAAAAGCAACCTCCCATGCACTGGTTATTATTTGCCTGGCTATAGGCATGCAAGCACAAACCAGAAAGTCACTGATAATCTTCTTATAGCTACCGTGACTACACAAACTGCGTGTCCACCAAATGAAAGGGGATCCTTACAGTGCATTTTTCGACTCACTTGTTCAGGTTTTCTAGTTCCACATTTAGTTTTTTAATCTCCAGCAGCAGCTTTTGTATTTCCAGCAGAGTTTTCACTTCTGCTATAGGCACACCGCATTCAAGGGCTGCTTTAATGTAATGAACCTCTTCGCATACATCAGCATCGCCATCCTTCTTCTGTTAGAAAGTAAAGCAGAACAAACAAAACCCAGGAAAAAAGGATGTAAAATTGCACTGCAGCAGATGGGAACCACCGCTCCTCAGCTCGAGGCTGAACTGTCCCACTTGCCTCAACACAGACCCCATTTCTCACTGGTACCATCAAGCAAGAGCTTTTAGGAAGCTCAAGCAGTTATTTTTCATATTAGATATCAAGCAATAACCATCCAGACCATGGTACTTACACACTTGGGCAACGGTGTCCAGTTGCCATCAGGCAAGCATGTGGCTGTCAAAGACATGTCTGAAAGATGGTATCCCTGGAAGCATTCAACTGTAACAGTCTCATTTGTTTGGTACCACATTTTACCATCCATAGTGCTATTCAGCCTTCCATTGGGCACGTGTGGTTGTGGACACAGAACTGAAAGGAAAACCCACAGCAGAAGGCAGCTCAGCAAGAGGCTCGTCATTACGTAGATAGAAGAAGACCCCACAAAGTTTGTGGTGCCTGAGGCAGACCAAGTGGACTTGGATCTGTGGAGCCATGGAAACCAAATACTAAAGCCAAGTTACTTCTCCAGGATCTTCAAGAGAGGAGGGAGATGGTCAGAACAACATTGGTTGTTTTCTGCCTCAATCTGGGCATCCCCATGCAAGAGTCTGCAGACGTCTCTCAGTACGAATGCGCACTGAAGAGAAAGTCAACAACGCTGGTGACTCCTGACCTGCCTTAGAGCCTCCTTTGTACCTGAGCATCCAGAAGAAATCAGCCTGGTAAGCACCAGCTTTGGGAAGTTTGTTTCTTCTGCAGAGGGGAAGGCACTAGGGAAACCCTGAGGATAGACACAAGTACATGGTGCTGCCCCCCAAGCTCTCTGCACCCTGCTGGTACCCACCGGGCTGACAGGAGGGCAGAGGAGGGTGCCAGGTGCTGTCAGCCAGGCACCGGCTCTCCGCATCGCCGTGCAGCACAAAGCCTTCATCACAGGAGAAGCGCACGACTGCTCCATAGGGAAACGTGAATCTCTGTGGAGTCATCCTGCCTCTCTCGACCACGGGCCTGGGGCACCGGACCACTGTGGGGAAGAGAGCAGAACGGTGGGTTTGGCTCTGCCCTTCCCCAGGGACAGCGGGGAGCCCAGTCAGGTGGGGCAGAGCCACAGTTCCTGGTGCTTTCTGCATCAGTTTTATACTCAGAGCCACAATTCCTGACCATCTGATGGCCATCAATGTAGGACAACCAGTGTCTCCTATTTCCACATAGATCATCCCCAGTCCAGAGCTGTCAAGCCTGTGAAGAAGCCTACAAAGGAAGCAGGATCTCCCAGCAGCCCTGCTCGCTTTTAATCCCATTGAGGGCTAATATTGCTCCCAGGTCCTGGCTTCAATTTGGTCCCATACAAGAAAAACAACTCACCCCTGCACTCTGGGGCAGGTCTGCTCCATGCCAAGCTCACCCCATCATCAGAGGTGCAGTAGATGGACTCGTCCCCAATGAGGGACATACCCTCCAGACATCTGTACTTCACTTCTGAGCCGTAGAGAAACAGCTCCGTTTTCAAGCTGATGTGCTGCCCATTGGTGAGTTTTGGAGGGGGACCACAGGCTACGGGAGAATAGAGAAAGGAAAGATGAAGATTTCCCTCATTCAGAAGGGAAATAACAGGAGAAGCCAGTTCTCGATGTTTATACTTAGGGTTGCTCTCCTCAAAGTCCTCCTCGCTTCTTGTCAGCACTGGCTCCATCAGTGTTCTCAGACTGGCCCAGCTAACCACCCCAACCCAGCACAGCTCATGTCCCAGCCTTCAGCCAGCCTTCCCTTACCCCTCATCTTTTCCTTGAGGAAAGATTCTGCTCATAAACAGGGTCAGGGAACTGTGGGTATCATGAACCTCTTGAGCCCCTCTGAGAAGTGGCTGCAAGTCCCATTCTCAACATATTTAATCAATTACAGTTCTGACAGAAGATGAAAACATTAAAGCCATTTAATGATGTGACTTGGACCCCTTCTCCAAGAAGCAATACTCAGATGATTTCTTCACTGCTGCCCTTACCCTTGCAGAGGTGCAGTTGCCGACACCCACTGTTGGTGCTCACCTTTGTCGCAATATGGCACAGGGGGTCTCCATGTCCCATCAGACCAGCACTGGATCCTCTGGTTGCCCCTCAGCACATAGCCAGGCTCACACTGAAATTCCACGTGGTGCCCAAAGGTGTATTTGTCTTTCCTGGGACTGATTTCCTTCCCGTGTTGGATATCTGGGCTGGGACACTGCACCTCTGAGGAACACCAGCAGCAGAAAGAGTTTCCATGGATTGGATCAGGAGGGAAGAGCAGGAGACATTCACAGGGAGGTATTTTCCCATAGCAGTGGCTTGCAGACCTAAAGAACTTGCCAGGCAGCCTGTTAATGCTGACAGATATCTCTAACCAGACCTGGCATGCTCAGGGATGGCAATTATGTGATAACAGCCATTCCTCTTGGAAGGCAGAATGATCCAAGCCCTGTAATTAGCTATAAATTGTGCTGAAGGGATGATACATTACAAGCTGCATCACTGCATCATTGTTTGAACAGCTAAATAATCAGTGGGTTTGCAGCTATTTCTTCTCAGCCATGCTACCAGTTGAACAGCAAACTGATCAGCAGTGAGAGCCAAAGATCTGCCCAATAAAGCCCTTACAGCACAGCAGCACTAGTGGGTGTTTTGCAGATGATGTTATGACCATATCATTACATTGATGCAAAGGCAATGGTGTACTTACCCTGGCAAAGCTTTGGGATTGGGGTCCATGTGAAATTTTGAAGACAAGTAGTTACTGGAGATACCCCAGGGAGCAAAATGTATCCAGGTCTGCAGGAGTAGGTCACGTTTGTCCCAACAGGAAACTCGCGCTGAGGGTTTCGGTCCGTGTGGTCAATGATAGGAGGGTACGAACAGTGACCTGATTCCAGAGCAAGGGACAACATTGACCCTCAAAGCTGGGGATGAGGCTGAGCCCTGCCTGGGGGAGCCCAGTCTGTCCCTTGGGTACTGGTGGAACCATAGAAGGAAGCCAAGGAACAGCAGCAGCCATGAGCATCGCTGTGGGGTAGAGTGGCTGAACCAAAAATGAATATATAATGACGACAAATTCACCAAAGGAGGTGACTCTGATGAAGGCCTTTGTTCTCATACGCTTTTGTATCTCACCAGGTGACCCTGCAGCAGGCAGAACAGCCCTGCCATGTCACCCAGGGTGATGGAAGAGCAGAGAGGTACCCTGCCACCAAAGGTCGGGCAGCGCAGCTTGCGGTGCACCACCCTCCAGCCCCTCTCCTGCACATGTTGGCAGTGAAAGACAAGCAGGGGATGGCCTGTGGGACACAAGGTAAGGAGCAAAGGGACCTGTGCGTACCTGGGATGCAGCTGGGCACCCGTGGGGACCATCTGCCATTGGCCAGGCACCGCACTGTGCTGGTGGCCCCCAGGGGTATGTAGCCAGGGTTGCACGTGAGCGTGGCTGTGCTGCCCGAGGTGAAGTTCTGTGCAGATTCCAGCTGTCCATGGGTGATATGGGGGACGGGGCACTGAGCCTCTGTGGATCATAGAATCACAGCACAGTTTGGGTTGAAGTAAGCTTAGGGTTCATCCAGTTCCAACCCCTGTCCCGGGCAGGGACACCTTCCATAGAGCAGCTTGTTCCAAGCCCCTGTGTCCAACCTGGCCTTGGACACTGCCAGGGATGGGGCAGCCACAGCTTCTCTGGGCACCCTGTGCCAGCGCCTCAGCACCCTCACAGGGCAAATTTCTGTGTAAGATCCCATCAGGGTGTTCTTACTAAATACAGCTGCAGCCACCAACTGTCAGTGCACCTTCATCTGGTAAGTAAAAGAAGACAAGTCAGTTTAACAAATGCAGTGACTGAGGCAGATATTAGGGGTTCCTAAGTGTGCTTAAGCAACCATTACCCATAGGACTTTAAACCTGTGTTTCTATCATTGTACACCATCAAACGCTATTCCTGCCCTTTCCTCACAGCACTTGCTCTAACAGCTACAACTCACCTGAATGCTGGGGTGGGTGACTTCGGAGCCCTGGCAGCCCGCTTCCAGCATCACATCTGCACTGGTCCATGGCAGGACTGCTGATGCCGCCTTTGGTACCAATACCCACAGAAAGAGCATATCTCTGCTCTCAAGTTCCTTCCCCAGACCCCATCTTAGGTATCAGCACGCCATTGGTAATGTTTGGATTTGGAAAATGGACTGAGAAGCATCATGAAGTAGAAAGAGATAATAATATCTAACAATAAATAGGGTGTAAAGGTGGTGCTGGCAGGAGGGGAGCAGCAGATGCTCTGCAGGGAGGCACAGGGGTGGCCTGTGCACCCTGGCAAGTGTCTCAAAGGGCCTATCTTAAAAGGAACTGTCAACTTTGAGACAGAAACAGGGTTATTCCTCTTCCTAGGGACATTAGTCAGCAAACACCCACTTCTCCTGTGGGTAGCATGACAATTCACCAGCTACCTTCTGAGTGTCTATCGGTTACCTCAGGGCATAAGCATCAAACTTGGTATCAACCTAATACCACTCAGACTGCCAAATACAACCTTTGTCATGAAAAACTAAGAAGTATTACCTGTCTAACTGACTCTCCCAATCTTACCAGCACCCTCACCTTGAGCTCCAGGCTGGAAGGGCATCTCCGACCCTGGGAACAACTCATCTACTGCATGGATGCTCAAGGCAAAGTGTGATACACTCCCTGCGACACAAGGTCTGAACTCCAGACCAGAAGAGGCTCTGCAGCTGAGATACCTGGCCCTGGACCGCCCCAGGGACAAGCTCATGGCCTCCAAGCCAGCCATACCCAAACACCAGTCCCGAGAAGATTCATACCCCAGTTTAAGGCTTTTGAAGAGCATTGGGAATTTGAGGTGGTGCATCTAGAAGTGCAGCTAAAGAGAAGACATGGACAATTAGCAGCAACCAGCGACCTCAGATCATCCTTACAAGAACATGAGGCACAGGCAGAGCATAGCGGTGACTTAAGCTAGAGAAAGGTCTCCTGCTGAATTTTACCAACCCACTTACTACGTATCTGATCCGTAAGCAAAGCTGAGCCCCAGAAGCAAAGCAAACAAGAGGAGGAACACTCACTGAGACTCCCGGCCGGCTGCAGCACAAGCCCCACCACTGCCAGGAGATGCCCCAGCCAGCAGAAGACCGGCATGGTGAGACCCTTCCCAGCCGATAGCTGCTGCAGTGCACTGGGGAAGGGGAAGTGGCTGTGGGAAGTTGGGGCCAGGCCAGAGGAGCTGACGCTGCCACCCCCCAGCCCTTCTGACCTGCCCAAGGCAGGGGCTGCCCTCCCTGAGCTCGCCAGCAAGGATGTGTCACCAGAGGGGATGCTGCTGCTTCTGCTCTCCCCCATCCCTGGCAGCGTTCAAGGCCAGGTTGGACACAGGGGCTTGGAGCAAGCTGCCCTAGTGGCAGGTGCCCCTCCCTGTGGCAGGGGTTGGAACTGGATGAGCTTTAAGCTCCCTTCCAATGCAAACCATTCCATGATACTTCTAAGGTGAGAACAGTGGGAATAAAACTATTTTACAGCTAGAAGAAGCTTTGCAGCATTCTGGCTTCCTTTTGGTGCTCTAAGGGCAATGTTGTACATTCACTTTGCCTCTACCCTGGTGGGGACAGGCAGCTCTCTCTATGTCTAGTCAAGCAATGATTATTGAAGCACTTCTTTCCTTTCTTATAGATAAGACAATTATTAAAAGCCAGACACAGCTGTCATTGCAATTGCAGTTTTATTATGATCTTGTGGTGAAGGAGCACTGGTCGGATCACAAGTTGCCTGCTAACAGAGTGCTTCCCCTTTACTGGAGGTTGCAGAAAAGATTCAGCCATTTCTTTCTTTATGCTTTGCTTTCCCATAACTGCTCTTGGAGCACGCACAAAGATGCAGCAAGTGGCAGCGCTGTGGCCTCATATACATCTGTCCTGCTTGGGAAGGAAGCCTAGCATTTTTGTTTGGATTCAAGGTGTCCTCCACTGAGCCTGCTCTGAAGGTCATGGCTAATCAGGCGGTTAAGTGCTTGTTCACAATAATGAATGCAGCATATATGAATGGAGGAGCAATAGGCTCTACTGGGTTGCAGGGGGTTGTGAGGCGAGTGGGAGTTGGTAGCTCTGACCATGTCCATGTCCCTACAGCATCTGCTTGGCTCCCACAGCGATTTACGTTTCCTTCAGCTCCTTTCTAACTGAGCCCTTGTCAGTATAGCAGACATAACTGAATGTATAAAGTGATGTAGAAACCTAAGAGTGATCACTAACAGAAGCCAGAAGTGGGCACTTTCTGACTCCCCCTATGGCCAAAGAGTCAAAGTTCCTTGACTGATTACTGAAGTATTAGCACAAATCACAATGTCATAAAGAAACCCTCAGCGAGAATGATTGTTCCTCATGCAAAGAGAATGGTTCTTATGATACCAGTGATGACAGTCAGCCATACACCGTGGTTCTTAGCTCCTTTTCAAGCTTCTGGATCTCCAGGTACAGTTTCTGGACTTCCAGCAGAGTTTTCAGTTCTGCCAGAGGAATTCCACACTGGAAAGCTTCCCTGCTTCGAAGGATCTTCTCACATGCATCACGCTTTTTCTTTAGAAGAACCAAAAGAAAGACAAGGTGTGAGATGGCTGCAGGGACCCAGTGCTGAGCATCCCCCTCCTATTGCAGCCCCAAACTAGCCACATTCATGAACTTGGACCAGTGCTAAATGGGGCAAGATACAGACAAAGCCTGGGCAGATGGGCAGGAGCTTGAGCAAACTTCTCTAGTGCAAGGTGTCCCTGCCCATGGCAGGGGGCTGGAACTGGATGAGCTTTAAGGTCCCTTCCAACACAAACCAGTCTGGGATGATACTTACACAGGTGGGTGGTGGTACCCAAGTGCCATTAGCTGAGCAGGTAGTTTCTGAACTTGAGGTTTGACGGCCATCACGCTTGCAGAAGTAGCCCAGAGTTTCATTCACATCATACCACAACTTTTGTCTGTAAATCACAAGGTCCTCCTGTCTTGAGGGCTGAAAACACTGAACTGAAAGGAAAATGCATGCCAACAAAAGAGATGTAGTGGGAGGAGATGGAGGAGAAAACACCTGGCAAATTCCAGCTGCTGCTGGTGATTCAAAGGAGCAGCACCACTCATCTGGGCAGATGTGGCTGGTACCCACCGGGCTGGCAGGAGGGCAGAGGGGGGTGCCAGGTGCTGTCAGCCAGGCACCGGCTCTCCGCATCGCCGTGCAGTGCAAAGCCTTCATCACAGGAGAAGCGCACGACTGCTCCATAGGGAAACGTGAATCTCTGTGGAGTCATCCTGCCCCTCTCGACCACGGGCCTGGGGCACCGGACCACTGTGGGGAAGAGAGCAGAACGGTGGGTTTGGCTCTGCCCTTCCCCAGGGACAGCGGGGACCCGGGTCTGGCGGGGCAGAGCTGCAGTTCCTGGTGCCCTCTGCATCAGCTTTATACTCAAACATCAGGATTGACCCTCAGCTGCCTGCAGCAGCCCCCAAGGAGACCCCACCAGTCCCTGCTGTTACTGTGGTGCCAAGACCTTTGCACAGGAGCCAGAGGAGCTGCACATTAAGCCACTCTGGGTTTGGAGCTCCTGGACCAGGGCAGGTCCTGGCTTCAGTGTGATCCCATATAGGAGAAGCATCTCACCCCTGCACTCGGGGGCATGTCCGCTCCACACCAGGTTCACCCCATCATCAGAGGTGCAGTAGATGGTGGCATCCCCGATGAGGGACAGGCCCTCTGCACAGCTGTACGTCACCTCAGTGCCATAAGAAAACTGCTCCTTTCCCAAGCCGGAGTGCTGCCCATTGGAGATTTGTGGAGGGGGGCCACAGACTGTGGGGTAGAGAATGGATAAGAAAAGAAACACACAACCAACCATTACACTCAGTGAGAATCAAAATCGCTTCTGGGAAATCAGTACAAGAGTTAACTTTGTGTTTGAAGTGTGGCAAATCCACCCACAGCAAGAGGACACCTCAATGCTTTCAGCCCATGATCATTGCTCCCCAGAAGCAGATGCTGAAGGCAGGTCACCTACTGATGCTGTTTCTCAGTACTGATGCACAAGATTGCTTCTCAGCACTGCATTACACATACCTTTATCACAAAAGGGTAATGGGGGAGCCCAGGTTGCATCAGCCTGGCACTCGGTCGTGTCCTGGCCCCTGAGGACATAGCCTGTATCACACTCCAGCCTCAGCCGAGTCCCAGCTGTGTAGTCTTTTTTGTTTTGATAAACCACTTTTCCATGAGCAGTATCTGGCCTTGGGCAATGAGGTTCTAGAAACAACAGAAAATAAAGAATGCCATCAACCTCTTTCCTCCTGGCAAGTTTTCCTGAGCTTTTAGGCTCAGGCTGCTTCCAGCAGCTCGCTGATATTGCTCTGGTGCCCCATCACTAGGTTAAGAGTCTCAGCAGTATCAGTTATTTACGCTGTTGCTCTTTCTTCTGAGAGGGAAAATGCATAGAGAACATCCTCTGCCCTCAAGCCTCATGTCAGCTAACCAGCCCAGCTGCTGTCCAGAGCACAAACCACATCTCCTTCCAGCTGGATAAATGTCTCCTGGGCTTCTTGGGAACCTTCTAGGCACCTAAACACTACCAAAACCCAGCCCTTTGCATCCCAACTCCCCAGGCTTTGCCAAACCCCGCTACTTTCTCCATGGCAATCCCCAGGCAATGTAATGATCCATGTGGATCTTTTGCTGCCCACTTCTTCTGAGTTAACACAGGAGAACTGGATCTGGGGATACCTGGCAGTGGAGCAAAATCCACTACCATCACCTAAGGCTGCATGCAGATTTCCCTGTGAATATCAGCAGAAAACTACAGCTGTACAGAGTGACCCAAACCTGTGCAGTCAGAAATAAGCAGTCACCAAGTCAACATGTTCCACCAGCTTTTACCTACCTGGAAAGCACTCTGGTACTGCTGGATTCCATGTACCATCACTTGTACACCGAAGCATAATGTTATGGCTATGACCTTTGAAAGCATAGCCATCGTTGCACGTAACTTCCAGTATGTCTCCATACTCATAATGTTCTTGATTTTCCTGTACACCTAAGGGCTTTCCATTCCTGATGACTGGATCTGGGCAACGAATTCCTGAGGAATGCCAAACATCAAGTGTGAAACCGTGGCAAAGCCATCTGGCTGACAGCAGATTCAGAAGGACGAGCCTTTTGTAAGACAAAGACACATCACAACACTACATCTGCCCCGAGAGCATCCCTGGGCAATCCTGGGGTGTCTGCAAGGGAGTCTACTGGATGGAGCACACCTCAATGACCTTTCCCCACAGGTTCCAGGGACTAGAAAGCATAGCTGGTAAATAAAGCAAAGAAAACTCTATTTGGGAAGTAAATCAAAGGAGCTCAATAGTCACAGCACAGACCATACTGAACACCCAGAGCATCCCCCTCTTCCCCTCACCCTGCGGTCTGCACAACAGCAGAGCACAGATAGTTTATACATTCAGTATCACACACATCACAAGGGTAAGTAAACCAAAGGAACATCCACTTACTTTCACAAGAATGGGAGGTTTTAGTCCATGTAAAATCTGGCAGACATATAATGTGCCATGTATCTTCCCCAGGGCTGAACTGGTGGCCCTCCCAGCACTCATAGGTAATGGCAGTGCCCACAGGAAACAGATTGCCAGCAAGTTTTGCTTTAACAGCATTGTGCACATCTGGAGGGTCACCACAGCTACCTAGGAATGAAATAGCAATTTAGGGACATTGCCAGGGATAAATCAGTGAGGTCCATAATGGTATGTAACATAAGAGAGAATTTGGGTAAAGGTGTGGGCTCACATTGTTCCTTCTGAGATGCACTTAATCCCTTTGGAAAGGGGCTTTGGACGAGGGCCTGTAGGGACAGGACAAAGGGAATGGCTTTAACCTGCCAGAGGGGAGACTGAGATGAGCTCTGAGGCAGAAGCTCTTCCCTGGGAGGGTGCTGAGGCGCGGGCACAGGGTGCCCAGAGAAGCTGTGGCTGCCCCATCGCTGGCAGTGCTCAAGGCCAGGTTGGATACAGGGGCTTGGAGCAAGCTGCTCTATGGAAGGTGTCCCTGCCCGTGGCAGGGGTTGGAGCTGGAGGAGCTTTAAGGTCCTGTTTACGTTTTAAACCATTACCCTTTCTCCTATCGCTACAGTCCCAGATGAAGGTGACATCATTGAAGGGAAGGCACTGGATGAGGAGGAGCAGGGCTTGGTCCACCACACTTACTGAGCAGACACTGTGGCAGCGGTGGGTCCCAGAGCCCGTTCTCATTGCAGGTGGATGCGCTGCTGCTGTTCAGGGCGTAGCGGAAGTTGCAGTCGAACACAACAGTGTCCCCATACGTGTACTCAGCCCGGTACCCACTCAGCAGCTGCCCATTCTCCACACTTGGCTGCTCACAGTTAACCACTGCACCAGGAAAAAGCCACCACACAGCAGTTACGCTCCAGAGGGGAGAAGAAGTTGTTAAAAACATTCTCATAGCATAAGGCAGGTTCATCAAAAAAGGCTGAAAATGGCCATGACAAGGCAGGTGGACGTAGCACAGCAGGTTTCTGCATTGTTTTGCACAGGCCAGCGGGTAAGATGCGTTGTCTGGTCTTCAAAGGCTAATAAAAATCCCATTCCCACATCCCTGCTGACTCGCTGACAGTGAGCACTCATGGTCCCTGCAATGGGACACCCTCATTGCTGCTGCTGCTACCAAACTCAGAGAGTCTTATCTATAAGAGATGATTCCATAAGGGAGAGGGACAGCTCCAAGGAAGAAAACAGCCCTAGCAGAGAGGGCAGGAGGCAGTGGGAAGTGGCTATGGCCGGCAGCAGTGCCCCCGTGTGTTTGCCAGCACACGCTCCCCTCACCTTTGCACTTCGGAGCCGGCTTGCTCCACACACCATTGACGTTATCTATGGTTGTACAGAAAATGGAGGCATCTCCCACCAGCGAGAAAGGTTTCTCTCCCCTTCTGACAGTGTTGCACGTGTAAGTGATGGATGCTCCATATTCAAAGAGCTCTTTGCCTGCTCCACTGTGCTCTCCGTTAGCTATTTCCGGAGGGGGTGAACATGGGATTGCTGGGGAATGGAAAGGGGAATGGTAGAGGGAGGGAAGAAGAAGAGAGAACGTTTGCTTAGAACCAAAGGTCTGGTAAGAAAAAAGTTGAAACATGAAGCACTGAAAAGGCCAGAAGTTCAGGGCAAGCCGCGAGGAGCTGCACGCCAGCCCATGGAGCTCTGCCCAGGGCACGGGGTGGTTCTGGGATTTACCAGTCCCGTGTGCAGCTCCCTTACAGACAATGAATAAACAATGCTACAGGATGATACAGGGAGAAAAATGCAAAGAAAAACCATTTCCAGACTCCACCATGCTTGGAACTGCTGAAACCCTCAGCAGAGCAACGAAACCGCCTCTTGATCCATCGCCAATAACATTTAAGCAGTTGATCAATTCGGGAGCGATACTTACCCTCACAGATGGGAATATCTCTGTCCCACATAACAGCCCCATTTTTAAGCACACACCGGATTTGAGGATTTCCAACCAGTCTGTACCTGTGTGAAACAGGGGAGAGGGAATTACTTGACAAACTCAAGTTTTGATCTATTAGCTATAATAACATCCTCACCTTATTGGTTTGGCTTCCTATCATAATTACAACTGGTCAGGAATGGTTTAGAAAGGGCCAGGAAGCTGAATCTGAGTTAAGGGAGAACTGTCTCAAAGTATGAGATTAAGAAAACTCAGTCTTAAGAGCTTTCAAAGGAGAGGTTTAAAGATACTTCATACAGTCTGCAATTCCCTACACTCATAAGGCTTCTGATAGCACAGGCTTTAATCCCAGGGGAAAAGACCTCAGCAAAATCACCGTGGAAGAAGGGGACCTGTGGCCAGAGTGCTCCTGGCTTACCCAGTGTTGCAGGTGAAGTTCACTGCTGAACCAAAACTGAACTTCTCTGACAGGATGAGTCTGCCGTTGGCTGGTTCTCCAGGGTAGATGCACAGCTTTGCTGAGGGACAACAGGATGGAGCTTGTTCTTACTTCAGTTGTTGGCAGAATCAGGAAAACGCAGCAGGAAAGCAGAAGCTTCCTTCAATACTGAGCAAGGGGATGGACCAGAAACCTCCAGATTTCCCCTCCAACCCTAAATAACTCCATGAATCATGATGCTGTTAAAGAGTTGCATCACGACCTGCAGCCGGTCTCTGCAGCCAGAGGGGGATTTTGCAGTGACTTTGGCAACTGTGAGTGTCTCTTCACAGCTAAAGGATTCTCCTGCTGCAGGCTTGAAATACTTATTACAAAGCGCCTGAGCAGAACATGCTTTGGGTCAGCAATCAAACAGAGCCAGCATCAAAGCAGAGTTCAGCTTTTGCCATCATTGCCAGTACCTAGTGGAACAAGGGGTGATTCACTCCAGGTCACTCACTTCCCACCATCCCATGAGGTCAGTTTGGGTACTACTCCAACAAAATGAGCTGATGGCATCAATGAATAAAAAACGAAATCAAAAGCCAACCCCACATATACTTACGTATACAAATCTCCTCTGGTCCATACCACTTATTGCCCCTTCCACAAATAAGGTAGTCTCTGACATTAACATTTCTCATGTAACCCGGACGACAGATGTATTGCACCATCGAATTATAGGCAAATGTGGTAGTGCCTTTGTATCGCTCTTTGAGTTCTGCAGATGGGAATCGTGGCGGAGCATCGCAGGCATCTACCAAGAGAAACTCCATCAGAAAGATGCTGGGAGGAAAAGTAGCAAGAGTTCAGGGCTGATTTACTCTGAAAGTCCAGGTGAGGACACTTAGGTGGCCTTAAAACTCCTTAAAGCTAGAAACAAAGACGAGCAGCACAGTGTGTGACTGGGGATGGCTGAGGCTGGCATGGATGGGGAGGAGCATGACCCCACAGCATCCTGTTTGTCCCTCATAACTCATCCAGCACTTTCAAAGGCTGGTCACAAAGTCCAGATAAACCCTTTCCTCTCCCCAGTTCGTATAAATCATTGCACCTCTTTCAGCTGGAATAATTTCATGTCTGTTTTACACAGAAAGGCAAAAAAGGCAAAGGAAGAGGGATTCTGATCATAGAAAGATTTACAGGGTTCTCAAAGTGCAAAGGCAACAAAGAAAGGAGAAGGAACCCCAGGAGAAGGTTTTCCTTTGAGGGATGTTGGTTTATCCTGTCAGAGTCATTCACTTACTATCAACAGCCACAACAAGAGCGGTGGTGAGGAATAACCCCAGGATAGCGGCGCAATCCCTCTGCCTCCTAAGCTCCAAAGCTGGCATCTTTCTTTATTCCTGTCTGGAGATCCCACAGAAGTTACCACATTCTTTAGTCTAGGCCTGTAAAATAGCAGGAGGGCATTTACACTCAGGAAAACTATAGCTTACACAGACAGCTCTCATTTCGCCATCCATTTCCCAGCAGCTATAGCTGGGAGCCAGGAGCTATTGGAATCCTCTGCTGGCAAATAGGACTGAGACCCAGCCCAGAGGAGCTGGGTCCAGCAGATCTGATCCGGAAACATGAAAACAGAATGCAATCAGGACAACTCATAGCAGCCCTCTAGAGACGTCATAGCAGCCTTCCAGTATCTGAAGGGGGCTATAGGGATGCTGGGGAGGGACTCTTCATTAGGGACTGGAGTGATAGGACAAGGGGTAACGGGTTCAAACTTAAACAGGGGAAGTTTAGATTGGACATGAGGAAGAAATTCTTTCCTGTAAGGGTGGTGAGGCACTGGAATGGGTTGCCCAGGGAAGCTGTGAATGCTCCATCGCTGGCAGTGTTCAAGGCTGAGTTGGACACAGCCTTGGGTGGCATGGTTTAGTGGGAGGTGTCCCTGCCCCTGGCAGCGGGGCTGGAACTGGATGATCTGAAGGTCCTTTCCAGCCCTAACTATTCTATGATTCTAACTGACAGTAACTCTTAGCAGTTCCCATAGGCTTTATTCCCTTGTCTCATTTGTTTGCATTTTTGAGAAAGCAGCTTGTGATTAAACTTTGAAAACAAAGAAAAAGAAAGATAAAGACTCAAACTGGAACGTAAACACTTTGTAGCTCGCCAGGTTCAACTCAAACCCACTATATTGCCAACATGGCCTTCTTCCCAGCCAAGCAGCCAAATTAGTATCTGCCAGGCCATGAGTTTATCTATGCCTTCTGGGAAAAGGCCCCTGAAACTTAGGGGTAGAACATTTAGTTTTAGTAATACAGCTCTTGGAAGCAAATTCCTAGTGGGATGAAATCCTGCTGGAGTCCTCAGTACAGTCCCCTAACAGTGAATTACACACACACAGAAGTATCTAACCAAGAAGATAAATCAGTTCAGTTCAAACAACATTAACTAGAGCAAAGCTATGCAGCAGAGAAGTCCTTCAGGAGACCAAAGTGCTTTACAAAATGGAGTTTAAGTGCTATTTGGAGTAATCCGGTACCCCTGGAGATCAGCAAGAATCCTCTTTGTTATCCAGGATCATCATTTATGAGCTTCAATCCTCCCAACATCATGTATGCCCAAGAGCCTAACTTCCTCCTGGAAACAGTCTTTCCTGATGCTTTCTGCCCTAAACTGAATACCATGCTTGGCTGTTTCTTTCCTCTGGCTTTCCTTCAATCCTTGTTACAGCTCTTGGTTTCATTTGATTTAATTTACTAATCCTTCTGCCCCCTACTTTGACGAGAAGGCTCTGATCCAGTTCAAGAGCAACATCACTTAAAGCTGCATGGCTTGAAGTTGTCTTACCTGGAGGCTTGGTGACAGGAGATGGAGAGACCCGGCGTGTTCAACTCCTGCAAGACAAAGTGATGACTCTCCTTGTCCAGTCCCCCTGTCGCTGCAGGGCTAGAGAAGGAGTTATGATAAGCCTACATGCTCCACACAGAAAAGTCTGAGTTCTGCAGAGACCAGACTTGTGCCATTGATCCATAAATCATTAACTCCTCCTCCGAGCAAGAAGGAAGTAGTTTATTCAACCCGCAAAGCGAAACAGTAGAAAACTGAATGCAACCCAGGCAGATGTTGAAATTGTTTGTTTTCTGTGCGGAGCTTGTTGGAATGATCCCTGCTGAGCAGGACACTGCCTAATCCATTGTACAGCAACAGCACGCGGCCAGTGCTGGTCCCCAAGCGATGCCCGGGTACCTCCTCAAGAGACTGCTTCATCCTGAGGCAACATCAACCATGAGCTGATCCCTTCTGACCTCAAAAGCCTATGCCCAGTGTTCAAAATAGACTTTCCTCAATCAACTCCACCCACCTCCATTAAAGCAGCTGAAGCTCAGCAGCACATCAGGTCTCAGGGAGCATCAACTGGGTGCTCAACATCCATGTCCACGATGGGAACACAGTTGCCCTTTGTCTCATGGAAAGCCCTTCCCAAATCCAGCTGGCCCCAATGGGTCATTTTCCACTGAAAAGAGCTTTGGAAGGAATTGAATCCTTTGCTCCTTTTGCACTTCAGCTTCATCCCTGCTTGAATCACCACCAAGAACCTGGCAATGGACTTTTCACCTCAGGCTGTGCTTCTCAGAGGTATTGGTTTGTTCTGCCAAAACTGAGGCCTTTTTTGCCAGAAAAATGTACCACATTATCCCTACATTGAGAGGGACAGAGGCCCTTCCCGGAGCACAGCTCATGCCAGGAATGCAATGAAACAGATAAGAGTTTTTACTCCATAAAGCACAGCAAAAGGCTCCCTGCTCTCACCCCACAAGCAGAGGCTTGCTCACAACGGGTCCCCTGGTACTTCCTAGCAGGCACTTGACCTCCACTAAATATTGACAAGAATCCAGTTAATCACAAACAGGCTTCCAGGATTTGGTTCCTCCATAAGGGTCAGAACAAGCCAATTCATGTGCTGGAAAAGCAGCAGCTTCCCAGCAGGCACACAGGAGATTTGTTTGTACCTGCACAAGGAGCATTAAGCCAAGGTACAGCCATCTCCTGCTCTGAAAGCCACTAAACACTCCTAAGACCTCCCTCAATCCACAGCTTGCAGGGGGATAAGCAGGATAAAAGGGGTTTCCGTTGACCACATCCAAGGACACATCTCTTCAGGCTGCGGCTGGTGAGTCCCTTTGGGAACTGCTGGTTTCCAGCTGCTGGAAATCAGAGCCACACCAGTTGCTCCTTTGTTTTTCATTTAGAAAGAGTTCAAGGCCAGGTCGGATGCAGCTTGGAGCAAGCTGCTCTAGTGCAAGGTGTCCCTGCCCATGGCAGGGGGTTGGAACTGAGTGAGCTTTAAGGTCCCTCCCAACCCAAGCTATTTCATGATCCTATGAAAGCCAGCCCACAATAGAGCAAATAATAATGGAAAATAACAGAGAGAACTAGATCTGTATTATTTTAAAATCTCTTTATTGCAAATAAACGCTGCTGGGACATTTATGCTCACGTGCACAGAGTTCACAACAAACAGCACAAGTTTATATACGCTGCATTTCTTTAAAACCTAAAAATCACATTAGGAAGCAGTAGCACAGCCAAATTGCAAGCAGACATGTAACATCGATCTTACTAAACACAGACATGCATTTGCAAACAGTGTTCAGGGACAGAGCAGCAGGAGAGGCAGAGGTGGCACCAGCAGCACCCTTTGAAGGAGGACAGGGTGAGGGTTTGGGATGTACCCATGGAGCTGGTGGCTCCTGGAAGCACTGGCAGCAATGCTGCTGCTCCCAAGGCTTCCCGCCTGCCAAGCTGCCAGCAAGGGGATGACTTACAGGGGTGGCATCTCTAATGGCGCAGCCAGTGTATGCAAACTCAAGCTACCTGGGCTGGTTTGAAGCCTTTTTCCTCGCCAGATTTTCCCCATCACTGGTGGCAGCGATGGAACAGATTTTGCCCGAGATCATTTCTCTCTAAAATAACCCATAATGCTGACGGAGCAGCCACTGGGCCCCTGGACCACAGCTCAGGGGAGCTGCCACCACCAGCTCTGCTGCTAGAAACAGAGACAGAAAGTGAGGGAAATACAGAGAACTCCCAAGTCACAAAGCAATGCTCCTGAAGGAACCAAGCCCCCTTCCACACCTCCCAGTTCCTCACCTCTACCTGCCCAGCCCAACACACCAGTGCCAGTACAACCGAGAGCACAAGCGGCTGCTGAGCCTCAGTTCAGCCCATTGTGCAATCGTTGTTTATCCTGGGGTGTTTGCATGCACGGTGCCAAGGAAATCAGGTGATTTCAAGGAAAAACCTGGCACAGGGACCTGTATGGGGCTGGGGAGATGTGTGGGGTCACTAGCATCGTCCCAGCCCCACTGCTCCCAAAGGCTCAGCAGGACCTGGGGCCATGGCACATATGATTCACCCACATGGCAACAATGATGATCATAAATCTGCTGCTGCTCTGCCCTGGACATGTGTATTTAGGCCTGTTGAAAGTTAAAATGCAGGAGGAAAAGGCTATTATTAGGCTTTGATTAAAGCAACAAGGCACAAACACTGCCATATGCAGAGGTGGCTGAGAGGCTCCATCCCATGACCTACAACCAAAGCAAGGACCCACAACAGGAATAAGATACCCACAGTCAGTGACAAAGACCCAGAGACCTGATTTTTAGCAGTGATTAATATTAATTACATCCACCATCATAGCAGCTGCCTTCATGAACCCTGCCAGGTAAAAATACATATTTTATCTCCTTACAGCCATTAACTACTCATTGATACAAAGAGAATTTTAACTCCTTCATAAGTTATTACTGCATATTGTGCATAAATATCCTACAGTACATTGCTACTCCTTTTTACTCACAGAGCAGGAGATGGCTGGACAGGAGTAGCCAGCCCAATGTGGTTTGTGCGTTTAGAGCATCACTGGAGTGTGACAGCAAGTACCACCGTGTAATAGGCTGGAAATCTCTTCCCACAAGGTTTTTTGGCTCATTTCTAAGCCCTGTGACATTGAAAACCAAAGGACAGACTCTGCTCTTGCACAGCAAACCTGTGCCCCCGTCGAACAGCTGAAGGAACAAAACTATTACAACTCCGTTTCTCTCCCACTCAATTTCTTTCCTCTGTGGCACAATTGCTTTAGATTAACACATGCTTCTGCTCCTCAGAAATCCTAAGGGGTGAGGATTAATGCCTGTGCCTTTGCCATGCCCCTTTCTATCTCAGCTTTATCAACTTCCAAGCCTGGAGTGTTTAAACTAACCCAGATTTGAGTTCAAAATCCCCATGTAAATCTCAGGCTTCACGGTTGCTGAGCTCCTCCGCAGCGCTTCTCAGGCACAGATCCCTGCTCTGGGTATGGCCAACATCTATTTCCACATTTAAAATAAGCAACCTGGGTCCCAGAAGTTGCTCATACAAATACTGGAGTCAACTTGAAACAGCAGGTCCAGAAAAGCCTCCTGCTTCGTGCCTAAATGCCCCTTTCTTCAAGAAGAGTAGGAGCGGGATAAAATGGAGTTTGGCATAACACAAGTGACAGGATAGGAAAGAATGGTTTTAAACTGTCAGAGGGGAGATTTAGGTTGGATATAAGGAAGAAGTTCTTCCCTGTGAGGATGCCGAGGCACTGGCACAGGGTGCCCAGAGAAGCTGTGGCTGCCCCATCCCTGGCAGTGTTCAAGGCCAGGTTGGATGGGGCTTAGAGCAAGCTGCTCTATGGAAGGTGTCCCTGCCTGTGGCAGGGGTTGGAACTGGATGAGCTTTAAGGTCCCTTCCAACCCAAACCAGTCTGGGATTCGATGATTCCAAGTCAAAATTTGTGAGAGGAAACTCAATTTGGGGTTTCAGCGGGGATTTAAGTAACACATGACCTGTGCCACAAGGCGGCTTCCCCATCTATGCACTGAACACTAAAGCGGCTTAAACTCTATTAAAAGCAGCATTATACATCAGTATCATTCACAGCTTTTTCACAGGCAAGTTTAAAAACCTTGCTGGTGGGCTTAAGTTCTGGTACATTAAAAAGACAACTGGTAAAAGATCTTGTGCTTCTAGTAAGCCCTGCACATGTGGCCCTTAGAGCAAAGTGATGCTCCCACTTTCTGTTCTCATAGATAAAAGTGTCCATAGAACACAGGAAAAATGAGAGGAGGAAGCTTAGATCTGGGTGCAAAGCTAAAGCATGACTTGAGCTCAGATATGACAGTACTATGCTCTTTCCAGAGAGTGACAGGAGGTTTTATACCCTTCTGCCCCTTGCAGGATTTGCTGACCTAGCAAGCGCTGTGTTTTATATGATGAACAAAAGCCTCCCCAGAGCAAAGGAACAAGCTCAGATCTGGGGATTTAAATCAGGAGTCCTGAAAACAAAGCTGAGCAATGTCTGGAGCTCTGGGGATGGCTGAACACCACAATAACTGCATTTGACATTAGAAATGGTAACAGCTAAATAAGAACTTGGGGATTTGGTCTGATAACACCGAAGAAAAGATGCTTCAGTGAGTGTATGACTGTTTTGTCCTTACACACATTGCAGTTAATTTCACCATCTAACCAGGAGGACAAACATGGGACCCCAGGAAGCCAGGGATAAGTTAGCTCACATTCTTCTCCAATCTCATGGACAGACATTGCAGCATTCAGAAAGAAGAGACACAGACAGGCTCTAAAAACACATTTCAGAGGAGAGGGTGGGCTGAAGCGGCAGCAGCTCACTGTGCTCCAGGGATGCTCAAGTCCAGCTGCAGGGCTCTTCCCAGCCATGGAAATCCCATGATGAAAGCCAAACCTCTACACCGTTAAACTGGCCATCCTCTACAAATGAGAGAGAAACAGGACAGGTTAGACCAAGGCTAAGTCAGGAGATGTGAAGCAGGGACAGCAGAGCTCAGCTCAGCGCTGGGGATGGACAGAGATACTTCGCAGTGGATCCACCAGCTCCATATAATCGCTCCGCATCATTCCAGCATCCATATAATCATTCTGTATGACAGAGACCATCTGAGGATTTTCTTCTTTACTTCTACCCCAGCAAACAACGAATTGCTTCACACTTTTCATCACCCTTCAACCTCCCGCAAAGCTCTGTGAGAAGGGTTTCCCACCCTGGGACCACGCAAGCTCAGCTTTTCTGGAGGCAAGAATGAAGCAGGCTGGTTACTGAGGGTTACTCACTTTTATTTCTCTTCTCCATAGGAAAATACACTTCCAGAACAAAGAAACACTATAGGAATCATTTCACATATTAACTACGATAAATACTTCTAGTTTTGATAAAACTCCTACTGCCTCAGGGAGGGTCCAACGGACACCAGGAACACACTTGGGTCAGTACAGGTGAATTCTATTCTATACAAACCACACAAGTTAAAACCCATCAGGCAGGATTTCCTACGGCTGCTGTTCATGCAATGTCTCAGAGCACAGAAAAGGCTCCTTTTGTGCCATGCCCAGTGCCTGCCCTGCTCAGCTGCAGCACTCACACTGCAAACCAAAATGTGAATCACTAGGTGCAAGTTGTCTTTGTTACTGCACCAGCACTGGTTTGCCATTAAAAGAACCAATGGCACAGCTCTGGAGCCAGTTTGCTGACAACCAACACTTGAAATCCAACAGTCAGGAAATCCAGACCCTGCATATGTTCTATTTACAATTAAAAACCAAAGCTAAGTAACATTAAAACAGCTTTCCCAACAAGGACACTTCAAGAGAAATCATCATCAGAGCTAATCCATAAGAGCTGCTCACATGCTACCTTCTCAAGCAAAACAGCAGTACTAGGAAGGAAGTCTGTAATAGAATTGAGGAAGCTGGACCAAGTTACTGTTATTTATCTGCATCCCCTCCTAGGAAATCTGTGTTATTTGTTCAAATATAGGGGGAAAGAAGCACTTGCAGTACATACATTCATTTTCTAACCACACAGCCCAGCGCAAAGGCAAATCCAAAGGGGCAAGGCTTTGATTTTTAGCCTATGGATAATATTCCTCTGATTGGATTCTAAATTAATATTAGTATAGGAATAATTTATCAGATTTAGCCCAGGCTCCCCAGCTCGGGCTCTTTCTCCTTTTCCCCCCTCATCATCATCAACACTAAAGCCTCTGAAACACAGGGAGACAGGCAGCTTTAGGAGAAACAGGCCCTTTTGGCACCACTACTGACTGGACCATTCCCAAGGCACCATCCCAGCTTGGGAGATGCTCTGCAGCAGGATCTGAGCCTGATGCTTTGTGCGCTTCTGCAGCTTTGGCAGGTCAGTAAGGAAACTCTGCAGCATTATTCAAAATGCTATCCCAAGCTAGCAAATAGGAGACAGAGGCATGTCACTTCGGAATCAACCCCATACCTTCGTGTCCCATGACATCATGGTGATAGAGAAAGAGCAGCTACACTGACAGAATAGTTGGAAGAGCTTCACTTCAAGGACAAAGTGCAATTAAAGTAGAAAACTGCACATCCAAATGGCCAAATACATTCAAGTGGGAGTTTCTCAGACCTGGAGGAACATTACCTGAGCACAGGGAGAAGCTGCACCTCACTTCCCTGAAAGGGATGAGCTGCATCCTATGGCAGCAAGGGGACCACCATGCCGCAGGGGAAATGGGAGCTCACCACCCAAACCTGAATCCTCTTTCAACACTTCGCATCTGGAAACTGAACCAGCTCCTGCTTTACTTCCTTTGCACATACCCCAGCTCTCTGACACCAGAGCACCAGGAGCGAGAGGATTTGCCCAAGGGCAGAGGCAAGGAGGGAGCAGGGCCTTGCTGAGAGCAAGAGCAGGTCAGCAACAACCCCAGCAGCCCATGTGCAGCAACATGAAGCCCCCAAGCATACAGCTTGTGCCATCTCTGAGCCCACCCTTAGGCACCACCACCCTTGGGTGCTCCCCAACACAGCCTGCTGTTCCCACAGAGGGATATCGCTTATCCTAAAGATGGGGGATGCAGTCGGGTACTGTGGATCACCCCAGTGCATGGGGATGAGCATGGCACAGTGCAGAGGATGCACCATGAATGCTGCCAGGAGCGATCCCACAGCCCCATGCAGGGACCTGCTGTGCAATAATGCAGCCAGGTCCCCAGACAGAGCACCTAAACGGCAAAAACGCCTTTCACAAGACAAAACCCATCAGCATTGTGTGTACTGCAGGAGGAGAAACACCCGAGAAGCCAAGCGCAGGGTTGCAGCAGGGTCTGCCCAGGCACCAGCAGAGCAGGGCTGGTGGAAGCACAGCGAAGCGAGGGCATCTCCAGCCTTTCTGCATGGGGCAGCAGCCGTGGTCTCATCCGTGCCCCTTACTCAGAGGTCGAGGGGGAAGCCAAGGGTTCGTGGGTGATGCTGGCTGCAGGCTCCCTAAAGAGAGGGGGACAGACAAGGACATGATCTCCCCTTAGGGTGGGAGAGAGTCACGTTCCCTTTGCCCCCAGTCAAGGGGCCTCAAAAGGGACATGGTGGTGAGGACTCAGTGACAACAGACACCCACACAGGAAGGTTTATCCACCCAGCTACTTGCCAAGCACATGCTTAACCCCTTCAGCTCCCTCAAGCCATGGGGAACTGGGACTGAGCAGCACCACTCCCATCCAGGCTACAATCCAACAATTTCTGCAAAATCCCTGCCATCCATCCATCCATCACCAGATGGAAAGGAGACATGTGGGACCCAGCACTGCTCAGGAAGGCTACAAGGCTCAGCCTGGCAGTGCCAGTGCAGCCATTCCACATCCTGGGCCAGGAATGAAGCAAGCTCAGGGTGAAACACACTTTTATGGGCAGCCAGCAGAAACATATTCACCAGTAAACACAGTTGGAGCCCCTGGATTAGTGGGCTCAACCTGGTAACATACTTCTCCCCCACTGAGGTCCCCCGTAGTGACAGGTTATTACACACAAAAAGACTTCCTTCTGCTCCATGCATCTGTCTTTCCCCAAAGTAGATTCCATGCAATATTAATCAAGAGAAGTCCTACTTACTAAACCAAAAGAGAGTACATACAAGCTGCTTTCAGTGGTACTCACAGGCAAGCAATTCCCCCTTGAGGCTGCAAAGGGAAAAAGAAACAGCACAGGACAGCTTAGAGTGCATTTTAGAGGAGATTTTGAAATAATAGGAAAAGCAGCAAAGCAAATGAGGAAAGAAGTGAAGCAACCCCAAAGCTGCCATGTTAGGGAGCTGGGGGGAGGCTTGTATCACAGAGGAGCTGATACAAGGCATGGACAGCGCTGCAGTGCCTGGCCACCTCCTCCCTCCACTGCTGCTCATCCCAAGGGCTCCATTCAGGCACAAGGTCCTGGGGCAGGACAATTCCCTACCACGCACCCAGCCCAGAACCCACGGCTTACTAAATACTCCTTCATCACTACAATGATGAAGGGTACAACTGCAAACAGGGGTGGGGATCCCTGTCCTGGGGCACCCACAAAGTAACACCTCAGGCCATCAAGGTCCTCTCCAGCTGAGACATCACCCAGAACTGCTGTGGCTCAAATCCACCCCAATGCAAAGCCCTGTCTGGTTCAGTCCCTCAGAGCCCTGGGATTCTGGGGATGCCTGAGCCTCATGCTCTAAACCAAGTATGGAAACACCAACAATGTTCATCCGTGCTGCATCACCCCTTCCTTTACTCTCTGGCCACTCCCTCTGAGGGAAGGGGGAGAAGCTAGGCTCACTAATAGATGGGGAACCTTAACCTCTAAAGTATCCAAGATTAAACAGCTTTGGTAATGGCTGTCTCTGCACATTACAACACACAGGTAACGTGCACATTACTCTGCACGTTACAACATAGGTCCTTTCCAGCCCTAACCTCTATAGGACCCAGCCAAAACCTCCTCAAAGCCCTCTCCAAACCTCTTCGCCTGCGCTCTCCCAGGCACACGCTCATTTAACAGCAAAACAAGTTTAAATGAGCAAAGAAACAAATGGGGGTTTGCATCCAACACTGATGAGGACCTTGGTGCCTTTTTAAGCCAGATGAAACACCAAGCACCCAAAGATGCTTTATTCTGGGCACCCAAAGAGCCCAAACTTTGTTCACCAAGCTGCTGACATCGGGGTCTGCAGGAAAACAGGCACTGACAAAGTCATGATGCAAATATTTCCTACCAGGGACTGGAGCAACACTTGGCTGCAGCATCTAATTCAGACAAAGAAGATATTTGTAACGCCTTCCAACTGGGTTTTTGCCAGAAAGCATCACCCAGAATGAACCTCCCTGCCAAAACCCTACTGCACTGACGTAAACTCACCTGCACAGAGCCTGGTGTTCATAGAATGGTTTGGGTTGGAAGGGATCGCAAAACTCAGCCAGCTCCAACCCCCTGCCATGGGCAGGGACACCTTCCACTAAATCAGGTTGCTCCAAGGCCCAACCAGCCTGGTTCTGAAAGCCTCTGGCACCACAGTCCTAGTTTAATGGGGTGACTTTTGGGTTTATGAGCATCTAATCCAGAACGATTCCTACACAGAAACAAAGACCCTGGGAATGGGCTGCATTCCAGACAGGACCACCGATAGCTGCGGGTGATGGTGGGCAAGGGAAACACAGAGAAGGTACCACCTGGGCCTCAACTTGCAGCTGCTGCTGGTCGGCCCCATCTCGAGCTTCCAAGGATGGGAAAGGCCCCACGAGGTCGAGAGGTTTGCTCCCAACGCTGTAATGCCGCGGGCGCTTTACCGTGTCCGCACTGGCCCGCGGCGTAAAGCTGTTCCTTCTCATCCTTACAGGGCTTTGGCCGGCAGGAAGCTTGTTCTGATCCCAGGTGGAGGGAATCACAAGGAATGAAAAGGGGAACACCACAGTTTACAAACGCATCCACACCGGCACACACCTCCCCTGCCTTCCCCTGCAGAGCACCAGCAGTGGGAAACACCCCACTCTCTGGGCTGATCTGCCTCGGAGGCCATTGAAAAGTCTATTTCTGAGCAGCTTTACTTCCCTTTGGGATTGTTTTTGCTTAGTCGGCTTTGTTGAGGGCGGTTTTTTTGGTTCATTTTGGGGTTTATTTTCCTTTTCTCCCCACAATCAATTTGTGGGGGGAAAAAACAATTAGAAATAGAAAAACTTTCCATTCTTTGTGGTTTTTTTATCTCCAAAGCAGCCACATTGCCCAAGTAAAGCCAAGAGCAACAGAAACAGCCTCCCACTTCTCCGAGCAAGCAATGATTTCAACACAGGCATCACACAGAAGTTGCAAAGTGATAAATGATTGACTGAAAACCACCAGCATGGGACCAAGCACAAAACCCCTGCTGAAGAGCCTCTGTTTAGCGTTTTGCAATCAGCTGGATTTAGCTCCACAAATCCCCCAGCCACAGATGCAGGTTCCTAGTCTCTCTATTCCTCATTTATGGTCCCTTGGCATAGGGCATTTTATGCTGGGACACAAAAAGCAACCATATCCCAGGCAATTAACCAATAGCTCTTTATGAAGCACAAGAGGCAGCTAAAAGCCTAAACATACCAAAAGAACTTAAGAAGTGATGCACTTTGATTTCCTGTGAGCTAGCATAGCAGAGAGCTGGCTTACGCTCTTTAACTGGGGGAGCTAATTAGAGGCAATCACTACGCACCATTCCCTGATGGACCAATCCCTCTGCAAAGCAGCATTCACAAAAGCAAGCACCTACAGTAACAGCAACTTCCACAGACTCAGCACATAGTTATGTGGTGCATCCACAAGGTGGATGGCTGAGCAGTTATTGAAGTTACGGGAGACAGCAGTTCATAAATAAAGCCAAAGCCTGAAGCGTTTCCACTGCTGCTCTAAGAGGATTCACAGTGCAAGGGAAATAAATTGGACCCATCTCCTTCTGCCTCCAATACATACAAAGTTTAGGAACACCACAGTCTTGCTTTGCCCCAAATACTTGTCTCTGCTGATTTCCTGTGTGTTCTACAAGGGGAAAACCTCTGTTCCTGCCCCACAGCAGCCAGCCTGGCCCTGCAAGGGCTGTGAACACTGTGAGAGCCACCAAGAACCACCCCCAGAACCCAGCCTTACCCCAATGGCAGCTTTACAAAGAGAAAAGCTCCTCAAGACAGTGAAGGAAAAATAAATCACTTTAAAACAGTTTGGCAACTCTTTTTGATGTTATCACCATTAACAGAAACAAGCAACAACAACTTCATTAACTGAGAAGATCGGGAACTTCAAAATCTCTGTTCTAAACTTGCCCATTCTGCTTCCTACAATAGCCCCGATAACATCTTTCCCTGGCCTGGGAAACAAACTAATTCCACCCCCTATTAATTCTGTTTTGGGGGGGATTCTTTCTGAAGCAAGCCTTTGTGCTCATTGACAGCAATCAGCCACTTCCAGCAGGTACTGAGGAGCGTCTCAGTGTCCTTACTTGGTTTTGGAATGGGATAAAGCCCGAGCCGTGCAGCAAGAACTTACTGAGTTCAGACAGGGTTTGTCACGGTGGGTGTTCACTGCTTCCACGTTCAGGGTGATTGTCTCCACTTTACAACCTTTACCGCAAGAGAAGTTAATATGAGGAAGGGTAACTTAGGAAATAAACAACTTTTGTTTTAATACTGGAAACAGCAAAGTGAGCAGCAATAAATGGGTTCCATTTCCTAAGACAGCTCAAACAAACAGGATTTTACACTTGAACTACATTCTGGCTTTGACCTTCACTGTTCAGCCCTGTTATGGGGACTATAGGTCCATGCAAAAAAAGCCATTTTTAACTGACTGCACCCAAATTGGAGGCACAAACAGCCTCACCAATGGGTGAAGCCCAGAGATAATTAACACTTGTTTAGGAGACGGAAACACCCTGGCACCCACATATCTCCTCTCCCACTGCCCCCTCTAAACCCTCCCAAAATCCAGAACCTTTATATATATACATTAAATACACTACCAGAAGCTTCTAAAGCTCAGCTGGCTGCTGCCAGACATGAACACAAACCCGTCCATCAGATTCCCTGCCCATGGCAGGGGGTTGGAAGTAGATGATCTTAAGGTCCTTTCCAACCCAAACCGTTCTATGGTTCACACACACATAGACACCAGGGGAAGACAAGGCATTATTTACCATATGCCACGGGTGTGAGCTTCAGAATGGTATGGAGAGGGCATCGCAGGTAGGGCAGTTCATCTAGGACAAAGGCAGGCGTTATGGAGTATTATGGGGTGCTGCCCACACCAGCCACCCCGCTCTGCCCAGGCTTTGGGTGGGAACATTTCACATAGCAAATACTGGATGCAACAGTGGGATGGGACCAAACCCACCATTCCCAACACATGGGGCCAACCAGAGGAAGCCTCTCCAGCTGCACACAGGTAGAAAAGTACCACAGCAACAGCTGCCATGGACCCATAGGAGTTCCTTACTTAAGGGTTAGTAAACTTTACTAAAGGCTTTACTGAACTCCAGTGCCGCTCATTGGAGCATCATAAAGGAGCTTGCACTGGAACTAGCTTCTAGGTGAGTATGCCACACACAGGCTCAGCATCAATCAGGGATGCAGCACAACTGTCAACCCCATTTGGGCTCCCCAGGCACCACAAAACTTTCCCTTTACATTAAAGTCCCCTATAGAATAGGTAAGTAAGTGCTGCTGATGAAACAGCAGCTGAGCAGAGAGCCAGCAACACGCTCTTCTGCATTTCATGCAGGGAGAGCTTCTTGCTCCCTGCCCCACTGAACTGCAATGGTTAAAGCCTGTGAGCAATGATTGCTTTGCTTTTTTAAGCACCTCTTGCCTTGTGAGAAATCAAAACAGCAATTACAAGCCACCGTCCCAACGCCCTGCAAAGGAAGCAGCAGAGAAGCCAGCCCCTTCCACCACGCGCTTATTTTTGTACCTGCACTCTTGTCAAGAAAATAAGCCAACAGGCACCTCATAACTGCCTGGTGGGAGATGACGAGGACATTGCCTTGTCTTTCCAGCTCCATAATTACCGGCTCCAGGCGCTGGACCAAGTCCTGGTAGGACTGGAAAACAAAATGGGAATTTGTCAAGGCCTTTTGTAAACAGGTTTAAAGCAGCAGCAATTTTAGCACAGCTTCACCTTCAGGAAATCATCAATTTAAGCATCAAAATGCAGACGTTTAGGGATGATCTGGTGAATACAGGCAGCGAAAACAGCAAACAGCAAAAGGTGAAACTTAGGGTCAGCAAACCTCAGATTACAGGAGGATCTGGACTACTGGTAACTCTAAAGGAGTGCAATAGGAAAAACACATAAAATAGCCAATTACACACTGAAGGTTGTGATGTAAACCCAGAAATGGCTCCACACCACACCCACATTCATCTCCTTTCCATTTTTCATGGTGGAAATTCAGGCTTTGGCCACATAAGTAGGATGCAGGAACCCCTCAGTGTCCAAGGGGAGCACTGAGGGACTCAGGAAGTGGTCCAATTCACTGACTGAAAGGCATCATCTGCACACCATGATAAAGAAAATCAATGAACCTTCTCTCTAAAAGAGAATTAGGGATCCTAATGTTTCCAGTTTCTCACACAAATATTGGCAGAAAAAGGGAAAATTAGGTCAAGTCTTTCAATGCTACGCATATCTTTGGTTTACATATACTGTATCATTGTTATTCTCTAAGGGTCTTCACCTCGCCTCCAGGATAGCGATAAAGGTATTTCTCCTGATCTCTCAATGCAAACTCATCTGGATACTTGACTTCAATTTCCCCATAGGTCATTTCTTCACATACCCCCTGAGGAAAGACGAACTTGTTACAACCCATCCCATTTCAACAGAGGAGATGCAACGAAGAGAAAAGAACAAGCAACCGGCTGAGATGAGCAATTCTTTTACGTGATGAAAACGACAGACAGTGTATTTACCGTGGCCACACCAACGGCCTTCCAATACCTAAAGGAGCTGACAAAAAAGCTGGAGAGGGGATTTGGGTAAGGGCCTGTAGGGACAGGACAAGTGGAATGGCTTTGAACTGACAGAGGGGAGATTGAGATGAGCTCTTAGGCACAAGTTCTTCCCTGTGAGGGTGCTGAGGCGCTGGCACAGGGTGCCCAGAGAAGCTGTGGCTGCCCCATCCCTGGCAGTGCTCAAGGCCAGGTTGGATGGGGCTTGGAGCAACCTCCTCTTGTGGAAGGTGTCCCTGCCCATGGCAGGGGGCTGGAACTGGATGAGCTTTGAGGTCCCTTCCAACCCAAACTACTCTGTGCTTTTACAGTTTATGATGGCTGGAGTACATTATACATGGACATGGTTAGAGATGAACAAGAAATAGTCATTTTATGATAGTAAATTTGGGTTTAAGCATTATTTTCCACCTAGGAAAGCTAAAGGCTTCAATCAGCATTTGACTCACAGCATCGATCTCGTTGAGAATCTTCCACTGCTCATACATGACCCCCAGGGACTCGGCTGTCTGGATCGTCCTTTTCAGCTGGCTCGTCCACACCTTCAGGTCAACAATTTCCTGCTCTTCAATGAACTCCTTCAGCGCCTGAGCAAACTGGAGAAAAAGCCAGGGGAGGTTAGGAGGCAGCAGGAGCTGCTGCCACTCTTTAGAGCATCATTTCAAGGGCCGTGGCTGTTGCAGCAAGATCCATCTGCGGGGCTGCCCCTCGCAGGAGTCAGATGCAGAGCCCGGCTCTGGTCACACAACACATACAGCAACCCAGGTGCTGCCAAACACTTACCTGCTTCCCACGTGGTGACAGACCAGAATCCCCACCAATCTTGCCAACAAGATTATATTCACTCTCACCATGTCGGCAAAGGTAGATGGTACGCGGCTGGACATGAATGTTCATTAGGTAATAGACGATTTTACTCTGGATGTAATCTTGGACTCTGTTTACTAGGAACCGCTGTCCCACATTGATCACTTTAATGAAGGAAAGATCTCTGGAGTCAACATAAGATAAGAACACCCACACGACTGGTTTTAAATATGAAGCATGTGTATCTGCGGGTGTAATCTAGCTATTAATCCTCTAGTAAAGGCATCAGCACTACCACTGGGTCACTCCAGCAGACAGAAGAGACACTGAACTGCTTACACAAGGAGCTGCATTACACTGCAGCACACTAGAAAAAAACCTTTTCAAATCACTTGGGAATCACCTTCACACAGTCACTTTGGGAGAGCAGAGGCTCCAGCAGACACATTATAGCATCCGGAGCCAGAGAACAGCAGCGACAAAGCAAAGCAGCTCATGTGTGCAAGGATAAAATGCACCCCAGGGCTTTGCTTACTTGTCATAGGCATCAGGATCCAGAGGCTGGTAAGTGACCTTGTAGCACTCTATCCTCTTCAGGAAATCATCCATCACATTCTCCCTGTTTCTCTCTGGGTAGTCAGGGCTGGAAACCTTCACCTCCTGATAACAAACAGCACCGCTTTGTGAGAGTTAAGCAAACTCACCCGGGGAGCAAAGGCAAGGCTGAATAACATCACTCTTCCCCTTGGAAACAAACAGGCATTGTTTAACCTTGCCCTGTGGAAAAAACCTGCTCCTAGAGAGGAAACAAAGGGCAACTCTGAAGGCGCTGTGGTGCTTGGCCCTGTGACAGACACAGCTGCCTTGCTGCTCGCCTCCCCTCAACAAGAAAGCACACTTCAAGGTCAAACATTTCTCAGCTTCATTTGATTTCCACCTTCTCACATAGCTAACTGCATCTTCAGCTTTTCTATAGCTGCAAACCTTACAGCTGCTTATTTAGATGAAACATAAGAGCAAGGCATTTGCAGACACTGCTGTAAGCTATTGTAGCTGGTGACCTTGTACTGAGCACCCTCAGAAAGCACAGGCAGCCAAGCTTGGTAAATGCAGCACGCACCAGGATATTGGCAGCAATGACTTCTGGATCGTCACAGACGGACTCCACAAAAAACACCTACAAAGAAGGCAAAGAAGCGTATTTCAGAGAGTCAAGAACTCTACCCTGGATCAAAACTCAAGAGCTCCTGCCCCAGGGAGCAGTAATGCCCCTCAGTGCAGCAACTACAAATTAAACACAGGAGCACCACTACCTTGAAAGCATTTTCTTTAGCAAAACTTAGTATCAGGTCCCGTCTTTCTCGAGTTGTGTTGGTCGCATCAAACACCTACCAGAAAATGAGTAAGCAGCAATGAGCAACTTCACCTAAGGCTTTTAAACAAGCCCCAAAACACTGGGGGTAACAATGAGGTCCCCAAATAACCTGGGCAGCTTTAAACTACCCAAATGTAAACCCATATTCAGCACAGAAAAGTCTTACAGCTATTTGTCCACACTCCTCCAAGAGATATGCCTTCACGTCTTGTAGAGCCACCAAGGCACATCGTCTGCAGGAGAGAAATAAGTACTCTCAGAGCTGATGGAAAGCATTCCAAACAGCAAAGCTTCTGAACCACCGGGAGAGGTTTAAATACCTTCTCCCTCTGCCCATGCAGCACCCACCCCTGCATCTTTCTAAGGACCTCAGTGATCATAAGGCACCTCTGCCTAAAACCTGCTCGTGGCAGGATCCCTGCATGGGCTGTGCTCCCTCCTCCCCAGGTTTCCATTAGTGTTAATTTGTGCTCCTGAAACACAGAGCCTGCCAAGACCTGAGACTAACCAGACCAACACGGAACAGTTCTGCCCCTTGACGCCAACTTACTTGCGGATTTCCATGGCTTCTTTGTTATCATGCCTAAAGAAGTCATAGGACTTGTAAGACTTCACCGCTTCCCGGCGATACACTCCTAAATTAAACACTTCACACACAAAAAGACAAGCACGTGAGACTGAGAGCACTTCACAGGCAGATCTCACAGTGCTTTCTGCACAGGGCAGAACCAGCCCCGCGCAAAGGCAGCCCCAGCACCCACCTTTGGTGGGCACCCCGATCCAGTTGAGGTAGCGGGTGAGCTTCTTGGACACATAGGTCTTGCCACGTGCAGGCAGGCCGATCATCACGATCAGCGTTGGGGAGTTGGTCATGTAGGAAGCCCATGCTGCAAACCCAAAGCCAACACAGGAGCATCAGCAGCATCACAGAGTATCTGAGAGCAAGAACCAAGCCCCAGCCCAAAGCCATGCAGAGCTGCCCATCTTGGGCCACTATTTAAAGGGAGGCTACAAAGACCACGAGAGTCCTCAACATAAGAAGGACATGGAGCTGTTGTCAGGCTTTAACCTGACAGAGGGAGGATTGAGATAAGCTCTTAAGCACAAGCTCTTCCCTGTGAGGGTGCTGAGGCGCTGGCACAGGGTGCCCAGAGAAGCTGTGGCTGCCCCATCCCTGGCAGTGCTCAAGGCCAGGTTGGACACAGGGGCTTGGAGCAAGCTGCTCTATGGAAGGTGTCCCTGCCCATGGCAGGGGGCTGGAACTGGAGGAGCTTTAAGCTCCCTTCCCTTGCAACACAAACCACTCCATGATTCCAGTGAGATGGAGACTCCCTTTTGCCAAGAATCACATGTGAAAAACAAGGGCTAATGGGTACAAATTACCCACGGGACAAGACGAAAATTTTGCCCAACGAGAACAATATAATCTCCCCAGGAAAGTAAAGGACTTCCCCAATGTTGGCCACCGTTATGCTCTGGCTGGACAGGGTGCTGGGACATTCAGTCTAGGTCATACTTTGCCTAGAAAGGATGGACCAGACGATCAGAACGCCCTTTCCAACCTGGGAATTAAAGGCTCTCTGATCTCCCGGATGATCAGACCCCTGCCGTGCATCCCCTAACTGGCTCCCAGGCGCGTCCTTACCGCCCATTAACCACTCTGCGGTCTCCCGGGTGTCAGCTAATGAGCCGCATTAGCCCCGGCGTACCCGCTGCGCTAACGGGACTAATACCAACCTTTTAGCCTTAAAACTATTTACCGACCGGGCGGGAGCCGCCAAGGGCAAACGCTGTGTTAAGTAAAGCACTCATGTTCTGGCAGAAAACAGCCCGAGTCCAGGAGCTGGGAGCGGCGGCGCACAGGGAGGCAGCGAAAGAAGGACGGGGATAAGCAGCGCCGAGCACCCTCGGAAGGGCACACGCAGAACACCGGGCACCGGCGCGCGTCCACGGAGGTGGGAAACGCGGGTTGAGGAAAACGCGCGCGGTTTTAAGCGCTGTCCTTCAGGTACATGCATATGGCTTTAAGCCCCGAACAGCGGCAGCGCGCACCGGACCGGGGTTACTCACAGCACTGCTTCTCTCCACCGCGCAGAGCCCCGGGCCTGCCCCGCGGGCCGCCGCCGTTCCGCGCCGCCATGGCTCCGCGCCGGCGCGCCACAAATGCAAATGACATGCAAATCCCTATGTCACAAGCGCGGGCGCGCCCCGCTCCCCCAGAACCCGCCACCGCCGCTCCGGTTGGATGCGGGCGCGCCAATGATGGAGCGCGGCGGGAGGTGTCGCGAGAGCGGGCGGGGCGGTCGGTGAGGAGGAGGAGGAGGAAGAGGAAGAGGAAGAGGCGGCGCGGGGGGCCCCGCCGAGGATGCTCCGGCTGCGGTGCAAGGCCCGGAGCGGCTCCCACCCGCTGCCCGGGCTCACGGCGCACTCCCGGCTCCGCGACATGCAGGCGGCGCTGGCCGCGCTCACCGGCGTACCCGTCTCGGCGCAGCGGCTGCTGCTCGGTTTCCCTCCGCGGAGCCTGGACCTCAGTGACGGCGAGCGGCGGCTCGGCGAGCTCGGGATCCACTCGGGTGAGGGCCGGACCTGCGCGGTGCGGGCGGGGCGGAAACCGGCGCTTTATGGGGTGTAATTAGCGTGATTAAAGAGGCTGCGGCCCCGCACGGCGCTCATCCACCGCTGTGGGGCCGGTTCCTCTCTCGGCGGGAGCTGTCAACACCCGGCTCGAGGTGCTTCCTGCTCGCCGGCAGCGCCCGTCGTGGCTGTACCCCCGTGCCGAGGGTCCGGAGGCAAAGCGTGGGGCTGGGGCCCGGTGGGTGAGTACTGCGGAGCCTCCTCTGTGCGCTTGATCCATAAGCTGTGGTGCTACCGGCTGCTCTGGCAGAGGCGGTTTTCCATCAGGTTATGGTGCTGTGGGGAAGAATGAGCACGAGCCGCAATTAGAACAACGCAGCCGCGTTGCTTTGGTTTAGGACCAGCAGTGCCTTTAAATCCGGTCTGCACGTAGAAGTGTTCAAGTCAGGTTGGACACAGGGGCTTGGAGCAAGCTGCTCTATGGAAGGTGTCCCCTCCTTCCAGGGGGTTGGAACTGGGTGAACTTTAAGGTCCCTTCCAACACAAACTGTTCTGTGGTGCTGTGATTTCCCTCAGTTCTTCTCCTCCTGTGTTTGACAGGCGATACACTGATCGTTGAAGAGGACACATCCAAACCCAAGACTGACTCACCTGTGGTTGCAAAAAGAACGATGTCTAACTCTGTTAGGGAAGCTGTGCCTGTGCTCGCCAGGAGGGTTGTGCCAGCAGATAACTCCTGTCTCTTCACCAGTGTGTACTATGTGGTAGAAGGAGGCGTCTACGACCCAGGCTGTGCTCCAGAGATGCGCAGCCTCATAGCCCAGATAGTAGCAAGCGATCCGGAATCATACTGTGAGGCAGTTCTAGGGAAAACCAACAGGGAGTATTGTGACTGGATCAGGAGGGAAGAGACGTGGGGAGGAGCCATCGAAGTGTCCATTTTATCCAAGTTTTACCAGTGTGAAATCTGTGTGGTGGACACACAGACAGTCAGGATCGACCGCTTTGGGGAAGATGCCGGTTACACTAAGCGGGTCCTTTTAATTTATGATGGGATTCATTATGATCCACTTGAGCGTAAAATCCCAGACTCGGACATTCCTCCCCAGACCATTTTCTCCACAAGTGATGATATTGTGCTTGCACAAGCTTTGGAGTTGGCAGATGAAGCCAGGCGGAAGAGGCAGTTCACGGATGTGAATCACTTCATGCTGAGGTGCATGGTGTGCCAGAAGGGACTCACAGGACAAGTGGAAGCCAGAGAACACGCCAAGGAGACTGGACACACCAACTTTGGGGAAGTGTGACATCTGCATGAGGATGGTTACATCGACTACCTCATCGATCCAGAATAAAATTCTGGATTCCCAGATAAGCTGTATGTAATCCTAAAATTCCGTTCACAGAGCTTGAAAAGCAAATTAACTTAATGATGGCCAGGATGCACAGGTTTGTTATGGCTAGGGATTTATCCCAAGGGATTTGAAATAGGTATCTTCTCGCATGCTAATTTATAGTACTTTGGCAGGTGGTATACACTGGCAGCTAGAACTTGATTCCTGAAATAGTCTTTGTGTGTGTGAACTGAGCAGACGTATTAAATCAGGCTCATTCAACACTAGCATAAAATCTAGCCTTTAAATCGCTGACTTAATCTCTCTGTATCATGTTTTCAGGGTAATTAAATTCAGGGTTTGGGAAACACGCGTATCAGCATTATTTATGCTAAGGATTAGACTCTGCACATGCAAGCAGTTCTTGCCGGGGAAACTGCTCATTTGGTGCACACTTAGGAATGGAAAGAGTATCTCCAAAGCTGCCCTATACTATGTTACCATCAGAAGTAGACTGTATTGTGTGTGTGAAGTCATGGCTTTAGAGAAAGAAATGGCCTCTAAGCTTTAAGGTAGCCTTCTTTAAATTAATAAGTAGATGGTTAAGTGTTGAATAAATTTACTAATCCTCTGCAGGTAGTTTTTAGTTGCTTGAAAAATAACTATCAACCCCCTGGTGTTTACACTGCATCAGAACATAGGCATGTTTCTTGAAATAGTTTGGACTCTTATTCACAATCGCATCTGAAATCCTGGCAAGAGGGAAATAGAGTAGTTAGGGAAGTGACTCAGTTTGTTACATCCATTGAAGTAGACTTGGGTATAGCCTGTCTCATGGCCACAGTGTTACTAAGCTGTACCAGATTCCAAACACTGTAAACGAGCACTTTAAGGTATAGTTCTCACTCCTTCCTGCTAAAAAGTTTTGCCTTTTCTAGGACAGAGAACCCAGAAGGGAGGCTTGAGGTTTCTTCATCTGCATTCTGCCTTAACGTGTTTGATTTGTCACCGATGACTGTTCAGTGGCAAGACTTTAATCCTGATAATGAAGGGTGCAGTTTAACTTCCAGAACAAAATAAGCTATGGAAACTGCCCTACTTCTCGGACTGTTCACAATCAGGGAAGTTGAAATTGGTTTAATCTATCTTGCCTCACAGCAGTTGTAAGTGCTGTTGAGGTCTTTTAAAAAGGTGCTGTAAAGGTGCATATTACTGAAGGGGATTTTGGTTTTTCCTTGAAATGCCTGCAACACATACTTGTTTTAATGAATTTTAAAATATCCTTAACCTGCTCTTCTTCTGTTGCTGTTTTGAGTTACCTTCCATGCACTTTTACAAACGGGAGCCAGAGCCTGCATCTTTGGACTGGGGCAGAAATAAATCCACTTTCCAAAGTGGAACTTAAGACAAATTTTACCTAAACTGGTGCAGCAAAACCTTGTTTATAAAAGGCACGTTTCACTGAAGTTCTCAGCAGAGGCTCCCAGTTGGACCTTGAAATACAGGAGGGTCTTATCAAAGAAGGGACATAATTACAGAAGTGCTTTGCTGAATTGAGGCGTGAATAATTAAGTATAAAGGACAGAATCATTATGGACCAGGTTTCTTTTTAATTCAGTATTAAAATACATGTTAGCACTGTTGGGAGTTTCCTATAGAAAGCGACATAGCTTGCAGTGTTAAACTTCACTTGGCTTTTTGTCATAGGAAAAAGTAAAACCAAACCAAACTCCCAACGTTAAAACCAGTTCTCTAGAAGCTGATGCTCACAAACCTAAGGAAGTACGTGACAGTTCAAAGGAACTTGAAGATTACACTGTGTTATAACTACTTGAGATGAAATACTGTCTAGGAATGAGACCAAGAGACTGTCAGTCCTCAGTTGTATTCTCAGCTTTCACAGGGAAGCAGAGAGACGCCTTGGACAAGGAGCTGAGCCTCACCATTGCCATCTGTAAAATGGACATACAACCTACCTCAGAGAGGTGTTCCTGGTGACTGGCTTGGGTGGCTTTGAACCAGAAGTGGAAGATACATATTTATTGCCTGCCATGTTTGCGAATGTGTATTGGCTTTGGGGAACAACACTTAGATTTTAGCTTTGTGTCCTGGATGGGTTTCTGCAAGCATGGAAAAGGATTTTTCATTGGGGTATTTCTCAGTTGCAGTATTTTGAAGAGGAGGGTTATTTACTCCGGAGTGCTGAGCTTTGCTATGTCATGTTTGCGTTGCAAATCTGCTACCAGAGACTCAGTTCCACTCAAGGGAGATGTGTCAGTATCACTGCTTGGATGTTTTCTTTTGTTGCCTAGAAAATAAAATCTCTTTGGTTTAAAAAATGTCAACCAGCACTGCTGGGATTCATCTTTGTAAGAGCTGATGCTGTTAGACACCGACAGATGGATTTCAAACAACAAGGATCTGTGGTGCTGCCTGCGAGTCAGAAGACTGTGATTCTCAAACTCTCCCAAAGTATCTACATTATCTGAGATACAGATACATTTGAAGCGCAACTCCCTCTGTTCCAAGTGTTGGGAATGTTAGTTTTGGGGTGGTTTTAGTGTCATTTTTACCAGCATTTGCTTGCCCTTAATGGTACAGTTACAGAAGCATCACAAAAGGATGAACTTCAGCACACCACTGACACATTTGCACTGATCTGTTACTAACTGTACATCAGAAAGCTAGTTACACCTATTTTACCTTCGAGGTGGGACATGGGCAGGGAGCAGGACGTTGTGGGAGCAATGGCCCATTCCCAAAGCCTGCAAAATGTGGGTTTATGTCGTTACCACCATTCCCAATCCCATATAGGTTTAAAATGAGCATTAAATTCCTTGCTGAATACTTCAACACAGGGCTCAGTAACTAAACAAGCTCTGGAAATGGGAAGTTTTGCTTCGGGTGTGCTTACTAAAAGGTGGATTATTGGTATTGTTTTACCAAGTTCTAGAACATCACTGAAATAAAGAATCCTGGTTTCTTGGTGCCAGTCTGGCTGTTTTACCAGCGCTAAATTCCTTCTATAATTAAAGAAGAGCCTGACACACTCTAATCATGTGGCCTTTCACAAACAGGTATTGTGCCAAGAGATACGCATCAACTCGTGGTTGTAACAGCACTTGAAAAGCTTGTCTGAGTTTACGTGCTGAGCAAGGGCTTTCACTGGTGGAGGCAGCATGTTCCCACTGCAGTAAAGCAAGCAGGAGCAAACGCTTCTAACAGCTTTCATTCGCATTGTAACTCCGTGGTACAGTGTTCCGGTACGTGTATCATCCATGCAACCGGTTGGGGTAACAGGTTGCCTTAAACACGTGCTCTGGATTGCAAAAGTTGTGTTGCACCAATAAACGTGACTGATGCATGTGTACATCCTCAGTGCAGTCTGTGCCTCACTTCTGGAATTTCAGGTTTGGGCTCAGTTCACCAGGGTGGTTTTGAGGTCTTCACCCCTTTGCAGTGCAGCCTGGGTTGGGTTGGAAGGGACCTTAAAGCTCATCCAGCTCCAGCCCGTGCCACAGACAGGGACACCTTCCAATAGAGCAGTTTGCTCCAAGCCCCTGTGTCCAACCTGGCCTTAAACACTGCCAGAGATGGGGCAGCCACAGCTTTTCTGGGCACCCTGTGCCAGCGCCTCAGCACCCTCACCAGGAAGAACTTGTGCCTAAGAGCTCATCTCAGTCTCCCCTCCGTCAGTTTTAAGCCAAATCATTTAGTAGCCAGCCTTCAAGAACATTTGGGTTCAGTAGCATACTTACCCACTGCATGGATGCAATTGCCTAGGGAGTAAATCAGCAATTTTCTGAAGGACAAACTGAATTCCTCAGTTCTGGATAAATTCATGTAAAAAGAGCACTTGCCAGGGAAAGGGCTGAGAAAAGGAAAATCTTACACAGAGCAGAATATCTTAAACCTGCAACTTTTTATGGGCACAGTCACAGCAGAGGCCACTGGGCCAGTTTGGAAACAGTATCTGCTGTACTCAGCCCTTTTCTAGGCAGATGTTCAGGAGTATAATAGTGCTATAACCCTGATTCACCCTGGGGGCACAAAGGCACCATGAAACCACACCAGCAATGCAGAACACAGTTTCATTTATGTATTTTTATATATAAATATATATATTCTTTTACATATTTATATATATATTTCACTAAAGCAGCCTTATCTATTTGCTCTTCTTGAAGCAGGAGAATGAAGCTGACTGCCTTAACCATCAAACCCCATATGTTAGAGAAATCAGACCAGGACACAACCACTGAAGCATCCACCTCTGGCAGCTCTCACTGCTCGCAGCCCTGGAGGACAGCTCTGGCTCCAGCCCCACACAAACCCTGCCATGGGAGACCCCTGGCAGGGAACCTCTTTAATAAGAGGAACAAAGCATTTGCAGCTTGATGGTTTCCAAATGACAACTCTTTATCCTACAAATTACACGTCTGCCTGTATCTTAAATCAGCCGATGCATCCAGCTGTAAAACTGCCATCAGGTTTTGCTAAAATGACTTCAAGTTGCCTCACATCAAGCATTCTGAGCACCAGAATGCTTTCTGGAACACAAGAATGCAATGGGGAAGTGAACAAAATTAGGCTGGGCAAGAGTGCAGTGTCGGTGTCTTCTTACTTTTAATTAAAGCCCTGGGCAAAATTTTGAGGAACTCTATTACGCCTTGAGAGCTGACTCCTCATTTCTGCTGCTAAGTTAATGTTCACCAAGCTATGGAAACAGATCACCTCAGTTCTCTACCTCTCCTCTGTAAAATAGGGATAATAAATAGGGTTCCTTGCTCATTTCACAGCTATATTAAGACTCAATTATTTCTTTAAGCTGCTGTGTGAAACCAGGTATTAACTACATAGTCTTTTCCATAACTGATTGTTAGCATCCATCCTGCCCATACAATTTGGTACAAGGAAAGTCCTACAGCAGTCCTACAGAGTCAGAGAAACCTCTTTATGTTAACACGTATGCTATCAGTGATGAGTTTCCTTCAGGGCCAGGACTGAATCACTTGTGCTCTCGTGTTTATGAACAGGGTGAGGCATAACGGGTCTGTTAACATGCCAAAGTCCCTTCACTGTATTGTGAAGTTTTCTCTGCACTGTTTGACTACTCACATAGACTTCATGCCGTATACATGAAATCACACTTTATTTGGGGTTGTAGCTATTTATAGTCATTGGAGGAAGAGGAATGTGGAAAAAGAACAGGTTCTTTCTGGGCAGCTGATTCAGAGAAGCTCAAAACTTCCTTTAATTGATCATGACATCTTCCTGACCTACACAAAGCCCTGCAGGCAGAAAGCTCTGCCTGGTTTACTGCACAGATTTAAGACCTTGTGCTATCAGCACAGCGCTCTCGGGACGCACTTGCTTTGCTCATGCGCACTGTGTTTGCATGCACAGTAAGAAAACACCTCGGGATCTGATTCACTCCCTCCCTTAAAGCAGGCTCAGAACTGAGCACAACTTAACAAAACCAGTGTGAATTTACCTCTGTTTAACCTGCTTCACCACCCAGCACACCACCAGGCAGCGCTTCCAGAAGCTCTTGCACTAAACTTAGCTCGACGTTGCAATCACTGTTTGTCACAATGCTCAGGCAGTGCTGGGGCTGCTATTGCTGCTCCAAATCCATCACGTTCACATCATTCCTTCCCTCTGCTGCAGGCTAGCATGGGAGTCAGGGCTGGCTGGAGCTCCTGAGGCCTCTGGCTCCTTGGTTTGCTCCTCAGCACACATGATCCCTTTAGTAACAGCACACAGCTGGGGCTCAGCAGTGCCGGTGGGAACCTCTGTGCTTCCTGGCTCTTCTGCTTTCTACCATGGCTTTAATTAGATCTGTTTCCACTTCCCTGTTCTGTGCAGCAGGGAACACATTGCAACACAGCCTTTTTCTAAGAATAAAACTACAAAAACACCAATATAAAAGTTAAAACCAAATTACTGAGGCATGAAAACTGCAATGAATTTGGTGCTGTCTCAGTCTGGATATTCACAGTTATTCACCTTGCATAGAATCATAGAATAGTTAGGGCTGGAAAGGACCTTCAGATCATCCAGTTCCAAACCCCCTGCCAGGGGCAGGGACACCTCCCACTAAACCATGTCACCCAAGGCTCTGTCCAACCCAGCCTTGAACATTGCCAGCAATGGAGCATTCACAGCTTCCCTGGGCAACCCATTCCAGTGCCTCACCACCCTTACAGTAAAGAATTTCTTCCTCATATCCAATCTAAACTTTGCCTGTTTAAGTTTGAACCCATTACTCCTTGTCCTATCACTCCAGTCCCTAATGAAGAGTCCCTCCCCAGCATCCCTATAGCCCCCTTCAGATACTGCAAAGCAAATACAAGTCTATGCTGTGTGTGTTTGTGGAAGCAATGGCATAAACATTGTTTGTCAGAGCGAAAAGCTGTGATTTCAATAGGAGAGCCCAAAATCAAGGTGATAACAAGCTCCTGCAGTTCTTCAGGTCCTCCTGCAATACCACCCAGGTCCTGGGGGTCAGCATCACTCAGCAGTGCACTGGGTGCTGCAGATGGAATAACCGGGCACAAGAGGAACATTTTTCCCAATGGGAAAAATCAGCCACTGGAATAATCTCCCTAGGGAAGTGGTGGGTTCCAAAAGACTGGACACTGTTAGGATTCAGGTGGGCAGGGCGCTGGGACACCTAGTCTAGGTCATGCTTTCCCTAGAGAGGATGGAGCAGATGATCCTCAAGGTCCCTTCCAACCTCATATTCCAGGATTCCTCTGGAGAGGGACAGAGGAGCTGGGAATGAACCCACAGAGGAGGCTCAGTGCCTGCAGGGAAGGGTACCAGGAGGGGTAAAGGGGAGCTGCAAGCTCAGTGCCTGAACAGCAAGCCTCAGAACTGTGAAGACCTGGGCACCTCCTGCTCTAGCACATAGATAAAGCTTAGTGGTGAAGCTTTCTGCCTCTAGAACCTCCTCACAGCATTCGGCAGCAAGCGGGGAACTTTTGGTCTCTGGGAAAGCTTTGGTGATAGACAAGTACATACCTGTTCTGTCAAGAGGCTGTGGCTTTAGAGCCGAGAAGGAACCGGGTCCTACCCTGAGCTGAGGGATCTCCTGCACAAAACCACCCCAGAGAACAAACCAGCTGTGGGGTAACGCGGTGAGCAGCGCACAGAGCAAACGCCCAGCGCAGGGTTTAATTACTACGTACAAAGGTGCTTGGGTCGGGGCTGCTTTGGGCTGCTCCGGGTGTCAGCGAGCAGCTATGCGGCGGAACAGGATGTCGGATTAAGGAGACTCCAGCGAAACCCGTGCTGAGGACATCAGCGGGCAGCAGCCGGAGTGGGGAAGTGAGTGAGAGCTGGGTGGTACCGAGCAGAGCTGCCCGCAGCCTCCCGGGTGCTGCCTGCGCTGCTGCCTCGGAGCACGGCACGCAGCGACCCGGCTGCTTTGGGGCAAGACAGGAAGGGGTTTTAGGGGCTCAGCTGCCTGGAGCGATAGGAAGAGGTGCTCTGCATGGGTGCAAGATGAACTTCTGCCCCAATGCAGCAGGCTGCAAGTGAAGGGCTGGGGGCTCTCACCTGTGAGCACGTACCTGCTGAGCGCCGGCACAGCCTTATCTCCGCGGAGGAGGGTTAATGTGTAACCCGGCTCTGTTTGGTTAACCCAGGAAAGCAAAGAAGCGCTGGGATAGGCACGGTCAGGACAAGGATTTGGGCAGCGCGGAGCGACGGACGTGCTGGTAAAACAAGAACAACGTTAATAATCTCTGTTCTTTCTCGTCCTTCGTTGTCTGTCCTTTTCCGGCTGCATGGGCTGCGGGAGAGTGCCTCTGCCCCAGGGGAGTGCAGGGCTGTGGGTGTCTGTGGGGTTATGTACGTGCTTTGCTTTGGGAAGGTGAAAGCGTGGTGGGGCTGTCACCAGTGAAGATGGACAAGGTGGTTTGAAGGTGGTGGCAGGGGGAAAGCTGGGGGAGACCCTGAGCTGCCAGCAGAGAGGCTGGGAAAGTGTGCTCAGGACAGCAAAGAGCTCAGGCAACTGCTACCTGTGCTTGATTTACTTGTTTAAACAGATCTGCCATCATCTCCTTCCTCCCTGAGGTGGGATCCATGCTGCTGCCAAGCAGGAGCACCCAGGATGGTACCTGCAAAGGACAAAGCCCTTTGCTGTAAGGGTTAGGGTTTGCTTTAGACAGCAAATATACCCCACTTCTTTAGCACGGCTGGAGAGCTGTGGTAGAGGGCTCATAGTAGCACTGGGTGTAAAAGAAAGTAGCCTCTTCATATAAAGCAATTAGCATTAATTGCTATCCAGCACCTCTTTGATGTCTGAGGGCTCAGGGAGCTTTGTAAAGGACAGTTATGGCAGCTTTCCCTGTTAAAGTATAGCTTCTCCTAACAGCATTTTTAGTGGCAGGAGATATAGACATGATAGGAACACAGCTTCTCAAGTGCCGGGTATTCTAATGTAAATGCTCATGGGTTTAGTTGCTGTTATTCAGCAAAAGGAACTGTGAAATCCCTCTGGATCATAAAACCTGGGATTTTACAACACTGTTCCTGAGTTGGATGAATGCGTTAGGACCATAATCGCATCAGAGAACTAGTGGGCAGGAAAACGAGCTGCTTTCTGCATAGATCCTCCCCAACACGCAATGAGCTCCAGGCTGAACTTTGCCTCCCCACGGAGGGGCGGGTGCCAAAACCTTGGCAGCTGCTTTAGGTTTCTGCAAGCGCTGTTTGAACAAGAGCAAATTACTTCTTCCAATGGACACAAGGCGATGGGCATCCCCTTGGGACATCAGGACATCCTTATAGCCTGATGGGACCCCGATCAGAGCAGGACCAGACTTTTTCTGTGCTCTTGAATGAGTGCAACAGGGAAGTGGGAGGCAATGAGGAGCATTGCAATGAGGCAGGCAGGAGCCTCTTGCTGCTTTGAAGCAGACTCACATTTCACATTGGATCAGGATAAATCCACATGGCTTGCTGAAGCCTAAAAACCCCCAAACTCACCTTGTGTCCCTGCTTCCTGACAGCTAGATTCTCTGGCTATAAAGTTACCTGAATTCAACAGAACCCAGAGTATTGCTGTTCGAAAGCCACCACTTGCTGAGATGTCATTTAAGCAGTAAATAATGCTAAAGCTGAGGCTGAAATACTAAACTCTTTCTGCATGGAAGGATTAGATCTGTCCGGGGGTGGCTGCTGAAATCTGATTTTTGCGGGGTATCCCAATTACAAAGGAATTCTTTCAGGCTCTAACCCTCTGAACAAGCAGCCACTTGGGCTCACTTATCACTCCATCTAATTCCCTGCTCCAAGACAAAAAGCAGCAGTATGTTCCTGTGCCATGGCCAGGTCACGGCACAAAGAGCTCCTCTGTCTCTCAACAAGCAAATCCTCTCGCATGGGTCCCTGTGTACTCTTGGGGGTGTTTGTTTTGCTATTCTCAGCCTCTGCAGCCCAATTCTCTCCCAGACACCTAATAGGTGGTGTTGGTCCATTTCAGAAGCTTGCTGCTTTACATCCATAAGTAATGATGCCTTTTGTCGGGCACTCAGCATCTCCCCGTGGGCCATGCACCTTGCAAGCACATAACTGTCCCCTCTGCCTCCAGGACCATGCCCCAGGCAGATCTCACTGTTGGCAACCCCAATGGCAGGTTGTTTGTCAGGCAATTACTACCCCATTTGGGTCCCACTAGTTTGGGGGTACAGGCTGAATCCAGAAGAGCGGCAGCAATGCATTGCCATGAGCAAAGGGGGATGCTGGAGACAGCAGCGCTGCCCTGCTCCCCACAGGCTATGCCAGGCACGTGCCCAAACACACCCAGGCGTGCCCCAAAGGAATGGGGGCAGCTCCCCATGGCCACCACACCCCTGCAGCCCCAGAGGAAGGGTGGCAGGAGGAAGCTCCCAGCAGAACAAGGCTGCAGCTGAACAGCAGCTTTTCGGGTCAGCGTGGTCAGAAGTTTGGGAGCTGCAGTGGAAGAGATCCTGTGAGTTGGAGCTGGGCTGGGGCTTGCACTGGGATGGGATCACTGATCGCATCACCGAGGCTGAGCTGGGCTCACAGCTTTTTCCTTCACTCAGGAACTACCTTATCCACACCTCCAAGACAACCACCAGCATGGGATGGCTGTGGATAAACAGTCCAGAGCTTACAGCTTCAGTAGCTCCACAGCCTGCCTGCTTGCATTGTCCTGGGGTATGGGATCTTGCAGGTTAATGCCTCTCTTCTGCTTCAAGCCAGGACATTGCCCCCCGGGCAGCCTGGGATATGCCTAGGAAGGAGCTGGGAATGGCTGGCTGCAACTCCGGCAGCTGCGACAGCATGGTCAGCATGGCCTCCAACCACTCACAGCATGTAAGTAACCCTGCTGTGCCCAGCCTGGGCATGGCTCCAATCCCTGCCATGGGCAGGGACACCTTCCACTAGAGCAGGTTGCTCCAAACTCCGTCCAACCTGGCCTTGAACAGTGGCAGGGATGGAGCAGCCACAGCTTCTCTGCTCAGAACTGCTCCCCATGAGTGCTCTGGAAGCACTCGGGTACCCTGAGGCAGCACCACGCTAAGGACAGCACAAAGACCAAATGAATTCCTGCTCACAAGCACTCCCAGATTTCCAGTCCTACTCTGTGTATGGCAGCAATCACTGCTGCAAAGCCTCCTCCAGGGAATGATACCCAGAGCCCGGATGCTCCCGTGTTGCCTGAAGATGCCGATGCAGATAGTGCCGGCACTGGGTGAGCTCCCCAGGGAGGGATTAGACCAGTTGGGTAACTGGGTCAGACTGGCTCCAACAAGGGTGACTTCACCTGGACAAGACAGCCAGCAGTACTCCTCCTGGCTGACAAGAGATGAATTCCTTAGTTAAGGCAGAGATGAGTTTGGGCCACGAGTGTAGAAGTGTCATTTTTCACTATCTGTCCATTAAAGCTTGTTTGTCTCCCAACACCGATTCCAAGATTGATGGACTAATTACATCCTGTCTGACTTGGAGGATAATTGATACGTGCAAGTGCAATGCTCAGTCCTGAACAGGTTTTCTATTTGATGGATTGCAAACCAGAACCAAACCCTCTGGGATGTATTAGGGATGGAAAAACTGGTTGCAATATTGCCTGGTCAAAGATTTGGATAGGTGTCTGTCTCTGCAAAACAACTCCACCTGGGACAATTTCTCCTCCATGCTTGTTGGTTTGACGCACAACCCATCCCTTCCTGTCCCTCTTTTTTCATGGTATATTGCTTGTATCACCTTGTAACTTGGTGCTTCCTCAGCAATCACATCTCATGATACTCGAAATGCAACAAAAAGTAAAGATCTTGCTGGGAGAACAAGGAGAGGGACCACCACCTGCAGATAAGTCTTTGGTATTTATGATGTTTAGGTAAGCTTCTGAGATAAATCACTGCTCATCAGTACAGGCACCTGTAGACCACCCATGGTACCCATCTGCTTATATTCCAAGGTAAACCAAAGGGCTAAAAGGTAAAGACCAAGTTTCCATGTTAAGAATAACCCATCTCCTGATGCTCATTGCAGGGCAATAAAAAATGGCCTCAAGTATATATTTCAGGGTTTTTTTTAGAGCAATACGTCTAGTTTTCTGTAGCTGTAAATACCAATTTCTGAACAGACACTGGCCAAGAGCTGTCACACAGCTCCTAACTTCTTTCTCCTCCCTGTGCTGCCTTTTTTCCTCTTTTTCAGAGCGATAACAGTTATGACTACTTATCTGTAGAAGAGAAAGAATGCCTGATGTTCTTAGAAGAAACTATTGGCTCCCTGGATGCAGAAGCAGACAGTGGGGTCTCAACTGATGAGACTGACTGCATGGAGCCTTCCAAGCTGCCCAGGACCTGGCCTAAGAGCGACTCCAACACTCGGGGTAAGCTGGAAACCCATGGTCCAGCCCTGGTTTGCAAAGGCAAGTGTTCTGCCATGGCTGTTCCGGCTTAGCAGGCAGGAAGGAGTGTGTTTTGCAAACGAGAAGGTGTCCTGTGTCCATGTGGTGCATGACTTCATCTCTATCTTTGCCTAGAGTTGGAAAATGGGGCTCCCCCCCTGCAGCAGGAGGCTGAACAGAAGAGTGGTAAAAACTCCTCTGCCTTCCCAAGCTCTGCTCCAGCAGTGGTTCCAAGCTCAGGCTATTACAGTCTTCCAAGGATCACCAGAGTAGCAAATGGAGCCTCTGACAGCAAAGCGACTGTCTACACAGTGGAGGACCCAGTGCCAGGAGATAAATCTGTGCAGGAGATGGCCAAGGAGGACAGGCTTGACCAACCCAGCATAAGAAGCCAGGTGAAATCCCTGGAATCTTTGCTTATCCAACCTCCAGATCCCTTCCAGGATGAGCTGGTGAGCCATGAGTGGTCACGCAGCAATCGCTTAGACGACAAGAGGGAAACAGCTAAGGAGACCAAGACTTGGATGTCGTGGGGCCAGCCAGAGAAATCCACATTGGAAGAGGCCCCTCAGGACCCTGATACCAAGCGCGGGCCACCCACAGCCCCCAAACCACGAAAACTGCCACCAAATATTATCCTGAAAACCAGCAAAAACAGCCCAGTGGCACTCGCCGCAGAGCCCAACCAGAAGGTGAAAGCATCACCTGCATCCTTGGCCAGCGATGCCACTGCTGAAAAGGTGAATTCAGGGCACCTTGACCCCAAGGAGAGGGAGAAAGCCCGGCGGGAGGCATTGGAGAAGCTTGGACTGTCACAGGACAGGAGGGAGCCCAGCGTTCACCTTCAGCCTACAGCACATCCCCAACCGAAGGAGGTGCCATTCCCCATCCCTGCGGTGCCCGAAGCACGCAATGGGGCAGTGGAGAGGTCGGTGCCCGGTGTCCGGCAGATGACTTTCAAATCCAACACCTTGGAGCGCTCCGGGGTAGGGCTGAGCAGCTACATGGCCAGCGCCAAGGAGCAGAGCGTCAAGACCAGCAGCTCCTTGGGCAAGATGTCCTTCATCGAGCGGCTCGCCCCCAGCTTCCTCAGGAGCAGCCGCCCCAGGCCGGTGTCCCTCGGGATGGGGAAGGACTTCGCTGGTCTGAAAGAGCCGGGGCAGGTGGAGCAGGAGAAGAGCAGCAAGCGGCGATCGCACCCACTGCAGAGCTTCCCCAGGCCATCCCGCGCCTCTGTCGGCGTCAAGATATCCCCCAAGGGTGCAACGGATGAGAACCGGCGAGAGGCGCTCAAGAAGCTTGGTCTGCTGAAGGAATAGCCCCATGGGCAGTGGGGCTGCTGGATAAGGGGCTTTCCCCCCATATCCAACTGCTTTCACTGCCTGTCCTCAGGCAGCACAACCATAACCATCTTCTGCTGTGATCTCTCACCTCAGCATCTTGGGAGAGGTACCACGAGGGGTATTTGGAGCATCACCAAATGAAGTACCACCACGTGTACATAACATTTTGTATATAGCAAATGTATAGGAGCTATTTATATAAAGCATCGCTCAGCACGTGGATGGGGCATATTCTCCTACAAAGTCTTTAATGCTTTTGAGGATTCACTGAAACAGGGAAGCCATGGAATTGGGGGGTTGGCTTATTTTAAAAGGCATTACCCATGGATAAAGTCTGTCTGGGAAGAACTGCAGGACTCTGCTGCTCCTTTAGGATCTTATGGTCTGTTATTAACTTTATCAAAGCCTTTGAGGCCTGAGCACTCACCTGCCCCATACGAGTGCCTCCCAAAAGCCACCACTGCCATGTACAAAACCATCAGACCCATGGCCCATGGGGACACAGTGATGCTCCCCATGCACAAGTGCTCCTCAGGGGCTGGCTGGCTTCACATCCACTGCAAGGCTACACTCACATCCATCCCTGACAACCTGGATATAGCACTTAGACACAAACATCTATCTTCATTGTGAAGTGACAATTAAGAAGCAACAGGCTGTGTTGGTGGCAGACCCAGGATTGCTGCCCCAAAGGAGAGATGCGAGGCTGAAACACCACCACTTGAGTCCCTTTCAAACTCTTCTCACATCTTTCAGTCCCAGCTGATGCTGTCAGTGTTTATGCTGCACACCTTTTATGACAAAGGTGCTTTATTTCTGTAATAAACTTGTATAAGATCCAAAAATGGCTTTGTAATACAGAGTGATGTTGAAGTCAAAGCTCTGGTAAAGCTAAGCAATGAGTTTAAACCTTCAGTATGTCTTCCCTTGAGGACTGGAGGTGACCCAGGCAGCAGGGCATTGCAAATGATGAGTCTGAACCAGATACTTGGGCATCCTGCAACCCAGGACCCACATGAGATGGGATTTTGTGCAATAAAGTAAATACAAAGCCTTCTACAGTGCAATAAGTAAATACAAAGTCTTCTACAGCACTAAATCATTTCCATCACTGACCTTGCAGTACGAGCAGCTTTCCAAGACAGCATTGTGAATACTAAACAGGCTCCTACTGACAAACCCCAGAGTCAGGCTTCTGCTTTCTCTCCGAACAGGCACCAGGAGCTTTGGTTTGCAAGGAAAGAAGGGGAGGGCATCCTTCTGCAGCAGCTGTATCATTTCCCATAATAAAGGTGTGCGCAAGCGGAGGGCATAGCACTGACCTATGCAAAGAATCCAAGGCATGTAAGAGAATGATGTCTGATCAGCCACACTTCATGGAAGCAGGAAGCTTGTTTGTAGTTCAGCAATTAGCTAAACTAGTTCTGGGCTGGCCAGCAGCAACACAAACCTGTACATCAGGGAGGAAACTAGAGGCTGCATGGGTTAAGGTCTGACCAAAACCTCAGCAGGTTGTTCAGCAAGCACCATGTTCCATGTACATTGGCTCCAAATGGGGAAGGAGCCTTTATTGTGGCAGATTATTAACTCATCCAGCCTAAGCCCAGCACCTTATTTCAAGCCTGGAGCTGGGTCAGTAGTGACCAGGCAGGACAAGCAAGCTGCTGCATAGATGCATGCCATGGGAGATAACTGCAGCCCAGACTTGGCTGGTTGCAGGGATGGCTCTAACCCCAGCATGGCTGAAGATGCAGCTGTGCCACATGCCTGGAGCATCACCAGTGGTTTAACGGGTTTGGGGGGGGGTCAGGCAGGATTAAGGGTGTAACACAGGGTGTAACCTGTGACCTCTGGGCTAGTGCATGGACAAAGACATGGGTGCTGCTCTGTGCCTACAAACTGGATGCTCACACCACCACTATCCTGTCCCCTTCCTCCCTAGCTGCCTGCTTGTGCCTGGAGCAGGACACAGAATAAGCAGCTTGGATTTAGGAAGCTGATCTCTGACACTGCAAAAAGCTCCATGGAGCTGAGAGGTGGCCGCGAGAGCAGGATCCATCCACCAGCAGCAGGGCTCCACTCTGGGTGGCACAGAGCAGAGTCATGTGTAAGCTCTTGCACAAGGTCCCAGGCTGGGAGTCACACAGCTCAAGAGGATAACAGCTCCATTTCCAATAGCTGCAAACATATCTAGCCTGTAAAATGCCCTATTTTGCTTGCAGGATTGAACAAGGCTTGCTCGTGGTGAGTGATTCAACCCAGAGGCCCCAGCAGCAGCACTTCACCGCATGGAAAGGCACCGATCTGGAGTTCATTCCCAGAGGAATGACCCTGATCTCCTGTGGCTGTTGTTTTAGTTTATTCTGTTCCCATTTTACACTACCTGAGCCATGTGCACAGCTCCTGCTCATGAGTATCACTCCACTCCATCACAGCTGAAGGAGCAATCTTTGGAGGTGAGGTTTCTGCAAGGAAGTCTAACCAAAACTCAGCTTTCATGCTTGACACGTATGTTACACTGTAGTACCCCCAGTTCTAAATAAAGGATTGGAAGAGAACCCTTTGTTTTCAAAACCAGGTGTTTTGAAGGGAAGTTCAGGTTCTGTTTCAGGCCAAAAATGCTTTCAAAGATACCTTAATGCTCTCCTTTCTCATCAGGTAAACAAGATGAGATTACCTTTAAGACTGCAGTAGTCGTGCATCTACATTATGCAAGGGACGTGCACTAAGAGCATTCAGGAGTATGACGCTGGAATCAGCAGTGGATAAAAGGGATGCTTAGAGGAGAGGAGTATGCAGATGAAAACGCACCATTAAAGCATGGAAGCACAGGATTCAGAGAGCTGACCCCTTTACCCACAGCTTAATCTTGCACCTCCCTCTCTGCTTCCATTTATGTTATGCTCTCACTGCCTTCAACGTCAATGATTTGCACTTGAAAGTCCACAGCCTGAGCTGGGTGGAACCTCTCCTGCTGCCTCCCTGCACATGGGGCAGGTTGAAGCCTGCAGATCCCACAGGGAGCACCAGTTATCCCTGCTTTGTTCGCAGGGGAAGCAGCATCACTCACAGCAGCATCTATCACCCAGGTAATTGCTCCCCAGCCCTGGCCTGCTGGAACGCTCCCTCTGTGCCAGGCAGCAAGGGCCACAGGGAGCAGCACTCTGCTACTAACGTAACCCATAATCCATCGACTCAAAGGAAGAGATTTCCCTTTGTTCCAACCCAAGAACATCTCTCATCAACAGCCTCCAGCACTGAGCTCCTCAGCCAAGAGCCCCTGGATTCATCACAATGACCTGATATCAGAGCGGTCACAGCAACCCCAGTTTGCTGACTGGCAGAGGCCAGAGCAGGGGATGAGCCTCTCTTTTATAGGGGGGAAAAAGGTGGTGGGTAATCAGACAAGCTACTGACTGCCTCAGCTGTGCTCCTCCAGCACTTGGAGGCTAGGGAAAGGCTGCTCCTGCCTATTAATGCCAATTAACAGCATTAGGGGGTATCTGGGAGGTGGACATGAGAAAAGCAAGAGTAGAAAGCAAATCCATCTCCAGGTTCAGGCAGATTTCAGCTGAGTTCTCTTGTCTGGGTACCTCTGAAAGCAGCCTTCATGCTACTTAATACTGTGCATAATCTGGTTTGTGCCCAGGAGGCAAAACCTCAGCAGACCCCAGCCAAAAAAGCCATGAAGAGAGATCATAATACCGCAGCATTAACCTGGGGAGTTGGTAGATGTACCCTCAATGCCTTCATGCAGATCGTACATGCTGTGTTTATGTGGTGCGATGATGCTAGAAAAGGCCCAAAGGAAGCACTCAGCTTTGCATCTTGCATGGAGTATTCATCTGCTTCCTAACTATCAGTCCCATAGTGGCTCAGACGTATCATTTCCATGTCTACATGAGCCTGTCAAGACCTACCATCCCAATTGAAAGCATTCTTGTGCACATCTTTCATTACAAAGGTCAGATTCAGGAGAAGGGGTTTGTTAAATCCCGGTGGTATCAAAGAACATCAGCTCTGCTGGGAAGTCTCCAGGAGAAATGGGTTGTCTTAATAACAGACTTTGTCACCGTGCACTGAGGGTGTCAGCAGGGAGCCTTGGGGCTGGTGTCCCACAGGAGGTCAGGAAGATGGGTTGGTTACTGCTGGCCTGACATGTCTCCAGCTGGAGAACATCAGACCTGGGCTGGAAGACCCATGGACCCACTGGAGTAGCTTCAGCTCTGAGGGAGGGGACTGTAGATGTCCAAGAGTCTTTAACCATGTCCCAGAGGGTTTAAGCAATAACCTGTAGCTGAGCCTCTGCCTTTTCCCTGCTCACATGAAGATGAAGAGAAGGACCCCCTCCAACTCCAAATGCTTCAGAAGGCGGGATACATTACCCCTATTTCAAGGAGTATTGCTTCACAACCTTACCAGAATAATCCCCATGCTTTGCCTGTTTCCCTTCCATTCGATGCTTTGTGGGGGTTATTATAGAAATGCATGGCAAACGGAGGAGGTGTGGGGAGTGTTCCTGTGCAGTGGCACTTGGCATTCCTGTTGCCCCATCCAGCGCAAATGACCACACAAAGAGGAAGCAATGGGTCTGTGCAGGACCTTGGGGTGAGGCCTCATTCAGCCACATGCTGTGTTTAATACAACAGGCTGCTGCTTCAGCAGCGATGCCGTAATCCCCGTAGGCATGTCGAAACCCTGGGAGCCTCTTGGTGGTTGTAATGAACTAGGGCTTTGCAGTCAGGTGTGGTGGAAGTGCTGCTGGGGTTCAGCAGACTCAAGCATAGGAGCAGCATTCCCTGTGTCCTCCTGGCTCCCCCAAGCCAAGGGCTGGCTGATGTGCAGCACCGTCATGCTCAAACGTGACTGTGCAATCCGTGTCCTTTGGTGAATCAGAGCTCTCAGATCCACACAATCTGGGTGACGCCTGTCCATGCCCAGGATAGCCTAGTGCAGGATTTGACCCAATATACTCTGCCTTTCTCTCCACTACCCTAAATGTTGCCACTGCAGCTCCAGTGTGTGGTGCTTAGCACTGGAGAAATAATGACCTGCAGACACAGCAAAGACCAAACCAAACACGTTCAAGCCCTTGACTGCTGACTCCTGCTGTGTTCAAATGAGCAGGGGTTTCCTGGTTTGGGTTTGTTCTGCTTTACTTGCCAGCAATCCAGATTTACTGGATACCTTAGAACCAAACTAGATTCAATGTTCCTCATTCCTGCTCTTAAAATCCATGCTCTTGAGCGGGCAGGGGCGTGAGCATGCTCCTACTTCCCAAGATCTCAGTTGTTCTTTGTTTCCAAATACCCTTTAAGTCACGCAAGAGCCAGAAAGGTTCATTGTTGTTCCTTGCACAGGGGTTTATATGCAGTGATAACGTATTTGCCTTGTTCCAAGCACATTGCCCTAGCTTGAGTTTAATCATTAACTCCTGTGGGCACTGCAGAGCAAGCAGGGCTTGTCCGGCTTTATTAATGACTGACTGCAGACAAGCTGCGCTGAGATGCTGACATCAACCTTGACAAGCGTGCGCAGGTAAAACACATGCTCAGAGCCGTGGTGCTGCATGGTGCACACCGCACTGTCCAGCATGTGTTTGCTCTAGGAAGGCAAAGAAATTCCCTTAACAAGCATTGCCTAGCAGACAAAAGTCTCTAACTTGCCTGAAACTCTCCTTCAGAAGAAGGTGCAATGCAGTGGTACTCTCCAGGAGGGTCCTTTCCACATGCTGCCATCACTGTTTCCCTGTGGAGCCATCCTCTTTGTTGCTGCTGCTGCTCCCATTATCGCCCCAGGAAACGATGCTGAGATAACAGCCCACATTGCTCCCTGTGCTGCTGCCTCCACTGAATTCACTTCCTTTTCTTGTTTAAAGGAAGTTTGGCCCCCATTTGTCCTGGGATCAGCTTGGGATTCCTGGGACCTTGTATAAAGACCCAGAGGTGCATTCCTTCCCCAGATGGGTGAGGAACCAGTGGTGCTGTGGGTGAGGTTGCTTCTTACAACCCCTGAGAGCCATTTCTGTCTAAGGCAATCTGCCTCCACCCCAAACATCTTGCCACCTCATCACTCTCCGGAGCAACCTGGGATGTAGAACCTGGCCCGACTGGCTCCTCTCAGGAGACTCATCTGACAGCAATCCCTGCTTTCATCTCTCCCTGCTCATCCCCTCCTAAAGCCTGGTCCTGCCTGGCCTGGGGTGTCTGTTTCTCCCAGTTCTCCTGCAGCTCTGCTCCTTTCTGTCTGAACAATGGGCTGTGGCATTTGCTCCGTGTCGCAGCAATCCCAGTCTAGAGAAGAGAAGGTCCTGGGGAGACCGCAGAGCAGCTCCCAGTGCCTAAAGATGCTACAGGAAACCTGGAGAGTTGTTTTGACAAGGGCCTGTAGGGACAGGACAAGGGGAATGGCTTTAACCTACCACAGGGGGGATTTAGAGCCATCTTCCAGCTGGGGACTGCTGGGTGTCCCCCACTAATGGATCATAAGACCTTTATTCCAACAGCCGATCCGTACCTCCTCCTCTGTGTGACCGGTTGTGACACTGACACAGGGTGGCAGTGTGTGCCCAGGGAGCAGCTCCCTCTGGGTGCCTTCGGAGAGGCAACACTGCAGATGGGGACCAGGGGTGTTGGCGGGCCGGGACACTGACCCTTGGGGTGCAGCAGAGTCAAACACACCCCTTACCCACAATACTAAATGGTGCACAGGGATGGTGTGTGATGGTTTGAAACCAGGCAGGAGCTAAACACTGCGCAGCTTCTCACCTCCCCTCTGGTGGGACGGGGAGAGAATCAGAAGGGTTCACATGGGAAAACTCAGGGGATGAGGTAAAGCAGTTTAAGCAGTAAAGCAAAAGCCATGCAGGCCAGCAAAGCACAGCGAGGAATTCATTCACCGGGTCCCACCGCAGGCAGGTTCAGCCATCTCTGGGACAGCAGAGCAGCACACGTAACTGTGGCTTCGGAAGGCAAACACCATCGCTCCAAATGTCCCCCCTCTTCCTTCTCCTTCCCACAGCTTTACATGCCAACCATGACACCATATGGCCTGAAATATCCCTTGCTTCAGCTGGAATCAGCTGTCTCAGCCTTGCCCCCCCCCAGCCTGCTTTGCTGGTGGGGTGGTTCAAGGAGCAGAGAAGCCCTTGCCTTTGTGTAAGCTCAGCGATAAGGAAAACATCCCTGTGAGATCAACGCTGCTTTCAGCACAGACCCAAAACACAGTCCCTGTGAAGAGAATTAGCCCTATCGCAGCCACAGCCAGCACACATGGTCCTTCCCCTGTGTGCCCATGCCCAGGGGCTGAGACCAGCAGAGACAGTGTGCCCAGCATGTACCCAGAGGAGGGGACTTCACCTTTCCTAGTACTAAGGTCATCAAGGTTCAGGCAAATGGTAAAGAAAGCAGGATACGCAGTAGTTAACCCGGTAGCACAGTTAGAATGAATTATTAACATTGTTGTGGAGGCAGAGAGGCTTTGCCTTACAGGAAGCAATAAAACACTTATGAAAACAATCTCTGAGTACACAGAACACTTCCCAAACCCGGGGCACAAACTTGTTCCCCAACCCTCTGGTGCATCTCCAGAGCTGAAGTGTCCCCAGGGTACCTGGAGGTCCCCACAGTGCTTGGTTTGCCCATCCCTACTTGGTCCTCAGCTCACCCTTGCAGCCTCCTCACTGTCTTGCAGAAGTGGCATCAGGTCCTCGAATGATGCAGATCTGCAGAGGCATCTCTGAGCACCAAAGGGAGGAGCTGCACCCCAAACCATCAGCTCACCCTTCAGCATCACTCAGCCAGGTCTCACCAGGGAGGGGGTTTGTCAGGGGGTTCAGACTGAACGTTGCAGCCACATTTGGAGCATGGAGAAGCGGCACTGAGGATCCTCAGGGGATTCCCACCATCAACTTTATGTGCCACATGTTACTACTAATACAAGGGCAATCCTACTGCTTTGCTACTGAAGAGGTAATCAGTGTCCTTAGGCAGATTAATTCTGCTGAAGCCTAATCGATATTGGGAAGTTTATTGCGTGGGTTTGGTACTAAACAACAAGTACTGCAATATAAGCAATGATCAAAGTAATCATATCATGATATAGAAAGCAAAACTGCTTAACAGGGATTTATCCTCATCCAGGGAGATTCCAAAGTGCTTCAATGACTGATTTACACAAAACATAATCTGACTCCAAAGGATACCTGCACCAAAGGAGGGGAAGAACAGGACCTCTGGACCCAGCCAGCACACACTGGGTCAGAACAAAGTTGTTGCTACCAGCTCTCCTGTGAACACTGAACCGCAGCCATGCTGCAGCGGTCTGGTACAATCATGCTATTGGGAGAAAATGATAAAGTGGTAACAGAAAACACCTTCCTGGGCATTACAACAGGAATGTGTCCAAGCATTTATCACTGCAGAGCTGGGAAGGAGGAGAGCATTGCAGCAAGAGTCACAAGATCACAGAACCCCAGCCTGGTTTGGGCTAGAAGGGACCTTAAAGCTCATCCAGTTCCCACCCCTTCCAAACCAAACCATTCCATGATTTTATGATATTTCAGTATCAGTCATAGCTAAAGATGAACCACAGAGCCCACAAATCCAGTTCAATATCCTAAGCTGTCCCTCCACGCACCCTGGAGCTTTCAACTGCCCCAGGGACCCCCAGCAAAAGAAGCACCATCACCTCCATCCCCAGACTCCCTCAAGTTGTATCTCCCTGCTGTCCAGCCAGAAGGAGGAAGGGAGAACACAGTAGCAATCACAAACCATGCTCTTGTATAAAGGATCAGATTCTGCACTGTTCATGAAAGAGCAATCTGCCTGATAGCGTTTTTATAGAGCTCATTTTCCCTTTGAAGGGGCTAATTCAGCTGGCAGCAGAAACCCCACACAGCAGAGCAGAGGCTGCTGTAGAAATTACTTCCTCATAAGCCGAACTCCAGATCAAATGGTTTCATCTCCACTTGGCTTTGTTGACTGTTCTCTGATTCAGTCTGAGTTTATAACTTCTTTATACTCTTTGGGGTAAAAACAACAGCCTGCATTAAGGTACTTCAACCACCCCATAGCTGAATCCAAATCCAATCTAATCCCAATGTTTCACCTTTCCAGCTCATCAGGTAAATCGCTTCTGCTCCCAGCTGTGTTACCAGTTCTCCTTTTGCTGATTTTCATCACTACGGTTATTCTCACCCTGACCAAAATACAGCTTCAAAAGGAGAGGGAGAAGTTTGGCCAGGCAACACCTTTTGGGTTGGGGCTGTTTTGCAGTGGGTTTCGTTATGACTTCCAAGGGCTGGAGTCTGACCCACTGAAGATTTCCAGCTCTGCAGACACACATCCATTCTGTGGATCTAGCCACATCCATCAATGCAGCCTGAAAGCGCAAGTGTACATGAAAGCAAAGTCCCAGAGAAGCTGATGTTTAATATGTTTGAGCACATGAAGGAAATGGAAATCCTAAACCTGAAAGCAAGGTTGAGGGTTTGCGTATAGAAGATTTATGGCTCTGCGAGTGCTCGGAAATCCTGAAGTATAAAGGGCAGGGACCTGTGTGGCATGAGCAGGTACATGTTGGGCTGCTTCTCATGGCCAAATCCAGCCTGCTCAGTGCTCAGATGACAAAGGCTTGTCCAGAAAATCCTTGCCAATGGCTGATGTTCAAGCACACAGGTACCTCTCTTGTTCTATACCATATCATATCCCTAGAGATAAAGTCAGGGACAAAACCCTTCGACAACAGCAGTGGTGAGTGGAAAGATATTTTTCACAAGAATGAAACTGGGGAACAATGGGCCCAATCCAGTGCCTGACATGCTGGTGTGTTTAAACAGGCATTAGAGGGGGGTTCCCTCTGTTGCATGCATGTGCTTTTGTTTAAAGGAGAAGAAAGAAGCACCAAAGGAAATGCAGCGCCTATTCAGGCTGATCTGAACCCTGTTAAAGAGCAAACGATGCAGGAAACACCGAATCCAGAAGTGCCCAAATGCAGGATAGACTCCAGCAAACATAGGTAAGTGTCTTCTGGAACTGGCAATTCTATCTCCCTTGATAGAACAGGATAAAAATTGATTTTAAGCAGAGGATTAGCAGCTTAGTACGCAAAATACCTCCACAGGACAGACACCAAGTTTGCTGCCCAGGATTTACGATCCCAGAGTCCACGACTTACGTTCTGATGCCAAATTATTGCCCTTATTAATTCCCAAAAGCCACAGATTTCAAAAGACTTGGATTAAATCCTATATGAGGCTTATAAATTTATTATAGGGTTGATGATAGCTCTTGCTTACGCATAGTGAAGTTATCACTCTTCCTGCTGGCTTGTTTCAATAAAGTCTGATTGCTCACAGCCATTTGCAGTATTATCCAGTAGCAATTCTTGTTCACTGTGTTGCAATCCTAGTCTTTTCTGACCCACTGGTGCAGGATAGTCTATGCTGTCCTTGGAAGATTCAGGATGACCAACTCTATGTAAGAGTCTACATCTTCCGGCAAAATATAACAACAGTGTGCCTATCTTGGAGTAGCAAAACTCTTTAGGCTTGTAGCTTCAAAATCAAACCTTTTCAGCCCAAACCCAAGAAGCAGCTTTGCTTTGTATGCTCACATTGCACACAGTGCTGCAAACGGTGCTTTGCTCCAGAGGGAGGAAAAGCAAGCTCAGGTTTATTTGTTTTCTGGAGATGCCAAAGGGCTTTGGAACCTGTGACTTGGCAGGACGCTTCCTCACCTCTTAAAGCAAGTAAATCTATTTGCATGGGACAACAGATTGGTTTTACCAGAAACATTAAGGTCGAAGAGGGTTGCCTGGTTAAAGACATGGGGCATCAGCCCTGGACTAACTTTGCTTCCTTGAGATGCATGAGCAGTTAGAGGTCCCTATGGCTGGTTTCTGCCTGTGGCCAGGCCACCTTCCTCCTGCACACGCTCCACAAATCCAGGCTCTGTAAAACACATCTCTGTGCAAACTGCAGGATCGAGATGAGGTGAGCATTGAAGCAGAGATGCTGGCACCCGAAGGAAACATGCCTGGGAGAGCAGGAGGTGTAGGAAAGCAAGCGCAGCCGTGCCTGTTGTGGCCAAGTGGGCTCAGCTCTATGCCCAAGAATAAAAAGTAACTCCAGCAGTTGTTAGAGAAGCAGCACTAGGAGCAAGGAAGGGCTTGCAATGGGATCAGCGCCTGTTCCCATTTAGGAGATACGTTCTCTCAATCCAAGATCCCCACCAAATCACCCTGTGCAAGCACAACAACAGCCTTCCTCACCTCAGAAGCTCCTTTCTCATTGAAAAAAAGCTGCACATTCATGGAAAGAAAGGAGCTTGACGTTCCTATCCAGAGAAAAAGTATTTCCAAGGCTGGCTTTAAGATCTGATCGATTTGCCAAGCATCCCAACTCCAGGCCAGGCTCTCACTGCTCTCAGGCACAGCAGGGATGTCTGGAGCTGCCATTGTGTTCAAGCTCATCAGCTTTCACTGACAGCAGATGCAAAAAGCTTTGTGTGACCCCCTAGTTAGAAGAAATCACTGCTTTTGCACCATTAGGACAAGGTAAAGCAAGTTAATGATTCATCCCACGTAACACAAACACTTTCATCTTCATTCATCTTTCTTTCTGGGGCAGTTCCATTTCTGACAACCCCACACCTCACAGGGGATTTGAATTTGGGCCCCTGACATGCCCACAGCAGCAGAGCAAAGAAGTAAGGTTGAAGATGGCCCCAAAGCTCCTGTTCATTATGTTGCATTTTAAAGAGTTCACAATGTTCTTGGCTTGGACAGACAAAGCCAGCCCTTGCCCACCCAGACTCCTCCTCTTCCCATGAGGTTGAGTAGCTAGAGACAGCAGGGAACAGAGACAACCTGCTCTAACAATGGGACACTGAAAAGAAAACCCACCTGGTTTTGTCCAGCTTTGCCCTATAAAGCTATCCCCACTGTTGGTTGGGGGTATCACAAGATCAGAAGCCAGGTGAGCCCTTGCAGCAAGGGGCTGTCCTGCCCAGGATGACGGGATACACAGTCACAATTCCAGGGTGATGTTGTAATGCTAAAGAGGAAGGGGCTGGTTGGACCCTTGTGTACTCAGTTAAACTCAGAGCCCATGATGCTCCCCACTGTCTCTGTGCCAGATGTAGGCACAAGCACCCATAATTCAGACCAAGGAACCGCAGCTGCCCTGCCTTCCATGACCTGACCAATGCAGCCATCAGGCTTCTTCCTGATGGAGGTAGAGGTGCCCTGGACCATACCCCAGAGCCCACCCTTGGGGCGGCTGTTGTGCAATGACAATGTGTAATCGGGAGGTAAATAACAACCCTCAAAGCCACAACAGAATTGGGACGGGCATCGGTTCTCCTGCCCTCACGTGGGATGCTGCTCACCTGCCAGAGCTTTTGGATGCTATTCCTTTAAGGCACAACAGGTGGAAATGCAGGGCTAGAGGTAAGAGTATTTAAAACAGGCTGGCACTGCCAGAGCCCGTGTCCAGTTGCAGCAGGGAGCCAGGACACTCGCACCAGGTCCTGGGCTTGGACACCAAGAGATCGGCAAGACTAAAGCTGGCTGGCTGTCTGTCTAAAGGAACAAGCCAAGTGTAAGTAACGCTTCTTTGTTGCCTCTCCAAAATACAAGACCTTTGGTGGCACTGCTCTGAGCTGTGGAAGAGGAAGAATACAAGTTTTGAGACACTTTAAGGAGTCTTCCTCACCCAGGTGTGAAGGGAAGCAGCAGCTCTGAAGGAGCAGAGAATAAGTGTGGAGATCTTGCTGGCGGGAAGGGCCGATTCCTTTTGGAAGCGGGTCAGAAGCATAGGATCAGGCTTAGGATGTTTGTTTTGTTTACTTTAATCTTTCCTTCCTGGGGAAAAAGATTCATTATTGTTACAATATTTGCATGAAGTTTTAACCTAGATGGTACTAAATATTACTGTGGTCATCTAAAGTGTTGCAACTCTGTGGTCGCGACAGTCTTCTGAATCACGACATGGAGATAGTCCATGGGATGCAGATTTTGATATTTAAGAAGAGAATTGGTGCAGTTATGTCCTAAATGAGCTCTGGAAAGCCGCTGGGTTTGTGCAGTTCAAAGGCAGATAAATAGATAGCTGAAGTGTGAGTGAATGGGATGTACATGGCATCCTGAAACTGAAGCAAAAGGCTGGCAGATTCCTTTTACATTTAAACTGACAACAAAGGGTGGGTTTCTGCACCCCTCAACTCCTACATTGCAAGGAAATAGCCATACTTGACTTTAACACAGAGAAATATCACCTCCTAGGGAGCAATTGTGCTGCTGTTACCAGTACACACACCATCGCTCTCCATCCATCCAGCAGCCATCACTGTGGTGGCATAGTAAGTTCTTTTGGGTCGTAGTGAGCTCCTGCTCCTTGCCATATAACAGGAATCATAGTTTAATAGTGTTGGCTTCACTTTCCAGCCCAAGACATAAGAAACTAACAGCAAGAAACAAATTAACCATAACACTTCTGCGAAAAGCAAGATGTTGGTGCATGGGGTATCTAACACCTCAGAGGAACGTACAGGTCACAAATTAATGTCTCGTATAATCTAACAGCTTAAAAGAACATAAACCTAGACCAGCGACCCAGCCTCAGCAGGAATTTCAGCCGCTGCCATGATTTTCCCATCTGTTTTACAGAATACATTGCTCAGATAGGATGGTGTTTAACTGGCATTTACAGGTGTTCTTAGCCAGGATGGTTACAGGTACTGCAGAGATTCCTCAAAGCTGCCGATTCCTTCTTAAATCCTGATCAAGAAGATCTGCCAAGCTGTTTCTGCTCACTGCATCACAAAATTAGCACCTCCTCTTTATACTTCCCATACGGTAGAGGAGCCATTGGTTTGGAACATGAAAGACTTATTTTCTCTATGTGTTTAGGTCAGCTTGATCTTTTATATTGAAGCTGATTGCTCATTCACAACTCCATGAAAATGGAATGGATTTGTGGCTTTTCCCCATCACGCCACAGCAAATAAAACTCACAGTAATGCCATATATGCAGAGATCTTGATGAGAGGCTTAAAAATGGGGATAGCTCCAGTCCTGTGCAGCAAGGAGGCTGTTGCTGTGCCTTTGTCTAGGCACAGAAACCTTCAGCACCTCCATAAATAACCCCTAGTACAATATATGTATATACACTCCTCAATATACACTCTTCAGTTTATACATCATAAATATATATACACACAGTATATGTATATACTCCTCCTCACAGTATAATCCTGATGCTGCTCCGCACCAGTTTGTATCTCTATGCCTTCCTCAAGGTGTTCATGGGTCCTGCTTTAAAAGTATTTGAAGGGGAAAAAGCTGCTACCCCATTCCATGCTATTGTTTCTCAACTATTTGCATAACAGTAAATATTTGACCACACAAAAGGCTAGAAGTACAAATGTGGCAACTAAATCTTTGCATTTTGTTGGTGCCATAGCACAGCCTTGACACTGGTCAGCATTAAGAGCAGCAGTTAATAGCTAACGGATTGTTTCTCAGAGCTCAATCCTGCAGCTGAGTCAGCAGAATTTGGGCACTGGACTCTGCTATTTCATCCCCAGCAAGAGGCAGGTGCTTGTTGGGGTTTGTATAACTCAGGGGTCAGGTCTTGAGCTCTTTCAAATCATTCTAAATGTGACCATCTTGCTCCATTGGACTGATAGGGTCACAAGAGCACTGAAGAAGCCCAGAAGCAGGCTTGTAGTAAATGATGTTTAGAAGAGCTATTCCTGCTGGGAAGCTCGTGCACCAACATGAGAATCCCATCTCCCGAATTCAACTGTGATACTGGTTTTGTGCTTGAAACCCTTCAAAACCTGTTGTGCTGGGACAGGGGAGAGAAGGAAACCAGCAGGTTTGGTGATGCAAAAGTAAATACACAGAGATTTGAGTTACAACCGGGAGCACAGCCCCAGCCCATGGCTGGTAGTAATCCAAAGAGGACCACTGTTGCAACAGGGACTTTGTAAACACCAGATTTCTGCACCTGAAAGCTTTTTCTTCTCTGCAAATCCTGTGCAGTGAGGGAACAGAAGAACTATTACACGGCTTTAATCCTGCTTTCCCCCATTACACCTAGCAATGTTTTAAGCTAACCAGAACTGGGCACCCACAGCTTCTCTGCCCCATGCTGCAGAGCAGCTCCTCAGAGACACCTTCCCCATGGGAATAAATGGGTTCCCCTTCCCGCTTTCTCTCCTGACAAGTCCATTGCATTGCCTTGCAGACAGTTTGTCACTAGGTTTTTAACACATCAGGTTTAAGACAGCAGCTTCTTTGCCTGCATGGACACACACAACAAATCCTGTGTCCCGGTTCCAGCTTCCACAATCCCTCCTGCCCAGCAGCGCTGGTGCAGGCTTCCCTGGAATAGCATACATGGCACTCCCTCTGGTTTCAAGCCTCTCAACTCTTATATAAGCCTGTACAAACCTTTGCTGCCCCATCTCTCTCGACCCCCACTCCATGTGCAGCAGCATCAATACAAACCCCTTGCACAGCCACTTACTTGCACTCCCTTCCACATGAGCTCAGCAGCATTTTCTCTTCCCTGGAGCTCTGAGGCTTAGACCTTGTGCTCTGGTGAGAGACAGCAAATCCAGCAGCAGCAGTTCTTTGCAAGCAAGAAGGAACTGGAGTTCCTTCAGCATCTCAAACAGCGCTTGTTCATTGCAGAGTGCCCAGCAAAGCTTGTTTGCACCATTCCTGTGGGGTAGGAAATGTCACTGAATGCAATGCAGCAGGGAGGGGGTTTCAGCCATGCAGTGATGAGCATGGAAATTCACCACTGACTTTTACATAACTGGTGGCTTTGCTTGCTCAGACTTGTTATAATGGGAGTTTTCTCCATTCACTCAGTGAGTGAGGGAAGGGTTTAACAGCATCCGAGAAAACAGGACTAGAGACAACTTGGAACTGCAGGCGTTGGTCATGCAGGCACACAGGAACCATTGTTCTTGTGTAGGCATGAAGGCCCATATGGCCTCAGAGATGCAAAGACATCTTTTGTGCTCTAGCATGCCTATGAAGACCCTGATGCCATCACTCTTGCACACATCTTTCTGGACACAGCTACAGCTTTGCCTCAAAACCAAGAGGTTCCTACCGCAATTATGTTGCCTGTAACCCTGAAGCAGCTTTTGGGAAGGAACCAGACTAACAGATTAGTCAACATTTGCCCAGCAGGAGAAAGCTGCACTGGGATCCTGCTTGCACTTGTGAGGGGTGGAGGGCAGGAAGGTGACCATCAAACAGATCTGCTGTTTAACAGAGGGCAAATATCAAGGCCCTTTTTGTGCCCTCTTGTTTGCTTTCTGCAGAATACGTTATGTTTGCCTTGCTGGTCACTTGTGGGATACACATGAAAGAGCATTTTTCATGCTTAGTGGGTTAATGATTAGCCATGGACAAGTAGCCACTGAGCAATTAGAAATCACAATACAAGGAAGAAAGCACAAACAGAGCACCTTTCATCTTCACACGGAAATAAAAGACTTTTTCTTCTACCGGGAATTACCCTTCATAAAACTGTGTCACTTGATGCCCTGAAATCAAATTCCTCTGTATGTTTGGACAGACTTTCCTTGGCACCAATCATTTTCCCTATTCCACCTGGAATAGGCAGGTAGATCAACAGCCATGGTCAGGAAACACATGTTCTCATCACTGCACCATGCATCCAACAGCACACCCAACTTAGGCCAAAGATGACAGCTTGGTGAATTGAGAGGCTTGGCTTCCTCTGAGCCATCACTGGGTCCAAACCAGTGGGGAAGGTCAGAAATATTCATCCTAAAGACTATGGACACATTTCAAGAGACACACAGTTTGGTTTGCATCCCCCAGTAGCCATCACTGAGAGCAGGAGTCAAATACAGGCCTCATGCAGGAACTCTGCTCTGTGAAATGAGGAAAGAAGTTTTACTGTGAGTATGGCAAGACACTGGCACAGGGTGCCCAGAGGAGCTGTGGCTGCCCCATCCCTGGCAGCGCTCAAGGCCGGGTTGGATAGGGCTTGGAGCAAGCTGCTCTAGTGGAAGGTGTCCCTGCCCATGGCAGGGATTGCAGATGGATGAGCTTTAAGGTCCCTTCAACCCAAACCAGTCTGGGATTCTGTGAGAGCAGGTTTTCCTAAGGAGTGGTCTTGGCACCCAGACTCACAAGTGAACAAACCTTCCTTTCACTGCATGAGCAACAGTGAAAGAGAATATGACCCCACCTCTTAGACTGTTAGAAGCAGCATTATCTCCTGGCTGGGGTCAAGTGAGCAGCTTTGCTCTGGGTTGCCACATGTCTCTCATGCCTGCCAGGGCTCAGTGTCTTTTGGACCAGTTTTGGACTTCAGCCTTGTGATGGGCTCTTTGATTTACAGCATAAACTCAGATACCACTTCTGAGTCTGAACCAAGTCTCTTGTGGTTTGGCCAGAATCACCTTTGATGCTGTGCACACCACTGCTGCTGCCTGCCCAAGGGGCAATATCCCAGGGGCCTCTGCTCTGTCAAGAACAAGGCAAGAAGGCAAGAGCAGAGTTATCAGCTCCCTCTTCCCCATTCTTTTGCTTGGTAGAACTGATTCAATGCTGCATTTCTCTCCTGCTCAAGTAGCCAAAACCCTCATAATCTGCAGGCATGAAGATTATTACTTGATCTATTAACTTAATAACTTTGCAAGTGTGATTATTCCTTGACTTCTGTGCCTTTTTCAGGGAATGCAAGCAAAATGACTTCACTAGCCTTCATCCTCCTGCTTGCCTTCCTCCCAGCTGAATCTGCAAGAAGCAAATACCCCCCCAAGTCATCAAGTAAGTGCAACCTGCTTGTAGATGGCCTAAGACTAGAGGTGGCATTACTAAGGTGGGGAGTAGGGTTTAGAGAGAGTCTCTACCCCATCACTACTATGGGGTGCTTCAGATTGCATGGTGCTGCACAGGCCTGCGTCTGTGCTTGCCGTGATACACCCGACCTTCTCTGCAGTCCCATCAGGTTGTGTAGCACAGCCAACACTTACACCCAACCTGTTCTCCTCCTGCAGTCTCAAGCCCTGTGTTCGGACCACAGCAGGTATATGGTCTGCTCAATGGGTCCATCACCGTGACGTGCTTCTACCCTCCCACCCGAGTGAACAGACACGACAGAAAGTATTGGTGCAAGGAATCAACCAGAGGATGCTCAACTATTACCTCCACCAATGGCTACACTGCCCCAGGCTACCAAGGCAGAGCCTCCATCACTGACAACCCACAGGAAGAAAACTTCCAGATCAGCATCTCCGAGCTTACAATGGCAGACGCAGGCACCTACCAGTGCGGTATTGGGATCAACAGCAGAAAGCTCTACCACAGAGTCAATCTGGATGTCTCTCAAGGTAATTACATGGGGCTCCATAAAGTGGTATTTTCTTGGGGTTTTTTTTTCCATCCCTTTTTAATAAGGCTCCACAGACAGTCTGTCCAGTGTCAAAAAGCTGAAGATGCTCCATGCTGTCAGGAAAGAGCAGTTCCCATTTTCCGTTGTGCTCTTACAGAAGGAATTTTTGGCCTAAAAGTCCAGCATTAAGATCAGATCATCACACTGCTGAGTAAGCACACAGAGCACGGTGCAAACATGGGACACAGATTGTGCTCAGACCAGTAGTGGCACATGATCATATAATATATGATCATAGTAGATAATAATATACGATCAAAATAGAGAGAAAGCCTCTGCTAACAAAAGCCTTCAGAGGTCTCTAGGAGTTGTAGTTGCAACAGAGCAGGCAGTAGACACTGACTGGTCCCTACACACAGGTTCACATATACGCGAGGGAGCTGAGCTCTTCTACGTGAAGCTGCACAGCACTTTGACCATGACCTGCAACTTTGGGAGTGAGTATGACAGCACAAGGAAATTCCTGTGCAAGATGGATAAAAACGGCTGCGTTAACATCATCGATAGCTATGGGAAGGTTGATGAGGATTACATAGGCCGAACTCTGCTGAGCAATACGAAGGCTCCAGGCTCATTCAGCATCATGATCACTCAGATGAGTTGGGAAGACTCTGGATTGTACCTGTGTGGGGTCGGCGTCTATGGGCAGAATGGAGAAACAAAGGAACTGGATGTGCACGTCTATGAGGGTAAGGTATTCCCTGAAGGTTTTTCCTTTCACTTCTGCTTCTCTTCAGAAGCATCACTAGCAGTCTCGTGTTATTTAACAAGAGCTTCAGCCTCCCTTTGAAGAGTACTGTTATCCCCTGCTCTCATCTAAATCCTTCCTTCTATTCACTTAGCTATCTGCCATGTACTCAACCATCACTAATTAAGCTTGTAACAAGACTTAGCGTTCCCAGCTATCTAGTCTGCCTAGCCCAAAACTCCAGAAGGCAAATTCTGCCTCCCATTTTGAGACAAGCAAACTGTCTTTCCAAGACTTAAATCCCTAGATCTCAAAACGACAGATGCAGAAAGACACCCTGCCCTTCCCCTAGCAATGCCAGGGCAGCTTCCTACCATCCACACCTCCGAGCTTCACCTTGCTTTGCTTTAGCCATAAGAGCATTGATCTGGTAATATTTATTCTCTTGGGGGAGCAGCACACGGACAGAAGTCAGATGTGTATAGATGTTCATTTCACTTTTCTCTCCAGAAACTAGCATTCCTCAAGGAAAGCCCACGATATTTGGAGTAAAAGGAAGTTCAGCAACGTTTGAATGCCACTATAAACCTCTAAAACACTCCTCAGTGAATTATTGGTGCAAGTGGAGACAGAACGGGTGTTTTCGGATCATAGACAACTCCGGGTATGTGTCAGACCTGTATGAAGGAAGAGTGGCCATGTATGACAACCCAGATAACCAGACGATCACCATTATCCTGAACCAGCTGAAGGACAGCGATGAAGGCTATTACTGGTGCATGACAGATGAGGAGGAGGAGCAGAAGTCATCAACTGAGCTGAAGATTGTGGAAGGTATGAGTTTGTGCATTGAGGGTTCTCTCCCAGCTCAGTGGGTACAAAACAACCCTCTAAACACCACAAAGTAGCAGATCTGGCATTTTAGGAAGAGATGCAAGGTCAAACTCAGAACATTGCTCTCATGAGGTGAAACCTTGTGCCAATCCAGCGACACCTCAGTGGCTTTCAAATGGAAACACACGGTTTCAGTTTCATGGGAAAGGGTTCACAAAAGTTTCTCAGGCAAGTATTCAAGCCTTGGGAAAAGAACCCAGCCAAAAACCAAGCCGCCTTTCGCCCCAAGACACATATACAGCATCCTTAACATGAATTTAGCAGCGTAAGGAGCACTTCCCCCTCAAAGGTGCACCTCCTGGTTCATTTCTAGCAGCACCACTACCTGTTGACTACAGTTCCCACCACTGAAACCACTAACATCAACCTTGATGTTCTGTTTGCCTTTGCAGGAGAGCCTGCACTGCAGGGAAAGAAGGACGTAGAGGCACAAGAGGGTTCCCGACTCAACTTAACTTGCTTGTACCCATGCCGGTACTACTCCTACCAGAAGTACTGGTGCAAGTGGAACAGCGCCAGCTGCACGCCTCTGCCTGCTTCTGACCAAAGGCAGCCTGGGCCAGACATTACGTGTGACACTGATGACAAGACAGTTATCCTGAGCTTTGACTCGGTGGCAAAGTCAGACCAAGGCTGGTACTGGTGTGGCGTGAAGCGCAATGGCCTCTACGGGGAAACCATGGCAGTGTACCTGTCTGTGACTGCAGGTGAGCTCCAAGGCAAAGGCAGGCAGGGGTTTTCCTGCCTTTCCTCCCCTGAGAGGAAAGTCTCCTCCACAGCCACTAGGCTGCAGCACCTCAAAGCAGTAGGGCTGTCATCCAGGCATTGAGATACCAGGATCACCCTGATTTTGTGCTTATCACAGGTGTTTTCATTCTCTCATTGGTTTTTGCTTCCCAATCATTAAAAAAAGCCCACCAGTCTAAAAATCACTTCCTTCCACACCGTTTTTACTTCTTAATCCTGTCCTCTCTAATTATTGCTATTACAATTTGTAGCATAGAATCACAGAATAGTTAGGGTTGGAAAGGACAGTAAGATTATCTAATACCAAGCCCAGCCGTGTGCAGGGACACCTTCCACTAGACCATGCCACCCAAGACTCTGTCCAACCTGGCCTTGAGCACTGCCAGGGATGGGGCAGCCACAGCTTCTCTGGGCACCCTGTGCCAGCGCCTCAGCACCCTCATAGGGAAGAGCTTCTGCCTAAGAGCTCATCTCAGTCTCCCCTCTGGCAGTTAAAGCCATTCCCTTTGTCCTGTCCCTACAGGCCCTTGTCCAAAGCCCCTTTCTAGGTTTCTTGTAGCCCCTTTAGGCTCTGGAAGTCTGTTATAAGGTCTTTCCTCAGCCAATGTACAGCCAAAATCCACCTCAGTGCCACATCCACCAAATACACCCAGTGAGCTTGTGTCCCCATTTCCATGCTGCTGCTCATGCCATTAACAGCCCTGCTTCCCTGGGTGATACAGGAGGCAGTGCTGGCCGCAGCCTGGAGGTCCTGGATGCTGATGTCCCCAGCCCTCCTGAGGGTGATTTTACTCCCCAAGGAAGAGCCAAGAGTGCAGCCTCTGAAAGGTTAGTTCTCTCCAAGCCTGTCATTTGTCATTTCTTACACTAATATTAATACATATATTTCTACTAACCCACTTTTGGTGCTGTGTTTGCACACTGCATATGTGGTTGAGCAACACAGAAACTCTTGCCCCCAAAGAACTTAGAACATCAGAGGAAAGCAAACAGTAGTTACAACAAAAGGCAAGATGACTTGGAATTCATCCCTAGCTCAAGCAAATGCAGCCCCAGAGGGAATGGTTGGAGATTCCAGGTACAGAAAAACTCATTGAAAATACTTCTGTCAGGATCAGAGAGTTTTCCTTCACATGTTTATAACCAAGCTGCTGCTGCAGCTGGCTTGATGCAGCCTCTGTCTTACAGACTCATTTGGTTACCAGTTGGTTCTATGTGTTAGGATCCAGTTCATTAGTCAAACTGCATCCTGCTCACTCAGATTTAGTACACTGTAGAGGGTTTAGACTGCTGGACATTCGCATACATTATTCAGTCTAAATAATTCAACAAAGATAATATTTTTCACAGCTTAGTGATCTATCTTTCCTTCTATTCCAGCCCTAACCAAAGCGGCCCCAATACACTTCTGTTAGTCCTGGCCCCTGTTGGTGCTGTGCTCCTCATCATTGCGACAGCTTTTGCTGTGTTTAAATACAGGCAAATAAAGAGATCTGGTGAGTCCCTGCTCTGCTTCCTGTATTCTCTCAAAACCTCATTTTAAGGTTACATTAATATTAAGATGAAGGTGATAACTTGTGTGTGCTGGGCTGAGCTGCTCCCCTTGTATCCCCCCCATGCAGAAAAAGGGCCCCACTTTTCCCACTGACCCCCTCCATACATCCCCATCACACACAGTGCCTCGGCTGAGGCAGAGACCAGGCACAGTGTCTCCTTGCACAGAGGCTGTTGGGATGCTTATGCATTTGCACTGATTCCGAGCAAGCCCACAGGGTATTTATCTCCTCCCTCTTAACAGACCTGGTGTCCGTTGGGAGCTACAGGACGAACATCAGCATGTCAGATTTCGAGAGCGTGAAGGACTATGGTGCAAGCAATAACGCCTGCGTGAAAGAGACCCAGGAGACTCGGATAGGAGGGGACGGTAGGTGCTGACCAACGGGATGCTCTCCAGCCCCAGGGTTCACAGAAGGAGCCTTTGACATCCACAAAACCACCCACTGATGGCCCCTGCACCTCCCTTTCTCTCCCTGCAGAGTTCATCACCGCCACGGCCACCCCAGAAAGCACTGCCGAGACAAAGAAGGCAAAAAGGGTAAGAGGAGGCAGGCGAGAGCCCACTGACCTGGGAGAGAGCAGCACAGTCCTTCAGCCTCTGCCCAAGGAGCTGCTCCCTCCCAGGGGCCTTATTTATACCCACATGCTCCCAACTAACCTGGATCCAGCACCTGATGCAGATCAGCCTCTGACCTGACCCCATGTTTTAGCAGGGACAGTAATAGCAGTCACCTTGCTTCAACGAGTACACACAGTCAGCTCCAGGGAGCATCAGGAAGGTTGGGGTTGGGTTGTTACCATGAATATGAAATACTTGGATGAACTTCCTCCCCTTAGGCAGTTAGGGCACAGAGGTAGGTAAGGAGGTCTCTCCTATTTGACTTGCTCCTGTGGCCCCTTGGGTTAGATCCTGATTGAGTGGCACCACTCAGCAGCATCCGGAGGTGCCAGATGCAAGCCCTTCTTGCTCAAAGTCCCCAACCGAAGGCAGTGTGCAGGTGGTTTAAGTGCAAAGAGCTGAGCTGGAGAAATAAAGGAAACTATTAGGAAACCAGTAAAACCTAGCAGCTTTAGGACAGGTGAGCTGGGCTCCATCATGCAGTGACAGGCATGACACGGAGTCCCAAACCTGCAACATCTGGAGTCTTCCCATGGCTGAGCAAAGGCGTGATGCTTTCACATTGGTGTGCAGTCTGCCTGTATCATCCTGAGAATCTCACAGCCTAAGAACAGTGCCCTCTCCCCCACCACGTGCGGCTGAGGGCCTGCAGCCACCTCACAGTGTCCTCCTGTCCTTCCCATAGAGCTCCAAGGAGGATGCTGACCTTGCCTACTCCGCGTTCCTCCTCACCTCCAGCAGCATCGTGCAGGGCAGCTCTGGGGGGGAAGCTACTGCCCCAGATGTGTCCCCCCAGATCTGAATGTGAGGGACCAAAAGGCAGCAGCGACTGGGACCAGCTCCACCTCGAGGACCAGAGCAAGACAGCAGCAAGCAGCCCTGGTCCTTGCTCCCACAATTTGCTATAGCTTGATCTTTTTTATTGCTTAAATTCAGCTTTTGCTCCTTTATTTTCCCCTCTCCTTTTCTTTTAAAGGCAGCTGGAAAACCCTCTCCAGCCACATTTCCCACTTGATTCCGCTAAGCTTTCTTACCCAGAGGGCAGTACCTGCAGACCAGACACGGTCTGAAGTGCTTTTGTACACAAGCAATAAAGGATACCACTAGCTTTCAGCAGACCAGGGGATGCAGTCCATGGGAGGGCATGGGGAGAGCACATCCAAACTGTGCAGTAATGGTGCAATTGGGAGAGGTGGAAGAGGGCTTTCCTCTCCTTTTACTGCATCATTAAAGCATCACATCTTGTGCTGCAAACAACGTGGGATGGTAGAAGAAACCTACACTTACTGGAAATAAATACCCTGCAGATAAAGTGGTGTAGGTAGCAATAATGATGGAGTTGGTAGCTCAGCAAGGTGCCAGGCAATGGTTGTTTGTGTTAGTCTGCAGATGCTGGGTTTCATCAAGGATAAACCCCAAATTATGCCCACATCATGGACCTCCCTCAATAACCACTGAGATGAGCAGGAGGGCAGCAGCTGCTGTGGGATTTGTGTTTACAGGGCTGCTTTCAAATCCACATTACAACGGTCATCACCTTACTGATAGCAAGGCTAGGACCTCAAATACAGAATCCCAGACTGGTTTGAGTCGAAGGGAAATTAAAGCTCATCCATTTCCAACTGCCTGCCGAGAGCAGGGACACCTTCCACTAGAGCAGCTTGCTCCAAGGCCCATCCAGCCTGGCCTGGTTGTCAGCTTATGGCTCATCTCCCTCATCTCCTGGGCTGCATCCCTTGAAGGATGGTGGGAAAGGGGTTGGATATTGGAAAAGCTGCAGAGGGGCCAGGGCAGGTCTGCGCCCGCCCGGAGTTGCTGGGAATGAATGAATGATTCTGGTGCAATAAGCAAGGTGTGCACTTGGGAAGTGTCTCCAGGCGGAAGCTGTCATAAAGCTGCAGGAGAAAACCCCTTTTGCTCTCCCTTTGAAACCCGTTTCCTCTTCAGCCTGCCCGCCGGCATCCTTTCCTCAGCTCCACTCCTCCTGCACTGTGCTGGGAGCCACAGGGATGAGCGGAACGCCCAGAGACGTGCAGGGGCTGAGCATCCTGCCAGTGAAGCATGCATGCACTGAGGCATGCACCCCCCTGTGCAGGAAATCATCAATGAAATACGATCAAGAATCCCTGTTATCGATTAAGTTGAGGAGATGGAATAAACCCACGCTTCTCACTCAATCTGTGATCCAGGGCCCACCATGATCCATGGAAAGGTCCACAAGGGCCTCCCCAAGTAGCCCCATCTCCTTCACCAGACGGCTCACCTAACATGCTGACTGATTTCCTTTGGTCAGCGACAAGCTATGGTACCTCACTGCGTCACTGCTTCATTCCTAAAGGCTTTTCTTTAGCAGAAAATCCTGGTATGTTGATGATGCCTGTCATTCTTCAATGGTTGATTTCCAGGGTGATGGTATCCTGAACACTGATAGAGCATGGAGGGATGTATTCACCCATTCATGCCCTAGCAGCAGGACAAGTGAAAGTCACACTGCAAAAATTCATGAGAAAGCAAATTATGAGAATCCAAGACCTGAAAGGCTTTCCTTTGGCTTAAGCAAATATTTGAGGAAGGATTGTGAGCAATGAAGGAGCTCTCTCCCTCGACAGTGAATCACCAAATCCCGCTCAGGGTGAAGCACACGTAGATGTGCTGTAGGCAAATGCTGGTGAGCTCACCCTGCCAGGTCACCACCGAGCCTTTTAGGGAAGGGACGAGGAGCCTCCTCCCCCTCCTCTGCAGCTCCTCATTCTGTTGGTGCCTGATGAAAGGTGCAGTGCCCACCAGACTGACGCAAGGCTCTGGCAATGCTGGTTTGCTGCCAGAGGTCTGTGATGTACCCCAGCAGTACCTCGGTTCTCCTTGAAGACAGAAAGACCTTATTCCATAATAACAAAGTCTATCCTCTAGTCTTACTCAAGCCTTATGTCTCATGAATGTAGCAGCAAGACTTTATCACTTGAAATGTTAGGACTAGAGTGCTCCCAGGGTTTGCACTGGCTGTATTTACCTGGGCCCTGACACCAAGTGTGCATAACACCTCCTGGCTGCATGGAGAGAGGACTTTGGTGCTCTTCATTCGTTTATTAACACATTAGGCCTCTGTGATTTGCAGATACTACAGCAATATGTGTTTATATATTAACACCTTGTAGGAAAACACTATAGAAAAGGGATTTAGAGCACACAGAACCAGCGGGTACCAGCAACGTGTGTGCAGGCGGTGGTGCCTGAAAAAGGCCCAAATAGGTGGAAACAGACCAAAACTATCATAATGCCCAACAAAAATGGTCTAAGGGACAAGTAGGGGTGATTTAGTATCACTCAGGTCTGAACTTTGCTGTCTCTGGCATGCCAGGAAGGATGCATCACCTCTGGGATGATTGCATTATCAGGAGTGACAGTATCTGCTATGAAAGGGCACCCCAGTGAATGCAGAAAGTTTCATCAACAAGAAACATGTAATTCCTCAGAATCTGGACAGACTCATCACAGTTTCAAGTGGGGTTTATTTACAGTAATTGTAACCGATTTTCACGAAGCTTACTACTGTCAGTAAATTACATGATACACGAACCTTTTTCTATTCAGCAACCACATATCCCGTGTAGGAACTGCTCTTTTACTGATAAGGCACAAAATATCATCTCAAAAGGAAACACAGATTTCTAAGGCCTGACATACCTGCTAGGACCCATTCTTAGCAGTATTTCTCGCCCTCTGAACCTCTTCTCAGCCAGCTCAAGCAGCAGCAGCAGCAGCAGCCACCTAAGACTGAGCCCAGATTTATGGGCACTGCTCTGCAGCATTAACTACACCAGAGTCATTCCAGCATTCATGAATATACATTCCCTATACAAAAAAGTGATAATTTAACAAATATTTTTATGAAATGATCACAGTTTATGTCTGCAGCAAGAGAAACCCTACGAGATCTTCCCTTGGGAAGCATCTTTTGATAGAAGGCAGCTAAGTGAGTGCTATGCTCATTTGATCAACCTTGGTATTTCCACCTCCACGCAAGGCTCTGCTGATACATTCACCTACATACCCACCTAGTAAAACACTCAGTGTTTGACTGAACACAGCTGCAATCAGTAGGAATCTGCAGTGGCACAGCACATTGTCTTCCTGCTCACCACTGGTGTGTGCAATGTGCCAGCGGCTTCCTTAGCCCCAGGCTTTGGTGGGTCGTTAACACCTTCTGCTCTCTGGGACTTCTCCATCCAATCTAGCAGGATGTCCAGCTCACCCAGGGATTTCATTGCTGCAGATGTGACATTTAGCTGAAAGGATATAAAGGATTAAGTTGTAAGCAAAGATGAGTACGACTCATTGTAAGGAGAATCTGAATATCTGAATCTACAAGCCTCAGTCACCAACTTACCCCTTCATAATTTGCAAGTATTTGCTTAAATTTCTCAGTGGACTCCTCTCCACACATGCATTTGTTTTGCTCGTGCTGGAAAAATAACAGAGAATTAATTTATTTGAGGGTTTAATTGTAAAAAAATAAGAGATAAGCTGGAAATTACAGCCTGACACCTTGTTAAACTGTGGAAAAGGTCCTTAAATTGGACTTCAAAGAACAGAGTTTACTTCAACAGGCAGAGGGACAGGATAAATATTGTTCTTGAGAACTAACGTGGGAGTTTGCTGATGAGTGGGCAAGTATAAAACCTTCCCAGTGAGCAGACGCACTCTTCACATCATGCTGCTTTGTATCCTTGTTAAAACCATCTTTATAAATAGTCTGCATCTTTATGTTTAGGTTTATTTATACACCAAGTACTAGGAGATGAAACTAAACTGTAGCAATACCCAAGACTTACACACTGCCTGAGTTTCCTCTTCATGCTGAGGAAGGAGTTGGCGATGCTGCTGATCTTTCGGTTGATGTATGAATCCTCGGTCTTGCAGTGCTTGAAGACTTTGTCCACGTAGAAGTTGAAGAGGTGATGGGTGATGCAGCACCTATCCGAAGACTTAAGGAATAAAATCTATTTATGAAAGGTCTTCCAAAGTGCTAGAAGCAGATAATGACCAACTTCTCTATCCCCATCTAGAATAAAGCATCTCTAACATCGAGCATGACAGATGAGCACAGGGGTATGTTTTGATTCAGATAAAGCTTTTCTCAGTGATGCTTGACGTAAACTGATTATATACATAGGGAATTATTTTAGACTGCTTTTCCAGGAGTTCCATCCTCAGCAAGTTTCATTGAGTCAACAAAATAAACAGCTGATTTCCCTTCCCGTGGCAGGCGGCTGGAACTAGATGATCTCTAAGGTCCCTTCCAACCCAAAACATTCTATGACTTTGCAGCTAGATATTAGAGGCTGAGACCTGAAGCAATGACCCATGTCTAGCACTTTAGAGTGTAAGAGAGCTGAACAATACGTAGTTATAATATATTTCACCTCTGAAGATCACATTCACCCACTTTTGGCTTCTATAATAGCTTTCCACCCAAACCTGATTCACTTTGCTATGCATCTGCTGACGGAGGCAGTGGGGAGTGCAGAGAAGGTTTCTGTAACTGGAGCATCACATATAACAACAAGAAGAAAATCTCTGCCCACCATTCCTGGAAAGACAGTCAGGGTGAAAGCCCCGGAGCATGAACTGGCAGTGGGACACCCACCTCCTTTCGCATACGTGATCCACATCACTTTATGCTCCCTGACCTGCCTGGTGTCTGTGTTTCATGGAAACTTAGAAGTAGTCATGGTATTGAGCAACTTCCCCAGAAGCCCTGAGCTTCACCTCATCACCGGGATCATGATGCCAGCTGGCCAACGTCATTCAGAAAAGAACTGGAGACATGATAAGGACACCTACCTTAACCTTGTGCAGAGAGTGTGGGTGGGACAAAATGCTCAGGGTCCTGATGGGGTCTCTGGCTTGCTGCATGGGACAAGACAGACATGGTGATGGACATGCTGGCTCCAGAGGGGCTTTGGGAGCCACCAAATAGCTTCCCCAGCTCTACAAGTGTGTGGAGCATTACTTACAATGTTGGCTTTAATTGCAGTGAAGCCAAGCCTGATCTCAGTCATGCTCATTGAAACCCTGCAGTGTCCAAAGTGGAAGACTCTGTTCCCAGCTGTTGGCATCAGATTCAACCAACACAACACGGAGAAGAGGCAGAGAAACAAGTGGGATCCCTTCATGCTGCTGCAGGATGCCAGCACAGACCTGCTCAAGGAAGACAATGTTGCCTCTTTATCTTTCTTAAATAACACAATTGTGATGCTTGTGAAAATGCACATATTTTATATAGCACATGTTCATGCACACGTGTATTAAAAACCCCACACTGACTGGTATATCCTACCCACTTCTTTTTTATTCCCCAAGTGCAAGAGGGGAAAATCAAATAAACCCAAATATTTAACAGAAGATTTCAAAAGAAGAAAAAAGCAGTTAAATAGTGCCTGTAAATAGACAAAGTTATTAAAAGAAAATTAATCATAAAAGTAAATGCAGATAAATTACATTACTGCAGCAGGAGGTACCTGCAACTGAGAGCAGCAGATCCCAAAGTCTGATTCCAAAGGAAAATGCTTCCCCTTAGAAATACCGTATTTCAAATGAAAGTTGTTAGCACTGGAAACTGAGGTTAATAGTGAAAAACAGAACCCTTTTAGAGATGCTTTATAGGAATACAAGGGAATATGCATAAGCACATAGAGTGTTTTACCTGGTTCTATGATGTAGGTTCACACGACTCACTGGATTCTTACCTGGAGAGCTCTGAAGAACGCGGTTTTATCCAGGTATCAGGAGGAAATAACTCTTGGATTGACATTTGGAATTTTCCTTGCTTTTCCCAGCATGTATTTCCCTTCGTCATTTACTGAATTAATGAGCAAGTGAAAGGGACCAGCTCCCTCACCCACAGGTGCTTCCTCACCTACAGAGGCGGGAAATCTTGGCATTGTTATGTCATCTTCTGTTCAGGAAGAAGGACACGGCCAAAAGGAGGGACCATCATGGGGGTTACATTCCCAAAAAACCAAGCTTGGGTCCTCCCCCCAGCATAAGCCCCATTGCCAAGAGCCTCCTGGAAAAGAGCCATTTCCAGTGCATCACAGTGGTGTTGGGATGCGGGAAGCTGAGAAGCAACCCCTCCCCCAAGGGATGCTAGAGGTCCAAACAGCCCAGGGCTCCTGGCAATAAGACACATGGTATGCTAGTAAAAGTAGCGTGACTCAGAAAGCTGGCAAGACCTTTCTCCGTCACTGTCCGGGCACATGGGGCCTTCACCTGCCAGATGCAGGGAGCCCTGCTCTCAGGCTTGCTCCTTGGGTGGATGCACACTCATATCCATCAACTTGTCCCTGGTATTCGGAGACTGGAGATGTGAGAGGCAGCGCTTTGGGGTGACACAGCCAGAAGTCTCTTAGTTTTCAGGACCACGGGTGACCATAACGCCCAGTCTGAAGTTATCACCCTGCAGAAGGACAGAAACCTCATTCAAACCTTTGAACATCCACCAGCCCAGGAGCAGCAGCGACATTTTAGCCACCAGCAAAGACTTTGGCTGCAAAGCCTATGATTACCCTGCCACAAGCATTAGCTGCTGAGCAGAACTGATGCAGATAAGGCCCTTGAGCAGACCAGGCACGTTCTCATGTCAACATCTCAGATCCATACTGTCCCCAGGGATCCAGGTCTGCCAGCTGAGGCATGTTGTCACATGAATGTGGCACTACTGGTGCAAGACCCAGGCTGGTTCACGGTGCTGTTGGCTCTGAGGCCAGTTTGGTTGTTTCTGGTGATAGCAAAGTTCAATATACAAACAAGAATGAGCAGTGTAAAAGCTTCTTCAACTACCTGACCCAGGAGGGGAAGCCAGATGGACTTAGAGGGCCCGGAGATGGCAGAACACCTCTCTCTGTACGAGGGCAGCAGTCTGAGCACGCGGCTGTTGCAATGCAAATGTATGTTATGTGCCACTGCCGGTGGGCCAGGGCTGTTCTATGAAGATTTGCTGGGTGAGTAACTTACTGATAACCAAGCTCAATGATGAGCATATATCCATCACCAGGGGATGACTAGGCAAACAGATTTTATGCCCAGGTGAGTCATAGGATTGCATATAGTATTGCTGAAACTAGCCCAAATGCAGCAAACATGCTCCCCTCACCCTTGTGCCCTCACACTGTCAAAGATCCAAAAGGCAGGTCCAAATCTGCATGTGCCCGTGCTGAGGTGGTGGAGGGATTCTCAGCAGCACAAGGCTGGTAATCTCTGCCTTCCTCCCCCAGCCCCCAGCTGCTGCCTGGAATTGCAGCAGAAGTTTCACTCGGAGCAGAGGAAGCGGCACTGCAGCCTTCCCAGGTTCCCGGTGCACACCCAGCCTTGGTGAGGAAAGCAGGGAAGAGGCAATGAGTTCTTACTTCATTATGTAAATTGCAGATGGCAAGAAGAGATTTCTTCTCTTTTAGGGCTTTTTCCTGTCAGTAACTGAGCTGCCTCTCAGGTCAGCCAAATGCCAGCAGGCAACAGCCATGGGGTAAAAACTGCCAGGCTGGTGGAGGAAAGGTGCTGGGGTGATACAGAAATGGGGCTGAAATGTCATATGAGCAGGGTCGAGGGCCTTGCTCCATTATAGACCTCTGCATGGTCCTCAGTGGGCAGCCCTTGGCCTCTCCATCCTGTCACTGACCATTTGCAAAGCAGAGGCTATAGCATGACCCTTGCCGTAAGGGCAAGGAGGAGAATAACCACAGCAGCAAGGGGAAAACCATCCAGATAGGTTTAAATTGGGTTTAAGTATATGTACAATGATGGAGGTTGATTCCCCCAAGTGCTGGACCCTTAAGAGGTCCAGAACCCTCACTTTCTGGAGCAGATGGGATGGCATCAGTAGGGATCTCAGCATGCATTGGATCAAGTCCCGGTGGTAGCGAATCATTCAGGCTTGGCTTTCCCAACAGCCTGCCTAAGGGAGGTTTTCATCTACCTGCCATGGAAATAGCCTCAATAAAACAGCAAGCTGTTCCTCATATGTTCTGGGAAGGAAGAGGAAAAGGAGAAATAGGGATTTCTGAACCAGGGCAGCATGACGATGCAGATGAGCTCAGATGGTAAAATGGGAACTGACTCCCTCAGGCACTCTCAGCATAAGTACTGCAGGGTTGGGAGTGTGCAGGGAGCAGGGAAATGGTCCTCTCCCTGGGAAACCTTCCAGTCAATGGGAGAGGGCTCCTCCCTTGGGATTTGAAGAGTAGTTAAGAGCCGAATAACAAGCAAAGGCAGCACAGAGGGTTGATAGCCAGCTGCCACCATGCTAGGGAATTCAGAACAAAGCCCATTTATCATTAACTTGACTGAGAAATCATTTAGACAAAGCCCATGGTGAGCATGGACTCACATCTGCAATGATACAACACCAAAAGGCACAAGAGGGGTTAGTAGTTCCATGGGGCCAAAGGGAATGTCCCCGGTGCACCTTGGAAAACTACACTTGGAGCTGCCTCTTGGACTGCTCTAGCTCTTGCCAGCTCTGACTGCTGCCAGAAGCTATGCTCTTGATCCTGGATCCTGCCAAGGATCACATCATCCCACTGTGCAGCACTGCTGGGTAGCAGCAATGTCTCAGCAACAGCAGGAAGTGCCAGACCATTGGCTTGCTGAAGTGACTAACAAAGCAGAAGTTCCTGAGGAGTTCATGGCAGGAGATGAGGCACTCACTCACAGACAGCCGGTTACACCAGGGGATCTCAGCAGCCGCTCCCAGCCCTGCTCCAGTATCATGGATTCGCTTCCCACGAGTTTCTGCAGCGCTGCTCGGCATCCCTGGATGCTGACCTGACTTTATTCATTTCAAATAGCCAAAAGCTTTCAGTTTATCCTTAAAAAAATCCCTGAAAAATAGGATATAACCAAGCTGTTGTGATGTGAAGGAGCCAGGCTGTCAAGAACTGACCGCAGGCACACGTTAACACTGGGTTTCCAGTAAAGTGTTTCAGAGTGATAAGGTACCAGTTTCAATAAGTGCATTTCAATGTATTTTCCTGCTAGAAGAAGTTGTGATAACGCTTTACAGACCATTCTTGGTTTGGTAGTCTTTTTCACTACTCATCTTTCACAGCAGCATCTCAGGTATGAAATGACAGAAGAGTGAATGACAGAAACGCCAGCAGTAATTTCAATAAAAGAGAAAATGAGACTTAATAGCAAAGTCCAGCAGCAGCACCTGAGCTCAGGAACTCTTCCTGCCATCCTTCAGGAAGAGATCTGCCAAAATGACTACTCAGCCACCTGAAACAAAAATGCTGGTGGGATTTTACATCATTCCTGGTAATCCTGTGGCTCACCAAAAGCCCCACTAAAGGAACATAACACTGTTTCCACAAGCAGAAGAAAATCCCACTTGGGCTTTATGCACTGGAGCCATTTCTTATATACTTGCAGCGGTGTGAACTGGCAGACAGCCCTACCCTAATCATAGCTGGGTGCTCTGATTGACTGCAGCAGTGGTGCTCATCCTCAGCCCCTTCAAAGTCAGAGGTTAATTGTCAAGCAATCACCTGGCCCTCCAATCCAGAGCCCATTTCAAATCCCATTTGAACAAGTGATAACTTGGCATGGTCTTCTTGAACCCCAGGGATTCACACCAGCACACAGATGGGTGTCACTGCCCTGTTGTCACTCCTGCGCTGACAAGCAAAGCCTCCAAAAACCTGACTGCTCTTTTCTGCCTTCATTAACACAGTTCATTATTGACAGAAACCAGGAGCTGGATAAACTGAAAGCTTTTGGCTATTTGAAACGAATAAAGTCAGGGCAGCACCAGATGGTGCTGAGCGGCACTGCAGAAATGCATGGGAATTGAATGATAGAATCATAGAATAGTTAGGGCTGGAAAGGACCTTCAGATCATCCAGATCCAACCCCCGTGCCATGGGCAGGGACACCTCCCACTAAACCATGCCACCCAAGGCTCTGTCCAATACAGCCTTGAACACCGCCAGCGATGGAGCATTTACAGCTTCCCTGGGCAGCCCATTCCAGTGCCTCACCACCCTTACAGTAAAGAATTTTTTCCTCATATCCAATCTAAACTTCCCCTGTTTAAGTTTGAACCCGTTACCCTTTGTCCTATCACTCCAGTCCCTCCCCAGCATCCCTATAGGCCACCTTCAGATACTGGAATCCATGACGCTGGAGCTGGACTGAGAGCGGCTGCTGGGTTTCCCTGCTGGAACCATAGATAGTGAGCAGGCTCCCCAGCCCTGCACTCCCTTGGCCCCAGCTCTTTGCATTTTGTCTGCAACGCTGCTGACAAAAGTGAGAAAAAAGAATTGTTTTTCTCAGTAAACTCAACAAATGACTCAGAAAAGTCGGCGCAGTTATCTCCCCATCGATGTGGTACATTGTGTGCCCGCTCCTCAGGCACGTTTCTAACCATAACCACTTGAACAGCTCTGCAAGTCAGACTCTCAATACTGCCTTTTAGGGAGCAAAGCACCAGCTCGGCTGAAGGAAATGCCACTTCTGTTCATCCCAGCTCGAGAGATGCCCAAAACTTCTGTTTGCCAGAATCTCTTCCCAAGTGGCTCATGGTGTGCAGGGCTCTTAGCAGCTTTAGGACATCCCCTTGCAGGCAGAGCAGCTCCTTTCCCAGGGCTGAGGGAGAATGTCCCCCATCCTGAGGTAGGGCATTACCCATGACTGTCACTCTGGATTCTGCCATCCCCTGTTACCTACAGCCCATCCCAGCATGTCCCTAGGTGCATGTCTCATCAGAAAGGGGACAGGGCAGAGCCACCACCCCCAGGGAGCATCACCCCATTGCTATGGGTGGCCCCAGTCTCACCCCATCCTCATTGTGCATGCTCTCAGCCAGGTCCATGTCACAGAAAATAACAGTCTCAGCCACCACCTTCCTGAGGCAGATGTGACACTCATCTGTGTGACTCACCCAATGGCAGCGCTGCCAAGCCAGGATTTCACCCAAAGAGGGTAAAGAAACCTGTACAAAACATAGTGCTTTTGGGGTTTTTCCCCCCTATAAGACTCACCTTTGTGGAACGGGAAAAGCGTGGTGGAGGATCTCAGACACCAACACATCTGTTCTGCAGAAAACCATGTATTTAGTCACTGGAGTGGGGTTTGAAGGTTAGCGTCTTGCTTCCCTTGATCAAATGTGAGCTCATATTTTGGTTATCGTAAATGGCATCTTCCCCAAAGGGAAACGCATATTGCAGGTCTTTACAGTTTGATAACACTGCTAAAGAGCAGCTCTTCATAGTGTTCCTTCAACTGTCCAGCCCTTGGGCTTCAGCATGTGTTCAGAAAGAGGCAAGTCCAGCTCAAACCCAGGAGCATAGCGTGATGCCGGGGACCAGCCCAGAGGAGGCTGATGCATCCCTGCTCAATTCAGGAGCTGGCTGGAGAATCCATTGCTCTTGGGAAATTTTCACCCCCAAGACTGCAAGAGCCCATGAGTTACCTGAAAGGTTGGGATTCCCACTGCTTGGGAGAGAAACCTGGAGAGGGGCCTTGGACAAGGGCCTGTAGGGACAGGACAAGGGGAATGGCTTCAACCTGCCAGAGGGGAGATCGAGATGAGCTCTTAGGCAGAAGCTCTTCCCTGTGAGGGTGCTGAGGCGCTGGCACAGGGTGCCCAGAGAAGCTGTGGCTGCCCCATCCCTGGCAGTGTTCAAGGCCAGGTTGGACACAGGGGCTTGGAGCAAGCTGCTCTATGAAAGGTGTCCCTGCCTGTGGCAGGGGTTGGAGCTGAAGGAGCTTTAAGGTCCCTTCCAACACAAACCAGGCTGGGATTGTCTATGTTTCAAAGACTCAAATCTGTCGATGAGATTAAAGACAGGCTATAATGAATGAGGTTTTTCAGTTCCCAGGAGGTTTCAGAAGCTTTTTTGATGTGGGCATCTGACATATTAGCAGTTTGGCTTCTCTAAGCAAACGTCATGCTGGAGTATAGAAGACACTGAAGCACAGCCCGGATTTGGAGCTGCCTGAGAAGCACCTTGCTGGCCTTCAAGGGCTGCTGAGGGACCAAGATTATGTGTTGAAACGAAACTCTCTTGAAAGGTCCTACCGAGAGAGATGGCTGTGATTGGTGCACATCACATGCTCTAAGCACATCAACATCAGCCTTCCACTCTGAAACCCCACAAGAGCCCCTGTGCAATTTAGATTTGTTTCCTTTGCTTGCATCTGATTTTTAACCTTTTTCTGTCTTGCATTCAACACCACACTCAGAATTCACATTACCTGCCAATGTGATGCTCCACTTGGCCCTAAACTCCTGTGAACACGGGGTTCTGCTGTTGTTAGAGCAAGTTTGCACCTTGGGAAGTGGACAACCTATGAAAGACCTGAGACAGAGAACCAAAGAGAAGGTAAAAGTAGAATCAGCTAAGATTGAAGCAAATAGCTTATTCCAAGGATAGGGATCTTCCATAGTGAGCCTGGGGATCCTCAGCTGAAGCCCATGGACACTCCCCTGACTCACGGAAGTTTGTGAGGGCAGTTCTGGGGTGCTGCTCCCCTCCAATGGGCTCTTCTTTGGAAAAGGCTTGTTAATGGTTAGAAAACCGAACATGAAGTTCTTTGAGCATCCAAGGAACAGTCGCAGAACATGGTACCGATTTGCAGGCACTGGCTGCAGCACATAGAGATTGAAAAGGAAGAATAATCACACAGAATAGAACGATAGCACGGGGTCAGTGATCTGGGTTAGTCATCTGCACCCTAGGTAAGCAATAGCAGAGCAAAGGCTTTAAGATACACAACACACAGGTAGCAAGGTCCCTAATGGTCAGAGGGGCTGCTTCTCATGGGAATATCAAAGCACCCCCAATTCCTCCTCCAAAGCTTCAGACACAGCTCTGTATTGTGGGGCTTTTTGGATAATCACAGCCATGCCCAGGAGAGAGAAACATCCATCTCATCTGCTGAGAGGCATCCATCCCATCTGCCATCAACAGCACCAACACCACGCCACCAGTACCAGACCAGGGTCTGCTAAAATGCATGGTCCTATCACCCAGCTGTCATGTTCCTCCCATCCTGATTTTTGGAAGAACTATAAACACAGGGCATTTGTTAGAAACCTGGGCTTGGTCTGGGATTTGAGCAAGAGATTTGAGGCCCTCAGCACCTGGGTTTGCCCATGAGGTGAAACATGCTGATGATGCAGGCAATAAATGATGCCTAATAGAGGAGAAACTGAGTGCTCACTGCTATCAGCTCAGGTTTTGAATGATCTGGGGAGCAAATGAATCACTCCAATAGCCAGTCAAAGCTGGCTTAGATTTAGCTTTCACCAAAACTGAAACTTATGCATCAGTACTGTAGCTGTGGATGCTGTATGCAACCCAGGTCCTGAACACAGGTTTCGGTTTTGCCTGGGTTAATGTTGCCCTGAGCACATCTTAGCTCAGGACTTGCATTAATCTCAATTTCACAGCCATGAGGGGCCGAACCTCGTTTCATTGGTGCTGGATAAATGAGAACCCATGTGGAGGCACCCAGAGGGCCCCCGCTCAAGGGTGAGGGTAAGGATAAGGAGGGTAAGGGCAGCAGAAAGGGCTCGTGCCCTCACAGCCACTCAGCTTCCCTCTTTCCTGCTCTATTTGGTAATACGTGTCCATGAACACATGGGGAGAACCAGCTTGACCACAGGAGATCACCATTCCCACCACAGCCCAGGCAGCTGGAGGACACACACGGAAGTGTCCGTGGCAGGGGGTTGGAACTGGATAAGCTTTAAGGTCCCTTCAACCCACACCATTCTAAGATTTGTGATTTATTCTATGAGTGTGGCTCTTATATTTAACTTTGTATTTTCAGTAAACCCTCGCTGCCAGCCTCCTCCGAGGAGCAGGCAATGAAACGCCCATCCCTCCCTTCCCGAAAGGCAGGAGACAGCCAGCAGAGGAAGTTTGCTTCAGATCTTGTTTTCTTCTTCTGTTTTTAACATCATTTCTAGTGAGAGGGGGTTTCCACCATTCACATTTATCTCCCACTTCCTAGTTTCAGCCCTCAAAACCTCCATGGAAAGCAATAAATAATAAATGGGACTAAAGGGCCTGATGCCATTGCTGAATCTTCCGCAGGTTTCCATGAAAACAGAAATCCGAGGCAGATTGCTGGGGAAGTACAATGGGACCAGCACTGAGCAGATATGGAGCAAACACCCTGGAAAGGATAAGGTCGTGCCCCTGGGAGCAAGGTGATTTCAGCAATAGCTTTTCAATCTGTTGAACTTTACTGCTTTCGTAACTCAAGGTCACAGTTACTTTGGGTCCTGGTGCACTTCAGATGCTTTCCAGGAGAAAGAGCCAGGTTGTATCACCCCCTCTCTGTAAAATAAAAGAAGGAAAGAGAAAACAGAAGGGGGATTTGAGCACAGGGAGGTACAAAGTTGGAAACAAAAGCCCCTGAAACTGCTGAAAAGCACATCTGATGGGATCTCTGCCTAAATGAGGTCAACCTCGGATCATTCTTCCTCCCCCTCCCCATGGCACAACTGGCTGTGCAGGGCTGTTCATTACAAAGTCCTCAACTTAAAATATGCAAATTCCATGGAAAAAAAAGAAAAAATAAAAAGACTTTCTAGGAATTCTATCTTATTGCAGGTTTTCTCTGGAATGGCAGCATCAGCAGCTGATTGTTCTGGGAATCGGCACCATGAAACTTGTTCCCTTTGCCCTGGACTCATCAGAGGAGCCTCCAAAATGTCCAAGTTGAATACAGCCATCGGTATATGTTCTCTGGTTGAGTAACACACTGCTTGGAGCCTGGGCTTCATCCTGGACAGAATGGCTCACAGGGGAGTCCCAGGGGCCACAGTGCTTTCACACCAATGATTTCGGAGCAGAAAGCCACAGTGGGGCATGTGGGAAACCCCCCAGCAGCACCAGGGATGCTGCAGCATCCCTCAAGGCACCACGTGCCATCACGTGTGGCATCGCCAGCCATGGCATGTGCTTCTCTGCGTGGTGTGGGGTGGAAAAGAAAGCCCAGGATTTCCCAACCCCTCAGCACCATGTGAAAACCACCCCAAAACTCCACCACAGAGTGAGCCAGCCTGTGCTTTTGCTTTGTGGACAAGGAGTGAGATTGCCTCTGTAAGTCACCCTGACGGTCACATTACACTTCCGAGCAGCTGGTTTGCACTATCTGATTTCTCAAACCATGATAACCACTTTCTGTCTTATGACCATTCATGGTTATAAATAACTTGTATTTGTATTATCTGTCAGAGAGTTGATGCTAAATCATGACAAAGCCAATATTCTCCAGGAGATCCACACATGCCAATCATACTAAAACTAGAAACTCATCAGAACAGCACTTGTGAAATGATCTGTTCAAGAGATCAAGGCAATTCTGTTGCATACTTCACTGCAACAACGCTCAAAAAGAAAAGGCAGTGCAAGAGGTACTTGGGTAAGTCAAAATGGACCATTATACTCTGGGGTTTTTGCATACTTTTACCTTCTTTAACTTACCTGCAAACAAACTCAGCTGAGAAAGCTTCATTTGGATCCTAGAATCACATCATCATTTAGGCTGGAAAAGACCTTTAAAGTCATCAAGTCCAACCAACTGCCAAGTTCACCACTAAATTGTATTCTTAAGCACCACATCTACATGTCTTTTCAATACTTCTGGGTATGGTGACTCCAGCACTTCCTCAGGCAGCCTATTCCAGTCCTTGCCAAGCCTTTACATGAAGAAACTGTTCCTAATATCCAGTCTAAACTTTCCCTATCACAACTGGAGGCCATTTCCTCTTGTCCTACCATTTGTTACTTGGGAGAAGAGACTGACTCCCATCTCACTACAGCCTCCTTCCAGGTAGCTATAGAGAGCAATAAGGTATGCAATTAAAAGCGTGCAATTACTCCTCAGTTAAATTAATCACCCAAACACATGGGAAGGAGTCTCCGTTACTCGATGCTTTCAGGTGACAATTCCAGCTTCATTTAGATTAAATGGAAGCTCTGGACCTGCTAAGAACTTATGTAAGGCTCCCTCTATGTCATATTAGAAGCCACAGTAGAGATCACCACAACATCTTCTATACATGATTAATAACCTATTTCTGGACACTTAGATGCTACAAGGCACATCAATGACATTGGTTGAATTTCCGAAGAGTAACTTGGGATTTACCTGTTGGGGCTGATGATGAATCACATTGTAAGTCTTGGCAAGGGTGCTAGAAGGCAACTTTCCAGAAGTGAGAAAACCAATGTCATGTCTTACCAGCAAAAAGAAGCAGTCCACTGTATGCTTTGCCCATCAGGAACTGTTAGTCATCAGCAACGGGGCTGCTGAGAGGGCAAATGCCATGGCTTCAAAACTGCTCTTTGCACAAGGTGAATTAAAAGCCACCACGTCCCTGCCTCCCCAGAGCGTCACTGCCTGCAGAAGGATGAGAAATGGGGAATTTCTGAAATGGAAAGGAAGAAACGGACCATTATGGCTATATCTGGAATAGTGCATAAAATATGCAATGTTCCTTTGTCTGAAAGCAATGACAGAGACCAAGAAGAGGAAGAAAATGTAAAATCTTGCCCACATGTTGCTCACCAACATAAGAGACAACCCTGGAGTCATCCAAGGCCAGGCTGGATGGGTTTCTGGGCAACCTGATCTAGTTGATGATGTTCCTGCTTATTAGAGGGTTGGACCAGATGACATTTGAAGGTCCCTTCCAATCCAAACTATTCAATGATTCTAAGAAAGCTACACACAGGCAGCCCCTTTAACATAAAGGATGAGATGCCACCTTGCTCTGGAGGACAGGACCCCTGCAGAGCCCAAGCCCAGCTAGTGCAGGCTGCCACATCTAGGACAAAGCTTTCCGCATGCCACGCTGTGGGGAAAAAGCACTTGTCTGAGTGTCTCTGTTTTACTGCAGAAAGGTAATTCCACTTGTCCTGAGGGGTATTTCTTGAGAACCACACCACTCGTACAAGTTTGTGGGAGGTGGGGTAAAAGTGCATGAATGGCTTTTGAGTAACACACTTTCCTTCCTGAAATGATCTTCTTGGCAAGCATGAAAGCTGTTTCCTAAAGGGCTTAGAAATACACCCACATCCCCCGGACACTCTTTAGGAAAAGGTGCTTTATTCATTCATGCAACCGCTTTGTAATGCTGCAGAGTCAATGCATTTCCACAGCAGTAAGCACAAGTGAGTCAGAGCGAAACTGCACCGTCAAGATCTCTGACACGGCAAAGGAAACCCAGGTAAACACAGCAGAGTATCGGCCCTGCGCAGGCCAGAGTTTCCTTTGTGGAAAGGATACATCTGGCTTACGCTCGTACCCAAAACCAAACACAAAGCAGGTTCCAAAACAGGGAGGAGGGAGTTGCACAAGAGTGAGAAGAGCTCTGCACACTCCGGGTGGCAAACTGAAATGACTTCATGGAGACCCACAGGTTGCTCAAAATAGGGGAGGTTTGGAAATGAGAGCTCAGCTCCTTGGCAGGAAGGGATGAAGGAGGGCTCCGGGTGCCGTGCTGCGGCTGCACCCGCTCCTGCAGATGAGATTCCCGGGTGGCCAAAGACCCTTTGCTTGGATCCCACAAAGATACCAGCACCTGAGCCTGTAGATGGGGCTGAGAGTGACCCCTTTGCTGCAGGGGACCTGGGTTACAGACACGTGCCTGGGGCTGCAGCCTTCACTGAAGGGAGCAGCTTTAGCTCCAGGCTATAGGGCTGGTTTAGCTCTTGACTTTACTCCAGGCTGTATGCAGACCCACTCCAGGGCACTGCCTCCTGCCAGCAGCTCACCCACTGGCCTTAACACATCAGTTTTGATGAAACCTAACCAGCCAGGGGATTGGAACTGGATGAGCGTTAAGGTCCCTTCAACCCAAACCATTCCATGATCCTATGAAAGAAGCAAAGAATCTCCCAGGGTGGGAGCCAGCAGGGAAGCAGGGAAGGGTGGGATTCTCCAAGTGGAAACAGGTTGAGTTTAAAATTAACCACTTTTGTCTGAGCCATCGACTGTTCCTGCTCTTCTCCTTTCCCATAGCTTCTGCTGGTGGCAGGGGGAGAAACCGCACTGCTGCATTTAGAGCAGGGGAAGAAAAATGGGTCATCAAATAAATGACACACGCTGTGATTCAGATGACGAAGTGTGCCTGCAGTGATTCACTGGGAGCAGGCCTCCCCCACTCCTCTCGAAGGGGCAGCATCAACAACAAAAGAAAACAAATCAGAACACAAAATCCCATGTTGTCTCCTCCTCAAACCCTTTGATTACTGATGTTTCACTCCCTTTACTCTTACTCATACATACACACCCCAAACATTCCTTTCTTCCTCCCCTAAAAATACACTCTAATTAAATCTAAATATATGGTAGCAAACAGGACTTTGCATTTTCCAGCTTTTTTTTGCAACATATTCCTTCACAGGGGATTGCAAATTGAACTTAAAGGAAGTTCAGTGCAGGGAAGGTGATGAGAATTGAAGTGATTTGTCCAAAGGAATGTACTTGGGGCAGGCTGGGAGGAATGTACTATTTCAAAATAGCATGGGAGCTTTCAGAGAAAATCCCGATTTCAGAGAACCCAAATTCGTCTCCCCTTTCTCTTTCATGGATAAGAGATAGTCAGTGAAATCTTTATCGCAAGGAAGCAGTGAGGGAGGTGTCCCAATACATACAAAGAGAGCAGGAAAGGGGGAAAGCGGAAGAGAGACGTCAGATTTATCTTCAGCGCTGAAGTGGTAATTTTATCAGAGCTGGGACAATAAGTCCCAGTTAACACAGTACACCCAGTTCATGGAGCCAGCTCTGGGCTGCTTGGATAGGGTTTGGGTCTATTTCTAGGAAATGAAACAGGAGTTAAAAGCAGAAACATGAATATCTATGACCTGCTTATACACTTCAGCTCTGCACACCAATAGGGCTCAAACCCTGCTCCAGGGAAGCAGCCATGCAGCTTAAGGGACACGAGCAGCAACACATCCCAGCCAGGCTGGGCTCTCCCACTGCAGCCCAGCCCATCAGAGACCTATTCCCAGCAGCATTCAGACACAACACCAGCAGAAGTTTGGGAGCACAGCCCTTGAACTTGCTGAAGGCAGAGTGAACTCATCAACTTCAGCAGGTATATGCATTAACTGGGAAAAAACACTTATTAAAACTTAAGATTTAAGTATATTATTATACATTTTATATGTGCATACATATTATATGCATTTGCAGCATAGCATAGGAATGCCAAAAGAGGAGGCAGTGTATCGATGCCGGTTCGCTAAAAGCAATGCTGCTGATCGATGCATGGTGTTGGGGATCCTCAGCGCAGGTTTGATATGAGCAGGTTTAAAAACAGAAACACTTTTTCCTCTCCTAACAATAAGGCATTCATCTAAAAATAGAGTGTGAGAATGCAGCAATAACCTCACACAGCACCTTGCCATCTCTGCATTGTTCCTGAAGCTTTCCCCTTCAGCCACATTTAAATTTACAAGAAGCAAGCAATGACAGAAACAAAAAATGCAGAGACTAAGCACAAAAAGATTTGATGGGGTGTGAGGAGAGGAGGGAGGTCAAGAGAACAGGAAACCCAAGATGACGGGAAACCCAAGTGACATTTGGTTTTAATGAATGACTTAAAACCCCAATATTGCTCGCCAGGAAATGGGGAGAGGAAATGGAGCGATGTTTTGAGAGTATAAATTAGGGGCTCCATCAAGGTGAAAGCTGCAGATCTGCTTCATTTCCCCTCCTGGGAAATTCAGCCGAGAGCTGGACCAAGCTTCTCCTCTCGCACCATGCAGCCCTCCTCATCAGCCCTGGCCTTGCTGCTCCTGGCTGCCTGCACCCTGCCTACCAGCAGCTCACTGCCTGAGCCCAGCTGCCTGCACTTCCCAGAGCTCCTGCCTGCAATGCTTAAGGAGCTGAGGATGAAATTTGAGGAAATCAAGGATTACTTTGTGAGTATAACCCCGCAAATCTCATCTCCTCCTTGTTCTGCTGTGTGCTTTGTGATGAGGTGGATGAGGGGGAAGACAGCTTTCTTCTAGCACAAGTTCGCTTGTGTGCTATGCAATGGGCTGATGGGGGTGAGCAGAAGCTGGGTTTTATTGCTTGCTGAGAGACAGCATGCAAAGGTTTTCTTCCTAGTTTTAGTTACCATGAACTCAAGAGATTTCATAATGAAGCTTTGTCAACCTCACTAGCCAGACTTCCCCCTAAATATTGCAGACTGAATCAATAGGAAGGAAATAGTCCCTTCTTCAAGGCAACAAGGTCCAGTCTTGCTGGAGCAAATGCTACATGGAAAGGGAAATCTTTTGCTACAGACTTTTCTTTTGAAAAAACCACAAAAGCCTGAGCATGGCATTTTAAGACTGGAGAAACACTACAATAACTAGCACTTGCTTTGGCGCCTGTGAAAGGTGACTAACAGGAGCCTCAGGGTTGCTGAGAAAGCAGCACAAGATGTACTCAGAGCATCTGTCACTGCATCAATTCTGATAGAGATGGTTGGTCACATCATTGCTGCTATTTTAGCTGTCAGTGTGTTTTAGCAATAAAACAAGACAATTCTCCAGATCAAACCTCAAGGTACTGTCATAGCCTGTATTTATCACCAAATGAACACAGCCAAGACTTTAGATTTAAAGCTTGCTGTAAATCTTCCACTACCTGTTGGGAAGGAACATTCCTCACCTCTCAGGAAAGCTTTTAAGTACCTTGGTGCTCCAGGGTGATGCTTTGGGTCTCTGGCCTTCCACAGCTCTCTGGTCTTCCCGAGCTGATGGTGCAGAGGCACCACAAGAACAAACAGCCTCTGCAGATCCCTATTTCCCCATTGACTGAAGACCTAGATATCACAAAACCAGGGGGACAAAACCCTCCTACCCCAGTGAGCAGCCAGGCTGGTGCAGATACCTGGGTTCCAGGGGCTGCCATGACTGTCGGACCTATATGAAGAGCTGTATGCATCAACAACACCCTCTTACATCAACACCCTCTGCAGCTGAGGAGGGTTTGCAGCACTGGCGGCAGCAGCAGGAGCCTCACACTAATGAAATCAGCAGCACTGATGTTTGAGGTCATTGTCTCACTGTCTTGACCTAACAGTAGTCGCACTGCAAGATTATTGGGAAGAAGTTCCTAACCATTCCATGGTTCTACAATTATTAACCAAGGAATTGGTGTACACCAGTACCCAGTACACCTGTAGCTGGTGTTACTGGGCTGATTGCCCTTTGTTTCAGTGAGACCGTAAATGCAAAGCAAAATGATCACTTGGAAATGCAAAGTGAGAAATAGTGTTGACTTCTTGTCTAAGTAACTCCTGTTCCCATTGCATCCTTCTACAGCAATCAAAAGATGACGAACTTAGCATCCAGCTGCTCAGCTCTGAACTGCTGGATGATTTTAAGGTAAGAATTACAATTCCTATCTAAACCCCTTATCCTTCTCCATCCTTTGGCCAGTGTTTTTTAGCAAAGGAGGCAGATTGGAAACTGGGACATATCCTAATGTCACACAAGGACAGTCCTCCAGCCAAGCAGTAACACGTGTGCTTGCAGCAGGGCTGATGTGTGGTTCATCACAGCTGCAGCAAGCAGTTCTAATGTCCTGCAAGTGCTCTGACAACAACCACATAGCCCAGTGCTGGTGGCCAGCCCCAATGCAGTTACCTCTTTCCATTCCAGGGGAGCTTCGGGTGCCAGTCGGTCTCAGAGATGATGCGGTTCTACATGGAGGAGGTCCTGCCCAGTGCCATGAGGACCAGCACGCACCATCAGCAGAGCATGGGTGACCTGGGCAACCTGCTGCTGAGCCTGAAGGCGACGATGAGGCGCTGTGTGAGTGGGGTTCAGCATCACGGGGGGAATGAAAGTGATGGTCCAGAGAGGCTGGGAGAGTCCTGGACCAGCAGCAGGATGGGGAGCAGGTGCTGGGTCTCTGCAGGAGCAAACAAATGAGTGTTGGGGTGGTGTGGAGGAGCAGACAGATCCCATAGGGATGGGGTTTCTCCTAGCCCCTGCTCTCCAGCTCTCACCAGTTAAATGAAAGTGATTCAGAGGCTCTAAGGGGAGGGAGAGTGGAGGGTCCATCCCTTACCTGGGTGAGGAGCATCATTAATCTGCAACAATGCATTCTGAAACCGTGCCTGCTGTGACTGTAACCCCATCACATGCCACAGGCTGAGTCAGATGGGAACAACCCTGCCCAGGGGCAAAGAGCACTGCAGGGCTTACAGCAAGGGGCTGGGATGAGGCTCAGGGTCCCAGGTTGGGTCACACTGGGCTCCTTTCATCAGTGCATGGTGCAAAGGGGCCACGGTTACTGCCCCAAGAGCCCCATGGGGCAGGGGAAGGTGGAGACCGGTGGGGAGGCAGCGATGAGGGCCTGAGGAGGGGAGAGCCGGTGCTGCACACCCCGGAAAGGAAACAAGGAAACCCGTGTGGTTGAAGCCGTTGCTTTTGTCCCTTTGCAGCACAGATTCTTCACGTGCGAGAAGAGAAGCAAAACCATAAAGCACATCAAGGAGACGTTCCAGAAGGTGAGGTCCCCGCTCACGTGGCTCCACTGGGGTTGGGAGGAGCTGGTGTCGCAAGCAAAGCACTAGGTGTTCCTGCTGGCTTCAAGTTAACACAGAGAACAGTTAGACAGGATAAGTATTTAGTAATATAAATACCTAAGGCAGGCAAACCCTGAGAGCGATGCTTGAAGGGCGGGTTGCCCTGAGGGGTTGGGCGGAGATGTCAGTGGAAGGAGACTGAGTCTCGCGATCCTACATCGCTTCTATCATCGCATCCAGACTTAGACTTGGCTTTCACCTGCAGATGAATGAGAACGGAGTCTACAAGGCCATGGGAGAGTTTGACATTTTCATCAACTACATCGAAGAGTACTTGATGATGAAGAAAAGGAAGTGAAAAGCCCTGCGGGTCTGCATCTTGCGCACCAAACCCTGCTGGTTTGTCAGAAATCACTTTAGGCTGCCTGGGCGTGCGAGAGATTAAGTTATTTTTAGGATTCAAGTAGAGAATTATGGGTCACTCACTTCCAGTTTAGTATTTAAAAATGAAATTTACTATTTATTACTTCCAATACCTCAGTGTTTGTGTTTACAACGTCCTGTGGAGAAAAAGCTTGTAAAAATACTATTTATTGCTCACTATTCCAATGCTGGTCACGATAGCGCTATCTTATTCATAGCTTTAAAACACCCAATGCAATGTACTCCTAGGGAGCAGATCATGAGCAGAGCTTATCCTGAGTGCAGGTCCCTTGAACAGGAGCAATTCCAGCTCTGGAATCAAACAAGTTTAATGTTAAGCAAATAAGCACTCTCCTCATGTTTTATCCCTCTGTTTATTCATGCAATCGGATGGGTTTCTGCATAACCATGTCACTGGTTCTGCTGTTGGAATTAGGCACTGAAATATTCCAAATACTCAAAATTCCACAGCCTTGCACAGAGCAAAATAACTGGAAATATAACCAAGGGCAGCTTTTAATCTTAGGCATGAAAAGCAAGGTGGAGGAGAAGGAGGACCTGCACATAATCATGCCAGAGCAAGAGCTCAGTTAACCCCTGCTCTAGACTTCAGCCTATAGATTAGTCCAGATGAAAGAAAAAATACAGTAGTAAGAATGAAATGTTTGGTTCTAATAGAACTTGACTTAACTATTGCTAAGGCCTGACTTCCACAGCTGCTGGGTCAGACCCTCTGCACTTCCTAAAGGTTAATATTAACTAATTTCCAGTCTTTGATTGGGTTTTACTTGCTGGTTTGTTGTGGGTTTTTGCTTTTAGAAGGTAAAGGATATTTCATTAACCACCATTTTAAGGTGGCCTGTGTAATTTGTATTCAAATGCTTAAAGCTGCATGCAGCGCTCGAGTTCGTGTTTCTAATCCCATGAATGAGGAGCTGCAGCAGCCAACGGCTTCAGGGGGGTGGCTGAAGCAAAAGCAGCTTCAGTGCCCCCAAGAACATCTGATTTTAGGGCTCCCCTTCCCCAGTCTCCTGCATGCTCCCAATGACAGCTACAGGACACTGAGCCAGGGGAAAATGCCATAACCCAGAGGCATTTGCTTCTAATATTTAGAAGTATTAAGGCATCAATATGATGAAACACTTTCAGTTTGTTGTTTGCTTTGGAAGTCACCACTGAAGAGAGGCTATTTATACTGCATTTATACTATTTGTACATTTATGGTGACAGAAGGGCATTCCTGCTGGCAGCCTGCCCACACAGGAACTGGTTATCCCGGAGCAAGGGCAGCTCCAAGCAGGAATGCTGCTCTGTGGGTCGCTCCTTCTACTGGAAGCAACCAGCGTGGGAGCCAAACTCTATACAACTTAATTTAACTTTGGTACCAGGACACATTAAGCTCCTGTTGAGCCACCTCTGTAGTCATTTTTCCACCAAATACCTTGACTTTGTAGATTTAGGAGAAGCAAGGACAGCGCTGGAGCCGCAGGAAGAGCATCAGCAGCTCCATTCCTGGGGGGTTCATGCTGGCCCTTGGCCACGGCTTCTGTCACCATGTGAACTTTTGCATATTTATCTGTATGAAAAGAAATCGTTTATTTTTGCTAATAAAGACCTCCTGATGAATAAAGGCTCTGTTCTATTCACTGTGAGGGTGCTGAGGCGCTGGCACAGGGTGCCCAGAGAAGCTGTGGCTGCCCCATCCCTGGCAGTGTTCAAGACCAGGTTGGATGGGGCTTGGAGCAACCTGCATTAGTGGAAGGTGTCCCTGCCTGTGGCAGGGGTTCGAGCTGGATGAGCTTTAAGGTCCCTTCAACCCAAAGCAGTCTGGGATTCTATGATAAATCAGCACTAGGGCATAGGTGCTGATCCCAGCAGGCGCGGATCCAGGCGAGGAGGACCACCGAAGATTCGCTGAACCACAGAATCAACTATGTTGGAAAAGACCTGCATTAATGACCACAGGAGTGAGAAGAATTGAGGTCCTCACATCTAAAAGCAAATTTCTGACAAAATACCTGCCAGTGATTTCTCACTGTAGAGGAACCTCAGCCCCAGGGTACTCCATGGGTCACTTCAGCCTCCAACTCCAGCAAGGGTTTCAGCCATTGCCCTTTCCAGAGCAGCATTTACAGTTACATAGCTGGTTATGTGCCTGCATGTTATCAATAATCACCAGGGCTTTAACCCCTGTACCTCCCTTCCCTGATTCACAGGGGATAGCTCTGTTAGGAATAAACCCAGAACTCAAGCACTGTACCCATTCCTAAGCTCCAGCTCACACCAACAGCCCGGGGCTACCTGGCCATGCTCCTGTTCCACTTTCAAGCCCCTTTCTTTGTCATTGCTCTTTGAGGTGTACAGCAAGACTCCAAGTCCCTGTTTACAGCTGGGTTTCCATTCTGCATTGCATTAGAAACAAAATAATCAGTTAATATAACTCAATATGACAAGTTCTGAGTCTGTTTCTGCCCACACTTAGTCTGGAATTGGTCAGTGCAGTTGCTGAATTTGCCCCAAGAGGTTATCTGTGTTCTCAGTAAAACCTGCACTGCTCAAAGCTTCGCCCCAGGCTGATCTGGTCCGCACTCTCCCCTCACCCCTCTGCACCTATTTTTATCCCTTTTATATCATTTTTCTTCCACAGGGAAGCGAGAAGCATCTCTGAGAGTCACCATGTGGAGGAACCCATGTCTCCAGCTCAAGGCAGGAGCCCAGCGGAGGAAAGGGCAGCATCAGCTCAGCTGTGGTGAGTTTTCAGTAAAGCTCAGTCACTCTGGTTAAAGCAACCACAGGAAGGAAGCAGATGGGATGCCTCTTGCTGTTTGGAGAACAGAGGTTTCCAGGTACCTGATACCACAGGAGTGGTTTGAATCAGCAGAAAATAGAGGCAGAAGTCAGCCAGCTCACAGGGCACCAGGAGTCCGGCAAGATGCAGGGATGCAGCTTTGCTTCTCCAAACTGGGTTGGGAAGCTGGCGGGGCTGCAGAAAGGTGCTGCAGGGCTCCATACCAAGTGAAGTCAGCGCTAGGTCACCATGCAAAGCAGCCCATGCCTTTCTGTCACCAAAGGACCGGGATGTTTGCATCATGATGCTGATCTGGTGGGCAAAGGCACACAGACACCCCTCTGACTAACGACATGTATCATCTCCAAGGAGTTTTAGGAAGGGTATGGTGGAAATCCCAGCAGAAGCCATCTGGGCAACGGAAGGCAGCATCTACCACGGAGAAATGATGCTTCCAGCACAGGAGCAATCCCCATGATTCATTTCTGGCCACGTCCTCAAGCAGCTTTTTCCCATTGCTAAAACACCCCAAAGGGCAGCCTGCAGAGCTGAGACTCAAAGGCACAGTTACATCCTGAAAGCCACTGCTGCGGCGCGGCACATCATTCCACATCACTAAGTGCTGATGTAGTTCCTGCCAATCTCAGCATCAGTCTGGGTGTTACAGTAACAGCACGAGACTGTCACACAGCTCAGAGGTGGTGGTTTTCTGTTGGGTTTGATCCCACAGAGGCAAATGGTTTCCTTGCTGGGTGTCTTTCTCCTGAGAGCTCAGCCCATTACCTCATCATACCTGGGAACCCGAGCCACTCGCCTCCTGCTAAAAACAGTGTCTCCTGACAGGAGGAAGACGAGCATCTACTGTGGATGCTTCAGCCTCCTGGGGTGCCACAAGGACCAGGGCTTAAAGCAATACAGGGGGATCTTAAGCACTAAAGGGTTAAATCAAACCAATCGAACCTATTTTAATTATTTTTAAGTTGCAAAAGCTCTCAGAACTTCCCTGATTTGGGTTGTGGTTACAGTTAAAGCTTGTTATTTAATGTAAAGAGGCTGCATCACTCAGCCTGCACTGTTCCTGCCTCTCCACGGCCTAGATTTTAGCAGCACGTGACGGAAATCAGGGCTTTTGGCATGAAAGAGGTGATGTGGGGCAGCACGAAAAGCGGCACACGCGTTGCCCAAGGGGCATTGGGGAAGTGGGGATGGCCCCAGCTTCACAGGCTGCCACTTTCTTATCTCAGCGGTGCCTGGGTGGTGATAGCCTGACTAATACCAGGCAAAGGATTACAAAAGCCAGGAGTGATGCCACCAGCACCCTGCCTGCTGCAGCCATGCTTTCTGTGCCCAGGGGCCCACTTTATGGGAAAGGCTTGTTTCCATCTCTCAGGGACAGCATCCCATGGACCCACCAGGATGCAGATGGAGGGCAGGACACCAGCCCAGAGCATCCCTTTGAGAGCGGGGAACCGGTACATCCCACCCCTCCCCATGGGGCTCCACTTTCAGTATCTGAGCACGTGAAATCTAAGCCTGACACTTATTCATCTATGCTCTGGCTTTACCCGTAAGGTGGAGGAACAGCAGCTCTGGCTGTCTCATAGCGAGACGTGCAGGGACATGAGTGATTCACCCCTTGGTGTGGGGTCTCGCACACATCAGGTGGCTGGAGGCTGGAGCCTTTGTGGTCTCAGCATCAACGGGGATGGCAAATGGGGCTCCTACAGGGATCGCTTACAAGGCTGATGAGTTCTCTTGCTTTCAATGAGCAGCAACAGTAGCACAGTAAGTGCAGGCAGCATCGGTCTTGCCTCAGCCTCTCTCATGGGACAAAGCACCGCATGCCGCAGGTTAAGAACCCCACAACGCGACAGGCTGCCCCTTCTGCTGCTGCCACAGACGCTGGACCAGAGAGCGAATGACAAACAGAGCTGACAGAAGGGGGTAAGCAAAGCCGAGCAACGCCTCTGGCTGCACGTGCAGCGGTGAGCCGGGGCTGTGCAGACACCGGGGAGCCACAGGGCTGGTTCTCAGAAAGATGCCTGCTTTCAGCGAAGCTCCTTTCCCATGTGCTGGGCTGGGCTCTGCTGCTGGCCCAGCCCCAGCGCCCGCCAAGGAACTGAGAACCTGCCCACGACTCCTCCGCATGCAGGAGGTTTCACAATGACTCCAGGCTGGTTACCCTCAGTAATAGAGACCCACGGCAGGATGGAGGAGCAGCCGCTTGCTTTCCCTTTGAGCTAAATCATAGAGCCCCAGCCTGGTTTGTGTTGGAAGGGACCTTAGAGCTCATCCAGCCCCAACCCCTGCCACAGGCAGGGACATCTTCCATAGAGCAGCTTGCTCCAAGCCCGTGTCCAACCTGGCCTTGAACACTGCCAGGGATGGGGCAGCCACAGCTTCTCTGGGCACCCTGTGCCAGCGCCTCAGCATCCTCACAGGGAACAGCTTCTGCCTAAGAGCTCATCTCAGTCTCCCCTCTGGCAGCTTAAAGCCATTCCCCTTGTCCTGTCCCTCCATCCCTTGTCCAAAGCCCCTCTCCAGGTTTTCTGCAGCCCCTTTAGGCACTGGAGCTGCTCTAAGGTCTCCCCTTAAGAAGTCCTCTCTTCTCCAGGCTGCCCCAGGCCAGCTCTCTCAGCCTGGCTCCACAGGAGAGGTGCTCCAGCTCCTGCTACATCCCAAGGCTCTTGATCTTGAATTCAGCCCCAGGGTTGTTCACAGGGTGCCCGTCAGAGCACAGAGCAGCAGACTGACAACACAATGCCATGAAGATGCACAAACCTCATGGCATTTTTGGGTCCTATCCCAACTGGCAATCTATTTGTGAAAGAGCATGGTGCAGATGCTCACTCACACTTGGGGGGGGTTATTAGATGATGATGCAAGAGGAAGGAAGGGAATTACTTGAATGGTTCCCATCTCTTTAGATGTACCAGAGCACTTCCCTCAGCTTTCTGATGGAAGAGGAGATGGAGATTCCAGCCCACAGCACACGGAGAGAACCTTGCTTGGATAGGGATAGCAACTCAGCAGTTGAAGCCAGCCAGTTCGCATTTTCCACCTCTGCCTTCTGTGATCTCTTGCCTTTTGCCCCTTGGCAGGGTCTCTCCACCATTTCATCACAGCCTGAAGCAACAAAATCGCCTTCTTGGCTCCAGAAAAGGTTCCTTTCCTGGCAGTAATGCCAGATTTCTTTTCCCTGACCTGAAACTTCATTTCCTGACTCTTTTGCAACACTGACCCTGGCAGTTGCCATTGGCACATCTCACACACCCTCTCCATAACCTGCTTGCAGCTTCCCACTGCTGGGTCAGCCAGAGTTGCTCTGATTTTCAGAGCTGGGAGGAACAGCTTTGACTTTCCTGGTTGGAAAAGGTGCAGCAAAAGCGCAGAGCAGGATTCCCCTGGACCGGTTCTAAGCTGATCTCTGGAGAGCAACCTCTTGCTGCTAGTGAAAAGCACCTTTTGCTCCTGGGCACCTAACTCCACAGCTGGGTTTCAGTCATCACTGTCTGCCATTCCACAGTCAGCTCCAGTGAGCAGAACCCCTCTAACTCAACGTTCAAGCAAGCCTGATGCTAACAAACTGCTTTACAAAGCCGGAGGCAGTAAGCATTAAGCAGTTGAGCTGTGCCAGTGCAGCTCATCCCAAGCTCCAGAGCAGGAAATCCTGACAACCCTCTGATGTGCCTGATCCTGATCCTTGGAAAAATGCAACCATCATCTGATCTTCCATGGGAAGCTTTGCTTTCTGAGATTGACCAGCCAACCATGGGCCACAGGAAAGAAACGCAACCCAAGTCAAAGCCTCTTTGGCCAACAGAGGACTACAACTAGCTTCCGTGCTTGCAAGCACAGATAGCCCATGCACAGAAAAACATCTACTCTTGATCCTAATCCTTGTCATTAGAAAACCAGAGGGCATCAGTAAAACAGCTACGGCTAAGCACCCAATTGCACAATGCGCCTTCCTGTCCCGCTCATCCCTGTGGGCCCTGAGGACACTTTGTCCTCCTGGGGTTGTCCAGGGTTGACCAACACCGTGAAAGGGCAGCAAACCACATCTCGAGGAGGGGAGATGCGGGTCCTCAACACCGCCCTTGCAAGAGCAGCAGCTACTTCTTGCATTGGCAGGCGAGGAAACGGAGATGCCCATGATTCATCTCTCAGGTAGCAGCGAATAGTGATGATCTACCTGGAGCAGAGCCAGACTTTAGATGAAAAAACAATCCTCTCGATAGTGAGAGATAGAGGTTTTTTCCTTAGCAGGAAGTTTGCTGCTAAAAATAAGCAGGTGGGGTGGGGAAAAGGGGTTTATTTTCCAACTAAGTGCTAAAAATTAAAGATGCTGTGGTGAATCTTTCACATCTTCCTTCAGAGTCAGCAGGTCACGCGTACAGTCCCTTGATTCTGCATGAAGTGTTGGGCAGCTACGTCAAAACACACATGTACATGGATTACGTGGAGGATGAGGATGCTAAAAGGTTACATTACATCGAAATTCAGGTTGAATTCCGCAGCTTCAGCTCCAAGTTGAGACAGAACTGTTGGCACAAACCACATCCCTTCAGTGTCGACAGCAGCATGGGATGCAGGTGGATACCTGAGAGCTGGGGGGCCCTGGAAGCGATGGGCAGCCCTCCCAGTCAGCTGTCTCAGTGTGCTCCAATGCAAGGTGTGGAGATGAACCTGCCCAAAGGCTCCCCAAGCCCTGGCAGCTCTTAGGAAGCGGTTAAAATGATGCCAGCCCAGCACCAGCATCACAAGAGCAAGGGCAGTCAGAGGCTCCACACAGCACAGGGCACAAGAAGGAAAGAGGCATCTAGGTCATAACCCAAATGTGTAAGAGAACAGTCCTGAATGCTCCAAGAAGGCCTTAGATGAAGCTCAGAGGAAGCCCTAGATGGTAGTGAACCTCAGGAAGGAAGCTGCATCCTGCTTTTGTCATTTTGCTTGTCCCCAGGCATCTTCTGTGTCTACATCTATAAAACACAGCCTCCAAAGCCCAGCTTCAGGTGGGACACACACTTGTGTTGGGGTGCATTGGGTGCTCATAAATCCAATAATGCTTCACTGGTCCCATGCCCTAAGCATCCCCATGCTGCCCCTGCCCCTCGTCTCCAGGTTTCCATCCTCTGGTGCCACCGCAGCAGGCAGGGCTCGCAAATGTGGGCCACCATCCCTCACATGCAAAAGGATTTCTACCCTTATAACCAGAGGTTGTACAGCCTGGTTCCCCTTTGAGTGGTGCAGCATCAGTGTCATCTCCCCCAGACAACACTGGATTCCTCCACCCTGCTTTTCCTCATACTTACCTGTGAGCAAAGAGCACGGAGCACTCCCCCAGCTCTCCTCTGTTCTTCAGCCTGGTTATTGACAGCACTTGGTGAAAAAACCTCCTTTTGTGAACAAACTCTGAACAAATCTGTCTCCTGCCTTTTTCTTTGTGAGCAAATCTGTTCTTTTCCAACCCACTTCATTCTAGGGCTCTGTAAAGACTTTGCTTCCGAACCTGAGGCAACAAAACATTGCCCTGCACGAGTGCCTGTTCTCACTCAGCACCCACACAGACCCAGCTCATCCCTTTTAGCATCAACAGCTTTACAGAAAACAGAACTCTGTTTTTACCCACCCAAACACTGTGAAAGCAGTGACAGAAAGAAAGAGTCTGGTGTGATGTAGTGAGGACACAGCCTCCCGAAGTGGGTGGGAAGAAGAGGTGGGTGGAAGGGGGTGACACCACATCCCCCCCTTCAATTCCCGGAGCTGGGACACCCATGGGAGACCTGTCCTCTGCTGCCAGATTCAATCCTGATGCCAAAATGGGGGGGTTCCAGCAACCCTGGCAGCAATCTCCCATCCCAGGCAGCTCGTTGGCCATCAGTGCCCACTCTGCTCTGTTCTGCTCTTCCCTCCGCACAGATAGACCACATTGCAGGCAACCGATCTTCCCACTGGAGTTGAGATCTGTGTCATTAAGCACTGTTAGTTCCAGAACAGGCTCTTGGTAACGAAGATAACCTGAACCTCAGCCCCTCACCCCCCGCAAGGCAACCTCAGGGGTTATTGCTTGTTTAGAAACACTTTTTCCTTCCCAAAACACTGAACCCCATGAGGCTGAAGGGCAACTGTGGGCTGAGCCCCTGGAAAAAACAGCCTTTGCTTCACACCTCCCGGTGCTGCGTCTTTCCTCTGTCCATGTTTCCACATGGGTACAGTGAAGAGCATCGTGCAAAGAGGCACCGTTTACTGTTAGTGTTTCAGGTATTAGCTCACTGCTTTGGAACTTGGCAGCTCAGGACGTGACTCCTCCCTGCTTGGCTTTCACAAGTGGGATTGGAGGACGTCACTGAAGCTCCTCTTCTTGCACGCCTCCAGCTCGCATCTCACAGCACCTTTGTGGGGTTTGACTTCGTTTCTTCCTGCCCAGCTGCACAGCAGCATCCCTCGGTAAGGGATCTGGAGAGAGACTTTTACAAGGGCCTGTAGGGACAGGACAAGGGGAATGGCTTTAACCTGCCAGAGGGGAGACTGAGATGAGCTCTGAGGCAGAAGCTCTTCCCTGGGAGGGTGCTGAGGCGCTGGCACAGGGTGCCCAGAGAAGCTGTGGCTGCCCCATCCCTGGCAGTGCTCAAGGCCAGGTTGGACACAGGGGCTTGGAGCAAGCTGCTCTATGGAAGGTGTCCCTGCCCGTGGCAGGGTTTGGAACTGGAGGAGCTTTAAGGTCCCTTCCAACACAAACCAGTCTGGGATTCTCAGAGGGGAGATGACAGCCTGGTTTACGGCCCCCATGCAGCTCAGCATCATTTACACCTTGAGAATCACTGCACGCAATTCCAGATGGATTTCTTTGGGATACAGGATGCTCAGGGTGAGGGGTCCCACAGGGCCACCATTGCACCCCATGTCCCACCGATTATATGAGCATACTTACACTAACCCGAGCTCTTCTAACCCTGCACAAGGACAGCACAACACCATGTTCTGCACATGCATTCAAAGCACCATAAGGAGATGCTGCCTACCAGGCTTTCCTAAGACAACTCAAACATTTCCTCCTGACAGATACAAGCCGTTTGCCAGAGACGGCAAATGTCCAAGCCCCATTCAACTTGGACACTGCCAGGCCCCTCATCTTCTAAGGTCTCCCTTCAGGAGCCTTCTCTTCTCCAGGCTGCCCCAGCCCAGCTCTCTCAGCCTGGCTCCAGAGCAGAGCTGCTCCAGCCCTCGCAGCATCTCCATGACCTCCTCTGGCCTCGCTCCAGCAGCTCCACGTCCCCCTTGTGCTGCTGCCCCAGAGCTGGATCAGGACTGCAGGGGGGGTCTCCCCAGGGCGCAGCAGAGGGGCAGGATCCCCTCCCTGAGCTGCTGCTCATGCTCTGGGGGTGCAGCCCAGCACACGGGGGGGTTCTGGGCTCAAGCGCACATGGCCAGCACTGGTACCAGCAGCCTAAAGCCCAGTGCAGCACCACGGGGCTGCCAGCACAGAGGTGACAGCAGGGACCAGTCCCCTGCACCAAGCACCCACAGCCGGATGCACAGTTCCCCCTGCCGGCATCCAGGCGAAGCACCCACGGCCACAGTCACATCATGCGTCCCACATCCCCAGAACCAGCCCAGGCAGAGAGGAAACCACAGACACAGGCACACCTCAATTAACCATCCCCAAGCAAAGGGATTGTGCAAGGACCAAAGTGCTGCATCCCCCAGGGAAAACCTTATGGAGCTCAGCCTCTTGGGTTGGGTTAAAAGACCCAAGAGATCTTTTACCTCTTGGGAGGTAAAAGGCAACTTCAAGCCATCAAGGAGAGCAACCACCAGCCTGCAGCACCGGGGTGTTCCTTCACCGCCACACAAGCAAGGAGGAGAGACCGGGTGACGCATTAAGTGTCTTTAATCCAAAGGGCTGAAGAGCAGACCGGGAAGATTAGTATAGCCAACAGGCAAAAATAAAACTAAAAAAAGAAAAAAACCCAGTTTTTAAAGCAAATTCCAATCCCGTACAGTGTCTAAAAGATCACCTAAAAACTAAAACATCGCCTTAAAAAAAGTTTGGTTTTTGGTTTTTCCCCATTCAAACACATTTAACGCAGTGAAACATCGTGACAAATAATAATTATAATAAGAAGAATTCATGGATTAAAGACTGCCGAGCAGCCATCCTGCTCCCGGGAGCAGAGCATCGCTCCCAAAGCCCTGGGGAGCTTGGCGGCAGGGATGGAGCTACAGCAAGGGGGGCGGCAGGACCCCCAGCCCCAACCAGGGATGGGGCACTGCTGCTGCCCCAGCTCAAGCTATGGCTCCGCATTGCCTCCACCACCTCTCCAAGCTACCCACTTATCCCAGGGCAGCATCTCCCTGGAGCTGAGGGATGCAGGAGCAGGCAGATGTGGCCGGGAAGCATCTTTTCCCCACATCCCTGCGGAGCAAGGGGGGGATGTGTGGGGGGCACTGGCCTCCTGCTCACCCCCCCTGCCCACCCCTGAGGTCAGAACTGGATTCCAGGCACAGGTACAGACGTGGTGGCCATGAGCAGCTCCACAACACACACCCCAGCACAGACAGACAGCGACACGGACGGCACTCATGGGGAGTCAGGGATTCCAGGTCAGGGAGCTGGGGGATTTTTGGCTACCACGCAGCAGTTTTCCAGGCCAGCAAAGCAGCACAGTGGCCACAGGGACCCCCCCATGCCATCCCTGCCACGCACTGCAGGACAGGGGAGAAGGTAGCTCTCCCTCCCCATCCCACTCCCAAGCCCGGAGCCCATCTCGAGCCAGCATCCACACAGGGACCACGCTGTCCTTCAGCTCTACAGTAGTTTTTAAAAAATATTTATAGTTCTATACCCTAAAAAGGTCACCACAGGAACTGTCAGCTCTTTGGAGAGGAAGGAAGAGAAAGAAAATCAGCATCAAAACGGTTTCACAACAGAAGATAAACTCCAATCACCAGCCGCATTTCATCTATGGGACAAACCCCTGGCCGCAGCGTGTGGATCTGATCTGGGGGGGGGGAATCTTACCAGGAAGGTCAGAAACACAGGTGAGTAGCTAAAAATAACTAGTCTGGTATAAAGGTCTGAATTCCATGCGCTCATAAGAACAGTCTTTTTTTGTGTTTTCCTTAAAAAATATATATATATAGTTATTGCTTTGTGGAGGGCGGGCGGGCGCGGGGCACCCTCAGTGGGGCAGCGCAGCGGGCTCCGTGGGGTTTGCTTTCTTCCGCCTCTTCATCAGCAAAGGGTTGGAGGAATCTTCGATCTTCTTGATCTTGATCTGCTCGTAGTCCACTCGCATGGTGGCCAACGCGCTCGTCATCTCCTCCTGCGGGTAAGGAGGCAGCCCCATCAGCAAAGCCCTGCGTGGGCACAGCCCTGCAGGATCCCCAGGGCAGGTTATCCCCCCGCCACGGGACTGAGCTGCAGCAGGGGCTGAATGCTCCACTGCCAATTAGTCCAGCCACCTCCCAAGCATTGATCTCCCCAGGATGCAGCAAGCCCAAATGAGCCTGGCTTGTAAGGAGAATGCAGAAGTGGAAAGTCTCCCTGTGGTACCTGGGGTGCAGAGTGTTTCAGAGGTAAGAGAGGTTTTACCTTCACATCCTCCCATAGATCCTTCTCCTCTTTCAGCACACGGCTGGTGTGCAGGGGGGTCTGGGGCACCTGCATGGATTGCTGTTGAGAGAGTGGAAGAGCGTGAGTTGGGACCCACAAGCATGCCCTCCCATCCCTGCCCCATCCTCATCCCCACCCCATACACATCCCCAGCCTCATCCTCATCCCCCCACCTAACCAATCCCGCACTTACCATGATCCAGGGGTGGTTCATGAACTCTGTTATTGTCATGCGCTGAGTCGGGTCCGTCTTCAGCAAGTTGCGGATCAGCTGCTTAACTGGAAGGGTTTGTGCATTAGCAGGTCCCCAGGAGGGCTTTCCCCACGTTCCAAACCTGGGCGAGCAGCCCCAGAATGCCACCACGCACCTCCCACTCCCTCCATGCTCCCCCTGATCAAACCCTTCAGCAAAAGCCTCTTGAAGCTGCCGCTTCACCAAGAGGTGACCCACAACATGCCTCACGCTGCTGGACACTGAGCTGACCCCAAAGGGACACCTCAGCCTGGGGACCGTATTTACCTTCCTCCGACACTTCGGACCACTCAGGATTGGGAAACTCATACTGGCCCATTCGGATTCGCTTCTTCATACCAGGCGAGATGGCCAGGCCGTGGTTGGAGTAGAAGGGGGGGTACCCGCAGAGCCTGCGCCAGGAGAGGGAGCAGAAAGTCAACATGTCAGCCCAAAACAGCACCTGAGGGGCATGGGGCAGTGCTGGGAGCAGGAACAGCACAGCCAGGAAATGCTCAGCCCCAGCAGCCAGCTTGGAAGCTGCATCCCTCCTTCTGACCATGGCAGGATGGAGAAGGACCCACTGGACTTACAGAATGTACATGATGACTCCAAGGGACCACATGTCGCAGGACTTGTCGTACTTCTCTGGGCCCAGCACCTCCGGGGCTGGTAAAGAGAGAAACAAAGTCCTGAGCCTATGTGGCAGCACCAGGAGAGAGGGATCTGAGCATCCCATGGAGCTGCAGCATGGCCATGCAGGCAGCAGAGGCAGGAGCTGCAGGCTGCATGCACCAGCGAGCACCAAACCCTGCAGCAGCCACTCCCAAGCATCCCAGATAGGAGTTGCCCCCAACACCATGCTGCGACGAAGGCTCCAGGCTGGACGCTGAGGCGATGGGCTGCACATTGGACCATCTAAACCTCCTCCAGCCCTGCAAACCTACAAGCTCAGATCCCCCCAGCCACTTACCCACATAGTACGGCGTGTAGCACGGAGTGGCCAAGGAGTTGTGCGTGGTGGTTTCTTTAGCAAAGCCAAAGTCCGTGAGTTTTAGCACAGCATTGGGCCTTTTGGAGGTGTACAAGAGGTTTTCCGGCTGTGGAAACACAGGAAAGATGATGTGAGCAGAAGAGCCGGAGCAGGCTGGGCATTGCCTAAGGCCCAGAAGGGCTCACCACCGCTGTGAGTGTGCAGCATGGTACCTTCACGTCCCGGTGCGCAATGTTGATCGAGTGCAGGTACTGGATGGCTTCCCCAATGCTCTTCATTATCTCTGAAGCCTCTAAAGACAAAACAAAACCCCAACAAGCCAAACATCAGAAGCCTTTGTAAGCAAAACAAGCACCACTCTACAAGCCAGGAGCCAAATAGCCTGGCTGAGGCCAAAGGGGCTTCCTCTACCTGAAGCAGATGAAACCTTTTCAAGCAAAGCACCCCACAGCACCCACCCCTGGGTCAGGAGCATGCATCAAACAGAAGAGAAACTTCCATGGAAGGGATGGGGCACGCTCCATCCCTGACCCCTAAACCCAACAGCATGAGCCCCAAGGAGGGTCTTGCTCTGGGGCTGGGGACCTCAGATCTGCAGGGAAACCAGCTGGGAAAGCTTTCCCCGCAGGATGGGAAGCCAAGGGGCAACAGGCTCCGGGTTTCAGCTGTGCAGAGAAGTTTTCTGCCCACAACAGCAGAGGGGGATGAGATTTATGAGAACCACAGCCCCTGGACTTCATCTTTTGAGGGAGGGAGGTGTTCCTGGAGATCACTGAAGCTCCTGCATGTGCTGGAGTGCGATAATGGGGCTCAGGGGCAGCTGAGAAAACATCCCCTAACCCTGCTCTCAAGTGAGCAGGCAAAGCAGAGCCAATCACACCCACACTCCTCATTCCCCACGTGCAAAGCCTTGCTGGGGATTCAAAACAGCGATTGAGGGAACGGGCTGGACCAGAGACACTCCTATAAGCATCGAGACATGGTCCAAGCACAAAACTCCAGATCCCAGTGGGATCCATACCCCGTTCTGTGAAGGCCTGGTCTCCCCTGTCCTGAATTCTGCTGAAGAGCTCCCCGCCGTCCAAGCTGGAAGAGAAGCAGGAGGCGTCAGATGCTGCAGTGTCTGCCCCACTCCGGCACAAGCAGCACCGAAACCTCTGATGCTCAGCCAGGAGCTGCACAAGCTCAGCAAGAAACAAACCCCGTCTCCATCCAAACCCTTGGGTGAGCGCTTCTGGGTACGGGGCGTTTCAGAGCCTCCCCCTTCCAGAAATGAGCAGGACCACAGCCCGGTGCTGGTGAGGAGGTGCTGGGTGCGAGCGGACGTGGTCTCGCCACCCGACCACAGGAACACATTTACAGTAAAGGCAGCAAACACGGCTCGGAGGTGGTGAGTGCTCCCGGCACGGTGGCCTCCTTTAGCTCATGCGAACCCGTGCACAAGTGCTGAGCAAGGACCACGGCACGGGATTGATGTCAGCAGCACCAAGATGGGCTCACTGATGGGATGGGGGAGGCAGAGGCTGAGCCCTGCGGCAGCACAGCAAGCTCTCACATGAGGTGTTGGAGGAGGACAACGCGGCATGGTTTAAACCCAGACGGTAACTCAGAACCTTGGCACGGTTCCCTTAAGTACCCTAAGGAAAACTCAGCTCCCAGAGAGATCAGGAGTGAGATCAGGGATAATTCTCCATGAGAACAGTGATAACGGCATTTCCTGTCCCTGCCTTATCTAACTGGAGCAGGAATGGTTTCTGGCTTTCCCAGTGCTGACAGCATCTCCTGCCAGCACCCTTGACGTTCACGGGACATCTGCAATACACATAACATGCAGCCACCAGGGTCAACCACTGCATGGAGACACACTGTGCTCATGCTGCAAGTCAAACACTGCCTTGTGATGGACGCTGCACCCAGAGCATCCCTTGGACCACAGGGAGCTGCCACTGTCCCAGGGACGCGTTTCCAACCATTCAGCTGCTGCTCTCTCCCCACACAAGCCAATGCACTGCACAACCCTTTCCCATCCTGGCTGCCCAGCATCCCAACATCATTCTCAGAAAGCTCTTCCTACACAAGAGCTGCTCACGGCTGCCCCAGCACTGCTGATAGCGCTCCTTACACCCACTGGCCCCCCTAGGCAACCTACCACTTGCCAGAGGAGAGGTTTTGGCAAGGAAGCTGCATTAAATCACAGCTGCGGTTGGGATGTGGTTTCAATACTTTCCCCTTCATCCCTCCTCCTCCTCACCAGGTTGTAGCAAACATCTACCTGAACTGGAGCTGCACAACTGCTGCTGCAAGAGGCGCAACAGCATCAATGGAAGCATGAGTCCAGCTTGGCTGCGCTTGACCCTGCCACAGGCTGCTGGGCTGCCAGGAACCTGCTGATTACCCCGACTTTCCATGGCCAAGGCAAGTTTGGTTATGATCTACCTGCAGCGAGAACCACAGGCCCTAAGCTTCCCGACAGCAGAGCGAGTTTTCAGAATGATTCAGAGCCAACACAACTCCTGTCATCCCTCCAACACCGCAGTGCAGCTCCTCTTCCGTGGCTTGCATCCCTATGGCTCACAGGCTGCATCTCCCCATGGTCCATAGCTCCTCTGCAGCAGTGCTGGAAGGTGCTCACCTCCCCTTTTGGCATCACCCCACCAACCCTGCAGGGCTGTGGGTGCTCCAGTGGGGACTCACCACTCCATGACAATGAGCAGACACTTCCTCCCCTGGTAGAGGTTCTCGTACACGTCCATGATGCGGACGATGTGCGCGCACTGTGATGCTCGCCAGTGCAGCTCCACTTCCCGGCGGGCCTTAGGGCAGTCCTGCAGCATCTGTAAGAGAAACAAGACCCCTTCAGCACCAAGCTCCGGGAGGAGAACTGGGCTATGACACCCCATGGGCACAGCACCCACTGGAGAAGATGCAGAGACAAAGGCCAAGTGGGGGTGTTCTCTGCAAGCAGCATCGAGGTGAGCTCCAGCGCACTCTGCAATGCCTCCATCCCCACCTAGTGGGAAGAGCACGAAGCCACCCACCCCCATGAGCATCTTACCCTCCCTTCCAAGGCTGGTAAAAGCTCAGCCCAGCTGTTTGCCACCTGCCCACGTTCCGAGATGCCTCCCTGGAGCCCAGCCATGCTGTGCCACCAACCACCAAGGCTTCCTACAGCGCTTACAAGCAAACCCTTGCACACTGGTACCTGCAAGCACTGCACCCCTGGGTGCCACCACACAGCTCCACTGCACCCTCACCGTGGGCACTGTCACACAGCCACATGTGCCTGAGGAGGGGACAAAGCCACTGCCAGATGTTCCCCAAACAGCAGCTTTTCCTCACAAGCAGCGGCAGCTCTTCAATGAGGCTCCTGCCCTTCCCAGAGACAACTCAGTTCCCAGGTGCAGGAAGGATTTGCTCATCTGCCACAGACTATTAATTACCATGTCCGTCAGGATAAACAACCAGCTTTAATTACTGTACTCCTAAATATAGAACAACAAACGTGGCTATCTTGAGCACAGTTCATTTTCCTTCCTGTCTCTGGCAGCTCTGAGGCCGGGCTCAGTGAAACACCCCTGAGCAGGTCTGCGACTCAGTGGGGACGACAGCGCACATGGAAACACATCCCCTGTATATCATAGGGTCATGGGATGGGTTGGGTTGAAGGGACCTCAAAGCTCATCCAGTCCCAACCCCTGCCACGGGCAGGGACACCTTCCATAGAGCAGCTTGCTCCAAGCCCCTGTGTCCAACCTGGCCTTGAACACTGCCAGGGATGGGGCAGCCACAGCTTCTCTGGGCACCCTGTGCCAGCGCCTCAGCACCCTCCCAGGGAAGAGCTTCTGCCTCAGAGCTCATCTCAGTCTCTCCTCTGGCAGCTTAAAGCCATTCCCCTTGGCCTGTCCCTACACGGTCCTGTCCAAAGCCCCTCTCCAGGTTTCCTGGAGCCCCTTTAGGCACTGGAGCTGCTCTGAGGAGCAGCCTGGCTCCAGTGCATGGCAGAGACCCTGGGCCACAGGGAACATGGGTTCATGCTCACTGCAGCCCCAGAAGACACTCACTCAGTGCCTGGTTATACATGAAACACCATCAGCGCTCACGTGAGCCCTGGCAGTTTGCATCCCTGCCTGCAACAGCATTTGCCCTTTGCCACAGGGATAAGAAGTAATAACACACACATTCAGCCACCCACCCATAACCCCGTTACATGGGTTTGGTTCACACCTCTCTGCTTCCAAAGTGAAGGAAGCTCATACCAGTCAATAGGGTATGAGGTGAGTTCTGGCACCAAACCATCTGGAAGCTTAGGGAAGACCGAAGTGGCCGAGCCCCCCTTTGCACCAAGGCAAAAGGAAGATGAGGCAAGAGGCTGGACAGTTCCTCCTTGCTCCTCTATTGCTTAAATCATCCTAAAAACCAGATCCTACCAGAGCCAAAGCCATAAGCAAGCACAGGGTCAGCCGCCCCCAGCAGCCACATAGGCAGGGAAGGGGTCTGGAGAACAGCGTGGTTATTTGCAGCTCCGCTCCCAAGAGCCTGGCGTGGGGAGCCAGGAAGCTGGAGAGAAAAACCCATTTGTGATTACCCACTGGGAAAATGGAGCGGCAGGAAGCAGCGTTCACATCGTTCTGCACAGGACAAACAGGAGAGCTACAGAAATACGTGCATCCAATTGTCTGAGGTCAATCAGAGAGCTCTGAAAGGAGCTTAATTGGGTTTCTAATGAACCGGGAGGCAGCAGCCTCTATTACCTGCACCAGCACAGCTTTGACGTTTGCTTTTGTACTTGCAGGTGAGCAAACAGCCAGTGCCAGGCTCTCTCCGCTCTAGGGATGCGGAAGCTGCTTCTCCAGCTTCCAGAGGGGCAGATTAAACCTTATTACGGGAATGATTTGCTCTATTTAGGAAATGTTCCCATGGCAGGTGGGAATCGATGAAGCTGCATGGGAAAGGCCATTACCACTGCAGGGGGATGCGGTGATGCTCAAACCATGCTAGAAGCAGCCCACAGGCCTGGCATCACCCACTGCACACATACACAACCTCCATCCTGCCCCTGTGTGCCCCAGATAGCCAAGGATGAGCAGAGCACAAACAGAAAGCGCTGTCTGCTCCTGGTCCAGGCAGCACTTCCAACAGATCCTCACCAGTTTCTCCTCTGTAGCAGTGAAACCCCCGGTGGGTGACATCCTGGTGTGACAGACATTGCTCTGGCCACAGGAAGGTATCTGGGGCTGTGTAGTAACGCTGCCCAGGTCCCTGATTTAGCTCCAGTATCCAGGGCAGCCCAAAATCTGTATTCCTTGGCTTGCAACGAGGAGGCTGGGATGGGAAAAGCACCTCGTGTTTCCCTGGGGTTCAACAAGGGTGAACTGCCCCCACTGCACCCCAGCTGAGGGCACCAGAATGGGGACACTGTCCCCTCCCACTAGCTTCTGAGGCAGGAGGTTTTGCAACCACACTCATCCAGAGCACCACCACAGTTAACCCTTCATAGAGGGGCGATGTCAGTGGATGGACAACTCAATGGAAACCCCTGACTGCTGCTCCCACCTCAGCTTTTCCACCTCTTATCTCCTGCTCCCCTTCCAAAGATCCTCTTGGAGATCAGATTCCTCATTATTTCCAACGGGAAAGGGTGCATAACTGTCCCCATGACAGGGCACAAGGGCACAGGAACCACATCCAGCCTGGCCTTGAATGCTTGGGACCCTCCCAGCAGCAAAGGCCCCTCCAGAGCCCCCTGCAGCAGCTTTTCACCACCTCTGAAAGGCTCCTTAAGATGAAATGGCTCATGGGGGCTCTGCAGGGGGACAGCACCCACCCGGCAAACCCAAACCCCAGCAAGCAATGGAAGGGCTGAGGGGTCTGTCCCGCTCACTCAGGAGCACATTGACCTGAATTCCCCCTCCGTCATCTCACATCAAGCACAGCGAAGGTGGGTGGGTGCCCAGGAAGGAAGGAAAACGCCGGAGGAACCAAGGGAGCTGGAGCCTCCCACACTCACATGTGTCCTCAGGCAGCACTGATTCAGTCTCACCGCCTCTTCCTGGGATGATGTGCCATGAATCAGGGCTCCAAAGGAAGCTCCCTCCTCCACGGGCACAGCAGAAGGTCCCAGGCGAGCTGCCCCTCGCCCTGGATGCCACCACAGCCCCAGTGGAGCTGTGAGAACACACTGCGCTCGCTCAGATTGCCAAGATAGCCCTTACCCAAGAGCTTGCAAGGGAAAACTCAGCTCCCATGGGCAATTCCCATGAACACCGAGGATCAGGCACATACCCGCACGCCGAGCTGCTCCCTCTCCAGGGCTGCCCCTCTTTGCTCTCCAGCTGCTGCTGCTGCAGGGTTATTTTTATTGCCATGTGTATTTTGATCGCACCTCGGCTCCCAGCAGAGCAGCACACGCTGCATTGCCTGGCCTGGGCAGCAGCCACCCCTCCAACAGGACCCTGCCACCCTGAGTAGCTCCCCATTGGGCACCACAGGGGTTAAAATGGGCTCTTCTTAAGTGGCAGTAAAAATAAACCCACAGTGAAGGCAGGCAGGCTGTCATCCCCCTGTGTTGGCAGCAAAGCAGGGGCTCCCCTGCCTCTACTGCACACATGAGGTCCAGGATCCCCTGACCCGGGTAGCACAGGTTATTTCCTAATAAACCAAAAGGGTTTCTCTCCTCGAAGGATTTGCCTCTTCTGATCTTTCCACGCAAACCGGTTGCCAACTGGTGTCAGCTGTGTAACGCGCCCATAGAGCCAGTGCTGGGTGCTCTGCACACGCTGTTCCCACCACGCAGCACTGGAAGGCAAAGCCCCTTCGCTCCCTGCATGAGGCACAGTGCTGGATCAAGCAGATCATCCCCCGTGTGTCTTTCTGCCTTTAATGCCAGCACATTTGGGTGATCACCCCCAAGCTGCTCCAGCAGCACAACACAGCAAAGCTTCGTTCCACTTTCCCTGTTAGGAACTACAGAAGAAAAGTAAAGGCACGAGTTTCAAAGCCTGTAAGAGGAATTCTTTACCAAACACAGGGAAACTCATGGGTCAACCACAGCGCAGAACAATTAAACATGCAGCTCAGGAAACCTCCCCCACACGATCATGGCTCTTTCATATAAACCTTTACACTACCCCATCCCCACTGCTTACATCCAGCAGTGCTCAGTCAGAGGCAATGGGACTTTCCTAAGCTGGGATCACTTCTGCTCTTGCCCACGCACACGGAGCCACAGACAGGCCCTGCATGAAGAGCTTTAAGCCCCAACAGAGCAGGCAAAAGCCTCATCCTCACGTTTGTTTTGCCTGGGGAAGCCAGAGAGGAGAGGTGATGTGTCTGGAGGAGGAGCTCTGCATGGCTCCTGCAGCGTCCTGCCTGCAGCGTGCCCCAGCCTGCCACACCAGGGTGACTGTTTAGAAGGGTGGCTGCTGCTCCCTGATGGAGATGGCTCCATCTGGGCCTCAAGGTTTGCAGGACAGGACAGCACCAGTCACCAGGTACCCACCGTCCAGAGGGATGCGGCTGGACCATTCAGGAAGGATGCAAGCGCAGCTGGCTCCGTGCATTAGCAGCTTCATCCCCTTACTGCTGCGAACAAAAGCTCAACCTCCACATCCACCTGCCTCAGGGCAGATGGAGAGGTTGGAAAAAGCATCCCAACAAAAGATGACAAAGAGCTACAAACAGGGAACAAGAGCAGAGACGCAATTCAGGCCGAGCAAGCGCGCACTGACACGCTTGAGCTGCTCAGCCGCATTCTCCAAGCCTGAATTACCGGAGTGCTCAGAGGAAGACCCAGAGCCATCGCAGGGAAAGCTTCCCCCTCGTGTGGCCCAAGACAAGCAGCAAGGCAGGCACGATGATGCTGCGTGAGCAAGGGGCGAGCTGAAAGCCCTGCCGGGAGCAGGAGTGGGCAGACCCATCCCTGCTCCTGCCGGTGATGTTGCAATGGGGCAGAGGATGGAAACAGGGCAAGGGAAGAGGCAGCTGTTGCACCATGGTTACACAAGCAGCCCCGCTCACCACAACCATTGCACAACCTGTGTGCTCCCACAGGGGTCCCAGCAGCTCCCCACCATGGTCCCTGCCCACCAGAGGATGCTCAGGACCCCCCAGCCCACATTCCCTCCCCAAACCCAGGGCATCTGCTGAGTATTGCCTCTGCCTGCAACAGATGCAGCAGCTATTCAGCCTTTTCAGGCGGCAACAAAAGCCTCTCCCTCCACACAAAGGCAAAGAGAAGAGAAGCCTGGGCTTCAATAAGAGCCACCTGCCAGGGGCCCGTGTCCCCAGTGTGCAATCCGGGTGCTGCCCCCCGGCCAGCCCTGCTCTGCGGAGCTCATGCCCCGGCAGCAAAAGTATTCCTGGCACATGCATTTCAAGGAGATGAAGCTCCGGAGAGGGTACCTGGGAGCAGGACCCTGGATGCTGCGGAAAGAGCCACCAGTGTGGTTGGGATGAGGAAGCAAAACTCACAGGGGAAAGTCAAAGCAGGTAAATGCTTCAGGGCTTGGAGCAAGCTGCTCTAGCGGAAGGTGTCCCTGCTCATGGCAGGGGGCTGGAACTGGATGAGCTTTAGGGTCCCTTCCAACACAAACCATTCCATTCCACATCCCAGGGCCTCGCTCCGCAGGGAACACGCATGGATGGACGTAATGGGGGGGGTCTGAGCCACCTCTTGGTGCTTCAGCCATGGGGAGGCCGCTGCCCTTTTTAGCAGCATACAGCTCTTTTTTCCTCTCTTCCCGCTCCACACACAGCCCCTTAACTCCCACCTCTCTGCAAGCTTCAGGGCTGGGCTCAGCTCCTCCTCCCTCCCCAGATTCCCTACCGGAGAGGCTCCCGATCGGAAGCGCCACACATGTGCTTTGGTGATAGGAAGTGGTTGATATTTACAGGTGTGATTAACACAGACGCAAACACTCACGTAAACCATTAACTCAGCGCTGACCTGCAGCCTCTGCACTTCCCTTCCACAGGCACAGCTTGAACAAAGCCCTCATCGTGGCATCGCGCTGCCTCTGCGCCCAACCAGGGCTGTCCCTCACGCTCAGACACACAGACACCAGGCAGACAAACGGACTCGGCCTCCGCCACACAGCCCACGGGCAGCACCAGGCACTCAAAGCATCATTTTGGGTCCTTCGCTCCATCAGCTTCGCAGGGACACTGCTGCCCAGGCAATCACTGTCCCAGAGACACCACTGGGGGGACTGCCCCCGTCTGCATCCCAGAGCTGCTTGTAGAGTCGGACACATTCCTTACTTCTGTACGTGGAGAAGCAACTCTTCCCTGTGAGGCTCTGGCACGCGTTGCCCAGAGAAGCTGTGGCTGCCCCATCCCTGCTACTGGATGAGCTTTAAGGTCCCTTCAACCCAAACCATTTTGTGCTTCTGCCTCTAAGCTGGAAGTGATTCAGGGCAGAGGCTCAGACTGCCCAGACCCACACCTACCAGAAGCCCCCCCAAACACCCATCGCTTCCCAGCAGCTCCTGCTCTGCACAAAGATGAAGTTTCCTGGGGCTCAGCTCATGGGTAGGGTCTCCCATGGAGCAGTTCCCCTCCCAGCAGAGCCAGCATCCCATAAACACACATCCCGGAGCAGTGCGAAGAAATGTAGATTCAAATATATATATTTAAAGAAGGAAAGAGACCCAAACCACACAACTGAAACCACAAAGCTGCATCAGGCCAACCACTCTGCAGCACCATTCACCCCAGCGCTGGACACGGCACGGCCTGGGGACGCGTTTCCTCCCCCAGTGCCAAGCCTGAGGAGGGTTTCATTTACACACCCTCGGATGTCAGTGACGACAGCACCCTTTGCATCATTCCGTCCTTTCCTCAGCTGTTTATTTAATAGAGCTTCACCCTCGTCATGGGCTCTGTCAACACCAGGGCTCAGCAAACACCTTCCTGGATGAGGCCAGGATGTGGTGCCCCACAGGCAGCTCTGGGTGAGCATTACAAGGATGCAGAGAGGAGCATCCCACCGGCAGTCAGGACCACAACCTGAAACCTCAGAGTGGTGCCAGTCTATGGGGTTGGCATCACACTCCCGAGCAAGGGCTCAACAGCAGAGGTTTTATGCTCTTGCATCTCTTCAGCACACACATACAGGCTGCCCTTACTCCAGAGCCCAGCAAAGCCAAGTCAACTGCCTGCACCAAAAGCAACTCCCATTAGCTGGGCCTCACAGAGCCAGAGCCATCCCTGCCCTGCAGATCCTCAAGGTGAAGCCCAGCAATAGGAATACCAGATAGGAATCTAAGGGAAGCCCATGGAGAACATCATCCTCCACGAACCCCTCCAGACTGCAGCAGCGGGCGCAAGCCCCAGACCAGCTCCAGAGCTCGCAGGGAGCAGATGCAGGTCCCAGCCCTCCGGCCCCACAGCCGCCCGGGAGGCGCCAGAGCTGCTGCTCAGCAGCATGCAGAGACCACATTCTAATCCGTCCATAAACTCCGCAGCATCTTACTCACCCAGGCTTCATCAGCCCTGCATTTGCATCTCTAACAGGCACCCAAGGCTGGGCTGCTCGCCTGCTGCAGCGGCAAGGAGCTGAGGAATAGGAGCACCAGGACACCTCCAATCCCCCCCCCTCAAAAGACTTGGAGCGCTTCCCTGCTGAATCCCACCACCCACAGAGCATCTCACATCCTGATAGAGAGCTGTTATCAGCAACTCTTCCTTATCACTAAAGATACCAGGAGTTTCAACCACTGATTGGAATAAACAGGGTTGGGAGAGATGGAGAGCGAGACGCCAGCGATCCTGCTCCAACACAGATGCACAGCCCCTCACATCAGGAACAGGGCCACTCCTTGAAAAGCACTGAGGACAAAAGCAAAAGCCTCTGCAAGGGGAAAGATGCCCTCTCCAGGAGCCTGGCCGTGGGCTGCAGCAACCCCAGGCTCCCCAAAACAGCCCAGCTCTGCCTGCAGCACAGGAGGTACCCGGAGTCACAGCTCCAATGGCATCCAGGAGATAACCCGGGTTTAAACTTCCTGCCAAACCCACAATTCCCAACACCCATCAGAGACACTTACGCAAGAGCCGCCCGGATGCTCTTAGCAAGCTGCCCAGTGCAATGGGCAGGGATGTTGCGAAATGGTTGGAGAGGAAAAGGGAGTCACAGCAGAGCCGGAGGGGACCAGGCTGGCCAGAGCAGGCTGCTATGGGTGACAATGGCTCCAAAAGCAGCAGCTATGGGAGCTTTGGGGCCACAGTTGTGGGACCTTAAAGCTCCCCCAGCTCCAACCCCTCACGGACAGGGACACCTTCCATAGAGCAGCTTGCTCCAAGCCCCTGTGTCCAACCTGGCCTTGAACACTGCCAGGGATGGGGCAGCCACAGCTTCTCTGGGCACCCTGTGCCAGTGCCTCAGCACCCTCACAGGGAAGAGCTTCTGCCTCAGAGCTCATCTCAGTCTCCCCTCTGGCAGGTTAAAGCCACTTCTGTTAAGTCACGCTGAGGATAACATACATACTTCCTGCCCTGTTTGGATCCAATCACTTTTCCCCACCCCAGTCGAGATCCCAGGATGCCATCCCCAATTCCAGGCAGCGCAGCTCAGACCTGGCTCCCACCCACACCTATGGGTGCGAGAAGCGATGAGCTGCAGCTACTGGAATTCCAGGCTGCAGGGATGCGCTGCCAAATTTCCACAGCAGCCCCAGCCTGTGTTCCAGCCGCATTTCCCTGAAAACACACATTTGGCAGGAGATCCAAGGAGCCTTCTGAGCACTCAGTGCCATGCACCAGAGGACACTGGGAAGACAGCAGACAGGGAGCAGCTCAGGAGAAGATGCTCCCATCCATGTCTGCCCCACAGAAACCCCAGAGATGCTGCAGAGACAAGGCAGAGTCCTGACCTGCTGTGACACAGATATACCCTGTCCTAGAGGCGTATGGCAATGACAACTCCAAACCCCATTTACCCCCCTCTTCTGGGGCCAGCAGAGCTGGAGAGGTTGAACTCAAGAGGGGAGCTGGCTGCAGCCAGGGGCACACAACACGAGGCAGCAAAGCTAATTACAACGACGAAGGAGCTGAGTCCATCCCTCCACCAATCCCAAATCCATGGCCCAAAGCGGGTAAGAAGATCTAGCAGGAGCAGAGCTACAAAGCCCCAGCCTGGCTGGGCGCCCCAGGAACATTCAGATCTGGGTTTGCATTTCCAACTTCACCTCTAGTTTAGGCTCCAGCTCACTGGGTGCCCAAGCACAGAATCACATGCAGCCCTGACGCCAGCGGCTTGAATAATCCCATTACACACAACAGCAAACGCTGCGCCGGCTGCAGAGCACCCCACTGGGAGACAGCACCTTGTGCCAGCAAAGCAGCACCCTGGCATAACGCTCTAATGCATGGGAAGATGCTCCCAGCAGCGCTCAGAGAGGAGCCACATTGGTACCTGATGGTTGGTGCTGTTCCACCACGCTCATCGCATAGAATCATAGATGGAATCACAGCACGGTTAAAGCTATTCCCCCTTGTCCTGTCCCTACATCCCTTGTCCAAAGTCCCTCTCCAGCTTTCTTGTAGACAGAATCATACCTACAGGAACCACTGCATCTCCAGCAGAACTCGTGTTTCAGGTCCTCTCGGGTCAGGGGGATCTACCAGCACTCACAGCCTCGTGGTCGTTAGTCCCTTCCTGAGGCCACAAAGGAAACAGCGAGTTAATGCAACCATTAAACCTGCCGGTCACTGTAATCCCTACCTCAGATTGGTAAGATCTTAAAAGGCTGAGATCTTTGAAACATCTTAGCCACGAGGTACAAAACCCCAACAGCTTAAAAGGCTGTTAAAGCTCCCTGCATTCAGACCTGCTCTCATGTGCCCTGCTCTAACCCCCAAGTGCTGTTCCCCATCCATCTCCTTAGGGGAACTGGCTGTAGAGGCAGAAGCCCTCTCCAAAACCGGCACCAGTCACGCACACAGTCCTCGTGCCAGCAAAAGGAACATGCAGTTTAGCATCCTTCAGCTATGGAAGACGAAGAGCATCCACGGAGGGGATGGGACCCACTTTCAGTGGGATACAGGTCTCAGGGGCTTTTAAAATCCAACATCAGAGATGCTCAACAGCTCTGGACCACGCTGAAATACTGATTCAGCATGAGCGGCCAGGCTTGAAAACAGGTTTCTTGGGGAGCGGTTGGTTAAGGCTGTGATCCAATGCCAGCCCCTGGAGCTGGTGGAGGGATCACCCTGGTCCTCATGGATCCATCACAGCCACCCTGTGAGGTCCCACACACCCTCTCCCAGCTCCTGCCTCCCTTGCGCTGCCTGTACCACTGCCCACAGAGGAACCAAAAGGCGTGGGGCAGCCGCGGGGCTGCTATGGGGCACCGGGCAACAGCGAGGCCCCAGGAGCGGGGCTGTAGCAGCCGCCCTGGCCCGCGCAGACGGCGGAGGGGAGGCAGGAGTTATTCTTGGAAACCAGGAGGTGAGGTCATGCTGCCTGAATGCTGCAACTTGAGGCCAGTTGTGCTCAGAGAGGAGCCTGCCTCCAGCGAGAGCCGGCTGCAGGTCGGGAAGCCGGCTGGAGCTAGCAGGAAGAAAGGGTTTCTTAAGGAAGGGAGAGCTCATTCCTCCTGGTTTCTTGTGCAAACCCCAGCAAAGGGATGGGGTTTAAAACAGCATCAGCTACCGCCTCTGCTGCAACCAGACCACCCTGGTGTGGGGCACGTGAGCCCACCATGAAGGCTCCAAACACGGAGCCACGCTGCTCGCTGTGCCGCAGGGATGGCCAAATGGGCTATTCTGACCTAGACGCTCCTCCCACGTACCCACAGGAGCCCCACACCACCCATCAGGAGTTCACCCATCCCATCGGATCCCAGAGCTCATCCTGGAGGTTTCTGGAAAGAGAGAGTCCCAGACTGGTTTGGGTGGGAAGGGAGCTTAAAGCTCATCCAGTTCCAACCCCCTGCCATGGGCAGGGACACCTTCCACTAGAGCAGCTTGCTTGAAGCCCCATCCAATACTGCCAGGGATGGGGCAGCCACAGCTCCTCCGGGTGAAGAAGTCCCTAGCTCACTCTTTCAGGCTTCTTACGCAGGAACTTTCTGGGAGTTTCCATCATCTTTACCTTACCCATCATACGGCAAATACACCAGACCTGGCTCTCAGTCTGCACAGCTTCAGATCACTAGTTATAAACTGCTTTATATGCTCTGGAATAGGGAGCATGCATCTGACAAAGCTTAGATCAGCCCTACATCACTCACTACCCAGAGGCAGAGCTGGTGCCTCCGCAGCCCTGCAGACAGGAGCTGTCCTGAACACTGGGCTTTCCCCATGCCCATGCCGGCAGATGGCAGAAACCTCACTGAAGGCCAGCGAGAGCTCAGTGTGAAGGATAAATCATCGTTTTACCTGGCTGTGTTAAATCACACACACAGGGGGTGTGCTTTCATCCTGCAGGGCTGCTGCCCATGAAGGATTCCTCCCGGAACAAGCCTTGAACCGCTTCTGACGGGCTGCAGGACCTTCAGTAAATCACTGCGCCTCGGTTCCCCACCTCTGAGAACGTGGAAAACACCAACCTTCTTTGCAAGACCTATGGCTGATGGCATGAGATTATCATTAAGAGGAAGAGCCCCGTGACTTCCTGGGCACGTACCAAAGCAAAACCCAAGCCCCTGCTCCCAGGCTGTAATCAGTCCATCTCAGTTGTCAGTTTGACTGCTCAGAACATGCCATGCATTTAGAAGAGATTACGGCAAATCCGAAACTGTTTAAACAAACTCAAACCCCAAGACAGGAGAATCCTTTGGTCAATGAGGTAATAAACCACTGCCTTGGAAAACTCCCAGCAATGGCACTACACTTCCCAAAGCTTTTCAACTAGGGCTTGCAGAGAAGGCCACAGCAGAGACATTTCTGGTTCTCTTCTGATTATGTCAAGTACATGGTAGAGTTAAAGGACATAAATCCCCCACTGAGAGAGGAGCACAAACAGAGAGTTGTTCCCCATGAGCATGAGCCCAAGATCTTCATCTACTCCATCCCTTAGGGGCTTATTTTTCCAGCTGGATTTGTGGGGGGGAACAAAGCACTTTGATCTCAAACGAAGGTAAACACTGTGCTTCGGTCCTCAAATCAGCTCTGTAAGAATCCTTGCCATGGTGGCAAAGAGAGCATGAGGCCACCAGCCACCCGAGCACACTCATCCACGGAACTGCTCAGTTCTCAGCTATGAGACACCCGCCCTGTTTCCACGACAGGCATCTCTCAAGAATAACGACCCACAAAAGCACTGGCCTCCTTCCTCCTTCTCCATCAGAGAAACCAGCTCTCACAGATTATCTGATGAGGCTGAGAGTGAGACTTAAGAGCATTTCGCAAACATGCCCCATGGCACCAAGGATGCTCCAGAAACAGGCTGCCATAGAGGGGGCAAGCCTGCAAACAGTCTCCAAGGCCCTGCAAAACTCTTCCAAAGCTTCCCAATCCAGGTGAAGATTTCCTCTTTGAAGCTGGGGTTGGGAGTGAGGTTTATTAGGGGTTTTTAAAGGAAATCTGCTCCAAAGAGCTTCACTGAGCGACACATATGATAAGAGAAAAACTTGCCGTGTACCATTCCTCGCTCCCACTTTCCATCTGGCTCTCACCCGCAAATTAAGCCATTAACCCAGTATCTTGCCTAAAGATTAGTCTTAAAAGTGGAATTAGCAGTAGGTGAGACAGACCTTGCTCCCAGCCCCACTGCTGCTGCCTGTGTCACTAATACCAACAGCCTGACCACAACCAACACCGCCAAGTCAGGCCAGCGGTGACCTACATAGAGCCAGCTACACAGAAATGACAAGCCTTATTTTGCCTAGTCATACATTACACCAAGGTACAAGGAATAAAGGGCTAAGAAACCACCTAGACCTTGCATTTCAGCTCCATTCATCACCCTTCCACAGACTTTATGTTCCCAACCTACAGTAAATCACTGCACATCAAAGCAAGCCGGGTCACGGGTGACTGGGACCATCAGCTGCCTATTTCCCACCCGATAACTCATGGATGCCACAGTTTGGGTATTGCTTGGTACCAAAAAAGAGAATAAAATAGAGGGTGAGAAACTGCAAAATAAACCATAAAAACCTACAAGAAAAGGAGTATCTCCTGTTTTCACCAGGTACTACACAACAAACCCAACTACCATCCATTAACTCACACACCACGCTATGTTATTTAATGATGCATCTCTGCCATGGACTATTGCACTGGAAGGAGAAGAAAATCGGCTGCAACGTTTCCACTGCGGCTGGAACGCTGGCTCCAAGCTCCAATTCTCCTGAAGCACTGAAAAGTTCTAAGCAAATAAGGCTTGGAGCAACCTGCTCTAGTGGAAGGTGTCCCTGCCAGCGGCAGGGGGTTGGAGCTGGATGAGCTTTAAGGCCCCTTCCATCCCAAACTGTTCTATGATTCTGTGGCTCTCAGCAAAACCCCAACCTAAAACGTCTCAGTCTGGGAGAAAGATGTTGTTTGGGACCCAAGAGGAAGCACAACCAAACCAGACAACACCATGAACATTAGGGAGAGACACAACTGTTCCCCTCCAGCGAGGACTGCATTATTATACAAGATTTTGGAATGGTAAATGCAAAATGCAGTGTTCCAAATGGAAAGGTTTGCTGCACAACTAAAGCAGGCAGCACAGAGAGAGATTTCAGCTGTGGCTTCTGGCATTAGGCCATGAGGATTCTTTTAAGCATCATCTGAAACATGACAACTCGATGGAATCACTTCTGCGGATCCTGCTTTAGGTCATCTTTCCACACTGATGCAGCCCATGAGTAATTCGGATCCAAATACCTCTCGGCAGGTCTCTAAAGGAGACATCAGCCCGGCTGCGTACCAGAGGAGGGGATGAAGTCAGCACACATCGCGTCCGGAGCAGTCATCCCGCCACGTTTGGGCTTGGGGATCCACTCCAAATACTGCAATCAAATCACCCAAGCCCGTAGCTCCACTCACCGGGGCAAGCCGAGTCTGCACTGGCTCGTCCAAGAGCCCAAACTCCCAGCGCTGCAGTTCTGAAGGTGCTGGAAGGAATCACTTACAGCAGCAGCTGTGCTGCTCTTTGAAAAGCCAGAGGCACGTCCAACCGCTCAGCTGAACCCTTCCCTTCCCTAGTGGGGAGGTGTGAAGAGGCCGGGGCAGGGGACAGGGAAGACAACCAATGCTTTTCCAAAGCAGCGATTTGGCATTGAATACACCTCGCCCTCCAGAGCCACACGGATGCTCCGTGCCACCCTCCCGCATCACCATGGGACCTCCTGCACTCTGAGACGCTTTCCAATGCAGCCAAGGAACCAGCACAACTCGTGGAAGTAAATCCTGACTCCACTGCGCTCTGGGGTGGGCAGGATAACGGCCCCAACCATCGCAGTCTCCTCTGCCATTCTTCCCCTTTTAGGGCTGGAAAAGGGAAGTGCAGGAATCTGCGCTTTAAATACATGAGTCAGTGCAGAAGCGAGGAGGAGCCCGTCTGTCAAAACAGAAGAGGGGTTTACTAATTCCCAAGCAAACGAGGTGACAATACACGTCGCCCTGGAGTACAACATGCTGCAGCTCACAAGAAACGCCTGTGCTTCCAAAGGCAAAGTCAAACTTCCATGACTCCACTGACCCCCATCCTTCACTGCAGGCACCCAGCACCACCCCTCGACAGCCCCATCACCCCGGCAGCACGACTCATGCCTCCGAAGCCCCTTGTTCATTCATTCATTCAGGTTAGGAGCCCCAGATACCAACAGATGGGCAGCTCTAACAACAACAGAGGTGGGGGCGACGCATTTAGGTGGGGTGGTTTTTTTATCCTCAATGGATCTCACAGTAACACCGAGGGTTTGAACAGCTCATGTGTGGGCGCAAAGCGCATGGATGTGAGAGAACACGGCGCTCCCTCCGAGCAGCCTGCCTGCACCCGCGTCACCCAGAGTGCCTGCATCCATTCAAACTTCCCCAAGTCTCTCCAGCAGGGAGACACACTCCCCGCTTTGCTCAATAAAGCTCACTGGGATAAGCAAGGAATCCACTGCATTACCTAGGTGGGTTAAAATACACCTTTGAGGACACTATAAGAGAAGCAAGTTGGGGATGAGGGGTACAGGTAGTAACTCTGAGATGCTCCCTGTCTGACACCAGGGATGACAACTGCTCTGTTTCACACCGGAGACAGGAGGGACCAGCGATGGGAGAGGGACACTCGGGTGTCAGGGAACCCCATGTCCCGAGATGGGGTGATCCCAACCAGCCTGGGAGCTCCCCTCCGGTCCAGACCCTCCCACCCTCCCCGGGATGTCATTTCCCTTCCTCTCCCATTAGAAAGCCGGAAAGCCACGTCCTAACAGAGGGAAGAAACATTAATTAGAGCCGGGCGGGCGGCGGGGCAGCAGCGGCTCCATTGTCCCGGCCGGCTCCGCCGCACGCCCCACTCCCGAGGACGGCGCTGCTCGCTTCCCTTTTCCCGTCCCCACGTCGGGCCCCCGGGACCCCCCGTTCCCCCCCGCCGCAAACATCCTCCATCAGTGTCAGGCCTCGCCGCCGCTGCCCGCCCCTCCTGCCCCTTCCGCAGCCCGGCGGCGGGGCGGAGGCAGAGCGGAGCCGCCCGCTCGATTCCCGGTTCCCCCCCCGCCGCCCTCCGTCGAGGGGGGGATCCCCCTTCGCACCTTGAGGGCGAACTTCTCGCCGCTCTTCTTACTGAAGATCTCCAAAACTTTCCCGTTGATGCCCAGCCCCAGCACTTGCGTGGTGACCTTGTAGTCGTCCGTGATGGCATTCTTCCGGATCAGCAGGCCGCCCTTCACCGGGAACGGCGGCGGCCCGTGCTGGGGAGCGGCGGGCGGCGGCGGCGGCGGCGGCTGGGGCGGCGGCGGGCTGGGGAAGCCGGCGGGCGGCGCCGGTGCCCCGGAGAGCATGGCGGGAGCGCGGCGGGCCCGACGGGACGGACCGGGACGGGCGGCGGGACTCGCGGCCGGCGGAGCCCCGGGGAGCGGGATGGGGCTGGGGACGGGGACGGACGGACGGGGGGTGAAGCAGCGCCGCCGCCGCCGCCCCCCGCCGGTGCGCCCCGGCCCCGAGAAGAGCGATCGCTCCGGTGCGGCTCCTCCTCCGCGTCCTCCTCCCGGCGCGGCCCGGCTCTGATGTCAGCGCCTCGGCCGCCGGGGGAGGGACGGGGCGGGGCGGGCACCGGGCCTGCGCCCGCCGGGGCTGGGAGGGGGGAAGGCGGAGAAGGGACGGACCGGACCGGCCCCGCCGCTTCCCCCCGGGGGGTGCGGGGTCCTCGGCTGCGGGGCTCGGAAGTAGCCGCCGGGGCCGGGGTCTCGGCCGCCAACCACGCGACGGGCTGGGAACGGGTCGCGGGGTGTCCCCCCTTCCTCCCCGCCGGTGCCCGGAGGAAGGAAGCAGCTCCATGGGCTGGTGCCCCGCTCCTGGCCCGGCCACAGCTCCCGGGAGAGCCGGGGAACGCGCATGCACCGCCAGCATCGGGGGTACCGCTCCTGAAAGAACAAAGGCGTCCGGTAACGACTCAACTGTTCCTGTTTCCACGTTCAACCCAGAAGGCAACAAAGGTGCTGAGGAGGCCGAGAGAGGAGGGATCGTGCCGAGGTGCCACACACCGTTAAGGTGCCTGACGTCCCAACCAGCGTTTCTTCAGCTGGAGCACAATGGGAAATCGGGACTTTTCATTTATGGACGTAAAAAGCGTGTCCTGGTTGCCGCTGACACCCATCCCTCTCTAACCCGCTGTCACACAAAAAGCAGCCAGTGGCCCTGCGGAACAGAGGTGAAGAAACACACTCAAAGCCGGGAGCAAGAGGCAGAGCCTTGAGCACTCTCCTGGGGCCCAGCCACTGCTTTTTGATAACCAGGTACATGTCCAGGCACCCACAGGAGCCCCCCCTGCAGAGCCACACCACACATGGGCTGCAGGCTCACTGTGAACCACAACGGGCTGTGGAAGCCTCTTTGAGATTCCCCCACGGAGGGTCCTGGTTGGAAACCAGCGCCTCCATCTGCACCAGCATCAGCACTTTCACCAGTGTCACAAGGACAGAGCAAGCCATGGAAGAGGAACTTCCCTCTCCTATTCACAACTAAAGGAAAGCAACAGCAAAACAAAATGACTGCAGCATTCAGGAGAATGGGCACCAGGCCCACGTTACAGAGGGCCCACAACAGGTCCCCAACACACAACTGCCACCAGAAGAAAGCAGAATCATAGGATCTAAGCCTCGTTTGTATTGAAGGCACCTTAAAGCTGCAACAGGGAAGAGCTTCTGCCTAAGAGCTCATCTCAGTCTCCCCTCTGGCAGGTTAAAGCCATCCCCTTGTCCTGTCCCTCCATCCCTTGGCCAAAGCCCCTCTCCAGGTTTCCTGCAGCCCCTTTAGGCACTGGAGCTGCTCTAAGGTCTCCCCTTCAGGAGCCTTCTCTTCTCCATCTGCCCCAGCCCAGCTCTCTCAGCCTGGCTCCAGAGCAGAGCTGCTCCAGCCCTCGCAGCATCTCCATTGCCGTCCTCTGGACTCGCTCCAAGAGCTCCATGTCCCTCTTGTGCTGTTGCCCCAGAGCGGGATCAGGACTGCAGGGGGGTACTCCAAGAGCGAAGCAGAGGGGCAGGATCCCCTCCCTGAGCTGCTGCTCACGCTCTGGGGGTGCAGCCCAGCACATGGGGGGGGGGGGGGGGGTCTGGGCTCAAGCACACACTGAATCCAGAGCCTGAAAGGAACAGGACAGGGAAGAGCAGCAACAAGGAAGAGCAGCAACAGGGAAGAGCAAGCCATATCCTCTGCCCAACCCTACACCCAGGCAGAGCCACTTGCACCAGAGCAGGAAGCATCTGGTCCACATCTGCCATCCCAGCAGCTTCTGTGATCAATACAATCCTCTCAGATTTCTACTCAAGCCAATAAAAGCACAATAAAAGGCAGTTCTAACCCACGACTGATGGAGAGCTGAGCGAAGGAGAGGATCCAGCTAATCAAAGTACATCATTAGCACTGAGAGACAGAGGGAGGTGGCAGCCATAGTCACCAGATGGAGAGTGAGTAAACCCACACTAGGCACTGGCTGCTTTATAAATAAAGCTCTTGTCAAATTGTTGGTGCCTCTCACTGTGAATCCTGAATTTCCCTGTGGAACTCACAGCACAGAGGAGGCCTTCGCCTGCTCCCAGCATGCTGCGCTGGGATGCTCGCAGCAGGAACATTTCCTACTGGGAAAGTAGATTCATTCTGGGAGTTGCAGCACCTCCTGGAATCTGACCTTGCATCCTTCACCCCAATAACAAGAGGCTTTTGGGGGTCAAATCCAATGTAACCTGTAACAATAGATCACAGATCAAAGATGCTTTAGAGCAGCTGGGGTGCTCCATGGGGTTTTCCCAGCATCTGCCTCCCCTCACTCTGGCTTGTCTTGGCACGTTTGGCAAACTGAGCTTTTAAGCTCGAGTTTGTCTTCACAAAGGAATCTGGGCGAAGGAAAATGAATCACAGCCTGGTTTGTGTTGGAAGAGACCTTAAAGCTCACCCAGCTCCAGCCCCTGCCACGGGCAGGGACACCTTCCGCCAGAGCAGCTTGCTCCAAGCCCCATCCAACCTTCCCTAACGGAGCCATTTCACTGCTGGTTCAGCCCTCTTTGCTCTGTAGCCCTATTTCCAAGGCAAACCCCACTCCGGCAGAGGCACGGGTGGAAGCCCCGCTTCCCACGGCAGCCTCCCCTCCGCTCCCCAGGGGATGGCGGCGCCGTGCGATGTTGAGGGCGCTCAGGGCGTGCGGCGCGTTGCGATCTCGCCCGTTCCCGGTGCCACCGTGGCCGAGCCGCCGCGAGGTGGCGAACGGCCCCCGCTCATCCCCGCCGCGCCCGGCGGATGGGGATGGATCGGAGCGGTGTCCCCGCGCTGTCAGCGCCCCCCCGGCAGCTCCCTGCGCTAGGAGGGAGTTCGGCGCTGTGATTTATCGCGCAGGATCAGCCAAGCGCTTTGCAGACCGCCTGGGCTGGACGTGGAAGCGCCGAGGGGAGCAGCGCCCAGCCGCCGGCACGGCTTCCCACAGCAAACCCCTTCAGACAGGCTGGAAACGAGCTCGTGGTCACATCTGGGGTCCTATTTCCAGGTTCTCCATGAGCAGGTTAAAATCAGGCCCACAGGCACCAAGATACCCTTTTCCCTGTTGATCTTTCACGGGGATGAAAGGGTGGAGCACAGCCAGATCCTCTGTCATCCACACACCACACAGCTTTACACAGCAGGGAAAGAAGCACCGTACATGGACCATCAGCATGATGCTGGTGAAAAGCTATCCCAGTTAAAAAGTGATAACACCTTTGAATAATCCTGCATGCTTTTAGGATAGGGGGTAATCGAATTGGAAAGATGTTTGTAATTCCCATTTTAGATATTAATCTCATTCGCAAAGCAATGGGCGGATTGGAATAAGGACGGGAAGTGGTGGTGTGAGGTTTTTTCCATGCAAAGCCAGCATGTTGGGAGGGAGATGAGCTCCATGAGGACACGGTGGGATGTGGGGAGCTGCCACCCCAGCTCTCAGAGTGTCTCTGTCCTAAGCTGCATTGCTTCAGGAGCTCCAGCTCTGCTCCCACCGCTACTCAGCCCTTGGAAGTGATCCTCATGCATGGTTTGTGAATCTATTTATGAAGCACTGTGGGATCCTTTAGGATGAAAGGAGCTTTTATAACCTGGATTTATTTCCCCAAAAGCAACCAGGAATTTTCTCCATCCAGTTGCTCATCTCGAGACAAGTCAGAGCACAGCATTCAGATGCAGAGCCCATCTCCTAACCCCGCCAGAGCAGGGGGTGTCCCTGGCTGGCGATACCAGGACCTTGCCAGGGATATTCCCCATTGGCACCACCCTTCTGTGGCAGAAGGAGAAATGCCCCTTGGCACATGGTGGGGAGAGGCTTCCCCTCGGCAGATTAGCACCCAGCTGGCTCCGGCGTTGCTCACATACTGGAGCAGGATGGCTCCATAAACCCTTCCTGCTGGACATAGTGTAGCTGACACCCAGAGCCCGTGATTGCAGGAAATACTGCTCAGGATTATATCCGTCTGATCAACAGGTGCAAGGATTTTTCTCCCTCTTTTCCAGCCGGTCCCTCACACATCTGAGACTGAGATGAGCTCTTAGGCAGAAGCTCTTCCCTGGGAGGGTGCTGAGGCGCTGGCACAGGGTGCCCAGAGAAGCTGTGGCTGCCCCATCCCTGGCAGTGTTCAAGGGCAGGCTGGACACAGAGGCTTGGAGCAAGCTGCTCTATGGAAGGTGTCCCTGCCCGTGGCAGGGGTTGGAACTCGATGAGCTTCAAGGTCCCTTTCAACACAAACCATGCTGTGACTCTGATTTTTCCGCCTGGAAACTGTATCCTGATTCATCACCCACAAGACGATGCCAAATGTACTTCCTTAACTCACAGTCACAAAACCCACTACTCAAACACACAAATACACATCTTCTGAATGAATTTGCTTTGGCAGGGATGGAATCCAACTGATAAGCAAAAAACCACAGATCCCACACGAAACTGAGCTTCCAAGCAAATATTAGTGCTTGCCTAAGGCACATCTGAGACCCCGTGGCCTCAGAACAAGGAGCGATCAGCATCTCATGTCCAGCCCTCACATCATGTCTCCAACCCAACGTGTCCCGGTTTGTAGGATGGAGCTGTCTGCTTCACCACCTCAGTGACAGATCCCATCTCATGCCTCCCCATCACTCATCGCTCTGTGTGACTTAATGGGCAGCTCTGGAGCAGAGACAGGGAGCCCAGGGGCTTCTGAGTGCCAAATAACTTGGCTGAACTTGAACAGACTCAGCTCCCTGTCAGCAAGAGCTGGTGTTGGAGCAGGTCAGGAGGGAGCCTCAGGCTCCTGCATGGCGCAGAGACCTCGCAGGGGCTCAGCCAGCGATGTCTGTGACCTGGAAAGATTTGGCAAAGGCCTGACACAGGAAATAAGCTAAATAAGACCCTGAGATGGACAGACAGTGTCCCCAGCCTGGGCCCATCAGCCCAGAGGAGCCACAGGAGGACATACTGTAGGATTACATAGGATCACCTTGGAGCTACGAGCAGGGTGAAAACCACAGCACCAAGTGGAAAAGGCCATGGTACAGCATGGAACAGCAGCACACAGTTGGGTCAAAGGGACTTGCTTTTAAACCAGCATCCCAAGGCACATTGCCCCTGGAGGGCAGCTCACCCCACGCTGCTGAGACCCCAAAGCAGGGCATAGGAAAAGGGTCTTCACAGCAACCCAGGCTGAATCCAACCTGTCAGCGCCTTCATGAGCCCCAGATGTGCCTCCTCTCTGTGCCACCTCCAACCCCTGCTGGCACCCACATATAACCCAAATCCCTGCCTGCAGAGAGGAGGCATTTATGTGACAAGATTATGACAATTAGCTCTGTTAGCATAAGCAGCTCCTGGGCTGGCCCTAATCCAAAGGGGCATAGGCAGCCCACACACTGCTTGCCATCATCCCTGGGCTGCCCTGAAGGACCTGTGTGAGCTGGAGGAGACGATGCTCACCAGTATCACTGTGTCAGTGTGAGCAGCGCACTGCATGCCAGCGGGGACCGCCGGATGCTCCCAGTTCATCCCAACCCTTGCTAATGCGATTGCCACATCGGGATGACTTTTTTGACTCCCATGGCTGCCTTTCAGCTCAGGGGCTGCTCCAACATGAGCACAAGGGCCTCAGGGCAAAGATTGCCCTGGGTATTCTATAGTGCAGCTTCGTTCAGCACACCAAGGCAATGCTATAGCCCCAAACCACCTCACCTACATGGCAGTGAGTGCTCACTGCAGGTTCCCATGCAAACCTGGGCAGTTACACATCCCAGATAGAACTGCTTTGTAAACCCCACTGCTTGACTGCCACCTGCAGAAGACTCCTCGGTGGGAGCCCAACTTACCTGCATTCAAAACCCAAAGGGAAGCACTGAAGAGCTCACAGGGACAAAATGCAGAGCAAGGACTCAATCCTCACCCATCCAAAGCAACACAACCACTCCCTACTAAGAGAAAAGCCCAGCACTGCTGATAACAATTAACAGCATCAATTAATAAAAATTAACAGCATTAATTACCAATAATCAGCAGCTGGGCCTCGCTGAACTCACCAAGCAGGGAGTGCTGCCTGCAAGGAGAGGGCAATGGGGCAGCCCAGGAGATGGTGAAAGATTTAGATTGGATATGAGGGAATAAATCCTTCATTCTGAGGGTGCTGAGGCGCTGGCACAGGGTGCCCAGAGAAGCTGTGGCTGCCCCATCCCTGGCAGTGTTCAAGGCCAGGTTGGACACAGGGGCTTGGAGCAAGCTGCTCTATGGAAGGTGTCCCTGCCCGTGGCAGGGGTTGGAGGTGGAGGAGCTTTAAGGTCCCTTCAACCCAAACCAGTTTGGGATGCAGTGAAAACTCACCCCGTGAGTAGTGGCTTGTAAGGTAGTGAGTGATGCCTCGGTGCAAGACATGAGCTGGTTGGGCTGAGGGTCAGCATTGGAGCAAAGAGCTGCAGCCAATGCACAGGCACCCCCATATCCCCCTCTGGGGGGGGACAACACCAGAGCTTAGCAACACCTTGACCCTCCCACCCCACCAGAGCATCCCTCAGCCCCCATCACCCTCCCGCATGGGTACCGGTGATGCTGACAGGGCTTTATCTGGGTGGAAAAACACTTGGGGCACCAAGCAACAGGCTAAAAGTGCCTGGGGTCAGGTCCCAGGCAGCTGCCAGGGCTGTGCTGGAAGAGCTTTGCTCTGAAGCCACCGCATCCACCCCGGCGTGCTCACCCCAGTAACAGGAGATGCCATTGCAGCAGTGCTGGGACCTGGCATGTAGCAGGAGCCAGAAATAAACCTGTTTGTGTAGCAACTGAGAAAACAGCAACGGGAGCAGGCAGGTGAGGTGGGGGGGTCGATGGTCTGGTTTGAGACCAGAAATATGTCTTTGGGTGGAAGAGATGTGTTTGTATTTGACAGGGGTTTTGCTTGGGATGGGAGTTCCCCAGGCTGTGCCTGCCTGTGCTATGTTTCCATGCAGGGTCTGGGTCTCCCCTGGCTCCAGCAACATCAGCGCTGCTTTTCCATGCACTGTCCAATTTTGGATGCTGTGGACACTGGGACATGCTGGATACGGAGCCATCAGGACGCAAAGACAGGCTTGAAAAGGCTTGTTCCAGTGTCTCATCTCACAGAGAAGCTGTGGCTGCCCCATCCCTGGCAGTGTTCAAGGCCAGGCTGGACAGGGCTTGGAGCAAGCTGCTCCAGGGGAAGGCGTCCCTACCCGTGGCAGGGGTTGGAACTGAATGAGCTTTAAGGTCCCTTCCAACCCAAACCTGTCTATGGTTCTATTCTATGATTCTAAAGGTGCATTCTGAACATCCCGGGGGTGTGGGTATCTGGAAGGTGTTGGAAAACACAGTTACCCCCTCCCAGTGCCCAGGGTCCTGCATGGAGGCTGTAAAAGGCAAAAATGCCTTAAACCACCCCTGCTTTTTCCACATTTATCTATACCTAAAGAAGAAATTAGCATCTAAATCCTCCCCGCATGGAGGAAAAGGTGGGTATAACATTTCTTTAGGTATATTCATTAGCCCAAGCCTGGAGGGTCTGCTCATCTCCAGCCCCTTTCCATGTTGTGTCAGACGAGCTGGCAGCATCAAGCCCAAACCATGCCAAAGGCTCATTACTCGCTGAGCTCCACACAGGGCACCAGCAATGAAGGGAATGGTGAAGGGGATAGACAAGGGATATACAGCTCATGTCTCAGAGATGCAGCCTCAGGCAAAGGAATACCCCTCTGCTTGCTTGACATACTTCGTGCTTATGGCTTTGAGAGCAGAGTTCTGGTGTGAATGACTTGCAGGACCTCTCCTGTGTGATGACTTTGCAGCTGGCTGCCCACCCCTCAAATCTCAGTTCATGTATGCATCGTTTGATCACACAGGTCCTAGCTAAAGACCTGGTTATTCCAGCATGATTTCATCTTCAAGCTATTCCAATATCCACTCGTGTACTGTAGGCTACCCATTTATAGGTTTCTAATAAAAGCAAATCTTCCTTAAGTGGCTATTACTGGATTTCTCCTTTCAGCCCAGGGATAAGCAGGATTGTGGGCTTTAAAAAGCTCTCCAGTGGGCTCAATGAGAAAGTGACAACTGAAGAATGTCATGGCCGAGCCACGCCGTGTTCTAATTCCAGCCCCAGAGAAGAGCTTTTGTCAGATCAGAGCATTCCTCACGTTTGGCACAGACACACTGAAACCATCTACTCACACAGAGCCTGCGAACGTTCCAGGCATCTCCAGTTAGGTGCCACGCAAGGTGGTGTGGCACCCAACACAATCCAAGGCAAATTACACCATCTGGAAACAATGAATACTTGAATAAACCATAATCAAGGAGTTTGCTAAAGAAAATTCTGTCTTTATTTTCCTTTTAAAAATGAACCGGAATACAACTTGAGGAAATATCTGTTCATTACATTGAGATACAACAGCTTGAGACTGACTTATTCCCAAAGTGTTCCTTCACAGAGTTATAGTCACATGCACCTTAAATGTTTCCTACAGTCCCCACCATATTACACCTCATCACAATACTCATAATAAACAGGCTAACCTGTAAAGTCTTCAGACATCGACATTAACTATGAACATCTGCAATGTGTAAGAACCCCTGAATAGTCATTTGATTGCACCGAGACAGATGTAGGCTGGTAAAATCATAAGGCACAGTTCTCTGGATGGGGAACACGGGTTAGCCTTTAGCAACACTGACTTCCTGAGCCAGTCAGCCCGTCTGCAAGAACTGCATGTGGAGTCCCTCAGTGCAGGGACAGCATTCACCTACCCAAGACTGCTCTGATGGCCCCAGGGTTCTACCTGTTACAGGGGGGTTAAAAAGCTCTATCAGTGGAGTTTAGAACGCAGAAGGGCTCTTGTATGGGAAGTATGAAGTGTGTGTATCTCCCCAAACCCTTATCAAGTGAACAATAAAAATAAAACATAAGAAATATCAAGTGGTACCTGTGAGAAGCTCCAACTATAAACCCATGCTGTCCAGTTTACAGAACTGCCAGGAACCCACAGCTCTGGATGCTCAACATAGAATCAGCTAAGTTAGAAAAGACCTTTAAGGCCACCAAGTCCAACTGGCACCCAGGACTGCCAAAGCTCCTGGTTTTCTCACTGAAGCAAAGGCTTTCTGCACAGTGTGGTTTGGACCTCAGCTGGGTGCTGCAGGGAAGTGCCGCAGAGCGATCCACAGGACTCTGGCTTCCACTTCCACAGCAGCCCGTGGGATTTGGAGCCAACATTTCAGCAGAGATGGCTGGGTGCAGAATCAGCCTTTCGCTTGTCTGGCTAGGATTAGTAAGACATTGCTGAGATCATCATGTGTATGTTTCACAGCCAAAACAGCTATTAGTATTAGACAAGAAAAACAGAAAGAGCCCTAGTCTGCAGTGAATATCCCTTTAAAAAGGACCCTACATTTACTTTGGAGGTAGTTTTAAAGCAGATGAGTGTTGCAAAGAACCTCTGCTGAGAAAACGCTGCTTAAAAAGTTTTCAACTGCATCAAAGTCCTAACAGGGCACAAGGACTGTGAGGAATTTCACACTGAGCAACACACTCTTCCACAGAAGTCATAGAACCCCAGACTGGTTTGGGTTGAAGGGACCTTAAAGCTCATCCAGTTCCAATCCCCGCCACGGGCAGGGACACCTTCCACTAGAACAGCTTGCTCCAAGCCCCTGTGTCCAACCTGGCCTTGAACGCTGCCAGGGATGGGGCAGCCACAGCTTCTCTGGGCACCCTGTGCCAGCGCCTCAGCACCCTCACAGGGAAGAGCTTCTGTAAAGCCTTCCAGTAAGTCTGTTGTGAATTCTCAGGTCACTGCACAATGGGAGCTCCTATTCAAGCTGGATGGGAAGGATAAAAAGCTCTAGCGAGGAGCATCTGTTGTACACAGATCTCTAGGATCAGGTCACAGTTGGAAAACAAGCTTCATGTTCAGCAGCTGCTGTTGGTAAGATCAAACCTGCAAAGACCTAAAGGCAGCCGGGGGGGGGGGGGTGTGCCTGCAGCACAGTGTTCTGCAGGGAGGACAATGACTTCCCTGTCCCACTGAGCTCAGGGAAACCCAAGTTTCTCCCTGCATGGACAGGCGTTAACTATTTGGAGCCCAGTGTAAAAGCAAAGTGTATCTGTCAGATGTGATGCTCAAGGTGGCATTTGTTTAGATGAAAATATTGCTAAACCAAACAGCTGGAAATGCAGACAATAAACAGAGCGTGTCATTCACAACACAAAGACAACAGCAGCGTAGTAAACACTGGGAACGTTGAAATGAACGTTTAAAACAGAAATGTGACGGCTACTTTGCTGTAAACCCAAGTAAATACGCATTTGTTTTGTGCTGACTTCCTAGAAGACAGCTGAAGTTCCAGTGGAACCTCACCATGGCTGGCAGGTTAACAAATGCACAAAGCGGAGAGTGACCCCAAAACCAAAAGCTGCTCTGGTAATCTATTTAGACCAGCTAATTTTAGATTACTTTTGAAACTATGCCATCCAACCATGCAGGCCATGGTCCAACCCTCCACACGTCGATGTGGGCAACTGTGCTAATTCACAGGGAACATAAGTTAGGTGCTTGCAGGGATTATTCCTCACCTCTGTCCCAGCTAGGAGATGTACGAGCTCACGTGGAGGACTCTCCCAGTGCTGGGAGACTGTCTACTCACCGAAAGCAATCATTTCACAAAGAAATGGTTTAATTACCAGAAACTAAACATTCCCTGGAATATTTATATAAAGGAAGAAATCCTTTTCAACACAGTAAAACACTGCTGAGGCTGTTTCCTTTTCCTCCTCACCTACTATGGCTGTATAGACAAGAGCCCCAAATCAGCAAAACAGTTAACTATGCTCTTGATTTCAAAATGCAGTAGTCCCCAGTAAGAAAGATCTAGTCTTACACAGACACAACTCATAGCAGGCACCCTGTGCAGTCAGGTCATGCTGAACACATTCTCTAGATAAAAAGGAATTAGTTCTTGCCAGCTAATTACTTCAGCTGCAGCGTTACAGGACCAGCCTTGAGGCTGCTGTGTGTACACCAGAGGCTCTCACATCAGAAGTTACCCTCTAGCAACTACTTCCCAGAAGTCATAAGAGAATGATTAGTTCTACGTTTGGCATTTTAGAGATGGAAACAGTTTAGAACCAAGATACTGCTCTGTGTTCCTAAGAGAAGACCTGTTTGTACAGCTCCTAGCATACCAACACTCCACTGCCTCCTGCCAGGCTCAGACACCACCATCACTTTATGCTCTCTATACAAAGTGCTTTCCTATGCATCTTTCCTAACAAGCTATTGCTCCTGAAAGGTTTCTTTCTCCCCACTCACCAGGTATACTCTGTTACAAAATGCATAGATAAAGGGCAGAGGAGGAAGAAGAATGTTTCTGGCTTCTGAAAATGTGCCACATCTATTAGCAATTCTGCTACAGTCAATGGTATCTGCTGCCACTTCCCCCCAAATCACTTCCCCAGTTCTCCATTCAAATAAAACTTCACTAAACCCATCAAAATAAAAATATACCAGTCATGTATTATTATGAAGTGAGCCATGAACATACCATAAACCCTGGTACTACTTGTAGCTGCACAGATGAAGGTTAGACTGTTATTTTACTATTCTTATTAAGCTTATTGACATCACACTCATAAACCAAAAGAACTCAGAAAAGCCACGTACATGAGAATCTCCATTGAAACAACAGCCTTGGAAAGTTGGGAGCCTTGGGCTCTCTTTCCGACGTTTTATACAGGTCTCCACGCAGCATTTCAACAGTGCTGTTAATTAAACAGAGCAGAAGAGCAAATGCAGCCCCATCTTCTCCGAGGAAGGGTCTTGCATGGAACACACGGTCACCTTATCTGAAAAATCCCCCTGATAATCCCTTTGCTTTAACATTAAAAACCTGCTACACAGAAACTCATTCAATTTAAAACCTGCTGCTCAGAAAAAGCTCCAAATTGTGTTTAAAATTCTGTGCAGGCACCTGGCAAGAGATCAGATGGTTTTGCAAATGGACTCGGGCCATGTGGCTGCAAGAAGTAACAACCCGAACAAGTTGTGCTGTTGTCATTACAGGTCACGCCACCTTTTCATGTTCTGGGAAGATAAAGAAAGAGGAAATACATGCTCATGGATTTCAAGAATGAGAAAACACAGACATCTCTCTCAAGCACCCGAAAGAGTAAGATTAGAAACAAAGCAACTCCTCCCATGGGGCGTTTTGATGTGGATTCACCAGTTCTTGCACCTTCTCAATCTTTTCCTGGTATTCCACAGATTATGCTTAGATTTCAGAGCATGCTTCCAGTTATTAGGTGGGCCCCTCCACTCCCAGTTTCTATTTACAGTCCTGGGCCTTACAAACTTGTGCTGTCTGATAGCAGTGGCATGTTTGGTTTTTATTAAAAGAGCTTCACGTACTGCAAAGGAATTCACTCTGCAGGGAAAAAAACAGACATTAAGCTGAGCAGAAGCTCAAAGGTGTGAATAAACCAGCTCTTTAAGTTCATCATTTTTGGTTTGGGAACAACACAGGCAAACAAACACACACCTGGCAGAACTGATGCTGAAAATGAGTAAATCTGAGCTCCAACGCAACATGGAATTGATTCATTAGCCCTGAACAAACGAGCCCACACTTGGAATGGATCAGTCCTGCTCTTGAATTCCCCTCCCAGCTTTCCACGGACTTCTAAGGGAAATAACAACTGCAGAGAAGCTGTTAGTTTGATTGAGATATATCCTCTGTTTCAGGGCATTTCTATGCTCCTTTGGAGAAAGAAAAGTAATATTCAGATGATAAAATTTCAACACCAAATTCCTTTGGTGTCTACATTCTATGGTAGTTTTAAAAATCTCAGTCAGGGTAGATAAGGGGAAAGCAATGCAAAGAAGTTAAATTCTTTAAACAGAAGTTAGCAATTTGCAAGTTCCTAATGCATTACATTAACACATTTGTGCTTTTGACAACTGACGTAAAAACTCTCCCCAGAATAAAAAGAGTTCAGTTGGAGATGAATTGAAACATGTGTTTTAAATCCATTTCCCTTGCTGTCATAAGGAAAAGAATCTGTTAAACTGTCCTGATAAGAATCAGTTTGACTTCTCATCCAGCATTATTGGCATGTCTGCCAAACTGTCATTTTACTCAACAGCTGACCTACCTAGTCAGGTAATATATGCACCACATTGTGAGTGAAACAGTTGGATAAAAGTTAGCCCTTGAAATGTGTACATTTTGATGGAGCTTTTTGTAGTTGAGATTTAGCCTCTAATAAAAAGTAAATCCATTAAAAACCTCTGCATTTAACTTCCTTACACATTATTAACAATTAAAATACAAGGGATGTATTCTGGAAATGCATCATTCTCCATTAGCTGACCAGTTTGGGTAGCACAGTACATAGAGGTATACCTCCACTGGAGTCAGTGGTTAAGTTAGCCCTCAGCTTGTTGGCTACTCCAACTACAGGAGGCAACTTGGAACCTATTCCTGTGAAAGAACTTGTGTAGCTGGAAATCCTCTTAGTGGAAGGTTTGTCAGTGCTGGGTGGTTTGGGCGTTCGTTTACAAATCCAAGGGTGCCTTAAAGCTTGACCCGGTGTCATGCGTGTGGAAGGATCCCAGCTGAGACATTCCTTCAAGAACTCTATAAACAAGGGATCGTCACAACCCTTCAGTGCTGTCACCCAGTCTTTGTTCCCTGGAGCACCTCGGACTTTACCCCGGCGCGATCGACTCCCATTAAGGGTCACTCTTCCATCTGCATGTGTGGTCACAGTGCAGTAGCGAGGATGACCCTTAGAGTTGATGAAGTTCTTGGCTCGCTTGGATTGATCCAAAAGCTTCTGAGGTGGCATTCCAAGAAGTTCCATCATACAAGCCAGTTGGTCTCCCTCATCCTCTCCAGGAAAGAGAGGGTATCCAGTCAGTAGCTCCACCAGAATACAGCCAAAACTCCACATATCAATGGGCATCCCATAGCGACTTCCCAAAATTACCTCTGGTGCCCGATAAAATCGAGACTGAATATATGTGTAGACTCTTTGGTGCTCGAAACAGCTGGACCCAAAATCTATAACCTTGATTCCGCTCCTCCCTTGCTGTTTTAGGAGGATGTTTTCTGGCTTCAAGTCACAGTGTATGATTTTGTTTCTATAAAGGGCATCCAAACACTGCAGGATAGAGTGAGCAAACTTGCGTACCAGTTGGATACTGAAGCCCTGAAACTTATTTCTTTTAATCAGCTCATACAGGTTCATACTCAAGAGTTCAAATGTCATACAGATGTGGTTCCGAAAGGTGAAGCTTTCCAGCATATGGATAACATTCATACTGCCCGTTTTATCCTGCTTCTTCAGATGCTCCAGAATCCGGATTTCTTCTGCTGCTTGGCGATGGAACCTCTTTTCATTGCGCACCATCTTTAAGGCTAAGTGTTGGTGGAGTTTGTGGTCGTAGACTTTAGCAACTTGTCCAAAACTGCCCTTGCCAATGATTTTGAGGACTTCATACCTGTAAGCAAGATGGTCGTGGGGCACGTGAATGTAGCTGCCTTGTTCATCATCATAGCCTCCGTTGTTGGGGCCACCGATTACCCCTTGCCTCTTTTTTGCAGCTGGACCCACAAAGTATATCTCAGAAAAATTAAATATCTCTTGCTGTTCATAAGCAGATAACTGATGTTTGTACTGTTTGACAGCTTGCTCTGGAGCTTGGGAAACGGCTTTATGCGCTTTTGAGGAACTACCACCACCTTTGGAAGTGCTTATGCTCTCTATGCTTTTATCTTTCGTCAGGGAAGGAAGAGATCTTTCCGAACTAGTAATTCCCGCAGTCTGAAGAGTGCTACTCCTTCTGTTCCCAGAGTCCTCAAACAATTGCTCCACTTTGACCTGACTTCCAGTCAGAGAGTGATCCTTCATCCCAAGTTTGTTGCTAGAAACCTACAGATGAAAGAAAAAATGAAAGCTTTATTTTACCATTTAAAGCACAGACTAAGAATAAAATCAACACCACGTAAAACATCAACAGATTTTGCATTTCTGTTAGGAACAAATGTAAAACGCCTGACCTAGACTCACTTGAGTTACAAGCATAGTTATAGAAGGGTACACAGAGAATGAAGCTTACTAAAACAAGCACCAACGTCCTTTTAAGTCCATAAAGGGCTTCAACTCAGACACTCCACAAGGACACAGTACCTATCTCTCCTAGCATGCTCGCAGTCAGCAAACAGCCGGGGAGCAGCTATGTTTAGCTCTAACCGTGGGTGCAGCAAACACAACCAAGGACAGATGCAAGCTGCACCTGTCTGAAACATGCAACGTAACATCAATGCACAGGAATATTGCAGAGACAAGTGTGCCAGAGGAGACAAAGAAATGAGAGCAGGTGACATGAGGCTGGTAGAATGGGCTGAGTGAGGAGCAAAAGGGTGACAAGAGCAAGATGAACCATATTTAAAAGTAAATAAGTGGGTTTTTTGTGAAGGGGAAATACCATCATATCCACAACTCCCTTCAAAATCATGAGAACTACACAAGTATCTTAAGACAGACTTTGAACAATTGAGAACTCTTACTCCAGTTTAGTTGACAGTAGTCTGTAACTACTGCCTCTTACCGCCATATATTAAGCTATTTACATCTGAAATGAACACGTAAAAGGCAAGAAAAGCACTGTGAAATATCTCAAAAGTGTTCTTTTTACTATCTAGTAAATGCTGAACTCCCTGGAGCTCTGCTCCTTACTAGAAGAGCAGTTATATCCCTTTTCTACTCACAGATGCTCCATGCTGATCAGCAGCAGAGAGGTGTTGTCTTAGCCCATGCAACCCTGAAGAAGCCATGGCTTAGAGTAGCAACATCTGTTTTCCATTTTGGCCTTTAATCTAAAAATAAAGACTTGAGGCACATGCCAAAGCGAAGCCCTGAAAACCAAAATAACTACAGAGGAATCGAGCAAAAAATATAAATAAACCTGCAGATCCACAGCAATAAAACCAAATTCCTTTTTAGTTACATACAATCCAACATCTCGGCACAGTCAGTAAATAAGGGAAGTGAATGTTCTTGCCAAAAACAACTACACACGTCTCTTAAAGAGCCTGTTTGTTGGTGCTGCCTTGAAATGTTAACTCTTGCTCGCAAGCCTTCGAAAAATGGCATTTCCTGCAGAAGTCAGTCCCTACCAACGGCGAGTAGGGGCTGTCGGGTATATTCTACCAAGTTGCACTACTCTGGGTCCTATCAACCCCAAAAATACAGTGCACTGGAAGGGACACGCCTTTCCAGAAAGCCTAAAACACAAAAACAAAGCCCAACCCTGGTAGCTTTGAATAAACGCCTTTTTCTTGGAGCCTGGCTGAACCTGTGAGATAAGAATGACATGTGCAGAACTGCGTAAAAGACTACTTAGTCCAGCAGACTCCAACAGGGACTTCAGAGATAAACATAAGCACAGAATAAGGTTCACACTTGTTTGTTTTCATGGAGGGGACAGGAGAGAGGGGGGAAAAACAAACCAAAACAAGCCTGTCCCATAGCAGAAGTCCGAAAAATGGTGTTAACAGTCTGAATGTCACCAGTTGTAGCAACATAATGAAGTGACCTTGCAATCAGTAACTGCTGTTGCTAATGCTGCTGTCTGTAGCAAACATCTGGTATCTTTGAATCCCTAAATAAGGAAGGGATTCATAATTCCATTTATCCTCAACTATTTCTTAAAGAAGAAACAACAGCTTTGGATCTCAAACCCAACTCAATAGCCATTCAAGCAGCGAGAACTGCATTTTCATCCTCAGAGGACCAAAATCATTTGCCACGTGACAATGAGACACAAATATAGATCAGTCTTAACTTGAACTCAGAAGAGCTACACTCAAAGTCAGATGACTTCTGGGGAACATGAGCTTTCTTTCAACAGCTTCTTTTTACAAATCACAGGCTGCACGGGTTTTGTTTTATTGATAAAGTGCTATTTGCAGCCAAGAAATTCAACTGACAAAGAAGATTTTCACATCCTTATAGAAGTATTTTAACTGAGAAACATTTAACCCAGTTCCCACACAACTGGTTTTGCACAAGTGCCTCTGAATTAAACTGAATTAAAGCCATGTACTCTCAAAGCAGAGATACTTGTGTTCTCTTATAGCTAAGATGAAAAGAATGTACAGCTGCAGACATCAGAACCCTTGAGTTGTCATGGAACATTACATTGTAATAACAAAACCTTGCATGAAGGAAAACAAGTATCACTTTTTTCCAGATATATTCCCATTAAAACTGAGCATCACGATGTCCATTCCTGCACGCTTCATCTCAGTTCTTGCTCACAGGATACCACTGGGGTTGTATTTTCTTGATGTGTCATCATGTCCAAACTAAGCACTTTATAATCCTTAATCTCGCCTTAAGAAGTAAACAGGCTTGATGGACAAAACACAGATGAAGAGTGGGAAACACAATATTCATAGAGTTATAGTTATATTTGTATTTAACTGGATAGTTCCATTCCATTTTCTCTTTGGTTATGAACAACTCAAGTTACACTATGACTTAAGACCTGCAGTTTAAAAGCTGCCATGTCCCTGCAAAAAACCCCAAACCACCCACTGCTATTCAAACTCCACTACTCAATAAATCTATTTCCTCTATTCTCTCTCAATATTGCCAAAAAGGGAAAACACAAACCCATGCTACCCAGTTTGCCCAGTGAACGTCACGGACCAAGCTAATTAATATCTGCTACAGTAAATTCCCACAAGGTGATGATCTTCAAATGCATCTTACTCAGTGAAGTGTCTATTTGCACTTCTTAGAAAGCGGGGTTTTTTAAGCTCAAGCTCCTTCACTTCTGCCAGAATTCAACAAGAGCCAGATCACGTTTAGAAAGCATATAAAGGTCAGATCACTGTATAGCTAAACACGAGCACGACTGCTCAGCTGAAAGATCTTGTAACTCCACATCTGCTGAGGAAACAGTATGCTTATGAAGAAGCACATTAACACTTTCACTCCATAAAGAGCTATTTTGCTAGCAAGCAAAGCAGCAGATAACGGCAAAGTTTTCAGAGAAGAAAGATACTTTTGTAAGATGTTTGGCAGCCATGCACACCCACGCTGCTCCTCCTGCTGTTCCCAAGTACTTATCTCCCTGCATTTTCATGAGGGAGGCTAAAATGGAACCGTGTAAGAGGTAAAACAAAGCATCTGTGGATTTACATACTTACCAACATACAAGGTGACATGGCACAACGCTTCAACCTTCTGGAAAACAACTTTCTTGATTACAACAGGCTGAGGATAGTAAGATATGATTTCTAAGGCTGCCTAGCAAGCTCTGTGTTGAACACAATACCATTTTATGCTTAGTAAAAGCAATAAGGAATCATGCTAATAAGCTACTACAAAGCTGCACATCCCACTTAGATTTATTCTTTGTAGGGAGACATCTAACTCCTTGACAGTTCTCACTTCCACACAACACAACATGAAGACCCAGGCGGCTTTAAAATACTCACATTAGCTCTTCCCAGGGAAGGAAGTCCTGAGGGGCTGTGTTCTTCATTTGTAGCCTCTTGGTACCTAATTTGATCTATCCTCATGTAGGAGTCATACAATCCATCTCCAAACCTGGCTGCAAACGTCCCCCACACAAACCAGTTAGTCACAACAATTCACAGCTACGCAGACAAAGCTGAAATGTGTCTCAGCACATTTCAGGCTGTAAAATCATCAGTTCTTGTTTATTTAATAAGCGATATTTAGGATTTAACTGTGTTTTAATACCACAACAGAATGCAAAGCTCCTGGAAAATCTTAATTTGTGACTCTTTTCATTTAGAGCCTCTTTAAAAAATCAGTTTTTGCACCGCAAAGATATCTTTAATAAACACCAACATACATACTCCCCATTTTCCCTTAAGTAGGATAATCCCGAACCGGCCTCATGGAGAGGGACAACCGAAAACGAGCCTAATTTGAACACTTGATAGGACTACCTTTTAAAGTAGGCTAGCCATTAAAAGCAATACGTGGGAATTACAGTTAGATTTGCTGCCGGGGGTGGGGGTGGGGGTGGAGAACACGTTCGCGCGCCCGTCTGCACCGTAACTGCGGCCAAATACCGTCCGAGAACCGAGAAATGCAGCTCCTAACGCTGCCGGCTCCGCACCGCGCTTTGCCAACGGGAGCGGCCCGACCCGGCCTTCCCCGAGGCCTCGCTCCCCGCGGGACCCCCGCACAGCCCTCTCCCTCCGCGGCCGCCTCACCTGCACCGAGGGGCGCCTCCGGCTTCCTGCCCAGCAGCATGGTGGCGGGAGGGCAGCGGCCCCCATCCCCCGCCGGGCCCGCGCTCCGCCGACCCCCGCTGCCCCGGCGGCCGCCGAGGCTCCGGCGAGGCCGCGGCCGCCCGCCCGCCACCGGCCCGGCCGTTGCCACGGAAACCGCCCCCCTCCCTCCCCCGCCACCGGGCGGCGCCTGCGCGATGGCGGCGCGGGGGGAGGCGGAGGCCGGGAGCGGGGCCGCGGCGCTCCGTGTGCCCGGGGCGGATGAACGCGTTACGCCGTGAGCCGCTGCTCAGCCCCTCCGCCTTCCACCGCTCGCTTCCCGTCCCGCTGCCGCCCCGCGCGGCTCCCGGGGCTCCCCCGCCCCATAGCAAAGCCCGAGCCTGGGGGCAGAGGCGCCGTTAGGGCTGAACCCGCAGCGCCCGCGGGCTCCGGAGGGCGCTTCTGCCCCGGGAGCGGTGTGCCCGGGCCCGCGGGGGGAGCGGTTTCCACACGGACGCTTCAGCGCGGCGGGAGCATGGCGGCTGCGGCGGCCTGAGGGGAGCGCGGTGCCGGGGGGCGCGGGCCCGCCATGTTCTCCAGGGCGTTCCGGGTGAGATCCAACACCGCCATCAAGGGGTGCGATCGGTGAGTGCCGAGGGGGGTCGCCCGGAGCCCGCGCTCCGCTGCGGGGAGCGGCTGCGTTCCGCCTCCCGCGCTGGGGCCGTCCCGGTGCTCGGTGGGCCCGGCCTGACATCGGCGCCCATGGAGCGGCGGCTGCCGTCGCCTTGCGCTTGTGGTGGACGCGGGCCGGCGCTCTGAATCCGAAATGTACCCTTCGCTTGAAGGCGCTAATGTCATTAAATGAGATTTAAGTTAATTATGTCGAGGCCTAGCTGATCCTTCCCTGCTGCGTTCCGTGTAGTGATGCTGTCTGACACGCTGGTCTCCTAGATTCACTTGATAGTCTATGAACGGCCACACAAACCCGCCGTGTGCTGCTCACCGCGTCTTAAACATCAATTAAAATGGGGGGGAAGGGGAATTCCAGCTGTTCATCCGTGCTGTAGGTGATGGGGCCAGGCTGAGCAAGCCTAGCACTCCCAAATCCCTGCTCAGAGCAGTAATGAAATCACAGCACGAAACGGGGGCCAAGACAGCAACAGGAGATGGTGGCAGGTCATAGAATCATGGACTGGAATTGGGTTGGAGGGGACCTGAAAGCTCATCCAGTTCCAGCCCCCTGCCACGTGCTGGAACACCTTCCACTAGAGCAGTTGCTGTGTAAGGTAGAATACGAGCAGAGGGAACATATTTGGCCTTTTCCCAGTATTATTCCAGCTACCTCATTTGTAAATCCAAACACAAATGCTTCAAATTATCCAATGTGAAAAAGTGGGAATTTCATGAACAACCAACAAAACAGTAACAACTGTTCTGAGGGTTATTTTGAGTCCAGACTGCTTTGTAACTCATTTGTGATGTTATCATTACAGGAGAAAACTACGAGCTGATGTTGCAGCAGCTTTTCCTAACCTTAGTGCTGAACAATTGGCTGAGTTTATTCCAAACAAGGAAGAGCTTAATGTCATCAAAACATACTGTCACAAAGGGGAGGCCGTCACTGTTTACATGAATAGCAAGAACCCTGTGCTCTTTGAAATCGAGAAAGCTCTGTATCCAACAGGTATGGGGAGTGGACTAAAAGAATCCTCCCTCTTTACTTACTGGGCACCAGCCTTTCCCCAAAAGATTTCCTTGCATCTGCCTTAAGTACTTATCCTATAATATCAGTATACTTCATAATCTTCAGTGCATTTATTCTACCAACACCTTTGCAAAATTAGTGGCATTTCTGGATTCTTTTTGCAAAGGGAAATTGGTCTGATTTGAGGTTCGCAACCAGAATATAAGTCATAGTTTAGCATCTTATCCCCTTTGCTCTCTTTTGTCCGCTGCGATTCTCCCCTCCTCGAGTAGCAGTTTAGCTCAAAGTGTCCTTGACTTAAGGAAAATGATGCAAACATGTATCTGTATCCTTTATAATAATTCTCGGGAGCTTGAATTAAGAAGCAGTTTAGTTTTCTCCATCACTTCTACTAATTGTAGGATCACTCTGACTTTTCTTGATTGCCCAAGTAACAGGAGAGTGTTTGGTTGTGGTTAGTATTGTACTGCTTAAAGATGGGAAGAAGAACAGCTAGAGAAGTTTTTAATGCTGTATCTTTGAATCTGGTTCTGTTTTGGGACAGTGTACACCCTGTGGGTCTACCCAGATCTTCTCCCTGCTTTCTCAACATGGCCCCGTGTGCTACAGAAACTAGCAGGAGGAGCAGGTAAGAGAACTAGAACTTTGCCATGGGTAAAAGGAGTTGCCCTCAGGGTTTTTTTGATGTTATCTTTTCCAGTGGCAAAAATGTACGTGAAACAAAAAAGGATAAAGAATAAGCACTCAAAAGTAATTCATGGTGGTGACCTAAAAAGGGAAATAAATGAGCTGTAAAAAAGCTTGTGGATGAAACAAAGTAGGTTAAGCTGTTTAAATGCACTGTTCCATGTGGGAGTGTCAGATCTGGAGATACCTCCTTGGCGTGATGAGCAACGCTGAGCTGGGACACAAAAGTGCCTTTGTCGTTGGTCTTTTCTATTACTTCCCTTGAGCAGCTGAGTTACTTTGCTGCCACCCTGCTTCCTGTCAATGCAGAGGTGAACTAGCGTATCCTTGTGGATAAAAAGCAAGTTTATATTGGAGCCTGGAGTTGTAATCACTGTCAAGTAAACTGTGGTTGTGCAGGTGAGGTTGAATTTGAATTCCTGGGTTTCTGGCTCTACCACCTAATTATGGATCAAGACTAACAAGAAAGGAGTTTATTTTCTGGAACCTGCTTTGGATGCATTTCAGCCTTAGAAGAATCAGGTCTTTATAAACTTTAAACTGCTGAACTGCTCAACCAGAAAAAGATTAAATTGCAGCTGCTGCAGCCTAAGCCTGGAAACAGAAGTGTATGTTGGGAAGAAATGTCTTTTTTTCATTACACAGGATCTAAAGGAGAACTCGAGTCCCTCTGCTTTGGGGGAAATAAAGTGCTTGAATGTGTAGCTATGATAGACATCAGAGTGAGCCTTGCTGCTGACTTGTAGTGACCTAGTTTCTGGGGAGGGGAGGGAAGTCTTATTAATGGAAGAAGGAGGTTGGTGAAAGAGGGCTGCAGGTCATTCATCTCCCATGGCAACCAGGCCACCTCTGGGTATGATCCAAAGATAAGACGCTGGCCGGTGACAATGGCCAATAAAAGGAGAGGTAGAGGCACATCTCAGAAAAAAGAGGAGGTAAGACTATCCAGTGCTGCAGACATGGAGGGAGGGAGCAGATTTAGGGAGCATTCAGTTACAAAGAGAAGCAAGGTAGTGCAATTTGTGATATGTGTTCTGTGAATTCAAATACCTACTGTCTGTCCTGGTTATTTCCATAATACACACATCTGATTTACCTTGTCACGTTAAGGTCTTTGTGTGATTTCTGTCCTCAGAGATGTGGAGCCTTGCTTGCAGTTGCAGGGTTCATTCTAGATTTGCTGAAAGTAGTTGTGACAGTGAATGGGAGGAAAAATATTGTTGGCTTCTTCAGCATTCACATTAAATCTGTGATGCTGAGAAAGAAAAAGTGAGATGCCTTCGAAAACAAACCATGGAACACAGGTCAGTCTCTTAAGACAGCAGGCTCTAGACAACTGAAGTTGCTGTGAGGGAGAGCCGATGCTCTTTGCATAGTTCTGTGATGATGTGATGCCACATGTGCAATGAAGAAAACTGTTTACTTACATGCCAATCTATTCATCCCAGGTACGAAAGCAGGAGGCACAGTAGAAGGTGTAGTGTTTCTGTCCAGATTAGCAAGGAGATGGTTAAGGCTGCTTCCTCCTGCTGAGGAGAGTTCACAGCTGAGTATAGCTATTGTGTGAGATCAGGAGGGCTGGGTCAGTACTGACAAATTTTAGGCAATTCTCTCCTCAGAGAGCTGCTGGGATAACCTGCCCTTGGGACAGGGGTGAATAAATGGGCAGCTTGAGACACATCTCATAATTCCCTGTTCTGCAGGTTTTTGGGATGTGCCCAGCAGCCTTGTGAATTGGATCTCCCTTACTCCACAAGGTGGTAGCAAGAAGTGCTGCCTTACTAGGAGAAAGTAGTAGTTGTAGCTGGCATGTGCTCAGCTATTAAAAGGCATGGCGTTTGCTGAGTAACAGGAGGGATGGGGGTGGAGGCCTTTCATTGAGAAATGGATGTGCTTTATTCTTCAGATCTGATGCTGCCAGGAGTGGTAGTGCCACCTTCTGGCTTTCCTCAGGTAGAGCGGGGCACGCTCTGTGCTGTCACTCTTTTGGGAAACAGGTACGGAGGATTCTTTCTTCATGTCTTTGCTTAGAAACTAAACATGAAATGAAGCTATTTCTTTTACAGGGAGACCTTGGGGGATTTGAGGAAATCAAAGCAGAATGGTTCTTATGCATTTGATGCTCTGAACAATGGAAAATAGAGCAGAAAATAAAATCCACTTAAGTTTCTGCATTAGGATACAGTTGAGGCCAGGTAGACAGCTTTGAAAATTGGTTCTTTTGGACCTGTGGGGGCACAAGTGGTAGATTTGTTTTGAAACAGTAACTTTTTAAACAAAAGATTGTATTCTACACAGTTGTCTTTGCATCAGTGAGGAAATTCAGAGTGAGGGAACAGTGCTGAAGCTGTTGGGGTTTTCCCCCATGATAGTCTCTTTTGGCAGTGCATATTCTTCGTGTATTTTGTTAAGGTAAAGAATGCATCACTGCACAACTTTCAGTTTGGTATCACAGCTGCATGTATCTTTGGGATTCTTTGGAAGACTTCACATCCAAGACAGATAACCACAAAATACCTAGATGCTTTAAAAATAGTAGGTTATAAAGAACAAGGACAGTGTAAAAGAAATTCAGTATATCACAATGGCACAGGCTGTCTCTGTCCAAGTTGCACAGTGTATTTGTGCTGTCCTGCTGTAATACTCCCTTCTTTTTCCCAGAGCTCCAGTAGCAGTTGGAGTTGCCACTATGTCCACTGCAGAGATGCTGGCTGCTGGAATGAAAGGGAAGGGCTTTGCTGTCTTGCATACTTACATGGATCACCTCTGGTGCGTATATTGCCAGGCACTTGGTAAAATATGTAATAAATCTCATCAAAATCTGTGCCCCAGGAAGCTTAAATCTGTCTGTTCAACATGTTGAGTCATCTGGGTACAATTTATGACCATTATGAATGTTTCAGCCACATGGTTTTGCTGACCACACTATTTTCTGACAGAAGCAGGTGTCTGGCCTGACATCTATCCATTTTATATCAGTTCCTTCAACCTGAGTATAATTATTATAGCAATGAAGCTGGAACATCCCTGTTAGATATTCTGATATTAGAAAATCATCTTGTTCTAGAAAAAGTGAATTTTGGATCTTTTTTACTTAAAAATGATTATCTCTGCCAGTGTCAACAAAGTAAATGAGTTGCTCTGCATTTGGATTCAACTGCTCTGCTCAGTTTTAAATTAACATTCATGTGCAGAACATAGAAATTAGGGAGGAAGAGGAGTTAAAAATAAATTATATAGTTTTGAGAATGCAGAAAAAGATCCATGCAGCTGCCAGTGCCTTTTATCAGGCTGACATTTGTTCATTGTCTTATGGGTTTCAAAGCAGTACAGAGGAAGCTATGTTATGTTTTCTCTTCCTTTTATAGGGAATATGGTGACAAATCTAATCCTCCTACCTTAGCTCCCTTGGTAACAGATTCTGCTGAAAAGGAGAGTGCTGAAGATGAAGAGATGGAGGGGAAAGAGCCTGTCATCAGCCTATCTACTGATCCATTGCAGCACTTGAATATTGGTGATTTGAGCCTGCAGGAGCGAGGCAGTTGTGCAATACTGATGGGAAAGGAGGAGCTCGATGAGAACAGAGCTGCAGAAACAGCTGAAGATGCCAGCACAGAGGGTCTGCAGGAACCTGAAGACAGTAGGACTCCACAAGGTATTTTTGCATACAGATGAAACTAAACTATGCCCCTTTAGTTTGCTGAAGCCCATACCCACGGTCTAGATTATTGAGCATTCTAGACAGCTCACTGTGAGAATGGGGTAGAGACAATTCTGTGGGTCTGAAAGGCAATCTGGAAGAGCTGAGTGCTGTGTTCTGAAAGACACAATACTCACGGCTTGCTTGTCCTTTTTTTCCCTCCCTGCAGAGCAAATGGATGCATTATTTAATCAGTGCTTTTTCCATGCCTTAAAATGCAAGGTAAAGAAGTCAGATCTTCCTCTGCTCACCAGCACATTTCTACGCAGCCATATGTTCTCATGCTGGTATGTGGTAAGATTTGCATGCTGGGTTCTTGTCTTTCAAGCTGTGGAGATCTAGTGTGAATATTTAGGATGAAGTTTTTGACTCAAAAGTAAAACTCAGTCGTTCTCTAAGGTTATCTGAGATTATGCTCACTTCTTGGTCTGATGTGAAGATGGTCCAGACCAGGACATGCACTTGGTAGCTAACTGGAGTTGGCTGACATTTGTTTCTAGATTGCTTGGTCAGTTTAGGCTGTTTGCCTACCCACAGGAATGTCAGCACTAGTTTCACTCATCATGTTCTATTTATTAGTGTGTTTGAAGTAATTCTTTCTCTGTGTGATTTGTATTTCTGCTGTTAAGAGACTTCTAACATAAGTAGCAACATTTAAGAAGAAATAAAGGGTGACTTGTAACTAAAGACCTTTTAAAAAATCCATTTATAGCCCTGCTGGACAACAATTGGACATAAAGAAATCAAGCTATAAGAAGGTGAGATTTTTCTCTCTGGTTAAAGCGAGTAACTTCAAGGTAGTCAGAAATACATAGAGAAGGAATTTAAAACACTTGACTCCCCATTTCTGATTGTTACTTCCTTCAGTTCTCTAAATTCCTGCAATATATGCAGCACCAGAAGATCTTACAAGTGAAGGAGCTGAACAAAGGTGTCGAGAGCATCGTGGAAGTGGACTGGAAACATCCAGAGTATGTAGAATATCGTAGTCTATTAAAGAGTTTGTAGTCTCTGAATATGCTTAGAATATCTATATCAAATAAGCATATCAAATACGCTTAGAATAGCTGGAGAGATTTACGTTTCCCCCAACATCTAGGGTTTTACTCAGAGTGAAAAGTGTTAAGTATCACCTGAGTGAAGACACTTACTTGTGTGTACATTTGAAATGTATACAAGGGCAAATACAGTGATTGCAGCTAATGCTTCAAGATGCTGTTCTTCATCATGCCCTTTAACCCACAAACAGAGCCCCCTCTGCAGTGGAATGCATCTGGGGGCACTGACATACTATACAATACATTGTTAGGATTTAGTTTTCCAGTGAAATGGAAGCATTAAGTTTCAATCCCCTTACACCAGATAATTCTTGTTTCAGTGTTAAAGCATTTGCAGTACCCGAAGGATTCTCTTCTGCCTCTGCTGCTCATGACAGCAAGAGTGAAGACAGAGAACAAGTGTACCATGCTCCTGAAATCATTCCACTTTATGGGATATCAACAAAAATGATCCCACTCTTTCAGGAATCTGGACACAAGTAAGCACTGGACAATTCCAACAAAATCATTGTTACATGAAAAGAGATACTAATAAATCCATGCCGTTATCATGTTGCTAGCACTCACGGGGAGAGCTGTCAGGAAAGGTGATGGGAATCAAGAATATATCCATTGTCTCACAAAGGGAAGACAGACAAGAGGCTGTGACAGCTGCCTTCAGCGAGTACTCACTTCTCCCACAGCAAAGGGGGTGATCAGTGTCAAAATTGATACATTTTACTTGGATTGTATTAATTTGCCATTGGATTGGGCATATCTGCCCTCACAAATTATGATTTACTTAAAAGAAGATGCCCAGATAATTTAAAGAACTCACTTGCCTTCTTGTGCCCTGACCTTGTCTGTTTGATGTGTAGATAGCACTCAGCGGCAGCCCTTCTTCAACTTGCGCACTTTGGTACAAGTTACCCACAATCCCCCCCAAATTAGGGGTGCTGTTAGGCTCATCCTCCCAAAGTAGGCTCCCAGAAAGCAAGGGGATGAGAGTCTCTATAATTACTGTGAGCCTTTTATCTAGTGTACGGCAGCCGAGGTGTAACAGGAAATCGGTCCCTAACTGATGTATTTCAGTACTGAGCTGTTGCTTCCCAAATGTAGTCAGGGTAGTTGCTGTCTTCTTAGTGACAGAACCCCACACCTAACTACTTAAAGTAAAAAGTTTTCTTTCTCTTTAGAAAAGGCAGCATCCTCTCAAGCAGTGAGGTGAGAAACATCATTATTAACTATGTGAAGGCTAATGAGTTGGTGGATGAAACAAACAAAAAGTAAGTAGGCATGGAAGTTGTCCTGCCCTGCTTCCACAGGTGATGCTGAAGTGGGAGTTAAAACATGAACTACTTTGCTTCAATGCCTGTTGTTGTTTTGTAGCTTTGTGAAGGTGAATGCCATTCTGTGTGACTGCCTGTTAGATAAATCGGAACAAGATGAAATCTCACACCTTAAATGGGATGACCTCTTGAGCAGGTGACTGATTTCCCAATGTGGTGTTTATGTGTTACGCAGATCTATTGCATGAACCTCAAACCCATGTGTTATTGGAGCTACCCAACTTGTAACTTCCTACTGGTAATACAAGAAAGAAGTACTCAGAGACCTTCACTTGGAGGCTTTCTTAATCTTCACTGTTTAAAAAGCATCTGGCATTAACTGTTGGTAGTTTTCTGTTTACCTGATAACCACTAATCAGGGAAAGCTTCCTAATCAAACAGTGCCTGGTTCTGTGTATGATCTTGTACATATTTATAAAGCCATCCTTTGGAAGAGATGGCTGAGCATGCCCTTTACAGGCAATGGTAGTCATCCTGCTCTTTATGTATCACACAACTTCTGCATTTATGACCTAAACCCACCTTCTAGATCCAAGAGGCCCTAGTATCTGACACAAGACCATTGTTCCCACACACTGGGAAACTTCACCTCAATATCCCCAATGTCTTACTTGCCTTGAGCTGCTTCATCACACAATGCTTTGGAGGCACCTCCAGCAGCTTTCTTGATTTCTGAAGCTAAGTTTGCTCGGGGGACAGTACCACAGCTAATGCTGAATTTTAAACTGAAGTTGCTTCACTGATCTGTGAAAAATACAACTGAGCCATAGCTTAAAGATAAAGAAGATTTTCTGCTGCAGCAGGAAAGCTTTGGTAATACCAGCCTTGCTGTACTGTGTGCACTAACTGGAGGTATAAACTGTGTTCAGGTGCCTTGAACGACTGCAGCCCTTGCACCAGGTGACATTTTTTGGACAAGAACCTATTGTGAGGAAAGGAAACATTGAGCCCATCGACATAACCATAGCACAGAGATCATCAAATAAGAAGGTAAAAAGGAGGCTAATGGAGAGGGTTTAAGCAAAGCCCAGATTGTGAGAGCATTTTTGGCAGCTCCTTTATCTTGGGGTGAATGAGCCATGACTTGCTGCCTACAGTGATATTTGCAATCATTATTAAAACCTATAGGTGACAATTATGAAGAACCTTGAGCTGTATGGACTAGACCCACAGTGTGTGGCCAACATTCTGCAGCAGAAAGTACAAGCCAGTGCCACCATCACCCCAATACCAGGAACAAAAGACAGAGTTCAGGTCCAGATCCAGGGCAACCAGATCCATCATCTGGCCAAGATGCTGCTAGGTAAGCGGGGTCAGGAACTGGGCTGGGACTGAGCTCTGAGTATTTACCTGAAGTGAACTCTTGGTTGTGTTGCAGAAGAATACCAGCTACCTCGGAAATACATTCAAGGCCTTGAGAAGGCTCCAAAGCTTGGCCGGAAGAAGTAAGAGGGAAAAATCTACTGAAAGAATTAACTCAGATTTCGTTATTTATACAAGTGTTCTGCCAACCAGGCTAATTGTGAGGCCCTCATCATTCAGAAACAAGTGCTAGAGATTTACAAGGTCTAAGATTCACCCCAGCATTAATACTGCTCCAACTGTTCATTTTTCATAAAATAAAAGACTGAATAAACCCACTGGCATTATCCTTTTCCATCTATTTTCTGGAAGTTCCTAATGGTGCATTGGTTTTCTGGCTATTTAACATCCTTGGTTTGCAACTTTTAGCAAAGGCTTGGTAATAGAACCTCCACTGAAATGTAAACGAAGTACATTCCAACACATTGTCCTGCAGCAGGCCAGTGTGTTCTGCCATAGATGGTGTATGTCAGAACTAACACCCATTTGGTTTTAGATTTTAGCCTTTTAAATGTTGCCAAGTATTAATATCGGACACTTCAGCACCAAAAATGAACTCCATTAGCTGTAATTTTATGGTTTGTATTAATTTTATATACATAGAAGCATATTTTAATGTACAACATCAACTGTGATTCCTCACAGGTAGCAGGTCTGTCAAATCTAGATAAAATAGAAGATGAATGGAACACTTGGGTCAGGTTGCACAGGGGTGGATGTTCTGTACCCCTTTAGCTGAAGCTTCAACGCTTCACAGTAGGGTTAGGAAAGATGCCTCTATTTTCCCTTTAGACTTAACACATGAAAGTTCCATAGGAGGGCGCCGGAAAAGGAAGTTAAAGAGACTCCTTTCATTACTGACAGTTTTATTATCGTTGTCTTTTACACTGTCTGCATATGAAGGAGTTTCAGAACCTTCAAAAGAAGCTGGAAGTGAGACATTTTTTAGTAAAAATGCCATAGAATTACTAGGGGAGTAGTAAAAATAAATTACAGCATTGCAAAATGCATCTCACTTTGCCATAGAAGCTCTGCTAGTCCATTCTATACACAGTATTTTACATGGTTTACAAGAGACATGAAAAATAAACTCACACCAACTAGGCAAGACAAGATGCTAAACCAAAGGCACTGCCAACAGGAGTTTGCGCTTCAGGGGCTGATACTTCCATCCTAAACACAGAGAGTTTGAGTTTCCAGATCTACTGATTCTTCAGATGCCCCCATATCTTGAAAAACCAAAAGAAACAGCTCTCCCTGCGGGAGGTTTTCAGCAGCATTCACAGTAATTGCATAAGAAGCCATGCCTTCTACAAAGACATGCTGGGTTCCAGGGAGGGAGAGGGGCACAGTCACCAAAACTCAACAACAAAAGAGGAAAGCTTTACAACTTTTAGCCAGAAAGGTTTAAGGGATTTAAAACCAAGCATCTGGATCTTCTCAGAACCAATGGCAGTTTTTACAGTGTTCTTGCTCTGGACTGAACAGAAGTATTTATACAGTGCTTTGAAACTCAAAGCACTTGATCAGTGATATTTAAATTACTTCACAAGTGCACAGTGAAGTGATGAGTATTCTTCGAAATGGACAAACAGCCCCAGAGCATGAAAAGCGCTGCTCCATTTGGGCTGCTGCCACGTTGTTAAAGGTCATCTGGGTGTAGAGTACAGTACAGTGGGGAGGCCCTTCCTGCACCGCGTGCCAGAGGCCAGAGCCCTGTTAGCAAACCCTTTTACACCACTGACTAAAACGTGAGCTGCACGGAAGCTTGCAGAAAGGGGCATTCACACAAACCCAGGGGCTTTCAGTGATGCAGGTACTCTCTTACGGTTTATGAACACACTCAAGTACAAACCCGAGGGGAAACAAAATAGAATCCCAAGCAATCACCTTCAAGAAAGAAACAAAACGATTCCTCATCCCTCTGCGGACAACAGCAGCCTCATCACAACAGTACTTTGGGATCAGAGGGGGACAGGACTGACAAGGCCTCTCAAAAGCCCCTTCCAGCTTCCTCCTCAGCCCAAATGCAAACATTTTACACTTAAGGGGGGAAAAAAAAGGCACTGAGGTAAATTTTGGACTCTTCCACATGGTCTCTGTGGTCACTGTTACCCAATAACTTGTTGCCTCCCTTCCCATGTCAGGTGGGATCACCGCAGCCTACAGCGAGCTCGCAGGGACACTTGCTCATCAAGCCAACACAAAACCCTTTCACACGCTCCACCTGTATTAATGTCCCTTTTCTCTTTACACTCTGTGGTATAAACCAAGGGAAGACTGACTCTGGTGGCGAGCAGTGTGCTCGGTACAAAGCACTGAGCAGAGTAAACACAGGAACCATCCTCTGACCAGCACCCCTGCAGCCTACCTTGCCCTGCAGACACAGCATCAGCAAGACCAGAGGCAGTCCAGACCAGTTGGAGTTATGGCATCAACTGATGCTCCAGCTCAAGGATGTTTGTGAATTGCACAGGTCAGAGATGGTGGGAGCCCTGAGAAAGGGAGAGACACTTGCTGTCCTCTCCTAGCTCCACGTAGAGAGCAGAACCTGGTAACCTTTGTGGGCATGCAGGCGGAGCACCAATTGCACATGGGGAGGGAAGGAAGGAGGACAGCATGTGTAGAGAGCAGCACAGGGAGGGAGAGGGTGGTGTGTCATGGACAAGAGTAGTGGGAAAGCAGCGCAAGGAGGGTCAGTGGGATAAAGCGTATCAGAGGTGGGCAGAAAGCATCTGAGGCTACTCTTACTCTTCCTGGTGCGAAGGCTTCTGGTGCCACCTCCACACCCTGGCCCTGGTTGGAGCTCCTCTCCCTCGGTGCCAGACCTGTTCATCAGTTTGAGCTATGAAAGGGGTTAGGTTTGACTTTTCCTGGGTTACTCTGGTGGATGTGTATTGCTAAACGTTCAGTATCAAACCATCAGCCTCAACCATCATCTTTACACCTTCCAAACAGACTGTCTTAAAACATAGGTCCCAATTCCTACTGGGTAGAAAACTGGTTAAACACCAGCTAACTTAGCTGAGCACTGGGGGGATGTGCTTTCATTCGCATCTGTTTTCACAACTGGAAGTTAAATAGAATCAAAACAGATGACTTTTCCCTAGAATTAGGATCACCAAGTTTCACTAATGTGGACTAACAACTCTTTGGGTGTTGTGGCTGCCTTGGGCTCAGAACTTGACATTTCCCTGCCTCTCTCAGCCCTGAACAAGCCCATAAACAGCCCTGGTTATGACTGCAACACCCACATGGTTTGGTGCAACCACCTCCTGCTTCCTGTGCTCTACTTAGGAAACCAGAACTCAGTCACGTGGGCACACGCAGTGAGCTCAGCACCTCCACGCGAGGACACGCAAGTCACTGGGAGGAGCATTAACAGCAAGCGTGACCCTGCTCAAGACATTAGCCAGTAGATGTTCCTGTTGGGCTGCAACACGGAGCATTTTCCACGGAGCTCCTCTGGTGGTGTTCGGTTGGTTGAGCAGCGCGGTTTGAAAACAGGCTTCCCGTTCTCTAGCCCTGGGAGAAGAGCTTTCAGAAGGAGAAAATGCAGTATGTTCACTTGAAGGACTTCAGGAGAGGATGAAGAGGGAGGGTGACTACTATAAGGTGTCCTGAGAAGTGTCTTTTCGTTTTAAAAGTACTATCTAGCTTAGTCTGATGCCCAGTGCCTCCAAAGGGTTATCCAGGCTTCCCTCTGGCTTCTTTCAAGGTCTGTTGCAGTCTCTGTTTAAACTTCTCGTACTTCCTTTGTACTTGCTGGATTTTGTCCTTTTCTTCTTTGTCCAGTATCATCAAGAAGTTCTGAAGCTCTGGGATGGAGAAGGCGTCCCACTGCAAAACCAGCAGAAACAGAGGGGAAGTAAGCATGCACCACTCACTTCATTGATTTTGGGGGGGGGGTCCCCCCCTAGATTAGTGAAGAGGAACAGTAAAAGACATTTAAACATGTTAAACGCGATCTCCAGATGATGACTGGGATTGCTTAACAAATACTGCTCAGCACTGCCATGGGAAGCAGCATTCCTGCAGCATCTACACTACTGCAACCAAAAACTGACTGTGAATTTAGCACCAGAGCATCCCTGGCTTCTACTTGAATCAGTGGATTACTTCTAACAGCATTGAGCTAATCTAATTAGTGAGGATTAACTCCAGGGTGGCGTGGCTTGGTTCTGTAACCAGATTAGGGGTTGGATCAAAGCTGGCTCAGCATTTTCACAGCCCAAGTTTCAGGTTTGTTTTTATATTAACCTAATTTAGGAGCAATCAGTCGCCAAAATCTATCATTTTTCTTACTTTCAAGGAAGGTCCAAGCAGTCCACCCAGCTGGTAAATCAAGTTTGGAGGAAAGACGCTGGTATCACCCTCAGTAGTTCAGAAGGCAAAGCCCATAACGTCCATCTCAGCCCTGCAATGCTGCCATGTGCTCCACAACAGAGTTAACGTGCATGTAAGAGCCAAGGGAAAGAGTCACCAACGTACCTCAACTTCCCCTGTTTCGTTTTCCTTCAGCACAAAACTGAGCACATCTGTGTCAGGACCCGCCAGGAGCCGGAGGTACAGAGGGCACTCGGTGAGAGGGAGCTTCTGGAAGAGCACTGCAAGGGCACAGCAGACATCCGCAGTGAGACCTGGGCTGCCAGGCCAGGGGAAAGCTCAGGAGGTCAATGGGAGCATCTAAAAGTGGTTCGTGCTGCTCAGGGTCTAAGTGGAAGTAGCTGAGTCTCTAACACAGATCTGGAATGATCCCTGTGAGGTCCTAGGTGGCTTCAGTCCCCTTCTGAAAACTGTGAGTTCTCCATTAACTTGGACCTGTGGAGGTCCAGCCATCTGTTCATGGTTAAAGCCATTCCCCTTGGCCTGTCCCTCCATCCCTTGGCCAAAGCCCCTCTCCAGGTTTCCTGCAGCCCCTTTAGGCACTGGAGCTGCTCTAAGGTCTCCCCTTCAGGAGCCTTCTCTTCTCCAGGCTGCCCCAGCCCAGCTCTCTCAGCCTGGCTCCAGAGCAGAGCTGCTCCAGCCCTCGCAGCATCTCCATGGACTTCACTCAAGCAGGTCAATTCATCTGCCTGCCTGACCCACCAAGCCACGTAAGAAGCCTTCAGGTGTGTCTCTGAACCAGGTCAGCCACAAGAAAGCTCACAGCATGGACTCACCTTGCCCATCCTTCCGCATCTCCTTGAACAGTGCAAACTTCTGGGGGTTATCCACCACCATGAATTTCTTGAGGAGCCCCTGGATCACCTCGCTCACTGTGGTCGTGCTGCTGATGTGGAGCTGCTTGATGGCATCCAGCGGCAGGTAGAAGGAGGTTCTCTTGTCCGTCATATTGGCCAGGTTCACCTCCTTGAGGGCATCATAGATGGACTGTGGCCGGATCCCCGCCGGCACCGTCACAGGGCGCCGCAGTTTCAAATGCACTTTAATGAATCCCGTGTATGTCCCATCATCGTTCTGAAGCAAAGGAAAGGGGCGGGGGGGGTCAGGCTCCTGGAAGTCTTTCCAGTCCTTCCCAACACCTACAAGGGGCTTTCAGGTCTATAGAGCTGCGGGTGACTGCAGGACCTCAGTCCTGCTGGGAGTTGGAGGGTTTCTTATCAAGCACATGAGAAGTAACCCATCATTTTGGGTTAGTCACTATTGCTTTTGCCCTGTTCCTTCCCCTCTGTACTGACTCATCCCTTCCTTGCGTCTTATTTAAAACCAACTCTGCTGCAAGTCAGTTATGGAAACCATTACATGTCATTTACACTTAAGTGAGGATTTGAAGCCTCCGGGCAGGCCTCTACCCTCACATTCAGCAGGATCTCCCAACTGCGTTCCTCGTGTTTTATTCCCTGCTTATTAGTGAACACAGCCCAATACGTACCAGCTTCATCAACAGGCAGTTTGTAACTTTTGCATTGTACTTCTCAATCCTCTGTTTGATCTCCTGGATGGTCGGAGGCTCAGGTTTTTCTTCTTCTACAGTTTGTGTTACATTCTGAAACCAGAACAGACAGGCTTTAGCTGTTAATGTGTGTTGGATAACTGCATTCTCAGGACCCTGAGCTCACCCCAGCAGCGATGGTCCATACAGCCAAGAGGCTTCGTGTGCAGGATGCCACATCTCTGCCCCAAACCACCTCTGTACACCAGCAACAAACAGTGGAGGGTAACACAAAACCCACCAGAGGCACAGAGCAGTAAATGCATCCCAGCACAGCCAAGGGCAAAGAATCCAGCCTCTAAAACCTGCTTTCAAAAAGCCACCTCCACTTGCTAAGCTTCTTGCAAGGAAATATCCCATAATAATCACATCCTATTTCTAGCATTCACAACTCTGCCTAGCCAAGCCAGGCAGCCCCTTCAAAACACACGTGCTTCCAGCAGGCTCACCTGGGCAGAGCCTGGAGCTAAATCTCTGCTGATCACTCCTCACTGCTCTTATCCAAAGCTGGGGAATTATAGCTCGGAGCAGCAGAATCACACAGGGTGGTACAAGGACTAATAAATCAGTCACTGCAAACCCAGCCGCTGCCAGAAGCCATTCAGTGTCTGTCCATGTGTGGGGGTTTGCTGAGGGGGGGCCACTGCTGCTTGCCCAGGATTTGGGGAATATCCTTTTGGAAGGCAAAGCAACAAATGGGCTTTACCTGCAGGTTACACATGGGAACGTTGCTAATGAATGATGGGAAAACACGATCCCATTGCAGAAAGGCAGCTCCGGGGAGATCCCCAAATGCAAGTCAGGGTTTAGAGTGATCAAGGAGAGAGGCAATGGATGGGTTTGCAGGAGGCGGGTGGCACGTTTGGTTTGCACTGAGGCTCCGGGGATGCCGGCTGCCTTCCTCCAGGGACACAGGGACAGAGCAGGAAGTGCTGGGGAGCCTGAAGGAGGCTCAGATGAGGCACCGGGAACACACATTTACAGATGGCTTCTCTGTAGCAGCCTTGAGACATGCTCCCACCTCCCATATGCCCAAGGATCATGGCACTGGCTGCGGGGGCGCATAGACACCCTGGAAACGGAGCGCCAGGATGTGATCCCTCACCACGGCACCTAGTGAAGTGCTTCATGGAGCAAGGCAAGGAGGAGAGGGAAACCCAGAGCACAAAACCAAAGCTACCGAGCCACAGCCATGCCCTCAGCAGACAGGCAGCAAGTGGGACACCCCCTGCATCCCATCCCCATCCCCTGTGGATGCATCAAGCCCAAAAGAGGTACCTCAGACAAAAGCACCCACTCACCTTCAGTGTCCATCTAGAACAGTCTGCATTAACAGAGCTACAGGAGCATTAACAGCAGAGGTAATGCTCCTGTGCTTGTGGGATGGAAGCAAGGACCTGTGTAACCCTGCACTGAGTGTCTCTGCGGGCAGCCTGTGAGGACACACGGCTGAGGAGCATCCCCATGAGGTACCAGCCCAGAGAGAACAATCACATCAACCCATGGTGCCACACATGAGCCAGCAGCAGCACTTCCAGCATCCGAGCAGCCTTGATGACTTTATAGCCACAAGACCTTTGGAAACTCCCTGCACGAGGCTCATCCTGTGCTTCAAGGTCTGACACTGCTGGGTTACCCGAAGCCTTTCAGCGGGTCTCCTCTAAAGCACAGCCTGCAGCATCCCAAATCCAGACCTGCTGCAACAAGCCTGTATGTGTCCTGGACAGCGCTCAGCAGGCTGGATTTCATAACTCACCCCCTTCCCTGGAGACAGGCTGTAAATACATTCTGCCTGAAACCATGAGCAGCAAGCCCATATTTTATGTGGGCTTGCTCAGGAGTTAGCATTAGTGAGAGCAGGAAGCGTGAAGGGATGCGCTATCGAGGCTGGTGAGGCTCAGAATGCAAACTGTAACCTCTAAGGAGGGAAAAAAGAGGGGAAGAAGAACCTTGAGAGCAAAGCCGCTCTATTCCCAAGCAGCCCCACAGCACACAAGGATGCAGCAAGCTGTAAATAAGCCAGGATTGCCCAAGGCTACCCAGGATATTTCGTTTAGGAGGATAATCAAGCACAGGACAAGCTGGAATCCTGGTTGCAATCTGGCAGGACAGCTACAGCCTGGGGGTCGGGAGCCCCAGATTCATTCAAGTGATTCCCAAGTGAGAGCTCACAACTTCAGCTTGAGAGGGGCAAACAGCACAGGACCTCTCGGAACACTGACCTGGAGCAGCATGGACATGGTATTAGAGTCATCTCCTTGTTCAGGGCCTTAAACCTGGAGAGGGGCTTTGGGCAAGGAGCTGTAGGGAGAGGCCAAGGGGAATGGCTTTAAGCTGCCAGAGGGGAGACTGAGATGAGCTCTGAGGCAGAAGCTCTTCCCTGTGAGGGTGCTGAGGCGCTGGCACAGGGTGAGGAGAGAAGAATTTAAGACAATGAAAAACTTCCCTTACAGTTAAGGGACGATGCACACTCAGAAACCCTCCACTTTCTCACATCACCCATTTCACAGTGCTGGATCCTGGTACCCACCAGGGCTGCCCCCAGAGTCACCCGATGAGCCAGCACTGGGTGCTGCCCTCCTGCATGCAGAGACTTGTATCTGCAGGGGTGAGGCACGCTGAGCGTGTTCACTGCCCTTCACCATGGCACAAACACAACCCTGCGCCCACCAGCATCCATCCAGACACACACCGCGAAAGCCAATGGTGGGGCTCAGTCTGTCCCTGTCACTGCAATTTGCTTCTCCCCAACAGGGCAAGTCCCTCCCCTCTTGTGATGTTTCCAGCTTAGGAAAACAGCGTGTGCCAGCAATTAAGAGCTTTTGGAGCAGCTCGTGCGCTGATGCCGCCTGGTTTCCATGGAGGATGCACGGCGCATCCAGAGCCATGGGAGCCAGGAGCAGAGCTGGTCCCTGGGGCTCCAGCAGGCACAAGGCAGATGTTAATTGCTTCATGCTCTGGGGAACATTAATCACTCACTGCTCTGGGAAGCCTGGCTCAGGAATGCGGTGCTGGTGGCACCACGTCACGGCTCTCACATCGTGCCCCATCCCTGGCGGTGTTCAAGGCCGGGCTGGATGGAGTCTTGGATGATGTGGTTCAGTGTGTGGTGCCCGTGCTGGAACATATGGCTGGGATATGCCCTGTCAGGAGGGCACTTTGCCCCTCTCACCTCCTGCCCCAGCAGCACTGGGGAATGCAGGAGACAGCTCAGTTCCCCCTTACAAATCACTGCTTTCCTCTGCCCATCCTGCAGCTTCTTCACGCTCAGACCTTCATCTTGGAAAGCATATTAGGAAAGAGCCCCTAATTTACTTATTTACCACATGGATTTGTTTGGGACTAACCCAGACATGAGCCAAAGCACCCCTAGACCCCAATCCCACGGCACTGCTCCAGCGCCCGCTGCTCAACCAGCACAACCCAGCACTTCCACCAACTGAGCCTTCATCTGCAGCTGGAAGAGTCAACACCCTGATGGCAGAATTGCCCTGAGGAAACGGGACTCCAGCCCTTGGCTGTCACAACTGAAGTGCTCATGCAGCCACAGCAGTGGTTGTTCTGTCCTTCCACACGCAATTGTAATTGAAAAGGAAACCCTGCATTATGACAATTGGACAAACGCAGGGTTTAACAGCCGCAACGTGTTCTCCAAGGGTCATTTTACAAGTCATCTTCCACGCAGCGTGGAATTAATTTGCTTTATTAAGCTCCCAGCGTCAGTGACAGATGGTTTAACAGTTCCCACTGCAGCACAATTTAAGGTGTGCAGAGAAAAACCAATCTGCACCGGCAAACAAGAGCAGCGTCCCTGCATGGGGCTCATGGCTCTGTGACCTGCAGGGTTTAAGACTGCACCTCTGAAACAGCAGGCTGTGTGGATAGCATAATCCAGCACGGGACACCCAACCCCTCATCCCTCACATCAGCTGTGGTGCGAAAACCCAACCAGAAGTTACCACTTTTCGCAGTGGTGATGCCTGAGGCCGCTTCTTAGCAGTGCTTTGATTTCAAAAGGAAAACTGCAATGTGATGTGAGAGTTATCTGGACAACAGTGCAACAGAACAGTGCCAGAGCAAAGCAGCTCTTCGCTTCCACCCCAGGGGTGGCACGGGGGCAACTCCACCACAGGACTCTGCCAGCTCCCCTTCCTCTGGCACCCTCAGACCCGAGGGACAAGAAGCCTCTAATCATCCATGTCTTTTACAGCCCAAAACCCAGTTGTGAGCAGGGCCCAAACCAGCGCAGGGAAGGGAAGTGCTGCTCTTTCCACCATGCACGATTAGATCAGCTACTTCTTGCTCTCAACTCTACCCAGAGCTCCGCTTTTGCAAAGCTTCTGCTGCAGAATGTGCAATTCTGTCTGAAGGAAGGAAAACAGAAGCTTTCAACCATAAACCGTTGCCACATTTCCTGTTGTACCGGGACAGGATGAAACAAGCTGCTAACAAAACAACAGCTCCGTAGCTCTGCCTGCGCCTGAGCCCTGGCACTCACTGCTGGACCTGCGGCTCTCCTGGCTGGAAGCAGGGAAGAGCAGCATCAGCCACACCATGACACGTGTGCCTGCAAAACCAGCGCATTCCCATCGCCTCCATCGCGCCAACCTCACGTGCAATTGGAAGTGATAGCAAGCCGGGAGCTGCCAGGGTGCTCCCACTCCTGCCCTGTTAAAAACCCGATGCAGAACATCGCATGGCCACTGATGCTGGAGGTGAGCCACCACGCTCAGCTCATTGGCATCATTTAAACTCAGCAGACAAGGAGTTTACCAGCGCCTATGAGACTGCCATAAAACAACTTGCAGACAGCTGTGGCCTGCAGTGAGATGTGGGCATCCAGGGGCTGCACAGCACCAAGCCCAGCCATCACAGAGTAGTGAACCTGCCTGTCTTGTGGCTGCCCCATCCCTGCCAGTGCTCAAGGCCAGGTTGGATGGCGCTTGGAGCAAGCTGCTCTAGTGGAAGGTGTCCCTGCCCATGGCAGGGGTTCGGACTGGAGGAGCTTTAAGGTCCCTTCCAACCCAAACCATTCTATGCATCCTCCTACACCCATCCCAGCCTGCGGCAAACACGCTCCCCTTCCATAACCTACATGATTCCTCAGTTGTAAGAAATAGCAATTGTAAGAAATGGCTCGAGCCCCATCTGGCACTTGGGCTAATACTTGGCAGGACAAAGGCTGCCCAGAACGAGCACCCTGAGAGGAGCAGGCGGCCGTGATGCTCAGTGCCCATTGCCTGGGGCTCAGCCACAGCCCTTTGGCCACCCCGGCCTCTGCTTTGCAACCTGCTACTCATCTAATGAGCCATGAGCTGTGACATACTTATGGGGGAGGTAAAAATCCCCATGGGCCATCCTGATTATGGTGACATCCTCTGAAAAGAGTGATTCTAAGCCAAGAAAGGCAACAGATACGTTCCATGTCCAGCTGCAGAGCATCCTTCCTACAGCCTCTCCTCTTGCAGGAGGCAACCCCCAGCTTACAAACCTTTTCAAAGCAAGCTAATCCACACCATTTCAGACCTCTGCGTTGGGAACAACAGCTCCAGGCAGGACCTGAAGGCTTCCTGATGCTGCTGCAAGAGGGGATGGTGCCCTCTTCCCATGGCTCTCCATCCCACCGCAGCCCCAGTTTGCACCAAGGAGCCGGTGTGTGGTTGTGGCCTGGATGCACAGCTCAGTGGCTTTGCTAGCCACAAAACCAGCCATGGAAAGGCACTACAGGAGAAAGACTGAGCCTGCACTTCCAGGGGACACTCCTTGGAGCAAGGGCTGCTTCCCTGCAGCCACAAACCAGCCACTATCCCTGTCCCCTCGCTCCCAGCCAGTTCTCCTCAGCAGCTATTTAGCTAATGCATTTGAATAGCAGAGTGGTGGAGATGGATTTGGCCCAACACCACCACGTTCTTGGCAATGACTGTCTTATCTAGAGGCAAGAGTGGCCAAGTCCTCCCTGGTGTGCATGGGCACAGGTCCATCACCATTTACATCAGCAGTGCTGTGACAACTCGCATCCCCCGAGCTCTCCCTTTGGCTCCTCTGTTCAGACTGCAGGGGTATTTCAAGGACCAATTCTGAAGGGAAGAGGTCATCAATCCTCAGCTCCTCTGCTTATTAAGGAAAGATTTGGTGTAAAACATCAGAAATCAAAGCCTGGAAGTGCTCCTGGCCAGGGAGCTGTCATGCAGAGGAGCATCACCAGCTCACAGCCCGTGACCACTATCACATCACAGCACAGAGGACTGGAGAGAAACGGGAATGCTTCAGATCTGAGCCAGAAACGTCACAACTGGCAGCTCAGAACTGGCACTCCAGCTGCAGAACGGATGGGGCAGCCCCATCACAGTCACCAGGGAGCTGGGACATCTCTGCTCTTGCACAGCTCCTCCATCACTGCCAAACACCTCCCTCTTCACCACGCACTCCCACTGTTCACAGCACTATATAGGGAAAGGCTCGAGTGCTCAAGCAAGGAGAGGGGAAGAATTATACAATGGATCCGGAGGAAAAACCACCAAAAAAGCAACCAACAATCCAAAAAACCCCACGGAATTTCACCCCCTTTGAGAAATTCAAATGAGACGCTGAGGTTTACTTGGGGGTTCAGAGGAAAAGGCAGAAGACAGAGGGGCAGCACCTCTTTGGAGGAGGGGGAAGGATCCCCTCTGCATTTCAGAGAGGTTAGAGGCAAGTGAGGATGGGCTCAGTGTTTTGATTGCCATGGAGATCTTACTTGGAAACCGTTCTTCCTGCCACAGCAGCAGCAGTGAGAGCTGAGTGGGTCCTCACAGGAAGCTCCATCTGAGCAGGGTCAGGGCTGGGCAGGACCCCACTGGGCCACAACCACTGTCTGGACGTGTGGGACCCTGGAGGCTGGTGGATCAGAGCAGGCAGTGGGGAACCCATCACAGGACCAGGAACAGCCCCTTTTTCCCTCCCCAGGACTGGTGCCCCATGGCCGCTGCCCGTGCATCCCACCACAGACGCCTCCAGGACCTGACAGCTTCCCTCTCCTTCACAGAGAATCATAGAATCAACCAGGTTGGAAAGAAGGTTCCTGCCTGCTGGGTCACCCCAGCTCACATTGGTCAGGGACCCCTAAACCCATCATCCCACCCCTGGATCCCATTCCAGGTGAAACTACATTCTATCCCTCTTGTGTTTTCTGTTCTTGGACAGAAACTTGTCCATTCCTCTCTCTAAGCCAGCCACTGATGCAGGACTCCTAAGAGCAATCCTGCAGAGCTTTAGGCCATCAGGCTTCAGGCAGAAGCCACCGAACCAATCAGAAGAGTCACAAGCAATAGATCTCTGGGGATGGGGTCACATCTGAGATCTAAACCAGTTCTTTGCTAACAGAGAATGATTTGCAGTGATGGTTCTAATAACCAAGCAAATTACAATATTCCTAGAAAGAGGCTCTTCAGACTATTCTAGGTATTTAGACTAGGTTAATACAGCTATTTCGGTCAGAAAAATCATCTCTCTTTTCACAGTAATCATATTCCATTCTACTGTTTTAAATGGCAGTCCCCTCCTACCCCACACCCAACGTATTTCCTCCACAGAGACTGTTTCACAGGTCTTTTAAGACATGCATCCCTAAGTCATCCATATTTAGCTTATTCCTGCCCAGCACAGGGCTGGTGACTGCCCTCACTATGCATCCTGGGCTCAGGAGTCATTCCTGGGCAGGTAAGGATGGACAAACGCTGCCTTTCCCAAGCACACCCAGCAGGTTAGCCCACTTTTGGGTCTGAGCTCATGTCCTCTGGCCATGGCCAGGAGCAGGTACAGTACATGGCAGTGAAAAGCATCACTGTTGCTGTACACTGCTCTTGCAGTGGTGGGAATCATAGAACCCCAGACTGGTTTGGTGGGAAGGGACCTTAAAGCTCCTCCAGCTCCAACCCCTGCCACGGGCAGGGACACCTTCCATAGAGCAGCTTGCTCCAACCTGGCCTTGAACACTGCCAGGGATGGAGCAGCCACAGCTTCTCTGGACACCCTGTGCCAGTGCCTCCCCAGGCTGCTGCACAGGCACACGCTGTCCTCGCTGCCCTCCTCACACCATCCAGCCCAGCTTCACCAGAGCACCTCCACCTGCTCATCCTCCTCCTGCCCCACTCCAGGGCCAGCTCCATCCAGGAGCATCCGGGACCTGCAGCACCACAAACCCCCATAAACCCCTTCCACCAAGGCCTGAGGATGGTTTCCACCTCTCGCTGGAGACACGCAAGAATCCACCTCCGCACACAGCCCCGTTACACAACATCATTGGGTCGAGCAGCACATTCTCTGTGTGTGGGTTTCTTTTGCATGCAGAGAAACCATTTACTCCCTGTAACACCAAAGCCCCCAAAGCTTCATCTCCTCCAGCAGCCCTGAGCTCTGCACCACATCCAAGCAAGGAGCTGGGTGAAAGGGGCTGCAATATCCCTCTGCGAGGGAGCCCTCCTGAGCATGAACGTGATCAGGCTGATCTCAAAAGGTAGCTGAGGATCTGCAGTGCCCTGGCTTGAGAAGAACAGTGTTAAACCAGCACGGGGTGCAGCACCTATTGCACACTAACACCATCATCTTCTGCATCTCCTCCACAGATGAATCATCAAATGACATTTAAAAACCAGCAGTACGTGTCGGTTAATCATAGCGAGAGGGAGCTGCTGCCTAACAGGGAATATCCCACATTGAATTCAAATTGCCAGTGGATGGAAACTCTCAACCCCACCGTGGGGAACAGCCCAGGTTGTGGGGAGAGCCCTGAGGATCATACCCTGCACAAAGCTGAACCCCAAAGCTTCTGCAGCTCAGCAGCCTCACGCAAGCACAGCAGAGCCTGGAGAGGAGCACGTCCGTGCTGATGGGTTGCAGGGGAACCTCTAGGTGAAGGAGCTGCTCCCCGGGCCAGCTCTCATTGCTCGGTACCGCAGGGCTCTTGTTCCTGAGTGAAACCCCCACTTCCGCTGCTCAGTGCCTTTTGTGCCTTCTCCTTTTATGCTCAGTTCTAGCTGGGGCCCTGAAGTTTCCGACGGGGATGTTTGGTCGCTTTTGGTTTGTTTTTAATAACCACTTAAAACCCAGGGAGCAGCCTCCTCAATTTGACTGATACAGAAATCCCATCCCAGGGTGAGACACAGGCAGCCAAGCGCTCTCTCCTTCTCCAAGGCACGTACACATGCACCCAAGCGCCCAGAAAAGGGCCAGATTCATCATTCCATTACTAAGTTCACAGATTCATTTACTCCTGTAACTTCCCCATCTCACAGGGCCAATTTGCACCAATGCTGCGTGTTTTGTGAGGCCAAACCACAGGTCCCTGCCCAGGAGCCGGACCCGTGGATGTCAGCTCACAGCTGCTGCCTGCCCCCCTCTAGCTGAAAACACATATTTGGAGTCACAATATCCACTGTGGACCCCCTGGGAAGGGAAAACCCGGCATGCAAAAGGTTGAGACGTGGCTGAGGTGAACCTGCAGCAGCGCAGACCCCCCTGCATGGAAGCAGGGACCCTCCAAGAGGCACTTAGAGCCCTTCTCCCCAGCAGCAGCATTGCCCTGACTCGAGCCGCAAGCTAATTTCGGCAGCACCTGCAGCCAAACGTGCAGGAGCACCAACAGCCACAACCCCCCCCTTCCTCACTAGTTCCTAAGCCGTTACCTTGGCAGGGACCTTGCTCGGTGTGCTCCGGAAGAAAGAGGTTTTTGCTGTGAAAAAGCAATCCTCGAGGTCCTCATCCAAGCTGCAGTACCCGCTGCTCATGCTGCTGCCGATGGTCATCGAAGCCCGGCAGAGGCGAGAGGCCGAGCACACCCGGGGCTCACCGGGGGGCTGGTGACCATCGGTGGTCCCCGCTCCGGCTCCCGCACCAGCAGGGACCCGGCTCTCACATCCTCAGCTCGCCGGCGCTGATCTGCAAGAGCAGCTTCTGCTCACCCTCCGGAGCCAGCAGAGCTATTTCTCTTTAACAGGCAGCCGCGCTGGGTAACCCTTCCCTCTCCGCCCGCACCCGCCTCCCTGCGCAGCGGCGCTGGGGCAGCATGGAAGGGGCAGAGCTGTGAGTTTGCTCCCGCTCTCGGCCCCTGGTGCTCCCGCTCTGGTCCCCCGGGGCACTCAGGCACCCAGCATCACCTCTCCTTCCTGCGCTCGCCTCGCACCACGCAACCCGGCCACTTCCTCTTGCAGAATCTGTCACCCCGCTGCTGCACGCTGGGGATGAGGAGCCGGCTTTGGCCACGGGCACTGCCCGGCCCCTGGGTGCCCCCAGCGCCTCCTTTGATACCCAAAACACATCACCACTCGGGCTGGCTCCCTGCTCCTTCCCTGTTAGCGCATCCTCAAGAGCTGCGCTGCATCTGCTGCCCTAGGGAAGCAAGTCCAAGCTGGACCTTGGCTGCTGAAAGGTGATGGGGAAGGAAAGACCCTCCCTGGGGTGCCAGGAGCCCCGGGTCATCACGCTGTGGGAGGCAGTGAGTTCCTTTCCACTCTGCAGCTCATTTTAGAGCAGCAGGAGTGATTTCAGCAGTGCTGGCACCCGGCTGTGGCAGCGTCTACTGCAGCCCAGGGAAAAGCAGTTCTGCTTCAGGTCCTGTCTGCAAGAAACACTTGCTCCGGGCTGATTAAAATGCTGTGCTGTCCTTAGAAAGAGCCTCAGAGCAATAGCATTATCCCTGCTTCCCTCTCCCACCATGCACGGACCCATTCCCAGAGCCACCTCCTCCATCCCACTCACACCCTGCATTTTTTAGGCCCCAGCAGCTCTTAAAGCAGCTCTGACCTTTCTCCTTGCTGAAGATCACAGGTATCTCTGGAGCCAGGCAGTAGCAGGGCTCTGCTCCTATCATCCTCCCTTGGCAGGAGCTCCGCATCCATAGGGATGCAGCGCATCCAGGCATGGGCTCTCCCCATCTGTATTCATGAGCAGGTTGAGGAGGGTAAAGGAAAGCCTGATGCACTATGCTCAAAAGGACTCTGCTTAGGTAATGTATTAATGTACACACCGACAGTTCTCCACTATACTTCAGAAAACAAAGAGGGAACAAGGCCTGAGAGCATCGTGCCACAGACTGAATCCATCCTATGCTATCTTAGAGCAGCTTCCAGTACCTAAAGGGGCCAACAAGAAAGCTGGACAAGGCTTTGGACAAGAGCCTGTAGGGACAGGACAAGGGGAATGGCTTTAACCTGCCAGAAGGGAGACTGAGATGAGCTCTTAGGCAGCAGCTCTTAGGCAGCAGCTCTTCTGCCTTGAACACTTCCAGGGATGGGGCAGCCACAGTTTCTCTGGGAATACACCAAGGGTTTCATACCCTTCCATCTGTATCTGCTTGCTGAAGGACTTGCTACAAGGCTGTGACAGCTCTCTACCCCACCACCAGCAGCATCCCATGAATACAAACCAGGATGTCAACGTAAAGACTGGCGGGAGGATGCAACATCTACATCTTAAAGAGGAAGGCAAAAATCCAAATGGCAACTAAATAAGCTCTCCTCTTAGCAGCATGTGTGCTCCTGCAGCGGCACACACCTCCTCTGCTTCACAGACTCTATTTAGGAGAGAAAGAGGCTTAAATTGTGCATGTGCCACACAAGAAGAAAGCGAGCACTGGGCTGGTGAATGGCACAGGCACTGAAGGCTCAGCGCAGAGCATTTCACAGCAGAAATGCCGCAGGCAGCTTTGCAGTGCCCCATGAGAAGCTGGATGCACTCCCGCTGCATAGCTTCATGGGCTTACCCAAAGAGCCCTCACTTTCCCATTGCAATCCACCTGCTTGGGAGATCAGCTCCATGCAAAACCAGGCAAATAAATCCCAAAGCGATTTGGACCCATTGGTTCAGCAGCAGCTCCTGTTAATGCAAGACCAAAATGCATTAAATGCAAAATGCTCTACCAAAACCAGGGACCAAACTGGTGCTGCCAAGACCAGTGGAGGCTTCTGTCAGCTTCAGCCGAGTCTGGATTTCACCCAGGGAGGCTAATCTGGGACCCAAATGTAGTGTACTCTTAAGTACTTTGCTGGATCAAAGCCCACATTATAAATGCCTGGTATTGCATGTGAACAGTACTTCACTACGTGATATTAAAGTAGCTGTTTCTCTGATGTTTCTAGTTTGCTTACAATTGATAATACTATTTCATGACTTCCAACTAGGCCAGCTATTAATTTGAGCTCCTTGTGTTTTCAGTGTGCAATCCCCTTCCCCACAGCCAGCATATTTAGGCACCCTGGAAGACGGATACTGTTTTCCATCCATCCATCCCTGGCAGTGTTCAAGGCCAGGTTGGACAGGGCTTGGAGCAAGCTGCTCTAGTGGAAGGTATCCCTGCCCATGGCAGGGGTTGGAGCTGGAGGAGCTTTAAGGTCCCTGCAACCCAAACCATTCCATGATTCTATGAAACTTGAGGGGGTTTTCCCTGATAATCCATTCTCCACAAACAAGGAGGGAGTTTTATCCCAGTGATTCCCCCTCAAACCAGCCCCCACACCTCCCCAGCCGCCCAGCCCTGCAGCCATTCCTAGTAGATACCAAGACCCCAGAGAGCACTTTGCTGTTCAGGGGTTCAGAGCTGCAAGCCCTGCCCAGGGCCTCGCAATGGCCTTATGGATTTCTGTTTGTAAGTGTAGAGACTTTTGTTTCCTTGGCACAAAATGCCTCCCCCTTCCCAGGATCACCCCAGAGATGTGTCAGTGATGAACTGCCACGAAGCGCAGGCTCAGTGTTTGTTACTGGGACCATCAATAACCCCGGGCTCCGTTATCGCTCTGAAGAAGAAACAAGCTCCTCTGATTCTCCGATACAATCCAGCCATCCTTGTGCTGCCGAGGGGAGCCCAACGACATCAGAAGGAGATGTGAGCACAGCTCTGGCTTCACATCCGTGTACAAATGCCTCAAGGCTCAGCGGAGAATCCATTCAGAGCCCCTTTGCAATGCACAACTTCAGATAAATCCCATTGGACTCCAGGTAAAATGGGTCCTGACCATTGTTTCTGAGCAACAACTGCTCAGTCATGTACCGGTGAGGCCAAGCTCTGCAGACCTCACACAGCAAAGCACGGACAACAACCAAACCCGCAACAGAAACCCTGCACCTTCCTTGCCAGAGCACACGTTTCCATTTCCTCTCAAGAGCATCAACGTCCTCCACACAGAGGAATATAAATGCACAGTTATAATGAAGGAGAGAATACAGGTAAAAAAAAGCATATGGAGATTGAAAAGGCTCTTTGCAAGTCAAATCCACTGCAGGAGGGTTTCTAAGCAATGTTTTAAGCTTCCAGAATTCTCTTACATCTCAACCTGTGTGGCATCATGCAGTTGTTCCAGCAGATACCCACGGTGAGATGCAGGCCTCTGCAGCATCACAGACATCACGGGATCCTTAGGGGGGTTAAGCAAAGAGCCGAGATGACTACACATCCCTAATACAGATCGAAGTGCCTTGATCCCCTGGGACAGCTGAAACTCCTAAACACGGCTATCAAGCTCTTGTAAAATCGAGGCAGGCAGAGGGGCAGGGCAGTGAGCGCTGCCTGCGGCTGCAGAACCTCTCTGAGCAGAAACCCCTCCTGGAGCAAGAAGCCAGCCCTGAGAGGAGCTGCCATCGCTCACCATGAGGCTGCTGACCCCCGTGGAGCCCCTTCCCCACGTACCTGGCTGCAGGGCGGCAGGAGGGTGCTCTCGGGAGAGAGCTGGCTCTGGCACTGGCTGGGCCGGCGGCAATCCAGCTGGATGAGGCTGAGGCATTCCTGGTGGCACGTGTATCTGCAGTCTGCACAGAGAGAAACGAGACAGTGAGGCCCTGGGACCTGTGACTGCCATCGAGGAACAGCGGGGGACCCCCAGGGAGGGACCAGACTCCTGCCTGGGTCAGACCGATGCTCATGGGCACTGGCATGGTCAGAACTCCAGCCAGGCACATGTCCCCATTCAGGCACATCCTGGGGATGGAGGGAGGTGCCAGAACACCGCATCCAGAGCAAAACCTCTCCCCAGGTAAACCTGTGCTTCTTGCTGCGATGCCATAGCACAGGCAGCGCTCCCTTCCCCTGGTCTGCTGGCACACTGATACACATAACACAGAAGATGCTCAAGTCCCACCAAGCCATGGGGTACACCACTCCCCAGCAATGGTTCCTGGAAATGGCACCCACACAGTGCTTGCAGGAAAAGCTCGTCCGCTTCACAAGGAAAGGATGCTTCACCTCCCAGCATCGGGAGGGAGAACGCATCTTTGTATGAGACAGAAGTCAGACTGCTTAAGCTCACTAAATAGGAATGCTTCAAGTGGCTGGGGTAGAGCTCTACCACCAGGCTGGCAAAAAGCCACCCCTGGAGAGGGTACAGACACATCCAGGGCTGTGACCTCCCATCCCCAGCACACACACATTGCCCAGGCACGGAGAGGCACGTACTTAGCGTGTTTTCTTTGGATGCTGACCCATCCTGTAAGACATTAACTAGGTCAAGGTCGGAATCGCACAGACCACTCTGCAGAGCCCAGGTTTAACCTCTTCAGTCACAGGCTCCTGCTCACCCCCAGCCCATGGCTGCATTTGGCACAGCCAGCCCCATCCACAAACCCAACAGTCACCACATGTTCATGGCTGTTGCTCCCCAACCCTTTCCCTCAAAGCTTGGACGTCTGCAGAGCCTCCTGACCAGAGCCAACAACCTCCTTCTGCTTTAACAGCCCTTCTGAGCCTTGTACTTTCTAACTGCTGAGCAAACAGCACATTTACCTTAAACACTACCCAAAATTCCAGAACCAGGTCACCAACCTGAAAATAAATACCCATCCTCAAACCAAGGCAAAAGAGTTCACTGCACAGGACACGGGACTGAGAGCCCTTTCCTGCCACCCTGCTCCAAGCCACTTGTATTCTAAAAACCTTTCTCTTTTCTCTCTTTAGCATTTGGGTCATTGGGTTTGAATATCTGGAGCTTGCAGGAAAGCAAAGGAACATCCCATATTTGAACTGAAAACAGTGATTTCTGCTCAGCCCTGCTGAATGCCCCGGAATGAATGAGAGGAGCTCAGCCACTGCTGGTAGCTGGAGCCTGAGGGGGGGAATATGGATCTCCAGGGGAAACAGGGAAATCATTTATCATTTCACATTCATCTGGCATGAGCTGTCCATCATCCTCCTGTTCCAAGGCAGTCGTCTCGAGGAAGCCTGAGGGAAAGCAGGGACACTTGCCTTCTTTTTCCCTTTAATTAGAGATAAGCTGCACAGTTACATGGTAATTTAATGCGTGACCTTTTGAGCAACTGGAAGAGCTTTTAATGGGGGACACTCGCCAAGTCTTTACTGGAGGTGCCAATATGAGGATGCTCCAGTTGTAGGCTCACCTGAGCATCTGGCACCAGCAGGAAGGCCCTTCTGCCTGTTTAGTGCAGGGCTTGGGCAGCGGCCTCCTGCCCACAGCAACTCATCTTGCTGGGGTGGGCTCGAGCATCTTCCCCATGCTCTGGGGAGCCCCCCCTGCATCCTGTTTCCAGCTCTGGGGCTGCAACAAACCTGGAGAGGGGCTTTGGATAAGGGATGCAGGGACAGGCCAAGGGGAATGGCTTTAACCTGCCAGAGGGGAGACTGAGATGAGCTCTTAGGCAGAAGCTGTTCCCTGTGAGGGTGCTGAGGCGCTGGCACAGGGTGCCCAGAGAAGCTGTGGCTGCCCCATCCCTGGCAGTGTTCAAGGCCAGGTTGGACACAGGGGCTTGGAGCAAGCTGCTCTATGGAAGGTGTCCCTGCCCGTGGCAGGGGTTGGAGCTGGAGGAGCTTTAAGCTCCCTTCCAACCCAAACCAGTCCGGGACCTCAGAAGGGGGAAGCACAGAGCGCTTGAAATCCATAACACAGACCACAGCAATGACAGTTCCCAAGCACACCCCCGCATCAGCCCCATCAGGGCCAGGCATTTCTTTACAGGATTAAAGTATGGCACGTCCTTAGTCACCGTCACCTATTAACAGCTCTAATCACTCCGTATCCGGCCGGGAATACTAAGTTTAGAAGCCCAGCGCAGCTTTAGGCAGCAGCCACGTGACGGGTTTGCCAGAGGAGCAGGACGCCTCCACTTCAGCTTTGAGATAATTTCCCTTCGAGTCCAACAGGGTAACACTTGGAAACAGCGTTTCTTTAACAGAAATAAGCCATGAATCACATTTCAGACTGGGAAAACCTTTGGGGCCAGCAGGAATTTCCCTTTTTCCACAGATAAAAGTTCCTCAGGGGAATAAAGTTCGATAAAGTCAAACAGTTCAACAAAGATGCCCATCTAAGCACCTAAATATAGGACTGCAGTCATCCTGCCCACTCCCACCCCCCAGATACCAGCGATCTTATGGGGCATCCTTCAATGTGACCCACATACAAACCCCAGATCTGTAGGGAAGGGAGACAAAAGGAGGCAGAGGGCCAGATCCTGGCCCCAGTGACAAGAGAGGCTCCAAGAACCTGATCCAAGCCAGGCTTTCACGCAAAACCTCCTGTGTCCCAAAGCAACACAGTATGGGGGTCAATGGGAAACTGGGTACAGTTGCCCCCAGATTTAGGATGGAAAAGGACTAAAGTGTCCCAACACCTTCCCTGGGATGCTCTTAAACTTCAGTTTCTGGCCAAAGCTTGTGCTGGGTCCTGGTGAAAACACCCCTTGGGGTCCCCCTTCCCTGGGCTGCCAGCCCTGGCACACACAGGGCTGCAGAGGAGGGCACGTTTCAAACAGGTCATTGAAACCCTTGTGTGACGTTGAAGTGAACCATGAAGATGCAGGAGCTCCCTGAAAGCTCCAGTTCGTTCCAGATCCCCCCTTCCATTAAATAAATAACTTCACGATAATCTCCAAAAGCAAATCAGAAATGCACCCAACACCAACAAAGTGAAGGAAACCCCTTGGAAGTGTGACCCAGCTGCCACAGGAGTGCACAATGTGGAAGAACAGAGACTTCCTCCATTTCCCTCTGAACCCTGGAAGCCTCCAGCACCTCACACACCCCTTTAAATGGTGAGGTTTGATTGTGCAAGTTGTGCTGCTTACAGCAGGGCTGGGCTCAGTGCCTCTGCCCTTGCCCAAAGAGACGTCACTGGGGTAACCTCAGGGACGCTGCAGGATGTGGCCCTGCGCATCGTGAGAGCTAGTGGTGTCTGCTGCTGCCAGGACAGGGCAGGACCTGCAGCTTCACCACCACCTTCAGCATCCACACAGCCAAGGGTCTTTTCCCTGCAAAGCACTTCCTGACATCCCCCATGGCAACGGTCCAACCCCATCTCTGCCTCGAGTCCACAGCTCCATCACGGGGGGTCTGAGCAGTTTTAGGGCTAAATGAGATGGTTTCGGTTTCACTTGTCTGAAAACAGTGGTTTGGGTTTCATCTGTCTGCAGACACCCAAGGGTGTTCTGTTTGTTCAGAGCAACAGGACCCCGCTGGTGGCAACCAACCCTCAGAGAGGTCCCTGCATCACCGCAGGATCTGCAGAGCAAACCCAGGCAGATGCTTTTGAGCTGTTCTGTACTAAAAGGCACATTTTCCTTTCAAGTGGCACTGATGCCCCAAGCTGTGCCCCACCACAGCACTCCTGTCAGAAGGAGCTGGGACAGAAGTTGGAGCCACTGGTGCCTGTGCCAGGCAGGATCCCATGTGGATGTGCGTCACCAGCCATGCACTGCAGCACAGACAGGGCAGCATCACAGGAACCCCCTTACACCTCCTTAGCACGCAATGTACACCCAGCAAACACACCCAAACACGTGGATCTACGCCACCACCTACCTCTAACCAGCAAAACCTCCCTGCTCGGCCTCCTCAGCAACCGGAGCCCCTCAGACCAAGGCTTTGACTTGGGAAAATGCCGGAAGAGTTTGCGAATTCTCTTGGTCACGAGCCCAAAGCAAGCGGCTGCGCCCACTTTTCCGTCTGTCATCCTCTGGGAGAGGAGATTGAGAGCTTCCCAGGCACGCAGAGCTGAGATGCAACGTGCATCAGCGCAAGGTTACGTCTGCTTCCACAAGAGGCCTTTCCTCCAACGGAGATAAACCACTGCCATGGTCCATTTAGAACCTGCTGCCATTTGATGGGTTGATTTCTTTCTCTCTCTTGGAGCAATGAGGCAACACAGAGCTCAGAGCTTGTGCATCTCCGGGCTTGCCCTGTTAGCCATGGAAAACTTTCTATTTCTGGGGCTTTTTGCTTGATAAGATAAAACAACCCAACGGAAGAGATTAGAGAGAGAAAGCGCAGGACCCAGCCGGGCTGGAGGGCTCTTTTCAATATCCTCTCCTCGCTTTGCTGCTTTTCCCTTGCAGCCCTCTAAAATGCAAGGGAAAACGTCCCCAGTGTTTAATCGAAGGTTAAAGGAACACACAGACATGAACCATATTTATACTCCTGGGTTAAACTCTGCATGCAGCTAGGTTTTCAGATCAACACTGCAGTCCTTTCACAGCATCTGTCAGTTACAACTACATCAGGTGCCAAATGATGGGGTGGGAAATAAGCACCAGTTTAACAGCACGGGTGAAATCTGCCACTTTGTACCCTCCACATCACAACCATCCCCTCTCTGTTCAGGACTCTACTCGCATACAAACAGACCAGTTGCCAGCAGCCTGCACAACACATCCTTGCTTTTACGCAGGGAGTTAACAAAGAGGAAGTTTAACTAATCCTAAATATCACACCAAGCACCATAAGCAATGAGGTAACACAGGGGACTTCTTTATTCCCCCCTTGCTGTCCCAACACCTAAACAGCATCTCTTCAGCTACACACATCCCTTCTTCCCACCAAACTCATCTAAATCTCCTGGGCCACAGATGAAGCAGGAGGAGAAAAGGCAGCCCCAAAACTAACCTGCACAGTGGGAGCTGGAGCCTCGGCTGGTGTCCCGCTCCATAAATCCTTCCTGGGGCACTGGATTGCAGCAAGGAACATGATCCTGCAGACCAGAGCTAGGACCAGGAGCTGTGGGTAGGTCCCTGTCCATCCCCACACCTCCATCTCCCCTCGGGGAGTCACAGCGGGCAGGATGCACCCCAGCACCCCACCCTGTCCTCACCCAACCTCAGCAGCACCGCCACCCCAACGTGCCCCAGCACCCAGGGGCAGGAGAAGCCTCAGGAATCTGTCTGGACCAGCTAAATGGGATCAAAATGCTGAGTACTGTGGGTCTCATGAACTGTGAGCAATCACTATTTACAGCGGCCAGACCAGAGGCACGACAGAGTCACATCAGAGAGAAGACACAAACCCAGACAGCACCACTGGTGTGAGCAGAGCCTCATGCCAGCAAGGCTGGACTTGCTCAAGAAGTCATTATCTTCAGCAGTATCTTAAGCAAATGTCTGCTTGAGAAGCAGTGATATTACAACTGCAGTCTGCTCTACAAACGAGCAAGAGAAATGCTGTGTGTTTAACCAGCTTCCCCCTTAAGGAAATAGGTCCTGATTCAGCACAGCGCTTGAGTGTGGAATTAACTGCTCTGAGAGATAAGGGTGGCTTCAGACCACTGTAAGCCCAGACGGGCGCTGGAGCTCTCTACTGAACCATGGCCACGCCACAACATCTACAGATCAAACTCTGACATCAGGTACAACTGCATTTGCCACCGAGGTCAGCGGGTGCTGGCTGAGGCAGTGCCCCACAACCAGCCTTCCCAGCGGGGAAGCACAGAGAGCTGCAGTGATTTCCTTGTGAAGAAGCACCAGCTTCTCCAAGGCCAGGTTGGACGGGGCTCGGAGCAAGCTGCTCCAGTGGAAGGTGCCCCTGCCCATGACAGGGGGTTGGAACTGGATGAGCTCTGTGGTCCCTTCCAAGCCACTGTGTGAAGCTCCAGCTTCTCTGCTGTCCCCGCTGCTCCAAGGCACAATAAACCCTGCTAAAGGCTTTGAAGCTGCTTCAGTCACCACCGCATTCAGCTCCTGCACCCTGCCCCACCAGAACAAACACTAAAGCGCTCGCAGCAGAGATGTGCCACCACAACCTGCCCGCCCGGCCCCTTCCCAGCCTCTTGCGTCAGGAACCGCTGCCGGCAGCAGGACACGTTACACTCCTACGGTGAGATCACTCCTTTAGCATTCACTCAGGCTTTGGAAGGTGCCAGCAGCACAAAGCACGTACATTAGCTAGACGTTCAAGGCAGCTATATGGCACAGTGACTCCTCAAGCCTAATTACATTCACTTTGGGACTGAAAACAAGTGTGTTTAACCAATGCCAGCAGCACAGCCAACATCTGCATCAGCCTCCAGTGCCATCATACACAGGACACCGTGCCCACGGCATGGGCAGGAAGGGACACGACCATTTTGGGAGGCAGGAGGGATAAATACCACCTTGCTATGTGAGTGAAGATGACCAGATCTGACGCCAACGGAAATAGGCCAGAACTGCACAACCCAAAACTTGAGGCTGCGAGTCAAAAGCAAACAAGTGGCAGCTTCACCAAGGGAGGATCACAGACCCCATCTGCAGCTTTCAGGCATTTTTAAAGGGATACACTCTTGGGCTCACAGGGAATGCAGATGATGTTAACAGCAGCTCTGCTGAACTCCATCCTCCCCCACTTCCCACTGCCTGGTTGTTTGGGGAGCTTTAGAGACGGAACTACTCCCACAGTCCGCACTATTCTCCTCTAAAGCGAAAAGGGAAACAGAGTTATTTAAGATTTGGTTTAATATAAATATGGAAAAACTCCTGAGGAGAAGTCCCTCAAAACAACTATTTATAGTATCTGCAACACCACAAAACTCTGGCAGTTATTACTTCAGACCCAGTACCTCACCCTGCACATGAGCCCTGTAGCCATTTTGAAGGATGGCTGGAAAAAGCCTGTTTTGCTGCAGATAAACCCAGGCTGTGTCTTCCAGCGCATTGATCCATGCATTTGCTCCAGTGAGCCAGCCCCAGAGAATACACTGATCCTCACAAGGTTTTGAGGGAGTTAATCAGGAACAGTGCGGAGAAAGAGCAGTTACACACCAGCAAAACACATTTACATCACCCTCTTTGGGCTGGAGAAGAGAAGGCTCTGGGAAGACCTTGTATCAGTCTTCCATTACCTAAAGGGGAACAACAAGAACCCTGGAGAGGGACTTTGGACGAGGGCCTGTCAGGACAGGACAAGGGGAATGGCTTTAACCTGCCAGAGGGGAGACTGAGATGAGCTCTGAGGCAGAAGCTCTTCCCTGGGAGGGTGCTGAGGCGCTGGCACAGGGTGCCCAGAGAAGCTGTGGCTGCCCCATCCCTGGCAGTGTTCAAGGCCAGGTTGGACACAGGGGCTTGGAGCAAGCTGCTCTATGGAAGGTGTCCCTGCCTGTGGCAGGGGGTGGAACCGGAGGAGCTTTAAGGTCCCTTCAACCCAAACCACTGTGATTCAGATAACACCCCATGGATAAATCTGCCAGCTCCGGTGTGCCCCCATGTCACATTGTGCTGGCTGCTCGGTGACGCCGGGGCCACATTTAATTAACAGCAATCAGTGCTGAAACCTTAATGCGATGCAGCAGGGCCATATGGTGCTCCTGCCTCTCCCAATTGCCCTTCATTTCCAAACAGCACCAGGAGGCACGTGGAAGAGCCCTGCTCACACCACGCTCTGCAAACCACCACTAGAAACACTGAATTGATTCATGAGCTAAGGAAAGCCAAGTGTAAGAACCACAAAGGGCTGGGCGAGGGACTAATTGCCCCGGTGAGGCTGGTGTTACAGCACATGCCTGGCATCGTCCCCCAAGCAAACCAGCAACTGAGCAATGAAGCCTCCTCTGGAGCTGCTGGCCGGGCAGACAGCCCAAAGCCCTGGGGCAGGACGCGGCTCACTCCTTGCCCCAAATAACCACCAGCACCAAGTACCAGTACCGAGCAGCAAGCACACGCTACCAAGTTATCTGTGACACAGGTTCTGCCCCAGCACGCCACGGCCTCCTCGCTTCACCACCAATGACCAATGCAGGTCACACCTTTCCAAGGACCCTGCAAAGACCTGTGGCTCCAGAGCATGAACACAGGACCTCATTCAGCTCCTCCATGTCCTCTCCCATGCGATGGAAAGAGTAATCTCTCTTACAGAACACAGCATGGGGCCAATGTGAACGTATGCATCTTTGTGAATCCCACTGGCACGAGTACGCTTACCGATGATTTGGGCAAAGCACGGTGTGTGGCAAACTTACTGCTTCTAAGGAACTTACACCTCGCGTAAAGCTTCACAAACTCGAATTCCTCCTGCTGATGCCAGCCCCGCCTTGGACGTGATAATCTCCCATTTCCTGCCAAAACTTCATTCCCGAGCCCACCCCGCATCACTTCACCGCACCACAGTCCCCCGCACCCGGGGACCGCGGCCCCCTTGCGGGAGGCTCCGGGCGGATCCCTTCATCCAGGGGCGCGGGGATCCCCTCCCCAGGATCCCGGTGCGGTGAAGCCCTTCCCGGCAGCGCTCTGCACCGGGGGGTTGGGGACCCGGGGCAAAGCGGGGGGGGGGAAGAGCGGGTCCAGCGCTGCCGCTGCGGGAGGAAGAGCCCGGGTAGGGGCTGCAGCGCGGGGGGAAGCGGGCAGGGCAGGGGTGCGGGCAGGGCGCGGGCAGCACTCACATTCGCAGCGCAGGGCTCGCTCCCGCACCGCCTCCCCGCATAGGTCGCACCAGCCGCGGCGCGGGGGCCGAGGGGCAAAGCGGTGTCCGCGGCCGCGCTCCGCCGGTTCCCGAGGTGCCGCGAAGATGCTCCGCACGTCGGGCAGCAGCCGCGGGGTTCCGCTGCGCCGCCGCAGCCGCCGCCGAGCCGCCCTGGCCCCGCCGGGGCTCCCCGGGGACCGACCGCCCATCACCGTGGCGGGGCCGGGCGGCAGCCGGCGCATGGAAGCGGGCGCTGAGGGAGGGCGGACGGGCGGGCGGGGGCACGGCCCCGGGACCGGCCACGCCACGGGAACGCAGCGCAGGCGCCTGGGACCGGCCCGGGGGGAGGAGACACGGCGTGGGGGGGGGGGGGGGCCGGGACCGGCCCTGCGGGGGGACCCCTCCCGTGGAGACCCCCAGAACACCCCCCCGCCCCATGGAACCCATCGCTGTTGTCATCCCCTTCACCCCTATGCGATCTTTCCCGTGGGATTCCCCTGCCGGCAATTCCCACCCCCGTGGGAATCCCCTACCTTCCAGGGACCTCTCCCCACAGGGATCTCCCCTCTCTAGACCCGGGGCAGTGCGCACATTGCCGCCGGGCTTCCTGCAGCGTCTGCTCCATCCCACCCCATCATCACTCCCATCCCACCTTGGCCAAATCGCCTTTCTCTGGGGCGATGCTGAGGGCGGAGGAGCCGAAGCAATTACGCGCCCTGATGAGGCTCCTGTGGCTGTGGGAAACGCGAAAGGGAAAATGTGGGGGCCACGTTTTCCAGCGGCTCCAGCGCTGGTTTGCAAACCTCTCCCCTGGGCAAAGGAGCTTTGGGGGGGGCTGGACCCGGTGGTCCTCCGCTACCTCGATGAGCTGATGACCAAGTGACTCCCTCCTCCTTTGAATACAAGGGTATGAGGGTCCCCTGTCATCATTACACCTTCCCCCTGGCTGGGAAAGGCACAGGCTTCTGCTATGGTCAAACTCACAGCAGTGGCTTTGATGGGGTGCATCTTCACAAAGATGTGTCTGATGCCATTCAAGATGTACATGTGAAAGGAGTGATGTACAAATGGATTGAAAAAGACACAGAACAGTATTCCGCATGGTGATGAAATCTGTGCTGTGCCATGAACCATAAGAAGAAACTCTTCATTATATTTTCCCTTTTCCCTGCATCCAGATGGAGCTGTGTGCATCCCGGCTTCTGGGCTCATGGGAAGCTGAGTTCGATGTCGCTCATGGATTCTTGAGGGCAGGATAAGCCAAGGAGGTCTAAATCCTTTTCAAGGGTTCTAATTTGAAGCATGGATTAAAACACTGGCTCTGAGTTCCAGAGGACTAATGCCATAAGCAGTCCCTAATAAAAGCTTCAAACCAAAAGAGGAATAACACGGCTTGGAAAATTCTATTTTTGTTCTGTGATAAGTAGCAAGATTCATTTGGGGAGCGTCTTTTTCTTCCCCATTCAGGATCCTGATTCACTTTCACACATGCTCTGCTCCCGCCTGAGAACAGCAGCAGGTTTATTCCCAGGGAAGGGAAATTGTTTCCCCCAGACTGGGATTTTATCCTGTGCTCTCCACAGAGCATTCATTGTGTAAGAAATCACCTGCAAGAAAGCAAATGATGTTTCTCAGGGCAGAGATCTACCTGGCATCTGGCTGGGAACCTGCTAAAGCCATTCTGGACATTCGCTCTTCCAGGGCCACCCCAGCTGCGAAAGCTGCAGAGCTTGGCTTCCAGTGCAAATAAGTTTAGTCTCCTCTGTCCACACCGGGTGCTTTGGCTCACAAGTGATGGGAGATGATGTGGCAGAGTCGTTATCCTCAGCTGCCTCTGCAGGCATTCAGGGCTGACACCATTGGAAGCTCTTCTAGGCCAAGGGTTAAAGTAATCTGGGAAAAAATCCCTAATTACCATTGGCAGGAGAGTTCCTGTTTCATTTGGATTCCGGGAGTCCCCTTCGCAGCTGCTGTTACAGCAGTTGAAGCATGACAGGGGCTATTAGCAAAACCTCTCTTTTCTTTTTGCCAAGAAATAAATCCCTCTTTACCAAAGCCAAACATGTTCCAGGTCCAGCTCTCAGCTGGTATGAATCAGTGCAGCTCCATTGAATCCAAGGAAGTGTGGCAGGACACCCTGCCTGGGCTCCCTGCCCTGTTCCAACAGGGGATGTCAGTGAATTCAAGCTGGATTAAAACTAATGCTCCTTGGAAAACGAGGAGAATCCTAGAAAATAGCATGTGGGAGAAAAGCTTTTAAGGGATGGCTTCGTTCCACCTCTGCTGCTGTGAGTGGCTGGGTTTGACAGTCAGGATGTTGGGCTTGGTTGATGTGCTTGGCCTGTTCTGACAAGCAGGAAAAGCCAGGCACAGCCCTGAAGCTGCTGCTCCTGCTTTGTTTTGCTTCCTTGCTGAACTCAGAGCAAGACGTTCCGCTCCAGGGCTGCACTGCTTTGCTTTACATGCCTGCAGGTCTCCCAGCAGAGGTCGGAGCTAACTTGCTGCCATGGTCAAGGTGAGGAGCACCCATGGGCAGGCACCCCCTTGCCTGTCCTCTGCCAGGTGATGCGCTGGGGATGCCCCTGGGTAACCAGCATGGGCAGGGCAGGCCCAGGCTCAGCTGGAGGCTCTTGGGTTGGCTGATGTGTGTCACCTCCAGCAAAGAGGCAGGCGAGGGAACGGGAGGAAAGGTGAAGGGCAGAGCCGGGAGCTGTGTTCTCCAGGCAGGGGCAGGTCCAGGCAGGCACCCTCAGCATCCCCACTGCTGTTGAGTCAGATGCATTGGCTTGCCTCTGCTTCCAGATGCATGATCCATCCCTGGGAAGCGCAGTGAGCCTTGGGCTTTGCTGGTGCCCTTGTTCCCTGGCTCCCTGGTCCCTCCTCCAGCCTCCCTTAACCCCAGCACCCAGCCACAGTGGGTGAACGTCTGCCTGAGAGCTCATCTCAGTCTCCCCTCTGGCAGGTTAAAGCCATTCCCCTTGTCCTGTCCCTACAGGCCCTTGTGAGATTTGTATCTTTGCCCTGATGTGTGCCAAGGAGGGGTGGGAAGAACCCATCCTTCTGCCAGGAGCCTCCAAGGTGTAAATACCCGCATGTGAGCCTGGCTGGGTGGGAGTTATCTCCCTGCCTGGCTTTGGCTGCTGCCTGGGAACGCTGCTCCCCTCCGTGGCTCTGCGGGATGTGGACTGCTGGATTGGGATGACAACCCATCAATCACTCTGGGGACAGGCAGGAAGAGGTGGATGGAGAGGCCGTGCGTCCGACTCTGCCCACAGAGAGCTCCTTGATACCCTCTGCTGCTCATGCTCCCATAATCCCAGACTTCCTGTACCACTGCTCCGCACGCTGATGACTCAGTTATGGCTCCTCATGAAACCTGAGGTCAAGAAACAGATAAATCCTTCCTTTCAGCTGTGTTAATGGCAGGGGTGGCTGCTTACCCCCCTTTAACCTAAAGTAAAAAGGAGCATCCCTGCTTTCCCTTGCCCTGGACAGGGGATGTGGGAGCCGTTTCATCTGGGATTGGGCCTTGGCATTCAGTAGCACCCCCAGGTTTGCTGGCTGGAGCCAGGGTTTCAGTACAGGGTTGCTTGGAGACAATGTGCATCCACACAGGACTCAGTTACATGTATAGAATCATACCCAAAAAGAGAATCCTCCCTTGGCTTCCTATTCCCAAACCCAAGGAGGGAATGGGAGGAGAGGTGGCAGCACCAGTGGGCTCAGGTCTGTGGCTCCCACCTTCCCAGCGTTGGAGCCGTCCTGGCCTGGATCCAGTCTCTCATCCATCAGGTACAGCATCCCTCATGTCCACTCCAGGGACCAGAAGTGTGTTAAAAGTGGGAGTAATCCCATAACAAGAGGGCAAAAGAGAATTTAGCTGTTTAGCCTCTTCGTCTTCACCGCCAGATATGGTGATACAGAGAAGCTGGAAAAACATGAAGTCCTCCAAGCACTTTTTAAAACGAAAAAAAACCCAAAACATCTTATTTTCTGGTCAAACTTTCAAAGGTTCAAGGTGTTCAAGCCACTCAAAGCTAACGCTGGTGAACAGTGCAAAAGTGCTGGGGGAGAGGTAGGAGACAGAGAGCTCCTCGAACATGAACATCAGACGTCTCCGTTGCCCTGGACCCAAAGTGCTGTGAGTGCTCCCTGTACTGGCATCTGCAGCTGCAAGTTCTCCACATCTCAGACACCAGGAGTTGGGGCAGCCCCACGTAACCTGCAGGAACAGAACCTGTGGTTGCGCTCCCCATGCTGGAACCTTCATGGATACCCATGGAGCCCATCCGGTCCCACCACCCCTTCCTGGTGTTAGGGGCAGGAGCAGGATCCCTGTGTGCTCTTACTCACCGCTCGATGATGCTGTTGTTGAGCTGGAGATCACAGGTTACAGACCTCATCTGCTCCAGGAGCTCCTGCATCCTGCCAGGGACACAACCACCCCTTACCCGGTGCTGCTCAGGCTCGCATTCCCTGTGGGAGCAGCTCCGGCAGCTGGAGCACCCCACGGTCATAGAGCAGGGATCACAGGACCTCAACTCACTGGAAAGCCATGTCCTGGTGTGCCTGGCTCACAGGGACGGGGGCAGGAGCAGGAGGAACCGCAGCCAAACTCTGCTGCTCAGGCTGGAGAAACCTCTCCTGAGCCTGCGGAAAGGGAGAGACTCAGCAGCCCCCGAGGCAGTGGGGCTGACCCCAGGGCTGCAGTGCTGGACCCCTCTCAGGCAGTCCTCAGGACCAGCGGCATCACTGCCAGAGCTCTTCCCATTCCCTGTTCAAACAGGGAAGATCTCCAGTGTGGGTCCCCCCCAGAGCACTGCAGCAAGTGGTTCAGAAGCACGCTGGTGCTCCCTGCTTAACACAGCACGTGCTCATGCACAGGGCGGGCAGTGTGTGAAGCGGGGGGGCCTGTGCAGCAGCAGCCCTGGGTGGGTCCCCCCATGGGCACCTACGCTGTGCAGGCAGTCCTGGCACTGCATCATCTCCACGCTGCAGGCGCTGATGCGGTTGCTGAGCCTCTTCAGATGCTTCTTTATCTCACAGACTTTCCTGGAAACAACAACAACATTCCCAGTCAATGTTCATCCGCAGTGTGGATCCTTACCATGGAATCATGGAATGGTGTGGGTTGGGGGGACCTTAAAGCTCCCCCAGTTCCAACCCCTGCCACGGGCAGGGACACCTTCCACAGAGCAGCTTGCTCCAAGCCCCTGTGTCCAACCTGGCCTTGCCCACTGCCAGGGATGGGGCAGCCACAGCTTCTCTGGGCACCCTGTGCCAGCGCCTCAGCACCCTCACACTGAATGATTCTATTTCTTTAATATATTGTATTTCTATTCGATTTCTGTGTGGTTGAATTCAATTTACTGCTTTCTGCAAACATTGCTGGATCGCAGTTAAAACCCCAAAGGAAAGCCAATGAGTCACAACAGGGCTGCAAGTGCGGCTGCAGCTTTGCTCATAGCCACCGTAGGCCAGGTTATCCGAACAACACAAACAGCAAAGTCATTAGGGAGAGTGGGAAAGGGACCTGATCCTGCCAGAGACGCAGCAGGAGGGAGGTCAGCTGGATCAAAGCAGGTTTGGTTTGGAGCAATAAAGGAAAGACTATTTCAGGTGCATGGTCCCACCTCCAGCCCCCCTCCAACCCCCTCCACACCACAACCCTGGGGCCAGCGGGAGCAAACCCAAACCAGGACAGTTCAAACTGGAGTAAATGATAAGCAGCCAGGGGTGACTCACGGTGCCCCTTCTGTAAGGACAGGAAAGCAGGTACAAAAAGACTCCAGAGAAACACAAGGAAAGCAGGGACAGGGCAGGGCTGGGCAGACGCTGCCCTCTCCTTCCAGGGCATTCCTGAGCATCAGAGGCAAATTCCACCCTCAATTCCCCCCCTAGTAAATGGCTGCTCCATGCCAGAGACAGGGAAAAACCCTGGGTTTAATCCTAAAGCATTGCAGAAAATCCTCCTCCTTACACGCACACCGGCAGCCCGGGGAAACGGATGCTCCTCTAAAAGCAACCTGGCAATAGAAATCCAACGTCTGGGACGTGCCCTTCCCCTGCCTGCCTCCCCTCACACTGCTGGTGGCTGCCACAGGCGGAGGATTGTGCTCAGTCACTGCGAGGCAATTTGCTCTTCGCATTATTCCCCAAGCACCCTTTAACAGAAGGTCATTCCTCCCAGGTAGATCTGTCTCAATGGCAAGTTTGACCTGATAAAACAACCTCTCCCCATCACAGAGTGAAGAAACCAGGTGTTTAAACTCAAGCTCCAAGTTTAGGGGCTTTTAAAATCAACCCATTAAAACAACTGGGCAGGAATACATGGCATGGGATAAGAACCAGGGTCTTATTACCCACTGAGGAGTCCTTCCGCAGCAGTTGCCAACATCATCATCTCCATCTGCATCTCAGTGCTCAATTGATAAGAGCACTCTGGAAGCCCTGGGCTTTGTGGGCAATACTTAATGCAATATCCCTGCTCCCATCCCCACCATGTCCAAAAACCAGAGCCCCAAAACCTCAGGGGAAGGCTGGGGCTTATACCTCATGCTGCTGCCATGGAGGGCCAGGGCCTCCTCGTACTGCTCCACACAATCATCCTGGAAAATCAACAGCACCTTCCTGGCCAGATGTCCCAAATTCACCCTAAAAGCAGAAAAAAGAGCTGGAGAACACTGTTATTTCCTTACGTGTAGGCAAATGAACATCACAATTCACATGGCAGGAGACCTAAAGCTGGCTCCTGAATGGAGAAAGAGGGACTGGATGCTCAGTGATGGATTGTGATGTGGGTCTGTATCTGTATAGAACCATAGAATGGTTTGGGTTGGAAGAGACCTTAAAGACCGATCTACATCTAATCTATTCTATATCTAATCGATAGCTACATCTCATCTCCACCCCAAAGGCACTGCTGAGAGATCTTTGCCTTGGACTTTAAGGCAAATGCCCAAGTTGAGATTGAAGATTGAATTGAGCTCAAGGGGCTGCCTGCTCCGCTTCACCAGCCCTGGTACGCATCGAAGCGTGCAGTTGATTTCTTGGTTGTGGTAAATTTGCCTGATTTCAAATGGAAACTAAAAGGAGGATTTTTCAAGGTACAAAAGCCATCAGACAGTTGATTCCCACTGGAAGGTAAGCGGATACGAAAGCAGGGGCACTTCCTAAATCAGCATATCAGCAAATGCATGGCCACTAAGCCCTGTGTGAGCAATAGGCTGAAGTGTGCTTAGCCCCACATCCCAATGCAGAGTTGGTCTGACAGCATCACTCTGACCCTAGGTCAGGGGTTATCCCACCTCTTCATCAGAAATAGCTTTTAGCTTAAAACCTTTGCTATGAAAGGTGCTGCACTGATGAACCACTGCCAAACCAAGTCCCTCTCTCAGTGTTAGTGACCCAGGAACATTTTACATCCCACTGGGCTTCAATCAGAACCCCCCCCCCCAATCTGCCTGGCCACAGTGTGGGACAGGTCCTACAAAGGGAAGACGGTTAGGACTTACTTATCCAGCTTGTGTATTTGCTCCTCGTTGTAGCCCAGCCCTGGGGAGGGAAGACCGCACCAGTCAGCACACGCCTTCCTCTTCACCACCCATTAAATGGGCATCTTTACACCACAGAGATCACTCCAAGGCTTTCCAGGGCAGCAGCCCCTGGGAGCACCGTCACAAAGAACTCATTTCCCCACCGGGTCAGCACAGGGACGTTTCTGCCATCCCAGGGACTTACGCAGACTTGTCCTGGCCTTCCTGAACTGCTTGTAGATGAGCTGCATCTTCTCCAGGCAGCACTCGATCCGCTGGATGCTGGCAGAGGGACAGGGAAGGAGGAGAGGGGTGAAAACAGCACCTGGGGGGAACCAGCCCGGCTCTCAGCCTGGCTCCACGCATGTGCATGCACAGGGCTGTTAGAAGGTGTTTGCAATGGGGGCTGTGCATGGAGCGACGTCTTCTCAATCCAGCAAACCTCTGGCAGGGATTTCGGGCACGCTGGTGCCACGAACCTCTTGTCTTCATGCGCTTCCTGCCCGTGCTTCTGCAGCTCAGCCAAAACCCCATCCAGCGCCCCTTGGAAGTCAAAGATGTGAGAGCACTGAGAGAGCTCCTCAGACACCTGCGGAGGAGATGGAGATGTTGGGCCTGGCTCTGGATGCCCCCCAGCCCCACACGGAGCTCACCCCCTGCACAGAGCTCACCCTCTGCAGCCTTTTCTTCACCATGGCCACATCCTTCAGAGCCAGCACCCCGCTGCCTGCAGGAGCAGCCTCATACCTGGGGACAAGGAAGGATATTAAGCAGGATATAAGGCAGAGGCACCGTCCTGTGGTAGAGGCAGCACCCGAGTCCCTGGGGTGGTTTGTGTGGGCAAATAACTGCATCCAGGGCAGCAGATCCGAGCCACAACAGAAGTGCGGATCCAGTGAAAACTCACCCTGCTGAGTCCAATTTGTTCCCAAATTGTTCACTTCATCCCCACTGGCCTTGCACCAGCTCAGATGTTGTGTTTTCTGCCTCCCTGCAGCTGGCAAAGGAGCAGAGCACTGAGCAGTGCTGGCTAAGCAGAAATAGGCTGCTCCAGCCCGTGTTGGGAGCGATGGATAAGCAGCAGCATCCAGCTGCAGCGTCAGTGCTCTTGGCACTCCAGCCCTGCGTTATCCGGCTGAAGTCAATGGGAACCATGTGTCCCCATCTTTTTAGATGAGATGGAAATTAAGAGGCTTGCTAAATGGAAAGGAATAAAAGATCAGCAACCCAGCAGCAAAGAACGTTCTACTGCAACAAGACCGGAATGCAAAACAACCATGGGATAGCTTAGAGAAAACGGGTTCAGCTTTTCCTGGGGCAGCACGGCTGGGAATGGGTGTCCAGGACAGCCTGGGCTTTCCTTGTCACTCAGCCCCATTAGTGGAGCCTCTTCAATGGCATCTTTGAGAGTCCCATAACTCATCTGCAGCAGTCACAGCCCAGCGCCTGCATCCCTGCGGCTGCAAAGCCACACTTACAGCATGGGGGTCTTCACCTCCGTGAGCTGCAGGCAGGAGAGCACCAAGAGAGCCCCTCTCTTCTGCTCCAGCACCCGCAGGCACTCCGTTTTCAGGTTCCCACTGCCAAGACAGAAAACAGCCCATCCAACACGTGCTTCCCAGCTGCCCGACCTCCATCCCGGGAGCCGCACAGGGTTAGGATGGAGCTGGTGCCTCCTCATGTGCAAATGGGGGGCTGGATGCACGTAAAACTGGGTGCAGCTCCTGGGCAGCGGGGTCTCACCCACTGGGTGCTGTCCTGCCTTGTACAAGAAGCTCCTACCCCAGAGGGAATGGGTAGGAGAGTGCAAATGTACACAGAACCATGGCTTGGGTTGGGTTGGGAGGGACCTTAAAGCTCCTCCAGTTCCAACCCCTGCACTGTTGGGAACAGGCTGGAAAACCAGGAGCGGTTTCAACCCCATCAATGCACTGGGAAGGGCCGGGTCCCCCCCTCCCCACCCGCACCCACGCTGGCCCCAGCACTCACATCACCCAGTGGAGGCCCCTGGCCAGCAGCTCCTGGCAGCGCCGCAGGGCGCGGGCGATGCGCAGGGTCTGGTGCACAGCACCCACAGCGCTCTGCAAAGCAATGGGCACTGCCTCCATCCGCACCCCTGCGGCCGGGGCTCCCCGGGGCCGCAGGGACCCCCCCACCTACCTTGGCTGCCCTGCAGTCGGCCACCACGTCCACCCTGGGGACCAGCTTTGGGAACTCGAGTGCCGCTGGGGAGATGTGGTCAAGGGGCTTTGTGGATGGAGCCCGGAGCCCCAGGGGCATCTCACACCCCTAAAGCAAACCCTGCAGCCCCTCAGGGTTTCAGGCATGGGAGCAGCTGCGATGCTGCTTAGTGTGGGTCCCAGAGATGTTTTAGACACAGGGGCAAATGCAGGAGTCGCCTGCAAAGCCCAGTGCGGTGGGTGGCCATGGAGCAACAGCCCATGGCATCGCAAAACTGACCCTGAAACCCCTAATCCTGCATCCCTAATCCGGCATCAAACCCCTCTACTCCTGCTGTGCATTGGAGTCCTTATTGTATACATATACATATATATAAAATACATATACCCTTAGCGGCTATAAAGATAATAACTTCAGCAAATCTCTCTTACGCACCCACCCTGCGTGCCCTGCTCCATCTCCAAGCCACCGGTACTCACGGTCTCTGTATCTGACTCCGACCACGTCTTCTGGCTGCTCGGCGATGCTCAGCAAGGTCAGAGGGTTGTGCTCTGTGGTTCTGCAGAAGTTCTGAGCTTGCAGATTCGGATCCAGCTCGTACGGATGCCCTTCGAAAAAGTACTCTTGGTGGTGAGGGGCTACGTTCGTTTGTTTGAAGACAGCATCCAGGAACTTGGTGGTACTGAGATGAAGGTGAAACGAAAGGATGGGGAGTAAGCAATGAGGGGAGCGCCCAGATTTCCATCACTTCAACAGCCTGCTGCCCTCTTCTTGTAGCAAAATAGCCCACAAGGGCAGTGGAGCCCCTTGGACAACTTCCCTGGGGCTCTCTGTGTGCCAAGAGCAACAGCTCCCATTAATGCTTGAGCCTGGTTTGCTTCAACCTGGTTTAACTGTGGGTGCTCCCCCAGGCTCACCCCCAAAGTGGGGGCTGAGGCTCCTGAGCTCAACTTTTAACCCAGCCTTGGCATCCTTACGTGTTGTAGGAGTGGATGTAGATGCGGTGGGAGGAAGCCTGTGGCAGGCAGAAGACATCCACCACGATCCTGGTCAAGATGTCATTGGTCTCAGCAAAAAACTGGTTGAATCCCCAGCATTTCTTCTGATCCACCTCCAGGATGTTGGCCAGAATGGGGACCAGCTGCTCCTTCAGCCCCCTGCGGCAGCAGAAGAGACCTCTGCACATAACCCTGAGCCATAAACGTGGGGAGCATGGGGCTGGGGAGAGCCGCTGAGCTCTGACAGAGCTGCTCCCCTGCCCTGCATCCCTTTCCCTGCCTGTAGAGCAAAGCCCCGGACTGAGAGCTCTGACATCTGCAGGCGAGAAGCTGCCCGTTGCCTGGTCAAACCCCCTGTGCTGTGCGAGCACCCCGAGCTGTGGTGCAGGACATGGGACCTGCAGCGGGACCCGAGCCGGGGCACTCACGTGGAGAGGCGGCAGGTGAGGGGCAGCTCGTAGCTCCACTCGATGTTCCCATTCTCCTGCCCCTGGACCCCTGCAATGGCTCCAGGAGGCTTCTCGGAGGTGATTTTGTACCTGTTGAAGGGAATTGCCTGCAGCTGAAAGCAGCCAAGTGGTGCCCGTTTGGGCACTGAGTCCCTTGGGCTCGGCAGAGAGGGAAAGGGCAGAGATGGATGGGCTGGGAAAGACACGGTTCATGGAAAGAACAACATCCGCAGAGGGAACAGTTGGACTCGATGATCTTAAAGGTCTTCCCCAACCTGGTTCATTCTATCAACCTGCTCCAGTGGAAGGTGTCCCTGCCCATGGCAGGGGGTTGGAACTGGATGGGCTTTAAGGTCTTTTCCAACCCCAAACCAGCCTGGGATTCTGTGATTCTCTTCCAGCTCCAAAGTCATGAGAACGAATTTTGAGGGTATATGTGATAAATGGGGCAGGGGTCCTTTACATGCACACTCTCCACAGCCCACGCATCAGGCTCTATGGGATTAAATGAGTTGTAAACTACAGCACGTGGACCCCCAGTGCTGCTGGCATGCACCGAGCCACAGCCACATCGTCCCGCAGCCGCCAGGGTCACCAGCCACAGTCCCACCTCCCCGCAGCGCAGCACCTGCTGCCTGAGCTGGATGCGGTACCTACATGGCCTCCTTGTTCCAGCGCGAGCCCCCGAAGGGGACGAAGGGGAGGCTGCCGGTGGCAGCGTGGTAGAAGGTGACGCCGATGCTCCAGAGGTCGACGGTGACGCCGTAAACCTTCTGCTGGGGCTTGCGCAGCACCGCGCGCTCGTACATGTCCGGGTGCTGCAGGGGAGGTGGAGATGAGCTCTGAGGCAGAAGCTCTTCCCTGTGAGGGTGCTGAGGCGCTGGCACAGGGTGCCCAGAGGGGCTGCGGCTGCCCCATCCCTGCGCTCACCAGATACTCCTCCGTCCCATAGACAGACACAAACTTCTCGTCATCGCCCAGCTCCCGGGCGGCCCCGAAGTCGGTCAGTTTGTAGATGCTCTGCCCATCCTCCCCCAGCAGCCGCATGATGTTGCCTGGTTTGATGTCTCTGTGGACAACGCCGTTCTCGCGGAGGTGGTTCATCCCTGCCACTGGGCACGCGGGAGGGGAGGGCTTTGTTCAAAGGTAGGAATGTGGGAAGAGCTGGAGAGGGGATGAGCCCCAGAGCTGGCGCTCAGCCCACCCTTCCCATCCATCGCCAGGGTCCCCCCAGCACCCCGAGGTCCCCATTCTGCAGCTTCCCAGCTCCAGGCTGTGCTCATGGTGATGAGGGGACCCCTCACTCACCCACACACTGCAGCACGATGAGGAACTCGGCCTCAGCCAGGCCGAAGGTGTTCTCCGGGTCCTCCAGCACGCTCAGCAAGCTGCCCCCCGAGCAGTATTCCATCACCAGCACCTTCTGCTTGCTGCTGCCCTGCACAGGGAGCAGCCCTGAGGTCCCCCCACTGTCCCCAGGCAGGACCAGCTCCACCCCTCCCCTGGCTGCTGGGTCCCTGCTTGGACAAAGCAGGGCTGGAGGGTGACAGGGGACAACAGCAGCTCACAGAGTGCTCCAGTGCCACCAGTGCTGAAGGGCTGAGGCTCAGTGTGGAGGTAGCAGGAGGAGGAGGCGGCCCAGGAGCAGGGCTTTGGAGCTGGGACCCCACTTACTGTCTCCTCTACAGCAAAGAACTTGACGATGTTTTTATGGTTGAGCTTCCTCAGCATCTCAAACTCCCTCATCCGGACCTCCAGGGGCCGCCGGTAGCTGACACTGTTGAAGACCTTCACAGCAACCTGCTCCCCCGATTTCTGGGAGAAGAGGAATCAGAGGAGGGAACAGGAGGGGGCACCGTCCATGTCCTGAGCAGCTCCATCAGCTCCATCACTGCTCCCGCATCCACTCGGGATGCCAACTCCACTGACACCGCGAGGTGCGGGCATCTCACCGCCTTCGACCTCTGCTGCAAGAGCAGCCCCGCTGCTCCTCAGCACCCTTTGCTTCCTGCCCCTGCAGCCCACCTGCTCCGTGTCCGTGTTTATTCAGCTCCGGATCAAGCTTACAGCAGGGGCTGAGGCCGGGAGCTCGCAGTGGGACGGGGCTGCGCTCAAACCCTCCTCAGCGCTGCCTCTCCCACCCCATTGAGCAGGCACTTGCCCAATGAACATCAAAGGCCGGGGCGCAGCGCCTCTGCTCCAGCCCCGTCGAGCGTGTGCACGAGATATGCAGATGGCCAAGGACGGGGCTTTGGGAACCCCGGGGCATTCCCCCCAAAACAGCTTCCTCCAGCTGCGATGCCCGGGAACGCCGGGAGGGGGACCTGCTCCGGAGCCCCCCAAAGCTGCTCTGCACCACTGACCTGAGCCGGAGCCCCAGGGAGGGCAGAGGCCAAATGAGAGGTGAAATTAGGCCCCAGATCAGCCCCTGGAGCTCCGGGGGGTGAGCAGAGGGAGCAGGGGCACCCCCACCATGGGGGCTCGGGGCGCTGCGGTTCCGGGTTCTCCCCCTCCTTCCACCCCTACCCACCTTGTTGCGAGCTCTGTAGACCGAGGCTGTGGCGCCCCGGCCCAGGCAGTCCTCGGTGCTCCAGAGGTAGCTCGGGGTGCTCTGCATCTCCGTCCGCGCTGCTGCAAGGGGAAGCGCAGCGCTCACCCCTCCGGCGCCCGTCCCACCGCGAACCCACCCGGAGCGGGGCCGGGAGCGGGACGGACCCCCCTCGGGCTGCCCGGAAGGGCCGCGCATGGACGGAGCCGCGAGCGCCGCCCAAACCCTGCCCCGGCGCGGAGAGCAAAGCGAGGACTGCAACGGGGGAGGGACCTCCCCGCCCCGAGAGCGCGGCCCGAGGGCTGCAGAACGCGCTCGGCAGCGTCGGCGGGAGGAGGAAGCGCTGCTGCCTCCTGCTCGAGGGAAGAGCGCTCCCGGGGCTGCGAGCGGGGCTCCGGTCCAGCAAAGGGCGCTGGGACGGGGAGAGTCAGGGCTGGAGCAGATCCGCACCTTCGCCACCCAAACGGGGCACCCGCAGTGCCGGGGTCAGCGCTCAGCCCCAGCACAGACGCAGCATCACTCCCGGCTGTGCCCGTGGGGAGCCGCTGCCGCGGTCCTGCCCCAGAGCCACCGCGGAGCTCCCGGGCTGAGCCCGGGCCGCGTGGTTCAGCTCCAGCCCTCCCCAGGAGCCGCTGTTGCAGTTACGGGTCCAGGGGCCTCTGCATCCGGCCCCGGGGCAGCCCCTGAGGCGGTGAAACGGCTCCTAACGCCGTGCAGCAAAGGAGGAAGCGGGAGCGAGAGGAGCCAACGGCCCTGCCCCAGCCGCAAACCCACCCCCAGGCGCCAGAGCCTGCAAACGCTTCCTGAGGGTTCCAGGGACGAGCAAAGGGGGGATCTGGGGCATTCCCTGGCTCCAACCACGGCTGCTCCCGAGCCACGGCGCCAGTTCCCCTCTCACCGGGAGCCACGCGGCAGCGGGATGCAGGATGCGGGTTGCGAGGCGGGATGTGGGATGTAGCGCGGGCTGCAGGGTGCTCCGAGGCGCTCACCCCTCGCCGTGCCCAGCCTCAGGACCTGCAGCCAGCGGTTGTGTCGGGCTGGGGTCGATGTGCGTCTGGAGGCCCCGTCCTGACAAGATGAAGCCTGCAAAGGTCCATGAGCATCAGCGGAACATCACTTCGATTGAAGCCATTCTGCTGCAGCTCCGCTGGCAGGAAGAGGAAGGGACAGGGTGACTTCCTGAAGTCATTTCCAGCCCTATTTGCTGCTCCTGTGTGCTAGAACAGGAGCACTGATCTCCCCACACCGCCCTGGTGTGGGTGCCGGCTGCGGCTGCGGAGTGGGAATGTGCTGCCCGGGCTGCTGCACTACATCCCTCCCTCACCAGGCAAGATCCTCGATTTGAGATGCTGAAGAGCTCATTTCCCACCTTGGGCACCACCGACACTGCAGATAGGAGCAGTTAACACAAGGAAAGGGCGAAAGTGAAACCTCGGGTGTGTGTGTGCGCGCAAATTCCAGCTGCCAGCTCAGCTCTACAGTGAAAAGAAACTGAAAGCAAGGGGGTTTAAAAAGCAGAAACCCCAGATTTGGGTGTTTCCTGAGACCTCTGACGTGCTTCAGCTCGGGACAGGGTTGGGGCTATTGAGGGGGAAAGGCAGATGGGAAGAAAATGATTGAAACAGTGGCTAACACCCCAAAAAGGCTGCTCTCAGGTGGTGCTGTGAATCTTTCACACAGCTCCTGAAAGGGAACAACGTACATCGATGCTGGGAGCCCTCGGACATCCCAGTCCCCCCAGCACTCCCAATGGGTGCAGAGTCCCGCACCGGCCGTGCCCAGGGGGGATGAACCCCACTGGGGATGCGAGTGCCCGGGCGGCAAAACGACGGCCCCGGACCCAAGCTCGTGATAAAAGCGATTGCTCCAGTTGGTGGCAGCAAAGCCTAAGGAATAAAGAGCATCAGCGCCCCTGCCTGCAGCGGCTGCCCCATCCCTGGCAGTGCTCAAGGCCAGGTTGGACACAGGGGCTTGGAGCAAGCTGCTCTATGTATGGAAGGTGTCCCTGCCCGTGCCAGGGGTTGAAGCTGGAGGAGCTTTAAGGTCCCTTCAACCGAACCCCCTCTGGGATGATGCTCGCCAGTGCCGGTTACCATTCAAATAACCCTGAGGACTCCCCAGGCTGAGGAAGGCCCCTGCAGATCATCCTCATCCTCCCTCTCATTCCACCTGCAGCCAGTCCCCGGCTCTCACTCACACTCGCTCCGTACATCACGTACCAGCATCCACAGCTCAGGATTTCCACCATACCCAAAACATTTATTTCTCCAAAACTATTGCTAATGACAATGGATACATTGCGTTGCCCCAGGATGGATTTAACACTTCCAACACGTTTACTCCTAATACTGTACAATACTGTACCAAAAGGAAAACAAAAAAAGGGATGTACCTCCATATTGTACAGAGTTCTATATACAAAATACAACTTTACACAGTTTAATATATACACCATATATATATTGGTGTAGAAGACATGAAACAATGGAAACTGTTTTAGCAAGAACATTCCATCCCACCATTAGACAACTGCTAATAAAGCCCTAAACCCAATGAGCCCACGACCGCCGGACCTAGGGTTCAGACCAACAGAGAAAACACACATTTCTCCACTTTGCCACCCCAATTCCCTATGTTACAGCAGACCCAGGACACCACCACGCTCCTGAGGAAGAGATCAGAGGTGGCTTTCAAGAATTGCCCTCGTCTGGCTACATGGAGCTGGGCTTGAGGAACCTGCTGCTCTCCAGTATTGCTCCAGCAGTTTGGCACTCTCACGAGTCCATCCCATTGGACTTCAGTCATTCCAAGTCCAGGACTGGAGAGAAAAGGCTGGTGAAGTCCCCATCAGCAGTAAGGTTACTCTAGTGCCTTGAAAAGGAAGGGTCCGTCTCTTGTTCTCATTGCAAACTGCTAAGCATTTACCCTGTACGAAGCTTGGTATATCAAGTATTAGTACAGCAGGGAGCTGCCTCCCTCTCCACCTTCACCTCTTTTTGGCCTGTGGTTGAACACCACCACTCTTGTCTCAAACTACGTTATAGGAAGCACAAAATAGAACAGAAAGAAAAGCCAGACTAAGAAAGAAACCTTCCATTTTCCAGGTCTTGAATTGCAGTTTTGGCATCTCCAGATCCACCAAAATCAGACTCCTAAAAGCAGTCCTGGAAAATAATTCATCTGCCTTCTGGTGGGCACAAGGCAGCGGGTCAAGTAGTTTGATTTTCAAGTACCAGGTTGTCACACGCAGACAGAGACAAGCAGAAAGCTGAGCCAAAGAGAGGGCTCTCTTCCAAAGTGATATGTTAAGCTCAAACCTCAAAGTTCAGTCTAGAGCGTCAGTGAGGACTTGGCCTTTTTCCAGACCTGGAGGCTGGAAGATTCCACAGGGAGCAATATTCATCCCAGAGAGAACATCACTCCCTCCCATGAGGGCCTCCAGAGCTACCGGTCTGCTAGGGAGACAGCTTCATGTCTATAACCACGCTAGTGAGATGTTTGCCAAGGCCAAGTGACTAATGTGAAACCTGGATCTCCAAATACATCAAGCCCCAAGCTGTTAAACCCATTCTGTTCATGCTCCTTAGTGATGGAAGTGCCCAAATGCTTCACTTTTCCTGTGGTTCTTCTTTTTAAAGCAGTTTTCCTACCTTGCAGCTCATAGACCCGTGAGTAAATGCAGTCAGGGTTTGACCCTGCCCAGTGCAGGTACCCCCGACCTGCCCCACTGCAGCAGCCCCACATCCTGAACCCTAAGGGGCAACAGGCAGATTGGGGCCCAACACTTCAATGTCTTCTTAAGTTGAACAGACAAATTGTCTCAAGGGGTGTTTTCCAGCACTACCATTGCCTTACTATTGAGCTACACCCTGCTGAGAGCATCATCTCCTTTACCTCTTCCCTCAATACGGATTTCATCAGGCAACAGAGCATCCACACCCAGGCACACCTATGGAAAGGAGCTGAACTGCTCACCAGAGACATTTATTTCTATTGAAGAACATCTCTTGAATGAATTTGAGGGTTTGACACACAGAAGAAGAGAAATAAGGCAGCAAACTCCATCTGCAACAACCTCTTTTTGTCTTATAATATTGCTAGAGCTCTTCCAAGCACGGAGGCGAACGGCGAGGTGGGAATCATGACAGATGGAATTCCTTGCCCAGCTCTGAAGGGTTTTGATTCGGTAAATAAATGAGAACTCGGTTATCTTAACCTACTTTTGTGCAAGAACAATCTTGCCTTAAAAATTAAATCAACAAAGAAATCAACATAAAACTCCCCAAACCCAACACATGAGGTATTCATCACAGGAAACCCAAAGACTCTTTTGGAACAGGTATCAAAATACATACATATACAAGGATTTTCTGCTGCTGTCACAGTGCACCCTAATGATTTCATCATTTTCATTGCAACAAGATAGCCAGTACAGAGAAAAGTGAGAGTTTGCTCATGTCCCACTGCTTTGACATGAAGAACAACTTTACAATTGCTAAACCACGAGCCTTTGGATTACCTTGGAGAGGCAGGAATTCAGCAACCGCTGAACCACGTCGCTCAATTCCTAACTCGGGAAAGAAAACATGAAAGGTTCGAGCTTCAGAAACCATGAAGATTGATCACCTACAATGGTATTTTATTTTAAAAGCGGTGCTTTGGATTATTTCAATCCAGCATCTGTTGAACAAGAATCCTTTGTTCATACAAAGCACTATCAAACAGACAGACATTATTCCAGTTATCAAACACTTCTTGTCTTGATATTTGACACAAACATTACAGAAAAGTCATGAAAGAGAATCTCCATGGAAGAGCTGATATTTCTTCTGAGTATGAAGGTATGAAGTAACATTGGTACCTCCCCAAGCAAACCACCGTGTCGTGCCTGTCCACCCTATGTTGGTCTCTTCAATGAGATGCCCACTGGCTTTGCAAGGAGTGGAGCTGATGCTTCCAGTTTCTCCTTCCCACCTCTCCTACAGCAACTGGTTGTAAACCACTTGTGGCAACTTCTCCCAGCCTCACAGGGTGAAGCAGACAAGCTCAAAAGTTCCTTTTTATGTCTTTTATCCTCCCATGTGTGTGCGTGTGTGAATTTCCTGCTGGTAGGCCAGACCTGGAGCACGTGGAAGAGGAAGGATGAGTTCAGCCTGCTGTATTGCTTGCTGTCAAGTGGAAGTGTCAATCACAGTGCACTCCAAAATTCCAGTTGAGTTGCTCAAGAGACAGGTTATCCTGCTAAGCACATTCCCCTTGACAGCAGGATTGTCCCCAAGCTGTGGATGCTAGAGATAAGCACAGTAATGCAGATACAGACAGCTGCTGTTACAGTAACCTGAAGTCTTATTTTCTTGTTAAATCTCAATTTCCATTCATACTTCAGACCTCAAAGGTAGAAAAGAGCATCTCCTCCGAATGTGCTGTGCGTGGCTGGACACTTAATTCTTAGAAACATGACTGCTAGGCATAAAAGTCTAAAGAAAATAAGGCATTACAAATGAGTCGAAGTAAATACACAGAGAGCCTGCTCTTGACACAGATTAACTTTGGTCATCCATGACCAAGAAGAAAACAAACCCAAAACCTCCCTACTTAAAAGGAAATGCCAGAAAGTTCTGCCTGAGCAAAAAATTACAAGTTTAATCCTAGTTTTCCCCAAAAGAACAAGTGATTCCTTGGTGGCAAAAGTCCATCAGAACCTGAGAGCAAAGGTCGCTGGTCTCACTGTTGGGGAGCTTCCCCTGCAGGAGGAACAGGGCATGGTCCAGTGACAGTCACACACGTACCGTGGCACTTCCCAAGCCGAATGGCTGCTACAGATCAGCTAAGGAGGAATGGATAATAGTGTTCTCATGGAAACCTTCCCGGTGTTCCCCAACTGTAGGGCACAGAGAAAGTTGGTGTTTTTAAAAGCCATCCTCAACATGGATATATAACTTCTGTAGAGGGGGGTGTGCATGTGGGGATGGACAGGGACACAGTAACCCCCTGCCCATTTCTCAGAGTTCCATCCTAAATGAAGCAGAAAAGCACATTTCAGAACCTGCTCTTAGAAATGTGAGTTCTGTTTCTTCTTTTTGAATTCCCAAGTGCTAATGAAAACACCACTGCAGTCACAAGGAAGCCCAGGGTGAGAAACCCACAGATTTCAAAGCAAAATGGGAGAGAAAAATGACTTTTCTTCTCTTGTCCTTGCCTGAATATATGCAATGAAAACAGGAGATGTGCAGGGTTTCATTTAAATCCCAGAAGAGCTTGGGAAGGAGGTGAACTGAGGGTCAGCCAGAGTCTCCTCTCCTGCAGGACTGTGGGATCTTCTTCACCATTGTAAGTGGCACATGCCTTTTATTTTGCTTCATTAAATAAATGTCAGCATTATGGAAGATTCTCAGTAGAGTACAAAAGAGTTCATGCAGCCTGCTAGAGGCTGAAGCATTTGCTGCCTGCCATATAAATACAAGTCCTAAGCACTCATTCCCATGTCTTAGTCCTATGGAGGCATGCCAGCCTAGCAACGAGCACGTAGGGAAGCAACTCAGAAGCTGCATGCTGTCCCATCACCGTCCCCAGCAGCATCTCCTACACTGCTCTATGAGAGCAGAGATCCCTAAAGCAGTTCACAGTGGTCACAACCACCGACCAAAGCATCTGCAACCTGGGAGAGGGAGAAGATAACAAAGCTTGAGAACTTCTGGGTTGAAGTTTTTACAGTGCTTGGAACAGGGATTTTGGTAAGGATCCATCCTGATGCATGATCAAAACAAGAATGTGTGCGTTAGGAAATGAACTCCCATCAGAGTACACTTAGTTTCCAAAAGTTAACTTGTTTTTACATTCAGTCTCCCGAGACCACACACCACATCATAGCCTATGGGCTGAAAATTACACTGAAAAACAGTAGAGCTGGGTTTAAATATGGGAGAGCAAGAGGGGGGGAACAGCTACACTGTCCGTAAGCAAAACTGGGCTCTTTCGTATGCTCCTAGACCTCAGGAACATGTTTGTTTATATTTGCACAGACACAGATTACGTAGAACTCCACAAAACCTAAGAGTGCTCCAGAGTGAACTATTTTCCATGACAAGTGTCAACTAAAGCATGAGGCTGGATGGCCAAGAGCCCTGGCCCTGGGGGAGCAAACAAACAAAACCCGAGGAGGGGATGGATGCTGAGAGAGACCCTTAACCACCGCAGCACCAGCGGGCGACGTAATCATAGTAAGAATGCACAAGGAAGGGGCATGTCCAAGCTCCACGTAACCAGTGGCACCAAAACATGCAGTAGACTAAAATCTATCCTATAGTTTCCCTGTGATAAATGAAACACAGAATATAGAAGTCACTACACCAGTATTCAAAACAGGACGCCACTGAGTATTCCTTTCAGTGGCCAAACACTTAAACAAGGCATCAACTAGAAACCAAGATCCAACTCATCACTTTGTGTGTGTATTTCTTCCTCCTCAGCTTCACAGTGACCCGATCCCGGATTTCCGAAGCGCAGCCTGACGGACATCACTGATGCGGGTACATGGGATGAGGTTGTTACCACTTAGTTCACTCCCAGAAGTGCTCCCAGCAGGAAGGAGCAGTTCACAACTAACCTTCAGTTCAAAAGCAGGAGTTAAATAGGAAGTTTCATGTCTTTTAACAGAGTCTCTTCATCTGAAACGACACAGTTGTACCCATGGAGCAGCAGCGCGGAGCTCCTCAGACAGTACAGGACTTGTCAGCAGGCTGCTGAGGTGCAGAGGAGGCAACGCCGGGGCTTGTGGCATTGGTTTTAGGGAATACCGTGGGCTTCGGCCGCGTGGCCGGAGGTTTCACCTGCGTGGCCATCTTCACTGACTTCACGGGCCGGAAGGTGCAGGGGATGTCACCGGCGGTGCTGGCGCTGCGCTGGAAAGCTGGTTCAGTGTCCTTGAGGATCTGAGCGTGCAGAGGGCTGGAGGGTTCCGAGGTGGGGGCCACCACCGGAGACGTTTTCAAAGGCTCCAGGGTGTCGAGGACAACATCTGGCGTGTGCTTGACACTGCTTTGCCTCTCCAGCTCCCGCAGCTCGTTCAGAGCAGAGTTCATGGTAGCTTCAATATCCTGCAAACACAAAAGAAGAACCGAGTGAGGACCAGAACCCAGACACATGAATACAGAGATAAAAGGCAGTCTTTGAGAGCAACGTGTTTGTTTTCAGCCTGTAAACACCAACACTCCAATCAACAGGCAGGGCAAGAACCTTTAGGTGTCAAAGTGAAACCCACGCCAAACTACACAGCAGTACATACTGAAGCCAGTAAGTAGTAATATTTTCCATATCAGGGAGCAAAGCCATTGCTAGCACTGTTACAATGCTAATCTGGTCCTTTACCGGTCCTGGTGCTGCTTGGACTTCAAAGACAATCCCAAAACACAGCAACGAACAGAAAACCATGGGATTCAAAGTATGAGGACCCATTCTTGTACTTTATTTGGCACATGCGATTCAGGAGAGTAAATTCTTGAAGAAAGCTTGATGACTTTGACACTGACTGATGGAGCACAACACCAACTGTTGAAATCCTTGTGTGCTCACGCTGGTTTTCCTGCTGTCCAAGTTGTCCAAAGCCAGGTCAGAAGGTTTCAGTGGTGGCCTTGGCAGTGCTGGGTTGGTCTTGATCTTAAAAGTCTTTTCCAACCTGCTTGATTCTATCAAACTGCAGTTGGCACTTGATCCTCTTCTAAGGTATTACAGTTACTAACAAATACAAGGAGAACTTAAGGAGATAAACTTGATAAGGAGATGTCCCTGATAAGAACAACTAAAGGAGACAGACTTGAGGCCTGGCCGCAGCAGGAGCTATGTGTTGGCTCCAGCCTGCGCGCTGAGCCCACCGGAGCTCCGCATCCGCGGAGGAGCTCAGCCTGGCTCTGACTCACGGTTTGGCTGCAGCTTTGGAGCTTCCTCAGAGGTTTTTCAGGGGGTGGGGAAGGTAAATCAGGGAAGGAACGGTGGAGGAAGCCAGAGACAGTAATCTGACACCCCGGGGCTATCTTGAGGCCAGGCACATTTTACTTATGAAGTTAGGGAAAATATGTAAAATGCACGATGATGATGAGTTGGTGTTTGAATAGAGTACAGGGCAAAGAGAAACACTCGTTCAACACAGCTTCGCCCTCCTTCTATCTTCTGCCCTCTTTTTTTCTTTTCCCCTCCCCTCTTTTCCTCTCTTTTCCCCCCAGACTCTTCTCCAACAAGAACAATGGAGTTCAGGTTCTGGCAGGAAGAGGAGACCAAACAATTTCAGTTAGAGCGTAATTGAAAAAACAAAGAAATTGAATTGTGTCAACCAAAGCCTCGGAAGGACAAAGAAAGATGAAAACAAGAACCTTATAGTATACTTCCAGTGTAACAAACGGGCTGAAGATATTAACCCAGCAAAATACAACCTCCCATCAGAATACGGATCAGGTTTTTATTTGGATCTTATTTATTACTTGGTGTTGCTGTTTTGTCAATAAGAATTAAGTTTAATTTTCACATCTCTTCCCCCAGCTCCTTAGAAACCTCCGGACTCCTGAACCAGGCGGAGAAGTCGGGTCTCCAAGGGCTTTGTAATCCGAGAGTCAAACATTCCTTGGCTTTAGATAGATCCATCGCATACTGAAAACAGTTGGTACAGGCAACATGCGTGTGCAGGCACATCTAACAGCTTGGAGAGGGAGAAAGGGAAGATCCTTCATGGAGGAAGGAAATCTGTACCGTTTGCATCATTCACCCCATCAGTAGCTGTCGCTTGTTCAAATCAAAGCCTGACTTTCAACTGTTTTCTGCTGAAAAGCCTGGAGCCTGGCTCCAAGGCAGAGCTGCTCCAGCCCTTGCAGCATCTCCACGGCCTCCTCTGCACTTGCTCCAACAGCTCCACGTCCCACTTGTGTTGAGGCTCTGAGGCTGGACACAGAGCTGACTTTCCTTGTTACCTGGTGAGGGTATGGAGCCTGTCCCACAGGCAGAGCTCTGCTAAGCCTGAGCACAGCTGCACAAGCATCAATAGCCTGCCCTCCTTTCAAGGCACTTGTCTGAAGAAATAACTAATGAAAACTAGCAGTATCATGTTCAAAGTCGGTTTCCATTCATGCAGTGAACCCTGTAAGCACATAAAGATGCCCTGTACAACTCAGCAGACTGCTTTTATTTTGACTGTACTATTCCACATGCTTCCAGTGACTAACCACAGGCAAATTTGCACAACTGACAGGAGACTGTTAAAATGACACTAAATACTTTACTTTTCTCATGTCCTGAAATCATGGAATAGTTTGGGTTGGAAAGGACCTTAAGATCATCCAGTTCCAACCCCCCTGCCATGGGCAGGGACACCATACACTAAAATGCTCATGATAACGCTCATGATAGCTGAAGTTTTTGCTGACAGCTTTGAAATATGGGTAACTTTCTGAACTGGACACTTTTATTGTTGAAAGTAAATCCTGAAGTATGAACAGCACCAAGTTTTTTATGGAGGAAGGACCCGAGTGTTTATCTTTGCTCATGAAAGCAGTCTCAGTGACTTACAGAAAGTGAGCTTGAAAGACTAGACTCAAGCTGTGCAGTAAGTTAATACTGCATTGAGAGAAAGGAAGGGAGAAGAGATTGTATCAGACTCGCATTAAAACGTCTCATTGTATCCAACATCCATCAAGTTTCCAAAACAAATCTAAGGCAAAGCACTCCCATTTACCTGTGCAATAACTTCAGGGTCCATGGGCCGATGGTTGTTGAAGCTCTTGGACCTCCCTGCTGTCACAGTTTTCCGGATCTGGGGGCTGTCTATCCTGTTCTTCAGAGACGAGTGTCGGCTGATAGAATTGAGGCTGCCATGGCCACTGATGGAGCATTTATCTGGAACCTCCTTGGGAAGACTTTGGCTCATAATGGGCTGAGATGAGGGTCTGGAACCGGCTATGGCTCCTGGGGAGGCTGGTTCTGCCATTGAACTACCTAGTCCATGGCTGTCACTTTGACGGAAGGCTCTTCTGATGCTGCCTGACTCTGGTTTCTTTCTTTGCCTTCAGTCACAAAAGCAAAACAAATCAATACAAGCAGGTACACACAATGGGCTGTCATTTGAAGATATCCCCCCAAAACAACACAGAGGACAATGGGAAGAGACATGAAGATGCCCAGATTACAAATACACTCAGGATTTTAGGAGTTTTTGTGGAAACAGTAAAATCATTCCAGTTTAACACTTCTAACAACAAGACTGAGTTTCTGGCAGCTGTGCACATTCATAACAAAAACAGAGAACTCGGATGGAATTAACTTGGTCAAGAGGAAAAGGATTTATATTTGAACAAAAAAAACCCTCTGTGCCATCGACAGGTTTTGATGATGTGTTTTTATTACATTAGAAGAGCAGAGCTACAATTTTTGACTGGAGGACACAGTATAAGTCTACTAAGCTCCTGGCCCAAGGCATCAAGTTGTTATTTTCAGAGATTGATAAGCAAAGAACCCCTTAGTTTGGGGTTCACGACAATTTCCAGTACTTGCTGGTGGTAAGAGATGTTTCTTTTTCATTGCTTTAGCAGCACCACAAGGCATTATCTGTGTAGGGCTACAGATACAGCAAAACATGATGTCAAATGGATGAGCTGGTCCAAACAATTTAGTTTCTACCCCAGCACCATGCGGCCTGACAGCACGATTCCACTCAAATCATATGAAGGCCAATGCAGCAGAATACTTTATGCCATAGGTCTGAAGCTTGGCATCCATTATACAGGGAAGGATCCATTTATATATAGCACCAGCCCCATGAGTAACTGCAAGAAAGTGTTAACTCCAGTAGGATTTTGGCATCCAAATAATAATTCAGTGGGTGGCACAACTGTCATTGCGAAACCATCTGATTTAATTTTGCTCAAGTCTGTTCACACATAGGTCAGAAGATTCATTCCTAAAGAAAAAACAACAAAATGAGTCTTATGCTACTATTGCTAAGTATCAGTTTCCCTAGGAAAGGGAAAAAATACGGGAGTGGACATTACCCAGGCTGCTTAAAGACACTACATAAAACACTACATACAACACTAACAAAACCAGCAGATGCTGAAGCTCCAACACAGGTCTGTTCATTATACACCCATAAACTAAGGACTAGGCTCTGTGTAGGACATGAGCGGGTCCAAACCTTTAAAAAGGATTCATTTCTGTTAATGCCTTCATAGACCACATTCTGTTACATTAACTGAAGGGTAAAAATATCCACTCCCATCAAACTGCAATTTCATGTTAATATCTTCACTGCACAATAGAGAGAGGTGGGGTTTTTTTTACTACTAAGGAAATAATCAGAGAGATACGGGGTATAAGACTGGTCTAGAATAAATCAATAACAGAACAAGGAATTTAGTCTGTTACTAGCTTAATTACACAGGGTCTTTATTATGCTGAATGTTGGCTAAAGTAACAAATTCTGGTTGAGAAAGTAAAGTTAGCAACAGGGAGGTGTGTTGTTGCACTGCGAGCATATGGTTAGTAACCTAAGGTGAGAAGTGCTGGAGAAACAAAGAATGTTACAGGCATTGCCAGATGGTGGGCTGAGGCTATGTCATTCAGCACGGAATGTGACACTAGTTTCTGAAGGAATTGCCGCCCACCCCATAAACTAAAGCATGTTAACTGTAAATGAGACATAACAAATCACAGGACAGGATAACGAATGGGAACACATGATTACAAGAACTCATTCCGCTATTCCCCTCCCTTGCTCTCTGTGCTGAGCTTAGAAAATAGGACATATTTGGGCAAGAGGGAACAGATGGCACCTTCAAGAGAGGGAGGAGAAGCCAGTGGGATTTTAAACAAGCACTGGCCACGCTGATGACACAGAAAGAAGAGACAGCAAAATGTGATCAAGTTAGAAGAGGGCGAAGCAGATTAAAATGGTGGCAGCGCTCATTAGTTAACCTTTGCCAGGGAAGGAAGCATTTTCCTGGACCCATCACCAAGATGTGTACGGTTAAAGTATAATAATGCAAGGCTGTTCTTACTTGTTGATGTTTGCAAGGTAAATATCTGCGACGTGACCCCCAGTTGGGCAACTGGCACCAGCTCGAGCCGTCACCTTTTCTTCCGGTGGCTCAGAGTTTATTTCTATCTCAGACTTCGGACTGGATCTTTCAGAGGCACCATCCTCACTAGGAAGGAGGAGGGAAGGAAATCACAACCCAAACAGGACCAACAGCAGTGATTTTCAATCACAGCACCGCGTATTTCTGCGAGCACACACACAGGACAACAGCACTGTGCTAGCATCTTTCTCTTAAGAGTTATTATTTGTCTTTCAAATGAGAGAGCCTGATTTCTGATGGGCTTTCAAGGGTAACATACGTGTCTTGAACGACGATATACTGATGAGGAATAAGGCCGTCAATTCCATTGTGGCGTCCCTCCCACCAGTCATCTGAGGCCCGCTGATAGAGTAAAAGAGAAGCTCCTTTCTTAAAGGACAGCTCTCGTGCAGTCCTGCCAATGTAGTCGAACTTCGCTATCGCTTCTATGGGCTCACACTCTAGGAGATAGAAGGGAATAAACAATAATTCACTAAACACTTGGGCTCAGGTAAGTATTCAACAGTTTAAACCTACCAGAAAACAGCTTCTGAGGAGAGCATGGAAGAGGATAAAGTGTTGCTTCTTAAGGCAGCAGAGGGTTGAAGCAGCAAGATTCTGAGGGGAACCCCTACACCAGGAGGATGTTGCTATTTTAGCATTTCCCTAATGTTTATGTGACGGACACATTCCCATTTCCCAGGTCAGAAACCGCTTTCAGCAATTCAAGTGTACCAGGATAGAAGTGGCAATGCAAAATTCGTATCCCAATAACATAAAATACCAAAGCAGAGAGGCAATCAGGTACGGTCCAGACAAAAACCTGCCTGTGGTCCGCTTTCTTCAAAGCAGTTAAAGCAAACCTCCTGGGCAGGCAGGAGTTGTTATTAGCATTTAGGGAGGGAAACATCCTCTCATTCCAAGCTGCTTCAGAAATAAAGCATCCATTCAGAAGGAAGTTTCTGCTGCCTGTGAGGTTCACCTGACCCAGGAGACCGGATTCAGGCTCTGTGGGAGGCTGTGCTATTCATCCATGGAAGTTAAGGAAAACATGCAGTGCCTCCATGGCCGTGGTCTGTGCAACCTCAGGAGGGCAAGCTGCTCCCTCAGCACCACACCATGCCCAGCACCACTGCTCTGGGAGCTGCTTACCCTGCTCCGAATCCAACTGCTCCTGGAATCTGAACTACAGCCATGCTGTGTCTGCAAGCAGGCACTAATCTGGGTCCCTGCAGGACTCTGCTAGTATACAGAGGGGCAAGATGGGCATTTAGACACTCAGGAAAATCAATATGAAATTCATGTGGATTATTTTTAAGGCTTAGAAAAATCTGCCATTGGTTCAGTCTAAATATACATTAAGGCAGCTCCTGATTCTAGGCAGGAATCAGGGGAATGGAGATGAGCTCAAGCACACAGCCCCAGCAGACTTCAGCCTCTAATTACTTCAAAGGAGCTTTAATACAGCTGAGGAGTCTGTAGAGATTGAGTTCTTCCCTGGAGAAAGAGATTTGTGGCTGTTCTTCCTGGGCAAGGAAAATAAGCTATTTCATACTGAGATCTCCTCTGCATCATGGAAAGCTTCTGTAGTGCAAGAGCCAGCCAGAAGGCCTGAAAGGCCAAACATGAGCCACAGCTTCTACAACTGGGAGAGCATATACTCCAGAATTACACCTCCAAGGCTGCCCATAGGCAGGCAAGGTAGTAACTGGGCTTGAGGAACTGGTGTAAATCCATCCATTACTAAACCAGACAGCCAGAATTCGAATCACACGTTTAGGCAAGCCTGTGGTCTGCCTCACACGAACCCTGTTATCAGCCCTCAGCAACCAGAGGGAGATTTGCAGGGGTGAGAAGAGCCTGGCCCATGGTTGCAGCCTGCAAGAGCCGCCTTGCTCCAGACTCCCCAAAGCACATGGTTACCTGGGTTTGGCCCCTTCATTCCTCTTGCCTGTTCTGTCTCTGGAGATAGCTTCTTCCTAACACTAAGGAAAAGCTAACGCTGGGTTTTGGTGTCCCCTCCATTCACGAAGGGATGGGACCTGGTTAATTCCATCTGTTTCATTAAGAAGTGTTTATTGTTCCAGATGAGTGCGGCACCCAGGTTTCTTATGTTTCCAATTTGCTTTTTAGGACTTTGGCTTTCATCCAGCGAAGTGATTTTAGCCTCTAATTTCCAGTAGCTTTTTCCTACTACACTTATGCTTAGAGAAGAGAGCTGTGTGAATGAAGAGCAATAAGGCTAAGCCAAACAACCATCCCTGCCAGTCTGACACCCTCACAGGAAAGCAGCAGCTGAAACTCTTTCCACTCATCCCCATAATTTAACAAACATATGACCTGCTTGTCTTGGAGGATTCCTGACCTCTTACGCCTGTCTCAAACCACAGTGTCCACTCACTGGAGGCTGATGGTGACCAGCAATGGTGCTCTGCAAAACACAACCTCTCCCCCTACCCCAAAACTGATTCCTTCCTCCAATGAAGGCTGCTGGGAGGACAGATTTACTTCAGGGGGACTAGTGCCAGCCTCACAAAAGAGCTAAAGGAGCAAGTGCTTCACATCTAAACACTGAAGGAGTGAGAACAACCTAACAACATCCATGCTGGAGTTGTATGCTGCACTTCTGAGAAGTATGCCCAAGGTGTGCCACTACACAGCTCCATTAGAAGGATGTGATACTCCTTAGCCAGCCCTTGCTCTGCTCCCTCTAAGAGATAGAGGCCCAGCTCTCTCCTCTGCTTCAGTGCCAAACACTCCTTCCCAAATGCTTCCTATGGAATATTCCATGTAGGTTGCAGAACTCCATCCAACACGCCTCCAAATTTTACCTTGCTCGGGGCCCCCACGCAGTGTAGTTCCAGAGGCTGCAAAACTGTGTCCTTCTCTCATCTCTAACTGCTCACTTTCTCATCGTTGTACCCTCTTAGCCACAGAAGTGATCTAAAAATCCCATCAGAAACAATGCAAGCGCACACTAGCCTGCAGGCTTTAGTCCTGTGCTTTACAGTGCAGGATGAGTTAGTCTTTCCTTCATTAAACAATGAAATTGCCCTTTCTGCAGGTACAAACTCACAAAGGGCATGTTCTCATGGGTTTTTAAGAAGCTAACACTTTACAGAAAGAATATTGTTCAAGTGAACTCATGTTTCATTCCTGTAGGCTTTGTGTTTCCTTCCAACAACCTTGGTGAGGAGCTGCTGTGACAGCGCTTGACCTTGCTGAGGGAGAATGGATTTCCAGCATTGCTAAGCAGTGCTCAACATCCTTTACTTTGTTACTGCTGTGTGAACACCAGGAAGCCAGCAGGAGCACGGGAATGCCATAGGAAAGGGTTGTCAGGCAACTGCTGGAGCAAAGAGAGCAAAAAGCAGCACAGAACATGGCAGGGCTATTGAAAAAATTCCCGAAGGCCAGCTCAAAAAGGATGCCACCTAATTCCGAGGGAATGCTCCCTGCTTCCCGCCTTTACAGCTGACACCATCACAAGTGAAACCACCACAGAACAGCTGCAGGGGGCCAAACCACAAGAATAAAACCATCTTGTGTCCTGCTTTGGTCAGCTTGCTTTACCTGCTGGTCAGTATTCTGGGGATCACCATTTCACACCAGTAACATAACCTTTTCCTCTGCTCTGGATGGGGCTCATGTATACAGCCGCTTCCCATCACAGGAGGCAGCTTTGGAAGCATCAATTACAGACACCCAATGACTGAAGCATCACCTTTTCCTTAGGAAATACCATGAAATCCCCAGCATTGTCACCCCTTTTTACTGCTCATATAACAGTTTCCCCAAGGAGACCCAATGAGAGAGGACCCTCTACCCTAAAACCTGGCTCTCAGTGGAAGACAAACAGGTTTTGATTTTATTTTGCTTGCTTCCTTAAAGCAGAACCACTGGGGCTTAAAGCCCTCCCAATTCCCTTGCCAAAGCTTCCCAAATGGGAAATGCCTGGCACCACCTGATGAGAGAGCTGAAACACATCCAGCCTTTGGCTCTCCAACTCTAGGAGATCCTTCTAAGGTACAGATGAGCTCAAACAGTCATGCTAAGAAGAGATGCCCTTGAAAAGAAGGTATACTTTCAAAATAAGATTGCAAAGATTCCTGTTGATCCTATACTCTTTTACTTCTTGGCATCGATTGCTGCAGGTGACATTTCAAGTGTCTATTCTAATTTAAACTCTGATTTGGATTTCATTTTGAACTTAAATTGCATGGCACTGTCTTCTCTGCCTCTCCCACAGCAGGTTGCACCAGTTAACCAAGCAACTAATAGACTCCACATACCATCATCACTGGTGTGGTGTTCAGCTGTAACATCCTGAACAGAGTCTTCTGTTGAGGCTCTCTCCCCGTGAGGGCTTTCACTATAGGAGAAGGAAATAGAGGCAGAGATTTACACTGGTAGAAATTGAGTTTCCTCATTTATAGCAATCAAAGATAACCAGGAACATCTACATCAGAAGTAAGAGAATCATAGAACGGTGTGGGCAGGAAAAGGCCTTAAGATCATCCATGACAGGGACGCCCCACACTAGACCATATCGCCCAAGGCTCCGTCCAACCTGGCCTTGAACATTGCCAGGGATGGAGCATTTACCACTTCTTTGGGCAACCTGCTCCAGTGCCTCAGCACCAGTACGTGGGTTCCACTGCCACAGACACTGTGGATGCATTTGCATGTACTTTAGTAAGTGTGTCTAAGAACCAAGTTCATGCGATCAAGCCAAGTGAACACCTTCATTATAACCTTCTTGTGTGCTATCAGGAAAGTCCCACTTCAGGTCTTATAACCCAGACCTCTGGAGATGTTGAGAGGTCAGACAGCATGCTGGGACTAGCTCCTCTCTGCCACACCAGTCACACCCTCAGCTGTACTCTCCACTGTAACCAGCCCATTAGATGACTGATGAGAGAGCTGCCACTTCCTGAGGGAAATGATGTCTCAATTCAAAATGATATTTCCAGGTCTGAAATACTAACCTAACCCTAACCCTAACCCATCTCCCTCCTTCCCTTTAACCACAAGCTTAAATTGTCCCATTCATTTCACCGAACAACTCCCATAGCCGGATTAATTGCCTGAAATCTTTATCCACAGAGCACCTAAACGACCAAGAGTACTCATTTATGAAGAAGAGCTTTGATAGGATCAACAGACATCAAGTGGCAACCAAAGGTTGTTTTGGTAAGAAGCTCCACGAGCAGCTCCCTCGGGACAGGAGCAGAAAGGAAAAACAAAAAAGAAGCCTTTACGCTACTTAATAAAGTTACAGAAGAATTTGAAGCCAAATGGAAGTCCCAAGAAGAACACAGCATTGAGGGCTAAAGTTTCACACAGACTGTGAAGTAATGATGCATACAGCCGAAAACCACGTGCCTCTTCCAATCCATGCCTCCAACAGCACTTTCCACCAAAACCACCCCTGTCCTTGCTGCAGACTGAGTCTCTCCATCACGTGAGACCTGGGTTACACTCATAGAATGGTTTGGGTTGGAAGGGACCTTAAAGCTCACCTACTCCCAACCCCCTGCCATGGGGTGAAACCCAGCTGCCCACTGCTTCCCATTGCAGCATCCCAGATTAGACAGGGCTTGGAGCAATCTGGTCTAGTGGAAGGTGTCCCTGCCTGTGGCAAGGGCTTGGAACTGGATGAGCTTTAAGGTCCTTTCCAACCCAAACCACTCTGGGATTCTATGATTCAGCTGAAGAACAAGGATTCTGTCTGCTGCTTGCACACTCCGTGGTGAGAAGCCCTATGGGCAATAACTAACAACTATCTAAATACCAGGGCTATGAGAAGGCTTGAATGGGAACCAGATGCTTCTTCCTGGCTTTAAGCAGTCCGCCTTGCTTGCTTCTAGCCTCCTCTCCTTAATAGGTTCTCAGGTCTGGGTGGTCAGGAAAGGCAATGAATGCCTTCAGAAAAGCACTATTACCTTCCAGGACATTTTGCCTCCTACATGCTCATGTGAGGTGTCACCCATGCTGAACATGTCACATTCTGATTCCCTTCACCTTATGGGACAAAACCTCTTGGCAAAGTGAAGGTGTTTCCTGAAGGTCACAAAGATTCTTCCCTTTCATTTTCTCCACAATTCTTTCACATATAACATCAGTTAAAAACATCAGAGTAAGGGGCAAAATTAACAGCACTTCCAAAAGAGGTTCTGGCAAGAGTTCTGCACACAGCAGTTAGTCTGGAGGAGCCTCTCCCCACCGCGTACGTGGAGCAAGCTGATAGTTAAAGCTATCCTGAAGCAAGTTGGGGAGACAAGGCTTGCTCTGTCACCAGAGTGCCTGCCTTTCCAAACTGGATTTATTTTAGTATAGGAAAATAATCATTTGCATTCCTGGGAACACTGGGGGAGGGAGGGGGCGCCGGGGGGAGAAGCAGGACACAAGTTAACATTCCTCATTTTCAGAGGGAGAGAGCAGCTTGGCCGGTAGGAAAGCAAACACCTCCTTTCCTTCCCCCACTCCCCAACCTTCCACCCCAGATGACAGGAGCCGCGCTGCCTGAATTGCTTCCAGATGTGCCTCTCAAGCTGCGCACGCGGCCAGGCCCCGGGAGCTTTAAGCTGGATGGAAACGGTGATTTTGCATTCCTGCCTCTTCCCTCCCCCACCAGCAGCTCTGCCCTGGAAATTAAACCATGGCACAAGCTTTCCAGGTTCAGCTGCAAGTGACCCCTGTGTCTGAAGCAAAGGCACTCAAGACAAGCAGGGAAAAAAGGCAAAAGCAGGAGAGAAAACAAAGAAGGAAGGGGAAAAAAACAGAAATAATTGTTTAAAGAAGATTGATTTTGGCAGCTAATCCATAAATAAATATCCACCCGTTCTTCCTCTCCTCTATCCTACCAGTAATCCTCGGTGTTTCCACCTCTGCTATACACTGGACCCTCCAGTTCCCTCGGTCCTGGGAAGATGTTCTCATGTTGGATGATGATGGTTTTGATCAACTCATTGACATGAGCTTGGCAAGAGACTTGATCATGACCTTCAGGCACAGACATGAGCGTTGGCCCAAAGCAGATGGCTAAATTGTAGGGATCCATCATGTTCTCCTCACTGAACTGAGATAAACTGCAAAGACAGAAGTGGGGAGGAGGGTTAACAGCAGAAAACATCATCATCATTTGCTATCATGCATCATCACAGCTGAGCTTGGAAGGTGTGCTTTGTGCTTTCTGCACCTAAATGGTATCCACTTTCATTTCTGGAACTTCTTTGACACTGCATTCATATCCCTAGGATGAACTCTGGCAAGGCTCAAACACCCAGGATGCCAGATTCAAAACCAAGCTATGGTGGCATCTGTACCTTGAACTGTTGCTCAGATCACATGCAGCAATATTAAGGTTGGTTCTGCCATTTATCCCATTTATACCAAGGGCCACTGTGCTCCCAAGGATACTCACTGATTGAGGAATGCAAAGAGGTATCTCATTACAATCAGAGTGGTCTTTGGCAGGTTCAGAAGCACCTTCCGGATGTGGAGCGCTCGCTCTTGTAGATTATCCATTGCTGAAAGGAAGAAAGAGCAACACTGAGTCACCCTACTTGCAGCTTGCCACCGAGTCCAACCACAAGCAGCATCCTATGATGGTTCCTACACAGATGATTTAGGTGAGCAGCCAACAGAGCAGCAGTAGGATGAAAGATCCTCCAGTGCTGCTCAGCAGCAGAACCTGCTGCAAAGAACCTTTGACAATGAAGGCTCCTCAACATGTGGAACTTCATTGCAAGTTCCTAGCATAGGAGCACTGGATGTCATCTGTCTCAACAATGGCACAATAGCTCATTCAAGTTAGCTTAGAAAGGTGGGTGTTCAAAACAGAAACCGTACAACACTCAGAGGAAAATTAGCATAGCTACAGGGTGAGGCAAAAAGCTCTGTGTGCAGCAGCCTGCTGAGAAAGAAGTGGGCAGCATAAATCATCTCAGAAGGGAGAAGTGATTTGGAAGCAGATTTTACTTTTCATATAATGTGAATTCAGCCCTGTAAATGCATTTATCAGAAGAAAACCATGAGCTGTTTTAGAAGTACTTATCTTCTGCTTTACTCCAAAGGCTGCCACCGCAAAGGCCATGTCACTATACTTGGATAATATGATCATTCTTTGATTCTGAAGGACATGGCAACAGTCAGGCCATTTAAAATGAGGTTGTTCACAGACAAACCCCACAAACAACCCTCTGCCTACCAGAACCACCTTGTGAAACCACCCAAAATGTTAACAACTTGACTGGGACTGTCCTCCTGACTGATACTCTTGAACAGGAGTCAAGAGATGGCCCCTCATAGGTATGAAGCTAAAAGGTAGACAACTGATGCCTTGCCAGCTGAAGAGATGTTGTGGTCTCAGCACGCAGCAGCATGGCAGCAGCCATATAGGCAGTGCGCATCTAACAACACAAAGGAAAGCACCCAGAGCAAGAAACCTGCTTCTGACGCCTTCTAATGAGAGGTCTTAGGGGTTATTTTTCACAAGTGGAGGTTTTGGATTTATTCTGTTTTAAAAAGAATCCTATCACAAAGCAGCATTTCAAGAAAATCCATGACACAGCCCTTGAAATCTGTTCATTTCTGTCTCCTTGCTCATTCATAGCAAAACTACTATGAGAGGAAGGCTGGCTGTGAGGAGGTAACTGCCCAGTCTGTGGCTAACAGAGACCAGGATACCACTGCAACACAAACCCAACCAAAGGGACCACACAAAACTTATTTTGCAGCCAGGAAAAAGGGGAAGAGGAGGAGAAAAAGGTGGGAGATGAGAAAAATGAATCCTATTTCTTTTCAGCTCTTCATATACTTACTGACACAGGCAATCAGATCATGAAAGATGTCCTTGGGGAAAAGAGGGTGCTCCAACCCTCGAAAATAGAGCTTCAGAACTCCTGCTATTGAGTCCATGTCATGGTCATTCTGGTCCCCAGCCAATGGATCTTCCCCTTTGTGACAAGCAAAGAAAAGCAGGCAAGAAAAATCAGAATAGTGGAGAGAAGCACCAGACTGGAAGGATGCGCCTCAGCTGGAGAACAGGATTTATGCAGCACACAGCTAATCCCACCTACTCCCAACTGCACCACAAGCACCTAATGCTGAATTGGCTGGGGAGGGGGGGGGGGAGTGTTTCTGACAGATAATTTGTTGCTACAGATATGCCACAGTTTGTCTGGATTACAAAGGAAAAGATGCCCACTTAAGGAGTTGTTCCCTAGGGAAAACTCCCTATCAGATATAATTAGATTTAATGATGGGGCAATCCTCAAATTGAAGCTATATATATCCATTATGTGACTGAAATTACCAAAGCTTGCCTATTATCTTAGTAACACACAGGATAATAAATGGCCTACTACAAACCGGAGCATTATCCTTGATATTAACTGCCACCAAGGGTTCTGGCTGAAGTAATAAACCGCAGAGACATTATTGTTAGCTTTGTCACTTCTGTGTATCATATGCTTTATGGAGACAAGCAAGATGAAGTAAAGAAATATAACATCACCTTTTTATTTCTGCATGTTAGTGCAGCAACCACTGGCTCCGTTCCCAAAATGACTGGTATTGGCTTTATGTGAAAAGGGGTCTGATTCTGATAGAAAGCCTTTACCTTCAGCCCATGAGACACATTCTGCTTTCTCTAGTCTTGAGGATTTTCATTCTCAGGTAGATGGAGAGGAAGATAGGGGAAATGAGATGCCACACTTCACACATACTGTTCAGTAAATGTCTCTCTTCTTAAAAGCGAAATAAACTTGCTACGCCTCATTAAAACCTGCCTCTCAAGCACAGAATACACTAACTCTCTTCTTTTAGTGATGTATTCAGGGAACTGACACAAGCCCTGATGTTTCCAGTGACCCAAGGAGGCCTGGGGAGGCAGGCTGGGAGGACTGCCTGAGGATCCAGTCCCTTGAACCTGCCCAGCCACAGACTGATGGGTCTGGAGGCTCCCAGCCATTCTCTGCCTGTGTAGGGCACGGCTCTTCACATCCCAAATGCAATCTATTAAAAGCTGTGTCAAGTTAACTGTGTCTTGAAATGTACTCGCTCCCTTGCTGACATTTAGGATAAATGTAGCTTAGCTGTGCCTCAGTAACACGGAAAACGTCAAATTCCCCCCCTCCAGCAGCCAGCCTATTTGCAAAGAACAGGGGGAGAGGGTAGGGAAACGCAGTTACACCCGATAATGAAATTCTCTATATCCTTTCGTGTTACAAATAATCAATAAGCTATCAGACACCAGAGAAGATTGAATTCAGAGCATTTATTATACAGACACTCTACAAGATATAAAGCATAATGCCAAACAAGTGAGTGTTCAAGGTTAATGAGCACTGGGGAGGTGTTTGGGCTGGGCTCTCTTAGGAAACGCAAGAATCAAAGGAACCAAATATCACAAGCTGCATTCAAACCAGGCCTTTTTAGGAGAAATTCATACATTGGCAATAACTTCCCAGATATTGGACTAGACCTTCCTTACCTCTCTCAAATGCATTTTTTATGTCATTCACTTCAACTTGTGACCCAGACACTCGGAATATTCCTTCATGCTGCAAACCTATAAGACGAGATGTTGATAACAGTAAGATAAGATAAGCTGGCACCTTCACCAGCTATTAGCCTAGATGAGAAAGGAAACATAAAACAACACAGGCAAAAAACCCACCGTATTTTCCTCGCATGTCTGGGCATGTTCGGAATATGTAAAACCAGAACTCAGCACACAGAGAAAAAACATTAACCCTTCTTTGTAACCTGGCAGAGTAACCGGGTTCCAACAGCCACACGTGTTATCTTCTGCCCTGAAGGATCCCCAAAGGCTTTTACAACCCAGAGAAAGTCATAAACTAACAATACATCAGGCAGAGTAAAACATGGCCAACTACACAAGGAAGCACCTTATTTTGCAAAGGCCCAGAGCAAATCAGCCAGCTGAAACAGAGGCATTTAATTACTGCAGCCTGACCACCTATCTAGGCTTTGAGGGGAGTCTTTAAGCCACTCCTGCTAAAAAGCAAGCATTAGCAACATCATAAAACCCAGTTATAAAGGAGGCAGCTGTGACATGCTGCTCCAAACAGTGAAAAGAAACAATCCCAAGTGCAGGGAAGCAAGAAGGAAAATGACATTCATCCCACACCTACACAGCAAAACACTGCGAAATGTCAGTCAGGCTACCTCCAGCAACGTTCCTCCCTGCAATGTGCGTGCGTCAGGCAGCTTTAGCACTGCTGCTGCCTAACATGGGCTTATGGTATAAAAATCACATTCCTTCTAACTCCAAACTGCACCTTTGTGCCACGACCTGACATTCAGCGCAGGAATCAGACAGAGTTTCCCCCAGACTCTACTAAATTAACCCAGGAATAAGAGACTGAACCTCCTCATGTGTAGATGATGCCCTCAGTGACCTGGTTTAGTGGTGGCTTTGGCAGTCCTGGGGTAAAGGTTGGACTTAATAATCTTAAAGGTCTTTTCCAACCTAGACAACTCTACGTGCCCCATTTGTCATGCCCAGCTCTCATTGCAATGTGGTTTCAATGATTTTTCCAGCTAATGTCCAAATATGGCCCTAATGAAGGATTAAAGTAAAGATGATGAGAATGGGACTTGGGATTAGAGTTTCTAATCTGGTAATTAAACAAGGAAAATGAAATGGGACCCACTACCTGACTCCGTTGTGGTTAATGAAGATAAATTCCATCTCTTTCTACATATGTTAATTCACAGCTGATTTCCATGCTCCTAACAAATGATACCGATTAAAAATGAAAGCAAATTACAATAAACATACAAAATCTTTATGCATCCACGGCTGTGAAGTTAACCTTGGAAACAGGTATAAATCATCTCATTGTGGCAATGAGCAAGCAATTAATTCACTACTTGACCTCCTACAGTGTGTTCCTCCTCCTCTAGGAAAAGCATTGACTGTTGGTGCTGAAGGCCACACTTCAGGGCACAAAGCAAGGTGAGTGGTGGTGAGGCACGAGTGGTATCTAAGAATGGGAGCCTTATTTTACAAGAAACAAAGGGATATTGTTGGAAGAACAACATTTGCAAGGATCCCCTTTGCCCATAAACTCACCGTGTCTGCTAATGAATCGTATGCAGCTCTCCACGACTAAGGGAATGGCTTGTGAGGAATCCTGGAGAGAGGGATTTAAACAAGAGCGGTCAGAATGCAGAGTGATGGCGAAAGTGGAGAAGAGAAGAAGAATGGAAAGCAAAATTATCCTCTCATTTGCCACCTTCTGCTTCCATGCAGTTCCAGATGTGTTTAGTGAATAGCCCAGCAGTGACTGCTGTCACAACCCATTCAATAACGTCCTTGCTCATAGCAAACAGTTGTCAGTTCAAGGCCCCAATGCAGTAACATCTTCTAGATGGCCAGTTTCCAGCTTATACAACATTCAGGATGGAAATGAGCCTTTACACTTTGCTGGTCTCTGCTTCCCAGATTACTTTCCAGACAACTGAATTTCTGCAGTGGCTGCAGTTATTCCTCCCATTTTGGGGAACAGCAACTGAGCAACCAAAGTGCTGCAGTTTGCTTAAGGTCAGATATCAGTGAGTAAAATTACCATGTCATTAATACTTGAAGTTTCTGCTTATGTAGAAGGAACTCGCAGAGAATCACATATTCTGGGTCCCCAGCAGAGATTAAACCTCTCCAAGTAGTTCTAAATGTTAGGTGCCAATCCCAAAACCCCATTAAACCCCATTAAGTTACTGTGAGCTGTGGGTTCAGGGTTTGCAAACACATCACTTTTTAATTCAGGTTTCCAAACCAGAGGCAGAATATGCTTCTGAGACACCTCAAAAGCTACCTGCGAAAATGGCAATCACAGCACACACAAGATTCATTTTCAGCATAGGTAAGGACCATTTTAGAGCAATTAGGGACAACAATTAAGCTTAATAAACGAGAAAGGTCTGACTCTGCACATCACTACAACTTGCTCTCTTACTTCATTTCCAGTGTACAAAGAGCCTATAAACTACAAAGCAGCCCCCAAGACAGACTGTATGAAATAAAATTCCAAGCCAAATTTTATCTTCACAGTATTAACAATAAATACTTTGGGTTTTTCTCCTATCTCAAAGAAACACATTTAAGCTCATCAGGTACTAAAGAGTAACAGATTATCCGCCACAGCCAGGGAAACAAAGCATCCCTGCTGTAAGTCTTTCTTACTAGAAGGGGGAATGGCTTGAACCTGCCAGAGGGGAGACTGAGGTGAGCTCTTAGGCAGAAGCTCTTCCCTATGAGGGTGCTGAGGCGCTGGCACAGGGTGCCCAGAGAAGCTGTGGCTGCCCCATCCCCGGCAGTGTTCAAGGCCAGGTTGGACACAGGGGCTTGGAGCAAGCTGCTCTATGGAAGGTGTTCCTGCCCATGGCAGGGGGTTGGAACTGGATGAGCTTTAAGGTCCCTTCCAACTCAAACCATTCCCTGAGTCTATGATTCATGTAAGAGAGGGAGGAAGGATAAAAAGCACTTGCCTGCTTTTCACCCTATCCTCCCCTACACACACACAGCCCTATTTTTGTTGCTTAAGGAAATGTTTGTTACCTGCTTCCTTACGGTGGAGCTGCGCCTGCCGCTGGGGAGAGCGGAACCACCCATGGGTGCAGGAGGGAAAAACAGAAGAGAAAAGTCAAGACAATCATCTACCATCTCCGTCCGTCCGGTCGGAATTCCAAACCACACGTATTTCAGAGGAGGGAAGGAGCCAGACAGACAAGTCAATTACAGGGACTTAGTCTCATTCAATTCATGGAACTTCAGACAGATTTTAAGTAACTTTCTGTCACTAAACACCTGGAATACACACCAGGGAGTCACTGCTTTGATTTCCAGCCACGTGGAAATCTGTCCTATAGGGCTCCTGGTCGAAGATGAAGCTTGTTATCAATTGCTCAGAGCTGTGCTCCAAAAGAGCTGCTCCATGGAGGGGAGAAGCAGGTGGGAGCAGGCTGGTGCCTACAGCGCTGCTAACAGCATCCACCGGAGAACCCTCAAGCACCGCACACACCGACCAGGCTAAGCCGTCATGGTGTCATTTATTTTTGTGGGTAGACATTAATTGTAGAAAAAAGGGAAAATAAGCCTTGCTTGGCCAGGATTCTTCCCTCCAAATTGATTACTGGGGTTGAACATTCCTATAGTAGCTTGTAAGAATGAAGCACCAGGGATAATAGGAGAGAGGCCCTATTGTAGCACTGAAGCCAATTCCCTGCCTGGGTAGATGGCTGCTGAATTCTAAATCAGGTGATGAGAAGTGTGATTTTTTCAAAGGCTGTACAATGTATTAATACAGAGGAAATTCCTTTTATCCCAATCAAAACCTGAATGAAGAGAAAGAAATGCGATTCCATGGGCTGTCACTGACAATAAGGTCTCTTTTAAGCTATTAGCAGTAATGATTCTTTGCTATTTAAAAGTGTTTCATCATGAATAATATTTTATTATTACAGATGTCAGGCTCTAATTAGGACCTGTCAGCTTTGCTTTGCTGGAAGGAATGTGAAAAGTAATAATGACTCCAGATCGGTAGCAATCACCTTCCTTTTGTTAACAAGGCAGGATGATGCACAGCCCCTGCTCCAGCTCCTCGTGCCCAGTGGAGCTCCTGGAATCCATCAATTTGGAGATGGAGATTTGATATGTTTTAGCACAAGCCCATCAGAAGCTTAGTTACAGTTCTGTGATTAGAGTTAATTCTAAACGAAAAGTTGATTCTCCACAACCTCTACAGTGCTACAATCCAGAGAGTGTCAATGGCATGAAGTTTTCCAATTTGTTTAGGGATAGGGATCTGCTCAAGCCAGTCCAGACGAGGCCACGGAGATGGCAGCCCAGGGCCCCAACAAGCAAGGGGAGGTGCTTAAGCAGGTTCTGCACCAAAAGAAATACTCTTTACTCACCCAACCAGAGCTTACTAAACAGATACATAAGCTGCACCACTCCCTCGCACTGATGTAGGTAATTGCGATGGTATTCAAAGCCGTAGGAACTAGCAGGGACTCGCTTATATATTAGCTAAATAAGTATTTTTAACCAACAGATACAGATCCTGGGCTGGTAATAGATCTCGGATGGCAGCTTGGCCTTAAAACATGATCCACTGAGCCGCACCTACCTGGCAAGGGAGCAGTCAGTCCGTTGACCTGGTAAGAAGACAAAGAAATACAGCGTTAGGAATGGAAAAAAATACTTTCAACAGCTTTGTAAAGCCAGGTTTGGAAGGAGATGGAGGAGAAAAGCCATCGGAAAGGGAGGAGGCATCTCTGGGGAGCTGGACGGGGGTTGCTCCCCGCAGGAGCACTGCTGGGGAGAGCACAGAAGTCCATCCCCATGCTAAGGACTCCTGTTAATGCAGCAGCGTTTTAATAACAGCACAAGGAAAGAGACCCAGAAAACCTGTGCTATTGGGAATTGTCCAGGCAAGGCCTTCTGCTGGTGCAGATCATCATCAGTGAAGCCACACTGATTTACAACAGCTTAAAAATCCCCCTTGCCTACGGCTGCCTTCCTGCTCCTGGGGAGCTGGAAGAATGAATGAGGGAAACATCTAATTGCTGATGGCTGACAATTAGTTGCACACATCTTGATAGCCACTTTCCTCTCCCCACACAGAGCCAAAACAGTGCATAACTGACAGGAAAACGTTATTCCGAAGCAGAATTTACAGCCACCTGTCCCATTCCTATCACAGAATACTCATATATATAAATGACATGGCTGTGGCAACAGCAAGGGGCTCCTACAGAAGGGTGACAAATGTGTACAGTAGGCAGGGACATAATTACTTGTAGATAGGAAGACTTGCTGCTATTTTTATTACTGGAACTTGTCATCTTTAGACTAAGGTAATTTGCAAGAGGACTAATAAATGTCACCTGAGGATGGGCCAAAGAAGAAGAAGAATTAGAAGAAACCCATGCATTTTGCAGTGACTGAGGAGACGCAGCTCATTTTTCACTAAAGGTTCTAACCATGCTCCAGCGGCTTGTGAAAGGAATTTTATTTGTTCATTTCCCAGTTAAGGGACATTTTATGGATAAGTCTAGGCACGGTCCCCAGTTTGTACCATTAACCTGCTAATGTGGGCTTGGAGCTGTAATGTACCTCCCTTTGATCTCACAGATGACAGTGAGCTCTCCCTGACACACACTGGGTCTCTTCACAGGGGGACTGAGGAAGCTCTGATTTGCAAAGCAGCCATGTGAAAACAGAAGCAGCCTTTAAATCTGCATAGCAATACAGGAATCACATTGAATTTCCTCTTCTCTTCCCCCACCACAGCTTGAGATGGGTTCAAAGGGCAGGCAGGTTAAGAGGAAACAGGGCTCGGTATGCAGAGGTCAGCTATGATCCAGGAATGTGATTAGTCACAGGGCAGCCCGGGTGTCACTTGGAGATATTTAGAAGCAAAAGCAAAATACCCTAAGGACACAGATCTTTGGCTTCAACCATCCTTTCTACAGCTGAAGAGACGAGCAGCTTTAAACAATAAAGCTCAAAATGATGCCAGCATCCTTCCCTTACCTTGTGGTTTTGGTCGGATAAACATGAAACTCTTAATTACTGTAGCAATAAGTACTGCAGGTTTTATAGCACATTTTTAAAGGGAAGGCAAAGCACTTCAAAGGCCACATGCTGTTAAAGTTTTCATTCAGAAGATTTGCACACCGTAAACCTTGGGGAGTCCAGTTAAGTTCCAGATCAAAACACGAGCCCTGCTCCAGCACATCAACCCAGGAATGAGTTGAGCCCTCTTTTGACCTGACATTTAGACTGTTAAAACCTTCTCCTCTGCAAATACGAGGCAGGCAGGTTTCTATGGAAACTTGGATGCATAGTTTAAGTGTGTCGGGCCAACAGGATTTGCCCATACCATGATGGGTAAGAAATCTTCCTTTGTTCTGACACTAACAGCAAATGCATAGTCAGTTCTGGCTGCTGCCCCCTGACTAATGCCCTCTGGATAGGCAACATACTTGACATGAAATGTGTTTGGTTCTTCTAATAAAAGCCTGGGCTCACATGCACTGGTTTGGTCTGGATTGAAGCAACAGAGGTGAGAAGCAGCTGAACTACCATGCAAACAGAACTTCTGCTCAGGCTAACAAGGCAATACTGCTCAACCAGCAGTAAACTGTAAAGGTCAAGGTTCACCCTGATACAGATCATGAAGTGAGAAGCAGAACACACACGTGTACAGGGAGAGGACAAGATGAATGGGGGGTGTGTGTGTGTGTGTGTGCTTGATCTTATCCATTAATGATTCGTTAAGCATTTTCTGTGCACCATTAACCCAACAGCCACGGAGGTCATTGGGCTTCCCCAGCATGCAGAGCAGAAAGATAAATTCAGAAACCATGAGTATGGCCACGCTGAATCAGACATCCAAGCCCACTGCACTCAGCTGACTAACTGGGTGAGTGCAATAGCCTGGCTACTAGCAGTGATGAGCAGCCCCAGACTCACTCTCTCCCAGGGTCTTCTGAAGAAGGTCATGTTTGGCTTGGAGCTTTGTTATCAGGTTCCTGCCCTCCAGATACTCCTTCATTTTCTGTGGAAGCGGAAAAAAAACAAGATTGTGAGTGGAAAATTAATTTCTTTGATTGCATTTTAAGTTAATGGATACTGAACATGATGCTGAAGAGAGAATGAAGAGCTCATAGCTGTAAAGTGGAGATCTCATAGCAGCCTACCAGGGACTGAAGCAATAGGATAAGGGGATGGGTTCAAGGAGGGGAGATTTATGTTAGATATAAGGAAGTTCTTCCCTGTGAGGGTACTAAGGTGCTGGCACAGAGTGCCCAGAGAAGCTGTGGCTGCCCCATCCCTGGCAGTGTTCAAGGCCAGGTTGGATACAGGGGCTTGGAGCAACCTGTTCTAGTGGAAGGTGTCCCTGCCCAAGGCAGGGGATTGGAACTGGATGAGCTTGAAGTTCCCTTCCATCCCAAACCAGGCTGGGATCCTACGATCCTATGAATAACACTGACATTTAGGGTGCAGAGGATGAACCAAGTCCTCCTGGGTTCTCCAGCAAACCTGGAGTTCAGTCCATCCAGATCTGCAGTGCAATTTCTATTGTTTCACTGTGGAATCAGCTGAATGTTTGGCATCTTTTCAAGCCATCTGAGATGCTGTCATGCCTCTCCCCTGCAGACAGGGTGGAATGGAAATGCGCTTCCCTCGCGCGTCACGGGCAGTGAATGAACAATCTGTTTTAACAAACTAAAAGGCTGCTACTGTGCTGCTTCTCTCACTTAACCTCCCTCACCCCACTTTACTTGTCAAATAGTGCGTCTGCCTCCACGCTGGATGATACCCAGGGTTGCAGGGGGGGCATGGGACAAAACAAATACAGATATTATTGAAGTTCAGATTTGTTCTCTGGGTGCAACATTACACAACCATGCAGTCATTTCCCCCCCTCCTTCCTTTTGGTTTTTCACAGCTCTGCAATTGCTTCGCGTTCTTCTTTTTTTTACAGCTCTTTCATCTCTTGTTTTGCAGTTCAGAATAGCATTATTTATCTCCAGGGTGCTGCAGTGCATAAAGCACTGCTGCACAGTAGCTGTCCACATTATAATTAGGACACGTTTACATACACAGACCAGAACTCTTCAAATAGCTCCTGATTCTAAAGAATGGCCTGTGCTATTTGAAACATTCGGCTAGCAAAATGAACACAAAGAAAGGATTCACATTTAGTAGTGAAATGTCCCAGTTCTTGTCTTCATCTTTCCCCAAATCCATCCATTTTCTTTGGGTTCTGGTCCAGTATAGCCAAATTAGACTGAGGTGAAGAACAGTATTTTAGCAATGAGAGTGCCTGGACCCCGCTTGTCCTGTGCAGGTCATAACAACAGCAGCCTCCATGCAAGATATGAAGTGTGATGAAATATACACATACACATAGTGCTGGGGTTGTTCAGCCTCGAGAGAAAAAGGCACCAGGGAGACCTTAGAGGAGCTCCAGTGCCTAAAGGGGCTACAGGAAACATGGAGAGGGGCTTTGGACAAAGGCCTGTAGAGACAGACCAAGGGGACTGGCTTTAACCTGCCAGAGGGGAGACTGAGATGAGCTCTGAGGCAGAAGCTCTTCCCTGTGAGGGTGCTGAGGCGCTGGCACAGGGTGCCCAGAGAAGCTGTGGCTGCCCCATCCCTGGCAGTGCTCAAGGCCAGGTTGGACACAGGGGCTTGGAGCAAGCTGCTCTATGGAAGGTGTCCCTGCCTGTGGCAGGGGTTGGAGCTGGAGGAGCTTTAAGCTCCCTTCCAACACAAACCAGACTGGGATTCTCTGATATCCAGCAGCAGCACTGAGGGTGGGGGGAGCCTTCCAGGAACTAAGGAAGTGTCCACCACGAGCTCTCCAGCAGTCGTGTGTACTGACAAAAGCGTCTGCGTTGAGCCCTTAATGAACTACCAAAGTCTGTGTTTTATGTCCCTTTGGTTGACAACACTGGAAGAAAAATATCACAAGAATTAAGTCCCTTTGGAGCGTCTCAGCACTCCCTATAGTTGATACTTTAACTTTCTGCTGTTGTTTTAGAAGAAAACAGGAAACGTGATCACTGTGGCAAAAAAAATCCCCATATTTCTTGACATTTCCCTGCAGAATCTGCTCCCCAAACCCCAACTGTGTGTTTTGCTCCATCAGTTAAATTGAGCACGCTCTGGCACTCGCCCATGCTCAGGCTGATCACTCGGGCTCCGAGGCATCAGTAGTGCCCATGTGAAGACCACTGCCTGCCTGCAGACGGGTACCAGGGGTTGTTTAGAAGGGAGCAGAAGAGAAGGTTCCTAGCCCTCAGTGCAGCATTTCATGCATTCTGTTTCCTCATGCCTAACATTCTGTACCCTGCCTGTTACAAGTATGCTTATGAATAAAACCCCCTCATTTTAAAATAAGGCCTCAGGCTGTTTTCAATGAATTAAAAAGCCATTAGCATTTGATTTCTGGCTCAATAAAAACAGTAAAAAAAGAAGAAAATAATCAAACTCCAGGAGAACTCCTAAGGATTTAATTTCTAGCAGAGCACAGCTGGAGCCAGACTAAGCACAATCAGACGCAAAGCAGCAGAAACATCCTCAAATCATGTTATTTTGGTGGTGTAAAAATGAAGAGCGGAAGGGGTGGTGTTAGAAACTGAGCATATGGCACCTACCAGTGCCTCACAGCCATGCAACTTTGGCATCCTCTCTAAGCCCAAACTCACTACAGTATTTTTCCAGTGGGAACCCCTGATCAGGTGGCATACATAATGAAGCCAAACACAAACTGGACTGTTAAACAGGGAAGCTCAGGTAAGATCTTAGGCAGAAGCTCTTCCCTGGGAGGGTGCTGAGGCGCTGGCACAGGGTGCCCAGAGAAGCTGTGGCTGCCCCATCCCTGGCAGTGCTCAAGGCCAGGTTGGACACAGGGGCTTGGAGCAACCTGCTCTACTGGAAGGTGTCCCTGCCTGTGGCAGGGGTTGGAGCTGGAGGAGCTTTAAGCTCCCATCCAACCCACCCAAACCAGGCTGGGATTCTATGCATCCTCCCACACCCATCATAGCCTCATGCTGGCTCCAGTTTCACAGCAGTGGTACCCAGGCCACATCCCCAGTTTTGCCCCTGTGAAGTTGCTGCTGCCTCCTTGCTTCAGCTGTCTGCATTAGCTCAGTGCTAAGTCAATCGTCATTCCTATGCCTTTCAGTGACACAGGGAAGTTTAAGCTTCTATTCTGAATACAAATCTTTTTTCAAAGCCCTAACAACAGAGCAGTCTCGGCACCAGCATGCGGTGACATGCCTCTAGTGGAAATACAGATTATACTAGTGTAGAGATACTACAGGCAGTACTCCTTCAATTCAATCCCCATGGTGGCATCACTATCTTTACCTAAGAGCTCTGCCTTGCTAGCAGTGCAGTACACACTAATATGAAATATTCTTTCAAATTAGTATTTTCCTTTCCATTCTTATCCCTCAGCATTTAGCACATCATAAGGTATGAGGGGATTTAAATCTCTGTTCTGCACTACACTTTGCTTTTCCCCTACACAAAGAATGCCTCGCCCAAATCACTGCACAGCTCTGTCCTCAGTCTCATCAACATCCATCAGAGTGTTTGCTCATGCACTCAACAACCTGCTCCTTATAGATTCAAAGCTTGAAATCCTAATAAAGGGCAGTAGATCAATCAACCAAGCACCCGATTAGGCTGGTTAGAGAGGGCTTCCATGGCCAGCTCCATTCTCCACAGCATCAATAACCAGCTTCACCTTCTACAAAGGCTTTTTCATTTATTTAAGTCAAAGCCTGACAGGAACCATCCTGCCAGTGAGTTTAATCTGCACAGAAACTTCAGGCTTCTAATAACTAACACCATTCTTGGAAGAGGAATGTAAACGGCATTAAATATAGCAAAAGATGCCCAAAGGAATGACAAAGTAACCAGGGTAAGAGGCATGATTTTCATCTGCTGGTTTGAAATATCTTTTAAATGGAAACGAATTCAACAGTTCAACATCAATCTAATTTAGGCATAAAAAACACAGAGTCTGTTATGAAATTCAATCTAAAAAGCTCTTAGCATCTTGTAAAAAGGCATCGACTCAATTAAAAGCTGATGTGAGCTGAAACTGTAAGATGATAACAACAAAAAATGAAAGAGCTCAACATTCTTTTAGTTTGCATTATTCCTGAAATTGATATTTACAAGCTATTAAGCTCTCCCTCAGACAAATCCCTTTAGATGCAGGAGAAATCAAACTTTACACAATTTATCCACAGCCGAAGCTTGCATCAACAAAGGGATCCCTGTTTATTTGTCAAGAATTCAAAGCACCCGCTTTTAAACCCTAAAATACTTACTCTGCTTGTCCAAAAATCAATCACAGCAGCATTTTTGCAAGGCGATAGCATCAGTTTGCACTCTCTTGTGAGTGTAATTTTAAATACATTATGCGTGCTTGTACTGCAAATTAACTCCTTACTGTGAAGTAGAACTGCTCTGTCTCCTGCTGGTTGGCCCGTCTCTTGGCAATGCTGGGTTTGCTCATGAATGTTTCTGAGACAGTGGATTTCACAGACTCCATGGAGTTGCTGTACTGAAAGCAGTCCGAGACATCAAAGTCCTCTATCGTGACTATATCCTGGATTGTCTGGAGCGTTGCTTCCATAGTCTTCTTAACCTGGCCAGCAGGAATCAGAGTACATAAAAAATGAGGATAGTGTGTTGCAAGAAAACACAGAGGTAGCAAATACCCTGAAGTGTTTTATTAGATGCTGCAAGGGCTGGAGCAGCTGAGAGAGCTGGGCTGCTTGAGCCTGGAGAAGAGGAGGCTCCTTAAGGGGAGACCTTAGAGAAGCTCCAGTGCCTAAAGGGGCTACAGGAAAACTGGAGAGGGGCTTTGGACAAGGGATGGAGGGACAGGACAAGGGGAATGGCTTTAACCTGCCAGAGGGGAGATTGAGATGAGCTCTGAGGCAGAAGCTCTTCCCTATGAGGGTGCTGAGGCACTGGCACAGGGTGCCCAGAGAAGCTGTGGCTGCCCCATCCCCGGCAGTGCTCAAAGGCCAGGATGGATGGGGCTTGGAGCAACATGCTCTAGTGGAAGGTGTCCCTTCCTGTGGCAGGGGTTGGAGCTGGAGGAGCTTTAAGCTCCCTTCCAACCCAAACCTTTATGGTTCTATTAATAAACAGGTATTACTGGTTTCACATCCTGTGTGCCATAGCTAAGGTTATTCCTTCCCCAGCCCTCACTCCCCACTGGAGGTGATAAGAGGGCTGTTGATCCGTGGTTCATTAGCTCACCTCTTCATTTTCAATCTTAAGCGTTGATAATCTAGATTGCAATTGCTGGCACCTCTGCACTAACTCACTCTGGACTGGTTGCTGGGCACATAGCTGCGACTCCTGGAAGAGAAAGAGCACTGCTTTTAGAGTGCTAGGGGGAAGAAACACATAATCAGGAACACTGCAGTTACTTCATTCAATTATTAGAAGCAAACAGCTCCCAAAGTGCTTCATTTAAAACTCTGTAGCCCTGGATTTCAACCAGTGGAAAAGGCCTGTGTTCAAAAATAGCACTTCCCTTCCTGACTGTGCCGAAAAGGGAGCAAGAGAGCATGTGAACATCAAAGAAGTAGTAGAAAATATTAGCTACTCGCAGTCGTATGAGCTTGTCATGCGTTTTGGAAGCCTGACGTGCTTTATTACAGATATTAGGCTAAATCCCACTGCACATCAGGAAGAACGTGGTTCAACGCATTAGCCAGGCAGCCTGGGGCTGGCTCAGCTGAACTACCTGTACACTGCAGCAACAGGCACAATTCATGCCTAAGGCTATTTTTTAAAGGCAGAAATTGGAGTTTTATCACACAACATCACATATTCAACCTGGCATATGCAGGACCACTGCAACAAGGCCATCAGCCTGCACTGATAAACCCCCACTTGGCCTTGAGAAGAACCAAGATAAATGATCCAGCAAATGGGAGCTGTTAAATGCATGACAGCCTGCAGGTGATGCTTTTTCTTCCCAGGATCTTAGAGGATACTTCCAAAACACAGAACAACTGAGAGAGGTCATTTGCAGTCTGAGGGTTTCACTTAAGGGGGAAGAGACAAAGAGGAGCCTTAAGCAGCGATTATAATTCTTAGACCAGAAGAAGAGGTTGGCTGCAAGAGACCTGACAGTGTTTCCTCCGTGTTCAGGAGGAAAATCCAGAAATCCAACCAATTGACCTAAATTATTGCATTGCACATGTGTTCCCATTTAGAACTGGTTTCAGCTTGTGTGACTTTAAACAGCTCCCAGATGAGTAACCACATCTTGATAAACCTAAAAAGAGAGAGATTTCCATTGCCAAAGCCTAAAATCCTCTGACGGCTTTGTCTCACAGGGAAGATGCACAAAGCACCATTGTAAATCTTTTATACTCTACAATTCCACACTCAAATCCCTCCCAAAACCAGCATTTAAGTTTCTTGTTGTCCCTTCAAATCTCAAACTTCAGTTTGTCTCAGGGTGAAGGGGTAATCTTGTGGGTTGAATGAGAGGCTAAAACTGTTTCCTACCCACACAGTATTATACTCCATGAAGTTTAATACTTATCAAAGCATTTTGAGCTTCAGTAGCTTTGACAGTCAAAAAGTAAGAGTCATATTCTGACATCCGTGCCATGCGCATCTGCTTAAACTTTACATCAGCTAAAGCTTCTCTCATCCTCCCCAAAACAGAGCCAAGCAGGTGGCCCTGTAGTGGGTCTATCAATCAAAGACAAGGGAAGTAAACAGGCAGAGGTAGAAGTGTTTACAGAGCTAGAGCTGGAGGAAGACTATAAACTGACCATGTCACCCATGTGCGGCTGAAACTCAAACTTCATGGGTGGACAGAAGACGTTGTTGTACATCTCCATCAGGCGCTGCTTATCACTGTTGGCATCCAGGTTCTCCACGGCGTTTTCAATGGCATCCAGACCCTCGTGCTTTGACTGTTCCAGGTTTAGCTCAGCAGACAAGAATGTCCTGAGGGCTCTGTTGAGGCTAGCGTGGTATCCCAGGTCACAGCACTGCTGGAAAAACACACACAATTCCATATGAATAAGTGAAGAAATCCGCAATGGATATTAAAATGCTTCTGAAGCCAGAAGTTATCTAAATGGATAGCAAGTTGTGGATGTTTTATCATCTTCTGGGTACCAGCACGGTCCCACATCCCACTGACTGCAGAGGCTCCTTGACTGGGGGTCCTAAGAGCAGGTCCTAAACAGAACTTTGAACCTATAACCCCACACCAATGTCAACATCATGTTATAATTAGTGCCAAGGCAAGAACAGCTTAAACTTACAACAGTTTGCAGTCATGGAGTAGTAAAGACTTCATTTCACAGCGTTAAACAAAAGCACCCTGGAAGTGGGTATGTTCAATAACATGGCAGCCTATTTCTTTAAATTCTAACCTTATTTTAGGGGCATTGATTCCCACTGAACACAACCCAAATCCTTACACAAAATTATTGCAAGTAAGAGGAAAACAAGGCACTAAAGTACTACCTGAAGAAATAAGCCACAGGATTTGGCTCATCTGCAGAAGTTAATCTGCATCTAAATAGTTCTACCCAGGAAACCGAAAGCTGCTTAATTCAGTGTACTTCAGAAAGCAAGAACATGACCTGGACATCACAGGCATAAAGAGCAGAGTCATCCAAAAAGCAAGGAGCAGGCGGCTGCGATGACTTCATTGCTGGGGTGAAACAGAAGAGCAAAACTCTCAAGCAGAAAGTGGTCGTGGTCAAGAATTTCCTGGCTGTGACACCAGGATGATGTCACTGGAAGACAATCCAGGAGCTTCATCTCCACTGTGGCTGCGCAGCCAATCCTTCACGTTTCAGAAGGCAGAAAGGAGCTTTTCATTATGATCAGAACCAGCCTGAATTCTTCAGACATCCAATAAAGCGAGCAAGCAAGAAGCCCACCTTCCTGGAGTTACAAGCAAGATTACATGCACTAGGAGACAATCCAACAAGAAAGAAAGCGACCATCTGCTTGATTGCTGCACTGCTCTGTAAGCAAAATTCACATGAAATCTCCTCCTCGCCCATCATTTGGGTCTCATCACTGTCATTGTGTGCAAACGCAAAAAGAAAAGGAAGGGGAGGAAAGAGGGAGGGAGAAGACCATTCCCTGCCTGCTCAGAATTGCTGTCACCACATGCTGCTTGATGCCTGGCTCCTGTGCCAACCAGCTGTGGCAGGTGGTACAAAGAGCTGCAGTTGCCGGTTAGGCTGGTGGCAGGGAATTAAAGCATATTATATTCAATCAGAAAGAACAAAAACCAGCCCAAAAAAACACCCAGCAACAAAAGATGCTTGATTGAGAATGTGCACGTGTGGAGGCAGTCTTGGATCAACAGCCGCTCTTCTGCACGCACATCACAGTGCTGCTCTCTGCAGTAATCTGGGGAAAGCCAGGCAGAGATGGACCAAGAGTCCAGCCAGGATGAGGATCAGTTCAGATTTAACAGGAGCAGTGGCTCCTCTTCCCCTCCTTCTGTGGGCAAGACCATTGCACACTCACCCAGGGCGAGCAGTTTGTCCTCCCTGTGCTCGCTCTCCTCCAGCACACATCTGCCTAAGAGGCAAAGCTGATCCACTGCACAAGGGGAGGTGACTGGTGGGACTGGAAAGTCAAATGGGACTTCGTATTTTACACACCACCTTGCTGAGCAGCAGGACATTAAGCCAAGAAACCTTGGAGAGGGGCTTTGGATAAGGGATGTAGGGACAGGACAAGGGGAATGGCTTTAAACTGCCAGAGAGGAGACTGAGATGAGCCCTTAGGCACAGGCTCTTCCCTGTGAGGGTGCTGAGGCGCTGGCACAGGGTGCCCAGAGAAGCTGTGGCTGCCCCATCCCTGGCAGTGCTCAAGGCCAGGTTGGACACAGGGGCTTGAAGCAAGCTGCTCTATGGAAGGTGTCCCTGCCCGTGGCAGGGGGATGGAGCTGGATGAGCTTTCAGGTCCCTTCCAACACAAACCAGACTGGGATTCTATGAACACTCAAAGGCTTTTGGCGTTATGTTACTGAAACATTTGGCTCCATGTGACAGAAAACATTTCTCAGCGCACTCCCCCACTTGAACATTTTTCAGAGGCCGACGTACCACATTTACAAACCTATCAGTCTCCCATCCCTCTTCTGCATTATATAAATGTTTGATGAAATCGCTCTCCGAGGAAATCAATTTTTTATAAGAATTTCATGATAACCCATTCAAATTCACTTCCCAACACGACAGATCATTAACCCTTTGCCAGTTGGCAGCTTTCAAACACGTCCCAAACAGAAGAGTTAAGAAGAAAGAGCCCTCTTGGTTTAGAATTCAATTTACATTTGGAAAGGAAACTCTGAGATCCTGGAGTAAACACCAATAGTAAACCTATTCCAGGGAGAGAAAAATAAGGACTCACACCTGCCCCCCATGTTTTATCTTCTTTAGATTCCATCCTAGTGACCCTTTCTTAAATAGGAGTTAATCCAAACTTCCCCATTACTGTAATGTTTCATTAGCATCAAAGAGCTGCCTCAGTCCCCAAAGTCAGGACATTCAAAACTACTGGGCTATGTCAGGAACAATTTCTTGCTCTGAACTCACGATGGAGAATTAACTCACTGTTACCCTGCCCTGCACACTGGAAGCACACAATGTGCTGTACAAACATGACAAGTTTAATGCTGTTTGCCCAAGCACAATCTACTTGGAAGCAACTCAGAAGATTGCTTTTAGATTCTATTTCAAGACGCGGTATCACCAAACGATTAAATCAAGGAAGAGAATTAAAAGCTGGCTTTAAAATCACGTTTTTTAAGTCAGATGCTTCAGATAACCATCAGTGGCTCTAACTGCTAATTTTTGATCCATCAGGATCAAAGGAATCAAAAATAGTTCTGGGTTTATGAAATCCAAACAGACTTTTTACCATATATTTACAAAACCAAACCAAATGGCATGATTCAGGTTGAGCAGATGTGTGAAAGGTGTGAAGAGGCAGCAGGTACAAACCAACCAGGGCTCTTCAGCACAGCAATTGTGCAAATCATGACCCTTTACAATAACAGTGGCTCCCAAACCATCCAGTACTTAGGAGCTTGACCTCCAAAGGACAGGCTTAAATAAACACCCAGCTGAGAAGAGCACTTCATGTCATTTTATGATCAGCTGAATAAATGCATTATATATACTGTTAGCTATGATAATAGCTGACTAATTAATAATGAACTGAGCGCTCTTTATTGCCTGTGTCTAGAGACACTTCTATTACTACCTCCCCCTCCTACAAGGCAAGCTCCCTCCAGTCTCTGCAGCCGAGCGGCTCTGGAGGTGCTTGGCAAGCAGAGTAAGAGCAAGCAGCGGGCAGTGACCCACACACAAGGTGTTCGGTGCATCTGGTACTCCAGTTCTGCCAGGTGAAGAGGGGAGTTATGTAGTTGTGAGATGTCCCAGGATTCCTCACTGGTTTTACTCAGTTAAAGCACGAGAGATCTGGGGGGCTTTGTTGTGTGTTTTACTAAAAGTAGGTGTGATGTCCCCTAAATACAAGAGCTTTCAGGTAGCTGTGGCACAGCCTCCTGCTCCATTACTCAGTTTCTGCAGAGAACATCCTTAAGGAAAGGGGGGACTGGTTTCTGTAGCCAGTTAATTGCTTCATTTCTCTGTGTGAACAGTGAGGCAAGCAGAATCCTCCATCACTGGTGGATTGGGATATCAGAGAACAGGAGGTCTAAAAAGCAGGGAGGTTCATCCCTCTTGTGAAATATGCTAGAGAAAGCACGAGCCTTGAAATAGATGGAATTTTGCAAAACAAGTTAAAAGCAGCTTCAGAAAACACTTCTGTCCTCAATTTCTGTTACCAACTGCTTTACGGGTGCTACAGTTAACATTCTGTTTGAAAATGTGCCTCTGCATCACAATCCTGCTTATCTGCTTAAAATAGTAAATAAAAAATGTCAAGCAACTGTGATACTGAAGCTGAGTTTCATGTTAACTAAGCACATCCTCCTTCTGCACGTTTCAATGTCAGGTCTCTTGTGTGAGTTTCTATCTGTGCCACAAAACTGAGTTACTCAATGACGAAAAGCTCACTTAACAGCTTAGTGACCAGTTATTATGCCTGTTGTTACCCTCTAAGCTGCCCATCCAAGATCCTCATTCCACAGCTGTACAGAGGTTATCAGCTGTACCAGTGTAGAAGACGCTGAAGAATGAAGGAAAGACACATGAGGGTTAGTGGCAACGATACTCATTGCAGGCACCCAAGCAGCAGCACTTACATCAATGAGATCAGACAGGTCATGAATGTAATACTTGAATACAGATGCATTGGTGGCTTCCAGAGCCAGCAGATACTCATTTCTTGCCTTAATAGCCTTCAGTCTGTTTTCTGTGTACTTTGCTTGGCGCTAGAAGAGAACCACAAACACAACAGAGTTTATGAAGAGGTGCAGCAAGAGTAGTAGCATTCTTAGTAATAGCAGAGAACACTGCACAGTCTTACTGTGCTCACTCATTTGGATTCCAGTCTCATCAAAACTCAAAGACTTAGATTAATTATGTGGATGGTTTTAAGCAGTACTATAAACAGCTCTGCACTTCAAGTCTTCTCTTAAAACAGGCTGCAGGTTGGGGAAGATTGAGGTTAGAATGAAAGGAACAAGGTGAGTTTATGAGGTTACAGCCCAGCTTCAGCACTAACACGGCAGCTGATAGAAGCCTGTAGGTAGTCTGAGGGCTGGTGTGGGCACCCCACCTCCTCCAACAGATGCTAGGCCAAAACTTGGTCTTTTCAGAGCCTAAATCCTCCTCAAGCACTCTACACAAGCAGTAGGGCAGTACCTTCTCCTTCATTTTCTCTATTTTCTTGACAGAGCTTCGTCGAACATGTTTCTCCTCAAACTTGACATTGGAAGTTGAGTCAGGGGAGCGTGGTGTCTGCTTGTCCTCTTGCTTCACCGACTTCCCAATCTGCTTTTCCTCCTGCTTCTCCGCCTCTTTCAGTTTGCTCTGAGCACTGATGCTGTCAGCATTGTACATATGGTAGGTTTTCATAACCTGCAAAAAAGGATAGCCAAGAGTCAGAGAGCTCCACAGTTCCATTTGCTGAGGAAGAAATGGGTTTACCTAACCACCAAACTAGGCATACATATGTTCTGCCTTACTTTATCTGCGTGACCAAGCCTTAGGGAGAACAGGAATAATATATGTGGAAAGCTCAGGGATGAGGAAGGACAAAATCCTAAGGAAGAGGTCATAGGCTTCAACATATTTGCCAATGCACCCCCAAAACTGTACGTTTCTTTAACATATCTATTTCATAACAGCTGCCCATCACGTTTATATTACATATAAATGCCCATCATGTTTATATATCGTACCAACTAAGCAAAGGCATTCAAACAGTACCCAACAAGCCAGATCTGGTTGGTAACTGGAGTTAGAAATAACTCAACTGGCAAAATGGGAGTTTTCCCATCTCAACAAAGCAGGACAGAAGATGCCTGAGTGGAAGTGCAGCTCTCAGAATGAATCTGAAATCAAAGTGGATGATGCTGCAGCTGCTTCTTTGTTTCACTTTGGCATGAGCCTTCTCGTATGATCCAATAAAGAAGGCATAGAAACCAAATACAGATACAGATTAAACCCAGCTTCCTCACTATTCAAGGGAAATTATATGCCAATGTAGGGAAATGACAGCTTTTCATCAGCAGGTAAGGCTGCAGAAGGAATGCCTGTCAGTCTTCTACCTGGATGAATTAGGTCTTTAAACATCCCAAATCCCAAGGAACTGTCCTACAGATCAATAATCTGAACATAATGGCTGCCAAAGCAGCTCAGGTTCCATTTGTTTAAATCAAGTTGGAGATGAAGAAGTACTTCTGGTCACCTTATCTAATAAAAACAGTAATAAGAGTGTGGTTCTTTTGCTCAGGGAGAACTGTACTGGACCCTGGACAGACAACTCTTATTACAGTACATATTTGATAAGCACAGATAGTCACAGGACTATTCCCCCTTCATTTCACAGGATCTTCATGTCTAGCTTTGTGTTAAGGAAACAGAAGAAAAACACCAAAGGACATAACATGTCAACTAGCTTTCCTCATCCACCAATGCAGAGCAATTCAATTAACATACCTAAACAAACATCATAATGACAGCATTTCTGTAGGGGCCCCCAAAAATGCACAGTTCCATAAAGACACCCCAATAGTGCCATTTCAGCATGAATAAAGCCCCCACCTGCAAATCAATTACTTCAAATGAACCCCCATTTATACCTATGTCACCTCAGGTTGAACCATAACATGATTTTACATAAGGAAGACACATGCTCTCCCTTCATGCAGTGATCAGCCAAGGTTTTCAGATACAAAGAGACGGTGTATTTAAACATGAAAGAGAGTGTGAGTGCAGCCAATGTTCGAGAGAGACTTGCTGAATAATTTACACACACACACTTTCAGCTCCTGCATATGCTTAGACTATAAAGCAGGCATTTATAATAATAGATGCATCAGTTTCTTTTCCCCTATCACAGAGTGGGACTGGCAGAAAGCAAGAGAAGCAGAGAGAGAAATCCCAGTTTTAATGATTTTATCCTGCTGATGGTGCTGCATTGGCACCCACAAGCTCTGCCTGTGGAGGACAACAGCATAGTCATGGGCTGACAGAGGACAACTCCTAATAAAAACTTACAGGTCATTATAATCCTCTATGTTTTATCTATGGAGGAAAACCAAAGACTTCATACCTATCCATTTTGCCTGAAAATAGGGATTCTGCTACTCCTTTGGATGGGCTTGGAGCAAGCTGCTCTAGTGGAAGGTGTCCCTGCCCGTGGCAAGGGGCTGGAACTGGATGAGCTTTAAGGTCCCTTCCAACCCAAACTAGGCTGGGATCCTTTGAAGAGCAAAGGAAATGTATCTCAGTGTAATGACCCAACGTATCATTAAGGAAGGACAAACAAAAGGACATTTGGAGCAACAAAACCGTGTGTGGGTTCTGCTTTTCAAAGAGAACCAGCTCAGTAACAGCTACAGAAAGCAAGAATTTAATCAAGCAACAAGCTTTTCCATTCATCTATGTGAGCAGAGACGTCCCGGAGCAGCGTACGAACTTTTCTGAACACATTCCTTCTCCTTCCCCAGGCAGTGCCTCCTTCTCAGTGTCTCCAATGGATAGACTGGGAAGCAAAGAGCACAGATGGAGGAGAATGACTCTAAAGGGAGCTGTTTTGCTGAAAGAGCTGAGGAACAAATAAACACAGTGGGTCCCCCACTGAAGCCGTGCGCTGCCTTCTGTACACTGAGACCACACAGCACCACGGGCTGAAGACTTCCAGTCTATTTGGAAGTAATTCTAATCATGGAATGGTTTGGGTTGAAGGGACCTTAAACTTTCCACTAGAGCAGCTTGCTCCAAGCCCCTGTGTCCAACCTGGCCTTGAGCACTGCCAGGGATGGGGCAGCCACAGCTTCTCTGGGCACCCTGTGCCAGCGCCTCAGCATCCTCACAGGGAAGAGCTTCTGCCCAAGAGCTCATCTCAGTCTCCCCTATGGCAGGTTAAAGCCATTCCCCTTGGCCTACCCCTACAGGCCCTTGTCCAAAGCCCCTCTCCAGGTTTCCTGTAGACCCTTTAGGTATTGTAAGGCTGTTACAAGGTCTATAATATGTCTTACTCTTTTTAAACCCAACACTGCAGCTAGTAGCAGATGTACATTAAGGTGAGATCTTTGAGAAGTGGAGCCAACACTTATAGAGCTGAAACAACAGAGGGATAGAGTGAAAAGTGAGATTTATGGTGCTCTATAGACTGGTAAGCACCAGCCGCCTTGAGCTGCACAGCCCGCAGACATTTGTCAGCCTTGGTGCTTAGTCCCTGCTGTAACAGCAGGCTGGGAGAAGTCAAACACTTCTTCCTTCTGCCTGAAAAGATGCCAAGAGAATCAGTTTGATTTACCGTGTAGAGTTCATTCAGGACTTTCATCAAGTCTTCCTGGAGCTGCAATCCCACTTCCTTGCTCTGCAACAAAACACAGAAATGAAAGTTAATTGGAGAAGACAGTGAAAAGGCAGAGGAAGTGAGCATGCTCCCCAGCTAGAAATACTGTAGGCTCGATTAAGCACTGCTATTTATGCCAGCAAATCCAATAACTGCTCAGCCCAGAGCCACTGCTGGTCAAACTGTACAAACAGGATTAATATAGTGAAATGTTACATATGCACAGGCAGAGAAGCCTGACAGTCTGGAGACAGGGAACCTTCCAGAGAACGTGGGATTTCAACAGTGCAAGCCTGGAAACACACAGATTTGCCCACTTTAGCAGGATCAGGCAGAACTATGAATGTGGGACAGGTCGGTATGGAAGCTAAAGAAAGGCAGGATAAGGAAGCCAACAGGAATGCTCTTCCATCGTACCATGAACCAGGCAATACTTCAAGTGCATAAGAGCCATCCACCACATCCTTCATGCTGCCGTCTCTGCTCCTCCCTGTGACCCAGCACCTCACTGCCAGCCCTGTGCCACTGCCTGCCCACCGCTCTCATCCTTATTCCTTGTCCCTCAACCACACAGGCATCACAGGTTGCCGGTGCCACCTCATTGTGCTGATCCCTGAGGATATGAGGTTGCTCAGATGGGGCTTGGCAAAGCCTTATGGAGCCAGATCCAGGTGGGACGCCTTGCTGCAAGGTCTGCCAGCTCTCACTTGTGTGTACATACTAAATTTATGTCCTGGATTCACCAGGGCACAGTCGCTCTTGAATACCTTCAGACACTGGAGTAGAAGTGGCTCGCTGAAGATGCAGTGTTTCATAGAGTCCCAGAATGGTTTGGGTTGGAAGGGACTTTAAAGCTCCTCCAGTTCCAACCCACTGCCAGAAACAAGATCCACAGTTTTCCACCCCTGAAAGAAGCAAGCTGAAGCTGCTGCTCATCACTGCACTGATATGGGCGGCAAAGATTTTGATGACTGCCTTTTCCCTCAACACTGGCGATGATTAATGGAAGTGACTGTCTCTGTCTGAAATGCCCTCAGCACTGAACTTGTAGCACAGAAGGAGCTTTTCAGCTGTGCTGGTTCAAGACTGGACCAATCGCCTGCCCTTCACCCAGCTCTTTGCAGCTCATTTGCTTATTTCCTGCATAGAATTGCTCATTCACTGTAAAATTGCTGAAGCATCAATTATGCGAAAGATGAAAATGAATATTTTAATGCATGTTCAGGTCAAAGAAGAAAAGCAGCAGCTTAAGAGCTGAACTGTCAAAACACCAAAGTCTTTGTGCTTCCAAATGAGCTCTCAAGAAAGGAACTGCCAGATTGCTGGACTGGAAAAGAACTCCCATTAAGATGAAGGTAAGATAGATCACAGGTGCCATGAAAACAAGAGCTGTGCAATGATCACTGCTCATTTACTGCTGCTCCCTCTACTGATTCCACCAACAAAAACAGGTTTAGGGAGAAAATTAGCTTGGTGGCCTGATAAATGAAAAGGCACTGGAGGAAGCAGAAGGGTTCGCTTGGGAAAGGCAAAGGAAAGCGCCTTAGACATTAGCACAGAAGTTGTTGCTCAAGTGCTGTAAAGGGTGGTGGACCTGACACACAGAGAACTTGCCTGAGGACCCATAGAGCTCCAAGCGCATCCAGGTTAAAACCAGCATCACACAGGCAGGAGAGATTTCAGGCTCATGCTAGAATGTGGCATGGAATTACAACCAAAATGCATGCCAAGTATAACCAACCACATCATCTCTGCACTTGCAAACATCTCCAGGTACCAACTGCTCGTTCAACATCAATCTCTTTATTATGTTGTTCAAAGGCAGATGGGGTCTAGAACGATTTGTTTTGTAAACAGCCTTCCAGGAAAAAGCAATAAATAAAAGCAAAACCAAAAAAGAAATCTGGTAAATTTTATCCTTATCTATTCCTGGCTGTACCTGCAACTGGAGTCTGTCTGTACATCCCCTAAAAACCCTGAGGAAGGGCTTGTGCAACCAAGTCTTATCTCCTTGACTCCAACAATGAACTGTGGGGACGGAGCGTCCCCACAACCCCTGTCATCTCCCCATCCCATCAAGGCTAAACACTTGTCCCCTTGATCCGGGAGATTATCTACTTTGATACGCATCATTAGGGCACTCAGATGATGGCACAGCATGGGAGCCCCCCCCCCCGTGCCTGAGGCTGGGGAAGGGGAGAGCAGGGCAACCTGCAGCCTGAGTGTTGTTCTCACAAGCTGCCTTTTCTCCAGCCCGAAACAGGAAAGTGAAAGAAGCTGCCCTAAGCGCGCACACGCATCAACATACACACTCACGCATGCACACATACTCCTTTGTTACAACAGGGGGTATATGCACCATGTGCAGAGCTGGAGGTTGCTGCCACCCCTGGCTGGAACACAGATTCCCAGCGCGCGGTGCCAGCTCCTCAACAGCCTCTTTGTTCCAGCCTCCTCCCCTCCACCTCCCTGCTAATTTAATCAAGATGTTTTTGGGATCTACTGCCGCACTCACTTGGCTGTTCCACATTCCAGCAAACATTAACGACTTCAGCTTCAAAATATTTAGGGGGGATAATAAATAGGAGAGCTAAGGAATGCTGTCAGTGTTTTGTACGCCGGATCTCGAGCCTCACTAACGTGGATCCAAATCTGATAGAAGGATGGTTCAGCTTCACCAAACACACCGTGAAGTTCAGGAGATGCTTTCTGTGTAAGCTCCACAACAGCAGGAAGCACTCGGAAACCATCAGAGAAGGAATGTGAAACGCACAGAGATGAGAGATTTTATCTAATACATTGCCTAAAATTATGTCAACCCATGACAGGGCTGGAACTGGAACCCAAATCTGCTGAGCCTGGAAACTGCTCTCCAACAAGACCACTTCTCTCCATCATTTAAAGAGGAATAACTCGGATATTTATTCATTGAATCCTAGCCTAATTTAGGTGGAAGGAAGCTTAAAGCTCATCCAGGCATGGGGCAGCCACAGCTTCCCTAGGTACCCTGTGCCAGCACCTCACCACCCTCACCAAGAAGAACTTCCCCCTAAGAACTCATCTCAGTCTACCTAATATCTAATCTAAAACTAAATATTAAGCATCAGTTAACATCTACTTAAGAAGTTTGTTAAAGAGAAGACTTGCAAGAACTTTATGGATAAGGTGCTTGGCCATCATCACATGGCCCGGCAGAACAAGAATTCTGGGAAGACCTCTTCTAAAGCTTCAGACTCTCCAGGATTTAAAGCAAAGCTAGGAAAACAAATCCTGTGTCGTGCTGTACAATATACATGCATATTTTGGACGACAGCTCATCGGTTTCCAGTGTAATGACGCATTATGATTCAGTCACTCATATTTAACTTACAGTCGTATTATCTAGTTTTCTCTACTAGTGATTTCTTCCACCACTATGTCAATAATAAGGAATTTTCCTTATGACAGCAAAACACTCTCCTCTGAAAAGCCATTCCTACATGAAACCACATCACACCACTACCTCCCATACTCCAGGCTTGAAGAGTCACTTCCAAACAACCCCTATCTCCTATTTCTCTTAATTTTTGTGCTGATCCTACTGAATCCTGGCCTTCAGGCACTCCATCCTAACAAACCAAGCAATTTTGGTTTAGGTTGGAAGGGACCTTTAAGTCCTTCTCCTCAGACCTGCTCTCAATCCAGGGCCAAATGCAGTGTATTCCATGCCCAATCTACAAGCAGAAGGGACATTTTTAGCTTGTGACATGCAGTAGAATTACTTCAGCTGTAGCCTCTGGCATTCACTACATCTCCCTGTGCATCAGGCTCTGATTCCACCACTGTATCTCACCGGGTACAAAGTGCTACCAGCGTAATAGAAACCATCACTCCAATCACAGCACCACACTGGTGAATTCACTCCCTCTCCTTTCCTCCACTCCACTTGTTCTAAAAATAAGCGGGTAGGAAAACTGGGAGACTTCATTTCCCAGTGAGAAATCAGAAAGCAGCATCTCCCAACAGGCTTCTGTATCCTTTACCTTTGGGGAAAAGAGGAAGAACTCGACATTGCTATTTCCTGAAGCACCTAAGGCAGAGGAGCGCGGTGGGTAAGGATGCACATGTGCGAGCAGAGCTACAGCACGTACTTACCAAGTCTGCACCTCGGTTTTACTGATGGTATTTGTCTACGTACATGCTTACATTGTTATGGAGAAGTGCCCAGCATTTTGGCCAGTGCAATTCCTTCCTGTGCATGGGCTTTCTGTATGAGGTGTATTTGAAGACCTCTCATACACTGGTACCAACGCAGCCACGAGACACACTGCAGCTATAAAGTAGGTCAGCTCAAGCACGGACCCCTTAAGAGAATTAATAATTCTTCTTCCTTGATTACCACAAGGCTTTTAAGCAATTCATTGCGGATTTTCCATTTCGTATCAAGCACAGTGTACTAACAGATAAACTGTTTTTTTCCCCATGATCAAAGGTATTAAAGAGGAAGCGAATCTTAAACCCTCAGCTTTGTTTTCTTCATGTTTTACACGGTTTTCTCCCCATAAATATCACAACTGCACTTGATACAACCGTGTAAAGGAATGCTGTGCTCTCAAAGCAAGATCTGTAGGGCAACCGCCCCTCCCCATCCCCTCTCCATGCCAGGAAGACACATCCACCTCAATGAGCCGGAAAGCAGGATGGAGTCACTGCTCCGGTGTGGCTCTAGGTTAAGACACAGGAACTCATGCATCTGCAGAATAAATCTGCCTTCCACTGGGCCCAACCATCACCCTAGGACTGCCAAGCCCACCACTAAACCATGTCACTGAGGGCAAACTGACCTCCCCTCATGGCCACCCCTCAAAGCCCATGGCTGCCCCTGCTCTCACCTCACCATCTCCCACCACCCCTCATGCAAAGAAATCAAGGGCCACATTAAAAGGATGGGGTGATGGGGGGACAGAGTGAAAAGGTAGGAAAGGGAAAATCAAACCCAGAATCAACCCAAATGGGAGACTATTTTGAGCACATATACAAATATATATTCAGGGCCACGCTGAAGAGGATAAACAGGAAGCAATCAGAGGATTGCCCTCCACAGCAGTAGGAAAGGCACTGACATCAAAGCAGGACAGTCATCCAGGAAAGGGAGAGGTGACCAGAACAGCAACGCCGGGTGGCACACAGGCTTGAAACCAGCCCTGCACGAAACACAGGGCTAAATCCTGCACAAATAAGGAAATATGACCTCCTTCCTCAGGTGTAACAGTTCGGTACTGGGACAATTCCACTCCGTTTTATTTGCTTGAGAGGTTATTTATGTCACCATTTATCTTCCCTTTGTTTTGCAGTAGTGCACAGTTGAGCTGACACCATTCCTGAGGCCAAAAGCCAGATCCCCACTGATGCCAACAGGATTTATCCGCTATCGTTTCCTGCCCTGACTGACAACATCATCTACTGAGATGTAAAAGTGATCTCTAAGGAGAACCCAAGACAAAGGCCATGGACAGAGAAGGGTGTTCAAATACCTCCACATTCAGTTGCAAGTCTGCAGTAAGTTCTAACCCCACGTCTGGTGCAAACAGCCCAGTGCTCCGATAGTGAAAGATTTTACAGGGAGAGCAATGTGAGGAAGTAAACAGATCCCAGAGCCAGGAAGAACCAGGGCTGACACACGCTGTACATCCAGCACCACTTCAGGGCTGGCTTTGGCAGCAAACACAGCTTCTCCTATCAGCAGAGCTACCTTTGAAGTGGCTGGCAAGCTTCCCTCTAGCACTCAGGCAATTAAGACCCTCCACATCATAACACAGCCCTGGAGAGGGATCTCTTCATCACGAGACATGGACAGAAGAACTGCATGAGCACAGCCATGGACCACGCAGGCTTCCCATGGTGCTGCGAAGATAAACCCTTGGAAAAGCCACGTGCAATGCTGCTGGAATTCCAGGACGTCACTGATTTCAGGACAGGCCTGTCCAAGCTCAACCATCAGCACTGCTGTGCCCTTTGTATAACTGGTCCAGGGGTCCAAGAGTGAACAGAAGAACTGGTCTCAGCCTGCCCACTGGAGCCACTGGAAGAGACAAACCCACATTTGCTCCCACCAGTTCCAGTGCTCCTCTGGACAGTGAGACCTGGTTTGGGTTCATGCTGCTCCAGCCACACCTCAGCAGCTCCTACCTGCTTCCCTTCACATCAATGCCACCCTCAGGGACGTGCTTCCTTCCCAGCTCAGACCTTATCACACCCACCCAGGCCCCTCACAGCTCTCAGGCTGGATTACAGCTGCACGCTGTACTTAGATCTCTCTCGTTTGAAGCAGCTCACCACTTCACACAGTGCAAGATACAGAGTTCAGCAACAAAAGGGATCCTAAGTACATCTTTTTTTAGCCTGGTTGTAACTCTTAGCTCACCTGCTCCATCCCAGCAGGACACAAAGCAGTGATTCGAGAAAGCCCTGAATTATAAATGGCCCCAGAAAAGGATCTCATGCCTCAGGATTTGATTTCAACTGCTCTCAGTAAATGAGGAGCTTGGTATCCTCTCCATTTCATAGCATTATTTACAAGCCAGTGAGTAGCTCCTAAATGCAAGTCACTAGAGCACCTGCAGGCAGCCAGACACATCCGACTTTTCTTAGAAGGTCTTTTCCAAGCAGAAGTGTAAAGAAATGTTCCTCAGGCTTTCAAACAGTAAAGTGCCCTTGGTTTTAACTTGTTTTTCCCCTGTGCAGGATGAGCCAAGGACAGGGAGCTCCCAAACCAGCAGCAAGATTGGCAGCCCAATTCCAACAGCTACAATTGCCACTGGCAAACAGGAAAAGCCAAGCTTGTCGGAGACAAGCAGCTGGGATTTAGAGACAAATGCCTTCTGTTTGCGTTAGAGCTGTGAGAAAGCAACCAGAGGGGTATTGTGTTTTGGTGGTCAGTTATTTGTTTGGTTTTATTCCTCTACCCCCAGATCAATCCAAACAGGGCAAACCCATTGGCGTGGTTTATACAAGGCTTTTATACAAAGGGTTGAAAATTAAGCTGCTCCTTTCCGGCCAAATTGGGATCATATCAGTTTCCATGTAGTACTTTGCCACGGCATTTTCTCTGCCACCTTCCTCAAGCACAGCCTTTGTTGAAATTCAGTGGGGAGATTACTCCTCCTTTGGAAGGATTAGGCGAATTGAAGAGTAGCTGCCATTCAGTAATCCCATGTAAGTATCTACTCAACCATAGTGTAATTACCAGAAAGTTTTAAAAGGTCACAAAGGCCTTAGTGTGATGCTAGTTGAGAGGGAGAAGGTTCCTCCTCTGCTTGGGGAGTGACTCAAAAGAAGAAGTAAAAGCAAACCAGACTGTAACACATTCTGTTCCTACCCATTAAAAACTCCAGAAAGATACAGAGGACAAACCACACATCTGTCCACTTGTTTCCATTCCCCTGTAGAAATCAGTTGCCAACACACACAAATACCTGCTGTAAAAGAGCAAACACATCCTGCTCTCCAGGTAACGCACAACATGCTGCTCCCTCAAGTGCATCTTGACATGAAACATCACACACCATACAGAGCACTGCTTTCTAGCAGTCTAACAGTCTGCTTTACACATACTGTCCTCATCAGTTAGAGCAATAGGGAGACACTAAGAAATACTGTAACGCTCTTTCCTCAAGACATTTAAAAGACTGTCAGGACCAGAGTGAAAAGCCAACGTTACTGCTGACTGCACCTAAACAGATCTTTATCTACTGACACTGCTTTAACATTAACTGACACCAGTAACGGCACAAAGACACACATGAAAGTACACCAAGATCTTCTGGTGAACACTGCTCCTCCCTCACTTCTCTCACAGACTCCACATAAGTTAGGAAAAGTCTCCACAAAAGTACTCTCCAGAAAGCTCAAGTCCTTCTGCAACGCTCTTCTCTAGGCCTTGCAGCAGTAGAAAGAACTCTCCATGTCATGACACATTGCAAGGGGTGAGGGAAGAGAAATGGCTTTCTAAGTCAGACCTGCAATGTTTTTAACATGTCACCTCGCAGATGCTAGAGCCATTGACCGGAAAGACCAGGCATTACCATTCAAGAGGAGCTTCAAAGCTGCCCTATCATGTTTCTTCTACTGGAAGAACAGAGTCCTAACAGAAGAATCCCCTCCCATGCTGTCCCACTGTATTTTCCAGGTAGGAATCAAGGGGAGGCTCACCAAAGGGACATCGGCGGCACGTTCTCCTTTTCCAGGTGGACAATACCTTCATTTCTTATGTAGCATGGTAAGAATTCTCCCCAGTTTTTCTTTTAGTGGTAGTTTCTCCTCCATGGGAAATGTAAATTTAGTTTGAGAGAGCTGCTCCTGCCTATATTCAGAGTTGAAGACCTGGAGGGTTGCTGCATATTTAATAGAAATTTCAAACCACATACAAACTATGATGAGATTAAGAGCAAAACCAAGCCTGAATCTAGACCAACAAATCAAAACTGACCACGTCTGGGACCATCCTAAACCACTGCGAGAAGAAAATGACTGAAGAAATGAAAGTCCAGCACAGTTCTCCACAAAGAGGAAGAAAGCCCATGTGTCAGCACAGTCACCGGTGACTCGATCCACCAGTTAACAGCTAAAATGGTATTTCAGAAGGGACAAATGAAGTGGTGTAGCATTGAGTTACCTTCTTGAAGAGCCGCCCCGAGTCCTCGCTGACCTGCACGAAGCGCGGGATGATGTTGTTGAGATAGATGTCACTGAGCGTGGTGTGGTCCCTGCTCTCCCGCTTCACCTGGTTCAGCAGGAGATTCCAGCAGTTCACTGGGGACAGCACATTCTGATCCTTCCTAGAAAGGACACAAAACAGAAACAAGAACTGGATAGGACTGAAGTGCACAAACCCATTCTGTTCAAGATGGTCTGTACCTATAAATGCTAGAAACACAGCTACAGGATGTATGGATTGCTGACGAGAGGAGAGCAGAGGATGGCTATAAAATGGCTATTGCACACCCAGAAAACACACCCTAAATTACACAACTACATTCACATGGCCACAGGCTTTCGTCCCCCAACAAAGGCAAATGCAAGCTCCAGGATGCCAAATGTAGGCTTTGATTTCTGCTTTTAAACCCAAGATTCTGTGCATAAATCACAGTGCCTGAGGGACAGTGATGGCTCCAGTGTCTGACACCAGGTTTCCCCGCGCTGTCTCAGGCAGTTGTGCCTTCACCACAATAATAAGATTTCAAATGCTAAATAGAATCTGCATAGGAAACAGAATGTTACCTTTTATGTACATGTGAGCATATATATCTGTCCTGAGCAAAAGAAAAGGCAACAGTCATAAAACCAGCTTGATTTTCTCATCTCTGAACTTCCTCCACCTTAGCACAGCTGATTCACTCTGCACCCTGCAAATAAGCAATGCAAAGGGCAAAAAAATGGGAGATGAGAGGAACCTCAGTTTATTTAGATCAACATTTCATCTACTAAAGGGAGTAAATCACTTAAGGCACCAGATGAAAGCAAGGAGGCTCGCGGGGATGCTGCATGGTCCTGGTTGGAGCTGGCACGTTGAGGTGTAGCCTGAACTCAGCGTTTACTTCTCTTTAGATCTGTTTATCATTTGTTTACAGTACAGTAATAGTTATTTAGAAAAGAGTAAGGCAGATCTGGAGGAAAGCCAATGCTGCTCTTGATTACTGCAAGCAACTGCAGCCCATTTCTTCCCTCTTAAAAGAAACGTGGCTTCCTCTCCTTTGAAAGAGAGGAATATTCTGCACTGAAAAGGACAGAATCTGCTGCAAGAAATGTCTGACATTGAGAAAATTAAGCTGTGGCAGAGTTTCATTACCTTTTCCATGACATCAGTGATTGCATTTGCAGTGTAATACAGGTAATTTTAGATAAGAAGAGTTTCAGACCAGCCAATCTTGAGGCTTTGTTTCTCAAAAGAATATGAAAAGCTCAGGAAATAACTGCAGCTTGCGATGTCCAAACCTGCTTCCAGGTTGGAGTGCGTGTGTATAGTGGGAGGGGGCGCGAAAAGGATTCTGGGCTTTTGGTCTCCCAGTGTTTTGAGTGAAAAGATAATAGAAAATAAAGAATGGGATGCAGAGATTTTATTTGGAGACAGTATTTGCCTCCCCACTGTACGTCCTGTATTGCAGATACTGCTGACGCGCAAAACCAGATGGAATGATCAAAATGCAGAACTGCACAAGGTTGAAACTGCCAGATGTTCAGCTCTATAAATCAAACAGTCACCACCACACCCCCCCCATCTGCAGTCAGCATTTGCAGCACACCGTGTGTTTTGTTACTGTGCCAGGGAGCTAAATACTAACTGTGAGACCCAGTGTAAATCTATGGGCGCTGAGCAGGCTGCAGCAGCCTCCAAGGGCACACACTATCTGATGGAGATATAAAGCTGCCACCACAAAAGAAGGCGATATACACAAGAAGGGTTTTTCTCATTTAGATGAGACAAGAAACCAGTTTTCTTCCACTAAAGAGAGGGCAGGAGGAGGAAAGGCATCTCCGGAAAGAGCTTCTCCAAGGAGCAGCGCTGGGTCAGAGGTGCAGACACCATCTGCGCAACCACCACCTCCACCAACAAACTCACTCAGGTGGAAGACAGGAAGCAAACTAAGGAAGAACTGTGGATGACTGTAAAGAGAAGGACAGTATTCAAAGTTAAAAGTAGGCTGGTTTGCTCCTTTACATCAATGATATAAAGGGACTTTACACACTGACTTAGTATTTGCTCTCTAAAGCTGGAAGAGCTGCAGCAAGTGAAAATCAATCAACTACCAGGAAAAGTGAGGGAATTAAACTTAGGAACAAAAAGCTCAGACTCCACCAGCTGATTGTGTTGTAGCTGTTCAAAATCCTCCCTCAAAACCCTCAACAGCCTGTTACTGCTTTATCACTTTGCTGCTCCACTCTTTCCTTAAGGCTGGTGCAGCCACAGATCTCCAAGCAGCTGTGTGCAGGCTGCTGACTTGTCTTCTCAGGCTTTGTACCACTCCTCTGCTTGAGCTGCCAACCCAAAACCACAGCTGGTTTGATCCTTAATATCTCCCATCACTCGTTCAGCCTGGAGAAGAGAAGGCTCCTGAAGGGGAGATCTTAGAGCAGCTCCTGTGCCTAAAGGGGCTGCAGGAAACCTGGAGAGGGGCTTTGGATAAGGGATGTAGGGACAGGCCAAGGGGAATGGCTTTAACCTGGCAGAGGGGAGGCTGAGATGAGCTCTTAGGCAGAAGCTCTTCCCTGTGAGGGTGCTGAGGCGCTGGCACAGGGTGCCCAGAGAAGCTGTGGCTGCCCCATCCCTGGCAGTGTTCAAGGCCAGGTTGGACACAGGGCTTGGAGCAAGCTGCTCTAGTGGAAGGTGTCCCTGCCCATGGCAGAGGGTTGAAACTGCATGAGCTTTAAGCTCCCTTCAACTTGACCCACTCTGGGATTCTGTGATCCTCTGTCTCATTATGAATCTTTGCTCTCTATTCCACAAAGAGCACTTGGCTCTTCATGGATGTTCCTACTGAAGCATCTGCCCAACCCAACCATGAGCAGCTTGGATGAGCTGTGAGCATCAGGGACCCAGCCTCATGGCAGCAGCCAAAGGACCAGAGGGCAGCACGGTACGAGTGCCTTGCTTTTCCAAAGGCAACTGGGAGAGACGCAATAGTTAACTGGACAATTCCCAGCTGTCCAGGCTGCCCTACCACAGCCCCCGAAGCTATTCTAAGGCACCACATAGCAGAAATACCAAGAGCCCACGAAAAGCATGGTGAGTAAAACTGCTGGTGTCTAATGGCGCCAGATGGGTTGTTGACACACTCCGTGTGGTTACACATGAAAGACCATCCTGCAGGAAAAAATCATCACATCCCCACACGCTTCCCATCCGCCGCCAGGATTGTCACCTTCGGGTCTGCGCAGCGAGCGCTGCACCTGGAGCTCAACCGCGGCAACCACAGCTTTTCCTTTAAATTCCTCTGAGTTCTTGGTGTCTCTTGGTTTCATGAACCCCTCCGGGGCCTCCTTACAATGGGCTCTCTTGCCTTTGTCCAGGTTCAATGCTTTCACAGCAAGGTTTTTATAGGAAGCGAGACAAAACCTCCCCGTACTTACCAGTGACAGATTTCCCAGCATTGGCAAGAAGCAGATCAAGGCAGGTCTTAAGACAGAAATGAAACAGAAAAGGGAAGAGGCAGTTACTTGCCACAGACCTTCCAAGAAGCCTTTAAAACTACACACATTAACTGCTGAGGCACCTCTAAAAACACAGCGCTGTCAGGGGTGGAACACGGGCACAGTTTTCACAACACCGAGCAGAAGTTATACAACTGTTTACAACAGACCCTTTTCTATCGTAACCACAAGCAGATGGCAGGGAAGCAATTTGCCATTCTCATTAACCATTTCAATTCTCAAAGGAGCTGGCAAATCCACTCTGCTTCCAGTTTCATGTCACCACAGAGGAGGGATAGGAAAGGGAAGATAACACGCAGTAGGGACCGATGGGTATCATCGGCATTGACCCTGATTCCCACCGGTTCTGCAGTCTGATCAGAGTCTGTATTCACCCTTCTGCAGCAAAACGGATGAGATCAACCCAAAGCTATAAGACCTGGCTATGAACTTGCCCAAAGTGCTGATGATTTCTCATGTACAACTGTTTGATTCCAAATTGCCCCGCAAGGAGAGGAGGAAGACGCCAAGATCCAGGTCTATTTCCAGCCCTATTTATACCGGTTTCAAGATCGTGTGATGATAGCAAAATCTGGAGAGTTTATTTAGGTGAGCTCACAGCAATCGGGGGTGTTTGGGAGCAGGAAGAGGAAGCTGTGCACAGATTCTGAAGGAACCACAAAGTATGAAGCTCTGTGGTTTCTCGGGTGTTATCTTGATGGGGCCCTGTGCAACTTCCACTTCAAAGGTTCAAGAGATCAGAAGGGAAGATTGAGTCCCAAGTATCTGAAATGTCTTAATTAAATTACTCATTCATACAAGGAAGAGACAATCCAAGATTCATCTGCTTTAAGGAGAGTAGGAGACAGCGACGTAGGCCAGTGACACTTAGCTGGGCACTGCAAAGTAACCCTGTTCAGAGCAACAGAGCTTGAAAGACAACCTCCTTCCCCACAAGAGACTAAAAACAAAACACCACACCCAAAACCCAGGAATATTGGGTTTCCATAAGGAGCACAAAATGAGGGAATGAGTCAGATGGGAATGAAAATGTTACTAAATAGAAACATGTAAATGACACAGGCAGGTCACATCACCCCTGTGAACAGAAAACTTCTCCGACCGTTCTTCCTCTGAACCGAGGGGTCTGAAGCAAGTCTCTGGTGGTGCACACTGAAACTGAAGTTTCCTGTTCCACCTCCCTCTGTCTCCCCAGAATATTCAGGATCTATTTCCTAGAGGTGTGCAACAGACATTCCCAGATCCTGGAAAAACTCCTTTCAGAAGGAATCCATTACTGCAAGGATGCTGAGGCGCTGGCACAGGGTGCCCAGAGAAGCTGTGGCTGCCCCATCCCTGGCACTGTTCAAGGCCAGGTTGGATGGGGCTTGGAGCAAGCTGCTCTAGTGGAAGGTGTCCCTGCCCGTGGCAGGGGTTGGAGCTGGAGGAGCTTTAAGGTCCCTTCCAAACCATTCCATGATTCATGTAAGGCAGGGAGGAAGGATAAAAAGCACTTGCTTGCTTTCCCTCTATGCTAGTTTGGGTTGGAAGGGACCTTCAAGGATCAGACAGTCCAACCCCCTGCAATGAGCATGGATATAATGCTTCATGCTTCTAAAAACCTTCCAAATGGTGTTATTCAAAAGACTTGGGGGGGAGAGGAACTGTTCAGGGCTCAGCTCCATCAGAAGGAATCACAGGTCAAAATGGCCCATGATACTAATTATCCATTAGAATTATAACTCCACAACTGAAGTCCATGTGACACTAATGCTTTAATAGCTCCTCCACTGTCATCGCTCCTGCAAGAAATCATTGCAGCTTTAAGAAAACTCCACTGAATTTCACTGCTCATTCACATCCATGTTTGATTTCCCCCAGAGTGCTCCTGACACAGCTCAGCCTTCCCTGCGCATTTTGAGGATCACAAGCATGGACACGGATGCTCCTTGCCCTCCTCTTCCAAAAGATTCAGGTTATGAACATCTGTTGTTTACAAGGGCTCAGCTTGAAGGTTGCCAGACTTACGCTGCATCTTCTACTTGAAGGCAAAGGCTGCCAGAAAGCCATCTGAATTTCATGCTGGGATACCCTGGACATCCAGCTGACAATCACTACTCAGGATCCTACTTCCAAAGATTATCTTCATCTAAAAGATGGCCTTAACATAGCATTTCATTTTCATGTTTCCTTGTTGTTTCTTTTCCTTTTTTTTCCCTTTGGAAGGAATCACTGAAGCTTTGCCATGGTTTTTATAGTCTTCCCTGATCCTTTGAATAGGCAAATGCCTTTTGGACAAAATCATATTAAGTAGAACTGAAGCCTGGTATTAAAGGTCCTGGGGCTTCACTGCAGTGGGACAGAGCCTTCCTCTGAGGATGGATGTCAGAGCAGCCTGGCTGCCTGCAGGGACCCTGAGAGCCACAGGCAAGAGGGACACGGAGATGGGTGCTCTGATCTAACTGCAAACAAGAGATGGTCAGTCAGGCAAGTCTTTATGGAGCAATGACCATCCCTTGTAGTCATAGACACTTTGCAACCCTCAGGCTTGATCAGCCTGGGCAAGAGAAGGCCCCTTACAACAGCGTTCCAATACCTAAAGGCGGCCTACAAAAAATCTGGAAAAGGACTTCTGCTAAGGACATATGGTGACAGAACAAGGGGGAATGGCTTTAACCTGCCAGAGGGGAGACTGAGATGAGATCTGAGGCAGATTCTATGGGATTCTATGATACACCAGACCTGTGACCAACAAGCTCTTTTAACAACTGGAGATGTAAGACTTGGGCTGTGAAATGCAATTTTCCCTGCAGGCCTTACATCTTGTGCAAGGATGTTTACCACTGAGTACTGAAGCAGCCTTTCCCAATATGTATGGATTTTATATGACTACTCTCTTGAATAGTCTTTTCTAACTGAAATAGCATTTTTTAAAAGAGAATAGGCAAAATGAGGCATAACAGCCATGGCAGAGTAGTTAAAAGCAAGAACCTGGGATATATCCAACTGCCATCAACTTAGATGTCACCTTGGCTAAATCAATCTGTTCCCCTTCTTCAAAGATGCAAAATGAGAACAACACACACCTACCTCTGTAAATCATGTTAAGCTGCTCCAGTGAAGCTAGCTTCACACTCTGCAAGGGGCACGCACCCTCCAAGGCCATCACCAGCTATCCACTCTTTGTTGTCAGGCCCCAACCACCTACATTTTAAATCCCATATGGAAAACGCAGCCACCTCTGCTGCAGCCACATCTAAGGAAAACCCACCCCATGCATTGCATTTCTTAGAAACCCAATACAAGCTGCACTTTGCATTGCTCCTTCCTGTAAGGATGTGCTGGATGGTGGAGGAAGCCACGCAATCCAATTTCCAGGGTCAGCCTGAAGCCTCCTGCCCTTGACAGTATTCCCTGAAATGAACACATAGGGAGCAACTCAGCAATTACATACTAGCTCGAGTATGAAAGCACATGCAAATTACAGGGTAGCTGCCTGACAGATTTCCTCCTTGACAGCATGTTATGGGATCTAAAAACGGCAAGTGACATGGTAAGCACTCCCTGAATGATACGGTACCTTCCAACACAATCATCTCATGGGAAGAACATGCTATTACTGTGTATTTATAGGGGCACAGCCAGGCAATTACAGAGTAGCCACCCTCCCATGCACGTCCCAGAGTCATGTAATACCAGGCTGCTCAGGAGGAGAGAGATGAAGGTTGGCTTTGATCAAATGCTCTTTCGGGGGCTTCCAAATGAGATTACAGCTGTAGCATCCATAGAGCAGGTACCAGCCAAGTTGCTCTTCACTCTTCAGACAGAGGAGTGCTGGGGATAGGTTAATTATAATTGGAACTGCGTCCTTACTGATCCCTGTGGTATTCTGCCACATCCCTGAATGCTACAGCCAGCAAATGACTGCACAAGTCATAGATGGAGCTGCTCAGGTCAGCCAGCTTTACAGCCACTGCTGTGACACATCCTGCCCACACACCCAGCAGCCTCACTGTTAACAATTGTTTCTTCCCTTTATTCTAACTCTTGACCAGCTCCTACATTTGGGACTCAACCCCTGCAGGGGTAACATATTCCAAAACCAAGATGATTTTCTCCCTCTCTACTCCATTCTGGAGAGACCCACACACACACACATCCTGCATCCAGCTCAGGGGCAACAGCACAAGAGGGACATGGAGCTGTCGGAGTGAGTCCAGAGGAGGCCATGGAGATGCTGCGAGGGCTGGAGCAGCTCTGCTCTGGAGCCAGGCTGAGAGAGCTGGGCTGGGGCAGCCTGGAGAAGAGAAGGCTTCTGAAGGGGAGACCTTAGAGCAGCTTCCAGATGTGGCTGCCTCATCCCTGATGGATTTCCAGATTCTTTCAGGCAATGCCCTGGACTTGACGTTTAATTCAGCAATTCAAGTGAAAATTCTATGTACTGAGAGAATCACCGGTCCAGTCGAGGCTACACTCAATAACTGGGATATTTGAGGTCAGTTTTGTGCAGGTACAACTTTATAAAGCCCATCTAAAGTACAAACAGCTCAAAAACCAGGAGCAGGGGGCAGTGAGGAAAACGCATTAGAACAAACACCCTGCAGTACCACAGCCAGCAGATTTAATTGCCATGAAGCATGACACCATGTAGGTAGGATTTATTGAACAACGGTAACAACTTCCACATTGAAAATTCACTCCAAATCTCAAAATAGGAAGCAAGCTGGATCCAACATTCCCAGCACTGAAAGCTGAATACAACAGCGTTTCTGATGGGATGTTTCATATCATGGGTTATAAAGGAAATCACCTCAATTTTCACCAGGAATAAGGACAAAATCAACTGAAAAAGACCAATCCTAATGCACAAGGAAATGACAGCTCAAGGCATCATTTCTTCCATGCCATCTTAAAGGCATGTGCAGAATATGTGCAGCTTAAAGCTGTAAGAACACTTCCTCTGTAAAGGAAACAAAATACTTAAGACCATTACAGGTATACAGATGCACGGAACAACTCTTCTCCAATCTATCAGTGATGCTCAGAGTCAGGTTTCCCCACAGTGCAGCACATAGTGTGTTTTCAATGAGAACTGAAGTAAATCACATCAGAGCTGCCCAGAAAGGAAATAAAATGGTGCCTATTGAATGGCTTTCACAAAGCAAGTGTCTAATGGGAGGGGAAAGCTGATACATCCCCATATCCCTGCAAGCACAGCAACAACAAAACAAAACACAGACAATGACCCCAACAACACTAACAGTGACACTGCACTGTGGGTGGAGGCAGACCCAGATGGATCCTCTCAGCCCAAACTGTCCAAAGCAGGAATGATTCAGATCCAAGGCTGATTTGCTCCATGTTTTCCCCAGCTGCTACCCTGACAACAGAACCCAACCAGCTTGTGCACTGCCCCCATGTCAGCTACAGCAGTGCTGTGGCTCTGTGCTGGCCACCTACTCCTGGGGCTGATGGCTCCATGCCACACAGCCTTTGCTAGCACCTTCTTCACACACACATCCTCTCCTGCATCCCTCCTAGGAAAATCACCTTCCTCCAGGCAGGACCCAGCAGTAGATCAGGCAGCTTTGAATCCATTAAGCCATGACCCTGTCATCCCAGCTCCAAGAGCTAAACAGGGAAGAACCAAAGCAGTATGGTCAGACCTACCTGTAAATAATGGTTCAGGCAGGTGAGACAATTCACTGTCAATGAGGACATCTCCAAATTCAAATTGACTCCCAACAGCTTAGTATCTAGGGATTCCCCTCACCATGGCACAGCTCTCTTTGAAAGTACTGCTGGCCTTACTTCTCTGCTGTTTTGAAGTGGTAAGAGCAGAGAATGCTATGAACAGATACAACACTGAGTATGTGTAGAATACTGAAACCAGAGAGCTGCAACAGCAAAGCACAGCACAAAACAGATTGCAAAGGGTTACCCTTTAAACAACACCGACCACAGCCACCGACAGTGAAGGAAATCCTGGGTTTGGCCATCGAATCTGGCATACAGCTTTGCCCACCTTTCCAAGAAAATGACTCCTTTGAGATGTGCCAATTTTTACCATTCTATTCCCTACTGACAACATATGACCTACCACGGATTACTGAAGCGTAGTCAGCAACCAGGCTGTGTAGGAAGATGAAATGAGTTCTGTGTTTAACACAAACTTGGGAAACATTTGATTCTGACATTCATAAGTGCCGGTACCTACATGGACTCTATTGGCTCTCTTTTGGCATTCCTATCCTTGCAACCATGTCTACAGCAGGAATAAAAGGGCAAAAACAAAAGGCAGATACTCTACTTGAATTGCTGGTCTTTGGTGCTCCTAGTTTTAGCCAGGAATCTCTCAGCCAACTTCTCCAAATTCCTTGAGTAATCCATCTCAATCTCTGCCTTCTTGCGGAAGAAATCCTGCAAGTCCTGCAGTAACTGGACCCGAAGCTCACACTGTTGGTCAAGGCATTTCAGCTGCTCTACCAACTGGGCACGGATCTCTGTAACAAATAAAAGCACTAGAGATTAAACAGAATCCCATTAGAGAAAACACCATCAAAATTCTCCAGTAAAATAGTTAAAAACATGTTCCCTCGTTCATATATAGCAGCAAAGCTCCATTAGGATGAAGTGTATCTGCAGACAGAAAGTGACTGCAATCGCATCTTGGATGCACCAACCACAGGAAAACCATCCGATACCCTGCAATCCCATGCACAGCCCTTAGAGCAGAGCTTTGCTGCTGAGGAGCGTATCAGTTACAAGTGTCAAGTGCGTTTCTGGCATCAAGGAGAAGTGGCCACTGCCTAAAAATGTACTGAATCTCAGCCTGGAAACAGGACTGAATGCTGCAATACCCCACATCAGCTCAGGGAGTCACCTGGGGAATTCCTATCCAATTCCTTTGCAGGCTACTCCTGATGCAGAAACAAGACATTGTACACACTGGGGCACTCCCCCAAGGCACCAGTTTGGGATTATTCAGTCAGTTCCTGAGTCTCCAGCTGTGCAGCTCTCATTACAAACCAGAAGCCACCAAAACAGATAAAGACACTCCTTCAGGGAGCCAATGTGATGGCACTTCCCTTGAGAGACTTATCTCCAGGAAGACTATAAAATACCTGTCTAAAGGACCCATAAATGACACAGATAGAGGTGGTAACGTTCTATTATGCAGAATTATTACTGAAGTTATTTATATGTACACAATATTTTACAAACAGTTTTCAAGCAGTTTACAAATAGGAAAACTTCTCCCATTAGACCTTTAAGCAAGGGTGTTCTCATCTCACCAAGTCTGAATTTCAGGGACAGGAGAGTGAAATGACTTGGCCCATGGTCAAACAGGGCAAGAAAACATAGCAGGAGCATGTCAGTCTAACCTAAGAATGAAGAAATATCCAGTGATGCAGCTACTGGAGGTTATTTGGCTCTTATACAGGCAATAAACTCAACGTGAAAACAATAAAATGGGTATTTCCATCTCTGAGCACTCCAACCTCAGAGACGCCTGCTCCTGCTTGACTCTGATTGCTGCTCTTGCCAACAGGTGTGCTGCTCCAAGATGAATTCACAATCAGCAATAAAGTAAGGAACGTGCAGGTCTTGGGCAGGCACAGCTTTGTACCTCTGCATCCCAACCACAGGCACCCACAACTGAAAAGGGGTGAGTGTCCTTTTCCAAACGCAATTTGCTAATCCCTGCTGCTGTGCACATCACCTCCATCCGGCTCGGTCCCAGTTACAAAGCTACTAACGGACTTGCAGAACCTTGCATGAGTGCCCAGTTTAGTCAATGCAAACAAGACAACCCCATTCTACCTGCGCCTTTGTCACTAAGACTTTCACAAAGCACAGAAGGTGAGGCAGTGAGGCGGGAACAGCACCAAAAGGCACAGTAATGGAGCGTTTCCTCCCTGCAATGAGCCAGCCTGCCCAGTCCTAACACTCATCTGTAGGTCTGGCACTCAAGAATCACAGAATGGTTTGTGTTGGAAGGGACCTTAAAGCCCCTCCTGTTCCATCCCCTGCCACGGGCAGGGACACCTTCCATAGAGCAGCTTGCTCCAAGCCCCTGTGTCCAACCTGGCCTTGAACACTGCCAGGGATGGGGCAGCCACAGCTTCTCTGGGCACCCTGTGCCAGCACCTCAGCACCCAGTCAGCTCCCCATCAGCTGGATGAAACACAAAGTACCACTTCCCAAAAAGAAGATCAGCGCAGCACATGTATCTTAATTGCAAAACTACAGTGAAGCTCAAGCCCTTGGTTCTCAAGGTGGGATACTTCACATGCAGCTCGCCTGCTGAACAGCAGCAAGAAGCAGTAACCTTTTCCTTCAGTAAGAAATGCAGTATCAGCAGGCTTTCTAACTACACTCGGTGTCTGTGGCAGGGGCAGGGACAGCTGATGGGGCTGCCCGAAAGGGAACAATGAGCTATTCAGCTCCAGCTTATCGAGCCTGTGGCGCAGGGCTGGAGAGGGCAACCTTGCTCATCTTTCAAACACACACCACGCAGTCCTGTGCCACAAAATCCAATCAAGAATGTAGGAATTTCCTGAGGCTTACTGGGCTTTCTGGAGGATGAAGTGTCTGCTTGTTTTCCCATTGCTCACACAAGCTAAAGGTTTTTAAGTCAGACTTACTCCGAGGACAGAGCACAGCCGAGCAGGAGCTGTGTGCGAGCTCTAACCCCCGGGTCACCGCATCACACGGGACCTTTTCATGTCTGCAGTCACAACAACCACTTTCCTTTGGAATTCAGTGCTTTTGCATCCTTCATTTCCCCAGGTTGTCAGGTTAACAGCCACTTGAAACACCAAAAAGCCTTCCCCCTCCTTTCCTGTTCAAATAGGATCCCACCCACTGTGATCATTCAAGACAAGGAACAAGCTCCTGAACACCCTGCTCCTGCTGCCAATGCTTCAAGTGCCAGAAAGTGAATAAACACACTGAAATCAAGGTCAAGATGCCCATAGAAGAACTGGGATTAAACACCAGGTATTATTCTCACACTAAGCCGTGCCCCGGATGGCAGAACCCTTTGTATTGTACTTTAAGCTCACGTGGCTGACAACTGCATAATAAAACATCCCTACTAGTAACAGCAAAGTTTGCCATCCATTTCAAACAAACCATTTCTTCGCTCCCATCACCCGATCATCAAGTCACCTGGGGCACAGAGGGACACAGAGCTGTATAATGCTAGACAGTTGAATAGTTTTACTTTCTCCTCTCTGCAATCACCTTCGCAGCATTCCCTGGAGCACTCAGCAGGCTTGGCTAATGAATGAATCCATAGGGGATGAAGGAACTCCTGCCTCCTCTATTTTGGTGACATTTGTCATTCTCAGCATTTATAATGGATCATTTTCTTTTTCCTTACTGAACTTTGAAGCATACAGAGCATTAATATGCACCATTATCATTCAGTTATTGTTCATGAATACAATGCTGGTATTTAAGCAATGATGCCTTTAATACTTCCATGGAAGAGTCATCGCCAGTAGCATCCATCATAAGAAAGTTAAGAGACGCATTACATTTGAAGCTACCACCATAACTGGTCATAACAAATCTGGATGATCTTCATTAATTGATTGCTCCTGCTTGGAAAAGCCTGATAGTTTAAATGAGACCAATGAGTAGGTGCACAGATCCAAGGCCCCAAAACACTCCTAAGCTACAACGTTGGGAAGGATCCAGTAAACAAAACTAATAGTAGGTTATCCTTTATTTATTACCCTTAAGCAGATTACAAGAACCGTGGTGCAATTATGGACCTCCACTGAACAGTGGCAGCTTCTCAAACTACAAACAAGAGATGAGTTTCTGCAAAGCTCCTGGCAAGAACCTGTGCTATCAGAAACCCATCATGCCCAGAGGAGGTGGATATGCACTGGCTGGAACAATACCTTGCTCTGCTACAGCATCCAACAGTCAGCTTGGGACAAAGAATTTGCCAAATGATTACTTTAGGCTTCAGCACCCTATAAACCAAAGTTGGAAGTGTGGAAACAACGACATTTCTGTACCAACTTCTTCACTCTTCAGCAGGTCATGTTCAGAGCTAGTGGGATGAACTCAGATCCAGGAGACTACCTTGCCCAGTCATCTCACCCTCTAAGCAACATTCCTGTTCCAAGCAGGATCACCTCCCGAAGATCCCAGGATCAGAATCCTCCCAAAGAGGGTTTCGACTCCTCCCACTGAGAAGCTTTAACTGCTCTAACTGGATAGTGACACGGTGAATCAGCCTGCGCAGCACAGAGCATCAGGAGAAGACCCAAGCAGCCTGAGCTGCGTTTCAGTATCTAGCTCCATCTCCATGTCTGTGCACTGCAGCTCTCTCAAGACGTTCCCACCCCTCTCCCAAATGCCATGCTGCATGAAAAGATGACAAGCTTGGGAAAGGAGTGGGATGACAACAAAACAGAACCACCAACCCCCAGCTCCCGCCCAGATTAAACAGCGATCCTCTCACCCACACAAACCCGCTCCGACTGCTGGAGCTGAGCTCCCAAACCGGCCCTGCTTCTGCCTGGACACAGTGGTTCCCCCATGGCTGCTGCTGGGAGCCATCCTCCTCCTCACTAAGGTCAGATGAGCTCAAGACAAGCAGGAAGCATGCCAATATCAAAGGGAAACCCACTCAAGCCATGGCTGGGCAGGCGGACACCAGCAGATTCAAACCTCAGCACATCATCCTGACGTCTCAGGACCCCCACCCGACACACGGGCTGCAATGACGCAGAAGGATTGGAAGATGGCAAGCAGTAAATTGTGTGCACAGCTCTAATACAACCTTATCTTTCAGGCTACTCAGCAGCATAGGGAAGACAAAGCAGAACAAATGAACAAAACCTCCACCTCATAGAGAAGACTGGAGCAGCAATTTTAATCATAGAATGGTTGAATGATCTTGGTTTAGATCTTGTGCCTTAAATCCCTGTCTCCTGAAAGCTGCCACATACTCAGATGCTCAACATTGGAGACAACAGTGGTACAGGCGTCCCCTGCCTCCCTTTGCAAAGCCTGTGGAAGCGTCGGTTAAGATTGCAGTTTAGTTTGACATTTACACTCCATTCAGGCTCTAAAACCTAAAAACAACCAACATTACAGCTCTGAGTAGAACTTAGAACCATTTCATATAGAATTCAGTTTCAGACAGTGTTTTGGATTACACATTTTGACATATTCCCCGCATATTGCTAAGAATCCTCCTATCACCACACATAAGAAAGCTTGTGCTCCGAAAGTGAAAGACTTTGTAGTTGGATGAAACAGCCTCAATATATTTTAGCTACATGACTCCAAACAGGGCTCTGACAAGTGACAGACAACAGCCCAACAACCCCGGCCGTGGCTGGGAGGTATAGTGACTTAGAAAGGCCTTTATGCAGCAACAGCAAGGGTTTCACTGCACAACCACACTGCTCACCAAAAGCTGTTGATCATCACAGCCTTACAAATCTCCCTGCTAATCCACAAACCAGGCTTTGAAGTGAAAATAGTAGAAGAGGAGGAAATAGAGTCTTTTGTTAAAGCCCAGAGCCAGGAGCGAGATTCAGGTTCAGGTTCTTAATCCTGTTGGACACCACATGCCCTCAAAAAGGTACATTTTCCTTTAAAAACCAGGATATTGCTTACCCAACAGTGGCATTGGGGAATGCACATGGACAAGAATCTCTAGCTATAAATATACAAACAGGACTGTAGGCATTAGGAGCTGCCATTCAAGTACAGCCTGAGAATGGTTTGAGGCACAAGATGAGTGCGTAAAGTTTTGCATCAGTGATGTAAAAGCAGCAGTGAGACACATGCTGGAAAGGAAAATCACGGCTGGTTTCCATGTCAGTGAGGTGCTGAGGACACTCAGCTTTGATTTTCATACCTACATCACAATATATTTGCATCACTGATTACTTGGGTGTACCAACTTTTCCAGGCACAAGAGAAGTGCCTCTGGAAGCAGCGCGGCAGCTGATGCTTTCTGCTTCACTGCAGATGCCCAACGCCTTCACTGCCCTGTCTCCAACAACAGAGCGTGGTAACTCCTCCCGCACATAAGAGCCAAGTCCTCATCTTTGTAACTCACTCATAGTGTGCATAAAGCCCCTGATAAAACCTCTGGGAGGGTGCTGAGGTGCTGGCACAGGGTGCCCAGAGAAGCTGTGGCTGCCCCATCCCTGGCAGTGCTCAAGGCCAGGTTGGATGTGGCTTGGAGCAAACTGCTCTACGGAAGGTGTCCCTGCCCATGGCAGGGGTTGAAGCTGGATGTGCTTTAAGGTCCCTTCCAACTCAAACCAGTCTGGGATTCTATGATTCAGTAAGGAATAAAGCTAAGCACATACCAGCCACATTTCCAACCAAATTACTCCTTATTTCTCATGAAACTCAGGCTGGCTATCACTAAAATCTCAGTTTCTGGATCCTTTTTGGGAGAGAGGACAGGAATGGGGATTTCCACTGGGTATTGCACAAGGCGCTCACGCTCCAAGGAAGTTGTTGAACTCCTCCTCTCCAACCACCCTCCATTTCCAACACACTACTGACACCACAACTTACCACCTTAAATTAAAGCTGATCTTTAAGGTCCCTTCCAGCCACAACCATTCTACAATTCCATGATTTTAAAAACCATGGAAAAGTTGTGAAGGAATGAAACACCAAGTCTGGGCAAGGCTCATGGGCAGGGCTCAATCCTGGGCTTCCCCATGCAGCATCAGTGTGTGAATTAATCAGACTGACCCTGAAGTGTGGGAAATGCACAGGAACACCCTTCAGAAACCACGTTAATGCATTTGGAAGCGACAAGCTGCCTGGGTGTGGAGCAAGGGAGGGAGGGAGAGGATCCAGGAGCCAGGGCTCTTCATTTCAACACAGGAGATTTGAATGAAGAATGTTGCGCTGCGGTGTTTGACGGGGCGCAAAGGAAGTGCCTCTGTAAAGGGAGAGGCTGGCACTTGCTCTCAACAGAAACTTCTGTTTATTCTAGGATGAAAATGCAGCAGGAAGAGACAGCAGAACAGGTCCACGATAATAAAGAGAAGCGGAGACGTGGCTGGGCTCCTGCACCAGCTCCTGGCCCTGTGTGGGGAGGGTGCTGCGGACATCTCTGCAGGGTCCTCCAGCTTCATTCCCTTCTCAATGCCATCATGAGCGTGCTCTGCACAAAGCAGTTTGGAAACCCATCCCTTAATGAAGGAAGCCAGAAGAAACGAAGAAAAGCATCAAGAACTATACCCTGAAATCACCCTGAAGCACACGTAGATCATCCTCATTGCATCATTCTGCAACATGCTAATCCTTTTCTTATGCGTTACACAAAACATACCAAAAAGACGCAAATGGGTTAGAAAAGTGGACTGCAAAATGTAGAATTATCAGCTTTGCCTTTGGGTTAGTTCAGGCGCAACCAAAGACAAAGGGGGCTGGCTACCCCTGTCGAGGAACAATCAGCCATTAGCTACCCGACACCAGAAGATAGAAGAGACATTTCCTATTCTAACTTCTGCAGCCCCAGGCTTACGAGTAGTTTAACTCAGAATTATTCTGATCAGGAGAAAGACCTTTACATATGTCTTCATCCTAAAAGGTTTCCTCAACTGCTGGGGATTAAAACAAGTGAAACAACTGCTCCTTTTGCCTTCCAAACTGTTTTCTCCAAGTGCTTCAGCTGCATTATGTCAAATAGTGTGAAGGGCTTCTTTAATGGTGGAGCAGTCCTAAACTGAATCGAATTATTCATCAGAAACCTGTAATGTGATCATTATTTCTGGCATTTGCCAGATGTTCTCACTGCCTCAATTCACTTCAGGAATCCCAAACTACACTCAGTGTACACTACACAGCACCGCACTACCACAGGCAGACGCGTGCATAGGCAGAAGCATCTATAGGTGAGAAAGCAGCATCCACACACACAGACACACATCAAATCCATTAAATCCTCCCTCCTGCTCACTGTTTCCTCAGGAAAACAGCCCAGGGATGGGCCAAATTCCCCAGCCCCAATTCCCAGCCCCCTCTGAAACTACTGCAAAGACTCAGTTCATTTGGCATTATCATTTTCCATCTCTCCATCTGTCGAGGGTGCTCCAAAGGTTAATAAAGTTGGGAACTGCTGAAAGATATTGGGATGCAAGAAGCCAGCCGCAGTATTAGTATGAATTATTACTTCTTCCCAATCAGAGCTGATAGTTTCGCTCTCAGACACAAGCATTTCATGCCAAATAACATCAAGTGTATTTCTCAAATCAATGAAATTGCTACAACAGAAGTGGCAATTTAGGACTTACAGGTTTTAATCTCTTCAATGAAAAGGAAAACCCTTCGGTGAATTATGTCATCTATTTAGAGACACAACCAGAATGATTAATGCTGGTGTCTGATTTAATTTCACCTCAAGATTTCTCCTCCTCCCTCTCCTCTTTGGTAACTAGCACATTAATATGCATCAAGAAATAAATGAAGAGGAACAGAAAGAAACACTCCTCCAGCACAGTAAACTCAATTGCAGAATCCCCCCCAGTAGACTGCCTAATTCTACTGTTGTCTCAGGCAGCCAGGGAAAGACAGAGAAATGTGGGATTGGATTTTCAGTGCATCAAGGATTTTCACCTTTGCTGTAAGCCAACGTTCTGCAGAACCAACACCCATTTACCTGGAAGATTCCTTAAAGATCCAACAAAGCAAATGGGAAGAGGCATCAATTTAAAATCACTGTAACAGTGAAAGGTAGCTCTGGACCAACACCACTGTTCCAGAGGGATCCTGAAGTGAATCCCTGATGACACCAAAACATTCACCTCCTGGTCCCTGGTCTCATTCAGATAAACCCCACTCGGGAGCTGCCGCAGCCCGAAAGCACCCATCAGCCCTGAAGCCCTCCCGTCTGCTCGCACAGCTCCCAGCTCCTGCATCCCGGATGCTCCGAGGATGGATGTGCTCCTGGATAACACATCACAGACCCACCTGGTCGGTCCCGAATGACCCAGCGAGCGCCCGAGCTGCCTGCGGGCCAGCAGCCCGCAGACTTGTACAAGTGCACCATGAAGGACGGCTGCAGCCCTGCTCCTCACGGTCCTGCTCCCCTTCCCCCTGGAGCACCAGGGAAGGCTTTCAGCCCATGGAGAAGGAAGACAACTGTCCCAAGAAGCCAAGGAGCTGAGTCAAATATATCTCAGCAGCCCAATGCCGTCGTCACAGCCTCCCTGTCAGTCCCACAGCCACTGCCCTGTGTGTTCCTGGGAGCTCTGGAGAGCTATTCATTAAGCAGAGACATTCCAGGAGAGGTGAATAAGCAGCATCACTGCAGACATTTCATAGATGACTTCAAGAAGATCAAAAAGGTCCGAGTTATTTGCCTGGGGTACCCGTGGACACAGATGACAGAGCTGGTTTCCACCAGAGCAGCCTCTTATTTTCCCCACTGTCATAACTAAGACCTGCCATTAAAGCCAAACCATTCCACGCAATCAAAGTAATGCCACCTTAAACTGGCATGAGAGCTCAGGAGAAATCAGGCTTATCTGTTTAGATGCGAAATCAAATTGGAGCATTGTTTGTCATTCATACAGAGTGCACCTTGGGAACAGCGGGTGTAAGCCTCATTTAAACCACACACACAAAAAATAGGTAGCAAATCTCTTGCCAAAGTCCCTGGTGCTCTCTGGCTCAGTTTTTGTTCACATTCATAAGTAGTTTACTCCAGGAATACTCACTGAAAGCAAAAATATCTCAAGCAGGCTTTTCCTACACAGTCCTAGGAAGCAGAAGGCATTCCTTTAGAGTTATAAATATTCAGCTTTCTAAGTGGAGGGCTGCTGTCTTGAAAGGAACTTGTATTTTACTCTATAGCACCTCTTGTAAAGAGGGAAATGAGTCTTTGACAGAGCCTGCAGAGCTCGAATTATGTGAATCATCGGTTTTCTATCAGTTCATTGTCAGCTACAGCAACACCCATTAATCAGCGCGGCTTAGGCCAGAGCAGGAACAAGGAGATGCTCATTTGTCATGTGCCTTTGTCACAGAACTGACACTGAAACTGGGGTCCTCCTTTTTACACACACCTGCATGCACACTGGATCACTTAGAAACCATTTCTATTGCTCCAGCTCTCACAATACATTACTCCCAGTTCATACACTGGAAGGTATCTAAGGTTCTAGCCAGGTTTGGCACAGTGGTAACTTCTGCAACGAAAACCAAATTCAAACCTTGATCTGAAAATGTTTCCTCTATGCTCCCCCCCCCCCCAATCTCCTATGGGAAAAACACCAATTTCCCAAAAAAGGCTTTTTCCAAGGAAGCAACGATGCAACCCAGGGCACAGATTGCAGCCATTGTTTACAATTATCACATAGAGACAGAACTAAGAGTGAAAAGAAGAAAAAACCAAACCTTTTAGATGTATATATATACACACACACACCCTTCCCTTTAAATGAGCTGAAGCCAGAGTCTGAGACATAAACCCAGGGACTAATCAGGATTCGCAGTACCAATTAGATAACAGAATCAAAGCATACTCTGAATTGAAGCATCCTGTAGCGCAGACATCAAGTGCATGTTCACTGACGAGCAGAGCGTTTCCAGTGTCATTTCCTTCCACTTCTGAGAAGTCAAAAGGAGCCCTTTTATCAAAGAGCCGGAAGCAGAAACAGAGGGAAGGAAACCATCCTCCTCTAAAGGAGCACTGGAAAGAATGGGCAAAACCTGAGAGAACACACTTGTAAGAAATGCCTGAATCAAGTGCACAGAAGTTAAAGTTTTGAAGGATTTGATTCGTCCAAGGATGAGGGGATGGGGAGTCAGGGAGGCTTCTGCATCCTTCCCACCCCAACCACTCTATGGTCCTCGATGCACGTAAGAGCCTGCAACCAGGAGCTTTACTCTACAGATCACGTCAGGTGGATTTTAGCTTCTGCTGTTGATACCCAGAGAACTGGAAGAGCCTAATAATGGCTGCCAGACCCAGAGACCTGCCTCCAAACCCCAGCTGGGGCACGGAGATGGGCACGACCTGCAAAGGACAGCCATAGAATCACAGCTGGGTTTGGGCTGGAAGGGACCTTAAAGCTCCTCCAGTTCCAACCCCTGCCATGGGCAGGGACACCTTCCACTAGAGCAGCTTGCTCCAAGCCCCATCCTACCCAGCCTTGAACACTGCCAGGGATGGGGCAGCCACAGCTTCTCTGGGCACCCTGTGCCAGCGCCTCAGCACCCTCACAGGGAAGAGCTTCTTCATGACATCCAACCTGAACTTCCCTGTTTACCAGCATAGTTTGTGTTTGCACCCCTAAAAGAATACAGAGTTTAGAAAACTCTTCTGTTTCCACGCAGCCTGCACGAGCGCTGGCGTGTCCTCCCCTTCCAGCTCAAGCTCTACCCAAACCCTAAGTATCAACTCACTTCATTTCTCGTTTGCTTCATGCAACTCCCTGAAACAACAACTGTTCAGTCCTTAGAAAGCACCACCAAAAATAAACCATTTAAATGAAGACTTATTAAAGCCATTTGGACAGGAGGAAACCAAAGCACACGGAACCCATTCACTGGTGCCACTCGGGTACTGGGTGGGACTTCTTTCCCCCCCCCCATTTGAAGCTGCTGCCATAGGCCAAAAGGAGCCCCCCCGTGCAGCACCAGCCAAAGGCAACATGGAAGCGGGAGCTGAGCTCTGGCTCCTCCGCCAGCCTTCCAACCAGGAATGTTTGTGTTGGTTCATTGACCAGGGCCTTAAAACAACACACCCACAGCAACCAACCGACCAACCAGCCCAGCAGAGAAATAGTAGACATAGCAAAGAGGCTTCCGAGTGCCAGCGCTGTCATGGGCCGCTCATTCTCAGTTTCAGTGTGAATCAAGGGTCAGGTCTCTCCATCCTCCCGCTGAAAAAAGCACTTTGAATGAGAGAAAGGAAATGTCCTTTCCATGCCAGTGTAGGCAGAGATGTAAGAGTGCAGGAATATCCTAGTGGCTTATTTAAAATGCCAAAGATGGTGGAGTATTTGGTTTGGTTTGGGGGGGTTTTGTTTTGCTTTTTTAAAGACATATATATATAACAAAGCCTATGAGAGGAAACAAAAGCCTATGTGAGGAAGGGCTGTGACTAGCACTTCTTAAGCTGCAGCAAGAAAATCAACAGCATAGTAAAATCTCCACTGATAAGGTTACACATGTAACTTTAAATCCTATCTAAGTTGTATTGAAACGCTGACAAGACCTCAGATAAGTTATGAAATCCAGTTATTGACACCCTTGAACTATGAATTACCGGTACATTTCATGTTCTTTTGTTGCTCATGCCATGTATAAATCATTAACACCTTGAAGCTGCGACTGACACTTTAAGTTCTGGTAGTGACTGACCACTATTGGCACTCCAGGCCAGATAGGTTTGTTACCACCATTTACAATCCAACGCTTTTGCAGGAACATCAGGATAACTTACAGTGGGAAGTGAGCAGTGAAAGCTTCAGATGCTCTGCTCCTATTTTCAAGAGGGTGAATGGCAATTTCCCATTAACATGAGAGATCCGTCCTTCCCCGGCTACAAAGCTATCAACTATCTATACAGAAGGAGTATCCTTACCAAAGGAAGACGCTGCACCTTACAGCCTGACTCACCCCGAGCCCATCTGCACAAAGCATTCAGAGAAGAGCTTTAAAAACCCAACATCTTGAAGCGAAGAGCCAGACAGGATTACAGAGAATGAGCTGTTGAACGTGTTGGAGACAGCCAGAAAATCTTTGAAAGCAGACAGAGGGCAGGAAATTGGAATCCTTTTGGGATCCGCTTATGACTTCTCTTTCTCTATTTCAACATTTTCAGACATCAAACCCCAGAGCAGGTGAGGTACTGAGGGTCACAGGGAGCCCGCATTCCAAGAGGCATCAACAGATCAGGTCACTGTTTGCCACGAGAACTGGCGTGGCTCCTGCCCAAGCCACCGCCATGTAGAAGCATTTCTATCCTTGAGAGTTCCTATCCTTGATCTGCTAAAGCAGATGCACTGCTCCAGACAAACCACTGAAGAGACTTCACTTCACATTTGCCTTTCCCATTAAGGAGTCCACACGTCACTTGCCAAAGGCCATACAGATAAAGTCAGCTGAACTTCCCACTGCTCCCCCTGACAGCTTAATTTACTGTCTCAGATCTGGAGCAAGCCGTGACAGCTTCACATCTGTTTCCACATTTCATTTTTATGACACTCCAACATCTGCAGAGGATGCTGTGATTAAAAAGAAGTAAAATGATGCTTTAAAAACCTTCGATGCAATTAGCTTATTTTCCTAAAGCCAAGGGATTACATAGCAAGTGAGGATGCTCTTCAGCAAGAGCAAGGAGTCACTCAACAAACATTAAAGTCCTGAAATATACACACTAGTGCAATTCCAACAAATCAGACTGAACATCCACTTTGCTTTTCACAAGCTTTAAGTATTTCATTGTTTTAAGAAGCCCAGGCTCCTTTGATACTGAGAAATGAAGCGACACTGCAGTATCATGCAAAGAAGCGAGAACACAAATGTATAGTGCTGCATGTCCCAACACAACAGCCCTTTCACTGCAGGACAAATTCTTTCCGCTGTCCATATTGAAACTCCCCCTCCCTAACCCTGCCTTCTCCCTCATTCCTCCTTCTGTGTCTGCAGACAGGGCAGACACAAAAACCCTGTAAGAAAACCCCCTGCACCGAACAGGCCTGTGCTCAGCACAGCTGCTGATGTTCCATTTGGCTGTCCCGTAGCATGGCTGGAAGACTACTCTGAGTTGGACAGGGAATACCATCACGCTAATGAGATAAGCATAAGGCATCAGTCGGTGCAGTATTCTGACTTACAAGTAACCTCCACTGCAAGCCAGAAGGGCAAACCCTCCTCAAGAACAGGATGTCCAGCTTTTAATCTCCCTCTAAAGTAGAGCTAAGAAGCCACGGCATGGGAAGGAAGTCAAGCCAATCAAACTGAAGACAGCCTGAGATGTTCTGGCTTTCCACCTCAGTCCAACCTGAAGAACTTCATTTTTTAGCCACTGTGACAGTCAGAGGCACCCCTGTGCACCCTCGTAGGTGATGTCCAGACAGATGGCACTGAAACAAACAGCTCCATTTGGAGCTTGCATCAGCAACGCAGTTTATCTTCCTCAAACTGAAGAGCCTGCAGAGGAAGAAGTCAATGCGGCTGGTGACAGCAGCCACTTCCCCTGTGGCTGGACCTGCTGGAAGCAAAAGCACACATCAAGTAGAATGAAGCGGTCAGAGAAACTACTTCTCCCCCTGTATCCTGCAGGGGGGTGGGTTAGACAGCCCCCTGCAACAGGAGAGTCTCAAGGCAAAGTGTTAGTGAAAGTCTGCCTGATGAATACATTCTCCCACTGACCACACACTTCACCCTAAGTGCTGACCCTTGCTGCAGCATCCACAACCATCTAAAGCTTCAGTTTAATATTAGCCTGTACTTTCCTTGATTTCACAAGAGACTCAGAACGAACAAAAAATTCTTTCCTCAAGAGGTTTCGGTTCCCTCTTTTCAAACACTGCGTCAAGGACTTATGACAAGACAGTTCCTGCTCTGACACCTTCAGATCTCCAAAAGCAGACACTTGCCCATTATTCCTTGCAGCTCAACTTAGTGCTTCTGAAAGTCAAAGATCAGTTATCATCAACCAGACAAAACTGAGGCCAAACCAGGACATAGTGCTGATGAAAACCAGAGCAAGATTTCCCTCTGGAAACAAGTCAGGTAAAGAGCTCTAAAAGCTATATTCAAATCAAAAAAGCATATTCAGTGCTGTGGGACAGTGTCTGGAGGGCTTGCACCAGGAGAGCTTCAACTCTGCAGCATCACACATGAAAAATGCCTTTATTTCACTGTGAAACTGGCAAATTTGTCTTCTAGGGCTTCCTGCTAGGGCCAGAATGATACTGGATTTGTGGAGCTGCTGCCTTTCTCCTCTAAAGCTTGTGAAGATAAAGGGAAAAAGGCACCAGGAAACCAAACTTGAAAAGGGCACTTCAATACAGCATATTGGGAAAAATCAGATACAGTTGTGTGTCCAGGGCTTCAAAGGCTTTGTTCTGCAATGTAAATATAAAATAAATGAAAATATATAACGCTTTGTTCCTCCTAAACAGTGATGGATTGGGTCAGCAAAACGCCGAGAAACCCTGTTCATTCCTGACCTCAGCCAGGGTTGAGCTGAGCTCCACTCAGCTACAGCAGCTTCCCCCACAACTCCCAGCTTTCAGTGTACTCCATACACAGATCATCACCTTTCTCCTGCATGCACAAACCTCCTTTTGCAAGCAGAATCATTACCAAAAGCCATAGAGACAGGCAGATTTTCAACTTTCACTTGACTCATCTGTGCAAAACCTGGCACCTTCAAGCACTCAATGGGGAGAACACATAGAGCCTGTTACAGTCTTAAACCTAGAGAAAGCAGAACATGCAACTCTGCTTTTAAGCAGTCACTTCACAGCCATTTCCCTTCACAACCTCCACCATCCCCAGCAAAGAAAACTAGCAAGAGGTCTCCAATGAGGAACATAAGAGAAGGAGATCCTGAAAGACCTCTGGCTCTCCCAATTCAAAACATCACCCGCACACAATGGCCCAAGCGCAAGGCAGTGACTATGGCTTTTCATTCCGGCTATTGTCATCTAAGAATAGCCCTGAGAGCCCCCACAGCCCAGCGCTGGCCGCATTGTGCGCCCTCACTCTCCACCTCCCCAGCCCAGAGCTATTTAAAGTATAAGCCAAGCAAGTTTCTCTCTGAATGTCAGCCCTGTCTGGGAAGTCGGAGCTAGCGCAGCCTTTGGAGATTGGTGGGTTCTAAAACCATTGCTCATCCACTGAGCAGTGCAGAGTGGATCTTGTGTTTAGAACAGCACCAGAGGAAATAACACAAGGAGGATGTCCCAACATATGAAGGACAAGGAGCTGTTGGAGCGAGTCCAGAGGAGGTCACGGAGATGCTGTGAGGGCTGGAGCAGCTCTGCTCTGGAGCCAGGCTGAGAGAGCTGGGCTGGGGCAGATGGAGAAGAGAAGGCTCCTTAAGGGAGACCTTAGAGCAGCTCCAGTGCCTAAAGGGGCTGCAGGAAACCTGGAGAGGGGCTTTGGACAAGGGCCTGTAGGGACAGGACAAGGGGAATGGCTTTAAGCTGCCAGAGGGGAGACTGAGATGAGCTCTGAGGCAGAAGCTCTTCCCTGGGAGGGTGCTGAGGCGCTGGCACAGGGTGCCCAGAGAAGCTGTGGCTGCCCCATCCCTGGCAGTGCTCAAGGCCAGGTCGGACACAGGGGCTTTGACACCCACGAAAACCCAATGCAGAATTTCTTCTATCTGCAGCCACCGAGCCAAAAGCTCCTCCCAGCTCCAATCTGGGTCCAGAGGAGCAGAGAAGTGATTCATCCTCCCACTTCCCATCCAGGCTCCCGCTTCCCCGCCAGAGCTGCCAGGAGGAGCCGGAGCCCACCACCCCCGGCAGCGGGGTGCAATAATCCCTCCTGGAGACAGGAGTCACTCCTGACAGTGTGAACAGTTGGTAACATTTCAATTGCTACAAACAGGGAAGGAATTTGAATCAGGACCTAAAAAAGATGAAGGTTGAGTCACCCACACTGACTTCTCCCTCATTAAACCACATTTGACTTACTCCCCATTTGCAGCTTTCTGCATATGGGCAGAATCTTAGAGAAAAAACGTAATTAAAGAAGCTTTTAGCAAGCAAAGGAGAAAACCATCCCCAAAAGTCGACTCACGGGCACCCAGCTCCTCTCCACCTACTGCGTTCACTGGACTTCTCCACTGAAAACAGCCCTGCCAACAGGAGACAACCGAAACTAACCTCTATCCAAATCAAAATGACAGCAATAAGGCCTTTAGGAAGTTGCTTGGCTTGATAAAAGATGAGTTCAAGCCATGAGCCTGCAGCATTAAATGGCATTTTCCAGCCTTCCTAGGGACGAGCCACTGCTCACTGTTAAAACTCTCTGAAGGGGTGAGTGGATGGTTCCAGAACCGGCGCATAAAAAAGCTGAGCAAAAGGACTAAAATTAACCCCCCACATCAGGAAGTTAATGGTAGGTGTATGAAAATATTAACTTAGGCACGGAAGGACACACAGTCTGTGCTGTTTATTTAGAGTAACCACATTATTAACCAGTTTGCCATCACTAATAACAGACATACCCACTGTCACTGCCACATGGAGAACATCCACTGTGAAACACAATAGTGTGAAGAGTCCAACCTCAAACCAAGCTCCAGCACAAAGCAAGATCCCCAAGGACCAGGTGCTGCTCTAGTTCAAGCCCACCTTCATTACCAAGGAGGCAAAGCGGACTTTCCTTCACTCCTGACACATTCTCCTTTCCTCAAACACATCCAATTGCTTGGTCTCTGTCTATTCTAGTACCAGCTGAAAAGAGAATAACATAAACCAGCATGAACACCTTCATGTGGCTTCCCAGCATTTGGAAGCATGGAGAAAGCTTCCTGAAAACATCCCGACAGGAGCTCGCAGCCGCCTCCTGACCCTTCTCTTGCTGGACAAAAGAACTGGGTCAGAAACAAGAGACAGTTCCCAGCACCATGCACTAAAACCAAGGAGGAGGTCTCTGCTCTTGTTTGCTCTGGCACAGCCCCTCTTCCCCACAGGCCCAAAACAGACATCCCCTGGGACCAAGTGAGTCCCCTTGAAAGAACCAGAGCACTTTAAACACAAGAAGAGGGCAGGGAATCATCCCTGACAAGTGTTTCCTGCTTGCTCAACCACTGAAATATTCAATGTCCACAAACTGCGTGCTATTTAAACTCAAAACCTTCACAACACTCTGAAGCCCGACCTTAGGACCAGGGCAGGTCTGCTCCAGCACAAACTATTTCTCACAGACATAGGAAAGCGTCACCAAAACCCCAGCACAAGAGGCAATGCAAAGAGCACCCCTTTGAACATTCTCAACCAGCCTCTCTTCTGGGAAGCTCCAAGATTTAAAACCTTTAAAGCCTATAGTTGACATGTAGGACTGGCAATCGAGTATCTTTGCCAGCACTGAAGTTTATGTAAGCCTTTAACTCCTAAAAATACATCTTAAAGAAAACATTCATTCAAGATTCAATCCCAGTGGAGCAAAAAGAACTTTGGAAGCATCATAAAAAAACTGGCACTTAAAATAGCAAACGTGCTTGTTTGTGCTCAGAAACTTCAGGGAAGCGTCGATTTCCTACTTACTACCCAAAGCATTTCCCAATGGCAGAAGCCAGGGAGGAAGAAAAGAGAAGGGAGAAAGTCAAACGCAGGGACACATTTCAGCGACCTGAGAATCCAAATCTGGACTGTACAAACTTCGACTAATTCATGGAAATGGCTTTGACCAAACCATCTGAATTGGTTTTTACAGGACAAGGTTGGTAAGGACAAGGAGGAATGGCTTTAACCTACCAGGAGGGAGACTGAGATGAGCTTTTAGGCAGAAGGTACCTTCCACTGGACCAGGTTGCTCCAAGCACCGTCCAACCCGGCCTTGAACACTGCCAGGGATGGGGCAGCCACAGCTTCTCTGGGCACCCTGTGCCAGCGCCTCAGCACCCTCATAGGGAAGAGCTTCTGCCTCAGAGCTCATCTCACTCTTGAAGAACTTCCCACATATGTGATAAAAATCACTCTGTGAAAGAACTGAGCACACCCATGCTCTGGGAAGTTAATGGTCAACAGGTTTTAATATTACTGCCATAAGCTAGAAGCACGAGTAGCAAGGCTTCAGGGGCATCTCTGGTTTGTGAGCAAAATAAGCTTTGAGAGGCACATGGCTAGAACCAGAGAGCAAAAAGGCGGCAGGGAAGGAAAAGGAACCTGTTTTCCTTGTACGTCCTGAGCCCATAGTGCAGAGACTTGAATTTATTGTTCTTATTGCTGTCAAAGACTCCAAGCAGCTCTGTAAACACAGTGTAACCTTTCCACAACAGCCCAAAACCTACAACTATAAAGCAACTTACTCTTTCCTACAGAGACATGCAGCCATCACCCTCTGCATGCACCTCTCTGTAAGATCTCAAAGCAGCCTCCTTCTTCAAAGGAGAGGCATTGATCTTCAAGAACTAATACATAGTCAACATAGAAATAACTTCTTACAACACAGACAACAGCAAACCTTTCACCAGGGCCAGAATCCTTCAACTCAAGGTAGCAGCAAATTAGCAGCACTTTCATCCCAACCATAGCAGCTGGTTGTGCTGCTCTGGCTTTGGTAGAGGGTGGGGATGAATGAGAACTATTTGCATGAAGCCTAATCATAAAACCACTGAAACGATGCGAGTGAGCTGGAAAAGGCAACAGAGCAGGGAGAAAATTACAGCTCCTCCCTCCGCTTCCAGTAAGCGTTTATTATGGAACTGCACAAGCTACAAATGCTGCTTTCTGGAGGAACCTCCAGCAGCAGAGAAACAACAGACATCTCATCTGCCCCATACGTGTTGGTCTGGGAATCTCAAGCTCCTTCCCAAAATCCTGATGGAGCCCCCTGTCCTCCAAGACTAGGACTGTGTCATCTCCTACCTGGGTGCTCCTTTAAGCTAGAAACTAACTCATCAGTAACAGTCAGACTGATAAACCACAGCAGGAATGACCAAGTGTTCAAGGCAGTGTTCAAGGCCAGGTTAGACAGAGCCTTGGGCGACATGGTCTAGTGTGAGGCGTCCCTGCCCATGACAGAGGGTTGGAACTAGATGGCTGATCTTAATGTCCTTTCCAACCCTAACTATTCTATGACTCTATGTGAACTACAAAATAACTTGAAGTTTCAAGACAAAATAAAAGGAAAATCCAAAAGAAAACACTTTCTCATTTTCTGGCAATGGCTGTCATTGCTTTCAGGACACAGGACTGTACATATAGAGATTTTCCAGAGAGGCCAGCGCCCGAATTGGTTCCTTTGTTTTAAATCTGAAATGAACCTACTATCCTGAACCTCTGGGGGCACCTTGGGGGGTGCATCTGTAGCCAAGATTTCTAGGGAGAAAGAAAGGTGGAAATTAATGGATGGAAGGAAAAGTGGAAATTAATGGATGGAAAGAGCCCTTCACAGCTGGCTTCTGACAAGCACATTCTCATGGGCATGGGGGAAATTATTTGATCTAAAGCCGAAGTAAAGATAAGTGTGAAGACAATGAGCATGAATGTGTTTGGCATTAAGCAACTAGGCTAAATAAAAGGATTTCTTTTACACTTCTGGAGAAGCATTTTATCATTACAGGCAGAAATTAATCATACAATGAAGGTAACAAGAGCATATGGGTTGATAAAAGATCAAACCAACCTCAGAGAAAATACAGGCAATCTGGATGGGATAAGAGCACATGGAGGAAGAAAAGGCAGTTCAGCATTCAGTAACAAGACTTCACAGCACACAGGAAATTAAATCAACACTCAAGGGGTCCAAGAGCCGGCTCCAAGGGGTGCTCAGCCCAAGTTCTGCGTGTATCCAACAGCCCTGCTCAGCAGTGCACGCATCTCTGGTCACGTAGTAAGTTCCCTGCTAAGAAACTTCACATTTAACACAGACAAAGCTTTGACTGGCAAAGAGTGGTACCAGAGTAACCAAGAACAAATCATGGACAGCTCTGATTAACCCAGCAGAGATTCATGCATTTAAGCCTCTCCCAGCATGTGTGGGTGCTGCCCATCCTTCATCTCCCAGGCTTTTCAGTTCTAGAGCACAACTCACAGAAGCTCCCAAGGGCCAGAAAAAGAAAATGATAAAAAGAAAGCAGCAGAACAAGGAGTATCCAGTTTTTAGCCATTCAGCTCCAGGGGGAAAACACGAGAGAGCAGTTTCATTCATAGCAAGTTGAGTTTCCATCCAAACACCATTTCTGTATCCTGTGACCTTTGTAGTGTTGCATTTGTTCCTCCCTCCACACACTGCTGGAGCCCTTTCCCCCTCCCTTTTCCAGCTGCACACTTTTAAGTCATTTACTGGCAAAGCCTTTTGCTCCTATTTCAGCATCTTTCCGCAGCACTGGAGTCCACCCTGTTGAACTGGGACACAGACAGGGATGAGCAGCCCTCTATGGAGCAGAAATACTAGGATGAAGCAGGCTTCCTTCTTCAACAGATGGAGAGAACATAGAAAAGTTAGGAAGAGTTACTTTCATTAAAGAGACCAAAGCAAAACCAGGCTTCTTTCCAAACCACTTCACAGAGATACTCGTTTATTATGTTTCTGACTAACTGGTTATCAGGACACAGGGGAAAAACCTCCCCGGGCCTGCTCAGAGCTCTGCACCTCCACAGTCCATAACACACTTGGTACACTCTGGTTTGTCATTTGAAATGAAGAAAGCTTCATTTCTAAACTGCCTGGATGGTAATTCCAAGTAAAACACTTCAGACAGCCCTCCCCAGATGAACTGGGATGGAGGAAGGAGAACTGCCGTACACCAGTGAGCACACAGCTACAACCTGCGATTGCCACAGCGGTGCCCAAGTTGAGGAACTACATCTGGCAGCTCAGTGGAGGTTTCTTAGACCCATAATCCTGTCCCTATGTAAAGTTTCTTCATATTTTAACAACAAAGTGTTAATGAAACATGTGAATAACTTCTTATCATTGTCCTAAAAGCAAGAACGTCACATAAGATGTGTCCTGGATACCAGATACTCTTAGCAGTAGAACAGCAAGAGCACTGCCCAGCGTTAACCAGCACAAAGAAAAGGACTTTGTAGGACTTCCCATAACACCTAAGTGCTAATGAGCAGGAGCATCCTCAAAGACACAAAAGTAATTTCTCCCACTATATTTAAACCTCATCCAACAGGCATCTTAAATATTCCCCAACCATAATCATACATAACATGCCACCACCCAGAAGCTCCTTGAAACTGCCCATCAGTTTGTTTTCACCCTGCCCGCCATGGATCATTCCCTCCCTGCTGAGAAGGGGAAGGAAGGGATCAATGCTTAATAGAAGGTTGACACAGGGAAGTGACAATCCTGCCTCATCTCATTCAAATTGCTAAACCGACAAAGAGGGATTGCTGTGAAGGACTTACTACCACAAAGTGGGTTTCCCCTTGATTTCACAGCACTAAGCCTCCAGCAACAGCAACCAGGTTCCTATTTTGCTATTGCAATATCCACACACACTGAACAAGACTGAATGGGCTGGTGATTAAAACATAGCATTTGCCACATTATCTGCTGCATCGTCCATGCTGTTTCTAGAGGTGGTAGAATACGATGAAAGGGAAATCGGGAGGGTGAGAAATGAGAAACAGAATGGCACCTCATTCATCATTACCAAGTCTCAAGGTGTAAATGCTGGCAGGGGACGACACACACCATGTGTTACAGCAACAGCTTAAAGCCATCCATCCCTCCTTTACTGGAGGGATCAATGCTGATGTGCCCGGCAGCCAAACAAATGCAGCTTTTCAGCCTTCCCTTGTGCCTTGCAGAAGCTAAAACTCAAAGAAAATAGGAAAATATCTTTCTAAACAATCCCATTTGGATAATAAGCACCAGTTTGTGCTTATCATCCTCTCCCTTTTCAGGTAGCAAAGGAAAGCTGCAGAAACAAACACGTGCTCATCACGCTGTAGTGTCTGCCTTCTGAAAACCCACCAGTGACATGGAAGTGGTTTGATTGACTGAGGCTTAGGATCTTTGGTCAGCAAACAATTGATCCACTTGTTCAGAGGGAGCAGTTTAGCAATCCTGGCAGCTACAGGGCTGTCTGGAACAAACCCCCCTTCCTCATGGGACCATCGGAGCCTGTCCCTGCATTGCTGTCCAAAGAAAGAGGCAGCGACTAATTCCCAGGCAACAACCAGTGTTATTTTAAGCAGATTCAATTTGAAGCCCTCCTCGTCTATAAATTGCACAGCTCCGTGGCATGAAAACCCTTGTCCAATGACATCAGTACAAAACCAAACCAAAAACCCTTCCCTACTTCAAAGGAGGGAAGCCAAAAGGCTCTTCTTGGAAAGTCCTATGATCCAAAGAAGCCAAGTGCAAAGTTAGGAGGACTGACCAAATAACCCTGCCACAGCACTTCAGAACTGCAGATTAAAATCCACTCTTGCTTTGGAGTTTGTCTGCTCATTTGGCTCCTTCTCAAGAGACAAAAAGCCAGGAGCTGCTGATGTGCCACAGGAGAAGGCAGCTCCTGCCTAAGGCAGCCAGTTTCACAGCAATCAATGTGAAGCACAAGTTGTTTCTGCAGCATGCTGAAAGCACTGAAGACCCAAGGATTTCTGCAGCACATTTAGCAACACCTTGAGAGAAAGTGTTGGAGGAACATTAAATGCTCATTAAAGAGAAGAGGAACCCTATGAATGCTTTGAGAATTCCTCTTCATCACTGCCCATCCCCAAAGGCTGTGTAGTGCCATCCTAACATCGTGCCCACGCTGCTTCAGAGTGCGAGCAGCACTCCCAGCTCTTGTAACACATGAGCCTTTTACATTCAGAATTGCAGAGGAAGTGATTTCTTCTTTTTTCATTCCCAGCCCCCTTCTATTTGTTCCAAGCAATGATTAGCTCTCACCATGGCAGCTCCAAGTGGCTGGCTCAGAAGCTTCAGAGTTTACCAACAGCAGGTAGTCAGTCCCACAGAAAGAAAAATTACCTTTTAAATGTTTCCAATCCATTTGCAGCATCTGCTTAGAAATAATACCAGCTTGACACAGTTACTCAATATCCACATGTGTTTTCTGACTCGAAGAACCCATATCAAGAGTTTCCCTGACCACTAACTCGAGATTTCCCAAAAAGAATGCCCTGTTTTGTCTTTGGTAATATTGTTATTTTGGAAGGAAAGGAGAAAGAGAAGGTCAAAAATGAAGAATGGTCTCAAATGATGGAATTACTGCAAAGTCCAGACCCTTTCCCCGTATTCTCCCATACACTTTCTTATCCCTCAGCAAATCAAACCATAACTCTGCATTTGCTCCAATCGCCTACAAAACAGTGACCACATTCAGAGAGCAGGACTCCCACGACGTTGTAGGAATTCTCTGAGAGAAAGCATGAAATCTGCAGAAGTCATACAAAAGGGAACTAAATAAAGTCCCAAGTAATGAATATCAACTGTGCGTGGCATAGCGAATAGAACATGTGTTCAAACATACTTTCCATCTCAACAAAGGTTGAGATTTTTCACTCTTCATAAAGACAGCTGAAAATGTTGACCAGGCAAAGAGATTCTTCCAAGAAAATTCCCAAAATGGGCAAAAATTAGTAAGTATTGAAAGCAAAAAGAGGAGTCAAGCCTTTAACAGCAAAACGAAAAGATATTGATGCGTACCCTTCCCACGAAAGGATAGCGTTTAGAGCTAAGGAAAAACGTCCAGGGGCTCCTTTAGTTGGCAATTTCGGAAACTGGCTATCGCCAGTGAAGCGTTCATAGAAAACCTGCTGGAGTTACACTGGAATTCCCTCTGCTTTGGAACTGCAGCACTTCAGTGGACTGACTCCCCTGCTCAGCTTTGCAGTATGTGATGAATCTGCAGCAGAGGGATTTTGGAGATGAAGAGGAATGAAGGGAGACTCTGCATTCTTTCACCTCTTCCTAGTCTCATCAATAAGCCATTATAGGAACCATACACTGGATAAAGAAACACAAACTATTGCTGTAACATCAAACCAGTCTCACAACAGCCCCTTCCCCCTTTCTAGCAGCAGGCTGCTTCATTGGCCTGATCCAGCTCCAAAGCTCCAGGGATTAGCACTATCAAGAACTGCAGCAAACCAGATGATTCTCCAACAACTCCATAGCCGGAGTTTGGAGGAAGTCATTGTTGCAAACAAATGGAATCACTTACACGCACAGAGTAATGACTAACTGCAAAACCCCCTTAAAAGGTAGTTTTACATTTTAAATGTCAATGGTAATCCAATACATCCAAACTCAACATCTCAAACCTCAAAACTACCCCAACTCGAGCACCCCAGGGTGTGTGGCTGAAAAGGCCATCTACACAGCGTGTTAAATAGGTGTTGCCAAAGAAGCGGCCGGGAGCTGTGACTCTGGAAAGCACACACACGTGGTGCTGGGCTGTGCAGCCATTGCCACAGCGTGCAGTGACCAGCTCGGTGACCTGAACAGAAGACAAACACAAAAGAGAAATCATCACATATATACCTAAGGTCAACAGCACCGAAAATCCCCAGGGTTTAGCAACAAAACACATTACAGTGATTTCAAGTCAGTGATCTAAGGACAGTTCTACAAATACCTTCTCTAGATGAGTGCTGCATGTGCAGTGTTAACAGGGAAACTCCAACAATTGAGAGAAATGACAGTTTTGTTTCAAATCACCACCAAAAGCATCACATTTCCTTTCTAGCCCCCACATTCCAGCTGCTGCTTTATGCAGCATTAAAGGCAAAAGATCCCAATCACATCGAACACACCATCAGTTGTTCAACCCAGAGACGAAGAAAAGGGGTTTATCTGAAATTTATCACCGATTTTGGGGAGATTAAAAGGAAGTTTCAGACATTCCAGTAGCCTGAATCTGATGGGAGGCTTTGCCTGAAGCTGTTCTTAGCTGAAGACACACTCGGGTAAATACCCATGCAGGCACCTCTGTACTGCGCTTACTCCTGCTATAAATCACCTCATCTCTTCTTCATATTCCTGGTGCTTTTTGGTCTGTGCTGCAAGATCTGCAAGAAATGCATTTTAACATTTGCTAGAGACGACTCAAGGACAGAAGTGGTATATGAACCCTCAGTGTGTGAAAGAATTCAGGATTCCATTTCTGTAGCCCAAACCATGAAGCTATTTACTGAAGCTTTATACAAACTAATTAAATATAAGGCTCTCTTGGGACAAGAGGAGAAAGAAGAGAAGAATTACGAGATAAATCACTGGCTTTTCTTTCCGCAGCAAATGTACACTCCAATTTAACACATTAAACCAAAAATCAGTGTGACAGGCCTTGGTTGGGACAGATAGAGGCAGCATCCACATCTCACATGGAACACACTGCACAGCACCAATTCATTATCTCTGCTTTACCGCAACTTGCACAAAGGAATTGGGAGAGACAATCCAGACAAGGGGATGAGCTGGAGATATCAAAGGCTCCATATGGAGACCACAGAATCTCACTTTCCAGCTTCACAGAACTCATAGTCTTTGTGAGCACATGGTACAGAAACGTATCAAAACAGCACTTCCCTCCCCTGCTGCCCCCATGTCGTCTTGTCAGAAGAATTCCTCCTCCTGCATGACACACAGCCACTGCAGAGCTTCCTCAAAGAGAGGAAGGCTCTCAAGTCTTGCAAGAAGAGCCCACTAATACTGGCAGCTTCTCTTCTCCCTGCCAACAGTGCAAAGCATTTAAGTGCAGACAACACAGCCACGCAACCAGAGACAACATGGACCTTGCCTGCATCATCTAAAGGCAAAAGACTCAAGGTCAGAGCAGTTCCTGAGGGAACTCACCCCACCTGTGGGTTAATTCACTTCTGCAGAAGAAAAAGTTTGTAATTGAACCTTCAGATACTAGAATCCATGGGGTCATGGCCAATTCAGGTTGGGAGGGAGCCCAAGAGGTCATCCAGGCTAACCTTCAGTGGTCAGGTCCAAGATCAGACCAAGCAACTCAGGCTCTATCCAGCCTGGTTCCAGCAGCCTCCAAGGGGGGACACACGGACCAGCTTGTCCTCAACCACCCTGCACAAGGAATAAGGAAGAAACACATCACTCCCTCTGTGTCCCCTGACTACTGCGCAGTAAGTTTGATGTGTAAGAGGTAAACAGTCTTCATCTTCAGAAATTCATTTCATCCTACTCTTGTTCTCCTCTGCCACTAGCTGCACACATGAACCATGGGACGAGCTAACTTCAACCCAGCAGAGGCAGAGAACTGGCTGTTGGAAGAAGACAACAAATATCTACAGCTCATGGCTATGGGATAACAAAGAGTTTCACTCACCAACACCCTGTCACCCCCACACACCTTCCACAACAAAAATTACCGAGTTCATCCACAGAAGATCAAACCCTCTGCACACCAACAATATACCAGCCATAACCAAACTATCTCTTAAATAGGTTTTGATTAACAACTTAAGGCTATTAAATTTTTAAGCAAAGCTCAATCATTCCATTAGTAATAATTTACAGTGCTTAAGTACGTGTTGGTGGATTAATGGTTTTAAATGAAGCCTCTAAACACAGTTTCTAATGCACAGCCAGAAAACACAGTAAGCTCCTAAACACCAGTGTAAAAAATACCTGAGTTTTCTCATCTGAGGAACAGATACCTTACAATTTACAAAGCACACCAACACCCAGTTCATCTCACTCCCACATGGCATCATTTCACAACACAAGAGAAAAGATAGCAATCAACCCATGGTCAGAGTGAACACCATTTCCCACAGATCAAGTCAGAATTCCATCAGGACACCACCATTTTTATGTTAAGGACCCCAGCATGTTCAGTGAGAAGACAGTATCACGCTTCTGGACCGAAGCGTGTCTTTAGTCCTATCTCATCTTTCCACTGTGGCAGGGAGAGCAGCATATCTCTGGAATTAGAGAGGCAAAAAGACCCATTGCTCATGACAGCCAGGTCACTATCCAGCTCACAGCATGGTACCTATGAGACGTAAGGCAAGTTTCATGACATTTTAGGATGAGTGCTTAACTTCAAAATCTCCCCCCAAACCCCATACCTAAAGCAGAGACATGACAATCCCTATTGCCAGAGCAGCTGGTGAAGGGTTGAAGCCACATGGGGAAGGGAAGCTCCCCCTGAACTTTAAAGCACACGAGGCGATGGGGAGAGGGTTGTTCCTGTGCTGGATTCTTGAGCTGTTAAGGCCCATCTCTACCTCCCTCTCCAGGGAAGCACAGATGGATGAGCACCACCTGTCAGCCACTTCTGGACTGTCCTGAGCAGCGAAAGCTGAACTGCACAAGGGAGGAATATCCCAGACAAACCCTTAGATGCCCTCACACTAATTCAGGAAGGAAGCCCCCTTCTCCCAGCTCCATGTGTGCCAGTTACACAGCCCCAGTCTTCTTAACCCCACACATTTACAATAGGAACATCTCAGAAGGCAAAAAAAGCAAAGTCTAAATGCCACTACAACGATTTGCTTTTGGGATCACATTTACAGACTGATTGACAGGTCACTGCATCATTTCGGCAGTGATGGGCAGTGAAGGCTTTTCACTGTTGGTCTCTTTTTTGAAAAGGGATAGATTTCTAATAGAAGAGAGGTGAGAAGATGAACTTTGCTAATTCTAAACCCTTGTGTCTTATTATTGCATCCAATGCACAAATACTGGGACTACAAGCTTGTATCTATCACACACCTTTTGACGGGGTAAATAATGAAAGTACATAGAAGCCTCTAATTTTACACTGACTTCAACCCCCATTTCCAAAGACAGCCAAAAAACAGGAATAGAAACCAAACTAGTGAAAAAGAAACACGTTCTTCTCCATTTCCAACCCTGAAATTGAGATAAATAAAATAAACTCCTACCCAGTGGTAGATTTGCTTAGGTAAACCTTATGAACAGCAACAGCACAACCACTTGTAGGGGCAGAGCACTAGGGTCAGCGCAGGACACGCATCATGTAGGACATCGTGGTTGAATGATTTCCAACCAGTGAGAAATAACTAAATACCTCCCTGCAAAGCAATATTTTAATTTGCAGGTTTAATCAAGGTTTCCTGCTCCCATGGAAATGGCATTTCTCTAATTCACATTGACTTAAGTCCATCAGCCCTGCCCAAGGGCCATCTTTCGTGCATGCTACAAGCATACCAAGCAAGTTTGAAGCAATTAGATAAATCACTACATCTCAGAACTTCCCACCAGCCACAGCTCAAGCCATGCCCAAGCCAGAATTATTTGTTAAATCCACATTATCTGGAGAACTTTGCAAAAAAGCAGCAGCTAAGCAGACATTTCCCCATCCTTTTTTTTACCCAGGGCACATGCTAGCCTGAAACCCAGCCAAGTGGATCCTGCAGAAGACTTCCACAATCATTGCAAATACGCCTCTGACTCTTAATTGCCTTGCTTATGATGATGGGAATAACACTAATGCATTAGTTGCATTCATTTATATACATATTCATTATATACGTGTGCATCCACACATACATATGCTGCAACCTTAAGGTGTCACACTCAAAAGCACAGCAAGAAAAACCAGGCAGTGGTATTATGGAGTCACCAAGAGCAAAATCCTGAATAATGGAACTTTCTAGCACAAGCAGCTTCACAGGGACCCCCAGCACAGTCCCTGTGGATACCAGAGGAAATATGCTCCTCTGACACTACACAGATTTTTTAACAGATCCCCATGATAGGAGGAGGATTAAAAAGCAATTAAGCAGCTCTCATATTTCAAATGCAAAGCCATGTTTCAGAACAGCAGACAGATAAATATGGCTCTCAGAACTCAAAAAGAAATCTGTTCTATGCTGTAAAATAAAGCCCTTCCCGCGATACCTTTAAACAGCAATTCCACAGTAGGAACCTACCCCATAGGGATGAGCAAAACCATTGCAAACCCGATCCAGCATTGTGTTAGGAAAAAGCCCTGCAAATTCCAGGCAATCTGCAAATGATTTCTCCCTTCCCCACCCAAACATCTCCTGCAAACTCCTACAATTGCAGTCAGGACTGCAGTAGCGGAAGAGATGAATATAAATCCATTCCTACCTTTAACTTGAGTGTCATATTCAGCTATGATCTCCTTATCCTTTTTGAATTTTGCTGGCGACGTCATGTTTTCTGTTCCCAAAAAAAGACGAACCTCAAACCTGATCCACCCGAACACGAGACAGAAATGCAATTTCCCTCCTCTCAATGCGGTGCCGGGATTTTCTGCTCGCCTTTCCCCCCCCCACAAAAAGGGCAAAGAAAATAATCAGTCCATGGAGAGAGGGAGTGAGAAGAGCACAGCAGCAGCAAAATGCAGATGTGAAGAGATCAGGGGATGGACGAGGCGGCAGTTTTGTCTCCCTGCACCAAAACCTTTAGCAGCAGCATCAGACTAGCGAGATCCTGCAGCCCCCAAAGGCTCTTCCTGATTGCTAGCGTTAACAGCACAGCCAGGGAGTGGAAGTCCTTCCGCACAACATGTTCTCTGTGGGTTTGGTTTTGCCTTTTCCTTTTTTTTTAAATGGCCTCAGAGACGATGTAAATCAAATCCCAAACGGAGGACGAGAAGCCGCTTTCTTCGGTACGCCTGCAAATGCAAATAAAACGATATATATATATTGTATAGATGTATAAAATCACAGCTTGCAGGCAGCAGCCACAAGCTGCACAGCCCAAATTTGCCACCGAAAGAAAAGCTGCCCCGACATTGCAAACCGTCCTTTCAGCAGGGGTTAGATCGGCAGACCGGCCAGGTAACGGCGGGGAAACGCCTCAGCAGCCGCCAGCCCCTCCGGCGGGGGGAGCAGGGGCTCGTTCGCGACGCGGAGAGGAAGGAGGTCCCCGGGGGCAGGACCGGCAGCGGAGCCGCAGCATCTCCCGCTGGAACCTGCATCCAGTGACACCGGCGCGGTAACCTCAGGACGAGCCCGGGCCCCCCCCACCGCCGCGCCGGCTCCATCCGCGGCTCCTGCGGGGGGTTTGGGTTCCCGGGGGTTCCTCAGCCCCTGGTCCGGTGTGCGGGGGGGGGGGGGGGGGGGGGAGGAGGCGGGCGGGGACGGACCCTCGGCGGGACGCAACTTTTCTGCCGCTTTTTGTATGTATTTTATTATTTTCCCCCCCTTTTTTTTTGTGCCGGGAGGGAGGGGCCGCGGCCCCCGCGGGAGATGCGCGTACGGAGGAAGAAATAAATAAACACAGCACCCGCCGGATCCGCATCCCGCCCGGGAAGAACAATGAGGGCGGCGGGGAGAGGAAGCGGGAGGGGGCTCCCGTGGGGGGACCGGGGCTGAGGGACGCGGCCCCGCGCGCCGCCTCAGGGCCGCGCTGAGGGGGGCAGGCGGCGGGGGCCGCCCGCAGTCGCCCCGCGGAGCCGTCCCGGGAGCGGAGGGGACCGTGCGGCCGAGCGGGGCCGTTACCTGCGCGCCGCGGAGCCGCCTCCCGCAGCCGCGCGTCCTCCGGCCCCTGGCGCCCGCCGCCCGGGGCCCCCTCGGCAGCCCACCGCCGCCCCGCCCCTCCGCGCCCCCAGCCCAATCAGCGGAGAGGGCTGGATGGGAGTGACGGGGTTCTCAGCCAATCAGATGCTTCCCCTCGCAGCTTGTCCCGCCCCTTTTCCCGCCCCCTCGGGCTCCTCCGTTAACGTCCGCCCCGGGTCGGCGCAGGGGCGGGGCGAGGAATGCAAATAGCCTGCCGGCGTGGCCAATGGGAGCAAGGCAGGGCGCGCCCCTCCACCAATACCCAGGCAGTAGGGGTGGTGCCACCCGTCTCGTCCAATGGCGTGCAAGGAGAGGGCGGGCCGCGCTGTGGATCTCCACCAATCAGATAGAGAGGGCGGTGCCCGGCACACCCAATGGGAGATGGAGGTCGGGAATTCAAACTGACAGGAGGGAGCGTGGCCGTTGGCGGCAGCCGGACCGGACCGGACCGGACCGGGACCGGGACCGGGACCGACGGGACCGAACCGAGCGGGACGGGACCGGCACCGGGACCGGCACCGACGGGAGGGACCGGGAGCGGCACCGGGAGCGGGACGGGACCGACGGGAGGGACCGGGACGGGACTGGCACCGCGACCGGGACCGGCGGTGGCCGCCGCCATGTCCGTCAGCAGCTGCACCTTCGATGACCGGTGCGTGTCGGTGCTGTGCTGCCGGTTCTGCCAGCAGGTGCTGAGCACGCGGGGGATGAAGGCCGTGCTGCTGGCCGACACCGACGTCGACCTCTACTCCACCGACATCCCGCCCTCGGGGTAAGCGCCGGGGCTCCGGGGGGCGGCCGGGACGCGCAGAGCCCCCCCAGGGTCCCTATAGCCTGGGCGCTGCAGCTTGTCACCTCGGGGGAGGCGGCCAAGCGGGGCCAGCCCGCCCCGGCCGGGTCCCCAAGACCGCCCTCCGTACGTGCTGCCGGCAGGGACAGGCGCCCAGAGCCCCCAGTTCCACCCGGCTCTCCCTCAGCCCCGGCGGGACAGCGAGAGCAAAGCTGCCCCTCACCCAGGAATCAAAGCCCTCACCTGATCTGTTCCTGGGGCAGATGAAGCCACGGGGCTGTTCCTGCAGCTCCGTCCCGGAGCAAAGATTAGAAATTGAAATAAACCCCTGTGAACAGCACAAACCTGATCGTGCACTGGCTCCAGGATGACTCTCCTCCTCCCCGCCGCTTGCGCGTTGCTTTCCCATAACAATATTTGAATACTAAGGAAATCAGGTTGCAAAATAACATGTTAATAAGAAAGTACGGGTTAAAAAGGAGATAAGAAATCAAAGGTCTGGTTTTAGATGTCTTAGCCTTTAAGCTATTTTTCCATAGTCTCAGCTGAGATTCACCAGGAACTAGGGCAATGTCTCTCATCTGATTTTGGACTGGCAGTGCCCCGCAGCCTGCAGTGACGAGCACGTGTTAGTCAAGCATTAAGAGAAGCAGCACTCTCTGGTTTCATTTGTGAGGACTCAGGATATATTGTGGCTGCCCCATCCCTGGCAGTGTTCAAAGCCAGGTTGGACAGGGCTTGGAGCAACCTGCTCTAGTGGAACGTGTCCCTGCCCGTGCAACTGGATGAGCTTTCAGGTCCCTTCCAACTCAAACCACTTTGTGATCCTGATTCATATAATGTCACATGGGTGTCTTTTAGTTTCCATATGAGTATGGCTGGCAGCTGATAGGGAAATGGGGTTGTGTGATCTTGGGAGAGTTTAAAATGAAACAAACATACAAGACTAATGGGAACATCATTTTGTGATTTCAGACCTGAATTATCAAAACATCATAGTAGGAATCACAGCCACATCTAAACTTCTATATTTTGACTTTCTTCCCATCTAGCACTGTTGATTTCATTGGAAGCTGCTATTTTACCGACATCTGCAAATGCAAGCTGAAGAACATTGCGTGTTTAAAGTGGTAAGAATGCCCTTGGATGATGCTAATGCCTCCTCAAGCACACCACAATGTGTCCAACCTCTCCACTGCAGCCTACTGCAGCACAAAGAGCTGAGGGCTGAACGAACAGATTGCATTCGCTACTTCAAATGTAATGCTGCTTGATAGAAACTCAGCCCACTACTTCTGGGCTTGGCTGACAGTCTATTTCTGTGCAAGTCCCAAGTGGAGATGTGACAACCTTGTCAGTACTGTGAGTAGATGGGAAAGCTTGTGTGCCACCTGCCTGATTAAATGTCTGCTTCAACACAGAGAGTTGTGTGAATAAGGCCGCAGGAAGAAGTAGTTACTCATATTCTAATTAATAGAACATCCTCTTGGCAGATCTAGCTGTTGCAAGCAGATGGAACATGCTGTCACCAAAGTTCTTGGAGTTCTTTTATCCTCTTTATTAATTTCTGATATATAAGGGTAAAAACAACTCTCAAAGAGCTCACAGTTAATTGAGATGATCCTTTCCGCTTCATACTCCAGACTTGTGCCTGGTTCAGATTTAAATGATGGGGGGTTGTGATAGGAACACAGGATTATATTTTTCAATAGAAATAGAGAAATATCTCGCCAGAGTGTGGCTGAGAAAACAGGAAAATGGGTGTTCAAGGCTTCAACCTGGGAAAGGAGATGAGGCTTTGATATTCTCAGTCTCATTGCTCCTGCTACTGATGCTCTCCCATGCACAGTGATTCTGTACAGATGGATGTTTGGTGTGTGATTAACTTCTGATTCCAATGGAATCACTGGGCTTCAAAAAAACAAATACCCCACCATTTGTTGGTATGTAAACTAATCTGATTACACAATTCAGGTTACTAAGTGGCTCTCTATGCCAAAGATCTAAGCCTTAGATATTCTGTAACTCCCGACAGATGTTCCCTCTATATTTAAGATGCTTGTTTAACTACATTCCCTTAACTTTATCAAAATAGGAGCATTACAATACCCTGGCTATTTAAACATTAGCTTCAGCTGCAAAAGCCAACAACATCTCTCTTTTTGGATTCCTGTTGCTCATTATTTCCCTTGTCTTCCTAGTGGTAACGTTGTTGGTTATCATGTGATTTCTCCCTGCAAACCTTGCCTGCTGTCTTGCAATAATGGCCACTTCTGGATGTTTCATAGCCAAGCAGTCTTTGGCATCAACAGACTAGACCCTTCTGGTAAGGAACACTTCTCTTCCCTAAAATCCGGAATTCTAAGACCCTCTTCTATTGAGGCATCTCAATACAGTTACAGCATCTGGAGGGAGTGTAACATATGGAGGTATAAGGCAAGTGTTACACTGCTGCTAATCTCATGAACTCCTTGTAGCTCCTTTGCAAATGAAAATTTCTAAGTGGAAATTTCTCTTCATCAGACAATTTAACTCTCCCCTTTTGTGGGCAGAAGTCAGGATTTTCTGAAGCAGTATTATAAAGGAGTACATACGCAGCCACCAGCTGCTATTTATAGCAGTATGTATAGCTCTCCTGGGCTATTAAGCGGCTGTCCAAGGGACACTCGTTGGGTGAGTCACGTTGTCACTTTGCCCCTATATAACCAAGTCCTCATTAGCTCAATATGAAGTTACAGCTTGTGCTGGTTAGTTTCTACAGGTAGGTGTTGTTTGGATGCCAAGTGTCAGGAATCATTTGCCTTGAGTCCTGAGGAATGCGTAGCATTCTGACAAATCATCCCTCCTCCTTGCAGACAGGAGGAACTTCTTGTCTAAACCTTTCAGTGTCACCCTGTGTCTTAGATCAATGCGTTTCAAAATGAATCAGCCACGAGGGGATTATCAGTAGCTACATGAATGAGCTATATAAATACATCTGTGGGCAGGGACTTATTCTCCTAATTATGCTGTAAACACCACCACTCAAGATCACTTTGGAAGAAAAATAGGAAATAGTCTCAATGTATTTATGGTGAACATGACTTACAGGTTTTGCAATGACTGGAGTCGTTATTTTCTCTGAAAACAGTTATGCAACTTAAAAATAAGGTCACAATCCAAAAATAGTTGTGTTTTTTACTTCTTCCTTCCTTTGTCTCCTTACCTCCTTCCCACCAGGTGTCAATGTATTGCTCTGGGGCAACTTGCCAGATTTGGAGGAAAGCACAGATGAAGATACAACCTGCATCTCTGAGGAGGAGTACATCAGATAAATATGATCTACAAGATACTACAATATCATCCCTCCATTCGTTGCACTGCTGCTTGGCTTAGCCTTTCTTTTTTTCCTGCTAGCCCATCAGAGCTTAAATAATACAGGAAATCTGGAAACCAATCCTAAAAAAGGAACATCTCATCCTCCTCTTTCACTGTAGCCTTCCTTTGGCTCTTGGAATCTGCCTAGTGTGCATCTTCTGACTACAGACACACCTTGGTTGGAGCTGGAAACGCAGATAGAAGCTGCATTTATATTAAAGTCTCAACAGCTGATAATCCTTCTTAACTGTATTTTTATTTCTTTCATAAAACAGTATTCACAGTACAAAGTCTCTCAGTTGCTGTAAGTACAGCTTAAAAATCTTAAGGAACAGTCGGTCTGGTTGATGAAGCTGTGAAAGAGCTCTGCTCTTGTGGTCAGACACACCATTGCCCAGAGCTTCTATTTGGAGTATAAAGAGCTGCCAAGTAAGTGGCTGAAAATATTGGAGCTTTGGCTCTGTGTTTGGGCTCCCCTGCTTGTTCTCTGGGCAGCTGGGGCGTACTAGGATGCTCCTCGATGTAGACTCAGGAACTATCTTACAGTCTTCCCTTCTTCATCTTTCAGGATCATGTTTTTGTAGAGATCAAGTTCATTTCCCCCTCCCTGATAAACCCTAAATACTGTTACTTCCTGTCCAATACAACTTCAAGGCTACACTGGAGATATTCCTAAGGTCAACACCAAAATCCATCCAGTTTTAGATGTTATTTTCTACCTCTTGCAGGGCAGACATCCCTCCAAAAGGGAACTCTGGCACCTGATCAGGTCTTAGAGAAAGGACAAAAAGAGATTAGGTTAAATACTTGGTGTTCATGCCTAACCTTACATCCTGAAGTGTACAGACAATCCTATAAGAAGTAATGGATTCAAAGCTCATTATCCGAGTTGTTACAGCCATAGCATTTAACTTATGAACCAAATACTGTCCTCTTCAGCTAACCACCTGAAGGGTCACCCTTAGAATACTCAATGTACGGGCATGTAAGAGGACAGAGCACACTTGTAAATTTGGGTTGATGCAGAATAAATCATTCTATAGCCTCTTGTGATATTTGGAAGAGGTGCAACGAGGACAGAGCTGAATTGTCTCAGTATTCGTGCTGCATGTTATGTATTTCCTAATTAATGGTACTACCTCTTCTGCATTGTTTAAATGTATATTGGTATATATATGTATGTGTGTGTATGTCTTGGTTTGACTTCCTGTGTTATGTCGGCTCATAAAATAAAAGGCTTGGACTACATAGTCTTCTGGGTTGTAGTAAATCTGGATATATAATTATATCAAAATGATGAAGCAGTGTATTAAACTAGTTGAACTATTAGGTTCTTTATGATATTGTTTGAGAGAACCCTCCAACAAACCTGATAGTTTCTCAGCCCTAAAGGTGTTTAATCGGTAACTCTTCTATAACACAACATTCCACCTGTTTTCCAGTTTTCGTGCTGCAGGAATGGGATCATGTTGTCACTACAGCACTATGCTGGCAAGGTGGCATCTCTCACAAAGATTTTTCCAACAGAATTCGAGAGCTAAAAATACACCTGATTGTTTTTGTCCAAGTAACCCAATAGTTCAAACAAAATGCCCTTGATAGAGCTCTGCCCTGGTGCAAGTTCAATGCTTGCCATTTAGAACCTTCCCAATTCCAACTTAGTGCTGTGGCAGAGCTGACTGGAGAGCAATTCTCCCACAGGGAAGTAGAGGACTGTAATTTCTTCGCGTTGTCCATCATTCTGGTTTTTCTCCCTATCTGTTTGTACACATAGAACTGGAAGTTCTGCTATGAACTATTTTAATTACACAGGCCTGTTTGAGCTAGTTCATCCCAACCAGGCATCAGCTTGAAATAAGAAATGAGCCAACTTTGAAGTGAGTTCAGTCCCTTCTTTTCCTGATTCTAAAGAAGCTATAGGCATTACACAAAAGCAAATAAACATCATCTATTGCCGTGGCTGGCATGAATGTTACCAAGCAAGCTACTCATGTCTAGGGCTACCCCTATTCTTTCTATCTAAAATTAAAGAGAGATCTGACTAAGCAGTCTGTGGTAAAGTTGCTGCTCCTTATTCAGAGGGCCTTAATGTATTGGGTGAAGTTTCCAAGCATCACCCTGCGTAGGGGAAGACTTTCCAGGTTCATGGGTATACCTAAGAAAGAGCAGGCATAAAACCTGATCAGTACTTCTAGAAACACTCCAACTGCTTCACTCCACGCAAAGCTTTGTTTAAAGTAAAACAACTCAGGTCTCTATGGGTTTTTTTTCTCTGTACTCTTCAGCATAAGAGATACGTGTGTTTTAGCACGACCCTGGGATCTGTTGTGAATCATTTGGAAGGCAATGCTTGAAAGGCATTTGGTATAATAATGCTGAATATGAAGACAGATAATGTCCAGAATTAATGTATTAGCAGGGTTCAGCTTCCTGATAGATCTGTGGTCAGTCTGATACAGAAAGAGCCAAGCAGCTGTTGTCAAGTGTGGGAAGGATTGTGCAGTGAAGTTTGATGGGATCGTTGCTGTACAGCCAAAGCCAAAAGCAGAGCACAAAGCTGAAAAACAAGAACTAAGTCCTAAGGCCTTTCTCTTCTGCTCATTAGAGTACACGAGGCAAGTAATTAAAGACCTTTAGTGCCTCTAATCAGATCTGGGCTTATTCCGAAGGGACTGAACACCAGGCAAAGGGTCTAGACTCAAAGTCAGTACTTCTGCAAGACTTCCAGAGCCTCCCGGCACCAGCAGCACAGCCCAGATGGATGAGGCCAGTCGGAACACCCGCAGCATCGCATCTGCCACAGGGCATGGGTCGGTCACGCACAGAGCCAGGGCTGTTCCCAGCAGCTATAAGATGTTGTGTAACACAGACTGGTAGGTTCAGGGTCACAGACTTGTTTGCAGGAAAACATTTGGAAGTCGAATTCCGAAAGCCACTGGAGGATAAGTAGCTTTGGTTTGATTTTTAAATCCCAGGGACCTGTGTAATCAGGCTGCCATCGACAGTCAACCATTTCCTTTCCTGCTATGCATAATCTGCAATGCACAATACTAGCTGGAGGGGTAGGAGAAAGTCATAGCAAGACAGTGATAGATTGATCCTCCTCCATATTAAACAAGACTTACTAGAAAAAGCACATTTAAAAACTCTTAATTATTCCACAACAGATTAATACCTAATCATAACCTTCCATTTATGCAACACCATTCATCCCAAAGTGCTTTACAATGACAAACAGTTAAGAATTCTTTTACCACTGAACTGCAGCCAGCTCCAGGATGCAAAGCAGCTGCCAAGTAGACAGCATGCTGCAAGGACCAGGGCAAGCATCAGTCCATAATGAAATTCCATATGCGATCCCTATCAGTACAAACTGATAGGTTGATTACCAAGGGAAGTTCAACTTGAAAGACACTCTTCTTGTACAGCCTGGAATGCAGTTCATCCACTTCGAGCCAGATGAGAGATGGGTTACCTCTCCTAGGACACAACCTAGAGTCCCTGGGTTTGAATCTGAGGAAGAGTCCTATGATAAGAGACTGAAATCACTAAGCTGGCTTTATTTGCTGCTCTTCTCTCTGGCATGCAAAAGTTGGCATGCTTGTTCAAGTCAAGTTAGATGGTCATTTATTATAAATCACCCAATTACTTTGTCATGAGAGGTCATTATTACATATTTTATTATGTTTGCAGAACGTGTGGTTTCTGAAAGCATACCCCAAGGAACAGTGCATGTCCCAAGTAAACAGCCTTTGTGTGCTGTTATTTGGCTTAAGGGAGTGTCTATGGGCCAGTGTAGCATAACTATGGGTGCCTATTGTGCAAGAAACTAACAGCCCAGCAAAATGTAGGTTCAGAGAACTCCACTGTAAATGCAGCAGTCAAGGGACAGTAAGGGAACAGCACCACTGGCTTGATCAGAGGCAAAGCCCCAATTGTGTAAGCCTGAAAAAGAGACTCTTTAGTTCCAAGATCACAAGAGAGAATCGAGCTGTGCCTGTTCCTGCAGCCATGCATCACTTCTTCCCCTTCCAACAGGCATTTGCAAGTCTATGAATAGATTCAGCTCTTCCAGCACACATACTCAATCATCTCATACTTAAAGCACGGATCCTTCTCTGTGCCAGTGTTTCTGGAGTTCTACTGCATTATTAGGCTTCCTTTTGCTCTAGCACACAATGTGGATATTGCCTCTAGCCAAACAAAGCCTACAAAGAAAACAGGTTATTCCAAATCTGTATAGATCCAGCATTCAGAGAACCGAGAGATGTGCTCTTCCACATATTCCTATACAGGAATGACAAGAGAAAAGCAGGATGTCTGCCTTGAACATCTCCTGTGAAATTAGCTCCAAGCTGTTGATGCACCACCCAACATTCCCTCTTCCCATCAGGAATATCAACTCTGCTGCTCCCTGGAAAAGCATCAGCATTTCCAAGCAGCTCTTAGCCAGGGGGACATTGGAGGTGCTTTGCTATCTGCACTGTCTCCTGTCACCTTGCATGTGTGACACAAGCTTAAAGCGAGCCTGCACTCTATTGATTTCTCATCAGAAAGCATGCCTCACATTTTGGACAGCAATGAGGGGGAAAAACCCACCACAACAGGGAACAAAGCTGGTCAGATAGAAGCCAAACAAAATCCCTAGTGCTTCACTTCTTATGTCATCTGAACGCTGACAGCTTGATGTCTCTGGGTAATGCCACACAAGGGAAATTAGCACCATCGCACTCTTCAGCACTGCCATCTGCATGTCAGCGTCTGGAGACGTTTGTGCAGGCAGTTCCAAAGCAAGGCTGATGAAGGAGGCTTGATCTTCTGCATTGCTCTCACTGCACTGATTTCCTGGAGGAAAGTGCTAATTAAAAATAACCCAGTATCGCTCCGACGTCGCTGCAGCCGCACTTGGATTCATCCCTGCTGTGCCATGGCAGAAGCTTATTAGTTCATCCCACTCTAGCATATGGCCTGCTTTTGGAACAGGAAATTTCCACTACCAGAGGAGACAACGCTAGAAATGCAGGTGTTTGGGGACTCTAACTTGTATGGCAACATAAAGCCGAAAGGAAACAGGTCCTGAGTCTGCTGGGAATGTCTGATGGGTCCATACACAAAAGCAAGCTTATAACAACGAAAACTATAGGGAAAGTTTCACCTGATTTTGCCCCTTCCTATTGTGTGTCTGCCTCTCAGACCAATGCCAGGCTCCAGCAACAGACTGCCCAGACAAGCAGAGGGGTTTCAGGCCAAAGGACGCTGAGGAAACAGGGAACACAAAGCTCACCCCCCCTTTGCCCACACCTTTAGGAGGCGTTGTCGGAAGCTGAAGTATACATTTAATTCTGAGACCAGCACAGCTTCAACAAGCACAAATCTGGTCTGTCATTGCTGCTACACCCCCAGCACGTGCCCAGAAAGCTTTCCTCGCAGCCATTGGCAAGGGAAGAGCTCCAGGATAGCGTGCAGCAAGCTGCTTCGGATGCCAGGAGCTTCCAGCTGCAAGCAGGCTTTGTCCTGACTTAAAGCCACACTGTGCGAAGCTACAGACCCAAACCACTTGAAGACAGCATAGACAGGCTCTATGCCCAGCCCAGGGCCGAGGCTGCACCTTCAAACCCCATGCATTCAAGCAAAACTGTGTGTTAGGCTGCTAGACCCAAACTCTAGACGCTTTCAAGTGAGGATGTTTGAGGTGGTTTAGAGCTCCACTTGCTGTGGCCAATGCACTTCTCTTGATTCATCACCTGAACTGCCCACAGAGAGGGAAGGATGGGGTTAGAGCACCAGAATACCAAAGCTGCAATAGTTTTCTCCTAGGGTGGTCAACAAAGCCAACACAGTCAAATAACGGAGTTATTTGGTTGCAAATGCAGATGGGCACACGGTGACGTTTGAGGGAAGGTTGTGAAAGCTCCCGCAGTGTCACCCACATCCACTCAGACGGCAACGAATGCCTAAAATGCTTGGACAGAATGGAGCAATCTGCTCTTGTGCAAAGACCCAGCACAAGACTTTCCGCAGCGCCTCTGCTCCTTACTGGAGCCCAGATTGGAAGCAAATGTTACTCTAAAGTGAGCTTTACCCTGAAGTCCAATGGCTTTCTTTGCCGCTTGGAAGTTGAGACTCAGCTCAGTACACTTTCCCATCTCCCGGGCAGCATTCAGCCCTGGCAGGAAGTGTGTATTCAGCAGAATATGCCCAATTCTTTTCATCCCAGTCCTTCTGGGAAATCAGAGTTTAAAAGCTGCTTAAAAGCACCTGGACCTGGCCACGATACGAAATCTTTTCCTTATTACCTGGCTCCCCACTTTGATTGGATACAAACACACCGGTGATGCATGAACTTGGATTGCTCCTTACGTTTGTGCCACTCGGATGGCACAGAGAAACACTCAGCAAATGGAGCAGCACTTGCTGCAAGTCAACCATGAAGAATCCCAGGACTTAACAACAGGCAGCTTTGGGGCAGTGGCTCTGAGAGCAACCTGCCACTCTGCCCGCATCACTTGAGCCTCTTCTTGCTCCTGCCAGCAGGCTCAAAACGTGGGCACTGATGGCTTTGGCATTAATTGTAGTGTCTGTTGCCAGACCTGACAGCAACCAGCACCACTTCCCCCTCCCAGTGCCTTGCTGGTGTACTTAAGGCAGTCACATCACATCATGCGCTATAATGGCCAGCAGGAGATGCCGGGTGGATCCAAGCCTGCTCTTTTCCAAAGCCCAAGGGAAGCAGGGCTGTTATCCCCACGCACTGTGCCTAATAAGAAGTCTGATGCTATATTCTCAGTATTCTCCCTGGCCTCCCAGGACAGATCAAAGACAGCTATGTTTGGGTGTGTGCGTGCACATACATGCATGGAGAAGACACATTAATTATGGTCTGAAAGCCTCTCTGCTACAAAAAGAACTGGTTCCCTCTTTGTCACTTACCTCTCCCCCACAGAAACTCACACTGGCCCAGTTTACTCCTCGAAAACAAGCTTGGATTGCAAATGACCTGGAGAGAAGAGACATCAACCAAGTGTATCTTGGCTCAAAACCACGTGCTTTGAAGAGCAGAAACTCCACACCGACGCAGGCTTTGATGCCATAGCACAGAGACAGTGACTGCTTCTTAACCTGCTCAGCAATCACTGCACAGGAGTCTATCACCCCATGGAAGGAAGGGGAGATGTTTACGGCTACTTCACAGCCGCACCATGTGCTCAGGCTGCTGGTTAGGACACAACACAAAGTATCTCATTCTCTGATAACAGTGAAATGAAGGTAGCAGGGAGAAGCAAGAGCTCACTATCAATGGAAACAGAGAAAGGGACACTGATATTTTAAGGCATTCACCTTTAGGTTACAAGCTGCTTATCTCAGGCTGCTGCACACGCGGTCTCCTTGGGAACAGAGTCAGACAATAAATGAGATGTGCCAACACTTATCAGAAGCTCCAACTGGCCACAACCATCAGCTCCCGAAGCAGGAATGCCCAGTGGGGTTTGCAAGCCTGGAGTCACTCTGGAGGCACGCAGCAGGGGAAGGACACCGCTATTAAACTCCAAAGGAACGTGGCTGATATTGCTGTTCCTCATTGCTGGATCCTCCTGGAGCCAGGGGCTGGGTCAGAAGCTCCAGAGGAAGGCAAAAGGAGGAAAATCAACCTCGCATTGTGCAGCAATGATCAATGTGTGCATCAAGGTCCATGTGTGATGTGCCCAGTTAGGCACAGAAATAATCCCCCCCATCACCCTCAGTTAGAAGCATGTTAGAGATTATGGTTGCCTTAGTCTGAACAGGGGGAGAGGCAATACATGGAGAGTGGCAGGAATAAATACAGCTTGAGGAAAGGCAGCAAGATCAGTGCATGAATCATAGAATGGTTTGGATTGGAAGGGACCTTAAAGCTCTTCCAGTTGCAGCCCCTTGCACAGGCAGGGACACCTTCCACTAGAGCAGCTTGCTCCAAGCCCCATCCAACCTGGCCTCGAACACTTTCTCACTGCAATGCTCCTGCCAGACACAAGGACAAAATCCAGGCGCTTCACACCTCAAACACAACAAATCACACCCAAACCTCGCTTTTAAACTGGTGAAAACCTCCCAGCCAGTTCCAAAATGCTTTGCTGTTTATGTGTAACCAAAAGAACTCCGTGGCAGCACGCACGGGGCACGGGTTTTGGCCAGGAATTAACCAGTGGGAAGGCAACAGCCGCAGCACTGCTTGGCAAGCCCCATGCATCCCAAAATCCCGAGTCCCGGTGGCATTGGATGTGCTGTGGAGGGGATGCGATTCCAACACTGACCCGTGCACTGGGTGCAGACAGCGCCAGCGTCTGCTCAGCGGTGTTTGTGGCCCCGAAGGGGGGAGTCACCCTTCCCCTGGAGCGCCGCGGGGTGACCCCAGCAGTGCGCGTCTTGGAAGGGGATGAAGGCAACGGGAGCAGGGACACCTCCCCCCGCCCGGGCAGCGCAGCCCCACTGCACACCGCTGCCTCCGCCGTCCCTTACGGGGCTAACGCCGACCCGGGGCTGAGCCCCAAAGCATCCGCCACCGGCACTGCCCGAACCCCGGCCGCGCCCCGCGGCAGCCGGAGCCACGGCGCCACCTGCCGGAGCGTGGCGGTAGCGCGGCCGCCCCAGCCCTGGAGACGATCCCGGGCTGGTTTGGGGCGGAAGGGACCTTAAAGCTCCTCCAGCTCCAACCGCTGCCACGGGCAGGGACGCCTTCCACCGGAGCAGCTTGCTCCAAGCCCCTCCAACATGCTCCACAGAAGAGATCCTTAACGCCTCAGCCCTTTGCCACCACCACCTCCGGAGACCCGAGGTGTTCAGACTGAGGAGAACCTCAAGGGTGAAATCAGGAGCCGCTCTACCCTGGGAGGGCTGATGCAGGACCAGATGAGACCTCTCACACACCCCAGGATGTCTCAGCACCTTCAGGCAACCACCTCAGACTGAAGCAAGCTCGTGCTTTACTCCATTCAGCCCCACAACAGCAGAATCCTTGAGCTGCTTCACTTTAATCTCCTCCATTAACCCCCACCCTGCCTGAAGTGAGGCAAAACCAAGCAAATGAGGTGAAGAATGAGGTTTTCAGAGGACCCTCATCATTAACACTTGCGTACTTTTAAGCATTCCCAGCACTCTCATTGCAGCTCGCTCTCTCTGGTGACAGCCTTTGCTGCTGCTCCACTTGTCTCCACGCTGAAGTCCAAGATGCAACAACAATAAACCCCTCCATTTAATCTAACACAGCCTCCCAGCAGCACACACTCTGTAGGAACTTATTAACCAGCTCCCAGCTTGCTCCCTGCATAATCAGTTTGCACTTCAAAGCCTCCACCAGCAGACAGAGCTAAATGATGGCCTTAGATTCACTCACATATAAAATCAATTAGTTTGGGGGGCAGAACAGTGGATATTGGCTGTCAGAAGTTGGGATATCAATTGAATGGGGTTGCTCAGGGTTCTGGGGACCTTTGTAACTCCCCAAGCAACACCTCATGCTCTTCTCTCCTGCTGCTGTGCACCACATCCGGGTGATGGAATCATAGGATGGATAGGGTTGGAAAGGACCTTAGAACCATCCAGTTCCGCCATCCAGCAGGATGTACTCTGAGAGGTCCTTGGTGCAGGCTGCCTGCTGGGATGGGCAGGGAACTCTGTTACACACAAATCACCAGGAGGGAACACAGCATCTGGCTCATCGCCCGCTAACGCAGTGGGCCCAGGTCACATCAGGGAGCTGCCCCTTTCCCCTTGGACTAATCCCTTCCCAATTAGCTCTGAGGACTTCAGAACTAATTGAATTGTATTGAGGGCTCACCATGGAAGCAAACAATTGAAGAGACCCTGGAGCCACCAGCACCAGGGGCAGGTTCAAGCCTCCCTGCCTCGCTTTGCTAAACACCGGGGGTTTAGCACCGATGCTCACTTCTCATCCTAGTCCAACAGTTAGCTGTAAATCTGCTGCCCACACAGTGCCTGTGCTTGCTCTCACCTTGGTGTGACAGGCACAATGCTCTGCTAAGCCTTGGGCTGGGATCGGATGCTCTGAACGATCTGCAAGGACAGCCCACAGCTCCCTGGGTTATGGTCCCAAACTCCTGCCGGGATCAGTAATGACAGACAAGCAAAAGCTCTTTAGATGTAACCAGATGCAGACTATCTGCCAAACAAGCAATTACAGGGCTATGAAGGGCTCGGGGCAGAAACACGCACTCAACCCCCCATCTATTTTGGAATCAGGACTCCATCAGAGCATGGTCTCCGAGTTCTCGTTGTATTGCCACACAAAACCCCATAAAACCTCAGCCAACCAACGCATGGAAGATTCTCTCCCTCCCTCCCACCTTAAACACGCTCTGAGGCTCCCCACGCTTGCCTAAGCCGGCATGGAAGCTCCCCAGAAGGCAGGATGCAGAACAGATGTAGTTTTGTCGCTGCTACAGCAATACCCATATTCTCACACAGAAACCCTAAAGTCAAATCAGCGGCTGATGCTTGACCTGCATGTCAATTTGGTTCACCTTCCAGACAGCAGCAGCTCAGTGAGACACGGAGATAATGCAAAGGCCAGTGAAGAAACCCATTGATTTCAGGCTGTGGTTTCCCTACCAGCAGGCTCTCCGTGCAGGCTGCGATTTGCCTGTGTGATGAAGTGATAATCCATTACAGCCCAAAACACCGGGCCGCAGATCATGCGAATTACAAGTGATAAAGCTACTCATTTGGCAGGCTCCAAAATGTCACTATTCCGAAACATGGGGCGACATTTCCCGCTTGCAGCAGCACCAAACACATCGCTGTGGCCTCCCAAATCTGTCATGCAAACGCATGCGAAAACAGCATCTCAGAGCTGCTTGGGCAATTAGCACCGTACATGCAGGGAAGAGCCAGAGACAAAGCCATTGTCTGCTCACATTCACCAGCATGGACCCCCACCAGACTGCCGGAGCCCAACCCAGCCTTCGAGTGCAATGATCCCCTCATGACCAGCCTGAAAATCAGTTTTACGCCAGCAAAGCTTTCACCTTCCTTTGCCATTATTGGGCACTTTGGGGCACCAAAGTTACTTCTTGCACTCTGTTTCTGAGGAGGGGTAGAATCATTTCTCCTCCAAGGACCTCCATGGGCAATCAGCATGAAGGGGAACAAGTTGAGTTTCGACGAGCTGCTGATCATTGGCTCTACCATCAGAGCACCCAATCCCATCTGCTGCCTCCCCAGGGCAGCTCTGCTCAGCTCCGGAAATCTTCCTACTCTGCAGCCAAAGCCACCCATTTGTACACAAGAGCCCAAAAGGGATCAGAGATTGAACGTCAGGTGGGAGGCTTAAAGCAGATTGCCCATGGAGCTGCATGACCCCCAGAACACTGGGGCATAAACCTGAGTTAGGTGACAAACACCCCCCCCCAACACCAATATTAGTGGGCATAACCCTCAATTCTCCCTGCAACAAATGTCCATTTGACGTCCCCAGTGCTGGGGAAGAGCATCCACGGGGTCTTCAAACCCACCCAGTGCGGGGCAGGGACAGCAGAGCCCAATGCCTGTGCTGCAGGGTGCAGAATACATCCCACAGAGCCACTAACAGGTCTGGGCTGCCTGATCCGACCTCATCAGCAGGCAGCACATTATGTGCAGCCGTTGTACTTTATCACCTTCTCCTCGGCCACCCCACATCAGGAGGGGATTAAAGAGCATTAACTGCCTCCCCAAAGGCTCCCAGCCCTGCCAAGAACCAGGATGAGAGCAGTTGGAGGATTAACTCCTCTTGTTCTAACCAAAGGACAAAGAACTGGGTGTTAATGAAGGGCTTGTGCAAGCCCTCGGAGCTGGTGCCTGCTTCAAACAGGAGCTGGCAGTGCCCCATCCTCAGGCTGGTGCACAGGGAAGCTGCATCTCCCAGTTGACACCAGGGAATTCTGCTCCCCTGGGTCACAATCGGAACGGGTCTGGAGCAGCATCTCCTGTGGTGTGCAGAGCTGGGGTGCTCTCCTGGGGCCTCCATTGGTAACGATGCACAGACACCAGAGGATCGCAGCAAGGAAGTGCCAAACAAAGCCAGCATCCCCGTGTCACAACTCCATCAACAGCGTGAGGATGTTCTGCCCACAGCCGTTTAATTGGGAGCAGCAGCATATTTAGAGCACAGCTTTCTGCTTCGCTTGCAGAAAGGAGGCAGACCCTTAGAGCTGTTTCCAAGGAGATTTTCACACACCGAGATGGGGGGAACCCAACCCCCATTTCATGCACACTGAAGGTAGTAATTCCACTGGCACTTCTTATCTGTTAAGCATGTGGAGTGAAGCTACGGCGATGTGCTTCATCGGGCTTATTTCGTCCTATTGTTCAGACACACAAAGGAAAGAAGTTGCTCAAACAGCTCAAAAGAAGCAGTATACCCAACAGTAGTGCTTCCAGTGAGTACACCCTGGTGCTGTGACCTTGCCTCTCTGCATCTTAAAGCCCCTTGGCTTGACAGTCCAAGAGCTCTCAGGGTAGGGAAGAAAGAGCCGGTGTGTTAACTGAATGAGATGAGCTGCCCTCAGTGGAAAACCATCTCATATCCACAGGGTACAGGGCCTGGAATGCCCAACACTGATCACACCGGCACTGTACCGAGCAAAACACAGGCCCCAAAGAAAGAGCCTTTCCCAGCCTGGCCATGGTGGGACTTTGGAGCCAGGTGGGTTCTCCTGTCTGCCTGTCCCCATCAACCGAGCAGCCTGGCAGGAGGAGGCAAGGAAAAGCCCTTTGTTTCCAGCCTAGAAATACAACATGGGGGGGTTATCCCTGATTTGAAGGCTGTAAAATCTCTGCCCGTGTCTGGTTTTCAGATGCTGATGATGATCACAGAGAGGGAGCGGGGAAGGAAATGGAAGCATTTCACAGCTACTGAAGTCTTTAAACATCCCTGGCTGCTCAAGGAAGCCAACGGGAGAACGTGAGGATGACAAACAAGAAATCTGCTGTCTCCAAGACGCCTGCAGCTTCCAGTTCCCCTCTGGCAGTTGCCTCTGCTTAAGCAGACTCATTCCACACATAGGGGTCAAAGGAAAAGCCACAGTGAAACAAGGAAGAAGTAAACTGTAATGGAGTTATTAACTGCAGTAATACCCCAGGACTGGATCTTTGTCACCCAACAGCAGATTCCAGGGCTCTTCACCAGCCTGCAGAGTACTCCAGGATCACCATGCAGGGAGGAGAGGCTGCTCCAAACCCACCCATACAGGCTGCAGGGTCTAAGGAGGGGACACGTGCTTGCCAATTCACAGCATGGATGGAGCCCCCAAGTTAGGTTCAAGGCAATGATTTTAAGCGCTGATACCTCAAAGCTCCATTCTTCACTCTCAGTTGCTGTTATCCTGCTTGCTTTACAGTTCCACATGGATTTGCCAGTCACATCAAACCTGCTTGGGCTGCCCAGCAGTGTCCCCACCAGGCACCCTCGGGGGCATTGCCATGCGCTTAGCATATTTATTTAGGCTCCCAGACATACTCGCTAATATTAAGCGGCATCAGAGGGTTTAATTAAATGGAAAAAAGCCCAAATCTGGATGAGGGAAAGGGGGGAGCAAAGGGGACACCGACGCATCTGCCTCAGGATTACCTTACACTTCCAGCAGCTCCCTCCTCGCTCCGCAGAGCTGTGACTGCTCACGCTGCTCAGCTACAGAGCTTTCTCCCTGCCGAGTGTCAAGGGAGTCACGGTTGCAAGCGTTGGAGCAGGGGTCCACTTAGATACAGGTCAGGGGGTTGGAACTGGATGATCTTAAGGTCCCTTCCAACCCAAACCATTCCATGGCTCTATGGAGCCGCGTCAGTGACAGGAAGGATGGAGGGTTTGGGCCTGTAAGACCTGGAACATCTCAGCAGTTCCTGCTTCCAGGAGGTGGAGGGAAGTCATTCATGGCTTCATTTTGACACAGAGTTGGCATTCAAAGCAGCACGAGATCCCAGGAACGCCCAGCCCTCCTTCCTGCCCTCAGCCTTCCAAGGAGATGATCCCAAGCTGCTATACAGTGGTTGCAACACCATTCGTTGTACAGCATCTGAACCAGTGCAAAAGGACCAAAGCTTGCTTTTTGCTGACCTGAACCACAAAAAGCATCTCAGTGATTAAATGCTAAAGACAGACTAAGTCTGCTCCATGCTGTCCGCAGCACAGCACCGTCACATACCACAGGTACAGCACTTGTGTTGGAAAGTGAGCCAAATCAGCACCAAACCCAGGCCAGCAAGCTTCACATCTTCATTTACCCAGCGAGCCACTCACAAAGCAAAGTCCCCTGCTCCTGAGCCAAATGACTCAGCAATCCCAAACCTTTTGCCTCTGTGTTCGATGTTTGAAGGGCATAGGATGTCTCTGGGTGATGGAGACAGCACCTGATGTGCTGTGCTTCATGGGGGATTGATGCTACCAGCTGCCAAGTCAGCCACGTAACATGCTGTTACCGTGACAAACCAAACCTTCAGGGTGGTTTTCTGTCGGATGCACTAAACCAGCAGCGTTCAGCTGAGGACCAAGCACCAGACTGGGGATTTTGCTGTATCTCGGAGGCAAGCTCCATCCCCTTCCCACATAGAAGGAAAGAGGCAGCCTCAGGACATGGTGCCAGTAAATGAGGGTTCCACTGACTTTGCTGCAGGGCTGAGACCCACAGAGCTGCTGCCCAAATCCTGCTGTGGGAGCTGCTCCAGGGTCCCCCCCCATTCCCAGCCTCCCTGGACAGAGGGGATAGAGATTAGGTGGGGTCTGCCCAGTAGGGACAATGCAAACCAGGGGCAGCATCCCCAGCCCTGACCCACTGCAGAAGAGGGGACAAGGGGAGATTCCCAACCTCTGCTCCTGCCCAGGAATCCTACTGGGGAAAAGCCTCTGGCAAAGCAGCAGGAGGGGAACCAGCTCTCGCCTTCCCACTGGAGCGGGATGCTGGGGCCAGCCAGGGAGGGAAGCTGTCAGGCTATAAAACCCCGACAGCGTTCACACAGGGGCAGAGCCAGCAGCAGCAGCCACCCACTTCCCAACACATGGACACCAGGACACTGCTGCCCAGCTTCCTCTGTTCCTGGAGTGAAGAGGCCAAAGAGAGGACTCCCTTTTCCCCTTCAGTTTACCAGCACAGGCGGAGAGGGGATGCACAGAATGAGTGATCCAGGGAGAAACGGGGACTTGGGAATGTTTAGTGCAAATGAGAGGAAGATCAAGGGCTGAACCAGAGGCTCTTGCACTGCTTTGCTTAACAGCAATACCTGCACAGAGCAGCCCAGCAGGGGACTGCAGCCGCCCGGCACAGGGTGGTGCGATGCTGAGCGGCACAAGGCAGGGGAGGAGACAGAGGCAGAGGAGCTGTGGTGCTCAGGGGCAGCACTGACCACAACAGCTCAGCCCCAGGAGACAGGGAAGGGCTGAGCCATTAGAGACAAGTGCTGGAGCTGCCTGAAGGGATGGAGCCAGGCTGGGGCTGGAACAACTCTCATCACAGCCAGGGGCTGCTGAGCCCCCAGACCCTGCCATGGGACCCCAACCTGACCCTCTTGCACACCCGGGATGAGGCGCTGGCCAAGGCAGAGGTCGGGGTGCTGGCCACTATCCTGGCTGTAGCAACCATTGGCAACGTGGGGGTGCTGCTGGCCATGTACCGCCGGAGGAAGAAGATGAGCAGGATGCACCTCTTCATCCTGCACCTCGGGCTGACCGACCTGGGGGTCGCCCTCTTCCAGGTGCTGCCACAGATGATCTGGGAGGTGACGTATCGCTTCCTGGGGCCAGACCCTCTCTGCAGGGCTGTCAAATACCTGCAGGTGCTAAGCATGTTTGCCTCCACCTACATGCTCATCATGATGACCCTGGACCGCTACATGGCCGTGTGCCACCCGCTGCACAGCCTGCAGCAGCCCAGCCGCCAGGCCTATGTGATGATCGGGGCCACGTGGCTGCTGAGCTGCCTCCTCAGCCTGCCCCAGGTCTTCATCTTCTCCCTGCAGGAGGTGCGCCAGGGCTCGGGGGTGCTGGACTGCTGGGCAGACTTCAGGTACCCATGGGGCGCCCGAGCCTACATCACCTGGACCACTCTGTGCATCTTCATCCTGCCCATCGGCATCCTCACCGCCTGCTACGGCCTCATCTGCTACGAGATCTGCAAGAACCTCAAGGGCAAGACCCAGAGCAGTGCCCCCAGCACAGGGGGGACCACAGTGGCCGCCCCTCCTGCTCCCTGCTCCTCTGAGAAGAGCCCCAGCGGGCAGCGCTCGCGGGTCAGCTCCGTGCGCACCATCTCCCGTGCCAAGATCCGCACGGTGAAGATGACCTTTGTCATCGTGGTGGCCTATGTCGCCTGCTGGGCGCCGTTCTTCAGCGTGCAGATGTGGTCGGTGTGGGACGAGGATGCTCCTGATGATGGTGAGTAGAGGTTGGGATGCTGGGCTGCAGCCTGGGGCACACAGAACCCCCTTCGCATTGATAACAACCTAGAGCTGCTGTTTTGCCCCGGGGAAGGCAACAGATTTGCTCCCCTCAGTGTTTATAGGAAACTGCTTGCAGAGTCCAATCGTTGCTTGCTCTGGAAGCTCTCGGAGCTCTCCCAGCCTGCTCAGGGGTAGCAGGAACTTTATCCAAGACTGAAAGGCCTCTAGGAAATGCCTTGGCCAGCAAACAGGCTGCAGGAAGGCCCAGAAGCTGCGGGGACGTGATGCTGCAGCACATCCCCGTTACAGCACTTCACCCACCCGCAGCCTTCAGCCAAGGGCAGACCCTGGCTCTGCCTCCTGTGCTGCAACCCCCCCCACCCAAAGAACTCCCATCAGATGAGAACGGGACACAGGACACGCGCCCAAGCCGAGAGGAGCCCCCAGCCCCGTGCGTGTCTCAGGTCTCTCCTTTGCCTCCGCAGACTCCACCAACGCGGCGTTCACCATCACCATGCTGCTGGCCAGCCTCAGCAGCTGCTGCAACCCCTGGATCTACCTGGGCTTCAGCGGGCACCTCCGGCAGAACGCCGCCCGCTGCCTGCGCCGCTGGGGCAGCCCCCGGGCCGGGCTGCGGAGAGCGGCCTCCACCGGCAGCCTCTGCAGCCGGAAAAGCACCATCCTGAGCCACAGCCCCGCCCCGAGCCTCCCCCTGCGCGGGGGCAGCGCCAGGGACAGCCCGGACCCCCCCTGCGAGGAGGGGGTGACCGAGTCGGGCACGCTGTAGGCTGCGGCAGGGGCTGGTGCCCAGGTACAGCTGCTGCCAGATGTGACACAAGCGCTGTCACTGCGGCGGCGCCTCTCCACATCTGGCAGCGCCTCCTTTGCCCAAGCCCATGTGCTTCACCCGGGGAGCATCCTGCCCTGGAGTGCTTGCTGCTGCACGCACTGCAGGGGGGGAGATGGGCAGAGCCCCATCAGCACTGCCCGACCGCAGCGTCCGCATCCCTCACGCATAAAGAGGCCGCTCACTACCGGGCTGCTCTCCTCCAGGGATGCTGCGCCAGTGCGGGTCTGCCTGGAGGGGTTGGTTTGAGCTTGGAGTGTTTAACAGACACGAGCAAAGCAGCCCGAGCACAGCAGGAGGCAATGTGGTTACATCTGCCCGAGAGCTGCCTGAAAACAAGTTACTCATCTCCTATCCGCAGCTTGGAGGACAGAAGGCTCCGGGGAGGGCGGCAGCAGCAGGAATGAGCCCTGGCCTTGCAGTCCCAGTCCTTCTCCCTGCTCTTTGTACATCCCCCAGAAGCTGTTTTGAAAGCATCCCTTTGCTCCAGTTGAGCTCAAAAGCTGCTGATGGGGGGATGTACAAGTGAGCACTGAAGGTGCCAAACCCCCTGCAAGCAAGGTGCGTTCTCCCCTCTATTATCACAGGCTAAATCTGTAAAACTAGCACATTAGGAGAAAGGTGTTTCTAAATCTCCAGTTATTTTCGCTTCAGCACGAAGCATTTGAGTCAGCTTTGCCAGAAACACAGTTTGGACTCCTCTCCACAAACCTTTAGGGCTGTTCCCAGCAATTGTTCAGGGTTCTGACCATTTCCCTCCCTGTGCCCTTCAACTGGGGCCAGATCTGCACAACAAAGTCATTAACCCAGAGCGCCCAAGCCTCCAGATCAAAGCCAAATCGACCATCTCACAACCCTTCATTAAAGCTCATTGCTGCTGAGCTGATTGGAAATGCACTTGAGGCAGCTCCATCCCTGAGGAAGAGGGGCTGTGTTGGGAGTCCCCTGATGAAGCCTCTCTCTGCTCTGGGTATAAGCATTGCTGGGTAGGAAGATGCCAAATCCTGCATTCAGGGCATCTTGGACAGGGAGAAAGCAGGAAAGCAAAAGGTGGGAGACAGAGAACATCATCCCCTCACGGGACAAAGGGATTTCACTTGCCTGTGCTCACATGGAGCTCTGTGGCCCAGTCCTGCGTGCCTCCAGCAGCCAACCCAGGCCCTCCAGCTGCGGGCTGGGGTATAAATCCCCTGGGAAGCCCCCATCTGATTGCCAGTTGGGTTGATGACAATGGCTTTCAGCTGGGGGAGGAAGCTCCGGGACAGGACCATGCTCCTTCCCTGGCCCCAGCATCCCCCTCAATGGCCACACAGCCACCCCGGCCCCAGCGACAGCTCTGAGGGCAATGGGGGCTTGGGTATCAAAGGAAAAGGGGTGCAGGGAAGGGCAGTGAATCAGCAAAGGGAAAAGCTGGCGGAGAAACTGTGTTTAAAAGGGTTTTATGACAGCAATCAGCAAAGAAAGCATCGTTCAGAGGAGCTGCCACCCAGTTCGGGGGGATATTTTGAAGACCACTGCATTTCCCTCCCTGAAATACATCCCGTTTGAGGGGTGGGGGGTGATGGTTCATTTGCTTTCATGCAATGAGGAAAAAGACATCATACAGAAGTGGAGAGCAGGGAGGAACGTTTCCCTGCGCTGCGCCGTGCTCAGCATCCTTCAGGAACAGTGATGTATTTAAGGGCTGTACCAAGCAAATCGTACTGGTTCGAGTGTCACAAGGAATAAAAGCTGCAGGAGCCAGCCCGTGCCAGGCGCCGAGAGAGGGGAATGGGAAGAGCTTTGGGCGTCGGGGGTGTCACAGTTTCACCTCTGTGTACTCCATGCACTTGGCAGCCACTGGGCTGGAGCAGGGCCAGAAATCAGCTTTCCTCTTCTTTGGGTCCACATTGACGTAGTCAGTGGTGGATCCCGGTCCGTGGCCTTTCCCCGGGAACACCAGGGATGTGTAATTGAGGTCTCCTGAGCAAGGGCCCTGCAGAAGCAGACAGGAGCCCCAGGTCAGGCATCAGCACCCCCCGGGTGGCTTTGCCATTGAAAGGCCACTCCAGAGCTCACTTGTGCCCAGGCTTCAGCCTGGCTCCTGGGAGGGGGACTGTTGGATACAGCCTCAAAGCCCTTGGTGCAATGAGGTTCAGTGCATTCGCCCCCTCTGTGGGTCTGAAGCTGGCACCAGCTCCTCTGCCCTGGTGGTTTATGGCAAAGGCCCCTGCTCGTGGCCGTACCTGGGGGCAGGAGCTGCTGCTGCCCGAGTCCTCCGAGGTCTCTGAAGATGTGTCACTGCTCCCTTAAAAACAGGAAACATTGCGAGCCCATCGCTCCTCGGGGAAAGGCAGAGAGTAACCAGGGAGAGAAAGCGAACGCGCTCGGGAGTGAAGAGTGAAAACCCAAAGAGCATCAGTGTGATCCCCCCATCCCCCTGCCTGCGGGGAACCGGGCTGGGAAAGCCCAGGGCAGGCAGGAGGGAACTGGAATTGTGCTGCACCGGCCCCTCGCTCCCTCTTGTCCCCAAGGGCAGCCGGTGAGGGGCCTTACAGTGCATTGCACAGACACAGTAACATCCATTTATACTCATGGAACCATGGAATGGTTCGCATTGGAAGGGACCTTAAAGCTCCTCCAGCTCCAACCCCTGCCACGGGCAGGGACACCTTCCATAGAGCAGCTTGCTCCAAGCCCCTGTGTCCAACCTGGCCTTGAGCACTGCCAGGGATGGGGCAGCCACAGCTTCTCTGTGCCAGTGCCTCAGCACCCTCCTGTTCCAGGACCAAGCCCCGTTGCTGCAGGACCCCCTTACCCTCATAGCCTGGTCTCTGCAGCACTTCCCCTCCCACTGCAGAGGCCGGGGGCTGCTGGGGCTGCTCCGTGGGGCTGCTGCTCTCCGGTTTGCTGCAGGAGTGGCTGGCTGGAACCAAGAGAGGAGTTAGCATTGGAAACGGCAGCTTCAGCCGCACCGATGCACTGCAGATGGGTTGTGATGGCGCTTTCCCACCCCGCCACTAACAAGAGCAATAAACCAGCAACAGGATGTAAACCCCTGTGTGACACTGCCCGCACCAGGCTGGCACAGCGCCGCGGTGCTGCCCTCTTCCTGTCCCACACTGATGCTTGGCCCAGCCGGGGCTCCAGAGGGTCCCTGGGGTGGGGGTCTGGCTCCTGCACGCACCCCACAGCATCACCAGTAGCTCCCTGAAGCAGGAGTAAGAACCAGACCCAGAGCAAGGACTTGGCTGCGCTTTATAGCCTGGGTGTGTTGAAGCCTGGGGCAAGTGACTTCCAGTCCCTGAACTGGAGGATCGCGAGCAGGAATGAGGAACACAACAGGTAAAACCGGGTGAAGTTTACAAGGCAATAAATTACCTATTTTCCTGCTGAGCATGATGTAAAGTGTCAGCAAGAGGAGAGCGTGTAGGACCAGGGTCACAGCTGAGATGGCAACAGGCACCTTCCTGAGCAAGAGGAAAACAGTTTGTCCAAGTGAAGGAGATAACCGGATTATTTTATATCTTTTGGATGCTGTTGGCTGCCTTTGTTTCAAAGCATGGTTTAGACCAAGGTTTGCCCCTACAGTTTCTGTCTTTAAGGTGATGTGCTCAAAAGTCTGGGGCTTCATTTTCGACTTCAGTGTTGGGTGCTCATCTTAGAGAAGGGCACAGCATCCCACAGCCAAAGCTGCTCCAAACCGCATCCAACCTGGCTTTGAACACTGCCAGGGATGGGGCAGCCACAGCACCCCCACTGATCCCTCCATCACAGTGCTCCCCTCACCGCCTGCGGTTCTCACCCCAGGCTGCTGTACTCACCACTCACAAGTGCTCATCCTCCCAGCGGTGGATGTGACTCCCAGCCAAGTGCCTGGGGGCTCGGAGGGCACAGGCAGAGGCGGCTACCCCTGGTGGCAACCAACCGAGATGGTCCCGTTGAGCTCCATGCTGCTCTACGTCAACCCAGGGTCACCCGGACGCAGTGGTCTGGCGCTGCAGACGTGAGCACAGGCACCCAGCCTACCCCTGCGCGAGGCTCTGGCTGTAGGAGCCCTCCTCATACGCAGCCCTTGCACAGGCGCAACTGCCGTTATCATTGAGCTCAATGGTTTCGTAGGGTGCTGCCTTGGTCCTGTCTGCATCGTGATTGGAGCCTCTGGGCCCCATCGCAGCGCTAAAGGTGATTGCACCTGGAACTGATTCTTCTCACTTTAATCCTCTCTCACATTTCTGGGGGGGTTTAATCCATTAAAATATTATATCTATAATCTGGAAAAAAACCGCCACCATAGAAGAAGGTAACCAAGAGGAGGTTTGGTGTCAGGCTCTTGCATTGGTCAAGACCCAGCCAGAAAGGTCAGGAGCATTGGAGACACCTTGGATTTAATGGTGCTTAAATGGTGCTTAAGCACTCACTTGGTGAGTGCTTAAATCCTGTTGAAGTTCAGGGGCATAGGCCTGAAGTGGGCCCCTTGCCTTTGCATTTGTGGACATAATAAGGAAGAGTTATAATAAAGGAATTGAGTGTGTTCATTTTGTGAGCAAAAAAGCACTTTAAATCTTCCCTCAGTGCCTATAGACTTGCTATTTCTAAATGGTTTACACAGGGAGGAGTCTTCGACTAAAGCTTTGATACGATGATTAAAAGAGCTGTAATAACGTGATTCATAGACTGATAGATGGATTGATAATTAGAGCAAAGGATTATCCATCCTCTGGATCAGATTCCATCATTTCCTCTACATTTCTAACGGTAACAAATCCAAACCTCACCAATCTCCGGAGAAATTCCACTTCCCCAAATTGCTTGGTAAGTGCCATGCTAAAAGCCTGCTTCTTGCTGGAGTTTCCCCCCTCCCTTATTGAACTGCTCTGTCCCCAAATATCCTTCTCAACCTGTCAGACTCACTTCCTATGGGGTGGCAGCAGATGCTGCTGCAGCAGATAGCAATCTGAAAGACGAGCTGTTCAAAAGGAAATTGCAAAAGAAGACCCAAATCCAACTATCAGTGGCAGCAGCTTCTTTGCTGAGATGGGCTATGAGGAGATCGAAGCGATGATACGCATAAGCATATTGAAATGTCTGGTTTGAAGATAACAGCTCGGGAGATGCTGGCAGCGCATGCACTTGTTTGGTGTATCAGGTAACTTGCTGCGAGCCTCCCTCCCTGTAGCCCCCAGCACATTAACCCGTTCTCAAGCACGATGCTCTACTGCAATCAGAGCTTGGGTACCAAGGAGTGAGTACAAGATGTCCACGCTCCATCTAAAGGTAAGCAAAGCCATGGGAATGCCTCAAGTTACTCTAATCCCATTCCAGTCAGGCCTTGCTGGCCCAGGTTAAGGCTAAAGCTCAGGCTCAGTGACACATGCGTGCAGCCACCCCTTGGATGTGGGCACCAAACCCAGCTCCCATCCTGATGTACAACCCCTTTGCTTTATGAGGCACCGCGAGGGACGGAATCCATATCCAGCAGTGCTTTACCTGGGGTAAAGAGCTTCCCACACCTTCCCTTCCCTGCAGGACTGGGCAGCCGGGGCCTTGGAGGGAGCTGGCGTTAGGGATGCTTGGGCAGGGTTTGGGTGGCCATGCAGGGCTCCAGTGCTGCAGCTGTGCTCAGCGGTGCCGGATGCGGTCTCACTCTACCCCCATGGCGATGGCAGGAACGAGCCCACACGAGGTTCCATGACGCTTCAACGCTGTCAACTGCCTCATTTAAATAGATTTGGGTGTTCCTCTGCTGTTCTGCGGCCGCTTCTGCTCTGGGGCTGGGGATGCTTCATCCCCATGGGCACTTCTCCCTCTTGCTCCATCTTCCAGCAGCTTGGTGCTAAAAGGCAGCTGAGCTTCATGGGAGCAAAGTGGTCCAGAGGGCAGAGAGCTCGGCTGCCACAGAAACTGCTCTGGGTGCTTGCAAGTAGAAGTCTTCTATAGGGGTGGAATGCTGTAAGTCGTAAGGGACATGACCCCGGAGCCTGGTACCAGTGGCATCTGCTGGCACTGAAAGGGCCTCCACATGCCCAGTTTTCCGCTTTCTGGGAACGCTTTGTGGTCGGCAGTAACTTGCAGCATCGCTCTGTAATGTTGGGAAGTCAGCAGCAGACCGGCAGACCCAGTATCATGAGTTCACAGCAGATCTGGGGAGCACTGGGCCACTGCTCCATTGGAACTCATTTTGCAGCTCTCACACTGTGATGCTGTTTTGGTGCTGGAGATGCCCTGCAGCAGCTTGGCCTCTCCTGCACTTCTTCCCTTGGCAGAAGAGGGCCAAGAAGCAAGGGACCCCCTTATTGAGGGGTTCCTGACCCATGGGGACAGTGCACGCTGGTTCTTAGACACCTCCACCACCACCACATTGCTGCAGCAATCAGATAACATGCCAGCATCTGAATTAATCCTTCTGCACTTCCCAAGGGCAAGGAGAGAAGGACAACATACCCCTTGTGGTGGGTTCACCCCCAGGAGCTGCATCTTCAGTTGGGGTCCCCTGATGGCTCCCAGCCATGGGTCAGTCTCTGCCTCTCATCCGCTGGGCCCATGGGGACCGCATCATCCATCACCTCCATCCCAGTCCCTCCTGCTTCACCCACGGCTTCGGTGCCACAGGTAAACGCTGAAGTGAAGCTTGTTTGAAGTTTGTATTGAAAGGCGAGTGTTGCTGCTGCAGGGTCTCGCTCTTTCAGTGATGGATAAAGAGATTAGGAGGTGGAAGAAGCATGCGATGAAAGCGCAGGCAGAGCTGTCAGAAAGTGCTGCTCGGGCGCGATTTGAGTCACTCAGAGCTGATCGTGGAAGTGGCTGAGCTGAAGGAAATGTACAAAAAGAACAGAGGTAGCGTAGTTAGAACCTGAAAGAAGAGCTCTTAGAGTGAGTAAAGCGCCGTGCACTCAGTGGGTGAGAGGCGCGTTTCCCACACGGTGCATAACCTATTCCTAGTGTGTCCAAGGCAAGTGTGTAAAGCTAGATGAGTAACACAGAATCATGGAATCATGGAATGGGTTGGGTGGGAGGGACCGTAAAGCTCCTCCAGCTCCAACCCCTGCCACGAGCAGGGACACCTTCCATAGAGCAGCTTGCTCCAAGCCCCTGTGTCCAACCTGGCCTTGAACGCTGCCAGGGATGGGGCAGCCACAGCTTCTCTGGGCACCCTGTGCCAGCGCCTCAGCACCCTCCCAGGGAAGAGCTTCTGCCTCAGAGCTCATCTCCATCTCCCGTTTGTGACATACCCTTATATACACTTTAGCACAGCTGCTGCCTGGAAGCACCACAGGACTATTCACAGATTTATCTCTAAGAGTCTGGGGTTTAAAATTACTTTTAAAACAGCTAAATCCAAGTTAAAATAGATTTGCTTCTTCTAAACTTCTTTTTGCCTCTTTCTTTCATCTTCCTAATTTAACGCTGAATCAACTGTCCCCAGTCTGCAGATTACGATGATCCAATTTGGGGTTTTTTCCACTAAATAAGCTATTTTGCTTCAAGTACTCGGCTTGTCTGTCCTATAGCTCCCACTCACATTTATCTCCGAAGCCCAACGGCCCTTCAGGCTGGATTTGCTTACAGGATTTTTGGCTTATAAACCGTATCTGTGACAATCCACTTGCTGCTTTCAGCTGGTCTTGGCACTTGCAATGGCTTTTGTTTTAGGAAGGGTTTGGTTTTCAATCCCTTCTATGAATATGTGATGAGGACAAGAAGGGAGGCTGGTACATTCAACTGCATCTCATAAGGGAAATGGATAACACACTTCCAACACAAACCAGTGTGGGTTCTACGTTGGGATGTGGGGCACCCGCATGGCCATGGGCAGGGCAAAGGAAAGGGGAAACGCTCCCCAGAAGCGTTCCACCGGCTCAGCTGGGCTGAGTGACTGCAAAGGGTGAGGGGCTGGTGCCGGGATGGGGACCCCATCCTGTTCCGCACAGCCCCATCCCGCACGCCCCCATAGGCTGCCCTGCTCCTCCACCACCAGCCCCTCGCCCACTAAAGCAAACTTGACCCCGGAGCGCCCGCTCTGCCTCGCCTGGGCCGTGGCCAGTGATTCATTGCTGCTGCCAGAGCCCGGTGTTGACTCGGAGAGGGGCGTTATCACCGCGCGCCGAGGCCAGGGTGTGATGTTGGTATAAGAGCAACGCCGCGGCGCTGCCGCAGAGCCCGGCGCTGCTGCCAACTGCTGAGATGAGGCACCTCCTCCTGCTCGCCCTGCTCTGCCTCTCCCTGGCCACCAGCTTGAAAAGGTAAGGGGGGTCCCCAGGGTGCTCCTGAGCTCTCGGAGGGGCTCTGCATGGCAGCGATGGATGAGGACTCCCAGCACAGACACCCATGCGGGGACCACGCGGTGCTTTGCTGCTCTGCTCCCATCAGTCCAGCAGCCCCGCGGCCGTCTCCATCCCCCTGAGCAGACCCATCAGCAGCAGTGGGCTGTAGGATGAGGTCTGTGCAAGCAGACAGGGCAGAAAACACCAGCGTGAATTCCCCTTGGCCCTCATCCCAGCCTGAAGGTCCTTCCCCATCAGTCACATTGAGCTCCTGGCCATGCTGTGGCTGCGAGCAGGCCAGCGCTGGGTGTTTGAGCTCTCCTGCCAGCTTTGCCCTCAATCTGCTGCCTCCTAAAGCAGATCAAGTCCCTTCATCTCGCTGTTAGAAAGCATCGTGGTGGGGGATGCTGGACCTGCACCCCAGCGGCGCTGGGGCCCTCAGGACGGGCACAGGGACTGGGGTGGGTGACCAGGACCATTGCTCCCGCAGGGTGACACTGAGGCGGCACCGTTCCCTGCGGAAGCTGCTGCGGGACCGTGGGCAGCTCTCCCACTTCTGGAAAGCGCACAGGCTGGACATGGTGCAGTACAGCGAGGACTGCGCCGCCTTCATGGACACCAACGAGCCCCTCATCAACTACCTGGATGTGAGCACCGAGGGCTGGGGGGTGCTGAGCCCCAGAACCACATTAGTGTGCAAGGGGGGGTCCCCAATGCCCAAAGCTCCCTCCTGCTCACAGAGCACACTGCAGGCAGTGTCCTGGCATGCTCCTGCCTGCGCCTTTGTGCCTTGGAATGTGGCAGTGACAGGGACAAGGGAGCACATTCATGGCGAGAGCTTCCTGCTGCACCCCCGAGCCCGCAGGCACACAGCAGGGAGAGAGTTCCTCCATAGCTAACGCACATCGCATGCATCAGAGAACACCCCATCACAAAGGACCACTTCAGGTCCATCCCATTCACCACCATGGACCAGACGGTCCTGCCCTCAGAGCCCCTGCCACTCTCCGCATCCCGGTGATGAGGGTTCCCTTGGGAACCCAGCAGGAAGGTGACGGCCCCTGCACCAACCATCCTGCCTTGTTGTTCCTGAAGTATTCGTCTCCTTTACTTCGCCTGGCACCATGTGGCTGGGATAGATCAGGCAGTGCCCTGGTGCCAGCCATGCCCCACACTGAACCCATCAGTGCCCCCCAGACATCCCAGCACACGCTCCCCTTTGCCTGCGTGCCAATGGCTAACGGTGCTTTCTGCTGCGCTCTGTGCTAGATGGAGTACTTTGGGCAGATCTCCATTGGGACCCCCCCCCAGAACTTCACAGTGGTGTTTGACACCGGCTCCTCCAACCTCTGGGTGCCTTCTGTCTACTGCGTCAGCAAAGCCTGTGGTGAGTGGGGGCTCCCTGACCAGCCTGCAGCGGGGTGACCCCCAGGGTGGCCCCAGCGAGGCCATGGGGTCAGCAGCACACAGGGATCTTGGGGGGCCTCCCCACCCAGCCCAGCTCTCCAAGGCACACACAGATAACTCAGACCCGGGGCTGTTTGCTCAGGCGCAGGCGGCAAATCACAGCACCGGGACCCAGCACCATCAGCCTGGAGATACGGGACATGCTCGTTGGGCCTTTCTGCTGGGAGAGCCTTTAAACAAACAAGCAAAGATGATAGCGCACAATGCAGCTCGTGAGCAAGGGGCCGGAGGCAGGGACAAGGCGGGCACAGAGCGTGCTGATCATGGCCTCGAAGAGCCATAGAATGGTTTGGGTTGGAAGGGACCTTAAAGCTCATCCAGTTCCAACCCCTGCCATGGGCAAGGGACACCTGCCACTGGAGCAGCTTGCTCCAAGCCCTGTCCAACCTGGCCTTGGACACAGCTGAGTTCAGATTTAGCCCAGCTCTGGTCCGTCCTCATACCTTGTGCAGTGCCCCCAAATGCTGAGCTGTATCTAAGTAGAGCCCTGGACCAACGCTTGCAGCTGTGACTCCCTTTACACTCCAGAGGGAGAAAACTCTGCTCCACATCTGGTCCCTGCCACCGGCCGTGGGGAGGGCTCCGGGCACTGTGGCAGGGCAGACACAGCACTCCTGCTGATGACTCCTGTCCCTTCCCCAGCTGAGCACGCCAAGTTCCAGCCATCACAATCCAGCACGTACCAGGTGGTGGGGACCCCCTTCTCCATCCAGTACGGCACCGGCAGCTTGACGGGGGTCATCGGATCCGACCAAGTGGTCGTGAGTCACCTTTGGTTCCTCCTGCTCTGGACAACGTCCCTGGGGCTTCCCTGTAGACACAGCATCACTGCTGCACCTCCTCCCTGCAGGTCGAGGGCCTCACCGTGAGCAACCAGCAGTTTGCAGAGAGCGTCAGTGAGCCGGGAAAAGCCTTTGTGGATGCTGCGTTCGATGGGATCCTGGGGCTGGCCTATCCCTCGCTGGCCGTGGGGGGCGTCACCCCCGTCTTTGACAACATGATGGCTCAGAACCTGGTGGAGCTGCCCATGTTCTCTGTCTACCTGAGCACGTACGGACCTGGCTTTGCTCCGGGATGTGGCTGAGACTCGGGCGCTGCTTCTGGGGGACAGGAGGGGCTGCTGAAATCAAAATGGGTCACTGCATGAAGGGCTTTTCACTGTGGAACCATGGGATGGGTTGGGTTGGAAGGGAGCTTAAAGCTCATCCATTTCCATGGGCAGGGACACCTTCCACTAGAGCAGGGTGCTCCAAGCCCCTGTGTCCAACCTGGCCTTGAACGCTGCCAGGGATGGGGCAGCCACAGCTTCTCTGGGCACCCTGTGCCAGCGCCTCAGCACCCTCCCAGGGAAGAGCTTCTGCCTTATATCCAACCTGAATCTGCCCTGTTTTGGTCCCACGCTGAGCATCACGGGCTGCAGGAATAAAGGGAATGACCCAAAGCGTTTGTGGGAAGCAAGTGGGTATAAATCCACCTGTTTAGGATGAGATGGGAGAAGAAAAGGGAGGAAATCCCTCGTTTCTCCTCCTCCTCCTCCCTCCAGGAACCCCGAATCATCCCTGGGAGGGGAACTGCTCTTTGGTGGCTTCGACCCTTCCCGCTTCACAGGGACCCTCAACTGGGTGCCGGTCACCCAGCAAGGGTACTGGCAGATCCAGCTGGACAAGTGAGTCCGGGGCAGGGAGGGAAGGGCTGGGCTGGGGCACAGGAGCAGGACGAGTCCTTCGTGCTCCTTCTCTCCTTCCTCCTCCTCCAGCGTCCAGCTCGGGGGGGCAGTGACTTTCTGCACCAACGGGTGCCAGGCCATCGTGGACACGGGCACGTCGCTCATCACGGGTCCCACCAAGGATATAAAGGAATTACAAAGCTCTATTGGTGCCACTCCTGTGGATGGGGAGGTGAGAGCGGTGGTGGGGAGCGGAGGGGGGCAAAGCCCTGGGACCCCCCTTGCCCTATGGGGCAGCAGAGCTGAGCTGAGGCTGTTTTGCAGTACGCTGTGGAGTGCAGCAGCCTCAGCGTGATGCCTGATGTGACCTTCACCATCAATGGGCTGCCCTACAGGCTCAGCGCCCAGGCCTACACCCTCATGGTACGGCTGCAGCTCCAGCACCCCCAGTTCCCAGTGTCCCGGTGGGTGATGAGCTCCTTGCTGCATGCATGGGACTCGCAGTCACCATTCCTGTGTATTTCCATGTGGGTGCATGTCCAGCTTTACACCTCTCCTTCCAGGAATACAGCGATGGAATGGCCTTCTGCACCAGCGGCTTCCAGGGCATGGACATCCCCCCCCCTGCCGGACCCCTCTGGATTTTGGGTGATGTCTTCATCCGTCAGTTTTACTCCGTCTTCGACCGTGGCAACAACAGAGTGGGGCTGGCACCCGCTGTCCCCTGAGGCTGAGCATCCATGGGGCGGGATGGGAACGGAGCCTCAGCAGGGCTGGGGCTATCAGTGAGCCTGGAGGTGATGAAGGCACCAGGGGCTGCAGCTGGAGAGCACAGCAGAGGTTCCTTGCACAATGGAAACGCCTTCAGCATCTCTGTGATTTGCTTTGTGGCTTCTCTCGGGGGAGGGGGGGTTAGCACTTGGCAATAAAAGCTTCCTTAAACCAAACTCTGCCGTGCTCGTGTTGTGATGGGCAGGATTGGAGCACAAAGGTCAGTCCTCAGCTGGGATTTCCACATGGGCAGAAGAGGACACTTTGCCCAGGTAGAGCAGAAAGGAGAAGGTGATGAGGAGCCTGGAGAGGCCCTGGGGCTGTTTCTGAGCTGCAAACCTCCTGGAACAACCGGTGATTTCCAGTGAAATCTGCTCGGATCCCTTGGGGAACCCACAAAGACAACATGGCTGCGGGCGCTTGGATCAGGAGATGGAAAAGCGGCTGCACAGCTCTGCCACAGTGATGAGTTAGGGGGTTGTGGGGGGCTTTGAGGGGCTATGGTGGGTCTGGGGGCCTGGGGGCCTAGGGGGGGTTGCTGTGACCTGCTGCCGCTGCAAGGGATGCAGGAGAAAGCAGAAGCAATCCTGGCTCATGAGTGATGCACCCCGAGGCACACAGAGAAGGCAGCGAGAAAGGGAAGCACAGAGCAGGGTTATTTTTATCTGTGCCTCCAGATCAACACTGAATCCAGGCCCTGCAGTGTCTGCAGTTGAGGATGAGGTGTTGGGGTCCCCTTCCTGGCTTTGGGGCTGCTGCATCTTCCTCAGAGCGGAGGAGGCTTTAGGGCTGGGTCTGAGAGTGCTGGAAATGGAGATCTGGTTGTAAACGCTGCAGTTTGCAACAGAAGGAAATCTCTGCCTCACTCAGGGTATCGATTGTGCCACTGACCAGCGTATGGCTTCTGAAACCGGTTCCTCTATTGACTTCACCTCAGCTGCGCTCTCCCCAGGCAGCACTAGAAGATAAGGTGCTGGGGCTGCTGGACAAAGGTCTCCTCTCCCTCTTGGAGTTTAACTCTTAGCACACCAAGGTGCAGCTGGGCACCAGCCCATCACTGCAGCTGTAGGCAGCAAAGGAGCATCCAGCTTCCCCAGCATGACAAGGACCACTCAGTGCCTCCAGGCCTGGGCTCGACCAGGACTGCTCAATGCTCTCAGGGTCCCAGAGTCACCTTGGCGGCTTTGGGGCATCCTCTCCATCCCTATACCCGCACATGATAGATGCTCAGGGGATGCTGCTCCAGCAAACACTGAGCATTCCAATAGGGAGCAACCTATCTCCTGCTGCGGAGGTGGCTGAATATCCATAATGAGGTTTAGTCCTTCCGATGCCTTTTGCTTTCTTCCCCTTCCCTCCCTGTCAGGGCCCTGCAAGCCGCAGGGAAGAGCCCGTTCCCTCCTCATCCACATGAGCCTGTCCTCAGGATGTGGCAGCCTCCAGCCTGCGTTCACCATCTCCCAGCTGCGTGGCCTCCCTCATAGTCACAGGGCACAAAACCCACGCTCTTGTTCCTCAGAAGTGCTGACTTGGTGAAGCAGGATTGGAGCTGTGGTTGCAGGAGCTGCTGAGCAGCGTCGTGGCCATCACCTCCTCTCCACCACGGCTCCCGCTGCCTTCATCCTGGTGCAGCTCACACCAGGAGCAATGACAGGAGCGGGAGCTCTGGGAAAACCCCGCTTCTTGTGAACCCGAGCAGCCGCTGGAGCTGGTGCTGGGCCCCCCGCTGGGTGCGGCCCCTCCTGCCCAAAAGCAGAAGTGGCCGCGGGCATCAGCTCAGCAACGCAACCACAAAGCCCATCTCCACCAGCGAGGAGGGACGTGGATCATCTGACCGCGTGAGCAACCTCCATCCCGCCGGGCTTGGAGGGGCGCAAGGGGAGGAACGAGGGCACAGGCAGTCAGGGGAGACATCGGACAGCAGAGCCCGGCTGCAAGGGCAGTGGTGGAGCAGCCCGATGGAAACGGGCTGCAAACGGAGCAGGAGGGAGCTGCTCCGCGCCACCGGGGAGAGGCGGCTCAGGAGCTTCGGCGCATCGCAGCTCCTCCCAGCGCCTGCCCTGCGGGGGCAGAAACAGCTCTTTCTGGCCAGACAGGTCCCAGAATCACACGTGGGAAACAGCGGAAGGATTTGCTCTGCTGAGAGCAGCGAATGCCCCCGAGAACCCCCCGGGGGGGGGGGGGGTGCAGGGGAAAACCCCGGCAGAATCGAGGGCAGCCCGCGCAAAAGCACAGTCTGGCGCTGCAAATGCGCTGCTTCCACCCTGCCCTTCTGCTGCCGCCAAAGGAGCTGCAGAGCCCACAGCCCCCTCCAAGGGACCCTGCCCCTCTGCTGCCCGCCTCTGCCAGCCCCACCTCGCTCCTGCCGCGAGCTGCCCCCTGCTCCCAAAGCCTCCTATCCCATCCCTATGGCAGCAAAGTCCGGGGTGGCTCCCGCGGGGACGCTGCCCATGGCTCGGACCTCACCCACCCCCAGGCAGGACCGCGGGTCCTGGGGTTGAATGATCCCGGGTCCGAGCGGAGCGGTGCGGGAATCCCAGCGCCCGCCCGCGGCTCCGGCCGCATCTCGGCCCCTTTCTGCTGATGTCACGGCGCGGGGCCCCGGGCGGGAATCCCTTCCCTGGATCCTCCTCTCTCGCCTCTCCCCTCCCCGCTGGAGCGGAGCCCGCAGCCCCGGCCGCCCCGCACACGGGTGCCCCGGCAGGTAAGCGCAGTGCCCTCCATCCCCGCGGCCCCGGGGCTGAGCACGGGAACGCGGAGCAACCGCGGGCAGGGAAAACGGGGCTGGGAAACTCCATTTTGAGTTTAAAGCTCCGGGAATTCTGGCAAAGGGGATGGGAAGTTTGTGCGAGCCGAGACACGAAGCGCTGCCTGTGCCGAGGATAATGCCCGCAGCCGGGATGTGGTGGGAGAGGGCAGCGGGAGAGCCTGGACCCCACAGCCCGGGCAGGGGGATGTGCCAAGTGGGAACAGCGCGCGGCTGGCCAACGCATGCGGGAAAAATGCAGGGATGAGGCTGTCAGCGTTTCCATCCGCGCGGAGCCAACGTGGGCAGGGCAGCCGGGACCACGGCGGGATGCTTGTCCCCAGGGATGGCCGGGCACAGAGCACATGGGACACCAGCGATGGGATTGCAGCTCTGAGGGAGCCTCTCAGGGTGCTCCCGGCATCCCTGGGCTGTGCTGGGGGCACCCAGGGGATTCCAGGCTCCTTTAATAAAGGTGCTTTTCCACAGCCCCCCCAGGTGAGTGCCGGGTTTAAGGGGTGCGATGGCACTTCCGAGGGAGAGGGAAAGGCAGGGAATTGCTCACAGCAGCTCAATGCTGTGCTCCGGTGCAGGGTGATGGCGTGTCTGGACGTGCACTGGCACCTCAGGGCCAGGCCCAGGCTGCAGCAGGGGCCGGGCTCAGCACAGGGGTTTCTGTTCCCAAAACCACTGGGATGTGAGCACGGATGGCGCTGGCTTGTTGTGGACATGGGGATGGTCGGGGTGGGAGCAGGGAGACGCCCTAGGGAGTCAGCGGGAGCTGGCCCCATCCCCGCAGCTCTGTGACTCCCTCCTGTCCCACAGGGTCTGCCCATGGATGCCAGCAAGAAGGTGGATCTGAAGATAATCATCATCGGAGCGCTGGGGTAAGGAGTGGTGCTGCCAATGGGAGGGAAGCGCGGGGGAGCCTGGGGGCGTGCAGCCCCTGTCCTTGCTGCCACCAACCCCTTAAGCCTGGTTTTGCAGTGGACTGTAGCAATAGGACAAGGGGTGATGGGTTCAGACTGGAACAGGGGAAGTTCAGGTTGGAGGTAAGGCAGAAGCTCTTCCCTGTGAGGGTGCTGAGGCGCTGGCACACGGTGCCCAGAGAAGCTGTGGCTGCCCCATCCCTGGCAGCGTTCAAGGCCAGGTTGGACACAGGGGCTTGGAGCAAGCTGCTCTATGGAAGGTGTCCCTGCCCGTGGCAGGGGTTGGAGCTGGAGGAGCTTTAAGGTCCCTTCAACCCAAACCATTCCATGATTCTCTGTCCCTTCCCTCCCACCAGCGTGGGCAAAACCTCCCTCCTGCACCAGTTTGTGCACAAGACGTTCTATGAGGATTACCGCACCACGCTGGGCGCCAGCATCCTCACCAAGGTCCTCGTGGTGGACAACACCTCCCTGAAGCTGCAGGTGAGCAGGGCTGGGGTTGGAGCCGTGTGTCCCACCGTGTCCTGATGTCCCCATGCGCTACCAGTGTCATGGGGCACGGGCTGGATTCACAGGGCCTGATTTCAGCATCCATGAGCAATCCCACCTCAGTTTGGGGGCTCAGCACTGCCTGAAGCTGGTCCCCTGAGCTTACCGTGGCACAGGGCTTGTGACACGTGTCTGTACCTGTGCCCTTCTCTGCCCTAGATCTGGGACACAGGGGGACAGGAGCGATTCCGATCCATGGTGTCGACCTTTTACAAAGGCTCTGATGGCTGCATGCTGGCTTTTGATGTGACAGACAGGGAGTCCTTTGAGGCCCTGGACAACTGGAGAGATGATTTTCTGGAGAAGGTCATCCCAAGGGAGCAAGATTTCCCCATGGTCGTGCTGGGGAACAAAATAGACCTCTGTGATCGGCAGGTAAGGGTAGAGGATAGAGTGGGGCATGTGGATTGGAACACCTTGATGCCCTAATGCTGGTCCTTCACCTGCAGAGCCAACCTTCTTCCTATGCACCCATGAAAACCAGGCTCTCAGGCAAGGAGCTGCTGAGCTCCCAGTGCTGCTGCCTCTTGGAGGGAATAAGCAGGGTCCTTCCACTGCCCTTTGCAGCAGGGATTGTGCCTGCACTGCAGCATCCCTCCAGCAGTGCCTGGGTGGATATGAGGGTCCCCTCCACCAGCTCCGCTAAGTGGCGGCTCCATCCTCCTTTCCCGCAGGTATCCAAGGAGATGGCCTCAGCCTGGTGCAAGGAGAAGGATATCCCTTACTTTGAAGTCAGCGCCAAGAACAACATCAACGTTGCAGAGGCTTTCGAGACCCTGGCAAAGCAGGCGCTGGCAATGGTGAGCCCCCAGTCCTGTGCAGAGCATCCTCCTTTTACACCGTGTGGGAGAGCCCCAGGGAAGAGACCCGCATCAGGGATTGAGTGCTTGAAACAGATCCTAAATCAGCTGGAAAAGAGCCAGAGTTGCCATTTCTCATTGCCCACGTGTGGCACTGCACAGCGCTCCAGCACTGTCCTCTAGCGGCCATCCCATGGGGACCTTCGTGTCCCCACACCGAGTAAGCTCCTCCAGGTGGCTTTTCCATGGGTTTTGTCTTCAGCAGTGAATCAGAACCGAAGCTGTGCTGCCCAGGCCCTCAGCCCGGCTCCGAGCTGGCACCATTCACCTTTCTCTTCTCTTTCTTCCAGTACAAAGGGATCTTTGAGAGTTACTTGACCGACTCCATCAAACTCACGCCCAATGACAAGCCCAAGAAACGCTGCTGCTGACCCCGGGCAAGCACAGCCCAGGCAGGCTGGACCCCACGATGCCCATGGCCATCCCGGCCTCGGAGGCTGCCCAAGCCAGGACCCCATCAGTCACCACTCGACACACTGGGACCGGCTGCTCGCGCATCCCAGGACTTGCTGCTTCCCACCTCTCTGGAGCTGCTCTCCCAACGTTGCCCTTGATCTGCTGGCACCCGAGCGGGTGATCCCTCTGTGGTGACGGTGCCAGGGCACTGCTCTGATGCCTTTCCATGGCCCTGCAGGTCACCCTTCCCAGCGTGTGGAATGGTGGCCCTGCAGCATGCACGGTGCTCACTGTGTGTCCTGCAGGGAGAAGCAGGGCTGGTGGCCACGGCGCAGGTCTGAGCCCAGCCTGGTCCCCTCTTGGGCTCAGCCGCTGTGGATGCAACCATTGGTGCCTCGGTTTCCCTTGCTCCCATGCACAAGCCCTGTGGGTCAGCTCCCGCCTCACTGGCGAGGACCCTCAGGGAAGCACTTTGTCAGGGACCCTTTTCTTAAGGAAAGGAATTAAATGTTCTTTTTTATTTCCAGATGCCCACTTTATTCACACACACACGTACCGGTGCCTGCTCCTGCATCCCGCAGCAGGAGGATGGGGCGAGGGCCCTGTGCACAGCGGTTGTGCAGGGGCGGCAGTCAGCAGAGGGAGCCCTTTGGGAGCTGAGCTCAGCACCCGCTCCCCTTCTTCCATCCATCCCGCAGGAAGCTGTGCAGGCAAAGGCTGGGGCTGGCGGCTGCGGTGGCCGTGGCCATTCCCCACGTCCGTGGCGCTGGATGGACGCAGCATTGTCCCTGTGTGCACCCTGCCCTATAGGTCTCCATGGTGGCAGGGGGCTGGCAGGGGGGTGCAGGCAGGGGGAAGCCGGGGGGCACATGGGGCTGCAGCACTGGGATCACATTGCTGGTCCCCATAGAGGCACATAGAGAGGATTTGTCCCTTAATATCGGGATGTGAGAGGCACTGACTGTTTCCTCCCTGGTGCAGCCACTGCCCTGAGCCTCCCTAATGCGCACCATCCTGGCCCAGGTCTGGGCTGAGCATCATCCTGTGCGCTCAGCCAGGCTTCGACAGCAGATGTTAAGCACCATCCGTGTCAATAGCAATATTGTTCCTAATTACACCCTTCCTGCAGCAGCTCTCAGTGCTGGAGGCAGATGCAAACTCACCTGTTTTATCCCAGTGAGCAGCATTCAGACCCCCAGAGCTGAGCAGGACAAATGTGCTCAGCAGAGAGGGTGCTCAGACCTTCCGCTCGCTCCACAGCCCTTGTTCAGGCTCTGGGCTTGACTTGAGTGGGATGGAGCCCACAGAGCATCATTCCGGACACAGGAATTCTGCAGCAGAGATTGCAACTGTGGGAGCTGGCAGGATCCCTCATGGCATCACCACCCCATCGACCCAGGTAATGCACCCTGTGCGTGTGCTGGAGCCGACCGCAGCCATCCGGCTGTCCTTCTGCCTCCATCCCTCAGGGGGGGAGCACCAGCGTGGTCCTGGGACAGTTGGGATTGCTCCAGGAAGACCTGATGGGGTGGCACTGAGCCAGGCAGGATGCAGGCAGGTGCTAAGCTGGTGACATTATCCCGGAGCCGAAACCCGACGAAGGCCGGGCCGGGGAGTTTGGGATTCCCAAGGTCAGCTCGAGGCTTTCTCAGGGTGAAAACCCCCGGCAGGGATATTTGCCTTGTGTGAGGCAGTGAGCTGCTGCGCAGGCACAGCACCGGCTCACCCGGGCAGGATCCACCCCGGCTCTCACCCTCCTGCCCCGTGCTGCTGGAGCTAAGATTCCAGGGATGCTTCCCAGCTGCGATGCTGGGCTCTGCTCTTCCACCTTCACAGGTTTTCATTCATTCATTTCATGTTCGTTTCATTTCATTTACACACACACAAAACCGGGTAAAACCCCGGCCTAAGGAAGCTGATGATGGAAGGAAACCATCAGCACAGACACGAGAGCACTTGGTATCTGCAGCGTTAGTACCTGCCACTCACTCTAAACCCTTGCTCTGCAGTTTGCTGCGGTGCTCCTGAGGTTCCATTGCTCCCATTCCACCCTTCACCGTCTCTAACAATGCACCATGAGCTCTGTTTTCCTGGTGGAACCTGACGGTTGAGCTCTGGTTCCAGGGAGCCTGGTGGGAGCCTGGGGATGTGCATTGCCAGGGGCCCCTCCGCAGGGCTGGAGATAGCGGCTCCTCTGCAGCTCCCTGCCTGCAAATGCATCCCCACAGGCCAGGGACAGGCACCCAGGGCAGGGTGGGATGGAATTCTATGGAACCTGTGATAATTAGAATCAAGGCACTGGAAAGTGGCTGTAGAAGCTGGAAAGTGGCTTAAAAGGCTGCAAAGCAGACTTTGACAATTGGGTTTTTGATGCTCCAAGGGCTGCTCTGGAGCCAGGCTGAGAGAGGTGGAATTGTGCAGCCTGGAAAAGTCTCCTTTCCAGGCTCCTTAAGGGGAGACCTTAGAGCAGCTCCAGTGCCTAAAGGGGCTGCAGGAAACCTGGAGAGGGGCTTTGGACAAGGGCCTGTATGGACAGGACAGGGGGAATGGCTTTAAGCTGCCAGAGGGGAGACTGAGATGAGCTCTTGGGCACAAACTCTTCCCTGTGAACATGAAAAACAAGATCATGGCATCAAGCAAAGCCCTCCAGTGCCATGGGGCAGCAGGGATGCAACCGCATCTGGAGGGTGCCAGCAAGAGGCTCTGCAGGGTACATGTGCTGTGCCTGGATGCTCCTGGTCCCTCTCGTGTGCTGGGTTTGCTGTTGTGGCTGTGCATGGAGCAGCATCCACCGCACACCAGCCCCTCTTTACATGAGCACCGCTGCTGCTCTTCATTATTTGAACGGCTCTCCTTTGTTTCCTCAATCAGTGCTGCTTTACTCACCTCAACAGTGAGCGCACTGCAGGTGACACTGATGGGGTTTGTGTGACTTTTCCCTGCCAGGAACACACAATTAGGCCTGGCTTAAGCACAGTGAAGAGGGAGCAGACACCGTCCGTCACCCTCTGCCTCATCCTCCACCTCTCCATGGCAAATACTGATGCTTCTCCTCCAAACCCATCCCATGGGAGCTGCTGTTGCTATGTCCCTGCTGCAGTGAGTGTCCACATGCGGGGTCATGCGGGGCCGTGGGGCTGCGAGCAGCACGTAGAGAGGATTAGAGGCTGTGGCCAGTCCCCCGTCAGCAAAGCACATGCTGAGGTCAGCAGTGAGCTGAGCCTCAGGGCCACGGGGCTGCCGGGCAGGTCTGCTCCAGCACGGGTCCTGCGGGGCACCAGCCAGGGGATGCTCTGCTTGGAGCGGCTTCCACCCCTCCTTGGGATCGATGGGCATTAAGCAGAGCCCTCCAGAACTGCTGAGTGCTGTGTGGAGGGTCCTGAGCACAGGGGTTGGAGCTGGATGAGCTTTAATGTCCCTTCCATCCCAAACCGTTCTCTGAACGATGACTTTACGAGATGCCCACTGCCCCTTTCCAGGCAGCCTGGCATCCCGAGCCGGCTCCTGGCCTCGTGCCACCAGCACCCAGCAAAACCCTGCCTAAACCGCCTCTGAAACAGGCAAAGCAGCTCTTTCATCTGAAATCTGGCTCCTGATCTCTAACCAGGGGCGACAGGAGCTCCACTGAAGCCATCCTGCCTTGAAAGCCTCTTCTGCAGACACTGACCTCAGAGCCATGAATAATGAGATGTTTTATTTCAGTGACTTATCTCCCATCACCGAGGTTTGAGCATTTGGGCCTTAATGAGTTGCCCAAGGCCACATAGCAGGCGAGGGAACTAACACGATGCTCCAAAGGGACCACGTCCGCTTCTCACCCACTGCCCCCCTGCTCCCATGGCTCTGCCCCACCTTGCACGAACACTGGCGTCAAGGAGGGGGGAGCTGCTGCCGAGCTCCTCCTCCCTCCTCCACGCAGTTCCCACATTTTTAGGCCAAAAAATTCCTCTTTTTTTTTAAATTGGAAAACCTCCCTTTACTGGAATCCAATTGTTTGAGTGGAAAAGCCTGATCTTGCCTGGCTCTCCTCACTCGGAGTGGGCAGAAAGCCTGGAGGGGGGAAGCAATGAGTGTGGGGGGAGGCAGAGCCTGGATTCCAGGCGAGCAGGATGCTCCGCACGCACGGAGCCCGCGGGCTGGGGTGATCCCATTGCAATCCCTGCTTGTTTGACTGCACCCAGCCCCTGGGAGCTGCGCACGGTGAGCATTGCTGGGCCCTGGGCAGCCCTTGCCGAGCACACGTGTGCTCCCTGCACCAGGCACCCCCTGCACGAACAAGGCGACAGCTCTTGGCCAGGGGCACCCGAGGCAGAGCCGGGATGTGGGACCTCAGCCTCCTGCTGAGGATAAAGAGCCCCGTGTGTTCCACCGCGATGCTCTGCGGGGATGCCCCTCTGTGGACAGGGTCTCCTCGGGGTGATGTCTGCTCTGGAGGCTCCAGAGAGAGATCGGAGCCAGTGGGATTGGCTCCAAGCAACAGAACATGCTCTGCTCCTCAAGCACGGGTGTCTGACACTGCAAAGCCTTCACTTCGGGACGCACTCACATGCTGCGCTCATGGTGATGTGGTCCAGGGCTCTCCCGTGAGGTGTCGCTCTGAAGACAGGGGCCAGCACCAACATGAGAGGGCTCATTCCATAGACACATGAGGAGGAGAACCCTTCCCTTGCCTTTGGAGCCGTTTCTGCAGGGCCAAAGCAGGTTGTAAAGGCCATGAGCAGATGAGACACAGCACTTCCCTCTGTCAGACAACCAGGAAGCTGCGGGGCCTCTCCCCGGCTCTAAGCTCTCACCATTAAATACACCTTATGAACCATCAACATGGGGCTGAACCACAGGGGCAGCTCCAAAGCTCGCAGCGCCTTTCAGCATCCCACCCCTGCTTCGAGTGCTGTCAATAACCCTGCTGTGTCCCTGCAGGACATTGTGTTCCTCGCTGCTCCCCTGATAAAGCTGCTGAGCCCAGTGCCAGCTCAGACCTGCAGCGAAGGGAGGTGTTAGAAGTTGGCGATTCCCTTTCAAGTGGGACCTGGGTCTCCATCGCCTGGCATCGCCCCCCTGGGAACAGCAATGACCAGCCCAGCACAAGGGTCTTATGCTTGAAGCATAAGCTCTTCCCTGTGAGGGTGCTGAGGCACTGGCACAGGGTGCCCAGGGCATCCTGCAGCCCTGCTCCCGCAGCGGCCACATCATTCCTATGGGAGCTTGGCAGCCCAAATCCCTGCTTTCTCTTGCGGCTGAGGCACACCCCTGATCTCGAAGGCTGCTGAAGGGATGGACACCCAGGGAAGCAGCGAATCCATCCCAGAGCCCAGCTCCTGCCCATGCTCATGGCTGCATGAGCCCTGTTTCCTTGGCAAAACTGAAAGCAAGCAGCAACTCCGGCTGCAGGTCCGAGGGAGGGGAGAAAAGAAAGGAGGAGGAAGGGAGGGAGGAAGGCTCCCTGCAGGTCCCACCACCGTCAGAACCCCCTCTGCCCCGGGGCACGCGTTGCCTTTCCCCTCTGCCTCTGACCTCAGGCTTCCAAAGCAGCTTTCTCATCATTTCCAGCAGTAAATTACCACTGAATTATTGCCCTCATTAGGCGCAATTTATCTGCTAATATTAATCATCTGCAAATCAATCCACACATTCCAGCACTTGGTATGCTCTTATCGGCGCAGCAGATAAACAGCTCAGCAGTCCCTGCACCCAGGGCTCCGTGTCTGACTCCGAGGAGTCCCTTTGGTGTCTCCCCATCTCCCAGAACTTCCCTGCTCTCTGGGCAGCCCCGGTGCTCCCCAGGCACCACACATGCCCTGTTGGTGGCCACATCCCAGCAGAGTGCTTTGGGCCACACGTTTGGCCGGAGCAGAAGGAGGTGGAATCGGGGTTGCATTTACAGCCGCTGCAAGTGGAGTTTGACCAGGACTGCACCTCCCATTGCAAGACACACCAAAGGACCATCGGTGCTGTGCGGGGCTGGCTGTCTGCAGAGGCCAAGACCTTGCATCTCCCTGGTCACACCCTCTGGGACTTTGGAATAGCAGCTCTTGCAATGGGAGCCTGTTCCCACGCAGCAGGATCTGTCCGCAGGCAGCTGGAGGGATACTAAGGTTTGAAGGGCACACAGCACCACTGGGTCCCTTTGGCCAGGTTGGTTTTGCACCCTGGTGTAACTGCATTTACTGTGTGTCTGCCAAGGGAGCAGCGATGTCCTCTTTTGCCCTTTCTCCATCCTTTGTGATTAGGATGGAAGCAGAGCTCTAGGGTCCTATTCCAAGCTCAGACACTGACCTCAACCAGGTCATTCACCCTCCATGCCCCGGCCACTTGTCCAGCTCCACAGCTCTGCCCACATTGGAATGTCAGTTTAGGAAAGAGAGGGAGGAAAAAGATTCCATTGGTGGAGCTCAGCTCAAAGGTGGGCAAAGAAGTCCCTTTTAGCATTAGCTGCTGGTCCAGGCAGTTTAGCGATGCCAGCATCACCTCTGCAGCAGAGATGCTGGTTCCTCTGTTCCCGTGGTGCCCTGGGAGCAGGACCCTGTGGCTGGGACCTTTGGGTGCTGGTGCTCCCAGGGTTTGCCCTGTGACAGGGACCACGCTGGGCTGGCTCTGCCATGTCACGCGCTTCCGTCTCAAAGGGCTCCGTGCGTATCAGGCTGCCCTTTAAAAATAACACTCGATAGGGGTTATTAATGATATTTACAGGATAACTGCTTGGCAATGATTACCTCTGTGAGAGTGCAATGAATCAGCCCCCTTTCCTCTGCCACCCTCCGGCAGGGTGTTCCTTTGGCATGCTCCGACACAGCGATTGATTGCCGGATCATGAGGTTTCTTGGCAGTAAATGCTGATGCCTTCTACATGCACAAGGTACCAGAGATCAATTCCTTCCACAGCAAGTAACTCCTCACAGATTCCTTCTAGTGGCCTGTTCCTTTGGTGACGTCCCCTGCTGATGTCCCTATTCCATCTCATCATCTGCGACATCCTGACTGGCGCCCAGTTCCTGCACTCCTGAATCCCTCCAGGAGGAGAGGAGACCATGAGCCCAGGCACAGCTCAGCACAGTGGTGCCAGTGGAGGTTGGGGACACAAGGGAATGGAGCCCACACCTTCCACACCTCAAATAGAATCATGGAATGGTTTGGGTTGAAGGGACCTTAAAGCTCATCCAGTTCCAGCCCCCTGCACGGGCAGGGACACCTTCCACTAAAGCAGGTTGTTTCCTCCTCTAGTGGAAGATGTCCCCACTACGCCAGGAAGTGACTCTTCCCCATTCCTCTCATCCCTTTGAACCTGGAAATAAGAAAGAAACTGCTTTCCACTGCCAATCCCCTCTTCAAGGCCGGAACTGAGGGGTCCGGCACTGGCACAAAGCTCTCCATTGTCCATCCTGGAGACAGAGCACAAAGGCCGGGAGACGCTGCCCACTATGCTGGGAAGCTCGCCCGGGCCAACAAAAGCATCTTCTCCCACCCCGGGTCCAAAGCAGGCGAGGGAGGGGGCCGGGTGACGGTGAATATGAGCTATTGTCACCGGGAGCACAGAGCGACCTGCAAAGGTGATCAAACGGCCCAAGCCAGCGCGGGAAGGGGTGGGGTGAAGGGGGGCATCCAAAAAAGCCCTTGTCCCTCTTCAGATCTCCCCTTATCTCCCCGACTATCTCCCGGGCTTAGCCTGGGTGCACTCGCTCGCAATTACCTGCCCCAAGCCAATCAGGCGCCGAGCACAGCCCTCGGTCCCCTTCACCGGGGTGGTTTATAAATGACTCACGGGCTGGTTCGAGCACAGCCCTGGCGCAGCTCCTCGGCTGCACCTCTCGCCACATCGCAGCGCCCCTCCAGCATCGGCCCTTCCTCGGCGCAGGTAACCCCGCTCCAACAATCGTGCTCTTTGTCTGGGTGGGCGTGGGGGATTTGCACAGCTCCGGGTGGGAGCTGCACTATTTGGAGAACCGGGACTTCTATTCCCCCCCCCACCCTTCTCTTTTGCTCCCTCCTTTTGCAAAAAGGGGTTTTCCAGCAGCAGATTTACTCAGGAATTAGCAACACCAAGGATCCAAGAGCTTGATTGATGGAGAGAGGCTGGAAGAGCCAAACAAGTGACTTAATCATTGCTAGAATAAATCCTGCCATCTTATCCTGGCTGGCTCCTGCTGCGCTCTGTAAAGAGGGGTGGTGGTGCCTGGGACAGAAGAGGCAATACTGATGACAGAGTATTTATATAGATACATGTAATATATATATTTATATATTGATGTACCACTTCACACGAGTTTCATATATTTATATAACATTTATATATATGTTTCTGGGTCCTTGTTATCATCAGAGCTTTCTGTGCTTGGGACGATGGAAAGTGGTCCCTGCCCCAAAGATGCTGCTGACTTTGCACATACAGACACCTGGAGGCAATGGGTGAGGAGCAGTGTTTGTGAGCTGGAACCTAGCCTAGGCAAAGGGTCTTAGGATGCACATGGCATGCAATCAGATGAGAAAGGAGTATTAAGGCTGGGAATGAGAAGCGCTCCCAGACTGCGCACAGCGTCTCCCGCTGCTCCCAGTGCCATTTCATGGGATGTTTAGGTCCCGTTTGGGCAGCATCTCCCACACGCAGATAATAGAAGATATGCCATAAGCCTGCTCCCCTGGGTAAACTGCTGTTCACGCAGCGGGGATGCTTTCCGCTCTGCCCTGATAAAAGTCGTCCACACCTTATTTGTAAGCAAGCTGAAAAGCTGGGAACCTGTCCTAATATTTCCCTTGAAGATAAGTCCTTGCAGTGACATTTGTTGCTGGCCACACTCTTTTTCTGCCCCGAGCCAGAGATTTCCAGTACTGAAATGCTGTCTCATCCTCAACTGCTGGGAAAGGACGGACTGGGTGACCCCAGAGGTGTTTTTCCTTCCCAAAGGAGCATTTGCAGGAGGCATCCTGGATAAGTGCAGGAATGCTGCAGTCTGCAAACTTGGTAATTCCTCGGGATTTGCATTGCCCACCTACTCTTCAAAGGCAGAGGGCAAGGTCTGTGTTGGAGGCGTGTGGAGAGCAGAAGGCTGCAATGGGTCCATCCCTACAGCCCTGTACCCCAGGCTCTGTGCCCACTCCCTGGCCCCAGCCCAGCCCTCCCTTGCCCTGGATGCAGCAGCACAAGCAACGGGGAGTGAGGATGGGGAACAAGTAGGTTAATCAAACCACACAAGGAACAGGCTCCATCACCCGTGTCAGTGTGGTGCAGATCCCCCGTGCCCCTGGCATGTGCTGCATTGAGCAGCATACAAAGAGCTGCTGAATACAAGCATTTTACTTCATAAACACCCTTTGGCTTCACCTGCAGTAGATGGCAGATGTCTGCAGATCTTATTATGCTGGTTACCAAGTGCAGAGCTAGTTTGGTTAGAAACTCGTGTGAAGTGGTACATCAAACATTGGCACCGGCCCAGGGACGGCAGAACAAGAGTCCAGCTCCTGCCCAGTGCCTGCACTGGGCTGGGTCACTTAGAACCAGCAAAGAGGCATCTGCCCGATGGAAATCACCTACTGAACACGCCAAATATTTGATCTAAGCAAAGGAAGAAAGCACTGATTTAATGCCTGGCTGCCCCCTGCTAACAGCGCGGGAATGGAGGAACTCGGCTGCTCCCAAAGGGGGATGTTAACACCGAGGCTGCAGCTCGGGGTGGAAAGGTGGGAGCTGGAGGGAAGCAGGGATGTCTCCTCCCTGCCGTGCTGCGGTGGTGTGCGGATCCCTCTGTGCCTCCCCACGTCGGGCAGGGCCAGTTAACACCTCCCAGCACCCCTCTCCCTCCTGCCCTGCTGCTGCCTCTTCGCCTTCCCCACCTTACCAGGAAAGGTGATGTTACCAATATCCTCGTGCCAGAACGGTGGGATCCAGATCTGGCTTTCCCACTGCAAGGTGCTGTCTCCCTGAATCAGTTCAGTTGTAGATGAACCCTATTCAGAGCCAAAGGGAAAACAAAACTCAATTGGATCAGAGTGATTTTAACCATGAGGAAAGAGGTGTGCACAGTGGCTGAAGCACTAACCCCTAGGAACACGCTGGGGGCCCCTTGGTGACAAGCTCCCAGTGTGGACCACCATCCACACTCAGTCCTGCCTGGTCCCTGGTGCCAGGAGGTCGGAAAGACGGAACAACCCGGGAGCACCCAATCGAGGCGAATTACACAACATCCTCCTGCAACCCCTGAAGTGACTGACAGCAGAACCTCCTCTTCCTCCTGCCTGTGTGCTCCCCACCAGAGGTGTGAAAGGGAAGGGTAGCGGGTGTGTGACAGGGCTGCAGCATCTGGCCCTGCAGAGCCCGGCAGTGCGGCCGCCCTGTCCCTCCCCATCCACACCCCAGTGGGAAGCACAGCGCAGGTTCCAGGGCAGGAGGTGACAGGTTCCTTGCTGACCTTGCAGCACTTGGGCCCTTTCACCACCTTGCCCCAGGGCTTCCATGGCACCTGCAGCCAGAGCCGGGAGCGGGAGGCTGGGAATCGCTGTGGATTCAGTGCTGAGGGCACTGATTGAGGGGACCAGGAGTCATAGACCTTGTCCTGGTGTCATAACCGAACCCTTGCACCTGCGCTTGCCTTGCGCAGGCAGACCTTGCCTTGTGCAGGCAGACCTTGCCTTGCGCAGGCAGACCTTGCCTCCTGGGGTAGGGGGGAGCTGCTTTTTACAGCCTGTTCTTGGGCAACTTTGCTGGGAAAGAGGTGTTTTTGGTGAGGATTCACCCAGGGTTTGGAAGGGAGCAGGCTTCTGAACATCAGCTGAGCAGTAATCAGCAAGATCTGTGCCTGCATCGCCTTGTGCAAGGAGAAGGGGGATAGAGAAGGGGCAGACAAAGGAGGTAATGTTATTTCCAGAGCACTGACTTTCGCCCCCTAAAATGTAGCAGAGGCATTCCCTGAATGTCCAGCTCTTGCACTGGGATCAGTCCCAGCCCTTGTATCACAGGTAAGGCAGTGAACAGATTGCTTTCCCACTCACGCTCCTCTGTCTGGAGTCCCTTTTCCATGCCTATTCCAGCGAAGGCAAGCGGCTCTGTGCCAGTGGCTCCTATCAGCACTAGCCAGAAACCTCAATGTGACTTTCCTCTTCCCAAACACAGCTATCACCAGTGCAGGGATGGAAGATAAGAGCTCAGTAAGTGCATGCGCAAGATGAACACTGGAAAAAAGGTCCATGCCTGGCATGCACAGGCTGCTTTGAGACTGGTGGGGCAGGGATCAGCCAGGTAGGAGCCGATGGGTGTCTTAGCTGATGACCTACTGGGACGACATCTCACCCACGTCATGTTCTTGGAGCTCAGCAGTTCTGCCTTCGTTCACTGGCTGCTCCAACGTCCTCAGCCTGTCACAGTTTCTCAGTGGGGCCAAACTTCACATTTCTCAGCATCACCCGCTGGGGGAATGGGCTGCCTGAGACTGGAAGAGGAGCTCTTCACCCAAAACTTGTCCTTTCATTGCCACACCATTCTGGAACCGAGCTATGAAAACCCTGGTCCCTGGCACTCTGCTTCTCCCTCCATGCCCATCACATTGCCCCAGCGTCCTGCCCCTGCCCTGCAGCCTGCCGTGCTCTTATCCCATCACCATCAGCACAGCTGGGTTTGCCTTCTGTTCAAGGAGCAGTCCCCCAGCTCGTTCCCTTTAATTCTGAAATCGGAGGTTTAACCTGCTGTTTGATGTAGGGCAAGGCCAGCGATAAGCCAAGTCAAGAACCTGACTCTGTCCGAGACGCTGACATCATTAGCCTGTTTGTTTAAGATGGAATTTAATCATGGGGATATTTTCCCCTTGATACTTGCCTTGTTTATTATTTTCCCTGATTGCCAGCACTTTCGCTCAGCAGGGGAAATTCATTAAGGAGCTGGGATATAATTGGCTGCTCCAGGCTGGCTGGTGGCAGGCAAGCGATGGAGCTCAGAAACCAAGAGGCCCCAGAAACTGGGGGGGGGGGGGGTCTCACCCTTCAGATGCCTGTTGCTGAACCTGGACCTGGGCCACACAATGTTCACAATGGAAACTGGCAATGGAGAGCAGAGCTGTGGGGCTGGGAGCTGGGAAAGGCTGGGCATGCCTGGAACCTGCCCAGCAACGGGATCGGGAGGCAGAGACAGGGCTCCTGCAGCCTGACGTGGGAAAAGCAGGGAATGACTGGTTATCAGATGGGCTTCTGGTATGAGCGTCGGGACTGGGAAAGAGCCTGGGACACTGCTCGGTGTTGGTCTGCACCAATCCTCTGAGAGGTAAAGCTCGTAACTGCTCTTGGAAGGGCATCTCTAGCTGAAAGGGAGCAGCAGCGACTCCAGTGCCTGCGAGCCTGCAGAGGGCACTGGATTCAGCACCTGGTAACGCAGGAAGAGGGACACAGGATCACAGCGTGGATTGGGCTGGACGCGTCTCCTCCTTCCCTTAGCTGCCCCCTCAAGGGCACAGGCTGGGGTCTCTCCAAGAGCCTGGAATCAGAAACACGGCATTGCTGGAGCTGTTCTACAGCAAAGGCACTGGATTGCCCCAGGATCTCTACAGGAGTGGGGTCCATGACCTCCCTTTCTGAACCCATTAACTCCTATTTGCATAATGATCCTATTGACCTAAATTCTCCCAAGTTTCAGCTGCCTGCATCATCCTTCCCTTCCTGCCCTGGACTGCTGGGCCACTGCTCCCTGTTACTCATGTCTTCCAGCCCCTAGTCCAAGGTAACTGCTTATCAGCAGGGGCTGACATTAGTCCTGTGGATGGGCATTTTGCCAGGGAACTCGGTGCCTTCACTGCCTTCAGCAGTGCCAAAAGAGGGGAGAGGAGGACCTCCTACATTCAAATCACTCTGCGAGCTCTCAGCAACGGGGATGTTGTTTCTTGGTGCATTCTCCTGCCTGAATCACCAGCTTTTTCCACCCCCTCTTCTACTCCTGTGTTGGGCAATGACCCACTTAGATACAAGCCATACCACAAATAATTACCAAGATCCTTGGTTTATTCCTGACCACTTCCTTCCTCCACTCCCAGCCTCTCCAGACTGATTCTCCCCACTTCCAAGGAATCACTGGTCATAGTAAAATGAGAGTTCTGTGGAATTTATCATCTTTGGTAAGACCCAGACACCAGGCAGGACTAGTGCATCCAGAAATTTTGGCATCTTCATCACTGAAATGAAATAGCAACAGTTATCCTTGTGCACATCATTTGCTAGAATAAATCAAGGGCTCGTCTCATGGCAAGTGAGGAACGGGAAGGCTGCTGGATGCAAATGAGCCCCTTTGGCAGTGGAAATGAGCCCTCGGGTGGAAACTGCCTTTAGTCAGTACCTCCTTTGCCTTGCAAAGGCCGGCCAACCCTACTGGCAGATGGGGAAACTGAGGCATAAGAAAGGTCAAGTGATTTGCCCAAGGCAAAAAGGCAGTGACTGGCAGAGCTGAGATTGCCACCCCTGCTCATGCGCCACACAATCCAGGGCACGCTCTGGTCCCCTTCCCGCTCATTAGCATCACCTCCACGGAGCCGGGGAAGAATCCCAGTGCCGGGGAGCAGCAGTCCCTGGTGCTGGGAGAAGCCACTCCCAGGACCTGCCCCTGCGCCACAGGGAAACTATTTAGGGTGGAGATGTGTGGGGAGGGCTCCCAGCCGCTGGAGGTGTCCGGTCTGTTATAGCGCAGGTGGGGCTGGCTCCACTCACATTCTTGCCTTTGCTTTTCCCTCTTGTTCTGTGCTGGGAGCAGAATCCAATGATCCAGAGATGAACCAGGCCAGGCCTCGCTACGTCATCGAGCGTCCTGCCTATTCCCTCAGCCTCTTTGATGAGGAGTTTGAGAAGAAAAGCAGAACTTACCCTGTTGGGGACAAACTGAGGAACCTCTTCAGGTAACAGAGCAGGGGGTGACCGGAGACCAGGTTCGGTCTGGAGCTGGGTTATAATGCACACCTGGGGATGCAGTTTCCGTTTCTATCCCGGGAAACCTCCGCGATGTTCAGGGCTTGGGTGGATGAAGGGCGCAGGAGAAATGCAAATTGTGTTGAAGCAAGCGGAACTGGTTACTCTCTGCTGGTAGGAACGGTTTGTGCTGAGTGCATTTGGGATGCAGGGGTCTTTTCCAAGATCTGATTAATAGGGATGTCGGGATGAGGGGTGTGGGTTATTTCTTTAAGCTTTCCAGCTGGGATAACCTTTTATCAGCTTCCTGATTAAAACCAGCACTGCCCTTCCTTAAAGGAAGATTAATAATTGTGCAAATAAAGATGAATAAGCTGGCTGAGCACTGTCTTGGAAATCTGGCTCCATTGCTTGGAAGAAGGGAGGCAATAACCCAGGGAAGCAAGACCATACATGTTAGCTGGCAGGGATAGTGCATGTGCCAACCCAGAAGCAGTCTGGGCTTAGGATTTGGTGTGGGAGAAAGACTGAGACATTCCTAGCATGACCCTTCCTTGCTCCCTTGCTTCCTCCCTTCTTATGTGCTTGCTTTTCCCATCTCCTCCAGATGTTCAGCATCCAGATTCAAGCTCATCCTCTTCAGCCTGTTCCCAATCCTCGTGTGGCTTCCCAAGTATAAAATCAAGGAGTACATTTTGCCCGATGTTCTCGGGGGGGTCAGCGCAGGGACAATCCAAGTGCCACAAGGTGAGATGCGATGACTCCCTGGGTCACTGAGGGGGGACGGCACTTTGCCAGCTCAAGTGGAAGTCTGCAGAAGTCCAGTCTGGGAGGGATCAGCTGCCTTTATTGATGAGGTGCATAAACCCAAGCTCTACCTCCGACCTGATTGTCCCTGTCTTCCTCTGTGGTGCCCTTCCCTGCCCTCTTTGGCCTCTTCTGCCCAGAAGGCAGCAGCCACAGCACCTTCTGGAGCTGACACGAGTGTGAGCATGGCAAGGGGCTGACACCATCTGCACAGACCCATTTCCCTTGTGTTTTCCAGGGATGGCCTTTGCACTACTGGCCAATCTGCCTCCTGTCAATGGGCTCTACTCCTCCTTCTTCCCATTGGTAACGTACCTCTTCCTTGGGGGTATCCATCAGATGGTCCCAGGTAAGGGTCTGCGCAACAATCGCCTGCACAAGGCAGTTAAATACTGGCTGGGAATACTCAGCGTGTCCCAGAATAGAGATGTTTGGGCATGTTTGGTCTGCCAGGGGTTTACGGGATCCCATATTCTGGCTGCACAGCAGGATCTCACCCCAGTGACCCACAGCCGCATCCTGCCACGGGGCTGCTTGTGGTGATGGGCTGGGTGACTCGGTCCAAGCGCCTTCCAGGACAGGCTGCTCTCTAGAGAAAGCCACTGACATCACTGTGTTGTGCTGCAGGTACTTTTGCAGTCATCAGCATTATTGTTGGCAACGTCTGCAATGAGCTGGCTCCGGAGTCGGACTTCCAGTACTTCAACCACACTACTAATGAGACCAGAGTGAACACCACAGCCCTGGAGGCGGCCAGGCTGGAGATCTCGGCCACCTTAGCCTGCCTCACAGCCATCATACAAGTAAGGACTTGTATGGCTCCCACATGGAGTCCGCCAAGTAGAGCTGGTGGCAGGAGATGCAAGAAGAGGCCCCACTTGGAGTGGATGATGCCTCGGAACAGCGGGTTTGGGGAGATCCCAGTTTTGGGGTGAAGCTCTCCCGGAGTGGAGCAGGTTCCCACCACAGGCTCCGCACCCCCCGGGGCTGGCCTGCTCCTAACACCACCCTGTCTGTCCTACCCTAGCTGTGCCTGGGATTCGTGCAGTTCGGCTTTGTTGCCATCTACCTCTCCGAGTCTTTCATCAGGGGCTTCATGACAGCAGCAGGGCTGCAGATCCTCATCTCCGTGCTCAAGTACGTCTTCGGCTTGACAGTCCCGTCTTACACCGGGCCCTTAGCTATCGTCTATGTAAGTGGGTGCCTTCCCTGCACCTCCTTCCCCAGTGACCACCCCACCGCAGGCACCCGGGCAAGGGGGGCTTGGAGAGTAGGAGAGGATGGAGGGAAGGGGAATACGGATGTCCCATGTTGCTGTCATTGTATTTCCTTACAGTGTTATCTGTCTACTAGTTTCTAATTAGAACTAATGAAAGGGGCCTGGGACTTGGGGAGAACATGAACTGTGTTTTACAGCAGGAGTCTTGCACAATTGTGATCAACACAAACTTTACCTATGAGCAGGTTTCCCCATTCCTGGGCTTTCCTGCATCTCCCGTGGATGCCTCCTCCACTGATGCAGCTAGAACTGCATTTAAGTGGACAGCACAGCCCCAGGCCTGGTTGCTGATCTCAGCAGCAGGGTTTCTAGCACTTCTCTCACCCTCATCACCCCTCAGGGTGTTTGCAGTTGATTGCGGTAACAAATGATCTTCATTCTGCTGTCCACGTTGTCCAGAGTCTCTGGTCCCCTTTGACACCTTCTCCTCTTCTCTCCTCTTTAGACATTCATTGATATTTGTAAAGGTCTGCCCCAAACCAACGTGGCCTCCCTGGTCTATGCCTTGGTCAGTGCTGTGCTCCTGATCATTGTCAAGGAGCTCAACCTAAAGTACATGAAGAAGATCCGGATGCCCATCCCCATGGAGATCATCATTGTAAGTGATACGTGAGCTGTTCCTTAGATCCTGCAGGAGCCCATCCCTCCCCTTACCTTACAGTAGAGCAACAACAGAGTGACTATGATGTGGTCCCCACATGTCTTGGGCCATCCTCATGGAGGATGCCTCTGATGCCCATCTTATCCCTGTTAGACTGTACCTGCATCCTGATGATGCTGAGGATGAGGAACATAACTCCTCATAGAGAAGTTCTCTCCATTCCTAGCCCAAATCTGGTGCTAATTTTGCACTGTCAGCCCCAGGAGCAGAGCAAGCTTAGTGCTCCTGAGAGAGCTTCTGCTCTTTCTGCTCACCGCTCTGTTATTCTCTGTACTTCCAGGTAATAGTTGCCACTGCAATCTCTGGCAGCTTTAACATGCCTGAGAAGTACGGCATGCCAGTAGTTGGGAAGATCAGCATGGGGTAAGTGCATGTGCGGGTCTGACTCAACTTCCAGCTCATTCTCCTTCCTCCTCCTCCTGCAGCCTGGAAAACACCCCACTCTCCCCTGCTGTATGACAGCCCCCTTCCAGGACTGCCCGGCAGCACCGCTGCACCTCGTTACACAACTGCCACCATCCATGCAAGCTGTCCATGGGTAATGGCATTCCCAAACACCCACTCCACTCGTGTCACAGCTGCTTCCCTCCTCTGCTCCGAGCGCAGGTTCCCAGCACCAACCCTGCCCCTCGTGAACAAGTGGAAGGACATGATCGGCACAGCCTTCTCCCTCGCCATCGTGAGCTACGTGATCAACCTGGCCATGGGGAGAACGCTGGCAGCCAAGCACGGCTACGACGTGGACCCCAACCAGGTAACGCTTGGCCTGGGAGGACACAGCCGGGGAGCTCTCAGGCGTGAAGGGAAAACCTCACTGCATGAATGGGAGGCTTTCAAACGTGCCCGGCTCAACGCAGCCCTGCTGCTCCCATGCATGCAGGCTCCCGTGGCAGCTTGCCATGGAGGGGGGGAAAGCACATGGCAGAGCCATCTCGCGTGCACTGCAGAGAGCCTGCAAAAGGGAACAAAGCCTCAGGTTGAGCTCTCTGCTTTGCTCTCCCTCCAGAGCTGAGGCTCCAGCCCTCAGTGCTGGCAGAGGCCACGTGTTTGCAGTTGTTGGAGCACAACGAGCACATGTATTTCTCACCGAGCAAAGACCTGGATTCCTGGTGTGTCACCCAGAGACTGAGAGAAGCAGGACATTAAATAATCCTCTTTTGTCATCCCTGGCACAGTGGCAGCTTTCAATAACAGCCACGCATACCACATGGAGCCCTGCCCTGAGTGTGTCAACAGATGACAACGTGTTTATATGGAATCGTGCTTCCAGGTTTCCCTGCCATAGCAGAGCCCACCTCAGCTCTTACTAGGAGGAAAGGGTCTGGGACACACCACAGGGCCCCTTCCCTGGCCACAGAATGCCCAGGCTCAGGCAGCAGCTCTCCTGCCTGGCAGCTCACACGCGCTGTGGCATCTCTCCTTTCTGACGACCATGTTCCCTGTCTCCATAGGAAATGCTGGCCCTGGGCTGCAGCAACTTCTTCGGATCCTTCTTCAAAATCCACGTGATCTGCTGCGCTCTCTCGGTCACTCTCGCCGTCGATGGGGCAGGAGGCAAATCACAAGTGAGCAGCTTCTCTTCCTCTCTTCCTCACTTGGACCACAAAGCCCTGTAGGTGCTGCGTGCCGCCAGCCTGACAGTGCTGCTGCAGCTCTGGAGTGCTTCACGATGCTGGGGTTAAAGCAGAGCTTTAACCCTCCCCAGCCCCATTTCATTCCCGGGATGATTCTCTGGATTGGTCACTGATGCAGGGCTGTAAATCCCAGCCTGGAATCCCTGACTGAGCGGAGCCCCGGCCTGAGGGAGGGTTGGGGTTATCTGTGGGATCTGCAGAGTCCTCACCTCTGTCTTACTGCAGAGCCCGGTTATGCCACGGGCCGGAGCAGCAGGAGAGAAAACCCCGGGGGGCTTAGGAAGCCCCTGATGTCTCCGCATGTGATTTCTTTCCTCCTTTGCTGCAGGTGGCAAGTTTCTTTGTGGCCATGGTGGTCATGGTGACCATGCTGGCGCTGGGCATCTACCTCGAGCCTCTTCCAAAGGTAACAAACATCTGTGCAAACAGCACGGCCGTTGCGTCACGCACTCCACACACCCAAGGGAAGGCAGAGGCTTGTTCCAAACCCCCTGATGCAAACTGCTGTGCGCCCCTGCCTGTTTGCACTGAGGCTCTGCAAGCCAGAACCGTCTGAATTATCACACCCAGAGCCAAGCGAGGTCTTTGTGTCGCCCTTTCCCATTCTGAGAGAGGGCTGGAGGCCCTCTGCTCTTGGAGCCAGGCTGAGAGCTGGGCTGGGGCAGCCTGGAGAAGAGAAGGCTCCTGAAGGGGAGACCTTAGAGCAGCTCCAGTGCCTAAAGGGGCTGCAGGAAACCTGGAGAGGGGCTTTGGACAAGGGATGTAGGGACAGGACAGGGGAATGGCTTTAAGCTGCCAGAGGGGAGACTGAGATGAGCTCTTAGGCAGAAGCTCTTCCCTGTGAGCATCTTAATTTACATGCATTGCGCACGCAAATGACAAGAAGGGCTTCCCTCCATCCAGACTTCACTCTGGGCTATGAGGGATCCTTGCACTTAGTGCTGAAACAGGGGAAGTTTGTGTTAGATATAAGGAAGAAGCTCTTCCCTGTGAGGATGCTGATGCGCTGGCACAGGGTGCCCAGAGGAGCTGTGGCTGCCCCATCCCTGGCAGTGTTCAAGGCCAGGTTGGATGGTGCTTGGAGCAACATCCAGCTCCGAGCTGATCCAATCCCCTCTCCTCCACAGTCTGTCCTGGGAGCCCTCATCGCAGTGAACCTGAAGAACTCCCTCAAGCAGCTGGCGGATCCCTTCTACCTGTGGAAGAAGAGCAAGCTGGACTGCGTGAGTGCCGGGCACGGGAGGCAGCGCAGCCCGCGGCCACGCAGGGCAGAGGCTTTTGGGGGCAGGAGGATGCTCTCAGCCCCCTGCATCTCTTGGTGTGACCTTGGCTCCCAACCCTTCACCAAGGTCCGGAGCAGCAGCAGAGCCCAGCTGAGCACTCTCATGCTTAGCGCACGTCTCACAGAGGCCTGAACTATTCCCTGCTCTGGTTAAATGCCAGTCAAGCACGGGAGCCTGTTTGCCCAGAACTAGCCAAACCGGCCCTGCTCAGTGTCTCGGAGTCATGACTGCAAAAGTCACACAATAGCCCTCCAGGGTGAGGAGAGCCCTTCACAGTGATAAGGACTCCAGGCACTGGTTGATGTATAAACCCAGGCAGGGGGTGAGGGGAGTGAGAGCGCGATTTGGAAGTGTCTGACATAAACCAACAGTGTTTGAAGAGGGCTCCCACGGCGGACACTGAGCCAACATCCTGTCAGGGCCTGGCACACAGCCTATGGGGGAAATGAGGAGCCCAAAGGGGCTGGGCTGAGGCAAGAGCTTCCCCAGAGTAGTGTTCAAACAGGGCTGGGGAAGGGATGGGTGAGCAGTGCAGGCAGAGGGCTCATGGGGGTGGGATCAAGAGGGAAAGGCACACTCCATCCACATGTAGAATCATGGAATGGTTTGGGTCGGAAAGGACCTTAAGATCATCCAGTTCCAACCCCCTGCTATGGGCAGGGACACCTCACACCAGACCGTGTAGCCCAAGGCTCTGTCCAACCTGGTCTTGAACACTGCCAGGGATGGAGCATTCACCACTTCTTTTGGCGCCCTGTGCCAGCGTCTCAGCACCCTCACAGACAAGAGCTTCTTCCTTATATCTAACCTGAACTTCCCCTGCTTCAGCACTAAGTGCAAGGATCCCTCATAGCCCAGAGTGAAGTCTGGATGGAGGGAAGCCCTTCTTGTCATTTATATGCGCAATGCATGTGAATTAAGATGCTGAAATCAAAATTACCCTGATTTCTCCAAGGTCAAAGTTAGGTTTTATCAGGGCTGAAGATGGGATTATAATAACCTGATGGCAGTTCTCAGAGGGCATGGTTATACGGATATGGTTATATGAACTGGATGAGCTTAAGGTCCTTTCCAACCCAAACCATTCTATGATTCCATGGATTCAGGTCTTGGTCTTTTCACCCTGAGCTGTGTAGCTCTTGGGGTGCAGGATATCAGCACAGAGCCATTTTCCATCCCTCACTGTGCCCATGGTAGAGGAAAACGACGTGCCATGCTCTTCTCCCCCTGCAGTTGGTCTGGCTGGTGAGCTTCCTGTCCGCCTTCTTCCTGAGCCTTCCCTATGGAGTCGCTGTGGGCGTGGGATTTTCCGTGCTGGTCGTGGTTTTCCATACCCAGTTGTAAGTACCGGGAGTAGCTCCAAAGAGCAAAAGAGAAGGAAAACCTCACCACAGATTCCTTTTACAAGCGACCTCTGGCCCGTGTGTGGCAGGAACGTGCGGCAGGAGCCCGGGGGAGCGCAGGTGTCCTCCTGGAATGTGCAAACAGGAATGGCAGGCGCTAATTTACTGCCGGCCATGTGCGCATCCCAAGGCAGGGGGAAGGCTGAAGGTATTTGCTCCAGCTGCCTGCATAGTTCCCAGCAGAAAGTCCTGCTCAGAAAAGGAAAGAGCCCCGTGGACGTGTGTGAAGGTTTCACCCTGGGTTTAATCCATTAAAGCCCTTTATTAACATTTCCCAGGCCGGGATCTCAAACCGCTGACTCTTTGGGGTTTTTCACCCTATTGACTCTGCAGGGATGAAATTGAAGTGTTTTCATAAAGCAAATTTTCATCCCCTGGTATGGAACGTGCAGCGAAGCAGTTTGCTTCCCCTTCACCATTTACTCTGATGCTGATTGCCTCTTCTCTCCTAGCCGAAACGGCTCTGCCCTGGGCCAGATCACTTCCACAGACATCTACAAGAACCCGAAAGCCTACAACAAGGTAAGCAGAACCACAGAATGGTTTGGGTTGGAAGGGACCTTAAGATGATCCAGTTCCAACCCCCTGCCATGGGCAGTTGAGCATCCATCCTGTGCCACAATGTGATGAGGACACTCGAGCCCACAAAGTTGGTTGCTGCTGGTTTCAGGGGTAGCAGGAGAGCTGCTGCTCAGTTACCTTCTGCCCAAAGCCGCTATCACCCTGTACCACCCCAGCAGGCCTCGGTTGAGCTCTTGTCTCTGTTGCAGGTGCATGAACTTAATGGCATTAAAATCGTGACCTACTGCTCTCCACTGTACTTTGCCAACTCGGAGATATTCCGGGAAAAGATCATAGCCAAGGTGAGCACTGCCCTAACACACCTCTGCTTGCAGCCAGCCCCAAACGGCCCTTGCTCCCTCTGGCATCACTATGTGGAGTTAACTCGGCCTTGGACCAGCAGCCCCTGGCTATGGGGCTGAACAGACTATGCCAAAGCAAAGCCTCTTTCCCACAGACAGGGGTGGATCCTGGCAAAGTGTACTTGGCCAGGAAGAAGTATGTGAAGCGGCAGGAGAAGGGCACAGCGCAACCACCACCAAACCTACCCAAACTCTTGCTGAGGCAGAACAAGGTAACTCAATCTGGGTTCCTGTGTTGATGAATAAGACCCCAAGTCCCCATCAATCAGCTCCTCTTGACATAGGATTTTCTGCACTCTCTTCCTGACCACATTTTGCTTGCTTTCCTTCCTGCTTGCATCTCTATTCCTCCCAACAGCCAAAACCTTAAGATGCAGGAGAACTGGAAGTGGCTGGGATTAAGAAAGCTGTAGAGACGGAAACAGGGTGAATGATCTGCTAGGAACTGGGCTTGCCTTCTTTCTTTAAAGATGCCCTTTGTCAGCATTTCAGGTTAGAAGTGCCCTTCTGAAGCACATTTCCCAGCTTCATTGGAGCAGCCTTGAAGCATGTGAACAGGGGTAACTTGAAATTAACTTCATGTACTCCAACCCCAAGGGACTTTCAGTCCAGCACCAGGCTGGAGTTAGTCCAGATTAAACCACTTCCTGCCACTGACTACTTGAGGTCCATTCACCTGTCAGGATCTTGGCTTGTGCTGATAGCTATGCCCTGCCCTGACTATGCATTTCTGCTTTGCTGTAGACCTTGTCTTTGCAAGAGCTCCAGAAAGACTTTGAAAGCAGCTCTCCAACAGACACCAACAACAACCAGACGACTGCTAATGGTGCCAGCATCTCCTACGTGACGTTCCAGCCACCAGCCAACAGTGGTGTTGGCTCCAGTGAGCTGGGCAGCACTAATAGTGTACAAGGAAGCACTTTCATGCCTTCAGCAGAGCTTGACCCTGTGATGACAGCACCACCCTACATCAGCTTCCACACCATCATCCTGGACATGAGTGGAGTGTGTTTTGTTGACCTCATGGGCACAAAGGCACTGGGCAAGGTCAGTTCTGTACTACAAACATAGGCAAGCAACAGGTACCTTCTGGGGCAGCTCAGATAAAAGTGTTTACCCTCCTCACCAGAGGCTTTCTCCTTCAGCGTTCCCAGGACACGTGGAAAGCCCTGGATAAAAGACTTCATGTATAAATACAAAGCTGGAGCAGAAGTGCTATTAATCCGCTCTCTCCCTTCTCATCCCTTCTAGTTGTGTTCCAGTTATCAGAAGATTGGGATTAAAGTGTTCTTGGCAAACGTGCAGGGTAAGAATCCACAAAGAACATATTTCCATGTGATCTTCCCCCATTCATGTGCCCCTGGCAGACAGATCTTTTTGTGTTCTTTATGCAAACTGTGTGAGCCGTCAGCCTTTTGATGGACCAAACTAGCCCAGATGAAAGAAGAGAACAGAAGAAAGGAAAGAGAAACACTGTTCTCTGCGTGTGAAATAGCTCCTTTCATTGGGAAGGGATATGACTGGAACTTCTCCATGTTTAGCATGTAGGAAAATAGATCCCTGCACTAATTTCTGCAGCAAACCTGTTTCTTCTCTGTGCATCCCAACCCTGCTTTAGCTCAGGGAACTAATGTCAGCCTTCGGAGGCTTCCTTCTTTGGTTTCCTTCTTGCTCATGGGACTTTCATTTCTTCAGCCCAGGTTTACAATGACATTAGCACAGGAGGAGTCTTTGAGGAAGGAGGCCTGGACCGAAGTCACCTCTTCCTAACAGTTCATGATGCCGTCCTGTTTGCACTGGCAAATATCAAAGAAGTTGCCCACCCCCCCATCTTAGAAGAGGTAAATTGGCTCCCCAGGATTCCTCCAGCTCACAGGACTCTACTATGAGGTTTACACACTGCACAAAGGAAGAATAACTCCCTACTGCACCCTCTTTCTTTATTTCAAGTGGTAAAGGTCTAAATCCTACAAAATATTTCATCTCCTAACTCTGATGTATGGGCTGGCACCTATGGATGGAACTGATTCAACCCCTACCTGGGAGAGGAATGTTGTCCCAGCCTGGAGAAGCCAAAAGAGCTGTTCCAACACTACGCTCTCATTTTGGTGTTGGCTGGGATATGCAGCTGCATACAAAGGCAGAATTTGACTCCCAGAAATGAAGGCAAAGCACATTCACCAGTCCTGGAACAGCCCCAGCATCCATGAATGCTTCCCTTGGTGGGAGGAGGAAAGGCCGAGGCAGGGGTATGGCACATGCTCACAAGACAGGCTACTTCCCCGAATACAGGTTGGTTTATTGCATGATAACTGGAGCTGGAAGCAGGGCAGTGTCAGTCAGTTATCTCCTGAGAACAAGTTAAGGTATCTCCTGTCTCAGCAGAGAGAGCTCTAAATGTCAGCTCAGTCAGAGGAGATAAACCATTAAAAAGGGATTCCTTCTGTGTCTCTTCTTCCTGGGCATTTCCCTGGGAGCACGTGGGATGTTTTAAGCCTTTTTCATTCATTTCAACCCTACACTCTGCTAACTCATGGATTTGATTCTTTCCTGCACAGAAGCCAGACCAGACAGAGCTCTCCATCTATGATGAATCTGCGGATGACGGCAGCACGGAGTTCAAGAACCTGGAGGAGGTCAGTTCTAGCGCCAGGGTCACTTGTTCAGCTGTGGACATAAGGTGGCAATCAGAAGCTGTGGTTGGGATTGATGAGACGGGAAGCCCTCTGTGCCAGGCAAACTGCAGGCACAGAAATGCTTTAAATAGCTGACCATTGATTTAAAACCCCTGTCATGAGCTCTGGCAGGCACCTGGATGAGGAGCAGCTCTGGCTCCCCACAGGGCAATCCCTCAATCCATTCTGGGTCACACAGCTTCACAGACAGACCTGTGGTCTCCATGCACTGGGGTGAACTTGGAGAACCAGGTTTAGCTCAAGCCCAACAGTCCCTGGTCAAGTTTTTCAGCACGCTCTGTTAATGCTGAAGTTATCTGCACCCACTGAACCCCGGTCCCTGGGAGGAGACGCATTCCAGCTCTGACCTTCCCCATGCTATCCATGCATAGCTGGAAGCACAGTGACCTCCCTGCCACCGGCTTTCCCTTGCGGAGCAGGGCTGGGAAGTGCTGGAGTTTCTGCTGTCATTCCCCTGGGTGACCAAATGACTTCTGAGCTGCGCTGCTGGGTGTGTGCCATACATCAGCCCTAACCCAGCGTGTCTTGTGTGCCCTTTAGGAGATGTTTGGAAGCATGTTCCACTCAGAGACCCAGACAGCTCTGTGAGCACACAGGGAGCCTCAGCACAAGGGCAAACCCTCCCAAAGAGCCTCCTCTCTCCCATCCCTTCGTGAAGAGCTGCGCTTCTACCTGAGGGATACAATAAGTTTGCAAAGCAAGAGGCCACCACAGCTCTTGAACTGGTACATTCCTCCCTCCATCCTGCTCTGCCCCTGGTCTTGAGCACAACAGACTCTGGAGCAGGCTACAGAAACCCTGTGGAAGCAGGAACTCAGGAAATGCCATCTCATGAATTACAGAAGAGCAGTGAGTTCGTTTTAAGGCAGGTGCCTTAACGCAGAGGACAATTACTCACTGTTGCCAAGGGACCCAGCAGACAAACTGAGATCTGGGTGTACTTTATGGCTGCGCCTGGGGAGCAGCCCGAGTGAGACCAGGACCATCTCAGGCAAAGGAGCCTGCCTCGCTAACCCAGAGCCAGACAGCTGGGAGCTTCATCATCCCCAAGTCTGACATTCTCTTCTATTTGAGTGATGCTAATAACAACTGCTATTTTAGTTTCCTTCCTGATGCCTTCCCTTCTTACCCAGTGCTTATGTTGTGACAGTAATGACAAGATGACAACATAAAGCCTGAAAAATCGAAGCGTAAGCCAAGGCTTAAAGCATCCCTTCTTTCTTCAGTGCATTTCAATCTCCAATATGGCTTTTATGACAATAAGATTAGAAAAGATTTAAGATAAAGACACATCGCAATGAAAACCATTTCTCGTTTGAATTTCAAATCTTCTATAGAGCATTTCCAGCACTGGTGTGAAGTGCAAGAGTCAACAAGAGAAAGTGAACCGCAATGGAAGTAAAAGTGGACAGTTTATGATCTTCCCATGAATACAAAAAATAATGACCTTAATAATGAAAGTAAATTATAATTTAAGAAGCTATTTCTATTTTATTTCTCTATTAAAAATATTAGCAAGCTTTAATGTACAGTTTTGAGCTACCTATCCATTATTGAGCTGATTTACCAGCACGTCGCTGGAAGGCTTTGGGGCGAGAGAAATTGGGGCTTTCCTCCAGCTCCCAGATGTCTCATTCGTAAGGAACCTAGAGCTCCATGCACCGTCACAGACACCCACCCAAGGAAGCAATAGCAGGACCTCACTGCTTTGGTTTTAGGTACCTAAGTCACCATTTCTCTACCTCAGTTTCTGATTATGTGGTGCAGGAGAGAGTAATACAAGCAAAAAGGGTTGGTTTCCAACAGGAAAACCCCACTAAGTAATGGTTATTACTGATTTTAATCTTAGACATCAGTGCTTTTCCCAGAACCATGTATATAGCTTGTTCTATAGGCAAAATAGAGATGAATTCTCAAATTACTTATGGTAATGAGCATGGTCATGGTCATGGTCATGGTGATTACTCACGGTCTTTTACTACTGCCCGAGTGCTGCTTTTACTTGCTCATTGGAAGAAAGCAACCAAGCAATTGGTGCAATGGAACAAGAAGCTCTCCGACAGCAGCAGATCAATGTTTCTGTATCTCAGAAGTGCAATCGCACAGCATCAGTGGGCAAACAGCACTGCTGGAGGCACAGTCTTCATTTCCAAGCGCAGGGGGAAGTGAATTAGGGAAGCTGAAATCAACGCCGCGGTTGGAATACTTGCATTTCCAGTGTCCCTTTACTGCTCCTAAAGCAGGCGATGTTGATGTGCAATGGCTCTGGAGCCTCGCTTGATAAACGCGGACAACCAACTGAGAAATGTTTGTAATTTATTTAATTTAATGTTGGTTTCTTTCTGTTTTGATAATAAAGAACGTGTGAACACCCGTGCGCTGGTCTGAGAGCAGGCTTCCCACACCCCCATCCAGGATGCAGCGCCTCGGGACACACCAGGCCGTGACACCAGGCAAGGAGCACGGACTGAAGCGGGACACCACCGTCCCCACCCCACCGACCGCCGTCCTCCTGCCGACCCTGTGCCCTACAGCTCCTCCGCACGGGCACCTTTTACCCTCAGGCACACTGCGGGAGCAGCATCCCGAGCCCCCGCGCTGTCAACGGGCTCCGGACACGCCCCGAGCCGTGCAGAGGGGACGCTCCCGTTCTTGCTCGCTGCTGTGAGGACGGGCACTGCTCACCACGCGCCCAAAACGTCCCTTTGGCATCCGAAAGACGCGATTCCATACAGAGAACCGAACGCCACCTTCCCTTCCCTTCCCTTCCCTTCCCTTCCCTTCCCGTCCCGTCCCTTTGGCATCTGAAAGACGCGATTCCATACAGAGAACCGAATGCCACCTTCCCTTCCCTTCCCTTCCCTTCCCCCTTCCCCTTCCCTTCCCCTTCCCCCTTCCCTTCTCCCTTCCCTTCCCCTTCCCCCTTCCCTTCCCCCTTCCCTTCCCCTTCCCCCTTCCCTTCCCTTCCCCCTTCCCCTTCCCTTCCCCTTCCCCCTTCCCTTCCCCCTTCCCTTCCCTTCCCCTTCCCCCTTCCCTTCTCCCTTCCCTTCCCTTCCCCTTCCCCCTTCCCTTCCCCCTTCCCTTCCCCCTTCCCCTTCCCTTCCCCTTCCCCCTTCCCTTCTCCCTTCCCTTCCCTTCCCCTTCCCCCTTCCCTTCCCCCTTCCCTTCCCTTCCCTTCCCCTTCCCCCTTCCCTTCCCCCTTCCCTTCCCCCTTCCCCTTCCCTTCCCCCTTCCCCTTCCCTTCCCCTTCCCCCTTCCCTTCCCTTCCCCTTCCCCCTTCCCTTCCCCCTTCCCTTCCCCTTCCCCCTTCCCTTCCCCCTTCCCTTCCCTTCCCCTTCCCCCTTCCCTTCCCTTCCCCCTTCCCCTTCCCTTCCCCTTCCCCCTTCCCTTCCCCTTCCCCCTTCCCCCTTCCCTTCCCTTCCCTTCCCTTCCCTTCCCTTCCCTTCCCGCCGCCATTTCCAACGCGCTGAGGCGCAGAGCACGGCACCCTACGCGCGCGCGGAGGGGGCGGGCCCAGCGCGCCCATTGGCCGCGCTCTCGGGCGCGGTGCGTGACGATTGGTGCCCGTCCCCGCCTCAGCCGGGGCCCGCGCGGAGGGAGAGGGCCGCCGGGGATGGCGGGCGGGAGCGGGCGGCGGCGGGCGCTGGTGGCCGCGGGGGTGGCGGCGGTGGGCGCGGGGCTGGCGCTGGTGGGCGCCGTGCTGCTCCGCGCCTACGTGCTGCGAGCCCCGGCCGTGCCGCGGCTCTGGGCGCGCCGCGGAGCCACCGCCGCCTTCGGTGCCGGCGAGAGGCTGGAGCTCAAGGAGGCGCTGCGAGGTGAGGGGCCCCGCTGGGCCCGCCCTGCCGTGCGCTGCGCCTCCGCGGGGCCGGCGGGCGCTGGGTGCCGCCGTTCCCCGGGCCCTGGGTGCCGCCGTTCCCCGGGCCCTGGGTGCCGCCGTCCCCCGGGCGAGGGTCGCTGCCGGCCGCTGTTTTCGTGGGGTGCCCCAGGGCTGTGCGGTTCTCTCCTCAGGGAGAGAGCTTGGCACCAAGGCCCGGGCATGGGCAGTGGGGGGAGCGAGCAGGGCAGCAGTGAACGAGGGCACTGGATCTGTACCGTCGGTTGACAGATGCTTTTGGGAAGGCTGTGATTGGGACCCGTGTTTTGCATGACAGTGACTTGATGCTGGAGAGCAGCCTTGTCTGACCCTGTTTAATGACACAGAGGCTAGAAAGGCAAACAAAAGACCTGTCTTTATGAAACAATCTGTTATCACAGCCTCACTATTGAAAAAGAACCTTGAACTGCCATCTGGCTGCTGCCAGAATAGTCTGTGACTATGAGGAATTGGGTCACCCAGCAAAATGTGGCTGCCTCTGGACAGTGGCGGTTGTGAGAGCATCATTTGATACATTAGGATGAAGAATAGAGTTGAAGTATCTAGGGAGATACCTTGGCTGGAACTGGAAGGAAGTACTGGTGTGCTGCTTGCACACAGCTCCGCTGAAGCGCATCTGTCCTTTTTGGTAGTGGCAGCTCTTACTGTCCTGTGAGATAATCCTTAAAGCCTGGAAAACATTCAGGAACATAAATATTCCTTTCCCTTTTGAAATGTAATGTAAGTCTTGTTTGACTGATTTCAGTGTCGAATGATGTCTATTTCGTATTCCATTGAAGGTGCTATTAAAATCCCAACTGTTTCCATATCTCCAGAGGACTTGAATACAACTGCCATGGCAGAGTTTGGGAATTACATTCGGAAAGGTACTAAACTCATTCTTAACCATCTCTGCTGCTCAGTTTTATTTTAGTAAATGGAGAGTGTATATGTGGTTCTTGAATAGAATGGAATGGATTTTAGGCTTGGTTTTCCTCCAGAAAGGACTGGCAAAACCAGCACGCAGAAGTCACCTCTGCACCGTGCAGTGATGTAGCATGGCCAAAGATAGAACAGAGAAGGTTCAAATGGCTTTTTGCTATGGTGGGGTTTGGTTCTTGACTTGGTTAAATGACCTTTTTAATTCCTTTCTTCGCAGTCTTCCCAGCTGTGTTTTCTTCAGAGTTCATCCAACATGAAACTGTTGGTGAATACAGCCATCTCTTTACTGTTCAGGGTTCTAACCCTCAAATGATGCCATACATGCTGCTTGCACACATGGACGTTGTGCCTGCTCCCCCGGAGGGTTGGGAGTTCCCTCCTTTCTCAGCTGCAGAGCATGAAGGTTTCATCTATGGACGAGGAACTCTGGATAACAAAAACTCTGCCATAGTACGTCGCCTTGGTAATATCATTTCAGAGAGATACAGAGCCTGACAAAAGGTAGATTGGAGAAATCTGTTCTCTTGAAACTCACTGTATTGTCTCTCCTTCCCCTCTTTGCCATATTTAAATTGTATATCGACTGCTGTGTTTGAAGTCAGGGATAGACCTTGTGCACGTTCCCAGGTGTCGCATGGGCATTCAGAGCCAAACTTGGCCCTTTGAAAAGGCTTGAGTTTCAAAATAAACACTGTTGATTTAATATTAGAGTCAAATATCGTCTATCTAGCCTGTGGCAGAACAAAGAGCTGTTGTACGAAGTACATTTGGGAGGAATAAAGTATGGAAAAGATTGATCTGTGAAGGGTTTCTCATTTGGGAAAAGCATGATGGAAAAATTAGTAAGGAAAATAGTCCTTTGTGACTTGCGAAGATCATTTCCATGACAGCCCTCTGCTTCAATTTAAATAGATGTTTAGCAAAGCAGTGTCACAGAGCCTGTGGCTGCATAGGCCATGTTCCTCTAAAGTTTCTTCAGGTTGTTTAATCATCAGTATCAAAGCCTTGCAATTTACAGCCTTGGTTTGATGCTTCCTTCTACTGTGAAGTGCATGAGTAGCTCCACAAGTGGACAGTAACGATGAACAATTGCAGTAAACATGGCAAGGTGGGAGCTGGCAAGGTAGAGGCAGTGTCATTTCTTCTGAGAAGAGATTAGCTTAAGTTTAAAAACCAGGCGAGATGAGACCAATACAGCAAATGGGAGATTTCATTTCTCCTTCTGTTTCTGTCATCTTAGCACTTCTTGTACAAAATTGAGTTCTCATTCATATAAATGGATTTGGAGGCTCCATTTGGAGCCAAGCTGCCTGTTGGACAGGCCGCTTAAAGAACAGTGAGTTCCTTGGATAATCCCAACTGTGTTGGGCTTCCTGTGCAGTTTGTCACTGACTTCACCAGCATCAAGAACAAGCTGACACTGTATTTTGTGTATGCACACTGTCACTGTGTAGCGCACTAAGTCTTAAACATTAGTGATCAAAACTATTGCAGTGTGTTTCCCAGAGAATGTGGACATCCCCAGTAGGAGCTGTAGAAATAAAAGCTCAACTGTGAACAGGACAAAGTCTCCTTAAGGGCTGTGAATGCATCATGTTTCTTTGACATCACATTGCATTCTTTCATACTTATTCTCCTTCCTAACACACTAGAATGGTACAATACTTTCTGGGTTTCTTTCTGCAGGGGATTCTGCAAGCTCTAGAGTTTTTGCTGCGAAGAAATTACAGACCCCAGAGATCTTTCTATATTGGTATTGGCCATGATGAAGAGGTATTTTTTTTCACTGAAATAACAAGTTGTTTGCATTGTTCATGTATGTAACAAGGCTTAATTTTAAAACATTGTTTACCTAGAAAGTCTTTCCTGTTTTTCTTGGTTATGTGGGTAGATCCTGTGTCAGGTATGTGGGCATAGTTAATATTGATTGTTTGGCTTTACGTGACATTGACAAAGGGGTTGGTGTGATGAGCAAAGAGAAAAGAACACAGGAGGGTGCTAGTGCAAATTCTTTTCTTCATGGAAGGTGCAGCAGGAGTCACGTTTTGGAGTCCATATAGTACATGAAAAGCTGGCTTCAGATTTACGTGCTTGTTCCAAATGGTCAGGAAGAGCAACCAGAAATGTTCCTTGTTTGTTATGGCAATGCCCACTGGTACAGAGAGACAGATGAAGTGAGGTTTTTTATTCATGTTCAAAATAGAAAGAATTATTAATACCTCTTTAAAAAGACTGACCTGTGGGGCTCATGGCTCTGATGTATCACTGTGTCAAAGAACCAAGGGTTCAAAGCAGTGTTCAGTGACTTTTGGATGGGAGCGTTCCCCAGTATGGATATAGATTTCGTCTGCTACTGGGCCATTAATGGTCTCCAGTGAATTCTGTTGGGAAGGATCTACTGAGAGGTTGCTCTGGAGCTGCTCATTAGGGGATTTCCAGCATTTCTTTGCGTTGTAGCACTGGGCACTGTCAACAGCAAGATGTTTTCCAGTGTTCTTCCCAATGGGGTGGCTTCACCTGATGAGTTCCTCTGTCTGATTCCCACAGGTGTTTGGTCGGAAGGGAGCGATGGAGATGGCAGCTCTGTTGGAAGCACGAGGAGTGAAACTCTGCTTCTTGCTGGATGAAGGCAGTGCCATACTAGATGGCATAGTCACAGGGGTGAAGAAGCCAGTAGCTGTGTAAGAGAGAACACGTGGACAATGGTGAAAATGATACGTTTTCAAGCATTAATCTGTAAGAAGTGGCCTTGCTAATGGCAATAAAATACGTTTTCAAGGCGTGTGGCAGTGTTGATGCTGCTAAAGCTACAGCAATGCACAAAGTGCAAGCAAAGGACCTTTGGTGTTTGCTTGCTGTCCATCACAGCTGTGCTGACAGCAGCAGAAGGCTCCGTTTAGCCAGGACAAGCATGTTTTTGCTGTAGTACCTACTCACTGGAGGAGCAGCCAAGACATCAGCCCTCCAAACATCTAAAGCTTGTGTTGAGAATTTGATGTTGCTGCTGCTTTAGTGTTTTTTATGATCCTAAAAATACACAGTGTAGATCTTTTTGCCTGTGGTCTGTGCATGTGTGTTTGGAGTTGCATTAATCATTTACTTCTCTATAATTGGACAGAATTGCTATCACAGAAAAGGGCTCAATAACACTGAACTTCACTGTGGAAAAAGAGCCAGGACACTCATCCTTTCCTCCAAAGGAAACAAGTATTGGCATTCTTGCAGCAGCAATGACCAGGTGAGAGCTTCCCTGTCAGCTGACATCCAAGACAGTTCAGCAGGCTCTTAAGTTGCTGATGGCTGGCTTGTTAAATAGTTATATTTTGCAAATTCTCAAAATACATTGAAACTTGTAACTCCCTTTGCAATGCAATCCTGAGCAAAGGGACAATTGCCAAGTAAAATAGTCAAAATGTGACTGGGAAATCCTCTCTGTACATGTCTGGTTAGATATCAGATTGGCTCATAAACATGTCTTTTAGAAAAACTTCGTATGTCAAGATGTGATGGAATTAAGTGGGATATTTTTCTAGACTTCCATGTATTCCTTGTAAATGTGTCAAGCTTTGGGATTTTTTTTCAGCTGTTCTTCGAGGAAGGTCTTTGTATGGGGCTGGAATGCTCCGACATCAGTCAGGGGGCTGTGCTTGCAGATGTACTTATCAGGAGAGGACAGTGTGTTTGCATCTCAAATCCATGGATGCATTTCAGAAATCAAATTCCTATCAACCTTCTGGAGTGATAATAGTCAGAGGGGTTCTAAATGCCACATGTTGATGTGCTTTGCCGTAGACTGGAGCAGAACCCCTTGCGCAACCTGTTTGGCCACGGGCCAGAGCTCATGACTATGGAGCACCTTGCATCAGAGGTGAGGGAAGAACTATGATTTCATTCTCAGATTTTCATATTAGAAAGTGAAGAGCATATGAATTTCGAGTGTAGTTACATAGTTCCTGGGGAAAAGAAGGCTTAAGCTGGCCTTTCTCCCAGATCATTATTTCACTTGTTTCAGCAAGAGCTGAGCGACTACGCGTTGTCTAGAAACTCTGTGATTTGTGGTTTTATTTCTTCCACTTAGTTCACGTTTCCCCTCAATCTCATCATGAGCAATCTGTGGCTGTTTTCCCCTATTGTCAGCAGGTAAGAAAATAAATACATTCTTGATAAGCATTCGCAGGCCTCTCACCCTTCAAAGATGAAGACCATGAGCCGTTTCTAGTCTTCCCAGGAAATAGTTCTACCACTTCATAGCTTAGACAATGTCAGTGCTTTCCTGTTAATAACCACTTTGTTAACTGAATAGGCCATTATTCGGCTTATTGTCAATGGAATTATGGCGCTTCTGGTTTACTGATATTAAACTTCTTTCTTGTTTCATTCTTGTAAGAGTTCTTGCCTGGAAACCTTCCACCAATGCCTTGATTCGAACGACGACAGCGGTGACAATGTTTAACGCAGGAGTCAAGGTAGCTTCGTTTTGACCTTTCTCCATGTAGTACAATGAGAGAATTGGGGCACATAGTTTCCATCTATTTATACCTAGTTATAAGATCAGTGTGGGCCCTGGTCTTGGACCTTGTGTGGTGTCACCACCAGTCTCAGTTTTACTCCAGGTGTGGCTTGGTTTTAGCCACAGTTGAATATTAGTTCCTTTCAGAAGTATCTGCTGTCTGTCACAAAAAGATGTCTGTGAACTAGTGTCAAGATTTTAGGGTGGAAAAGAGTGTTTTCTGTGTAATCATACAAGGTATCAGTGTCAGTATCTGAAACTCACTGTCCTAAACACTTTCCTAGCCCAGATGGGGTTGTTTGTGAGCACAGGTCTGGCGTTTACCTTCGTTTAAGTACGGAGTGTGCACCTTGGACCGAGTGATAACAGGTTCTGGCTGATACAGCCAGATCTTGCCCTGATAAGAAGGTGTAGCTATCCAAAAATGCTGTAGCCCTGAAAGATAAACGGGCTATTTGGTGTGTCTCTGAAAATCTGTTACTGGAAAGCACCACTGGACAAGAAAACAAGATGCAGTGGCTGAACAGTGACACTGGGTGGCCAGGAGAGAAGTGACACCCTGATTTCTTGTTTTCTTTGTTGGTTTGTTTTTTTTCCTTACAGTTCATACATATTTTGTTTAACAAAAGTATAAATATTGATTCTGTAGAAAAAGAGTCTTTAGTAACATCATTTAAATGACTTACATGTCTCACATTGGGGAAAAGTAATATGAGGATGAGGTACAAATAGTGCTTAAAAAGACTTCCAGGTTTTCTCAGTATAAAGTTTCTGAAGGGACAGGGCTTGTCTCAAGAGGAAGTCTTGTATCTATCGGCAAACTTCATTTTTTGTTGAATTGATGAATATTTCTTTGTGGATTTATCAACATTCTAGATAAGATTTACAGTGTTTTAACACAGAGTAGAGAAAGAGATCCCACATTTAATGTTAGTGGAAACAGTGAAGCATTAGGCTGGAGTTGCCTGAGCACTTTCTGAGTTTGCACTTGGCATTTTAATCCGGTTTGAACTTCCTTTGAAGCATTGGTTCTTCCTTTTTTTCTTTCTAGCTAAATGTCATCCCATCTTCTGCAAAAGCAACTGTGAACTTCCGCATCCACTCTGCAGAGAAGGCCACTGAGGTACTTGCAGCCTTACAGTGACACTTGGCCGTTTCTTCTCCCCCTGTATTCGTACAAGAAGGGGAAGATTTGGGAATTGCTTCTTTATGGAGAAACACAGTTTTATGTCAGAAACACAGTTTATCAAATGCTTTTTTCCTCCTTTGAGATGGATTACAAAGTGCATTGTTTACTGTGGCTTCTGAATGTGGAGCAGAGCAAGAGGCAGGCCAGGCTTGGAAGCGTGGCTTGGAGTTATATCGAGCAGGTTTCAGAAGCCTTTTTGTGCCAAAAGAGCACATGGATCATATGTGGTTATGGAATGGAAGTGTTAAGGTTTGTGACCTGTGAGAGTATGGGAATCTTGTACACCTCAGTAGGGATGAAACATTGGCAGTAAATAACATCTTCCCTTTCTGAGCTTCTGCTGGAAGTTTACCTCTCTGGAAGCTTTTCCTGGATTAGTTACTTGAATGACATAACTCCCAAGTTGTCAGGACTGATGCAGTCCAGGAATACCTTGAGACAATGATGTGCATCTGGTTACACTGGGGTCAAAACCAATTACCTTAAGTATCAGCCATTCACTGAGTGAGAGGAAGAGAGGCTGCCCCACAGTTTGTCCTAACTCTGCAGATGTATTTGACTGACAAATGTTCTCTGGAAAGTGCAACATTGGTGGCCATCTCTCTCCTTTCTTTGGCTTGTTTAATGCCTTTTTACCCACAGGTACTAGAGACAGTTAGAAACATCATTGCTGATGACAGAGTGAAGATTGATGTTGTGGAGGCGTTTGACCCACTCCCCACCAGTCCTTGGGATGACCAGTCATTTGGAGTCCATATTTTCCAAAGGACCATTCTGGATACCTTCCCAGATGTTGACAGTGTAGTCCCAGGTAACAGCAAGCACAGGATGATGATTGTTTCCTCTCCAGCTTCCGCCCTGCTTTGCTTTCCCTCATCCCCCACTGTTGACTTGTTTCCATTTTGTGTGTACTCCTCCACCCCAGCTGTTAACTGCTGGAAACAGCTGGTTTTTCCTCTTGATTCCCTTCCCTCTTTATGTTTTCAAAGTTTTCATGTTGTTTTTTAGTAGTGGAAGTACAAAAAGCAAACAGGAAACTGACAGGAACAATGAGCCTTCCATTTAACTCTGCACATACAAAGGAATCTCTTCAGGGAAGAAAGGAATTGTGAGGGAGAGTAGGAGGTCTTCTTGCTTTAGGTCTTCTTTTATTGTTTTCATAGCTGGCAAAGCCATTCCTGCTTTTCTGTATTGTGATCCCAGCCCCTTCCCTTCCTCTCAGCTCCTTCGTAGTTCTGTACTGTTCATCTGACTGCAGTTTCAAGCTTAAGCTTCAATGTCTTGGGTGTTCTTACAATGGTTGAATCATACGTTCAGCTCTTAGTGAATGTTCTTCCATGATGTACCATTAAACTGTTCCCAGTGCTTTTTGGGGGTGTTATAAAGAACTGTTATCAGATGCTTTTCCTCTCCTGACAAAAGTGGGGCTCATTAAATTGCTGCTCTCATGCAAAGTAAAGCTGAGGTTTGTGTTCCAGGCACGTGCATTGGGAACACGGACAGCAGACACTTCACTAATGTCACAAATGCTATTTACCGCTTCAACCCACTGCTCCTGAGCTCAGATGATCTCCCCAGGTACTGTGTCTGTGTGCACGTGGGCAGCAGCTCGGGGTGGGGACCAGGGAAAGAGAAGATGATCAGTGTTTGGCAGAAGGAAACCCAACCTTGTGTACCTTGGCGTGGTGGCGGTGCTGCCTCACATTCCATTAGGCCACCCATTTCCTGCAGACCTGGGTGCTGCACAAAAAGGGATGGATGGTAGTTAGTGCTGGGAGAGCTTTAGCAGTTCTTCTTCGCTTCACATGCAGACAAGACCTTGTGTAGGTGTCCCAGTGGGCTCTGCAGCAATGCTGGGAAGCTCACTGGATCCTTTATACAGTGCAGCAGAGTGGAAGGTGGTGTTCTGGTAGGTGGCCTTGTTTAAGAGTTGTATCCATCTGTTTGGACACATGCCACTCTGAACTTACTTGCTCCTTAAAGCTGGAAGTTAGGTTTCCTGGAGCAAAGTGATAACAAAGAACATCATCATGCAAGAGATCGTTTGCTTATTTAGCACGTACTGGATTTGTTGGTTTAGTGAGGTGCAGATGATACAGGAGGAGAGCTCTTGTAGCCAGGACAGTGACATAAATAGGCAGGGAGATGGAATACTGTTTTTTCCTTTCCACATACACCATGATCTTGTCTGTGCTCTGAGCCTTAGAATCAGTCAATTTGGTTTGCCCTGAGGAACAGATATTGCAGTATTTGGTGTCTTTTGCTGTATTTTTATGTTACGCATTGTGTTACGAAGTGAACAAGCAAGTAGGGTGCTGGGTGCGTGCAGGTGGGTCACAAACACACACTGGACTGAAAAACGTTCTTCTTTTCACTTCCAGGATCCATGGGTTGAATGAGAGGATCTCAGTTGAGGCTTATGAGAAGCAGGTCGAGTTCCTCTTCCAGCTCATTCAGAACTGTGACACTGAAGAGCTGCCAGAGCCTCACACCAGCTCCCACGAGCTGTGAGGAGCACCCCTGAGAAGAGCAACTGCTGAGGTGGATGAGGGGATGGAGGGGTCTGGGCCAGGAGATGTGCTTGTGTTTCATAGTAAGCTAAGTCTGGAATTTGGGGATTGTATATTGTGATTTCCATACAGATGGAAAAACTGCTGGTTGCTGCTTTAGGTTGTGGTTTGCTGGACACAACACAACAACTAACCCTGATTCCTGTTCCTCCTCTGACATCCAGCTATTAATAATGGTATTAATTTTTTCAGCACTTTCTTTAAGCCTCTGAAATTGGCAGTCACTTAAATCTGAGCTATAATCAGCAGTCACTCACCTGTCAGTAAAAGAGGTGAATCTTCTGTGGGTGCTTTTGTTAACTCATTTGATGCAGTTAATGGATTTCTCACAGATGATATGTGTGTCAGAAGCTCACGTGGAAGGTCTGTGCCATGGTGTGGGTTTCATGTGACTGCAGAGTTACTGTAAGGGTTTGCTGCCCTGCTGCTTGGTGGGGGCTTCTTCCCCAGGTGATGCTTTCAGCCACTGGTAACTTGCCCCCACTGAGTTCTCCCATGCATGCACTGATTTCTGCCTCTAGTTTAAAATGAAACTGAGCTCCAGAAGCCCCAGTGAGTTGCTTTAACTGTTGTCGCCCTGATCTGAGAGGTGCTGAAAGCTTTTCTCCCTGTCTCTTCAGTGACTTTATGTCTGTCCCTCACTCCTCGGCATGGCCATGGGTGTGGTGGGTGGCAGAGCAAGGATTAGCAAACTCCATCACTGTTGTCTGCTTCTGAATCACCTTCTGCAGTGTGTGTTTCTCTCTTGCTCCTGTGAGAACTTGCTTGGGAAGGCTGGTGAAGCCCTGCAGTTTCTTCCAGTGCAGCAGGAGCCTTTGTTCCTGCGCTGCCTGTGCCAGCAGTTTCACTTCATGCAGCACTTGTGTTGACTCAGCTCTTTCGGACTCCTGGTGTAGACATTTGATGCTGCCTATTTCATCTTGCACTAGCATGCCTTTGTTAGCACTAAAAGCTTAAGCATTCTTTTGGCCTTCAGTGCCTCTTTAGTTGGGGTTACGATTATCCATTAAACAAAGAATTAACAACTAGATGTGAGCCAAAGACAAGAGTGGGTGAAAGCTGACCTGCAGGTACTAGTGCAGCTCCTCCTCTTGCACTGCTGCAGAGATGTGTCTCTCTTTCAGAACTTGAATTATACACTGGAATGGGTGGTGGTTCTGCTCTAAATTCATAGTGTAAAAGGTACTGGAATGTACAGGAAACACCCTGAAATGTATGCTGAAAAGTGGTGATGAAACTGTGATTCCTGTTCTTTCCGTTCCCCATTCTCTTTATTTATTTGCAGTCTGATCTTATCAGCCAATGAGCTCGAGCTGTATCCATCTGCTAAATCACTGAAACCAGATTGGCATCTTCATCTAATAAAACAAGGAATGCAGACCCTTTCCTGATGATTATTCAATCTTTTAATGGAAATGGAACTGTATCATTGCAATACAGTCATTTCCACACCTGATTGGACACGAGAGCAAGTCCTAAAGTTTCCATCAAAACAAATCCAGATATTTTCCAGCCTGCTTTAATCTTGGCACCCTCCCTGGTGCTCCCCTTTCTCTACCAAATGAGCTCACTCTGTTTATGCATTATTGGGTAGTAAATAGCTTGCATCTTTTATGGTTTATTTCCCTTTGACTGTTTGCCCTGATGTCATGGATTTGTTTAGCCACGTGTCTGTGGCTCTTTTGTGAAGGTGTCAGTCCTCTTGTAAACTCCTGCTGCAGACGCAGCAAAAGCCATGTGTCAGGGTACAGCGCAGCATCAAATACATCCCTGGCAGCGAGAGGGGGAGGAAGGTTTTGTTGTTTGGTTTGGGTTTTTTTCCTCTAGAAAGTGTGTATAAAGATAACTGAGTCTAAAGCCATCACTTTGCCTGTAACAGTATGGAGTTAACGCTGTTCAACATCTTCATTCATGACCTGGGTGATAGGACTGTGTGTCCTCAGCAAATGTTTGCAGGCTTTAACCTCCCAGAGGGGAGGTTGAGATGAGCTCTTAGGCAGAAGTTCTTCCCTGTGAGGGTGCTGAGATGCTGGCACAGGGTGCCCAGGGTCCTAAAGACATAAAACATCCTTTCTATTTGTAACCTTTTGTGCCCAACCCCAAGTCACTCCTATCTCTGCTCTGTGCAGATTGTTTCTTTAAAGGATGTTCATCTGAAGATTCATTTTGCTCCTGAAAGGAGAGTGAAGGGCAAACAGCACTGGGAAAGCAGGGTTGGTTTGGCAGGTCCTGTGCAAATGTGTGCCATGAGGTTTTGCTAATGCAGCTTGTTGCAGAGCCTCACTGAGTCCTGCTCATCAGCCTGTGCTGGCATCGTGCAGTGCCTCTGCACCGAGCAGATGTTCAACAGAGCTTTACTACCTGAAAGCTACCAAACCCTAAAGGGGAGTTGGATGCTGTTGGCTTTAGTGTAACATGTTCCTGTGTTACCTCCACAGCAACTTCCTTTCCTTCCCTGCCTGGAGCCAAGTCTGCAAAGCTGCCATTCTCCTGACAGCAGTTACTCAAAGTGTCCCATCTGTAGTTGTCCAGCCAGAGCAGGCTGCTGGGGAGCAGAGCAGCTGATTTAGGGTCATGAGGGCTGCTGCACCATGGAGAAAAGGTCACGTTCCACACCTGCATTTTCTAAAGAAAGCTCTGTTGCTGGCCTCTGTTTCAAAGGGCTTGGGTTATTTTCAGCTCTGAGTGACCACAGAGAGCTCAGGCACAGAGCTGGAGAAGAATACAGGAACAAGGTGTTTACAGGGTTGTTTCCTCCAGCCTTGCATTTGACATTTGCATTCTTGGCTCCTGGTGTTTCAGGGAGCTGGTGAAATCCATTTTCTCAAGCAAGTGCTGGGAAAGCTGCTGCACTGTGCTCAGCCCACCACTGAGCCCTAGAGCTATGAGTGCTGGAGAGCAAGACACCCACTGAGGAACCTTGAGGTGGCTCACTCATAGCATCATTTGCCATTACAGAGCAGCAGCCTTCTCCTGTTGCTTGGCCTGACCTTCAGTGCCCTTCACTGCTGCCTGCTGCTGCCAGGTTGAACCCTCACAGGTCTTGCCAATGCCTTGAGTCCTCTGCAGCTCCTCACAGAGCTCCAGCAGCTTTGGAACTTGTCCTTTTAGTCCCCAAATTCAGGCTCTTGCAATAACTCTTTAAAGAAACCCCACTGCTCTGACCTGTGAGATCTCCAGTGCAGCACTGGCAGTTGTCTGCCAGCATCTCCCAGTGCCCATAGCAAGGCTGGGGTGTGCAGAGGGTTCTGTGTTTGTGTGTGTGTGTGTGTGTGTGTGTGTGTGTGTGTGTGTGTCAGCTTTGCTGTGCAGGGGCTCGCCTCTGCTTTCCTGTTCCACAGCTTCCTAGGGCGGCTGAGATGAAGAGCTCAGCATGGTGGGGAAGGGAGTGACCTGCTCTGCTCAGGAGGGATCCCTGTGCTGATTCCAGAGCTGTAGAGCTGGGCCCCAGAGGAAGCTGCAGTCAGCTCTCAGCAGGAAGGAAAATGACCGCATAGAAGGGTGGTAAGGCAGGGGGTAGGGACAAAAGGTAAATGCTCTGTCACTGATGGATGTGCCTAGGAGTGGGTCACAGCCTGGGCAGTGGGATATGAGATACAACATGCAAGTCATGCAGCACATCCCAGGGTGCTTCTCACTCAGCTTTGGATTTCTCTTTCTAATTCAACACTATTGTGTGTTTTATTGTAGCTCTGTAAATCCTCAGATCGCTTGGGCACTGCCTGCTCTTGCACTAGGAAGGCAATCAAATGGCAGGGCCTGGCTGTAGCTCCACTCTTTCACCAAGTAAATAGTTCCTTGCTCATGGCAGGAACACTCTGCTCGGGGACTGTGCTGGGTCAGTGCTGAGGCTCTCCATGTACTCTGCCCAGTTACCACAGCTATAACAGGTTGTTCTCATGTTTTGTATGGCGAAGGTGATTAGAGAAATGCAGCAGTGAATAACCACCAGGAATTGATCCATTGGCCAGAGTAAGGGGTATAAATTCCCAGTTGTATATAGACATCAAGGCCAGCTTGGACAGGGCTTGAGGCAACCTGCTCTAGTGGAGGGTGTCCCTGCTCATGGCAGGGGCTTGGAACTGGGTGAGCTTTAGGTCCCTTCCAACCCAAATCATTCCATGATTCTATGATGATCAGAAAAAGTTAATCCTCTTTGGGATTTTGGGGTCCATGCTATCACTGGGGCAGCAGCTGCTGCCTGTGGAATGCAGGAAGCAAAGACCTTCCACCTCCTCCCTGCCACATGCTTTCATGTGGCAGAAAGCCCTCGGAATGGACCAGTCTGAGCTTGACCTGTGTTTGTCACAGCAGGCACAGCACGTGGGGGACACATGGACTGGGAGCGGTGGTCATCTGGAGCTTGGAAAAAGGATGGTGATGGGTTTGTTTGCTTCCAGGCTGGTAAAACACAACTTCCGTGCTCCCCATGGTAGGACCAGATTAGGGTCAGCTTCTGACATTGTTCCTGCCCTCATGAGCTACATTTGCCCTGGACTGATCTCTGTAGGGATAAGTCATTATCCACAACCTATATTCAGTCTTTGAGTTTGCCCGTTGAGATTCCTGGATACAAGTAACTAAGAACCAGGTTCCTTCAGCATCCTTGATCAGAGAGAGCTTGGGCTCCATCCTTACCAGCATTAGACCTGTGACACACAGCAGTGGAGCTCAACAGAGCAAAGGTATCTCTGTGACCACTGTCAGAGGTGGGTTGTTCTAGTGACTGTGGCCAAAGCAATGGATTTTGTTGGACTCTTGTGTGAAAAGGGGAAAATCCTCCTCTCGCCATTGTGGTCCCCTCGGTCGGTGGTGAGTGCTTGGAGAGCTTGGGAGTGCCAGAGTCAGGTGTGGAACACATGGGCATGGAGTGCAATGGTAAACTCTTTCCTTTCCAAGCCTTTTGTTGCCCTTGGTACCTGCTGCCCTGCAACTGGAAACCCATTTCCTGCCCTTTCATCCTCTGCCTTTCTGATCTCTGGGGGGGATTTTATCTATTTCTGTTTCCTTGTCTCAGGCAGCTTTTGTCTCTGCGCAGCCACTTCCTGAGCACGCAGCTGGGCCCTCTGTCATCAACAAGGTCACGTTCTGGTGCACGATGTTTTCAGGGAGGTGGGGAAGAACAGTCACCCTGGGGGAGATACGGCTTTCCCAAGGCAGGAAGGAAAGATGGAGGCAGAAGGAGAGCCTGACAGACCAGGTTTGTGGTGAGTGCTACAGAGCTATGGCTCCAGGGAGACCTTAAAGCAGCTCCAGTGCCTAATGGGGCTCCAGGAAAGCTGGAGAGAGGCTTTGGACAAGGGCCTGTAGGGACAGGACAAGGGGAATGGCTTTAAGCTGCCAGAGGGGAGACTGAGATGAGCTCTGAGGCAGAAGCTCTTTCCTGGGAGGGTGCTGAGGTGCTGGCACAGGGTGCCCAGAGAAGCTGTGGCTGCCCCATCCCTGGCAGTGTTCAAGGCCAGGTTGGACACAGGGGCTTGGAGCAAGCTGCTCTAGTGAAAGGTGTCCCTGCCTGTGGCAGGGGTTGGAGCTGGAGGAGCTTTAAGGTCCCTTCAACCCAAATCATTCCATGGCTTTATGAAAAATTGAACTTAGGAAGGTTTCTAGATCAGGTTGCTCAAATCCACGCAGAAAGAAATGAAGCAGCAGAGCCCAGAGCTTCGGAGGGGTCTCGATCCCAGTGGGTCTCTTGCTGCCATTGACTACCTTTGTTTCCTTGTTTTAAGGAATGAGGTCACCAGCTCTGGTCACGCTTGACTCAGTGTTGGGGGGTGAGGGGGGAATTCCAGCCCCTGGGCTGCTCCCCCTCTTCCCCTCACACATGTGCTGGATCACAGGGCCCATTCCTGACTCATGACCTGCCTCCAAGGCTGGGGACGCGTTATGGCTCTGGGTAATCACTTGCTGTGAGTGTTTCCTGGGAGGAAAGGAAAGGCAGGAAGGAAAAACAAAAACTGGTCAAAAGTTCCACTCGGGCAACAAGGCAAAAAACCAAGGGGGGAAATAAGAGGAAAACATGAATCAGAAGAGCTGGTTTCATTCAGGAATTGAGAGCTCTATGAGTCACTCGCTGATCTCTGTAGCAGAAGATGCTGCTGTTTACGTATGTGTTTGTTGTGGGGCAGTTTGGTGTAAGGAGATGTGACAGCATTCCCAGTTTTCTTGGCTGAACTGCCTCGGAGAACCTTTGAGGTGGCTTCTCTGAGGCAGTTCCATAGGTTGGAACCCATGGGTTGGAACCCATCTCTTGAGGACGGCTTCCATGATCCCGGGCTGACAGATGAGGTCCCAGTGCTGAGTGGCTATTCCACGGCCCTTCCAAGCCGGCCAGGCAGAGGCTGGAATAGCCTTGTCTGTGGAGGTATTGAACCCTGTATGGGGGACCCCAAACAGCGGCAGGGATGGAGCGCAGCAGGGCTCTGCCCGAACCGTGCATGGGGACCCCGAACAGCGCCAGGGATGGAGTGCAGCAGGGCTCTGCCCGAACCCTGTATGGGGGACCCCAAACAGCGGCAGGGATGGAGCGCAGCAGGGCTCTGCCCGAACCGTGTATGGGGACCCCGAACAGCGCAGCGGGGCTCTGCCCGAACCCTGCATGGGGACCCCGAACAGCGCCAGGGATGGAGTGCAGCGGGGCTCTGCCCGAACCGTGTATGGGGACCCCGAACAGCGCAGCGGGGCTCTGCCCGAACCGTGTATGGGGACCCCGAACAGCGCAGCGGGGCTCTGCCCACGGCTGCCGATGGGCGCAGCCCCGCGCCGGGACCCGCGCTCCAGGGACCCGCACGAGCTCCATGTGCGCCCGGCGCCGCGTGACCCTCGGGCCCCGCCTCCCGCGCCGCGAAGGGGCGTGGCGGGGCCAGGCGTGACGCCACGCTCAGCCGGCCAATGGGCGCGCCGCGCGGCGCGCTGGGCAGGGCCACGATTGGCGGGCGGTGATGTCAGGGCGGCGCGGGGCAGCCCGGCCCGGGCCGGGGTACAGCGCGGCGGCAGCGGCGGCCCCGCGGAGGTGAGCGCCGGGTGCGGCGGTACCGGTACCGGTATCGGTATCGGCACCGGCACCGGCACCGGCACTGGCACTGGCACTGGCACTAGGGGGTCCGCGGTATCGGCATAGGCATAGGGGGGGGTCCGCGGTACCGGCACCGGTATCGGTATCGGCATAGGGGGGTCCGCGGAACCGGTATCGGCATTGGCATTGGGGGGGGTCCGCGGTACCGGCACCGGTATCGGTATCGGCATAGGGGGGTCCGCGGAACCGGCACCGGTATCGGTATCGGCATTGGGGGGGTCCGCGGTACCGGCATCGGTATCGGCATAGGGGGGTCCGCGGTACCGCCATCGATATCGGTATCGGCATAGGGGGGTCCGCGGCACCGGCACCGGTATCGGTATCGGCATTGGGGGGTCCGCGGCTGCGGCGGTTCCCTCCGCTCCCCTCGGGGCAGCGCTTCCCCGGGGCCGCTGCGGCGGTGGTGCTCGGGGAGCGCGGTTCTGCCCCCCCCCCGGCAGCCTCCGGGCCGCGCTGGGCTCCTTCGGGCAGCGCCGCTGCCCCGCGGGGACCGTGCGGGGTTTGGCCTCCGGGCAGGGCGCGGTGGTGCGCGGTGTGTGGGTACCTCCGGGGGGACGCGGGGAGCAGAGAGGGGGTCTTCCCCCGCAGCCCTCACACAGCCCCAGGAGCACCCGAAGGGCTGCAAGGGGAGGTCTGGGGAGCCGGGGGTTGCGTGCCCGGTGGTTGTACCCTCAGTGTATGCTGGAGGCAGGGGTGGGATGAATGAGCTGCGGATGCTGCGTGCCACGAGAGCAGGCAGAATATCAGTGCTCCTCCCATGTGTTTCAGGTGAAAGAGGAGCTCTTAGAGAGCACCCTGAAGCCGGAGGCTGTTCAGATGCCAGCTCCCACCCTCCAGCCCCGTGAGTAACCTGAACTGGGAGCCCGCTGTTACTTTAAATAGGAGCTCTCACTCATGCTGTGAGGTGAGAAATCCTCCTGGAAGAGGCCAGCGGCGACAGTCGGAGCGTGTTGGTGTTGCTGGGTCTTTGGCAGAGAGCACAAACCAGACTGAAGCAAACCCCCCCAGAGCCTTCAGACTCCAGTTCTGCGGTGCCACTGGAGAAGGTACCAAAGCCCTGGTAGCAAGAAGAGCTTTTCTGGATTGTATCATCTCGGAAACCCAGTGCCTCAGATCTACTCTCTGCTTCTTCATCCCTCTGAGCTTATTCAGTGGTCTTTACTTCATCTGTTTTTCTCTCTGCCTTGCACCCCATCACAGCAGTTGTGCTGCTGGAAGAGGAATCTGGAGAAAGATGCACTAAAGTGTCATACATCAAGGCAGAAGAGCTTGGATCCTGCACCACACAGTGCTGGGGAGGAGGAGAATTGGAGTGAATCTGCTGTAATTCCCAGTTCCTGCAGTGTTCCCTCCGTGTGCTTGGTGTCCTCCATTCCTGGACGTTGCTTGATGGGGATCTCTGCTGCAGGAGCAGTCTCTGCACTCCAAGGCAGACAAGCAGGGATAGGGGAGGTCGCCTCTAGATGCCGGAAAGGCCATTTGTATAAGCTCCTGGCAGAAGATCTCCTCTGGAATAGCTGTTGGCTGTAGGCCCACCAAGCCAAGGGTCAGGATAGCCTCTCTGCAGCATGTCTTCCAAGCCAGAGCAGAAGGAGACCCACCAGGCCAACGGGGCTGTGCTGCCCATCGTGCCCGTGGACTGCCTCGCCAGTCCGGAGCGAGGGCAGCTGGTGGAGCCCTCGGATTTCCTGGGACCTGATGGAGCTGGCGTGGAAGTGGTGGTGCTGGAGTCCCGTGCCAACGCTAAAGGGGTGCGGGAAGAAGATGCCCTGCTGGAAAACGGCAGCCAGAGCAATGAAAGTGATGACACCAGCACAGACCGAGGCCCTGAGCCAGCCTCTCCCCTCAAGGAGACCTCCTTTTCCATCGGCCTGCAAGTCCTCTTTCCCTTCCTCCTGGCAGGCTTTGGGACAGTTGCTGCTGGAATGGTGCTGGACATTGTGCAGGTAGGATTGCTCTTTCCCTGGCGTGGTTCTGGGCTCTGAATCCTCTCTCTATAGACCATGGCTTAATTCCAAGCCAGGAGAGACTGGAATGCCATGGCTAGTTCAGCAGATAGCAACTGGGAGGGATCAGTTACCTTGGATGCTGGTTGGGTCAGTGGGGACCCTGGTGATGCCTAGAACGAGGGGAGGAGAGGCTGTGTGTTTTCCACCCACGTGTGTCTCTGGCAGCACCTCAGCTGCTTCACCCCCTCTCCTGTGCTCTGGAGCTCAGTGCTGCTTTGATGCCCACAGCAGTGGAGGGTTAGGAGAGGATTTGGGTGGAGGAGGCAGCCATTTTGGAGCTGTGGGCAACCAAAACTGCTCTGCTGGAAGCATCTCTGCTCGCTGAAGTGGGGTAAAGCCTCACAGTGTTGGCAGAGTTCAGCTGCTCTCCACCGGAGCTGTGTGCCCGGAGGTGGGTCAGGTTTGTATTGCTGGTGCCAGGCAGGCACTTCTCTTGCTTTCTTTTCCCTGGTGGCTATTTCTGTGCGTGCCTTTGCTCGCTGGTCATCACTGCTGTTGGTGCAACCTGTGGAGTGACTGGAAACAGGAAAGGCTGGCTGGGCTGAGTGAGGCCAGGAGAGGTTTACCAGAATGAATAATCTGCTGCAAAAGAGCCATTCCAAGCGTGTTTGCCTTTGCAGGCTGCCTGTAAACTCATCGTGCCTCTGGCAGGGTCCCAGAGCCAGGGATCTGAACCCAACCTAAAGCCTTTCCTGGCAAGCGAGCAGCCTTTGTGCCGAGGAGGAGGTGGGCAGGGGTGGGATGTTGCAGCACGGGGCTGTGTTGCTGTGTTCTCATCATTCCTCTGTCCCACAGCAGCTCAGCGTGTGGCTCTGCAGCGTGTCCTGCCAACAACTCCAACTCCCGTTAGCCCTGGCACTAAATGAGGCACTTAAATGCCATAGGGTGGGAAAGGGAAGCGTGTGGTCCCTGCCTGCTTGCCTGGGGAGCTGATTTGTAACTGGCTTCCTGGAGATCCAAAGCCTTGGATGAAAGGAGAGTGCACGTGGAGTGGGTTGCTGGTGCACCAGGGTGGCTGGAGCCCTGCTGTGTTGGATGCAGCCGTGGTTAGTGATGGATGGAGGGCTCCATCCACTCGGGTTCCACTGTTTTGGCTACACAGACTAATCAGGCAGCGGTAATTGGTGTCCCCTCTGTGAACACAGCAGCCCCTTTTGCCATGCTTTCCCACTGATGTGTCCCTAGGGATTTGCCTCTGCTCCCTTTGGGCCAGGTGACTGCTCTTGTGTGTGCAGTGCAGGAGTGTTGGCACAGTCCCCTCTCGCAGCAGGGCCCTGCTTGTGCTCCAGCTTTGTCTGCTCCCTGCAGGTTCCTTGCATGGGATGGACAGTATTCCAGGTGGAGGCCGGTCCTGGTGCCAGCATCCTTCTGGAGCTGCACCTCTTGTACTAAGGCTGCTTGTTCCTTGGCATTGTGGAGAGTGAAGCAGCCACAGCTCCAACCTGCAGCATCCCCTCCCTTGGGAGCTGCTGTGAGTCACCACCCCCTCATCAGCTGAGCGAAACCACGCTCCTGACTCCTGTAAACCTAAATGACAGCAGAGAGAGGCATCTGCTACCAGGAAGCAGCAGGGTGCAGGTGCAGAGCCTCTGAAAGCACCGAGATGGAGGAAGCTGAAAGCACCATCTGGGGTTGATGTTTCTTCCAGAGCCTGTCCCAGAGGGCAGGAGGAGGTGCTGGACATGACGTCCCTCTCCCTGTGGTTCTCTTCCATGCTCTGTAAAAAGCCACCCTGGAGGCTCCCATGTGCTGTTATCCTCCCTCCTCACCCTATGAAACAGCTTCTTTCTGTGCTTCTCGGAGGGGCTGAGATACAGATATCAGAGGGATACAGGGAGGGAAAAGGGGATTTTAACAGCTCAGTGTCCCAAACTGAAATCCGTATTTCCTCTTCTCTTTCCCTGTTTTGTGTTCCCCACGCAGGCCGGCTCTGCTTGTCCCCTTGGAGCCACAGTGTGGGCTTTGCTCTCTGCAGGGTCCAGGGAGACCTTCAAGCCCTACTAAATGCCTGCAGACCCTTGTTGTGTAACATCGTGGATTAAGGAAGCTGGCAGGAGCCCATTGGCCTGCTCTTTCAGTGAGCAAGCTGCTGATGTCTGCACAGATCTCCTTGTTTTTCTTCCCCAAAGATGGTTTTTATTCCTTTCTCCAGGAACGCCCATGCCTTGCTCAGGGAGTTCCAGCAGCACCAGCTTCCAGCACAGCCTCCTTTAAAGGGTCATTTACAGCCAGCCCTTGGGCTGACTAATGCTGATACTCCTTTTCTAGTGATGCTGGTGACCCCCAGCTCATCCTGCTGGGAAGTGGGAGCGTGTTGCTCCCTCGTTGAGTTCTAGGTACTGCAAAGGGAAGTCGTGGCAAAGGACTCATGCATGCAAGAGCAGCCAAAGAATCGGAATGCCTAAAAAGAGGCTGAGGAGGGCCCAGCTCGCCTGCCTAGATGTGACCTGAAAGGAAGCACAGCCTGGAGTGCCACTGTTGAAGTGTTCCAGGCGGATTCTCCCTCCTGCCTTTCTCAGTGAGCACTGAACTCTGATGTCCCCTGCCTGGGGACAGAATGGAAGGGTCTGCAAAGCTCGAGGGTTGGATCCAGGACCCACCGTGGTTTCCTGATATGCCCATCACAGCATAGCAGGGAGGAGACCAGGTACATCCTCAGGAGCCTTGTCCTCCAGCACAGAGAGGGCTGTGGCTGTGCCTGAAGGGGCTTGGAGCAAGCTGCTCTAGTGGAAGGAGTCCCTGGCTGTGGCAGGGGTTGGAACTGGATGAGCTTTAAGGTCCCTTCAGCCCAAACCAGGCTGGGATTCTGTGACACATCTGAGCAGCTTCCATCCTCGCCTTGGGAGCTGGATATGGACAGCCTGTCTTACCAAGCTGTCAGAGATGTTAAGGAGATTTATAATGACCAAAACCCAGTTTTTCCCATTGAGAAGTGGTCCCGGTTCATCCCCGTGAAGCATTTACGTGCCTCCTGCGATCACAGTTTGCTCCCAGACGGCCTTTGGGGCGAGTGCAGCTTGGCTGTGGCGTTGCACAGGACCTGGCGGGAATTGGTTGGCTGGGTGGTGAAGGCAAGAGGCACAAAGGCTGGAAAACCAAACACAGATAACCCCAGTCCTTCCCCGCAGGAAGGTGCAGTCATGCAGCAGTGACTTGTGTTTGCTGGAAGGTGTTAGCCAATAGTGTTCCTGGCCCAGAAGGGAATACATGTCCTGTTGGCTCAGTGTCCTGATGTGTGGCACTGCCAAGGAGGGAGATGGAGCCCTGCACAGGGAACAGGGGGCTGTGCCCATGCTCTGTGCTGCTGGGAGCACCATTCCCGCTGGGCTCGGTGTCCTTGCAGCAGCGTGGCAGTCAGGCAATGTGGGAAGCAGGAGTTATTTTGGACGTGGGGCCTTCTTGCAAAGCATTCCTGCCAGCAGCAAATGGGGCAGGGAGGTTTGTGTGGCTTGGGGGGGTTAAATGCAGTGGTGTGGGTTTGGAGTGGTTTTGTGTTCTCCTGGGAGACTGCTCACCCTGCAATTACACTTCCCTCTTTCCTAACTACCCATGGCTGCCTCTTCTGCCTCTTGCCCAAGGGAGCTGACTTGACTGCAGAGCCAGAGGGGTCAGTGAATACCTGGTATAGGGTGAGGTGTCCCTGCCCAGGGCAGGGGGTTGGAACTGGATGATCTTAAGGTCCATTCCAACCCAAATGATCCTATGAGTAATGCAGGTGCACGCGAGGGAGGCTGAGCAGAGGCCATAGTGGGTTTTTGGGAGCTGGCAGCATCGGGAGCAGAGGGTACCAAAGGGTATTTGTAGGGAATGGCTCCCAGCGGAGGCTGAACAAGCTTCAGCACTCGCTTCTGCCACCGGCTGCAAGTATTGGGCCAAATCTCTTCATTCTTCCCTCTTTTGGCTTCTGTGTCAGTGTTTTGCAGTGGTTCATCCTGGGGGGTTTGAACTGGAAGTTGAAGGCTGAGCTCCTGAGATCCTGATTTTGGGCTCAGGAACGTGTGGTCACTGCTACAGAAACACAGGAAACCACTGCAGAACTCAAACTGGGGCAGAGGAGGAACTGGGTTGTGTGATCAGGACCACGCATGGGCTGTGGGTCAGTGACACACGGTCCAAAGCAAAGGATTCCAACAGCCAGGAATCCTGCCCCATTCCTGGCAGTGTTCAAGGCCAGGTTGGACGGGGCTTGGAGCAAGCTGCTCTAGTGGAAGGTGTCCCTGCCCATGGCAGGGGGTGGAACTGGATGAGCTTTAAGGTCCCTTCGACCCAAACCAGGCTGTGGTTATTTACTGGCCTTTGTTTCACTCTTGCAGCACTGGGATGTCTTCAAATACGTGACTGAGGTCTTTATCTTAGTACCTGCATTGCTGGGCCTGAAGGGGAACCTGGAGATGACTCTGGCATCTCGCCTGTCCACAGCTGTGAGTATCCAGGGAGCTGAGGGAAGGAGGGAGCGGGATACCTGCTTGGGAAGGGCTGGGAGTGCCTCTGTGTGTGTGGTGGCTGGGTGGACGCACGTCAGTGACCGCAGTTTAGCACACTGGGAAGGTGCCTTCATTCCACTGGTCTGATCTGATTTGAAGGTTTAATAGTCCTTAAGCTTTGCTGGCAGTTCCCTTCCTTGTCCTGGCTGCTTGTAGGCCTGGAAGCAGAGTGTGAGCTGCCTTTGGCCGTTTGAACTGTTCCAAACTGGCTTGGATCCAGTTTCCCTCAGGAGGAAGCTGGGTGCAGGGATGTCATCAGAGCAGGCTGCAGCCAGCCAGGTTCAGGAGGGCCGAGAGAGGCTGCAGAGGATTGTACAGCAGCGGGGACCTCGCAGTGAGAGCGAGCAGGGGGATTTGCAGCCTCTTGAAGCTGATGGAGAGGCATGGCTGGGCATTGCTCTTGCTAGAATCCAGGCTGATTCCTGGGAAACAGTGAGCTCCCTGTGAGAGGAGGGGCAGGCTCTGTGACTCCTCAGAGTACGGGGTTAGTCCGGCTGAAAATGAACTGCTTTGTGCTTAAATGCTTCTGTAACCCAGCAGCCTGTCTCTGGAGCTGAGCTGAGCCTGCCACCCTCTCTCAGGGACAGTAGCACTGCTTCCTTCTGCGAACCATATCTGCTGGAGCATGATGCCAAGTGACTGCCTGATGTCTCCGTATTTCCCATGATGGGAGCACGTATAGCTTTGAGCCTGACATCTGCAAGGTGTTGGCTGCCTGCTGCCAAGCTCCGTCTCTCTGCTGTGGATTGCCCTTGCAGCAAGCAGCCTGGTCCTCACCTTGACAGTGCAAAGGAGGTGTGATGTGCCTTGGCCTGAGAGCACTACCCAGGAAGTGAGCTGCGGTGCAGGGATGGAGACCTGTCTGCCTGGGTGGCAGCAGCAAGGGTAGCTAGGAGAGAGCTTAGCTTAGCTTAATTCAGCTCCCTGCCTCTCAGCCTTCCGCTTACTGGCTGCTGCAGGAGAAAGCACAGGAGAGTGTTGTAAAAGGTCCCTGTGTATCTGCTCTCCTGGGTCCTCTCTTGTTCTTTCATCTTGAGCAATGGGGAGATCTCAGCTGTGACTGCTCCTCAGGAGTTTCTTGTTGGCCTCTTCTTGAGGTGCATTCCTTGATGGCAGCAGAGCCAAGGTTTTGAGCTGCTCATCCAGCCGCTGACACTGGTCTGTGTACCCCCCCCAGGATGCCGCTCTTCTCCCCTGAACCAGTGGCACATGAGCATCATATTCTGTAGAGTCTGAGATTGTCCCTGCAGCCCTGGGGAGCAGGGATGCAAACAGCATTTCCCTTGGCTTGCCCTTGCTGCCCAGTGAGGGGACCACCTCCCTGATTCAGCCTTCCCTCTCCATTCTGTGCAGGAGCAGGGTACTGGGGATGCCTATGCCAGCATCACAGGCAGGAGCTGGGCTGTGGCTGTGTCCCCTTGGTGCTGGTCTCCTCTCCCCAGGTGCTGCTGAGCAGGACAGAGCTGCTGGGAGCCTTGGTGCTGCCCCAGCCCCGCTGTGCTCCGGTGCCAGGGCTTGCAGGGACAGAGCCTGAGCTTTGTCCTGGGGAACAAACCCCTTTGTTTCATTCACTCCCTGTTGTTCAGGACCCTGCTGTCGCAGGCACAGGCTGCTCTCCCTCATGGCCAGCTTGCCCTTGCTGAGCAGGGGCTGAGCTGTGTGGGTGCTTGGCTCTCCTGGGATGGAGGCAGCACGGCACTTCTCCGTGCTCTTCCCTATGGGGCTGGCAAGGAGCAGGATTGGCAGGGAACCGTGACTGGACAGCAAGTCCCAGGGATGTGACACTTTCTGCTCTGGTGGCTGCAGAGGGGTCATGAGGCAACTGGCACAGAGAGCACCCATCTGTCTGTGCTGGATGGCTGCTGCCTCCTCCTGCCCCGGGGCTGATGGCTGAGGGGTGGCATTAGCCCCATGTGCCAGCACCCAGGCTGTGTCCTCTGCTTTGCTTTGCCCTGGTTGTGCTGCCTCTACACACATCCCTTACCTTGTGCTCTACCTCTTACACCAATGCATGGGGGTTTGGGGTGATGAGAGCTCCCCATGACCCAGCTTCAGTGTGTGCTTGAGCCCAGAACCTCCTCGTGTGCTGGGGGCACCCCCAGAGCATGAGCAGCAGCTCAGGGAGGGGATTCTGCCCCTCTGCTGTGCTCTGTGGCTGCCCCATCCCTGGCAGTGTTCAAGGCCAGGTTGGATGGCTGGAGCAAGCTGCTCCAGTGGAAGGGGTCCCTGCCCATGGCAGGGGTTGGAGCTGGAGGAGCTTTAAGGTCCCTTCCAACTCACACCAGGCTGGGATTCTGCGGTGGGATAGGATGATCTCTTGGGCTTTCCTGGTTTTCCTTTGCCCTGTTCTTCCCTCAGCACAGGGAACCCTTGTGGGGCTTCGCAGTGTGAGCCTCATGCTCCCGCCGCAGGGAAGCGGCCCCAGGTGCTCTCTCAGCCTGTGGCTTTCTCATTAGTGCTGCATTAAGGTACCTCAGAAATTCCTTTCACAATTAAGAATCAAAACTCTCCCATTAGTTAAAGGATTACAGTCCTGTTGCCAGTGACTACTGCTGGGGTATGTTAATCCCAACCTAATTGCCATGTGGCTGGAATTTTAAGGTCAGGCTTCACATGGAGCTCAAATTCCTGTGCTGGATGTGCTCAGTGCTACTTCAGTCAATATTTTGTTAGTTTTCCCCCAATTCCTTTCTCCTTTCCAGTAAACTGAGCAGGATAATTCCCTACAGAGATGGGCACATCCCAGTGCTGGTTGAGAAGAGCTGGCACCTCTCAAGAGCATGCAGTGAGGAGAGCAGGAAGACGAGTTGTTCACGATTGAGCCTCTCCCTTGCTTCCTCTTCATGTTCAGCTTCTGATAGTCCAAGCTCAGATGTGAGCTTGCCCATTCTTCCCACCATAAAGACCTAGAAGGCGCTAGGGAAGAACAGAACCCTTGTGCTCTGCCGTAACCAGCAACGTGGATCACCCACCAGGGAGTCAAAGCGGCTTGTGCTTACTGCGAGCCTCTCCTGTGGCTGTAGCAGTGCCAGGTGACCCATGTGCCACGGCTGCTTCCCGCTACTCAGTAGGTCTCCACGTGGCATTAGCCTTGTTTACCCAGCCTTTAACTGCCACAGGAGCCGTTGTGCCAGCTCCCCTGCCCATGTGCTGCTGCTCTGGCCTGGAGCCGTGTCGGAGCCGGGGCTCGGGGTCCCTGCACCCCTCTTTCCCTCCTGGCTCACTGACCCCAGGGGCAGCGTGACCCAGCTGGGCCTGGGCCAGGCTTGGCTTGATCACCAGTGGAGTGAATGCAGTGAGTAAATAAGCAGCAGTGCGTGACTGTGCCCGGGGACAAAGTGGAGCTTGTTGCTTTTGCAAGGTTGTTCAGCAGACGTTCTACTGACGTCGATTCCCCTTCAGAACCCCTTCTGCAGTGGCTCTGGCTCCACTCCTGTGGGGGCCAACCCGTTCCTGCAGCTGGGAAGATGCTGATGCTGAAAGTGGAAACAGGTTTGATGTCTGATGAGACCACAGTAACTCAGAAAAGACACTGCCCTTCCCCAGGGTGCACAGCCCGAGTGACGCTCACAGGCTGGGGTGTTAGCACAGGACACGCACAGACACAGCCCATATCTAGTGCGCTGCTCTCCCCTGAGAGCTAAGGATGTGAGGTCCTTGTTCTTTGCTGTTCCTGGCACAAACGTGCATAGCTGAAAGGCAGGAATCTGACTGGTCACAAGTGCTAAATGCTGTCAGTCTTTACTGATGATTGATGTCCTCTCGCAGGCTAATATTGGCCAAATGGATACACCCAAAGAGCTCTGGAAGATGATAACAGGGAACATGGCTCTGATACAGGTAAGAAAAGGGAGGACCAAGTGGAAATATTGGCAGTTGGTGCAAGCCCAGTTTCAGTGCCTGGGGTTTGCTACTGACTGTCACTATTGCACCTCTAATGGGGAGGGAAATGGCACCTTTCTGTCCCACAGCCACCTACCAGGACAGTTTGCCCTGTAGGTTAGCCTAGGTTAGAGCCCTGCTAATCCACATGAAATGGTGCCCTGGGTGGTGTTTCCCTCAGCCCAGCACCATTCTGCTCTCCAGTCCTCTCAGTGAGTGCCGGTTTTCATTTGCAGGTTCAGGCCACCGTGGTTGGCTTCCTGGCCTCCATCGCAGCCGTGGTGTTCGGATGGATCCCGGATGGGCACTTCAGCATTGACCATGCTGTCCTGCTGTGTGCCAGCAGCGTGGCTACTGCTTTCATTGCTTCCCTTGTTCTGGGTGAGAGACAGACCCTGCACGCCCCGACACCTCTTCCTGAAGTGCTGGGTTCCCCTTGGCCTCATCCCGTTCTCTCCCTCTTTTTGGCTGTAGGCATGATTATGATTGGGGTCATCATCGGATCCAGGAAGATGGGGATCAATCCTGATAACGTTGCCACACCAATTGCTGCCAGCCTGGGGGATCTCATCACCCTGGCTCTGCTTTCAGGGATCAGCTGGGGCTTGTACAAAGAGCTAGGTGAGGAGCAAGAGGCGGCCTTTGTCTCTCCATGGTGCTTCCATGCACTTCTGTATCTCCCTCTCATTTCACCCCTTGCCTTTATCCTTCCTGTTCTTGTGGGTCTGGAAGCTACCTCAGTCAGTGAGACCCAGTCAGGACTGGTAAGGGGAGGAGACAGCCCTTCTTACTGCCTTTTAGCTGCCCACAGTCCTGGCAGTGCTCTGTGTGCTTCCTTCTCACCAGGTGAAGTGGTAAGGGAGAGGTTGTCCCCTTCCAAGTGCCAGGGGCTTGACTGCAGCTAAAGCAGGGGAGAAGGCAGCTTTGGATCATGTCTTCTGTACTGTGAGCACCAGCTGGGGCTCCTCAGTGCCGAGCTGCAGCTGTGGGCTCAGATTTCCTCCTCCCTCCCCTCCACCTTCCTTCCCTGGCACTGGCCAAGGGATGTGACTCAGCCAGGTTCAGCCAGAGGTGAAGCAGCACTGGGAGGTCTTGCCCAGGAGTGGGAATGAGCAGTTGAAATTGAAGAGATCTCACTTGGAGCTGCTGCTAAAGCCCCTGGGAGTGCAGCAGGAGGAGGAAATGCCATGTCCTGCAGAGCTGAGGTCTGGTTTGCCTGCCCTTACTGGAGTCCCTGACTGGCAGCGTGTGTAGGCAGGTTTGGGGAGCTCAGCGCCCCACCTCACTGCACCAGGATGTGCCCTTGATGTGTTGCCTGTTTGTTTCCCCCTCAGAGAGCAAAGCCTACGTGAATCCTTTGGTATGCGCCTTCTTCATCGCCCTGCTGCCCATCTGGATCATCATTGCCAAGAAGAATGCAGCCACCCGGGAGGTGCTGTACTCTGGCTGGGAGCCCGTCATCATTGCCATGGCTATCAGCAGGTAGGGCCTTAGCAACATCCCAGCTGCTATACAGGGAGCCTCTGGCATGGTGAGGGAGTAAGCACGGATCCTGTTTAGCACAAGAGCTCCCTCTGCCCTCTGATGAGCAGGATTGCTTTTGATTGTTGCCGTGCAGTGACCTGCACACTGGGGGATTTAGTCTTGGATGGGTTTTGGCAGCAGTGAGAGAAGATCCTGCTCAAACTGGCTTCTCTTATCGAATACTGACACTTGCACTCATGTGCCACAACCACCACCGTTGGTGCGTGTTAATGGGTGTCTGTTTCACCCCTGGGTGCACACGCTTGTGTGGGTGATTCCCACTGAGCTTGCAGCACTGACCTCATCAACCTTCCCTCTGCAGCGTTGGGGGTTTAATTCTGGACAGAACAGTCTCGGATCCAAACTTTGCTGGCATGGCTGTCTTCACACCCGTCATCAACGGTGAGCTCTTCCCGCTCTGCCTCTGCAGTGCTTGGGAGGCGCTGGAAGTCTCCCGTGTTCCCGATTTCAGGCAGATTCAGGACTCTCTGGCCAGCGAGGTGGTGGTTTGGCTGGAGCCCTGCAGCAGCCTGGTTCCCCCAGTGCCAGCCTTTCCCTGGGAGGCTGGTGCCTGCAAGGCATTTCCCAGGGGTCCCACAAAACCTCATTCCCTGATTCCTCCTGGCTGCTGGAAGACCCCCATCTCCCAGGTTTGTGCCTTGTGGCACCTGGTGACACAAAGATTTGTATGTGCAACTTAAGAGCCAGGAAATCCAATTGCTTTTGGCCTCCTTTCTGCACAAAGAACCAGGAAAACTCCTTTATCTCATTGCCTATTGCAAGAAATGGGGTTAATTCTGAGCCAGTGCATCTTGGGTTAGTGGCTTCCACAGCTTCCTACAACAAATAGTAACTTTAAACTTCCTGTGTCTGTTTTGATGCCTGAGCCATCATTTTGTTTCGCCTCTTTTCTTGCACTGAAAGCTGCAGTGATAGAATTGCATCTGTTACTAAGGGGCCCAAGGGGAAGCTGTGGAGCAGTGTCCTTTGTCCCAGCTCTTCACATCCTGCAGAAGTTGAACTCGGGTCAAAAATAGACCGGGCTGCGTGATTCCAGCACCTGGCAGGTCCAGGCTGCTCACAATGGCTCCTGACCGTGGCTGGGGCAGATTCTGACCTCTCCTCTCTGCAGGTGTGGGTGGCAACCTGGTGGCGGTGCAGGCGAGCCGCATCTCCACTTACCTGCACATGAGTGGCATGCCCGGAGAGAGCCCGGACACAGCCCCTCGCAAGTGCCCCAGCCCCTGCACCACGTTCTTCAGCTCAGGTACTTGGGGCTTGGCACGGCTTCACTTCTGGTTAAGCTTTGTGCGGGTGCTGGGGCAGTGCCGCAGGAAATGGTGGCTGCAGCCTGCTTGGAGGCAGTTCTCAGCTCAGGGATGTGGCTCGAGCTGCCCTCTGGAGACGCTCAGACCTCAGCAAAGCTTCTGTGCGGGAGGAGGGAGCTGGGCTGGGTGTCCCTGGCCCTGCCTGCTGCACTCCTGCAAGTCCTCTACCCTCTAAATCCTTTCCAGATGGGTCCAGGATGCTGAAACCTGCCTTGAGGCTCTGGGCTGTGGAGCTGCGGCTCCAGGAAGCTGCTCGCTGACAAAGGCTTCGAGCAGCAATGTTATTTGTGGCAGAGCACAGCCCAGCCCCACGTTCCAGCACAGCGGCAGCCAGTTCTTGGCAGCTCTGTCCTGAGCACTGTTGAGGTGTCACCACTCTGGGCACTGCAGTGCAGGGCTGAGGGTGCAGAGTGCAGGTCCCTCTTTGGATTTGGCGGTAGCTGTGCTGCCTCGTCCCCTGGAGCCCGGGGGGGCTGCAGAGTTGTGCTCAAGCCTGAACTCATCTTCGCTCCCTTGCAGATGTGAATTCTCGCTCTGCTCGTGTGCTCTTTCTCCTGGTGGTGCCTGGACACTTGGTTTTCCTTTACACCATCAGCTCCATGCAAGGAGGACACACGACGCTCACCCTCATCTTCATTGTCTTCTACATGACAGCAGCACTTCTCCAGGTAAGCTGGAACAAGGGGACACTGCCATGTCCTTCAGTTGTAGCTACACTCCTGAAGGCACAGCCATAAACCCTGTCCCCAGGTAAGTGATCTGTGTGCTAGGGAGAGCTATGCCAAGTAGGTTCTATTTGTCAAATAAGCTGGCATCAAACTGAATAAATCCTGCTTTGTTGATACCTGTACCCACATTTTTTCCTTCCTGTCCTTCTTGGCAAGTTTGGGATCTCTCTTTTGTCTCTTTTAAGTCCTTCTGCTGCTAGCAGAAGTGTTTAACACACTCGAAGTGATCTATCCTTTATGGTGCTTTAGCAGGTTTAAACCTGCTGGTCAGGAAAAGAGGCTGTGGAAAGAGCAGGGACCCCTGTGCCTTGTGTCCTGCCCCATCCACAGTGCCGGAACCCAGCAGCCTGCTGCAGGAGCCTGGCTGCCTGTGCTGGAGGGCAGGAAGCGTGCCCTGGCTGGGGAGTCTCCTAAAGCCAGCTCCACTCGTGGGAGCTGTGCCGTTCCAGTGTCCCCTCACAACATCCCAAGCCAGCGTGAGGAAGTTACTCAGAGCATCCACCAGAGGCAGAGCTAAGACTTGAGAGGATCCACTACAGGTTTCTTCTGTCTTTAGGTACCAGTGCAGCCTCAGGGCACTGATGGGGAGGAGCATCCCTCCCGGGTGGTTCCAGCTGCTGGGAAGTTGCTCTTTTATTTCTGGATTAAATATTTCATGTGCTTCTGAGTCCCCTCTTTGCCCAAATCTCTTTAAGCGTATTCTGGTTGGAGCTGAAAACAGAGATGCAAAATTCAGATTTTCTCATGTTTGAGTTCCAGTGATCTCCCATTTAAGCCTAAATTTGGTGGTGGTGTGAAGCTAAAGAGGGATAGGGCAGAGGCTGGGAAGGAGCAGCTCTGCTCTGGGGCCAGGCTGAGAGAGCTGGGCTGGGTCAGCCTGGAGAGGAGAAGGCTCCTTAAGGGGAGACCTTAGAGCAGCTCCGGTGCCTGAAGGGGCTGCAGGAAACCTGGAGAGGGGCTTTGGACAAGGGCCTGTAGGGACAGGACAGGGGAATGGCTTTAACCTGCCAGAGGGGAGACTGAGATGAGCTCTTAGGCAGGACTCAGCAAGGTGGTTCTGAGCTCCCACCAGCTCTGATCCCTCGGGATGAGGTTGTGGCTCTGAGCTGCTCCCGTGAAGCCTGGGATTGCAGAGGTCTGGATTTGTGGCTGATGTGGCTCTTTTCTTCCTGCCCCCAGGTGCTTATTCTCCTCTACATTGCTGATTGGATGGTGCACTGGATGTGGGGCAGGGACCTCGATCCTGACAACTTCTCCATCCCATACTTGACAGCGCTGGGGGACCTCATTGGAACAGGGCTCCTTGCTCTCAGCTTTCACGTCCTCTGGCTCATTGGTGACCGGGACTCTGATGTGGGAGACTGATTCCCCCCTTCTCCCAGCTCTCCTCCTCCTCTCCTGTTGTTGTCGTTCTTTTTCCTTCCCCCTTGCTCTTCTTCGCTTCCTCCCCCCAGCCCTCGTCTCTCTCGAGACTTCCTCTTTGATACTGGATTCTCATTATTTTCAATGGGGATTTTACGTGGTTTATATTTCAAGCCAAGTTTGTACAGAAAATAAATCTAGTTTTAGGAAGGCCGAAGCCCCAAGTGTACCGAGACAATCACCAAGTGCAATTTCGTCTTAGTTCTGTCTGAAGCAAGGCTGCAGTGAAGCTCCTGGTCAGTTGGGTCACGCAGGGAGCCCCTCCTGTCCCTGGAGGTGAAACGCCGCTTCTTTCACTTCGTAAGCGTGTTAAATACTGGAGGGAAGGGATTGGTTTTACTCAACAGCACCTTCTAGTGCAGTGCAAGCTCATGGCTGCGGGTGCTGGGTGTCTCCTGTTGCCCTCCTCCCTTGCGGTCACTCTCAGATGGCACCCAAAGCACACGAGCCCCTGGCAGAGGGATTCATGAGGCTGATGAGAAAGGGCCCTCTGTGCCGTAGCCCCCATCGCTGAGTGCCCACAGGGGAGTGAGGGGTTTGGGTTTGAGGGCTGCAGCTGCCCTCTGCTGACGGATGCAGGCAGACTCTGGGAGCTGACTCCAGCTCCTGCCACACTTGCTCTGCAGAGGCCCGGCTCTCCCGGTCCATCCTCGTCCCCTCTGCCTGCCAGTGCTCTGCTGGAGCACTTGTGGATCCCGTGTCCCAGCTTCCCTTCGTGCTCCTATGGGCACAGCAGGGCTCATGGCAGCTGTGCTCTGCAGTTGGCTTTCCTGGAGGAGTGGATGGAAAATAGGAGGGAGGTTTTATTAACTGGAAACTTCACCCATTGCCCCAGCTCACGCAGGGCTATTAAACAGGCTCCAAGGCGTGAATATCACTTGAATGCCCAAGTGCATATGTGGGGAAAGCTCTTTGCATCTGTCGGGGTGGGCAAAATGCAGGATATCCCATGGGATGTAATGTTAGTGCTGCACTGCCCGAAGCCTGGGAGCTGCCAGCATCTTCCCAAGTGCCAGGGGGTGGCTGCAGCACCTTTGCATCCCAGTCCTGGAATGGCAGCAAAGCTCTGGTCATAGGTGGCTGTGCTGCAGCTCTGCTCCTGGCCTGGACACTGCCCATCCTCATGTGCAGCTCCAGGGTGGAACTTGTAAGCTGTGGATGTGATCTCTGCTTCACCCCTTGCTTTAAGCGTGTTCCTCACAGCAGAACACGCCTGTGCTTGGCCTGATCTCCCCTTTGGTTAACTTCTGTATCTCTCATGAACCAGTGCTTGTCTTCTCCTTTTGGCTTTGTGTCTCCCCAGCGCTGGGCATCTCTGCTTGGAGGGACGAGGCCTCGGTGCCATGGGTTAGCGGTGGCCTTGGCAGTGCCGGGAACGCTTGGGCTGGATGAGCCTAAACACAACGGGGCTCGTGCCTGCTCCCCTCGGAGGCTGCCAGGAATCCTCTGCTGTTGCAGCTGGGTGTAACCGAGCGCTGCTGCTGTGGGTGGGCTCTGGAGGCAGAGATGGGATCCTCGGAAGAGGACCTGATGCGTTCTGGGGCTGCCTTTCCCCTTACGCCCCATCAGGGTTGCTCTCCTCTCCCTCACCCTTGCACAGTGTCATGGCCATGGCTCTGACCCTCGTGCCCTGCTGACGACTGCTCCCAGCTCTCCTTTGGCCACAGCTCTGCTCAAACCAGCAACCGAACCCCCCTTCCCTGCAGTAGCTGCTGCCCCCCCCCCCCCCCCCCATTCTGTGCCTAACGCTGAGGAGCAGAGGTTTCCTTCCGTTAACACCTCTGTGTGTGCAGACGGGAACCTCTCCGGGTCTCTCGGGTGTCACAGCGCTGTTCAGCTCCCCAGGCCAAGAACCCAGCACGTGCGGTCTCCTGCAGACTGAGGTGGCTCAAAGCATCGCTGGTGAGGTCCAGGGGCTGTGTGTGGGGAGCAGGTCAGGGGGAACGTGGGTGAAAGCTGCACACGGATGGTGAGAGCCCTTTCCCCGCTGTGCTGCATGCCTGCTCCGCAGCCCTGCGCTGGAGAGGCCGCGTTACTCCTTCTGTTCAAGGAACAAAGACTTTGATTATTTATAGTTCCTGCAAGAGCTGTCGCCGTCACTGATAAATTATATTTGGTTAAATAAAGAGGACGTTTATTTACGTGGGCTCCGGTGTCTCCTTCACTTGGGTAAAGGTCTCTGTTGGGTGACAGTGTGAGGCATCCCTGCGCACGGCACGGGTTGGAGCTGCATCGTTTAAGGTCCTCCCCATCCCAACCCGTTCCCTGTTCTGCATCTTCTGCTTCCACTGCAGCTCTTTGGACACGCACTGGGACGCGTTATCCGAGGGGCTGCTGCGCAGAGGGGCGCTGGGATGTCTGTGACCGAGGGGTCACCGCTGCTGGGACCCGGGGGGCTCCCTCCGCGTGTCCCGCGCTGCTGGCGGGGCCCTTCGGGGGCACTCCGCGCCCCTCGCTCGTGGCTGCCGGAGGGCGCCCGTCCTCCCCGGGCAGCTCTGGGGCTCTCTTCCCTCCCGGCGCCGATCCTTCCCCGGGGCCTCGCTGGGTCCCCCCCGCACCGGGGCGCAGAGGGCACCGGCGGGGGCGCGGAGCTCCCGAAGGGCCCCCGCAGCGGCGCTGAGCCCGAGCCCGACCCCGAGGGGCGCGGCCGCTGCGCCCGCTCCCGGCAGCGCCGCTTTAAGGCGCCCGTGACGTGTCCGGCGGCGCGTGACGGCGGCGCGCCCGGTGCCGGTGCGGGATGCGGCCCCGGGACCGCCTCTTCAAAGTGCTCGTGGTGGGGGACGCGGCCGTGGGCAAAACGTCGCTGGTGCGGCGGCTCGCGGGCGACAGCTTCAGCCGCCACTATAAGTGCACGGTGGGAGGTGAGCCCCGCGCCGCGATGGGACCGCGGGGGGGCCGGGACCGGGACCGGGACCGCCTCGGTTGGTGCCGGGGCGGGGGGGGCCCGGGCTGCGCCCTGAGCGCCCGAGGCAGCGCGGGCCGAGCGCGGCTGCAGCGTAACCCTGAGCTGAGAGCCCGTCCGGTTCACGGGGAGAGCGCTGCCTCAGAGCCCATGGCCGTCCCCTCTGGCAGTTAAAGCCATTCCCTTGTCCTGTCCCTCCATCCCTTGGCCAAAGCCCCTCTCCAGGGTCCCTGCAGCCCCTTCAGGCACTGGAGCTGCTCTGAGGTCTCCCTTCAGGAGCCTCCTCCTCTCCCTCTGCCCCGGCCCCGCTCTCGGAGCAGAGCCGCTCCAGCCCTGGCAGCATCCCCATGGCCTCCTCTGGGCTCGCTCCGGCAGCTCCCGGTCCCTCCGGTGCTGGGGAATGGGGGAGGCTGCGGAGGAGCAGCCCCTGATGCGGTTTCCTTTCTTTCCGGGCTGCTGCAGTGGATTTCGCGCTGAAGGTGGTGCAGTGGTCGGAGTCCGAGACCGTGCGGCTTCAGCTCTGGGACATCGCAGGTACCTGCGCAGGGAGCTGCAGGGCGGATCCTGAAGCTCTCCGCGGCTTCTTCCTTTCTCTTTCTCTTCCGCTTTTCCCCTTTCCTTCCTCCAATCGCATCCTCCTGCAGGCTGCTGGGGGCCGGGCTGCTCTGCGCTGCGGGGCTCTCGTTTGCAGGGGTAATTTCGGGGCTCATCAAAGCCCACCTGCGGCACCGAAGGTGATCAATCCATCAGCTCTGCTTCCCTGTTTCGAAGGCAGAGCAGAGGGAACGGGAGAAGGGCTCATTTGAAGCTGGGTTTGTAACATCTCAGCCACGAGTGTGCGTTAAACCCCACTTTCTGGAAGGACAACCAGGAATCATGGAATGGGTCGGGTTGGAAGGGACCTTAAAGCTCCTCCAGCTCCAACCCCTGCCACAGGTGGGGACCCCTTCCACTGGAGCAGCTTGCTCCAAGCCCCTGTGTCCAGCCTGGCCCTCATTCTTGTGTGGAGCAGCTGCAGGCACTGCTCCAGCTGCTGGGATCCAGATCCGTGCAAGCGGAGCCAGTGGATTCCTTGGGAGCATCCAGGGCGAGGGGAGACGTGGGGCTGGGTCGGGAGCAGGGAGTGCTCCAGGAGGCAACATTGGATGCGATGAAGCAGAGCGAGAAGGGCCGCTCTGAAGCAGCAGCTCTGGATGTGGAGGGTGAGGAACATGGGGCTGCGGTTTCCTCTGCTCGGGCACGTGCTTCTGGAGTCCCTAACAAAGCAAGCAGGAAGGAGAAGTTTGCAGCAAGGAACTGGGCTCAGTTTCAGCCCCCAAAAGGCATTTGGAAACCTGTGAAGCCGGGGGGGGGGCACAGAGCTCCCGCGGTGCCCTGAGCAGCAGGGGATGGGCACAGCGATGGTCCCGCATGCTGCTCCCCAGCCCTGAGCTGTGCAGAGGCACTCGGGTGGCTTGAGGGGACTCAAAGTGCTGAGCAGAGACGGGGCTGGATGGGAGCCACAGGGAGAGCTCGTGGCGGAGGGAAAGCAGGTCAAGGGAGGGGATTGTCCTGCTCTGCTGCGAGGGCTGGAGCAGCGCTGCTCTGGAGCCAGGCTGAGAGCTGGGCTGGGGCAGATGGAGAAGAGAAGGCGCCTGAAGGGGAGACCTTAGAGCAGCTCCAGTGCCTAAAGGGGCTGCAGGAAACCTGAAGAGGGGCTTTGGCCAAGGGATGGAGGGACAGGACAGGGGAATGGCTTTAAGCTGCCAGAGGGGAGACTGAGATGAGCTCTGAGGCAGAAGCTCTTCCCTGTGAGGGTGCTGAGGCACTGGCACAGGGTGCCCAGAGAAGCTGTGGCTGCCCCATCCACGGCAGTGTTCAAGGCCAGGTTGGACACAGGGGCTTGGAGCAAGCTGCTCTATGGAAGGTGTCCCTGCCCATGGCAGGGGGTTGGAGCTGGAGGAGCTTTAAGGTCCCTTCCAATACAAACCAGAGTGGGATGCTGCTGTCAGAAGTGCTGGTTTTCACCATGCTCCTGACCCATGAGGTGTGACACGAGCACTCTCAGTGCTCCCATACTATCTCCCCTTTATTTAAGTGGAGGTTTAATGCCAGCTGAGAACGTGATGTTCTGGGATAAACGTGTTCTTTGCGTGAACAAACCTGGGAATGGTACCTCGAGGGGGTAATTTCTGTTCCCTTTCGATCCCAAGGGCAGGAACGCTTCACATCCATGACCCGGCTGTACTACAGGGAGGCCTCCGCCTGTGTGATCATGTTCGATGTCACCAACATCAGCACCTTCAGCAACAGCCAGAAGTGGAAGCAGGATTTGGACAGCAAGCTCCTGCTGCCCGATGGCAACCCCGTGCCCTGCCTGCTGCTGGCTAACAAAGTGAGCAGCTCTACGTGTGCTCTGTGGGCTTGGGTGTGCAACAGGGGTGTGAAAGGGAAGGGGACCCCTTTAGCAGTGAGCTGTGCCTAGAGCCGCCCCATAGCTTGTGGTCTCTTTAATGCCTTCCTTAACTCCTTGGATGTTCTGCCTCTCTGAGGGTTCTGCTTGGACACTGGTAGGACTTGATGTGAGACGAAGGTGTTATCAGCTGCTCTCTCCTAGGAGGCTGCACCTCGTGCTGCTGGCGCTCGAGCTCTGCAGCTCCTGGATTAGGAAGCTTTTCTGTTGTGCTCGTTCACTTGCAGTGGCCCGGGCGGGTTGTGTGTGGTGCTGTGGGTGCTGCTCAGAGCTGCCGGAGGGATGCCTGGGTTCGTGTGGATCAGGTTTCCCGGTGGGGATTAGCTGCTGTCTTTTCATCATCTGCTTCCCTTTCTTTTCAAGCCTACCTTTATGCTCATCCCATGCCCGTGCTGGCTCAGCAGTTCCCAGGTGCAGCCTGAGATTTGCCTGCTTTGAGAGAGCCGAAAGCTGGAGCTGACTCAAAAACGTGATGGGTGGGCAGGAGAGTGGCTTCAGTTCTCTCCTTCACAAATACAGCATTCCCTGATGGCTCTTCTGAGGTTACCCATTTGCTGCGTTAAAGAAACCTGTGTGACCGACACACTGCACTCACCTAACCCAAGCTATTATCATCTATATTGAACCCAAGACTGGTTTGAGTCCAACCTTAAAGCCCCTCCAGTTCCACCCCCCCCTGCCAGGGGCAGGGACACCTTCCACTGGATCAGGTTTTCCCCCTGCCCCTTGCCAGCACACAGGTAACACAGGTTACCTTTACAGGTAACACATTTCCTTGCTACCCAGAGGCCAGGCAGATTTTGGATGAGTGACAACACTTCCCTGAACCTCCATTCCATGCGTGCTTGACTGAGGCGTGTCAGCACCTCCGAGGAGATAAATAGATGGGTGCTTGCAACATCCCATTAAGAAGCTTGCCCTAAGAGCTCTCTATCAGCTGTGGTCGGGAGCTGTGATGGGCTGAGCCTGCTGCCTGCCTGCACACGGGCACAACTCCCCTCCCAGCTGAAGAACCAAAAGGTTGAACTTCACATGGTTCTTACTTTCCAGTGTGACCTCTCCCCATGGGCAGTGACAAGAGAAGAAGTGGATCGGTTCAGTAAGGAAAATGGCTTTTCTGGCTGGGTGGAGACGTCTGTGAAGGAAAACAAGAACATCAATGAGTCCATGAGGTAGGCACAGTGGCTGGTGATCCGCCAAAGAGCTAATTCACTCTCTCAGACACGGCTGCCTTTGAGGTGAGGGGAGATGCTGTCAGCAGGTAACAAACAACAGCAATAAAACACAAGTAAATCTCCCAAAGGAAGCTGAATTCTGAAAGGTCAGAAGCTTTTTTTCTCCTTGGTTAAGCTCTGATGTGCTTTTGGTGACAGAAAATCATTTGAACAATACCAGCGATGCTTCTTCATATGCTGGCCTCTACCAGGAGGACGGGACTTGGGCAGAGGTGTTAGAAAGTCTTTTGTGATGCACCAGTCCTTCAGTGGAGGATTTGGTCTTGTCTGAAAGGTGTTAGACTGGGGTTTTGCACCTTGAGGGTGGGCAGTCAGTACATAGGTTGCTTATTGCTGTGTCCCAGTCCTAACCTGGACCCAAGCTGAGGTGGTTGCTGTGTTGTCTGCTCATTGCAGGGTCTTTGATGCTGGCGGTTAATGGCAGTAGCGCTGTTGTCAGTGCTCTCAGGTTCCTTGACCTGCTTGTTTAGTGAAGGTCTGGAGTTCTGTGTCCTGCCGGAATGAATTGCTATTGATTTTTGCTGTAGCGCTGGCCCGGTGCCTCCTGTTAAAACGAACCCAACCCAAACTCACGTGTGCTTGTCTTCTAGAGTCCTCATTGAAAAGATGATGTCCTCATCCGCTGGTGATGGAAGTTCCTCTGCTGCTGGGAGCGGGGATTATATTAACATAAAAGAGCCAACCCCGCCAGGCTGGGCTTGCTGTTAGAGCACTGACGGGGCCGTCTGCTTGGCTCTAGCAGCAACGTCCTCCCGTTGTTATCACCATTGTGTTTTCCTAACCTTGCTGTCAGTGGTTCTGGGGGTATTTCTGTTCCATGCTCACGAGCTGCCTTGTGTTCAATGCAAACTCCTCCTCAGCAGAGCATTGCTGCAATGACTTGGAGCAAGGAAAGAAGAGAGGAGTGTGAAGATTCCCCTTGCTCCTGTGTAGTAGCAGCTGGGAACTCTGCTGCTCGTAACAGAGCACGGTCCGTGTTCAAGCAAGTGGCTTGGATTGATTTTAACTGATTTGGAGCACTTCATCCCCTGCCACGTTCTGGCCTCGAGCAGGGCAAAGAATGGCGAAGGTATATTTTTAATACTGTTACACCTTTTATTCCCCACTACCTGCACCCACCATACCCAAGGGCACCAGTCCCGAGCGTTGTGACCTTCATTTCATGCACACTCTTTATGCCTCTGGATTCCCAGCGTGGGATTGCAGCAAACTCTTTACTTTGTGCTTTGGAACTACAGACCTCTGCTTACATGTCCTGGAGGGACCAACACAGCTCTTCATTGCCAGTAACTGCCCTTAGGATGGGAAGCCAGATGTGGATGAGCTGGTGTCCTGTGCAACCAGACCTGTGAAATCACTGGTGTGATTTGAGAAATGGGGTGGCACAGCCCTTACTTTTGTACGTCCCAACTGTGGTGCTTTACAGTAGAGACCTCAGGTTTTCATCAGGAATCACCCGGTTGCCTCTGTCCCTTCTCACTCAGCTTCTGCCTAGCACAATCCCTCTGCTGCCACTTTATTAGGGCATGGAGAGAGGAATGAGGAATAGGTTGTAAACCCCTTTGTATGACAGAACCACATCCTCTTCCCTCATAGCACACCCCGTAGCCTGCCATCTCAAATAGCTTTGCAACTGCTGAGGAATTGCTTCTCCACAGCTCTTCTGTAGCCAGGAGTGACTTTGGTGGAAGGGATGATGTGGGACAGGGAGCTCCCTGGAAGCCCTCCCACTGGGTTTAGCGGTGAAAGGGAGAAGACTTTGCAGGGCAGGAAGGAAATGAGGAGCACATCCCCAGGTACTCGCTGGTGAGAGTGGTTCTTGCCAACGACAAGCATAAGCGGGTAGAAGCTCACTAGATAGTTACCATGTTTAAATTGGCTTGTCCTGACCCCTGCTAAGGGAGAACTGTATTTCTCTGGCCAAGTCTTCCTCCTATCTCTCTTCGCTGACTTTCTATCACCTGTGGAGGGAGAAGGTGATAAGAAGGTTGGTTGCCTTCACTAATCACATTGAAATGTGGGGTTTCACTCTCTGGAGTTGAAAAGGATTGATTAGGAAAGAGTAAGGGCTGAGAAATGGAGAACTGCTGCTGTGTTGCACTGTGTTCATGTCTGCGCTAGGGTTCTGTCATGCAAATGGTGCCAAATTTGGGGTTACAGGCACTTAAACATACCCTTTTCTGTGCTATTGTAGAAACGTGAAACATGTAGAAGTGGTAAGTGACCAAATGGAACTCTCTGGTTGAATTTTACTTCCTAATATTGTGTTAAAAAGAAAAAAGTCGTTTTTTTAATGCTGAATTTCTAGTTCTTTATGGAACACGGGGGAAGGATCTGTTTTTTTAAAGGATTTCTCATGAAACCATTTAAGCTTCATGTTTTATTTGTTGCTTTCTCTCTATGCACCTCGAAAGTGTTTCAGCAGAGACCAAGTGTTAGAGCTGCTCTTACAATGGGGAAACAGGCCCTCAGTGGGCATCTCTGCCCAGGACCCGCTCCCTGAGGTCAGAGCTTGGCACTGAAGATTCCTAATTCCTGTCTCCATGATCCAGCTGCTCAGCTGTATGTCCTGTAGGAAAGTGCCTTCATACCTTTTGCATGTTGGTGTGGTCCGTGCCAGCGCCTCTTTGGGGTCTGGACCTTCTCACCTGGATTTCTTCTTCCTAAGTGCCTCTCAAAAGCAAGCAAAAAGCCAAAGAAAGCTCTTTCAAGGTTTTCTTCTATGATACATGATTTCTGCTCAGCCCGGTGGGTACCGGTGTGTGCCTTGGCCTTGGTTTTCCTCCCACACTGGTTGTTGCTTGTTCACATCTCCATAGACACAGCAGCCCAGTGTCATAGAACAAGGGTGCACCACGGAAAGAGTCGTTGCTTGAGATGGGCGTAACCCAACCAGACAGGAAAGGGATCTGACTGTCCATGTGTGTGTTCTCAGAGCACATAAGGTGCTTAAAAAGGCAAACCAACCCAACCCCCCTTTGATTCAGTGCTGTGAAACAGAGGGGTACTGAAGCACTCCTTGCTGGGGCGGGCGGTGTGGGGAGAACCCTGTGAGGTGGGTTGTGCCCAGCTTGTCCTGGCTTTTCAAACGCCTCAAAGGGAAAAGCCACCTTGGAGCAAAGCCGTTTCTGAAAGTGTTTTAACCCAAGTGAAGTCTCATTCGTGCAGATGGAGAAAAACCTGACTCTTTCAAATATGAGTCAGAAGAGCCTCAACTCGATTCTGATCAATGTGCTCATGGCAGCAGGAATGAAAATGCACTCGAGCACCCCTTCTGCTGTGCCTGCTTTGACTTTGTACTCGCTGGGTGACTCTGAGCCAACTGCACCTATTTCCTTCTCTTCCACGTGGTGTTTCTCATGCCTGTAACTTTCGTTTGTGGTCATGGGACTCCAAACCACATGAAGTTTGAGGGTGTATTTTATACATTGATGGCAGCACCCTGGGGGGCCACAGAGCTGGGAATTTTGACTGTAATTGAATGGGAAAGCGTGAGGGCAGACTATAGTTCACAAAGAAGCCAATAATAGTAAAACTTAGCCTTGTTTTGTTTGGTTAAACCACTTGCTGTTACACAGAAGTATTGTAGAGACAGGGTTCTGATTACTGTAACGTTGCATATTACCGTGTTGATTATAAAGAAGTTTCCTCCATCTCAATCAGTCCTTGATGGAGTGTTGCAGGGGGTTGAAATAAAAGCTTGATGTTGCTCATGGTGGCGGTGGTGCTTTCCTGTCTCCCCAGTCCAAACAATTGGGTTCACAAGTTCAGCCTAGAACCAGGGTATGTACAAAACACAACGTGTGAATGGCTCTGTGTTGCCAGCAAAGCAAATCAGACCCTTGCCACTGAACTCCCTTTCTTTCTCCATTACCCCATTCTGACTGACCTGCAGGCAGGACATCAGCTTGCAGAACTTCATCTCTGAGTCAGGCCTCGTGGCTTTTAATCCAATGGAGCCAGCACCAAGGAGAAGGAAGGGAAGTCCTTGATGTGGCTGTTGGTAACGCACCTTGCCTAGGGCTCAGGAATTCCCGGAGCGAGCTTCGGGGCCGGCTCTGCAGGCAGTTTCTCTGAGTGCTGCCCTTTCTTGCCTGATCACCTTGTCACCAGCATTGACTTGCACCGAGGACAGAGCACGTCAGAAGTGATCAGCAAAATGGCAGCAATTCCGACGGAGGCAAATTAAGCTCAAGCAGGGCATTAAATGAACCCAAATTGCTCCTGTAATGAGGTAAAAAGCTGGCCGTAGTCAGATAATCTGATGTCTTAAAAACATGGGTTAGGTAGTGTTTAATGAAACAGAGGAATGAGCCTCTCTAAAGGCAAAGCAAAGCTAACTCGCAATTGCAGAAGCTGCTGTTTTAATGGACCGTGGAATAAGTTCTATTTTTCCATGGCCAATGCAGCTGCTTTTCTAAACAAAAGGAGTAATTTGGGCTTTTAGGGAATTTAAAGAACCCCAAACCTTCCCTGGACTTGGGAGAAGTCATCACATTCTTTGTGTCTGTGGGCAAAAGTGATGAAATTGGTGCTGGTAATGAAATCACGACCTGGTGAAGCTGATGTTCTGCATTTCTTCAGAAGAAAAGCATTTCCCAGCGGATCAGTGTCACAGGGAAGTGATGTGCTGTAAAAGTAAAGAAATCTGCAGATTTAGTGCAGATTCCATCACACAACTTGATTTTCGATAGGGGCCTGTAGGGACAGGGCAAGGGGAATGGCTTTAACCTGCCAGAGGGGAGGCTGAGATGAGCTCTGAGGCAGAAGCTCTTCCCTATGAGGGTGCTGAGGCGCTGGCACAGGGTGCCCAGAGAAGCTGTGGCTGCCCCATCCCTGGCAGCGTTCAAGGCCAGGTTGGACACAGGGGCTTGAAGCAAGCTGCTCTATGGAAGGTGTCCCTGCCCGTGGCAGGGTTGGAGCTGGAGGAGCTTCGAGGTCCCTTCAACCCAAACCACTCCATGATTTAACCGCGCACCGCCCGCGGAGCCCGCTCCGGGCAGCTCCCTGCGCTCCCCGTTAGTGTATTCCCGGCGGCGGCACTTCTGGAGCGCGTCCCTCAATGGCGGCGCTCCTGCATGACAAAGGGCCGCCGCCGGCACTAAGAGCCCTGCCTCAGCCGCGCTACGCACGGCGACCCCCGGGGCACCCCGCCCGGGGCGGCCCCGCCTGAGGCAGCCGCGGCCCCGCCGCCGCTTCCCTCCAAAACCGCGCCAGGCCCCGCGCGGCGAATCTGCGGATGGGGCCCCGCGGCCCCGCCGGGGCCGTGCGCCCCGGGACAACGCTGCGCGGGGCCGGCGGGACGGGCCCGGCCGGACCGGGGCTGCCCGGAGCGGGGCGGCAGCGCCGGGGGTCGGTGGCGAATCTGCCGCGGGCCGCTCCTCGGCCGCGCGCCGCGCTCGAGCGTGTGGGGCGCCGTCGCCCCCCTCCGCTCCCGCGGGGCCCGGGGGCGGCTCTCCGCGCCGTGATGGTTCGAACGCGCCAACGGGGAGCGGCGCCCCGCCCGCCGCGCCCAATGAGCGGCGCGGGAGGCGGTGCCCGCGCGCTCGGCGGCGCCGCCCCCCCCCCGCTCGCATCCTCTCGGCGGTGCGAACGCGACCATTTTGCGGGGGGGATCGACTGAGCGGCGGCCACCGCGGCGGCGGCGGAGCGGCGGCGACCGGGCCCGGGGCGGCCGCGCGGCCCTCGCACAGCAGCGGGTGTCTGCGGCGGCGGCGGCGGGGCTCGGCGGCGCCTCAGGGGGAAGAGGCGGCTCCGGAGGCGCGGCCCCGAGGCGCTGGGCCCAGGGCTCCCGCTCGCTCCGGGGAGGGGACGGGCGGCGCCGAGCCCGCACCGAGCGAGCGTTCGATTCCTCCTTCCCCTCCGCGCTGGGCGACGCTGCCCGCGCCGGGCCCGAACCGCGGGGGAAAATGTCCAGGCCTGTCAGGTGAGTCCTTGGCGGGGCGCGGAGGCCCCGCTCCCGCCTCTCCTCCCACCCGCGGCGCCAGCGCTGCCTCCTTCCCTCCCTCCCTCCTTCCCTGCTCCCTCCCTCCCTCCTTCCCTGCTCCCTCCCTCCCTGCCCGGGCCCGGCCCCCGGCGCTGCGGGCCCTCCCGCCCGCCCTGCCGCAGGCCTCGCCGCGGGCCGTGCCCGGGGAAGGGGCAGCCTGAGGCGCGGGCGAGCCGCGGAGGGGCGCGCAGGCGGCGCGGGCGCAGCTCGGGCCCGGTTCCCTTCCCGGGGTTCACACATTCCCCGCGTCCCGGCGCACCGATCGCTCGCTGCGAGCGGCCCGGCCTGGTTCGCGGCTGGCCGGGGGCTGGTGCGCCGCAGGCCCGGGGAGAGGCTGCGCGCAGCGTTTTGTAACGGGAGGAGCGCATCTTCGCCACCCGCCCTGAGCCGCAGCCCCTGCGCCGCGCGCCCTGCGCGGGGGGAAGCGGAGCGCGCCGCAGGGGGAGGGGACCCGCATGCAGAGCGCCGGGCACAGCCGGGGTCTGGGCCGAGGGGCCGTGCGCGGAGCTAAACCACGTTTAGGGGAGGAGTTGGGAGGAGCCGCCCCCTCTGGTGGGAGCCGCGCTCAGCGCACGCCCTTTCCCTCTCGCCCGGTCGCGAACTGCGCTCCCCGGGTCCGTTCGCTGCGGGTGGTTCCCCCTTCCCCCCCCTCGGAGCGCTGGGTTTAGCCCGTGGAAGGAGGCGTTTGGCATAGCGGGCTGTGCTGTCAGCCGCAGAGGACGTAGGTCGTGGTGGCTGTGTCTTTGGTTGCACCCGGAGCTGGGGAGCTGCAGGCTAACCTGGCCCACGGCGTTGAATCGCGGTAACTTTGACATCCCAGGGCATGTATCTGAGGGGGGAAGAGAGTGAGCTCGAGGTTTAAATTGTCTTTGTGGCAAAAGTAAGAGGTTTCATAAGGTATTGTTTGAATGCTCTGAAACATCTTCATTCTCAAGGTGCTTTAAGTAACTGGTTGTGCTTTGATTCCCTGTAAGCCTGGTCTGTGCATCCCAGGTGTTCTGGGTCTTGTGGAGTAATCAATAGGAAATTAATTATGGCTGGAAAAACTTACATATGTACGTTTATAGGTGGCAGCCTTTGTAGGTAGGTAATGTTTCTAGCACACAAGAGTTAAATAACTGGAAGCTAGGACTGTGCCAAGTACGGGAGTTTGGCACAGTGATTAGGGAAGCAGTTGTTTTTTCATAACTCTTTTCTTTTGCCCAGTGGGGTGTATTCCTGCATGCAAGTAAAGCTCAAGCTCCAGTCTTAGGGAATTGTCTCAGGTCCAAAAGGTGGATTAATAGGAGCGGGTATTCCCTGCTCTGCAGCATCAGGCTTTGGCCCTTAGCAAGGCAGGATGGTGGATGAGATGGACTAGTGGTCTGATCTTGAATGACAGTGCCTGCGCTCTGAGATACAGAGGTGATGTGACTTTGCTGCTCAGGGTGACACTTCAGTGCGTGTTCTGCTGGTGATTAACTTGCCAGCCCTTGCTGCAGGTAAGGGAGGTGTTGTGTCTTCCCAGGTAGCTCCCAAGCTTTCTGCTATTCAGTAACTTTCTAAGCCACCATTTCTAGACAGAAATAATTGGTGAATAGAAATGTGCCCAGCCCTGCGGCGTTGTGAAAGAGCTGACTTGGGTCACCCCGGCTGACAGGCAGGAAAATAAGGTGCTAAAGTCCAGCAGGCTGCGAGCAGCAGCAAACCCTTTGGCACGTGTGAGGAGCAGGCCTGGCAATCCGCTATGTAGCTGTGTTAAACAGCCCCCCCGGGGGAAAAATGTCACTACTCAGTGGCTAGTGCAGGCTGCTGCTCTGCTAGGGAGTGCCTGGAGAGCTTCCTTCATAGGTTTAAATCAAAAACTTCTCCAGTGGGTGGGTTTGAGGTGTTTTCTGGGTGTCTTGGCTTGTTGCTAACATGGAAGTCTGGGGAAGGGTTTCTCATCACAATAAGATTGAGTGTTGGAAAAGATTTCCTGTGTTCAGTGGTCTTTGAATTAATTTATTATGTTTGCCAGTTTCTGGTGAATCTATATGTATTTAAAACAAGGAACTTTGTAAAATCCAACCCGTAGCCATGTTTCTCCTCCACTTGTTGGTAGAATATTGCCTTAATACTTTGGTTCCTTTAAAACTGGTGTGAAGTGGTAGTGAAGTCCTGGTATTTACAGGCTTCATTTGCCTGGCACTTGTTCTTTCTACACAATCACACTGCTCCTGGGTGGGTAGTGATGGTATCTGCGCTATTGTTGGCAAATGGCAAGAAGTGGAAAGTAAAGGAAGCTCCAGTCACTGAACCTCTGCTTCGTGTGGCTGCCTCCACTCAAGTACTGCAGAGAGCATTTGGAGCTGGTGCCATCCCTTCCTATTCCTTCATACAAGTGAAATTCCCAATTTTGAGGCACTGTTTTTATAAAGAACATCAATTAATGTGTTTCAAGGAAGAATTTTAACTCTCCATTGGCTGGCCTTCGCTTTTGCTTTTCCTTGCTGGCTGCTTTTACTCGCTGGTAATTCCTTCCCTGCAGGCATTGGGCGAGTAGAGAAGTCACAGGGGTTTGTGTTTGTTCATTTTAAGATTAAAGCCAGTTAGGAATTGATCCGTCTCAGTGCTTCAAGGCACTTAATTTTTCTGCATTAGTAACACTTGAATCCCAGTTTTCCGTTGGCACCACGGGGAAGGGGAACCTTTGACATTTTACTTGCAGGAAAAGCTGTATTTCTCTAAGTATGACTTGTTGCCAGTCTTGTACCTGGGCAATGTAAAGTATAAATATTGTGATTTCTTGCATGGAGTAGGAGGGAAAGCAACGCTTCCTTGGGGATTTAACTTAAGGAATAATGCGTGGTTGTGTCCAGAGATAAGCTATGGATGCTTTCCAGATAAGCAAAACGATCTGATCCTTGCTCTGAAAACGTTCAGCCTGAAGAGAAACGGAGAGAGCAAGGCAAAGGTACAATAGATATTGAAATACCAGGAACCACACAGGTTGCAGAATTGATTTGGGAGCGGGTGTTTTGGGGCTTGTGGTTTTCCTCCCCCTGCTCTGCATCAGGCCATTTCTGTATTGTATTTAGTAATTATAGTTAGGCTCAAATGGAGGATGGGCCCAACGCTGCTTCAAACTGTTGCTGCATAAATCATTTAATGGCTTTATGGAGTTTCAAGTCGTGTATCCCTAAAAATTCTTACAGATGCCATGAACAGTGCTTAGTCTTAGAGATGTTCAGCGTTACCCCAAGTCCAGCCCCAAACAATGACCTCTGTAATTGGGAACCTCTCCTTGAGTCTTGTCTGAGTACAGTTGTGCCAGTTTTGACCATCTAACACCATAGTGATGTGCTTTAGGTACAGAACTGTCACTGGGCTTCGATGTTTCAGCTTCTGCTGTGTCCTTGTAAGTGAATGTTCATTTAAGGCCTAAATCCAGCACTGGGTGTTTGTTTTGCACAACTTTGAAAGTATGTAGGGAAAACATTTCCTGGCTATCTTATCTCTGGGTGAAAGAGGCACCAAAGGGGTGCTTTTAATGGCAATACTTATCGACAAGATGCTGCCATCAGAGTGGGACATCTTTACCAGGTGGGAAAGAGAACTCGGAAGCGAGCACTTTGACCTGCGCTGAGGTAAGGGCCCTGCTGTTCCTCAAACAGTGCTTGGTTTGATGGTGACAGTGGTTAAATGCAGGAGTTAAAACCAAAACCCCCATCAGTAACCATTTAATGTCAGTTATTTGTCCGAAGCATTCCTCTTCAGTGCTCAATGAGATGGGTCGCCAGCTTTTTGAAGACTCCCAGCATTGCTTTTCAGGAGCAGATGTGTTATTTTGTTTAAACTGGGACTTGATCTGTGGATTTTAATACCTGTGGAAGTATCTGGGGAGCTGAGCATTCCCTTTACAAAGCTAAACACTTTCCGCATGGTGATAATCTGACATGTTGACTTCCAAAGGCTGAGGATTTGGGAACTTACTAGCTGAAGATGGGGTATTCCTGTACAATCCTTAACCAGTTTGGTGGGCACTGAGTATGGGTTAAAAGAACCATTGGGCATTTCTGAGTTCTTAGTAAATGACTTGAGCATTACTTGGCTCAGTAAGTGCTGAGGACTTGCTAGAAGAGTTACTCTTTATTCCAGCAATACTGGGCTGACTGCTGTTAAATAAAACTTACACTATGGCAACTTCTCTACCTTTTCTCCCGCAGTTCCTTCTCATGTGCACACTGTAAATGTTAAGCTGAATTAGCAAGTAAGTTATCTTAAAGGTTCAGTGTGTATTCGGAACCAGCTTGAACAGTATCCATCCCAGATGCCTACAAGATTGTCTTATGCTCAGTCTAACTGAATGTAAGAAATGGTTTGTATCTGGTTGGTTGCCTTAGCAGCTTCTAGTTTTTGATGAAACCAGCACTACTTTTTCTCTGACTCTAAGCCCCAATGAACTTATCTACTCTGTTTTATCACCTTGGCATAATAAAAGATGCAATCTCTCTTTGCAAGCTTGTAGTTACTAAGCACTGCACATCAGTGTTGTTGACAGGTCTACAGCCAAGCGTAAGTTGATCTATATGGGGTGAGTGATGAGTACAGAGTGAGGAGAATTGCAGAGGCAGGAGCAGTTTGTTTGCTGGTTCAGCCCTTGGGAGCTTCTCCGGCTCTGTTGGGAAGACCTGCCTGTTTCTATCTGCAGGAATCTCACTGAAGGTTATTCCTTTTCCTCTACTCTTCTCCTTGCCCTGCAAAATCAGATCAAGCAAGCCAAACTGCCTTCTCTCTAGTTTTCTTCTGCCATAGTGATTGTTTTTTAATACCAGTATAGCTGCTCCTGTTCAGCAGGTAATGAGAGCCTGGCAGGATTTACTATCCGGCTGAGCACAGGGTACAGAGTTTGGAAAGGGGAAGGATGTTTTCCATGGGGACTGTTTTTCACTTAGGTTCTGTCTGTGTGTGCTGTGTTTTCAGGGCCTGATTTAATCTGTGTCTCTGACTGAAATAAGATGAAGCTGTGTATGACCAAGTTACTACAAGGTGGCAAGATTACAACTTCCATCTTGCATGTTAGAGAAGTGATTAAACATCTTATTTAGTAACTTCATTGTTCTTCACATGCTTACTAGAACAAAATCAGTGCTTTCACGTGGGAGATGGAGTTCCGGGACAGTGCACTGTAACAAGCTTTGCCAGTGGTTGTATTCTTGAACTGGTGTGTTCCTGTACTGGGGCTGTGAGTGAGCGGTGCTCGGGAGCACGTTGTTGTTGTACTTTGTTCCACTTGTGCGTACTCTGTAGCTTGGATGCGATTCAGCCTGTAGCAATCTAATGACTGGTTTTACTTCCCTTCTCTTTGCTTGTTGGGGCTTTTTGTTGAGAGCTTGGGGTTTTGGGGGAGTTTTTTAAAGAGGCTCAGTGCAGGGTTTAAGTAAAACAATCGTGCTTCTTCATCTTCTGATGCCCTTTGCTGCAAGCCATGAGGAGAGGTACTTGTACAGGAGGGCAACTCACACTTGATTTCAAGTGGATCAACAGCCAGAAGGCAACAGTGGCCTTTGAGACATCTTTCAACTCGATGGTCTTGGCAGCAATGCATGATTGCAGCAGGGCAGGAGAGGGGAAGGGCCTTGTGGTTCATGTGCCAGAGGGGGCTTGTGTTGCCTTCTCTTTGCAGTGGTCCTCCAAGTCCTACCACTGGGTTGACTTTTCTGGCTGTAGAGGTGAGCGCGGGTGGTGATTGCTGCAGAATCAGCTTTGCCACTGGCCTTGAGTCAAAGGGGTTGGAAAACAATATGGAAATGCTTCTCTAATTCATGCTAATATTTGTGTGCTTATTTTACACCTGGAATCCTGGTCTTAAATAACACAGCTGTGCCACAGGGTGTTAGGGGGAGCTCTGGCTTAAAGTTCAGGCTGATGCTTTCTTGAAATGCATCCTTAATCTTGGGGTGGAGACACTGCTTTAGAATAGGCTTTCACTAGTATGGGAGTACATAATGATAGCTCCATAGTGTGAATAGTGCAAGAATCATGTAGTGCAGGTTAAGATGACTCTTCCTCACTGCAGCAATGAGCCATAAGAGAGTGCTACATATCACAAAGCGCTCCTCAACTCCAAGACTATAATCCAGTCTATTATAACAGCTCCTTAGGAAAACGCTAGAATATACTGTGTGTTCATCTCTGACTTCAGAGGTGTAGGTGGCTTGCTTAGGAGAGTTTGCTTGGAGTGTTGTTAGGCTGCAAATCCTGCACTGGAAGCAAGGATACAGCACTTTCTTGGTACTTGCAGAAAGCTTTTGCATCTCAAATTGCTAACTTCTTTTTTCCCCTTGCTTTTGAACAGGAACAGGAAGGTGGTTGATTATTCCCAGTTTCAGGAATCAGATGATGCTGGTAAATAACTTTTTTTCTTACCGATATAATCTTGGGCCTAGTTCATTTATTGCTTTGCATATCAACTGTTTTGCTTCTGGTCACATCTTTAACTTACATTCGAAGGACTTTCTGCTCTTCACAGCCTGAACTGTTAATAAGTATTTGCAAATATAATGATCCTCATATGCTTTGTATTAAGCAAACAATGGTGATAGAAATCTTACTGTTTAATGCTTGTATTGTTGTAGTGCCTTGAGGCTGTTGGCAGCAACTGTCTTCTTCCTTGGTCTATGTTATGTTCTGGGGCAGCATCTCCCTGATGCCACTTTTTCTCCTGTAAAATATGTTTCCAGTTCAGTGGGACTCCAGTTAATCCCATAATGTCAGGAGGCATTTTTGGGAATTGCATCTCCAAACCCCCAGTCTTTATGTCCCTGTGAATTAATGGAATGTTTCTGGAAGCCATATGGAATATGCTTTGTGCTCTTAGAAAACACTCATAGTGCTACTGTTTGCTCAGTGAGGCTGCACTGATAATGGAAACAAATGTGCATAGTTCTTCATTGCAGTCCTGTTCTCATATTGTATAAGGTATTGTGTAATAGTTGTAAAAAGTTAGTGTAAACTACTCTACAATGACATGTGTTTTTCCCATCATAGCACAGTAAATAAAGTGCTGTTAAAAGCATGTAGAAATATGTAGGGATGTTAGCTTGTAATAGGTTTAGATAACAGCTCTGTTTCTGTGAAATGAGACACTGTGTCCTCTTGTGAGGCTTTCTGTAGCTCATCTGGCTATGTCAGACATGTTTGTGTGGGGCATTGATTGTGCTGCCAGTGGAAGAAAAGGTAAATCACTGTTTAAAGACAGGACTTTGCTTCTATAAAGTTCTGTCTGAAGCTTTGTGGTTTTGTTACTGTGTTGGTTTGGGGTTTTTTAAGGGCTTCTTTTTGATGTGCATGAAGTGGGCAGTTTAAGTGATAGCTGAAGAAGTCAGTTTGCTGCGAACTAGGAGTGCGACTCAAAGCCGTTTTGTGCTGTCCCATCCAGATGAAGATTATGGAAGAGATTCAGGTCCCCCATCCAAGAAAATCCGTTCGTCTCCCCGGGAGGCTAAAAATAAGAGGAGATCTGGGAAGAACTCTCAGGAGGACAGGTAAAAGCAGCACTTCATCCACTACAAACACGGCTCCAAACCTTGTCCTGTATGTGGGGAGCAGTAAATTCTAAGAGAAGTGATTATAAGTGGAGTTCAAGGTCTGCAGTGTAAGTTTCAGAACTCTCAATCACAAAGCTTGAAAAATCGGTTTGGACATTGAGGTGGTTCTTTCTCATCTGAATAGACAGAGAAATCATGTGGAAAGTGCTTGTCGCTAGTACTTTGTCATTGAAATTTCCAGAGCTAGATGATGGGAATGGGAAGGAATATGATCAGAGTTACAAAAATTGGCAACTGTTCCAATTACCCAGGTAAGTCAGTGGCAAGGCGCATTCTGTTTTCCACGTTTTTTTCCATATGCTTGGAGCATTCATACAATCATGGAATGGTTTGGGCTGGATGGGACCTTAAAGCTCCTCTAGTTCCAACCCCCTGCCATGGGCAGAGTCACCTTCAACTTGTCAAAGCCCTGTCCAACCTGGCCTTGAACACTGCCAAGGATGGGGCAGCCACAGCTTCTCTGCGCGCCCTATGCCAGTGCCTCACTACCATCACTACCCTCAGAAGTTCTCCACCTTCTGCCTAATACCTAATGTAAATATCTCCTCTTTCAGTTTAAAGTCATTCCCTCTTGAGGTCAAAGGTTAAATGCGACAGTACAGTGGCTTAGGAGCTGGGGCCATTTGTTATATTTCTTTGTTTCTCATTTCTAGTTTTGTCTAATTCATAACCAAAGTAACCTGCTCTGATAACTGAGTTGCTCCAGCAGTGTGAAGGGACTCCGTTCTAAGTGATGTCCTACTGCACAGTGGAAGTCTTTCCTGTAGAGTGAAGGTGTCTTCCTGTTTACAGTAACTATTGTCAGCAAATGATTGCCATAACACCTCTTAAGTCAACTGACTGCCCTCATGACAGACACCAGCTTCAGGGATGGAGTTTATTCATACTCTGTAAGCCCAAGGTGTCTCTTGATCCTGTTGCACTGTACACTTAGGAGGCTTCCCCATCATCTTCCTGTTCCATGAATGTAGGCATGCAAATATGTCCATGGTCCACCTGCTGTTGTGAACTGAGTGGGAGAGACTATTTTCACCCTGGCAAATTCCTGGAATACCTGAAATCAAGGGTTTAATGGGTATGACCTCTAAAGAGATAGGGCTGGGCAGCTCCCAAAGCAATTTAGTAGCTGACCTTGATGTCCTTTTAGCTTTGGGGATTTTTAAATCTGTGAGAACAGTTCTGTATGCGTTGCAAAACTCACAGAGGGCTTGCATGGAAAACCAGCTCATGTCTTTAAGGGACCGAAACCCACACAGAAAACATCCAGGCCTAAGGGGCTGTGGTGTGACAAGTTACCTGAACTATGAGAGTTCTTGAAGTGTTGTGTGGAAGCTCCAACTGCCGGATTGGAAAGCAGCAAAGGTTTGATCTGTTGTAATTCCTGACCTTGGCAGATTCTGCACTTCAGTTGTTGTACATCATTGGCCCTTACCAAAGTCCTCACCACTCCTGCTCAGAACACTTGTTTGCTCCCTGATTGGAGTGCACGTTCTTACATGCTAGAAGGAAAGCCTTCTCTGGCCAGTGGGAATGAGTAACGATGGGGGTTTGGATAAGAGCATGAGTACCTGCTTGATAGAGATGCCCTCTGGTGAGGAGTGGTGAAACTCCCTCAGAAATGAGATCATTTGAGAGATTGTAAGCCAAATATGTGCTAGTCAAGTGCTATACAGCAGTAGAGGATGAAGGGGTCCAAAGAAAGAAGTGACATAAAGTGATGGCTATAATATTCAGTATAAAACTTTATTCCATTTATAGTACTCAGCTATACATTATACAAAACTTAATTTCTAACTGTAAAATGCAAGACCTGTATTACTGGTGGGGTTAAGAGTGAAGTGCATGGTTCATCTCAACCTTATTATTTCCTGGTTGGATCACTTTAAGTTTGTCTGTGATTCGAAGGTTGAACGTTACCTTTCCAACCATGATCGCTCCATTCACAGCTGAGTAATTCTGAAGTATAACATGGTGATGTCCAGGAAAAGTGCCTGCCCCCAGCCTGGAGATCAGTTCGCTCTCTGCATATTGGTGTTTTCCATATGTCAGTGCCTGAAACCAAAGTTAAAACAGCAGCCAAACCCTGTCTTTCTCTCATTTTCAGTGAGGATTCAGAAGAAAAAGATGTGAAGACTAAGAAGGATGATTCACACTCGGCAGGTAACTAACTACATTGTGCAGATAGTGTATCTACAAAGTGAAGAGCAGGTTGTAAGAGTTACAGGAGTAGGATTTAGCATAGGAAAGAAATTATTCTGCCTAGAGGAGCATGCACTTTCCTATTACACTTAAGCTGGATCCTGCTTCGTGCTGCTGTTATTTCCCATCTTGGTTTGGGATAACTTGGTTTTGTGTTGTAATATGCAGCAGATAGGTGTCTGTAAATCTCTTCCCTCTAGTTCTTGTCCCTCTTTCAGAATGATACAAGAAACTTCATAGTTGTACCTTTTCCTTCCAGATGAAGATTTTGGCAGCGAAGATGATGACTTAGGAGCAGATGATGGCAAAGCTGACAGTGACTATGAGAGCTCTCAAAAAAGCAAAAAAGGAAAAAAGGCTAAGCCAGAAAAGAACAAGAGGGCAGCCTCCAAATCCAGGAAAAGGCCTGCAGGTAAAAAACAATCAGTGAGCATCTTGATTCGCTTTCTCATGACTGCCTTGACCTGTGTCTTGCCCTCGTGCTGCTTCAAGGTGATCTCTAATCCCTGTCTTATAATGTGGTGACTTTTGCTGCAGAGGACAGTGAGGATGAAAAAGAAGACCACAAAAACGTGCGTCAGCAGCGACAGGCAGCATCCAAAGCAGCTTCTAAACAACGAGAGATGCTTATGGATGATGTGGGGAGCGAGGAGGAAGAACAAGAGGATGATGAAGCACAGTTCCAGGAGAGTGAGTAAATGGGATTGTAAAAAGTTAAAATCCATGTAACGGGTATAGTTAAACAGGAGTTTATGGGTTTGGCCAGACAGCCAAAGGAACCCAGTTTGCTTTTTGACTGTGACAGCGAAGGTGTAACTTGTTCTTCTCAGTAACTTGTCACTGCGTGTCTGTCCAACAGACCAAGCTTTAACGCTTGTGAAATTCTTCGTGCTTTTTGCTGCTATCCAGTCTATTTTGAAGCATTCATGCTCCTTTCAGATGACATAAAACTACTTTTTATCCTTGATTGAATCAAGGTAGGACAGTTTGTTTCAGAAGAAGAGATGGGTTCTGCTGGTAATGAAATCTGAAATACTGAGCACAAATGATTTCACAATGGAGTTAAGAGTACCATTGAGAAGATCACTTCTCTCGCTCTTACTTATTAAGGAGATGGAGCATCTGTAGAGGACCTCAGAACACTTGCTGTGTCATTATACTAGTGCTTTATCCCTACCGGTGTAAAGTCGTCTGCAATGTCATTTCGCAGATAGGTGGAAGCTCTTAAGGTCACAGAGTCCTGGTTTCCTGTCTTCACAGTTGAGCTGACAGATCCCTCAACTGTATCTTGTGCTCCCTTTTCTTTTCTTAATGAAAACTTAAATCTCTTTATGCTTCCAGCAGATTCAGGAAGCGACGAAGACTTCCTCATGGAAGACGATGATGATAGTGACTATGGCAGTTCAAAAAAGAAAAACAAAAAGGTCTCCAAGAAATCCAAGCCAGAGAGGAAAGAAAAGAAAATGCCGAAGCCCAGGCTAAAGGCTACAGGTGAGTGTATGCAGAGAAAACTCCTCCCTTTGCTTTAGAGTTTAGTATTTCCTTTCCCTGCTCTTGGCAGAAATCTTGGGATCAGTAGCATTTGCACTAAACACTGCCAGGGATGGGGCAGCCACAGCTTCTCTGGGCACCCTGTGCCAGTTCCTCAGCACCCTCACAGGGAAGAGCTTCTGCGTAAGAGCTCATCTCAATCTCCCCTCTGGCAGGTTAAAGCCATTCCCCTTGTCCTGTCCTTACAGGCCCTTGTCCAAAGCCCCTCTCCAGGTTTCCTGTAGGCAATGTAATTCGTGTAACAGGCTGTGATTTGAAGCAGCACTATATAATAATGTGGTGGCTTTAATTCTTAATTAAGAGTTTGAATTGTTATCTGTGCCTTGTTGGAAAAACTGCATAGCTAGCAAAATTTTACTTATCGAGAAGCTGCAGTCTGAATTTCTACCTATTGTAGCCAAATAATACAATTTGTGCTTGTGGTGTCATATCTAGTGGTTGATCAGGACATGGAATTAAATAGTTCTTAAATCATTAGCTAACTTTTCAGTTCAGCTTTACTAACTATGTGACAGGAGGATGGAGCCAGGAGGGGGCTGGTCTCTGCTCCCAAGGAACAAAGGACAGGACAAGAGGAAACGGCCTCAAGCTGCACCAGGGCAGATTTAGATGGAGCTGAGGAACAGTTCTTTTCCCAAAGGGTGCTCAGGCATTGGCACAGGCTGCCTGGGGCAGTGCTGGAGTCACTGTCCCTGCAAGTGCTCACACGCTGTGTAGCCGAGGCCCTCAATGCCATGGGTTAGTGGTAGCCTTGGCAGTGCTGGGGCACACTGGATGAGCTTCAAGGTCTTTTCTAACACTCAGTGTAAAACACACCATGTGTTGGTCAGTCCTGGTTGTGTAAAGCCACGTGACAGTTTTGCCTCTGTTGCTGATCATAACTTTTATAAGCTTTTTCTTCTTTCAGTGACCCCCAGCCCAGTGAAAGGCAAAGGGAAGGCAGGCCGCCCCACAGCTTCCAAGGCAACAAAAGAAAAGACCCCATCCCCTAAAGAAGAGGATGAAGAGCCTGAAAGTCCCCCAGAAAAGAAAAAATCAGCCAGCCCTGCACCAGAGAAGTCAGGGGATGAGGGCTCTGAAGATGAAGCACCCTCTGGTGAAGATTAAATGGCAGTTGAGGAAATCTTTGTTTAAAAAAAAAAAAGGAAAAAAAGAAAAAACCCAACAAAAAAAGGAAAAGAAAACACACTTAGGGGTAGAACACGGTTTTGGCTGTGGCTTGACTCATGGGCTTTGAATGCTGTCTTTACTTTCAGCTCTTTAATACAGTGTATCCTTTTTTTAATAAGAGGAAACCCTTACACAGTCCTGTTTTGAAGTCAGTGTTCTCTGTTGGCCATTCTGTTCTCCCTCCCCCATGAAAGCCATTGGAGACAAAATTAACAGACCTTTGAATATATATATATATATTTTTCTTTCAAGGGATAACTGCAGTTGTGAAGCAATAAGGGTTGAGACTGATACATGGAAACCATACTTACAAATCCTTGTTAGAATAGATTGCCCAGTGCTGGTAAGAGTTCTTACAAACTATTCTTCTGTATTTGAATCTGTGGGGAAAATGAAGTTATGCTTTAACAGACTTCTGGTGAGAAAAAGCACTCTCAGAAACCAATGTAGTTGGTAGGAATTCCAATTGAGGAAGAGGAAACATGGGGAGGAAACCTGTGTTTCTTGGATTCAGCCACACTTTTCATGGAAAGCAGTCTTGAGACTTGCAGATGGGCCACTCTCTTCTATTTAGTAAAGACCCTCTGATCAGGATGCAATATCTTTTGTGTTTGCTGGAGAATACTGTTCTGCAATAGGAGAATTGCAGTTTATTCTCTACAAATCCAGATAGACAACTTACAGTCTTCTCCCATCCCTTAATTCTTCCACAGTTGGCTATAGGTGGACAGAATAGGGAACAAAAATTGCAAACCATTTGAAAACCTCTGGTTTCCAGTTTGGGATTGTGGCAAATGTCTTTATAAAGTTTTCCCAAGGAAACAAAACGAAGAATCAATGGGTAGTGTAAAACTAAATTGTGTAGCTTTTGGGGCGAGGGATGTCCTTTCCTAAATGTGAAGCAAAGGATTCCTGTAATGCTCTGGTCAGTCTCGGATCCCATGAGTCACGCTGAAGTGTTTCTCTTCTCTCCCTCCATCTGGCCTCAGGAGGCTGTGTAGTCAGAGCTCAGCCTCTCCAGCTCCGGTGTTGGATAGCAGACTTCCATGGTGGTGCACATCACCAGAATCCCACTTCCTTGTCTTCATCCTGCAGTGTGGGAGGCTTTGCTCTGACATTGACATGTCTGCTGCTGACTGTTGGTCACCTAAGCCTGAGCAGTACTGACTAGGGAACAGTGGGAAGGGATGAAGTTGGGAGGCAGTGGAGTTTGGAAGCAGTGTAGCAGGGCTCTATCGTTCCCTAATAAAAAAGCAGGATGTCCCCCTCAAAATGCAAGACACTTGAGATGTGTGTGGTGGCATTTAAATGTGTTTTTATCCAAGCAGCCATATCCTTGTTTTCTAAAGTACTCAAGCCCTGGGTTTCAGACCCCGATGCAGAGGTTGCTGCCATGTTTGTTGGTGGAAATACTCAAAACTGGACCTGCCATGTTTCTCTTTTTGAAACCCTTTGTGCTTTGTCTGTGTTGCTCACAGTTATCTATAGCTGAGAAGCTTTGCATCCCTTCTTTTTGTCACAGAACTACACAGTTTGTAACCAGCCTCTTGAAGGTTAACATAAGGCAGCTAATCAGTTGGATTGCTGGTGCACGTGCTACCAGGTGTTTAATCCTATCTGGATTGTAGAGAGAGACACTAATATGACCAGGAAGGACGTTGGGCCGAATGGCGTAGGAAGCCTGGAGATGCTGATGAGCACAGTGTGGAGCCTAAAATGTGGAATGACTATTAATCTAACAGCCGAGTGATTGTCTTGTGTGATTCATAGCCATGGATTTTATTGAGGCTGGTAAATTACTTTACCTTGGCTTATAAAAAATTAAGTTCTCTAATATTCTTTACTCTAATGAAACTACTGTTGCCGTTACAATAAAGATGATCGGTGTTTCCATTGTAAATCTTCTTTTTTAAGTGGTTTGATTTTGCAGAACAGCTTAAGGCTGGAGCTGAAGTATCAACTCTTGATAAAGAAGCGAATGTAATCCCCTCTCCTCTCCCACCCCTCTTCCCACCTTCCAGCTTTCTGGGAGAGCAGAGTCTCTTACCTCCACTTCTTGGGTAATACGGGGAAAACAAACGGCCAAGTTTTCTAAACCAGTTGGATTAAATTGGGGATAGAATACACTTTTGTGACTGTCTGGTCCACGGGGTTGTTCCCTTTCAGTCCAGACTATTTCAAGCTATTGTCTATTGGCTTCTTATGGAGTTGTTTTGCTGTTAACTGTAGAATACCTCTAGCTGACTGGTCAAACGGTTGGTTCTGTACCTGCCAGACCAGGGTTTATTTCCTGAAGAGTGTCTTTTGTAAGTTCCACTGTATGATCTTCTTTTGCTAACGCAGGTAACTAAAGGCTGTCAAAAACGAGTTCCTGTTGTTCTCAGTTCAGGTTTTGGACTGGGTTCTTTCCTGCCTGGCAGTTTCAGCCCTTGCTCTAACAAACCTGTTCTGCTTTCTCATCTGTTTGCCTCACTCCTGGTACAGGCTCCTTGATGCTTCTCTTGGAGTTTGTCACAACCCAAACATGATGTCAAGCCTGTCCTGCTGCTGGGGTTTTGTACCTTTTTCTATGTCTGTTTTGTGCAAACACTAAGTTAAGCCCAAATGGTCTCTTGGCTCCTCTTGTTAGAAACACAGCGGTTTCCATTTTTACAGGTAGAAGAAAATGGTGAAGGTTGATACCTTTTCGTTACTGTTTTTAGCAGACAGCGTTTTTTGGTAGTGGCACTTAGCATTTCTAAATGTCCTTTTTACTTAATTTGTGTGAAGCATTCTGTTTTCTTGAAGGAAAGCTGTGGAAAATGCCTTTCTTTAGGAGTGGGAATAGTTCTTCCCGGAGCAGGAGGTTTCAGTCACAGAAGAGGCCTTTGAGAAAGATTGTCTCCTGTTCCACAGCTGTAGTTTTGGAGCCTTTGCAGAGAGGTACATGGATGTATTCCAAAGTTCAGTTAAGTAGTGCCCTGCTCTTACTCTTTAAAAGGTAGTTCAGAACTAACTCCCATTATATATCCTTTTGTCCGTTCTGTTTCTGAATCTACACCACCATGTTCAGTTTTGCAGCTCTGTGTCAATAGTCTTGCCTTTAGTAGGCCACAAGGCTTGAGCACTGGCAGTTTCAGTTGGAATTTCATGCTAAGGATTATTTGCTTCCCATCCTATTTGATCAGCACGAGAATGCCAAACATGCCAAGCAAAATGGGGTTTCGGAATGGATTGTAGGGGAGAGCAAGACTTGGAAATGAGGCAGCCAAGAAGCTTTTCGTTCTCTTTTAGCTTCATCAAAGCAGAAGAGCATGTGGGGAGAGAAGCAGCGCACCTTAGATGGCTTCTGCTCGGGAACCTCACCACCGCCAGGGCTCAGTGCTGAGTGTGCTCAGCTGCTGTGCCACCACGGGGCAGCAGCAGCAGGCGATGGCCTTCCCGGGCAGTGGCAGGAGATGTGCTGGAATTCCTTTCTTTTTTCCCTTTTTTTTTTCTTTCCTTTTTTTTTTTTACCCCTCCACTGGTGATGGTCCCAAAGGTACAATAAACACTGAGGCACCCCGGTGAAGGAGGGAGGGAAGTAAACTGTAACATGCTGGAAGCTTTTGAGCTGTAGAAACTGGTGCTTTGCTTTATGTAATTTGTTTGTGAAGTGTTTATTTTTATAACAGATCATATTGTTGAACACATGGTTCTTAAAAACTACGAACTGATCCATGAGTTTAATAGTTGGGAAGTGGATGTTCATCTGTTGGGGGAGGCAGGATCTGAAAATGTAAGCAGATGGATGTTTAAAGGGACACTGTCACAAAATAGTTGCTGGCATATAGGAGATGTTAGGTTGGGGGGGTGGGTCACATCTATATGTGGAAATTATATATTCTATATGTATATGATCAAATAGACAATTTTCCCCGAACTTTGACTATTTTCCTACTGTTTTGGGAGGTTTAAATACAAGTTCTGCTCATGACAATAGTAAGCAGCACTAACTGTTCTGTTCTTTCTGTCCAAGATGACTTTTGGTTTAAGTACTCTTGAGGAGCATCAGAGCTCTGAAAGATGACAGTGTCCTTTCGAGACCTCCCCAGATCAAGTGTATCCTTGTTTTAGACTTCCCACCTCAGTAGATGACTGGCATTTGAATGTCTTTTCATTGAACTCTTTCTATTAAAACCAAACCACAACTATTTCTTAAGTGTAGTCAAGTTCTCGCCACGTGCTGACTCTTGTGTCTCGACCACTATGGGGAATGACTCTCTAGACTGCCTGCCCCCCTCACTGCGAGCGGGTCCATCGCCGGAGCATGCTCAGTGTGACTGCAAACACCATTGTGCATATGCTTTGTATATTGGGGCGAGGGTTTTTTATATATATATTTTGGGAGGGGTCGTGGGTGGGATGGAGAAAATACTCGAATCAGCTTAAGCCAGAATAATATGTGTAAAAGCCCCCCAAAGTATTTTGTGTGTGAGTGCGCGGGTGTGAGTGCGCGCATGGGAGCGTCTGACATCTTCTTCCCTTTGTGTTCTGCAGATTTGTGAGTTTTACTTTTCTTTCCTCACAGAAGCAATTGTTCCAGAATAAAGTTGTAAATAAGAGATACGTAATTTTTTGTTTGAGCCATGAACATCGTGTCACAGCAAACCCTGAATAATCACTTGGAAGGTAGAGGAGGAGACTCCGGGTAGGGCCTTGGGCCTCTGGCCATCAGCGAGGCAGCATTAGATGGGATGCAGTGACTATTTGTCTTGAGTATTCGCAATCCCCTGGTGAGCTTGGCTCAAAACCAGGCTCTTTGCAGGCCCCCTGCTCATGCCTTGTCACTGAGAGAGAAAGGGGCTGCTGCAAACAGCATTCTGGTGCCATTGAGGGGGGCGTTTCCATCAGGCTGGTGCTTCTTGCAATACCTTGACAACGCTGAGAGCTAGGGCATGGTACTAGGAGTTAAGTCTGAATGTAACATTAATGCTTTATTTAAAATAAAAGCAACAGTTTTATTTTTAATTATAACGAAAGGGGTTGAAGTGAACATGCCTGTTGACCATGTTCATGACTTTCATCGGTAGAATTGTGTGATGGTCTTTTGTGCTACTTAATTTTACATATTCTAGTCTCTGTATGTACCTGCAAAGAAAGAAAAAAAGAGAAAAAAAACCCCACAAAAACAAACCCCTGCTTTGCTTTTATTGAAAGGGTTCCCAGGACTGCATTACCTGCTCCTGAGCTCTGGTTTAAGTATGTGTATCCTTCGCTTGTATTTTGTATTAAAAGAAACCACAAAGAAAACCAACCCTTTATTGTTCAGCATGTTGGAATTGTGTCCCCTCTTTTATTTTTTCTCCTTTTTGGAATATATTAAGCAACTCATTCTTCTGTATCTTTATTTTCTTTTGTAAACTTTTTGGTTTTGTTTAAAAATGGCTTTATAAAAGGGCTTTTATAACCCATAAACACGACTTGTGTAATTTTTCTGCTATTTAAGGGTCTTCTGCAGTGGGTTTTTGCATGTTAGGTATGAAAACACATCTGGCAGTTGGGTTCATTCCTTCACGGAGCTCATCTGCTCTCCTGAGGAGCATCAGTGAGGTTTCGGACAGAGCAGTTTGGCGCTGAACCTTCCCGGTGCTGCCTGTGAGTTGAGGGGCAGGCTCGGGAAGATGGAGAGAATGAAGTTGTGTTTGCCACGAGGAACGCAGCCTTAGCCCCGCAGGGCTGTTCCGGGAGAGGGGTGGGAGTCGTTTCCTGGTCCAAACCCCGTTACGGTGATGAGATGAAGCTTTCCCGTGTCGCCCGTGCCCCGGGAGCTTTCCCTCAGCCATCCGTGGCCTTCCCGTTGTCGCGGCAGTGCGGGGGATGCGCAGCCTCTTCCGTGTGGGTGTCAGCGGGAAGGGGATGCCCGCGGGCACGGCGCGGGTTGGGCTCCGCTGGTGCCGGCGGCGGCCGCGGCTCTGCCCGCGCTGCGCCAGCAGGGGGCGCCCCGCGGCCGGGCCTCCCGCCCCGCTGCGGTCTGAGGTCTCCCCTCAGGAGCCTCCTCCTCCCTCTGCCCCAGCCCGGCCCCAGGGCAGAGCCGCTCCCGCCCTCGCAGCAGCCCCGCGGCCTCCCCTGGGCTCGCTCCGGCAGAACCAACCCGCAGAAGGGTTTGATTCCTCCTCCTCTCCCTCTGCCCCAGCCCCGCTCTCAGGGCAGAGCCGCTCCCGCCCTCGCAGCAGCCCCGCGGCCTCCCGGGCTCTCTCCAGCAGGACCAACCCGCAGAAGGGTTTGATTGCACCGGGGGTAGGATGGAGCTGCTCCTGGGACGCTGAGGTACCGCGCTTCCCAGCGGCTCGCTGGCAGACGGCCCCTGTGACCTCCCCAAAGGGGTGGCTGTGGCAGCTGGTGCCTGGCTGCGGATTCCGCCTCTCTGCCTCTTCCATTTGGTTTGTTCCATCGTGTTGGAAGCTGCTGAAATGATGATGTTCCCGGCTTCTGGAATGCAGTGGTTTAATAGCACAGCTTATGGTGTTCATCTCTTTCCAAACATACCCGGCAATTAACCTTAACAGGTATTTCTACCTCCCTGCTGTGGTACCTGCAGTTATGTTGCACTGTTGACATGGATTCGTTATTGGGAGCAGCTGTAGAGTTCAGTACTGCTGCACCACTTCAGGTTTAGGATTAACTTAGTACTTAGCACAGTTGGTGCTGCCTTTGTCCCCACAAATAAGCACCACTCGCTTTAAGATCTGGTGCAACGCTAGGCTCTTTCTCAAGAACTACTCTCCTTCCCCACTGTCTTTGACCACCCTATTAGTGTATGCCGCCTTCGGCTCCTTTCCTCCTCAGTATTGCTCTTTTGGAGCCAGGGTATGTACTGATGGCTCAGTCCTGTAGGCAGACGCTGTGCCAGCACAAGTTGAAGTTCCCACTGTCTTTGTAGTAGTATTCACAGGGAATTAATACCAGAAACGATCTGTGTTCAAATTAATGGCTCTGCATCCGAGAAGTGGACACACATAGGGTTTGTAGCTACAGGAAGCGCTGCCAAAGAGGGTGTAAGATTCCCTTGGCAAAGGATACTAGCTGTCAAGTTTTAATCTAGCAGAATTTTGCCTCAGGAAAATCCTGTTTGTGTTTCTTTTGGTAGTATTTGGTTATAGGATGAAAATCAAGTCAAAAGGTGGAATCCAAGATTAGGTCTGTTTTCTGCAGTACCGCTTGTTTTGGCTCTATAGGCGGCCTTGAAAGAGTAAGGAAGTGGGACAAAGTGGATTCAAAGAGCTGCTGGTCTGTTCTTTCCCACTTTACATGCTGAAGGAAACCTGGAAAACTGGTGGAAATGAAGATATTTCCCAGCTAATTCCCTGCACTTTAAAAGCATATTTTAAGGTATAGTTTTGATGCAGCAAACCACAAAGTGAACAGGGTTTGCTTACTTCTTTCACTATTTTGGGGTCTACACACTATACTGTATGATAAGTATAGAAAGATGCCAGTAATAACGCACGCTCCTGCAGGGTTGGTGCAAAGCTGTCCTAAGGATGCATGGTAAGGACCAAGGGGAGCTCTGAAAGGCATCTGTTGGTTGTGCACTGATTGAAAAGCACTGAACGTCGCTAACGTGTGATGTGTGAGGGAGACTTCAATTTGATCTGGGAGCGCTGCTTGTTCGTTCAGAACCACATCCTGGCTAACGCGCATCTCCAGCTTCAGAGTTCTGTGCACACCAGGAAATGGTTTTGTGTGTGCTGGGGTGGTTCTGCCTCTTCCCACAGACACAGGTCAAGTTCAAGTGCTGTTATCCCACTGTGGGCAAGCTTCGGAATGCACTCTTCCCCCCTGGATGAAAAGACCAGTAGAAGATAGCTCCTTCTTCAATGCTGAATTCAAGTCTCTGCGTCAAATTCCGCCCTTGGCCTTGACCCATGGTTGCAGTTTACTGCCCTGTGTGTGCGTGGGTTTTGATGGACAATCAATGAAAACAATCTTGCACAAAGCCAAAGCCATTTCCTACTCTGTCTCTTCAATAATATTTCATTTACCCTTCTAAATGATAAGGTTTGGTTTCTATTCCAGGGTTTGCTTTGTATTTGCTTGCAAGTTCTGTGGCTTGAAGAGATGCTGGTACTTTATTTCAATAATCTCTTGTATCTCAGGTTGAATAACATTTGTGTTTTGAGTAGATAACAGTTCCAGCAGCAATACATTTCCTGTTGGCACACTTTTTTCCTTAAGCCGTTGGCCTGGGTACGAGGGTTTGGTTACCATTAGCAATAGTGGCTTTCCTTAGCAGTGGGGTCTGTTAGCTCAGTTCATGACAAGCGTTTTCGAACACTTGGGTTTGACTGCAGTGCTTTCTGTCTGAGAGCTCGCGTGCTGCTGCTCTCCGAGATGAAGTTAGTGCTGATTTAGAAAGAAAATGTCTCTTTCTGCTTAGATTGTTCTGGTTTTAAGTAAATGGTCTTCTGGAGGTTTGCTACAGAGGATATTATCGTAGTCTCCCGTTAAGTGTGTGCTGTGTTTCTGCTTCACTTCCTGAGAGATGAATGAAGAGAAGGCATAGTTGGAGTATAATCATATTTATTATATAGAGCCATCATTTCTTTTTCCCTAAACTGTTTTTTTTTTCCCTAAACTGGCTTTTTTTTCCCCTTTTAGTTTTACTTCACTGCTAGCTATGAGACTGCATTTGAAACAGCTCTTCCTGCTCCCAGAAAACGGTCCATGACATTTCTTTTAAACTAATAGGTGCCACATTTCTCCAAGGTCTCACATTTGGAAGTGGCTCTGGTTCTTTCGGTCTCCTTCACATTAAACTGGTTTTGCACCTTTCCATCTCTAATACCAGTTAAGGGACTTTGAAAGTAATCTTTTCCCATCTCCTTCTTTTGTCTTCAGTCCGGTTTAAATTCATGGGCTCTGCCTCCCACTAACCAGGTCTCTGCTGGATGGCTCTGCTTTGTGTAGGTGAGGACAGATACTATGAGCTCTACTTTAAGAGGGGCCTAAGCCCCTCTTAAAGTGAGGGGAAAAGACCTCCCTTTAACCATTTTCCAACCCTATTTATGTTGGAAAAGACCTTTTAGATCAAGTCCAACCATAAACGTGATGCTGCCAAGTCCATCACTAAACTGCATGCTACAGCTTGGACCCTAAGTCACGTTAGGGAGGAGAAGTCAGCTCCCTTGAGCCTTGCAAATCTGAGTGAGGAACAGTTCTGCCGCACGGTAGTACTTCCTGTAGTACAGCTTTATGTGGGTGCCCCTGCAGCAGGATTCCACATGGGGTTGGGAAGAGCAACTGAGACCAATGTGACCGAGTGCAGCGTGGGAAGTGAGCTGAAGGGAATTGTGCTCTTTGCACGTTCAGTCAGTTCACTTCAAACCAACAAGGAAGAGACCAGTTCTGTGATGTGATGCTGGAACATTGTGCTAATGAAAAGAAACAAGTGTTTCCCAGACTTTAAATGCCCGAAGGTGCTGCTGAGACCAAAGCAAATAACCCACCTGGTCTGTGTGGCAGCACTGGCAGAAAAACTGTTGTCATAACATACTTTAAATACTACTACTAATAATACACCACCTCCTTTTCCTTGCTGCTGCTGTGGCAGTTCTCATTGGCTTGGTTTGATCTCTCTGTGAGTGCGGGGATCTGTAACAAAGAAGGGCTGGGAAACACCATCTCCAGGCACGTGTGGCATCTGCTCTAGGGGCTGTGTGGGCATACCAGGTAATGTAGATGCTTTGTGCTGGTGAGTACAGAGCCTTGGTAATAAACTTGGACTTCATGTGCTGCTGGTTACAGCACATTCCTCGCTGGAGTAGATCTGAAGGTACCAAAACAAAGGGGAAGCCAGTTGAAACAAATGGCTTATGTTCTTGGCAATCCTCCCCATCAAACTGAGGAGCAGGCTTGATGTCAGAGCCCTTCACCCTACCCCTGTGCTACAGCTGAATGAGGGAGAAGCCTCTCTCTGTGTAACCAGGGGTCATGGTGGAAAAGATGAGGAATGCTGTATAAAAGTCGGGAAAAGGAGAAAGAACCTCAAGGACACTTGTGCTCATGGGGCTGACTCGAATGCTGAGTCACGGGCACCTCCAGCATGTGGCTTGTCTCTGCACGGCTGTGGAGGAGGCAGTGCTGTGTTGGGGCTGGGGACGAGGCTGAGCTCCTCCAGCTCTTGTGTTCAGGCTCCTATAAGAGAAAAAGTTCCTTATAAAAATTAAGGCCAGTGACAGCTAAATCCACTCCAGAAGAGGTCTCTCAGCTCCTTAAAATGAGGGACTAAGGGGGGTAAATAGGTTGTCCTCTGCAGTTGATCCCATTCTGACAATGCTCATCACATCAGATTTGAGCGCTCACTCTACCATATGGAGCAAGGGGGTGACTCTGTCTGGGATCACTGCTGGGGAAAGTCTCCAGTGATGCTGGTGTGTGTCGACCCCAGGCAATTCTTCCTCTGTTAAACAATGAGTTGTTGAATGGCAGTGACCCCTGAGGAAGTCTCCTGAGCTGCTGTGGCTGGGAATGATGTGGGATTGTCAACAGTAGTATCTGTAGGGGTCATCATGGAACAAGTTTAACATTCAGGTCAAAGCCATCCCTGGGATTTGAAAAGTGAGGCTGATGAGAGGTGAATTAATTACAGTTATCAATGCACATTCATCACTAACATGCTCTATTTGTTTGGGAATAGCAGAAGCAAAGGAGCTGATGCCTCTTTCCTGCCTCCCGGCTGGGACTAACAATGAACAGTCTAGTGGGACACAGGAAAACAGCTTTTAGAGGGATTAAAGGGAGAGAAAGGCAGGACCTGTGAAGACACAGAAACCTGGGATGATGGTAAGCAAATGATATAGTGTTTGCCCTCTTACACCACTGTGAGATTTGAATGGAAAACTCTCTTCTTATCCTTTTGATGATCCCTTTTTGTTGTTTTGGGTTTTCTTAATGAATGAACTAGAACTGAGCTTCTCCCAGTCCTACAGGATCACTTCCATGTCTCTTTGCAGGCAGGTGTATGGGCTCGTTCTTTTCCATCACCTCTTCTAAAGCAGGATTCATCATTCAAAGCCAGGTTGGAGGGGGCTTGGAGCAAGCTGCTGTAGTGGAAGGTGTCCCTGCCTGCAGCAGGGGGTTGGAACCGGATGAGCTTTAAGGTCCCTTCCAACATAAACCGTTCCATGAGTCTATAATCATCCCATAAAGATTCCGTTTCTCTAACAGCTGCTCCCAACCAGTGCTTTGGAAAGGAGCAGTTTGGGTGTCTGTCTTCTGCAGTCACTTCCTGCCTGTGCAGTACAAGTACTGCAGAATAAACATGCTGGGGAGTATTTGCACTGTGTGCTGTAAACAGGGTGCGTCTTATTTACCTCCAGCAAACATCTGCCCATCAATTGTATCTTCAAGAAAAGGGACAGTTTTAGTCTGTGTAAGTGTCACAGATGAATTGTTCTGGATCAACTGGTTGGACAAGAAATTTCCTCAGCAAACACGGACGGGGCACTTTCTGGAAGTATTTTCTGGTTATTTTCTGTTCCAGGTTTCCTGCTTCATTCACCAATGATGAATTGTGGCAGTTTTCTGCTGCCTTTAATACTGCTCTTAACAGCTGAGCTGCTGCAGCAAATCTGCCTGGAAATCTCTGGTGGTATCCGCAACAACACCCAGTTCTTCACTTTATGGATGGAGTTTGGTCTCAGGTTAGACTCTAAAATGTGTGTTCAAACATGTGTCATTGCCTACAGTGGGCCCAGTACAACCGGGTACTGGGACCACATCCCGAACTGTTCTTGGGGTGCAAGAGGAACTTGCCCTCGTCATGTTTGGTTTAGTCCCATCTGTCCTGTCTCCTCCTATGCTCAGATGTCAAGATCTAGGCCTGTGCCCACCTTTTTGTTTCCTCTCAGAACACCTGCAGGAACAGTTTAGACAGTGATGGAGCCAAAGAATCACTCTGAAAGAGTTGACTTCAAGTTCTGCACAAACCCCTCTGGCAAAGCTGAGCACTGCCGTGCCAGCAGCAGGGCTTGCTGGTGCAGAAGGATATGGACTGGAGGAGTTGTGGCCATGTGGAATGGGATGAAAAAGGGGTGAGTGCAGCAGAAAAGCCAACGGCACTGTCAGAACAAGCCCTGGGACATGTCCAGTGTGAGCTGAGTGCTGTGGCATTAGGTACTGCCTGCAGAAAGGGTTTGGATTTGTCATCAAAGGCAGCATTTCATTGGTTAGGCCCTGCTTTAGTCAAGGATGAGGAGCTTCTTATGTCCCTTTGCAAATAAGTAGAATTTTATTAAAGAAATCAGATGCAACAAGCAGCAAGACCTGCTTTTTTGTCTGGTCGTCCTTGCTCAAGAGAGACTGGCATTAGTAAGTTATTGTTCAGTGAAGGTCATGAGCCTCCTGCATACCAGGGCCCCTGGTTTCATCCGTTACCCACCTCGTCCTGCAGCCCTCGCTGGTCGCTGAAGCTGTCCTGGGAAATCGAGTGGATGGCTCATGGGGTTCATCATTTGCAAGCGACTGAGCAAATGTGTTGCAGGGAATGGCTTAGAGACTGAATGGGAGCTGACAGTTTCCTTGGCACCCGGATCAGAAAGAAATGCCATTGCTTTGTCTCTAGCTTAGCCAGAACTAAAGGGCGGCAAGGCAGAGAGTACCTTGAAGTTGCAGGTACCAAACATGCAGGGTGGGAACAAGCTCAATTAGAGGCAGCTTTCTCTACTCAGATTTGAATGAGAATAGGCTGTTTCAGAAGGAAAACCCCCAAATCTTGTCCTGGGAGCTGGAAATGGTAAACTGACACCGGAGCTGTCTGCTTAGCCCATGGTGATGATTCTGGCTGCAGTGAAATAGAACCCCCTTGGGTTAAGGGTTAGAAGTGGGCAGGATGTGAGCAGTTTCCTAATGCTGGAGCTACAGCTGAGGACAGTGGGACCCTTCCCAACCTGGCATCTATCAGGCTGTTGCTGCCCCTGCCTCAGGAAGGGACTGAGAGGGCTCAGGAGTGATGTGTTAGGAGAGGAGAGGCAGGTGGTAGCAGAGATGTGTTGTAGGTTGCACAGTAAAGTGGTGCAAAGTGATCTTTACCTTTACAGCGGCCTCCCAAAGTGGTGCCTGGCTGTCCTTGGGGTGCAGAGGGTTAAAGAGCTCACTGGGGTGTGCAGTGCTGAGGATTAAAGTTCAGGGTAGCCAGAGGTTCAGAGAGCTGGAGCGTGGCTGCCCTGGGGCAGGGGACCAGAGCGGTGCAGTGCTTCCTTCCTACCGGGGCAGGTTCAGCCTTACCTGCACGCCAGAGCTGACAGCAGCAAAAGCAAGGGCAGGGGAAGAGGATTGAGCAGAGCTGTTCAGTTCCTCCTGAACTTCCCCTGAGTGAAACTGTTTGGATTCTCTGCTGCTGTTTCTCCCCGTCCACCCATACAAGGATGCCCTGCAGTGTCCCCCTGGCAGAGTGAGGGGCAGCCACAGCTTGCTTAGGCGGTGGCACAGCTCAGAACTGAAAGGCAGAGAAGGCAACTGACCGTGCTGCTGTGTGTGGGGAATGGAGCTGGAAGAGGCAGAGGTTAAGAATGCAGCCCAGGGAACAGCAGGGGGAATGCTAAAATGCTTGTCCTGCACTCTGTACATAGAGCAGCTGTGCCCTATTCCAAACCCGGCTTTGCAGCGCTCGCACACGCGGTTGCAGGGCCAGCTTCTTTCCTCCTGTGTTGCCTGCAGGGACAGGAATGGTGACACTCCACAGCAAACAGTGGGAGCCATTCCAGTATCAATAAAGATTCTGACCAGGGAGCAGCTTTGTTTGCTTGGCTGCAAAGGCCTTGGAATCCAGTAAGTGGTACACAGTGACCCCATCTCCTGACCAAACAAGACGAGCTCTCTGACCAAATCCACTCTTCCACTTTGAGACGGACTTTGCAGAGTCTCAAAACCCAGGAGATAGTTTAAGTCTCGAGACTCCAAATTAAAGAAAACCAGATGAATTGCCTTTGGTTCCGGCAGTCTGGGGCCAATCACGTTTCCAGGCTTTACTCCGCAACTGAAAGATGTGGAAATGGATCTGTTCAAGAAGAAACAGAAAACAACAACAAAAAAGCCCCATCTCACTGAATCCACGACTTTGAGACTACCATGAAACTTATGGCCGAACTGGGGGAGCTAAAAACTGTGCCAAGCCAGTGTAGTGCTGCTACAGCGTCCTCCCTGCAGTCTTACATGGAGAAAACCAGCTTCTTGCTCCATGAGTAGGAGGTAGTAAACCTGTAGGATGTTTACTGTTGGAGATGAAGCAAGAAAATGTGTTCATGTTCTTCAGTCTTCAGGAGCAGGCACCTTGCAGCCCGGCACTGCTCCAGGGAGGTGATACCTCTACAAGGAAGCCCCATTGCAATGGCAAATGCAGCTTCTGTAGTTTCTGTAGCTCCCCTGCCCCACATTCTCCCTCCTCGGTTCTGCTGACTGTGGCAGTTTTGAACACAGCCCCACTTCCACCCCTTGATTTGCCTCCTTGATGTGTTGGAGGACCCTGGTGCCCTGCGATGCTGCTCTCCTCGGGGTTACAGCCGTCCCTGCTGCTCTGCCTCCCAGCCACCATGGCTTGGGGCTCGGGACGGAGTTGAAAGGCTCCTTTTTGGCACCCCACATTCGGAAGGTTTTAGTCTGGTGGCTTCTCCTGAAATGCTGGAGACAAAAATACATTTCCTGTTTAGACAGAGAGAGAAGATAAGCCCCAAAGTGCAGCCGCCTGCTCTGGCTGCCTCCAGTATAAACACCCTGCGCAGCCCAGCGCTGCTTTTGTTTCTTCTAGTGGCTTTTTCTCTTTCAAGGTGCATTAGACGCAAGTTGTACAAAGCCCATCTTTTGGGCTCACGGCACAAGAAGTCTGGAGCTGTTGGCTTGTCAAGAAAGAGCCTTCTAAAAGCCCCAAGTATCCGGCATGACTCTGTTCTTGAGGCAACAGCACTAAGCGCCACTAAAGTACGTTTCTGCTTTGCATTTCTCTGGGCTTTCCCACCTTGGTATGGGAGTGCTGTGTAAATAGTGACTCCGAACCTCCCTGGGTGGGGTGCTGGCCATGGCTTTACTTTCTCTGCTTACAGAGACTGGAAGGTTTGTGTTGTGACTCAGCAATCGGGTTCAGGACTTGAGGTTTCTGTCATCAGGCACAAAATGGGCTTCAAGCTACCTTTGGCCAGTCTGGGGCTGTTGTGGCTGCCAGAGTTGATCGGAGCGCCCATGAAACCCCCTGTGCAGCAAGTTAAAGATCTTCGGAGATGAGCATTGTGCATCCTCTCAGCAGAAGAGGTTGAGCTGTCACAGTGCACCCTGTGCCCAGGGTAAAGCTGAGACGGTCTCTTGCTCTCTGGCTCCTTGTTCTGTTTGCCACATGTCCTCGTCCCAAACCACTGTCAATACTTTAGCCCATCCCGTGAGCTCCACTTGGCTGGGCACATGAGATCTAGAGAAGACAAGGGCCAATCTATGCTCTGATCTAATCAGGCACGAGCAGCTGAGATGGCAGTTGACTCTATTTCTCTCTTTTGATAAATTAATCTGGTTAGATACCCACGATGGCTCAACAGCAGCAACGTGTATAACGTGCTCCGAAGTCCTTGGCCGGTCAGTGGATGAGTTACAGGAGCACATAGGAAGGCTCAGGAAAGTCCTTGTCTTTTGGTCTTGCTCAGTTGTGGGGAGCTATCACTGATAGGCATGAGATGTGTAAAGGTGTGGAAGGACAGCGGACCCGAGCAGGGAGGAGTGGAAGTTCTTGGTGAGATGAAGAGTGAGGAGCTGGGGCTGTGTTCCCCTGCAGCCAGAGCCCACCGCTGCTTTCTTTCCATGGGGGGACAGAGTGGCTGGAATTTGAGGAGATTATTGCACTAAAGACTCATTGCACCAACTGGAGCCTTTATCAACAAGTTGCCAAGTGCTTGGCAGAGTGTGTAAATATTGTTATCACAGCTTCAGGAAGGGGAAAATGTGAGTATTAAAATGTATACCCAAATACTGAAATATTTGAGTAGCACCTGACTTTTATAGCGCCCTTTCTATAGCGGAGACCTCAGAGCAGCTCCAGTGCCTGAAGGGGTTAAAGAAACCTGGAGAGGGGCTTTGGACAAGGGCCTGTAGGGACCAGGACAAGGGGAATGGCTTTAACCTGCCAGAGGGGAGACTGAGATGAGCTCTGAGGCAGAAGCTCTTCCCTGTGAGGGTGCTGAGGCGCTGGCACAGGGTGCCCAGAGAAGCTGTGGCTGCCCCATCCCTGGCAGTGTTCAAGGCCAGGCTGGACACAGGGGCTTGGAGCAAGCTGCTCTTGTGGAAGGTTGGAGCTGGAGGAGCTTTAAGGTCCCATCCAAAACCATTCCATGATTTTCGGAGCTCTGGCCTATTGAAGCACCGTATGTTCAGTGAGAGGAGTGGAGCCTCCTCTTAGTGATACTCCAGGAGCATCCACCACCACAGCCTGCAATTGCTGGTTTTAAACTGGCTGCCTGTGCCTGCAGCAAGAGCACCCGGTGAGTCAGAGCCGGGAATAGAGGATAGGAAACTCCAGTTCATGCTGCAGGTCTAACCACAGCGCTGGGGAATGCACCTACTGAGAGTCAAGGCACTAATGGCTGTTTAAGCACTTGTGAACTTCCCTGACCAGAAAACAGGGGCACTTCTCCCCACCCAAATTTGGACTCTGGCACATGACCAGTTGGAGTCCTGGCCCCGCTCTTCAGTGTCTGTTGCTGTGTTTGGTCCGGGCTTCGTTTTGTCTTTCAGCGAGTTCAGGGCTGCATCTGCAGTGCCAAAACCAGCTTTTATGAGTATTCTTTTTCCAGGAAACAGCAGTGTCATTTCTCCTTGTCAGGGAGCGAGTTCCCATCGCTCCAAGTGACAACACATGCAGGTGCTCCTCTGCTTTTCCTATGCAGGCTGAGTCCTTTCAGCAAACTTCGGGAGGGAACAGCTGCCTCACAGTGAAAACAAGGCTTATCCTGCTGATCCCAGCTGAAACGCCACATGGAAATGGGATTTTTGACCTTGAGAGGTACAAAGTGACTCAAAGGAGGGACCCTGTGAAGATGGAAAAGAATGAGGACTTTAGGGCGCCGCTGCAGCTATGGGAGGGCTGAGCGATGATGTTGCAAAACATAGGGCTAAATCATTCAATGGTCTAAACTAGTTTGAGTGTCTGATGAGTGATCAGCTGAGGGACCTGCCCAAGCTTCGCTGCAGAACAGCTGCTTTTGCCAGCCACAGTCTTGTCTCATGTCTCCTCTCTGCTCACACACAAAACCAGCTCCTTGTTGATGCAGACGTTCAAGGAAAGCTGCTCTTCCTCAGGGCTCTCATCTCGAGGGCTGTGGATGAATGGGAGCATTCACTTCTCCTGCAGTCACAGTTATGGACAAGTTTGATACCGGGCTGATGGCTGGAGCTCGCTGTATGAACACACACACTGCGTCGCTCACACGCACACATGTGATTCCATCTCCCATGAAGGATGTCCAGGGGCAGGTCACAAGCTTCCCAGAGGTCGGCAGCCCATTTGCATACACATTAGTCAAACCCAAAGAGAACAGGAAAAGGACTCATCCTTGCGAGTACTTCTCCAGCAGAAAGGAGGGAGGACGAAAAGGCAAAGCTGGGTTGAGGAGCCCGTTATTTGCGCTGAACGGCTGCAACCGGCGGGACGCGGGGTCCCCCCGGCTCCAGCCCCGCTCCTGCCGCTCGGTGTGGGGGGGCAGAGGGGCTGCCCCGCGGCGGGGGGGCGCCAGGGCCAGCGCATGCTCCCTGCCGGGCCCGAACCTGCCCATTTAACCGGCGGCGGAGGCGCGGGCGCCGCAGCGGGAGAGCCCCGGCAGCCGCCGAGGTAGGGCTGGGGCCGGGGGCCGCGGCGGGAGCCCGGGCGGGGATGCGGGGCCGGGGAGGGCGAGCGGGGGCTGCGGGGGGCGCTCAGCGCTTGCAGCCGGGAAGAGAGCGCAGCTCGGCCGGGGCGAGGCGGCTGCAGCGTCCGCCGTGGTCCTGCGGATGCTCCTGCGGAGCCGCCGCGCATCGGGACGCATCTGCAGGTAGGGCTGCGCCTCCCCAGCCCGTGTTATCGTGGGGGGGGTGCGGCGTGAGGGCTTCCCCTGCTTTTCATTGTTACAGACGCTTCTGCTGCGACCGAGTTCGTTTTGAAGATTGCGGACCAGGAGCAGGGTTCAGGCGGCGCGGTGTGAGCGCGGACTTGCAGGGGCAGGTCAGTGAATCCGTGCGGTTGAAGGAACCAGCGCTCGGCATCGGGAAGTTTTCACTGCTCCTAACTGTGGGCTCTGCTTAGATTTGCCACCAGGTTAATGTGTCTCTCCCCTTCAGCTGTAGCAGGAGGCTGTTGTCTTGAAAGTGGTACCTAAGTTTTATAACGGGGATGTTCCATAGGTTACTGACTGCCATCACTGGAGACTGTGGTGGGCAAATGCCTCAGTTGTTTATGATAAACATAAACGGAAAGGTCAATTTGTCGTCCCCCAGATGACAGCTTTAGGAGGCAGAGAAAAGCACTAGAATAAACGAATGCTGGTGATGGCCAGGCTTGGCAAGACGCTTGATTTTCATGCTGGTGTTTTCAAGGACGTTAAAAGTTGGAAGGGAAATGTGTCAGGAACAGTTTTCCTGGTCCTCATCTCGATCTGTCAGACTCATGAGCAGTGCAGAGCAAGTGGCAAGGCTCAAACCATGTTACCTCCTGGCACTGGTCTGGTTCTGGATGTGAGTTCAAGAGCGTAGTGTCTGCACGTGTAACATGAGAGTAACTGGAAATGTGTAGAAACAGAGCATGAGGAAGGACTTCAAAAGCACCCAAATGACCCGGGCTTGGAGTCATGCAGCCACTCCTGAAAAACACGCACCAGCCTTTAAACACTTTCTATTATTCATCCCACCAGCAATTTTCCTTCTCTTTTTAATGTGTGATGCTACCTGGGCTTTCTTCCCTCATCCGTAGCTGCTACCACCCTTCCACTCAGTGGGGAGCGGTGGTGGAGCCAGGAGTTGCCAGCCCTGTGCTGGGATTCCTGGCAGTGCCTTAAACTCTGGAACTTATTCCTCCAAAACCCCGTGGAAGCTTGTGGTTGTGGGATTTGAAAGCAGGCTGAGAAATCGGATATGGATAACTAGAAACTCCAGAGTTAATAGCCAAGTAAATGAGAGCTTTACAAGGGATGTAAATCCCTGTATTTCAGGGCCATAAACCAATCTTGGGATTCAGTAGGAAACTCCTTGTGCGTGGATTTTTCCTGTGCTGCCTGCTGGTGGGTATCTGCCCCTACAGCTTCTTACACGGGTAGCCTGTGCAGTGTCCTCTGTGGGCGTCTTGTCCTCTTGAAGAGGTTCCAATTGAAGTACCTGAACCTCAGGGTGTTTCCCAACACTGAGCTGCTGCCAGAAGGCCCAAGCCACGTGGCTTTGGGTAGAAGCTGCCTGGAGGTAACAGTAACATTATCTGTGAGCATCTTGCAGGCTCCAAGCTGATCATCACTGTAATATAATAGATAGCACAGCGTCCTTGGGACAAGCTCTGCAGGCAGCATCTCTGTGAAGTCAGCTTTTTAATGCTACATCCATAGCGTGAGATGCTGAAATCACTGGGCTGGTCTGAAAAGCATCAAATCCATTGTGTGATGAACTGACAGGGCAAAACCTGCAACCTCTAAACAAGGCTTGTACTGCTTGTGTCACAGTGGGATTGCAGAGCTTTTAGATGAGCTATAAGCAGTGTGAGTAACCTCTGTTTGTGTTTATCCTTCACTTTTCTCTATGCTGGAGCCCTTCATCCAAGGAGTGTCTTGTTTTGGCAGTTGACTGTTTCAGGTTTTCTTTAATGTGATTGTTGTTATGGCCTTATCTTGGCTCAGGCAACATCAAGGGAAAACACTTGACCCATAGGGTGAAAGTTGTGCAGTTTGTGATAGATTCAAGGCTATGAGAGAGCAGAAGCAAAGGGACCAGAAGGGTGGCAAAGAGCACTGCAGGTAATGGTGGGGGGGACCAGGTAACAGTAGCTGTGGAGCCTTGTACCTCAGTAGAAGTAGGCAGCAGAGGGTACACAGAGGGACATGCAGAAACCAAAGAGCCTTGAACACTGCCAGGCATGGGGCAGCCACAGCTTCTCTGGGCACCCTGTGCGGGCGCCTCGGCACCCTCACAGGGAGGAACTTCTGCCTTATCTCCAACCTGAACTTCCCCTGGTTTAGCTTGAACCCGTGAGAAGCTTGTGAGCTGCTGTCAACTATTTTCAATGTTGGCTTGGTTTCTGAGTGCTTCATATCAGACATCGCATCCCCGTGTGAAAGCAGGAGCCCCAGGGCTCAGCTAAGGCGGGAGCAGAGCCGCTCACGGAGGGATCCTTGCTCCTACAAAATGGGGGGAAACATTGAAGCAGCCTCTGCAAGGCAGTCAAGCAGTCTACGTGCTCAGAGACTGTAAGCATGGAGCTGCACAACATGAAGGCACTCCTGCACTCAGCACAAACCAAAGGCTATGAAGAGAGCACAGCACAGGGTTAGCTTTGCATTTCTGTGTCCTGGTGCTTGTATTGTATCTGAGACTGACAGAATCCATGTCTCCCTTGAAACGTGTTCTCTTTCTTGTGCTGCTGTAGGAATCTGAGTGCGATCTTGCATTGTAGAAGCTGCTGATGTGGCCACCAACTCTGCTCTTGAGTTGCTTGTTCAGAAAACAGCCCAGTGGAGCCACACAGTCACCATTTCATTATGATGATGTGTACACATGCTGTTCCTTGGAGGTCCTCGCATCGGGGCCCTTCCTCCTTGTTTTCATACCCTAAAATGTCAGTTCCTCTTGCAGTTCCCAAATATTAGTTTAAGGTTTTGCCAGCCTGCAGAAGAGGAGAAACAGAGCCCCGGGAATATTGTCTGGCAAAATAAGAACTGGGATGAGGAATGTGGCCCCAATGGCTTCTTTGTCTCAGTGCTGGAGGGTGGCTGGAACACACACAGCAACAGGCAGGTGCTTGATTTGGGGCTTTCAGTTGCTTTTCTTTTACTGTACATGCTGCTAGTCCAGATCTGGAGGACCTGGCCCTGTCTTACAGCCAGGGGAGCCTTGTCTGAGTAACACATGAACTCACAGATGAAGTCTCCGAGGTGCCAGATTGGGAATACTCAAAAGATGCAAGGATGGCCCCTGGCAAAATAAGGAGCTTTGTTTGACAAAAGGGCACTTAACCACTGACGGGCACTGCTTTGGGTTGTGAGGGCTGAGATTCTTCCACCAAGGCAGCAGGGATTTTCCCACCTTCATGCTGTTGGAAGCTGGGGTTCTCTGGGGTGGTTTGTCTCCAGGAGCTGGGGCTTCAGGAAAAAGGCAAACAGAATGAGTGCAGTGAGTGAAAGCCGTGCGAGCTGTCAGCACTCACAAGATGGTAATGTTCTTGCAGAGCAGGCTAGAGCCAACTCCAGGATCTGTGTGTACATAGTTGTGGATAACATCTAAATCTTGCTGCAGATTTATGGGTTAGGGCTTCCCATGAAATGGTGCATGCAGTGAAGTCTGCGGATCAGGCTTTCGGTACCAAACATGAGGAGCAATTCCTGCTGGGATCTGACCTGCAAAGATCAACCCCCAGATCTGACACTACTCTGCCATCTCCCTCAGTTGCCTGCTTCTGGAAGCAAAGGGGCAGAGCTGGTTCTTCGGTTAGCTTTGCAGGGGTGTAAGTGTGCTCATTCTGTTCTCTGACCTCTCTGCACAGAGACCAAAAGCCTTTACCTTGCTCTGGAATCTGCACAGGAGTTCTCTGCTGGGACTTTTGTGCCTTTTCCATCAGCAGTGCTCTGTCTGGGAGTGATGAGCAGCATCTGCTGATCCAGGATGTTCTGCTGCTCCCAGGGCTTGTAGTGCCACTTCTGTTGGGCTCTTCTATTTGCAGACAGGGTGCCCAAAGCGTCTTGGTGCTCTGCAAGCCCTGAGCTGCCCCTGTTATTGCTGAGCATCCTCTGTTAGTGCTGTGGTTATCACTGTGTTACCATGGGCTGGCTTCTGGAAAACATCCCCATTGATTATTGCTGTGCTGAGAAAGAAGGATTGTTCTTCTCACAGAGGGAGCTTCCTCCTAGGTCTGTGGTGAGAGGCAGCTCCTAAACACAAAGAGATGGAGCACAAAGGAGCAAGGAGATGCCAGTGGCTTCAGTCTGTGTACCAGGTACCGCTGGTGGTGTGACAGGGGAGGGCTTTGTGTGGGCACTGTTGCTGTTGGACTCCAGAGGTGGATTTGGGAATGGTTCTGACAAACGGCTCCTGTGTGTGCGGGGCGGTGGGAGCAGCTGGAGCAGTGCTGCAACAAAAGGCCGCTGTGCTACAGCCAAGGCTGACTGAGCAGTGAATGGGCCTGGAGGGGTGGCAGGTCCAGGAGAGTGGCTGGATGTAGTCTGGAGAGGGGTCTGGCCATGAGAAGTGTGGCATCACATAGGGAAGAGCTGGAGGGGGGGAAGGAAGGATGGACACTTCTCAGCTATTAAATCTCTTAGCCCATGGATATTGTTTCAGTGCTCCAGATCCATCCATCCAGACTGGACAAAGCACTGGAGATGTGCTGTTGGGAGCAGTCCCCAGCAGCCTGGGGGAAGATGATCCAACAGGGCCTCTTTCATCTTGGATCTCTGGGAACACTGCAGTTGTGCTGCTCCCATTCATCACTGCATGTGGCCAATGCTCATAGCAGTGTCTGAGCCTTTTGGGCACTAGCAGGGAGTGCTGCTGTGACTGGGGCTGATGCAGCCAGAATGGCCCAGCACAGTGCTGGGGGTAAGCCCTTCCCCAGCTCTGACTGGGCAGAGCCAGTGCCGTGCCGGCCCGAGGTGCCCTGGCTGCTTGCCCAAGGCAGCCTGGAGCGTGTTGTGGATATAGCCAAGGTCTTTCTGCTTCATTTGGAGCTCACTGAACTTTACTCCAGTGAATAGAGGCAAGAGAGAGCCCAGAGTGGAGGGAAATCCTGCCTCTGCTCCGGGTCTGAAATGCACAAACTGCCATTTATGCTCTGCTCTTCCAGCAGAGGTTTTCAGTGGGCAGTCTTTGAGCTTGAACCTCATGCTTAGGTACTGAAAAGCTCATGATTTAGGACAGATCCTTTCCAACCTGACTTAGGTTCTTGTTCATAAGGAGAGACAGTGACTGCATCCCCCTCCCGGAGAAAGGGCAGCTTTGAGCCTTGGCTGTTGAGCAGTGGCAAACTCTCCCCCCCAGATGCTGGGTGCTGCTGTGGCATTTGTGAGAGTGGCTACAGCTTAATGTAAAGTCCTGGCATGTTCAGGGCCTGGAACACATGGAACTGGTAGAATGAGGAAAGGAAAAGGCTGTAAGTTTCCCATAAAGGCCTTCCAGTGAAACTTATCTGTTTGAAACACTAAAATCTGATTGCTCCGTATCTTTGCAATTACCCCGACAACGTCAGGCACAAGGAAAATCATTGAATCTCCTGTTTTCAGAGCCAGCCTCATGGCTGGTCTGGCATGATAAGGAGAAGACTCCCAGCTCCAGCAGTGATCTGAGGGCCCTCATGAGAATGGGGAAGTCACTTGCTGTGGGCACATAAAGCTGTTGTTGTGACGAGTTCTCAGGACTCTGATCCATGGTCTTTGACCTTAAAGCACCCAGAGGAACCCTGTAACGCCAATGCACACGTGCTCCTCACCCATCCATTTGGCAGAAGGTGCTGGTGTGACAGCAGATGCCTCACTGGCAGTCTGTCACATTGGCATAGGGCCCTGTGCTGGCTGCAGGAGGTGGACCAGGAGTCCAAAGCAGTGTGAGTTTTGTTTTATTCCCTTCCCCTCCGAACATTTCCACCACGGGTGGTGCCTGTCCCACATCCATCCCTGCTCTGATGGGAGCAGCTGCAGGACCTCTTCCCGGAGCATCCCAGCCATGCCCAGGAGGGCTGTGTGCTGCTGCCTGGTGCTCCTGCACTCAGGCTCTGATGTGAGTGGTGGGGTTCTGTCCTCATGCCTGTCTTGGGGCTGTTCCTTACGCTGCAAAGGCTCTTTGTTTGTCTCCGTCAAAGCCATGACCTCATTTGAGAGACAGAAAACAGAGCGGGAGAAACCCCCCAACCTGCCATGGAGGTCAGAGGGCTCGCTCAGAGAGATGTCAGCATCAGACTGTGCCGGCAGGGACACAAATGACGGGGCTTGCAGACTAGAAAATGACCATGAAGAAATGGCCTAACTACCATGTGATTACAAAAGAGCTCATTACTTCTGTGAGTGTCCAGGATCCAAAGTACAGCCTTTGAGGAAGAGCACGAGGTCACGCTCCTAAAACTTGCACCCAAAGGGACTGTCTCAGTCTGTGCCTGTTGCTGTCTGGGAAAGGGCTTTTCTAACCTGGTTCCATGACTGCCATGTGTGGGGTTTTGGCTTCTCCCTCTTTCCTCTGCAGAGACCTTGGCAAACACGACTTCTGCCAGAAAGAGGAGAGGTGAGATTTAGTGTTAGGAGTCAGCAGCTCCTGTTGTGCTTGAACTCATCAGACCCCTCACTCCTACTTTATAACCATCAGAACTGATGCTGATCCTGAGACTCAGCTGGCCCCATGACTGCCACAGCTTTCCAAATAAACCAGGAATGATGAAGCTCCATTGTGGGGAAGCAGTCCTGGAGCTGCCTTGGAGCTGCAGTGTGCTGGAGGCAGGAGAAGCCCAAGGATGGCCTTAGCTTGCTGAGGAGTCAGGCATCCGTTGCACAGCAGTTGTGTGTGGGAAAGAAGGTCCAGTTTCACTTCTCATATTCCCAGTCCCGTGAACAGTGAAGCAGCTCCCATCCCTTCTACCAAATGGGGAAATCATTCTCCTTCTACTCAGCTCTAGGGATTTAAAACTCAGCATTTGTGTCCCTGGTGTGAGTGCTCAGCTCTTCCCTGTGAGGGTGCTGAGGTGCTGGCACAGGGTGCCCAGAGAAGCTGTGGCTGCCCCATCCCTGGCAGTGCCCAAGGCCAGGTTGGACACGGGGGCTTGGAGCCTGTGGCAGGGGCTGGAACTGGAGGAGCTTTAAGGTCCCTTCAACCCAAACCATTCCATGAGTCTATGAAACACAACCCAGGGCCTTGCTCTGCAGGGCACATGGGTGGAAAGGTGTAATGGGGGGTCTGAGCCACCTCTCAGTGTTTCAGCCATGGGGAGGCTGCTGCCCTTTTTAGCAGCATCTTTTTCCTCCCTTCTGGTATTCCCTTTACAGCCAGCCCATTGTTGGGGGCTGCAGCAGCTGGGTGGAGTGTTTCAGGCTCAAGTGTAATTTCAGCCTTTAAAAGCCTTTGGAGGACTCTTCCTCCCCTCGCCAGAGGACAGCAGCGCCAACAAGGGCTAATGTGATGGATTACTCTGCGGGCTGCAGGGCTCTCCCTAATCCCCTTTGTGGGCCGCTTGGAGTGGATGCGGCGCAGGAGCCCCTGGGCTCGGGCAGAGAAAAGGCAGCTCAGCGGGGGGGTGTGGGGGGGGGTTACACACTGACATAAATACAGACCCTGGTCATGTGGATGGGATCTGTGCCCATGAGCACGCTGCAGAGGGGGGCACCTGAGGGGGGGGCAGGGGTTTCCCCCCTTTCCAGTTCAATTTACATTCTTATGCTAAAAATAATAACAAGAGGAGGTGGGGGAAGAGAGCGCCTCAGCCCAAGTGCCGGGCTGGTGGGCTCCAGGGTTGGACCAGCCCGAACGCCACGGTGATGGGCTCAAGCCCAAATGAGCTCAAGTGAAAAGCAGGACCAGATTGCGTCTCGCTTCCCCTCCTGCTCCAAAGCAGGGGCTCCTCTCATGAATGAAAGCAAAAGCCTGAGGCATGCAGTAGCCAAACAGAGGAGAGGTGGCCAAGCCTGTCTGGAGTTGTTTGTAGCAGACCCAATGCTGGCAAGGGAAAGGGTGGCCAGAAGCGAGGCCCTTGAGAGCAGAAGCTGCAAGTGCTGCTGCTTTGGTTGCATTGTGTGTGCTTGGGAGTGCGTGAGGCTTCTGTTTGCTTTGGGGATTTTGTGCCAGTCCTGAGGAGGCAAAACACTGCGAGACCGTCCCACCGTGCGGCAGGCACGAGCAGCCCCATTCAGAGACTCATGGAATGGTTTGGGTTGAAGGGACCTCGAAGCTCCTCCAGCTCCAACCCCTGCCATGGGCAGGGACACCTTCCATAGAGCAGCTTGCTCCAAGCCCCTGTGTCCAACCTGGCCTTGAGCACTGCCAGGGATGGGGCAGCCACAGCTTCTCTGGGCACCCTGTGCCAGCGCCTCAGCACCCTCACAGGGAAGAGCTTCTGCCTCAGAGCTCATCTCAGTCTCCCCTCTGGCAGGTTAAAGCCGTTCCCCCTTGTCAGCAAAGACAGAGACAGATTCCTGCTTGTGCCCGCAAGGTGAGGAGAAGGAGGCTGGAACTGACCGCTCTTTGCTGCTGGTCAATCAGGCTGACACCAGAGCTAAGGCAGCCAAAAACCACAGAAAACACCCAACAGCCACCAGCCCTCACAGCTACACCTTTACCTCAAGGAGCCTGGAAGAAACACCTCCCAGAGCTTTGCAGATGGGAACCAGTTCCCTTGGGCTTGTGGCATTGAAGGGTGCTGCAGTGAAACATTGCAGCATGGCAGGAAAGAACCCACCCCTGGTCCTGCCGAAGTCAGCTGCAACCCTTTGAACCAAACTGGGTCTTCCTTGTTCCCATCCAGGGCATTTCCACCTGCTGCTGCTCTTCCCCTAAGCCGAGCTGGTAGAATGGAGCTCAAAGGAAGGGCAGAGTTAGTTCAGAGGGACTCAATCGCCCTTCTTCCACCCCTGCTTAATGAGCACTCCCGTCTCCCCACACAGGGAATGGGGTCAAGGAGATTTGGGAAGGGAGGGGGGAAGGGGAGAGGGTCAGGAGAGGTCAGGTGAGGGTTCCATTTCATCCCGCCGGGCCTGCCAGAGCTATTCTCCATGGTGTATTTCCCATTCAGCTGCAGTGAATGGACACTGATAGCTGTGAAAGGATCTGGCACTGGATGAACAGCCCTTCCCTAAGCACTTGCTCTTGTGCTCTCTCCCACCCTTTCTTCCGAAGGGCTTCCAGGGAGTGAGGAATTAATAACACTCAGAAAGAGCCCCTCAGAAGGTTGGAAATGGACCGTTGTGGTTATGAATGGAAAGCCAAAGGCTGGCAATATCCTTGGCTGCCCGAGAGGAATAGGCTTCTGCACCCAGCCTGTGGTGATGTGGGTCTGTATCACCTGGGAAGTGCTGGGCTGGAGCCCCCCACGTCCCCACCATCTCCTGCACTGGCCAGTACCAGCTTCTCCAAAAAGCCAAGGCTTTTCCTTTTCCTTTGCTAAGGAAAAGGCTTTTGTGGGGTCACTTTTTCCTCATATAAGACAGGGCTCAGATTATTAGAGAGCCCTGACAGGTCACAAATAGCTGATGAATCCAGTTCTCTGCTGTGTGATCATTACTGTGGCTGTTTGAACCGTGGGGTAGGTGCACAACTCTCATAAATCAGAGGGGCTGCTACCATGTTTAATAACGCCTCTTGTCCCTTCTGCATCCATGTGAGAGACTGGAAGGATTATGGAGTATCAGGATATGGATTCCTCTAAGGAATAAATGAGGTTTTCTCTGCCACGTCCCTCAACCTTCATTCTATCTAAGCACTGTCTAGAGGTGGTTACCTGTAAGATCCTACATCTGAAAGACGGGGAGGAGGGGAGACTGCTTCCAGGCTCTGCTTGTGCATGTCCATCAGTGCACATAGTCCTCTTTCTCCATGGATTTCTGGGTTTGTTTCTTCTAGAAGTGAAAGATGAGCCTCAGGGTCTGCTCATGAGAGTGCTCATAGCCACGTCTGCCCTGGCAGAAAGGAAATGGGAAGTGAACTTGTGCTGGTGCTGCTGTGTGGGAGTGAGTCCGTCCAGCTGACATCTCCAGGACACTCCGCGCTGGTTCCAGTGCATGTCTGTGCACTTGCTGCTGCTCTTCTCGCATGCGCATCCCGGGCTTCCTCATGTGGGCCCCGGCTGCGCCTCGGCACTGCAGGGAGATGTTTGTCAAAGCTGCTTCTGGAGCATGTGAGCAAGGAGCAAGCTCCGAGCAGGGGAAATGCGTGACTCCAGCCTGGTGCTGCTCTGCCTTTAGAGGAGCGGGCTCTGGGAAGCGCCTTCGCCTGGTTTCACCCCTTCTTGCTCCCTGTCAGTGCTGCCGGGCGAGCTGTGCTCCGCAGGGGCACGCTGCCTGCTTCCTCTTGCCCTTCTGGGTGCTGCAGTGGGAGAGAGCAGAGGAGCAGGACGTGCGGGGCTGCAGGAGGTGCAGTGCCTTCTGCTTTGGCTGCCCTTGCTGGAGAGGCTCCTGTGTGCAGGTGGGGAGCAGAGCCCTCTCCTCTCTTTGCCTACTGCATTCTGCTGCTTTGCTCCTTCCCAGGGCCCACCTCTACCTGCTGCCAGCTGAGCCAGCCTCTCGGAGTTGATCTGTTGTTTCTCTGCAGAGGAAGGACAGGAAAAGGTTGGTTTTCACGTTTCAAACCCTGGTGTTTGAAGATGCTTTACCTTTCCTCGGGGACCGAGAGAGGAAGAGCAGAGGAAGGCATCATCAGCTCAGCAGCAGATGATGTCCCCATGGCACGACAGCTCGGGGAGCAGCTGTGAAGGAGCCCCCCATGTGGCTCCCTTCTGCTCTGTGTGCAGGAGCCCTTTACAGGAGGGCTCTGTGTCCCTTTTGGGGGGGATCTGTGGCAAGAGGCTTGGCACTGCACTCTGTATTGTCCCTATTGTAGAAGTTGGGGGAAACTGAGGCCAGAGGGAAGAAGTTCCTGTTGTGCTGCAGCTTTTGAACCAGCCCCTGTCTGTGAAAGGGCCTCCCCATCACAAGATGCCAAATCCCACCGGGCTGGGCAGGCTGTTGCCAGCTCCCTTGTGTGCAAGGTGTAAATGCTGGTGTTAGACCAGGACCCCTCTAGGACGCGATGGCTGACTCCTTCCACATCCAGACAAAGCTTTCAGAGCTCCAGAACCAAACGAGCCCATAGCCTCCCAGAGGAACTGACTTGGAAGACATGGGAGGTTTAAATGAAGCATTAGGACTTGCTGCTGGGGCTGTTACTTAGAGGCAAAGCTGCAGGGAACGCCTCGTCTTTAACCAGCAAATACCACCCCGTGCCCTAACCCCTGTCCGTGCCCCAGCGCATCCGCGAGGTGCTGGTGGTGCCGCGCTCTGGGCACAGCGACATCGCCGCGCTGGTGCCTGTGTTTGCCCAGTGCAGGCGTGGCCGCGGTGCTGATCACACCCCACCAGGGAGGGCCCTGAAACCAAACCCTGTGTGTACCTGCCCGGCTTCCACCTCTGCTCCCGAGCGCTGCGGGACCTCGGGGAGCAGCTCGAGGAGCCGGGGAGCCCCTCTGACCGCGCTGCCTGCAGGAGGTGAGTCCCGGCCTCTGCCTTCCTCCCTGCAGCACCTCCCAGAGCTTCCTCTCCCATCCCTCTGCCCCCGCCCTCACAGATGGACCCTTCCCTGGCCCGCGCTGGTGTTTCGGTCCAGCTCAGCCAATGCATCGCCCTGTGTGCTGTGAACAAAGTGAAACCCAATGCATTGATGGGGATCGGCACCAAATGCAGTTTGAACAGGAAAGGGCTCAACTGGAGCTGCAGTTCGGTTGCTGGTGGCAGCTTCTCATCTCTGACTGTGCATGAGTATTGCTTCTGGGTACACAGGGACTTCTTTAGTCCTCTGTGTGTGTGTAAGACACACATCTTCTATTGAACGTTTGGCGTTTACCTTGGGATAAGGAGGGATAAGCCCCCTCCTTAAGCCCTCCGGAGCCTGGACTGCAGCAGTCAGTGGACATTACATCTCCCTCCCGGGTCTGTCTTAGAGCGATGGTGGCTCGGTTCATTCTGGCTTGTGGGTCTGCTCCCTTTAGTCAAGAGCACCAAGGCTTGTGCTGCTGGAGCTTGAATTCCTATCCCAGGGCTGTCAGCCAGCTGGGGACCCATCACCCATGAGCAGGGCTGAGCATCCTGTGTGTGGCCCACATCTGAGGACAGTGGTTGCTGCCCCCAGTCCTTGCAGATAGAGTGCATCTGAAGTGAGGCTGAGCGTGTCTGGGGCCTCCGAGCGTGCCTTTGAAGCCATGTCTAGCGATGAAAGGAAAACTGTTGCTGTTCCCGCCTGCCTTCCCGGGCTGTTTGACCTTGGGCAAGTCGTTTGAATGTTCACACTTGTTACAAGGAGGTATCTGTTGTGCCAGTTGGGGTCTAAGCTGTTGGGAGGGGGGACCTGAGAGATAGGAAGGAAAATAATCAGTCCTTTTTGCATGTCATTGGCAGTCCATCAGCTCCTGAGCTCAGGAGGTGCCTCCCCTCTGCAGCAGCAAGAGGCAGGGAGTGATGCTTGCACCTCTGTAGGAACCTCATTGCCACCTCATCCTCACCCACTCATCTCCATGGGGCTTATTTGAAGAGGGGAAGGAAAAGGGAGAATGCAGAAGCTGTCCCAGCTGTACCTGTCTGCTCACTTGTGCAGTGATGAGCATCAAATGCATCTTTGAGGTTAGGGAGCACTCACTGGCACCGCGTTTGGTGTTCACATGGGGCTTTCTCTCTGCCCAGTGTAGCTGTGGCATGGCTGTGGTCCAGCACCGCTGGTTCAGCCGCTGCTGAGGAGGAAGGGGAGTGTTGGGGATGTTCCCTGTTCCCATTCCTCTCCCCTGTAATGAAGGCAAAGAAGTTGGAGGGGCACCAGGCTGCACAACTGGATTCTCACCTCTTTTTCATCTGTGTTCAGCCTCCTCCACCCACAGGACCCAAAGCGCCGTGGAGGCACCGGAGGCTGAAGCTTCTGTGCAAGGTGGGAACATGAACCCCGAGAACTAGGCAGCGATTTGCTTTACTCGTGAATCAGTGGCTGTGAAGGAGCTTCATGTCTTGTTAACCCGCTCTACCTTCCCAGCATAACCACAGACCAGTGGGTGCTTTTAGCAAGACAGCCCTTTGGTGGACTAGATGCTGGTAACTGACATTGTGGCAGGGTCCTAACAGGTTACAAAGAGGCATCTGCTTACTCTTGCCTTAGCTGCTTAGCCTCTGTCCTGCTCTGGTGGCCTCTCCCCTCTGCAGAAGGCTGGAGAGAGGGAGCATGTTACAGGGCAAGTAAATGACTCAGCCTAATGAGTAAGGTAATTGCTGTTCACTGTTAGATGAGGCTAAAGTGGGTCAGGTTTGTTTGTGAAACTCCATGGAGGCACCATCTGTTCCCTGTGCCCTGTCTTGGGCTGGAGATGGGATTTGGGTGAAACTGCTCCCCTGGGAGCCCGCAGAGCAGTGCGGATGATGCCCTGTCATTAGGCAGTGGGGTGGGTCTCTGGGGATGACCCTGTGTGACTGCAGCCCTGAGCCTTGAAGGGGCTTCTAATTGATTTCACTGGGAGAGGGGACCCTATTCCTTTGTTTGTCTGCTACAACTGCCCATCTCTGAGATGAGGCTGGACATCAGACCTCCCTTAGCCCAAAGGCAGAGTTGCATTTCCCCAAACCATGACTGACACTTGTCACAAGCCCTTGGAGGGGAACCCGGCGCCGATGCGGTTGTGTCTCTTAATCCTGCTGCTCTCACAGATGTCCTCTCATCACCCTCCTGTGTGACTGTCCCTTTCAGCGATGATGTGTCTGCATGGTGCCAGGTTTTAGCCCTTTCCCCTGCCCTGGACCCCGCCGTGTCTAACAAGCTCTCTCTTCTCACAGACCACAGCATGTGAGCAGAAGGGGAAGCCTGGAGTGGGATCCGTGCCTGCCCATGCCTGGACTCGACATCACTGGGGCCACATCTTGCACGAAGAGGAAGAGGAAAAGACACTTCATTCCCACTCTCTAAAGATGGGAGACAGCATCTGTGCAGCAAAGGAGGCAGGGAAGCTCCAGACCTGGCCTGTGGGGCATCCCTGGCTGTGCTGCAGCCGGAGCACTGCAGCCCGCTGGCACTAGGGCTGTGGGGCAGCACGGGGCAGGCAGCCGGGGCCAGCACGGGGCAGGCAGCCGGTGCCAGCATGCTCTTCCACAACAGCAAGACCCAGCTTCTGCTGGTCAACTCCCTGACGTTCGGCCTGGAGGTCTGCCTGGCTGCAGGGATAACCTATGTGCCTCCGCTGCTGCTGGAAGTGGGAGTGGAGGAGAAGTTCATGACCATGGTTTTGGGTAGGCAGCTTTTCTCTCACCTTTGAAGTGCTTGTTTTCCCTTTGAGTCTGGAGGGCAAATAAGGGCATGGGGGCTTTGTCTCTGAGGGGTGTCTCTGCTGTCACATCAGGGGCAGCCTGTTTCTGGAGAAGGGGGCTGTGTCCCAGTGAAGCATGCTGAGTTCCTGAAATGCCCCCGGCTATTTCTTTGCAGTGCATACAGAGCAGTGTGCTCCAGACATTACCACCACCTCTTTCTCTTTTTCCAGGGATAGGACCTGTCCTGGGCTTGGTTTTTGTCCCGCTGATAGGATCTGCCAGTGACCACTGGCACAGCAGCTATGGCCGGAGGAGACCTTTCATCTGGATGCTTTGCCTGGGAGTCCTGCTCAGCCTCTTTGTTATCCCACATGCCAGCAGCCTGGCCAGCCTGTTTGCCCTCAACCCTCGTCCTCTGGAGATTGCCTTCCTCATCCTCGGCATCGGCTTACTGGACTTCTGTGGCCAGGTCTGCTTCACCCCGCTGGAGGCTCTGCTCTCAGACCTCTTCCAGGAGCCAGACAACTGCCGCCAGGCCTTCTCCATGTATGCCTTCATGATCAGCTTGGGGGGCTGCATTGGCTACCTGCTTCCAGCCATAGACTGGGGTGGCAGCTTTCTGGCCCCGTACCTGGGAGGGCAGGAGACCTGCCTCTTCAGCCTCCTTGCCATCATTTTCCTCGGCTGTGTGCTGGCCACGCTGTTTGTGACAGAGGAAGCAGCCACCCAGGCAGATGCTCTGGATGGCCCAGCACTGAAGGATGCTCCCCCTAAACCCCCACCCCCCGCCTGCTGCTCTTGCCCCATCTCCAGGAGCTCATGTCTCCTGCAGGCCAGGCACATGATGCAGGCACTGAGGAACCTCTGCACGTTGGTGCCACGGCTTCACGGCCTCTACTGCCGCATCCCCAAAGTCATCCGGCGCCTGTTCGTGGCCGAGCTCTGCAGCTGGATGGCACTCATGACTTTCATGCTGTTCTACACAGACTTTGTTGGGGAAGGGCTGTACCACGGTGTCCCCAGGGCCAAGCCAGGCACGGATGCCAGACGCCACTACGATGAAGGTGAGAAGTGAAGCAGCTGCTCTGAGGCTGCAGCATCTGTTCCCTGGGACAGGAGCAGTCCATGGGAGCTGGAATGGGCTCAGCTCTGCTGGTAATGCACAACAACATTGCAGTTGTTCTATTGTGAGATTCCCATCTCATATCTCTATCTGGGGAGCCCTCAGGCAGCTTCTCCAGTTCTCACCCCTTTCTCCAGTGCTTTCTGATAGTGCTCACCACTGCAGTCTGTAGCTGCCACGTCCACATCATGGGATACTCTCACTGCAGCACATTACCTGCTTGCTCTTGTTGCCTGCTGTCCCGTGTTGGCTGCTGTGTGCTGCCAGAGCCTTGACTGGCTCCTGGCCCTTCTCTCCCGGATCTAAGTCTTTTATTCTTGGAGGCACCTTCCTGGCCCTTCTCCTCCTCCAGCTGTACATCTTGCCCTCTGATTTTTCCACTCGCTGCCTCTGTGAGCTCTGCAGTACACTGCCTCTTTGTGCTGAGTGTCTGTTTAACTTAGAGGGAGCTTAATTATTATTTAACACTTGCACTGTATAGCTCCCAGCAGATCAGGGCTCCATTGTGCTGGCTGTCACAGAAACATATGTTGAGTAATGATCCTTGCTCCAAAGAGTTAATGGTTTTAATTCCCTGAAATCTGATAGAGCTTTGCAAAGGGTAAGGTCCGGATTGCTACCGGATACTGCAGTCATTCAGTGCATGTTGTATACTTTACCTTGGCTTAAGCACAATTCCTTGTTCCTTTCGTTCTCTTGCTGGTTTTGGCATCAGATAACAACAGATCCTGGTTCATGAGCAGGTGACAGATGCTGGCTTAAGAGTAGAGAGGTACAAACAGCTTCCAAAGACAAGGATGGCGTTTGGATTCCTATCTCCCGTTGCCCCTCTGGTTCAACTGGGGTGCCCAGGAGCATGTGGGGGAAATACTTGCTGCTGGTGGAGGGTGGGAGCTGCAGCGTGGCTGCTGCAAGCCTGGGATGTGTTGGGTGAAGCCCGGGTGCAGTCTCACCACCTCTGCTTCCCTGCAGGGGTCCGCATGGGCAGTTTGGGCCTCTTCCTGCAGTGCATCACATCCATCTTCTTCTCGACAATCATGGACCGGATGGTGACACGCTTCGGGGCGCGCGCGGTGTACCTGAGCAGCGTGGTGTTCTTCCCTGCGGCTGCCATCGTCATGTGCCTCTCCCACAGCGTCACTGTTGTCACCATCTCTGCTGCTCTGACAGGCTTCACCTTCTCTGCACTCCAGATCCTGCCATACACACTGGCATCGCTGTACCACCATGAGAAACAGGTAGGGATCAGCTCCGGGGGGCAGGGTGCTGTGAGGACAGCCTGGCCAGCCTCTTGTAGCCGGTCCAGTCAGTTCAGCACGTGGGAGAGAAGCACATGCCTGTGTGCAGAGGTTTTCCACATGGGCCTCTTGTCTCCAGGCTGTGTCTTCTCCGGAGATTCATCTGAAATGGAGTTGATAAGAGAGTTTGGCATCTCCCTGCTTAGGCATCCCCTGCTCACAAGAAGCATTATGCAGGTTTAAGAAGTGGGGACTGGGTAAGATGGGAGAAAGGAGCTGGGGTTGGTGTATCAAAAGGGATGTCTTGTGTTCCTCTGTGTCTTGCATATTGTTAGGGAAAGTGGTGCAGGTTAGTTCCAGCCGCGTACATTCTGCAGCCAAGTCACATCTGCAGCTCCAAGATGTGCTAAAAACCTCATTTTCCTCCCTTCGAGGTCCTGCTTTGCAGTTGTTGTCCATAGCATGAAGATCAGTACAGTGAAAACTGACGTTCTTCCTATTCCCTCGCTCCAAGAGAAATAAAGGGTGTGAAACTTTGGACACCAAGTGCAGTGAGGTGTGGGGTGTAGCTGGGTTTGGTTTCTTTTGCCCTGCCTTGAAAGTTCCTCCTTCCTTCACCAAGCACTTTGCAGCAGGCTGCGGGGAGACCCCAAAGAGGTCGATCCTAAAGTGCCTTTGGCAGCAAATTCCTCGTCTGCCCCATTTCTGTCCTCTTCTTTTCTCTTCCTGTTGAAACCTCTCATCCCTTTTGTTTGCCTCCCCTCATGCCCTCCTTCCTGCTTCCTCTCTTCCCTCCCCTTTTTTACTTTCTTTGTTTTCTCCCCTATCTTTAACCACTGCTCCTGAAGTGAAGCAGCAGAAGGGGCATCCACAGTGGCTGCTGCTGCCGCCCCGTGCGGGACCGCTGGCGGCAGCCTCAGGGCCACCTCCGCTGGAGCTCCCTGCTCTGCACAGCCTGCGTAAGTCACTGTCTTCTCCTGCATGCCCTCTCCTTAGCATGGCCACTGAACCTCACCTAGGGCAGGAGGAAAACGTCTGCATGCCCTGACACACCTGAAATCTTGGTGGAGATGCATGGTGGCGTTCCCACCTTGTGCAGGAGGTTAGGGACTGCTGGGTTCCTCATTCCCACCGCTGCTCAGCAGCTCCAGAGGAGACTCTTGTGACTCCCCCTTGCAGCACTGTGTGCAGCTCTGGTGTCCCCCACATAAGGACATGGAGATGTTGGAGCAAGTCCAGAGGAGGCCACGAGGATGCGCAAGGGCTGAAGTAGCTCCCGTATGGAGACAGGCTGAGAACATTGGGGCTGTTCAGCCTGGAGAAGAGAAGCTGCGTGGAGACCTCAGAGCAGCTTCCAGTGTCTGAAGGGGGCTACAGGGATGCTGGAGAGGGACTCTTCATCAGGGACTGCAGTGATAGGACAAGGGGTGAGGGGTTCAGACTGAAACAGGGGAAGTTCAGGTTGGATACAAAGTTCTTCCCTGTGAGGGTGCTGAGGCACTGGGACGGGTCCCCCAGAGACGTGGTAAATGGTCCATCCCTGGCAGTGTTAGAGGTGTCCCTGCCCATAGCAAGGGGTTGGAACTGGGTGATCTTAAGGTCCTTTCCAACCCAAACCATTCCATGATTCTCTGAGATGAAGCTGTTGATCGAGGCTCCTGTGGTTGTATTCTGTTGCAAGGGGTGATTTTAAAGCAGAAGTTCTCACTAAGCTCATTGCTGTGAGTATGGGTTTAAGTCACTTGCTCTGGATTTAGATTAATTCTCCACACTTGGTATTCACCCCCCTGCCAGAACTTGTATCTCTCGAGTCCCAGCCTGGATCATCACAGAAACAAGAAAACATGGCCTGAGCCTTGAGGGCAGCTGAGCAGGCTTTTGAGAGCATCCGTGTCAAATAGGAAGGGCTGGAGCTGGGGGGACATCCTCGTTTGGCTCACACAATGCCCTTTCTGTGCTGGGTTTGGAGTTGCTTTGAAGTCTGATGGCAATAGCAGGCATGTGGGAGGGTTTTTAAGCTCCACAGAAGATAAGTGCTGGTCCTGGACTGATGCATTGGAGCGTAAAGTCACGAATTAAAGAGCTGAAGGGTGCAGCGTGCAGCCGAGCAGAGCCCAGGTAAAGCCTTTGGAGGGTGATTGCTCTTTAGTGAAGTTCTTTTCATCTGGTTTCTGTTCTGGGATTGAATCTGAAGCTGTTTGTGCCCTTATCTGCAGCCGTGGCCTGGGGCAGCATGAACAGAGGCTGACACACAGGAGCAGGGCTGGGTGCAGCTGGGTGGGTGCCCAGGCTGCTGACAACTTTGGGGTGGGCTGCAGCAGGCCTGGGGTGCCCACGCTCCTGCCCCAGCTCCTGTTCTCTGTGGCCAGGCTGAGGCAAGCCCCTCGCAGCAGGGAGGGTGCTCTCTGCTCTCAAACACGCTCTCAGGTCCCCCTTTGGCTTTCCTAGTTCAGCCTCCCCACGTGGAGAGCAGGTTGCCATGGCCTTGCCTATCTGCTCTGCCCCGTGCAGACCAGTGCTTGTTTAATGCCCCAGGTTTTCGGCACTGTCTTCCCTGGCCACACGTGACTGCCCGTTGCGTGTTGAAGTTCTCAGCACTTGTGTTTGCGCTGGAGTCCTCTCCGGCTTTGGGATGCGTCCGCAGCGGGCGCTGGCCCTGCACTCCTGTCCTGCAGGATCAGCCGATTCAGGATGGGGTGAGCTGTGCTGGGTGCCCGGGTTCCCTTGGCACCCACTGAGGAGGTGACAAGAGGAAGGCAACCTGAGGAGCTCAGTGCAGTGTCCCCAGGCAGAACCTGGGCTGGCTTTGGGCTCCAGCCCAACCAAGGCACCACTTGGCCACATCCCCTGGCGAGGCAGGGCTGCTCTGTACCCTGTGGCAGGCAGGAAGAGCTGCGCTGGCGCCTGGGGACCATCACGATGGCTCCTGGAGCCCCTCTCACATGGAGATCCTATGTCAGAGTCACTGCGGGCTCTCGGCCCCGCTGACAGCCTGACCCAGCACACACAAAGCACAGCGTGGCTCTGTCTTGTGCAAAGAGTGGGGTCCCACCTCGCTTGCTGGGCTCCGCGCCACCCGCCCGCTCCTGCTCACATGCCTCCTTCTTCCCCTTAGGTGTTCTTGCATAGATACAAGAGCAAAGAGGAGGAAGCTGCAGCTCGCTTGGACAAGAAATCCTTCTCCAAAGGCCTGCTTCCCAGCCAGAAGCTGCCCTACCAGAATGGACACGCTGGGAGCCTCTTCTCCTCCTCCTCTTCCTCCCTGGCCCCCACTGCCAGCTCAGCTCTGTGTGTCAGCTCCTCCTGCGATGTCTCCCTCAGGATGATGGTGGGAGACCCGGACTCGGTGGCTCCCGGCCGGGGGATCTGCCTGGACCTGGCTATTTTGGACAGTGCCTTCCTCCTCTCTCAGGTCGTCCCCTCCCTCTTCATGGGCTCCATCGTCCAGTTTACACAGTCAGTGACTGCCTACATGGTGTCAGCTGCTGCTTTCGGCCTCGTAGCCATATACTTTGCAACCAAAGTTGTCTTTGATAAGAGTGACATGGCCAAGTACGCGGTGTGATGTGAAGGCACACGGGCAGCACGTGGCCAGATGAGTCCTCTGTGTGTGTGTGTGTGTGTTCACATGGCCAATGGTGCAAAGCCTCGTGTGGTTCCTGCTCTCCCCATGCTGCTGCTGTAGCCCCTGGGGTAATTCTGGGGCTGAGGGCAGGAGAGATGCAGCAGCGCTATTCTCAGGTGTAAATAGGAGGCATTGGGGCATTGTGCTTTGGGCCATCAGTGCTTTCCAAAGGTGCCTTTATCAAAAGACAGCACTGCACAGCCAGCACCAAAGGGGTGACCCAGAGGGGGAGAAAGGAAATGGATTTTTCCTTAATAACGGGCCATTTTCTAAGCAGGAGAGGCAATGGAGAGCGGAGAGAAGGAATCATTTGCTCTCCTGTCCTCCAGTTTGAGCTGTACCCTCTTCCCCGGCTTCTTGCAGTTCTACTCAACCTCTTGAGCAATACTTCTGCAAATAGGACACTGGGAGGAGATTTCCTTGGGAAAAACATAAGACGGGTGGCTAAGGTATGGCTGTGTGCACACACGCTTCCATCCCACCTCTGCTCTGCTCTGCTCTGCCCGGGAGAAACCATCAGGAGAAAAGCGACCATGTCTTGTTTCAGAAAAACAAGGTAAAGCTTCATTAGGACCAGTTCCAAAAGGTGACTTATGCTTTACCTATGCACCAGCTGGCAGCAGATGGAAAGGACTTCTTAATTTCTTTGCTTTAATGGTTCTGTTTAGCTTTCCGCAGTCACTCTGCCCTCTCCTCAGTGCTCAGAGATCCCGCCTGCTCTCTCCCTTAACACATCTAGACCTGGCCCCTCAACGATGCTGCTACATCACAAGGAAAATCTATCCCTGGAGGGTTTTCAGCACTGGGACAGTGAGAGGGAGCAGGAAGAGCTCTCCTGAGGAAGCTGCAGGGATCTGCTGCTGACAGACAGTTGCTCTCAGCAGTAGTCACTGCTGCAGTAGGTCCCCAGCACAGTGGCTCAGCCACTCAGAGACCACCCATACCCCAGTAGGAGTCAAGGGCCTGGCACACAGGCAGCACGTAGACTTTGAAATGATCCCAGCTCTGCCCATAATCACCAAATGGTTTGAGTTGGAAGGGACCTTAAAGCTCCTCCAGCTCCAACCCTGCCACGGGCAGGGACACCTTCCATAGAGCAGCTTGCTCCAAGCCCCTGTGTCCAACCTGGCCTTGAGCACTGCCAGGGATGGGGCAGCCACAGCTTCTCTGGGCACCCTGTGCCAGCACCTCAGCACCCTCACAGGGAAGAGCTTCTGCCTCAGAGCTCCTCTCAGTCTCCCCTCTGGCAGGGTAAAGCCATTCCCAGTGCTCCCTACATGCAGTTGTCAGAAGTCCCTCTGCAGCAGAGGAAAGGCATCACCTGGTCTGTTGGAGGCTGTGAGTGTGCAGGGGAAGCTTGACAGCCCTTACCTGGTGTAGACCTTTGGCTGCTCTAAACCCAGTGTCTGTGACTGCTGTTGTGTGGGCAGCAAGGGGCACTTGTGAGGTTCTGCTGAAGGGCAAAGTGGTGCTATATTTGCCTTCCTCCCTGGCGTGGAAGCAGAGCTACTCCCCTGCTGTCTGCAGAAGGTCCTGTCAGGGTTTCTCCCAAGCTTTTTAAGCACTTCTTTCCCGTAAAGGGTCACTGTTTTGGGTTTATTTCTTCTCAAATTATATGCCTCCCTTCCCCACAACAAGGTCTGTGTGCTGAACTGCAGCTCTCTTGGGCATGGATTTGGCAGCTGTTTAACCACCTACAGAGTGTTTTGCCTGTCCTTCCTCCCCTGGTCACCGTCCACTGCAGGAATAAGTCTTTAAGGCAAAATGTAAATGCCAGAGGTGGGCTGGAGAAATGCTCCTCAGTAACCTCAGAGCCAGGAGTTTCCCAGCAGGTCCCTACCTGAGTGCTGAACATTATGGAAAACTGAGGAACACAGCACGTGGAGGCTGCTACGATGCCAAAGTGCTTTTTGAGCCATTTGTTTAAGTGCCTAGAGAGAGCTTCCACCCCAAACTCCAGGTGTATGGGATTGATGATAAAGGCCTTGAGTGTTGCATTACAGGCCCCTAAGTGATAAAGCAGCAGCTCCAGAGTGTCTATGGAGAAACTTAGATTTGTCCTTCCTGGCTTCTGCTGAGGACACGTGTATCACACAGGGACCAGCTGGGGACTTGGGTATGTCCTAGTGTAGGTGAGCGCATCCCATGTGTGCTGTTACTGATGGAACCTCTCTGGGCTTTGATCCTGCTCCACCACTTGTGGGTATAGGTACAAGCTCTTCATGAGCTTCTCATTTCAGGTAGTAGGTGCACCAGGTAGCCCAGAGAGGTGGTTGAATGCACTTGAGATATTGTAGGCCAGGCTGGATGTGGTTCTGGGCAGCTGATGCAGTTGAAGATGCTCCTGCTCATTGCAGGGGGTTGGAACTGGCTGAGCTTTGAAGGTTCCTTCCAACCCAAACTGTTCTGTGAGTCTGTGATTCTGCTTTCTTCTCCCAGTGAATCATGCAGTGCCTCTCCTTGTGCGAGATGTGGGCTGTGATTGTTTGCTGAGGAGCAGGATGGAGAGTGTCTTTGAACGCAAGGCTGTTGTGAGTCCCTCCCTTGGGGAGGGATGTGTGGATGGATGTGGGGGTTTTGTGCGAGATCACCGCCTGTCTGCGCGAGGTTCACGTTTTATTTATTCGGTAGAGGAAATATTTTGTCTGCAGTGCGGGAGGAGCCGGGATTTTTATGGAGAAAGGCATTAAAAGGTGTTTAAATGGGAATTCGCTCTTCCATGCGTCTGTGACTGTGTGTGTGCGTGTGCACCGCTGGGCGGCGCCACCACCGCGGCGGCGAGGGGCGTGGTCTGGGCGGCACGAGGGGGCGTGGCCTCCGCGCTGGCCCCGCCCCTCCGGCAGGCGTGGGGCCGGGTCCGGCTCCCATTCCCTGTTCCAGCTCTGATTCCCGGCTCCCGTTCCCGGCTCCCATTCCCGGTTCCAGCTCTGATTCCCGGCTCCCGTTCCCGGCTCCCATTCACGGTTCCAGCTCTGATTCCCGGCTCCCGTTCCCGGTTCCAGCTCCGGTTCCCGGCTCCCGTTCACGGTTCCAGCTCTGATTCCCGGCTCCCGTTCCCGGTTCCAGCTCTGATTCCCGGCTCCCGTTCACGGTTCCAGCTCTGATTCCCGGCTCCCGTTCACGGTTCCAGCTCTGATTCCCGGCTCCCGTTCCCGGTTCCAGCTCTGATTCCCGGCTCCCGTTCACGGTTCCAGCTCCCGTTCCCGGCTCCAGGAGCGGAGCCGCCCGCTGTTCCCCGGGACGTGCTTTAACGCGTGGGGCTCCCGCGAGCATCCCTGCCGAGGGGCAGTACCAGCATCGCAGCTCGCCGTGAGTCCCGGCGGTGATGCAGGAGATGGGACCTGAGGAGCTCCGCGGGCTGAGGCTTTCCCGTTCCTGCCGGAGTTCAGTTCTGTCAGCGCCTACGTTACGGACTGAAGCTGAGACACGCGGTAAGCGGCGGCGAGGGGGGGCAGCAGCGGGCTGCCCTTCCCAAGGAGCATCCACCTCTGCTGCTGGGGCTTGGGGGCTCCTTTGTCAGCTGTGAAGCCTTGCTGTGGTGTGGGGGCTTTGTTCAGGCTCAGACACTCACGGCTCTTCCAAAGCAGAGGAATTCTGTGCCCGCTTCCCGGGTAAATCAGAGAAAATCCCTTTTCCTAAGGGGCTGCAAAATGGGCCTCTTGGGAATACCTGGCCTCGCATCACCGCCACCATCAAATCCTAGAGCTGGCTTGAGCACGATTCCTCCCTTGGATCAATGTGTTGGGGCAGAACACTGTCACCCTTGTCACTCATGCTTTGTTTCCCATCACAGGGTGCGTGGCTCCTCTGATGCCATAAGGAACACCAGAGTGGAAGGCTCTGGCATTGCTCCCAGGCAGCCTGGGAGTCTGCTCCTCTGCAGCTCCATGGGGCCCGAGGCCTTCCTCGAGCACAGCCTCCAAGGAATCCCTTGGGGCGCTGCAGGTTGCCTGCAGAGCCACAGCGAGGACAGAAGACCTCACACAGCTCCTATTGCAGCAGCATCTGCACACTGTGGCCCTGCCAGAAGCATTCCTCCCACAATGGAAGCCTGTATCCAAAAGGATGCCAGCAAATGGAAGCCTGTATCCAAAGCGATGCCAGCAGCAGCCATCACCTCTGGTACCTTCAAGGATTCAAGTTGGTTTAGTCCTGAACTCCGGAATTCCCTTTCCCAGCTCACAGGACCCTGCGCAGCACTGCTGAGAGGGACTGGCTTGACTGGTTTGCAGAAACCTCATGGACTCAGTCACTCTGGAAGAGGTTCATTAGGGACTTTGGGGTTCTCTTTCTCTTGGAAACTCCCTTTCTGCATTAAACGTTAAAAGATGCTTCCTCTGGGGTGGTTCAGGTGCTGCAGGAGCAGGATGCGGCCTCCACGCTGCATCCAGAAGGGCAGGGATGGTTTGTGGGTGTTCAGGCACCGCGCTCATATCCCTGTGAGCCACAGCAGCACCTGGGGGGTTCCATGTGTGGGACCGGTCACCTTCTGGAGACCACACAGGGGATGCTGGGCTTTGAAACCTGGTGGTTTTTGGGGGCCCCATGAGCTGATCCCACACACTCTGTGTGTGATGCTCTCCAGAGCTGTGACTGCCTGGTCTGGCTTTACCCACTTGTTGAGGCACCAGTAGCCACTGTAACCGCAGTGTGGTCACTGGTAAGCCCTCACCACAGCCCCAGGCAGGCTGACTCCAAGCTGTCCTGCTACCTGTACCCAAAGTAGCTTCAATCCCGCCGTGAAGGTTGGACCAGGGTTGCACTGTGACGAAGCCAGCACCCTCTCTTGGATCTCAATTTACACCTAGTTGTAAGCCACATGTGCCGTAGCAGCAACAGCTGCCCTCTGGCACAGGTGGAAGAGGGATGAAACGTTTAATTGTGTGTTTTGACCTTCATAAACTCCCCAGAGAAGTTTGCTGCTGGGGGGAATCCAGCTCCTTGCAGCTGTTGGCACCCTGCAGGGGAGCGGTCCCCACGTGATGTCTGAGCAACAGACTCCCAAAAAACAAAGGCCACCAACGATATTCATCTGGAATATTTGGGGATGCTCATAGGACCCTACGGTGGTTTGGGCTGAAGGGCCCTTAAAGCTCCTCCAGCTCCAACCCCTGCCACGGGCAGGGACACCTTCCACTGGAGCAGCTCCAAGCCCCTGTGTCCAACCTGGCCTTGAGCACTGCCAGAGATGGGGCACCTGTGCACCCATTCAGCTCCCTCAGGGCTGCGCAGTGAAAGGGGGCCAGGAGACACAGCAGCGGCTCCAGCAAAGTCCTTTTGGACTGGGAAGAACGGCAGCATGGAGAGCCCCCAACACGCACGGGGTGGCAGCGGGAGCAGGGCCCCTCCTGCGCTGCTGACGTCCTTCTTGTGTTTGACTGTGGTTAGCAGCAGGCCAGCCCCTCGCTGCTCTGCCAGCTTCAGCTTTGGCAGCCACCGGGCAGGGAGCGAGGTGCTTGTGTGAACACGGAGGGAGCCTCAGGAGCTGGGCTGGGCACTGCGCCCTTCCCGCGGCTCTGCCAGGGTGCCTCGAGCTGACGTTCAGCACCTCCGGCTCGGGTGTGCTCGTGCCACCCCGCTGTTATCCCGGTGCTCTTCCAGAGCAGGACCTCGCGCGCTTGTCTGAAGCTGCCCTTGAGCTGCCTTTAGTGAGGAGCGTTGGGTGGTACCCAAACGGAGAGGGAAATGAGCGCCGCTCTTTTCCCTGCCCTGTGGAGGGCACGTTCGTCCAGCAAAGGGCCAAAGCCTCTCTGGGGTTGCCTTTTGTTGGAGTGGGTTCTTGCCTGGCTGGAATTGGCTCCGTGCCCGCTTTGCTCCAGGGCTCCCTTTGCAGGCAGCGCACCAGCACTGACCCAGGCCCGGCTCGGGCTTTTCTCTGTCCCCCTTTGCTCTTTGCCCTGCTCCCAGCTCCTCCACAGCACTCCCTGTTTGCCCTGGGCCTGCCCCATCCTGCCTCCCTCCGCTCTCAGCCGAAGGCGAGCGGGGAGGTTCCGTGTTTCCAAGCTGTGGAGCAAGAAGAGCTCTGCCTCATCCTTAGTCCTTCGCTGTTCTCCATCTGCTGAGCAGCTCCCGCAGAGGCCGTGCCGGGGTGGATCCGTTCTGGAAGGCAGGGCTGGGAATGCTGGTGCCCTGCAGCTCCCCACGTTTGTTTTGCCATTCCTGTTAAAGAAACCACAAAGGGAGGGGAGGGATGGTTCTGAAATCAAACACTCAGATGTGTATCTCCTGTGCAATGCACATCAGAGCCTCACCTGCTTCCCTCTGGGGACTTGGGCTGAGCGGCTTAAAAGGCTCTGTAATTGCCTCTCCTTTGCTCCAGTGAGGATGCTATTCCGGAGCAGAAACGTTGGTCGTGGAAGTACCGACGAGATCTGTGGCATTGGGATGAGGACTTGTGCCTCCCCACAGATAAAAACACACCCGAGCTGCTGGGTTATAACCCTGGCTCTGTCTCAGAGGGTGCCAGTAAGTGAGTGGCACCACGTGCCTCGCATGGCTCCCACTTGGAGGAGTGCGAATGGGAGGAACCGGTTGCCTTGTGCTGTCAGGTTGCTAAGCAGTGCTGCTTAAGCAATAAAGTGCAAGCAGAGAGGAGTTATGGGAGAGCACAAAGAGAAACCCAGGCAGAGCTTCTCCATGTGCAGCTGGGGCTCGGGATGGAGCCGTGTGTGGTGCAGAGCCCCCCATCCTTGGTGGCAGCACTGGCGTTCCCAAGCTGCAGCCCATGGGGAGCTCGTGCCTCCCAGAGCAGGTAAGGCCAGTGCAAACCAGAGTCTGGTTTAGGGCCCCTTTGGAAACACATCTCTAAGATCATGGAATCGTGGGGTCAGTTGGGTGGTCCCCAGCCCTCAGCTGGCCCTGAGTGGGGAGAGGTGGTAAAGGGATGCAGGTGGAGAAGCTTTGCAGCCCGGTGGGGAGGTGTTAACCCTCTGTTGGCTCAGCAGCACTTCCCGAAGCTGGGAGCAAAAGGGATGAGAGTGCCTCATTGGTGTCCTGGGATGGGTTCGAGCTCTTCCGGAGCACAAATCCAATGTTTTCCTTGCAAAGAAGCGGGGTAGATCATGGCCTTGGGCTGCCAGAGCTCACACGTGGGGAGCTCCCTGGGGACGGAGGGGTTAAGGGCACAGTGAAGCTTAATGAGTAGAGGAGCTCAATTAAACCAGCTGCTGGTGTGACCTGCCCTGGCCCTGCTGGTGCCTCCCTGCTCAGACCCAGCCTCTGAGCAGGCACCAGTCCACTCACAAAGAGGTTGGAGAAGGGAAGAGCATCTCCATGTAGGAAGAGGCGATGAGTGAGTGGCTGCTGCTCATCCCTTGCCCTGTGGAGCATCTTTCCCAGGCTGGATGCTTGTTTTCAGCCGGGACTCAGGACAGGCTGTTTGCAGGGATGCCCCTTTCCTGGGAGCTGCTCTCCATTACAGGTAACACTTTGCTTTCTGATGCCTTGCTGGTGGCAGGTTCCCTGCTGATGGGGTGGTGAATCCATGCCTGGAGCTTGTGGAAGAGGAGGGGGTATCTGCTCTGACTGCGCCATTTATTGGCAAGGGCTGATCCTTCCCTGGGAAAATCCACCCAGAGAAAGCCTTTTTTTGGCTCGGAAAGCGCAGGGTGGGTGGGGGGATGAGGGATGTGATTCCACATCCACGGATCCAGGCTCGCTTCTGGAAGCATTGGCTTTTTGCTGTGAATGACAGCAGTTCCTTCCCAACGGCAGTTTCACAGCTCCCTGCAGGGACAGCAGAGCGTGCCACAGTCTGCTCCTCACCTCTGCTGCTGCAGGCCCTGGTGCAAGCAACAGCCTCTGGCACGGGATTCATTTCAATGGTGATGATGGGTCCTGCCTTTCCCTGTTGTTACCACGTGCTTTGGGCTGGACCAGTGTGCGTTTGAGGAGCTGTATTTAGGAATTCTATTTGGGATGTGGGAATTTGGCGACAGGAAAGGTGCTTTCAGTGCAGGACCGTGTAGATGCCATGGTAGGAACTAGTTTGGCAACGTTGTGCAATAACCAGAGATCTGGTGCACAGCTTTAGGGCTTAACTTTCATAAGCACCTGGAACCACCTCCAAGTCCATCTGAGTCAGTGGAGATGAACCCTTTGGAAGGCACCCAGCCTTATCTGGAATGCTGGGTTCAGCTGGGTTCCTTGTCCCACAACAATAGATGTGGGCAGGCTAAAGAAGGGCCACAAAGATGATCCAAGGGCTGGGAAGCTGAGGATGCTGAGACTGTTCCAGCCGGGAGAAAACAAGGCTCACGGGAGACCCTACCATGTTCCAGTGTCTAAAGGGTGGCTACAAAGCCAATGGAGACTCCCTTTTTACAAGGAGTCCCATAGAAAAGATGAGGGGTGATGTGTGCAAGTTACTCCTGGGGAGATTCCAACTGAGAATATCAGCCTCTGGAATCGTCTGCACAGGGAAGAGGTGGGTTACCCAGGGTTGGATGCCCTAAGATTTGGCTGGACAGGGTGCTGGGACATCTAGTGCAGATCCCCATAGTGCCGTGTGGGCATCCTGCAGCATCCTTGGGACCTCTTCCCAGTGCTTGGAGTTGGGAGCTGGGTTAAAACAGCATCTCCATGTTCTGGAGCAAGGCCTGGTCAGCTGGTGCATCGTTCCCAGGGCTTTTGCTCCTCTGCTCGTGCTCTCAAGCCGACCTTGCACTAGGATCCCTCTTTAAGTGAGTGTGCTTGGAGCTCTGTGCCTCCCTGACAGGCTTGTCCTGCGTTATCCCACAATGGGCAGTTTTGTCTCCCTTGTCCTTGCTCCCAAAGTCTATTTCCAGGCGCCGGTGTTTGATTAACCCGAAATCCCCACTGGAATGGTTTTGATTTCCTTTTTGTGCTGCCTCTTTCTCTTTAAATGCCTCTGCAGGAGCTGCTTTTTTAGCAGGGCTTTTGTGTCTGAGCTCTTTCCAAGCCCTGCCTCGCTGCCTGCTCCATTGGATTCCATCTCTTTGTCTGTCCTATATTTTTCTCCCCTTGTGATGTTGCTGAAGATAGGAACAAGCCCACGTTGGGTTGCAAACCCACGGCCGGGAAAGCAGAGCACAGTAGGAAATGTGTTCTCCCTCTAAAGATGCTCTGATGCAGTCTCTGATGGCTGTAGCTGAAGCCCTTTGCGTGTCAGGAGGTGGCACCTTCGGAGGTGGCTGCTGTCCCTCTCACATGGCATCCTGTGCTGTCTTTCTGGGTTCATTCATGTGCTGTTTCCTAACTGAGTGCTGAGGAAACAGGAAGTTTGGGGGGTGCTGGGAGATTTTGCTGCTGCAAAGGGAAACAAAGATAGGGAAGAAGCTGGAGTCGTGGGGATGTGATGGAGCTCTGCCGTTTGCCTTGCAAAGCGTGTCCAGGCCCCCCTCGGGTGCTGAAACACCGCGTTTGTATGGTTGTGGGTCTTGGGAAACGCTCCTTTTCGGAGCTCTGCCGCTCTCCCACTTTGCAAGCAAGTGATGCTCAGTGCCGAGCGGGAAGGCGACAGCACCGTGCGCACTGGTCCTCGATGCTGTCCCTCCCAGCAGAGAAACCAAGCTTCCCAAGCCAGCTGTGTGCATCCCAGCGCTGGGCCTTTCCCCGAGAGCCGGGCTTGGCTCTGTTGGAGGCACACACGTGCAGATGCTGGCAGCCCTCCCACTGTGACTACAGGAAGAGGCTGGAAGAGGCTTTATTGTCCTCATGTTTTGATCTGGTGGAGGAGCCCAAGCTTCAAAAGGAGCAGGAGGCAAGGATGAGGCACAGCAGGGGATAAGAGGGAGATGCTGTCCAAAGGCTGTGGCTGTGTTGGTGAGCGTGGCTCTCCCGCTGGCTGGACTCAGTCATCCTCAGTGCACAAGATCAGGTAGAGGTGAGGAGGCTGCTGCTCAAAGTCATGGGAAAAGGGCCTCCTCTGTGCCTGGGTCACTGCTTCCTGCCCTGGGCATTCCCAAGGGAAAGCTGCACTGATAACATGGAGATAACTGTGGAAATGCGATGCTTTGCACAGGAAAAAGGAAAGGAAAACAGCACATGGAGCGTTGCAGAGGGGCTTTAATGAATTTGGAAGCTGAGGAACTGACTCTGGGCTTTTGTGGAGGATTTTCTTGTCCTTTCCCGCTTTTCTTCCCTGCTCTGTCCATTCTTTCTCACCTTTTTTCCCTTATAACTGGAGGTGAGGATGAACGGAAACTGATTTTTACCCTAAAGTGTGGTAGATAACAGCAGTAAATACGTCAAGAATGGTCGAAGACGTCTTCCACCTGCATTGAGCACTAATGGGGGGAACCCTGTGGGGCTCCTCTGCGGTCAAAAGACGCCTCAATTCCCTTAACTTCCCTACTTTCCCTGCCTTCAGCTCCCTCCCCATCCCCTGTGCGCAGCGAGAGCTGATACAGGGTTATTTAAAGGCGTCGGGAAACACAACCCCGCGCTCCCCGCTTACGAACCTCCCTTTCCCATTTGGTCGCCCTTTGGCTCCGTGGATCGGGAGCAGCTGCAGGAGGTGACCGGGATCCGCCTCCATAGGCACGGCATTAACCGCAGGGGTGATGGCGCTTCCCGGCCCGGCCCTGGCTCCGCGGGGCTTTGGCTTCTGCCGCTGCCTGACCCGGGCTCGGTGCGGCGGTGCGGGGCAGCTCTGCAGCACCCCCGGGGCTGCGCGCTCCGGATCGTGCCGGGCTCGGGGCTGAGCGCTGCCGCCAGGAGCCTTCCGCGCCAACGGGTGGGAATGCCACGGCGAGGCGGGGGGGAGCGCTGCCCCATGTGATGGAGGGGACCGGAGTGAGGGAGGGAGACAGCTCGGGACTGACTGCGCCTCCGATGGGGCTGGAGCGGGGCTGGGTCAGGCTGGAGGGGAGACCTCGGAGCAGCGCCAGTGCCTGAAGGGGCTGCAGGAAACCGGGAGAGGGGCTTTGGACAAGGGCCTGTAGGGACAGGACAAGGGAACAGCTTTAACTGCCAGAGGGGAGGCTCAGATGAGCTCTGAGGCAGAAGCTCTTCCCTGTGAGGGTGCTGAGGCGCTGGCACAGGGTGCCCAGAGAAGCTGTGGCTGCCCCATCCCTGCAGTGCTCGAGGCCGGGTTGGACACGAGCTCGGAGCACGCTGCTCCAGCGGGAGGTGCACTGAGCCCCGCTGCAGTCAGTCGCTTCGTGCCCGGGCTCCGCGGGGCGCTGCTGTTGATGTCGGGTTTAATTCCGCTTTCATTCGCTATTTCGGCTCTTCGTCACTTTAATCTTTTGCCGTTTCAAATCCATTTTCCCCTTTATGTTTCCTCTTTAACTTTCGGGTTCCGAACCCCGCTCCGTCCCCGCGGGGCCCCGGGCCGCGGGCACATGGCCGCGGGCGGGCGCTAGGGCCCAGGGGACTACAGCCCCCAGCATGCCCTGCGTGCCGCGGGCGGAGCAGCACCGCCCCATTGGTCCCTGGCGCCCTCAGCCCGCGCGCGGATTGGCCGCCGCGGGCCCGTGGGCGGTGGCGCGTGAGTACGGCGGCCGCGGAGGGCCGTGCCCCGCCGTGTACCGCGGCGCCGCCGCCGCTGCCCTGCGCCGCTCTGCCCGCGATGGGGGCCCGGGGCCAGCGCGGGGGGGCCCGGCCATGAGGGGCGGCCGCGGGAGCCGCTGCAGCGCTGCCCTCCGCCACTCCCGGGCACCGGCGGCGCTCCTCCTCGGTGAGCGGGGGCGGCGCGGGGATGGGGGGGGTTCAGCGCCGCGCCCCGGGGCGGCAGCGGGGGGGGGGGGGGTGGCGGCGCCCCCGGGGCCGCTGCTGCCGTTCCGGCGGGGGCGGGGGGCGGGCGCGGGTCCCCCGGGGGAGCCCTCGGGTCGCTGCCGCTGCCCCCGCGGTCCGCGCTCGTTACCCGAACTCGCGGGGGGCTCCCGCTGCTGCGGGGACCCTTCCGCGGGGTCCGGTTTGGGGTAGCGGCGCAGGGGTGGGCTCGGAGCCGGGCGCGCCGCGGAGCGGGTGCGGGATCCCCGTGGGTGCTCATCCTGCCGGGAAGAGGCGCGATCCTGCGGCAGGCGCAGCCGGAGCCGCTGCGTGCTCCTGCTTTCTCGCCGGCCTGTTTATTTTTAGGGGCTCAGCGCCTGTTTGTAGGGAAGAGTTGTTCCATCGCCATAGCAACGGGGCTGAGTTTGTGATAAACATTATTAAAGGAAACCTTTTCCATCGTCAGCCAGACTTCCTTTCCATAATAAAGTTAGGAATGACGGCAGACGCTGACCCTTTGGTTTGGGCTTTGCTCCGGAGTGGGATGTGGACACGCGGCCCCTTACTCTTACCCGAGGATGCTTTTCGGCAGAGCCTTGTGCCTTTTGGAGCTGATTTAAGCTGCGCTTGGTAAACTCGCCCCTCAGCCCATTGTGGTGGCAGATGAGGAGGAAGCGAACGTCATTAGTGAGGAGCTGCTGCAGCGATCGGTGGGTTTATGGCTTACACGGAAACGATCCCATCAGTGCCGGGAGCCAGGCACAGAGCTGGTCAGAGCTGTTGTGAAGTTTAACATTCCCGTTCTCTGCCCTAAAGCTTTCCGTGTGCTCTTTGGTCTGGTATCCTATAAAAGGAGAGGTGGAAAAGGGGAGATGCTTCATCTAAGTAGAGAGAACAGGGAAATGAGGTCTGCTGTCCGTAAAGGTGGCTGCACTGAGCTGTCCTTAGCCAGGGAGGAGGGAGCAGAATGGTTGTAGCGGTGCGGGATGTCCGTGGACCGTGCTGTGAGGTCCTGGTCAAACAGGTTGAAGGGTTTTAAGTATCAGGATGTGCTGGGCAAAGCCCCATTGGGGACCAAAGCTGGCACGGTTGTCTCTGTATCGAGGTCCACAAAGCAGTAAAGCTGTTTGGCTCATCTGCTTCTCCTAACCTGGGGCTTCAGCCATGAGTATGGTGGGAATCCTGGGGCACTGTGCTCCTTTGTGGCTTGTTCCTGTGCGCTGACACAGAAGGGTGAGCACTGGTAAATGCCTGTGAAGGAAAGGAAACGCTTATTTCTCAGGAGGTAAAAAGCTCCTGGAAGCCATAGTGTTTGCTCACCCCTGGTTTCAGGTGGAGTAACTCAGTTTGGGAGCCAAAAACCCCAAATTTACAGCAGTGTTTGTTGTAAGCAAATAAAACTGTCAGGCTTGGAGCAGGATTGGGCAGTGAAAACTCTGGAGCTGCTCTTATCACCAGGACATCCTCCAGCATTTCCTTCCACGGAGCTTCCTGCCTCCATAACCACGGCTTCTCCTTCAGAACAAGCTGATTTTCCTGACTGGTTTGGAAGCAGCGGTGCAGTGAGTGCCTGAGCCAGGGGAAGACAGGAATTCAGTGGAGTTTAGGGTGGTTTTCCCTTGTTCTTGCCTGGTTTTAGTGTGCTTTAGAGCCAGTTGAAGTTGTTTGCTCCTCGAGAAGCTGACAAGGTCTGGAGTGTTTTGATAGTGGTGGTGCAGATGTAGAAGTCTGCATCTTGACTTTTGGTTCCTTATAAATAAACCTGTACACAGACAGCAGGCTTCTGCCTGGTGATTCACCTGTCTTGAGGAGGTGAGCTGTGAAAACGACATGGTGATAGTAAAATTGCTTCTACGGTGCTCTGTGTGTGCTGGAAGAGGACTGAGCATCCTTCCACGCTTCCTACCAGGCCAGAGTATGTTGGTAGCTACTCTCAGCCGGCAGAGGCTGGGTTTGGATGGAAGCTGTGCTTTGTAGGTGCTTTGCCAGCCGTGTTACACCTCTGAGCCCTTGGTTCAGGCAGTTGCTGGGCAAACGAACTGATAAACTTGATCCAGCCTTGATGTTAACCCTGGTTTGAACAAGGAGCCGGGCCCGTGACCTCCACAAATCGCTTTCAACCAACGCTACCTCATTGTTTGTTCCCTGGAACAGCTCTCAAGGCCTTGTGTCTGCAGGAGTATTGCACAATGCAGCAGGAGCTGTTGTCAATGAATTCCTTCTGCTCACACACCGTGGCCATCCGAAACCGGGGAAGGGGATAGAGCAGTGCAGCAAAGTCTGCTCGGTTCAGTTCTGCTGCGCACGAGGGGAGTGCTCCTGTGTGGTGTTGCTCACCTCCTGCATTGCACTAAGTGTGAGGTCCCCAAGCCCATCTCAGTGTTACTGTGGCTGCCTCTTTTCTTGCCTTTTTGCTTGTGTTGACAGAGTGTTTCTGATCTGAGGTTTCTCCGTCACCCTCTGCATCTGTCTCTGCTCTTTGCTGCTTCCAGAGTCATCCTTTGAGATGTCACTGCTGTGTTAAGTGCCTGGGCAGCTGTAACCATGCCATTTAAATATGTGGTAGCCCTGATTTTGCCCTCGCTGTGCCATCCCGTCTTCCCTTTGCCCCATCCTTTGTTTCTGTGGGGGCTCTGACAGGGCTGTGGACCTGACTGCTCTCTTCAGTCCAGCTGCAGAAATCATCAGGCTGCAGATGCTTGTAAGAGGCTGCTGGAGCAAGCTGAGGTGGGAGATTGCTCGAGCTGCGGTGGTGTTGGGGCCGCGCGCAGGAAACCTGCCAGGAGAGCTTGAAGAGGGGGGTTAGGGCAGGTCCCCTGTCCTGCTCAGCGTGGGGGGGTGCCCCTCTCCTCTCTGAGCATGAAGGGGTGAGCCCTTGTCTCTGTTTGCAGCAGTGATGTAGCTGCTGGCCACAGAGGCATTCCCGTACGCCGCTTCCTAAACCGTTCCTCCTGCCTGCTGTGCCACCCTGGATTGCGCACTCCTTCCGCACAGGATGCAAAGCCTGGAGGCTCTGTAATCAGGTGCATTGCGTGGGGCAGTTGTGGCACAGGTAATGATGAGAAGTCGCCGGAAAAGATCCATATCTCGGATCCTTTCTGGAAGCTCCTGGCTTTGTGAAGCCCAGGCCTCAAACCCAGCTCCAGCCACCTCAGCTGAAGCTGCAGCAACCAAGTTTGCAGCGCTTGGATTGAGAACGCTGCAGCCAAATTCTGTCAGCTACTCAGTATACTTGAAGGGTCATCCGTAGGCGTCAGAGAAGCTCTCAAGACAATAATAGTGCTCTATTTTAGCATCCTCATTGCAAAGTGTAACTGCCCTCTGCCTCTAGCAACTATTTTTTCCTTGTGCTCAGCTGGTGCAGGATTGGAAGGGCCGTTGCTGCCTCTGCCTCGTTCCCTCTTTGTCTTTTCAAATGAGACCTTTCTCCATGGACTCTTAGAAGGAAAATAACCTTCAGCAAAAAAAGGCAGTTAGAAGTAGTGTGCTTGTAATCATTGGTGTGTTCAGCTTAAAGGAAAAGCAATTAAACTGCTGGGCTTTTTATGCTGATGGGGGCTGTGCTGGGAGGTTGATGCCTTCTTATAAAAGGAGATGTAGTTCTGAAAGGAATTGAAATGCTTTTTGCTGATGGTGAGAGAAGGAACGTCTCTGCTGTTCGAGCGGGACAGCAGGGTCCTGTCCTCACCCTCATCTCTGTGGTGTCTCCAGTGATGGGTCTGTAACACCAAACCCCACACTGCAGAGGTGTGTGTTGAATGGAAAGGACAAGAGAATCTTCTGAATTCTTTCTTCTGATGCTTTTGAGTCCATGGCCCTGGAAATGGCGGTAACAACATCTGTAACAGCAGGTCCCACCGTGCCAGGGCAGCTGAGGATGTCCTGCAGAACGTGGGTAGCGCAGGCAGCTTCCTCTGCTGCTCAGTCCTCTCTCTGGGTGCAAGGTAAAGGCTCATGAAAGGCATCAGCCGCTTCCTGCCCCAGGTGCTGAAGGAAGAACCTTTTTACCATGTTCTTAAACAAAGAGAAGTGCTCATCTCGCCTCTGCTGGTTTTAATTTTACATCTTGTGTGATGTTTGCTTTTATTCTGCTTCTTCCTGAAGAAGCAACAGTTCTTTCATGTGTTCTTTGGCTAAATCAAAGCAGCTTTTTATTAAAGTTAAATGAAGTGTCTTGATTCATAGCACGTTGTCTCCCATGGACGTATTCTACTTCCCCAGTTGCAGTATACTCCTGGGCTCTGAAGGGGCAAGTTCCACCTGTGATTCCATTGCTTTGACCAACCTGAAGGGTTATTTTCTGGCCTTCCCTTTGTATATAAGCTTCAGAAAAACTATACTCCCAGTTGCGCTGAGGTATCTCTCCATTGTTTGTAAGTATTTAGTAGAGGGACATTCGTTCTTTCATAGTGTAACCTATCCGTTAGCAATTCCAAAGTGCTTTCTGCCTTTCCCACCCTGTTAACATGTCATAACGTAAGACTTTTTAAAAGAGAAGGTGCTGAGGATGTGCTCTGCATCCTCCAAATGATGTGCAGAATCATGACATCCCTCAAGCCTGTGAGTGTCAGAAACATCAGTGGTAACTTGGTTGATCCAGCACTCCAGTACAGTCTCTGACTGCTCCTGGGAGAAGGACCCTTCCGGTTGGAAAGCTGCAGGAGCTGGGATTTAGGAAGCACGACCTCTTGTTTTGGTAATGGCTCCTCAGAACAACAGAGCTCTTCACTGGGAAAGGTGGGGTTTTTCCATCACCTTGGTCACTCCATGTGTACTCTGCACTGGGACCTGGCAATAATCTTTGCCTGTGGTAGAGGCTGGTGAGCACTGGGTTAGTGGCAAGGCGCTTCTTCCTATGGGAAGCAGGCTGATAAAATAACGGGGGTTAAATCCTGGGATGAAGTCTGCATGGATTTTTAGGGAGGAGGAGGGAGAAAAAAGCTTTTGCCACTCAAATTCTGCTGCTGATCCAATTGCGCTGTGATTGCCTCCCGTTGCATCAGGCAGCGCTGCTTGGTGCAGTGCTGCTGCTGGGCTTTGAGAGTGCTGTAGCTAAATGGAGCGTGGGAATAATCACTCAACTTCATTTTCCTGCTCTTTCTCTGTTAACACCTATCAGTGGTATTGACAGCTCGGCAGGATGGCAGCAGCGAGTCCCTACGTCTACACAGCACCCCGTGCATGTGCATCATCCTGACAGGATAATGATGCTCCGCAGCGTGCGTGCGCGGCCTCTGCGCTGCCAACAGGCAGGGACAAGATGTTATTGGCAAATCCACATGCAAGTTGGAGGAGAAGTGGAAGAGTTTTCATGTGGTTGCCTGGAGTTCCCGTATGGTTCAGCTGCCACAGGCAGAAGAGTCTCCAAGCACTGCATTGAGCAGCTGATATTTCTTAGAGTACTGAGCAATTAATTTGGGCGAGCATGGAGTTGTGTGCAGATAGTAATTACCAAGGAAAGCACCTTAGGCCAGCATAGCGGGTGGTGTGGGTGTCCTGTGTTTGGAGATTGTTCCTTGTAATTGCAGCAGTTTAACTGCCTGGATCAATGGAGCAGCCCTGTGTAGCCAGGTAAGCTGCCATTAGGCAGGGAGTCCTAAAAATGGGTTAAATGCAATGGGCTGGGCCCAAAAAAAGTACCTGCCCTGGGGCACCTTATTTAAATAAGAATGTGCAGTCCTGTGTAAACTGTCAGCAGTAATCCTGTTACAGGGCTGACTGAATTCTGAAGCTCTGACTTGTAGACGTTCTCTTCCTTATTTAGGGCTGGATAAGTGCTGGGCAGTAATGAGATTGGAATAAAAGGCTTTGGTAATGAAGATGAACTGGCAGCCCAAACCAAATCTTACTTGCCCATGTGTTTACATGGACCTCAAGCAATACGAGTGTGGATCCTGCTTGCTGAAGTTAGACTTGATGCCTCTGATTTGGAGCTTCTGCCTGTGGATAGCATTTGGTGGCTCGGGCTGCAGATTACCCCAGTGCTCTATAGGTTTGCCTTTATTGAGTTTGGCTCCGTGTCTGGGCAAAAAAACCCCTCGTAGTTACACCTATCAAAACACTTTTAGTGTAATTCGTCATGATGGTTGGTATTCCAGAGTGATATTCTTTGTTTATAGTTCATTGGAAGGTGTTTAAACTGCATTAATAGAAGCTGTTCTATTGTGGAATAAGAGAATCCGTATGGGATACTTCATTAATATAATTTAATCTGGTTTAATTCATAGTGTGTCTTGTACTTCCCTTGTGCAGACAGGATTATTAGTGTTCTGCTTGGAAGCAGCCGTGGAAATACAGATTCATGTGGTCAGATATGGTCAAGGAGAAATGTCGTCTCTGCTGCCTTGTCCGTCCTTGATGAGATGATACATCGACAGCTTCAGTGCAGGAAAACTGTGCTGGAAGTGCATGGATCAAGTGCCTGGTCCTAGAATGTCCAAGCCTAAATGACTGATGGAGGGAAGTACGTGGCAGGAGTCAAGAGATAAGCACAGGCAGCATTTGTAACCATTGTCTCTGCTTTCATGTTTGCTCTCTTAGAAGACAGGGATGATACATGGAAAAGAAGAAAGAAAATTGGAAAGGGAGACTGGGGGTGACTGAAAGGGCTGTGCACCAAGAGGCAGGAGGAATGGGAACTCAAGGAGAACTGAGCTGTTCTGCACTTCATGTACATGAAGTGATTCCTTGGTCTGCTCTGTTCTCACTGTGGTACAGAGGTGGGTGCAGGCAGGGAAGTGGGTGTCGAGGGGTGGTTGGGTGTTACCTGGGTGCACCTGAGCTGGTCTCAGGACAAGTTGGAGTGCGTGAACATGGAACAACTTTGAAAGTTATTTTTTGGCTAGTGACTCATTGCAACTTACCCAAAGTGACCTGATTTAGTTAAATGAGGCTAAATATAACCCATGTGAAAAGTACTGACATGTGGGAGGAGACGACAGCAGTTGGCTCTCAGCCCCTGTTCTGCAGGGAACATCTTTCACGACTGGTGACTAATAATTTTTACTCTTGCTGGCTTTGGAAATAACATCTCTGCTCCATTGCCCCCTTCTAGGGAGACTGAGAAAATGCACTGCTCCTAAACTGCTGCCTCTTATCTGCCTTTCAGCTTACTGCTATGGACAGTGCTATCACCCTGTGGCAGTTCCTCCTCCAGCTCCTCCAAGAGCCTCAGAACAAGAACATCATCTGTTGGACCTCCAACGACGGGGAGTTCAAACTGCTGCAGGCAGAGGAGGTGGCCAGACTCTGGGGAATCCGTAAGAACAAGCCCAGTATGAACTACGATAAACTCAGCCGTGCTCTCAGATACTATTATGTGAAGGTAACAAAGTCCTTACAGCCACCTCAAATCCTTATCCATCTTACCAGCTTCTGCCTAATGGGCTTTGTTTCCTTTTTCAGTCCCTTCAAGGGGATAGGTGTTACTTCTGTCTCCCAGACTTAACTAAGGTGTGTTAGTTTAGTTTTAGAGGGCTTTTCCCCCTTTGTTTTTCACTTTGCTGCATTTCCTCCCCGGTGGTTGTTCTGAGGTTCCAGGTAGCTGTGTGCAGAATGTTACCTTCTTTGATTTTTGTCATTGCTAAGACACGTCTGTCCTTGAATTCTAATCCCCTTTCCAAAAATACACGCCCTTGCAAGGGTTAAAATCCTCAACACTCCACTTTAAGCAGCAGAATGAGATTTAGTGGAGGGTGTTGCTGCCTGTGGCAGGAACTGGAGGAGCTTTAGGGTCCTTTCCAACCCAGACCACTCTGTGATTCTGTGAGATGGTGAACATGGAACCACCTTGAGATCTGTCTGCAACTGTCTCTGAGAAGGAGTTATCAAATCAAGGATCTTCAGTGAAGCAGCCCAAGTATTCTTCATGTATTCATCATTGCACCTCTCATGTGGTCAGCAGCTTTGGTCCAGCAGAGTGAGATGCTTCACTTAGTGAGCTGATGTCTTCTAATAACTTGGAGAACCTTTCATTTAGTGCTCAGGTGGTGTCAGGGAGCTGAACCAGAACCACAGCGTGGGAGCTGTACCTTGCTTTCAGTGAGCCATTTATCCCACTACTGTTACTGTGTGGGTACAGGAGGTACAAAATCGCTTCTGAGGAACCTGCCCCTTTGGTGGTGGTGTGTGGAGCTCACTGCTGGGCAGCACAAATCTGACTTTGTACTGAGAGGTCTCAGTGATGATAATTGTACGAGACATTAAGAGCCTTCTTAGGCCCAAATTGTGTGTGGCATTTCACTTGGGAGCAAAACAAGTTTGGCATCTGCTCTTTTGTGGTATTGAAATAGCTGGTTTGCCTGCATTCTGCTGACTAGTTCAGCTACCTCCTTTCCTTTATTATCATCTTATTAAGAATGAAGGTGGGTTGATGGGAAGCGTTAGCTCTCCATTCTGCAGACCTCTAAACTTTAATTCCGCAGGTTCTCCTGTCAGATTGCACTCACTGGACCCAGGGCAGTGATCTTTGCTGCAGGGAATGGGGATTTGCTTCCTTAACATATGAAAAGGTTTAAGGCTTCTGTTAGTATATTTAATGTCAGCTTAAGCTCACCTATTAGACTCTTTATTCTGCAAGCTCTGGAGATGCCACTTGAGGAGCAAAATTGCCTTGCAAGAAAGCAGGGCGGTTTTAAATAAAGAAAGAAGGAACAGTTTTTGATGAAAGATTACAGACTCCTGGGTTCCTCTGTCTATTTCAGGCAGTGTTTGTAGGAAGAAAATTAATCTGGAGAAGGTCTCAATGCATATTTATATCTTCTTACCCACAGAATATCATTAAGAAAGTGAATGGGAAGAAGTTTGTGTACAAGTTTGTTTCTTATCCGGAGATTTTAAATATGGATCCACTTGTCGTGGGCCGGATAGAAGGAGACCCCGAAATGACTGGTTTTGCAGAAGTCAGCAGTGCTCCAAAGGATGTGGAAAACTGTGGGAAGGAGAAGGCTCAGTCCTGTGCTAAGTCTTCCAGCCGCAATGACTACATCCACTCCGGCTTGTACTCCTCTTTCACTCTGAACTCCCTCAACTCTTCCAGCGTCAAACTCTTCAGGTCCATCAAGATCGAGAATCCAGCTGAGAAACTGACGGAGAAGAAACCGGCTCAGGACCCAACACCCTCCGTCATCAAGTTTGTGACCATGCCCTCCAAAAAGCCTTCGTCTGTCCCCCTGGTCTCCACCACTTCCACCATCTCTGCCACTTCCACTGCCTCTGCCACCTCAACTGTATCCTCCCTTCCCATGGGAACAGAAGACACTCTCCAGACCTTGGAGACCCTCGTTCTACCCAAGTTACCTGTCCCTGAAGCTCCAGCCCCTTTGCCAAACCTAACCACCAGCTTCACCCCAACACCACCCATATCCTCAGTGTCCCCCAGTCTGCAGGTTCCTTCCACGCCCCCATCGCCACCCCTGAGCTCTAATCCTGACCTGGACATTGACACGGACATTGAATCCGTGGCTTCTCAGCAGCTGGAGCAGGCTCAGAGCCTTCAGCATCAATCCCCAGAGCCCAAAGAGCAGGATTCATCTGTGCTGGAGAAGGAATTTGCCAATCACCTCTCCAGATCCAAAAAACCCAAAGGGCTGGAGTTGGCTCCTACTCTTGTCATTACAGGCAGCGATCCAAGTCCGCTGGGGATTCTGAGTCCTTCTCTCCCAACTGCTTCTCTTACTCCAGCACTTTTCTCTCAGGTAACCCAATTCCCTTCCTGGTTTTGGTGTTTAAAGGAACAATAGCGGTTGTGTTCTAGTCGAAAATGGAGAGGGAAGCAAGTATAAAAGCACGTAGTCCATAGGTTGTATTTGGAGTTTGGAAACTTAGTCTGGCACTCCCATTCTATTCATGCTTGGGGTTAGCTTCTCGCCCAGAGTGTGCCCGACTGGTGTGTCAGCTCTGCACGTCTGTGCGGTGTTGGCGTGTGGAGGCAAAACCCAAACCAGCACCAGCAGGATCCTTTGTGCATCTTGCCAGGGTGCTCCTGAATTATTCCCAAAGCCCTCAACCCTCCCATTTTCTTTCGGGCTGATTCTGAAACTGCTTTAAAAATAGAGAAGCACGGAGGTGTGTGCTTAGCAGCTTGCTTTTCCTGGGTTCAGGAGGCATTTACTTCAGACCAGAGTAGTGTGACTTTGCAGCAGCTGCTTAATTTAGTTGTTATCTTTGTGTGGGAAAGGAAAGTTTTTATGCCTCATGGAAAATTTGGAGGAGAACCAAATCCAAGTGGGCTGTTAAATGGGTCTGGATGGGTTGAATCTCTTTCCTGTCATTTGAATTTGAGGGGAACTGTAGGGAAACTGCCGAGTGCAAACTGAAATGGCTGAAGGCAGGGAAAACATGGAGGGGAGTCGATCTTCTGGCATCCTTCAGAGTGTTTGGCCGGTGAATCCGGAGCATCCGGAGTATTCGGAAGCTGGATGGACATTGTCAGTGCCCCCCAGACCATGCGCGTGCCCACGACCTGCTCTTAATTCACAGGCTGAGTTTTCCATGGCCCCTTGCAGGCACTGAATTGCAGGAGGAGCTGATTTGCTGTAGGTTACAGCAGGATTTGGCAGCTGTTGGGAAAAGGGGGCCAACTGCTCAGCAAGGGGAGGGAGAGCCGGATGGGGGTGGCTGTTGTGGGGTTTGGAGGGAGGAGGAGGAGGGAATGGGAGTTCCTGGGCTGTGGAGCCAGCCCTATGCAGCTGCAGGAGCCGGGATAGTGGCTCTGGATTGACACGAGCTCCGCGTTGCTGGCAGTGCCGCTTCCCACAGCTGCTCTCTCCCTGTGTTTTGCAGACTCCCATCTTGCTGACCCCCAGTCCCTTGCTCTCCAGCATTCACTTCTGGAGCACCCTGAGCCCCGTTGCTCCTCTGAGTCCTGCCAGGTTGCAAGGTGCTAACACCCTCTTCCAGGTAAGTTCAGCCAATCTCACCATGCTTTGCAGTACCTTCCTCAGAGACCTGCAGGCTCCGGCCCAAATACCTATTGTAGGACCCAGTGATGCGTCTGGTTTCTATCCCCTATTATATACATTAAAAAGTCCCCTCTATTTAGAAAAAATACATCCTTATAATTATTCATGTTCCTCTTTCGCCTTTTGCTTTGGAGGTGGAATAACCACATCCATTGCCTGAGTCTGCTTAGGCAAAGGGTAAAATTGAACTATCGGTCTTTTGGGCTTGTATCTGTGAGCTCTGTGGGGGTGAAGGAGGTAGCTTTGGATGTAGTGTGAGTAGAGGGGAAATGCATTGGACACTTCATATACAGCTGAGAATGAACTGGGGAGCAATTCAGAGCATGGTTTCCCAAAACCCCATTTTAAAGTCACTTATTAGTTGAGGATGGCATCCGTGCTCAGCGCAGAGGTTATCCTCACTGGGTTGCTGCACTCTGATGCAGGGGCATCACAGTGAATTGCCTGGGGGAAGCCGAGGGTGTTTTCCTTTGTTGTGTTTTGGGTGTCTTTTTCTTTCCTTGGAGAGTCTCCACAGGCACAGATAGGACAGGAATGGTAAATGGAAATGGCCTGTTGCCTAACGGTTTTGTTTTGTCTCTTAGTTTCCATCAGTGCTGAACAGTCATGGCCCATTTACTCTGTCTGGACTGGATGGACCCTCTACCCCTGGCCCATTTTCCCCTGATCTCCAGAAGACATAGCACATGAACTGACGGGAAGGACAGATTGGCAAGCAAGGGAAAGATAGGACACTTAACATGAAATCATGTTTTTTAAATGAGCAATTTCTAATTCCACAGAGATGATCAGCAGTTATCATAGTTTTTGCCATTCCCAAATCAAATGCCTTTTTTGCAAAATTCCCTTTTTTTGAAGACCCAGGTTGGGAATGTATATGCAAACGCCTTAATAGGAGCTGCAGCTCCAGTCTCTTCTCTTCCCTCCTCGGATCAGAAGACTTCCCTATGCTTAAAGGGAGCTTTGGTTGGTGTTGCAGTAACTGAGTCTGCACTGACTGCAGTTAAACAGTGTCAGAGAAGTCTTTTCTCTGGGACTCTTGGAGAAACTCTCTGTTCTTCTGCTTCCTGTGCTTGGCAAGAAGAAATCTAATCATGATCGAAGCTGGCATTCCAGGAAATGCTTGGGAAAGGGGTGTGTGCTCTCAGCTTTGCCTTGGGGCCTGATAACTTGTGCAGCAACAGAGCAGCCCGCGTCTTTTCTGCTGTAAAAACAGCTTGTCTTTCTGCAGGGAGAGATTTTCAAGGAATATCCAGTGATTGCATTACTGGCATCCAGACAGTTTTCCAACAGCATCATGTACCCACAGCCAGCTCCTCAGGGAAGTGAGCTGGAAAGCTCCTGGATGCTTCTTCCTGCCCTCCCTTCGGAGAGGAGGCAAGATCTGGAGCCAGATGAGCGGTGGGATTAGATCCTTTCAGTTCTCAGAAGGTTTGAATGCTCAAGTCCAAACATTTCTTGTGCCAGAGGCCTGTTACAAAGCCTGTGGTCTCCCTGCTGGAACACCACCAGGCTGGTGGATTTGACACACAGGTTTGAGGGTGGATCTGGATTTGGTGGGGTTGCTGCCTGATGCTCAAGTTTCAGCAGCCCCAGCAGTGGGTGAGAACAGCAGCGTCTGAGCATTAACGTTCCTGCTCTTGCCCCACAGCTCGAGTGGAGAAGCTCCTCTTCTGCCCACTCTTACTTCAGGTTTTGCATTGGATATGGTGCTTTTTTCATTTGAGGAAGCACTGGATCCCAAACGAGGTCAGCTCAGTCTGTGCAGCCGAGAGGGTCCCATGGCCTTTCCACCTCCGAGGAAATTTGGGCTTGGGCTCCTTTTGTCGATGGCCATGTGTGCATGGGTTAACCCAAAGTTGGTGTCCAGAGCCACGTGAAACACGGGTGAAATGCAATCTGTAGGTAGATTTTTACACCTTGGGAGGCCTTTTAAGAGAGCGTTTAAGAGGAATCAAAGGAGAGAGGCTCTCCTCTCGCAGGCTGGATGCTGTGCTCTGTTGGTGTGGGGTGAGGTGCCCTTCTGCTCTGGGCATCTGTTGTCAGGCAGCAACCTCTGTGTGTTTTCACTGAGCTGGTGACATAAGGTGATCCTCTCTGTAAAATACCTGCTAGAAACCGGATGGAGACCATCTCTTTCCTTTGGCTGTCTTCGCAGTTCTGATGAGCAGAGGAGGATTGTACCTCTACACAAGAGGAGCTGACAGCACACGCTGTGTAAATGGCACCCATCGTCTGCAGAAGTGGTGAACTCGAGCTTTCCAGAGTTTTCCTTCTGCCACTTTTGCAGGCTCTGAATTCACTTTAAATACCCAAGACTTTACTGCAGTGATGTTATCTTCTGTGTTCTGGCATTGAAACCTGTAAAGCGCTTGGTGTGTTCCTGACAGAACACCCGAGATGGGGGGTGAGGGAATTGCTTTCTGGGCATTGTTCATCCCCAAAGTCCCCTGCCCGTGGGAGGTGGGAGGGAGGAGGTGGAGGTAGCAGGGAGGGAGCTCGTGGTGAACTGTCTTCCTGTTCAGTTGCGTCAGAGGCATGATACTGCTTCGCATTTAGACTTCAGCAGATGCAGGATGAGGTTCCTGTGCCAGCAGCTCTTCAGATGACAATGTGCAATATTGACCTTTTTTGTTTTGAATGCAGAAAGCAAGCTGCAGATCTTAACCAAGAGCAGGCACCGGGAGTTCTCTGGTTTGCATGATGCCTTGTGAGTCTGCTCTAGAAAATATATATATAGCTATGTATAAATAGCAGCACTTTTAATGGTTGTTTTAGGCTGGCCAATTTTATTGCCCACCAAGTGTGAGCAACGTTGCAGACTAGGATTAGAGTTTAAAACAGAATTAATGAGCACTAAAGACTTGCAATTTAATTGCTTCCCTTTCCTTGTCCCCTATGGAGAAAAGCCAAGTTTATTTGTTGTGTATGTGCACACATGCACTTAACTGTGTGTAAACTCTATCACTTTCAGCATAGGTATGCAGGAGAACCAAGTGCTAACGTAGCTTGTTGGTTGTGCTTGGCCTGGTTTTGTGCTCTTCTCCTCGTAGCTTCCTAAGATCCCTCTGTGTAGCTGGTTGGAGATACACATTCACCTCTGGGAATGCCATCCTAGAGGAAATGACTATGAATATGCAGCCTGGATGTGTTGTTTTCAGTCTGAAATACCCAGCTTCCTCACAGATAGCACTGAGAAGAGGATTGCTTTCGCTTCTTAAGCACCTGCCTAGAAAAAGACAGGATCATAATCTCAGGAGGCAGTTGGGAAAGCACATAGAGAGGGATGGGGAGGTGGGAGAGGAGCCGCTTGCCACCTCTTCTCCATTACAACTTTCAGGTCACTTAAGATAATATTATCTTGTATATATGCTGCCTCATTAAGCACACATTTACTAACAATTGTATTAATTGTCAGCTTTTTGGGATCACTTTCCTGTGACTTCTTGGAGCTTGGTTCTGTGCATTGCTGGTACTCCACAAGCTCACTTCAGGAGCAGTTTGCAGCTCGTTGCAACTTGTTTTCCATGTAGGGAAGGTTGGGGTTAATACTGGCTCTCTTGGTGATCATGGATTATCTGTAACATGGAAATAGCACTGTGTTGGTTTAAAAACATCATCATGCAGCATTACAGAAGCATCTTATCACAGCTCATGTTGCTGAAGTGGTATTGCTGAGCGCTTGGTAACACTTGCATCAGTGAATTCATCAGTGGTGGTAGAATTAGGCTGGATGAGCTTGGAAGCTGAACATCTGCCCTGCTTCTGGAAATCTCTTTTATGTGTCACTGCTGCTGTATAATAGTACTGCAGGGTTCGAAAGCTTGCGCTGCTGTTGCTGTGTGTGCCCCGTCAGGCTTTATCTGAGATGCTGAGCTGTCAGGATGCCACCAGCTACACGTGCTGCAGGCAGAAACCATCCATGGGAAGCAGAAAGGTGTTAATAATACCCCGTGGTTATAGAACCCTTCTTGTTCTGTCTTACCTCTTTCAGAGAATGTGATCCTCATGCTGAGGGTGATGGAGGCAAGTTCTGGGTTTGTTTTCTTAACAGCAGCTTAAGTTCAGCTCTGTGTTGCAGTGATCAGTCTTCAGCAGAGATGCTGAATGTGATTCCCATGCACTGGCTTTGGCACATTCAAGTTGCATTTTGCAGGAGGTCAGGAAGTGATAAAATCCCTTGAATTTGAGAATTCATTGTTTTCACTTAGAGCATCCTAAGGCTTCAGTATCCATTTGGTGTAATGGAGCGTGCGTTGTAATATGAAAGGCTTTGGCTATTCAGTGGTTGGTTTGGGAGAGTTTCTCCCTCTGCTGTGTTCTCAACCCTCAGATACCTTGCTGATAGATTCTTCTGGGGCTTCAGTGTTCACTTGAAGCAGTGAAGGCTGCTTCTGCACCCGTCTTCCTTCGCACAGCGAGCTGCAGTGCCGCCAGGCTCCCTCACGACTTCAGCTTTCATGTGAGATCTTCTGCAGGTTGAGAGCAGTGGAAGAGCCAGCCTGGAGCCTTGATGCAGTGTCTCAGGTGAGCGCAGGCCCGGTTCTGATCCACGTCTAGTGCTGAGGTCAGAGCTGGAGGTTCTGATCTGTTGGCTTCCCCATGGTTTCTTCATGCATCTTTTAGTTACCTTTTGCTACTGTTCTGTAGCAGTTTTGTATGTACTCGTGTTTTTCTGTACGATTTAACCTCTTCCATTTTTAATGCGTATTTGTTTACAAGACACATCTCAGTGTTTATCAAGAGGCTATCTTGGTATTGTCAGCTATGAAATTAAACTACGTCGGTAGTTAAGGAACATTGTCAAAGGTGACAGGTATTTTAAAACTTGACGTTTGAGCTTTGGTCTCCATCACAGTGTTGTTGTGTTTCATTCCTTAGTTCTCCTGTGTAAGAGCCACACATACCTTCTGGGTGCTGAGGTCCTGGCTATGGAGAGGTTCAGTTTGTCTTAAGAATCATGGAGCATGGTGTTGCAAACCAAGGGCCCGAGCCCCGCGGGCTCTTACACTCAGTGGATAAGTTGAAAATCCATTGCAATTGCAGTCATGAAGCTTAGAAGCTCCTTGGGATGATTTAATGAGCTCTGGTATCCGTGCCTAAACAGGAGTGTTTATGGTTTGATTTGCATTTAATTAAACAGTAATGGGCAATGGCTGCTGTTGAGTCTGAATGAAGCAGATCTGCTTAATGCAGAAGCCTTTGGCTATCGCCGCTGAGCTGAGTGGTGGTTGATGTGTGCCGTGCTGCAGCTGATCCGCTCAAATCAGCGGCTCTCAGAGGAAGATGAAAAGATAAAAAGGCAGAGACACCGTTCTACGCCGTCCCTCAGGGCTGTTCCTCCTGGCTCAGCATCTGTGCATGCACCATTCCACTCGGTAGCACTGCCTGTGCAGGGGCCAGGGGTGAAAGCTGATTCCAGACAGGACTTTTGACAGGAAAACCAACTCTTTTCTCCGTAGGCTGCTGTTGGGCACAAGGATGTAACAGAGGAGCCACAGCAGCGCTGCCCAGTTTCTGCAGCCTGTGTTTAGCATCACCAGACCCTCTGTCCAAATGGCCTGACTGTCCTGGTGCCACCTAAAGCAGAAGGGTTAAGTTTTGGGTTTGGGTGTCTGGGGAATCTTGAGCTGAGGACTGTGTTACCCTTGCCTGTGTACAAAGAGCAAACACAATTAAGGGGGAGCGTGTTCACTGCAGAACACTGATGCTTTCTGGAGGATGCAGCTTTGCTGACCATAACCATGCTTTGCAAGACAAGGTAAGGGAGCTGGGCAGGACCCGATGATGTCTCTTGAATGTGTGTGCTGATGTATTCTTACCTTTTAGGATAGCAAGATGTCCACTTCATCTCCATTATTCCACACAACAAAGTCCAGCTGACTAGAGCTTAGTTTTGTTCACACCCTCCCAAAGGATGTAGTGGAAGATTTGACTGTGGAGCTCTGTGATGTGTGCTAAAAAACAGGCTTTGAGAGCTGCAGACCCATGTGTAGATGCATCTTTCAGCTGAAGGCTGGAATAGCTCTTGTGAACATACGTGTGGCCACACGTGCTCATTGCCTGAGAGGATGGGTGTTCTCACAGAGTCTGGCTTTGCATGCATGGAAATAACACGTTAAATAATGCTGCCACATACACAAGAGCAGGCGCTGTGCTCTGCAGTGCCACTTCTCACACACTGCTCAGGTTTTGGGAGGCTTTTTAGTTTTAATTACATCACAGTGCGGATGAATTGGTTGCCAAACGTTATTTTTCACTGCACCTTTGACGTTCATAAATGTCTTAACTGTGTCTTTGAATAGTTTTGTTCATGGAACAAAAGTTTGGACTTCTCTTACTTCAAGCCCTTGCTTCTCTGTTGAGACCATGCATTGCAGGAGGCTTTCATCTCAAAGGTGGGGTTTGAGCAGGGAGTTGACGGAATAATGCTGAACCTTTGGAAAACAGGGCTCTTTTAGTGGAGACGTGGATGAGCTGCAAGCAGCGCAGGCAGGAGAGGGGAGGAGAAGGGAAGCGCCGTGGCCGGAGCCGGTTCAGGCCTCGGGCAGCACATGCAGCGGTGCTGTACTAATAACTGGAAGCTGTTTTTTATTCTTTTAGGGGTTTATTTCCTTTTTCTCTCTTTTTTGAGCACAGGAAGGCTCGGAGGATGGGCTCTGCATGGTTCCGTGTGTGTGCTGTGTGCTGGGGGGGTTACAATACCTGGGCTTGCTCTCGGCTCCTTGAGCTGTGTTGTGTTTTATTGGGGGCTGGCATGTCTTAAATCTTCAGGCTTTGAAACGGCTTTCTAGACTTGTGTTGATCTTTTGTTCTGCTCTTGTTCAGTTGCACAGAGGTTTCTATATATGATGTGCTAGTTCTAACATTAATGCTCTGTGAACAGGGTTGAGATTATTCCTTGTAGTTAAAAAGAGAGTTGTATTCTAAACCTCCCTTTTAAAACCTTGTTTGTATTCTGTTGCAGTGTTACCAGATGGCCTTATGTACGTCACAGTGTTTTGTGATAAGTACAGTAGCACATTTAATGCTTATCTCCCCCTCCCCCCCCATTTTTATAGCTGAGAAGTATATTCTTCCTAATAGAGATTAGTAAAAGGGAAAATTCCAGCAAGGTGCACGTAAGGATATGGTGGCTGTCTCCTCTAATGTCTATTATGGCAGCTGGAATTAATCTGGGACTGAAATGACTCTGAATAGGGATCGTGAACCAGCGTGAGACTTTGTCTTGGGAATTCTGCAACTCCTTGAGCCAGCTGCTGGCAGATGTGACTCCCATGCCAGGAGCTTGTAAATCAGAGTAGATCCATGGGCTTCGCTGCAACTGGGCTCACTTACCCCGGCTGCGGCTCGGATGCAGTCAGGGGAGGGAAGCTTGAAGTTCCATTTGAGAGAACTTAAGCAACCGAATCAGCTGTGGTAACGTGGGGCAGTTGTTTGGTTTTGAAGTGCACATCTGCTTTGGAAAGTGACTTCCTGAAGCCTTTAGTGTTCTACTGCTCAACTGAATGCTCAGGTGACCCTGGGTTCTTTGCAGTGATGGCTGCAGTGGTTTTATCCTGCAGCAGCTCCGGCAGCTCTGCTTGGGGAGGACTGAGCAGACATTCACATCAGTGAACTCACTCTTTAATCTGGAATGGATTCTCTTTACTTTCCTGTCATTTTAGTAGAACCATCAGTGGTAAAATAATAACACTGAAAGCAGCAGCGTGAACGCTTTCAGTTACTCTTTCCAGAACAGAATTGCGTTTTATTTATCTTTATATATATATATATCTCTATAGCACCAAGTCAAGAGACAAAGCACGTTAAGTTGTAGTGGGTGTCTTAACTTCCTACACTGGAGACTATTTCTAGACACAGTCTTTTTGAGCCAGCTGCAATCTGGCACTGCTTTGGTGCTCGTGTTGCAGCTGGGTGAACTCACCTGGGAGAGAATAGCTTCTCAGTCTAACTTCTTTTTAAAGTAATACCTTATAGGAAGAGTATCTTAATGCCATTGTGTTTCTAAAACAAATGCTGGTATGTAATGCAAGTACATAAATAGCCAAAGTTTTCAGTAATTGTTCAGTGTTACTAAATTTGCTTTTAGTTAACCTTCCAAGATAACATATTAGGAAGACCTTCAGCGTGTCGATAGCCGATTGGAAAACAACGGCTGATCCCTTTGCTTAGAGGAGATCTGCAGTCATTGGGACACATTTCAGGTTCGAATGCAATTTAGAGGCCAAGTTCTAAGGTGCAAAACTGACTTTGGAGGAAGTGCACTATAACGACACTTCACAGTAACAGGGGCTGCTGTTAGAGCGCATTGGCTGTTGTTCCTCGAACATAATGAAGGTCTTTCCTGAGGAATCAGGTGACTTTTCTATTGCTTCGATTTTTGTGCAAAAAAAAGACAAAAAAAAAACAACAAAAAAATCACTGTATTGCAATCTTTTTTAAAAGCGGGGTGGGAACAGTTAAAGAAAACTATTTTCTGTAAGAACTGACAGAGGGATTTGCTTTGTATAATGCAGGCTGGCTTTCCAAAAGCATTGTAGCAGATTATCCAAGTCAATCCTATGTTAATAGTTATGTGCAACAGACATGCAAAACAATTGTATTTTTTTAAATAAATATTTTTAACAAAGCTCCTGCTCATTTGGCCTCTTCCTTTTGGCACCAGAGAGAGGAAATGGAAAGTTCCAGCTGCAGAGCTGCTGGCTCCGCCATGCTGAGGGAGCCGCGAGGCCTCGAGCTAACCTGTCCCTTCTCCACAGCACAGGCTGGCCCCAGGCCCACCTGCCTGGAGCTGCTGTTGCACCAAGTCAGGTACTATTGGGTGAACGTTTCCTTTGGTGAGTAGCTCCATTCTCAGGGTGGAGATCTGAGCTGTCAAATACACCCCTATCATAAAGAATTGTTATCCTGACATTTAAGCTGTGTATTACCAAGCTGCAAGGACATCATGAGGTGGTTTTGAACAGCTGACAGTACCTGCTGTGATATACATGGAATTGTGCAGGCTCCTTTCCATCAGCTCCCTCATTGTATTGTGTCATGCTTGCTTCCTCTGAACAGGGAGGGAGAGAATGCTGTCATGGTGGGAGGGGCTCCTCTATTAATGACAGTTTAGGGGGGGGTTGCTGCATATGGGCTTTGCTTTTTAGTCCTGGGTAGCTCAAGGAGAGTAACAGTGGCATCCTCTGGTGCCAGAGAAGAATTGCAGCACGCACCGCCCGGGCTGTGAGGCTGGAGGGTGCCTGAAAACAACGGACGGGTTTAGCCCAGAATTCACCTCATTTCCCTCCTTCCAGCAGTGGCCTGATGCTCACTCAGCTTTAGGCCTAACAAAGGCAATTCAAAGAGCCTGCTGTCTATAGAAGCACCCGTGGGAGCTTGTGAAGGTAGCTTATGGAAGTGGCATGGTTTAAGCCCAGTCGGTCACTCAGAAACCATGCAGCCATTTGCTCACTCTCCCCTTTCCTCCCCCCGCTCCTGAAGGAATGTAACTCCCACGGGTTGAGCTAAGAGCAGTCCAGTAACTAAGGTATAACACAAACCACTGCTGCTGCCGCCACCAACAATAATGACAAGGGAAATAGCAAGGGAAGAGAATACAACCGCTCACCCCCCACTGACCAATACCCAGCCTGACCGAGCAGTGATCCAACCCTTCTGGGTAACTACCCCCAGTTTCTATACCGGGTATGACGTGCTGTGGTATGAAATACCTCTTTGGTCAGTTTGGGTCAGGTGTCCTGTCTCTGCTTCCTCCTGGCTTCTCCTCCTCTCTGGCAGAGCATGAGACTCAGAAAGTCCTTGGTCAGACCAAACATTACTGAGCAACAACTAAAACCATCAGTGTTATCAGCACAGTTCCCAGGCTGAAAGTCAAAAACACAGCACTGCACCAGCTACTAAGGAGGAGAAAAAGGACTGCTACTGCTGACCCCAGGACAGGAAGGCAAGATCTGCTTGGAAAACCAGAACCACTGAGCCAAACGTAAGTTAAAGAGTTGTTAGATTTAGGCAGTAGCTGATAGCCTTGGCCAGAAACAGCTGAATTATCCAAGTCCAATCATGCTGAGAATCTAGCAATCAATCACCTTTAATTAAACACTGCTTTATATACACACGTACATATGTACACCCACATACAGCAGTTAAAGCAAAAAGTACATGTCCAATCACTCACTGAAGAAATAGATGGAGGGAGCTTTACACTCTTCTGAAGCCAGTCCTTTCTTCATCGCTTGTAATAGGTCATGCTTGGGCTATGAGAGTACCTTAAAGAAGGCACCTGGATAATAAGTATTGCACAGATTAAGCAGCTGGAGGCTGGCTCCCAAATACCTCTGGTTAAGCTTCAACTGGAAGCTAGAAATAAATCCACCCTAAAAGACACTGCGACCGTAGCAGCTAAACTAGTGACTGAAAGCAAAACAAACCACAAGTCTTGACTCGAAACCAAACTGAAAGCTAATGATTTTAATAATCAAGAGGCCCTAGCATGCTGCATAAGACACTGTCCTACTGAACATGGCTGATGATAGTGTATGAGAGAGAAGAATCAACTGTGCAAATACAGATAGGTCCTGCTACCGCTGTGCACTTGGTGGGCTGGCTCTACCAATGGTGTGGGTTTCCCCTTTGGCAGCATACATGGAGGTGACACTTACTCGAGTCAGTGTTACACAAAAAGGAATCAAATCCAATAATGTGCTATAAAGTGGTGGGGCTTCTGTACATTACAGGCCAAAAGAAACATCTTCTGTTCAATGTCTAAGCCAGGAGATGCTCAGTCTTACCATGGGATAGAGAGAACCTTTTCCTTCGTCCCCTTCATCCTGAACTGGTAAGAAAGAAGGTTCATTGGCAGGAGGAGCTGCTCCCATCACCCCTCCATACACAGACATCAGACACAGGGGCAGGCTGATGCTGGCAGTCTTTGGTTTGTGTGACAGGGGCAGCTTGTGCTTAGCTTGACGCAGTGTTTTAGGATGTTGTCTTGATTCTGACTTACCCAATCGCATGTGCTTTTGATTGCAGAAGACTTGTATGATTCAGTCATTAAATGTGAAATCATCCGTAAGAGCAATGCTTCATTGTGTGGTGGTTTATTGCTTGGCTAGACCTTGGCCGCTGCTTTAGCGCTGATACTGTCCAGTGTGATCCCTCACTGCTGGTTTGTCAGGGGAGGCATCGTCCATGTCTGCAACATTGACATCAGCTTTGCATCACAAGAGCAGCAAAGCCCAGAGAAGCTGTGGCTGCCCCATCCCTGGCAGTGTTTAAGGCCAGGTTGGACACGGGCTTGGAGCAAGCTGCTCTATGGAAGGTGTCCCTGTCCGTGGCAGGGGTTGGAGCTGGAGGAGCTTTAAGCTCCCTTCCAAACTAAACCATTCCATTAAGACAGGCCTCCATTTCCGGTAACCTGGACAAGTGTTTGTCTGTCACACAAAGCACCTCTTACAAAGGGAGCACACAAAACCACACCACATGTGCAGATTGAGGTGCCAGGTAAGAGAAATCCCTACCGGTGAGGCTTTCCTCCGTGGGTGGCAGACCCGCTCATTCCCTGGATCCTGCCAGGGAACAGCACAGGGAAGGCTTGTGCAGTCAGTGCTACTGTCCGGCAGCAGCGCAGTGCTTGCACAGCCAGCCTATGGGAGTTACGGTTCCTCTGCAAGCCTTACTTTTTCCCTTGCTTCTCCCCCAGCGACGCAAGCAAAGCCCGAGCTGTGGCTGCCAAGGCTTTGTGGGCAAGGCAAAGCAGGAAGAGGGGGCAGGAAGCAGGAGAAATACAAACATTTCCTTGTGTTTTGCTGAGGCACTGCAGCGTGGCTATGGGGTGCTGCCTGTGCCGCTCTTCCTCTCATTCTAAAGCAGTGCTGAGCGCTGGGGCTTTCTTACCTTCTGAGGGCTTGGGGTACATCCTGTGGAAAAACAAGAGGAAGGCGTAGAAGGTAAAGGCCAAGCCTCCAAAGATCATCCCACAGACCAGGAAACTGTAGCTGCCCTGATCATGTATAATCTGCAATTAAAAGGGGGGAAAGGAGGCAGATGTCATCACAGCTCTCAAATACCTCAGTCAGCATCCAGTGACAGCGGTACTGGTTGATAGCTCCGAGGTAATGCAGTGGTTTTCCCCAGCAGCTGCCCAAAGCCAGGGCTAAGGTTTCTACTTAGAGGCTGCAGTCAGTTTGTGCTGGGCCCTGTCCACACTTACCGATCCCACCAGTAACTGCAGCACCATCTCCCCAATTCCAGCTCCAGTCACCAGCACGGTTGTGGCACAGCCTGCAAAGAAACACACAAGTGATGCTGGCACAGCCTGCAGGGACAGCCGCATCTTCCATGGGTGTCTCCATACAAATCATAGAATCCCAGACTGGTTTGGGTTGGAAGGGACCTTGAAGCTCCTCCAGCTTGAATAAACACGGCTCAAAACCAGAGCTTTCCTCCAGGCCTCATCACCGAGGATGGAGGCAAGGAGGTGCTGGCTCTGGGCTTGACCATCTACCTGCTGCCAGTGCCTGGTCCCTGCTCACCTTTGTACTGCAGGATGTCCTCGGTGTAGGCCAACATGCTGGGGAAGGTGCTGCTGAGGAACAGCCCCAGAGATGCTGTCCCCACGAACAAGAAGACGACGCTGTAGGAGAAGATGAGGAGCAGGAGGAAGGTTATCAGGACTCCAACCTGCAAACAGGAGGGTGGAAAATGCTGAGCAGCAAGAATAGGACCTAGATTTTATTTTAATGTAGAAAATAATCTGGAAAAGGGAAATAAATGCTGAAAGAAAGATCACAGTCTGAGAAACTGGAGAAAGCTGGCAAATAAAAGCCTTTACAGCAAAGAATTTGGTACTTTTTATAACGGCTTTAGACCATAACGTGGTACCCAAGTCTCAGCTTCATTGGGTAGAGACTTAAGAGTCCAGCTGAAAAACAACTTTTTCTCTGCAGCCTTAAATCCAACAATACTGCTACCCCCACAATAATCACATCTCAGTCATTGATAGGCCTATTTGAGCACGAACTCACTCAGAAACCAGGCACAGCAGCAAAGCCAAAGAACCAGCTCCATTCAAACACTTGCCCTCGCCTCTGGCTTGGACCAGCAAAACCACCCGAGATGAGATGCAGCATTCGGCACGGCAGAGCCACCAGAGGGAGCTCTGCAGCACCAACGCGTCAGTTCTTGTTCAGGTCCCTATAATGGGTGCGCGCATGTACAGAGCAATTTGGGCTCTGGAGACGCTGAATTCCCCCTGCAGTTTGCTGTCAGGCTCATCTGTACCTCCCTGTATGCAGCAGCACAAGGGGCTCGGCGGTAGGCAAATGATGCTGCTATCGTCCTTGGCTTTAAGGGGACAAGAGGCAGCTTCCACCCAGGGCTGGAGGCTGTTCCCTCTTCTCCCCACATATTAGCAGCAGCTAAAGCAGAAGTCCTGTCCTCAGGGTTGGTAATGGGGCAAGGATGCAGGTTGGACGAGTGATGCGGTCAGTAGTAGGCAGCCCCTGCTCACCTGTACATAGTGCCTGTGTGCTGCAGTGGGAGCTGCACTCAGTTTAACCCAGCCCCAGTTCATTTGGCTCTATCTGCTGGTATCCAAGCTCGAAGTGCCCAGTGGCCTCACCTGCCTCGTGTCTGCGCAAGACATCCGCCTAAATGTTCGGAGCATCCCCATGAGAGCTGCAGCTCCTGTTCTGTCACCACCCCCTTGGCTGTTCTTGGCTTTGCAATATTAACTGTGAAACCTGCTACGAAAAGAACTTGTGCTTATAATAACTTGTAAATTCGCTGCCTTCTCACTCGGTGCCTTTTTGTGTGCAAGAAGCGTGAATGGGCACAACTCCCTCCCTGTTGGCTGCCACATTCTACCATGCATCTTCCTCACATATCCCAAAAGGATTCCTTCCCCTTCCAAGCGAATGTGCTTGCTTAAGTTAAGCAGCTTCACATCACAGTGGTTTCTTTGCCAGCTGCTACAGTCCACGTAGAGGATTTGCTGACCTCCGCCTTCCCTTTCCCATGGCTGACATGGGCATTAATCCCCCTGTAGATGCCAAAGAGAACGTGCAATAACGTTGGCAGGTGCTTAACAAGGCACTTTCTATGCTTAGATTAACTGAGGATTGCTCAGCAAAGCAACGCAATCAAGTGGTACGCAAGCCTTGGCTCCCTCGTGCACTGGCATCAGCTACAGGCATGCAGAGGAAGGCTTTACCCTAGCTCCGCACATCAACACCAAAGCCAGGCAGCATCTTGGAGGCGAGCAGGATTAGACCCACAGTAAACCCAGCCTTACCACATTGATGAAGACCATCGTTGCCGGCTTCATCCGGTAGGACACTGGGATGGAGATGAGCCTGCCCAATGTGATGAACCCCCAGAAGAGGCTGGGCAGGTACCCGGCCACTTTGTGCACTACAGAGAGCGGCTCCTCCACCGCGTAGCTGTAAATGAAGCCCGAGTACTCTCCCTGCAGGGGAACACAAGAGCACGTCACGGCGCTGTGGTGACTTCCAGGCTTTGCCCTCAGTAATTCCCAACGCTGTGGCAGTGCTGGAGAGCCCACCTATGGATGCGCTACCGAACCGCAATGAGCCTTGTTCCCAAGGGTTGGCAGCTGGAGACAGGCTTCCACCAGGAGTAGAACGCAAGACTTCAGCTCTCTTAAAGGGCAAGACTTACACTATGACTGGGTAAAATGCATGCTCAGCTCTTCTCTGTAGAGATGCTCTCCTCTCTAGGGGCCGTCTCGCCCTTTTGGAACTGTACACTCTCAAACACACCACATTAAGAACCTGGAGTTGATCACCTTGATGATGGAAGCCCTGGAGAGTCCCTGCATCTGACAGCTGCTGTGTGTAACCCCGCTCCTCTTCCAGACCCTATTTAATGCCCTAGTAAGACCCAGCAGTGTTTTACCATGAGCCAAAGCTGTGGAAAGACAAAGAGCAGCATCTTGCCAGCATCCTCCTCACCCGGACATGAGTGCTCCACATGGTGCACCCGGCCAGGGCCATGCTGCCAGGCCACTGCCGAGCCCGCACCATCCCCACGTGCTCTCAGCTTGGGTTTGGAGGGCTCAGGACACCCATGGAACAAAGAGCCACGTTTGTCATGAACTAAAAGGAAGCTGTTGTTGCCTCTTGGCTGACCTGAGAAGAGACCTGCACTGCGTACAAGCAGACATCACACCTCTGAACCGGTTGGGTTAGTAGTGTTCTAGCTGCAACAACACAGAGCCCAGAACACAGGAGAAGCCACAAAACCCTCCCAAGAAGCAGGGCACTTATCAGCCTGACTGTCATTGGCTTTGTGGGCTGTTCTAAGTGGTTGGGAAGGAAGAAAGCCACGGAGCTTTGCTCAGAGAAGATGCCTCTATCAGCTGAACTCACCACAATCCCATCAGTCATGAAGAGAACAAGAGCCCCAGTGATGTGGACTGCGAAGTAGGTGTAAGAAGCCCCTCTGAAGTTTTTGCTTTGGCAGCAGCTAAATAAGTCATCATGACCTGGTGAGAAACAATGCAAAGCAAACTTAGCTGGAACATCCCCCTGCGGCTGGGTGCTTGCCAGCCCACGATGGGGGCTTGGTTTGTGCTCAGCTGCATGACAGAGACTCATAGAGGACCACCGACAACAGTGAAGCACTGCTAACCTCTGGCTGGCACCACCTCTTGCTTTACCTACCACAAGGAAGATGGACTCAGTTATGGGCCAGGGATCCTGACTCTCCAGGGTATTTGCTACTTCTCTTTCTGTAGCTTCTTGTGCTCCTCTTCCCATTTCGGAGCTGCACATTGCTCTTACAGCCAACAGAAACAAGCCCATCTGCCCACAGCACTCGTGCTCAGAGCCCCTTGTCTTTGGCAGCACCACACGGGACACGTTCCTCAGCTAAATGCTATTTACACCCAAACAAACCAACTCTGGGAAAGAGAGTGAGGACACAGAGCTCGTGTCACCTCCTCGGAACAGACCAAAGCCGGGGCTCAGGACCCCTGGAATTCCCGACTCTCCCATTTGTATTGCCCCACTCTGGGGTGTGCAAAGGGCTGGTGTTAAGGAGTCCTGTGCAGGTGAGATGCTCCTGCATGGCAAAGATGAAATCCTCACTACTTGTATGGGGAAGGAGGGGTTTTGCCAGCACAGACGTGTCTGTCAAAGACGGCAGCATTCCCCATGCAGCCTTCCTGCTTCCCAAAGGATTCATCCCAACTGCTTCTAAGAGGAAGACCGAGATCTGAAGAACGTGAAGCTTCAACAGGTTTTACGGAAATGGGCAGTGGGGTTGAGGAAAGGAACCATCAGTGTCTCAGCTAAGGGAAACGCTTTCAGATGAGCACAACCTTATCAGACAGCAGAGAGCCCACCATGTCAGGGACACCTGTGATCCTTCCCTGCAGCACTTCAATACATCCCTAACTGCCTCCACCTGCAAGCATTCCCTAAAATTCCCCTTCAGGTAAAGCCATTGCTTCCAATAACCCTAAACCATGAGTTTCCTCCGATAGGTTTCTCTTGGGTAGCAAAGAACAACATTATTGCCTCCAGAAGAGGGGCGGTCACGAGCTCAAGAGCAAACTATTGCTGAGGGTTAACTCCTCCCCCCGAACAGAGGCACTGTCCTTGTTCCTTTCACATTCATCCATCCCAGTGCTCTGCACCACCACGGTTACACCCCACAGTCAGCTCCAAACCTGTCCCAAACCCAACGGGAGACAAAGGGGCACAACTTCCACGTGTGCTCAAGGGTTGAGGCCAGCTTGGAGGGAAGCAGCCGGCGCCCCAGCAGCAGGACACGGAGCTCTGCTCAGGGGCTATGGTCCCACCTAACCACAGGGTAACCAGAGCCATCCGAGGGGTGCCCCCCGCTCACCTCCTGCTCCGTGCGGCCGCTGCACCGTGGTGCTGAGCTCGTCCTTGTCCGCTGGGCGCGTCTCCATGGCCAGCTCATCGGCAGAGAGCAGCGGGTGGCTGCTGCTGCTGAAGCACGGCACCATCCGCTCCTTGTAGAGCAGGAAGAACACGGCGATGGGCACGGGCAGCTGGGGGGGACAGAGAGGGGCAGCTCAGCACCGCACAGCTCAGCACCACACAGCTCCCCCCCAGCAGCACTGTAGGGACTGCACTGAGCACCAGCAACGGGTGCCCCTCGACTCTGCTCTCATGTGCAGCTTTGGTAGCCCCAGCATAAGGACGTGGAGCTGTTGGAGCAAGGAGGCTGCAGAGATGCTCAGGGGCTGGTGCAGCTCCCTTATGGAGACAAAAGAGGGGAGACTGAGATGAGCTCTGAGGCAGAAGCTCTTCCCTGGGAGGGTGCTGAGGCGCTGGCACAGGGTGCCCAGAGAAGCTGTGGCTGCCCCATCCCTGGCAGTGTTCAAGGCCAGGTTGGACACAGGGGCTTGGAGCAAGCTGCTCTATGGAAGGTGTCCCTGCCCGTGGCAGGGGTTGGAGCTGGAGGAGCTTTAAGGTCTCTTCCAACCCAAACCACTCTGTGTTCCTGGATTAACTTCCAAGAGCAAGGACATGGCAGCAGTGGGTAAGGAGCTGCTGCAGGAGGGAAGGGGGTTTGTCAGGAGAGCTGGTAGGAAAGGGAAAAAGATACACAAAGACAAGCTGAGAGCAAAGGCTCCTGCTGTGAAACACAACTGGGGCATCTCCTGAGGTTCCTGTGGGATGGGAACAATCCACCTGAGAACAGGGACACTGCAACAGAAGGCACCTAAATACAAACCTCACGAAGCACCGTACCAGTCCTTCAACACCCAAGTGTTCTGGTTTCCAAGCATCTGCCCAAAGAATACAACAATGAAGTAGCTTTTGCTTGGGGAGAGCAGGAGACCTGCGGCTGAAACCCTGTGTGAGGGAGCAAGCAGCAGCTCCAGGACCTGCTCTGCCCATCTCCAGCCATTAAACAGAGGTTGCTCAGCACCTCCTGAGAGATGAGCTCGTGGTTCCCAGGCCAACAACAGCAGCCCCGCAGCTTCAAACAGCCTCTTGGTACTGAGGGGCCTGGGACTGTCCTCAGGGCTGGATTCATCACAGAGGCACCGCAGCATCACCCCCTGCACCCTGAGCACACCCACAGCTCAATGGAGCCTTCAAGCCCAAGGGAACTTCCCTATTTCTTGGAGAGGGAAAGCAGAGGGAAGCAACTGGAGCCCATTGTCATCTCTTCCCATCTCCTCCCACCACAGCCAAGTTCACCCTGCAGCAAAGCATGGAAGAAAGCCAGGAAATCCTAAGGGACAGCTTACCCTCTGGCTGCCCAGCGCTCGTTTTCTTCATGTCTGTGAGCAAGTGGGAGCCCCAGCTCCCAATTTCCTGCTTTTTGTTGGCTTGGGGCACGATTTAAATGTATGGAGAATTCCCCCCCACCCCATCCCACTGCTCTTGCCTGAATTCATTTTTGAGGACTCCATTGTTCTGGGAACAATGGGAATAGGAACAGTGAGTTCGGTTCCATGGAAGAGAAAGGCATTTGCTTGATAGTTCCAATCCTTCCGGAGGGCACGACCTGGTTTTATTCGTCCAAATTGCAGATTTGGCAAAAAATATCCTCATGTATCGGGCCTGGGCCATGATAACATCCCTGAGCACTTCCAGCCTTAAGGAGCACTCAGAAAAGGGCCCCAGCTCCAGACCCCTGCAATTCCCAGTCAAACGATAGGCTGATCCTTGCTCCCCACATCATCACCTCTAAAGCAATGGCACCAAAGTCCTTTTTGCTTTATCCACCCAGCACCATCTCCAGGCTGGCAGCACCACTTTTCTTGGCTGCCTGGCACAAGGCAAAGAGCTGGGCTGGGTCAGCCTGGAGAGGAGAAGGCTCCTTAAGGGGAGACCTTAAAGCAGCTCCAGTGCCTAAAGGGGCTGCAGGAAACCTGGAGAGGGGCTTTGGACAAGGGTCTGTAGGGACAGGACATGGGGAATGGCTTTAAGCTGCCAGAGGGGAGACTGAGATGAGCTCTGAGGCAGAAGCTCTTCCCTATGAGGGTGCTGAGGCGCTGTCACAGGGTGCCCAGAGAAGCTGTGGCTGCCCCATCCCTGGCAGTGCCCAAGGCCAGGTTGGACACAGGGGCTTGGAGCAAGCTGCTCTATGGAAGGTGTCCCTGCCCGTGGCAGGGGTGGAAACTGGAGGAGCTTTAAGGTCCCTTCCGACCCAACCCAGGCTGGGATTCTATGATCTCTGTCCATCCCTTTGAGCAGGCAGAGGTTTTGCTGCAGGAACCGTTTGCTTTGGGCTTTCTCTGCTTCCCCTTTTCAGCAAAAGGATTTTCTTTTCCCAAGGGGGATGAGGGGCATCCCAGCATTATCCCATTATTATAAGGTCAAGCAGTTGCTGCCTCACGCAGCCCAGCCTGGGTATCTCCCAGGCCCCTTCCCTCCCCTTTCTATTTCGGTCTCTCCCTCCAGGAGCACAGGGCTGTTCCCTGCTATTGTATCCAGGCTACTTTTAAGCAACCTAAGCACAATGGAGTATCCCGCACTTCCCCTGGGAACCCACCTTCCGGACAAACACGGCTCTCTCGGAGGAACATTTTCCTCATTTCCAGCCCACTGGAAGGGGCTGGATGATGAAATTTCCGTTCTGTGGGAAAACTGAATTTTTAAACTATGTTTTTAGTCCAAATCTGGATGAAACCCCAAAAATTTGCTCTTCAGAATGGAAGGTTTTGGCTGGGAGAAATCCCAGCGCTTCATTTCGATACTGCCCAACCACTTCATTGCACTAAAGCAAACCCGTTTTGCCTCAATCACATCAAAACAACCCTTCTGTCAGCTTTACACGCTGCAGCGATGCCAAAGTCAAATTGAGACGTTTGCACTTTAAACAAAGCAAGACACGGAAATGAATCATTTCAGCTGGTGTCTTGTCAGAATACACAGAGCCCTGGGAAAACCGGGCTGGAACTGGGGCTCTGACCATTTCATAACCAAGTGCTGCTCCTGGTTTCCATTTCTACAGCTCCCTCCTTCCATCTGCTTCCCTGGGGCTTTAATTCATCCTCCTCTTTCTCTAACTATTACAGCCTAAGGAAGGGGCAGCAGCTCTGAGCTGAGCTACTCCCAGTACCTCCAGGCTGTGGGTTGGGGTCATTCAGCTCAAACAAGGGATAGAGTCAGCTCCCTCAGCAAGGCTTTGGGAAAGGCAGGAACAGCGCGGCTTTGGCACCGGGACACACTCAGGGGCTGTGTACGCCCCACTCCACGCTCTTCTTCTGCTTGTTTCCCAACCCTCATCCCAACAGCCATCAGCCTCCCAGCAAGGCCACCACTGCCCCACGTCACCAAGGGCCTCGTCTACACGGGGTGTGAACACTTCCCAGGGATGGTGACTCCAGCACTTCCCATCCATGCTCCCAAAACATCCCCGGGACACTGCTAGGAACAGAGCAGGGGGTCTGGCAGCCACCCTCCAGACATCAGCCACATCACTGCATTCAAAGCAGCTATTAATCGGTGCTTTAAACTCAATCAGCTTGCTCGGGATTGACTGGCAGAATAGAGAAGGCTCCTGTGTAATTAAAAGCACCTCTCCCCTGGCACACTCGGAGGCAGAGGTGATTAAAGCTGCTTCCTCCTCCTGGGCATGGACTGCTCCTTTTGGCACTCCTGCAAAGGAACCCATTCCAGCACCTGCCTGGCTGATTATAGAGCACCTCATAGCAAGGGCTGGGCTCACTGGGGGGGACCCCATCAGCAGCGCTGCCCCCAGCATCAATCCTGGCATGAACAGCACTGCTGCAACAACACGATCTGGTGCCATCACTCCAGATGCACACGAACAATTACACACACGGGGCTCCTGCCACTGGGGAAGTGACAGCAGCAGCTCAGCCTCAGCGGAACAGCCACAGCCCAGCAGGGGACCAGCCCTATTGAACCATGCTGGGATTTGTGCAAAGTGGGGGGTAAGGAACAGGGCAATAGCAGAAGAGCAGCTCTGGGACAAAGGAAGAGGGCAAAACCCATCCCTCTCACAAAGGAAGGGCCACAGGGCCTTTGCATCTGCTGTCAAACCATCAGGGCACCAGCAAATAGTTAGAGACACCTCAATCAAGCTTTTGGCCCCATAACTCGGTTCATCGATGGGACTCTGCTACAAATATCAGTGCAAATCACCTCCCACTGAGTCAGCCCCACATCACCAAGCTCCTCCCCAGGCTGACCATGGAGCAAGAGCTGTGGCTCTTTCTGGTACACCTCCTGCCCAGAGGATGCTGGAGGTACAACCTGCCCCCAGCACAACCATCCTCACCTCCACCTACCATTGGGACCCACCTAATGGGCACCAACAACCCCCAAACACCACAGCAACTTCCAAAGCCAAGAATCAGGGATGTCCCCAACACCACCCTGGGCACTTACATTGATGAGGGCCATGATCCAGAAGGCGTAGGAGACGCGTGTGACCACCATGCCCTTCATGGGCAGGTCGTAATGGGACAGGTTCCCTGGGTGATGTGGGACCAAGGACTTGCGGATGTGAGGGAGGTTGCTGGAGGCATTGGCCGTGGAGTTCGAGAGGATGCAGTTGGTGTCCGAGAGGAAGGGGTCAGCAATGAGCGGGCTCAGCAGAGCCCCAAAGCCCACAAAGAAGTGAAGGGCCTGCGAGAGATGAGACACAGATGTAAAGCAGGGGGTGACTGCTCTTTCTTCCTCAGCCAGGGATGAGGGCTCCCTGCTCACCTGCAGGAAGATGGCAGAGTCCTTCTGGTAGATCTTCACCAGCTGCATGTTGGAGATGGTGTCAATGCAGCCCATGGCCAGTCCTGCCACAGCCATGACCACAGCCAGGACCACCACATTGTGGCACAGGGGGATGATGGCAAAGACCAAGGAGATTGCCAGGGATGAGGCAAAGAGTGCAAACAAGGACTGAGACAACCTGAATCAGGGAAAGACAGGACAGGATTACTACCATGAGAGCAGCACCCACACCACAGCCCTGGGTCAGGGTAGGCATTAATAGATGTGCCCAGAGGATGTAGCTCCAACTAACGCAGCTCTAGCACATGCTCTCTTGACACAAGAGATGCTACACAGCCTGCACCCCAATGTCTCCACATCACAGCCACAGCCATCTCCTGTGGGGACAGTGACACCTCAAAGAGACACATTTTCCACCCTTTAAACCCCTGTTCTGCACACTTCAAGGCAGAATAACACCCATAACCTCCCCTTGTTACCTGGGCAGATCCGGCAATGGGAAAGTGGCATGGGTCTGTATCACATGAGCAGGCATGAGAGCTGCTGGGCAATTGCAGCTCCTGGCAGAGCATCCACATCACTGCCACCCCAAACGTGCCCTCAGGTGCCATCCTGCCCCACAGGGAACCACTGAGGTTTCCTCCCCATGCCCTGTGTCATCTCTGTGCTGGCAGCATCATCCCTTCCCACAGCACCGCTGCCATTCCCGGTGCAGGCAGTGGCTTCCCACCCATCGGAGAAGCCCCGGGGCTGTGTGTGGCAGAAGTAACGCTGGTACCCGGCACCCCAAGGCTGGCAGCAGCCCAGCCCTGCCTGTGCCTGCTCTCGGTGCGAGCCGAGCCATGGAGCAGGCGCTGGGGCTGGCACCGCACTGCTCTGGAGCTGCCAAGTGGAAAGGCAGGAAGGAAGGAAGGAAGGAAACAGGGACCAGACAGCGAGCACTGAAACAACCAGAAAGATGGGACTAAAGTCACAGCAGAGAAGCAGCACAGGCACAACCCCATCCCCGGCTCCCAAAGCCTGGGAGAAGGCCATTGCTGTAATGAGCGGGGGATGCGGGACACAGCTGCCTGTCCTCAGCACATACACGTAACCCGTGAGCAGAACACCCACATCTCCCTGCTAACACCCACATCTCCTTGCTTTGCCCAAAGAGGGAGAAGGCTCCATGGAGGCACCGGCTGGAGGTGCAGCACAGCCTCGGTGGCTGGTGCCAACCCGCCTGCCCTGAACAGCCTTGGCACATCACTGTGTTTGTGCACAGCCCTTGCTCATCTGCAACCCCGCAGTGATTTATCCCTCCACGTCCCGCTCGTTGCTTACAACAGCACTGGTCAGAAAACCAGGCCAAGGGCAGGTCTCCTTGCTCCCCCTGCCCCGGCTGCAGCACAGCCCAGCTGGGGGCTCCCATCTCCCAGTCCACGCTGGAGAAGCCAATGCTTTGTAAAGCTGCAAGGCCTCATCTTCCTCTGACAGCAACACGGGGAACCAGCGTGGGATTCCTGGGGGAGGGATGAGGGAGGGAGCAAAGCGAGATGCGCACAGTCACGGCAGGAAAACCAGCCAGCAAATGGGAGAGAAGCAGCTCTGAGCCTGGAGAAGCAGCGTCGAGCATCCTCTGGGGTACAGCAGTGGGGAGAGGGGCAGAGGCACAAGCAGTGGGGGAATCCAAGGCTGGGAGCGACAGGGGAACACCCCTCAGGATGTCCCAGCAATGCCTCATCTCTTCTGCAGCCCCAGTGGAGCAACCACAGCACCGTTTGTGCACGGCTAAGGGAGCGCATCCATCACCAGAGTTAAACATTAATTGCATGTTATGTCCTTAAAAAGCATTAAAAACATCACCTCACTTCTCCCTGATGAGCAAAAATCCCTGCTCTGGTTGTAGGATATCAATAAGATGCCACAACCCTGCTGCCCCCTTCCCTGCCTCTGGCATTAATGGTACCAAGGAATCACTGCTTCCCATGCCAGATCCCCACGATGCAGTCACAGGACACTGCTCAGCACCCAACAACCAGCTGAGAGGTCTCTTTAGGAACAAACCTCTTTGAAAGCATCCTTCAATGAGGTACCCTGTGACTTTCAGAGGGGGGCTGCACCCTTGATGATATGAAACTTGGGACATCATGGACTCTGCTTTGGGATCACCCAGAGCATGTCCTGGCTCCGTCATAAGGCTCAAGGGAAAGTCTGCAGCTCCCTGCAAAAGTTCTAGGCTGATCTCTGTAGGATTAGGATGGTTAATGCTATCCTATAGTCAGCAAAGCTTCCCCTCTCCTTCCCACACAGCACATAGAACCCCCCACCTCAGTGTTCCTGTTGCAGCAGGAACTCTTTGACTTCAAGTATGTTTTTCCCCCACCCCAGGGAGCATTTTCTGTCACTCAGATCAAGAAGAATGATAATCTGGCTAATTCAGGCTTGCAAAGTGATCATTAAAACCCCAGAGCCCCGAGGGGATGGAGCAAGGACAGGGATGAAGGCAACTGCATGGATTATCCCACATCTCTCCCAGGTCCCATCCAGGTCCCCAGCAGGAAGCACTGGCTGGGCCCAGGGAGTGCTGCCTCCCCGGATGAGCTCGTGCTCAAGTCACCGTGCCCTCTGCTCTCTGATACAAAAGGCTTTGCTTTCACTTGCAGTGAGCAGTGTCCTGCAAGCACTAGCCACGTGCTCGAGCAGGAACCTTCGGAAGATGGGATTCTGCAGGGCACGGAGAGAGCAGAGAGAGAGGGGCAGGGCCATACCCTGCAACATGTGCCCAGGTAACGGTGAAAGGAAGAGGGGCAAAAGGGTCCCATCCCAGCAGCTCCCAGCATGGACCATGCAAGCACCCTCTGTAAAGCTGCATTCTTCCAAAGCAGGGCTTGTCATTACCACCCAGCAAACCCCAAGCAGGAGTTACCAGAGAGGAGCAGCCCACTGTGAACCTGAGCTTCAGTGGGTCCTGCAGCTCCACGGGGAGCTGAGCTTCCCACAGCTCCTCGAAGCCAGGGAAGGGAGCACGCCACAAACCCACGTCTCAAGCACAAGCAACCATCCCATTTCCACAACACTCAGCGAAAGGTGCAATGGCAAACTTTGCTCTTCCTTGGAATCCCGCACAGAGGGAATGCTGGAGCTCATACTGAGTTACGGAAGGGACGGATGCCATCATTATGCTCCGTCCTCCCAGTGCTCCAGGACTCCAGTGGGGCTGAGAGCAGAGAGGCTACAACTCAGTCTCCAGCAGCTTCTCTGCTGAGAGGAACCAAACCATTATTTAGGTCCCACCACCCATTTGCACTGCAGAATCCACTGCCACAGCGTGGAGTCCATCACTCATAGCAGCCAGCTCAGACCAGCACAGCCTTTAATCACAAGCAGGCAGCAAAGCCTACGTTCCTCAGGCATCAGAAATCAAGCACAGCTTGCAGCCAGACCTTGGCTCGGCCTGCCTGCAGGCAGGCAATGCATTGGGATCCTCTACCAGCAGCTATCTATCTCCTAACTGGAAAATACAGCCTGCCCAGCACTCCTCCCTGCCTGGCAGGCTTTGATTTATAAGCTAGCAGCATGGCCCAGAAGTAGAAATCCATAGCAGGACAGCTTGATGTGTCCCTCCCTGGAGAGGGGATGCTCTCAGAGCCTGACCAGTTAATATCCTCACCCAAACCCACACACTGTACATCACACAGCTCTGAGCAAACCCCCATGGTGCTCACAAGCCAGCACTACCCAAACCATGCCCTCCTGCCTGGCTGCTGCTCTGCAGGGGGCTCGCAGCCACTTTGCCAAAGCCCCTTGCTCTGCAGGCTGGGATCCCAAAGACATCCCTGGACAACAGGCAACACACACGCTTCTCCCCAGAGCTCAAAGTTTGGCAGTCTCTGAGCACAAAGCCCCATCGGGGTGCATGGAACCAGCTGGGCGAGGGCAGGAGCACTGGGGAGGAAGCGGAGAGCAGGAAACAATCGTGCATTTGCTCCTTCAAACACATGTGAAGCAGAGCAAGGGCTGGCAGAGGCGCTGCCGCTGACCCAGCAGCCTCAGATCCGTGTCAGACCCAGGGCAAGGCTCCCACATGCTGTCCCCATTCCCGTGCAGCCACCTCTCCGGACACAGCCCGACCAAGATGCCCTCCATGAATCCCCTAGGCTCGGTCCAGACTGGGGTTCAATGTACCGGGATGGCAATTTAACAGGTGCTCTAATGCCATTTCCTTAGCCACAGTTCACAAGAGCTGAACACAACACCTTTAAGCAGCATTTTACAGTGAAGGATTCATGCAAAATTCCCCCATATTCTCCCTGTTAAACACACACACAACGTGTACATCAGAGACACCCCGAGCTCACGCGTTACATCACTGCCTGAAGAACTAGTGACAAGGTAAATAACCAGCTGAAGCTCAGTCATCATCAAGCCGCAAATCAAACGCCTGTTTGGCCATCACCAGGGTTGAGCCTTTGTGTGGGACTTAAAACACATCCTGAACAAATCCCTGCCCGGGTTTCACGCTGGCCCATGAAGTGCACGGCTGGATCCCAGCAGTGGGACCATGAGGGCCACTCGCATCTTGCCTCATGTTTGGTCCCAGGGAGCACAGCAGTGCCTCGATGCCCGACACCGAGGTTATCACAACAGGCTTCCAATAACACTGCCGTGATCAAAAACCGGTTTTAGGCAAATACCCTCCGGGAAGTTCTGGCTGGAACTTCACCGAGGCTCCCCCTCACGCTGAGCTCCGAGGGAACCGGTGGCTTCTCTCCGGGGTGCGGGACCATGTGGGAGAGGGGAGCACGGCTCCAGCCCCGCATCCCATGGGCAGTTTTCCCTCCCCTCCCGCTCCACTCGGGTTTTCCCACGCGGACCGCAGCATCCCGGCTCAGCCACGCCAATCCAATGGAGGGATGCGAGGGGGAGGCGAAGCCTCGGGAAGGGGAAGGGGGGCTCTGCGGGAGGCGCCTTACGTCCTCTTGAAGACCCCTCCGAGGCAGCTGCCGAGCAGGAGGCAGAACTGCTGGGAGAAGAAGACCCAAGTGATCTGGGAGAGGGAGCTCTGTGTCTGGCAGCGCAGGTCCAGCAGCGTGGGCCCCAGGAACGCGATGCAAAGCCCGAAGCTGAAGAAGACGCTCCAGTAGGTGAGGGTGGGCTGCAGATTCCTCCGGAACCGCGCCGACACCCGCTCGTCCCACCACATCCTGGGCGGCGGCGCGGGGCGGCCACGGCGATGCGGCTCCCGCGCCGCCCGGCCCCGCTCCTGGCTCCGCTCCCGGCCCCGCTCCTCCCTTGCAGGATGTGGCTCCGGAGCCCGCGGCGCCGCGCCGGGCGCTGGCTCCGCCTCCGGGACCGGGGACTGCCGCCGCCTCCCGGGGCCGGGGCGGAGCACCCCCGAGCCCACGGAGCCCGCATTCAGCCCTGGAGCCCTTTTCCACCGCACGGAGCATCCCCATTCCAGTGCATCCCTCCGGGGACCGAAAGCATCCGCCTCCCCCCACCCCCGGTACTCCCACGACCCCCACCGGGGGTTTCTGTACCCAAAAGCTGCCCCCCCACCCCGGCCACACTGACACCACGTTCCAGCCGCAGCCGAGCACAGCCAAGGAAGGAAGCCCCCAAATCCCTTTTCTCCTGCTGCTGTGACCGTCTCTGCAGTCTCCCGTACCCGTAAATAGGTTCAAGCGTTCCAGACAAACACTATTTAAGTTGCCCCTTCTGTGGCCGAGCAGCACAAGATGGCTTAAGGGAGGATGGAGGCGCCTGTTTGAAAGCTGGAGCAGTTGATGCTTACGCAAAAGGTCTCCTCTAGAGGCTGGATTTATAAATATTTCACCTACTTTAGCTAGGAAAGACTATGGCAATTTTTAGAACACTCTTTCCAGGCAAAGCAAAATCGATGGCTCAGGGCTGGCTCCAGGCCTGCGCACCACATCCCCTCCCATGGCAGTGCCAGGGACCTTGCGCAGGTACTCACACATCCTGTGACCTCAGGAATGCTGCTCCAGGCTTCAGGTGCTCATTTCCACCTGGACATAGCTTAATGTTTAGCTAATCCAATTTGCATCTGAGTCCTTATTCCTCCCTGTCTGTGGTATCGACTGGAGTCTTCCCATAGTAAAAGAAGCAGGATCATGTCTTCTTCCACCACCAAAATGAATGGTGGGCAACAAACCCCTGATTGCCCAATGTGCAGCACCTGTGGGGCACCTGAAGCCACTAAGCAATCAAAGGACCAGCTCAGCTGGTGCAGGGCTGGGGTAATGTTGTTGTCCTGTTTTACTTGTGGGGAAACTGAGGGCCAGAAAGGAATGAACCATGGACACGGAGTGAGTCACCAGCATGGCCAGAAACTGGGTTGTATCATGACCCGATAAAGCATCTCCCTTAACAGCCTGATGGAGGAGAGGGAGAGGCTGACGCATGGCCTGGGAGCCGTGGCCTCTGGCTCTCCCTGCCAGGCAATAACCAGCTTCCAGAGGTCACACCACTGCAGAATACCTCATTATCCCCACCCATAAGTGGGGACGAAACAGCACAGGGCAGGCAGGACTGTGTCAGGAAAGCCTTTCCATCAAAGCACTCCTGGGAGAGTCATCTCCTGACCCTCCTTGTCCATGGAGTTACCTGATAAAACAGCAGATCCACAAACCAGGAGCCATGCTCCAAGGAAAGGGCTGACAGGGCTTTACCCGTGGTTCCCCTGGACCACATTCTTGATCTCAGACTTAGTTCCCCCTTTACCAGGCAGGGAGTCAGGCAACCTGCACTCCACTCCTGGCTTCCCTTCTTGCATCACCAGCACTTAATAGCATCAGCTCTCTGGACCTTGACTTCCCCAACCATAAAATGGCTGAGCAACACTTTGCCCACCTTTGCAGGCTCACTGCGTCCACTCCCAGGTGAAAAGGCAGCATCCAGGCACCAGAGGTTACAGACAGTAGTACAGCCTGGGTTACAGATGGTAGTACAGCCCCTACCCCAGCTACAAGAGCTGATCCCGCTCTGCTAATCAATGGCCTAAAATGCCAGCACACTTCCTTCCAGGAATATCAGCCATTTTATCAGGGACAACACAAATCCTGCAGAGATCTGCTTGCAAATAAGAAACAGAGCGTAGGTGGGTTCGTCAGCATAAGAACACACCGATCCTTTCCGGCTCCACGCACTAGAACCCAGCTCCTCAGAGGTAGCTCATAGAAATGCAAGCCACAGGACTAGGATAGGCGATACCCGAATTAGCTTCACGAGGAGGCACTTGAGGCTGTTTTCCAAACTGAATTCAATGTTATACTTGCAGTGAATTAAACACCCACATTGCTGCACTTGCTGCAGAGCCAACTCCTGAATGAAGCACAGCGGCGCAGCGCGACTGCGGGCGGCAGCATCACCCGCTGCGTCCATCACAGCGATCCCACCGGCGCTCGAGGAACACCTTCCGTTTGCTTCCCGTGTCCTCGCACGCTCCGGGGGCAGGCAGAGCCCCTGCAGGGTTGGACACTGCAGCAGCTTTCATGCTCTCAGCCAGTGGGGCAATTACTTCTCTAACGCTGAATCCCAGCCTGCGTGGGGTTGGCAGGTTAAAGCCATTCCCTACAGGCCCTTGTCCAAAGCCCCTCTCCAGGTTTTCTGCTGAGGGCCAAGATACTGTCAAAGAGTTTCCCTCTCTCCCCAAGAGACCACAGATGGCAACTCCAGGCTGACACCCTCAGAAATCCCAACACATCATCCCAGTGATGCCACGTGCTGGGGCGATGGGCTGAGGAGCTGTGTGTGCATTTGGAGACAGGAGCACTGATGCTTTTCAACAGCTCCGATTCAACCCCAAAACCCAGCACCAAGCTTGGGCAAATAAGAAAATAACCATTCTGAATCACTGAACCTTACTGGGGCAAGACGTGATGCTTCTTACAACACAGGGTCAGCTCTCCATATGAGTTGAGGCTGCATGTAAGACGCTCAACAACCCAGCACGAATGGGCTGGGCTGCACAAGAGAGGTGCTCACCTTGTGTTATTTTGGAGTCAAGAGTTTCAGAACACACTGTGAGATTTGGAAAGCTTGGCTCCACTTCTAGGTCAAACATCAGCCTGAGATGCTGGCTCAGTTACTTCAGATCCTGTAACACTCATCTAAAAGGAGGAAGCACTCACCTACATGTTTTCCTACCACCCACTCAGGCTGAGCTGGAGTCAACATGCTTCCTCCTCCTTCACTGTGCTAAAACTGCTGCAGAGGAGGGTGGGCTGCAATGGAATGGCCAGGCTGAGCCTCCCGCTGCAGACCTGTAGTTTAACAACACACAAATCATCTCATTTAGGGCAGCTGGTATCATCCCTGCCTTGCAGATATGCTGAGAGACCATGGGAGCAATCAGAGACCCAGCCTGAGCATCCTGTGGGGCATGGAAGGACATGCAGCAGTGAGGTCACGGCTATTTGGGCAGCAGGGAACACCTGGGCACTGGCTGGATCCCTGGGCAGGACTTTAGTGATAGAACAAGGCATGATGGGTCTCTTCCAACACAAACCAGGCTGGAATTCCATATGTGCTGGGACACTCGGAGTATTCCCTGGCCCCAGCACTGGCAGATGCCACCGCCCCGGTGAGACTGGAGGAATGAGAGCAGCAGATGGAGGAACTGGTTTAGCAAACAGGTCCTTCCTGGGGACCTGCCCATGTCAGAGCCTGGATGTGACTCAGGCAGGTTGGGCAAGGCTGAGGTGCAGCAGGGCAGGGGGTCAAGGGCATTGCCCCCTTCCTATCATCCGCAGGCTCACACCATGGGTTTGGCTGCAGAGATCCCACAGGTCCCCCCATAATCCCACCTCTGGCTCTTCCCAGGTCCGTGTGGCTGCAGCCTCTCTGCAGCACTGATGGACCAGAGCGCAGGATCACATAAGGGCATTGCTGTGCTGAACAGTTCTGACCTTAGGGAGACTTTCAGCTGCCAGAGCTGTGGGAAAGAGGGTTGCCCTGTCCCTTCCTCTGCTCTGCCCTTCAGTTGCTTTGCAACCATGGGCTGGGCAGGTCACAACTCCGTGCTTTATTTACCCGATAGCCTTATGGCAATATTTGTTCAGGGCCTTAGGATCTGTGCGAGGGACCACAGGAACCTTTTCCTATTGCACACAAGCTCCTAAGGTCTTGTGCTTCAAACCCCTGCCAAGGTCAGGGAGTGGGAAAGTCCTTTTGCATTGTGTCTGGGGTTTCTTTGCTCAGCATGGAGCAACTCACCGCTCTGGAGCCCCCCAAGGGATGCACAGCCTGGGTCATCAGTGCTACCAAGCTGCCATTCAGCCCCAAAGCAGCTCCTGCTCCTACCAAAAAAGAAGAGAAAAGAGAGAAATTAAATCCTGTACAAAACTATCCTGAATTCAGTAAAGTTTATTGTCCAGTCTTGGCCTTGGAGCATTCACAACACAAGTGGAATATAAGCCTCAGCAATAAAATAAGCACATCCACAAAACAGTCCAGGTCACATCTGAAATACAAAAGTTGAAATAGAAAACGTTCAGACACAAGATCGAGAGATGGATACAATCTTTTATTCATTTTTTACCATTTTTTGTACCTTTCCATTTATTCCAGGAAAACCTTTCTCTCTCTATATATATATATAAAAACCATTGCTTCTTTTGGAATAAATCTTTAAAATCATTTCTTTTTAAAACGCATCTTCCATTTATCCAACACTACTTAAATATATTATTGGTATTCTGCAAATGGATCACACCAGAGAACATTCACAGTATGTGCATCCCGGCTGCTCGGATCTGTTATTCCTGCTGCAGGACAAGCATGACGCTGAGGATGGAAGAAGGCAATGAAGACTCCACAGAGAGGGTATCACGGTGTTTGTACCCAGACTCAACAGCGGGAAGCACAAAGGGGACATCCAGTGAGTTTCTGACAAGCTCGGAGCACACAGGGACAGGCAGTGAGACCACACCACTTCCAACCCTGTGGATTTCAGGACCAAGCCCTGATGGCCCTGACAGGACCTGCTTGGCCACTGCTGGCTCCGTGCTCTGAGCCAGCTCCATGCAGAACACCAGATACACGCTGGTGGAAGCGGAGTTGGGCTCCACGAGCCAGGCAGGGTCCCAAACCAAGACATTTGAGCCTGGGAAAACGGCCTTCCAATTGCTTTCATTACTTCTCATCATGTGTAAAGAGAAAGGAAAAAATCCACTTTTTTTGTCCTTAGTCTCCAAGATACGACGGGGTTTTGCTATTTAAAGTCTTAAATAGATCTGGCACCGCATTGGCCAGGAAAGGCGTGCGCATGTGCGTATGGAGAGGGTGAGATTAAACAGCTCTGCCTCTTTATTGTTGTCCTGTAACACTGACCTTGCTTTACACAGGCCATTACTCACATTTCTTTAGCTAGCTATCAGCTGGAGAGGCGACAGAACAGGGCCTTTCCTGAGGGACCAGCCAAAACCTCCATTTTCCACCAGAACTGGTAACAAAACCCCATATTAATAATTGCAAGAAAAATGTCTGGAAAGACAAAACAGTTTTCTTTTGTCAAAGCTCCAGGATGGGAGAACCCATGGAATGAAAGAAATGCCAGAGAGCCACAGCCATTTCCAGCATCTTCATTAATGCTGCTTTAAACATCCAGCTGGGGAAAGGCTGCATGGGATGAGCTGCTGGAGCAGGCAGGGAGCGATGCCATCGCAGCCCCACTACACGTTTCTTCCCCTTGCAAGCAGCAGGAGCAGAGCCATGGGGCTCTTAGACTGCGGAACCACAGAATCAGCTCGATTGGAAAAGCCCTTTCAGCTCATCCAGTCCAACCATTCCCCAGCACTGCCAAGGCCACCACTGACCCATGGCACTGAGGCCTCATCTCCATGGTGTGTGATCACTTGCAGGGATGGTGACTACAGCCCTGCCCTGGGCAGCCTGTGCCAATGCCTGAGCACCCTGTGGGGAAGGAACTGTTCCTCAGCTCCATCTAAACCTGCCCTGGTGCAGCTGAGGCCATTTCCTCTTGTGCTGTCCCTCGTTCCTTGAGAGCAGAGCCCAGCCCCCTCCCGGCTCCATCCTCCTGTCAGGCAGCTGTAGTGCCCAGCACAGGGGGTTATTACTTCCCTGGTCCAAGAAATCCCCATCCTCATAATCCCTGTCAGACCCATGGTCCTCAGGGGACCTACATGAGCAAGGGCAGCAGCGACAAGAGCTTGGGAGATCAAGTCTTGCCCGGCGGGACACCAAATATTGACATATGGGAATCAAATACCCACTGAATGCAGTGGAACAAAAGGGGTTATCTTGTATTTGGGCTGTTAGCAGCTCACAGGGCTAATAAATATTAGTGTTTCCTTTAAGGAGGATTTGTATGGGGAAAGTCAAACTATGAAAGAATAAACAGCAGCTAAGAGGCTCTTTGTCTTTGCTATCTGATCCCGGGCAAAGCAGGTCTGTCTACATGGTCACTGCTAGGTCTTTCCCCCCTTTAGGTGACCTTGACCTTCAGAAGGAATATCTCTCTTCTGGGGGTAAAGTTGACACCAAGGTGGTGACGTGCTGTGGAGTGCCTCCATCCTCCCTCTGTGACAGCCCCAGCAAGAGGCAATCTCAGTGCATGGGGATGGCAATGCCAAGCAAGAAACCCACACAGAGACAGGTCAAACATCCAGGATGAGCTTCTCCAGGGTGTGTGGAAGGGGTTCCTGCTCTCCCTGCTCTGATCTGTGCTCACAGAGCACAGCGGGGGCTGTTCTTCCCAAGGCACACCAGCACTCTTCACCCCATGTACCTGCACAGAGGATGGTGTATCCGTGAGCTGGCTGTCTGCTGAGCTAATTCCTGCTGGGAGATGCCCTGGGAAGCACGTGTCTGCACCCCAGATCCCTGCCATGCCAAGGAAATTCCTTTGTAAAATGCCTTTGTGAAAGAAAAGATGACAACGGGAGTGCTGAGGCTTACTCCTCCCTTTGTGAACCTCCCCACTGCAAAGCCCCATGGAGCAGGAGCTGGGTGCAGGCACCAGGCAGTAACTCCCCTGCCATCGGGGTGAAGTGCGTCACTGGTGGCTGTTCATGCTCTTCCCTATCAAATGGAAACAATTAATGAACTATTCAGCCTGCTCTATGATGGACACAGAGAGAGGAATGGAGCAGGGATGGGCAAACCTCAAACAATGCAGACGTCTGGATGCTTGTCTAGGACAAACCCGAATGAACAGCTTCGGCTGGATCGGGGGGACCTCAGAGGGTGCATCAAGCACTGGCACAGGGAGGAGTCGCCCCAGAAGCTTTGGGGACCTCCAGGGTCTCCATGTTTATCCTCACACTTTGCATTTTCCAAGGATCACAGAACAAATGACACAGAGCAAAGAAGGAAACAGCCCTCACTCTCCTGGGAACAGGGGCAGGGAGAGCGTGACGGATGAAGACATCAGCATGTCCTACCAATCCCAGTGCCAGGTGATGGTCACAGCACCTGCCAAGTCCCGAGTGTCCTGTCCACATCCATGGCTGGAGGACGGAGGTGGGCGAGAGGACCAGTGAGCCGAGACAGCCAAAAAAGGGATGTGGATATTATACAGTGGGGAGACAACGCTCACACACTCGCAGATGTTTGAGGCTGTTTGCAGGCTGTGGGGGAGAGGTGCAGCAGGGGCCTCTTCACTTGGGATGGATTTGGCACGTTCCTGAAGCGTACAAAGGGGAAAACACACCAGGAGCAGTCCCTGGCCAGCAAAGCACGTTCGTACCTAAGCACACATCCCGGTCACACAGCATCAGTCTGAGCCAGGGCTGGTACGATCTGGCGCTGGCTGCAAACATAGAGGCCAGGCAGAGAGGTTTGAGGGAGGATTTGCTTCTCTGCGGGTCTATTTCTGGTACCCACAGCTGAGCTGTGGGAGGTTTGGCACCTCTCCCCCTTTCCTCTGGGTAGAACCGCACTGAGGTGGGTGTGTGCAACACGCTGCTGTGCAGAGGATGCGCCGCGTGGGCTCTGCCACAGCATCGGGGGAGATGCTGGCTGAGAGCCGAGTCCTGCCCCTCGTGACGATGGCAGAGGGTGGTGGGGTGGCAGGATCCGAGAGAAGGAAGGGGCCGCTCCATCGGTGCTTGGGAAGGGCTGGATGAAGGGCTTGGAGGCAGCACAGAGCCAACATCTGGCTCCACTTCTGCATAGCCCCACCACCAGCTATCTGCTCCCCAGGCAGGATAAGCCAGGCCTTGCCCTCACAGCTCAGGACATCCCTAGGGAGCATCCAGCTGACTGAATTTGGGAACACAATGGAGGCAAGGAGGGAGAGATGCTGGGGGAAGCAATGAGAAGCCCCCTCCTCCCAGCTGCTCCATCCTTGTCAGGATTCAGGTACAAAAGATGGAAAGAGAAAAAGGGACTCTAGAGAGGCAAGGGCAAATAAGGGAGGGCTGCCCTGGGTTTTGTGCTTCACGTGCAGGTCACGTCTGATGGGGGCAACATGACAACAAGAGGGGAGAAAGGCAACAGGTCCCTCAACACCAGCTATTAGGGGCTGTGGTGGCGGGGACAGGCAGGGGAGAGCCTAAGGCCAAGGGCGCTTCAGCATCATCCTGCTGGAGTCAGTAATTGTGCGATGGGTCAGGTGGGAGCTGCCGTCTCCTTTCTCAGTGCTCTGATCTCCATGGTGATGAGGGGAACACGAGATCCAAGTTTAAAATATACTCTGCCTCCTGTTCTTCCCTCGGGCTGAGGAAGAGAGAGAAAGATGGGTCAGAGAGGTCAGATGGGGAGCAGCGCTTTGCAGAGGAGGTTATGAGCCCACAGCATTCCCGGAGGAGGGAGCTGTGTCTCAGGACCCAGAGATGTGCCTTTGGTACCGTGGTAAATGACAAGCAAGGATGCCCCAGGGGTGATTTATGGACTAAAGCAGGAAGCAGGAGGAGGTTTGGCTTTTTCCTATGTGGGACCCACTGAGATCAACCCCAGTGCAGTCCATGGCACCACGTGGGGTCAGCATGCTTCTCCCCAGTCCTACCTGACTGCTGAAAGGCTGAGCCTCGGTAGCCAGGGTCCTTCTGAAGCTGGATCTCCTTCAGGGAGAAGATAGAGGCATCTGGCGGGGGGGGGGCAGAGGAGGGGGGTCAGTCCAAGCGGGAGAGCAGTGCCTCAGTGCACTGCACCTCATCAGAGCTGCTCCTTCACACCCAACACTCTTGTCCCACCCAAACTGCTTCTTGCTCTTGCAGCCCCCACGCTCCCCCCCACCCTGGGTGAGCAAAGGCGAGAGGTACCGGCCACAGCTGCAGAGCACCCCGGGCCCCACGAGCACTTACTGTCGGGCAGGAGGTGCACCCGCTCCCCCAGGCTCTTGAAGTACGGATGCCGCAGGGCTGCCTCCGCCGAGATCCGGCCTTTGGCTTTGTACTGCACATAGGGAAAGGCAGTTACACCCAGGCTGCACGTGGGAGCTGCTCTGAGGCACGCACACGCACGGGGTGTGCACATCGGTGCACCTATGCGCATGTGAGTGCCCAAGCAATATGATGCTTGTGGGTGACTGTGGGTGCAAGCACTGCGCGCACCATGAAGGCAGTTCCCAGCGCTCTCTGTATGGGCACAGGGCACAGCACAAGCTGTGTGAGCGCAGGGGTGCACTGCTCGTGTTGTACCTTATGGATCATCAGGTTTGTGTCCTCTCACTCCTATTTGAGAGGACACAGTGTAAAGGCTAGTTCTCCATCCTTAATGGGAGGTGGTTTGGGAGAGCATCTACAAGGCCATAGCTGTAGGGCCATGGCTTATCCTGCAGTCACAGCTCCTCTCCTGCCTGGCTCCAAAATCCCTTCGCCATCCACATGCAGTGCTCTACCACTCACCAGAAGGAGGTTCATCAGCAAGTCGATGCCTTCCGAGTCCAGCCTGAGAGAAGGAGGAAATAAAGAATGGAGCATTACTGCACCCAGGAGACACTGCAATGGTCAGTGCAAGGGACAAGTGGCACTGGGACCTCCATGCACAGCTGCATTAGGAGCTGCCCCCACCACAAGGAGCAAATGAAACTGGTCTTCCCCAGCCAGCACAATCCCACCTCATGCCTCCCATGCTCCTGCTCGAGGAGCTACCTTGGGGCGTGATTTATTAACGGCTGTGCTCGGTACTGTGTGAAATTGTAAGCCTTAAACTCCTCATTGGATGTTATTCCAGGCCAGGTCTCTTCTGTTGGAGTTCCTGGGAGGGGGAAGAGAGGGAAACGTGTCACGTTTATTTGGTGCAGAGAGAAGAGCCTCATGCACGTGTGAGTGGCCTGAGAGAGGCAGGAATTTCCCCGCCGGTGCATCCCGTGCTGCCCACACTCGCTCCACGCTGATCACACGCTGCCCGTGCTGCCCCCACTGCAGCGCTGCCTTTGGGCCCGCTTGGGCTGCGCTTTGCCATCGCTCCCGCAGGCAGGCACTGCCCTCGCGTGGGGATTGGGGATACAGCACAAGCCGAGCCTCACCCAGCAGCCGGAAGATCAGATGCAGCTCTTCCTTCACCGTGGAGCCGGGGAACATGGGCCGCCCGGTGACCATCTCGTAGTGGATGCACCCAACGCCCCTAAAGCGGCAGCAGACACCCGGGGATGAGTGATGGAGAAGCCCTGTGGCCACCCCCCACCCCTTGGCCAGGGCTGAGGTTCTGGGAGAGGAAAACGAGCTCCAGGAGCTGTGTCCCCTCTCTGCTACAGGAAACCATTCATCCTGATGTGGCTCCAAAGACCTGAGCCCAGGGGACATGGAAAACAGATTGATCCCAGCAGCCTCTGGTGTAACCAATGCTGGCATGCACAGTACTGAGGGGGAAATACCCAACCCACCAGCTCAGAGAGCTCCGGGAGCTGGGGTTGGAGCTCACCACATGTCGATGGGTGTGGAATACTCGGTAGATCCCAGCAGGACATCGGGGGGCCGGTACCACAGCGTGACCACCTCATTGGAATATGTTTTTGTAGGGACTGACTTGGCTCTGGCTAGCCCTGAGGACGAAAGGGATGGCCATCGAGGAGCTGCGCCTCTTGGCAATGCTGCGTCTTCCCCAGCGAGCTCCACTCACCGAAGTCAGCCAGCTTGAGCTCCCCTCTCTCGTTGATGAGTAGGTTCTGGGGTTTGAGGTCTCGGTGCAGTATCTTCCTCCCGTGACAGTAAGCCAGACCCCGCAGCAGCTGGAACATGAAGATCTGTGGGGAGGAGAAGGGGTCTGCATTTAGCATGGTGTCACAGGCACCAAAGTGAGTCTGCTTATGGAAGGAAAGCCCCCTCGAAGCTGGCCTGGGGTGGGATGTGCTACAGACAAGTGTTCAGGCCCATCAGCAGGGGATGAACAACGTCTGCATGCACAGTAATTGTACGGAGGGTGGCAGTGACTGGAGCAATGCTGGTGGAGCATCACAATAACAACATGAAGTGCAGAGAGAAGGGGTGTCCAGCCTCACCCGGCCCTGCAGCACCACACTTGGCTGAGCTCCCCACACGCAGACATCCTCATCCTACCTTCACATTGTGCACGCTCATCAGGTTCCCGCAGTTATCGAGGTACTGCTTGAGGTCGTTGTCCTGCAACAGGAGGCACACATCAGCCTCTCCTGCCCTTGGCCGCCCCCCCACCCGCAGCCGTCCCCCCATTCCCACACACAGACCCCCCAGACCCACCAGGTACTCGAAGACAAGGGTTAGGGACCGCTCCGTGTGGATGATGTCGTGCAGGGTGACGATGTTGGCATGTTTCAGGTTCTTCAGCAGTGACACTGCAAGGGGAGGACATGGCAGGATGGGGCAGCAGGACCTGGGGCTGCCCTGTGTGACTGTACCAGTCACCCCACACCATCCATCCCAAAGCCATCCATGACCTCACATTGCTTCCCATGATGGGGAAAGCCCCTCCTGGCCTCACCTTCCCGTATGGCCGTGCAAGGTGCCCCTTCCTCGTGCTCCAAGCGGATTTCCTTCAGGGCAACGAGGTTTTCAGTCAGCTTGCTGCGTCCCTTGAAGACAGTGGCATAAGTGCCCTGGGTGGGGAGAAAGCACAAGCGATGCAGACCACTGGTGTACTCCATAACACTTGGAGGAAGGATCACTTGAAGCAACAGGGCCAAGTCAGAAGCCCACAGGAAGACCTGTTCTAGGAATCACTAGGATGTTGAAGGAGTTTGGCTATAGTCTGCCCTTCTAACTTAATTCAAATCCATACAGGGGTTTCATGGTCTACTCACCTCTCCCAGTTTGTCCAGTTTGACATAGGTTTCCAGCTTCCCAAACCCAATATCTGACTGTAAGAGAGAAAGGAAAACATCACTGGGAGGGATCACGGATGCACCAGCATCAGGCTGCACGACTGCCCCTTCCCACTGCAGCTCCCTTCTCCTCTCAGCCACCTCCCTGCCACACCACCAGCCTTTCCTCGAGTGCTTTCCTGTATCCTGGTCTTTACCAGGACTCTGTTCATTGTGTGCTGGTCAAATGGAGCGTGAAAGGGACATTTTTCCCCTGGGAACAGTAACTCTTTCATGCATTGCTGAGACCTGTTCCCAGTGAAAGAGGGCAACACTGCAAGGACACAGGTTTAGGTGTTGCTCCTTGCTGCCTTCTGTGGGAACAGAGACACCTCTTTGGTTAGCCTGGAACATAAAGTTATGGAATGGTTTGGGTTGGAAAGGACCTTAACATCAGCCGGTTCCAACCCCCTGCCATGGGCATCTGTGTGCCAGGTAGGGGATGGTTCCCGAGGCAAATCATTGCCATGCCTTTCACCATCACCAGATGGAGCTGGATGGACAGTGGTCAATCAGCAGGGGCTCTGCAGGGAAGGGATGCACTGAAGGAGCCCTTGCACCGTGCCCAGGGCTTTGCCTGCAGAACCAGCAGCCCCTCTCACAGCATCCCCTGTTCCCAGCCCTGCCCCATGGGAAGGCTTTTCCTTGCCACAGGCACTGCCCAGACCACAGAGCACTCATGAGCTGCCCCAGGCAGCAGGGATGCTGCTTTCCTGCTCATACAGGCTGTGTTTGGACCAGCAAATCCCAGGGGAACAGAGTGGATTTCTTTATTCCATACTGGCTTCCCCAAACCCTCTGCATGCCCTGGGCACAGCTGTGTCCTGAGCAGGGAACTGAAGTGGCTGCTGCAATCAGAGGTGCTGTGCACACCCCAGAGCCATGAGTTTTGCAGGACTATGCCTTATTCATGGAGGGGACCAAGAATATTTATGGCATATTGCTCTGGCTGCGTCTGGTTTATTGATTAGACAGAACTGGCAGGTAAATGCAAGCTCTCCTTTCCTCCTCCCTCCCCTAGAAAGGCATGTCAGATCTGAACACACCTGCTGAGACCTTGCTGTTGCCTCTGTACAGCACTGAGCACCCCTGGGCAGCAGGACACGCGCCTGCACAGTTGCAAATAGGGTGCCAGGTTTTTACTCCTACATGCGCTGATGCTCTGCAGTAAAGAAACTGAGATGCCAACACTAATGCAAAGGCTAATTCATTATTTATCAGCATTTGCATTTCAAGCAGCAGCGGCTCCAGCACTGGCTAAACTGCAGGAGGTTTTCCACCTCCTCTCATCTGGAAGAAGCCAGGCCAAGAGGAAAGGCAGGGATGTGCAGAGGTGAGTGAAGGGATTTGCAAAGGAGAGATGCATGTGTGTGTGGTGGGGGAATGCGTGCTGAAAGGGGTTTGCATGGGCAGAGATGTGTGTGTCAAAGACACGGGGACAGGGAGCTTGCACAGCGGGGCACTGCATGGGTAGGGGGCAATCAGCTCATGCATCTGCTGGCTGGGACTGTGTGCATGACCTGGGATGCTGCGCCCAGCACTGCACGGTGACACTTACAAGGGAAGCTCGCCGGGACATCCTGCTGAGGGGCTTGGGGAGCTCCGGGCTCTCCATCTGCAGCTTCTGCAGGAACTCGGGGGGCAGGCGGATGTCCATGGGCAGGGAGAGGCGCTTGCTGACATCCTGCAGGGGGGACAGAGCAGCAGGTCATGAATGCACCTGGTAACAGCACTGGACACAGATGTTCTTCACTATGCGGGTGCTGAGGCGCTGGCACAGGGTGCCCAGGGAAGCTGTGGCTGCCCCATCCCTGGCAGTGTTCAAGGCCAGGTTGGACACAGGGGCTTGGAGCAAGCTGCTCTATGGAAGGTGTCCCTGCCCTTGGCAGGGGTTGGGACTGGATGAGCTTTAAGCTCCCTTCCAACCCAAACCACTTGGTGATTCAGGAAGAAATGCTCTCTAAATGGAGCTGGTCTTAGTAATGGGGGCAGCACCTGTGGGACCCTCAGACAAAGGAAAAGGGGACGGGGAGGTGTGCACAGAGATGTGCACTGGGCTTTATCAGGTACCACGGGAATCATGCCCAGTGCATCCAAGAGGACGTCAGGGCTCAGGTCCCCACAGATCAAACACCAGCTCTCCCAGCCAGCAGGAAGGTGACAACCAGAACCTGCCGCATCCCTCCTGCCCGCCCCATCCCGCAGCAGAACCTGCCTCCATGGAGAAGCGGCGCTGGGTGTTGTTGCGGTAGCGCACGGCCATTGGGGTCTGGCCTTCCCCCTCGGATGGGGAGATGGGGCTGGTGTCTGCTCGGAAGTCCCGGCCAAGGTGTCCCAACTGCAGGTGCCCTTGAGCCAGGTCTGAGGACAAAGAGAAAGCAGAGTGAGCAGAAGGGCCAAGGCCCAAGGTGCTTGCTTTGGAGAAAAGAGAGTGAGAGCAGCAGAGATGCTCTGGGGCCATGGGAAAACTTCCTTCCTTCTCTGCATCCAGGAGGCACAGGGAATATTTCCTCTTTGCTGCAGCCTCCTGAGCATCACCACACACACGGCTCTGCTCAGCAGCATCCCTCATGCAGCCCTCTGCAGTGAGGGTCCCTTTTGGCAAACAGGGAGGGGGATGCAGAGACAGGAACCACCCAGATGTCCCATGTCCCAGCCCAGTGCTCAAGCCACCAGGCAGCATTGCTGTAGCATCACCACAGGGGTGAGTGTTCATCCGAACCTCCTATTATCTTCACTATCCTCACATTAGACAAACCACGACTTGCACTTCAGAACACCTCTCTAGCCCTGTGCTAGGTCTGTATCAAAGCATCCCAGAAAGAGAGCCCTGCCTCTGGGGAAACACTCGAGGCTTTCCTGCCCCAACCCTGAGAGCACAAAAGCCCTCTTGGAAACCAAAGCAGCTCAGAGAAACAACTGTTCCTCAGGGACCCCAGGAGCGAAGCCTCACTGAGCCCAAGAAACCCAAAAAAGAGCAAGAAATGAGGCCCTTGCCCAAAGCCTCTCTCCAGGTTTCTTGTGATGTCCCAGTTTGTGCCTTAGAGCCCTGCCCCTTGCCAAGCCCTCCGCCTGGGCTGCGCAGACACAATCCCCTGCCATGCCTAATGCATGTGCTGAGGCAGCCAGGGATGAGCTCATTGCTGGAGGCTGGCTTTCACGGGGCGCTGAGCAGGGCTGGGACCTGGCTGCAGTTTGCTCAGCTGATGAATGAGAGACGGCAGGCAAGTGACCTGGGAAGAGACGTGCTTCCATGCCATGGTCACTGCGGGACCAGGGGACCTGTGAGCTCAGGGATGCAGGGTGTCCTCGACAGACAGCCCGCACCTAAGGGATGGGATCAGCCCAAGCCACTGGGCTTGGGAGCATCTGAAACACTGCAGGAGGTGTTGGGCACACAGGAAAGACCAAGGCAGAGAGTGACCCCTTCTCCCAGGGCCGCTGCAGGACTCTGGTCCAGGTCCCTTGCTCACCATCTGTTTGTGCAGGAAGGGTTTGGAAGCTTACCCGGAATTAATCACAGGTATGAAATTAATGTGGATCAATTAAAGTGGATCCAATCTTTTTAACTCGCTCACTTCTTAAGCAAATTGGGAAAAGACCCAAAGGCCATTGAAAATGCGAGTGAAGGGAGTTCAACCAATCCACTTTAATTGATAGTCTGGGTGAATTTGTGCTGGTTCCTACATGTAAACAAGCCCCAAACCTTGGTCAAAGATGCAGCCTGCCCCAAAAAGTGCTAATCTGCAGCAGTGCCTCTGAACCAGCAGCCCTTCAGGTAGATCAGTGCCAGTCTCATCTACAAGAGCATCGGATGTAAAGCCAGAGGTAAAACAACACCTGAACATTCTGCACGCAGTATGGGATTGGGGATATTGGAATATGGGAATGACACACGCAAAAAGAGGTGAACGACCAGAGTCTGGGAAAAGCATGTCAAAATACACAGAGAGGCAAGGTGGGATGTGCCACTGCATCTGTGTTGTCATTAGGTACCCATCCCGCATGGATGCTGTGGCTGGGGATCCCCTCGGACCTTGCTGGGTGCTCACAGCAGGAGATGGAAGCTGTGGGCATGCAGAGGCGAGGACCTGTTGGATTCTGCTCCGGCATTTCATGTGGATTAGGGTGAGCCCCGGCACTGCGGGAATGAGGCTGCCTGGGATATCAAAGCAAGCTGAAGGGAGGCCGCAGACACAGCGGCTGCCTCCACCAGCTCCCGCCTTTCCTTCTAAATACGCTTAACCACTGCCTCTGCCAACACAAGCTTTGATCTCCCAAGGAAAGGGGCCAGAACCCTTCCCTGCTTGCCTGACTTACAGCTTTTAATTACTCTGCTGAGCGTGAACTCTCCTCCCAAGGCTCTGTTACACTCGCGAGGCAGAGCTGTGCTCAGACCTGGGATCATCCATCCTCCTTTCTCCCCCTCATCACCACTTCTCTGTGGCCTTGCTCTCCAAAGGGCAGGTCTGGCTCTGCTTTATGCCACTGCAAACTGGGACATACCCACCCTTTGCAGCCCAAAGACTGAGGCTGTATCTGCCCAGAGAAGCTGCGGCCGCCCCATCCCTGGCAGTGTTCAAGGCCAGGTTGGATGGGGCTTGGAGCGAGCTGCTCAAGTGGAAGGTGTCCCTGCTTTAAGGTCCCTTACAGCCCAAACCAGTCTGGGATTCTATGGTTCTATGATTCCGTGATTTTCCCAAGGACAGACCATGTTGTAGCTGGTTTGGGGCCAAGTCCTGTCATAGACATGAGCTGTTGCTGAATGCCACCAGCTCTTACCAAAGCAAATGGGAGACACCAAGATGTGATACCTCTGAAATCTGCAACATGGGGAGGAATGTGCAAATGGGAAAGCCCAGGAGGAGAGGAAGGAGCGTCCCTCCTTCAGCCTCAGTGCAAAGCTGGAGCAGCCATGGAGAAGGTTCCCATCTCTGAGGATATCAGATACAGCCCAGAGCCCACCCTGGGCTCTCTCTAACCCAGGGGCTTTCTTCCACCTTCCGCCTCTGCCTCTGCAGTTGAGCAGCCACCACGGCTGAGGAAAGGCTGCCCAGGGCAGGGCGGTGTGGGATGAGCTGCATTCGGCACCCTGAGGCAGCCCATGGGCACCCTTCCCCTGTCTGCACTGTCAGACTCCACCAAGGTGACATTCCCTGTGACGGATGTGTCCCGGCTGGAAGCTGTTTGCTTTTCCATTTGTTCTGCTTCTCTCAGGCCTTGTTTTAACAGCCTCTGTGGATGAGGTCATGAGAATTTCAGGGTAGAGAGAACAGAGCAGGGATTTCCCATCACATCAACAGCCAGTGAGGCAGGTCTGTACCCAGGAGAAGGCCGTGGCCCACTGCAGGAGTGAGAGCAGCCCTGCACATACTCCTGGAGCATCTCAGAATCACATCACAGCCTGGTGTGGGTTGGAAGGGACCTTAAAGCTCATCCAGGCTCTGCAGCACCATCCTCCCCAGGGCCAGGCAGAGACACTCCCAGCCACCAGAGTGCAGGATTTGCAGCCTGACCTGTGGGCGCTGATAACCTGCGATGGCTGATGCTGGAGGGAAAATACAAAGGGCATTCCCTGAGGAGCTGGGTGAGGTGATGAAGGAAAACCAAGGATGTGCTGATCTCTGCTGTGATTCGCACTCTGCCTGGGCTGTCACGGATCATCTGCTCACCAGGAGAGGCAAGGTCCCCCCAGGCAAGGCTCCCTGCCATGCAGGCAGCCCAGGGGCATGGTCAGAGGTCCTGGGTGAGGGAGGTGAGATGTGAAGCAAAGGGGAAGAGAAGCAGCACAAGTGACTGCTGTGGCTCTGGGCACTGCTCCCAGCTTTCTGCATCACTGAAGCAAAGTCATTCTCTGCACTTTGATTTCTCCATCTGGAAAACGGAGCAGAACCACCCCTTCGAGAGCTAAAACCAGAGCCCTCTCCAGACCTGGCAGCTCCCACGAGGTCCAGACCTCACCACAAACCCCGCGAGAGAGCAATGTGCACATAAACCCCCCCCTCATCCCTTCCAGCACCACTGAAGTGATCTTCCCCCTACACATCTAAAGCATCGCCCCCCCTCCACTAGGGAATACCTCGAGTTGGAAGGGGCCCATCAAGACCATCAAGTCCAACTCCTTCAGGCTGAAACCTCTGGCTACTTCAGGAGCAAACCAGAAGCCCAGAGCACGGGGACTGGCAGATGCTGCTTGTGCTCATTTGCCATTCAAGGGCAAAGGAAGAACTTTCTCATGAAAGCAGAAGAACAGAGAAGTCTCCTCTCCAACCCCTGGGTTTGCAGAGCAGACACAACGAGCCTGGGCTCAGCCATCCCAGAGCAGAGGTTCCCCAAGGAAGGCACCAGCAGCAGTCAGCACCCAGGTTTTTCTTAGCCTTGCACCATGTTATCCCCACAGCTTCTGCACATCTAATTAAGGGCTCAAGTCTAATTATAGCCCTGACAGCTTGCTAGGGTGTGAGGGGAGGTGTGCGTGGGTCGGAGCAGGGCAGAATGACGGGATGCTGTTCAGGGCAGCCTGGAGGGATAAAGAGGAGCATCGGGAGCTGCAGGAGTGAGGGAAGCAAGCTCTAAATGAGGTTGCCTCATCTCTCCTTTCAAGCAGGTTTGTTGGCAGAGAGACAACCCCTCCCTGCTGGTGCCAGGCACTTACATCAGGGCCTCAGCCCCTGGTTGCAGCCAAAGCTTCCAGCACTATGGCTGCAGGGTGAGGGGAAGAAGAGCTTGAATGTGACCCGAGTGATGCTGAGGACACTGACACATGAGCGAGCTGTCTGGGTAGGAGGCAGCAGCAGGCGCATGACGTGATGGCCAGGAGCGCTCCAGCCTTGCTCCTGCAGCAGCAAATCTACCCCTGGATGAATCGGGTCTGACTTTATCAGGTTTCCAAAGGCCTGTCCGTGCTCTGCCTGCTTGCCCATGCACAGCCACCTTGGTGTGATGTGCTCCCGTCTGTGCCTCCAGCATTGCCTCTCCCTTGATGTGCCCACAGGAGACAGCAGAGCCTGCCCCAGCCTGCAGGGAGGCTGCTGCTTGAGGAAGGGATGTGCCCTGTTCAGCTGATGGAGGTGTTAACCCTAAACCTCCCTGCTCCCTGGGACCTGCACTGCAGGGGAAGTGGGGTCCAGGAGCCAGGGATGGTCCCCTGGAGCATCAGGGATGGAGCCCCTGATGCTCCCCTGCTCGCAGTGGAGGTGTCAGCCTGGAGAGGGCTCAACCACCTTCATTCTGGGCAGGCAGGAGGAGATCCCACACTTTCCCACTCCCCACCTTAACCACGGATGTGTCACTCCTCTCCATTTTGTGCAAACACCTTTCCCTCCTAATAAGGCTTTCCTTATGCAAATAGAAATCTCTCTGCAGATCAGATTTAATGACACGGTGTTATTAATCCTGCCGCATATGGGGAAAGCAACACAGACACAGGGGCAGTAACTTTCCACACACCCAGAGAAAGGCCTGAGGGCTGGAGTGGAGATGTTTGCAGGCAGCACTGACCCCAGATGCTCCTGAGCAGCCCCAGCACTGCACAGGGGCCCGGAGGCTCCTCACCTTCATTCCTCTGGTTGTTGAGCTGGTTGAACTGCTCCGTGAACTCCGTCAGTGACTCCTCAATGGTCTCTGTCCGGGGAACCGAGAGTGAAAACCTCCGCTTGAAGTTCTTCATCTTGTTCATCGTGGCTCGTGCTGTGAGGGATGGCAGAGCCCTGCGGCGAACGGGAGAGAGCCGGGTGAGAGGCTGGAGCTAGGTACCAGTGGTGAGCCCAGAGCAGGGCTGTGCACGCTCCATCACCAGCACCAATACCGACTGCGCCTTACAGCATCCTCGGAAACTCCAGGAAACAGGGAAAAAGCAGGGCAGAAATAGAAGGAAAGCAGTGCAGAGTGAACAGTGATGGGAAAGAGTCAATCCCCGAAAGCCACAGCAAGGGGAGATGCTTCCGGCTTGCAGGCTCGCGAATGACTCATCTTGTAGAGGCTTTAGAGTGGCCTCAGCCAAGGATCTGATTAAAGCAATAAAACCCTTAAAGGAAGAACTCCCCCCCAGGACACATGGAAAAGCGTGCGGAGCTGAGCAGCCACAGGAGCAGGCTGAGGGAGCCACACGTGGCTTTGCCTTTCCCACTGTGGCTCCTGCCAGGCCTGTCTGAGCCAAACGGCCACAGCTCTGCCCCTTCCAGTCCCAAGTCCCAGGAGGTTTGGGCCTGTCCCTCTCCCCTTCCCAATCCGATGAGCACAGGGATGCTCCTCCACCAGCCTTCATCATCCCCGTCCCCTCACCTGTCTGGCAGGGGATTTTCCACTAACGCCACTGGACTCCTTTAATGCTCCTCTCAGCCACCAGCCCGAGGGGATCTTAACGGGAAAGTTACAGAATCTCAGCCTGGATTGGGTTGGAAGGGACCTTAAAACTCATCCAGTTCCAACCCCCTGCCACAGGCAGGGACACCTTCCACTAGAGCAGCTTGCTCCATGCCCTGTCCAACCTGGCCTTGAACACTGCCAGGGATGAAGCAGGCACAGCTTCTCTGAGCACCCTGTGCCATCGCCTCACATCATCCCTGGATACCAAACAAGCACCAAAAGCTACACAAGATTGGTCCTTTCCTACACACACCCTGCAACTCCTCCTGGAGCAGGTCACCCCCTACTCCTGAGTGTTCCTGCTACAGCTGAGCAGCCTAATTCCCTGGCTCTGCCTACTCCTGGGTTTATCAGCACAAAGTGATCACATTCCAGACTGATGCGATCAGACACAGCATCCGGGAGCCGCTGCATCTCGTCGCCAGGGCAACGGGAACACTTGGCTTAACATGCCTGCATCTGAAAGCTTAAAAGATTATCTGTCAGCAATAAAACCACTCTGTTTGGGTGTCTGCCAGGCTCTGCTGTGAAGCATGGCACCCTGCTGTGGGTGCAATCCCCCCCCCCCCCAGGATCCCAGGAATTCACCTGAATCATCCCTCAAACATCCCCATTCATCTCCCACCTTTAATGCTGCAAAAGCCTAAAGCTGAAGGCTCGCCAGCAATGCTTGTGTACCTGGAATGAGGGCTGGGGTGTCTGCCTGGGGGTGGGAAGGGAGCCTGGAGGCTGCTTTCAGTTGCAAAGTGAGGCAGGAGGATGCTAGACACATCCACTTGAGGCTTCAGACATTGAAGTGTTTCCTCGGCACTACAGAAACAAAGATGCTGGCACCAGTGAATTAGGCATTAACAAAGTCTCCATGCTGGTGCTTTCCTCACGGACAAGAATAAAGCCTAAAGAATAAAATCCCTGATGCTCCCAGCAGGTACATCAGAGGCTCAAACAAAAGCCAATCTTTCCACATTAATGTTCAGATAAGTCCGACTGATTATTCTTTCAGAAGAGAGCATAAGGAAGTTTCCACCCATCTCTGCACTCTGGTAGCATCCTGAGAGGCTTTTGCCCATGTCCATAACACAGTGCAAGGACACATAGCAGCAAGTGCTGCAATGACCTGACTTCAAAACCACCTGAAGATACCAGCCTGCCCTCACCTGGAACAGGCAGAGAAGAAAGAGCTACATGAGATCCCCCTCACCAGTCCCTCAAGATGCTTAAATCACAGCTCAGAGAGGAAGGGGAGATTTAGCAAAGCTGTGCACCCCTAACAGTGGGTAAAGGAGAGTATCCAGGATGGATCCCAAACCCGCTCTTCACTCTGTCTCTTTGGGTGCACCCCTCTAACAGCTAAAGGGAGCATCACAGCCCTCTCCCACAGTGTGGATTTCAAAGGAAGACTTGCTAGTGGCTGCCTCTTGTTCCCCACCACATTTAGTGGAGTAAAAGGGGGCATTTATTGACTTTCTGAGAGAAAGTGACACTTGCGAAGTGAAGCAGTGACATCACTTGGTTTTCCAGCCTGCAGGATCTCGAAGGGAATTGCAGCAAGCCCTCAACAGTAGTCATTTCCAGGATGGGAGCAGCTGGCTGCTTAACAACATGCAGGAACATGACGTTGCATGGTAGGACACGAAGGGAAGAAGCAGTCTAAAATGGCAACAGGGAATTTAGGCATCAGTAGGCAAAAATGAAATCACTCCGGTTGGGATTTGGCCAAGGCACACGGATTAAAGCCAGAGCGTGAATGATCTGCACTGGCTGTAATACAGTCAGAGAGTAAATACTTGGCTGGAACACTTCAAAGAGCCCAAAGCTGAATCCCATCGGGAAAACCCATCACATGACCAAGACAAGATGTTAACGATTCCTTAAACACTGCGTTTGAAGCTGTAGCTGCAGCACTGGCAATAACCACACTCCCTATTTTACAGGCAACTATTTCCAGAGGCATTCGCGCTGGGACTATCCAGATGAACCTCTTGCATTTGCACAGCAAAGCCCGCTAGCTCTCTACTGTGCAATTCAAGAGGCAGGTATTTTAGGCACAGACAAACCATCACCAGTGCCTGAAACTGCCCTCTTTCTCCCTCAGCACATTGCAGGGGCTCGGAAAGGCTTTCAAGCAACAACCACTTTATTGCTTTTCGCAGATGATAAGTGGCTCCATTTTTTCCCTTCCCATTATAAGAGACTCCTGCCCCCATTTCCCAGCTGAAAGGGTGGGAGGCCTGGAGGGCCTAGGGTGCTTGTTTTAAACAGAGAGGTTTGCAGTTGAGTTTACAAGGCAAAATGAACAGCCCTATTCAGCAGCTGCAGCTCCCGCTCCCAGCTATGAGGCAGCACGGATCCACTCCTGCGAGCAGCAGAGAAATGACGGATCCTGCTCAGGGAGCCCTGTTTGCCCTGCAAACACAGCCCTCGAGCATCGCTGCGTGTGGCTATGGGGCTACATAAACAAGGAGTCGCAGCTCCAGTTGAATACGTGCCCCTCCTCACATCGCAAGGCTGGAGACCCCCCTAAAGGGGCTACAGGAAACCTGAAGAGGGGCTTTGGACAAGAGCCTGTAGGGACAGGACAAGGGGAATGGCTTTAAGCTGCCAGAGAGAGGATTGAGATGAGCTCTTCGGCAGAAGCTCTTCCCTGGGAGGGTGCTGAGGCGCTGGCACAGGGTGCCCAGAGAAGCTGCGGCTGCCCCATCCCTGGTGCACACTCCTGTGCAAACCCGAGCTCCTCCAACGCTCCAAATTGCCCCAGGGGCGCCAGAGCCGTGTCCTGGGGATGGGCACTGAGGGGATGGGGAGAGGTCTGAGGCTGCTCTGGGAAGCCAGAGAGGAATTCCATCTCTCTGGGGATGACTCTCACATAGACCAGGAGCCATGCAGCAGCTGGGAATCCCAGCAGGGCAAGGGCAGGAGGACAGGGAAGGACATCAGCCCCTGACCACCGAGTGACCGCAGCTGCTCAGCTGTTGGGATGGAATCCTCCCTGGGTACCAATCTCCCAGCTGGTCCCTGCCCAGGACAGATGCTGCAAAGCACAGTCTGAGTGCTCGGGGCAGGTTAGTTCCAATGGACAGAGATGCAGCAAGGACCACCAGCACAGCCCTGCAGAGCGGGAGCCACATCCTGCACAGGCTCTGGGATGGGCAATGATGTGCCCATCACACAGAAGTTTGCAGCAATTACTCTCCGCAGAAGGTGACTGACAAGGGCAGAGCCAGGCCAGCTCTGTCCTCCCTCCACATCTGCCACATTAGGCTCAGCTCTGAGCCTGACACTTCCCTCCTATGGAGTGAGCAAAGCTCCTGCCAGGAGGTCAGGATCCTGCAGGAAGTGAGGGCGGTTGATTGCTATTAATGTACAGGAGCCCTGCAGCAAACAGCAAGACCATCACCTCAGGGCATCGACTGCCCTGGGCAGGAGCCTGGCTTCTGGTCGGGCTCCAGCATGCCTCTGTTTTCCCAGCTATAAATCAGGGATGATAACGCATCCCTCCTCCCATCCAGCTTGCTGGTGTTTCCCTCAGCTGGGAGACCTGGTTCATGGGTGTACAGCAGCCAGCACAGCGGGGCTCCCAACCCTCATCTGCAGCCTTGCAACTACCCCTTGGAAAGCTGTTGAGAGACAATCATGGAATGGTTTGGGTTGGAAGGGACCTTAAAGCTCATCCAGTCCCACCCCCTGCCACAGGCAAGGACACCTTCCGCTACACCAGGCTGCTCCAAGCCTTGGAGCACATCGAGATCTCAGCCTCAAACAGATATGAGGATCACCCGGGAATGGTGAATGCTATGGAAAACTTTCTGCCAGGCCAGCCTTTGGAGATGTTCTAAGCTGTGCACAATGCACGGCTGAGAGTGGGAAGGAAAGCTGCTTTGCTAGATGCACATCTCTCCTCTCACTTGTCCCAGTGCTGACAATGAGCCTAGTAACAAGAGCACACAAAGGAGGTTTGTTCTGCCTTTGTGTATTTTGCCTTTCTCTGTGTCCACAGCCCAGTGCAGTGCAGTCAGCAGTTCTCCCTTGGCTCTTCCCTTCCCAGCTCTTGGTGAGATCAGGGTAGCGAGGAAGGCATTAAAATGATGGTCATTATTCCAAACACTGGGCACTTATTCCTCAGCCAATGCTAACCTGGTGTCCAGTGTTTGGCTGGAAGAACAATGCATTGCTGACAGCAGCTACACCCCAATCCTGCTGGGAGCTCAGTGCTCCCATTGTCTGCTGCACTGGGCCACTCTGAAGGTGGTCATGTCAGTGTTCATGGTACATTCATCCTCTTCAGGATCCCTGAAGATCCCCAGCTCCAGCCCAGCCACCACTGCTGCTCTGCACCATTAAGGGCTGCAACAGGAAACAGAGCTCAGCCAAAGTGCTGAGTTTGTCCCTGGAGCCCAGCACTTGGCCCCGGGACAAGACGCTCCCTTTGCTCTTCCGTGTGCTATGGCAGCTATCTCAGTTATTGGGAGGCTTGCTTTACGGTCGCCCAGGAGCTCAAGGCGTGTGTCCCACTGGCAGCATTCCCCACGATGGCTGTGCTGTCTCACTCATAGGACAGAGCTAGACCGTAAGGAATGTGATGCCTGGGAGCAAGGAGCTGTGCTGGGATTGAGAGGGCAGCAGCACTTTGCAGTTCAGGTATGCTCCAGGAAACGCTGCTCATCAGCCACCTGGTATTTTGCCATTCTCTGCCCTTTCCCATTACTCACTTTCTCCTTTCATCCTTTTATCACCCAGGGGGCACGTTCTTCACAACAAGCATGCCGCTGTGTATACACCAAGCTCCAAGCACTGCACCGTCAACACAAGCCATTCCCAGCAAAAGCCAGCCTGGTCCTTGCCTTTCCTTACAATTAACTAACACAATCCAAGCTGCATCCGAGGCCCATCAGCTCGACCCTCCTGCTCTTCAGACCTCATGTCCTGTGCTACCCCCTCCCACCATCACCTCCCTTTATCTGGCTGTCAATTCATGCCCCAAAAGCACCAGAGGGTCCTGAATATAGGAGCACAACCCAGAAAGTGTTCATGGATCCTGCTGAAGACACTCCATGCAGACAGACCAAGCCCTGTCATCCCCGCAGCTGGCAGCCAGCATTCCCAGTTGCCTGGGAGAGACAGAGGAGAGGGTGCCAGCTTCTGACTGCCAACAAAAGTCATTCTCCATAGCACAAAGCCTCTTATTTTCTGTCTCAGGAGCGTTTAACCTGTGGGTGAGGCCGTCAGCACCTGCCCCTCCTTTACTGCTGGCTGGGAAGGAGGATCCACATTGTGGGAGAAGATCCCTGAGACAGGAGAGACCAAGTCCCACCAAGCCTCTTCCACCACCATCCCGTTGGATGAAGCTGTGCAACGCTGCCATCCACACCCTCGCAATGTAGGGTCTGCTGCTGCCTTCTTAATTGCTATTTTCATTCCTCCTTTCCCTTCTCTTTGTTTTAATTAGAGCTTTCACTCTTTGCCCAGCCCACACAGAGCTCCCAGAGCCTCCGTGTACACCAGAGCTCATGGAAAGGCTGGATTCACTTTCCCTGCAGTGGCCAGGAGGAGCCAGGAGACGTCTCCTTCTCTAACAGAAGACTCTGGAATGTTCCTCCTGTGACCCACACATTTATTCCTCTTTCTGGCACATGAGAACAAGGCTGGAAGGAGTCAGCTTTGCCCAGGGCCGTGATCACAGCTCTGCTGGCATCACACTGCCCCGGCTCCACAGGGACAGCTGAGCAGGGGGATGACACAGTCCTGCTGCCCGGGTCCCCTTTCCAAAAGCATTCCTAAGGAGGGTATTTAAAGAAGCAGAAATGACATCCTGTGCACCCGAGAGTCACATGGAATGTGTGACATGCAGCTACCTCTGGCGCAAAGAAAAGAAGCTCCCAAGGAAAAGGTGAAGAAATGAAAGGCAGATCTTTGTGAAGAGGCTTCTGAAAGGGACCCTGATGCCAGAGGATCTCGACAGCACTTAATTTCCCAGAAGAAAGGAAACAGCTGTAATTTAAAGAGAAGCACAACACTGATAGGAAGCAGCAGCAGCACCACAGGCACTCAAAGCAGTCAAGAGCTCGGTCCTTGGCCACATGTTTTCTAGGGGCCTAGAAAAGTCCAGGCTTGCCTTGCTCTACCCTGATCAACCACACTCATAGAAGGGTTGAGCCCTCTGCCACTTGTGCTCTATGACCCATAGACCCATGGATTTCTGTGCCACCCAGCCCCGGCAATGGGAGGAGGAGCTGGGGAGTCTGTACAAGCAGCTCCATGGGGAATGAACACTCCTTCCTCCTCCGGGAAGTTCCTAGCTCCAATCCAGCAGCTCCTTGGAGCTGATGCTGCCACTAAACCAGCCCCAAAGAGCCCTCAGACAGCAACAGGAAAACAGATGAATGAAAGAGGACCTCCTCCTCCCCACTCCAGCAGCTGACAGCGCCAGTGACGGGCTGGGCCCCCCCAGGACGATGCTCTGGAGCAGCAGTACCACTGCTTGGCATCCAGCACATAAACCCCTTTGCAGCAAGGTTTCAGATCTGTTTAAGGCTCTGCAACAGTCACGTGGCAGGAAGGCAAACACTGCAGGTCCGTTGCCCTGCCAAGGGCTGCACTCAGCTCGTATTTAACCTTAAACCAGTTGTGCAGCCACTCTCAGAGGGCTCTGCGCGTGGGTGCGGATGTGATCCTCCCTCAGATGCAGCCACACAGGTAGGGAGTGTGAGGAGCCAACGCTCGAGGGACCACAGGATGTCAAAGCACAGCACAAGCTGTAATTGCTTTTGGCACCCCTGTCTCCCCATCATGATAAAGACAATGCTGAAAGAGCTTTTACCCAGACCCTTCCTTATCATGATTACCACAGTCCCTGTGCTGAGAGGGGTGAGATGTTCTGTGGGCATTGTGGCGATCTCTCTGGCTTGGCTTTGCTTCCCAGACCCAGAGCCCACACCTCACCCTCAAGGGGTTGCTCTGGCCCTTGCTGCAGGCAGGGATGAGGGAGTTCTGCTCTATTAAGCTGCTGTCAAGGCTGGAGGAAGGCAGGAGATTTCCTGAGCCAAGAGGTGGCTGCCAGGGATCCCGGTGCGATAACAGCAGTTTTGAGGTGGTGAACTTGGCAAGAGCTCTGTGTTGCTGCCTGGATGCCAGGCTTGGAGACACCCTTGTACCAGCATGAACAGCCTCCAGGAATGGTTCTCCCTTGCCCCTGGCTCCTGCACATGCACGACCTCAAAAGCCATCAGCTTTGCCTGCCCTGGGGGGATGCACGACTGCTGCAAACCCTTAAAGCTGCTCTTGTGCAGAAGGATTTCACTCGCCCTCCTGTCCCTGTGCTCCCCATCTCAACGTTCAGGTTTTGATCCATAAACTGAAGGGAGCCAGGTGTCCCTGCCATTCCTTCTCTGGCTTCTCAGATCTCAGCACTGATACCATAACACTGCTCTTCTGCTTTCTGCACAGGAAGCAAAGAGCCAGGGGCTGGGCAACACAGTGAAAAACTGAGATTGTCTGGGCCACATGCAGGGAAGGAGTCATGCAAAAACAAACCAGAAGGGATTTCACAGCAGCAAACGTCTCAGGGAACAGCTACTGAAAGCAAATGATCCTCAAATAGTCCTGCTCCACTTAGGATCTGACTAGCACATGCAGTGCTAAATGAGGAGCTCCCTAGATGTATGGAAGCTCCTGAGGTCTGGGGGGTGTCCCACAGGGCAAAAAGCTTCTCAGTAACTGTCTCAGCTTCCTCAAAGAGCTGAGAGAGCAGAAAGATGGAGCCTGGTGTGAGATGCTCCTCATCCAGACCTGCCCCTGGGCAGCGCAGGGCAGGATGTGCTTGCAGACCAGACTGTCCTGCTACGGCACCCTCCGCCATCCTGTAGGCACCCACATCCCCAATATCCTCACCCTAAGCACCACCACAGCTCCAACATACACAGCTTCATCTTACATCAACCATGGCCACGTCTGGATACCAGAGAGATCTCAGGTGAAACATGTCCAAACAGACGAAGCACGCCTTGGTGCCTGCAAACCTCTGCTCCCCTCCCCATGGAGGGCACCGCTTCCTGCAGCCCTGGGAACTCGGCAAGCACACGCAGTTTAGATAAACCTTGTTCCTTGTTAAACTGTAAATAACATCTGCTCCACGCAGGCAAACCAAGCCCCAGATCACTGGTCCGTGGCCTGGAGGTTGCAGTGTCAGTCATGGGAACAGCAGCCAAAGCAAGTGGATTTGCTGGGGTTTAAAAGGAAGAGTTTGTATAGAGATATATATGGGTTTAAGCTCATTTTTCCACTTCTCTATTCGCTCCCAACCCCCTTTATGAACTGCACAGAGCAGAATCCCCCGCACAGCTCTGCTGTCCTTGACAAGCCCGATGGGTTTCTGCACAAGCCTTGGCAACTGGGGGAGATAACAGAGCCCAGCAGGAGATAAACAGAGTGAAAGGGAGCAAGAGAGAGCAGGAAAACACACGGCTGGGCTCCCCAGGCCTTGGCCGCTGCGAGGAGGAGATAGGTGCTGCACTGCTGCATGCGCTGACCCCAGCCTCAGTGCTCTGCCCTGTGTAAGACATCAGCAGCACGTCTGGAACTGGTTTGAAATAGAGCCCTCATCCCCCTCCCGAAGCCGAGCACGGACGCGTTCCATGTGGTTTTTCAGGCCATGAGAGTCAAGGAGACTCAAAGCTCAGAAAGCGAGAGATGAACAGGGACTACATTAAGCAGGGCCGTTCAAAGCTCACTTGGTTGTATTCAATTCTACTCCTCTCCTGCCTCGCCAGCTGATAAGCTGTGTGCTTCATAGGCAACACTCGAGATAAGGAAGGATTATCTATCTGAGACCCAAAGAGACAGGAGATTTGGCCTGTGTTCACAGAGCAGAGCATCAGCTGAGCTGAGGTGCTCCCCTCGCAGCACCACACCGGATCCTGAGCTGATTTAATAGTGCTGGGGTTGCTTGGACACACTGCACTTGCAGTGCTGCCACCATAGTGCAATTAGTTGCACAATTAATCATTAATAAGAAGGGATTGAAAGGGATTAAGTACTTAAACAGAACACATGCTGCCAATGGAGATGTATTAAAACATGTCTTCGCTCTCAGATGCTGTTTTGTTTTCCTCCTGCACAGAGGAAGTACCTGTTTCCATCACTGCTGGGCTCTGGGAGGAATCCCACAGCACAACAAGCACCTCTGTACATCCCAGCCATGGCCCTGGGGACAGGGCAGCAACACAAGGGATGGGAAAGCTCCTCCCTGCTATTGCTCTTTCCAGGGCCGCTGAGAGCTATTGCTAAAGCAGGAGGAGTGTGGAAAGGAGGGATGTGAAGGTGGTAACTGGGGTGTTATGATGGAGAGAGCAGTCTGGAGACACTCTGCGTCTTTGGGACAAGACACAAAACAACCTCTGGGTATGACCAAAAAGAGCATTAAACCCACTGGTTCTGCCTCCTTCTGCGACTCCCAGGCAGGTAATGCTGCTTCTCTGACCCACACACTGATTTACATTGCAAATGGTGTTTGCAAATTCCTGCCTCAACCCCAGGTACCAGGAAGGCTGCCCAGAGCACCCACAGCCCTTCTGGGAGCCTTCCAGGCACGGACCGTGGGGCTCAAACTACCACTCCTGTAGTTTCAGGTCCCTGTATCCCCATCTCCTTTCAGCTCTTGATGCTGAGGATGGTTTGTGATGGCCCCGACAGCCCATCCCCGTCACCTCAGACCCAGTTTTCTGCCTTGAATCAAACACCAAACAGGCAGAAAACCAAACCCCTTGGCTGCTTTGAGCATCCCTTAAGGGTTTCTGGCCTCGATCACACAAGCCTACAGTGAGACTTGGCCCTGCATAGGTTTCCTCTGTACTGGGCAGCATTTCAGCCTCTAGCTCTTCCTCAAGAAAGAGAATACAGATGATGGACTAAGGGTCTTCTTCTGCTCCATCTGAGGGGTGACACGGGCTCTGCATGGTCCCTCAGGTCCCTCAGACCCCCAAGGTAGGCAGCTCTACCCATGGGCAATGCCTCCATCACAGCCTGTCAGCTCCTGGGATAAACAGAGGCTTTCAGTCTCTGGAGTGGCCAAACTACCTCCTCTGGCCAGTGCCATGCTGAGGAAACACCATCTCAATGCCTTTATTGTCGAGTAGATCATGAGGGCTGCAAAGGCTCGCCTCTAGATGTGGTCTTCTTCAAGCAGGAAGGGGAACGCTGGCAGAGCTGCAAAGGAGGTCCTGCTCACAACCACAGCCTGCGGTGGAGCTGCTCCCTGTTCTGGACTAACACTGGCCTTCAGTCCCCTAATTGCAAACATGAAAAGCAAACAGCACACGGAGGTATCCAGCCACAGGCTGACCTGTTATACCCCTTCTGAGAGCCCGACGGGCAGGGCTGGAAGTCAGCTACCGCAACATGGGCAAAATACAAAGGACAGATAAGAAAAGGCTGGGATTTGTGAGATACAGCTTGTCCCCGACTGCCAACACTTCCTGCATCCTGCGGCGCAGGGATTACTGCACTCTTAATTAGTTAATAATTACAAGCTGACCAACCCTCGGGAGTAGCTGTAGCAGAAGGAGCAACGCGCTTTAGGCTGAATGCAGATTTTCCTTTACTGCTTCTCCTTCGCTCTTAAATCACTGCTCCAATTTGAGGCATGGAGAACAGATGCTGGAAGGTTATTATGCCTCCAGGAACACAGGGACAGTTCCTCGCCCTTCTGTGATCACTGTTTGGTCAAGGATGGCCAAATCATCTCACTCATAGCAACTGTACTGGCTGTGAATTCCGCTGTTATCCCCCCTAGTATTCAAAGCAGGAGCGCAGAGATGAGATGGGACTCACCCAAGGTCACATAGCAAGTCAATGGAGATCTGGCACTGGATCCTACCCCATTTCCTTTGGTTGGTTGTTTATGGATCTACTGCATCAGGACTGGATCCTGGATCACACTCTCAGGTCACTGGTACGCTGGTGCTGCAGAAATGAGTGATAGTCTCTAGTTCTCTGTGTTATCTGGGTGACAGCAGAGATGACACAAGCTCACATTACAAGACGTCCTACTATGAAACCAGAGAGGATCTGTGACACTCACAGCCTTGGGCTGGTGACAAAAGCCGCGTGTTTGTGCTGCCATGGGTCTCCTGCCTTCAGCAGAGCAATGCTGATTTAAACCACTTGAGCATCCGGTGAGGCAAGGCAGAAAGTGGGATTTAACCTACCACCACGGCTAGGTGCATTTGCTGGGTGAAAAAGACATCATTTCAGCTGCTATTACAGTCTTCAAACCAGATTTTCCAAGTCCAAAAGAAAAAGAAAGGAACCCAAAGTGCTATTGAAGGTGCCTGCAGGTCCCTGCCTGCATCTTGGGGTATCCATCTCAGTGCACAAGCTCCCACTCTAAGAGGGTTTCTACCCAGTCACTCTAGAAGGTATAAACCTGAGCTCCAGGTGATGTTCCATGCTGGAATACAGACAAAACCCCCAACGCTGATGAATTTAAATGCATGAGCATGTTCACAAGCGCAGAGTTAAGGCTCCCGTTCATAAACCTTGACATATTTAGCAGCTAAAAAAAGACGCAGCTCCAAGAGTGGGCACTGAGACATCAGGGGGTTTTGCAGCTAAATCTAAGTGGGATCTTGAATCCTAGCCCGAGTGAGCCGCATCCTGACACTTCCCAAGTAATTCAATAGAGCCAGTAAAAAGAAACTATTTAAATCAAAATAGAGAAGCAGCAGAAATAACCGGAACGCTTGGAATGTTTGTGCTTCCCCAAAAAGGCACATTTTGATCTCTTTGGATGTTTCCATGTTTATGGTGAGCTCAAACAGCCTCTCCTTTTTCATTTAGCAATTCAATTAGAAGCTACCACAGCAGCACCCCATGAAACTGGTCCAACCCAGCCCCATTCCAACCCCCCGGCTGTGGAAACCTGGGGTGTTTTAAAGCATAGAGCCGAGTGTTTGGGGATGGGGAAGAAGGAGAAGGAGGGGAAAAGGTTCATGTGCAGGTCTCCAGTGATAAAACGTGACAGGATGAGCAAAGGGTGCCCAAAGGACAAACAGAAACTCTGTCACCCTGACCACAGCAGCAACAGCTCTGATGATATCGTGGGCTCCTGCGGCTGCCAGAGGTGACAGTGCCGGGCACTGGCAGCGCTGCACCAGGGATGTGCCGCTTGGATAATGTACTGGTTGCGTTACAGTTGTGCCCGCTGGCCCCTGAGCTTGAGGGCTTGCTGTGCAACAACCATCCCTGCTTCAAAATGCCCCTGATTTAAATGCACAAAGGGAAGCAGAAAAGAGGCACAGCACAGCCTGAGATGCTCAGAAATGGCTCCACCTGAGCTGCTCTGCGAGCCCTTGCTCTCAAAAAGCAGTGAGCATCCATAGAATCACAGACTGGCTTGGGCTGGAAAGGACCTTAAGATCATCCAGTTCCAAACAGCATCCCTGCAGGTCCTGCTTCCACTTTGGAGCATTCTGCATTCAGCACACAAGTGAGAATTCCAACAAGAGCTGCTCAGGTGTGCAAACGAATGGTCAGATCCTCAGCAGAGATCCTCAGCCCAGGGGGCTGTGTTGTGCTGGAGATCTGTGGCCATTTCCCAGTGGGAATGCGGCGTGCCCAGCCTACCTGCAGAAACCTGGCCTTAATTGTGGTGGCTTGGAGCTCATCCCTAAAAGAGTGAGGAAACCCAGAAGGCAGAAGAACACAGAGCTCAGGCTGTGATGGGAGCTACAGCAAGAATAAGCACACAAAAGGAGGGAGGCAAAGAAAGATCAAGACTGATGAGAGACTGCAGCAGTGCTGGCAGCACAGATGAACCCCAGCCACCTCTGCAGGCTTGCTGGCTCTGCTCTGGGGCTGGAAAACCATCTCACAGCAGCTCCTTTTCCAGCCAGCCAAAGATAGGAGCTGAGATTGTGAGAGCAGACAAGCAGCAGATGAGCTGCAGGCAAAATGCTACCTGAAAAATACCACCCTCCCCTTGCTTAGAAATGTAAAGAGAGCGCAAAAGATGCTCCCTCTGATTACAGAGCAATTCTGCAAAGTTAATTGTGCACCAGATTGCAATCGGGGCTTTCACATCTACATCCATCAACAGGTTGCTTTCTGCTATCAGATTGCCCTTGACAAACAGCAGAAGCAAGGGAATTTAGTGTAAAGCAAACCCAGGAGGTCAATCCTCTGCATGGACAGAGTTTGCTGAAAGCACTTCAAGGGCCTTGGGAAAATAGAGACCTTTTCTTGGTGTTCTACCTGTAAAGATGTAAACCAAGACCATGCCATAAGCCAGAGGTGACCTTTGAGGCTTCCAAGCCCCTCATTGTGCAGAGCCTGGGGTGGGATCTCTCCTGAGCTCTGTAGCCAAGACACCCTGGAGAAGCTGCTTTATGTTTGCCTCAATTTCCCTGAGTGTGGAAGGAGAACTCAGGAGGCTCTTCCCTCCTGGAAACTCTTACTATGATTTGGACATGACTCCTAACATGTGGCCCAGATTTTCTGGAGCTTCTCAGCGCTCCTGGCCCAGACCTCAGGTCTGTATGGAAGCCAGAGGAATGTCGCAGGGTTTACAAGCATTGACAAACATTCATTTCTCTCCAGAAGGGCCAGACCAAGGGCACGGTCTCAGTGGAATCTGCAACGTGAATACCTGAATGTATACATGACATATAGACAGCACATACACAGGTTTCTGTCTCACTAAGTGGCAGAGCACAGCACATAGGACAGAGAGGATGGAGGTTCCTCATGCACCTGGGAGGTCAAATCTCAATTTCCTGCACTATCACAGGCTCCCTGCAGCACCCTGAGCAAGCCATTTTCTCTCTCAACTTTCCTGTATGCAAAATGAAGTTGCCTTCATGTATCTTGTCTAGCTTCAGTGCCAGCAACAGAAGGCAAAAGCTGTCTCCTCCTGCACCCGTGCTCTTGGCTGTCCCCAGCCCAACTGTGCTAAACCAGGCAGCACCAATGGCAATAGAGGCACTGAGGTTGAAAGCAGCTCCTTTGGAAGGCAGTGAAAAGCAGCCAGCACGTTCCTTCAGCTGCATCTCAGTCACCTGTAATGGAGGAATGTGTGACACCATCACTTTGCTCTTTGTCACTCCAAGCCCGTCTGAAGGGTCCATTCAGGGGCCCACAAAGAGTGCTTGTGTAGTGAAAGGGGCCTTTGCAGCACTGAGACAAGTATTTTAGTGCTTCCATGCCTATCTCTGCCAGCATCCCAAAGCTCTACAGAACTCGGGGAGCAAAGCTCAGGGAACAAAGCAAGGTCAAGTGCTAGCAGATGGGGGAACTCAGGCATAGGGATACACTGATGTGTCCAAGGTCTGGCAGAATCCTCAGCAAGGCCAGGGTCACACCTGCAGAGTCCTGATCTTTAGGCACAAAATCTCCTCTTTTCCAAGCAGGAGAAGAGAGGAGGAGCCCCAACCATGGCAGGGGAGGTTGTTCCACTACTTGTTTAGGAACTGCCCTCACTGGACATGGTACCTAAACATCAGGAAACTGTGGGCTAAATGCCTCACACATACACAAATAAAGCTTCACGGATGGGGTGAAGGTGTCTTCCTTCTATTCCTGCCTCTGTTCCGTTTTAGATCAGGCTCTTGGACATATCATGTCCCATCAAATGTACTTGTGCCTTCTGTAGGGAGGAAAGGATGCTCTAGACTCCAAATGCACTTGGAAATCTCTGCCTGCCACTACTGATGTGTTCCCACTGACACTAACTGACCAGTTAGCTCATGGCCTGGTGTTTGCATCAAGGGAATCTTTTAAGGATCATGGGAACTGGTTTTCATGAATATCCACAGATGGGGTGACCAGATTCCATGGCAATGCCTCATGAGACTGCACAACAAGACTCTGATTGCATTTCCCACATCTCAGCTCTGTGTATTGGCACATGCTGCCCCATTACCACTAAGGAGGAAATGAATCCCATTTCCTTGCAGGAAGAGGGTCCTGTCGGAAGACACTCACCCCTTCACAAATCTCATCCAGAGGCACTAACATTTTGCCTGCTGCTTGTTCAAAGCACTTCCCCTTCAGGCTGCTTCTCCAGCCCCAGCACACATCACATCATTTGTTTGGTTGATGCAGAGCACTAAAAACCAATCCCAGCAGCCCCAGGCTGGACCCTGATGCTTTCTTCTTTTCAGAGCTAATGCCACCATTGTGCCCACCAGCCAGCACGCTCATTCCAGCTTATTTTCACAGAGAGAAGAGCCAGTGTATTTAAGCCTGACTTTACAAGAGCTAGTGCTGGCTTGGCAGGGAGACCCGGCTTACCTAGGGGAGCATCTTGCCAGAGAGGAGGGGGACAGCATCCAGGGGGCAAGTTCTGCACACCCCTGGGAACTTGTCAGAGCAACAGGCGTATTGGAAAGATGCAGCTGAGACTGACAACCACAAACCAATGCAGCACAATGAGAATGCCAAGCTGCCATGCAGGGGCAGGACTGCAGCCCGAGACCCCAGTGGCGGCACGATTCCAGCCTGGGAACCCACCGGCAGCAGGATTCCAGTCTGGGAACCTACCACACTCCCCACCAGCTCCCCTGGAACCCTTCACACCGGAGGCTCCCCAGGTCTTTCCCAGAAGGACCCATGCCAGGGATTTCCAGCGACGGGTGCATGCTGAAGTCGATAGCGCAGGGTTGACCAAGAGCTTCCTAAACCATGTTTAGGACGAAAACACGCGCAGGGCTCTCCCCCACTACGGCACAGCCAGGTATAAATCCCTGCTGCGCTTGTACGAAGCTGTATCTCCAAGTTCGGCCACCCCCTCCCCTAGCACTTTCTGCCCAGAGTCCCGAAGGCAGCGACGTTCCCCAGCCCAGCGCTCCCCGGCCGGCGGGGCTGCGGGCAGGGATGGGCAGGGGTTACCGGCACTCACCGACCGCCGAGCAGGTCGCTCTCCCTCCTTCCTCCTTCCTGCCGCCGCCACGCCGGGTCCCGGGGAAGGGCAGGGGCGGCGCAACGGGCGCTGCGGGGCCGCTCCGGGGACGGGGCGGGAGCGGGGACGGCGCCGGTGCCGGAGCGGGGCTGGAGCGGTGCCGGAGCCGGAAGGGGTTGGAGCGGTGCGGGTGCGGTGCGGGACCCGGCGCTTGGCTCGGTGCGGCGCTGGCTCCTCCCCGGCGCAGCCCCGGGATGAGCTCGGCCCCGCTGTGCCCCTGCAGCCGGGCCGGGAGCGGTGCGCGCAGGAGCCGCGGTCACGCGCCCCCACAGCTCCAACCTCAGCGCCCCACTCAGGGAGCTCACTCTCGCAGCTCTTCCTCCTCTTCCTCGCAGCTCTGGGCTCGGCAGGGAACGGGAATGCCGGGCTCCGTCACTCCGGTGGGGTTATGTGTTCAGCAGTAGCTTCACCATCCATCCCAGCGATTTGTTGTCTTATATTTAGCCAAACAGTCTCAGTTTGCCAAAAATAGAGCAGCCATGGAAATAGGCTGACTGGAGGTGCCAACGCTGCCTGGCTGAAGCTAATTAGTTTCTTCTGTCCCCAGCTCTATGAATCCTCACCTTCCCCCTACGGAGCATCCTGTCTGCCAGGAGAGTGTTTGTAATTAGTGGGTATTATGCCTAAATCTGGGGGATGTGCAGGAGGTTTCATGTGGAGGGGGAAAGCAGAGGGATGCCCCCGGGACACCCCGGCAAGGAAGGAACAAAATCCAGCTCCACAGAGTATGGAGAGTGGAAAGCTGGAGAACACAGAGCTGGTGAGGAAGAAGAAAGGGGGCACAAGCTCTCTGCAGGAAATCCTATTGCAGGGAAGCATTTAGGAGCTTCTCATACAGGATTTTCTCCTTCCCAGATAGATTCCACAAGGAAGGTTGTCCAGAAGACACGTATTTGGGCTTCCTTAGTTCTGCTGCTGACAGAACTCGTTTTTCCCTTTTCCTCTTAGCATGTGGGAGTCTCGGTGGACTTGCTGACTCTCATTTCTTATATTGGAACCATCGAGCTTGCTGGGAGACACTTGGAAGAACAGGGAAGTGCTTCACAGATGGCATTGCCAAAGTGCAAAATCTGAGCCCCCGTGGAGGAAAGGGATGTTTTACCGGGAACCATTTTGTTTGTTCACTTTAGCCTGTCCCATGGCAGCACCGAGCCCAGACCTGAAGCCCTCAGTAATGCTCGTCTGCTCTGTGACTGGGGTCAAGCGTCTGCCACCAGCTCTTCAGTCAAGGCAATCAGGGAGCACGTGAGTGAGGACCCAGCTGAGCTCACAGGGCTCAATGGGCTGGAACTGCCCCTGCAGAGCTCGGGCTTGAGGCACATTGCCCCGGCTGGGGCACGATGACTGCAGCAGGGGTGAGACCCATCCTCTGTGACCCAGGGCGAGCAGTTTGCTTGTGCCCTGCACCGCGGCAGGACGCATCGAAAAGCAGCAAAGGGGAAGACCCAGAGGCCCTCCCCTAACCCTGGTCAATGAGTACCTGGTCATGTGTGCTGCAGAGTCAGCGCAGCTCGGGGTGACGTTACCATCACGCTCCCTTCATGCCACTGGCTGCAGGAACCAGCATGTTTCCCACAGGCTCTGGCATGACTCTGGGTTCCATCCTCACCCATCTCCTCTAGTTAAAGGGGAGATGTCTCCAGGAGGGAGGTATCTCAAGCACTTATGTGCCTTTCCCAGCACAGCCCTCAGCATAACAACTGCTGCCACATGTTCCATGCCACAGCTATGAGACCACTGAGTCCATTTTTAATCAAAAAGCAAAGGAGATATCCAGCAAAAGCTGTGGCTGATGAAGGAGAGGAAGCCCCCAGACTGGAGATGGACAGAGAAACCAGCTCCAAGAGAAAGCGATGTGCAAGGGGCAAGAACATTACGAGCCATTAGTGGACAGAGACAGGAGCTCAGTGGCTGTTATTGGTGCATAACGTAGACATAACTGCCAATAACCAGCAGGAAGGGGTTGCTCTAAGCCTGGCAGGGGTGGCTTTGGGAGGAGGATGTGGAGAAGTGAAGCCCCCAGCAGGGATCCCTGAACATGTACGTTAGAGGGTGGTGGAAGGGAACTGCATTACCACCTGATGCTCATGGGACAGGAGCACAGAGCATCTCCCTGCCAGAGTGCTGTGGCACCAACGAGGCTCTGCCCTGGGCAATGGGGCTGGGTCTGTTCCACCAGGAACAGCCCAAAGCAAACTGTCCCTTAATGTGTGCCCTGTGAAAGGCAACACAGGCTGAGGTCACTGGTGTTGGACTTGGCACCCAGCAGCGGATGCCTCTGCAGTGCTGAGCAGTGTTTGCAAGGCAGCGCCTGCAGAGAGGTTCTCAAACACAGAGGCCGAGAAGAAGGAATTGCTCCTCATCTCCAGTCTAAGAGCAGACTTTGTGTAAGTCTGTGGTTGTGATCACCTCAGTTCATGCTGGGGGAGACTTTGCTCAGCAAATCCTTCTCCTCCTCCCAGTTATGCAGTTCCCAGCGCATCCCTTGCCTTGGGATTCCTTCTTGCTCTTCCTCTTGATAGGAATTGCATCTTTTGAAGATCTTCCTCCCCCTGGGTCCCATTTGCTGTCACCTCCTTGCAAACAGCACCTCAGCCCAGCTGTGCCTTTGCTTGGAGAGGGGAGAGAAGAGGGAAAGCTGCAGCAAGCAGGGGATCAGGCCTGATGGAGCCTGGAACCACACAGGGCTGTGATGTGTGTAACCGGGGATGATGGCTCTGAGCTGCTCATGCCATTGGCACAGTGCTAGGGCATCCTCCAGGTAGAAGCAATCCCATCTCTGCTGTTCACCACATCCCTCTTCACTCCTCCTGAAAAGCCACCACCAGAAACTGAGCAGCCAGAGGTGCTGAGCTGGGCTCCTGTGCTAAGCCAGGGGCAACAGTGCCTTGCTCCACGGGCTGCAGGCACCAAGCAGGCTGCAGTGGTTTCCAGGAGCAGCAGGGAAGGCTGCAGCATCCTGAGCAGCATTTCAATCACAGACCCAAGGGGTTTGCCAGGGCTGCTCCTCTCCAGAACCCTCCTTGTCAGCAACCACCACCGCAGAGACGTGAGAGAGGGACCGCAGATGCTAAGGAGCTAGCACAGTCTTTGGGTGATTGGGAGAGCACCTCGGACCCGTGACCAGTGCAAGGGCAAAGAGCTGAGCAGAGGTGATATCAAGGCTCCAAATGCATAGAAGTGTAGGGGAGCAGCCTGTCCTCTTACACAGCTTCTGCTGTAATTCAACCTCAGTGCCCAGGCTGGGGGCACCCTGCCTGCCTGTCCCACTGCAGGTGCCTTTTGTAGCATCCTGTGAGAGGCAGGAGCACCCCTACACCATCTCCAGGCTGGAATCAAAGCCTAAGTGGGAGTCATTTGGATGTGCTTAGAAGGGAGCTCACTGGAATGAAGATGTCAAAAGGAACCGAGCAATGATGTGCCAGGCCCAGTAAGAGACTCTTAATGAAGATACAGCCTCCGAACAGTGTGTACCCAGTGGGCATCACTGTCTCCCTTGAGAGAGGTCTGGAGCTCCAATCTGCAACCCAGTTCTCTCACATGAGAGTCCTGGCAATCGCAGGAAATACTGAAGTATATTGAACCTGACAGCTTAGACTGGAGCAATAGAGAAGCAGCAGCAACAGGAATGTGCTTGACTTGGAATCACAGCTCAGCTCCCATGGGTTTCACCTGCTTTCTTCCTGCTCCTCCATCCTCATTCCGCAGCCCATAGAGCAGGGTCTGCAGATCCCTCCAGATCCCCAGAAGCTCACAGGCACGTTTTTCCCCCTACTAACCTCACATGGACATGCATGTGTGCTGCTGTGTGTAGGTCTGCAGGGGATGTTTTACAGTGACTGCATCCAGGCAGCAGTTCCCTTCCCACTGCCCTGCCATTCAATAGCAACACAGGCACCGAGTCATGGAAAGAGAATGTGTTCAATGCCTCCCCTGCCCATGGCCCTCTCTCTTGTGCACAGGCAAGCATGTGGAAATCATTGCCTGGAGACCAGCACTGCATTTCAGCAGCAAGCAAACTGCTTCAGTTTAAAGGCTGGCTGCTAAGTCAAGGAAAACTGGGATATGAGCCCAGGGTCCAGATCTGCTCATGGCCACTGCTAGAGAGGCCAAAGGCACCCACTGCTGTCCCTGAAGGTTGGACACAGGGGCTTGGAGCAGCCTGCCCTAGTGGAAGGTGTCCCTCCCATGGCAGGGGATTGGAACTGGATGAGCTTTAAGGTCTCTTCCAACCCAAACCAGGCTGGGATTCCTGACTGAGCCCAGAAGAACTGCAGACTGCTCTTGTCCCACACAAGAACTCCCTGTGAGCACCAACCACTCTGAAACTAAACTCAATGTGAAGCACTGTGCAAGTTGCCATGCTGTGTGACATGTTCACACAGTACAGTTGGCCAGAGCACGGCTGACCCTGGCAGCCATCACGCCAACAGCAAATTGGTGAATCCAGCAACAGATCTCTATGGAGCATCACCATAACAACAGATCCACCAATCCACACCAGAGATACACGTGCGTAGCAACCAGGAGCTGCCAAATGAGGGAGAAAAGTCCAAACTGTGCCCAAAGTGTTGCCTGCAGGATGCTTCTGTCAGTGAACAGAACCCCAGCAGCACCATGGGCAAAGCCAGAGACATGCACAGGGTACAACAGACACCAGAACTTCTCTCCCAACAAGTAGCGCTGGACCAAAAGCATCCATTGCCCTGCCAGTGATGTGGCTGGAAGGGGAGTTTGGCCTCTGTTGTTGGTGTTTCACTCCGGGCTGCGTGCACCCTGTCCATATTCCAGAGCAGAGAGAGGAGGCCTCGGCGCAAAGGTAGGGCTGGCACACAGAGCCAGGGCTGGCACCTCCCAACAGCACTGATCTTCATCAGGGGCTGCAGCGATAGGACAAGGGGTGATGGGTTCAAATGGGGTTCAGATGTTGTCTGCAGGGCTTAAAGCCCCTCAGCTCTGCAGAGAGGAGCCCAGGCACCAGCGCTGCAGTTCAAAAGCAGCCGAACACCATCCCCAAAGGAGTTTGCTCCTGGGAGTGGACCTTGTCCCTCCTCACCCCCTGTGAAGCAAGGGCAGGGAGAGGTCTATTTTTGTCACAGGACAATCCATCTCTCCCACTGACTCAGTGACAAAGCTTCCCCTTTCCAAGGGTGATCTGCAGCTGAACACTCAGTCCTCTCTGCTGGGAAGAGGTGGCTTAAATCCCTGCTTCCTCTTGGGGGCAAGGAGCACTGGGGTTGAAGTACTGTAGGGCAATGTGCCTGGGCAAACCGAACAGCCCAGATGCTTCTCTGCACCAGTGTACACCAGAAACACCAGCAAAGTGTCTGGTGCTTTCCTGCTGACAGGAAGTGGGAGTCCCTGCTTGGACTGGGACCAGTGATTAAAACCAGCATCAGATGGGATTTTCCAGCCCAAACCAGTAAGGACCCTACTAGCAGGATGCAATCCTTCAGCATACACAGTGCAGTAAGCCTGGCTAAAGAATGACAAGGACTCTACTGAGCCTTTGGCCACAGGGTTGGATGGATGGATGGATGGATGGATGGATGGATGGATGGATGGATGGAAGGAAGAGGAGGAGCCCTGGCAGCCGGCTGGCACTGCTAAGCAAGAACAGCTTGGGTGGCACCAGAAAGGGACTCCCTCGCTGCTGGCTATGACAGCCTTGGGATGCTAAGCCAGGATCTGCTGCTTGCCTCAGTCTGTAGCTATTTTCAGCACAAAACATTGATACAGGCAGAAACTTCAGTGGGTATTAAAGGGAGGATAAATGCGAGACCAAGAAGAGAGAAAAGAAAGGGCTTGAACTGCAGTGCCTGACACATGCATGGTGGAGCACAGAGCAAAGAGTCCTGGAGAGGGCAGGAATGGTGGGGATATGCCCAAGAAAGATGCTTGGATGGCTGGAAGTGGAGAGGTTGCAGTCCCCCCCTCCTGGATATGCGCCAGCCAAGCTGGAGCCTCTGCAGCTCCTATGGGTCTGATGGGTGAGCATGGAGCTGATGTTCATCCCACCCTATCCACTGACCAGTCTGTTGCTGCAGCAACAGCATCCCCAAAAAACTCCCAGTGGGGCTGCTGGGGGCAGCAGCCTCCAACACCAAGGGCATGGGGTGCCCCTGGTGGGGCTGTGTGTGAGCTCCTGAGGTCTGTGCTCCTCAGTGCCAGCTCCTATCTTCATCCTAACAGGCTCTGTGGAAACCTGTGCTTGAATACAACACTTCTGCCTCCACCTGCCATCAAACTACTTTGATGTAAAACTGAGAGGGAGAGGGAAATACCAGTTCTGTTCCCCAGCATAAAGCTTTGTTACACAACATACAGCCTTCACTCCCTTGGTTTAGCGCTACTCGAAAGCCCCTTGGGTAAAACCAGCTTATTTTTAGCTGTTTACTTATTAAATAAACACAAGGGAAGCAAAATGTCAAGGCAGTTTTGCATACCGAGCTGGGCTCTGCACATTTATCCTGTCACATGCAGGGATGCTGGACCAAACTGGCTCTGGAGCCAGGCAAGTAGTGTGGGTCCTGCCTACAGGCTGGTGCTGCTTGGAAGCCAGGCATCTCCTGGCTGTGGGATTACCTGCTGTATATCTCTATTTAGCTGGCTCTATATATGATCCCCTCTCTGGTTTCACCATTTTCAAGCTTTCCACACCTGCAGCTAACAAGGAAATGCCCAAGTCCAGAGCCACAAGTGGAGAAGAGGTGAAGGTCAATGGGATGGTGCGGTGGAGCGGAGCACTGAGCAGAGCCCTCATCACACAGAGGTGAATCCCAGTGATGTTTCACTGCCACTGAGTGCTTTATCCTCTCCATACCTCATTTATAAAGTACTTCAGGGAGATGAGTGCTTTCAGCACAGGCACTGAGGCTTTGCCACAGAGCACAGTACCACTGCATAGGCTGATGGCTGAGAGGAATGGTATCATAGTGGCTCTGTTCCCAATGTACTGTGAGGCAGACCCTGGCTGACAGCAGCCGGGCTCTTGGGCTGGGAAAGCAGCATCAGACATCTCCCATGAGCTGGGAACCTCCCTGCAGGCTGGTGCCTGGCTCCAGTGATCCCTGCTGCTGCCTAGATAAGGCACGGCTGATGGGCCATGACTCAGCACCCCATGGCAGGCACGAGGAACAAGGGCTGAGCTCCACACCGTGCCCAACCCTGCTCCTGGCTCTTACCTGGCCACTGCCATGGCCCCAGGGAAAGCCTCCCAAGCAAGCAGAGGCAGGTCCCACCTGGCTCACAGCCCCATGAGCAGCAGGACATGGTGCACAGGGAGGCAGATGGACAAGCATGGGAATGTCTGTCCTGGCCCTCCTGTGACAGGGGAGTGGGCTGCACAGATATCCGCCACATATCCATGCATCCTGGAGTTGTGCTTAGAGGAAGGAAAAGAGGAACCCGGGATGTCTGGGCTCAGCTTCTGGGGTCCAGAGGTTACTACTGCATGGAGCAATGCTCCGGAGCATGGCCCTGTGCAGTGTGTGCTCCTGCATTCCCGCCTCTGAGATGTATTCTGCGAAGCAAGCAGCGAGCATCAGGGATAGTTACAGGAGCCTTTTCCTGGAGAAGGAGATTTTACCCTTGGGTCTGTGCCCCTGTTTGAGCCCTTCTCTTTTCTCCACGACACAGCTCCGGAGCTGTCCTGTCCCCCAGTGTTCCCTGGTCAGACTCAGGCTTTCCCCAGGATCCGGGATCATCTCAGGAGTTGATGGAAAATACTTCCACCTCGTGGTCCTCTGGAGAAATGGCTCCAGAGGCAGCACCCACGCGGCACGGATGAGACGGACACAAACAGGGCCAGGCCACCCTTTCTGCTCACTTCATTGCCTTCATCCAGGCAGGACTGGGGAACCCAGTGCCTCTGCTCAGCCCTCGTGCTGCCTGGGTGCTGTTGGCACCACAGAGCATCCCGTCACCAATGCAGACACCAGGCAGCAGAGCCCAGGCTTCCCAGCATGCAAGGACCAGCACTGGTGTATCCCGTAGGACGAGCAGAGAATCATGGAATGATCTGGGCTGGAAGGGAGCTTAAAGCTCCTCCAGCTCCAACCCCTGCCACGGGCAGGGACACCTTCCACTAGAGCTGCTTGCTCCAAGCCGCGTCCAACCTGGCCTTGAACACTGCCAGGGATGGGGCATGGACTGGAGCTGCTGCAGGGCTGGGGAGGGCTTAAAGCAGCCCCTGGTGTGTTAAAACACGGTCGTCCCAGCCCGCGTGTGCACACACACACGTACACGAGTGCTGGCAAAAGCTCAACCTGGAGCGCGGAAGCTGCTGAACCCGTTCTGCTGGAGGACAGCATCACCCCTCCACTGTGTGCCTGTGCGGGCAGCAGGGTGGGGGAAGGAGTGGAAGAGCCTTGAGCACACGGTGGTGCTGCCATGGTGGTCCATGGGAAACGCTGCAGCACAGGGGGCTCAGATCCCTGTGCGGGTCCCCATCCCACTTCTGCCACCAACAGCATCTCAAATGTGGGCACTTCACTTCTGCTCCACTGTGGGAGCTGCCTGGGCTTTAATGCTCTAGAGAAACCCATCAGGTTTCCTGCTGGGACACAGAGGTTTTGGCTGGTTATTGCACAGGGTCACTGCACATTAACCGGGTTTGAAACAAACGATCCTTCTCCCTGCGAGGCAATACCTCACCGCTCCCATGAGCAGCCTTTCGTCCTGCTGCCCGCTAGCGGGTGGATTTTGGTAAAGCACTCCAAAACCAGGCACCGATTTTCCCGCACGCTGCTGCAGGAACCATGGTGGGCTTCGTGAGATCACCGTGCTTCAGGGCAGCTCTATCCCCCTGAAGTACCCCAGGGATGGACAACTACCCGTCATTTCTACCCTGGGTGCAGCTCAGCAAATACTATAGAAATCCAGCTCAATATGTGCATCTTAGAGGATGTAATTGCTCTTTTACAGTTAACTCTCAACATTAACTACAACTTAGATGCAGCTCTCCTGTGGCTTGCAAGGGATGCAAGCACCCATCTGTGAGCAGCAGATTCCTTGCACTACCCTCACCACCCTGGTCACCCAAGTGCTGTGCTGATGGGATCACCCCCTCACCAGCACCAGTGTCTGTTTGTCAGCAGCTTTACCTGTTCTTGGAGGTTTCCTCTAGCCAGGGTCTATAGGAAGCAGTGTCCCAGGTCCAGAGGTGCTGCCAGAATCTTCATCCTGTGCATCAAGCGAATAGCCGAGTGTTTAGTTCCTGCACAGCTGATGGGATGCTCTTTGCTGAAGGACGAAACAAACAGAAGGATTTCCCTGATGGCATCTGCTGCCCTAAGGATCCCCTCTCTGACCAAACAAAGGTGAATGATGGAGTGCTAGCTAGGCCCGAGAGAGGCTCAGCTTTGTTTGGTAACAGCAGCGATGTAAAGTGATCACATCTTCAGTAGTTTTGCCTTTTGTTAAAAAACAAAGTCCATGAAGATGGCAAATCCATTCGCCATGCTCCTTATGTGCGCAACGCAGCGTGATTGTCCCTTCTGATGCCAGCCAAAGGACCGGAATGCCATGGCAATGCTGCAGCGCGACAGCAGAGCTGGACTTGAGGTGGGAAGCCTGTTCACATCCTCCATCAGCTGCTTCTCCACAATCATTCATTGACCACAAGCCATTAGGAGAGGGGCTGCCTGCTCCCTGCGCTGCCCCTGCCCCGAGGATCACCCACAGCAGCAGCAGCAGGGCCTGGCTGGTGGGAGATGGAGTTAAAGCGGCGACATTCCTGCTGTCACAGCCAGCGCTGCACGTGTTAGGAGCCTGTTTGTGCTCAAACACACAGTCCCCGGCCCAGGCTCAGTCGGACTAGTCTGCAGACTCCAAGCTATTCCCATGAGGAATCAGTAATGAATGCAGAAGAGTGAACAAACTAATCTGCAAGGACAATGTAAGGTGTTGGAAATGGTGCCTCTTACCCAAGAGATACAGCACGGCTCTTGTCACCAGGCAGGGATTTGTCAAAGAGTGGGGCACTGATTTCTCATTCAGGACTTCAGGTTTTGCAAGGGAAGGGGCTGTGGCTGCAGGAGCAGCTTTCCCAGCAGGACCTAAAGGGAACTCAATAACTCCACCTCTGTTTGCAGCCCTGCAGAAGAGCTGGATCCTCACATTGACACTGATTTAAACATTCAGCTATTTCACTCAGCAGAGAGACCCTGCATGGGGCTGACAGGAAACAGATAGAAAGGGTCTGAACAAAGATTAGAGCCCAGCTCCTCATCCCAGCAACACATCTCACCTGCTGTAACGAGGGGAGAGGCAGCTTTAAAGGCAGTACTTGGATCTCTCTGTCCTGGCTGGGGCTCAAAGGAAGAGCTCCCCTTAATAAGAAAGAAGGGATCGGGAGGTGCTTTGCTCAGCCCATACGGACACTTGGCACTAAGGAAGGACTGGGGGTTAATCAAGGGCCTGCTAAAGCATAGTGAGGAACCTGCCAGTCACCATATGAGCCCTAGGAAATGAGCCCTCAGGCACCATATGCCATGGCACAGGCAGGGAGCAGGGCAGCTCCAGCAGCATCTGCCCGCATGGACCATGACCCAGCACCAACTCACCTCCTCCCCGGCCCTGAGCAGGGAAGGAGAGTGATGGGGAAAGAGGGGAACCAAGGGGAAGGATGACACATGTTCAGCCCAACCCAGTGGCAGAGCAGCTGGAGAGGAAGAGCCAATAGCTGCTTCTCGTGCTCAGTCCACCTCTACCCCTCCTTCGAGTCCTTAAGTTGCAGCTTTTAACTACCTCGGTGTTCAAAGAAAATAGGATGCTCAGCGTGAACAGAAGGAAGAGCCTGCTGACAGGTAGACAGCATGGACACTGACCCCGGCAGAGCTGGCTGCTGAGAGAGGTACGTGCCTTCCAAGGCAGGGATCCGAAAGCAATCACATTTGAGATGCAAACTCAGAGCAGACTTTAATCTTTCAGCAGGGGTAATATGGAAATCTGGTTCCCTCCAAATGATTCATCCCCTCTTCCTACCACCACCACCTCCCTTTCCCGGCATCCTGTCCCCATCCCTCCCAGCACAAAACACTTTGCTGCATCTCTCCACCTGGGTGCCTTGGTTGGGTGTCTTGGTGTGCCCAAATGGGGAGGGGAGGCCAAAGCATGACCTGGGAGTGCAGCAGGACAGAGGGTGGCACCTCTGAGCTGATGGGCTCTGGATGCGGGGCTGGCTTGTGCCAGAGGCAGAGCAGGGATCCCAGCTGAACAGCACCATCCTTGAGGAGTCAGGCACTGCCCTGCTTAGCACACAGGTGCTTGGGATGCTATGGGGGCTCACCCAAACGGGTGCCTTTCCCCTGGCTTCCAGGGAAAAGAAGGGAAGGGGCAGTGGGAGGCAGTGAGCAGGGATAGCATCGCACTCAAAGAGGACCCTGAGCACTGCCATCACTCACCTGAGGCCCCTGACCTGAAAGGCAGTGGTCTGGGAAGAGGGGAGGCATGGGTGAAGGATGCCTCTTTGATGCACTGTTGCAGGGCTCTTTGCTGTGCTGGGGAGACCCTCTCCTCTTGGCTGGGAAGGGACCTGGCCTGCTGCTGAAGTGACCCCACAAAGGTCTCTGGGGAGGCAAAGGGTGGTGGAGGTGACTCTGGCGTGGAAAACCGCCTTGTCTGGCAGCAATAGAGAGTGACTTTCCTCTGTTGCCGTGTGGGAGGTGCTCAGGGCTTGCTGCCCCCGGGATTCCTGTGCAATTCACTCTCATGTTTAACAACACAGAGCTGCTTCTCAGGCACTTCGAGGGGAATTGAAGAGGGGGGAGAGGAGTTGTTGGGATGTCCCAGGCAGGGCCAGCAGGATCTGCTGCTCCTGGGGAGCCTGGAAGAACCTCTGTGGTCTTGAGCAGAGCAGAGCAGATGATGCGTTCACTGGGGCTTTGGTCTGCGCCATCCCGGGCTGGGTGCTGGGACCAGTGCTGCTCACAAGTGGTCCCATGTCCTATTCCCACTCTCCCTGGTGCCAGCGCCGGTCCCTGAGGCTGTGCTGGGGGGAACGTTGTCTAACAAAGCCTTTCAGGAGATGATGCCATCAGGTGGCGCTTGGGAATAGGCAAGCATGGCTGCGGGAGCACTTGTTGCACATCGCAATGGGGAGTGGGGAACGGTGCCACCCGGAGCTGCTGGCCGCCCAAACCCACATCTGCAGCCCTACAACTGCGGGGAGACAGCACAGAAAGGGAGCACAGATCCTCTGCGGGTGATGGCAGGGATGAGCACGGTGCGGAGATGGGAGGGTAAGCATGGAAAGCTGCTTCTCTGAGCTCTGGCACTGAAAAGTATGATTGTACTTAGAGGCTATATCTTCTTTGTCTGGCATGTGAGCTCAGCCCTGCCACCTCCTCGGCAGGCTCTGCTTGTGTGAGAGGCTCCGTGCATGCAGTGTGACATGGGGCTCTGAAGGCAAAAGGGCCTGTGCAGTCTGGGGAGCTGAGGAGGCAAAAAGCTGCTCAAACTAAAGTAAGAGCATCCACAGCACCTCGAGATGCACTAAACCAGATCCAATGCAACTTCCGCTTGGAGACACAAACTCAGCAGCACAATCCCAGCTCAGACAAGACAGCAGGGATCTGGGTGTGGGAAGCTTGAATGCCACCACCAAGCTGCGCAGCACCTTTTGGTGCCCTCAGTGTGGTGCAAACCATGGCTCAGGCAGGGTCATTCCGCTCTCTGGCAGCATCCCATGGGAGCGGGCAGGCTGGCGGTAGCGCCTGGGCTCTCTGTGGAGCGTGTTGGTAGCAGGAGCAGCCCCAGTCCCAGCGCGAGGGAGCACGTCCCCTGTTAATCAGCGTTTAATTAAAGGACATGCTGACATTTGGAAATCAGAAGCATCTCTCGTGTGTGGGCCGCCTCTCCCTGCTGCTCGCCTCGTCTCTGAATCACTGCTGACATTTTGCCAGATTAGGATGTGACTCCCTCCTTCCTTATAAAAATACATCGGGAAGGAGACACGAAGCCACGGCTGCTCCTCAGGGACAGGGTTTCTCCGGGGAAGGACTCCCATTGGCGTCCTACAGAGACCGTGACTGAGGGGCAGGCTCTGGTGTGGTCAGTGCTGAGGCCGGGGGTACTCGCCATGGCGCCATGGGGCAACGGGTTCTCCCCCTGCAGAACCCTGCGGAAGGGCCTGCAGCAGCTCCGGTCCCCAGAGCAGCCCCAGGGGATGTGCCTGAGGGCACGCGAAGCGCTCAGCGTGGGTGCTGTGCTAGGAGCAGGGTGTCCTTGGCCTGCAGGGGCAGGTTGGACCCTGGGGGACCCAAGGGTGGGGATGGGAAGCTGGGATCGATGCCCCGCTGATGGCATCGCCCCTCACAGCGGGAGCGGCTGGACCCAGGCTGGGGGCAGGGCCTCCCCGCCCGGTGAGGGGGAGCCCTCTTCTCTTCTCCTTCCCTTTTCCCTCCACCCCTTTCCCCTTCCCTTTCCCCTTTCCCTTCCCTCACCTTTCCCTCGTGACCGCGATCTGATCCTCTTTTCCCTCACCCGCACCCCCCCGTGCTCCCTCGTGCGCCCCCTCGTGCCCCGCTCGTGTAACCCCCGATCCCGACCCCGGGAGGTGGGGGGGACCGAATCCATCGCCTCTCGGCCGGCAGGACCGTGTCCCAGCCGCATCCCGCATCCCGCCTGCGCCGAGGTGCACCCCCTGCCCCGGCACCTTCTGGTGCTCTTGCAGCGGGGCCAGCGGCCGTGTTTATCTATCAGCCCATGTAAAGTGAAGAGCAGCGAGGGATGGGGGGGAGGAGGAGGAGGAGGAGGGCTGGGGGAACCCTCAGCGCTCGCTTCCCCTCGGCTGCTCATTTCAACCTCCTTTCAAGCAGAAATTACTCACATTAATCAAGAGCGAGAATGTGTTTGCAGCCCTGCAGATTTGGCAGCGTGGAATCAAATTCCATCAGGAGCAGCAGGAGGACGGGAGCCGGTATCTCTGCTGTGCACAGCCTAATAGAGCCATTGCCAGAGGAAATTGGATCTGAGAGCTCCCCAAAATTAATCTACCCTTTACAGAGATGCCAGGAGATGTACATGACAAACGAGCATTTGCAACAGAAACATCCAGCGCATCGGAGCAAGGTGGAGCTGCCCCTCAGCCAGCATCTGCATGGGAAGAGGCACACATGCAGTGTGGTGGAGACCCAAATTCGGGTTGCAGGAGCTGCTTGGACAAGGGAGAGGGACAAAGCGATCGATGCTGCAGCAAACACATCTCCTCTGCTCCTCCCAGCAGTGCCAGAGCTCAGATCCTCCATCCCATGCCAGCACGTGTGCCATGAGGTGGTGAGGAGCATCTTCAACAGCATCCCAGCCTATATCAGCACCAGACTGGCATCAGGGCCAGGCCAGTGATTGTCCCCTTGTGCTGGGCACTGGTGAGGCTGCACCTCAAATCCTGTGTTCAGCTCTGGGCCCCTTGCTACAAGAGACACATTGAGGTGCTGGAGCGGGGCCAGAGAAGGGCAGGAGGTGGTGCAGGGCCTGGAGCACAGTGTGATGGGGAATGGCTGAGGGACCTGGGGGATTCAGATGGAGAAGGGAAGGCTCAGGGGGGACCTGACCGCTCACTACAACTGCCTGAGAGGAGGATGGAAGCAGGAGGGGGCTGGGCTCTGCTCCCAAGGAACAAGAGATGGGACAAGAGGAAATGGCCTCAAGCTGCACTAGGGGAGGTTTCGATGGAGCTGAGGAACAGTTCCTTCCCCAAAAGGTGCTCAGGCATTGGAACAGGCTGCCAGGGCAGGGCTGCAGTCACCATCCCTGCAAGTCTTAGCAGAGGCCTCAGTGCTATGGGTTAGTGGTGGCCTCGGCAGTGCTGGGCAGCGCTTGGACTTGATTTTAAAGGGCTTTTCCAACGCGGTCGATTTTATGGTTCTATATCAGGAGAAGCCCAGCAAGGCAGAGCCAGGGCTGGCAGGAGCATGGGGCAGCCCCATGTGCATCCATGCTGGCTCTCTCTATGTTGTGCCATGGTGGAGGGAGCAGGCAGGGGTTGTAGCTTCCCCTTCAGAGCAGGGGCTCAGGTGCTGCCTCTCACCCCGCGCTGATGGAGCCGCTGCTGCTCAGAGGTGATTGCTGCTTTATTGGCTTATTTTTAGCCAGGCTCAGAGCAAGATGGATGGGGCTTGTCTTGGAGAGCCTTGTGCTGGCAGCAGGAGCCCGGGCACGGTGCAGCAGAGATTGCTTCGGAAGCTGCCTTAGAAACAGATGGGTGAAGCTCTCTGGAGCTCTCTCCTGCCCCGGGACCAGTCCATAGGGTGGGCATGGACCATACGAGGTGCCTGATGCTGGGCAGTTACCTCCAGTGGTGGACCCCCAGCCCAGTTTGCTTGCAGCATCCCCCAGTGAAAACCTAAAGACCTGTGGTACCAAGCTGTGTCTGCCCTGAGGGTCTCCCATCATCACAGGGGTCTGTCTTCTTCTTGGTGCTTCTCAGGAGCAATCCAGCAGCAACCAATGATTGAATCTTGACCTTTATTTCCCAGCTTTGTTAACTCCATGGCCCTGTACATGTGGATTGAGCAGGGCTGGGCAGAGACAAGGGGCATCAAGGAAAAGCAATACTGGATGCATTGGGCACAAGGCACTGGGTACCAAACTGGTCCAAACTGCACTGAGGAGCCGAGCAATGTCCATAGCACAGCCCTTCCCTTTGCTCCAGAATATCCCTGTGGTGGGAAGCACCTTGCTCTGTGCATGAGCTCAGGGTCACTGTGTGTGAGTTAGGTTTGCAGTCTAAGTGGGGTTTTGTGATTGCAATGGGATAAATGAGGGTTGGTGGGGAGCTTTGCTCCCCGGATCAATGCACTTCTGTGGGGTGTTGTTGCTGTGCCCAGGAATGGTGTGTGACACACAACCAGCATGTCCCAGTGCCCTGCTGCTCCTGTGCAGGGAGCCACAGCCGGCAATGCCGCAGGGAATATTGATTAGTTTTACAGTGTAAGCTGACAGAGCCTATTCTGGGGATGTAATGAAGATGGATGATCCTATCCCCTCGCCCTGGTGCTTTGGGGAAGGGGAAAATCATTCGCCTCATCCTAGAAGGATGCTTTGTGGTCCATCGCACCTCGCTGTTGTACTTCATCTTATTTCCACCTCTCCGGCTGGCTTTTTCTTCTTTCCATCTTCATGGCTCTGTGCCCTCTCTCATCCCAGCACTCTCTGTCTCACCCCAACACATGGATCTGGTGCTCGGGCTGGGAGGCAGCTGAGCCTGGTCCAGACCATCGGGGTGCAGACTGCAGCACTGGGATGAACTGGGAGAGGACTTGTTGCAGGCTCAGTGGAAAGCTCTCCCCACAGGCAGAGCAATGATCCAGCCTTACGGTAGCTCATCTCTCCCTCCTCCTCTCCTGTTGTTCCCTGTCTCTTGTTCTTCACCCCCTGCCCATCTGCATCTGCAGCCCCGAGCATCCCGGCTGCCAGCTCTGCTTACTGGGGACACACCCCATCTCCAACATGGGGAGACTTCCACTGAGAAACCTGTGCTGAGCCGAAAGGCTCATCCCAGGACCCTTTAAACATCAACTAACTGCAACTCTACAATGAGCTCCTTTCACAGCCTGATCTGAGCCTTTTGGAAGCCACAGGCAGTGCTTTTCCCTCCACTGCCCAGCAGTTGTGAATCCATATTTACCATAAACCCAAGCTCCAGCATTCACATGCAGGAGGCAGTTATGTACAATCATAAAAATGATTTACAATTGGGTCAGGGTTTTCAAAGAAGAGAAAGGAAGGATGCTCTATATTACCAGGTCTTTATTTCTCTTCCAGCTGTTACCCTTTAGGATTCCTGTTTTCAGGCCTTTCCCAACAAACACAGTTGGAAATGTCAAGGAGTTTTTATAGAAGAGCTGAGAATCCTCCAGAATCACAGGGCTGCAAGAAGGAAAAAACAATCCCAACTTCTGGATGCATGAGGTGGGATGTCCGGATGCTGCTGGCACCCTCTGTACAGTGCCCATCTCTACTACACCTTCAGATGATGACCTAAAGAGCCTCACTGCTGCCTTCCCTCGCATCCAAACCCTGATGCTCAGAAGGGGTTCTCTGCTCTGACCTGATGCAGGTGTGATGCTCAGTAGCTCCAGCCCAGGGAGATGCCCCACACCGGAGCGAAGATTTCCAGGGATAAGGCAACCTCTGCTTTAAACCTTCACGCCTGGTAAGGCTGGTTTGTGGTGGGAACATTGGCATTCCCATTGATGCTCCGTGCATTCAGTCAAGTCCTGATAAAACCAAGGGGAAAATCATCCTGTAGCAAACCCATGGTGCTTTTCCCAGCCTCATGGATACTCACAGCAGAGCAACTGCTCTTTTTCTCAGCTAAGGGAACTAATTCCATGAGTCGTGGAGCTCCGCTGCAAGCAGAGGGCTGGCTGCTGTGATAGGGAGGAGAGGAAACCACAGTGCCCTGTCATTTTGAAGGAAATACATCTAAAAATAGGGCACCACAGGTACCTGCCTGGCTGTTACTGGCTGCAGATACACTGTGAACACAATGATGGACCTTTGTGTGCTCTGCAGTCCTTCCACCACCACTTTGCCAGCCTGCTTTAGGGTGACTTTGGTGGGAAAGGCTTTGGAGGGGCAATGGGGGTGAGGAGCACATCCTCTCGTTCCACAGCCACCTTTTTCTCCTGCTCCCAGCTCTTGGCTTCAGCTTAAGATCTGGGCAAGTTGTGCACCAGGGGCAGAGCCAACATCGGTGCTTATGGCAGGCCAGGCTGACAGCTCCTGTGAGCTCAACGCCCCGAGCATCATTTCTCACTGATCGCAGAGGGAAGGAATGGAAGCAAATCTTACATGACACATTTATTTTTGTCATCTATTTATTAGCTCAGAGCAAAAGTCCTGCTGCATTCTGGGGATTATGCAAATCAGGGACATCAAGGCAATTAAAAGAAAGCCCAAGTGAGCACAATGTCAGAGCCGAGCAGATGCTTTGAGACAGCGCAGCCCTCCCTGGCCGATCCTGGCCTGACGCAGCCCCCACCGTTGCATCCGGATGCTCCTGCTTCTCCTCCAGCTTGTGTGGTCAACCCCTCCAAGCAGATCATTAGGCCCATGGGCCCCACACATCTCCCAGCCTGCTGCTTTGCTGTGGGGCTGCGCCTGCTGCCCTTTCCCCTGTTTGAGAGAAGGATGTATGGGATGTCTACTGCATCCTCATTCTCTTTGCATGCGCTCGCTGTGCTCACCTGGACTGATGCAGCCAAATCAATGCTTAGGCTAATCCCAGGCAGAATTTGGGCTGCTGGGATCGCTGAGGGGGTATCCACAGGGCAGAGATCAAGAGGGTCCTTGCCCCCTCTATGGGACCCGCCAGGGAGAGCATCCCAGCGCGGGGTGAGGTAATGCCGTGCTCATGTTGGGTCAGGCACTGCCGCGGGAGGAGGATCTGGCTCGCTCCACGGATCTGAAGCTTGGCTAAATCCCCACTGAATCACCCGTTGTTCCACTGACAGCTCGGGTTTTATGAGAGCTGAAGTGGATGGATGGCAACGAGCAAGTGAAAAAGCCAAGTCCCAGATCAGACTTGTCTTCCCCTCGGCAGCTCCGGGAGACTCAGGATGTGTGTTTTGGGATTTAATCCTGTCTGAACCCCTCTATTTTGAGACGGAGGTGGAGGGGGAGCTTCAGACAGCTGGAGTGCATGCTGGTAGCTGCATCCAAGGACAGCTCCTGCCCCGGCAGCTCCTGAAAGTGGAAAAACGCCGTTTCCCAAAAGCCTGTGGAAGAGCTCAGGGAGGCTGGCGCTCGGAGACACGGAAAGATGCGGGGAACAGCCAGGCAAACACGCTCCTATCCTCACTCTGCTAATTGCACTCATTAGGGAAGGAATGCTGCCTCCGATTGCGAGCCCTACCAGCTCCTTTTCATTCCTCTGCCTGCCGAAAGCACACACCGGAGCGCTCCGGAGTTGGGTTCTCTCCTGGAAATGGGCATTTCTCCTCCCAGGTCAGAGGCTCTTTTGTGTCTGCCTGGCTGGGAGACGGGGCTGAAGACAAAGCAGAAAGGGAGAAAGCGGGAGAGCGGCGGGATGGGGCGAGCCGGCATCCCCGCGCCGGGGGGACCGGGTGCCTCGGCGGTGGGCTGTGCCGGGAATGGGAAGCGGAGCAGCGGGAATGCAGCCGTGTGCGCGGCTCAATGGGGAGGTAATTTATGCACTAACCTCAGCTCGGGGTTGCGGGGAGGCCTCTTCCCATCGCCCCTTCCACCCGCCTCCTCCCGCCCTGCAGCCACACACACAGCCTCACAACCCCCTTCGCAGTTGGGAAGACACCTATTGAGCACCGCTCTGGTATAGCTGGGCTTTTGTTCCTCCTCCTCCCGTGCTGCCCGAGCTGCTCCTTCCCTCCGCGCCGGCTGCGTTAAGTTGCTTGCCATGATCCCCAGCAGAGAATCGCCGTCCCGCTGACGTCCCGCGGTGCAGGCGGCGGGAGCAGAGACAGAGGAGAGCGAAAGGAGGAGGAAAGAGAAGTAAGGCAGCGTTTGTCTCCTTTCTTTGTCTCAAGTCTTGCCTGAGGAGTTGTGTGTGTGCATGGGGGGAGCGGGGCAGTCAATAGGAGCGAGTGCAGGCTCCGTGTGCGATGGGCATCTCTTGAGCACATGCGAACCACACTCAGCCACCGTGTGTTACTTGCGCGGCTCCCCCCCCCGCCCCGAGCAATGCCTATGGGCACCCCAAAGCAAGTCCTTCATCTGCTCATTGTGTGTGTTGAGAGTGTGTTCTGTGTGTGGATGTGAGTATGCACATTAACAGCTGCTCACGCGGTGCTGTAGCTAATGTGGCATTTGCTTGCATATATTCTTGTTAGATGAAGTTATGTTCTTGTGGGTATAAATGTAATTAGCTGAAACAAATTGAATTCTCTTTGTTTTAGGTGAGAATAATCACCAACTGGTCAAAATCCATCACTATATGAATGTCTGTGGGGATGTGTGTATATGTGTATATATGTGTGTATATATGTATATACACATATTCACGTGTAATCATGTTACTTATGCTGACACACAATTACATGCAACACATGTTAATGTACTTACCAGCTAGATTACACGTGAGCTCTTTAACTGCTGGATTTCAGGATGAAGCGTGTACTTGTATGAGTGGTCCTGTACATGAATACATGCTCGTGGACATATGCTAAGTTTTTGTCTTACTCAAGTACCACGCACACGAAATGGGGGTGTTCTGTAGGACTGATGGGGGGGTGCAAACACTTTTGCATTGTTGGCAATGGATATAAAACCCTTGCACCAGCCCTGATTGCAGAGAAGGAGGAACTCTGCCTGGTGCAGAGCGTGTTTTGCTTTGCTATGAGTGGGAACTGAAGGGCAAAGAACAGATTTGTTGCTGCCTGTGCCTTGCTGAGTACCACTGAATCCTGCAGGAGAACAGCACGAGGTGCTGGTGTGGTCGGAATTGCTGGAGCTGCATTTGAGCAATCCTTCCTCTGGCTGCAAACTTGCAGCTCCAACACCAGTGCTGGTATTTGGCACACAGAGGGAGGCTCTCCGGGTGCTCTCCGATGAGGTAATCCCAAGGACAGATAAGGGAAGTGCTGCATGTATTAACCTGAGCGGTGATGTCAGCGAGGGGAAAGGAAATTAATGACTTGGAGATAGGAATTGCCTTGGTTTTGGTGTCATTTGGTTGCTGCCGTTATCTCAGACCTGTCAGGGTGGTGAAACCAAAGAAATCTGAGGGCTGGCAGGGTCTGGGGACACCAAACAGTTTCTGTTGGCTTGTGCAGAGATTTGGGTGCTCTGTGTGTGCCTGGCTGCTCCCCTGGGTCTGCGCTGTGATAGCCTATTATTATTAGAGAATAAGGGACCCAAGGGATGTCCCCTCCTGGTTTGTGTCTGTGCATCCCTCCAGGGTCAGGTGGGATCAGGGCTGGGACGGCTCCAGGCGGAGAGAACAGGCTCAGGTATGGGCTTGGGGCCACCTTCACACTGTGCTTATGGGTCTCCCCATGGGGTTTGTCTTCTCTCCTCCCTTGGGAGGGAGCAGTGGGACCCTGGTGCCCTGCCCAGCATGGGGAGCCATGGAGGAAGGTCTCCAAAGTGCAAAAGAGACACTTTCTCCACCAGAATCTCACCTCACGCTAATGGGTATCACATTGTGTCCCTGATGACTTGTCAGCAGAATGTGAGAAATCACTGGCAGCAGTGAACAACAGGGCCAGCAGCAGATGAAACACAAATACCTCCCTGACAGAGGATGCGCCCATGACGCTCCCCAAACCTCACCATTTAGCCCATACAAACCTGATAGTTCCCTCTCCAGGGTTAACCTGTGCTGTCTCTTATTCCAGCCCCACATCCCCTCTCCTCAATGCTGCTGTCCCTGCACGCTGCCTGTTGCACTGAGCTGCTGATGACAGCAGAGGACAGGGAGTGCCCATGAGCTGGGTGAGCCTGAGCTTGGCTTGCAGGAGATGGTCCCTCTGGGGCTGCCAGCTCAACACAACCACACAGCCACCCTGCAGAGCCCAAGGCAAGGGCCAACTTCACCCCTTGGTGCCTTGACTTGGTTCACCCACCCATGGGAGGGTTTGGTGAAAGATTGCATGAGGCTTAACCAGAGCACAGCCTGGATGGGAATACCTGCTGGGAACGCTCTATTGCATGTGCAGGTTGAGTCTGGGCTTGGTGAGTGCAGGGATCACGGTGTGGGGCAATGGTGTTTGTAAAGGAGCCTGCAGTTTCTCTTGTTTATACCAGTGCAAGTCCAGCGAGGAAAAGGAGACTCCATGGATATGGGTGCTTAAACCCTCTTCAAACCCGCTGTGAAGCTCTGGTGTGAATTCTAGCCTCTGCTCCTGTCCCAGGAGGGAGCTGGGTCTGGGGCTTTAGAGGTGCTGTTTGTGCTTGTGCCTGTGATGGTGAAGCCACATGCGAAGGGGGCTCGGGGTCTGGTTAAGTGGGTTCAGCCCTGATTTGCAATGGTGGGAGATGGGTTGAGCTCTTTCCTTCCCAGGGCTGTGCCCAGGGTGATGCACCTCAAGTCACTGGAGTCACCGGAGCCAGGTTTGAGCTCAGGGAAGTGTCTCCCCAGGGGAGCTGAAGGTGCAGAGGTGATGCTTTTCCTGCTCCTCTCCAGGGTTCCTGCAGCCCCTTTAGGCACTGGAGCTGCTCTAAGGTCTCCCCTTCAGGAGCCTTCTCTTCTCCAGGCTGCCCCAGCCCAGCTCTCTCAGTCTGGCTCCAGAGCAGAGCTGCTCCAGCCCTCGCAGCATCTCTGTGGCCTCCTTTGGACTTGCTACAGCAGCTCCATGTCCCTGCTGCGCTGCTGGGTGCAGGACTCCTCCTTTTCTCTCTCTCAAACAAATCAGTTTTATGCTGTGTCCTAGAGGAAGCCTGCAGTGGCACCTGCAGAACCAGGGCTATTTTGGCCTTTTCTTTTGCTGTGGCTGCTGGAACATCCCATGGAGGGAGCCTGGGGTCTGTCTGGTCTCTGCTCCATGAGCTGCTGCAGCACCGGCAGCAGTGGCTGTGCACAGGCTGTGATTGCTGCTGCTGCTGCTGCAAACAGGGGTTGTTGAGCACATCTCTGGCATGTCTTGGACAGGGTGTTGCAGGCAGTGTGGTCTCATCCTCAGGCACAACAGGGAAGCAGATCCGTGTGGCTTTCCCAAGCTCAGCACTAAGGATGCGCTATGTGATCTGGGATGCTGCGGAGCTTACCTGCCCTCCCTCGTATTGCCTGTAAGAAGGGGTTTATAGAGCATCCTGCAAAGATTTGGGTTGTATCCGTTTTGTTACAATACAAAATCAGGTGATGAGAAAGCTGATTGAAATCCGTAAAGAACCCCGGTACCACCCTATCCACGGGACATACAAGTGACAGACAATGTGCACCTTCAGCTGTACAGAGCACTGTGACCAGAGCTGTTTTGGAGCCTCCTCTTCCCCATATAAATGTTTCTATAAAGCCAGAAAGTCCACCCATAATGGCTTGGAGGACAAGGTAATGCCTGCTGAAGGCTGGGAAATGACATTGTTACAATGACAAATACTCTCCAAATACCCAATTCATGATCCTGGGCGCCTTATAAACGTGATTAGTAGATCTAATCTTGCTGTGCTGGAGCCAGTTGTCAAGACAGCTTGAAAATGGATCATTGCCCAACTCTGACTTCGACTGCTCCCCAAGTTCTAACAGTTACTGTTTGAAAATGAAGCAAGAGTTGGGTTCTGCACTCGCTGCCCTGGGGCATGAGCCAGAGAGGGGATGGGGAGGGGGAACTGCAGATGATCCCCTAAAAGAAAGGCGGATAGGGATGTAACTATATGGATTTCTGTGGAAAACAATATCCTTTAGGTGTGCCCAGCTCGGTCGGTCTCTGTTCTTGAATATCTGTCCATCTGTCCGTCCATCTGTCCACCCATCCTTCCCACTTGTAAGGCACATGTTATTTCTCTCCACCTTGCAGTGGGGATGGAGGCAGCGCTGGAGAGGCTTTTCCCACTCCTGAGACATGGGCAAGGAGCTGGGGAAGGAAGGGATGAGCCCTGGGAAAGGTGAAGTAGAGCTAAGAGCCACTGGCTCTGGGGAGGCTTCCTCTGGTGCTGTGACTTTGGGTGCTCTCACTTTGGGCACTGTCATGCAGGTACCCCAGACGCAATGCCCTCTCCTGCCTCTCCGGTGCTGGTGGGAGCTGCTGGGAGCAGGGTTTCTGCAAACCAGCTGCAAAAGCAGGAGAATGAGATTTCCAAAGGCACTCAAGTGCTTTTGGGTACCTGGGGTGGTTACACCAGGCTGTCAGAGCATCCCGGGGCCCCCAAGACTGGTAAGACCAAGTCTAAGGTGCTTTTGGTGCCTTTACTTGGGATTCTCCTGGAGATCCCAGTGAAAACGTGGTTTCAGTGCTGTGATTTTGGGCAGCCTGGCTGGGATAAAGGCTTGTGAAAGAGTCCCCAAGCTCCCACCCCCTTTCCCCACCAAAGAGCCCCCCACCTTCCCCAAACTGGGACGGAGCGCACGGGGGAGGCTTTGAGCGTTGATCCAAGATAGAGCGGATTTGGGCTCCCTGTCAAATGTTCTCATTGTCTGACCCTTGTGCAGATGCCAGCAAAACCCTTTGGGAATTTCCCCCTCCACCCGAAGCACCGGCTTTAATTACAGAAGAGGAATGTGAGTGCAGAGCCCTGCTCCTCCTGCCTCTACGCTCGGGTGCTGCACATAGACGCCGAGGTTTGGGGTCCAGGGTGGTGGCGGATGGAGAGGGGATGATGAGGGGCCATAGGGAAGGACAGCAGCGGAGATGGGCACTGGGTGCCCCTGCCTGGTGCGGGCAGGATGCTTCCCAAACCCAGGGTGATAAGAGAGGGCTTGTTCCCCCCTGTCCCATGCTGGCAGCAGTACCCGAGCAGCAGGACATGAGTAATATCCATCCCACTGGGGGAGTTAGATCAAAGGCAGTGAAGTAGATACAAGAGGTTTCTGCTTCACAGACCAGAGAGGCTGCAGTTCAATAGCGCCTTTGTTACCAGCTCTCCGGAGCTGGAGATGGAGAAATACCTGACCCCCCGCTCCCTCCCTCCCTTCAGCCCCTCAGTGCTCAACCATTCCAAGTATGCAACACACAGCAAGGCTCCGCAGAGCCATGGGGGTGGCAGCAGGAGCCTGGGCTCCACAAATGGGACCCCTGTAGCCACCTGGGGCTTGGAGGCAATGAGAGTGTCCACCCCGGGCACTCGCATCCCTGTGCATCCTTGCACATCCCTGAGCACCCCTGCACAACCCTGGGGTTTGCTGGCAGGGCCAGGAGAGGATGGTGCAGGCGATGCCATCCCAAGGCCAGTGCCGGGTATCCTGAAGTCTTTCCATGGAGAGGATGCCACTCTGCCAAAGGTGAGCTCAGCTGTGCTTCGCCAGTAGCTCTGGGCTGTCCTTGGGTCCCTGTGGTGTGGGGCTGCGGTTTTGGGATGGGGATGTGTCCTTGTGCTCTGATGCTGGCACTGGAGCTGCCCTGTGCTGAGTGCAGCCTCCTTTGGAAGGTCTTGGGTGCCAAAGCAGAGCCACAAAGCAGAGGGCTATACCCAAAGAGTTATTTAGTTCAGCTTGACAGATCTACCCCTGGATGTGCAATGAAACTGAGGCTGTGCCCTTAGTGTACCCCTGGGGACCAAGGGGTTAAGTTGCTGCTGGAGCTGGGGGGCAGACCCATCTGTGGGGCTCCTGCATGCACACAGCACTCCAGGATATTTGCTGGAGGAGCTCCCCAGAGCACCCAAGGACACAACACCAAGGCCAAATGATGCTCGTGCCATGGGGCTGCCCATGGGTGCATCCTCCTGTGGCTGCTGCAGGGTGCAGGGGCTGGGAAGGGAGTGTGGCTGTGTCAGAAAGTGGCTTTTTCCCCCTTCCCATTCACACACAGGAATTAAAAGAGGAAGAACCTTGGGAAAACACCAGTTCAGGGCTACCCATGTGCTTCAGAAGTTCGGTTTGTAGGTCAAAGTCATGTTCACTGCTATTATGAACCGCAGCGGGCAAATTCCTTCCTCCTTCCAAACCCAGCTGCTGTATAGCCTTAGAAACATTGGATTTCCCAAGGATTCTTGCTAGGGCAACAAGAAAGGGAGTTTCCTACACTCAGTAGTGGAGCTGACCTCATCAGCTCCTGGCAATTAGCAGTCACTGCTGCTGAATGAGTGAGTCCTGGGAGGGAAAAGGATAAAGGCAGAGGCTGGTGCTTTCCCAGGGGCAACCTGGGCAGTTCTGGTGCCACCGAGTGCAGGAGGTGGAGAGGCTGCTGCTAAGGGTAAGGGCTGTGTCCGGCTCTTGGCGGAGCTGCTGGAGATGTGTTTTCCTCATGGACATCACCTTGTCCTGGGATGCCTCTTCTGGGGGTATGGAGATGGAAGCGCCCCGTGGAATACATCACCTTGCGTACATCTGTGCTGCTCCCCTGGCAGCCGGGCTGACTCTGGTTTGTAGCTCAGGGTTTAGCAGGTTTATTGGCATACTTCAAAGCAGCACAAAAAGGTGTGATGGGGAATACATGGACAGAGATAAGGTGTAGCTGTGCTCAGGACACTGCAGGCTGAAGCTAAACCATTTCCTTGCCTGCTCCTTGGCCATGCTGCCACTGATCCAGGCTATGGCACGCTGCCTCTTAAGCAGGGAGGGAGGACAACTTAGACAGAAGGGCTGCTTTCCCTTCTGCCTCCTTTACCCCTTTCTTCCTTTCCTTTCCCCAAAGACCGCTGGCTTATCCTGGGTAAGCCCTCTGCTGTGGTCTATGGCTTTTTATTCCTATGTGATTGCTTTTCCTAACTCATGTAGGGCGAAAAGCCATGGGCTACACAGAGGAGGGACTCCACCTTCCAGGCACCTCCGCACCCCGCCCGGACTCCTGATCCCTTTTTAATCACTCATATCTATTTGGTAACAAATAACAAGTGAAAGGGGGCATTGAAGCCTTGCAGAGCAGAGGGGCAGACAAAGGGGGACGGGGATGGGGGGGGCACGGCCTTTCAGGCGCCATAGTCCCCATTCAGAGCTGCTTTTCTTTGGCAGGGAGAGCTTTTCTCACACGGTTCAAAGCGTCCCCACCTGCAGCCCCATGGAACAAAAGCATCAGGCAGAGACCAAGGGCATGGCCAAGGGCCATGGCCGCTGCCTTACCCGGCACCGAAATGCCTGCAGGTGATAGCAGGAGCCCTTCCTGCGGTTGTTGGGTGTCCCAGAGGGCTGAGAACAGCCCAGCACCTCCACCCCATCTCCCTACCAATCGTGACCCTTCCAGGCATGCTGCAGAGTGGGCAGGATCCATCCCTGCAGTGACCATGAGGCCGCAAACAGCTCATGGACCAAGGATGTGTGGCAGGGAGCATTGGGAAGGACAGGTTTAATTAGAGAGCAGGACTTGAAGAGTGTGCACTTGTTACACACACAGATCAATGTCTCTGAGCACAGCAGCCTGGAGAGCAGGGTGGATGAGGTGGGAAGAGACCCCATCACTGCAGACCCCATCACCGCAGATCCCATCAGCATAGACCTCATCACCACAGATCCCATCGCTACAGACCCCATCACCGCAGATCCCATCAGCATAGATCCCATCACTACAGACCTCATCACCGCAGACCCCATCACTGCAGACCAAATCACTGCAGACCCCATGACTGCAGACCCCATCACTGCAGACCCTATCACCACAGCCCCTGCTGCCTCTGTCAGCACCCGAGCACTGGGGGGGGTTCCAAACCACCTTTGCCAAGCAGGAACAAGTGATTTCTCTTTTCTCTTTTCCTCTCCTCTCCTTCCTGCACCTTGTGCCACCTGGTGTCAGGATTCCACGTTTATTTCACCAGCCTGGAATGCACCTTTAAAAAGAATAGTCATTGAAAAGAGCCCAGAGCTGGGGCTCAGCTGCAATCCCATGACTCAGGGAGGTGTGGAAGGAAGAGAACCCTGAAATCCCCCGAGTTCCAACAATGAAAGCAGGAGAGCTGGCAAGGCTGGGGCCCAGAAATCAGCAAAACCAAGCAGCAGCCATCAAAATGAAAGGGATGGAGCCAACCTTCCCAGCCTGGTTTAATTATTTCTTAATGAGGATTTGCTCATTCAGAAAATTCACCCCTGACAATGGCTGCCCAGAGCCATTGACGCTGGGGGACCCGCACGGCTTTGTCCTGCTGCTCCCATCCCGGGATGGGGATCCTGGTGTGAGGGTGACATTAACCCCCAAGACAGAGGAAACAGGGCAAATTAACCAGAAATACCTGGTTTTGCCATTCATTTTGCAACCCAAAATGTTTCACTGGGGAAGCAATGAGCAAGCCCCTGTCTGGATGGTCCTGGTGGGTCAGTGGGTGCAATAAAACCCCAGGCTAGCCCCAAGCCCCCCAGCAAGGTTCCTGCAAACACTGGGGGAAGAGCTATTGGGGATCCTGGTGCCGGGGTTCAGAACCTATCTCTGGTGGTGGTTGCCCATTGTGAAGAGAGCACGGAGGGATGCAAACACCCGTTACTATTTAGGTGGCTGTTGGGCGGATAGTAACTAACGAGAGCAGGGCTATGGGCAGCCTGCCTGTGCTGTGCTGGTGAGATGCTCCACCCCTGAGACTTGCTCTCACTGCCTTATGCACCACTGATTCTTCTTTTAGCAAGGCAGACATTAAGCAGGAAAGAGATGGAGGAACCACGACTGTGTTTCCATGGGGCTGTGATTGGAGCAGCCAGGATGGGATGAACTGAATGGGTCCATTGGTTGGGGTGGCGGTGCTCAGGAGCCAGGGGACCCAATCTCTTTCTTGCCATTCCTTGCTGAGCTCCAGCTCCCCCCAGCAATGCACAAGGGCTTAAGCAGCAGGGTTTGATTTGTGGTTTTCAGTGTTTGATCCCAGGGCGGGCAGGAAGCTGTGCATGGGACAAGTGTTCTGATGGGAGCCATGCAGAAGGCATTGGCAGGGACCGCTGGAAAAGGTCCACGGCCAAGAGGAGGTGTTGCCAGCCCCAGGTGAGCTCTCAGTTTGTCTGGCATCCACCTCTCAGCAGCAGCTCCAGCCGCCTTTCAATTAGCACAGCCTCTACCTGTGGCTGCGATTACTGCGCAAAGCAGAACCCCTTGGCTGCTGTGCTTACACAGCATCCACGGCATTAACTAAAGCAGGAGATGAGGTTGGCATTCCCAAAGCATCTTCGAGAACTTGGGCACACACCTATTATTAAAAAGGCAGTGATTGAAACCCCATCCCGGGTCCAGAGGAGTGAGCTTGAGGAAGAGCCACTGCAAAGGTGGCTCCTGGCCAGCTCCATCTCCAAAGGCACCCTCAAAAGAAGGTGCTGGAGCAGATGGACCCCTCCAGCAGTCCCTGGTCCTTCCTGAAATCCCAGGAGCAAATGTGCTGAGTGGGACAAGCTGCTAATTACAAATAATAACTGTTCTGTATGAGTGAGGCATCCCAGAGCTGCCTGTGAGTGAGGCACGGGCTTGTCCTGTGCTGCCTTGCAGGGAGGGGAAATCGCTGCCACATGCCCCGATACAGAGCCCCCATCCCGTATCCGCATCCCGGACATCCCTTGTGGCAACAGGAATGTGAGAAGCAAGAGGGTTGTGCACAGCTTCCACATAGTGCTGCTGCAAGCAGGGCTCTCATCCCACTGGGATCACTGCCTGCGGCTAACCCGTGTGGCGATTGGGATGGGGTTTGCCTCTGAGCACTGGAAAAGGAGCTGCACTGGGTCACCCAGCCCCATGGATGTTGGTCCCAGGAGATAAGTGCCAATTATTAATAGTCTAATTACAGCCAGATGATAAGGAACTGAAAAGCTGGAGCCTTAATCAAAGCTGTGACAGCACCAAGCCCTAATGGGACACAGTGGGACTCCCAGCACCTCCCCAGCAGCACCGGGATCCCCTATGGAAGGAATGATGCTCAGTGGGAGCCTGGGGAGATTTGAAAGCACAGGATGCCCAAAGGGCACTAGAAATCACAGTGCAACCCACATTCCCAGCCGGCAGACCCATCCACGTGTGGGGCTGCGCATCGCATGAACAGCCTCCCCAGGCTTTGACCCATGATATTATCCTTGGGTATTTACCCCCCTTTGCAGCAGAGGGTTCAGTTCCTCGAGTGCTGATCCCACATGGAACGCACGTGGCTTGGCTGTGCCAGCAGTTTGCTGGAGGAGGTTTGCACGGACAAGTCACTGGCAGGACAAAAAGGAGACAAATGTCAGATTTGATGGGAATGATTTATCCAGCTCTGCTCTGGGCAGGGAATGCCGGTTGTGCCATGGAGCACCTTCCTCCTCCCTCCTGCTTGGAAATGGGTTCTTTAGTAAGCACAGAGGCCACCGGTGCTGAGTCAGCCCACGGCTAATGAACACCCTGGCTGCCCATTGGAAATTTATTGCACCTATTAATTACAACCATTAACTGCAGCCAGTGAAATCCCTCTAATGAGGACCCTGGCGACTCTGCCTTCCTCCAGCAAATGAACTGGGGGGGGAAGAACCAATGGGCTCAGCAGACTTTACAGGAGCGATGTTTTAATTAGCGCTGCTGCTCTGCAAACATGCCAGGCAGCATCTTCGCCCTTCATTATCTCCCCTTAAAGGGATGCTGCTGCTTTGCAGGTTAGTTTTAGCCCGGCCTCGTCGTTGTTGGGTTTCTAATGCAGCGCTGCTCATTATAGAAAGTGCTTTGAAGGCGGTTTTCTCGTAGGGCTGGTTGTAAGCAGCGAGATGGCCAAGGTTTGTGGGAGGGAAAGGGGGGAAAATAAAGGAAATAATGATTCTGAAAGCTTGGCTGAAAACCAAGGAAACTGGCATTAAACTGAAACCCAGCTACAGAGCTACATCCACCCTCTTACAGAACGGCTTCAACCTGCCCGAAGGCAGACTGAGATGGGCTCTTGGGCAGAAGCTCTTCCTTGGGAGGGTGCTGAGGCGCTGGCACAGGGTGCCCAGAGAAGCTGTGGCTGCCCCATCCCTGGCAGTGCTCAATGCCAAGTTGGACACAGGCGCTTGGAGCAAGCTGCTCTACGGAAGGTGTCCCTGCCCATGGCAGGGGTTGGAGCTGGAGGAGCTTTAAGGTCCCTGCATCCAAAACCAGGTTGTGATTCTATGCTGCATTACGGGGAGAAAGTCCCACGAGCTCTGGGCTTCTCCTAGGGTGTCTCCTAAGTGGATCTTGGAGACCCAGGCTGGTGATCCTCAGAGCCTCCTGAGCATCCTGGCTGTAGATGGGGACGATGTTGACTCACTATCACGAAAGGCAATTGAGATGAATTTCTGGGAACGTTTCTACATTTCACTACGAATTATTCCATCCCATTCGGTTCCCTGCAAAACCATGGGAGCAATTTCCATTGCAAATGAGCTCATTTCCCAGGAAAACAAACCCCAACGAGCAGCTTTGAAATGTGGGGTTTAAAATGTAAAGCATCATGTGGGGGTTTTTTCCAGCCAAGTAGCTGAAAGTGGATTCAATGCCCTTGCTTAGCAATGGAAACACTGGGGCAGGGGAAGAAAAGCAGCTGAGCACCCCTTCCCCACTGACATCCACTGCTTGTATCCCTTCCTGTATCCCTGCCTGCATCCCTGACTGCACTTCTGCCTGCATCTCTGACTGCAACTCAGCCTACATCCCTGCCTGCATCCCTGCTTTTACCTCCCTGCTGACACTGCCCTGTCTCAGCCTCCTGCCTGCTCAGGGAAATAGGTAATTACTGGCTTAAGGAATAGACTGTGTCCAGCTGGTTCAGAAAGACATTTCTTAGGGCTGAGGGAGAAGTGCCATTGCTAAAGCGAGCGTGCTGATTGCAGACAGCTCCCAATTCATCACTGTGACAGTGACAAACACGGCCCGGGGTGATGCAGTTCACTAAAGGGAATTCTCCAGCTTTACATTCATAATGCTCCTCATGTTTGCAGTGGAGTTTCAGCTGAAAGGATCTTCTCCCCTGAATAGAAGGGGCAGCGCCGGGCAGTGGAGCAGGCCCAGCCCTTGCAAATCGGCACTGCCCAAGCCAGTTCATTTCTGGTTTTAATCAGTCCTTGCTCCTCCAGGCCCCTTTTTCTACCTTTTCAAGAAGAACGGGAGCGTCGGCCTCAGCTGGGCTGCCTCTGTTCTCCGGGGCTCATTCATCATTGTCTGCTGCCTGAATGGGAGGCAGAGGCTCAGCCTGAAAAGCCTCCGTGCTACAAGCTCCTCTAAATATATCAATAGCTCCTAATGGGAGCTGAGGTCCCAGCCCGACCGCCCAGGCTCTCATGGGGGGCTTTGTTCAAGGAGGGGTGGCTGGGATGGCCATAGGGGTACATGGGGTGGCAGTGGCAACTGGTACCCATGGGGACCTGGGGGGTCTGGTGCAGATGTGTTTGGCTGGTTAACATGAAGGGTGACAAATACTGGGTGAGAGCCCTGCATAGGCAAGGAAGGCGTTTGCCAAACCCGGTTTGGGCAGCGCTGGGTCAGACCTGGTTGTGCCAGACCAGGGTGTGAGCTCCCACACGTTTCAATGCTTCTCCCTTCCTGTCATCCCTTCCCCAGCTGAAGCTGTGCAAAGCCAAGAGGATGCAGGGCTCAGAGGTGAGTGGCTCCCACCCCAGCCGGCTGCCCCCACGCAGCCATTCCCTCCAACGTCCCATTCCCAGCCTGGTAACACAAAGCAGCAGCAGCACAAAGGGAGACCTGTGTGTGCTGAGGAGCCATTAAGGATGGGAGGCTCATGGAAGGGTCACTATGGGGGAGCTCCAGAGGTAGCCTGGTTCAATTTGGGTGCTATAGACAGGTATCCAGATGGCTGGCGAGGTGCGGCAGCAGCAGGAGTGAGTTAAATGGGGTGCTGCCATTGGCTTTGTGCTGCAGCTGGGCCCCTTGGAAAGGGGGAAAGAGGAAAGGCAGGGATGTGGGATCATCCTCTTCGTCATCACCGCTGGAGGAGCATGTGGAGAAATGGGGGTCCACAAACCCCACTTGCTTTGGCTTCTTTCCCCCATGGTTAATGTTCTCCTCGTTGGCCCTGCTGGGGCTGTGGGCTCCAAGCAGCAGGTTGGGGGCTCCCAGCAGTGCCTGGCTGGTGGTGGTGGTCACTCTCTGCTCCCTACTGTCAATGTCCATGAGCCTCGGAAGGTGACAGTGCCTCATACACTGAGGTTGTCACTTGGTCCCCAGGCAGCATCACCCCCATTGCACAGAGGGGTAAACTCAGGCTACAAGATGTTCCCTGCTCATGGGGAGCAGATGCTGAGTCCAGGCGCTGCAGGGAGCTGCGGATGCTGTGGTCCCTCTGCATAGCTGGGGGATGGCATGATCCTGGTGCTAAGGATGTGACTCGCTGGACATAGAGCATCAAAATCAGAGCTGGTCACCAGCAAACTGCACACAAGCTAAGAATGAAACCGGGAGAGGATGAAGGGTTCATTCAGACATGATTTCTGCATGTTTGTTATTTATTTCTATGCAAAACCAGCCCTTCACTTGCACCATCACACTGCAGCTTTGGGGCCATGATGTGGGCTGTGCTCTGGGGCACCAGCACACACAAAGACAGTGAACCCTGCTCTTGGCTCTGCCTCTTTGTGCCATAACCACTGGTGCTGGGGGCTCTCAAGGACTTCCCCCCCAGCTCTCAAACATGCATCAAGCCCTGCAAGCTGTCCCCACATCTGTCCCGATTGTTCACTGCTGAGGAGAGGGGGTTTAATCTCCTTGCCTTTCAGTGGGTGGGGAATTGGGAGTGCGTGGCTGTGGGGCTGGATAACGGGATGTGCACCCGTGCAGGGTGATGCTCTGGTGATGGGGGGGGGTCTGTCCCACACCCTCCATCCTCCCTGTGCATGCAATCACGGAATCAACCAGGTTGGAAAAGACCTTGAAGATCAAGTCAAACCATTACCATTACCCAAGGAGCTGCCCTGACTCCTCTCCCTGTCCCCATCCAGGTCTCCCAGGGGTGCTCCCAACCCTCTCCTACTGCTGCGGGTGATGCCCCAGTTCACCTTTGCTTGCTTCTGTGGCCTCCATGGCTTCTGCAAGATGAAGAGGAAGAAAGAAGAGTCCAGCGCGGAGCAGGAGACCGCAGTGTGAGCAGCAGGCTCCTGTGTGCATCCCACCGAGCCGTGCCTTGGGACCCATCCCCTTGGTACGCTGCTGAGGGCATTTGATGCCTCCTTTCTTCTCCAGTTCCCCTCCAAGCATCACCCTCTGCCTGCACTGCATGGAGGTGTCACAGGGGCTGGGGGCTCGGGGATGGTGCTGGGCAGGGGAAGGGGAGCCTGGGGCTGAGCAATGGTTCTGCAGGTGCTGATCTGCTCCAACGCATTCACCCTGCAACATCTCTCATCTTCTTTCCCCTCCCTCTTCCCAGATTCTTTTGTGGCCAAAAGCATGGGAATGACCTTGCCGAGAGGCAGAAGCGGACGCTGTGGACATTATCCATGTGCTGCGCCCTCAGCACCTGAGCAGGCAGTGATGGAGGGACCCTGTGTCCCAGCGGGGTAGAGACACCTGAGCAACTGAACCTGCCCTTGCTCCAGCAAGTCCCAACAGAGAGACATGGAGGGGTTTTCAAAGCCAGGGCCAGACCTTGTCCTTCCTGGGGTCCTATTGCTGCAGCGGCTGGCCCTGGCTGGTGAGGCTGAACATCAGAACCAAGCTGGTTTGGGGTTGGTGTGTGCTTTAAAGCAAGTGTCTGGGACTCCAAGGAGCCGTTCTCCATGTCCTGCCCTGCCTGGTCCCGTGGGTGCAGCACCAGGAGCGTTTCGGAGGCACCGGACACACCAAACCTGCTCAGACACCGCTCCTTGTGTGACCAGGGAGGACCAGGAGCTCCCACAGCTCCCCTTATGCCATGTGGCCATTCCTGTGTCCCCCATCCTTCCCAACCCTGTCCATGCGTTCTTCTCACCCTCCACCGAAGCCATATGGAGCTGCCAGGGTTGTGCCTTCCCGGAGGCATCTCAGGCAGATATCCCCATTCAGATCCCTCCAAAAGGGGGGAAAGCTGCTGGGTCCAGGGAGATGGGATCCCTCAGGATTTAGGGGCCACTGCTTGGGTCCCAGTGCCTGGATCCCCATCCTTGAATGTACCCAGCACTGGAGATCTTGGTTCAGGCACCAGGAATGTCCCCAGTGCTCCCGTTGCAAGACGTGCTGGAAAGGCAGCCCTTGGGAAAGGGGAACGCTCCAGAGCAGCTGTGCGGGGCTGTTGGCACAAGGGGGGATTGAGTTGATGGAGCTCCCTGAGGAGCCCCCTCCATGTGGGATGAGAACAAATCCTCCCCTGTGATTGAGTGGCTCCACCTTTGCAGGGCTTGCCCAGTGCTCCCAGCACAGGCTCAGCCTCAGCAGGGCTGTACCTGCTGCTGACAGCTCCCCTTTGATGTGTGGCCTCAGCCAACATCCAGAACCAGCACGGCCCTTGCTTTGCTTTCTTATCCAAAGGATGAAGCACAAACCCCGGAGCACCAATAACACCAGAGCTCTACATCCCCTCTGCTGCATGCCCATTGCTCACGTTACGGTGGGAAGCAGCTGTGGGGTGGGAGGTGAAGCTTGGAGCCAAGAGCTCCGGGCCCAGGGCATGGACCACGCGTGGTCTCTGTGTGTAAGACCCGGGGTTGGGATGCTGGGGACACTTTCCTTGCTCCCCTCTTTAAGCCCAAGGGATGAGATCCATCAGTGCAGCCCACAGGCAGTGCTCCCAGCCTGGTATTTCCCAGCTTTTGGCAAGGTTTTGGCATGGGAAAGGGCACAGGACAGAACATGAGGGGCTCTGCCATTTGTCACCATTGAGCTGAGCGGGTTTCAGCCTGGCACACACTGCTGTTCATGCCCCTGCAATGTCTCCTCTTGGATCACAGATCTATCCTGGTTTGGTGGTTCAAGGTGTGCAGGTGGAGGCACAGCATTGCACCAGGAACAGCCTTGGAGGGGAGGATGGTGCAGGATGGGATGATGCTTCCTGGTTGTGGTGGGAGTCCCCTGGGCTGGGCTGGATGAGCTGGACACACGCGGTGTGTGCTGGGCATACGCTGTGCATGATGCACATGCTTCTGCATGGTGCACAGGCTGTGCACGCACTATGCATGTGCTGCACACGCCATCTGTGTGTGTGGCAGCAGCTCTGAGCCCACTCAGGTTTTCCCTGTGTCCCAGATATTCCTGTCGTGTAAACCTGAGACAGGCACCACTCACCCACACCCATTCCATGTGCATGGAACACATCCCATGTGCATGTTAAAGCACTGGAGCTGCAGTTATTTTCCTACCTCCCTGGATGGATGTAGCTCTCAAAGCAGCAATATGTTTTCCACCATCGCTCCGAGCAAAATGCTTTGCTCCTGGGTTGACCTCTATTGTGTTCATAAACAGCTTGTGGTGCTTTTTGATTCCCCCATCATAATGACTTGACCTCTGGATTGATGGCTGAAGCTCCTTTCATCTCCACATTGTTTCTCACCAGCCTCCAGCCTTTTCGGTAGCAAACCTGCCTGGAGCCAAGCCCTATTCTGCTCACTTCCACGGATCCGCAGTGGGCAAATGGGGCTTTTCCTCTCTTTCTAATGGCAGCATTTGAACAGGGCAGCGTCTGCTCCTGAAGGCTGGGATGTGACAGCTCTTGTCACAGTGCAAACACTCTGTCTTCTTCTCTCTCCCCACATTCACACCCCCCTGGCTTTAAGATCCCTTCAACCAAAAGCCAGTCTGTGGTTCTATGATCCAATGGAATAACTCAGGCTATCTTGAGGCAGGCACTGCAGCAGGATGGGCAGTTTCCACCAAACACCCTGCAAGCATCAGCTTGGCATCGCGCACTGGGTTTAAGTGCTGCGTCTGCACGGGCAGGGCTATTTCTGCATCCCAGGTGGTACCCAAGAGAAGAGAACAAGACAAAGCCTCCTTCCTCCCTCCCACAGGCAGGATGCTCTTCCAGCTGCTCCGTGTTCCCCTGCTGACCCACGGCATGGAGAAGTATCTTGGGCAGCCTGATAAAGCCTTCAGTCCATGGCCGGGCTTGATCCTCCCTGTGCATCTGCCTTCCCACAGCTCAGAACACCACCTCTGCCCCAGAACACCAGGTTTGTCAGGCCGTTGTTACTCAAATGGCAAAGAACAGGCAGCTTCAGGCAGCTCCAGGTGGGCATGGCAAGCTCAATGGTGTTCAGGAAAGATGCTGACCTTGTTCTGTTCCTGGTTTTACACAGCAGCAGAGCCTCTGGGACCCAGGGTTTGCAGCCCTGGGGCTGTCCTTGGCAAGGACCTTGGGATTTATCTTTAGGCCAAAGAAGAAGGTGGTGAAAAACAAACTGTAGTGCTCAAATGTAGCTTTAGTTTTGTACTGTAACGGGTGGTGACCAAGGGGGAACACACAAGTAGTCTAGGGATGAATCACTGCTCTGGAGTTATTACAAGTGTAAAGATAGGGGTCAAGTTGGAGCTTTGTTTTCTGGCAGTCCAGGGAGACTGAGATGGCTACAGAAGAATCAGCTCTACAGGAACGAGCTTGGGTCGGACCCCAGCACTCAGATTGCTCCCAAATATGGCTCAGCCCCATCCCTATGCAAAAGTGCATCAACCACAAGCACAAGCAGGCAAGGACAGGCTGAGGGAGCCCTGACTCAACAGAGCCCTGCTTCAACTCAAAGTGTTTGCTCTGGGGCTTTGCTCCATCCACTAAATCTGATTAATTCCCCCCATGATAAACCCCCATTGATCCCTGCTGAAGCATGCAGCACCAAGCAGAGGGGAAGCACAGAACCATCCCTGCAGCATCTCCCTCGTGCTGCCGAATGAGGAGCAAAGCATTAAACCTCTTTTTATTGTCCTTTTCCTTTCATCCCTCTGTCTGGATTTCATCACGGAGAGACCTACCCAGACGTGTTCGTCAGGAGTCTCCCAGCCCCAGTAGCCATAGAAACCGGCTATTTTTAGTCTGTTTTCATGATGCCAGTAAATGACTTTCCTCTACTTTGGACAGACAGGAGACCCCGTCAGCCTCCTGTGGTATATGAGCATCTTCAGCAAGGCGGGTGTCCTCTCCCATGCACAGACACTGAACGTGGCAGCTGTAAATAAGCATCTCTATCTATGCACAGGGCGTTGCTTCCTCCAGTATTTCCTATGCCAGAGCAGGTATCTAGAAGGATTTTTAGAGTATGGATTTTATAGACGTTTAGAGATTTGTGATTTTTAGGTACACAACGAGCTTCCTCCTTTCCTAAGCCTCTTCTTCGAAAGAGCCCCTAATCCAAACTACCCGTGGTTGGCAATGGGATCAATGAGGGTAGGAGCAATACTAGGGCCATAACTCAGCCCCACAGCAATGCCTTTTCTCTGGGATAGCGGCAGAACTCGCAGCCAAAGGTGGAAAAGCTCATTTGTCAGGGGAATTATTTGGTGCACACCAATGAGCAACCCAGGTAATGCAGCAGGATGGGAGCTGGGGCAGAGCGGCGTTGCCCTGGAGTGTTCTCTCAAACCATCATCTCCCGGGGTTTTCCCCTTCCCAAAGCCCATGGGAACATTTCTGCTGCCCTCCTCGGGGCTATCAATGCTGGGGATGCAGGAGCACCCCTGTATCCTCTGGGACCAGCAAAGCTCCCATCGCCAGCAGAGGTGATGGAGACCGTGTCCTTTTGACGCCTGCCGGGTACCCTGGAGCTGTAAACACCCGACCCGATGGCTTCTACCGGCACGGATCTCGTTTACAAGGTTGTCCTATAAATTACAGATGCAAATCACGGCTGCGGTTTGCACCCCGAGACTCGCCTATTGATCTGTCTCCTGCTGGCTACTATTGGGACCGCCACAGCGCTGCGCATGGAAGCAGCGGGCTGTAGAGGGTACTTGTACGTCTGTGCCTCCGCACTTGGATCAAGCACGTTCCCTGTCCGACCATGCAGGGAAGCAGCTACGGAGCTGTTGCAATAAACCGGCTTGATGATACCCCTCAGAGACATGGGTTTGATTTCCTGTGTGCTGCTTGCGGTCCTGAGCCGGGGTGGGAGCAGGAGGGGAGGGAGCTGGGATTGGGGATGCTGTGGCAGGAGACGGGCAGGTCCCATCAGTTCCCTACTCTGTGTCTTCCCACCGAGCCCTGCTGCAGGGTCACCCCTTTACACGTGCACAGAGCGGGTGCAGAGCAGGAGCTGCAGCACAACCCAGTGACGGGTACTGAAGCGGTGTCAGGGCTCCCAAGCCCCGAGGTGTCCGTGGGCACAAACAAAGGTGACACTCACAAAGGCAGCCGGAATTGTGCGCACTTTGACAGAGAAGCACTGGAACAGGGGGCGGAAAGCGCCCTGAACCGTACACAGCGGCTCACGGCTGCCGGGCACGGCCAGCGCCGCCGCTGAGCACTGCCGCCCGCTGCAGCTCAGCGCATGTAACGCGGCCGCCGCTCTGGGCGCCGGGCCCTTTAAATCCGGAGGGGCCGCGGCTGGGACGGACCAGGGCGGGCAGGGAAGGTCCCGCCCCCAGGGCAGGGGGGTGCGGGTGAGCCCCTCCCCGCGCTGTGGTACAGCCCATGGGGGCGTGGCTGACCCAGGGGGCGGCTGCAAAGCGGAGCGGCGGCGGGGGGGGCGCGGATCGCTCCGCGGGACCGGGACCGGGACCGGACCGGGACCGGCACCGGGCACCCGCGTGCGCATGCGCGGGGCGCCTCGCAGGCTCTTGCCGGCGCTCGGAAGCTGCGGCTGCCGAGACCTCGTGGCGCAACGGTAGCGCGTCTGACTCCAGATCAGAAGGCTGCGTGTTCGAATCACGTCGGGGTCACCGCGCCCTTCGGGGCTCCGTTTTTTGGCGGCCTCGGGGGTACCGCGGGGAGCTGCGGGTGGTGGAGCCGCGGGAGAGCGTGGGCTCTCCTCGGCTGTTAATTCTTGCTTGGGAGGGGCATGAGATGCCTCAGTGGTCCCCTGGGTGCTGCAGTCAAACAAAGGGGCTTGTGGACGCTACACAGAGCACGTGGACCTGGGGCACGATCGTGCTTCACCCCACATAAATGAAGCAGCTTCTCATCTAATGGAAGGTGTCCCTGCCCGTGGCAGGGGGTTGGAACTGGATCAGCTGTAAAGTCCCTTCCAACACAAACCGTTCCATGATTCTGGAAGGTTTGGAAGTGCCAAATTGCAGGATTTGGGCTCCCCCCTTGTCCCCCTGCACCAGCAACACTCGGTGCACTCATCACAGACAGCTGTGGCCTCAAAGGGCTTGGGAGTTGAGTGGTGTTTGGTCCTGGGGAACGCTGGAGAACTGTGTGTTTGGGAGCGATGGCACCAGCCGGGATCTCACTGGTGTAAGTAATGGTTTAGGAATGTTTTTGTCTTCAGGCACTTGTGCAGCCTCAGAGGGAACTTTGGCAACAGGGTTAGAGAAGATAAACCACATGGAACCACCGGGAACTGGAGCTTGTGCTGACGCTTGTCTCCTGTGGTGCTGTGGGTTGTAAGTGATGCTATTACTCGGAATGAGGCACAACAGATAGTGCTCCACACAGAGCTCTTCTCCTGCCTTTACAGCAGTAGAAGCAGCTCTAGCTTTGCCTCAGACATGCACTTTGTTGTTTTAAGCTATTTTGGAAGGAAGGATGGAGGCCAAGTCTAATCTGCAGGATGGATAAAGCTTCTAAGTGCTCATTAACTCGAACTGCTTTAACCTGTTCAGCAGCTGATGGGTTGTGTACACCTGAGCTCCTGCAGTCTTGATCTCTTTCCATTAAATGCCTTTTGTCTTGACTAGCTTTTCTTTTGAGCTTCATTGCTTTATAACAGCACATAGGAATGATGCCTTGAGCTTCTGCTGCCACAAAGATCACCTTTGTATTGAAAAATAACACTAGGCTAAAAGAAAGAGGAATTGAATCCCTGCCCTGCTGCTTTCACTGCTCCAACTGTAATTAAGGCTGGGAAAAAACAACCTCCTATCTGGAAGCACAGATCCCAAGCACTGTGCTCCCTGATGTGGTCAGTACCAAAGCCAGCTGTAAGGTGACAGCAGGATGTGTCCAAACCTCCCTCTGGAAGCCTGAATTTCCCATGTGTTTGCTATGTGGTGTAGAATTGGGTTGGCATTTAACTGTGCTGTGGGGAGGGATGGGGTGGCTTAATGCAAGTGACTGGAACCCTTGAAAGCGTAACACCTAGAACCTGAGTGTCTTCTCTCATCTCAGCCTGTTACTATTAAATAGTTAAACCGTTATTATCATCACTATCATTATTATTACTTAAAAAAGCCCTCCAAGGTGCTGTTCAGTGTTTTCTTCCCTGGTCAGCTCTGGCAAAGCCCTGTTAGTCACTTCTGCCTGATGATGCATTAACTTGGGCTTGTCCCAGCAATGCTTGGTGCTGTCTTTCCAATTTTGCTCCCATAAAAGATGAGAATCAAGTTCTTCTTGGATGAACTTGTTTAAATAATAGGAGATCTCATTTTTCTATTTCAGCTCCTGGGACACTTCCAACTTTCACTCTTCCAGGAGAAGGATTTTCCTACATCAAAGTGAAATTCCTTTCCAGTTGACTTCACCACTGAAGTTACACCAGAATAGCTGCTAACACCCAACAGTGGGTAAGGTCTAAATCCTGTGTGAGAGAATGACACCAGTGGGACAGAACTCATGGAAGTCAAAGGTTCTCTTATGTGATCTTTATTTTCCTTTATTCTCAGTAAACATGGACTCCTCTTTCTAAACCCCCTTTCACCTGAGTGCTTGCTGGAGATGTTTGTCTATAGCTATAGATGTTCGTCTGTAGCAATGACTTGGATTTTATGGCCTGTGAGATAGGTATCTGTCACTTGCCACACAGGAATAGAAACAAAGACTATGGGAGTGTCGCTGAGGTCACCTCATTTTGTCTTTCCCCAATTGCTTTACTTTCTAGTTCAGAGAAAGGAAAGAGCATTGTTCCAGCAAACAGCCCAAAGACATTAAAGAGCAGATCTGAAGCCTCCGTTCTGTTGAGGGGAGGCAGAAGAGGAGCGGCTTGAGGCAGTTTTGCCCTTTAGAACAAACAGCCTCTGATCTCTGGAGTTGATTTCTCCCCCCTTATGGGGCTGGCAAATGTGATAATCAAAATCAGGTCACCAGAGACCAAGGCATGAAGGAGCAGCTGTTGCATGTGGCTGTGCACAGTGTTTCTGTGCTACCAATGATTCATTTGGTCTGTGTAATATATATGGAAATGTGCTGCAGGAGCATCGCTGAAACCCACCCATTGTATTCCTGGAGCCCTGACAATGCTGCTCTTTGATTTGTGGACTTGACATGGCTTTTCCCTTCTTCATATGGCAAATAAACATGGGCAATCTACCTTTTTAGGCAGGCAGCGTTACTTGAATGTGCTTCATCTGTATGTGTGTGCTGCTTTCACACTGCCAGGGCAATACCTTCAGCACTGAAAGCATCAACTAAATGAAGGCTACAGCAGGGAGTTGTATGGAAAGAAAATAAAACCCTGCTGCAGAAGCACTGTGGCTGAACAGATAAAGGCAGAATAAAGAGGATGAAGTGGGGAGACCATTCTGGGGGTCATCTAACCTGAAAAATCTGAGCTGAAAGGGATTCTTACCCGAGTAGAACATTGGAGTTTAATCTCCAAAAGCCTTTTGGGGAGTTACTTCCACTCAAAGCTGCTTTGCCCCCACCTTTTCTTTCTTGTGATGTCCTTTGAAGTTCCCTTCAAAGATGAAGCCAAACTTTCCATTTCTGCTGGCGCCTGTAATGAAGATCCAGCTTTGTTTAAGCAATTACTTGAATGGGATGAGTTTTGTTGCTGCTTTAGAAGGGAGAAGTTTCAGACTCCTGAAGGGTTTAGACATGTTGTGAACCCCCCTGAGCCACCAGCTGTGCATGGGGCTAATCTGACAGTGCAGCAGCTGTCATCACAAAGGCAGAGCTGGTTCAAACACAGCTCCTTTGTGCAGGGATTGGGAATGAGTTAAAGGAAAAGGTCCTTTGCTGCTTGGGCTGTGTTGAGCTGTGGGGCTGAATCTGTCGCTATTTGCTGGGGTTTGGTGGGTGATCCCCAACAGATGAGTGGGATCTTCACCACTTCTTTAGAGGCTCCAATGTGGCTGCTCACTCTTGGCTGTGTTTGCAGACCCTCTGATCCTGGAGCCATGGTCTGTAGGTGCCTGCCTGGATGCTGCCTGGTTGATGGCAAACCAGCACCCTCACAAAGCACATCTGTGATCGCCGAATGCTCCAGTGAAGGCACAGGAGGAGCACTGTGTGACTGATAAACTGTAGCTTTATTAAGAATCACATCATACAACCTGGTGTAGAAGTTTCAGGTGAGTTCGCTTGTGTTTTAAGGAATGTTTTTTCCCTTTCTCCTCAGAACTCCTGGAGTAACCTTTGGAACAGAAGACTTCCAAGTGACAGCAGCCTGTGCCTCTGGCGATACTGAAGTAAGTAATCTGCTAGTGCATGAATATGTGATGTCTCTACAGCTAACTGAAGGAAATTGCGAGTTGATATCAACTGATGTTCTTTATATGAGCTCCTGACAAATGCAGCAATTACCTCTAATCAGTTAATTACAGCATCCTTCTGTGACCTGCCTTCCAGTTGCTTGAGCTCTCTTTTGTAAGAGGAGTGAGTAGCTGTTCAACTAGCTGTTCAACTCTGAGCTCTTCTTTGGCTGCTTCACTGCGGAAGTGCTTTCTTATGCTATTAGAAAACACATTGCCCTTTAATGCCATAGTGAAAATCATTGGTGTGTCCTCAGTCCATCTGGCTGCTCTCTTTTGTTGTCTTCACACCTGCAAATGCCTGAGCATCAAATGAAGCTTCTGTTGCCTGATTCAGGTTAATCAAGATAATAGCAAGGAGGAAATAGAGGGAAGTATCTGTACTTGTTCCACATTCATTTTGTTATGTCTTTGCAGCTGGCAATCCCTAGTGAAGTGAACTTCAATGGGACTTCCAGCACTGTTGTGGTCTCTGCATTCTGCCTTCCTAGCAATGACTATTAAAGGAAGCCAGGTTAATCTGTGGCAACAGAACTAAACTGCTTCCTTGTACTCCATCTCTTAAGCTGATGTAGTAGCTTTCAAAACATTCATAAGGCTAACTGTGAAATAGTAGCTAACAAATGAAAATTGGTGCCACTTCACGATGGGCCATCTCTCATTAGGGTTTTAAATAGAAAAGAATTAGATAAAGGATTGATAAAGAATAGGGTACCCAACAGATGACTAAGGAGTGATAAAGTACAAGCTATCTAGAGGATTGCTTTACTCCTCACTTCCTGAATGTAAATTGTATGAGGCTTTCAGTTACATACCTTTAAATCAGCTTTGCATTGTCACTGTGTGCGTGGACTCGCAGGGGGAGACTGAGAAGTGTCTTGGTTAAATCAGTCTGAATAACGAGGACATGAGCTGTGTCATGTGGCAGCGAGGCCTTTGGCAACTCAATGAGAGGCTTTCACTACCTGTGCACAGCCTGCACTAATGACTGTCCTGAAACATTACCGGGTAGCACAGACATTGTCAGAGGATGAGTTGCTGATGGGCCGCATGCAGGGACAGCAGGGACCAGCTGGCAGCAGAGCCTACAGCACTCCCAAGGCTTTCCGTAGGATAAAGGTACCATGACATTAACTTACTATAGACATCTCCCTGCACTCCTCTGGGAACCGAACACCTCCAAGGCACAACCCTCAGACTACTGCCCCATCCAAATGAGGCCATGAGTTACGGCATCTCATCTGACTTGCTAATACAATGGTACAGAAGCACTGACCTTGGTCTCTTAGTCTTAAGCTTAGAAATCTTCCATCTTATCTGTATTTATCTAACATGCACTTCACTGTGCTCCCGAGTCAACCCTGAGCAAATGAGCTTGCTCATTCCAGAGGAATTCTGCCCTCAAGGCATTCCACTTCCTTCTCAGCATGGCTGTAACCTGAAGGTGGTGACCATAAAGAAGGTGGTGCTCCCTTTTGGAGAGAATGAATGGTTTAGGAGAATTTTTTGATGTAGTTATGGGATAAATTCCACTTAACATTTAAAATTCAGCTGTGGATCATCTCGAAACAGGCAATTCCGAGTGGATCTTTTTGCCCAAGCACTTACCTGGGTAATGTGCAATGTAAGCTGTTGAAAAGTCTGGTATTTAGTCTTCAGCCCTAGAAATGGACCTTGTTGCATGATGCTAAATCTTTGCAGGGTATGGCCATCAGTCTGTTTGGCACAAGATTCCTGCCTCTTGGTGGCACCCAGCACAATGGGACTCCAGTGTTGAGTGAGACCTTGGAGCTTGTACCAGGGATGTTGATTATAGCACTGTTTTCCTCACATGCAGATGAGTTTGAGCTGCTGTGATTAGATGATGTATCCAGAGGCAAACTACTGTTTATTGTGCATTACTCACTGACTTATGCACTAAATGAGTTTAAAGTGGTATTTCTTTTTCCAGCAGGATGACAAAATGATGGACAAGAGTACAGTGATCTACTGAATAGCAATTGATATTCCAAAGGCATCCATGTTAGCAGAGTAGACTGCAGGCAACCAGCCTTTATTTTCACCTGATCTCTTGGTGATTTTAAGTACTTCCCAAAGGAGATGGGGACTTGGGGTTTTCCTGATATCTGCAGACGAGCAATCGCTTTGGGTACCAGCAGAGAAAACACTTGTTCTGGTTGCTGTTCTGCACTGCTTTTCCTCTTGTTGCCTGAGCTGTCTCACTTCTCTTTGCCTCCAGCTCCTCTTACCCTGCTTTGCGAAGTTCCCTTGTGAGTGTGGGTAGGATTAATGACAAACTGACATCCATCAGCACCCACCTCCTCCTGCTGAACACTGACCCCTGTGCCTCGGGTGCAGCAGGGCACCCAGCACCATCACCGGGTCCCTGTGAGGAGCTGCCTCCCATGTCTCTAATTTTATGCACTGCAGCCTTCTCCACAGAGACCTGTCAGCAGGGATCTACGCTTGGCAGAAACAGTTGTGGGAGAGTAATGACAGCAAAGCGGGTGCTAAATAGGGAATAGGAGAAGTGCTGGAGCAGTGAGGTCAGTTAGAATCGACTTCCCTATAACACATCCCTGTATTCCCAGAGACATGCCAGGATGGGCAGCAGTTGGGGCTTGAGATGGCTGGAGAGTGGAAGGTACAGAAGACAAGACATGGATGAGACATCCTCTTCCTTCTGCATCTGCCTTGTTCTTCCTGGGGATGGTTTTGCTGGATCAGGATCTACTCATCACTTGACTCTTCTGGCCTTTAGCTCCATCCAACCATGCTTAAGATCTTGCAGGTGCAGAAGCAATTTTGCAGCCAATCTATAAGGATTGGAGGGAATGTATAAAGGAGACGCTGGCCAGAGGTGCCTGCCAAGCTGTCACGGTCCAGCCAAGCTGGAAATGAATTGCTGTGGATGGACACATGGAGGGGTTTTGATGGCTTGTCACAAAAGACTAGAAGCCAAGAATAGAACTTCTTAATCCAGGGAGAATTGGGCAAAAGGCCATTGTTAGCAGATTAATGTTTGTCCATGAATTTAGCTTTGGGGGTCAGCAAAACAAAGGTGAAAATGCTGAGGAACGGACCCATTTCATCATGGCAGCCTTTGCAACAAAGCATGACTTGTGAAAGGGCTCACTTTCAAACTGGGCTTTTTAAAGCACGGAATGCTCCACCCTTTCCCCCCAAAGGAAAGAACCCCGATGTTGTCTGCAGTTCGAACAAATGGGTTTGGACAGACTAAGAATTAATTCACCACAATCCCATATTCGTGCTTACGTAGGAAATCCACAAAGCTGCACTGACGTGTTTTACCCAATGCCCCTTCCAAACCCATTCTTCACGCAGGCTGCACTTGTCTCTTATCACTGCCTGCTCCAGGAATGATCAACCCTCGCTTCCTTTGAAGACCAGAGAACAAAACACCGCTGTTCCAGGTCCCTGCTCCTGCTCAGGCATCGGCTCCTCCTCGGGGCTGGACAGGGTCTGTGGACAGCCCAAAGCACCCTGGGCCCTGCACCGGAATGTGTTGGCTCTTGTTGGACCAGTCAGGAAGGAGGATGTGATCTTCCACTGTAACAGGCCCTCTTTCTGTGAGCACTGAAGAGATGCAGCCTGAGATACCCGCAGACCTCTGCTTTGTCTCTGTCTGGTGGTAGCCCTGCATGGCCATGAGCTGTTCCCAGCCCTGCTGTATCTTGCATAAACCCCCTTCCTGGGAGCAAACAGCTCTTTGTGTATAACCATGGACTTATGTTTTGCTGCTATAGAAGCCTGCAAAGCCAGATGCATCCATCGCCTGACTGTCACACGGCCTAAAGCTCTTCCATGCTGCTGCTGCCATTCTGCTCGCTGTAACTGATGTGAGCGTTACTGTGCATGAGGGGAGCTTGGCTTTTGGTTGGGTTTTTGTATTCCCCAGCAACTGTCTCTTCAGAGTGCCCCTATGTCCTGGACTGATGTCTCTCTGTGTCTGTCAAATGAGCGGACACAGCTGGTGCACTTCTCCCCCTGGGTTAAACACTGCCTGAGAGCTCCTGAAGCTCCTGGCTCCTGTCTCCACACATTACGGTCTCTGCCTGTGCTGTAACCAGCTCAGGGCCCTGCAGGAGGGAGAATTAATGAATTAACTACTTAATGAACTGTCAGATTGCCAAATCTCTGCAAGGGATGACAGGGGAGAGGCCCGAGTGCTGGCTCTGGTTCCTCTGCATTGCTCTCTTCCATCATCAGCAGTGCCAGGGGAGCTGTGTGCTCTATCCTCTCTTGGAACAGAGATGCATGGGCAGGTCTTGGTCCTCCTGCAGGGTTTTCTCCCCTTTATCTACAAGATCCTGATCTCTTCTACAGGAAAAGCCTTTTACTTAAAAGCTGGAGTGTGCTTTTTAATCCTTTCTCCCTATTTTCTTAGCTCCTGGCCTGCTAACTGCAATTCAGTACGCTTTTCCCATGCACTTGGATGAGTGCTCGTTGGATTGAGTTGGCTCAACCTGAAGGGATGCAGGTAAGAAGGAGGGAAATGAAATCCCACAATCACACAGAATGGTTGGGATTGGAAGGGATGGCTGGAGAGCATCCAGTCCAACCCCCTGCTAAATGTCTCCAGAGCATCCCACCATCCCTGGGCAGCCTGTTCCAGTGCTCTGCCACCCTTAAAGAAGTTCTTCCATGTACTCGGATGGAACTTGCTCTGTTTCAGTTTGTGCCTGTTGCCCCTTATCCTGCTGCTGGAAGATGTTTATTCCCCATGTTTGGCTTGTGGTGTTTGCAGGAATTCCTGCACCTCTCCCGCTGTTCCCATGGAAACAGGTGTGGAATTGCAGGAAGCTGCTACAGGTTTTCAGCACTATTACGTTATTTTTTAAGTGACACCTTTATAATTTCCAAGCAGCCTGGAAAAGTTCTTCTTTCTGAGCACAAATCCGAGTGTCCCTCAACCTTCCTGTGCAATTCCCACTGCTCAAACAGCATCTGCTGAGCGAAGCCAACGCTGCCTTTGTATGAGGAAGGGTTTGGGTCTCTATCGGGCACTGCACAAGCTCCTTCCTTCCCAGTTACCTTCCAGCCTGTCAGGTTTGACTCATGCCCTGTGCAGGTGGGGCAGTGTCTGGGGCTTTATGGCCGAGCTGCTGTCCCTGTCTCACTGCTGTTGTCCCATTTAAACTCACTCTTTCCCCCTTCATCTTCCATTTCTCCTGTCTCACTGCTGTTGTCCCATTTAAACTCACTCTTTCCCCCTTCATCTTCCATTTCTCCTGTCTCCTGCAGGTGTTGACAGTGCAGACTGTTCCTCGTGGGAAGGTGAAGCTGCCTGTGCTGAGCTAAGAAGTGATGCAGGGGGGTTTGGAGGTACTTTGGTTTTCAATAGGGTGCATGAAATGTTCATGAAAATGAAAGAGTGTTTGATTTAATAAGTTATTAACATCGATGTATAGGACTGTGAGGATGAGGAGTATTGAGGCTTCTGCTTCTATTTTATCCATAAAGGTCACCCAAGTACCAGGCAGCGTTGAAGCTGGTCCAGTGTGAGGTATCCCTGCCCATGGCAGGGGATTGGAACGGGATGGGCTGTAAGGTCCTTTCCAACCCAAACCATTCTATGGTGCCCATCACGGGAGCTCCATGGTTTGATGTGGGGCTGGAGAGGAGCTGCAAACTGCCCCTTTCCTTCCCCAGGCCTCCTCCCCCAGGAACCAGCTTTCTGCAGCCAGGAGGTTTGAGACAACCTCCTGTGATTTACCCTGGTGGTAAGCAGGGAACTCATTGGAAGCCTTTGTTCAGAGCTGTGTCTGGTAAATAACAGCTTCCCAGTACCAAGTGTCCAATAATGCCCCAGTGCTAACAGCCCCCTGTTAAAAACCCAGCTTGATGGGGGTCTTTTCGAAGCTCTTTAAGTGAATGCCTTTGTAATGAACATCTTGGGGTTGGATTGCCCCCGTGCTTGAGGTTTTTATTTAAATGCAAATTGAATCCTCCCACTGGAAAGCTAACAGGAGATTTAAATAGTTGCCAGGGGATGAGAATTTGCTTTATGGGGAGTCATTTGACTTCCCTTCATGTTGATTTCCTCATTTTTCTTCTTTTATGGCTAGAGCTGCTTTCAAATAGTTCCCTATCTCAACTATGAGCTATGGGGAAAGGTAAACCCAGTTTTGCATCACTACAGGGCTGAGCTTGGGGTCAACACCGAGGGGCTCTTTGTCAGGGCTCGACCTGAAAACTCCTCTGAGCACCTCTGGAGCCTGTCCCCTGTTCAGGGAAGGGAACCAGGACATGGAAGTGGGACTCTGGAAGATGCAGGTTCAGGGGCTGTTGGGCTCTCAAGCACTCGATGCTGCTGCGCGGGTACTAGCCATGCCCCGAGCCAGGGTGTCTGTGCCGGTGGGAAGAGCTGAGCACAACGCTGAAAGGAGCAGGAATCCCTGAGGGTGTTGAGGACTTCCAGAGCTCAGGCACTTCCTGAAGGACTGGGAATGTCTGCTGGGCTCCACTGCAAGCGCATCTCTGGGGAGGAGCTATGAAGCTCTGTGGAAGGTGCATTGAAAGGATCTTTCTCTTTTGGCTTTGGGATAGAAGTGATTTGTTCTGCAAAGTTATTTTGCAGCGCTTAGAGAACAGTGGAGAAGCAGAACAGGGAAGGGAAAGCCCGGGATGACTCGTAGGCTGGGAATGGGGATCCAAAGCGTCCTACATCTGTGCAGCGTGGGGTGGTCCCCCAGCTCCCAGCCACCACTGGGACAGACCCAGGGGCTGCTCCTGGAGGCATCTCCTGCCTTTCTTGCTCCCCTCCCTTTGCCCATCGCCGTCCTTTGCCTCGGAGCTGTGTGCTTGCAGGCGGGGAGGGCGGGCTGAGGGAGAGCTGCTGTTACAGAACATCCTGTGCGAGCACAGGGAGCCATAAAAGGCTTAACTATGGGGCTGGTGGTGCAGCGGGTACACACAGGCACGCACTGCCCGGCTGCCGCGGCGAGGAAGAGACCGGATGGGGAAACGCTCTCCCTGTTCATTGTCCTACATCTCGGGAGGGTGAGGATCGGGGCTGCTGGATTGATGCTGATTCCTTTCTTTCCTTGCATCCCTCCCACACAGCAATCCCAGCCCCGGCTGCTCCCAGTGCTGCTCGCATCCCTGCCACCAGCGCGGGAAGGGAGGAGGAGGAGGATGCTCTACAGGCACTGAGGATTCGGGCATTGAAGAGTGTCTCTAAGAGCCATGCTCCACCTGGACTCAGCGCTGTGAGTACATCCCTGTGCTTCCCAAGCTCTCCTGGCAGGAGGGAGGGAGTTTCTGCTGGAGGTCAGTGGGTGATGGGGAAGGGAGTGGGATGCTTTAAAGCAGGAGCTGCTTTCTTGCACTGTCAGGCCAGGCTTTTAATAAGCAACCAGAAACAAAGCTTTGAGACTGTGCTAAAAGTGGGTTAAGGAGGGTGTTCTCCTCCCAGCCCCGTAGTCCCAAATCCCACATTTTCAGCCCTTCTCCCAGGCCAGGCCCTGTCTCAGCAGTGATGGTGTTTGCCTTGAGCTGCCCCCAGCTGAGATCTGACCCAAGCTTTTTCCATTCCCTGCGGAGGGATGCAGCCTAAGTCCAGAGTAACAGGAGCTTTATGAACGTCACCAGTGAGGCTGCAAGGCTTGAAAAGGACCTTCTGCATTTGACCTGGGCCAAAGAGAAGCTGCTTGTGGGGAGAGCAGAGGCAGCAGCTGGGGCAAGGGGAGGAGATGCAGGATGCTGCTGGGAGCTGGACCAGGGAAGGGGCATCCTTAGTCTCGCAGGTGGGTTATCTTTCCTCATGATGGAATTATAGCTCTCTCCCTTGAGACAAACTGGGATGTGAATCTTGTTCTGCTGATTCTTCAGCCTATCCAGGAGGAAGGATGGGCTGGGATCTTCCTTGTGCTCATGGGAGTCAACGGATTAAGCAGCTTTTCTTGCTGTCCTGGAGCCTCTTAAAGCTCCTGGCACCCTCCTGATGCACAGCTGCTGTGGAATATTTCCTTCCACAACCTCTCTGCCTTTCTGCTATTAGCAACCACTGGGAATTGCATTTGGCATGGAAATGATCCCAAGGGACTGGTGTTGGGGGGCAGGAGTGAAGCTGGGGGGGGGAGTCAGCTTGGTCACAGACTCTTTCGCCTTCAAACTGCACCTACTTATGTCTGCAAAGGGTGATGCTGGGGGAACAGAAGAAACAGAACGAGCTGCTTGTGAGCTGCTGCTTTTCCTTTGCTTGCTACAGTGAATTCATGCTTTTGCTCTTCCCTTCTGCCTCTCTCTTCTTGCCAAGTGGGTATTTGCAGAGGAACCAGTGGATTTTGTTGTTGTTGTTCTGGGGAGCTGTTACTATGGCAAGGAAACTCGATTCGGTGCAAGGGGAGGTCAGAAATACCAGGCTCAACATTTCATGCCTGTTGTGTTTAAAGCCTCAGCTGCCAGGGTGTGAGCAGGGAGCAGCAAAAGGAGCCCCTGGGTTTCAGAGGGTTTCTTGAAAGCCTTTTCTGCTTAAAAGTTGGAGGCTTTTGGCAATGCAGCTGTGGTGCTACAGATGCTGTGGAATAGCCAAAGCCTGCAGAAAGGGTGTCTATGGCTTGTTGGGGCAGGGATTTAGGGGTCTCTTCTGGGTGCTGAGCAGGGAGAAATGTGGACTTGGAGCTTCCTGGAAGCTCTGCCCTCGCCAGTGTCCTGTTTGGCTGTGTCTGCTGGGATAAGCGTTTCTTTATAGCAGAGGTTGGTACCTGAGCCCTCGGGGCCTCTTCGCACCGTGCTGGTGTTTATCTGGCACTGCAGAGGGTGACATTTATGTGCTTCTAGGAGGAAAAGCAGCTCACTTCAGTCGCAGTGATTAATGGGGAGGTTCAGGTGCTGCTCCCACATTGGAAGCTGTGTTATCTGAGGTGCACCATGTCCTGCCAACTTCCAGTGAAGGCAGCACAAAGAACATTATTGCTGTTTCCTGTCCTTTCTCATCACTTGTCCTTTATGTTTGGGTGAAATCCCTGAATTTAGCCCGTATGGCATGTGCTACCCAGGCAGGACCAAGGTCCCTGCCCATGCGAGGTGTCTGGGCTGTGTGGCAGCATCCCATACCTGGCACTTCTCTCCATCTCTGCCTTTTGAAGCAAGTGATGAATGTTGAGTGGTCTGGGGCCACACTGGGAGCAGAAGAGCTGAGCCACAGGGATTGACGCTTCTCTCACTTCTCCAGACTGTGTTGGATCCTGTGCCTGGAAGTCAGGAAAGCACCTGAGTGCTGCTGAAACCTGGAATTGTACTGGGAAGAGAATCAGGAGCAGGCAGGGGGGAGCTGGGCTGTGCCTCACACCCCTCCTTGGCTCCTGGGGATCTCCTCTTTGTGTCCCTACTCCTGGCCTTGTACAAGGAATGCTCATCGGGACAGACACAAGTCCCCTGCACTGATCCTCTTTTCAGCTGCCTTTGTCTGTGCTGTGTCATCTCTCCCTGCTCTTTACTTGATAGAGTGCAGGCAGCCAAGGCAGAGCTGAATTGAAGCTGCTGGTTCCTGCCGGTGCCGAGGAGCAGGAGCTGTGATTTCATCTCGGGTTTTGTGTGCTATTTCCAGCACATTGTTGTCCCTGTTCCTGCCTCTCCTGTGACGCCTGGAGCAGTGGGAATCGCTGCTGCGGCTGGTGGTGCTGCCTGGGTGGCAGCCTGCTCTCAGCTCAGCCTTGCAGCCCCTGTGCTCCCAGTGCCCGGCACAAGGCAGGGCTGCCCTGTGCTCATCTGACCTAACGTTTGGGTGAGTACAAGAGCTTTGCCTCTGAAGGCAGCAGTTTCTTTAGCAGGTTTCTCTGTCAGGCTGCTGGCTGGGTCGGCTGTCACCTGCTCCTGGTGACAGCAAGGAACATGTGGACATGTGGCAGATGGTACTGGGAGCAGTGATGTTTGGAGCATGGCTCCTGATGGGGATGTGTTGGGTGTCCTGGGTCTGACCCAGTGATGGAAACCTGGACTCATGCTGCTCAAGTGAGCAAAGCTGAGGATGAGCTGTTGTGGCTCAGGTGAACTTGGGATGAGATGCCAGGACAAAGTGCTGTGGTCTCCTGGATCCTTGTGGTGGCCCTGATGTGGACACTGTTCCTGAGTGAGGGTTTGAGGCAGTTCTGTGATTGCTAGAGGCTTTTCAGAGCAAGTGGGACAGCATCAGTTTGTATTGGGTTGGATCTGCCTCAGTTTGAGGGAGAATTTAGGGGTCTCTTTCTGTTTCTAGCATGCATAGTTTCATATGTGTTGGATAAATTGGCCTGGATGGAGGGTGTATATGTGCGAGCGTGGCTGCGGGTGTATGGTGATGTCTTGGGGTGGATATCCTCAGTCTGAGCATTAAACATGGAACATTTGGGAATACCTCTGTGGCTTTTCATCTGCTGGGGCCTTTCTGCATTGCCTTCCATTTGGAGAGGTGTCAACAGGATCCCTCCTCACTCTGCTCATTGCAATGCATTCTTTAGGGTAGAGCCTAAAGGACACCCTGATGGCTGGAGGGGGCAGGTTTCTGCTGCAGCTGGGTTGTCTGCTGGCTCCTGAGGGAATTCCAAACCTGGAATGGCAAAACCTCTATGGGGCGAGATAGGAAGGAAAGAGAAAGCAGTGACCAGCGCTGAGATCGCTCTCTCCAGTTCAGCCCATAGAGCGCTCTAATACCCACCAGTGCGTCTCTTATAAATCACAAATCACTGCAGGTAATAAATGCTCCACAGCCACTTGGCAAAGACCTTTTGGGGGTGCTGTGGGTGCTGTGCTGTGTGCTGAGCCCTTACAGCCAGAGTTTCTGTGCCCTGGAGGGGCTCAGCACTGTGCTGCTGTCTCCTCCGATAGAGAAGCAATTACAATTCATTTTGAGTTTAATGTAGCCATTTAAGGAAGGAAAACTGTTAATGCTTCCAGTGTGTTTGGTATAATTCAGTGATGATTCCCTCTGCCTGGGAGGAGACCACGGCTGCAGGGAAGGGGGTGCTTGGGCCAGCACCGTGCTGCAGCTCCTGGCTCCTGCAGCATCACTTCCCAGTGGGATTCAGGTGATGCTGAAGCGGGGGGAGACCAAGTGTGTAGAGGGCTTCACACTGATTCCATTGTCTTTAAACAGCATAAAAGACAAGAATAGCGAGTTATTTATATGCAGCTGCACTGGGGCAGAGCTTTGCATTGCTGCTGCTGAGGTGGTTCCTGCTGGTTCTGCTCCCTGGGACCATACTGGGCTGGATGGACAAGTCTGGGCTGTGCCAGGTCCCATGAAGGACCCACAGAAACACTGCAGCCCTCTGCAAGTGCTTTGAGTCACTTGCTGTGAGCTGCTGTGCTGAGAACGGAGTCTTTTTAGGCAATTTGAAACAAATAAGCACAAGCTTTGGGTGACCTTAATGACAGCAGAGACACTGGCACCAGCAGCGAGCTCTGCCTCTGTCAGACGTTGATGCTTGCTGGGGTCTCATCCCAGGGCTGCACTTTATAGCTGGAGAAATTGAGGTAAGGGCAGGAAGATGAATTCTCTGGTGTCTGGAAGCAGGAGCCAGCTCCGCTCCTCTCATCTGTGGAGGTGCCAGTGGTCGTGCATGAAAACTCACCTGACACAGCGTCAGTGATTCATGGAAGCCCCACTCCAGAGCTGCTTAAGCTGCCTAAGCTCCCTGACCTGATCCAGCTGCGGGCGGTGATGCACATCAGATGAGAAGGGATTGAAGGAGACCAGCAGCTGGTGACCTGAGCCATTGTCTGCCCCTTTCTCCTCCTTCTCATCATTGCTTTGTGTTCCTTTGTGCTGTGCGCATGTGTCTGCTGCTGGAGGGATGCAGCCCAAGGAGGTGTTATTTATTAACCACCTCCTTGATGCAGTAAATGGTGTTTAGCTGACTATTTGGGAGAATAAATGACAATAAAAAGCCCTGCTCAGATGGATTGGGGTTGGTGCCAGCTCGCATTCATGTGGGAAATGGTTTTGATGGTTCTCAGCCCAGTGGTCTGAGACCTCTTTCAGTGATGCTTTTCCATTGCCCTCCTCTCATCACACTCTCAGAGGAGATGCAGGAAATAACGTGACCGTGGAAAATGACGTCCCCTTCACATGGGCTCTGGGGGCTGAGCCCCACGGCAGAGATGAGTCTGTGGGGATGATGTGTTGTACCTGTCTGAGATAACAGCAAACACCCTGCTCCGAGGGATGCCTCTGTCTCCCTGCTTATCTGATAAACACAACATGCACCCCTAGCGTGCTACACACAGGATGAGTCTGGGGTACAACAGCCCGGGTGTGTGTGCACCCCTGGGGTGGACCTGCCCTGTTGCTCCAGGCTGTGGTCTGTGACAGCAGCAGGATTCCTGCTGGGATCATCCCAAGTGTGACAGGTGATGACAGGCGGCTGTAGGTGGCTGTTGCTAAGCTACAGGCAGTGCCTGCTCCAGCTGTCAGGGCTCGGGGAGCTGCAGGGCTGTGGCTGGGGGGGACATGGCCTGTTTCTGGGTCAGGGAGTCTTGCAGAGCCCACTGCGAGGAGTCTGCACTGGGAGAGGGGGGAGTGATGCTGTCTCAGCCCAGGGCTGCTCTCACGCAGGAGTCTGCTGCCTTTGGGGCTTCTATGGCAAGTGCTGGCTCTGTCCTACAGTCCTGTGTCAAATATTCCCATGCTGGAGAGGCTGCTGCCTCTGCCGGGGTAGAATAAACCCCACTTGGTTTTAAGGGCACAGAATTACACAATGAAGGCGGAGATGCTCAGTGCAAAACACATATTATTCCATGCTGGGTGAGCAAGCAAGCTGCTGCCTTTGTTCCTTTCTGTTTGCCCTCTCTCTGTCCTCCTGCTCGAATGAACCTCATCTGCATGCCTCTGAGAGAGGAGGTGAATGGAGCACCATGGGTTTCCAGCTGGAGCCTCTGCCTCCACTCCCTTCCAGCTCCGCTCTTGGGCTGCAGAAGCGAGGGCTGGCTCTTGCCTTCCCCAGGCAGCGTTTGCTGGAGAGGCTTCTCCCCGGGATGGGCAGAGGGGTCAGGAGGAATAACCAGGACAGAAAAGGAGGATGTAAGGGAAAGTTCCCCAGCAGGCAAGGAAACAGGCGGGGAAGTGAGCAGATGCTTGCAGCCCCCTCACTGGGAATGTCGCCTGGGGGTGGGGATGCTCGGAACCGGGAAGGAACCAACTCCAACCTCTCCTGCCTTTTCCTTGTTATCCCCGTCTTTTGTTTTGTATTGTTTCTAGGACCAGTCTCTGCACAAGCTTCTGAAGCAGATCTGGAGCTGCAGGATTCATGGTGACACAATGAAAGGTACCGGCTGCTGCTGCTGTGTGTTGAGGGGTGGCAGAAGGGACCTGAGGCTGCTGACAGGGATGCTCCTGCCATAGTCACTGCTCCTGCCTGTCAGTGTTTGCACCTTGTGTTTCTCCATTGCTTTTCCCTGCTCTGTTTCACAGCATAGGCAGCCCCATCCCGTGGGCAGGCACCGATGCTCTGTGTCCCTCCCAGCCACCATGGAGCTGGCTAACAGCAAAGACTTCCAGTGGAAAACCCTGGCCCCGCTCCCAAGCCGCAGGGTCTACTCCACGCTGGTGGAAGCTGGGGGTCAAGTGTTTGCCATTGGGGGCTGCGATGACAACGGGGTCCCCATGGACTGCTTCGAGGTCTACTCCCCTGAGGCTGACCAGTGGACATCGCTGCCCCCCATGCCCACGGCCAGGGCTGGGGTGGCCGTGGCCACCCTGGGCAAGAGGATCATGGTGATCGGAGGGGTCGGGGTGAATCAGCTGCCGGTGAAGATAGTGGAGATGTACAACACTGATGAGGGCAAGTGGAAGAAGAGGAACTCGCTGAGGGAGGCAGCCATGGGCATCTCTGTGACGGCAAAAGGCAAGGAGCATCCCGATTCCTGCTGTGTCCTTCCTGGCCAGGGAGGGATGCCTGTGGGTGGTAGGATGGAGAAGGGGTCCCATCGGTTGGTGCGTCAGGCTCAAAAGCTTGCTTGCTTGCTGCAGCTTGCATGCTGTAGGTACTGGGAGAACAGGAATGATGCTGCTGGCTGAATGTGAGCCACAGAACAGCTCTCAGAAGAGAGACATCTCTGGTCCAAACCCAGAACCAGCCAGGAGAGAGTCAGCTTCACATGGGCTCAAGTCATTGTAGAAGGAGGGGAAGTTGCTGCCCCTGTGGCTCAGCTCCTGCCTCAGTCAGGGCTGGTTACATCCCCGCCGGGCTCTGCCTTACCAGCCCATCTCATTTATTCCATCGCAGAGCAGAGATGTGGACATGAATTTCCTTTAGTACGCTCTGCCCTGGTTTGGAGAGCCTGCAGCTGAGCTCAGGCAGCTTCCCACCCTGCCTGGGATTAGGAGTCTAATCTGCAGGCAGCATCTTGGAGAGCTGCTTGGCTTCTCTGCTTAAGTGGGTTTAAAAGCTCCCATCAAGGAATGCTTAAAGATAATATTTACCATCCTGGAGATGGATTTCTCTCTGGGTATAAGCTTGCCTGACTGATAGAGCAGGGTCAATGTGCTGTGAGAGGCCAGGAACAGAGAGAGCTGCCCAAATCCTTGCAGCATGCAGGCTGGTCTCTGCTTATAGAGCAGCAAGGCCAAGGCTGCTCTCACTGCTCTCCTGCATCTTGTCTGCAGCATGAGATGCTTGTTGGAGGAGATGATGTGGGTGCTGTGCAGGTAGGGGTTGTTTTGGAGAGACAGGTTTGCCATTGGTGGATGGAGCTGATGGGGAACAAGGAGCCTCAGCGCCTTGTGTTGGCTCTGAGCCCCCTGTCCCAGCCTGCAGAGCTGCCTCCTGTGCCAGACCTTGCTGGAGCGAAACAGGAGATGAGCATGGGAGCAGCAGCCCTCGATGAGGGAGTGGGGTCGGGGAAGAGCATCCATGTTGCTGCAAGACCAGCATCATACTCCTGTGCCCCAGGGCTGGGAGCTCGGCTGTGGCTGCCCCATCCCTGGTGGTGTTCAAGGCCAGGTTGGACACAGGGGCTTGGAGCAAGCTGCTCCAGTGGAAGGTGTCCCTGCCCATGGCAGGGGTTGGAGCTGGAGGAGCTTTAAGGTCCCTTCAATCCAAACCAGGCTGGGATTCCAAGGCGTGACCAGTTCTGTGTGATGGGGGTATTTCTGATGCTTCCCTCTAGTAACTTTGTGGGATTCTCTTTGCTTCTTGGCCCTGTCCAGACTACAGAGTCTATGCAGCCGGTGGGATGGGATCCGACCTGCGGCCACACAACTACCTGCAGCACTATGACATGCTGAAGGACATCTGGGTGTCACTGGCAGCCATGCCCACACCCAGGTACGCTGCCACGTCCTTCCTGCGAGGCACCAAGATCTACGTGCTGGGTAAGAAGCAGTCCTGCCTCCCCTCCTCCTGCTCAGCAGCAGCAGCTTTGATCTGGGCACTGGGAAGAGGCTTTTGGGGGATGTTCTCCTCCATCTCTGCCTGCTCTCTCATGCATTCAGACACACCGAGCTTTGCAGATGTAGGGACTGGTGTTGGGTTTGGGTTCACAGCTCCACAGCAGCACCCACGAGAGCCCCTGCACCCTTGAACACCCTGAGAAGTCACGGTGCTGGGTGAGGGACCTCTCCTTTCCCATCCGTTCATGGGTGCTGGCAGCCAAAGGTGCAGTTGGTCTCTGCTCCGTTTTCAGTCCTGTAACTGCGCCAGAAGCCCTTGGGCTCAACCAAGGTGTTAAAATACTTCTATACGTTATATATCAGCAAAGCACCGCACAGCTTCACAGAGGCTCTGCCTTTGTAGCCGCTTTGGAGACTGCTATAGGTGGGCGATGTCAGACCAAGCCTTTCACAGGGGACGATTATAGAATGGTTTGGGTTGGAAAGGACCTTAAGCTCATCCAGTTCCAGCCCCTGCCGTGGGCAGGGACACCTCACACCAGACCATGTCACCCAAGGCTCTGCCCAACCTGGCCCTGAGCACTGCCAGGGATGGAGCCTTCACAATGTCTTTGGGCGCCCTGTGCCAGTGATGTTCGTTAGAAAGGGAAGCCCAGGCAGAGGACCGCTGCTGTTTGCTCATGGCTCAGGATCAAGATGCACAAGCCCTGATTGCTCCAAGCCCTCCACAGCCCTGCCTTTCTTTAGGGGTTACCAGAAAGGACTCTTTGATGTATTTTGTGCTTTGCTTGCTGCTGGCAAACAGCCTGTGGGGCCGGGAGCAAGCACAGGCTCTGCCTTCAAAGGCATCCGAGCTGCGAATGGCTGCATCCATCTGCTGTGATGAAGGGAAGGATAACACCCATCTCCAGCAGTTGTATCAGCAGCTGCTCTGGCTCTGCTGCCCCATTGGGAGCTTGGCAGCAGGGCTGGATTGTGCTGGAGCTGAATGCATCTGAATTGCAAAGGCTCCCCCATTGCTGCTCCCTGTGGATGTGTCTGGGTTAAACCTGTGCACACTGAACGCCTCTCCTGGCCAGCAAGTGCTGCTGCCAGCGGGGAGGGGTCATGCACTGAGAAATAAAGTGTTTTCATGGCATGAACCTGCAGTTAAAGGAGTCCCCCGTCTGCAGTCCTGATCCCGCTATGGGGACACAGCACCAGAGGGACATGGAGCTGCTGGAGCGAGTCCATAGGAGGCCACGGAGCTGCTGCGAGGGCTGGAACAGCTCTGCTCTGGAGCCAGGCTGAGAGAGCTGGGCTGGGGCAGCCTGGAGAAGAGAAGGCTTCTTAAGGGGAGACCTTAGAGCAGCTCCGGTGCTTTCCTTCTAACCCAAGCCACTCAATGAACGGTTACCTGGCTCAGTGTTCCCTCCTGCAGGTGACTTGAGGACCTGAGGATCCCATATCAGCAGCTCACTTGCTCTCTGCCTGCCCCAGGAGGTTCCTCTGGTTCCTGCTGCTGTTGCCTTGGTGCTATCAGCCAAGCTGACCCTTCTCTCTCCCTGTCCCACAGGTGGAAGGCAGTCCAAGTATGCCATCAATGCCTTCGAGGTCTTTGACACTGAGACCCGGTCGTGGACCAAGTTTCCCAACATCCCCAACAAAAGGGCCTTCTCCAGCTTCGTGCCCACTGAAGACAAACTCTTCAGCCTTGGGGGCCTGCGCCAGGGGCGGCTCTACCGGCAGCCCAAGTTCATGAGGACCATGGACATGTTCGACATGGAACAAGGTGGGGGCTGTCCCATTTCCATCATGTCCGAAGGAGCAGGGGGGGTGGTACACAATGCGGCTTTGCTGTCTCTGCAGACCACAGAGCGCTCGTCCACTGGGTTCTGTCACGTCCTGCTTGCTTTGAGCTGATGGTTTGAGCCCAGCATCAGGGCAGCAGAGGAGAGCCCCATGGTCCTGGCTATCCTGGTGTGGCAGTGAGGAACGCCTTGTGGCCTGGCGTTTCATTGCCCCAGGGCGCAGCAGCAAAATGGCGCTTCCACAAGCACGTGGGTCAGAGAGGCCGATGGTGTCCCAGGAGTGGATGCTCCTGTAGTGCTCTGTCCCATCCCTTCCAGGTGGCTGGATGAAGATGGAGCGCTCCTCCTACCTGAAGAAGAGGCGAGCAGACTTCGTGGCCGGCTACCTGAAAGGCAGAGTTGTCGTGGCTGGGGGACTCGGTGAGGCTCTGGGCAAGGTGGTGATGCTTTAACAGTGCATGTGGGTCGTGTGTTATCATTACAGAGGGGAGAGATGCTGGCCTGAGGGAGCAGGGAAAACAGTCCACATGAGGGCATAGTGTCCAGAGCACAGACCCTGTTCCAGGGCAGACAGAGGGTGCTTCCTGCTGATCCCATCCCTCACTGTGTGCTTCCAGGAAACCAACCGACCGTCCTGGAGTCCGTGGAAGCCTTCCACCCCGAGAAGAACAAGTGGGAGAGCCTCCCCCCCATGCCCACCCCGCGCTGCGCCTGCTCCAGCATCGTGCTGCACAACTGCCTGCTGGCCGTTGGGGGGGTGAGCCAGGGCCTGAGCAGTGCAGTGGAGGCTCTGTGCATCTCCGACCCCTGACCGCATCCTGCTCGGAGCAGGACCCTGCCCCTCGCTGCCTCCAGCAGTGGAGGTGATGCTGGGCAGCACCCCGGGAAGCCTGCAGCCAGGGCGCCTGGTCCTCCCCTTCCCACGTGCTGCCATTCCAGCTCCATGGAGAGGAGGAGCACGTTGGCCCCTCCAGTTGTCTTTGGAGCTCTATGGGCAATCCCAGGTGAAGGAGCTGCTCACAGGTGTGTTGGGAGTATCCAGACAGGTCAGTGGTGGTTCAGGGAAAACTGGTGGGATGTTACTCTCTTTGAGCATCCTGGGATTGTTATGTGCTTCCCGGCACAGATCCTCTTGGCTTGCAACAAGGAAAACCCCTACCTTGCAGCCAGATTCTAGGGATCATTCTTTTGCCTTCATAGCAAGGCTCTTCCTGCAAACCTGTAGCATTTGACTGTCAGTTTGGCAGAAGCTGGAGCTGCCAATGCTCCTGGGAGGAATGGATGTGCAAGTGACTGTTTTGGCCAGAGGAAAGACCTTACTATTGGCACAGGACTAGCACAAGTACTGCCTTTGCTGGGTTCCGTGCAAAGATGGCCTCAACCTACAATGTTCCAAGTTGGTTTTTAGCTGCTTTATTGATTTGGGATCCTCTTGTCAGCGCTGGGAGAAAGGAGGAGATGCTTTGCTCAGCAAAGCCAGAATTCCCTGGCTGTCGCCTCCTCTTTGGTTTCCTGCTTCCCAGGCATTTTGTGGGAGGGGTGTCTGAACTGTTGGGTACCAGTTCTAGCTTGTAGCTCTTGCACCATTAAATGCTGTCTTCAGAAAAGCCCTTGGAGAAGCCCTGTCTGTGCAATGGGTTCCATCGGGGTTATGATTGCTTGAAAATGTGGGACCCAGACTGGAAAGGGGGAGAGGGGGCAGTGCAGGTGCCTGTAGGCAGTGATGTCCCCCATGCTCTGGGTGCTGCCCTATCGCTGAGGGCCAAGTTCTTCCCTGTGAGGGTGCTGAGGCGCTGGCACAGGGTGCCCAGAGAAGCTGTGGCTGCCCCATCCCTGGCAGTGTTCAAGGCCAGGTTGGACGCAGGGGCTTGCAGCAAGCTGCTCTATGGAAGGTGTCCCTGTCCGTAGAACTGAATGGGCTTTAAGGTCCCTTCAACCCAAACTATTCCCTGGCTCTGATCCTTCCTTTAAAGCCGTTCCTGGCCCCGCAGCAGGGTCCCGGTGCAGTCCCCTCCGCGCCGCGCCGCTGCCGGCCCCGCTCCCTCCGCTGCGAAGCGCCGAGGACACCGTGCGGCGGCCGCAGCAACGGCACCGGTTGGCGGTGGGGGATCGGCGTATGTGTTTGTACTCCAGGCCCCGGTGGGGAGCAGGGAGCCCAACGGAGGGCTCTGGGGTGAGACTGAAAGGAACGGGACGCCGGGACCCGGCGTTTGGGTCTGACCATCCCTGGGGGATGGAAGGCGCTAAGAGCATCCGTCTCCTCGTGCGCAGCCCTGGGGGTTCTGCCTCCCTGACCCTCAAAAACCATCCCTTTGAACAGTAGAAACTGGAGGAGGATGGAGGGAAAGAGGGAGCCTTCTCCTTTTCCAGAACAAGCCCATGTCTCCCAGCACAGCCAATCTCCATTCTGGCTGCCTCTGCACAATGAGAGTCTCTGGCTATTAATGAAGGGTTTTCCTTTGTCCTTAAGGAACCTTTCCCACGCACAGCACAGCCTGATGCTCCTCTGCTCTCCTTTCTCATCAGCACTAAGCCTTGTTATTGCAGTGAGGCCGCTGGCCAGGGCTCAGGGTTCAATGCTGCTGTGCTGGCTTTGTTAAGCTGGAGCAAGGGGAGGAGGAATCCGCTCCCTTTGTCTGGCTGCAGCACAGCTGGAGGCTGATTCTTTGCTTTCTCCCTGCAGAAAGGCTGGAGAGAGTGACAGACAAAGCAGTGTCATGGGAATAAACCCGCTCTAGGACTTAATGAAGAGATGTCAGGGAGTGGGGACCAGGCTCGGGGAGACAGTTGGTAATCAAAGCTGGGGATGTGCCCAGCATTTAGAGAGGGAGAGAAAGAGCAGCTCTGCAGTGAGGGGCAGATCCAGGTCAGCTGCCTTTGTAGTGAAACTCAAGCTCCCATCACCAAGCAGGATGCCTGGTACGGCCCAACCGGCAGATGCTGTGGTGCTGGGTGCTCATGCCTGGGGGTGCTTTCCCCCCTGCACAGCCAAGTTTTCCCTTGCTGTAAAACTCCCCCAGCAGTTTGTGTCCACATCTATCCCAGTTCCAGGGGCTGGGGGCTTCCTGAGCCGTGTGCTGTGCAGCTGTCCCCTACTCTGTCTGCTGCCTTCTCCCCAGATCCTGCTGGGAAAGGCAGGGGCCCCAGACACTTCCAGCACACCTCTGTGCTTCCAGTTAACACACCCCTGCGATCTGCCTGTGTGCTCTGTCCCAGCACTGGGCTCTGCTTGTGGGAGCCCACTCTTGCCCTGGAACAGGCTGTTTGAATCCACATAAGCAGAGTGAATGACCCAAAGTAAAAGGAATTGGATTGCTGGGACTTGGAGATGTGTGTCCCATCTACAGCATTTGCACTGCACACCAAAACTGGCTTGGTCAATGCTCTTCCTGACCCCCAGCCTCTCCTGGACTTCCTTGCTGTTGCTGGACTTCTGTGGTGGTTCATCCACACACTCCTCTGGACCAAAGCCATCTCCCATGGGGATGATGGGTGCCCAGCTCTTGAGCAGCACCAGGTTATTTAAAGACCTTTCTAGGCTCATCAAAGACTGGAAGGAGATGCTGTGGGACTCCAGCAACAGCCAAGCAGCCTCCTCTGAGAGCCAGCGGCTCTGTGCTGCGCTCCAGGTGATGGAGGACCCTGAGCCAAGGCTGGGGAGCAGATTCAGTCGCGCCGTGCCTCTTGTGTGTGTGCTGGGGATTGTTTTCAAGCTGGGCTGGGCTGAGCAGTGCAGGGTGCACTCCTGTTCTCCTCCCAGTGCTCTGAACGGCAGATGGCATCCATGGGCTGAGCCCAGGCTGGACCAGCACCTCCCGGCAGGCAGTGGGATGGAGGTGCTGGCTCCCGAGTGCCACTGGGGCTGTGCAGGGGTACTGGCTAATAAGAATCCAGCAAATAGTTTGATGTGAGGATGTTGTGCATCTTCTCCAGCATTTCGTTCCCATGAACAGGCATCGCTCTGACTCCAAACACCTTGCAGTAGCTATGGCAGAGCTGAATCTGCTCTCAGTCCCCCAGGCACCCTCCCAGGGAAGAGCTTCTGCCTAAGAGCTCATCTCAGTCTCCCCTCTGGCAGGTTAAAGCCATTCCCCTCGTCCTGTCCCTACAGGCCCTTGTCCAAACAATATCCTGGGACATTGGGCAGTGTTCCCCAAAGCCACCTGAAAACAACCATGGTGTTTGCTCTTCAAGGCAGGGAGCTCAGTGAGCTGCTGCCCTCCTCTCCCACCATGAGCATTACCAGTGGCTGTTGTCCAGCACTGATGCCAATTCAGGTGGGTATTTAAGGAGTGACTTAGCATAGAAGACCTGTTGATTTCAAAGCGTATTTGCTGAACCTTTCAATTGTGGATGCTGATGCAAAGGGAAGCTGTTAGAAAATAAAGCAAAGAGAAAATAACTGGGTTTCAACCCAACTTTCCTTCTAAAATACACAGTAAATATGACCTGCATTGGAGAATGGTCACCAGCAACCCTGAGAAGGGACTGGCAATGTTCTCTGCTGTCTCATCTTCTTGTTTAATACCTGTATTAGCTCTCAGGCTTGCACTGAAATGGGATCACATCTCAGTACACATGGCACTTTGACCAATGCATTGTGGCGTTCTTCCTTCCTGATCTTCAATACATACATCAGCCAGTTCCTCTTGCCCTTGCGGAGCTGCGGGAGGCCCCGGGCTGGTCCCTCTGCCCAGGTTTCACCTCCTCATCAGCGGCCGCCTGTTCTCTGTGTGCCTTTATCTGCAGCCCAGCTGAGCTCTTGTCGTTTTCCAGCTCCCTAATGGGGCTCTGCAAATCCCGGCGCTGGCAGTGGCCGTGTCCTCGCCTGAACTCCCTCTCCTGGAGATTGTGTTTGCTGGGGGGCAGGATTCCCACTACCAGCTCCGGTGGCTGCTCCGGCACGCGGTGATGCCGAGGGCTCTCCTGCCGAAAGGCATCGCTTCTCCTTGTTCCCAGGCAGGCTGCGTCTGCGTAAACGGCAAAGTTCCTTAGGACAGCTTCTGGCAGATGGGGTTGTGGAGCAGGAATGCCTCCAGGAGCTTCCCATGGCCCAGAGCACAGAGCGCTGCTCTGCTTGGCTGGTCCTGGTGAGGAGGGGGGATGCTCTTTAAGTTCAGTGCTGCCATTTGGTTATCAGTTGGCCACAGCTCCCCAAAAGGGACCCATTCTGGTTTGAACGCTGTTGCACAGCTTCAGCGAGGAGTTTATCTTTGGATAGCTGGGAATAGAGCTCCTCCGTGCTGCCGGAGCTGCAGTGGCATGAGGAAACACCAAGATGTGTCTGTTACAGCGGCTGGGAGATGGGATCCTGAGCCCTTCTGTGGCTGGTTCAGCTGCAGAACAAGCAGGACACCAATGCCAGAGCCTGTCCTTCTGCTCCCTTCTGCTCTCCTCACCACGCCTAAGGAGAATTGACAGGACCTGGCTTCACAGCACCACAGTGCGAATATTATCAGGTTAACGGGCTTTTGCATTTGAGCAAATGAGCAGTCTGGGCCCAGAATCTGCCCGTCAAGTGGTGTCCAAGCTGGGAAACATGAGCTTGGCTTTACCCAGGGCAGCTGGATGTGATGGATGGATGGATGAATGGATGGATGTGGTGTAATCCACATCTGCAGTGGAAGTGGCCTCTGCTGTAATCATTAGATGTGATAGGCAATAAATGACTTTTCAAAAGGCTCCTATTGGTGCTAATGTGTTTCCCTCCTTCTGCTGATGGATGGGGCACCCGACTGGGAGGACCAGAGCAAACCCAGCTTCCTCAGAGGAGGAATGGCTTTCACACCTGCCTGAGCACTACTGAGGAATGCTGCCAGCTTGGAATACCGCTAACAGTGGTGATCATTAAACCTGGCATTTCAATGCCTACTGGGGCTCTTTCCCTGCTGGAGGGCTCACTGCTGTCAGCTTATCCACAAGCAGAGGTGCGCAGACCCTTGCTGCCACCAAACCCAAAGGCAGAGTCGTAGGTTTTGCCCAGGACGTGGCTGTTGTTAGCGCTGAGGCAGTGCTGGAGCATTTAGTCACAAACAGCTAAATCAACACCAAGTGAGGAGCCTGCAAGTGAATGGAGCTTCCGTTAGGACGAAGCAGCGAGGTGATTAGAGGAGGGTTAAGCTGGTTTCCCTGACATGGAGCCAAATTCCTCGTTGACTTTCATGCTGGTTTAGTGGACATGCACTGAGGGCTGTGGTACAGCCCAGTTTAGGATTCCTAAGGCTGTAGCTGGGGAATTTCAGTGGATTTCCCCACTGCTGTGGTGCTGTTACAATAGAGGATCCTTATCAGTGGATTCCAGTGGACTTAGATCTGTGTCCCTTGACATTTCCATTAAAATAGGCTTCCTGAGCCGGTCTAGAACAAAAGCATGCCTAAGCCTGTGTATCAGCAACAGCACAGCAAACTGCAGAGGAGAATTTATCTGGTAGAAACAGAAGCTACCCAAGGCTTCCTTTCATCACCGGGAAAGCCTCCGGGAAGCATCCTTATAAACCAGCGGGGGTATTAAATGTGCTTAAATTGCTTTCTTGGCCCGGTGGGCTAAGGCAGGAGCTGCTGATAGCTCTGCTGGGCTCCCAGTGTCTGGAGCACACACGCGTCTGTCTTAGGAGAGTGAAATCACTTTGTTTATTGCAATTATAAGGTCGGTTTGGACCTTCCCCCTTCTCCTGCAATCTCTGGGCTGTGCCTGAACAGGATCCTATCTGTTTACTTTGACATTGAAATTGCAGCAGTTGAGTTAATCTCATCTACGCCTTGTTTATCTTCCCTATGGGCCCTGCTGCCCCTTCGTATGCAGAGGGAAGCACAGCTCCTGTTACTGCACAGTAAATAATTCATTATCACAGCTCCGCTTCAGTGTCTTCCTCGGACAGGCTCATGTTAAACCAGGGGGAGAGATTTACCCATGAGTCACTTTTTTGGGGAGGTTGGAAAGGATGCAGGAGCAGGCTGGAGCTGCCAAGTTGTTCATCCCTGGCATCTTGTGAGGAATGGAGGTGCCCATGGCCATAGGCCATCAAACTTCGGAGCAGTGGCAGTACAAGAAATCTGTGTCTTTACTGCATCAAAATGGTATTTCACCTATAGGTTGTCCAGCGCTGAGACAGACACAGTGACGGATGAACAGTGTTCCGGTGTGTGGCCAGGACCTGGACCCTGCAGCTATACCCTGCAGGGCAAATGTCCTCAATGGGTGATTTTATCATCTCCATCCTCCAATACACAGATTGCAAAAACACCCAGGGCACGGTGACACTTGACTGGGTCTCATCCTGACACGGAGATGGCTCAGCTGTGAGGCGCTGGTGCTGGGACACGGCACAGCTCCATCCTAAACAACCTCAGGAACACAAAGCCGCAGAGAGGGGCCGGTGCTGGATTAAATCATCCCTCCCAGACGTTTCCAAACCCCTGAACTGCTGGAAGTGGTGGGAAAATCCAGCTCTGAGCGTGGGGATGAGTAATGCTGCAGCTATCTCTTTCTTCAATCAATACGGTGTGTCCTCACACATGCCAGAGCTGGGCAAGACCTCTTGTTTTGGCTGCTCTGGGGAAGTAATTGCATTCTTTTAATATCTCAAAGCAAAGATTTACCACAGGGGCAAAAAAGACCACACGGGAGGTGCTGCAGAACCGAATAGAAGCGTCTGGGAGAAGCCTTTGTGTGGGAGCACCGGAGCAGCCACAGATGTGTTCCCCCAGTGCTCCCCCACAAGCCGGGCAGCCAGGAGGGAAAGCAGGGTCCTGGGATGAGCGCGGACCCGCTGTGCTTGCCCGGGGCTCTCACTGATTTTGTCCTCAAGAAATGTTTTGTTCTGAGTTCTGGGTGCTGTGGCTGCTTGCACGTTGTGTGTGTGTCTTGGCTGGCTGTGCATCTGCCTGCCTTGTGTCCCTGCATCTCTCCTGGTGCCAGACATCTGCATCCTCCCAGTGCTCTGGTGCTGTGTGTCTTAGAATCATAGAATCCCAGACTGGTTTGGGTTGGAAAGGACCTTAAAGCTCATCCACGGGCACGGACACCTTCCATAGAGCAGCTTGCTCCAAGCCCCATCCAACCTGGCCTTGAACACTGCCAGGGATGGGGCAGCCACAGTTTCTCCGGGCACCCTGTGATGAAATCACAACTTCTTCTTAGCCTTTGGGTCCGAGTCTCTCCCTGCATCATCTGGAACCTCCTCAGCTCCTCATCATCTGCGGGACCCTTTCACAGCCGCTGTTTCCCCTTTGTGCCCTGCTCTGCCTCCGGCCCCTCTCCTCTGCGCACCCACCTTGTGGGTGCCCCCCGCACCCCGGGCTGCGGCTCCCCCTTATCCCCGCGCTCTGCGCTCTCCCTCGCTGCCCATGGATCCCCCCCGACAGTGGGGTCTCCCCCCAGCTCGGCCCCCCCCCTCCTCGCACCGGCTCCCGGGCGGGGCGGCCGCCGCCTTGCGGCCAATGGGCGCGGGGGGGGCGCGGCCGCCGCTGCTTTTAGCGGCTGGGACGGGCGGCGCAGCCGGTACCGGGGCTGGAGCCGGGCGTGGAGCGGGGCATGGAGCGGGCGGCGGGGGCAGCGCTGGCCGCGGAGCTCACCAAGTCCCCGCGGCCGCTGATGAAGAAGCAGGCGGTGAAGCGGCACCACCACAAGCACAACCTCAAGCACCGCTACGAGTTCCTGGAGACCCTGGGGAAGGGAACCTACGGGAAGGTGAAGAAAGCCCGGGAGCGCTCCGGAAAGCTGGTGAGGAGCCTTTAGTCCCTTCCCGGCCTCGGCGCATCCTCTTCGGGAGCCAGTGCGGGCTTTCTGAGCAGCGCGGCCGCGGTGCCTCCACCCCTATTCCGTAGCCCCAGTGCGGCCCCGCAGCCGGTCCCGGCCCCGCTCCCCTCGGCGCAGTGTGCGGGGAGGCAGCGGGGCGGGGGGACTCAGCACCTCCGGGGGCTGCAGCTCCTCTGGCGCACTTGACCGCGCCGGCCTTCCTGGTGGAAGGAGCCCGCAGACATCCGGCAGCCCAGAGCAAACAGCTCTCGAGTCTGAAGGGTTTTCCCCTTCCTCTTGCCCCGGTTCTTGGCTGATTTTGGTGCGCACCTGCAGCACCCGGGCCCTCTGAATCAAGGGGCTCTGTGTGATGTGTGGCTCAACCCAGAGCAAAGTGGTGCAGTGCTGGGAGCGTGGAGGGAGGCCCCGGGAAAGTGATTGCTGCTGTCATAGCATGGTTTGGGATGGAAGGTGCCTTAAAACTCATCCTTGACCACAGGCAGGGACACCTTTCACTAGACCAGGTTGCTCCAAGCCCCGTCCAACCTGGTCTTGAAGCTATGCATCCCTGTCCTTGGAGAGTCTGCAAGGGCATAAGGGGAAAATGACTGTGATTTCCCTGCCCCTGTTCCGTCCCCAGCACACAGCAGTGTGGGATGGACCCCAGGAAAGGCACTTGCCCATCCACCAGCCTTGAGGCCATGGGTGAGCAAGGAGGTCCACTGTGAGCAGTGAGACTGGCCCAGTCAGGCTCAGATGGGCAGAGCAGGGTGTGAGGTCAAGTCACTAACATGCTGCAGAGGCATGATGGGGAAAATGACTTGAGTTTGAGAGGTTTTGTTGTGTAACGCGACAGCTCTTCATTAAGTCGCATCCACCACTTCCAGCAGCTGATCTGATTCTGAAGAAGCTGCTGCTTTGCTGCATAATCAGGGCCTTGAAATGCAGCTTCCACCCACAGCCCTGGAAGGATCCCTCCCCTCGGGATGGGCGACAAGTCTCGGCTTTCCCTGCCTGCACCTCACAAAGCTTGAGCAGGGAATCTGAACTGCAGGAAAACCTACCTATGTGGGGGAGACCCTCAGGACAGGGCCTCCTTTGACCAGCAGCATTGGGCTATTGTAATGCAAACTAAACACACAGGCCAGTGACTCCTCAGTAGGAGATAGTCACGGCTTTGACTAACGAGTGCCTCATCGGGCTGGCGGGTGAGCAGGAGCTTTAACCGCAGATCTCTCCTCTTCCCACAAATTCTTTCTTGGAGCACTCAGCGTTTCCGGACCTGTTTAATCTGCAGTTTATCCGGAGCGGGGTGGTTGTTTGCTCCTGCTCTAAGTGGCTTTCACTTCCTAAACACCGAGGTGTCGGAGCAGGTGGTGCCACCTCCGCTGGTTACCCCTCGTGGCGTCCCATGGTACCGGCTGAGGTTGTAAAGCTGGAGCTGCTCCATCCATTGTTTTTGCCTCTGGCTGATCAGAAACTGTCTCTGTCAGACGCACTGGATATTGAACCATCTTTGTACTGCCCAGCTTGCTTCTTTCCCTCTCAATTTGAACCAATCCACCGGGACTTAGCCTAGAGCACGAGGTGTCTGATCAATTGGTCAACTGCAGGAATGACCAGGCTCCTGCAGCTGATTTTTGGGGGTTTCCATGAACATTCTTTGTCTGAAAACACTATAATTTGTGGTTAGAAATACTTCAGGTGAAGCGATGCTTGTGTCTTTTGATGTGTGCCCTTAGAAAACTGTTGTGTCCCTGAAGCATCACGCAGATTGTTTCCCTTTCCTTTTTCCTCTTTTTGCCTGCATCTTTTGGGTTGAAGGCTCAGCATTGTGTGCCACGGTGGTGCAAACTGCCCCGTGTACCCGTTTGCATGGCAGCATCCAGACCCTGTGGGGCTCACTTGCAGTGTCTGTGGGCTTGTGTGGTGTCAAGAGGAAGGCAGCGCCTGGAATATTCCCAAGCAGCAAAGCCTCTTTTGATCTCCAGTGAGGGGTGAACCCCGGTCTCTTCCGGAGTGGGTTGTAATCCATATTTCATGGAGCATGAAATGCAGCACTTTGCAATCTGGAACAACTTCTAAAGTGCTGCCTGGGGTTGTAGCTTAATGCATCTTTCAGCAGCTGCTGAAAATACCTGTTCTGCCCCCAAAACTTTAATTAAAGCCTCTTTGACTTGGAAAGTACTTTCAAGTTCTCCAGGCTCCTATAATGGGACTTCTTGGGGCTGTTTCCTGCAGGAGATTCTTCTCATAGCATTGGTGGTGAAGGCACTGTGTAGGCTGGGGCCGTGTCTGTTCCTGAAGCTGCTGGTCCCCATCACCAGGATGGGCAAGCATGGCTTCTTCTGTCCCAAGGGGAGATCCTCTGCTGTCAGCCCTCTTGGGTAGCGGATGTTTTGGAGCAAAGCTGCTTCTCGGCATCCCTGGTGAGGGAAGGGATGGCCGAGGGACCTCCCTCCCTGCAGGTGGATGCATCATCCCCCCCTGAGTGTCTGCTTCAGTGTCTGTTGTAGATGTGGACCCTGATGGTGCCATGCCCTCGCTGTGTGCTGTGCCCGTTACACAGGCAAGGGTAGCCCTGGGCTCTAACAGTGCCCTAAACCTGCTCCCTGCTGCTGCAGCTCTGCTTTGGCTGCCTCGGAGGTCACTAACTGCAGGCTCGGAGGCGAGGGCGTTCTCCAGCACTGCTGGATACAGCCGATGGCATCTCCTGAGGCTCCCAGCGCCGGCAGCCTGGAGCCACCGGCGTTTTTATGGGCTCTGGATCTTGCCCTGAGCTCTGGCTCTGCAGCGGATGTGCAGGAGCACCTTGATCAGCAAGCAAATGTGTTGGGCTGGATGCTGAGCTTTAGCAGGGAGGTGCATAGAGTGAGCCAAGAGGAATTTGGGAGGGCAGGAGGGGCTGATTTGCTGCATAAAGGCTTTGCCTGCATTCTAGTGGGGGTCAGGAGCAAAAAGCTTGTTAAACTTTAACCTGTTCACTTAGCACAAAGGTCATGGAAAAGAATAGCTGGTTTTTGAGAAGTGATTAAGCACCTTCTGTACAGGTTTCTGTATTGCTTTGTACAGAACCCTAGGTTATTGAACTTTCCTTGGCCAGAGTCCATCCTGCTTCATTACTTCAAGCCATAGGGCTGGTGCAGGCACGATGCTCTTGTGGTGCACAGGAGGCATCCCCTGCCCTGGCCAGTGCAGCAGAGATGTGCTCTGAGGCCAAAGGGATCCCATGGTCACCTCTCCTGGGCTCATCTGAACCCTTAAAACTGGCACATCCTTCTCCCATGAAGACGCTGATGTGGTGGCTGAGTTCTTGCGGCTTTAGCATCTGGAAACCTGCTCTGAGCCTTTTGCTGCTTGGTGGGCCCCAAGGAGTGAGGTTTCCAACCCCCCTCAATCAGCGGGAATCACGGCTGAGCACCCATCCTGCACAGCCGAAGCTGGAGGAGGTCCCTGTGCAGTGAAGCCATGAGCATCACTGCTGTGCTGGCAGTGGGGGCTGCTGGGTGCCCATGGCCCCTCTCTCCGTTGCTGGGAGACCAGTGTGGGGGTCCCTTTGCAGGATTAATGCTGTTCTACATTCTTGCCTGGTAGAAACAAAAGAGGTTCTGCTGGATTCAGTTGTAAATTCAGCCCTAGGAGCACATTGTCTCTCCCCAGCCCCTTTGAAAGAGGATTAGAAGGCATCTATTCTCCAGCCTTTACTCTTCTTTCTCCTCCCCTTTCAATTTCCTTGTAGAGGATAACTTGAAAGCTTGGAAAGGGGCTCGCATCATCAGCGCTGGGTCTCCCCTCGTCCTGTGCCTGGGAGGGAGCTGCTCTTTATCCTGAACTTTCTTACCTCTCCATAATCAGCTCCTTGAAATAAGCATTTACAAGGAAAGCAAAACCTGGTTTGTTGTTCCTTTTCACTTTCCTGACCCTGGGAAGACGTTGTTGTTGTTGTTATCTTCTAAGTCATGTGTGCAGGTCACATTCCTTTGGCTGGCTGTGGTCCAGCAGCGGCTGGAGCCTGGGACACAATTCCTGTAAGCCACGGCACACAAATGAAGAGCAGGGCCTTGGTACCTGAGGAAGGAGGCTTGGGAGCTCCTCTAGGAGGAGCGGGCTGCAGGTTTCCCTTGGGAAGTAGGACATGGGAAGTCTAAAACCCTATTTGCCAAAGTTCATGCTTATTGAAGTTGACAGAGAAGCTGAGCCATTGATGTCCTGTGTGTAAGCCACTTCCCAAAAGAAGAGGGTGGGTTTCTTGCTGGGCACCAGGCTTTGGGAAGCCACAACATTCCTGCCTCTGGCAGATGGGTGACCCTGTGTGCATGTTCCCATCTGCAGGTGGCAATCAAGTCAATCCGGAAAGACAAAATCAAGGATGAGCAGGACCTTGTCCATATCCGGAGAGAGATTGAGATCATGTCCTCCCTCAACCACCCACACATCATTGCTGTCCATGAAGGTGAGAGCACTCCTCTTCCCTCTCCTCCCCTTTCCAGCAGTATCCCCAAGCATCCCAGGGCTGGGTACCAGGGCTGGGTACCAGAGGAGGATCTGCAGTGGCATTTACACTCATGCTCTCCTCCCTCTCCTCATCCAGAGCCAAAGCTGTTGGCTGTGGCCAGTGACTCAGTGCTGCCGGTGTTCCCCCTGCGCTTTCCTGCAGCTTTGAGGGGAAATACATGCTCCACAAATAGCCATTTCCCATCCCCTCCTGTCTGGAGAGGGAAGCTGATTCCAAACATTGATGGGGCCTTTTGAGTCAGGAAGCTGGTGAGAGGATGTGCTGTGGTGGGGAGCTGGTCCACATGAACCCCAGTGCTGTGTGTGGCTCTGGTTGTGCTGGATGCTCATCCCAACCATGGCAAGTGCTGGAGCAGTGGGAATCTGCAGCTACGCTCTCAGCCTGAGGCAGGAGCTGATCTCAGTGTTGGTATCCTCATTTCCTCCCTGGAGCATAGGAAAACCAACCCACAGGGTGCTGGGAGAGCTCTTGGTGCTGCTGAGCTTGGCTTTATGGCCAGGGCTGCCCCATTCCTGAGATGTCGGGCAACATCAGCCAAAGGGGAGCTTCTCAAGCTATATATAGGACAAGACTTGGAGCAAATCCTGACTGGATCAGGCTTTGCTTAAACCCACATGCCCTGTGCTCTTCATGGGGCTGGATCTGCCCAGGTTCATTGTGCTGGGCTGGCACGTGGCCGGTGCCGCCTCACTGGTGTATGTGAGGTATCCAAAGTCCTTCTGTACTCCAAACAAAAGCAAGTGGCTTGGCAGCTCCTGCGCTGTGTTTGCAGGGACTGAGTCACTGATTGCTGGAACTGAAAATACAGAGGGAGCTTTCTGCAAACAGAAGGAAAACACTCTTGGCTCGAACATGTGGGAGCAATGGGAACACGCAGAAGGGCCCCATGGCTGTGCCCACCAGCAGCTCTATCGCCTTTCCCCTTGGCAGGGCTTTATCTAGTGAAGAGCCACGTGTCTTGGTCCCCTTCTGGCAGAGCAGAGCCCTTTCTCCTATGGCTGCAGCAGCGCCGGTGGCGCTGTGGGATGAGGGTGACAGCTCCAGCCATCCCATCCTGCAGACACCCCAGCACCTTCTGTTCCACAAAGCAGACCGAGGGGCAGGCAATGGGGTGGGAAGTGTTAGAGGCACCCAGGGCTCCAGCGCTCATTCCAGACCTGTGCTAGGAGCTTGGAGCATCCCTCTAACAGGTTAATCCCCATCTCTGGCAGTGTTTGAGAACAGCAGCAAGATCGTCATCGTGATGGAGTACGCCAGCAAGGGTGACCTCTACGACTACATCAGCGAGCGGCAGCGGCTCACGGAGCAGGAGGCGCGCCACTTCTTCCGCCAGGTCGTGTCAGCTGTCTACTACTGCCACAAGGTGAGTCAGCACCGCATTCCCACGGCATTCCCACCGGGAGGATGGTGGGATCAGCACCTGTGTGCCCAGCAGGGCCGGCTCCAGGCAGAGCTGCAGCAGGCGGGTTGGGATGTGGTGCTGATGGTTCCTGGGGTGCCACCCTGCTCCCGACAGCACTCGGAGCTGGTAGCACCCATGTCGGGACGTGGTTTACAGCTCGTCCTCATGGACGCACCCAGGGGCATTTACTGCTCCTGATTGCTGTCACTGTGTCCTGGTGGCTTGACGTCCCCGTGTTGCCTGACTTTCCCTTCCTCAAACATGCTGTAAAGTAACCCCTGCTCTCCCTTCTGTTATGCAGAATGGGGTTGTCCACAGGGACCTGAAGCTGGAGAACATCCTTCTCGATGCCAACGGGAACATCAAGGTGAGAACCTGGCCACACTTTGGTGTCAGCCAGCGCAGGGGTCTAAGGGATGCTGCCCACTGGGGATGGACAGGGGGTGGCCACAACAGCCCATTCCCTTAGGACGCGTACTTCCCGGAGCTGTGGAGAACCATCTGTCAGCTCTGGGCCTGCTGCCATCAGCCTGCAATGCTCTTTACCCAGGAGATGGGGAGCCAGGAGAGTGCTGGTCCCTGCCCCTGCTCTCTGTGCCTGGCAGCAGAGCCAGAGAGGCTGCAGAGCCCCAGTGCTGTCCAATAGCACCAGAATGTATATATGTGCCTGCTGATAAGAGGGTAAAGTCTGAACACTGAGGTCAAAACCCGACCGGCTGGGTAAGGAAGGGCTCTCCCAGGGAAACTCCCAGCTCCACTGGCCCTGGGCAATGCTTTTTGCCTGCAGCCTCCCAGGGAGGGAGAACACGGTCACAGCTTGGAATTGCTGCCATTGGTGATGAGCAGGCTGTAGAGCTCTATCTCTGCAAGGGGTTGTTTAGCAGTTGGGTGCTTCTGCTCACTGTGAGGTGCTGGTGCAAGGGGGATGATGAAAGCTGTGTCTAAGTGGAGCAGACAGGGACTGAAGCAGCCTCGTGTGGCTGGGAAGGAGCTGGAGGCTCTGCCTCTAGCCATACCTTTACCTCTGCTGCCAGTGTGCTGGTGATGGAGCTACAGAGCTGCCATGGGTGGGATGGGGCAGCCTCAGGGGGTGGGAAGCCAGGCTCCTGCTGCTCCCGGAGCACACGGGGATGCTAAGCACAGCCCTGGTTTCAGCCAGGCTCGGAGCTGGAGAGCTTCAGGGGCGATGCTGCTGGATAACAGCTCTAAATCATCTCTTTAGATTGCAGACTTCGGCCTGTCCAACGTTTTCCAGCAGGACAAGCTCCTGCAGACGTACTGCGGCAGCCCCCTCTATGCGTCCCCCGAGATCATCAACGGGAGGCCATACAAGGGCCCGGAGGTAGGTGGTGCCTTAGCCCTGTGTGCAGGAACCTCTTGTCTTCTCTTTGCTTGGACTTGGGGAAGTCACTGGTTCATAGAATGACAGACTGGTGACAGCCCTTCCTTGGGGCTGCTTGGGGGAGTCCTGCAGCCAGGGTGGGGGTCAGGGCAGCCTGGTCCTGCTATGCCCCCTCACCACGCTCATCTGTCCCCCTGGCAGGTGGATAGCTGGTCCCTGGGTGTTCTCCTCTACATCCTGGTCCACGGCACGATGCCATTCGATGGCCACGACTACAAGACTCTGGTCAAGCAGATCACGAGTGGGGACTACCGGGAGCCCACCAAGCTGTCGGGTAGGCAGATCCCCCCCACCCTGTGTGTGTGTCCTTCCATGTGTTCTCCTCAGCCCCTGACCCACCTCTTCCCCAGATGCCTGTGGGCTGATCCGCTGGATGCTGATGGTGAACCCGGAGCGCCGCGCCACCATCGAGGACATTGCCACGCATTGGTGGGTGAATTGGGGCTACAAAGTGCCCATTGGGGAGCAGGAGCTGCTGCGGGAGAGTGATTCCCCCCTGGCCACAGTGGCAGAGTGGCTTCGCCGCTCCTCACGGCCCCTCCTGGAGAACAGCTCCAAGGTGCGATGCTTCCTGAAGCAGCATATGCCTGGTGCAGCCCTGGAGCGGCAGCGCTCCCTCAAGAAGTCCAAGAAGGAGAATGACGTCTCCCATGCGCTGCAGGAGGTGGCACTGGCCCCGGAGAACCCCTCCAAGTCCATCCTCAAGCGGCCCAAGGGCATCCTGAAGAAGAGAAACTCCTGCGAGCAGAAGGTGCCCGGCCCTGGCCCCCTGGCAGCGGCACCCATGGGAGAGGCGAGGGTTGAGGATGATGAGGGGACTGCTGCAGGTCTCACCCGCATCCTGTCCTCGGGAATGCTGCCTGGCAGCACAGCTACTGGAGCAGCACCTGCAGCCGTGCCCAAGAAGGGAATACTGAAGAAACCCTCGACGAGGGAGTCGGGGTATTACTCATCCCTGGAGTGCTGCGAGTCTGGGGATGTCCTGGATGCAGCCAGCTTGGACCTCGATGGGAACGTGTTTGCTGACACCCCCTCCCCAGAGCCGGGCCCCCAGAGTCTCCCTGCCCGCAGGAAAGGTATCCTCAAGCACAAGGGCAAGTTCTCCTCTGGCAGCACGGAGGCAGAGGGTCCCCCCGGGCAGGGCTTTGGGGGGTTCAGTGAGGTGCCCCTGCCCCAGGTGCCCCGTGCCCGCCCATCCAGTGCCATCAGCGAGGACAGCATCCTGTCCACGGAGTCCTTTGAGCAGCTGGACTTGCCCGCCCGCATCCCCCCTGGCAGCAGGGGCATGCGGGGCTGTGTCTCTGCCGACAGCCTGCTCCGCCTGGAGGAGGAGGAGGAGGTGGAGGAAAGGCGCAGGCTGCGCCGCTGGACTGTCACCCACTGCCGGAGCCCGCTGGCAGAGAGCAGCGTGGCCCTGGCCGGATGCGGCAGCATCACCGAGCTCTACAGCAGGGCTGTGCCCATCGGCATGAAACTGAGCTGAGAGCATGTCCCACCGCGGTGCTGTGCATGCCCGGGGGTGCTCAGCTGTGTCCCACACATTCACCCTGCAGCCTTGTATCCTGGGGGGCTGGGGGGCATAGGTGGGGGCTGCCCCAGGACATGAAATGGACCAAAGCCCCAAGTGATCCCCCTCGGAGGGGCTGTGGGGCCCGGAGGCTCCTTGCTCCATCCTCCCCTCACAAGCAGGCTCATCTCATGGTGGGGAGGGTGAAACCAAGGGGCAGGGTGGGTGTTTTTGTCTTTGCACTGTATTTTGGCTGCACAAGGTAACAATGGGGCGGGTGATATACCTCAAACAAACTGAACATGTAGCAGGGTACTGGGGAGGGATGGAAGCTGCTGCCAAGGTGCTGGGCTCTTGAGATGTGCTGGCAACAGGTCCAAACCGCCCAGACCCCAGCTCTTCCCTCTCCTGCACTGAGAAACACAACTGGATCTGTCCGAAACCCCAGTCTGAGGCATGCTCTGATGCCAAAGTGGGGTTTTGGGGGCTGGTTTTTCGCTTTTTAATGGTGAAAGGAGGAAGACAAAAGTATCTTTGGGGAGGCACCACTTTATTTATTGCCTTTGCCCACTTTGGTGCAGAACTGCAGCAGCACGAGATGTGTCTGGCTCCATCACAGCCTCTGTGTGCTCTCTATGGAGGGGTGGAGGTGTCTGTGCCGTTGTCTCACGTGCCACACGTGGAAGCTCCGTTGCACTATTGCCACGTATCCGCTGGCCCTTTCCCTTCTCCAGGGTGTGGTTTTCCCTCCTCCCTACAAAGTGTCTTAGAAAAAACATTAAATTCAAAGCAAATGGTAGATTGGAGTTGTTGTGATTGCTGTGCAGTGCGGGGGGCACAGGGAGGTGTGACAGGTGCTGGGGCCTGTCTCAGCATCCTGTGGGATGGGGCTGGGTCTCACTCCTGTACAGCTGAGCATGAGTTAGCTCTGTACACATGTCCTATGGGATGTAAACCCTCCATGTGGCTCTGGACACGTGTTCTATGCATGTAAAATCTCCATGCACTGTGTAAGTTTAAACTGGTGTCTCCGTGCTGTGTGGTGCTGAGCTGTGATGTGATTCATCCCTTAGCTTGGGGTCAGCACCCATGGGAGGGTGATGGCTGGAGGCAGGACCTGCTGTTGGGGTACCCCAGCACAGTGATGGGGCCAGCGCTGAGCCCCTGACCCAGAGGGCAGTGAATGAGCTGGAGCTCGGCTGGGACAGGTATCCGGGGCTGCATCCTCTCCAGCCCTTTCCCCTTGTTCCTTTCTCCTCTCCTCCTCCTGTGTCATCAAAACCAGTTTTATTGCTCTGTAAAGCACTGGAACGACTTCCAGTTGAGTTAACAGGAGATGGTTCAGGTCTCCACCATGGAGATCCTGTGGCATGGAGGCAGGGCCGTCTGCCAGGAATGCTGCCCCTCTGCCCACGGCTGAAGCCGTGGGGGGGCCCATACGCTCTGCCTCCCACTGTGCATTCCCTGCGTGCTTCCCGTGCTATTGGGAAACTCCAAGCTGCTCCGAGGGCATCCAGCTTAGCCAGGGCAAAGTCCTGGTGCCCTGTGGGTGCTGAGGGCGAAGTGGGGGCTGCAGCACCCGTAGCTCCAGAACATGGAGCATCCCAAGGCTGGGCTGAGGTTTGAACCGAGGGGCAGAGCCTCCTTCTTGGTTTGATTTTGGAGCATCCCGGGGTGCTGTGGTTTGCTTTCATCAATGATGCAAGAGAACCTCCCCTCGTGCTGGCTTCAGCACGGGGCTGAGCTGTGGCGATGCACAGGGGTGAGAAGCGCATTTGGAGCCCCCCAGGGCTGCAGGAGAGGGTGAAGGAGCCTCAGCCCAAAGGCACCCCTGAGATCCACCCCTCCGCACCGTGCCCGTGTTCCCGGCATTCCCGCACCAGCCCTTGGCAACGCTCCTTTCATCCCAGCCCTGGTTTCCGCTGCCCCCTGTATGGCAGCTGCTCCCCCCTCCAACCGAGGGCTGAGCCCCCCTTTCAGGCCACCACTATTATTAAGGGCTCTCTTTTATCCAGCCCTTTCATCCCAAGGGTTCACAAGCCCTTTGCTTCCCTCCTGCTTCCCGAGCTCCCGGAGGCTGCTCAGCTCCATCCACCCCACTCGGGGTGGGGGGGGTTGAAGTGGGTGACAATGACCTCCGCAGCATTTCTGCTGAGAAAATGCCATCTTTTGGGCATTTGGCCCCTCTGTGTTTGCTGCTCGGTGTGTGGGAGCGGAGCTGTGCTCCTGCAGGGCTGCCTTGGTGGGTCCCTTGCACCCCTATGGTGGGTGCTGGGTCACCTGGGGGTCCCCATGTGCCATCCCCGAGCAGCCCCAGTGCCCGTGTGCCCTGAACTGGGGGACAAAAGGGGTGCTTCGGGTCAGGGCTGGGGAGCAGGAGCGGCTCCAGCACCACTCCCAGCAGGTCCTGCCCGGCCGGGCTGGTTTCCCGGCACAGGGAGCTGAGTCACCCCGCGGGCCCGCTCCTGCCCGGGCTTGTGCCGGAGCACGGATGTGCCGGGCCCATATCTGGGGCTCGGAGCAGGGCAGGAGGAGCGGGACTGGGGGGACGTGGCTTGGGAAGGAGCCGTGTCCTGTGACCCAAAGCACATTATGGGTCTCTGTCCTCTGTTGCGTCTTGCCCCTGCTCATGGCAGGGGTGGAACTGGGTGAGGGTCCTTGCAGCCCAGTCTGTGATTCTTTAACAGCTGTGCATAGAGCCCCTCTCATAGAAGCACAGAATGGGTTGGGCTGGAAAGGACCTTAAGATCATCCAGTTCCAAGCCCTGCCATGGGCATGGTAGAAAGGAGATGGTGGCAAAGCCACGTTTGTTCTCATAGCAGCCAGCTCCTAAGGATGCCCAGGGCATGGAGCAGCCCAATGACAAGCAGGCAGATGCCCCAGGTACCCTGTGGTTTTGCTGTCAGCTGCCCGCTGGCTGTCATCTCCCCAGCAGCCACCTCCGGCCATTCCTTCTGGTGGGAATCTCCTCTTGGTGGTTTTCTTTCCCTCAGCTTTCCTTCTGGAGCACTTTTCTGTCCGTGGGCCTGGAGCCAGCACCAGTTCTAAGGCGTTTTGTCCTAACGTGGAGCGCCAGAACAATTAACACAACAAAGTCCCGCTGCTGCTTTCGCCTGTGATGCTTTCAAAGTGGGGCTTTTTTCTGTCTGAAGGTGCCTGCACAGGGACCTGTTTGATTGCTGCAGGTCTTTGAAGATCTGAAGGAGAGAAATCCCCACATGAAAGTGCTCCCATCTTCAATGGCACTTTGCTGCAGGCCGGAGCAGCCCAAGGAAGGGGAAAAAGCAGCACCCGAGAACTTTGATCCTGCTCCTTGGAGCATGAGGAATGGCTGCGTCACATCTGAGACCTACACATGGGATCCTGGACCTCAAAGGGGGTGAAGGTAACCGAGTGCTGGGCACCTCCTGAAGCTCCTGGGCCCTTCTGGTGTTGCTGCTCAGGGGGGCAGCTCCCAGGATTTCTCCAAGCAGGATGACTCTGCCCATGTCTCCAGACCAGAGCCTGCAGCACTGGGGCTGCAGCAGGATGGGACAGAGTGTGGAGCAGGGATTTTTACCTAAGGGACCATCTCCTGCCAGAGAATCACAGAGCCCCAGCCTGGTTTGGGTTGAAGGGACCTTAAAGCTCCTCCAGCTCCAGCCCCTGCCATGGGCAGAGGGACACCTTCCACGAGAGCAGCTTGCTCCAAGCCCTGTCCAACCTGGCCTTGAACACTGCCAGGGATGGGGCAGCCACAGCTTCTCTGGGCACCCTGTGCCAGCGCCTCAGCACCCTCACAGGGAAGAGCTTCTGCCTAAGAGCTCATCTCAATCTCCCCTCAAACCTGCCCTGGCTTCCACCCCACCGTGAGCTGATGGGATATGAAAGCCACACAAATGATCTCACCCTTTGTCTGAGCATCCTGCCCAGCACAGCCCATCCTCTGGGCACAGCGGCATGGAGAGCTCCATCTGGCAGTAAACCCCCTGTGTGCTCCTCAAGGCCTTCCCCCATGCGCAGAGCAGGTACGGGAAGCACTGATGGGGACACTGAACCAGCCCCACCATGCATCACCCAGCGAGCGCAGTGGGGCCCTGGCACACCCCGATGCTGTCTCGATGCCAGGCTGCCACCGGAGCCGGCTCAACCGCTTCCTCTGGGTGCGGGTTTGGCTCCTTGCACAAGCAGGTGAGGCAAGAAACGAGCCCGTTCCGCAGGCAGCGGCTCACACGTGGGGCAGAGGTTCCCAGCTGGGGGTGCAAACCTGCTCCTCCATGGCAATGATGTCCCCACCTATGCAAACGCCACTACAGCAAGAAGCAGGCCCCCCGGCAAACTCCCTGGTAGGTCCTGTGGGTATTGGTGTTCCCATTCCACCTGCAGGAGCTGGAATCAGTGGCTCACACAGTTACTTGGGTGCCTGGAGATGCAAAGCACAGCCCCACTGGATCATCAGGGCTGCCTCGCTTGGCTGGGTAGCACCTCCTGGTTTTGGGACCAGCCAGGTCCAGCCCTTCAAGAAACCTGTCTGGGTGCTTCTTTGCGTTCACAGCACCCAGATTTGCTGGGAAATCACCCTCCCCTGCAGCTCCCAAAGGTCTTGTGCTCCATTCCCATGTGAGACACGGGATGAGCTCCCCCATGGCATTGGGCTGCGGGACAGAACCTCCCCTCTGGTGCACGAAAGGCTCTTGGCAGAGGTGTTTTAGAGCCTTCTACTCCCCACAAGATAACGGCAGCCCTGTGCTGAGCTGGGGCAGCAGCAAGGCTCTGAGCCTTTGGCCATTTGTGCCTACTGTGGGGCACCAAATGCCGCATCTGATGTACACTGGGACCTGCGCAGCCTCGTGAAGGCACAACCGAGCCATGGCCTGAGCTAGTGCCTGGCTGGGTGAGACGAGGCCGTTTGAAGGGGAGGGATGATGCTGCCCCGTCCCCTGCTCCTCCCCGGGGGCCTTGGCCACAGCGGGGACCCCCCAACCTCTGCCACTCTCCGATGGACCCGCAGGTCCTGGCAGCCCTGGGGACACCACCATCGGTTCTGTCTCATCTCTGTCTTCCTCCTGCTTTCTCTTGTGCCTTTCTCCCCCCACCTTCCCCTCCCTCCCCTGCGTTTTGTAGCTGCCCGACAGCCTCACTTCCCCCTCCAGCCCTTCCCTTTGATCCTAGGAAAGAAGCAATTGATCCTCCTTATCTTTATTGTGGTACAGACATTCCCAGCACTGCCCTTAATTAAATTCCTCTTAATTTTCCCCCTTAAAGCTTCCCTTTACCCCAGCCCCAGACAAGTATTTGTTTTTAAATGTGCAATTAGGTTATGAGATTGGCCACGAGCAGCCAGATCCACCGGGATTAACATGGAGTTCAGGGGTAACCTTGAGGCTCTCCCCTCCCTGTGGAGCTGAGATGGGGGCTGATGGGTTCATAGGAGCTTGAGGGGCTGCCCCATGGGTGTATGGGGCTCAGAGGCTGGCAGGAGCAGGGAGCAGAGGACAGCATGGCCCTAGCACAGCATTCAGGCACTGCCCTTCCTGAAGCCCTGTGTCACCACAAGCTGCTCCACAGTGTGGCTCATGTGCCTTTGGTGGCTGCAGAGGGATGCTCTGGTCTGCCCGTGCCGATCTGCCTGCCCCTGCCTGTCCCCACCCTCACAGGGAAAACTTCTGCCTTGTCTCCAGCCTGAACTCCCCCTGTTCCAGCTTGAGCCCGTCACCCCGTGTCCCATCACTGATGCAGTCCCTGCCGGCACCCAGTTGAGCCTCAGCGCCCCGGCTCTGCCTCTGCTCCGCTTTAGGCTTTTCCGCTCGGATCTTTGTCCTCCAGACGCGCTGCCCCCGGGGGCAGGAGCATTTCTCATGCAGAGCAGTCGAAATTCCCCCGGAGACAGCACAGGAATGCGAAGCATTTTATCCCCGTACCAGCTCTTTCTTTAGAGGGCCTAAGCTTGGGTGGGGGGGCGGGAATGCCTGGGGTCCGGCCGACTTTCCCATTGATGAGTGCCAACATCCCCCCTTTTCCTCCTCATCTTCCTCCTCCTTCTCCTTGGGACCCCCCCCCCCCCCCCCCCCCCCCCCGCTGCACTGTGCTCCACGGTGTGCCTGAGTCGGGTGTCCCCATGGGTGCCTGGGTGAGGGTCTCCATGCCAGGGTTTGCAGAGGGGTGAAGGGGGTGTGAACCAGGGCTGAGGCAATGCCAGTAGCACCCCAAAGAGGAGGTGAGCACCTCTGGGTGCCTGCACGAGGGAGCAGCCTCCAGCTCTTGGTGCTCCTCTCCTTGGGCACCAAGGATGCTGCGAGGGTGTTCTGCGAGATGCGCCAGCAGAACAGAGATCAATTACTGAATCCAGGATAAATCACGGCCTCGTTCATCTCCCTTAGACACCAATCCTGTCCATCATTATTAGGGCTTCCAAGCTCACTGTGGGGACAGACCATCAAGCAGGCGAGGCAGGGAAAGGGGGCCACCCCTCGCTCTGGGCAGCCCAGGGTGCGGAAACCCTCCAACCTGTCTTCGACTTCCCCAGTTGAGCTCCCACCCTATCCACCTGGCATGCAGCGGGCACCAGGCTCTGCATGCATCCGTGGGATGCAGCTCACAGTGGATACAGGCTGGGAGGGGGTGATTGAGCAGTGGGGTGATGAGGGTCCCAATGGCCAGTGGCACCAGGGCCGTGTGCCCCACAGCCACCAGAGCTGCCTGGGTCCCCGCTGGCGCTGTCACTCTGCCTTAGCCCGCTCTCAATAGAGAGCCCAGCTGCAGCTATTACATAAAGCGCAATTAGCAGCGAGGGCGAGGGAGGCCTCAATGGCATTAAGGAATTCCTCCCGGGCTGACGTCAAAGCTTCCCCTCTCCTCCCGCCACCGGCACAAAGGGGCACGTTATGAGCCCCCGCTGGGAGAACGCGAGTCCTCAGGGAGCCCCAGGCTGCACTTGCGGGAATTGTCCCCGTCACCGGCAGCTCCCTTCTCCCCTTGCGCATGGGAAGGTGCCATCAGGCCCCGTGTGCCAGCGGCTGGCCCGGGAGATGGGCACTCGGCTGCAGAGGGAGCGGGAGGACGCTAGATGCATTGGGAATGTTGCTCCTGGCTGGATGGCACAACCAAGTCCATAGGCACTGCTGCTGCCCAGGGCAGGATAGAGTGGAAGTGGGGACCGGTCCAGACAGCCGGGCAGGGGTGCGGGCAGCTGTCAGAGGTCCCGGGATTCCCGCTGGGATGATAGCAGTGACCCAGCAGGCTGGAGGAGCTGCTTCAGCACCGGTGCCTCCTCCAACCACTGCCAAGGTGGTCCCAGGGGCTGTGTGTCCCAGGACACGAGCATCGTGGTGTGAATGGCCCAAAGTGCCACAGGCCCCTTTGCTGATGGGACAAGGGGAGGTGTCGGGGCCCATGCCCTGTGCTCCCACCCTTCACTTTGCAGGGGATGCAGCGATTGCGGGTCCCAGGCATCCCCTGCAGACCCCCCGGGCAGGGGAGACGGTGCTGCCGCGGGCAGGTCAGGGTTAAAGCGCTAATTGAGGTGAGGGACCCGCCCTGCCCCATGCGGCATTTAGGGAGGATGCTCCGGAGCGGCTCCGGGGCCGCCGCTCGCTCCGTTCCCCTCCCTGGTGGAGGCCGGGGGCCCCCCCGCGGCCGAGAGCTCGCAACGCCCGTCCCTGCTCGCTCGGTAAGACCGGTAGCAAAGAGGCTTTTCCCCGTCCTCTTCCTCCCTTCGGGGCCTGGGCTCGGGCAGAACGCAGGGAGCTGGGTTTAGGGAGCTCAGGCTCGGAGATGAGATTACTCACTGCTTTGTTCTCACAGGTACTTAATGGTGTGAAGAGACCTGGGCCGGGGCAATCCCAAGCACAGCTTTAGGCTGGGTGGAGACTGGATGGAGCAGTGCTGAGGAGGAGGGCTTGGGGGTCAATGAGAAGCTCCCCATGACCCGGTTTGAACCCAGAACCCCCACGTGTGCTTGGCTGCACCCCCAGAGCATGAGCAGCAGCTCAAGGAGGGGATCCTGCCCCTCTGCTGTGCCCTGGGGAGACCCCCCCTACAGTCCTGATCCAGCTCTGGGGCAGCAGCACAAGAGGGACGTGGAGCTGTGGGAGAGAGTCCACAGAGACGCTGTGAGGGCTGGAGCAGCTCTGCTCTGGAGCCAGGCTGAGAGAGAGCTGGGCTGGAACATGAGGATGGGGCAGGCTCCCCAGCCCTGTGCCCCAAACCCAGTGCAGCTCTGAGCAAACCCACCTGGAACAAATGCAGTTCAAAGAGATAAGGACCAGAAAGGATGTGCCCTGGGTGCCACCTGCAGCAATGCACTCAGCTTCAAGGAGCCTCCACAAAGGTCTGTATTGTCCCTGCTTGGTGCTGGGTGCATGGAGGAGGTGGGAGATGTGCACCTTCCCCTCCACACACTGGAACTGCCTCTGCCCCTCCTATGTGACCTCAGAGCACCCCATGCCCTGAGCATCGGGCTGTGAAGTGCCACCAAAGAGGTTAAGGGCTAAATTCTCAGCTAAGGCAAACTGGTTCTAAAGTCAGTGGAGAGGCACCATTTGTCCCAGAGGAGGCTGTGACTCTGCATATTTATATATATATTTATATATGTGTGTATAGATATATTACATAAATATATATGTATGAAATCATCTCGGACCCATCCGAGCCAGCATGCTGTACTCTGGCGCAGGGCCGGAGGGGCTGGCAAGGCAGCTGCTCGCCTCCTCCTGCTCCCCCAGCTTCGGTTCACAAATGGGAACAGTCTTGGGTTAAATGGGAGCTCACACACACACACACACACAGAGACACGGTGCAGGGGCTGCCAAACAGCGGCGTGATGCAAGTCCAGGGGTCCCTGAAGAGATCAGATCAGCTGCAGCCAAAGGAAGGGGAAATAAATAACAGAAGGGGAAGTAGCAGAGGGGATCTCGCTTGTGCCGGAGCCCACTCCAGCATCGGGTCCCCTGTGTCTGCCCAGGCCCCTGTGGGCACGCAGGAACAGTGTCACAGCCCTGCTCTGTGCTGGCTGTGCTGTGCTGGGGTTGGGAGAGGCTGTGGGATGTGCATATTCTGCTGCGTTCGCCTTGGACCCGCTTTCTCCTTCAGCACGTGCTTTGCTTTTGCTCTACCCCAGGACCGAGATTTTGCTGGCTTGGTTGTCAAGGATGAAAGGGAAACTCCAGCCCCAACCAGACCCACGCTTCTCTCGGCAGAAAGTGCATGGACCTAGGTTTGGTCCAGCTCAACCCTTCCCACAACAGAAAACCTCAGCAGAAGACCTCCCCACAGACCTTCAGAACAGAATTACACTTAGAAAACACCTCCGAAACCCTAGAAAAACCCAGTGTCCCATAAATAACCAGTTTCCTTCCAAAACTCCTCTTCATTCCCCATCCCACCCTCCTTAAACATCCCAGGGGACCAATGGATCCCAGCTTCAGCACGCTCCAAGTGCTCACCGCTGGCTGCAGCGAGGATGGAGAGATGGGAAAGCAACTGAACTGAGTGTGTGAAGAAGTAACCTGAAGGCTTTGGACCATGGTCCCCCCAGCCCTCTCCTCTGCAGGAAATGGAAAGCCCCCCCGGGGCTGCAGCAGCCCTGCTGTGGATCAGCTGGGGAGCAGGACGTGCTCCAGGAAATAGCTGATGGAGTCCCAGTGCTTCCAGAGGAAGAAGAGGAAGAGGACGAGCAGGGCAGTGCTGAGGATGCGCATGCGGGTCTTCATGAGTGGGGTGATGAAGTTGGCGATGGTGGAGACGAAGACGAGCAGCACGGCCATCAGAGCCAGGATGACGTTGATGAACTTGCCCAGCAGTGCCCGGGCGTTGGCGTTCTCCACCCCTTCCAGCTGCACCACTTGCTGCTGCTGCTGCTGCAGTTCCAGCTTGGTCACCCGCGTCAGGCAGGACTCCACCGCCTCCTGCAAGGGACAGCGCATCTGTAGATGGACCTCATCTGCCCACCCTCTATCACAACCCAGGGTCTCTCCCTCGCCCCATGGACGGAGAGTGCAGAGGGCTCTGAACCATCTACCTGGATGTCCCGTGCCCTCTCGTAGGACTGGTAGGCCACCTTCTCCTCCATGCTGGCCAGCTCCTGCTTCAGGTTGGTCATTTCGTTCTGGTGCAGCTCGGTGAGGTCGTTGAGCTGCTCCTCCAGGCGCTCGTACCTGCACACAGGGGGTGGAGGGGTGCTGGGGCAGGCAGGTCTCCCCAGAGGGAACCCCCTGCCCTCCTTCCCCTGGCACTGGGGAACACCCCTGGCCCCTCTGGACACACCTCACTCCTGGTTGTAGCTGGTTATGATGACCAAAGGAGAGGGTCTGGCAGGAAGGAGGGCAGTGGAGGTGGCAGCTCCCCATGTCCCTGGCATGCAGGGCTTATCCAGATAAGCCCTGTGGCTCCCAAAGTCATGGAAGGGCTTGGGTTGGAAGGGAGCTTAAAGCTCCTCCAGCTCCATCCCCCTGCCATGGGCAGGGACACCTTCCACTAGAGCAGGTTGCTCCAAGCCCCGTCCAACCTGAGTGATGCACTTCCACTCTGGCACCCGCCCATCCCTACCTGTACCGCTCCTCTTGCAAGCACTGCGTCATGTAGGTGTAATCCCGTTGCAGCTGCGCCTTGAGGTCCTCCATGGAGTCCTCCAGGTGCGACTGGCTGTCTTTGATCTCCCGGAGCTCCTCCAGGATGGTGTCGAAGTTATTGTGGTGGCTGTCCAGTGTGTTGGACTTGGGGCTCCCCAAGCCGCCAGGTCCTGCCCCTGAGTTGCTGCCTCCAGCCGAGCCGGAGGTGGCACTGGAGCACTCGTCATCGCTGCCGTACTTGGGGCTGGAGACCAGGGTGGCGCTGCCACTGAGCGCGCGCGAGGCCTCCTCCGGGTGCCCATCGTCCAACGTGTCCTTCAGGTGCGCGATGTTGTCTGCGCTGCCGAACTTGTTCCGGATGAGGCTGGCAAACTCCCGGGGCTTGGAGACCACGGCCGTGTGCGTGGCCTGGGACAGACCAGAGAGCCCCCCCTTGACTCCTTCCACCACACCGCCGCTGAAGCCACTGATGCTGGAGCGAACGTTGGCACCAACGTCCTTGAGACCCTGGTGCATGTCCCGGAAAACATCCTTGGGCTGCCGGGAAGGGCCGTTCTGCTCGATCTCCTTCAGCTTCTTGTGGTAGTGCTCCAGCTTCTTGTGGAGCTGCGCGATGGTCTGAGCCGACTTCTGGTTCTTCTTCTCAAAGACCTGCTTGATGCGGGACGCTTGCTGTTTATCCGCATTGTTGGCCAGCTTCAGGTACTCGGCCACATTGTCATCCCGGGCCTCCTGCTCGATCTTGATCTGCTCCGTGATCTTGAGGATCTTCTGGTGCAGGTGCTCAATGGCAGCTTTTGTTCTGTGCGGGTCAGGGGTGCCATCGGGGATGTCCAGGCAGACAGTGCCATCGGTGTCACCGTGCCCGGCGGCAGAGGGCAGGCTCAGTGTGGTCACATCACCCTTGTCCAGCTGTGGGCAAAGAGAGAGGAGGACGATGCTCAAGGGAGAGAGGTAATGCCCTGGGGAGAGGGTAGGAGGGGAATGGCAGGCAGGAGCTGGGCAGGAGAGCAGCTGGGCAGAGCAATGGCTGCATCACCAGCATGGTCATGGAAGGGATTCTCCCCCTCTGCTGCGCTCTGGGGAGACCCCTCCTGCAGTTCATTATCAAATCTCCACCAAACCAGTGGAGAGAGCAGGAACTGAGCGACCTGGAGGGATTTTAGTCTCGTTTTCAGACTTTGCCTTTTAGCCTCCTGCATGCAGCAGAACAGGAGCTGCCATAGCCTGGTTTGTGGGTGTCCCCTGGTCCCCAGGGAGCAGCAGGCTGCAGGAGCAGGGACTCTTCTGCTTGCTTTTCCCAGGTTTCTCACCTGGCCATGCCAGACTCCTCTTGCAAACACAAGCTGCCGCCTGGGAAGCTCAGGCACAAACCCATTCCCATCTTACAGATAGAAAAAGTGGAGCTTTGGGAGAGCTCCTTGCCTGAGGCCACACTCGGAATCACCGGCAGAGCCTGGACTGAAAGCCAGGTCCTGCCTCCCACGCTCCGACCTGGCCATGCTGCTTGGAACGGTAAATCACTAAATCTTCCCAGTTCCTAGGGTTTCCATGCAAATCTCAGTGGTTGTATAAATGGCTCCTGGCATCTAATTAAGAGCTGCTTGAGAGTTAAACACTGTTGGCAGACCCGAATAATGTCTAATTTCCATCACACTTTCCCCGAATGACCCTTTAATAGGGATAATGCTGCGAGATCATTACTTAGGAGTGTGTTATCACCAGGAAATGCCTTGTGCAGGAGGGAGGAATGTTCTCAAGATGCTGCTTATGAACACTCTGGTCTGCAGCAGGTCCTGCACGGGGCTGGGAAAAGGAGGAACAAACACTGGTGTTCCCTTGCATCTCCTCCTTCCCTGGTGCTGTTGTCCTGCTGGGAGCCTGCGTGCTTCATACCAGGGTCTCAGCATGGAGCCAGAGGGTTTTGCTTGGGTTTCTTATCAAAGGGCAGAAATTAGAAGCAGGAAACAGACTTTTTTGCCCAGATCTGCAATTCTTTGTACAGGGACAAACCAGACAGAAGGGAAAGGCAGCTCAGGAGATGCTGAAAAGGGAAAGCCCAACAGGGGCACCGAAGGGGAGAAGTTGCTCAAGCTTTGTTTCCAAAGAGGGGAAAGGTTTGGGAATCACCCAAACCTTTGCCCCTGGAAAGCTGATCTCTGGGGTTTATTCATTGGAGCAAATTTGGAGGGTAGGAGGGGTGGGGAATGGCATGGATCCAATGCTGCTGACCCGTGCTGATGTACCTGGGGTGAAACCTTTCCCTGAGCCCTACTGAAAGCTCTGCCTGTTCTCAGATACATCATGGGAAAGCCCCATTAGGTTATTGCTTTGAAAGCAAACCCCCAAAAGAGACTATACTGATCTCTGCAGCATTATCAGCCACTGCCTGCTAAACCCCAGCAAGCCTCAATGACTGTGCAGTGGATTTACCAGGGGGATTAATAGAAGGCACACTTTCCCTACATGCAGAAAACCTGCTGCTTCGGCACACTAAAATGAAAGGGCTGTTTCCTAGCGCTTGTTTTCCAGGCAGGAGAGCAGGGGCTGATGTGGGATGCGGGAGGAATGCAGGACGCAGGGAGAGAAATCATTCTTATCAACAGAATTCAACCCAGGAAAGCTGAGATATGCGAAAGGCTGAAGCTGGGAAGCTGAGCAAACAGGACTTGGAGGGCCATGGCTGGGCACAATTATGCAATGCTGGTTTCTTTGGTGGAACGAAGCAGGGTGGTACGTGAGGAGCTTGGGGCCCAGGTCGCGGCTGTGGCCCCAGCACTGGGCTGTGGGTGTCCCTGCACAGCCAGGGCTGGAAGGGATCGAAACCCATTGCTAAGAAATTGCACAATAATTGCAGAGTTCAGCACAAAACTCTCAAGACGCTCCCTCATGCTCTGAACTATTCCAGTTTCCATCCCCTTCAGCCTACTAGGAAGTGCAGTGGATGAGCTAATGCCGTGGCTCTGACTCCATATCCACCCCGAGCAAGGACTTTCCCTATGAGGTGTGACCATGGTTCCAAGCTGAAGTACAACATGGGGACGAAAGCTGCACCAAAGACCACAAGTACCTACAAGCGTGGAGAGCACAAGTCCCACCGAGCTGCCAGGGAATGCTGGCGTGCAGGGTGGACCCAGGAGCTGCTGCTCTGAGCTGGATCCCTCTTCCTCAGAGCACTTTATGGGCACAGTATGGGACAGTATCCACCTCATGGGTTGATGACTGCAAACCAAAGCCAATGTGACAGGGGTCTGGGTGTCTCCACATGCATTCACAGCCGGAGCAGAGCTCTCATTCCCCCCCGACCGCATTACCCATCCCAGGGGTTGAAAACAGAAGCAGGAGCCCTGATTCACACTTCCCACCCTCCTCACGCCTGCAGCAGAGACCCGAGCAGGCAGCCCTGTGTCCCCTGCGTGCTCCCCTGCCAGCCCTGCAGGGACACAACAGGCCAGCAGCAGCTGCCTCTGCTCATTTACCAGCTTGGGAATGGTTTTCCTTACATAATACAGGGAGGAACGTGAAGGGTTTGAGCTCGCAGCGGAGCTCCCCACCCCTGCGCAGGCACGGACCGTGCCGGCGGGTTTCGTTCACCGAGCGCCAGCAGCGGAGGTAGGTAAAGCCCCCGCGGCTCTCCCTGCCCATCACCATCCTCCCCACCCCAAGCGGCTCCAGCACCTACCTCCATCACAGGCAGCGCTCGGGTCCCCCGGGGCTACTCGGTGTGGGCAGTTCGGCCGTGTCCCCGCTGCATCCCGGAGCCAGGCAATGATGCACGGGCAACGCTGGCTGCCATGGCTGGGGAACAGCGGCAGCTCCGGCAGCAAAGTTTGGGGGTAGCAGCGAGGAGGGAAGAGAAAAACCCTGGTGCAGCCCCCGTCAGGGCTGGCCCCGTGTCCCCGAGCGCTTCCCGAGTGCGCTGGGATCGAGCCGATGGCTGCGGCGGGATTGCCGAGTCGGGAATTGTGCCAGAGCTGTTTACAGCTCCCAGCGACTGGAGCTTTCAGAGCTGTAATGCAACCCCCCCCTCGTCCCTGTGGCGGGATATTCACACGCCTCCAGCCCCATACGCTGCCTGTGCCCTGACGCAGGGGGTCGGGACGGGCTGTTGTCATCTGCTGTGTCACGTACCAGGACATGGAGCTCAGGAGAGGCAGAAAGCACGACCCCGGCTGGGACCGACACACAGGACAAATACAGTCGTCAAGCAGGGACTTGGAAAGCCTGAGGGAGCTAAAAGTCACTTGTGCCAGGACCTGGTGGTGTCTTGGCCAACACCATGCAGGTGGATGGACCCGGATCCAGCCCACTCACACCATGGAGAGTGATGGGGAAGGCTGCACCGAGCTGATGGGAGAACAGGTGATGCACAGGGAACACATCCAGCCGATGGAGCAGATACAAGTGCTGGAGATGTTAAATGGGACAGCCAAAAACCAAACAGTGTGCTCTGGGTCTGCAGGAGCTGGTGAGGGGCTATAGCGAGATTCCTGGGTGGGAAAGAAGACCCAGAGCTTTGGATCTGGGCCCAAACTGATGGGGTTGCCCAGAGCAGGGTGATGTGGCCAGTGCTGCAGGATCAAGCCTGGATAAGAGCAATGGAGGGAAGCAGAATTCAAGCCCACAGACTTATACTGTGCCACACCAAAGCCCTCAGCGCAGAGCCGACGCTGGGGCTCTTTGAAACAGCCAGAGATCAGAGCACCAGCGCAGCCACAGACCAGGGGCTACACGAGGAAGCGTCATTTGCAGCTCTGGTTTGAGCTGTTTCTCATTAAAAACCCAACCAAACGAGGAGACAGCAGCAGCTTAGGAAGCATTTCCAGGGACACAGTGAATTGTGCAGGCCGGACCGATGAGCTGATCGTGACCTAGATGCATGTTTAATGGGGAAGACTGTGCTGCTCCCACCGCTGAGCTGAGCCCAGCACTGCTCAGCCTCCTGCTTCCCGTCACCTCTTGGGCTGCCCCTACATCCATCCATGCCCTGGGAGGGGGTCCTGCTGCCTTGGAGAGGCTCTGGGTGCGATGCTGCACCTCTGAGCGCGATGCTGCACCTCTGAGCGACGGTGCTCAGCACTGCCCGTGCTGGAGCTGACCCTGCCACGCAAATCACCCTGCCCTGGCAGGGATGGATTGGGAAGGTTTGGTTCCACAGCTCCACAAAAGCACCATCCCTTTGGTCCCTTCTTATCCCGTGAATGGAGCCTCCCTAAACCTCACCACAGCCACCAAACACCCTTGCAACACCAGCAAAGCTTCCCTGTGGGAATGCTGCCCTTCCTGGGCTCTGACAGCTCCGGAGCAGGGGCTGCCTGCACTGCTCAGATAACCTCAGTGATGCCACAGGAGGAAACTGGCACAGCAGCAGCAGCCTGGCTGGGGCTGCTCGGAGCCAGGAAGGCATTTCCTTGGATCACCCATAGCCTTTAGCCCTCCCAGCCTGTGCTTGCAGCACTGGATACAAGGAGCAGGGAGGAGGCAGAGCTGGAGCAGGCTGTCATGAACCAATCCATGATGTGAAGCTGCCAAAGCACAGTTCAACACCAGGAACTAAAATCCTTGGATGCTTTTAGCCCAAGCTCTGGATGCTGTGGCCCCAGCTTCCTGCTCAGGGTATCCCCAGCCATGCCTGGCAGGGGTTTGGATGAGACAGTGTTTGGGAGCAAGGGACAGGCTGCATCAAGCACCCTGTGTCTCTCAGTCTGTCCTCTCAGGAGGACAGGATCTCGTAGGCAAAAGCCTCCTATCCATATCTGCTTGAGCAACCTTTGTGCATGCCAGTGCTGAGCCGCTTTCCCATACACTCGCCCATCAGCAGCTGCTATGGTACCATCCGTACCCAAAGCACAGAGAAGAGCAGATTCCCCAAGGAAGTTACAGCCCCCAGGAGCAGGAACCAGCCGTGCCTACCATATGGTGCTCAGCCTTGACAGAGAAGGGTGAGAAAGAGCAGGAATCGTCCTGGAGCCACACGGGCACTGCAGCCAGGGTGGGTTTTGCAGCCTGGCCAAGCCTGGGGCCATGGATGCCTCTGGGCAGGTTACTGAGAGACATCATCTTTGGGTTAACATCTCTCCTAGCATCACTTCTTGTTTTAGCTCAGGAGCCAGAGGTCACTTCCCATCACTCTCAGCAGGGTGGGAAAAATCCCCAGCTGCACAAGACACTCTGGAAAACACCCTCTGCTTCCCAGTTCCCCCTTCTGGGGCTGCCCCAAAGCCCATCTGCTTCCCTCACAGCCTTTTGGGGCTGCCAGGCACAGCCCTGCTTCCTGATAAAGGACTTGATAAATGCCAGGATGCTTGAGATGAGACTTTGTTAGTCCTTGGGCACCTCAGGAGCTGCATTCAGAGGCAACTGCCTGTACTCAGCTCCCCAGCACAAGGGGAATTTTAGGGGTAGCACATAACTGCAGAAGCAAGAACGGCGCCTATTGATGCCCCAGCAAAGCAGTGGTGCAACATCTTCCCTCCCTTTCACACACAAAAGCCCTGCTGGGATGGCAAATAAAGTCTCGGGATGGCCACAAAATCACAGCACATTCAGTGTGTGCTGGTGCTGGGTGGTGCAGAATCCAGCCCTGAGCACCTACAAAGCCCCGGTCTGCGCATCGCAACCACGAGACAGGTCAGCTGGTGGTGCCACACAACGCACAGGGCAAATGTTAGGCTTGGGCTTTGCCTTTACAGGGTGGCAGCTGCGGATGGGCTTAGCACGGAGAAGCAAGGAGGAATTCTGGCTGAGCTGCACTAGAGTGCTCTCAACTGGGCTGGGAAAGCTGCATATGGATTATTGGGAGCCAGGACACTGGTAAAGCTGAAGACCTGCAAAGTCCACTGCTCCTGAGCCTCCCGTTCCTGAGTGCATTTGGTGTCCTAAGCAAGTGGCTTCTTGGCCAAGATCTTAACCCTTGCAAGTGGCAGCTGCACAGAGCCCAGCAGCAGCCTGACCATCGCCTGCAGCTCCTCACCCCTTATTCCTGGGCATCCCGAGTCCTTGCCTTGCCTAAGGAGCAGGAAGGAGAGCAGAAGGGAATACTCACAAAGACACCCAGCAGAGAATTTAAGAGCAATATCCTTTTCCCGGGGCAGGGTTCGGGAGGATGCAGTTCTGCCATGAGGATGCTCTGGTCACTCCTGCAAAGCACCTGGCCGCTGCTCCGGGAGGCAGCCGCATCCTCTCCCTCTGCCATGGCTGTGGTGAAGGAGCCGAAGGGGCCGAGGATCGCACAGGGTGTGCTTGCAGAGGAGGCAGCCGAGGCTCTGAGGCAGCCAAGAACAAGCAGCACAGGCTGGCGAGCAGGGAGGGAGCCCGGGGGGAGCGGGAACAGGCTGGGTGCCACAGGGGCCGGTCCTGCTCCTCCACAGTGTGCTGGGAGAACAACAGCACCGCCAAGCGCTGCCTGCCCGGACCGAGCTGGGATGGTGCCACTGTCCCACAGGGCTCTCGGGGCAGCAGGAGGGGAGCGGATCCAGATGAGCAGGTGCTGGGATCCATCCCTTGGGCTTAGGGAGTCCCTGGCTGTGCCCATCCCTACCCGGTGTTCCTAATCTAATGCTGCATCCTCCAGGCTGGGGACTGTCCCTTGTGCTTGCAGGTCACCAGGAGGGACACCTCTGTGGGGAGGGCTCAAGGAGCATCCCTCACGGGTGAGGCTCTTCAGGGCCCTGCCGACACTTGGAGCATGTGGACAAACCCTCACTGTGGTACAGGTAACGGCACTGCCCTATCTCTTGCTGGGGGACAGCATTGGACGCACCGGCAGCACCCCCAGCTCCTGCTGTGGCCGGGTTCGACGCCTCTATCAGGGTGTTTGGGATTTGTGTGCTTGAGGGGGAAGCAGGGAGAGGCAGAGCGCAGCGAGGCGAGGAGAGCAGTCACAAGGCAGGACCCTGCTTTGCTCATCCTGACTCAGGAGCCAAATCCTCCTCTCAGTGACAACCCTGTGGTAGCAGGGGATGGGCAGAACGGAACACAGCTAAGTCATGGGCACTCACTCCTCAATCCTGCCCTATCCACCCTGTCCATCCATGCTGACCCCCAGCTGCCTGTTCAGCCTAAATCACCCGGGACAGGCAGCATTGCCAGTGCCTGCCTGCCACGGAGCGGGAGCTGCTGGTGGGCTGGAAACAACAGCCATATGTCAACGAAGGCTGAGGAACACGCTGTCTTTTGCTGGGGGGTGAATCAGTACGAGAGCCTGATATTCTTCTTCAGCTGAATTAATTAAGCAGCAATCTCGGGTATCTTTGTCTTCACAGCTATTATCTGCTTTTCCCAAAGTGCTCCTCAACGCATCATCCCAACGGGAGTGAGGGAATGAGTTCCCACCACCACACTTCACTCACGCTCTCATTCCCCTGTGACACGTGGGGAGGTGGAGAGGTGGGAGCTGACCTGGACATGATGCTCTCACACCTCCAGATCTGCGATGTAGCCAAGGTCAGTACTTCCCCCCTAAACCTTTGGGGTACCTGTAGGGATGCTCCCGACTCATCCCCTTGGGATGCTGCTGAGGGGATGTGGGGCCAGAGGGCTGCAGGCAGCACAGCTTTACCACCACCATTCCCTCTATTCACGCTTGCAGTCACAACTGGCCTATTTTAGCTCCTTCCCCTGGGATTTTAGCACCAGAACTTGCCTGGAGTTTGTGTGGGAGGGGAGGATGCACGTTGCCTCTGTCAGCAAATCCTCCTGAAGAGATGGAAGGGACTTCCCCAAACACATGGAAGTGTTGGCTCTGATTCCCAGCTGGGGAAACTGAGGCAGGGAGTGAGGGAAAACCACTGCTGCGAGTCTCCTGCATGGGTTAATGTGGAGACCGCAACCAAAAGCAGTGAGACTTGTAGGTCCTGTGTCCCTTTAGTTGTGCCAGCGCCTTGGGGTGCTCAGCACCTCCAGAAGCAGGCTGCCTGCAACCCATTCTGGGTAACCAGAGCTGTAGGAGGTGAGAAGCCACTTCCCTGCCCTGAAACCGAAGGCGATCGGATGCTGGTGGAGCCAGAGGGAGCAAGGATGAGCTGGACATGCTGTAGCCAGAAAGGAAAGGCCTGGGCAGGTGAGATGAGCTCTGTCTGATGGCCTGAGCTGTCCCACAGCCTCTCAGCCGCTGATGGCCACAGCCACCCAGGGTAGTGCTCAGGAACTGCAGGTTTCTCGCTGCTGACTCTAATCCGCCTCACCCCGATACAGCCACTGACCCGTTGGGCAGCTAAATTTAGCAGGATGAATCCTGCCCTGTGGCAGCAGGACAGTGGGGATGGGGCCATAAGAACAGGTCCAGGACCCCTGGACCACCTCCCACAGGCTGGGCAGGCAGCAGGGGTGTGGGTGGAGGAGATGGGAGCAGGGAGATGGGACACCCCGGTCATGAGCTCAGCTCACAGCCTTGCAGCAGCCAGACCAGGCCCTGAGCCCAAAGCGGAGATGTGGCATGAACCGCCTTTAGTCCCCCCATTCCTCCCCCATGTCTCACAGGAGAAGCATCCCGGTCAAGGCGGCACAGGGAGGACCGGGGGGTGCAGCGGCAGCTGGCGCTGTCACTCGTGAGGGACACGGAGGGCAGGGGGGCAGGGGCCGGGGCCGGTCCCTCGCATCCCTGGGGAGCTGCTCGGCGGGGCTGAGAGCCTCACACTCGTGACCCGCGCGAGCGGATCCCCCTGGGGAGCCGGGGAGAAGCCGCCACGGACGGGACGGGCGCGGCGCCCACCGGTGCGGTAACGCTGCCCTCTAACGGCCGCCGGCCGGCCCCGCTCCAGCCCGGCCCCACGGGCTCCCCCCGCGCTGCACAGCGCCGGTTGCGGGGGGCTCGGACGGACCCCCCCCGGCCCGGGTCTCACCTGCACGTGGACCATGCCGCAGTCCCCGCAGGCCTCCGTGCAGCTCCCGGGCAGCACCAGGCACAGGACCCCGCGACCGCCCCGAGCCAGCTCCGGCCGCCCCAGCGGGGATGGGGGGGTCCCCCCCGGGGTGCTTTGCCCCGCCAGCACCGGTGCTTGGCTGACCCCGGCGCTGCAGGGGCCGGGGGCTGCGGGGACGCCCCACACCCGCCTGCGGCTCCAGCGAGGCGCTGGCGGGTCACCAGGAGATTAGTGAGGTACGGAGAGAGGCTCCAGCGCGCTCCCATCACCACGCGCGGTCCCGGCCCCGGCCATGCCGCTGCCACCACCGTGCTCGCGAGCCAGCGCGTCCTCGTGTGAACCGTCACCACCACCGTGTGCTCCCTCGGGCACACCAACACCAGTGTACACCCCAAATACGCCACCCTGCTTTGGCTGAGAACCAGCCATGCATGATGGGACACAGGAGAGTGGAGGCTGGAGGTCCCGCGGTACCTGCAGCCCTGCAGAAGGGACTTCTTTCCAGCTCACAACAAGCAGAGCTCCGTGTTGCTACAAACCAGGGGACACTCGTCCCACGGGCACCCACCGAGCGGATGCGGCTCTTGGAGCACAGACACACACAGAACCTCGGTCCCAAGCTGTGTGCAACTGCAGGTGGGAGGCAGGGGGATGTCGGAGTCAGCTCACCCTCATCCAAAGCTCTGTGCATGCATAAGGTGGGTAGAGAACAGGGTGGAAGGATGCAGGGGAAGCACCACCCTGCAAAGCACAGCCTTGTCCCAGCGTGTGGCACAGATGACAGGCCAGCAGCCCCTTTGGGGTCATGGCTTGGTGACAATGCACACACTGTGCCCAGTGTGGGGGCACATGAGCGTCTCTGGGGTTACACCATGAGCCCCACCGAGGACCAGTGCCTGGTGCTGGATGCTCAGCCTGGGCCATATTCTCACCTGCCTCCTCCAGCTGCCCCATCTGCTCCCCAGCAGCTGCCTCTTGAGGGGACTTAAGGGGGAAGAACCGTGTGTGCCTGGCCTCAGCAAGGCAGAGGGTGGCCCAGTGCCAGTGAGGAACAGAGCACTGAAGGTAGGGAAGGGAAAACTGCAAGAAGCCAATTACAAAATAAAAGGCAACAGGAATCAATAGCTGCTCAAAAAGCACTTGCTGAGGCTGAGCGATCCCACAAAGGATTAATCCAGTGTGTGCTCAGGCCCTTACGCAATGGGTGGAGATAACAGCATGGCATTTCTGAGGGGAAATTGGGTGCAAACTCAGTGCTGGGGTCTGACAGAGCAGAGCCACGTGTGCTCAAGGCTGGCAGCACCATCCAGCCCCAGGGAAGAGGGCAGAAGGATGGGTTTCCTGAGGGCTACAGGAAAATAATACAGCCTGACAATATCACACAGCTCTTGTTTCTCATAATAGGTTGTTTTTCCACTGCCTCACAAAGGCCCCAGTATCTTACTCTTTGTGTCATATGCAGTTAATTATTCATCCCCTTTGTGCTGCTGCGGGAGCAGACACGGACCCGGGAGCTTCTGTCCCGGTGTGAGCTGCTTTAGCTCACAGCATCAGCCATAACCCCAGGGGCTCAGAGGGACCCAGCTCCTTGCAAGGCCAATGCCACAGGCCAGAGGGATGGAATTTTGGCTGCTGGTACCCAAATTACCAACCCGGATAGCTCCTGGCCCTGCTCAAGCACTTGGTCCAGGTGCCGCGTGCCAGTGGGGAGAAGCGGGGACTGCCAGGGAAGGCTCAGGGTGTCCTGATTTGCACATAGTAAAGGGGAAAATAGGGACCTGGGCAGCAAAGATACAGATTACAATGATGTGTTTGTCCTCTGGGAGCAGATTCCCGCATCCTGGCAGTGGCCCTGTCCCCACGTGGCTATGGCAGAGGAGCAGCACTGGCACCATCTGCGAGCTCTGAGTGTCAGCTGCAGCACTGAACCCCCCGAGTGAAAACAGAAAGGAAAAGGATCTGTTTGATCCTCTTTCCATTAGCTCAGAGGGCAGCAGGAGTCTCCTGGTCAGATTTCCCTCTCGGTGCCAAGGTGAGACAAGTGGCTGGGGAAGGGGAACACGTGGGAAGCATCACCCACAGTCCCTGCGCCCACTGGGTCCCACTGCTTGGGGGCAGCACATGGACCTCATCCCCCTGCTGCTACCCTGCCCCAGCAGCTCTGCCGCCCTAGTGCACAGCTACTCCTCTAACAGCCACCCAGCCACCAAGCCAAGAGCCCCCTGATGGGTGCCAGAGCCTGCCTGGCCATCTCCCCACCCCAAGCCCTACAGCTCTGCCAATTCACTGCTGTATATCAGGTAAATTAAGAAAAACAAAGCAAAACAAGGGCTGGATGGAAGCACCACCCTCTCTGCCAGCTCTGCACCACGGTGCTCTAAAAACCACTTTGGACAGGACGCATTTGCAGCCACTTGGCCAAACCCTTCCAGACACCCAGCGCTGGGCTGCCTGGGCTTCCCTCCAGCCCCGTGCCGGGGTCCCACTGCGCACAGAGCTCTTGCCAGATCCCTTCCTCTCTCCCCCAAATCCCACTCTGGGAATCAGAGCTGGGCATGTCCCTGCCTTCACTTCTCTGCAAGAGGAGCATCAACTCCAGCAGCTTCAGGACCTGACTCACTCCCAGTCAGGGGCTGCCACTGCTGTCGTGCACATTCAGTGCCACCAGCGCTGCCCCAAGGGACAATCTCCTCTCGACAGCATTTTGGGGTGCTCTGCACCCAGTCCTGCCACAGCCCCCAGCGTGTGCTCATGTCCCCATGGTACCTTATCAGCCAGGCACTCCGTGTCTTCGGTGAGCAGGTAGACAGCTCCGCTCTCGGCCAGGAGGATGGCAGTGTCAGTGGTGGAGGAGGACCTGGGGCGCCCCTGGTGCTGATGCAGGATGGCGGTGAGGCTGCTGTCCTGGGGGGCCTTGCGGATGAGATGGGGGCTCCCCTTCTGGGGCTCCAATGAGCCACTCTTGGTGCGCCGGCTGCCGCTGTGCAGGCTGGTGCCGCGCTTGATGGAGGGGCGAGAGCGGATCTGCTGCAGCACCCGGTTGAAGGCGGTGGGACGCGCCGGGAGGTCGTGCAGGGACACGGCATAGGACACGCGGTGCATCTCGGGGGACCTCTCCTTCTCGTCGGGGGAGTCGTGGTCGGACGTGGCGCAGTGCGGTGGCAGAGCATCCTGTGAGTTCTGCTGCTCCCGCTCCCGCGAGCGCCGGCGGCTGTGGAAAAGGTGCTTGAGGCCATGGCCGAACATGGACCCTTCGGAGAGCTGCTGGATTTTCTGTGGGAGAGGAGAGAAAACAGCCCCGGTTACTGCCCGGAAGGGACGGCATCGCCCTGCTCAGCACCCATGGCTCGGGTGGATGGTGCCTGCGCTAGCACGCAACCGAAACACAAAGCTCATGGGCTCAAAGAGCTTCTGGAGGGACCTGGTGATCCCACACCAGCACAAAGGGACCTGTGAAAGGGAACACAGTACTGCTCGAGGACTTCACTGTATACCCATGGAGAAGTACTAAGCATAAGTGGCCATTTGATGGCACACAGGGCTGTGCATGGTGGCTCGGGAGGTCTCAAACTATGCAGCTCCAACAGCATTCCCCATGCTGGGCCAGCAGCTACCCCTAAACACAGCAAGAGGAGCAGAAACACCCTTCAGAGCAATGGAGGTTACTCCCAGCCTTGGAGCTTTGGCCACAGTGCGAAGAGCCAGCTGCTTGCTGGAACAGGAAGGATCAGGGAGCGCTTTTCCCTGGGGGATTTTCCATGGCTCCTGAGCACAGCATGGACCAGGCTGGCCTCGCTTACGGAGGTGAAACCCCACCTCATGGCCTGTTGCCACCAAATCCAGTCCCTGCTGGGCAGTGGCTGGAGTCCAGGGGCATGCTGCTCCCCCGGGTTTTCCTGTCCCAGGGGGCTCAGGCTCGTTTTCCCACACGGCTTTCCTTGGGATGGCTCCTGGTAACCGGGGCGGCCACAGCCGGGTCATGCAATATGGATGGTGGAACAGATCCTGCTCACGTTACAGCCAGGTCACTCGGAGCAGTTTCCCTGCAGTCACTGGCATGCCCAGATTTGCATCCCCAAGAGATCCTGGCTGGGTGCCCTCTGCAATCCCTTGTGCTGTGGGCAGCAACTTCCAGCACCTGCAAAGGATGGATCCCGGATCCCAGGGATCCTGGATGCCAGGTCTATGGCAGCTACCAGGCAGCAATTAAGTGATCTTGGGACACTGAAAGAGCCTCTCTCCTCCCAAAGCACCCGCAGCCCAAGGCACAAGTCTGCCCTGCCTCTGTCTGGGATTTGGAGTGAAGCCGAGCACACTGCCTTTGAGGACGCCAGTCCTGACCCTGCTGACGTTCAGGGGCATTTCAGCACTGATTTACTGCGCCTGGGACTCTCCCCAGGGATGCTGGTTCCTGGAACTGTAGCACTGCATTTACTGGTGGTTGAAAACCAGTGTGAAATGGGCACAGGACTGAGAGCTACTTGGCAAAGCAGTGACGTTTGAGACATGAGCTCCAGGAGCCGCAGACCATGGAGGATTTCATGGCCATAAGGGGCTCCTCCTCAAAATCCTGGGCATAGAATCATGGAACCAAAGGATGGTTTGTGTTGGAAGGGGCCATAAGGCTCATCCAGCTCCATGGGCAGGAACACCTTCCACTAGAGCAGCTTGCTCCAAGCCCCTGTGTCCAACCTGGCCTTGAGTACTGCCAGGGATGGGGCAGCCACAGCTTCTCTGGGCACCCCGTGCCAGCGCCTCAGCACCCTCGTAGTAAAGAATTAAAGCCAGGAGTTCCAAATCCGTAATGGCCTAATCCTCATCACACCTGTAGTATTGGCAAGGAATCAGCAATCAGCAATCACTAAACACTTTAATCCTCCTGTTACCCATTCCCAATGAAAATTCCTGACCTTTTGGTTTTTCCTGGGAAATATATAATAAATCTATGGTGCTGAATTGCTACTTTGGGAAATAGTGATTTAAATTTTATTCTATTTATAGAGTCTCTATGGAAACGGAGGCAGCATTAGGTAGGTAATAACTATAAACCCACAGATTTCTCCCATCAAGGGGATGGCACAGTTAGCCCTTTAGAAGGTCTCCATGAAAAGAAACTACCAACTTCCTTCCTTGAGCGGAACCAAACTGAAGGTGAAGCCAAAAATAAAGGAAATAAAGGAGAGGAGTTCTCCCTCCTCAGATGGGTTCTGGGCCCATCTGATAGAAATTCACCTCTTAAAAGAAACTCCTCGGGTCCTTTCCAAGTGTTAATGAAAGAATCTTTCATGGGCTCTGCAGGTGGGACTCCCAGTGGGATGGGAAGGGATCTGCACAGGGAAAAAGCGGAGGGAAGCAGAAAGAGGAATCCCAGCATTGCTGCTCCGGGCTTGAACCCCACCTTGTCAAGCTCAAGGCTTTTCTACATTAAACAGTTGCTGGGAATGGTCACCACAAACAAGTGCATTGAAGAGCATTTGCTGATGGAAAACCGCTCTTTGCTCACATTACTCCAGCATTATTATTGCACTTCCAAAGCAGCGGCATTTTTCTGGCATGAAACCACTCGTGGCTCAGAGCACAGCATCTGCACGGGCTATTTTGGAACAGCCATTGCTTAATAACTGATGCAGGGGATACAGAGACTCATTTCTCAGTATAGACAGCTGTAAATCACTGAGATTAATACAGCCATAGCTGTAGTTCTGTTGTCTTTTCCTTTACTGCAGCCAGGGTCTCCCACTCGGCAGCAGGGATTGTTTCCATGGACTTCAAAGGAGCAGCTCCTGCTTCATGTCCCAGGTAAGTGGATCAGTTGAGACAAACCAAGCCTGGCCAAGAGCTGAAAAGCACCCGTTTTAACCCAAACCAACAATATCTTGCAGGAAAACAGTGGCTGTTTGGTCTGGGACACTGCTCTTTGGCAATGTCCCATAGGAGACATTGCCGAATGCTCATGGTGCTGCATGTGCCCACTGTGCAGGGATGCACATTCCCCCTTCCTGCCAGGGCCACCCTGGGATCTCCAGGGGCAGCATTCCTGCTACTGCCAAACAGCCACGCAGCCTGAAACCTCGCAGTTCCTCACTAACTTCCAGCTCTGCCCCGACATCCAAACCTCTTACTCGGCTTTCAGACGCACAAGGAGAGGATCTGCTTGCCACGACCTTATGGCACTGCCACATGGTGCCAAATCCTGCTTAATTACCATTGGGATTAATTATTCATATCCATGGCCTGCCCAGAGGCTCCAGCCAAGGCTCTGCAGCCCTTTGAAGACATTGCACAGATGCAGTGGAAGACTATCCCACCCCACCCCATCCCATCTCATCCCACCCCATCTCACCTCATCCCACCCCATCCCATCCCATCCTATCCTGTCTCATCTCACTCCATCCTATCCTATCCTATCCTATCCTATCCAAGCCCTCCTGCCGCTTTCTCCAGCTGATCCTCCTGCGGGTCCTGGGCAGGGACAGGGATGTCTCCGTGGGTGTCCCACAGCCCCTCACAGAGCATCCCGCTCCTCCTGCTGCCATAAACACCAAGGAAAACGTATGGATGTTCTAAAATGGAAACCCGAGCACTCCCCCACACACGCTTCTCCTCCCGGGGCCAGGATGAGAGAACAACCATGTGACAAACATTAGTCACGCTGTGGAATGCTCTACCCAAACGCTGTAGTGCCACACAGCTCCCCAACCACTCCAGAACAACATCTGCAGGGCCAGCAACAACTGCCCAGATGTGGCTCTGGCTATGGGGGCACTGCAGACCCCCGCGAGCTCCCCACCTCGGGTGGCATTTCCAGGGTGAGATCTTTGCTACCAGATTCCAGAGGAGCCAGATGTGCTCCTGGGGGGAATAACACAGCGAGTGGCAGCCCACGACTGCTTCTCTCACGCTGTCACCTCTGCATCTCCCGAATTGATTGCTGGGATGCTGCGTGCTGAAAGGCAGTGGGAAGCAAGGAATGGGGACCCTGGGGGGATGGCACTGTGGGCAGGTGGGCATGGAGCATCCCACTCCAACGTGAGTGTGTGCCTGTAGGGACACATCACACAGCTCCTGGGAGGGCAGCACATCCCGGCCTCATCTCTTGCCCTCTGCTGTGCCTGGCACAACACCAGAAGGGACCTGATGTCCCTCTGGATGCACCCCGACAGGAGGATGGGATCCAGGGGGTCCTGGTGTGCAGCTCCACACTGTGAGAGTGGGAACCTGCTGGGGTCCTTGCCAGCAGCCCGAGTGCTTTGGATGAGCGATGCCCCTGGAGATGATGGATGCGTCTGCTCCACAGACTGCACTGCTCCTGCTCGAGCTGCTTGACAACAGCAGCTCCATCCCGCTCACCGCAGGGAGCCAGCTCACCTTGGCTGTGTCCTTTCCACACCAAAACATGCCTGGATGTGCATGGGATTAACTAGAAATGTACTTGAGGGCTTAGAACAGAGGCTGGCGACCTTTATGGACAGGAGGAGTCCTCACATCCTCCCTGCAGCCTGCACAGGCACCACCATGGGGGGCTCTGTGAACCGAATCAGGGGTCCCCAACCCCAGACCCATCCCCTCGTAGTGAAAGGATTAAACTAGCTGAGTGGGTGTGAGCTGCTATGAGGCAATGGGAGGTCAGTGCTTCATCTCCCTCCTCCCCAGGAGAGGTTCCCCAGCTCCAGGAAGCCCAGGGGAAGCTTTATGTCCATGAATGTAGGGTTTGAATCAGGCCCTGGGAGAAGGAAAGAGCTTTAGGCCAGTGCCTCTGGACTCCAGCTGTTCTTGGCTTTCAGGTTCAAAGGAGGAAAAGGTGGGAGCCATGAAGACCAAGACAGTGAAATTGGAGATGGAATTGACGCCAGGCTTCAACTTTCAACCCTCAGCCCATTTGGGAAAACAGAGGGAGAAAGAGAGCCAGGGCAAACATCCAGAGGTGCCTGGAAGTGGGACCAAGAGGTGAACACCATGGTGGTGGGACACTCTGGAGACCCCATCAGCTGCGAGAGGCTGGACATCTTGTGCAGTGCTTTGTATGGCTCCAGTCACTGTGCTGCAGAGCACAAAAATCCTCGCCACCTAATGTATTTGTGAGCAGGACTGTGTCATGCATCTGCTCCGGTCCATGCCAGAGCTCCTTCCTTTCCTCCCTAATGGAACCCTCGCTCTCAGCAAAGGAGCTGGAGCCAGGGCTGAGGAACAGGAGCTGCTGTGGATGTGCAAGGGTCAGGGGATGGAGACAGTGCAAGGCAGGCTGCTGTCTCCAGGTTGCCACTCAAATCCATCTTCAGCTGGCAGCAAACAACAGCTTACATCTGGTGTTTGCTCTCCATCCACAGGGAGATGGATCTTGGTGTGTGACACCGGGCACCAGCATGAGGACAGCAAAGGGCCCCACTTGAATGAACCCACCCCATGGTGGTAAATGTTGGGGCAGGTCCTGAGGGGGTTTGGGGCAGGAAAACCTTAAGGTTCTATTAACGATGCCACCAATTGTAGCAACAGGAGGCGAGTGGCTGACTCCGTGGTGGCTGTGGTGGGGCCAGGCAGCGCGCCCGGCTCCGCTGCGGCACCTGTGGGCAGCACCAAGATGCAATTCTTCATGTGTAGGCAAGCACAGCAAGTGGCACAGCAAGTCTGAGGCTTCCACCCATAAGGGCAATTAATTGCTGAGCTACAAATGCGTTAAAGGTGAGCAGCACAAAGCAAACCTGCATTAGGGCATCAATAAAATCAATGGGCGTTTGGCCACTGCTCTTGCTGCGAGCTGGACCAGGCTGCAGACCAGGCTGAGCACCAGCTCTGAGCTGGATGTGCAACCAAGGAATGCTTGGCTCCATGGCTATCCCCTTTGGAAGCTGCAGCTCCTTTTGCTCCATGCTCCCAGCCCATTCTGACTCGCTGTGCAGGTGAAAAGGGCCCAGATGGGATGGAGAGAGGCTGGGGGTGATGCAGATGAGAAGCAACACCCCGGTCAAGCCAAGCTGAGCCTCCCCAAGGTAAGGGTGTCCCACCCCACCAAGCCCTGAGCAGCATATCCCCATGGATGCGCCTTCCCCTGGCACCAGGCTCACCTCTCTGGCTGTTTTTAGGGCAGCAGCAGCTGTACATCATGTCAGCAAAGCCAAAACAGCCTCAGGAGCACAGAGCTGCTGCTCGGACATCGAGGGGAAGGTACCACGTGTCCTGCAACCAACCATGGGGCTTCTTGTGCTTAAAGCAGCCGAGTTCTCCTACGGGAACACGGCTTTTACTTCCTGGCTGCCTTGCTGGAAGGGATGCAGGCAGGCATGGCAGCAGCCTGGCAGCGCTGGCTCTGCTTCCCTGACCTTAACCATGCCAGTGAGACCTTCTAGGCCAAGCGGCAGGCTGGGGTGCCCCACAACAAGGGTCTCCATCCAGGATGCCAGGCTAAGGACATCTTCCACTTTTGTCCAGGTCTCTTTGAAACCCAGCACCTCCATTACCACCACAGTGCGACCACCAAACCGCCTTTGACAGCGCTGCCAAGAGCAGCCCCTGGAAACACCAAAGTTACAAGCAGGGAATTCATCTCTGCAACATCAAACCCCACCACATCCACACCAACGGGACCCTGTTGAACAGCCGGGGGTCAGAGCTGCTCCGCTTCCCAACCCATGGCTTATTTCTGCCCGATTTCCCATGGGATGGTCCTGTCATGCCCCCCGGCATCCCTGCCCGCGCCCTGCTGCCGGGACCCGGTCCCTTCCCTCCCGCAGCGCTGCAGTGCCGCGGCGTAACTTGTTTTCCTCATGAACCGGACACAGCCCGAAGGCACCGGGAGGAGCAGCCTCGGGGCCATTTACACACTGTCACTTCCCGGCTGCCGCAGCACTAATCCCATCGCTCCCGAGCATCTCCACTGTACTCAGCACTGGGGTGACTCTGGCCGTTACCCACCGGGCTCTGCACATCCCAGGAGCATTCCCACCCCTGGGAGCATCCCAAGGTGGGACCATTTCATCTCAGGAGCATCCTCATTCTGGGACCATTCTCATTACAGGACCATCCCCATCCTGGGAGCATCCCTATCCCCAGAGCATCCACATCCCACATCCTCCAAGGTCACACCTGTAGCAGAGCACGGATCAGGGTCTGGGGATGCTGGCACCCCATCAAGGCATCCATCCCACTGGGAACCCCACTGGTGACTCCTTGGGGTGCTTGCCCCACCGTTGACCCCAAGGAGTCCTCACCCCTCCGGTGCCCCCCGGGATGCTCGCCCCGCTGCCAGCCCACGGGTGCCCGGTGCTACCGCTGCTCACCTTCAGGTCGGGGGGCTTGGTGCGCGGCGGGGGGACAGCGCCCGCATCGGGGGCCGCCGCCGCTTCCCCGGGCTTGGCCTCCATGGCAGCAGGGCCGGGCGGCTCCCCCGCGGCGCCGGGGTCCTCCTCGGGCTGCCGCAGCTCGTCCGAGCGGCACCGCTTCATAGCGGCGCGCCGAGCCCCCGGGCGGCGGGGGAGCCCTACGGCCGCGGCGGCGGGCGGCGCCCGGGCGGCCGCTGCGGGGCCCGCGGGCTGCGCGCCCCCCCCGCCGCGCCCGCGCCCCCCCCGCCGCGCCCGGGCCGGGCGGCGGCTCCGCGCCGCGGCGGCTCCGCGCCCGCCGGCACCGGCACCTGCATCGGCATCGCCGCGGCCGCCGCCGCCGGGGGCTGAGTGGCGGCTGCGCTGGCCAATGGCGAGGGGCGGGGGGCGGGGCCGGCGGCCGTGCTTGGCGGCGATTGGCGGAGCGGTGCTGGCGCGCCCGCCGAGCCGGGCCGACAGCGCGGGGACGGGGAGAGCCGCCGGGGCGCGGCGCGGGCTTTGTGCCTCCTCTCAATGCAGTTGTTAATTGGCATTAATTATGAATTGGTTATTGATTGTTTATTAATTGGTTCTAATTGCAATTAGCGATGAAACCTTTCCTGCGCCCCCTGCCCCCGGGGGGGGGCGCAGTGGGACTACAACTCCCAGCGTGCCCCGCGCGGCGCGCAGGCTTCTCCCGCCTCTGAACTACATCTCCCGGCATGCCCCGCTGGCCGGGGTCCGCCCGGCCTCCTCCCCCTTTGCCCCGCGGCGCTCCGATAAAGGTTCCGCGCAGCGCGCAGCGCGGTTTGCCGAGGCGCTGCCCCTGCGGAGGAAGGCGGCGGCGGGGGTAGGGGAGGCGGGAGGGGTGGGTGGGGGGAAGCGAGGACGAGCCCGGCCGCCGCGGCCTCGCCGTTCCCTTGGGGCGGGCGGAGCGTCCGGGAGCGGCAGGCTGGCGGGGGCCGAGTGTCCCCCGCGGTGGGGAGGGGATAGCGGAACGGACCCGGAGGACATGGAGGGAGAAGGGGCCCCTCTGTGGCGGGGTCCCGGCGCCGTGATCCGGGACCTGTGCCGCTCCTTCGGCCACTGCAACCGGCACCTGGCGCGGCTGCAGCACAACCTCCGCGAGACCAAGAAGTTCTTCCGCGACGTCAAGTACTCCCAGGGGCGCCCCTTCGCCTCGGCGGCGCTTGGCGACGGTCTCCCCGCCGCGGCCGGGGACGGGGCCCCGCAGGACGGTGAGAGGAGGCCTGGGGCGGGCGGGGAGCCCTGTGCCGAGGGGGGGTGTGTGCGGGGAATGGAGAAGGCCCGCAGGGATAAACGTGGTGCTGGGGGGTGAGGGGGGTGTTGAGAGGGATGGGGAGGCGGGGGGTGGGCTGTGGGGAGCTGCTGGGTCTGGAATGGGGGCTCGATGGGGTGGGAGTGCTTGTGGAGAGCTGTCTTGGGGGTGTGAGAGGCTTTGGGGGGCCCTTCTGCTCAGCATCTTAATCCTTATGGGTCTGGGAGCTGCGGGGGGGGAGGGTAGGAAGATGCAGCGCCTCAGTGTGCAGCTCATGGGGCTGGTGTGCGTCGCAGTGTGTTGGTTGTGGACAACAGCAGGGATAGTGCTGGGCTTCATTCATCAGCTTCATCCTCGTCTGCCGTGGTTGCAGGCTGTCCTCCTGCCATGTGCACGACTCCGTACATAAGACTGTCTTGTGAGACGTTTACTGTGACATAAGACACTTATAAAGGTCTTTATTCATTTCTGAATGGCTCCTGCATTATCTCTCTTGGCTATTTATCCATGATACTTGTCCATTCCTGGCTTGCCCTTAATGTGAAGCGCTGCTGAGCTCTTCTGTCACCCTGTGTAAAAGCAGGGCTGTCCCACTGTGCCGGCTCTGCCTGAGATGGAGTTAATTTAACACCTAGCAACACCTAGTGCTGTGTGTGTTGAGCTAGAAGGGTGTTGATAACCCGCCAGGGGCTGGGCTGATGCTGAGCAGTGGGAGGGGATATAGCCAGGACTGTCCCAAACTGCCCACAGCCTGGCGACACAAGCTGAGAGAAAGGCGGAGCAGGGGCTATTTGTTGTTATGGCAGTTGTCTTCCGGAGCCACTGCTACATGTGCTTCCTGGGAAGTGGCTGGGCATCACCTGCTGATGGGAAGCAGAGAATAAATCTGTTGCTTGCCTTTGCTTCTCCATGTGGCCTTTGCTTTTGCTTTATTAAACTGCCTTTATCTTGACCCACAAGGGCTTCCTTTTCCATCCTCTGTTTTCCTCTCCCTCCCCTGCTGAGGAGGGCAGTGATAGAGCAGCTTGGGGGGGGCGTGTGGTGGCCAGCCAAGGCCAAGCACATGCATGGAAACTGTCAGAATAGAAGTGAATGTACAAGTGTGCTATCTCTGTTTGCATCTCTCTGACTGCCAGGCAGCAGGAACTAGTTGTTTTCCCTCATTTTCTGTGGCTCTCAATGCTGTTTGAATGGCAGCACTTTCCTGGAGTTGCTCTTCTGCTCTGTGACTTCTTGTAAAACAGTGCTGGTCAAATAGCATCTTTCAAGTCTGCTCATAGAGCTCTGTAGGTGAAGATGCAGCATTCCTGACATAGGACATAGATTTCACCAAATCTGGCGTTTCTAATGCAGAGCACTTAGAACCTTTTCTGTTTAAATACCTACCTTGACCCAGTTTGACTTCTGCTCATTCTGTTACCAACTGGCCATTAAATGCCAGGGCCCCAAGGAAAGGCTTTGACTGCTTCAGAGCTTGTTCATGCGAACTAATAACAGTGTGGCCTCTTGGTTCGGGGTTTCAGGCTGCAGAGGTTGGCTAACATTTACCCTTCCTATAAAAGAGACCTTAACTCAGTAGGTTTGAAGCTGGTGAAGTGGTGATGTGTTCCAGCCAGGGCACACACAAGCCAATAAACCTGCTGGAAGGTGGGGAGTTGTCTTGAGGGGAGCATGGGAAGAGGAAAGGAGAGGATGAAGAGCAGCACTTGGGGGAACAGGGAGGCTGCACAATAACTGTGAAGCAGTGAGTGTGAGGAACCATTGACGATTGATTTGTGTCAGGTGTGGGAAGATGCAAAGCCCAGAGCCTTGGTATTTGGACAAAGCTTCTTGTCTCTATAAAGTTTTAGTTGTGTTTGACATTTCTCTCTGACAGTTCCTGGCTGGGGATAAAGCTCCTTTCCCCTGTCTGACATGGGGAGATCATTTGAACTCTCAGGGGGTTTAAGGAGCACAATTCTCACTGACAGAACCACTTTTGCCTCGAATTTGCCCTACGGGTGGTGTCAAAGGGAGAGGAATTGTGACCAAATAGTCCTGCAGACCTTCTGCAGTGTGAATTAGTCTGTGAATGCTGATGTTTTGTGAAACTCAAAGAGCAGGAAGGTAAATGGGCTTGAAGTGCAAAAACAAACTGGGAGAGTAAATTCAGATGGCTTGGAAACAAACCAAATGTGAAGAGGTTTGCTCTTGAGACACTTGTAAGCTGCTGTACCAGCACAGAAAGGTAACTGCCCCTGTAGTCAACTCAGGCAACCTAAAGCACAGCCTGAGTTACTGTGTCTACAGTCAGACCTGAGTATCTGCTAGGCTGTGTGGTAGCCACTGACCTTTCAGGTAAGCTGAGTCAGCCAGGGTTGGGTACTCGAAGGAGCAAATATCTGCTTGCTTTTATATCCCACCCTCATCTGCTTAGGAGGATGATGGGCAATGTTTGTCAGTAAAGGATTGTCATTGGCCTTGTGCCTCCCCTATGGCCTTGGCACCAGGAGTTACTCCTCATAGTAAATTCAAGGGGAAGAAAAACCCTGCCTTCCAGCTGCTGTTTACGAGGGGAGGGAGGAAGAGTTGCTTGCACTGTCTGCATTTCTGAAGCATTCAAGGAGATATTGTCTGTTCTCCAGGTCTGCTTTGTCATGAGTAGGCTTTGAAGAATGATGTGTTGAGGTACCCTGACAATCTGCAGCTTGAGCCTGTGCAGCTCTGGCAGCTCTTTATTCCTGTGTGTTGTGTACTGACTTCCTGTAAAACAGTATTCTTTGGGACTCAGTAGCAGATTTCACTCAAATACATAAAGATACTAAGAAGAAACCCAAACCAGCACAACCCTTTCTACTAACATTAGTTTGCTTTGTTCTGTGCTTGAAATAATTTGAACTCTTGGCTGAGGAGCCTGAGATTTTGGGTATTTCTTTCACCTTATTCCACAAGTAAACTGAGTTTACTTGTTTAACAAGTAAGCCTCTTATACTCAGAGCACAGCATCTCCAGAGTTCTGGCCAGCAGCTCTGGTGTTATCTTAATGAGTGTGTGTGGAAAGCCTCAGGCTTGGTAGCATAATGACTCTGTACAGAACTGAGTTTCATAGGGGGTGAATGTATTAACCAGAGGGGTTAGAAGAGTTCTCATCCTGCTGCTGTATTGACAGAGGGTCTATATCCTGGTTAAAATGTGACTGCTGTGCCTGTATCATTGTGATGCTCAAAAGGTTGGGGCTGCTATTGTGCTGTTACGTGTGTCAACATGAGAAGATGGGGTTTAAGACTAGATAATGTGTGGAGGGGTGGCTGGGAGGGTACTTGTGAAAGAAGTCCTCAAACAGATGGGAGGAGGCACTCACTAGCAAGCTTCAAGTTAAGCAGAAGGTGAAGCTGGGTTCTGCAGCCCATAGGAGCTACTAATGGTGTAGCAGCTGTGTATTTTGGGGTATTGAGCAGGAATTCACACCACTGTGCTGATAGGTGTGTGATGGAACCAAAGCTTGATTTATAGAACTGAGTGGGTTAACAATAAGTCTTGTAGTGGTCAAAGTATGCTGCGAATTATAGAATCATAGAGTGGTTTGGGTTAGAAAGGACCTAAAGATCATCTAGTTCAAACCCCTGCAATGAGCAGGGGCACCTCAACACTAGACCGTGTCACCCAAGGCTCTGTCCAACGTGGCCTCGAGCACTGCCAGGAATGAAGCATTTACCACTTCTCTGGGCTAGTGCCTCTCCACCCTCATAGGGAAGAACTTCTTGCATATATCTAACCTGAACTTCCCCTGTTTCAGTCTGAACCTATCAACCCTTGTCCTGTCACTGCAGTCCCTGATAAAGGTCCCTCTCCAGCATCCTTGTAGCCCCCTTCAGACACTGGGAGCTGCTCTGAGGTCTCCACGCAGCTTCTCTTCTCCAGGCTGGACAGCCCCAATGTTCTCAGCCTGTCTCCATTATGGGAGCTGCTCCAGCCCCAGAGCATCCTCTTGGCCTCCCCTGGACTTGCTCCAACAGCTCCATGTCTGGTGGGGGACACCAGAGCTGTACACAGTGCTGCAAGTGAGATCTCACGTGGGCAGAGTAGAGGGGCAGGAGCACCTGTTTTGACCTGCTGGTCACGTTCCTTTTGATGCAGCCCAGGATACAGCTGGCTTTCTGGCAACCATCAGGAATGGAAAGATTCCTGTGAAAGGTAGCAGTATTTGCAGTAGGTGTGAAGGTCCAGCCGTAGTTAAGCACTGTTGTGTGTGTATACTATTGAAGATAGAATAGGAAGACAATTGAGACCAGGAGTGTAGTTGGCCTCCCTTGAAGACGGAGTGAGTAAATGCTTATGGCTTCTCAACCTAAAATTCCATAAACTCAACCTAGGATTCATCTGTCAAGTGTTTGAGTGACTTATGAATTGAGTCTTGGTGAGAGATGTCCTTGTTTATGGACAGGCCTCCTTTCATCAAAAGAGGCTTAACAGGATGCATGCAATTGAGGATTCCCCCTGCAGCCATTTGTTTTGATGTCCTTATCACATGTCTCCCGGTGGTGCAAGTACATTGACACAATATGTACCACCAGCTAAGACCTCGGGCAAAACTTCTGTCACAAACAGGAGTTGTTCCCATAGACATGGAAGTATCCCTATGTCTCTTCTGGAAGCAAGATCTAAATCTGGTTTTTGTTAGGTAATCCAGGAGCTCATATTCCTCTCTGCTTGAATTCCTTATGTTCCGAGTGGTGGCATCACCCTTTATGAGGGTTTTCACCTTGTGTCTTACTCGGATGTGCAGAAATAGTGATACCCTTTCTGCAATGCAGAATATGAGCAATAGCTCATCACTGTGCCCTTGCTTTGGGTTTGAGAGCTTGGGGTTGCTGTAAGATGCCCAGTGATGGATTTGTGCAGCATTACACCACTGCCATGATTTGGGTGCCTTGATGGTGTGCTGGATTAGTTGTGAAGTAGTGAATGTTCCATCTCTGGCAGTGTTCAAGACCAGGTTGGACAAAGCCTTGGGTGACATGGTCTAGGGTGAGTTGCCCTTGCCCATGGCTGGGGGTTGGAACTGGATTATCTTAAGGTCTTTTCTAACCCAAACCATTCTATGATTCTGAGACGGCTGAATCTGGCTTCTGGTGCTGATTCAAGGTTTGCACTCGGAGTGTTTCACTGTGACAGTGTTAAGTGTAATGGCTTTGTTACTGATAACCACTTGTAGTAAACCTGTTGACCGATCACAGGGAGGTTGTGTGCATGAAAAGATGGAAGTGTTTGAAAGATGCAGGATTTCTGTATCCATCCTGTGCTTCAATAATTGAGCTGAGCTGCTGTATTTCAGTCATTTTCTGCTGACAGGAAGTACCTGTAAATGCAGAGGCCACCCAGAATGAGGAGAGGGTGCAACCAGCCTCTTTTCATCTCCAAAGCCTGTGCAGAGGTGGTCTGATGCGTGTACAGCTGAAGAGCGAGCTTAAATTCCAGTTGAAGCTTCAATAGTTGGAACCAGATCAAAGAAATTCTTTATCTTGTAGATGAAGCCTTCAGTGTCCTATTTGTGGCTTTTTGCTGGATTTTCTCTTTCTGAGCTGCTACCCAGATTCTGCCCTTCACTTGTTGGGGCCTCTCTGCTATGGCTCTGGGTGTGAGCAGTCCCACTTCAAGTGATGTCTCCCATAATCTTTTTCCAAGCTGTCAGCTTATGGGTCCAGCATCTGGGGCTGTGTGGGGCAGAGGTTCAGGAGAGGGGCTTGCTGAGATACAGGGAGGGGTTCCCCTTATTGTTGTATGGGATGGAAGGATACATCTTGGGGCTTGAGATGCTGAAACAATTTTGGATGCCAGAACATGATTCATTAAAGGAATTTTAATAGCCCTGGTGAAACAGGACCTTCCCCTACAGAATCCCTGCTGCTGCTTCTCTGCTGTATTGTCTCTGTCTCTTTAAACTGGCATCCTGTTGCTTTGCCTGATATCAGGGCAATCATACTGGGTTATAGCTGTGAGATTTGGCAGCTCTTCTGGGGACTGCTGTCACCATTTGCCATTTTGTCTTGGGTTCCATCTGCCTTCAGCCCTGGGAACACGGGCCAGCTCTCTGCCTCTGGTGGAACACTGGCTGCTCTGTGCTCCAGGGATTGTGCTCAAGTGCAGCAGATGGGGAATTTGTTTGTATCCCATTTCTTTTGTACTACCAGAATTATTCTGTTGCTATGCATAAGGTAACACAAAGCTGCTTAGACTTTAGCTTCGATGGCTGAGCGTGGGAAAAGCTGTATTTAGGACTTGTAAAAGAGTACAGAAGCTAAATTCAGGGCTGGGACTGAATTAGTGTGGTAAGGCAAATGCAAAGAGTTGTGGTACCATGGACTAAGAATTCAAAGGGCCTGGTTAGTGGGATGGTACAAGTGGTGCTGCAGGTGGAAGATGGGTAAGGTGAGGGATTGCAGGGAGTCCTGCTAATCTGAAGAAGATACAGATGTTGAGTAGTTTCCTTTTACAGCTTAAATCTTCTTAAAACCCATAAGAATATCTGGCAAACTGTGCCTATTTCAACTCTGTAGGTTAGGAGAGGAATGTACTGTTGGTGCGCTCAAGGGAGCAAAGCTCCCTTGTGTTTAGGCTGCACTAGGAGCCTTCTGGCTGCTGGCAAAGAGTGTTTGACTTGGGCTCATCTCTACCTTGGTGAAAGCATGAGCTGGGACTGTGCTTGCTGACAGAGGCTGTTGGTTCTGCTGCCATGTCTCAGCAAACTGGGTCTTGTCATCTGCCTCATGGAGAAAAGCAATTTAGCAAGAATCTCTTTCCCTGAGGCTAGAAAGGAGCTTTTGCTGCTTTAATATCAATGATCTTAGACTCTGGTCAGTCAGCTTGGGCAGTAATAGTCTTGGGATTTGGTCAATGCAAAATATTTGGCATTTTTAAGTGGGTGGGTGGAACTGTCACCTATTCATAGTTGATTTTATTTCTGGTATGCAATAGGAACGTTCAGTGCAGCCAAGGCATCAAAACTGGGCAAGAATTAGCCTTGGTGACCCATTGGGCCTCCTTTAACTCTGGAGCAAGGCAAAACACTGTTCCAAGCCAAGGCAAAATTAGTCGTCTGATTGTTTCAACCTTGACAACAGTTGGCTTTTGACTCTTAGAGCCTACCATTAGCCTGCTGAAGAGAGCTCTGTGTAAGTGCTTTTGGGTGGAATAGGCGGGGAGAACCTGTTCCGCCTGGAATAGGTGGCAAGTCGTCTTGATGGCTTTGTGAGACAGCCTGCTGTGGATCTCTGTGTTGGGCTGGTCGACATGCTGAGTTGCTGACACTCGTTTCAGGAGACATAAGCAAAGTTGGTGCTATGTGGGTTTCTTAGCAGGCTGTGGGACAGTGATTTGTGAACATTTGGCTTGGAGATAGGAGACTTCTTGTTCAGCCAACCTGCCCTAATGCAGCCTGTCCTCAATTCTAGGGCAGAGTTTCATCGCCTTCCCTTGCCATGAAGAAGAGCAGCTCCAGCGGACCGTGAGCTGGCACCCTTGCCTGCTGATCCTTGGCCAGAACTGCAATGCCAAATGCCAGTTACTCAACATCCTGCTGGGGGAGAAGCTGCTCCCCACCACCAAAATCACCAACGAGGAGAACTGCAAGAGGCGCCGGATCCGTTTCACCCATGGGACACAAACCCGGATTAGCCTGGCACTGCCTGGGCAGTATGAACTGGTCCAGATGATGGCAGCCCACCGTGGGCACTGGGACACCATACCAGAGGAGGACCTAGAGATCCATGGGGACAGTGAAGATCCTGCTCACCAGATAGCGGAGCTGGAGGTCATGCTGCCCTACTCACTGCTAAAGGTAACTTGGTGTCCATGTACCATTGTCATAAAGAACTTCAGATATAACAGTTATAAGCCATAATAAAGCAAATGGTGAAAACTCTCCAACACAGGAATTCATTTTAATAGGGAAGCTGGAAGTCTGGTGTTAGAATCTTAACTGGACATCACCATCTGTTTGTGTGCTCTGTTTCCATGTCAACTCTAAGCATTAGCATTCCTCTGTAATGTTTGCATCCATCTCAGAAGCCAAGTTTGCTCACATGGAACTCCAGGTGTCTTCTGAAGTTTTACTCCAGTTTCCAGGTCATTCAGAGTTAGCTTTGCTGTCTGATAGTAGTTACAAGCTATTATACAAGAAAAAAGCTTCTTAATCCAACATCTGGTAAAATGACCTGGCTTCATTTGAGAGGATCCTCTTTACATCCCTGTGGTGCCAAAGGAAGCTGAGGATGTTAAGAACTAGAAGGTGGGAGTCTGGTCTCAGAGCTGTTCCTAACGTTGCATCTTGCTTTGTGACTTTCCTTTGACTTGTCTGTATAACACATTCCTGTTCTGAATGTTGCAGTTTGGTGTTTAGCAAAGAGCTTTAAAGGTGGGGGCTGTATTTCATAGCTTTTTATAGCTTCCATAAGCTTCCGTTGCGTTTCATATCTTACATTGAGCCTTTGCTATTGCAGTAGAATACTTGTGGAGCATTGTGTTTGGCAAAAAAGGGGAATATCTGGAATAGAGAATTCTTAAATAGAAATTGCCTGTACAGGATCTCTTGTCACATGAATGAGAGTCCGAATGTCAGAGTCGAACAGTAAAATAGCAAGGTAAGTTTTTTCTGAGCATGTGATTGGAAATAGGCAGCAAATGAAGACCCAGTGTGCATCAGTTTGAAATACGATTCACAAAGCCAGTCTTTAGCTACATTTAAGCCTATCCTAATGAGATCAGCCACATCAGTGCTCTGTTGTGGTGCTTTTGTGACTTCCAGTATCCACAGAGAGAGGACAGAAGAGCCATGTTTGTATAAACTCTGTGAGGCATCCAGTGCTTCCCCAGAGAGCCCCAGCCCAGCTCCTGGTGCTGCAAAGTAAATGTCTGTTCTGGATCTTCTGCCTTGCTAGGAGAGAAGAGGATTTAGCTTTACATTTATTTGGGCAGTTTACAACTCTCTTTCAGATTTCTCATGTGAGTGACAAAGATACCTCTGTCTGCCTTTGGTTATATTTAGGCCACTTAGATGAAAACAGCTACTCAGATGGATTTGAAAAGGGTTGGTGAAATATAAAGCTCTTCCAATAGAGGAAGGGAGGGTCAATCACAGCTAGCTTCACATGGAGGCAAAGGACTCCTTCTGTGAGTTCAAGGGGCTAAAGGATGAACACAGTTTGGAAGCTGATGGGAGAACATAGTGCATTTTAGCAGGTAACAGGGTTAGGGATAACTTCCTGCTAAATCACAGGAGTCTGAGCTCCTGTTGAGAGGCATGTGGGTTTTTTCCACCCTTCCAGCTAATGTGAGTTCTCCAGCTCTGCCCACACACCCCAAGATGACAGTTCTGAAAGTGAATGTCTGCTACTCATGGACACTATTCCTGTAACAAGTGGAATATGGATCTGGAGCAATAATGGATGAGGGTCTTTGGATGCTATCCAAAGTGTCATGTCTGCAGAGCTGCTCCGAAGGAACTTCTTAACTTGTGAAACAGAACCAGGAGCCCAATAATAGTTGCATGCTTGCTGCTAACGTTATATTTAGTACAGAGCTTAAGGGACCAAAGAATTTCGAGGAGCTCAGCACCTTTTGGACAGAGGGGGAAGAAATCAACCTGAGTTTTACCCCACCAGGTACCTAGAACCTCTTGTTCATAGAATCATAACTATGGTTAGTTGGAAAGGGCCTTAAGATCATCCAGTTCCAACCCCCTGCCATGGGCAGGGACACCTTACACTGGACCATGTCACCCAAGGCTCTGTCCAACCTGGCCTTGAACACTGCCAGGGATGAGGCAGCCACAGCTTCTCTGGGCACCCTGTGCCAGCGCCTCAGCACCCTCACAGTAAAGAACTTCTTCCTTATATCTAATCTGAGCTTCCCCTGTTTCAGTTTGAACCCATCACCCCTTGTCCTGTTGCTGCAGTGCCTGATGAAGATCCTTCCCCAGTGTCCTTGTAGCTCCCTTCAGGTACTGGATCTGTTTGGTTTTCTCCCAGCAGCAGTGTGCTTGCAGGGCTAATGTGTTTCATGAAACCCTTGTGTTCTAGCTACTCAAACACCTTACTAGTATGTGAAGGAACATTTGTGGGTCTGTAGTGTGGACTTACAGGAGACGAGCATTTCATTTGTGGCTCACTGAAATCATACTTGTTCCCCATAGTGAGGGCACCAATGGGCTGCCCTTAGAGGAGCTCTCTGTGGCTTCGGCACCTGGGGAATGCTGTGCAGCTCTTCATGCCCGAGAGCATCTTTACCAAGAGACTTCACTGCTCAGGCTGGCTGGAGCACCTACATGACACGCTGCTGGCCTGTGCAGGCACCTTATGCTGACTCAGGCTCCTTGGTACACATACTTGTGTGCTAAAGCTGGTTAGCCATTGCTCTGAGGAAAGAATGGCTGAGTTATTAGTAAGTTAACAGTATCCAAATATTAACCAAACTGCTTTCTGTCACTTGGAGATAAATCCAATACAAGTGTAGAATACACCACTTTTGAATACTGAACTGCCGGTGGAGCACCCTGAGTCTGATATCCAGGATGGGATCATGCTTCCTCGGAGGATGTCTTATTCCAAATTTGTTTCACAGAAAAGGGGGTGAAGAGGGAGCCAGAAAGTCCCATTAGCGTGGCTTAGCTGCTGTGGGAACACCACTTTGTGCTAATAGGTTGGTGAACCTGGTTATTTTTAAACTTAAAATCTCAGGGAAGGAAAAACGTTGGCAAAGCTGCTCTGTTCCTTGGGGATCACTGCACAGGAATGCATCTAGGTCATGGGGAGTAATCCAGCTAAATGGACAGATTGTTAGATTTATACTGGGAGTCAACAGTTGGCTCTTTTCCTAAATCTTATCAGTTGTGCCTGGAAGCTGAAAGGAACTTCTCTGGAGGATTGGTTTTCCTCTGGATGGTGCAGCTGAATGGGCGGAGGGTCTCGGGGCTGAAAGCTGCTGCTTTATGCCTTTGTCTTGCTTTGTGGCTCATGGGACTCTGGGTCTCAGTCTTGAAGAGTTTTAGCCAGGACCTGTATGGAAAGAGGCATTTTCAGCTGCTCTGGCAAAGCTGGAAGGTGACTGAAGAAAGACAAGGTGGTTCTGAGAGCTCTGACAGGAGAATTGAAGTAGTTTGGGTTTGTTGTTACATCTCTTCAGGTCCTACAGCTGTGATTCACGTTGTATGAATCAGTAGTTGTTGCAAGCAGCAAAGAATGTGGTTAAGTACCTATTGGGTGGTTATTTTAATGTACGTAGAATGTTTTAGGTTTGGAAACCTTGGAAGAATGTGCCCTGATCTCCTGAGCAGCAGTGTCTGCTGGAGACCAGAGGTGTGCAGCTTTCTTAGAGTCTCTCTAGATGGAGGTCCTGAACTTCAGCTTTGGATCCTCGTGGAAACAGAATAAAATGGGAAGATTTCAGACCAACTGGGGGAGAGTGTGTATAAAAACAAACACAAAAATCCTAAGTAGGATCTGGGGGTAAATATACACCACAGATTAATAGGGAGGCAGTGGAATTAGCTCCCATATGTCATAAATGCAATAACTGTCAGACTTGAGTGATTCACAGACTATTCTTGGAAGGCAGAGTATTCAAATCGGTTTAGCAAAAGCCTGAGCTGGGCCTTCCATCCTGATCTGCCTGGGAGGAGTTTGGGTAAAAATGGGACTAAATTGGGTTTAGCTTCTCAGCACGTCAGCTCACAGAGCAAGCAGTGATTAAACTGCCCCCAGCCTGGCAAAGCAGGACCAGGTCCTCTTGGGATGCAGCAGATAAATGCTTTCTAACTGATGTTGACTGAGGAAAGCAGCACTTGAGTGGTCCCTGAGTGCATTCGGGGAGACTCCACTTGTCTTACTGTAGGTCAAGACCTACTTGATCCTTAATTTTTATTCTAGGATGATGGGATGCAGCAGTCATCCTATCATCGCAACTCTGAATCCGTAGATGAGTACATGGTGTCTGCATGGTATTCTCTTTAGACCCTTTTGTACTGGTGTTGACAGGCACCTCTGCATCACAAGTGGAAGAGCTCTGACTGATCTTTGCATTCCTGATGTTCGGGTTGCTAAGTGGGAGGATTTCATGTTTCAAAAAGGGCCTTTGAGTTAAGAAGAAGAGGAGTGAAGTTACTTAAGAACAATTTCTTGCTGCCAGCTCTGTCAGAAGTGTTCCAAGTGTGTCTCTAGCAGTGTGACCTCGTGAGAACCACCTTAAAAATTCCAGGAATCCAGTGTGAATCAGAGGTATTCTCATAGAAAAAGACTTGATCCCTAATAGTATAAAGCTGTGTGGCCTGTGCTTAAATTCTGTAGGCCATTTAAAAGAGGGGGAGCAAGGAACGTTACTGATGCTCTCTGGAAAAGGCTGAGTGGCCTCTGTGGAAGGAGGAGACCCAGTTGCTGCTGTGTTGGTTTCCTCCCTGTCTCCTAGAGACAGCATTGGCTTCCTCCTGTGTTTACAGTGCCTGGGGTGAGTCAGCCCTTCTGGTGAACATTGCAGCACTCCGCATCCCACTCCAGCCTCCCATGCATCCCACAGGTTTGAGTTCAGCACTGCCGAGGCCCGTGGCCATAAGGGTTCCATCCTGGCTCTGAAAGCAAGTGGGAGATGGGGTCAAGTCTCCCCATTTTGTTTGCATTTTCATCAAGTCTCCCTGTTTTTCTGGAGGAGAAAACTTGATTGAAGAATGCTCAGTTATCACCCCTGTTACAGGTCAGAGATTCTGGCTTCAATTCAAAGCCTTTGATACTCTCTTTCCTTAGGGGGCCTACAGGAAACCTGGAGAGGGGCTTTGGACAAGGGCCTATAGGGACACGCCAAGGGGAATGGCTTTAACCTGCCAGAGGGGAGACTGAGATGAGCTCTTGGGCAGAAGCTCTTCCCTGTGAGGGTGCTGAGGCGCTGGCACAGGGTGCCCAGAGAAGCTGTGGCTGCCCCATCCCTGGCAGTGTTCAAGGCCTGGTTGGACACAGGGGCTTGGAGCAAGCTGCTCTAGTGGAAGGTGTCCCTCTGCCCATGGCAGGAGTTGGAGCTGGAGGCGCTTTAAGGTCTCTCCAACCCAGACCAGGCTGGGATTCTGTTTTACTGGGGTCATACATGCAATTCTAACACTTCTTGCACATCCAGACATGAGTCTCATCTCCTTCCTTGGAAGGGAAGGAAGCAGGTTCAAAACTGGCCCTTTTTAGTAGGGTTACTACTCATATCAGCAAGATATGTCATATCAGCAAGAGCAGTGAAACTATGTGCAGTAAGAAAGTTAGTAAATAAAATCCATCTCTTGGTTTTCATTTGGATCTGAAGAATGTCAGAACTAAAGCTTAGTTACAACCATCTGTTCCCCCTTGTCTGTCCTGTGTCTGCCTACTCTTTGGAGTCGGTTGTTGTGCTGCCTTTGTCTTGGCAGCAGTGGCTGATGCAGTGCTTTCTACTGTTGGAAGCTGCACTGAAAACTGGCAGTGTTGGTATCTCCTCAAAGAGCTGCAGCTTTGGTAAACATCAATGGGAGAGGTTGCAAAATGGGGCAGCTGTAAGCTAAGGAATGACATGGAGCACTTTGGGAATCTTGTTCTAAGTTCTGATCTCAACTAAGCTAGTTTTGAACAAAGGCTTAGTTCAAAATCAGAGTAATAACTAATAACTTAGTACAATGATACTAATAACTTAGTCTAAGAGAAGAGCGTGATGTTGTATGTGAGACTCCATAACTGCTCAAAAGGGTTGAGCGTTTCTCCTTTTGCTCTTTGTGAAGGAACTATGATGCATTTTTGGGTATACCCGTTTTCAAAAGGCTCTGTACAAACCCCTGTGTTTTTAACTTCCTCACTTGCTAGGAAGTGGACGTTGTGGTAGCACCGTGTCGTGGATTCCAGTCTGCTGAAGCCACCCTGGGGGAGTACGTGAACCAGGTCTTGCCTGTGGTCGTCTTTGCCATCAGTGAGGCAGAACTTTCCTCATCAGATGAGAACGAACTGCGCCAAATCAAAGAGAAATTCTCTTTGCCCATTTTCTTCTTCAAAGTGCCCGAGGTGGGGGCTGAGCTGATCTCTCCCAAAAAAACTGAGCAGGAGAAGTCCTCCCTTTACTGCCAGCTGATGGACTTGGAGTACCTGAGTAGCAACCACTGCGACTGCGGGGTGCCTGGTGCTGACGCTGATGCTCAAAGCATGCTGGTGGAGCAGCTTGAGAAGCTCCGGCTCCTGAGCACCTTTTCCAGGCAGGTCCTTCAGAAGCACCTGGTGGAAGCAGCCACCAGTTTAAATGAGGTGCACTGCCGCTGCCTCAACATCTTCATCAACCAGGCCTTCGACATGCAGCGGGACCTGCAGATCACCCCCAAGAGGCTGGAGTACACCCGCAAGAAGGAGAATGAGCTCTATGAGTCACTGATGAACATCGCCAACCGCAAGCAAGAAGAGATGAAGGACATGATCATAGAGACTCTCAGCAGTATGAAGGAGGAGCTCTTGGAGGATGCTGCTAATATGGAATTCAAAGGTAACTAGTGCTGGGAGAGTGATAGGAACAAAGAGGTTGGGGGCTTTAAAGAAGAGTGGCATCCCTTGCTATCTGCTAAGGGAAGCTTAATGACAGCCTAGGCAAGTGGCTTTGCAAGAAAGCTCAGAAGTAAAACACAAAGAACTTATCTATAGCATCTCGTGAGTAAAAAGCACTGTCCTTAAATGAGGCCCGAGCCTCATGTGCAAAGAAATACATGCGCATATTTACTGCAGGTGTTTTATCTTGTGCTGCCCCTAAACACAGTCTTGGTTTCCTACAAATCAGACCTTTCCCCCTGGAGCTTGCTGCACAGTTCTCAGGGTATTTGACTTTGCTGCTTTCATTTCTTGTTCTGCTGAAGAAGAAAAGAACTCTCCCTACTCTGCCTCAGGGGATGTGCTGAGGCTTGGGAATAAATCTGGCCTAAGAAAAAAAAGCTCTTTGAGATGTAGCAGTGAAGGTTTGATTTGTACTTTGTTTGATTCCTTTGAGAGGCTTTTGGGTCTAAAACCTCCTAAAATAAAATCCTTCTGGGTAGGTAAAGTTCTCCTTTTACCCCCCCCCCCCCCCCCCCCCCGATCTACAAAACATACTGTGCTCCTGAGGCTTCCGCTTGGCATTTAGTGTGTGGGTTTGGCAAATGGAAGCATTCTCACTACATCTTCTTGTAGGCCAACTTCCAGGAGCACAGGAGGTGGAAACACACACAAGGATGTGCAAAATGCGGAGGGTGAGAGGCTGCCCAGAGTTTGTCTGAGGAATATGGGGTCTGTCATAAACATCACAGTGAAGCGTTGTAGGTTGGATATTTCACAACTCTCTTTTTTTCTCCTCTGCTTCTAAGTAGAGGTTTCATAGAATCATAGAATGGTTTGGGTTGGAAAAGACCTTAAGATCATCCAGTTGCAGTCCCCTGTCATACGCAGGGATGCCTCACACTACACAGTGTCGCCCAAGGCTCTATCCAGCCTGGACTTGAACACTGCCAGGGATGGAGCATATAATAAATAGTGGTTTATGTTTAGGACTGCAGGTTAGGATCTGATGGTTTTGCTTCTGCAGGTGGGAACTGGATGAGATCTTTCCTGTTCCTTAAAATGGTTGCTTTGTAGTGCCCCCACAAAAATGTAGTCCTCATAAAGAGCTTGTTTTAATTGCAATATAACCTATTTGCATGCCATAAAGTACCCCAAAGAGCTAGTATACACTAACAGTAGTGTGTTAATTCTACCTGTGTAGGGCTGCTATTGCTCCATTAGCAAGACAGGTGATTCCTGTGTTCTGTCCCACTCTTCCCAGAGTTGGAGCACTGTAGTACCTGAGTTCAGGTTCTTTTATGTCTAGTTTAGGGGCAGCACAAGATGAAACACCTGCAGTAAATATGTGTATGTTTTTATTTGCACAGCAGGCATCACTTAGAGTGTAGCATCTTGTTGGATGCCAGTATTTGCAGCAGTACCCTAGAAGAAGGAAGGTGTTATTTCAAGGAGCTAATGCCATCTGCTGATCACTGGGTTTGTGTTAAGTACATTAGACTGGTGTTGGCCAAACTCCAGAGACAAGGTCTTCATCTCCTGGTAGTAACGTAGTAGTACTCAGTGTGGGAGCAGTGATTGCTCAGTGTTTGTTTAAAAATACCAAGGTGGTAATGAACCAGGGACCAGGAAAAAGGTGTCCTGGAACCAAGGTGGTTGTTCTGTCACTTCCTTCAAAACATTCAACATCCAGCAGTGCTTATTATGGATGGCCTGGAAGCATCTCCTGGCCTGTACTTCTTTAGATAGAAATACAGCTGTGTGCTTCTGTCCTGTGCTTTTTGAGGTGATAGTTGACTTGTCATCACTGTAAACCTGTAGTAGCTACAGAGTGCTGGTGGTGAGTGTCCTGTGAATTCGAACACCAGCTGGGGCTGTGCTGGAGCTCCTCTACAAACCACTCCAAGCAGCTCTCAGCCATTGATGCACCAATGCTGTGTTGAATACAAAAATGCCTCTTTCTTTTCTTTGATGTAGATATCATCATCCCTGAGAACGGGGAACCGGTGAGCTCCAAGGACATCAAGTGTTGTATTAAGCAAATCCAGGAGCTGATTATTTCTCGGTTAAACCAAGCAGTTGCCAACAAGTTGATTAGTTCTGTGGACTACCTGCGGGAGAGCTTTGTAGGGACTCTGGAGAGGTGCCTGAAGAGCCTGGAGGAGTCCTGGGAGGTTTCAGTACATCCTGCAAGAAGCTGGGAGAAGTCCAAGGATGCTTCTGTACACATCACAAGCAATTATCTCAAACAGGTCTGGTGGCTTAAATGGCTCTCTAGAGTATCCTTAGTAATTGTCTGTATCCTGATCCAGCAGGGGTGGGAGGAGAAATGCTCACTGAAATGAGAGGAACAGAGCTCTGGAGTATAGAAGTGGGTCTGGTGGCACTAAAGGGAGGTTCTAACACTGGAGAACACTCACGTACAGGCCCTTTCCTAAATCTGTATATAGGATCCAGATAGAAAACTATGAGCTAATACAGGAAATAAATTGAACCAAGTGAATCATGGAGTATCCCGTCTCATTTTCAGAGGTTCTAGCATATTTTATAGTGATTAAAGCTTGCCCAGTTCCCATACTTTCATCTTTCTTTTTCCAGATCCTAAATGCAGCCTATCATGTTGAAGTCACTTTCCACTCTGGCTCAACAGTAACCAGGATGTTGTGGGAACAGATCAAACAGGTATGGGCATCTTTAGCATTGATTTCTGGTACCTGTCACTGTGCAGTGAAATGCTTTTGGAGCAGCTACCCTCTAAATTTTGGCTTTGGGCACATGCATTGGAAAGCTGTTGCTTCCCCATTATAGCTGTGTGTATAGTTTTCTCCTGGGGATGCTAATATTTGATGTGAAGGAAGTATGTCTTTAGTGTTTCCTTTCTGTTCTGATGATCAGCATTTTGAACTTGCTGTTTGTTTTGGGTTTTTTGGGGGTTCTTGCGGGTGCTTTGCTTATTTTGCTGTGTCAGTTCACCCTCCTCCCTCCAGAGCAGCCCAGATTTCCTCAGGTCTTTGCTTTAAATTCCTGCCTGTTAAAGTATTCACCTTCCTGAAGTTCTTTCTCTGAGCTGTTGATGACCTTTACTGCTTCCTCCCTCTTGAGATTCCTTGTATGGATGGGAGGAATATGTCTTTTTTTCCCCAAATAGGTGCAGTGCAGATGGAGTGGTACCAAACTTTCCGATTCCTCCTTCCACCTGGGTGAAGGATCCAGCCTGGCTGTGCAGAGCTGGATTTCTGTGGCTTCTAATAAAGGGTGGAGCAGGGCATCTTCATCCGCCAGCAATTTCAGGGATGTGGTGTATGCCCACAGCAAGGATTTCCACACCTTGATGGCGTCTGTCCCCCGAAAAAGCTGCTTCACTGATGCTTTCATCAGTTTTGGAACATTTCTCTGGGTTACTGCTCATGCTGTGCCTGTTCTTAGCTGAGAAGCTGCACCACAACTGTGCTTTTCCAAGTGGTGGTTGTCCAGCCAAGTGTGTTCTTGGCCAGACATGAAAGGATGGTTGGCTTGTAGAAATAAACTGAGCAGATACTGAGGAAGAACCAGATATCTTAGTGTGTGTGTACAACAACGTGTTAACTCTAAATCATTAGTAGTTTATTGCAATTCGATGTGCAGATGACTGCATTGTCACAGGTATCGAAGCAGTGTGAGTAAACAGACTGACCCTTTGTGGGGGTTTTGTGCCTAGTGCCTTAATTCTCTGTCCTGTTTGAATAGATAATCCAGCGGATTACATGGGTCAGCCCTCCTGCCATCACCAGTGACTGGAAGAGGAAAGTTGCTCAGGATGCTATCGAGAGCCTCAGTGCATCCAAGTTAGCCAAGAGCATTTGCAGCCAGTTCCGGACCAGGCTAAACAGTTCCCATGAGGCTTTTGCAGCTTCTCTGCGTCAGGTGAGTGTGTGCAGCTGTTGAGGAGGCCTTGGTTTGTACCCTGCCACTTCTGGAAAGAGGGCTTTTAATTGCAGAGAGAGCTAAAGTTGCAGCTCATGCAGCTAATGCTGCATTCTGTAGGCAGAGGTGGCAAAGCTGATGCGAGTGCCCTAATACAAAGTCCTGCTTTTAGGTGTGCTTTAAGTAGGATCTTTACTCAGTTGTACAAGGACCATTGACCTCTTTACACGAGGCTTCAAAGCAGGCAGGATTGCAGCATATGTGGGCTATCTCTTGCAGTTAGAAGATGGCCATTCTGGCAGGCTGGAGAAAACAGAAGACCTATGGCTGAAGGTGCGGAAGGACCACGCTCCTCGGCTGGCACGGCTCTCGTTGGAGAGCAGGTCCCTTCAGGATGTGCTGTTACATGGTGAGTGTTGTGCTTGTTGTTCTCTGGATTATCTCCTGAAGCAGCCAGTGGGTGTAATGGAGTGGGATGGCTGTTTTGTTTTTCACTCAAGTGCTTCTGTGAGCTTCCATCTGACACATAGTTGAATGGTGCAGCTGCAGGCCCATGCCAGGCTCTGGGCTGCCAGCCTGATGGTCTACAGGAAGCAATAAACATGGTTTGAAGTCTGACTAAATGGATGTTGTGCCTTCCAGGCAAACCAAAGCTGGGCCGTGAGCTGGGCCGAGGACAGTATGGTGTGGTCTATCTGTGTGACAGCTGGGGAGGGCATTTCCCATGTGCACTCAAGTCTGTTGTTCCTCCGGATGAGAAGCACTGGAATGACCTTGCACTCGAGTTTCACTATATGAGGTGTGTATCATGAGCACTTGTCTCATTGCACATGGATCTCCTTAACTTCGCTGCTGCAAACAAATGCTATTTGCATAGGCACAACCTTGCTTGTTATAATTCTATGCTGCAACCAGTGACTTGACCTCATGAAGCTGCCCCTTACAGCAGAGGCAGGACAGCTTGTTAGTGCCACTGCAGAAATGTACCAGGCACAGCATGGTAGGCAGGCATGGTCCTTCCTACCTTTATCCGATTCTCTGCTCTGTGTGCTGTTCAAATGCAAAGTAAATTAGAGTTGAGTATGATAGCAAATGGTTCTTCTCACCTGGTTTTTGGTGTTGGGAAAGGAGGGATGATTCAATCTGACTTTGTCCTGTCTGAATTCACAAAGGAAAATGATGGGTCTGTATTGCAGAAACCAGCTTGTTTTCAGTCAAGAGCTGCAGGCAGGTACTGCAGTGCAGACAGCTGAAATCCTGCAGTGTTTCTTTGCTGCTATGACCTTTAATGGGCTTTCTTGAGTTTTATTGGATTGAGCAGATGTATATTGTTATGATCCTCAGAGCTGTGGGGTGCTGTGAACTGTTAGTGCATGGCGTAAGTGTATTGTACTGTTGTGCTAAAGCTGCAGCTACTGGGCATTTGTCTTTCACAAGGTGAGGCTTGGCCTGGGGTGGAGGGTATAAAAATGACCAAGTCTGTGCTGAACTACTTCTAGGTCTCTGCAGACACACGAGAGGCTTGTGCATCTCCATGGCTCTGTGATTGACTATGGCTATGGAGGAGGCTCCAGCATTGCCGTCCTCCTAATAATGGAACGGTTGCACAGAGACCTCTATACAGGACTAAAGGTAACCACGGTATCTGTGTATATGTGTATATATGTGTTATTTCCCTACATTAAAACAGTCCACATCTAAATACCTGTTAATCTGTAAACCAGAGGTAGAATTGCTTAGTTTTCAGTGGTTTTTTGGCACATTTGTAGGAATGAAATCTGTGTTTGTTCTTCAGGCTGGGCTAGAATTAGAAACACGATTACAGATTGCCTTGGACGTAGTGGAAGGAATCCGTTATCTTCACAGTCAGGGACTTGTGCACCGGGATATCAAACTCAAAAATGTCTTGGTAAGGAAAACTTTTGTATCTGGCTAATCCTGAAGTCTTACAAGGTCCTTTTAGTGGGAGGGAGAAGCATAATGGAAATGAAATAATAGCTTTCTTCATACAGGATCTTATAACTTGTGGTCTCTGCCACAACTTGCCTTGCAGTGAGGATTCCCTAGCTCATTTCTCAGGCAGAAAGTCTAGGGGAAAGGGAGCAGTACAGTGACTTCTCTTGAAGGTGCAGAGCTTGAGCTACAAGTAGGACTTCCAGTTCTTGGTTCTGTTAAATCCCGACCACACCCTCTATGGAGAAGACAAGTGAAGGCATGTCTTGTTACTGAGCTGAACTAGCTAAATGTTCAAGAGCAGCCAAGGAATCAGAGAAGCTGATTTAAGAACAGATGCCCAGCCCCTCAGTGTTACAGTTGAAAAGCAATCCTAACCCTGAGAAGTGTGGTGATCAGCTGCCTGTGTATGAATTCTTCTACAGCTTGACAAAAAGAATCGAGCCAAAATCACTGACTTGGGGTTCTGCAAACCAGAAGCCATGATGTCTGGCAGTATTGTAGGCACACCCATTCATATGGCTCCTGAGCTCTTTACAGGTATGCTCATTGACTGAATCCGCTGCTGTTCTCCTCTGCCTTAAGTTTTGAAGGCCATTCCTTTGAATTTGGATCCCAACTTCCGTAATAATAAACCAAACCACAAACCAAACCCAAACCCCAGAAAGAAAACCTGCGTACAATGCATGCTCTGTATTTTTTCCTGTATTTTAATTCAGTCTTAAATTTTTGCTTACTTGAAAGAGAACTGTGGGATTCATAAGCTTTGCTGAAGCCATTAATCCTCTTGGCAATTGGAAAGTTAAAGTCTTAGTTCTTAGGAAGCTGGAAATGTTTGGCTTTCATAGGCAAATACTGCAGAAAGGGTCCCCTGTAAGGGATTTCCAGGCTGTTACTAACATGTGGAGTGTGTTCAAATTCACTGTGAGTTGTGCTTCTAGCAAGCACTCACTAAACTTTTCTCCTGAGCAAGCATCTTAGGGTAGCGCCGAGGTCCATACAGAATCCTTTTGGTCTGAGATGCTGTCCCTGCTTGGAGAAGATTGCAATTAAACGAATAGGATTGCTTCAGTTTGATTTAGACAGCATCATTCAGGTGGTTCTTAACAGTGAAATACTCATGCCGAGCAGCTTAGACTTGGCCTTACAGAGTTGAGCATTGGCTCTTAGTGTGCTCAGTCTGTTTTAATTCAGTGGGTGAAATTGCCCAACTTCTGGGTTGAGGCTGATGTTGGCTCTGATAGACCCACAGCAGCAGCAGAACTGAGCCTTACAGATGCTGGTGTTGAAGTCCAAGCACCTGCAGTGGTCTGTGAGCCTCAGCTTGGGAGCTGCTGGTCCAGCCTAAGTGCATGAATCCTCTGAGAACCAGAAGCTGTTAACTCTTATCCCTCCACCAGTGATTCCTGCTGGGTTCCTTGGCTTCACACAAGCCTTGCCTTCAGGCCTTGAAGTTGTGGCTTTAAGTTGAGGCAGTGGAACACTGACATTTGTTCTCAACTGCTGGGTTTGCAGTGATGAAGGTGCTGTTTGTCCTGCTGATCACATGTGGTTTTGTCACAGGGAAGTACGATAACTCAGTGGATGTTTATGCGTTTGGCATTCTGTTCTGGTACATATGTTCGGGACATGTGAAGTTACCAGAGGCTTTCGAGAGATGTGCAAGCAAAGATCACCTTTGGAACAATGTTAGAAGAGGTATGAATGGCTTATTTGAACTCTCTTGCTTGATACTTTGATGCTTGAGTATAATTGGAGGAGAGAAGAAAATCCATTCTTATTTCTTGTAACTGAAAGGTAGAAATACAAGTTCTACTGCTTTACTGGCAGTCTAAAGAGTTAAACTTGGAGATACTCTCAAAGTCTAACTAAAATCAGCAGGGAAAAAACAGGCTTTCAGTTAACCACCTCTTTGCCATAGTGTTGTAGAACTCTGCCAGCACACTGCTTGAACCTGTGAAGTAGTACAACACTTAGGAAGTAAATGAGGCCCCAGAACCAGCCAGGCATGATCCCCTAAGGAATGTTTAATCCCTTGCAGTTTCTGGAGGCTGTGGTGATCTGTATATTGTAGTGTGCAGTATGCTGAGGAAGCTGAATGTCAAGTAAAACACAGAGTTGTTCCCCAGAATATGAACTTACTCTCATGCTTGTGTAGGTGTAGTGTATGTTTTATGGTAGCTTAATCCTTTGTGCTAGCCTCATGGTGTTGGAATGTTTCACTTCTTTGTCTCCCTAGCTCCTGTCCATATAAACTCTCCCCTTCTCATGTGAAAAAGATTTAACTCAGATGAGTGAGTCTTGTATACACTTGGTCAGAAGGCTGCACTCAGTGCTTGTTCTCCGGTTGAACTGGCTCCCACAGCCACCACTATGAGCTGGGGAGAGCTGAGTTTGCTCCCAAAGAGGAAGCTCCAGTGAAAACAGCTTTAACCTGCCTGAGGGGAGGCTGAGATGAGCTCTTAGGCAGAAGCTCTTCCCTGTGAGGGTGCTGAGGCGCTGGCACAGGGTGCCCAGAGAAGCTGTGGCTGCCCCATCCCTGGCAGTGTTCAAGGCCAGGTTGGACACAGGCACTTGGAGCAAGCTGCTCCAGTGGGAGGTGTCCCTGCCCGTGGCAGGGGTTGGAGCTGGAGGAGCTTTAAGGTCCCTTCAACCCAAACCAGGCTGGGATTTTAGGAGAATCAATGTGTTGGCCATCCCCTGGAGGTACGCACAATCTCCCGAGCAAACCCAGCAATGCTCCTAAAGATGTCAGCACCATTGCTAAGTGTAAGTCTTTATCAAGAGCATTAGGCCCCAGCCAGTCCACTTTGGTCACTTAAGCCTGCACTAAGGCAATGAACATCAGGCAGTGTTTTCTCTGATTTGAGCTGTAGTGATGGTAACCAGGTCCTTCTCCATTTTCTAGGAGTACGCCCGGAGCGTCTCCCGGTGTTTGATGAGGAATGCTGGCAGCTGATGGAAGCCTGCTGGGATGGAGACTCCTCCCAGCGCCCTCTCTTGGGCATTGTTCAACCTATGCTGCAGGGGATCATGGACAGGCTCTGCAAGTCAAGCTCTGAGCACCCAAATAAAGGGTTGGATGACTCGACTTGAAAAGGAAGCACAGAAGGATCTTTGATTGTGGGAGAATTCGGAAGCCCTGGCTCTGGAGAGGGCTTCTTACGGTGTAGCTCTTTGTGGCTAACATGAGTGGGACAGGTAATAGCAACCAGAAGAGGTGAGACCTCGGGGATGTTCCATCTTGAATAGCAGCCTGAGATATCTCCCCTGGCACACCCCCACTGATTCCAGTTATCCCACTGCAGCTTTTACTATGGAATTGTGCAACTAAGGTAGAAAATCCATGCCCTTGAATTAAAGGGATTTTTGCCAATCCCACACAAACACCAATCAAAGAAACGCATCTCTTGTGCTTCAGGTAGCATTGCCAGGAGTTGATCACAACTTCCCATTAACTGCTGGTCCTGGGTGGCCTTTGGTCCACACATAACTATATCCTAATCACTTCCCGATTGGCACCAATTACAGCGTGGCTGGAGAGGAAGGAGAAAGCAAAGGCTCTAGGCTGGGAAGTGTTCAGAAGCTAAGAGAGCATCTCTGGAGGAGCTTCTTGAAACACTCAACATGTTTACATTGACAGGAGCAAAGCTTCCATGTTTTACCAAGGGGGTTTACCTACTGTTCCACTGCAGTGCGGATGCCCCAGGTTATAAGCTATTTATCCTTTATGTACCCTTCACCTCTTCCTTCTGCAGACAAGCTCTGTCTTTCTGGTAATTCTGCTTCGTAAGAGTTATTTGAATGTCTGAAGAAACCTGAGCAGCCTTTTCCAGTCTTCCAGTGCAAGGGAAGGCTGCTCAGAGGTAACACAGTGGAATACTGAAACCAAGTCGTTACAACTAATGACTGTCCATGGGGGAAATGCCAATTCCTTTTAATGACATTTGGGGTTTGGAAAAGCAGTTTTAACTTGTGCTGTGACAACCGTAGTTTTAAAGAGGGTTTCTTCAGCTTTTTTTATTTCAAGGCACATGCTTGGTGAGAGCATACTCGAGGGGAAAGAGGTAATTGATTCTTCTTCAGTGGCTGTGTCTATTCATCTGACCATTGCACTCCGGGATCTTGAATTTGGCTGTATTGAATAAAAAAGGGGGGGAGGGATCCTTTGCAACAAGGGTATGGGCGGGGGGGGCTGCTTCTTCAAATAACCTCATTGGCCCTTATGCATTTCTGGGGCAAGATTGATCTTAGTGTAACCTACTTACAGGGTGGAGGCTGAAATAGAACACGCACCTTGTTTATGACATGAGAAAATAGCGAGTTGGCAAGTTCTCCCTGGGTTTCCCATTCCTTCCAGTTGCAGAGGATGGGCATGCAATGGCTTTGTTTCCCAGGAAGGCTGACATGCTGCATCCGAAGTAGGGGGGCATGTGGAATTACTGGACCTTCTGGCTGGAATTTATTGGGTAGGATACAGCAAAATGACAACCGATAGTCTGCCTGGTGAACAGCTTGAACAAAGGAAAGGGATACATAACCCTGCAGTATTAGTTTAGTTTAAATCTTCCTTTGTGCAATAAACAGAATTAATGCTTTTTTATGTATATATATATAAAGACTTTTTTTACTTACCTGCACGTGTGGGCATTATTCTGGTCTGTGGTGGCATTAATGATGTGGTTCTATCCAGACACTCAAGAGTTGCTCCCAGTGCAGCCACCCGGAGCCACACACACAGGATGAACCCTTCAGCATTCCACTGCCTTGGTGCCACCAGTGCCACTAACAGCATTAACCCTGTCCAACCGTGTGTGCTGGTCCGTAACCTTATTTAAAGCTAGGAGAGTCAAGGTCAGTCTCTTGCAATTATTAGAGGTAGCTTGTGTAAATAATAAATGTATGAATAAAATGTCAATCTCTGTATGTGCAATCCCAGAACTGTCGTGCGTAGCTTTTCCTGTGTGGCCATCTCCAGACATTCACCTGATGCCTTTTTATCCTTGGTTGTAGCTGCCTTGGTATCTTGCCCTTCAGTTTCTCTTTTGGCGGGGGGATCTGCAGGTTTTCCCTAACTCAGTACAACTTCTCTGCATTACTTTTGCCTGAGCTTGTGTTGAGCGATTTCACACCCCTTCTTTATCTTTAAAACTATTGTTCTCCCCAATAGAGCAAGGAGATTGAGGTGAATAATGACTTCATTCACAATCCAGAGGCTGTACGCTGGAGGTGGTACTGAGCTGAGCAGGTGCTAAGGCCACCTTTACCTCCTCGCTCTGCTGAAGAGGTTTGTTACAGGATGTTGTAAAAGGGCACCTAACCCCACATTGCCCGTGAAACGAGGGGGTGGGCTGACCTGTACAGAGACCTAACCCAGCGTGTGCTGCCCCGTATGGTTCAATTTAGCTCCACATGAGCTAAACCCCAGAGGCTGAAGGCTGCCAGCGGTGAGCGGTAACTTCCTCCTCCCTTCCTGGCAGCAGAGCTCAACCTAAAATGATGATGGGAGCAGATTCACTGGGGTCTGCTGGAGGAGGGGCCGGGTCCCTGCAAGGTTCGGTCACGGCCACCGACTTGCTCTGCCCAGTTCTAAGCCTTCTATTCACGTTCCACATAATGAGATGAGCAGTTGCACTGTTAGGGGTGACGAAGGGGCGGGAGAGCTTCGGCACCTCGGCTCTTACCGAGTCGCACTGGCCTTAGTGCAGAGCGTTATTGCCCGCATCCACGCCTCGTTTCGGGACTGCGGAGCCCGGAGGGGGCTCCCTGCACGCCGCTGTGTGTGCGGATGGGGAGCACGTCCCCTGCTCTCCGTGTGCCCCCGTTGTAGCTTAAACCGGGGGGCAGCGCAGTACGTGACCGAGCCCAGCCGCTGCCTGCTGCTGCCTGCTGCTGCCGGTGCCGCTCCCATATCCCGCCCCCGCCCTCCGCCGGTTCTTCCACCGCCCCCGGAACCTCAGCCCCGCGGCCGCGGTGCCCGCCCGGGCCGCTCCCCGCGCAGGCGCCGGGCTGCCCGCCGCGCTGCCTGCGCGCCGCCTGATCGCTGCCGGGCTCCATCCGCCGCGCCGGGCAAGGGATCGGCGCCGGGCGCGGTGCCCGCGGGGCGAGGCGGGGCGGGCGGTGAGGGGCTGGTGGGGAAGGAGCAGAAGGGTGAGAAGGCTCCGTCAGGCGAGCCGCAGGGCGGCGCGGCGCAGGCCCCCGGCGGGGTCCTTCGGCGACCGGGACGGAGGGAGCGGGACGGCGGCCGCGATGAACCTGGAGCTGCTCGGTGGGGGCGGGGCGGGGTGCGGGGGGGGAGGGGGGGGGTGGGGGCGCGGGCCGGGCCCTCGCTCAAGCGCTGTCTTTGCGTTTCCCTGCAGAGTCCTTCGGACAGAACTACCCTGAGGTAAACGCTCCCCCCGGCCCGCCCGCTGCGCCGCGCGGCTCGGTACGGCGGCGGCCTCACCCCCCCCTCCGCACCCGGTGCTGCCCTCTCCCCGCAGGAGGCCGATGGGACGCTGGACTGCATCAGCATGGCCCTGACCTGCACCTTCAACCGCTGGGGCACGCTGCTCGCCGTGGGCTGCAACGACGGGCGCATCGTCATCTGGGACTTCCTGACCAGGGGCATCGCCAAGATCATCAGCGCCCACATCCACCCCGTGTGCTCCCTGTGGTGAGGGGGGGCGCGGGGCGGGGGCTCTGCTGAGCTCCGGGGCTGCTCTGGTGGAAGGTGCCCCTGTGCGTGGCAGGGGTTGGGACTGGATGAGCTCTAAGGTCCCTTCCAACCCACACCGGGCAGGGGTCTGCGATTGAGCTCAGCTTATGCACCCGGTATGAAGGTGTCGTGGTTTAAACCCAGCTAAGCGCTATGCAGCCAGATCCCCCCATTCTATACTAAGCCTCATGGGCTGTGGTGTGGAATACCCCTTTGGCTGGTGTGTGGAGTATCCCCCTGGCCAGTGTGGGGCAGCTGTCCTGGCTGTGCTCCCCCTCTCAGCTTCTTGTGCCCCACGTCACTAGCAGAGCCTGGGAAACTGGAAAGTCCTTGAGGAGGGTAACCAGTGCTCATCAGCAACCAAACCGTCAGTGTGTTATCAGTGCTGTTCTCAGGCTAAAGCCAAACAACAGCCCTGTACCAGCCGCTGGGAAGAAGATTAACTCCATCCCAGCCACTAGCAGGACAGAAAAGCTGTTCTTTTTGATAGAATTTGCCTGTGCCTGTGTTTGCTGAGCATCAGGTGCTGATGTCCTCACAGCACCTAACACCCAGGTGTGCCAGTGGCCTAAATGCCAGCCTGCTGTGGGATGCTCCCTGCATTCCAGGGTATTTTCCTTGGAAGGAATTTGGAAACAGGTTGCACCTGTTAACTTTTTGGCTCTGTATAAACATATATATGTATGGGTCTGGTCATTTGGTCTGATAACTAGAAACTGGGGGGTTTATGCATTTGAAGAGTGACTGATTCAAATTGCCTCTTGTTCCTGCAGCTGGAGTCGAGATGGTCACAAACTGGTGAGTGCTTCCACGGATAACATCGTGTCACAGTGGGATGTGCTTTCTGGAGACTGCGACCAGAGGTTTCGATTTCCTTCACCCATCCTGAAAGTTCAGTACCACCCTCGAGACCAGTAAGTCCTGTGAGAAAGGGGTTGAATGCTCTGGTTTCGGTAGAACTAATGACGATTAAAATGCTTTTCCTCTAGTTTGCAAAGGGAATTTTTCTATATTTAATAGAGGGTTTTGGTTTTATCGACTTCTGATTTGCTGTGGCTGTTTTTATTATGAAAATAGCAGGATGGGAAGAGAGTAAACATGGGAATGATCCTTGGAAGTGTGGGCAGAAATGTCTCCTTTGGTTTGGTGTTTTCCAGAGAAGAAACTCCTAACCCTTCTTTTCCTGCTCTGCAGAAACAGGGTTTTGGTTTGTCCCATGAAGTCTGCGCCAGTGATGCTGACGCTGTCAGACTCCAAACACGTTGTCCTACCTGTGGATGATGACTCTGATCTCAATGTTGTGGCCTCCTTTGACAGGCGAGGGGAATACATTTACACAGGCAATGCCAAGGGGAAGGTGAGGCTCCAGCAGGTGGCACTGGATGCCATAGCTTTGATTAATTCCTGTCTTTAGCAAGATGCTTCATGTTTCTGGGTTGCGTTCTTTGGTTTAGTACCCAAATATAGCTTCCTGAATGTCTCTTAAACAATTGATGCTGCGTTGATACAATCCTACGAGTAACATCATGCTTTACCTTTGAAGATCTCTAAGCTATAATCAGTATCTCAGGCCTTTATGTTGCTTTTGACCGTATTTGTTGGATCCTTTTCCAGTGTCAATAAAGCAATGCTTATGTCGCAGAACTGTCGCAGAAACTGTAGTACAGCTACAGTTGCAGAATCCCAACTATTCCTGTGTAGATTGCTGAGGCTTCTGTTGTCAGGGTTAGTAGCTGATGGAAGAAGTAGCAAAAGGGGATTGAATTCTAATGATGACACTGACTGCCTCCTGTCTCCTTCACCTGCAGATTTTGGTCTTAAAAACAGAAACTCAGGATCTTGTTGCTTCCTTCAGAGTGACAACTGGAACCAGCAACACCACAGCTATTAAATCGATTGAGTTTGCTCGGAAGGGAAGGTGAGGTACTTTGTCTACCAAGTGGTAGCTTTAAAGATGAGTTGACAACTGCAGGGTAGATTGACTCAGTGTATGAGGTGTTAATACCCCCCATAGTTCCTACATGGAACATAGACTCATAGAATGGTTAGGGTTGGAAAGGGCCTTAGGATCATCCAGTTCCAACTTGCTGCCGTGGGCAGGGACGCCTCACATTAAGTGATGTCACCCAAGGCTCTGTCCAACCTGGCCTTGAACACCGCCAGGGATGAGGCAGCCACAGCTTCTCTGGACACCCTGTGCCAGTGCCTCAGCACCCTCACAGGGAAGAGCTTCTTCATTATATCTAAGCTGAACTTTCCGTGTTTTAAACCATCACCCCTTGTCCTATCACTACAATGCCTGATGAAGAGGACCTCTCCAGCATCCTTATAGCCCTTTAGATATCGGAAGGCTGCATAATCTGATTCTTTCTATTTCTCAGTCTATTGATGTGATGCCTGTTCTGTGCCCTCCTTTTACAGCTGCTTTTTGATAAACACAGCTGACCGGATAATCAGGGTGTACGATGGCCGTGAAATTCTCACTTGTGGACGAGATGGGGAGCCTGAACCCATGCAGAAGCTGCAGGATTTAGTTAACAGGTAAGAGGCAGCAGGGTGGTTGGTCAGCCTCACTGGCAGAGGTGAGGTTTGTGTGCTCAGTGCTAATGGGAGAAAGCAAGACTTCAGTCTCAAGAACAAACCCACTCCGCAGTCTTCCAGCTTCTCTGCTCTGCTCTTGTCTCAGGGTTTAACCTGTATTGCTCTCTTTGCCTGCAGGACACCGTGGAAGAAGTGCTGCTTCTCTGGTGATGGTGAATATATAGTGGCAGGATCAGCACGACAGCATGCCCTATACATCTGGGAGAAGAGCATTGGAAACCTGGTGAAAATCCTGCATGGGACTAGAGGGGAGCTGCTCTTGGATGTAGCAGTAAGAAAACTGACTGCTCTGACTGCCTTTCTTGTTACTTGGAAAACTAAGCTTTCTTAATTCAAATTAGTTAAGCTCTTCTTTTCTCTTTCTAATAAATCCAGTGGCATCCTGTCCGACCCATCATAGCATCTATTTCGAGTGGTGTTGTCTCTATATGGGCTCAGAATCAAGTGGTAAGTGTTTTAGATAGTTTCCTTAAGAGGATTCCCAAACCTAACCTGCAGTATTAAACATAATCCAGTATTTATTATATGCTTCATCCCTGGCAATGTTCAAGGCCAGGTTGGACAGAGCCTTGGGTGACATGGTCTAGTATGAGGTGTCCCTGCCCATGGCAGGGGGTTGGAACTGGATGATCTTAAGGTCCTTTCCAACCCTAACTGTTCTATGATTCTATGATTACTGTGTTGTATTTTCAGTAAGAGCTAACTTGTGCACTTCCTAATTTACTGTGTGACTGTGGACCTGAATGAAACTTGATTTTATTGTGAGCTTGTGTGTGGCTTGGGGGATTTTAAGGCAGAATGAGACCATAATTGTTTGTGTCCTCACTCCATTTGTTGTTCGTTTGCATAAGGTAAAAATCACTTTGACTTTGTGGTTTAGGAAAACTGGAGTGCCTTTGCACCCGACTTCAAAGAGCTGGATGAAAATGTGGAATATGAAGAGAGAGAGTCAGAGTTTGACATCGAGGATGAAGATAAGAGTGAGCCAGAACAGACAGGTACTGTGTAAACTGTGTGTTTAGTCTAATTACGTATCTGTACCAGAAATGAAAACTAGCACTCACAGTGGTATAGGTGGGTGTTAAATGACAAAACAGGAGTGGGTAAACAGAGACACATGAACTAACACAAATCAATATGATTCAAGGCCAGCCAGCTTGGATGGGGCTTGGAGCAACTTGGTCTCGTGGAAGGTGTTCGTGCCTGTGGCAGGGGTTGGAACTGGCTGAGCTTTAAGGTCCCTTCCAACCCATCCCGTGATTCTACGATCTCTGTAGAAATTCCTTCCTTCTTCAGTAGGTGTTTAACAGCAGAAAACGATAGCAAATAGACATGGCGAGGCCCCCTCAGCAGCAGCAGTTGCTGAATTGGAAGCGATGGCTGCACAACCTGGCCACTTGGTGGTGCCAGAAAACTGTGTCCTGTGCCTCTAACTGTGGACAGAGAGCAGGATTATTCGCAGCACACTGTAGAGCTTTCCTCGTTACCAGGCTCTTCAGCATTTCTCCTGGTTAGATGAGTTGCTGTTTAGCAGTTTCTAATATTCAAGTGTAGTGTTGGTTTGTGGATGTTAAGCATTCTTTCCCTGAAATTTGGTCTTTTCCTTACTGTCTTGAATTCATCTTTTTGCCTTGGTTCTTAGGTGCTGATGCTGCAGAAGATGAAGAAGTGGATGTCACGAGTGTGGATCCCATTGCTGCCTTCTGTAGCAGGTGAAAGAACCTTCTGTTTAAAGCATGAATACAGAATGTATCACTAATATTCCGTGTATAATGTGTTCTAATAACCCCTGGTTTTAAATGAAAGCAAACATTTTTCCTTCACAGTGATGAGGAACTGGAGGACTCCAAGGCTCTGCTTTACTTACCCATTGCTCCTGAAGTTGAAGATCCAGAAGAAAACCCCTATGGGCCTCCACCAGATGCGGTTCAGAGCTCTTTAACTGATGAGGGAATAGGCTCTGAGAAGAAGAGGCAGTGCTCCTCTGATGGACCCCAGGCACCAAAGAAGAAGCCCAAAACCACCAACATTGAACTACAAGGAGTACCTAATGATGGTGTGTAGTACCTGCAACTGTTCTAGCGCTTGTTCTGCATCTGAGATGGCTTTTAGCTTTGCCTTTAGCACTTCTGAAGAGCAGAAGTTCAAAAGGCCTCTCATTGCTTTGAAGTCACTTCTTGTAACAGTTATGCATAGCCACCCACTCTTGCTGGCATTTTGCAAGCTAGGGAGAAATAAGATGTCCTGATACTGTTCATTTTTAATGCTGCTTTATCTGATGCCATACGTGCTGAAGTTTAATTCACTTTGGTGCCACATTGTCTTTCCACAGAAGTCCATCCGCTGCTGGGTGTGAAGGGAGATGGTAAATCCAAGAAGAAGCAAGCAGGCAGGCCTAAAGGATCAAAAGGTAAAGACAAAGATTCTCCATTTAAACCGAAACTCTACAAAGGGGACAGAGGTGCTATACCTCTGGAAGGAGCAGCGAAGGGTAAAGTGCAGGCGGAGCTGGGACAGCCTTTGACAGGTAAGGAACCCAGCGGGAGCGTCGTTGCCTTGCTTGGTGGCCTTGCTTTGTACAGACCCTGACTTTATATAGTTCTAGTTTTATCTTCCCAAATGGCACTTGCTCACTGAATGTTCAGCTGCTGTCAAGGAGAGGCAAAATTTTACAGCACTATTATAGTCTAGACTGTAGGTTGAGTACTATTTCAAAGGCAAAACATCTTTTGATATCTTTTTGATGACTTCTGCCAGTTCTTCCATAAACAGTAACAGGGTTTGGTTTTGGTGGGTTGATGTTGAGGGGGAAAAATGCAAAGAGTGAAGGATTCTGAAGCTGAAGTTGACATTTCGTGCCATCAGTACTAGGCAAAATGATGAAGAACAGCAAAGTTCTGTAAGGAGAAGTAGGAAATGGAGCATTGGTAATGGTCTGTTTGGTGAATGAACCCTGAGAGAAAATCCAGGAGCTGAATTTTCTTTTCCAAACTCCACAACAGCCTTATTTGAATTCCAGGCAGTGCTGTTGCTGTCAATGAGGGTAGCTTTCGGTGGACTTTTTCCCTCTGGTCATATTTTGTTGGTTGTGTACAGAACCAGGCCTGTTGCAATCACCTTTGCGGGGGCCCAGACTTAGTCTCTCTGAGACTGTTTCTTCTCAGTCTCCTTTGCTACTTCAGCTTCTTCACTGGGAAAAGTCCATTTAAGCTCAGTGAAGCAAGCAGGTTTTGATGAAGTGATGTGGACTCCATTGTTTATTGCTTTTAGAGTGTATTTAATAACTCAGGATTGATACATAGACAGTGTCAGTGGCACTGCTATACCAAATTTTGCATTTGCTTGAACTCAGCAGCTGCTGCTGTGGATTTTAGTCTGTACAGAAGTGATTTTATTCCCTCCCTTCCTCCTCTCACCTCTGGTCGTATGCTACCCGCCTTGCTCATTGTCCTTCTTGCTCAGCTCCTGTTCCATTGCTTGTACTAGTACTGACAATTGCTGTTTGCAGAAAAAGGGAATAGGATGAAAGCAGCTTAATCTGTAAAGTATGATAGTAAAGGAATTACCTGGATTGTGAGGTCCTCAGGTGTCCTAGCTGGCATCTGTGACATATCCTGCCTGCTCTGTTGTACGTTGCTGTATAGATAAGCCTGGTTTGAGGACCAAATGACTGGAACCATTACATATCCTTGCAAAACCGTATGTGGGAGGATTTTTGTGTGGTTTTGCTTGTAGTGCTACCATGGAGTTGTTATAATAGAGTCTGACTTGCTACGGAAGCCAAGAGTGGGATTTTACTGCTGCTGAGTTTGGGATGTGCATATTCAGGCCAGGCCATTCAGCTTTGGGGTTTGGGCACTGTAAAATGGAAGTTTTCTCAGGAACAAATGCATTTAAACTCATGTTCCCCACTTATTTCACCAATCTAGAGGAGATGGTAGAGCTTTCTAAAATAGACTTTTAGCCTTTGTTGCCTGGAAGCACTTGAAGGTGGTTTTCCATGGTGCTGTTCTTTGGCTTGATTGGGATATAGGCAAAGAATCAAAATGATGGACTTCTGTCTCTCGTTAGGATCTGTTGTTGTGCTTCCTTCTACACTTAAGAGGATATCATAAATCCATGCAGTAGATCTCAATAGTCAGTGTTGGAAGTGTCTCTGTAAGTCACGTTGTGAAAAGACTGGATTGGCCACTAAAGGAACTGTTGGATCTTTCCAAACTCACAGTAGTCTTTTAGTCCATGAAGCTCATGTCTGCCTTCCTTTATTCCCTTTGTGCCTTGTGCTTACAAGTCCAATTTTCGGCAGCCAGTTTTTCTTGGTTCCACCATGTGCAGATGCACGCTTGCATTCAAATGGCCACCTGGGATCCTGGAGCCCTTCCTGTCTCTCATGCATGGAGCTGTTAATTTTGCTAGTTCCTTGTGCTGTTGCTTTCTGAAGTAACTAATCAGCTACTGAAACAGTCACACAAAGGCATTTCTGCTCTCGTATGTCCTAATGCAGTGTCTTGCTGCAAGCTGCATGGCTGGGATGTGGAGCTTGGCACTGGTGCATCTGTGTCACTGTGCTTTGCAGTCAGGAATGTCTTCTTCAAGCTGCTGTGTCAAAATTGGGCTTCAATCAGACTGAGAAGCTTGATCCATTTTGTAGCTTTAGAATAAAATCTTACAATTCGGGTTAACCCAGACTTAGGTGAGGCTTGTTTTCCATTGGGCATTTGCTCTCAGGTTTTGGGATTGTTTGACACCAGGTAAGTTGCTTTGCAGCTTTGTGGAGTTTCTCAGCCATCTTGTCATAGACAGCACCTTGTTGGTTGTATCTCATTAGATTGAAAAGAATGGCTTTAGCTAGGAAATCTTGTTCTCCTGTCTCTGGAAATGCCGAGTTTGTGGTCTCTGGCTTTTGGGAACGTCTGTTGGAGGCTGGTTACTTACTTTTGACCTGTCTTTGATCTCTTTAGCAGGTGGTGCAATCTCAGAATTGTTATGAAGACACTCTCCTTTAGCTTCCTGTATTCTTTCCTATTTTGGCACCATAATGTGGAAACTAGATGAAATGCTTAGTCAGAGTGGACTGACTAACACAGCAGACTGATTGCTTATGGATTCAGGGAGTGACTTTTGTATGAAATGACTATGGAAGAGGAAGCCGCTTCATTCCTCCTTACCTGCCTCTGCATGGAACAGTGTAAGATGCTAACTCTCAGGTCGTGCGATGTGCAAAGAGACTCGTTGGACTGCCTTTGTGGTGATATATAGAACTGTGTCTGAAGTGAGCTGGAAGGGACCTCCAGAGCTTATCGCCATTGTCTTTTAAATCCCCTTTTTTTTTATTCCTGGATTGAAGAACACCCAAAGTGTGTATTTTTATTCCTGATGACTCTGTATCCTGCAAACGTCCCTTTCTTTGCGTTAAGTTTCATTTCAGTGAGTTGTGAGTTCTTCCGTGCCAGCTTCATCACCTTACCAGCTTTTTGGGCAGCTTGCTATGGTGTCGTCTGTGCTGACATTCCTGCTGATTATGTGCAGGTGGACAGAGATCTGAGGTGAAGAATCAAGAAACCTTCTGAAGTCTGCAGAGAATGAAGCTTCATATTGTGAATAGTTCAGACATGAAGGATGACCCTGGTTATGGGAGAAAGGAGCTCTAGATAAAATACTCAGCTGTTATGCTGTCTTTTAACCTGTGATACGAAAAGCAGTGTTGGCAGTTTCTGTCCCTGCAGAAGTGATTTTATTCTGTCCCTTTCCTGTGTGGTGCCCTACCAGAAGCAACTGGTTTCCTCCTTAGCTGGTAGGAACTGGCAGATAGAGAAAAAAAGGAACCCCACCTCTGGATCAAGAATGGAAGATGAATGCTAACAGCTCACTCCCAGCCATGCTTTAATCATTTACTCCTTAAAGATGGTTAGAGTATTTTCCTTGTGGGAATGGAAAGAGACACTTTATCCAATACCGACAGCCTGAGAGCTCTGTACCAGACCAACTGTCTGTTAAAAGGTTTTCATTCCTAATTCCCTTTGCTCTATAGACTTTCATAGTTCCTATGCAATTACTTATAGTTTTCCCCCAGCTGTAATTACTGAGCTCATCATTGTATATTGGAATTGTCAAAGCATCCTGCAGACGTTAAAACACAACAAGTGGAGTCATGAAGAGAGCTCTTAAGTTGCAGTCGGAAGCGTGCAGCAGTTGCATGAGATGAAGTATGGGAAGAGAGAAGACACTTTAAATCAGGAGGGTTTTTAAAAGTGGTGGTTTCATTTCTGCTTTGGTGCAGTGGCTGCTTCATGTGATGAAATCTGTGTGTACAGTAGGAGTTTTCTTTGTTCTTTCTGATTGTAGGATGACTTGCATCTCCCCTGGAATGCTGTTACGTCAAATCCACCCTTGTGGCGTGGCTGACCCCACAAGCTTTAAAAGATGCACAGGCAGTGGTTCTTTAGGTTGTTCTAAAGCATATGATTTGCCACAGACTCCAGCCTCTGTTTCTGTTAAACCTTTGCTGTACAGTGTATATGTCCTTGGTTTCTTTTCCTTCATATCCTATTTTATAGTATCTGTAGTTTTGTACAATATTTGACAGATACTGGCTTGATGGTAGTCTGCAGCAGTGATAGTAGGTTTTGTGGTTGTAAATAAAGAGGTATGTTTCATTTCCTAAAGTCAATGGCTAAGTCTTGGCTTCTCCGTACAGCCCTGATTATGTCTATGGGGACAGTGGTTAGGAATAGCAGCAGAGCTCTGGTGTGAACACACTGCCTTCAGCACAGCTGGTGTGTTCCTTTGGGACACTTGAGCACTACGTGGGTTACACTGGGATGTCTCATCCTCAGTTTGCTACAGTGGCAGCAGAGGAGTGGTTTCTGTTTGACACATGCATCACTTGAACATGGGGCTTTGGGGTCGATGGCTGTACGTGGCACAGAGCTTGGCCTCGCAGCTCCTCTGAGCGATGCCATGGAGCCGGTGCTGGTGAATCCCTTCTGAGTCAGGCAGTTGATGTCAGGAGCCTTTTATGTTGAGCCCTCATCTCAGAGGACTTGCTTTGGCTTCCAGGGGAGGGGAGTTCTTTGGGGCCACATTCTGCCCCAGGGCTGTGACATCAGCACTGTTCCCTTGGGAACGGGGAGATGGGGCTGCACTGAGCCCTGTGCAGCCATGGGAATCAGCAGGGATAAAACACTGCTCAGGTTGGCTTCCATTTTCAGCGCCATAAGATAGCCAGAGGTTGCAATGTTGGTTTTGTGATCTTGGTCACTTGGGGATTACTTTAGGATTTGGGATATGCGTATATAATCCAGAGCTGTGCAGGTGCTGCGTAAGGATTCAGGTTTTCCTCATGCCCCAACAGCATTTTAAATGTTCCAGGAGTGATTGCAGTATAGTTTGGTGGGAAAGTTAAATTGGAACAATACTTCTTTACAGTGGGAATAGACTCATAGAATGGTTTGGGTTGGAAGGGACCTTCAGGAACATCTAAAATAGTCTCTAAAAGTCTTGCAGAGAAGGGAGGATTTCACCTTTAAGTTGTCAGCTCTATCCAAATGGCTGGAATGTGGTGGATTAAAACATCCTGCTGCCCCGTTCCCACAACTGGAACTCATGATTCACATTCTGACCAATGCAGTAATGTGTTGCATCTCTTTTAGCAGCGTTGTGCTTCATGCCTGTCTTCTTGGAGGATTTTTCCTAGTGGAAGGATTAAGTCTTGAAGGTGACGCTGGTGGCATTTCAGAACTACCAAGTTTGAAGACTTCCAAAGAATGACTGTGGTGACCCATCTGATTGATAACCCCAACATGGAGCCCCTGGGGAACAGCCACATCCTTGGGCTGCTCCTTTGTGCTTTCCATGTGCCTTTGGTGGCTTCCTTTGAAGGAGTCACCATCCCGGCAGAGCTGAAGTCCATCGTGGCGCAGGTCGTGGTGAACACCACGTTGTGCAGCGTCACCTGCGGGGTGGGCTTCAAGCTGGAGGAGCTGTGCGAGGTCACCCCGGCCGGCGAGAGGAAGAACTGCACTGTGCGCCGCGCCGGCTGCCTCACCAGCTGGGCCTGTGGCTTGCTCCACTTCACGCTCCCCGTGGGCCAGCCCTTTCAGCTGAGCTGCCTGACCTCAGACATCATGGGCAATGGGAGCCAAGCCTACAGCTATACATGGAGGTTTGCCCCAGGCCTCATCACCACAAAGGACGTCCTGTTCAGACCTTTCAGAAACCCCAGGCCTGTTGTCAGGTTTTCCCCTACCAAGGAGTCGGACGCAGGGACTTACCGATGCAAAGTGCAGGTGATAAAGACGTTCAAAGTGGTCAAGAGGGTCTACTTTGCAATCAGAGTGATCCACAAGGACCTGGTGGATCTGAACTTCCAGAAATTCCTGACTTGGGAACAGAAGTTAGCAGCAAGCAGGGTGGAAGAGCACCTAGAAACTGGCGTCTATGAAGTGCAAGAAGAGGAGCCCTTTTGGAAAGGAGAATTGTTTTATCAATGCTTGGTAGGAATTGGCAGTGGGGTGGCAGGGGGTATCTTGCTGAGCGTGGTGCTCCACTGCTTGCAGAGGATTTGGAGAGGGAGAGCTGCAGAGCAACGAGCTGAGATTTAATGTCGCTTCTTGTCTGTCTCTTTCTTTTGATGCAGTGTTTCATGGGGATGGTTGTGGGTTTTCTGGCTGACACACTTTATTCCCAGATACTTTCTGAAGCTTCGAAGTAATTTAACACATAAGCATAGAACCAGAGCTTGAGTCTTACTGGAGTGGTGCAGAGAGAGCTCCTGATGGAGCAAGGCAGTTTAGCTCTCCATTGTGAGAAAGGATGGGCTGGAATGGTCCAGACAGGAGTTAGAGGACACTGAGCCGCAGGAAACTGCCCATTGCCTTGCTGTGTTCCTCCAACAGACCTTTGTTTTACTTCTATGTGTTTAGGGGGTTTTATTTAGCTAATAACTTGTGATCCTTGTTCCTTACTCTTCTGCCTTGCTGAGAGCTCTGGTGCCAGGAGCTGACAGATTGCTCTGTGGTAGATGGTGTTTCTCCAGCAAGAGGTGCTGTCGAGGTAGCATTCCAAACCCGGTTTCCTGCCTCTCTAGTAGTGTCCTTTCCACAGCTCAAAGTAGATCTCCAAGGTCTCAGTAGCTGGGGGGCAGTGCGGGGACAAGCAGTGGGTGCCTGATTCCTCAAGAGGGGTTTATGTTCTTCCACTAGAGCCTGGAAAAGCGCCTTCAAGCGGTAGTTTGGAGCTTGCCCTGCTCCTTTGTAGTGGAGAAGAGCGAGGCGGGGAGCACAAGCAAATCAGCTGCTTAGGAGCATAATGGGGTGGTTTTAATCATGACTCAGAGCTGAGCTCCTTCCTAAGGAGGAGGAAGGGAGGAGCTCAGTGAGCTGCGGAGCATTCATTTTGCCTGGTGATTAATAAGTATAAACCATGCAGCATCTCCATAGGCAGTATTGTTCCCCCCTTCGTAGCAGAATTCACAGAGGGACCTATTAAGTGCCTTCTCTTTCTACTTTGCCTCTTATTTTACACCATACAACTATATTTACTAAGTGTATTTCCTTTTCTCTTCCCCTGTGAACTGAAGAACAGGAATGCACAGCACAAATATTATAGATTGAAGCATTCTATTCCTTTCTCTTTTTGCCAGAACAACAAAAAAGATGCTTTAATATGGCAAGAGTTGGATGTGGAGGTAAATACCTGATTTGATTAATCCTATGCAGCAAATCAGGCTGAAATAGGAAGGTAAGTCTTTGTGTACAGTGAGGGAGGTAGGAGGTGTATCGGGTCAGTGGGCTGTGGGCCTTGTCTAGCTGTGTCCAAACGGAGGAGCAAGCTGTCATCAGGCTTCAGTTCCCGGTGTGTACTTGTACGAGTTCCCTCTTTCCATGGGGAGACTTTAATGGGCACAAGAACCAGCAGAAGTTTGGAACCTGACGTTCTGCAGTGCCAGGAGATGCCTTTGGGAAGATGGACTGCCCCTTCCTGATGCCTGGGCCACCCTTTTGGGAAGGGACTTCCCACACACCGGATTTACAGAGCTCTTTTTGCCCCCTGAACATGAGGAAATGGGAGATAGAACTTGGTGAATGTGATGCCCATCACAGGGAGAAGAAGCTGCTGTCTGCTCTCCTGTCTGTTGTGCTGGGTGGGATGAGACCTGTGCTGCTTTGGGGCAGGCTGTGCTGAAGAACTCCCTGAATAGCAGGAGCAGACATGCTTGGATTGGGAGCTAATGGCTAAAATTAACAGAGAGAAGCTGGCCCATCTGGAAGAGCCTCTGCTCTTTGTCATGGAAATGACATTGCATCCTGTGGGCAGCTGAGCTTCAGACACACGGAAAGATGATATGAAAGATCCAGGACAATCCATTTTCTCCCTGCTTAGCTCAGGAGGTCAGAGTGGGAGCCAACAGGGTCCTTCATCTTATTGTGTCCTCTCTTTGTTCTTCTGAGGGGACCCAGATGCCCGCAGCAGGGAAGATTAATATATATTTTAATGCTTATTTCAAGATGGATAATATCCATATTTTTAATGCTTATTTTAAGAGGTGGGTTTGTGATGGCTCATGCAGCTTCAGCTGTCAGAAAGGATGGATCTGGGCTTCTTATTATTGGCATCATGGCTGTTTGAAATGACACTTTCCTGATGTGCTTTTTGAGGTTTGGCTGACGTCTGGATTAGCTGGGGGTGAAGGAGAAGGAAGAGAGAGCAGGCTGAGCTGGGGGAAAGGAAGGACACGAAAAGGGGATGGGGAGGTGGGATGTACAGGGGGGTCAGTGAAAGCTGAAGCCAGGACCCCGCGAATCAGTGTTCTCTCCCATCCATACGTTTTGTTCTGTCTCTTCCTGTAATATCCATGTTTTCTTACCCCCTGTTCTTGTTCTTCCATCATAACTGGCTCAATTACAGGACAAAAAGTGTCTTTTTCTGCTCTGCATTGGTAATATGGTGCCTGAACCACTTCCCAGCCCGGTTTGTCTGCCTGACCCGAGGTGGGGCTGCAGCATCCACACACACCAGCCCTGCTGCTTGCCTGGTCCTAGCTGGAGGCTGGTTCTGGGACAAACTTGTGCTCCATCAGTGTTAGGAAGCAATTAGCATTGTACAAACTAAAGGCAGACAGATTGTGTGAGGGGGGAAGTCAATTTGCTAATGGCATTAGCACTTGGAAGGGAGGAGGGGATAACAGAATGGGGAGGCACAGGCAGCTTTTCAATTGCTGTCAGCTACTGAAGCTTATCTAAATGGAATAACTGGATTGCCTTAACTGCTGGAACTTGAGCGGTAGCAAAGAGGAAAACAAACCCCTGTAAGCTTCTGTGGCACCGAGATGGGGCTGTCTGACTCCTCCGTCCCCTGCACATTGACCTGTGCTCGTTCCTTTACCTTGTCCTGCAGCCCTTGCAGCAACTCTGTGGCCTCCTCTGGGCTTGCTGCAGTGCTGATGCTGTGCAGCTTGGTGTTCACCCCGTGGTCAAGCTCAGTGTTTCTTCTAGGGGCTGCAGGAAAATGAATGCATCCAGGATGGGCGGCCTGAGGGTGAGGTTCCCTGTGATCCCAGTACTGCTGAGCCCAGTTTCTCATCTCCCCACTCTCGAGCGGAGAGCTCAGGCCTGTTGCACTTAGAGTTGCTTTGGCTGATCTCCTGACATCCTTCCCAAAGGCAGAAGGAAGCCAGTAGATATTTAAGGCCAGACAGCATGATCATGATGAATGAATCTGACATCACTGAGACAAGGTGATTTCATGCAGCAGTTGCTGCTGTGAAGGGAATTCTTTTCTCTAATGGAAGTAAACCTTTGCAAATCTGCTTGCTTGTGGCTGGTCTATTGGATATCTTCCCTGGAAGATTTCCAGGCGTGGTTGAAAGGCTCTGATTGATGAGGAAGCTCTTTGGCAAGCTGCTCCAACCATCACTTACACCTTTAGATAATCAGGTGCATGAAATCTTTGACTTTCAATTTTCTAGCATCGTTTCCCAGCCATTGGAATACCAGAAGGAGCACATTACATGAACATCTCCAACCTCAACACTTGTGATTCCTTACTCCATGGACAGTCTCTCTCTTTTGGGTAATTATAATTGTCATGGGATAGAATTTGAGTTTACCATCTCTTCATTGACTTGGCTTTCACTGGGAGGTCCAGCTCGGTGCAATGGAGTGTCACTGGGCTCCTCGATTGGGTTAGTACTTGTGGTACTACTTGCATTTAAAACCGGACAGAAGTACTCCAGACTCTCGTAGCTGTCTAAAGCCTCTGGATACCTTTATTTATGAGCTGCGTGCTACTGGAGCCAATAAATACCCATCATTACAGTAAGTACAGTCTGCTTACATCTGGTTTTCTTACAAAAATAGTGTACAACAAAGTTACTGCCCCGTTGGTGTGGAGTGGGTAAAGCTGGAGTAAAATACTCACAGCAGAGGGTGTCTGTGGCGCAGGCTTAGAGCAGATGGGATTTAGACCCCTCAGGCATTAGCTGAATGTGATTGCAGCATTATCCAACTGCTTCCTTGGGCACATATGTAAGTGTCTCCTATTCAGGCACAAGAGTTCATCTGGCCTGATTCAAACTGCTCTAGCTGCGAGCTTAATTTAGCCCAGACAACCTAAACCCAGAAGCACTATCTTCAGTCTGCAAGTTCGGTAGTGTCAGGTAGAAGATTATTTTAAGGCTGAATCAGAGCTGTGAAGCTTCTCTCATGTGGGAGGCTCCAAACACTCCACCTTGGTGGTGTACTCCTTACAGCAGCCTTGTCGAGCTGGTTTCTGCTACTGCAAGTAGGATGGACCCCCTGAACTGAGGTGCTGAGAACAAACCCCCACCACTCAGCTCATCCCTGTAAGTCAATCTCTACAGCATACACTCTGAGCAATTAATGAGACAGGAAACTGATTTGCAACTCAATGCAATGGTGCCAAGCCAGGAGACTGAGATGTTGAGATCCATTTCTCTCCCCTGGCTTTAAACACCTTTTAACCCCTGTGCTGCATTTTAGGAAGCTCTGGCTTTACAGAGGGCTTCTTCCACGTCTCTTTCTCCTGTAGGTGCCTATGGCTAGGCTTTATATGTAGGGGGTTTATATACAGAGACCCCTTGAAGGGAATTAGCTGTGTCCATGGGCATGGCAGCCCTTGGGAGAGCAGCAAATCCTGTATCAGACTTCTTCAGCATGAGGGTTTCTGTTGTGGTCCCCACTGCAGAGCGTGGGCAGGGGCAGACCTGGGGTGCCTCCAGCACCTGCAGCTCTATTTGATAGAGGCTCTTTGGTTGTTTAGCCTGGCTGCTTTTGTTTGGTCCTCTCCTGAACTGTGCCTGTGCTGCTGCAGTGGCATCATCCAGCCGCGCTTCGGAGCTCCACAGGTCCTTTTAGTTTATGCCTCCTGAACACTGTCATTATGGCTGCTGCTGGTGCTGCATATTGATCAGGTAACCTTTGCCCAAGCCCTCATTTCCTTTGCTTTTGAGCTAACACTGAGTTTTACTTCCATCCTGTCTTTTGGGGGAGAAAGGCTGAGGCCCAGTGAGGTGGAGGCGATAACAGAGATGCTGAATGAAGCACAGGCAATATTTGCCAAATGAAGCTTGCAAACATCAGTAAAAACATCTTAAAATCTTCAGGGACATAAATAATATGAAGAATAGAACTGAGATGTAGCTGTTGTCCTGTTGGACGGGGGAGTTCATGGAGAGCTGTGGAGGGACCTGGAGGATGCTCAGGCCAGGCGCTGGGGTGATGGTCCCTGACTTCACTGCCTGCCTCAGCCATGCATCAGCATGGAGCTCTTGGCTTCTTTTTCCTACTGTATCCCAATGGTTGCAAGGGAGCAGTGAGGTCCCCTGGTGAGGGATGTTTAGTCTCATTCATCAAGTTTATTTTTCTTTGCTTCTCTTGTTTGTTCAGCACACCAGAGCATCCCATCCTGTCTGCATCCCATGCTGTGAACCTACCCCCATTTACCTTCTGGTGGGCCAGATGCTGAAAACATTGTGATGGGATACTGTGGATCTATACCATAGGCAGAACTCTGGGAGGCCAGGATTTATGTCATTTTTCAAATGCTCCCTAATGCCTAAGACATGTTACTTTTAAAATCATGGAATCATGGAATGGTTTGGGATGGAAGAGGTGTTAAAGCTCATCCAGTTCCATGGGCAGGGACACCTTCTACTAGAGCAGCTTGCTCCAAGCCATGCCCAACCTGGCCTTGAACACTGCCAGGGATGGGGCAGCCACAGCTTCTCTGGGCACCCTGTGCCAGTGTCTCTCCATCCTCATAAATTGATTGGGAAGGGCAGGGATTGGTACCTACAACCCAGGTGTCAGTGCTCTGCCATGCACAGCCCTGCCTGTGTCAGGTAGTGCTGAAGCTGAGCTCGCTCAGGCCATTGGTGTTACCTGCTGGGAAGGAGGAAGGAGGCAGGTAAAGGGATGCCCTTGGGATCTGACCAGGGAGCAACATAAATCAGCTTCTCATTGTCTTTGCTCAATTGCTTTACCAGGAGGCAGATTTTAATATGCAACATCTGTTCCCAGCCATTTTAGTTAATGGGCACCTCCCCCTGAACTTCTCTGGGGTATCAGCCCTCCCATTTACATGCACTGTACCAGCCTTGGAGCTGGAATTCTTGGCTGGGTCTCAAGCTTGCAGTCCCAAGTGAACACTGGCATTGTGGCTGGAGGGAGAAGAAGCTGAGCCCAGATTGAACTTTGTTGCCCCAGGGCTGGCTCCTGAGTCTCCAGATCTTCTGTAACTTCTCTGATACTCCTTTTCCTTCCTCCTTTAAGACCCTCTCTCTACTGAAATGGGAGATGCTGACACCTCCATCAGGAGGCAGAACTGCCTGTCTGAATTAGCCAATGCTAAAGAAGCGTCTCCTTTTCCCTTATGCCTTCTCCTCCCTCCCAGAAACTAAGGAAGGAAATGTAAGAAAACCACCCCAAAGCACGTGGGCCATGGATAACATTGAACGTTGCGCCTCACAGCAGGACAGTTGATACAAACAAGAGGCTGGGCTTGCAAGTTAACACCAGAGTTGTCAAAAAGGCTTTTCACCATCTAAACTCTGTGTTCTTCAGGATGAGGCAGAGATCAATCCCTCTTGTGGCTTTTTCTCCTTGGGCTGCATATTATGAGAATCCTGTCCCATGATTCATTAGAGATGGCTGTGAGTGGGCTTGGGATGGAACATGCTGATTGCTGTGAAATCTCAGTCCCCATTCTCCCTTTCTCCCCCCCCCCCCCCCCCCCCCGAAATTCACTGTACATGTTTAAAACCAAAGGGTAAATGTAGCAGTCTGGTTATTTTAGTACATGGCTTCATAAGGCAGAAAAACCTACTGGGTGCAGTGTGGGGGCAGTTGCTGTCAGAATTCCTGTCGAATTCTTCACTTGTTTGCGTATAAAAGCTTTAATCTCAGTTAAAGACCCATTTCTTGTAGGAAAGCTCATGTTCTTCCAAAACACCACTGAAAAAAGGCTCTTTCTCTCTTCCTGCCTTAAAACCACGTTGTCAATCCTTTTGCTGTAGTGCTGCCGTGGTACAAACGTGATGTTGCAGCAGCCAAGTATTGAGGAGTTCCCCACTGCCTTGGGAGGGAGCGTGTCTGGAGTCGTCTGCTGCAGTGGCCATCGTCAGAGCTCCAGGTACCTGATCAGGGCCACCAGTACTAGAGAGTTAGTTGTGATAACGACAGCGTGTGGCACTGGCCTTGTCACAGAGTCCTCCACCATCATACTTGTCCCTGAAAGAAAGGGAACAGGGAGGGAGTGACTGTTGTGTTGCACAGAAACAACTGGATGCCTTGAGGAAAGAGTTGGGAAGGTTGGTAAAATGGTGGTTCTGGAGTTGTGCTTGCTCCCGTTGGGATTGTCACTGAGGAACCTCCCAGGAAGGGAGAGTGGGGTTTTAAAGCAGAACAGCGTTTACTGTTCTGCTCTGCTATGCAGGTCATTGCCTGTCAAAGAGCAGTTGTAGTGAATGCTAGGGAAGTGGTCCTGCGGACTGACACCTTGTTTTCCAGGGGCGTGCAGCACCCTGGAGATGGGTGTTTGTAAGGAGGGTGTGTACTCAGAGGAGTGTCCCTACCGCTGTTCCGGAGGATGTGAACCTCTGCTGGGATTCCGTCTCCCCCAGGGCCTGTCACCCGGATCTGGACAAAGGCATGAGTGAAGTCTTCAGGGACAGGGATGTCGAGCTGGTTCTTATTGGCCAGGAACAGTGTGGGAGCAGAGTGGGAATCCTGCCTGTAAAGCATCTGTTGGAAAAGGCAAGTCTGAGTTTGTGTGTGCTGTGATTTCTTTAGGGTCACCTATAGGAGAAGCCAGCTACAGCCTGCCTGTACCTTGTAGCCTGTAACTGCAGACTCATCTGCTTTTGCCACCACTGGGTCCCACTTGATGTTGACTGTAGACCCAGAAAAAGTCCAGGAGATGTTCCCCGGTGGCCTCTTCGGTGCTGAGAGATAGAAAACAAGTAAGTTAGGGATTGATGAGGAGGTTGTGCTGGTTACAACTGTCTCCTGAGGCTTTACAGTGCTTATGGCACCACCATGGTTGGTTTAAGCCCAGCAGAGGTTACTCTGAGCTCAGATCTCAGACCACAAGCCTAACCTGAGGCAATTCAAGGCACAGGAGTTTTATGGACTACTCTAAATAGTGTTAGAGCACCAAGATAAAGCTCCATTGGGCCCAGGGGTCACTGGGGATCCTCTGGAGGAAGCAGCAGCCCCAGGGAGGGCAGTGTTCAAAGCAGGGTCACTCACGTGGCTTTGTGGTCGTGATGTTGGTGGAGGGGCTGGGGGGGCCGGTGCCAGCACGGTTGTACGCTCTGACCGACACGTGGTACTTGGTGTTGGGGTGCAGGCCTGTTACATGGGCTGATGTGACCAGCCCTGCGGTCCTCACCCTGTCGGCTGCCTCCTCTTTGTCACCATCCTTCCAGTACCGGATCTGAACAGAAAGGGAAGGATGTGTTTATCCAGGGTGGTATCACCTGCAAATACCAGACTTGGTCCATTCATGGAATCATGGAATGGTTTGGGTTGGAAGGGACCTTAAAGCTCCTCCAGCTCCAACTCCTGCCATGGGCAGGGACACCTTCCACTGGAGCAGCTTGCTCCAAGCCCCTGTGTCTAATCTGGCTTTGAACACTGCCAGGGATGGGGCAGCCACAGCTTCTCTGGGCACCCTGTGCCAGTGTCTCTCCATCCTCATCCCCAGCCAGTGCTGGAGACTCTTTGGTATTTGTCTCTGTGCGTTTTGCTTAGGATCTGCCTGGGAGTAAGGCGAGAGCCTTCAGTAGCGGAGCAGCAGTACTGGCCCCATTAGAGCTTATGCTGTCCATTGATTATCCTCCATCCTTGGAAGCAAAATGCCATCTCACTGAGCCTGGGGGATTTTCTCTGCTGGGCTTTCCAGGCTCAGTTTCAGTGTCTCTCATTCGCATACAGGCTCGTACCTCATAGCCCAGAAGCACTCCGGTCATGTCTCCCTGCTCAATGGGCTCCCAGGATACATCCATTTCTGAGGACAGAACAGCCTTGGCTATAACTCTGAATGGAGCCACTTTTGGTTCTGAAAAAGCCAACAAAAGGGAAGAAAATCCTTTTGCTATCTCCAGGCAGCACAATGGCCATAGTGAATCCAAGGGCTCTCCCCGTTACCGTGCAGGCAGACAGCTGGTGTTATGTGCATGGAGTAAAGTAAGAGGAAAGGATTTAGGGACTTAGTAGGACAAGCAGGGCCACAGATGTGTGCTGTGAGGATGTGTCTGCTCTGGAGCTCCGGGTTATAGGGAAACATCTCCCTGTGCATTTGAAGTAGGTCAGTGTTATACTGGAACCTCTGCCCCCTGCTGTGAGTAAAAGAAACCTCTCCTGCTGCTGAGCTCCCAGACAGACCCAGCTCTGCAGGGAGCTGCTTGAGGACACACGGGTTGGTTCATGGTGCATTCAGAACCTCTGCAGCCCCTCTTTACCTTCCTCTGCCGAGTACACGATGGCGGTGAGGCTCTCTGGTCCCTCTCCCCTCCTGTTGTACGCTTTGATCTTCACTTCGAAGGGGGTGTAGGGGCCGATGCTCTCGTTGCGGTACACGTAGTGCAGCGACTCGGCGTGCGGCACCCTGGCCGTCAGCCACCCCTCCGTGCCCTTCTTGCGGAAGGACAGGATGTAGCCAAAGCCGTCTCCATTCTGGTAGTCCCGCAGCGTCGGCTGGGAGGGAATGGGAAGAGAGAGGAGCCTTGGTCCGTTCAAAGGAGCGACACATTGGAGTAAGCGCAGCGTCTGGCTCACAGGCACCATCACAGCACTGACTGCTCAGAGGCAATGGCGCGTGCTCCTCCCCTTGGCCCTCTCCCAGCCTTCGCTTACCGTCCAGTTGATGATCAGCTCGTTGGGAGCCCCTCCACCTCCGCTCAGCCCAGATGGTGCCACAGTTGGTGCTGTCAGGTCCCCAAACAAAAGCAGACGGCACAGGTTGGGTTAAGGCAAGGGCAGTGGTGGAGATGAGCACAGACACTGCACAGGCTGGGGGTAAGCCAGGCCTTGAGAGCTCATATCAAAGTGCTCGGCTGGGTTTCCAGCCCTTAGTATGTCAGATATTATAGTCCAGAATCTGCCTAGTGCCTGATGAGCTTAATTGGAGGCAGCACATCTCAGAGGAGACAAGAATCAAGCTCAAAAGCAGGGATATGGAGGGGAGCTTTAACAAAGGTTTTAATATGCATTTGGTATGTTAAGAGCAGTTCTCCTGCTGTTCTTACATCCCTTCTGCTTGTCTGTGCAAGCAGCAGAAGACAGAATGAACATCACAGCCATTTGCTGGGAAATTCACCTTGTCTTTGCAGAGCTGTGCTGTGTGATCTACTGGGGCTCTTTGTAAGCATTACTGCCCAGAAGGATTTGGGGCTAGGATTGATAATGGTTTAATATCCTGTATCTCATGCTGGTGAAGTGGGCTGCCAGCTCTAGTACTGCTTTGTCTTTGACATGTAAATGGGCAAAGAGGCATAAATGTGATGGCATCACCTCCAGGAGCACTCAAGGAGATGACTGATTATTTGGGACCAGGGCATGCTGCAAGCCAGCCTTCCCCCTCCAGCCCACAGGTACTTGGATTCCCCCTTCCACCTCTGAGCATCTCTGCACATACCTGCTTCTTTGGTACGGATTTTGCTGGAGGGTAAACTCGGCTCTCCAACTCCAAGGATGTTACTTGCTAAGACCCGGAACTCATAATCCATCCAAGGAATGAGGTTCACCACTTGGGCTGTCTCTGCATTGCCTTCAATATTTACAGGATCTATATAATCCAATAACATGAGAGGGGGACAAATAGAGCACAGGAGCACAGAGCAAGAGCTGGGCACCGAGCTGGTGTCCACCGCATGGGCCATGCCACCACCACTGCCCTCAGGACACTTACTGGTGCGCATCTGCTTCCATTTGCTGGAGAGGAGGGTCCGTGCCTCCACGATGTACCTGGCAATGGGGCTGTGGTTGTCAAAGCCCCGGCTCCAGCTCAGCTGGACCGTGGTGTCACTGATGTCTCTCACCACCACCCCCCCAGGGGGGCCTGGAGGTCCTGGGATGATGGGAGACACAGACATGTTACTGAGATGGAAGATCTGGAGGCTCATTGCTCTTCATGTTAGGCAAGTCCTAAATCAGGCCTTTCTTTTCTCAAAGCCTCCAAGTTTGGCCTCCAGAAAAGCTCATAAGCCTCTGGCATCCAGCTCAAATGTTAGATGCCCGTGGCAGGGGGTTGGAACTGGATGATCTTAAGGTCCTTTCCAGCCCAAACTGTTCTATGGTGAGCTGATCTCATGGGAAGAGAAGCTGATCCCTTGCAAGGACCATGCTGTTACTTCAGGCTTGTAAGGAGCAGGGGACTTTACAGCAGGGAGATTACCTCTGACAGTCAGCGTGGCTGACTCTGAAGCACTGTCCACAACGGTCTGGGCTGTACATGTGTACCGCCCCGAGTGCTTCAGCTGTGTGTTGAAGATGCTGAGGTCTCCAATAGCTTCCTTCTGTGTGGGGAAGAGAAAGACAGTGGGGAGAGCACTTAAACATGCATGATCATACCCAGCATTCAGCAGTTTATTGGCTTTGTGTGGCAAGGTTTTGGTAGTGGAGGGGCTACAGAGGTAGCTCCAAGAGTTTGTGAAGCCAATGCGATAACATTGGAGACATTGCCTGTTGCTGGAGACATTCCGGGCCAGGCCGGATGTGCTTCTGAACAAGCTGATCTAGTGGAAGGTGTCCCTGCTCATTGCAGGGGTTGGACTAGATGAGCAGTTCCTGTCCCCTTGTGCCATTGGTGGGGAAGAGGTGAAGAATTCAGGGGTGAAGTTGAGCCAGGGAAGAAGGGAAAGGTGAGAGGAAGGTGTTTGGGTTTTATCTCTCATTGTTCTGCTCTGGTTTGATTGGTAGTGACTCAGTTTCCCCAGGCTGAGTCTGGTTTGGCCATGTTGGTACCTGGTGAGTGATCCCTCCCTGCCCTCACCTTGACCCAGGAGCTTTCTGTTCTGTTTGGTCTCCCCTGCTTGCCCTTTCTACTCACCACACTGGCTCGGCGGTAGTGCCCCTCCGACTTGTCAAAGTCAATGGGGAAATCATCAAGTGACCAGGTGAAGGTCAGGTCCATAGTTGGATCATGAGATGCGTGACACTGCAGAGTAAGGTTTTCACCTACATTGATGTCAGCACTAGATGGTGCCAGTGTGATTTTGGTGGCATCTGCAGGGAAAGAGCAGGGAGGGCTGTTAGCTCCAAACATCCGTGTACCAGCTACACGACTGCTGCTGAGCATCCAGACCAGCTAACACTTTGCAGCTTGTCATCCCTCTCTGCTGGCTGTGGTTTTACAGGAGGAAGGTGGTTAGAAAATGGAAATGCTTTTCCCAAGGGCTGGTGGCTGGAAGGGGTGATTTGGTGGGTCAGGCAGGAGGTTTGCTGCTCCACAGGCTGAAATGTCTTTGGTTCCCTGAGTACTGCATTGATTCTGGGGAGTATAAGGAAAATCATGGCATTCTTAGACATCTCTTGCTCAATTGACCCCAAGTCAAGGCAAACATCTCTACCTCGAACAGAGAGGATCCCAGTACTGTTGGCTTTGCCCATGAAATTCTCAGCAAAGCAGGTGTACTTCCCCTCATCAGATTTGCTGATGTTCTGGAGGATCAAGGTGCCATCTGTGGTAATTGTCACTCTGGAAGGGAAGAAGAACCACACAAGAGGAGGGTTACAGTGGCTGTTCACTCTGTGCATCTGACAGTTTCCAACACCTGCTGATTTGAGAGGAACTGGTGATAAAGACAGGGCTGCAAAATACTCGTAGGAGTTCTCTAAAGAAGCTATAGACGTAGCAGTGCACTTTGGTCATCAAGTCCAGTCTTCTGGCAAGAAAAACCCATCATTTTAGCTATGGTTTCTAGGTAGAAGCTGACTCTGTGCTGCTACCTGCTACTGTTGATCAGAAGTTCAGTTCCTTTGGTCCAGAGAATGGTGGCTTTAGGTGCTGCTCTTGGTTGGCATGGGATGATGACCTTCCCGCTTCGGGCTGCAGGGATCAGTCGCTTCACTGGGTTTAGTCTAAAATCTGGTGCTAAGGCTACAGGAGGAAAAAAGAGGATTGAGGCGTAGTTAGAAAAAGCTGCTATAGGAGCATTTTAAGTGCCAGGTAAGTAGGCATCCGTTTGTTGTTAGGTGCTTTGGTAACAGAAGCATGGCAATATCTGGTGAGCAAGATGAAGGAGGGATTCCTCTGCTGCCGGCTGGTTTCTAACCAGAAGGGCAGATGTTATGTGTTGTAATAGCAATGGGGTATGACCCTAACAAGTGCAAGGTCTTTGAGAGACGCAAGAACAGCTGCTTTTGAAAATGTAGAGGATATTCTCTTCAATACCCTGACCAAGGTCACTGGTGGAAGCATCCAGCTTGCCCAGAACTCCTCCTGGAACTGCAAAAGATAGAATTGGATTTTATCTGTTGCAGTGTGTTAATGTTGGGCAATTGAGGCTTAGGGCTTTTAATTTCTCTCTGTCATCTACTGACCACGAGGAGATAAGCTTTTAGACTGATAAGCAACAAGGCTGGCATCAGCCCAGTTCCAGTCAGCACCCATCAGAGGCTGAATGGGTACTGAACTCTTTTCTTTGGCCTCTTTCCTCCCCAAAAGAGGGAGGTTATGTGGTGGGTTAGAGCTTGCGCTGCTGCGTCTGTCCTGTACACTTTCTGTAGCTAAGCAGATGTCCTTGTTCTCCTTTAGCATTACTGAATTTACACAAGATTTCAATTTTAAAGGGTTGTAAAGTGTCTTGTTGAACCAGCAACTACATTTCAATGGTGAGTGGAGCCGGTTTTGTCTGCTCTTATCTCACTCTGACATTGCAAGCGCAGGTTATTAGGAAAAGGTCTAAAATGCTTCAGTGTCCCATTGAAACCCAGAGCACTGGGAAGTGAGAAATTACCTTGCACTGTTAATTCAGCACTTGCATATACTGTGCCATGCTTGTTCTCAGCCACACACTGATACATGCCAGAGTCCTCCAGGACTAGCTTGGAAAATCTCAGCTCTCCACCGCTCACTTCAATGCGGTTCTGTGCAAACAAGAGGATGAACCCATTAGATGAGAAAAACACAAATGGAACTCAAGCCTCAGTGTGTTCAGGATTGAGTTTCATTACAGACTCTGATGCCAGGTTGGAGCCAGCCTGGTTTTCCATAGGAGGAAACGCAGGATGTGTTCATGTCTGTCCAGTCACTACCCCACATCACTGTGCTCTGCTGAGACTTCGGAGTGCCTATGCAGCAATGTGCAGGTCATACAAAGACAGGTCCAAGGTGCTCTTTATCCACCCTGGTAACTGGCTGTGAGTCCCTGTAGTTGCATGGAGCAATGGCTGGGATGGTAATGCTGGGAGAAGGAACTTGCCATGGGTAAGGACTGTGGCATTGCTTTGTAGTCTCATGGGGGCACATGGGATGCGGGATGACAGAACGGGGTTGAGATGCGTTTGCAGCGAGGCAGGGGAGGCTCTGAGCCTGGAGCAGCAGGTTCAGCACTGCGGGTTGCGGCTGAGCTGCCCTCGCTGCCAGACCTGGGTGCTGGTACCTGGGAGGTCAGAGGCTGCCCGTCCCGCAGCCACCGCACTGCGGGCCTGGGCTTGCCAGCGGCTGCGCAGCTCCAGCGCAGGTCGGAGCCGATGTCAGCCTCCGTGTCCGTGATCACCTCCAGCCACTCCGGCTGAGCTGCAGAGAGAGGTGCAGGAGGTCAGATGGGAGCTGTGTGGTGCCAGGCGGGCAGAAGGATGCTCTTTGTGTCATCTCTGCTGGCACGTGTTCATCACAGCCTGTTTCACCACAGTAACAGCCTTCGCCTTTTGGGCAGTGATGCAAGGCTCAGGCCTCACTGGGTCTGGCTGCAGCTGTGTATGTGGACTGCACAAAGCTAAGGCAGAATCCAGACCTGAGGAGGAACTTTAGGGTTTCTCTTCTATCTGCAGTTATCCCTGAACTTCAGGAAAGCACTGATTCAGACTAAGATAACCAGGTTAAGTTCTTGGCTAGATCTAATTAACAGCTCCAAGCATTAGCCCTTGTGGAAGTAGCCCAGGCTTGGAGAAGATCTTGGTTGAGAGCCAGGATTCATTTTAACCACTATTCTCTCTTCCCTTGTTACCTCATTGTTGCTAGAATGATTTTAGAACAAGTTAGCTCTCTCTACTTGCCGTAGCCTAAATATACACCTTGAGGAAAGGTACCAGTGATCTCTACAGGTCTTTGTTAGGGCTTTGCAAAATCAGGGCTGATAGAAGGCAGGATGAGAGCTGGTAGTTTTACTCCCAAAGGCTCAGTCTGTTGCCTGGGGCATGTTGTTTTGCTCTGGAAAAGCATGTGCTTAAATGTGTTACCTTGAATGATGATGCGGCCCTGGTAGGTGTCTCTCCCTTTGATGTTTTCAGCCTCACACTCGTAAGTGCCTTCATCCTCAAAGCCAACATCCTGGATCTGCAAGAGGGGCTCGCTGCCGATCCACTTGGAGGACTGGGAGCCATCCAACTTCCTCCACTTGATCCGAGGAACAGGGCTATGGGAAAGTAAATCTGGTGACGGGCAGCCCTTGGGTCCCCCCTGCTGCAGTGCAGCACACTCAGTCCCCATGTAGCCACCCAGCTCCCATCCCTGCTGGGCCTTGGCCAGCAGGACAGATGGCTTTAGCCAGTTCCTCCTCCTGTTCTCCCTCCATCTCTGGTCTCCAGCAGACCCATTGAAGAGAGGGGGTGTTGAAGTTGCACGTTTTGCCATACCCCCCGCTTCCTGGGCAACACAGATGCGGCACTCACTTTCCAAAGGCAAAACACTCCAGTGTCACCATCTGCCCAGCCAGAGCATAGGTGTCTGCAGGAAACCTGGCCTTTATGCTGGGAGCGTACTGCCTGGCATCTGTGAAAGGAAAGCACAGTTGAGTTCAGGATGACTTTAAAACAGCACAAGTGAGGTCTGAAAGGGCAGAAGTACTCGGAAGTTCTGCTGCTTTCCAAAGCCTTTGTTTAGGAGAAGGCAACAGAGGCTGAGCTCAATTTTCTTTTCAAAACAGCTCTTACTAAAGACTCAAAATCTCTTTACAACATCTCATGGAATCATGGAATGGTTTGGGTTGGAAGGGACCTTAAAGCTCATCCAGTCCCAGCCCCGTGCCATGGGAAGGGACACCTTCTACTAGAGCAGCTTGCTCCAAGCCCCGTCCCACCTGGCCTCAGGGCTATTTCTCCTTCATTTCCTACCTGTTTACTCCCTTTGCCCTGCCCAAGAAGTCTCCTTAGCTTCTCCTCTGTAACGTCACCAAAGGCAGAGGAGTTTCAGGGCTCTGTGAGCCTTGAGCCCTGTCTCTTTTACAGACAGAAACCCCACTGGTGGGGTTTGTAGGCACACAAGCAGTGAGGGCTGCTTCCCCAGGCTCCAGGCAGTTAATACATCTGTAAGCTCCTAAACCCCCTGAGAGGCTGCTTTTGCCCTGTGGGGCATTTTCCTGTCCCTTTAGGATAATCCAGGAGCACTGACCCTCTGCAGCCAGGCTGAGGCGGGAGAACTTGCTGAACACGCTCTTGGTGATGAAGTCGATGTGGCTGGTGGCAAAGCAGGAATAGTTGCCCAGGTCAGAAGCCTCTGTCTTGGCAATGTAAAGGTTTCCTGTGGTCTGAGAGACAAAACGCCTCCCATCGGCTGGGATGAAATTGGGAAACTCGTTCAGAAGCCATCGATAGGATAAGCCTGTGGGGAAAGGGAACAAAGTGCACAAGTGGCTGTGTCCTCTCGGGTGGGACTAAACCCCGCTTGCTGTCTTCTAGCCCAGGGTGGTCCTTTGATGGTGCTTGTTTTCTCCATGTGAGAAGTCCTACCTCTGTCTCGTTGCTTTACAGAGCCTGAATGAAACCCAAATCTGCTTTCCTGGAATTCCCAAGGCAAAGCACAGCGTGCTTCACATGGTTGGGAATCCCTTTATCTGCTCGATGTCTCCACCAGCAGTGCTGGCAGTCCCTGCTAGGGGTGGTGCTTACCTGGGTAGTGGGGAGGGGGGCTGCAGGCGAACATCACTCCCCATCCTTCAGTGATCTTCACGGGGTCACGCTCCTCTGCAGAGAATTCCTGCAAAACTAAACATGGAAAATGAAACCTGTCCATGGGTGAAGGAAACAGCCGGAGCAGTGGCTGTGTTTAACCCCCCCCTCCACGGGCTGCTCTGTGCAGTGGTTGTACAGAGGGAGATCCAGAACTATTACTGGCTTTCTGCTGCACTTCCATGGTAATGGGAAGTGCCCAGGGATGGTGTTGGTTTCATGCATGGAAAAGCTTCTTTCCAGCCCTTGTTAATGCGAGCAGGGGGCTCAGTTTACCCCAGTCCATGTGGCTACAGTTCATTTACTTGCTGGAGACAAACTTACAGCCAAAGCGGAGGGAGGCTTCCCTGCTCACCACTGTGCCCCTGGAGTTAGATGCCACACACTGGTAGGAGCCAGCATCCTTGGCTTTCACTGGGTTGCTTATCACTAGGTCACCTGCAACCAGCCGGTAGCGGGAATCTGGCTCCATCTTTATCTCTGTGCCATTCATCTTCCACCTGCCAAGAGGGGTGTAAAGAGTGAGAGCGGTACAAATCATGGAATGGTTTGGGTTGGAATCTCCCCTCTGGCAGGTTAAAGCCACTTGTCCTGTCCCTACAGGCCCTTGTCCAAAATCCTCATTGCACCTCTTGTAGTGCCTGGTGTAGGCTGTGCTTTGGTGGGATCTGGGTTAGATTGAACCTGTGTCTTGGGAGGGATGGCACATCCCATGTGGATGGGGAGGCTGGCTCCCACAGTAGTGGTTTTCCCGTGATGGTTGTGCCCCAGATCTCACCTGTAGGTCGCAGGGGGACTGGCTCTGGCTCGGCAGGACAGGGTGACTTTCTCTTCTGCTGAGCCTTCAGGGAAGAGGGTATGGGCTGGCTGCTCTTCAAACACTGGCCCATAGTTCCTTGTGCTGCTCTGTGCTTGGCACCACACTACAAGGAGGGAAGAAAAGCTCAGCTCCATTTAGCTGTTTCTAAACTTGTCATTTTCAGTTCTGTAGGGTGTCCCTGCCAGCGCCAGAACCAAAGAAGAGCAACATGAAAATCACAATCCATATGTCAGCCCAGCCCCAGCCGTGGCTCTGGGCAGATAATGTGCATTTCCCACTGAGCATCTCACACCATCTCTGCTGTGACAGAGGGACCAGATGGGCCTGAAGACATGCAGATGAAGGAGATCTGACGTGTGCCTCCTGCAAACCTGCGCACAGAGACTGGAGCTGGGAGCCCCTGGATGCCCTCCGTGTCCCTGCGGTGAGGACGTGCTGGTTCCCCTCTGTCTGTACAAACTTTGGCTGGTTGGTTCCTGTGAAATCCTCTCCAGGACCCTGCCTCCCTGCAGATTCCCTCCATCCCTGTCTGCAGCATCATGAGCTCTCAACGACTCAAACCTGCTGCTTGCTGGGGTGCAAACTGGTGCTGCTGGTAGCAGTTCTGTTCAACTAATGGGATGAGCTTGAGGCCTCCTTTGTTAGTGTTCAGACACAGGCTTGGTTCTGGGTATGGCTCAGGCACAGGCACAAGAGGAACATAAGAACCTGCCTTCTCCTGCACTGTCACCTTTGGCATGGTGATGATATTTCACTGGAACCAGCTATCCACAGCATCTTGCTGTGCATCTCAGATGTGTGACAAGTGCTGGCAGACCCCCTTTACGCACAGGCTGTATGGAAATGGGTGTGCAGATAGGGAAGAACAAAGCCTGGAAATCCCTCACTGCAGGAGCAGCTATTGGGATAATGATCACCAGAAACCTTGCTCCCTCCCTGTACCCTGTCCCTTAGCAGGGATGCGGCCACCTCAAGGCAGTGAGCTTCCAGCATGGTTCCCCTCTGCCTCTGGAGTGAGAAGCTTAGCGAGCTCCAGGATCCTTCCATGCTTTGTATTTGAATGAATAACTGTCTTCAAACTGCCATGCCAACCAGCAGTCTGCTTCCTTCCCCACAGCACTCAGCTCACCAGTTAAATTAAGTGACTCCAGCCAGTGTGATGTTTTATGCAAGAGCAGCTTCCAGCAGGGAACGGCCAGCTCAGCACTGCTGGGCTCGGGGGAAGCAGCCCCTTACCTGTAGCTCCCAGGGTTCAGCTCATGTTCCGGCTGCTCTTGCATGTGGAGATGAGGGTGGGATGGGAGCTAATTGGCTCCATGGGCTTGGAGCAGCTGCTCCTTGTGTCCGAGCATCAGGCAATTACAGGCCCTTGGTCCCGGCAGCAGGGATGTGCTGCTGCTGCAAGGGAACCCGATGGTGCCTCTGGCACACAGGGGACAGTGGCTGTAGCCTGTGTCTGATGCTTTGGGAGAAGAGAAGAGCAGCGTCTTCAGTGTCTCATTCCCTCCACATCAGTGTCTCATTCCCTCCACATCAGTGTGGGTGCCACTTTCCCTCTAGACCAGTCCCGTTCACAAAGGAGAAGCGTGTGTAAGCATTGCTCTCAGCAATGGCTGTGCTGAACAAGTCTGAGGGAAATAACTCTGCTGACCAGCCAGTGAAGTAATAATGAGTTCATAGAGAATTAATAACAAAGGAGGGTGTTAATTGTGTTCTGATAGATGGTAGTGAATGGATTAAGGTTTACACCCCTTTAATTTTGAGATTCATAGTGTATGGGAAATAATTTCTGTCTTTAATAATTAAAATATCTATTACTAACACTCACATGCTGCTTCTAATGGGATGCTCTTTCCAGATCAAGCCACATTACATAAACAGTCCCCTCTAATTCCACCCAGAGTCTGCACCCCCTTGTTACCCGCTGCTGTCCCCTTCTCTCTGCCAAGGTTATGAACTACAGCTGTCAGGCATTGATTTTCTCTAATGTAATCAATGCCAGGAGTTTGGGTGAGGTTTTAGCTGCAGTTCCAAGGTGTCTGCTTGATGGCGGGGGTGAAATGCCTGGATTTCAGTCATTAAGCAGAACACCAGTTAAAGTCATCACTCAACAGTTACAAGGTGAGGATATGGTTGGAACCAGGAACAGAGAGCAAAGCAGAGGGGTAAATCTCAGTTCCTCTGAGGCTGAGAACTGTCATTCTTGATGTTACCAAAACCTTGGGCACTATCATTTGGATAGTGGGGAGAAGACAAACACAAACTAAAGGTCTTTAAACCTGCAAGCCAGATCTGCAGGAAGCAGTGACCTTGCCTTATGCAGCCCTACTTTGTGTGTTAAAATCCAGCTAGGAGAGCAGCAAGGATGGTAAATACACTGCTGCGCCTCTCTAGAACAACACTGGTTACTAGGGAAAGTAAATGTTAACACCTAAATAAATAGGAATAGGTGAAAGTAGGAATTGAAAGTGGGAAAACCAGGTTGAAGATTTCACATAGCACCAGCAGTGACTGGTGCTGCTGGTTGGGAGAGAAAAGTCCTGGATCCTGAAAGGCCAATGCAGTTTCTGGATGATTGTGCGTTATTCTTAGGATGTGGAACATGCTGGAAGCCAGCCCTGGAAAGCCCAGGTGTCCGGGAAGCTGCTTTCCCTTTGTGCTGAGCTCTGCTGGCGTGCAGGGAGCTCCGGAGCACTGCCTGCAGCCTGGATTGGTTGCTGTTATAGGAAAGCCGAATGCAGACGCATGTGCCCCAAATCAGAGTTGTTCTTTTTAAAGTGCAGCTCTCAGAGGAGCACGGGGTTCTTTTTAACAAGAAGCTTTCTGAGGAGCAAAGGGAATGGCTGTGCCTGGCCTTGGGTTTCAGGGTTTTCCAGGGCTTTTACTGGAACGGGAGGTTTCAGCCATTCCTGACAGCCTCCTTCATTGGAGACTCATCTTTGAGCACTTCGTGAGCTTTAAACCTTTACATGCTGCTGGGAGGTCACCCCAGGCAGGGGTGGTGTGGCCAACCCCACTTCCCAGGCTGGAGCCGACAGCCCAGACCTGGGGGTTTTGGGTCTCCATCCACGCTGAAGTGGTTCCTTGAGCCTTACCTATAGCTGGTCCCTCGCTCCTGCTCCCAGGGAGGATTTCTCTGTCCCAGCTGGCTCCCGAAATCCATCCCATCATCAGCCAAAGGTCAAGAGGAAACAACCCTCACGGGCTTTACACTGAGTCATTTTCTGTGGGCTCAGCTTGGATGAGGAGCGAGTTGCACGAACTCAGGTAGTTAATGGGAGAACCCGACTCCATCCTCCTGCCTCGACCAGATTTGGGTCGCACCAATTGCCAAACAGGCTAATTGCATCCCAATGTAGGGCAGCCACCCCTCCCTCTGCCTCCTCGGGGACCCAGAGAACATTAAAAGGTAATTAGATATTTATAAGGACAGGCGAGCAGTCTCTGCCTGTGATGATGAATTACCTTGAAGACATTATCTGAGTCTCAGTGGTCTGAAATGAAAAATCTCCCTGCTGAAAAGGGACCTTTTGGGTGCAGACTGAGACTCCCCGGGATGCAGAAATGGTCCCTGATGAATGGGGGAATCTTTTCAGTCAGGGAATAGCCAAAAAGGCATCCTTAGAGTGAGTCCTGCTGGCAGGAGGACATTCCTCCTTGCTCCAAGGCGAGCACAGCCTGGCTGTGAGGGACACTGCTCCTTTCCAAGGCATCGCCTGAGGTTCTGCATCCCTTGCACTTCACTTAAACTTGAATTGAGAAAAGGGGAGACTTGTGTCTCAATCCCTATCCTTTTCCTTGAGTGCAACAAAGGGAAGCTGGGCAAAGCTGGATAAACCACCGGAGAATTGGGTTTGAGCATCACAGAGCACAGAGAGGTGCATCCCGGGTGAGCAATGACCATTGCATGCACTGGGTGACTCCTGCTCAGCATCTCCAGCAGCCCCTCTGGCTTCTCCCATGGAAACCTTGGGATGGGACAGGGATGTGAGGGGCTGCACTTACCTAGAAGGGTGATGGCAGTGAGGGATGTATGAAAAAATCCAGCGGCGCTTCCCATCCTGCGCCTCCGGCTGGGTTAGGGCTGAGCCTCGGTGTGTGCGTGGGGACAGTGGCCCTGAGAGAGACATGGACACAGGAGTTAGAATCAGGGAATGGTTTGGGCTGGAAGGGACCTTAAAGCTCCCCCAGCTCCAAACCCTGCCCCAGGCAGGGACACCTTCCACTAGAGCAGCTTGCTCCAAGCCCTGTCCAACCTGGCCTTGAGCACTGCCAGGGATGGGGCAGCCACCTTCGACCTGCTGCTCACTCTGCTTTCACTGCAGCCCAGCACATGAGGGGTTTCTGGGCTCAAGCGCATGCTGAACCCAGCTCAGGTTCAGTTTCTCATTGAGCAACACCCCCAAGTCCTCCTCAGGCTGCTCTGAGTCTCTTCTCCATCTACCCCGTGCCTGTGCCTGGGATTGTTCTGACCCAGCGTCCGTCTGCAGCATTCCGGTGGCTCAGCTCCAGGGTCCAGCATCCAGCTGCTCATCCCCATTGGCCACAGGCCCGGGGTGAGAGTCGCACAGGGGCAAACATCCAGGAACACACAGGGGGTTGAAGGAGCTCTTTTGCTTTCTGACAGATCTGCCTGGGAATTGTTGTTCCTCCTCCCTCCTATCCGATGTCCTTCCCACCTCCACAAATAGCGCTTCCTTCCCAGCCGTTCTCAGTAAAACCAGAGCCAGAAGCACACAGAAATCTTTCGTTCCTGTTATTTGGGGAAAACGGCGTTCTGAATTCCAACTCTTCCGGCAGGGACTGACCATTTCTGTGTGTCCTCCCCTGTCCTGGAGGGGCTCTGGGGACCCAGCTGAGCACCATGCGCTGCACCCAGTGAAGCAGCTGCGCAGCGCTGGGTAATTTCCTGCTTCTCTTCTAAGTTTAATGCATGGGAAGAGATAATGAAGGGAGCGCGGAGGCACTTCCTGATGCCCTGGGCACGTTGGTAGGTGGAGCGGGGATTCCCAACCTCCGGCTTCAAAGAGGAAGAAACCCCAAACAAAAACCATGGAGCTGGTCCCTGCGCTCTCCTGGCTGAGCCCACCGTGGGACCACATCCCGCACACGCTGCTCTTCCCTCGTAGCCCCACCAGGGACGTCGGGATCGGTTTCCCCCCCTCTGTTTTTGCTGTGGAGATGAAGCACGGAGGCGCAGATCCCAGCTGCCAAGAGCCGGGCTGTGAGCGCAGCTTCTCCCTCTGCTCCAGCTGGTGCCGCTTCCACTCCTCTCCCTGCCCATCTGCCCGAGCAGGCAGCGCTGCTCCGGCCCCCCCCGAGCAGGGATTAGCTCCTTTTCCTGTGGGATGCAGCCCCCTGCTCACGGCTGCTTAAACACCCCCCCCCCCCCCCAAGTGTCCTGCTCATTAATAGCAGCCCTTGAGATGCACCTGAGCAAACAGCGATAGCCCCGTGTTTGCTTCACATCCTGCTGCTGGGGAGCCCCGGATGGGTGGGAAAACCCTCTTTGTGCCCACAGCCGAAAGGGAAGATGTTCATAGAATCCCAGCCTGGTTTGGGATGAAGGGACCTTAAAGCATCCTGCCTGCCCTCAGCTGCTCCCTCCCTGGTTAAACCCGTATCTGACAGCCCCCTAAGTGGGGCTGGTGCTTCATTGTGCTGCGGGGCCGGGAAGAGGGGACCCTGCCACAAAGAGGGCTGGGTTACACGTGCCACAGGGACAGCGGGTGTGAGATGTGCTGGCATGAACGCGGCTCCACGCAGCTCGCTCCAGCAGCCCTGAAGTGACTCAGTCACATGAAATCACTTGATGTCAACGAGAATCATGCCCCAAATGGTGTCCTGAACCCACGGCCTTTCAGCAAACACTGCCTCATTGTTCCCTGCCTTCACCCTCTGCCTGCTCCTCTCTCGTGTGTCTTGTGCTCCTGTCGTAAGCACTTTGGGACAAGGACCAGCTTTTAGCCTGCTCTGTTTTGCAGGCAGCGCTGCGCTGTGGGCTCGCTCTGCACTGATTAACGAGTTCACTCCTCCAAGTCTCTGCAGTTTGGTTTCTTCACCCAGGGCCCAGTGCTGGGAAAGGCAGAGAGCACCGAAGCTGTGCTTACACCCGGTGATAGCTAAAAGAGTCTTGCTCCATCATCGCCAGTGCCTTCTCTGGGGCTGAGTGCTCACCCTGTGCCCGTGAAGGCGCTGCTTGACTGCAGCTTTGCTGCTTCTGCTCATTGTTCCTCTCTGGGCAACCTCAGCCCAGCTTGAACTCCTCTATAAAAGCTTTGGGAATGTGATAGCCAGGGAGAGCTCCAGATCCAGTGAACACAGGAGAGAGGAACAGTGATTCCTACAAGTGCTGACGCTGTATTAGTTTGCAATTGGAGAGTGGATGAAATAAACCTCTCGGATCCTGTTTGGTATGTCCCTGATTGTCTTAGCACCTCAGTGCCACGATCAAATTGTGCTCGAGGGCCTGACACTGCGAGATGACACCAGGGATGTGCTGGGACCCCGGAGGCACCTTAAAGCCATGACCCTGAGCCCTGGACCTGGCACCCGACCCTCAGCTTCTCCACAGTGTGGTTATGTGCTTTGCAGCTCATATTAAGACCCACTCTCCCCCTTAATTAGAAGAGGGCCCATGGGAACTTGTTCTTTCCCTCTTCATGGGCTATTTTGACAGTCACTCAAGAGCCTTCTGTTGTACTGAAAGGGGATCTGTCATCCCTGCTAATGGATGCTGTCATTAATACTTCCAGTAGCAAGGGAGGCCATGGGCACGCTCGAAACCGCCTGCATTAGCCCTTTCCTCTGGAGCCTCTGGACGTGGGAGGGATCCGTTATCATGGAAGCAGAGTAAAGAGCAACAGAGAGATTCCGAGCCTCTGGGAGAGGAGATGCTGCCTGGTCCAGCGCCCGCAGCTCTGGTTATGGGTGCGGAGCAGCATCCTTTGGAGGAGGTGGCTCCAGCAGGGCTCTGGGCATGCAGGGGCCAGAAATGGCTTTTAGCAGGAGATGGGCTTTCACCAAGAGGTGACATGGCCAGAACAGGCCAAGTGCTTCTGTCACCAGGACAAATGAGTGTAACTCAATCTCCTGTGGTTCAGCGATGAGTGTTCATGTAATGCTGCAGCATTCCTCAGGGAAGGATGCTGAGGGTGGGGGGTGCAGGAGTGCTGTGAGTGTCTCTTAAGGATCATTGCTGAGGCTGGAAAGGATACGCTTTTGATGGCTGCTGCGTTTTGCCTTGCAAAACCCTTTCAAGCTGAGGTACATTTTGTCCTGCTCCAGAACGGTTTCAGTGCCTGGCACATGGTTCTGTTGTATCTGTCCTCCTGTAGAACTGCCTGTGCTCAGTGGGGGGCTGATTTAGATACGGACTCTGCATTGAGCCCTTTCTGAGCCTTTTTGGGTTCAGGTGTGTTGGTGGCTCCAGGACCCAATGCAGAGGAGTGCTGTGGGCCCTGCTTGCTGGCTTTGGTCCCTCTCCCAGCTGCAGCAGGGCTGTGCCCCATAAATGTCTGGGACACAAGAAAATCATTGGCTTTAAACTGAAAGAAGGGAGATTGAGATGGGACCTTAGGGGTTGCAACTGGATGAGCTTGAAGGTCCCTTCCAACCCAAACCATTCCATGATTCCATGACAGAGAGGGGAGGAGCAGAGCTGTGCCCCGGCGCGCTCGGGGATGCTGGAGCAGGATGCTCGGGGCAGATGGTGCTCACAGCAGGGGCTGGAGCTGGGGCTCTGCTGTCCGGATCCATTTGTTCCTGCCCAATGGGCCGAGGCATTCCCTCAGGGACATGCTGTGCACCCACAGCACTGCGAGTCCTGCCTGCGGGAGGGCACGGGGCACCTCTAGCCCCGGTGGGGAGAGTTAAAGCAGTTTCAGTCTCTGTCCTCACTGCTGCTTCTGCACTTGAGCCACACAGGCAGCGGGCAGGGGGGGTGTGGTGCCATGGCTGTTACGTTCAACACCCGGCTTAGGGACAGGGGGTGGGCTGGGACAGAGGGACTGAGCCCTGGGATGGGAGCAAAGCCACCAAGCGGGGAACAAGAAGCTTCCGCAGGTCCCATCAACGCTGATGCTGAGCCCCAGTGCTGGTGCCTCTGCCCTGGCCCCTGCCCCAGCTGTGGGCAATGACAATCAGCCCTCATTAGTATAATTGCAGGCAGCGGTGAGCTCTGCCCTCCCAGTCCAGCACAGAGACGGGAGCCTGTGCTGCAGAGAGGTAATGGGGGAGCAAAGGGAGTTCTTGTTTAATTTGGGGGGGGTTGAGCATCAAGAGGAGGAAGGTGGGGGCTGTGGTGTGCAGGACCCTGTGTGGAGGTGATGGGAGCAGGGGTTACTGTTGGGACGGCTGGGAAGGGTGCTCTGAGCCCCTTTGGGTTTCCTGTCCCTGTGTGCTGGCCTCTTGGTTCTTTGTGTGGTCTGCTGAAAGCTTGGGGGGTGCTGGAGACCTTTGTGTCCCTGCCCCTTCCCTCACATCCTGCCTGCCTCTGGGAGCTGCTGCCTGGAATACGTTGTGCTTTAGGGAGGAAGGCAGCAAGATGCCAGCGTGGGGGCAGTGCACTGTGAAGCTGCTTTGCTTGCTCCTACAGAAGTGAGCTGCGTTTGCTGAGACTCAGACTGGTCCTGTTGCTTCCTGTTGAGTGGGCTTGGTGCTGCAGCCCTGCTGTGAGCCTGGGGATGCTGCAGGGCTTGCAGTGAGTGCAAACCAGGTTATATCCAGAGCAATTCTGAATCCCCATGTCCATGTAACAGCACTGGGAGTGTGGTTGATGACCCCAGCCCCTGGTGTGCTGCGGGCTGGAGGAGGAGAGGCTTTGAGCATCCGTTGCTCTGGGCTCTGAGCCCAGCCCCTTGGCTGCACTGCTGTGTCTTATCAGGCACTGATTGACTCAGTTATGAGGGAACAGGCTTGATGAGGGTCCATATTTGAACTTGTGCCTAAGAGCTCATCTCAGTCTCCCCTCTGGCAGGTTGAAGCCATTCCCCTTGGCCTGTCCCTACAGGCCCTTGTCCAAAGCCCCTCTCCAGGTTTCCTGCAGCCCCTTTAGGCACTGGAGCTGCTCTGAGGTCTCCCCTTAGGGAGCGTTTTCCAGGCTGAACCAGCCTTGCTCCAGCCCTCTGAATGCCGCAGGGGGACCGGGACAGGGTATTAGAGAGCAAAGGAGACCAACAGGGACAGCCAGGAGAGCTTCCCAGTGGGCTCTGACCCTGGGGCAGCAGGGATGGAGGAAGCTTTGCTCCCTGAGCTGCCTGGCTGCTGGGCACGCACGCGGTGCTGGACCGGGGCTGCCAGCACACAGCTCCTAACCTCTCCCTGAAGACTTGTTTCAGTGCCTGAGTCAATAGCAGCTGGAAGGATGCTTAAAGCCTTTGAAAACAAGGCCACAAGTGGCTCCAGTTCAGCACTGGGGTGCTTGAGGTGATGTGTGCCTGGAATCCCTGTTAGCGGCCTGGTTAGAGATGCTGCAGTTCCAAACGCTGGGCCCTTCTTACAGACACTCCCCTGTGACTCTCTCCAGCCTGCCTGGGAATGTGGGCTATAACCCTGGAGCTGCACAGGAGGGGATGCTGGGACAGGCAGCAGGGATGGGAAGTGAGTCAGGGCCTGGCTGTACACACTGCTCTTGTCTCCCCAGAATAAAACTCCCAACTCAAGCTTCCCATTGCAGGTTTTCCTTTCCTCTCGCAGCACAGCTCCATGCACTGAGCATGCACTGAACCCCGGGACATCCTCAGCACTGTCAGCCTCCCAAACCCACCCACTTTGTGCTATTAGTGCTGCTGTGGTGTCAGCAGCACAACCTCTTTGATGTGGCACTGGTATAAATAGCTCCCTACCTGCGATGGAGCTGGGCTCCATCCGTTCCTCTGGTACATTCCATGGTAGAGCCAGGCCTGGGAAGAGGCTGTAGTGAGGGATCGAGTGCAGAGCTTGGGCAGTGTGTTCTATGGGGAAGCCCTAACATCTCCCTGCCCATCACTGGTGATGGCTGCCCAGTTTGTCATGCTGGGTCTGTGCACGGCCCCAGCCCCGCAGAGCTCCTCAGCTCCTGCCTTGGCCCCGCTGCACCTCTGGATGTGAGATGCTGGGGGGATGCAGTATCCCCATGCAGAAGGGGGATGCTGTCTCCCCTAGGAACAGGGTAGGGTATCCCCTGCAATCATGGTGTATTTATTGTGCTGCTTGGAAGGCATCATCCCTGTGTCCAGCCTTCTCTCCTGTCTTGGTTAAGGTGGGGTTAGTATTCAGTCTCTAGATAGTGCCAAGCAACAACCAGCACAAATGAGATCCTCTTCCTTCCTTCTGTTGTGGGCTCCCTGCTTTGTGGCTCCCTGGTGCAGGATTGATAGCCCTGCGTGCTGGACAATAAATAATACATGGAATAATGTAGGACCTGGGCTGCTGGGGGTGCTGGGCTCAGTGCTCCACACTGGCTGTGGGTGGGAATACCTCATGTGCTCCCTTAGGACATCTCCCTTGTTGTCAGGTTGCACATCCCTCCACTAAGGCCCTGGATGCTCCAACTGCACTGTGGCGAAGGGACCAAGGGTGAGTGTTGTAGCAAAGAAAACATTCTGGGCTCAAGGGAAGAGCTTTTGTGTAGTTTGAGCGCGTTTGATTTCCTTGCCTTGATTTCCCTCTCGACAGCTCCACAAGCACTCACAGACGTGTAGTGTGAGGAACAGACCGAAGGTGTCTAGCAAGAGCCTGATGCATCCTTATCACAGCGGGTTTCAATAATGTTTCTTCCCTTCCATCTCTGTGTTTTTGACTCTTGAACCACTCTGAGGCACCTCTCTGGCTTCTCTGTGCATCTCTGAAAGCGCCTGGTCAATGCTGGGGTTTCCTGTGTGGCAGATTTATGTGGCCACGCTGCAAGCTGTCCTGATGTGAGGGGATGTGTGCAGCGATGTGGTCCCATTATTGCAGAGCCCTGGGCTTACAGGGTTGCCATCAGCCCATCCCCAAACCTTCCTGGGCATCTTTGGTTCCTCATCCCTGGAAAGCAGGGCTGGTGGAGCATGAGATTGATTCAGGAAGGAGGGAGATGTGCCTCTGGTTATAGGATAACTACAGGCAGTGCTGTGTCAAGCCAGTCCGTGTGAGATGGAGTTAAACCTGTTCTGAACAGGAGGGAAATGCTTTGGGCTGTTGAGCCCTGTGGCTGCTGAGCCTGGGGCTTGCTGGCTCCTAGGCTGCTTGGAGAGCTGTTGGGATGCTCCAATGGGATGTGATGCTTTCCAGGTCACTGTATGGCATTCCTTCATGCCCAGCACCTTCCAGGGAAGCAATCTCAAAAGATGAGAGTGGTGGCATGGTCACTGCACATACAGAGTGCTACAGGAATCCTTTGGGGTTGCTGAAGGCACTGAGGAACCAGAGAGGTGTCTGCCCCTCATTGGATCCATGGCTTTCCATGGATTGCTTGGACTTTGGACACACACAAAGCATGCAGGTGGCTGAACATCCCGGCTGGGCTTTAATGCACATGAGCTCTGGGCAGAGCCTCCATGCACTGGGTCTGAGTGCGTGGGGAAACCCCTCCCTAATGGCACCGTGGGGTTTCTGCCTTTTAGGCTCTGGTGGTGGTAAATGCAGAGCAAATGACACAGGCCATTAAATTCTCTGCAGAGGGTTTGAGTGACAGGAGTCGTGGTTGCTCTGGTTGAGAGGAACTGAGCAGGTGATGGAGAGGAGCGTGAGCATCCCTTTGTCTCGCTGCACTCGTGCTCCAGGGAGCAGCTGGGCACGATGGGACCCTCTTGCTTTCTGCTCTCTTTAGTCTCAGGTAATTCTGATCTAACTCTGGAGGTGCAGTTATCTCTGCAAAGTTTGGGACCTGCTGCTTTCCCAAAGCAGGGGGCTCTTGGGGTTGGTGGTACCAAGCTGGGGGTTGTGCTGGGGACCAAACAGCCTGGAGAGGTCCATCAGTGGATGCAAACCTCCTAAATCTTGTGCAAGAGCCTGTGCTTCGGTTTTGTACCCTGGGAGAGGGCCTGGGAGGAGCAGGAGCTGCTCTTGGGGTGAGGTGGAAGCCTTGGCTGGGGTTGATCCCGGCTCTGGGATCGCTCCCGGCTCTGGGATCTGGAGGCTGCTGCTTCCCACCCTCAAAGCAACTGGTGTCTCCTCAGAGTGCCAGTCCCCTATGAATGCTCCCCACTCCAGCCAGGAGAATGCTGCTGAGCTCCTGGGAGCGCTGCAGGCCGGGGGGGTCCGGGGTCAGTGTGGGTGAGATGCAAAGGGACGAGGGAGCTCGGGAAGTTTCAGGATGTGGAACTGCAGCAGTCCCGGGAAGAGCGGAGCCTCTGCCTCGTGCCGCCACCCATCCCAACGCTGAGGCCTGGGGGGCGCAAGTGCTTCTCTGTGGCTTTGCACTGAGCCCCTCCGGCTCCTCAGAGCCTCCCTGCAAGCCTCAACCAGCCTCAGGCACAGAAACCCCCCTCCATGAGCCCGGAGCAGCTCCATCTCCCACCCGTCACCTGGGATCTGCCCTCGGAGTGGGGGGTGTAGGGAAGGGACTTGGGATAGCACAGTCTTCCTCCCGCAGAGGAAGCTCTGGGGCTGCTCTGGGCTCTGCCCCCCCCTCCGATGCTGGAGGTGCCGAAGTAGTTTTGTGCATTAAAAGCTGTATGAGGCCCCCCTCCCAGGCTCCCCATTCGAGATGCCCAACACCCCCCGAAGCAGGTTCTCCATGTGCTTCCAACCAGAAAGCACCAGGAAAAGCCTGGCAGTAATAAATAACACGGATATTCCAGACTTATTCCATAAGAGACGTTTCTGCTGCCACAAGTGACACAGCGCTGCCCCCCCTTCCTCCCATCCCCACCCCAGCGCAGGCAGAGCCTGCATCGCGAAGCCATCGCCGCAACGAAAGCCCAAAGCACCCCCCTGCTCCTGCCTCCCCAGCTCTGCCGGAGGCGAGCGGGGCCGGGCAGGGTCCCTCTGGCCGGAGCAGAGCCGAGCGGGGCGGCTCCGGTGGATGGGGAATGGTGCCTCCAACCCGGAGCCTCTGTGGATGGAGGAAGGAGGGAGAGCGGCGCTTACCTTGTGCGGGGCGGTGCGTGCGGCGGAGCCGGCGGCCGCGCTCGGAGGCAGTGCTCGGCTGGTGCTGCCCGAGTGAGGATGTGTGTGCCCGGAGCCACTGCAGCATCTCTGCATTAGGATGTGCTCCTCCCTCTCCTCCCTCCTTGCGTGCGCGCTCCCTCGCTCGCTGCCAACCACCGCGCCGGTCCCTGGAGAGGGGGGTTTGTTCTCTGCCGTTACCTCACTTGCCACAGTCCAGGGACCGGTCGGAGGCAGCATCGTGCGTAATTGATGCTGCTCCTCAGCCCCCTGCCTGCTGCTCCCCAGCAGCAGCCCCTTGTCCGTGCCCATCGCCGCCGGCTCCCCGTGTTCCTGGGGCTGGAGCAGGTGAAGCCCTGCGGGGGTCCGAGCCTGTGTCAGTGGGGGGGAAGCAGGAAAGGGATTAGCCCCAGATGGGGGTGTCTCGGCAGGGGCACCCCCCCCGTGCAGTGTGTGTGTTATTTATATATGCACCCCTGTGCCTAAATACATCCATGTCTGTGCCTTATGTAACCCGTGCTGGCAGAGCTCTGGAACAGTCACAGTGGCCACTGTGAGGCTGCACCCGGAGTCCTTCCCAGTCAATATCTGTAGCCATAAGATCACAGAATCATGGAAAGGTTTGGGTTGAAGGGACCTTAAAGCTCCTCCAGCTCCAACCCCTGCCACAGGCAGGGACACCTTCCATAGAGCAGCTTGCTCCAAGCCCCTGTGTCCAACCTGGCCTTGAACACTGCCAGGGATGAGGCAGCCACAGCTTCTCTGGGCACCATGTGCCAGCACCTCAGCACCCTCACAGGGAAGAGCTTCTGCCTAAGAGCTCATCTCAGTCTCCTCTCTGGCAGGTTAAAGCCATTCCCCTGTCCTGTCCCTCCATCCCTTGTCCAAAGCCCCTCTCCAGGTTTCCTGCAGCCCCTTTAGGCACTGGAGCTGCTCTAAGGTCTCCCCTTCAGGAGCCTTCTCTTCTCCAGGCTGAAGCTGCTGCTCACGCTGCAGGACATAGTTGGTTTCTAGGCTGTCAACTCATTGGGAGCTTCTCAACACCTTTGCTGTTTTAGGAGTGCTGGGGGGGGGTTGTCTGGCTGGGGTGAGGCTCTGGGCTGTGACAGCGATGCTCAGGATACCCTGCAGGTTCTGAGCTTTGGGGGAAAGAGATGCTGCCGATCCCATGGCTGCTTAGGGAGCTGAGGTGCGAAGGGTCCCCATGGTGTGGGGCTTTGTTGGTGGGGAGGTCACTGCCAGACTGCAGCAAGGTGGGAAGCAGATCTGGGAGCATTCCAGGAACCACATTGCACTCTCCATCCCTCCTAGCTCCAGCCCAGACCTGTTAATGATGTAAGGAGATCAATGGGCACTGGGGCTGTCCACAGGTTAATGGCCTGCAATTACAGAGGAGTAATTAAAGCATTAGGATCTCTATTGATTGGCAGAACTCCAGCGATCCAGACTCCTCCAGCAAATGGGTGCAGGCAGGAGGATGCCTGTGATGGAGCAGAGCAGGCTGCTGGTCCCATCTCCCTTCCCCTTGCTCAGTTTGCTCCGTTCTCTGCTTCCTGACACTGTTTTGGGCTGAGGCTGGGAGAAATTGGCCATAACTGTTCCCACAGACCTCACCTGGGGTAGCAGGCACCTTTGTTGGGCAGGAAGAGCAGGGTTGAAGCCTGACCCCCAGCTAAAGGACTAATGGAGGGAGACCCAAGAGAGGTGATGAGCACAGTAGAGGGAGGGGGCCCTGCCCTCTGCCCCCTCTCCTCTTTGTGCTGTCAGCAGCTCTCTGAGGGTCTCTGCGGGTGACAAGGGCATCGGTGGCCTCTTGGGTGTTCCTCCTGGTGCAGGCATGGATTGAGACCGCAGTGATGGCAGTGGGGGGAGGAAGCAGCTCTGAAAGGGCTCCCTCAGATGGCTCTTAGTGCAGTAATGGGCAAGAGGCTGGACCTGCCTCTCAGAGGAGGAGGAAGGGTAATTGGAAGAGTGTCTGCATTGATCCAGTGCTGCTGCCCCACCAGGCGGGCAGAGGTCAGGGGAGATATGGGTGTCATTACTGTGCCATAAAAAAGAGCAGTGCTAATGCATGTGTCTCCCCCCGTATCGATTACAAGGATGAGGATGGGTCCATTGTTGCCTGCTCCTGGATGATAAAAATACTATGTCCTATGGGAATGCTGGAAGAAGCTGCCTGTGCAGCCCTTCGTGAGGCTGAGACCTTGCGCTGTGGGTGCTGGGAAGTGGTGCTTTTGTACTGGAGGGGTCTCTGGGCTCCAGGTAGCTTGGATTCCTGTATCAGGGTCAAGTCAATTCCTTCTTCATCCTTCCTCAGGACAGGGGCAGAGGGCAGCTGGTGCCTCCGGTGCTCCGGGCTCCTGCAAGGGACAAGAGGTGCTTTTTTCCTCTCTGCTGTTGAAGGAAGTGGTGGGGAGGGGGTGGATGGAGCCCCCCCGCTGCAGCACTGGAGGAGGCAGCACTAATGCTCTCATCCTATTAGTGAGGGCTGCAGCAATTACATCTTCATTAGCCAGATAGACTCTGCCGGTTCCCCCTTCCTTCAGCCCATTCTCGGCAGGGCTTTGCACCAGGGAGCCTCTGCTAAGAGCACTTCAGAGCCTCAGGGGCAGGAAAGGGCTGGGGGTGCAGGATTGGCCCCAGGGAGGCATCACTCACTGCTGTGGGGATGTGTGGGTCAGGAGGGGGGAGCTGGGTTAGACCCTGCCACTCCCATGTGTTAGCTGGGCCGTGGGGCCTCAGTTTCCCTCCCTGGAAAAGATTCCATTGCCTGCCCCGAGCCCTTGCTGGCCTCCGAGATGGGCAGTGAGGGCTCTGGGAGGAGGCCAGGGCAGCGGGAGCAGGCAGTGCTGCTCTGCGTGGTGGTTCCACTGCTGCTGCGGCCGCTTTCCCTTGTGCAAGCTGACAGAGGTGAACGGGAGGCTTAGCCTGGGTTCTGAACGAGGTTTTATTTTATGTTTAGTGTTCTCTATACAAAAAAATCCAGTCTGTTCTTTTTTACAGTGATTCAAAAAAATGCCATCGGAGTATTTTGGCCTTCGTTCGTCTCATGCAGTCGGCTTAGAAGTCCTTAAACACCTTTTCTTCCATAGTCCATAAATCATCTTGCTGTAAACTGTTAATTTTACAGCCTCAGCTGTACGTTTCCCATTGGAACAAGTGGGTTAACGCAGACGTGGGGTTTTTTTTTTTTTTGCTTTCAGAAAAGAAAAGGCAAATAAATACAAAGAATAGTTGGGAACAACCGGGAGGTTTCACAGAGAGGATGGATGGCGAGATATTTACAAACTAAAGAGAAATGAAACAGCCCAATACTTCCCTTCTGATGTGAGCAGGAGGAACAAACACTGAGAACTCTGGACTGCAAAGGAAGGACTTTGCTCTGGGTTTGATGGGGGGTTTAGACTGGGTTTGATGACCAAAGCCTGATGCCCACTCATGAAGGACATGGAGAGACAGGTGCTGCTGGGCGTGAGGAGCTACTGATGCATTGGGTTTTGTTAGGACCAGAGAAGCTTTGTTATTCTCATTAATAGAACGGGTCTTAGTGCAAGAACTAGAACGTGGTCTCCTCTTTATGTTCCACAAGGTTTGCTTATTGCTGAACTGGAACGGGGTGCTGCTGGCACACGTCAAGCCTGGTACAGCGGGCGGTGCAGGTTGGACCCACGGCTCTGCTGGGACCTGCGCACTGGAGAGGTGCTGGGACTCACCAGGACAGCCGGTGGCATGGATGGAGCAGTGCTGCATGCCAAGGTAAGGCACAGCAAGGGGCTCCGGTGATGGCTGGTGCTGTGCGCCCATCCTGCTCCCCCAGTGCAACACACAAGTGACTGTAACACATGGACTCGGGGTCTGTCATTGCGAGAAGGAAGCGCTGGCAGGGGGGTGCTGTTTGGACATCACAACCAGGTGCACCATCACTTCAGGGAGAATAGGAGCAGCATCAAGGTCACAGAAGCACAGGAAGTGTCCTCTTGTGTCCCACACTTGTGCTCCTGTGGTTCATAGGATGTGCAGGGCTCCAAGCAGCCAAAGGTGCTGTGCTGGGGAGGCGCAGGCTGCGTCCCTGCGCTCGGATGCAGTCGCAGAGTCTGGATCTTGACTCTGGAGGAGTTTTTGGCTCAGACCAGTTTAGAAAAAGGCTCAAATTTGCAAGCTGGGAGCTGGACCCAGCCTGTTTTCCCAGGGTTGATTTCGAGCCTGTCTCTTCTTTGTTATTAACTGTTGGTGCCCAATTTAAACCCCTTATGGAGATGTATCTTCTGGAAAAGGTGAAGGTGTGTTCTGCGCCAGGGAGGCTGTGCAGATCCCAGGGAGGGATGCTCAGCCCTGGGATGGAGACTGAGCCCTTAGGAGGGGTCCAGCCCTTGCAGCTGGTACAGATCCCTCCTGAGCATCTCTGCTCACTGTGGAGGTTATGCTATAGGCAGCAGTGGAGGTGACCAGCCTGTACCTGCTGGAGAGGGGCAGCTGGGAATGGAGAAGGAAAGGAGCTCTTACAGGGTGACACCAGGGACAGGCAGACACAGTCACTGGCATGGAGCACACCCAGACAGAGGTGGTCCTCATGCAGGGTCTCCATCCCTCTCCTAGCGCTCAATGGATGCTCCCTCAGAAGCATGGCTGTGATGCCCCTGTGGGGTGAATGCATTTTTGGGGTAGTGTGGGGTCACCCTGCAGTGGTTTTGGTGGTTGAAGCAAGCCAAGGGCTTTGCTCCCTGTGATGCAGTAACTCCACGTGCAAACATCTACTGCATCTTTAATAAAGGGAGTGAAAAACGTGAAGCTGAGGACGAGTTTTGAACTTGGAATTCCCGTTTGGCTCCAGAACTCTGGGGGAAGTTCCAAAGAAATGTTGACCTTTTTACTGCACCTGATTTTTGAGTCATTTTTGCACCAGGCTAATGTATGAGGCTACACATAACTTACACTGAGGCCTTTGTTCCCCAGGTCCTCTGCAGGCATCTCCTTCCTTTTCTAGTTACTTAACATGGTGATAGGACTCTATCACTGGTTTATGAGGCTTTTGGGGGCAAGGGCAGGACTGGCTGGGCTGAGGTCAGCTCCTTCCCTCCCGAGACACGCACTGCAAAGGGTGAAACACTTCATTTCCATAGAGGTTTGCTTAGGAAAACGGTGGTTAATGACAGGACAGAAACACAGGCTTTAATATAAATGGCACGTAATACAGATACATGACACAGACTGTCCTGCTTCCAGGAATGCCTGACAAATTCCTTGAGGTTTGGAGGTGTTGCGTGGTAGCCAAGGGTCTTGTGGTTCCCGTTAGCGGTTGGTCCACAAAGCAGCGAGGCTCTGATGTGCCGGGTGTGATGCAGGTGCTCAGCTCCAGCAGCAGAGGCTTTTCCACAGCAGAGGTTGTCTTTTCTTTCCCTCCTCATTTCCACTGGTGCTTGGGAAAGGTTTTACACCACCTCAAGGTTGTAAGCACAGCCATAGGCTTGGGAAGTGGTTATCCCCGTGAGCAGGGGCTGTGTTGAGTTTGGCCTGGTGTGTTTGCTTAAAAACAGAATACAACCGCTGTGTGTCCTGGGAAGGGGCTGGGAGATGCCTCCTTAAACCAGAGCAGTAGTGAGTGGCAGCGGTAGGAATTGGCTTGTCTCATGAATGGGTTTACACTGATGGAAGCAGTGAGACACATGGCTCCTGCTCTGTAAGGTGACATGGATGGAGGACCCTGCAGATGGGTTCCTGTGCAGTGCCCTGGGGTAGCAGGAGCCCCCCTGGATCTAGGACGGGGTCTGCCTGTTAACACTAGCCTAACCCCTCTATGCTCCTATGGTGTAGCTCCTTTGCTGTTGGGTTTGCATCCAGCCCTCTCCTGTTTGCTCTATGTGGTCCAGCAGTGGTGCTGACTGGGTCCGGGCTCTTCCCCGAAGGGCAGGATAGTTGTGCCATTAGCAGCTTAAAGAATGTGGCAAAGTCCCATCTCAACAATCCCTGTTAGTAGTATTCTTGTTAGCAGTATGTCTTCAGAGCAAACCAGCTTGAAAGCTAAAAGAATTGCATTAATCCTATTGCGTGTAATCCATTCTGCCGAACAAAAACACCCTCCTTGGAAAAAGAATGAAAGCAAAATCCATCCAAGCATCGCTCCATGCAGGAATCTGCTCTCTCTCAGCGAAGGTACCTTTGGTTTTCAAAAGTGCAGGAAGTGGGAGAACACACATGGCATTGGCCACTCAGCACAGTCTGTCCTGAACTGCCTTCTGCAATGATCCGTGCGCTCTCCGCTGAGAGCTGCCCAGGCATTCATCCTGCTCCTGCCGCTCTGGCGGCTCGGAGCCCATCGCGTTAGGGGCGCATAAGCGGGTGGGGGAAGAGGATCAGTTCATTAAACTTCACGGGAAGTCCGAAGCTGTGTAAGGCATGAGGAGGAGCGCTCCTACCCGAGCTGCGCGTTACCGGGTTAACGTACATGGCGTGTTCTCTTGATATGTGAGTAAGACAGCGGAGGGGAGGCTGCTCCGGTGCTCTCTCCTGGAAGGGTCTCTGTCAGGGTGATTGATGGAGGGGGGGAAAGGCCACTGTCAGAGATGAGGAGGGGGGTTTAGTGGAAAACACTGTAGAGCTGGCTCATCCCTGGTGCCTGAGGAAGACATGGACCTCAGGTCCTGCCTCCCTCCCTGGCTCCCAAAGGATGCACATCCCTGAACTGTGCAAGCTGCTGATGGGGAGCTGCGGGGGATCCTTCACCCAGTCCCTTGGGTGCTTCTCATCCTGACCTTCGATTCAGTCTGGTTTTCAGTAAGTGATTTCTGGTCCCCTCATCCTATGTTAATACTGGTCCTGCTTCCACTCCCTCTTTGCTACATAGGATACATGGAGTTGCCTTTAAAAGAAAGCAGGCATGGTCTGGGGGAAGTTCCCCCCCCCAAATTCTTACAAAGCAAAGACTAAACCCAAATGGTTTGCCTACAATTACCCAGGCAAGCAATGCTGTTCTCCAGGGCTCGGAGGGTGAGCGGCACTGAACGTCCGTCCACAGATCCCACAAGCTCTTCCGCAGCCCCTTGTCTCTGAGGATGCTCTGGAGCCCCGCGGGGGCATGAGTGTCCTCCCCATGGGCTTTGCAGTGGGGATGGATGGCAGAGCCTTGACACCAATGTGAGTTATGGTGCCAAGGGAAGTGGTGGGAACCTGCCCTTCCCTGCATAGGTGCTGCTGGATCTGTTGGGAAGGAGGTGCTGACAGCTTGGGAGAGGCTGTGGGCAAGGTGCTGCCGTGAGGATGAACATCTCAGTCACACAGTGCCGTGGTGTCGCTACCCAAAGATCCACTGCTTTCCTGCTGTCGTGCATTTCTGCTGCTCTGCCCAGGCCCTGCTCAATCCTTTCCCCTCCCCAAACTCACCTTTTGGTTTCCTTCCCCCCTCCCCTCTTATCTGAAACCTTCCTGTAAAGATTAAAAAGAAGAATAGTTAACTCCCTCCCAAAAAGAACCAAAGGGGCCCCGGGGGGGGGGGGGGGGGGGGGGGGGCGGTGATGGGCAGCCAAGCCCACCTCATGTGCCTCACCAGGCTGGCTTGGGGTACTGGGACCAGCCCTGAAGCTGGGGTGCAGCTCGAGCATCCCGCTCCTCCAGCCCCTGTGGCTCAGCCCAGCTTCCAGCTACAGCTACAACCCATCCGTGCCCCGAGAGTCCTTGCTGTTTGCGTGTTTGCTAAGGAGAAGATGGCATCGGTAGCCCCTGGGCTGCCTTTTTTCTTGGGGTTTAACTTGGTTTTCTGTTTTTTTTTGTGGTTTGTCTTATCATTGTTGGTTGCTTCATTCACACGTTGCTGTTGGAGGTGGCGGCGGCTGTTGTTTAACCCCCATCCACTACAAACACCTCCAGCTCTTTGTGGGTTCAGTGCATTGCGCTATGCCAACGAGTAAATAGCATTGACTGGGGAGGTGGCTTCCGAGCTCTCGTTGCCTTCGGTCTCCTCTTTGTCCTTCTTCACCGTGTACTGGCCGATAAAGGAGCCGTCCTCATTAAACTGCCCTTCTCCCCCCTCTCCATAGTCCACCAAGCTATCGTCACTCTCCTGCTGCTTTATCGTGCCATCCAGGGAGGTCTGGCTGTTGGGCAGGGGCTTGTTGTCTTCATCGCTGGGTAGCAGAAGACAGACAGACACCGTTAAGGGTTGAGAACAGGGCTAAAAACCTTCAGCCAAGGTCTGGATATTCAAAAGATAGATCCAGTGTGCACATATACTGAGCAGAGCCCCCAAAGGTGGGGTGCTCTGGCTGCAGACAGCGAGTCATGGTGTGTCTGACCCGTTTATGAAGGCTGGGAGGCATCCTCCACATAGGAGGACTGCTGTGGTGGGTGTTTCTGCAAGCCCAGCCTTCGTGGTCTTAGTTTATAGAAAGCACTCGTGGGGTTTTATCCTCTATTACATACAATGCTTAGATCAGTCCAACTGGATGTATGTTCTAAATATCCTTTCCTTGTCATTGCTTATGTTCTTTCTTTGTCTTAGCATTTTAGCTGCCCTTGGTGGAACCCGGTTTAGAGAGGTTTGCTTCCAGATTTCCTTGCATAACCCCTCCACTTGGCTGTTTAGATAGCTACATGCAATGGGGAGTGCTCTCAAAGCACCGGGAGGGGGCATATATGGGATGCCAAGTTCTGTGCAGCTTCCAAAACTCATGGGAATTTACCTTTCCAAGCTTATTTCTGAGCATCTAAGCTTGTTTGCTCAATTCTTTCTCCTTTTCTCTTTTTCACTCAGAAGATTAAGCCTGGTCACTGTAAAACAAATAGTCTGACCCACAGAAATAATCCTCAACCCTTTAAGTAAACCCTTTAAGTAAACCCTTTTACCAAAGAAACAGGGCAAAGCTGTTTTCTGTCTGGAGGGCAAAGGCTCATCAATCCAGATAACGTTGTGTGGAGGATGAGAGTGGGTTGCTATATAGAAAAGGTAATTTTCATATCAACTCGCCCTTACTTCATCTTTGATCTTAGGGCCAGCATGCAAATTCTGTGTTATTCCTCAGGGTATCACACATGTACCTTGTATTTGTGCTCCCACCTCCATTCCTGACTCTCTATTGGGGTTGGTTTAGTTCTGGACTCCCCAGCACGACACTTGACTCTGTTCCTTCATTTCCCTTAAACCCAGTGCAAGTGCAGGGCTTTGATTGCAGCCTTTGGTAGTTGGTGCCCACTCAAAGGTGTTTGCTTCCCACAAAGGCATGAGAAGCACTTTGCTTGGGCCAGGGAGCAAAACCCTCTTTAGCTGGGGAAGGCATTAAATCTCTCCCATGCCATTTAATTAATGGCATCAGCTCTGTACAGTGGGGGAGGAATTTGGTATCCCACAGTACAACACGCAGCTTTCTACTGTATTTCCTTCTATCAGCGCTTTGTGAATTAAAGCAATATTGCAAAACCCAATATTGGAGACCTTGTGTTAACTTGGCATCACAATAAAACATAACTTGTTAGCTTGGAAAGCAGCTTCTTTTATGGGGGTGAGGAGGAAGAGAATTCAGCCTGCAAGCAGGGCTGCCAGTTAGAAAGCCTAATAAATGCCAAGTAGAGAGTGGCAAAATCCAGCTCCCTTCATTTGCAAACCTTTCCCAAGGTTTGGGCTTTGGTTAAAGCTGAATCGGGAGCCAGATTTTCCCTAAGGGGGGTTTGCAGTAGCAAACACTCCACTTGTACCTTTCTGGCACATGCCCCTGGTTTTACCTCTCTCTGTTACTGTTTATCCTGTTAGTGCATTAGGAGGGTGAAGCAGATAGGCATCAGCAGCTTGATGCATTATAACCCTGTTAAGATTTCTTGGGGGGGTGGGGGTGGCTGACGTGTGTGTTAGAGAACCAGAGCACCCAGATGAAAACCATGTGGGAAACATTGTCCTGAGCTGCATAAATCATTGAGAAGGGGGGGAAGGCTTGAGCCAGGGCTGAGACCAAGAGCGAGCAGATTGTCCAGGATCTAAAGGCTTTTGGCTTATGTCCCTTGCCACCATCCTCTGGGTGTCTGGCATCAGGGTGAGTACACCAGGGGCATCATCTCCAGGTCCAGCTCCACCAGAAGGGATAAGCTACTCGAGCATGTGGCTGGGGGTGCCCAGCGTATCCCAAGCAAGAGGTGCATCGCTGGACATGGGGTACCCTCCGATGCCAGCAGGAGTTAAAGGGATCTTGTTTAATGTGTTAGGTGGAGGCAGGTACATGGGAATAGGGAGGGGGAGGGAATAGTTTCAGCTCTAAAGAAATAAATAGCTCGAAGGAAGGAATATAAAGAAAAAGCTAAATGTGCCGGACTTCTGGCAGCACGTGGTCCTACCTTTCAAGAGACCTTCATGGTCCATGTGGATAGACCAGGTGAAAAGGAGAAGAAAGAATGGGAATAAAACAGAGAGAAGCAGAAAGAGCCTGATCAGAGAGAGATATGATGAGGTCTGCATTTACAGGGGCAGTGCTACAAACCAAAACGTCTGCATTCCTCATGGAGCTGATTGCCTCGTTATACCAAATGGAGCCAGTTTAACTGAGCCTCAGCAGCTTCCCCTTGAAAGCTCCTGCAGAGCAGCAGTGGGTGGTGCAGGTGGGCTCTTCACAAAGGGCTTGTGGTTGAAGTCCATTAGCAAGTGGCTGGGGACCGATGTGCAGCAGGACAAGGGCCAAGTGAGGGGTTGCTCAGTTTCCCCTCCAGTCTTGTGCTGGGTTTCCTTGCTATCGTTGTGCACAAGTTTCATGTTATCTATTGACAACCTACACCTCCCCTGGCTGCTTCATCGGACCTCTCCTCACATGGATGGCTCCATGTCCTCCTGTCTCGATGCCTGCTGAGATGGTCCATTCGGGACAAGCTGGCACTGCCTCCACCATGTAACATGCGCCGTGGGTTATCCTGGACCTGAACTGGAGCCCAGAAGCTAAAACCACTCAAGTTTCCCTTCCCATTGGCCAGGGTTTCCAACTGACTCCCCCATGAGCAGCTTAAACATTTGGTATAATGAGGCACAGTCACTGGCACAGAACATTGGCCAAGGATAATGGTTTCCTGCTTTGCAAACAAGCTTCTCAGCTTAGCCTCTGCTCAGGAAAACCATTATTCTGTTAGTGGAACAGAAAGATGTGACAGTATCTCTTAATTATAGGCTGCAGAGATTTGAAAGTTGCATGCACGGGGCATTAAGAATGTGAGATATGATGAGAGCGTATCAGACATGCTATGTGGAGGTGGGGAGGGAAACCAATGAAGAATTCATGTCAGCTCAATTCCTGTCCTTGCTTGAAATACTAATTGCTCCCCTCCTTGAGCCTAACATCACGATCAGGTTGAATCTTAATCAGCCAACAGGGTTTCATCTCAGTTCTTCAGGTTCACCTTCCTTTCTGCCTCCCATTACTTCTCCCATGAAACCTGTTGTTCCTGAGAAGGATGGGGCAAAGCTCACGGGTGGTTGGGGATTGGTTTTGGTTGTTCTTGCTTGACATCTAGGGGATGGTGTGATTGGAAATGCAGGAGCATCTTGGAGCTTTCTTGTTGCCCTTCTACTGACCTCTGCCTTCAGTTTGCAAACTTTGGGAATGGGGCTGTCAATAGAAGTTTGAGCTTCAGCCAAGCAGAAGCTGCTGTGTGGTAGGATGAGGGATTTACCCCATTCTTTCCCACTGCCTGGAAGGCAATGCCCTCGGATGGTGCCCGGGCAGTAAGTGCAGCACTGGAGACTGTCTCAATGCTGACAGCCATGCCAGGAGCTTGGCTTTAATTCTATGCAAGGTAAGCAGTCCCCACAATGCAATTGCCTTGGGAGTGGTGCAGTGAGGAGGTCTGGCCTGCAGCAACCTCAGTGGGCTCTGGAGAAGCAGGTCTCTGAAATCAGTGCTTACGGCCAGGAGCTCTGCTGTGGAGACCTTGCCTGAGGTGCAGGGATGGGGCTGAGCCCATAGCGTTGGGAGCAAGCACCTCCTGGGTGAGGAGAGCTTCCAGGTTTGCTACGTGGCATTTACACCACCCCACACATCTGGGCACCGAGAGCATCCCGGCCATGGCTCAGAGGATTAAGGGGACTTGGCAGCCCAGAGAAGCTGTGGCTGCCCCATCCCTGGCAGTGTTCAAGGCCAGGTTGGACCCAGGGGCTTGGAGCAAGCTGCTCTATGGAAGGTGTCCCTGCCCGTGGCAGGGGTTGGAGCTGGAGGAGCTTTAAGGTCCCTTCAACACAAAGCAGGCTGGGATTCTATGAACTTATTCTGGTTCCTGCTGGGGTGCATTTGTCCTCTGCCTCGTGCCAGCGGAAGCCTGGGGAGCTTTGGGCTTACGACATCCTTTGGAGGAAAAACGTTGCTACTGCAATGGAGTTACCGTGCTCCTAACAACATCAATGCGATCATTCTGAGGCCTGCAGTTCTTCCACCTCCATTTATGTGCTGTCTGCAGGCAGATGCATTCCTTTTGCTTCCTCTAAAGCCTTTGGTGGAACACAAATGTCTTGCTACATCCCTCACTGACTTATAAATAAGCTCTTTCCATCTTTGCTACCTCCATTTGTAATGCTAGAAGTATCAGTAATGACGCGGGCTTTAATTAACCCCTGTTTTGAAGGCAGGAGAGAAATTCCTGCTGCCTGAAAGGGCTTTGGATTCAGCTCACATGGAAAGGGGCATTTTAGTTCTCTAAAGGAAAGCAAAGCCCAGTCCAGGGCTCAAAGTGCAAGCTGGGTGTAAGCAATATACCCCCTCTTCTATCAAGTGTGGGCAAGCCAATGAGACCTGACACATTACCTGCTGCTTGGGGCAGCCACCCCCAGCAGTGGAGCTGTGAGTGCTGCATTGCACAGGAGCAGGCTTGGGAGAGCCTTGTCCCTTCCTGATGTATCCTGGGAGTTTTCCTGGAGCAGAAATGGGCTCTGCTGCTGCTTTGGGTGAAACTGAAGAGGTTTTAGCAGACTTTTGCAGGGCTGGGGTTTGTCGGGGGACCTGACAGGAAAGCATTGGCTGGGATGCAGGCAGACCCCCAAATCAGTGCTCTGAATGCTTTTAGGGCTCATCAGCTGGTCCAAACATAGCTTTTCTCTCTGGATACTCTCTTATGGGTAGGAAAGAGGCTGAGCTACAGGGTGATAGACCTGGAATATCCCCAGGCTGCTGCAGAGTTTATGTGTTTTGTGTGTGTTAGGAGTGACACTGAGCTGTGTCCCAGGTACCTGCTGCCAGAGCCTCAGCTCCCTGCCTGGACTGGTCCTCCCAGGCTGCAACAAGGAAAGGAGGAGGCCCTCGCAGCATCCTCACAGCCTGGTTCCTCTTCCAGGGTTTTAGGCAAGGAGATGTTGCCTTTGGTAGAGGGCTTGCAGAGGGAAGGAGGCAGGAGGAGGTGAGGGCTGTGATGGCTGGGAGTGGGGCTGATGGGGAGCCGTGGGGGCACATGCCAGTGGAAGCGTACCTGTAGTCGAATGACCCGTCTTCTACATTCTTGTCTTCAGGATTGAGATGCTCGTCTTTATTGTCTCGTACTGGAAAGAAGCACATCAGCAATGTTCACGTTAAAAAGCTGTGCAGGAGGTAAAAGCTTTATGAGGAAGTAACAGCAGCTGGGGTTGAGGCTGTGAGAAACCTGAAGGGTGAGGTACAGCTTTGCGTTGTCTGGTAAAACCCCAGTGCCAGGAAGGGCTTGCAAAGGGTGTTGCTGTGTAGTGGCCACAGGGCTCAGATAGCAAGTGAGGATGTGAACTCCCTTAAGCCTTATCTTTGCTTTGCAAAACTTTAATGAGATTTTGGCCTGAAAAGGTCCTTTTCTAGACAAGGACAAGAGAATTTGCAGTTAGAGGCTGAGTTGAGCATCGCAGGAGGATCCAGCTCTGCAGCACTGAGCCTCACCAGAGCCTTAATGAACTGAAATGCTTCTCACTAATAAGAGTTCCCACCACAGAGAAAGCAAAGCCCTTGTAATCACAAGCATCCATCCGAGAGCAAGCCAATTTGATTAGCCCCCAGAAGCCTGGAGATGTTTAAACCATGAGCACAAAGGGTTGCCATGCGAGGCTCTTACCTGGGTATTTCCCACCTCTGCTCCTTTTAATGAAGCAGACGATCAGCAGGATAAGGACCAGGAGAGCGATGGCACACATCAGCCCGATGAACCAGCCCTGTGTGGCGATGTCCACGTGGTTCTTGGTGTAAGCTGGGAGGAAAATGGAAAGGGAAAATAACCAAACCCATAAGGGACAGGCCAGAAGCACAGAGGGGATTGTAAGACACAGTCCACTGGTTTAGACATTATCTGTAGCACTGCATTGGTGTGTGTCTGTTTGTATTGACCAGGTTATCTGAGGCTGTGGCCCAGGGATCTGGCTTTTGTTTCCTTTTGTGGCATTAGGTCAACTCAATGTTTTAGCAGGAGCTACAAAGAGCAAAGGGTCACAACGTAAAGTAAAACCTAGCACAGACCAGAGAGAAAGGGACATTGCAAATGATGGCAAAAGAAGCTGGGTAACAGAGTTGATCTTTCATTTGCTGTGTCTGAAAACTGCCCTGGAAGTATCAAGGTCTAAAAGAGATGTGCTGAGCAGATCCATGCACTGGTGTCCAGTGGGGCTGAGGAGCACCCCTGGGTCCAGAGGGCTGGGAATAACTGGATTTCTTGCCCATGCAGGGGTCATGGAGGTGATGGGCAGTGGCTCTGCTGCCACCCCACAGGGGTCCTGCTGCTTTTGGGTGGTCTCCCATAGGGGGAAAGAGGGGATTGGGGAAGCCCACCAAGACTTGGCCGCAGCACGAGTTGGGACACAGTGGGAACAGCTCATTGATGAATGACAGCTGGGTCCCGGGTAATGAGAGGTGTTCTGGTCATACTGGGAGGTCTTTTCCCCTGGGGCAAGCTCTATAGCCCTGCTCCCAGCACCTTCATGAGGCTATTGAATGTTAATATGGTTCATACCAAGCAAGGAGGTGTTTTGTGCCCCAACCACCACTCTGGCTCCTAATGCCCGTGTCCTCCCTCACGTACTCTGACTTCTTGATTGCAGCTCCCATACACTGTCACACAGACAAATCTGTGTCCTATAAATAGCAACAAGCTGCCATGTTCTGGCTCTCATTGACATGCACTTCTTATTCAGCAAGACAGAGCAGAGGAGAAAATAACCTTCAGCGCAGCAGGGGGGCTAAATTTAACCAGGCTGCAGTGCAAACAGAGAGAGGCATTCCTGGCAGGAGCACGGGAGAGCTGAGCTGGATGGGATTGAGTTGGGATTTAGCAGGGTTTTGCCTGGAACGGGCCAGGATGATGCAGTGAACATCCTCTTTGGTGCTCATTTGACAAAAGCCAGGACGGTGCTTCCAAAGCAAACATCAAAGAGAACCCTCCTTTAACCTATTCTGGATGAAAGGTTCTTGTAAGAGAGACAACAGCTTTGAAACCAGGTTGAGTTGGCTCATTTCCTAACCCACACCATCTTGGGGCTTTAAGTGTGTGCTTATTCCATGCAAATTGAATCCAAGAGAAGAGGTGCTTTCCTTAGGATGAAATGTAAGGAGGTAATTGCAGCCAAACTGTGACAAGGAAAATCAGATGGAAGAGGAGAATGACAAGAAACAGTTCTGTTTGTGAAAGAGATGGTCTCAGATCCTGAGCACTGTGAGCAGCACCGGGCTCCTGGGGAAGCCGTGTGGAAGAGGCTCCCTCCCATTGCCTTGGCTCCCTCCTCTCTCCCTTCTCTCTAATGCTGCCACATTTAATATTTACCTTCACTACAACCTGAGCTACAAGGTCCTCAAAGATGCACTTGTAATGGAGACAATGAGATTAGAGCAGCAGAGCTGAGAACTGGATTCAATTAGCTGAGTGCTTGGGGAGGGAAGGGGAAGAAAAGCTTTACTGGAGAGCTTTGAAATGGAAAATGTACTGGTGCTCCTGGTGGGAGGGGGCTCCTACAGAAACCTGTGCTAAGGAGGAATAAGGGGGTCCTCAGAGTATGAGATGCCAGAGAAGTGGGTTTGTGCCACCATGCAGCTTGGGTTTTATAGGGAGGGAGGAATTTGGGTACCGAGGGGATCCTGCAGTAGGATCATGGCACTGCCTAGCACCAAGGGAGGGGGTAATTGCCATCCTTCCCAGAAAAGCAACACATGACGACAAGCCGATAGTGCAGCAACTGTGTACTTAGAGTAAACGAGTGACTGTCATTGCAGTGTTGAGAAAGGGGAGATTAAATCTGTGGCTGTCAGAGAGAGTGGTTTGATTTGCTTTCGCACAAGGCCAACGTCAAGGGGAAATAGTGGTAAGCAGCTGCGTGATCCAGCAGGGATTGATTTGACATGCAACTGCAGTGGCTTTATTTATAATGAACTAGAATCTTGTGGCAGAAGACATGGTACCTAACAGTCATTGTGTGTATGCCAATAGCAAACCTGAGTGTTCCACCAAGAGAGAGCAGCATCATTTTTGTCTTTGTCAGGCAGGCCATTAACTGTGTAAAGTCTCATACAATCCTCTTCCCTGTGTCTGTACACGCTGGGGAGTTTTATTTCTTCTTTAAATACAGAAGATCTCTTTGTAGTAAGCTGTGTTTTTGCAAGGGCCTATAGGGATAGGACAAGGGGGAATGGCTTTAAACTGACAAGAGAGGAGATTCAGGTTAGGTAATAGGAAGTTCTTTCTTGAAGTATTCAAGGCCAGGTCGGACACAGGGGCTTGGAGCAAGCTGCTCTAGTAGAAGGTGTCCCTGCCCATGGCAAGGAATTGGAACTGGATGAGCTTTAAGGTCCCTTCCAACCCAAACCAGGCTGGAATTAAAGGACAGAGTTCTATGGTTATAGTTCCGAAGTGTCCTTTACTGCTGGAAAGAGCTCTGGTCACTGAGCTCTCGATCAGAACCATAGTCCTGGGGCAGTGTCCTGCAACCACAGTGCGGGTGGATTTTCTTATCTCCCCTCAACCTGAAGTAACATTGGGCAGATCTATTTGCAAACCGTGCAACCCAAACCCACAAGCCCCGAACGCTGCTGTTGTTTTGTCAGAAGCATTCCTGATGGTTTATGGTTGTCAGCAGGGACTACACGCTTGTGTCAGCAGGATCCAACCAGCAGCAAAATGGATCTGCAGCATTTACGCATGCAGGGATGGGGACAGCTCTGCATCCCACAGTGATAGGGCTCAGGTCACCCATCTGCCTCTATCACAGGGATGAAAGTGGCCCCATCCTTTAGTCTCAATGATAATATCTGTAGGAACCCCTCAATTACAGAAATAGTTATGCCAAGACTGCCAGCATCCATCAGCCAAGGATATTGCTTCCCCCCTCTGTCTAATGATTCCCTGCTCTTGCTGTCTGTTGTGCAGGGGCTCTGCTCTCTACCTCCCACATCCCAAAGTGGGTGAAAAGCAGGGGAGAAAAGACAAAAGGCGGGTCCAGGTTTGGGAATACTCATCCAGGAACACAGGTTGCATGGTATGAGCAGGGGCTCTGGAGCTGGTGGCGATTTGAGGCAGGGGAGGGTCCAGAAGCAAGAAACCAAATTGGGGATGCAACCCTGGAGCTGTTTTGGAGAGGAACTGAGTTGCAAATCAGCTCTTAGTGTCTGTTGTTGGAATGGTCGCATTAGACCTCAGGGGCAGGACAGAGCCAAGGTCAGCACTTGCAGGTTGTTTCTCAGTGTTGGGCAGCATTAGCCATGCAGAAACACCAGCAGTTGCCATCTGTCCCTGCATCATCTTAGCACATCAGGGAATTAATCAGCAGTGCTATGGCTTGCCAAAGTTTTGGACACCAAATAAGATGTGCATAGGGAATGTGGGGGGAGCTGCTCCCCCTCCAACATCCCTTGCTGTGCATTGCATTTCCCTTTTGCACTTCTGAGCAGAGACTTAATCAGTGCTTGAGCTTTCCATTACATGGCTGGACGTGAGCAAGATAATTGTAGGTCTTTGAAAATCACAGCCTCTCTCTACCACGTCTCTCAGTGTGGGCTGCTCAGTGGCGCTTGCTGCTTGGTTTCTCAGCTTTGAGAGGACGTTGTGCACAGATTCCTACAGCAAACCCCCGGCTGAACACAGGAGAAATTTTGGTTTACTGAAACTCATCGAGTGTGAATGGTGAAGCTTTATAAATGCATAAAGCTCAATAGAGAACCTGTGAAAGTCAATAAGGGGGTTTCTGTGGCATTTGATGGGCAGGGTGCGAAGCCCATCACTAGAAAGCTGTAAAAATCACTCGGGTGCTAAACCTGGAAATTGCTTGTGCAATTAAATGTGAAGTTGCCAGAGGAAAGGTACCTGGAGGATGGGAAACTCAAGTTACATGTGACTAGGACTGAGGCAGTCTGCAAACACGCTGTTCTCCCTCCTGCTCCTGCCCCTCACCTCTGTCCCATCACCAGGATCTCCCCGCCTGCCCCTCTGCCATAACCTGGGGCCAGCCACGTGCACGTTCTCCAGGGTCAAAGCACCCACCATCACCATGAGTAGCAACGTGTGCGTAGAAGTGCAGACACACAGTGGCAGGGCTTCAAGCAGAGCCACATGGCAACAGTTCTCCACCCTCCTTCAAAGGGATCCCCATCCCCTCCTGTGCAACGCAGAGCAACCTCCTGGTGATGCTGGGGTGGCTCTTTCATAAAGGCAGAGATGGGGAGGGGGCCGCTGGGGGTTGGATGAGGGTTGTTCCATGCAGTCATGGTCAAACCACCTCCCGCCACCACGCGAATGACGTTGGTGGTGATGGATGTGACATGCCTCGGAAGCGCTGAAGCCCGTCTCACCTGAGCTGGTGGTAAAGGTTATGTACGAGTGTTCGCTGGGGCTAGACCATATGGGGAACACCCACAGCTTGTACATCATTCCCGGCATCAGATTCGCCAGCTGCACAGAGGAAGGGATCTGAGCTTTAACAGGGATAGATTTCTCTGTGTTGTTACCTGAGAAACAGAAACCGCACATCAAACCCAGCCGCAGGAGGCGCGGAGAGATTCCCGTGTTGACACTGCAGGCAACGCATTACACTGTCCCTAGCCACTGGGCAGCAATAATCCAGCTGGGTGGGCAAGGAGCTATGAACGGCTTTGTGATCATTACTGAGAAGAAAAGGAACTCAGTGAGGCAGGAATATGGAGTGGGTTTTGCTGCATCCCTGCTTGCCATACTGGGAAGAAAGACTGGTAGCTATTCAGGTCTCTCCTTACTTTTAAGCCCTGATGGAGCCTTTATCTGCCCAGCCTCAGGTCTGGCTAGTTGGGAATTTATCTCAAAATACGGCCTTTGCCTGGTCCTGCTCAGCTGATGGAGATGCTGCAGGACTCAGTAAAGGAGCCAGTTCTTGTGCTTTTGGGAGTGGGACCTGGGCACTGGTTTTGCTGGTAGCTTAAGGAGGCTTTGAATGAGCTAGAGATTGGGCTAGCCATGCTGTGGGACTGCTCACCCCTGCTAGCAGGCTGTTGCTGTTGGGGGCGAGAGGAGCTGAGCCCTTCAGCTCATGGGGTGGTTGCTCCCAGGCTCTGTCCGGGGATGTTCTTTGCACTGTGTCAGGAATCATTCACTGATGAGTTTAATGCTGAGCATTAATCCACTGAATTCTAAGCAAGCTGGAAGTGGTGCTTTGGTCTGTGGTTCTGGAGGTGCACACCTCCCAAGGGAGCAGCGCTGTGGGGAAGGAGAAGGGTGTCTTTGGGGCAGAAAGTGTGCTGCCTGCTTCAAGTGACACTAGAAAGGGCTGGAATGTGCCAGATTTCTTCCCTCTCATCCAGATCCTGATAAGGGTATCCTAATCCACTGCTGCTGCTGCAGCCTATCCTGATCCTAGACCCAGCTCTGGGAAGGCATTGCCCCTACTTTGTGCTTCCCAGTGATGGTAAAGACCCAGGGCTGGCGGCGGGTGCTTTGGGAGCTTGGATACTTGGCATTTAGGCTTGGGAAGCTGATGTGGATCCTGAATTCGGGAAGGCTGAGCATTTCCCAGCCTGTGCTGCTACCAGAGCCCTGCAGGCTGCAGAGCAACGCCAGGCACTGGCTGTGTGTTAGAAACTCATTCAAGGAGAAATCAAGGTCATCTTTTAAGTGATCTTGTAAATGGCCAGAAGTGGTTTGCTCTCAATGATTATGCCTACTTGGTTCATAAATGCTGATTTAAGACTGGTCTACTAAATAATGTGAGGGCTGAAATGGCTGGGAAATAAAGTCAGAGATAAGCAGTAGTCGTAACTGCCTATCTGTAAAAAACCCCCAACAACCAACCAACAACATGTAAACATCTTTCTAAGCAAGTACTAAAAGCAGAGATACCAGCTTTGAGTTTCCACACTAGGGATGTAGCCTTACAATGTTAAGAGACAATGATATCCGATACGACGGGAGGTTCGGGATCATAGAGGATTCTGCCAACTCCAGGTTCAAGAAGCCCATTTTCAAAGCCATTGCAAACTGCTCTCCAATTTAGATAGATTTCACTTCTTTAAAGGTTTGTCTTCTTTCATACTTATATATATTTATATTTTCAGGCTCTTTAAGGTGTGACACATACAGCCCTATCTTGTGGCAGTCAGTGCAAGGAGGGGGAATCACTTGCAGATCATCAAGATTAGCTCTGGTGCCCTCTAAACAGCCAAGACCATGACCTGCCTTTCCCTTTCCCATCCTCCACATGGCCACAGAGCATCATTCCACACCATCATCAAGGTTGCAACCATGGGAGCTGGCAGGATCTCTACTGGCGTCGCCACCCTGTACAGTCCCCACGCGATCTGATGCTTACTGGTGATATACTTAACCACAAAGTCAGTTCCTGCAGAGTAATTGTGGCTCCAGGTGATGTTTGCCCAGTTACTATTAGCCATAGCTCTTATGTCCCATATGGACGATCCATTGGTGGCTGGTGGACAGGTTAGAAGAGGAGTTAGTATCTTGGATTATACATGAATGAGACCCCATCTAGCATCTGGTGTTGGTAAAACCTTACAGAATCATGCCTGAAGTTAATGCTTTGATCTTAACCTACAAGTTAAGTGCCTAAGTATATATTTGCTCTTTCCAAGATCCTTCACTTTAAACCTTTGGGGGAGGTTTGGTAGCAGAAGCTCGTTGTGTGTTGGTGTTTAAGTCCAACTGCTCTCAGCTCATCTTTGGAGTCTGGAGGATTCTGTGGCACATCCCTGAGGATTTCGGTCAGCAGGGAAACCTCTTGACTAAACTCATGTCCAAATGGACACGTGCATGAATGCACACGGACTCACTGCCACAACGGAGAAGGAAAGACTGGGAGAGAACACTGTCATGTTACTGGGTCTAGAGACAGCCAGTGGGGCAATGAAGTCACTCGTTTCTGATTTTGAAGTTAAGGATTGTCGACGTTGCTTTGGAGAGCGGATGAACTTCATTTCTAATCACTAGAGCTAATACACTAGTTTAGTGTGTGTAAGTGGCATCAGACAAGTCGCACCTTGCTTTTATTGCTGTTCTTATTTACTTCAGGGTGTAGCTCAGGTTTTGGGTTGACAAAACACAGATCAATAACTGCAGCCCCTGGGATGCGGCCGGTGATGTGGCTTTTAGGACATCCTAGCTTGGGAACATGACCTAGAATCCCCCTCGCAAACACAATCTGTGCTGCCACACGCTTGCCCTGTCTGCCCGTATTACAGCTCAGCCTCTTCCCCTGTGTCCCCAGGGTAGTTGGGGGCACAGGTGGCTCCTTTTGCAGCTCCTCTTGTCCTCCTGTCTCCTCTCCCTGCTCTGCAGCAGAGTGGACCTCACCACTGACTTGCCTGTTTCCAATTAGCAATGCTTCCCCGTGTAGTCACTGCATAGTGACTGTGTCCTGGTAGCAATCACCAAGACCTCATCTCTAGTGATGAAGCTCATCTGTCTGTCTACCACCAGTTTTTAAAGTGGTTTTGTTGTGCTTCAGCTCCTAGTGAGCAGCTTTGCCCAGGGAATGGTTTCACTGGCTGGGGAGGTGCCAAATTCATGTTTCTTGGGTCGGGGCTGCACCTAGATGAGCACAGAGCAGGAAATGTGCCTCTGAGTTGCAGAGCAGATCCTCTCAGCACATGGGTTTGGTGGGGTTTTAACCATCCTGAGCTAATCTTATGCAAGAATGTAAAGAAAGGGGACTGAACTGCTTGAATAATCCAATTCCTGAGTTAAATGGGTGCCAACTTTGTTCCTCGTTATTGCTACTCTCTCCTTTCCCTTGTAATGAAGAGTTACAAAGGTTTCTGTACCTTTTACACTTCTGTGTCCTAGCCAGCCATGCAGCTGTATTCTTTTGGTTGCATTCCCCTTTTCCTGCAAGCTTGATCTATTTCTGATTAACCTAAATATAACTGCCCATAATTATTTATTAAGTGTAGATCACATTATAGCAGTGTTTTCAAACCAAGGCTCGGTGAAATACAGCTCTCTGCATCTATCAGTAAAACACATATAGTGGAGAATATGCCTTCACCAAAGCAGAGCCTGAGCATCCATCCCTAGCTGATTGCATGAGGAGTTTCTCTTGACCTGGTGCACACCTGCGTGTAGGAACTTCAGACTTCCCCAGATCTCCCGTGGGCTATGGTTAGGTTCCATCACAAAGAGCAGGAGCATAAACCAAAAGACCCATATAAGTGATGACAGGTCTCTTAGCTAACAGTTGGTGGGCTAAATTTGAAGTGACATCTTCTATAATAGTAACAGAACCCCCTTTTAATGGCAGAAAGACATGAGATAATACTTTAGAGAGCTTTTGTAGGGTCTTACACCTACTTCCCAAGCACTGATGCTAGTTCACACCATGGCACCCCAGGGAGAGCTGTGTCAACCCTGAGACTAGACCAGGAAGGTGGCACAGATACCCCCAGATTGCCAGGAGCCACTTGTGCACCTGAATTCCCAAGCCTGAGCCAGCTCCATCTCCACACCGAGCCATTCCCAGCGCGTGGAATGTCTTAACTTTCCCCTGTGCCCGTTATTAATCCTGGCTCTGGGCAGGATGCAGGGAAGGTCCCAGTAGGGTTAGAGGGGTTAGAGGAAAAGGAAAGCGCAGTACCCAACTCCTGCTTTGTGGTGGCTGCCGGAGCCCTCTCTGTAGCTGCTGTAGTGCTTGCGGCGGTGGTGGCGGCTGTAGTGGTGGTGGTGGTAGTTGTGTCGGTAGTGGTAGTAGTTGTGTCGGTAGTGGTGGTTGTAGTGTCGGTAGTAGTGGTAGTAGTTGGGGTGGTTGTAGTACTGGTTAGACCGACTGTAGTTGGAGGCACCCCAGTTGCAGCTGGGAGAGGGAAACACTGGCTTTTTAGAGGAGGTGATGGCACCTTGGGGCTTACACTCGCCATCCCCAAGGCTGGACATGCGGCACGCGAGGGGAGCAGAGCAGCACAGCGCAGGGACAGGGGTGGGAGGCAGCAGTAGCACCAGGAAACACGAGCCTGACCCGCTTGTCCCATCCCCATCCCCATGCGGAGCCGGCCACAGGCAGGGAATGATGCTGGGGCAAAGAGGGGCTGCCCTGTGCACCCACCACTGGATCCCTTTCCCAGGGCTAAAGGACCTGCTTCTCTTCTGCCCTTGCTCTGCTGCCAGTGCTCCCCAATACCCTGGTCTTAAATAGAATGAAGGGACGGAAGGAGGGATGTGAAGGGTGTCTGGGGCAGGCACAGGACAGGCTGTCCTTCCTCCTTCATCCCCCAGCACAGACCTGGCGCTGAGAGCACTCAGAGCTCCCTGCAATAAGAAATAGGATTTATCTCTTAAGAAAACATAATAATCCCTTTTGTCGTGGGCCAGCCCAGCCACAATCCCATTAATTCAGCAGCCTCTGGACTACACCTCCAGCATTTTTTGAGCTGCCAGTTCAGCCTGCAGCTTCTCAGCCATTCCCTTCCTGGCTCGTCTCATCCTGCAGCCTGTGACAGAGCAAGCTTGAGCATTAAGGTGGATTTTTGCTCGTTGGTGAGTGATGGATGGTACTTTGCCATCACCACCCCTCACAATTTCCATTTAAATTAGGATAAAGGGATTGATGCATCCCAAACTGTCCAAGAAGGTCTGAGCAACTTGTTTTCTAAATAGCCCCCATCCACATCTCACCTGTGCTGAGCAAGGGGCTCAATGTGCACTTTGTGGGGTCGAGGGGGTCCTGACCACCACCAAAGCAAACTGCAATGGCTTGGGTCTGAGAATGCAGCTGAAATGCTGCTTGAACTACCTGAGGTAAATAAGCAGAGATTTACCCTGCAATGCCTGCATTCAGTTCTATTTACTTTGACTGTAGATCGAGGGATTACAAATCCCCGTTAGGCAAATGAACCCAGCTATTTGAAATATCACCCACAAACACAAATAGCTCCAGGAAGGCACTTGAAAAGGTCTCCAAGAACTAAGCCAGGGCTTTCTTTCTCCCCAGTGAGAGCCAAGCCCTAAAACCTCAGCTCCCGCAGAGGTCCAGCAGCAGAGCAGAGCAGTAGGTCACTCAGCCCATCTCCACAGGTACCAGCACATCCCAAACCCACCAGCCCACCCCAAGGTGCGCCCCACGCAGCATCCAGCCAGCCTCATGCAGCAGTGCAGCCACCCAAAGAAAGCACCCACCTCGCACGGCCAGGCAAGGGGCTGGGGACAGGGAGGGGACCTGTTCCCATGGGAAATGGCACAGCTTTGTCCTCAGGGGTTTGCACCTTTCCAGCTCATCACTGGATGAGCTTTAAGGTCCTTTCCAACACAAACCATTCTATGATTCTGTGGTTTCCATCACCTGGTCACTGATGAAGGGCTTTGCTGTGTCCTGAGCTTATAAGTTACAAAAGCCTTGCTTGGGTTGAGAATATTGCTATCCATCTTTGCTGATTCATAGAGGTTAAGAGATTAGTGTCACCAGGTTAATGCCACCATTACCCTGATTAAGCTGCAGCTCCTCAATAGGTTTGCAATGGACACAAACAGCGTCGTGGACACTGGTTATTAGCTAATGTAGTCTCAGCATTTCCCTCGTGAATCCCTGGCTCCCCTTTAAGGAAAATAAGACTCAAGAAGGCACAAAGTAACTTGCTGAAAGGCAGGAGCTGGTGGGAAACCTTGTACACCCCCCACCCCCCCCCCAGCTCCCAGGCCTGTCTCTGCATCATCTCCCTTTGAGGACTGTCTACATCACCTAGCACTGCTGTAATGGCTTTAGCAGAAGGAGAGCTTCAGCTTTAATGTTCCTCTAGCCCTTAGATGGGAAGAGATTATCTGGTATAAGGCAAAGCTTCGTTGTCTCTCGTGTAGGGCACCATCTTTATGTATTACATGCAGATACACACACAGAGGTGAATCTGCAGTGCCAAGACCCTCCTGGATGCTGCATTGACCCATTCAGCATCAGGCTGTGCTGTGCTGCTCAGCTCTGGCTGGCAGTGATGCCTGGCAGGATTTGCCCAAACCACCCCAGCACTTAGTGGAAGCAATCCCTGAGAGCAGGAATATCACAATATAACAGGAATAATGATGCCAGCTCACTCCTGAGCGGGTCCCTGGGTGAGATCGAGGAAGGTGGGATGGCACTGGGGGTAAAAATGGTCCTGGAAGGACAAGGAGCAGGGAAAAAGTGGGATGGGATGAGTCTGGGAAGCAATAGTTCAGGGAGGGGAGGATGTTGCAGGATCGAGGAAGGTGACTTTACAGCAGGGCAGGGCTCCCGCAGCCATGGGGGGATTTAGTCTTAAGCTGCCCCGGGATTCAAAGCTACAGCCTCATTTGTGTTTCAATGTGAAATGTATGCGGGGGAGAAGCTCAGCTGGGAGATTTGGGGGAGAGAAGATAAGGGGCATTTTCTAGGCTTTGAAATCCAGCCCCTAATGAGAGCTGATTCCAGCCCAGAGGAGATAAAGATGATCTCTGACAGAGATCAGAGCACTCTGGTGTTCCCCAAAGAAAAGGGTCCCCCACCGTGGGAGAGTCACAGCCCTTCCCTGGGGTGCTGGGGTCCCCACTCGCTGCCACCCTGCCAGGGCTCATTACAGAGCCACAGATCACTGCTCCCAGCAGCACGGGGGGGACAGGGATGGATGGCCAGGCATTGCCAGCACTGCAGTGAAATCCAGCCCTCGCACACATCCTACTACACAAGTGGATGCAATTCATCAGGGTTAGCATGTGTGAGCCTTGCAGGGCACCATTCCTAACGTGGGGCTCTGGTGAGAGCTCTGACAGCATTTGCCTCAAGTTTAAACACAGGACTGAGCCTTCCAATACCTAAAGAGGCTACAAGAAACCTGGAGAGGGGCTTTGGACAAGGGCCTGTAGGGACAGGACAAGGGAATGGCTTTAACCTGCCAGAGGGGAGATTGAGATGAGCTCTTAGGCAGAAGCTCTTCCCTCTGGGATTCTACTGTTTGGGGGGGGGGGGGGGGGGGAGCCAGTCTCCCCTCTCTGAAAGCAGGAGGTGATGCAGAGGAGGGACTTTGCCCCTTTCCCAAATGCTGGAAACAGGCTTGAAATCACCCCACTACACCCAGCATCCGCAGAGCAAAAGCCAGCACTAGCAGTTTCCTTTCTCTTGCTCCCATCATAGCCAGGCCCATCTTCCTGGAACCATCTCAAGGAGCATCCAGCTCATTAGGAGGCCCCATCTTTGCTAAGATGCTTTTTCTGTCTGCAAGATGCATTATTACCCTCTCAGGTACTGGAGACCATGGAGCAGAGGAGATGGGTGGCTATAATGGACCAGGGAGGCAGCGCTCTGCCTGCAGCAATTAATAGGCTAAGTAATGAGGGAGATGCTTGCAGCAGGAGGGCTGAGCTCCTTGCTGCAGCCTGGCTCCTCTGGCCAGAAATGGCCAGGAAAAAGGAGCCCAAAAAGCTGTGTAGACTAAAACCTGAGTGGAAGACTCCTAAAAGCAAAAAGGGGGATATTGAAAGTGGGGCTCGACTCCTGCTCCAGCACTGCAGGGAGTGGTTGCATGGGGTTTGCTGCAAAGTACAGGAAACACCACACAGCCATATGTCTCTTTAATTATTTAAGGGTGCTTTCAATGTGGTGTTGGGCTGTAGGAAGAGCTTTCCCCTTGGGTGTGTCTACAAAATAATTAGGCTTGGAGAAATGGGATTAATTTTTCATGGGTTTTGATCAGCAGCCAAAGACATTTGCAGAGATTTTCCTGTTGTTTCTTCTCGCCCTCTCCCAGCTTTTAACAGCAGAAGGAAATTGTAAAGTCTTTACCCTAAAGTGTCCCAAATCTGATGATAGCTCTAAGAAAGTCAAGAATAGAAAGGAGCAATTGAGCAGCCTCTGAAAGAGAGGGGTCAGCAGTTCTCGCTGTTCCACTGCTGTTCTAAAATGAACAATAGGATCTTTCTCCTCCAGTTCCTAATTATGGAGGGACAAGAAGGGAACAGAGAAAAGTCCATCTTTTTTCCTTAAAGTCTAAGACCAACGATCATTGTAGTCTCTGATGAAGTTTTTCCATACACATGGGGAATATAGTATCCAGTTTTGATTTTTTTTCTCACCCATAGCCTAAATGAGAGCCCTTTTTAGATGACCTCCCTTTTCCCTTATCACCTCTCCCTTTGTCCAGGTCTGCCTTCAGGAAAGATAAAGCCTTTCCTACGGGAAAGTCCTTGCACTTCACTTTGATTTCATCAAGCTGGTCCAGTTTCTCATACACATCCAAAGCTACTCTGACCCTGTCTACGTGAGGTTACTCCTGAGAAAAAGGCCTTGTTCTCATTCTTAGTGCCAGCAGCCCATGGCAGAGAGCATTTTCCTGCAGTTTAAGATGATTTTCACTGTGAATCCATAAAGATCCACAAAAATCTAGGTCACTGAGCAGGGAGGGATGTTCTGACGAAGGTCAAGCAGTGTTTCACTTGAACCCTGTCCTTGTGAGGAGCAGAAACAGCCTCTTGGGACAAACAGCTCTCACAACTAAGGAGATGAGACCCTGCTCAAGAGCAGGACAAAGATGTGTGCTGGGTCTCACCATGGCTCACACTGCCTTCATTTCTCTTGCTGGAGTCCAGCACGGTAAGGAGCTGTGAACACGGCTGAGTTAGCACTTAATGACCTACTGCTCCAGGTAGGACTTCTTCCAGCTCTGGCCTATCTTCGCTCCTTATTATTTCTCCTATCAGAAGGTAAAATATAAGGGGACCAGAGGGCTTTGTCATTGAATTATCCTTTAAATGGCAAAAAATTCACCTAGCTTCCAGTGGTGGAAGAAATTGAAATGAGATGAGGCTGGAAGGATAAAGAGATCATGTTGCATTTTCCAACTTCAGCAATAGAAAAAGTACTTTAGAAGGTGATCCTGATCCACAAAGAAAAGCTGGATTCTTGTGGATAAGCTAAACTCTGGCTGAAGTAGGAGCTATAGCAGCGAAAGAGCCATCCTAGACTCCTAGGACAGAGATCCTCTAAGATAAGAGGTGATGTCCGTGCACAGTTTCCCACCACCCAAAGCAGACCAATCTGTTACCCCCTTTATTTCTTTTTAGGAAGAGGAAAAATACAGCAAGAAAAAGATTGGTTTCTATTCAGAAAGGAAAAGGAAATGCAAAATAATAGTGGGTAGAGAGACATCATTGCAACAAAACAAAAACGAGAAGAAACATCTATGAGGTAGGAAAGCAAAACCTATGGGTGCAGAGAGCAGGTCCTGCACTTGCATCACTTGGGGGGGAGCCTTCCCTAAGAAGCTGTTCCTCCTTGGGAAGCCCCAGGGCTGTGTCCAGCCAAGGCAAAGCAGGACCTCTTACAGAGCCCTTGGTGCAGGTCCAGCGAGTGCTGATGCTTCAGACCAAAAGCATTTAGGGCACGTTTTGGCTGGCTGGGCTCCTCGCACTGCCACGAGCCCCATCCCGAGCTCGGTCACAGGGCTCAAAGGATTCCTGGTCCTGAAACACTGGCTTAAAGGTGGTGTTGGAAGGGGGGGGGGGGGGGGGGAAGTCCCATCTGCAGCTTTTGTAAGAGGTGGGCAGCCTTTGGGCAACCAGAAGTTCTGCTTTGGGTTTTGCAGGGTTGACACTGGGTGAAAGTGGGAGTTTGGGGTTCCTTGAAAGCAGTGGAGATGCTGCCCCTGTTACAAGAAAAGGGTTCTCTCTGCTGTAGGAATACACAGTCGAGGGCAAAGCCAGCAATAGCCTCGCATGCAAACATGCACAGCTGTGGCACAAACATTGTCCTTAACCCTTTCAATGGGCACCTGGGAATAAAAGGGTTCTCCTATACAAAAAGCCCTAAAAGAACCATAGGGAGATGTGTGGCTCGTGGTGCCCACATGTTGCAATGCAGACCTGTGCGGCCAAGGGAGGCAGCAGCTCCAGCAGCAGCTGTGAGCTGGTTCCAGCTTAAATCCTGCAGGACAGAGCCCAGGTGCAGGATGGGCACCACCAAGTCAGGGCTGGCTGGGAAATAGGGTGGGGATGTTGGGGCTTCAAAAGGGTGAGGGCTTTGTGCAGACCTGGGATGAAAAACCTCTTTAATAGGGCATCTCGACTCTCAGTTTTGCCCATCATCTGTGGCAGCTGCAGTGTTCGGTGGCTGTGGCTGTCATTAGGCAGCTGGGAGGCTGTTAAGCCCCATTCAGAGATATTTTGATCTCTGCAGACCCCCCCTCAGAGCCTGCCCTTGTCCCTTTCTGCCTTCGGGGCTTTGCTTTTACCTGCTGTCATCTCATATTTAGCCCAATTTAGCCTCCTGCCACTTCATCTTCCCATTGAAAGGGTTAATGGAGTGCATGCTTAACTGCCAGCACCCCGAGCAAGCCTTGCCCCATGCCTGTTACCTCCTCCGCTGGTACGGTACCTGGGGTTGGCGTGGCTTCAGAGGGCAGCGCCAAGATAGAGAGGGGAATGCGAAGAGAGCAGCATAGAAGAGAAGGGAAGAGAAAACAGAGGAACATATAAAAACAACCAGAACACACCAACAAGAGACTCAGGGACCACTTGCACACAGGCACCAGAGACTTGAGAGAGAAGGGATAAATGCATTAGGTACAACCCTCCTTGTGCATCAGAGCTGTTTGCAGAGGGCAGAGAGCAGGGATGTCCCTTTGGTGATGGAGATCACCTCTTAAAACACGCACCAGCTCCGCTAATCCACTAAGGGCCGCTTGTGACCCTCTGAATTTCACCTCAGTGCTTTGCTGGTGTGTGTCTAACATCAGCGCTCGTCCTGCCCTGTGTGGGTTGGAGCCTGTGGTGCACAACATCAGAGCATTGCATTTAAACTCAGGTGAATGAGTCTGGCAAGCAGAAAACAACCTTTGAAGGCATCAATGGGTTTCAATTGTCTAGATCTGCTGCTTTTTTAATGTTCCAAACTTGTCTTCTGCGTAGCTTTCCAGCAGGTAGCTTTGTATCCAAGTGGGAATTTGGAGCTGCTAATGGTACTTACGTGCCTGGCAGGGAACCTTACCTTCCCTGCCATTTCCTGATACAAATTAGTGCAGCAAGGTTGGTTATGGCATTATTTATCTGTGCTGTTCTCAGCATATAGAAACAAACCCAGTAAAGCAAAGGGATCTGAAACAACTACAGCTTTCCACTACCAGCACCACCAACTCCTATCTTAATTCTGTTCTCTATCCTTTTAAAGCAACGTCATGCCCTCCCTCATGTTTGCCAGGGTGTAACTTAGCTGATTTCTCCCCCCGTAGCATACACAGCCCCATCTCCCATCCTGTCACTGCAACGAGCAATGCTGAAGCCCACCTAAAAGGTGTCAGGAAGCATTTTATTTCCACCGGGTCATCAGGAGAAATGACTTTTCCTACTCAGAGCCATTAGTTGGGGAGGGGGAGATGGAAGAGAGACAGAAACCCCATTACATCAGGGTACTAACGAAATCATAGGTCTCTTAGCAAATGCTAAGGAAAGGAAAGAGAAAGCCTTTGTCTCCTGCTGCTCCCTCAGGGCTCCTGAACTTTCACTTAGTTTGATGGATGTCCCACAATGGGCATTTGATCTGATGATGAACCTGGGAGCTGCGGCTTTGCTTTGGAGGGTCAGAGCAGCGGCCGATTATGGGGTGGCAGGGAGGTGGCACTGGAGCCCCTGCCCTGGGGGATGCAACTGCTGCACCCCCTTCAAGCCACGTAAAAATCACTCACATCTGCCCCTTAGTTAGCTCATGCAGAGGCTGTAAATTGGAGCTTCACCTTTAGCATGAGCAGAGCAGGATGCTCTCCTGCTCTTGGGCACATGAGGAGCACCAACTGCTTGGGGCGCAGCAAGGTAGTTCCCTGGAGCACAGGGCAGTATCCCCAGTCACTTCAATAGTGTTACTGCTGCAGAGTTTGATCCTGTCTATCTTTCTACCCATCCATCCATCCATCCATCCATCCATTCACCCCTCTATCTATCTATCATCTATCTATCTACCTGCCTATATATCTATCCACCTATCTATCTATCATCTCTCTATCAATCTATGTAATCTATCAACTATTCTATCTATCCTTCCATTTCTCTATCTCTCTCTGCAGTAGAATGTAGCTGAGCACCAGTTTCCCTCTTGTACTGGTTGCTCTGTGACCGCCCCATCCGCTGACCTGTGGTTTCTGGCTCATAGAGGTGCCATCGCCTGCTCCCACCCTGGCAGAGCCGGGAGCTGATGCTGCTGCACGTACCTTCATTCAGCAGGGCTGGAGACTCCTCCACCAAGGTTTCTCCTTCTCCCACCTGGGTCCGTGCACGGAGGAAGAAGCGATAGCGCGAGATGGGGTCTGTCCTCTGCAGGGTGAACTTTGTCTGGTTGGGAGAGAAGTTCTCTACCAGGGTTCGGCCTGTTTTGGATCCGTTAACTGGGGAGGAAAGGCAGGTGGTGGTGGCTTCAGCCTTGGATCAGAATACCCTGCATGAGCTCCCTCATCGCCTCACCCCCAGGACCAGCCTGAGGTCGGTGCCCAGCGCCCCAGCTGCTGTTAAATGCACTTCAGCTGGGGCAGTTGGTGCCTTTCTGACTGAGGGACTGCTAGAGGGGACGGTCAGGGTTGTAGAGGCATAGCACAAATACCAGAGCCTTGGGAAAGGCTGGACCCCCCCAGGCATTGTGGGCTCTGCACTCCCAGCACATTCCTTATATAGCCAGGATATTGTGAGCATGTGAACTGCTCAGAATGAGCCTGAAGGTCTTTAAATCAGAGATCAAGCTTATTTCCCTTCACTGACAAGTGTGAACTGATGAGCATCCACCACCCTCCCTGGTGCTGCAGCTGCCCAGCACTGCTCCAGGGTCCCCTCAGCACCATCGTGCCTCACCTTGTGGTCAAAGTCTCCAGTTCCTTATGGAGACCTTTGTTTGCTAGGGGAGGGGGTGAGTAGCAGCAAGGAACACGTTTAATGGCTCAATTATTATCACTAAGAAGATAACGCATGGAACGTACAGGCTTGATATCTAAGGCTGTATCCTGTGAGGACTCCATTGGGATGCTCTGGGTGATCCCACTCCAGATTGATGCTTTCCAGATTTGGCTGTCGGATTCTTAAATACCTGGGGGAGCTGGGCACTTGGGAGGAGGATGGGACCAGGAAGGAGAGGGAAAGAAAATATACAAGAGAACATACCTTACAATAGTGTACACAGTGCAGGCTAAGTGGTGCACTCAACGCTGACAAATACACACACAGCTCACACACTAAAGGTCAGAGAGTGAACAAGAATTTGTGCCAGAAACCATGCACCAGCCCAGGGTTTTCAGCAGCCTGTGTGCAGGGAGCAGAAAGCAGAGCAGCTCTGCATGCAACCCAGCAGCAACGTGCCCCACAGCGCCCGCAAAGGATGCTGCAGTGTGAAGCAGAGCTATGACACAGTTCAAGGCCCACTTCTCTATGTCATACACACACTTTACTGGTCTTATTTACAGCCCCCACCCAGCCCAGCATTTACATCTCATCTATTTATCTGTTGGAACAGTGAAAAAAAATAGAGCAGCTTCTCTTATGGCAAAGCACAGCTGTGTTATTGACATCTAGAGATCCAGAAAAGGGGGCTGGTGCTGTGTGTATACAGTGGTCCTTACCCTGAGGACTGGCTGCTGTTATGACTGCTTATTCAGCGCTAGTAAAGGAAGGAAAGCATTACACATTCTTGAATTCAGTTATTCTCCTGGTTTACTCATTATTGTGGTGTCTTAACTGGGGAAAGAACTTAGTGCTCTGATCTGAGACATCAGTGATTTCTGTTTCTTTAAACAGAAGTTTTACAGATTATCATTCAGTTTCCTAAACATCAATGTATGTTATATAGATAGATGGAATGGATAGGCAATAAAATAGCTTGTGGTATCGGAAAAAAATATATCAACAGTTTCCTTATTGCATGAGTCCAATCATTTCAATCAGTGCCACCCATGTATGCATACAGCTACCCTGAACCCATTCAGATACCTCAAAGTCTGTGTGCCTCTAGCACCCAGGTAAAGCAGCTCCATCAGTGCCCCTGACTGCAAAACCACCCTATTGAAACAGTCCTTTCTTTTGAAACAAGCTTAATTGTGGCTGATCAAGTGAAAACCATTAGAAAATGGTAAGACAGGAGCAAGAGATGCTGTTCCTTGTGCAGCAGGAATGGGATGAAGATGAGAAAGACCACCATGGTATTTTGTGTTACTTGAGACAGGATTTGCTTCCAGCCTCTACTCTTTTCCCCTCTTGCATTTTTGTGCTGTTCTGTGCCCAAAACCATCTGTTACTATAGGAAGATTCCTCACCAGCCTCTGAAAGTGCAGCTCCAACAAAAAGGTATCAGTGTGCCTATAAATAGCTCTTGTGACAGCAAGGAAATGAAAATCTCAAGTTCATCCTTGACACAAGCTCTTTAACCAGAAGAATGAGGTGCTCTTGCCTTAACAGCCTGACAGGGTTATCAGTGATGGGCTTTCAGGAGAAAAGTACTCGGGTCTTGGGAAGATTTGACTGCCTTTTACTGAGCACAATGAATACATTCCCTCCTCTTCACTGGCCGCAGCACAGGCAGGTGTGGGGACGTTTGCAGGTCCGGCAGCAAAGCAAACGCACGGTGCTGTGCCACTGAAACATCTCTCTTGCTCCACCTAAGGGCCACTCGCTGATGTGTTCAAAGCCCCCGGAGGGCATTTTTGGGCGGCTGAGAGTGCCAGCAGTTGGCTCTACATGTGGAGATGTCACCTCTCCCGTGGTGACGAAGGCAGAGCTGTGTGACAATGATGCTGCCCACAAGATGCTCAGCTAAATCGCATCCCTGGCACATCTCCCCAGCAGCATCACCTCTCCATGGAGCTGAACCACCCAAACCTCTCCCTACATCACCCCCCCGAAGGAACCTACCTCCTTCTGGTGTGGGGAACTCCTTAACTTCACTGCGTGGCCCATCTCCTCTCCCGTTGGTTACAACCATCTCAAGCTTGTAGTTGCTGTAAGGAAACAGCCGGGACACTATGCCCCGGTTTCGGTCTCCAGGAAAACTCACATACTGCCGTTTTTTGGAGACCCACAGGTTCTTCAGCAAACTACTGTCTCTCCAGAAATAGGCCTTCAAGAAACATGCATGGCAAGTGAAGCTTTTCCTCTGTCAGTGCAATTGGGTTGTTTTTCTTTCATTAACAAAAGCAGAGCAAAACTTTGCCTCTCCAAAGAGCATCTCTTGGCTGCAAGAAGCCTTTTAGAGGAGTTAATGAAGCTCCACGTTCCCCCCAGCAAGGCAGGTCAGTGGTGTTACCCGAGGAAGAGGCTGAGCATGGGGTTAGGAGCTTACCAAAGGTCACACAACACTCAGTTCAGGCTACAGAGAGCTGTTTTCTGGTTCCCAAGCTCTAGGCATCAAAGTGATTCTCCCTTTCTACCCGGAGTAGCGCCGTAGTGATGGACAAGGAGAGGTGGGTCACGTCCAGGCACAAAGGTGAGCCTGCATTTAGGAAGTCTCCCATTTGAAGCCCTGGCTGTAAATCTTATTTCATGCAGAAATAAGATTCATTCAGAAAAATAGACCAAAATGACAGAGCAGAGGCAGAAAAAAGGAAAGCAGTACCCAGGGAGCTTGCTTTATGCCCAGCACATCATTGGATTTGAAATGCTCCGTTTGCAGGACACGTGCTTTTGGCAATGGCTTAATCTCTGATACAAGAGGCTCTGTCCAGACTTCTGCTTGTTTGGAATGGGGTCTGTCCTCTGGAAATGAACACTAAGGTTTTAGCAATAAATATTCACCATTAAAAGAAATCACACAACAGGATCCAAGCCGTCTGTAGTTGCCAGTTAGTACAACCGCTGGGTTTAGGCTTTGCAGGGGTTGCTGTTCATGAAAGACTATGTAGGTACTTTGGGGATGACAAAAACTTCACGTGTTGGTACTTATCTGAGGTGGCTCTTCCCACAGCCAGCCCGCGGGCAGCTCTAGAGGCAGGGGACACCTTCCTGCATGGGCGCAGCACCCCACATCCCCCTCTGGGTGAACAAGGGCAGCCCCGCTTCCCTTTAGCACCTCAGATCCTGCAGCCCCAAGCCTGTCCAGACACCAAACCAAAGCCCATCATTGCTGGTGCTGCTCTGGGCAGAGCTGGGTCTGCACCTGGCCATCCAAGAGGGGTTTGATGGCTGGAGGAGAGGTTTCTGTCATCCCCATTGCAGGCAGCTCCATCCCTGGGGCCGCCGTGGCTTGTGAGAAGGTTAGCTATATTAATGGAGAGCACTGAGAGGTTTGGGGTTGCTCACTCTGTACTCCTTAAGCTGTCCCTGGATGGTGTCCAGGTGCACTCGGGTCCAGGTCAGAGCAATGGCAGTGCTGTTTAAGACTCTTATCCTAACATCCGTAGGCGCAGCTTTGGGATCTGAGCAGTTGGGATAAAGCAGAGTGTACGTTAGGTACCAGTGGTACCTGAAGACCAGATAGACAGATGCCCCTCTGCCCCCCATCTTCTTTCCATTGTCAGGCTCTGCCATCCCTGTTTTCATGGGGATGTTCATCTCCTTTTCTCCCTCCTTAAAGTCAATTTCTGAGGGTTTCCAACCTTGATAGAACAGCAGTGACAGGCCCGTCCTCAGCCTCCTGGCTGCCCTCATTTGGGGTGAGCAGAGCCTATGACCATGCAAATACACAGAATAGCATCACCTCCCTACCCAACACTCTTTCTCACTGACACGTGCATGCTTTAAAAGCTGACTGTTGGGGTTTTAGCATGGAAGAGGAGAACTGGAACTGGATGAGCTTTAAGGTCCCTTCCAACCCAAATGAGTCAGGGATTCTATGGTTACCTGGCTTCTCTACCTTACTTCTTGGTACTCCTGAAGTCACACAGCCAGGGACCCCCCACTGATGCTGCAATGCAAGGAATTAATATATATTTGTTTAAAAATAAAGCTGTTGTCAGGAAATCACATTATCCCACCAGGATGAGAGTTGTTCAGGAGCTCGGATGCTACAGGCACAGAAAGTGATACCAGTAGCCCAGAAAGAAGGTGAAAAGAGAGTTGTTGAACAACCTGGGGCTGTTCTGTGGGACCAGGCAGAGAGGTTTAAGGATAAGCTGAGCCAGTGTGTGTGGCAAACAGGAGCCCAAGCTGGGGCCTTATAGAGAGGCACAAGAACCCAGTCCAAGATGAACCAAAGCCCTTTTGGTCATGGGTAGCACCTCTCATCTGAGGTGAGCTCAGCGCTCTACAGAGGTCAGGGCAAGGAATTTAATGGGGATTTAAGTGGAATACAGCCAATCCTCATCCTAAGGGAAATTTGACCGTCTCCAAACCCAAACCGTTCTCTGGGTGATCCAGAGAGCACGGGAGATGCTGAGTGACCTGGGTCATGCAGGCAGGACCCAGAACTGAATCCAATGGCCAAGCCTCTTTCTTCCCATGCCTGAACTGGGTTTTTGTGCCAATTCAAGCAGTGCTGTGAACACGTCCCAGGCACAGGCACCATCCCACTGAGCTTGGGTGGGCTCCTGCCCTGAAACTCTGAAATCTCTGTCTGAGGAAGTACTCACAATCTTCTCCGGAATAGCCGATGTAGGTGTCAGGCTCCGGTGCTCTGCCAAAGTCATTCTCTGCCTGCACCTTGATCTCGTAGGGAACGTAGATGGGGGTGTTCCAGACAACATGCCTGGGCGCCTTCACTGTCTCATTGTACCAGCTCCCTCGGGGGTCCCTTCGCCTCCATCGCACGATGTACCTGAGGTTGGGCCCATAAGCTTGGGTTGCATTCAGCGGCTTCATGGACCAAAACAGGAAAAGAAAGTGAGGAGGAGGAAGAACAGCTGTATTGAACAACTGCTATGGAGCTCTGAAACGCTCTGTTCAGCAGCTGGGTCTCATTTCATGCTCCATCAGCAAATCTGGAAGGAGGTCAAGACATTTGTTCCCAGAGAGTCACATCCCAAGTCCTTGCCCTCCAAACCCAAGGCAGGACCAGGAACATAGCCTTATGTTCCAGTCCATGCTACCACTGCAGTCGCTATCCTCCTTGCAGTTGCTGGTCTGTGGATGACACCTGCTGGTCCATGAGGAAAAGCAAGAGCTTCTCTGTGAGCGCTATATACTGCTTAAGGAATCAAGACGCTCTGAGCATCCTCCCTAACCTGCATCTCTGATCCAGCATCTTTTCTTTGGCTTACATAGTTCAAATGATTGTTTTTATCACAAACCTTCTCCTAGGCACTAACAATGGCCTCGCTTATAGATGCATCTTCTGATTTTGATTCCCTTTCTGATCATGAAGGTGTTGGTATTCTGTGTGGTACCTCACACATGCTAGGGATGCTGAGTTCTCTCTATCATGGCATCTGTGACTCCGATGGTAAGATGCTGGGCCCAGCAGCAGAGAAGAACTCACCGTCCAGGTGATCTCCATGTTGTTCTTCTGGGTCCCTGCACCTTGAACTCCTGTTGGGTTAATTTCAGGACCTGAAATTCACATTGAAATAAAATGAAGAGCAGTTCATAATGTTGGAAAACGACCATTGGAGTGGTTAAAAGCCCTTTGCCATGCAAGCCAACGGTACTTCCAAGGCAGAAGTCAGTGGCCTGATTTTTCCAGAAGCTCCCATTCAGGTTAATGGAACAGGAGCCTCTCAGAGCTGGTGAAAACCAGGCCATTTATTTAGGAGGCTCTTTCCTTTTTTCCCTCCAGAATGTCCTACATCTTTGACAGAGCCATTGTGCCCGGGAGCCGAGTCCTACGCTTGGCATCTGGAACAGGAAGAGTAATGTCCAAACCCAACACTAGATGCCAGCAGATACAGCAGAAGAGGCCCTGCCATGGTTACAGTGGGAAATGCAGCAACAGCTGCAAAGCTTGTGAATTCCTCATAGGAATTTTCCCAGGAATTCCACAATACAAAGCACTGGGCACAAAAACTGAAGACAAAAGTCTTGGTTGTGGACTGGGTTGGCAGGAATCATAAAGCTTAAAGGCAGCTCCAACCCCTGCCACAGGCAGGGACACCTTCCATAGAGCAGCTTGCTCCAAGCCCCTGTGTCCAACCTGGCCTTGAGCACTGCCAGGGATGGGGCAGCCACAGCTTCTCTGGGCACCCTGTGCCAGCGCCTCAGCACCCTCATAGCATGGATGTGGGCTCCTGGCCAGCTCTGGCAGTGGACAAGGAATTAGCAATTTTGGAACAAAAATGCCTTTTACACTCGAGTCTCATTTTCCAAGAGACTTCAGAGCTTCCTGTGGTCGGAAAGGATGAAAGCCTTGCTTTAGAGAGCTTCTCTGTATGGCAGAAACTGCCTTTCCTTCCACAGGCTCTGCTGGAGTTACCTTTGCACCAGTCTTTCCATGTGAGTAGTGCTGCATGGACCAGCTCATTCCCTCACCAGTGTGCATCTGTTCCTGTTACAGGAGCTGGGATCATGCACCATGAGGAAAGAGTCTATATGGAGAGTGGTAGCCAGGAGCTAAGAACAAGAAGTCACCATGGCAAGAGGGACCAGGTGGATGGTACTCACGTGCCCCGTTGGTCTGGTAGCGCTCAGAGGGCACACTGGGCAGGCTGCTGCCCACATCGTTCACTGCTATCACCCGGAACTGGTAGTTAACATAAGGAGAGAGGCTGAGGATGGCTGAGTTGACGCTCCCAGGGTATCGGGAGTGGTTGTGCCACATGCCAGGCTGGAACCGGTCCTCCTCAAACTGGACGATGTAGTCTGGGGGAGAGGATGGGAGCTGTGGTTAAGGGCTCAGCTCGCATGGGGACAGGAGGAATGGGGTGGACACAGGCAGAGGGTGCAGTGGCACCTGTGATGGGGCTGTTGTTGTCATCACCCGGAATCCACGTCAGCCGCACGCTCCTCTCGGCCAGGTCCGTCAGCTCCAAGTCCCGGGGCCGGTCGGGTCGTTCTGGTGGCCAAGTAACAATAGAAATGAGGCTGGGATTGTCTCAGGATGGAGTCCCATTCCCATCGCTTCACCCTGGCTGTCCCAGCCCACACCCAGGGCATGAACTCAATTCACATCCTGCAGCTCCTGGTGGACCAGGATGCACATGCTCCTGTTCTAATAGTGCCATGCCTTAAAACCCTACCAGCTCCCTGGATTTTATCAGGTGGTAAAGCACAATATAGTGGCTGAGCAGGGGGATAGAAGAGCTTACAACAACCTACATGCAGCTGTCCAAGAAATAAATGTGAACAAATAGAATAGAAAGGACACAAAACCTCAATGAAAACTAGTTAGAAATGCTGTGGACACCAATCCTGGTTTCTGTATCTGCTCACAACCCCCTTGGTCTCACAGAACCAGCTCATGCAATAACAGTAAGAACTTCTTTCCAATCAAAGGTCGAGGGATTCAAAGTGATTTGCTTTTCTCCCATCAGGGCTGGGTATGGGTAAAGCGATTCTTGCACTCAGCAAGTGGGACACACAGGACCTTCCTACCTGCAGCCATCTGGATTGGGTTTTCAAGGACAACTTGGGCAGGACTTGGAAGCTTCAGCTCCCAACTTTTCAGCTGTTTTCTGCTGATGTTATTGGCAAGGGCAAAAGAAAATCATTTCACAAAGTAAAGCAAACCCCATGAATTAGTGGTCATTACCTTTGGGTAAGTCTCTCAAACGGTTAGCGGGGACAGCTGCAAGGTAAGACATTGGTTATTAGCGGGGTTAGTTCAGTCATTAAGTTTGGGTGGCCAAAGGAGCACCTGGCAAACAGAAAATCATGGATTACAGAAGGATCCAGCCCTGCCTGGGGACCAGGGCAGGGACAACCAAGAGACCTCCAAGCAAGCTCTGCACACCTTTATTCATTCTTGTAGTACACAGCAAAGGGAGACATCAGCCTGTTAGAGAGTTGATTAGCCATTAGGGGAGAAGGAAGGGAAATATCTCAAGCCCTGTCAAATCATTAGGCATGTGGGCTCATGTTGCACTCTTTTATAGGGCACTGTGGGTCTGTGCCAGCAGCATTGGCAGGTTGGAGCCCCCTGTGAATGCAGCAAGACCTGAGGTGGCCAAGAGCAGGGATTGATGAACTGTGTTCTACAGACAGATCTCACAGGGTACATAAATGGGAATGGGGAAGGGGCTTAGGTTTGTCACTGTCTATACTGCAAAGGGGGCCTGCAAGGTCACCCCTGGGTTTGCAGTGTTGCTCAGCACCCTGACGTTCAGTTCAATTCAGTGACAAATTTAGGGCTGTTCTCCCAGAGCTTCAGCATCCACATTTGGGTATTTTTAGCTCTGTAATAACCACTCTGGGTTTTTTTTGTCTCAAATGCAAGTTTCCCTCAACTCTCATTCAATGCCGTTGTCTGAGCCGGAGATCAGGCAGCGTGTCCTTGCCGAGTCCTGCAGCAATGGAAGAATTGCTCTGCCAGCATCTCCTTGAGCATCTCTGCTTCAGAGGACAATCTTGTGATCACAGATCACCTTTTCCATCTGACCTTCAGCTTGTTCTATTAAAAACAAAGCACTTAGGACAGCCTTACCTAGTACAGTGAGGTAGGCTTTAGCTGAGTCCTTGTCCAGCTCCGTGCTGGCTACGCAGGTATAATCCCCTTGGTCCTTCTCAGCCACACCATAGATTGTCAGACCATCATCTTCTTTCTTCATCCTGAAAGGGATGAAAACAATAATCACACAACTGTGCCCAAGCACATTAGGCAGCAGGATTAAGGTCTAAGTGTTCTCTGATAAAATACATATAAAAGCCCAAACAGAACAGGAGTACGTCTCTGCTCTGAAGATGGTATCAGCTAAGGACGTGTTGAGTTATTCTGGGAAACCTCATTTTCTAAGGAATGAGTGAATGTGCTCTGCTGTGTACAGGGAATAATCACACTTTTAGGACAGCAGTCTGACTTCTCAGTGGTTCGTGTCCTGTGATCTCATCTTGCTGCTTGAGAAGGGAGCTATGGAAAAGGATATTATAACTGGCCCTTATAGCAGATAAACATTCATTTTGAAGTAGCTTGTTATTAACCCACCCCTTCTCTCGAGGTGTCCTGAAATATCTGTAAATAAAACCTATGAACGTCTGATTTACTGATAAATCAATATTATTTGCTAGGCAATGGCTGTTGGAAGGAGCCGGTAACATTCTAAGTATCAAGAACTGCCAAAGGTGCCTAGATGAGACCTCCACATTCATCCATATTATCCCTGGTGACTCCTGAGATGTTCAGCCTCCAAGGCAGATGAGAGGCTCCATGACACTGCTGCCCACAGACCTGTTCCCCATGTACAGGGGTGCATCATCCTTCAGCCAGGTGACGGTGAGTTTGAGCGTAGGGTCGTGCTTTACACGGCAGTGGAGGCGCGGCATGGAACCCCTCTTCACCACTTGGTCTTCTGGGCCTCTCACAATCCTCGTTGGGTCTGCAGCAAGGCAAGAAGGAAACATTAGGCACCAAACTGCTGGGCTTAGCTCAGGAGCTCAAGGAAGAGTGGGGTCACCTGGGAAGGACAAGCAGGCACGTCAAGTGTTTGGCCAGCTTCTTGTAGTGAATTCTCCAGCCAACATTAAAAGGGAATCTCTACCATGTTCTGGATTCCAGTTTCAAATGACAAGTGCCCATCCTGCTGAAGGGCTGCTGGAGCCCACAGTCAACCCTCCCTTCACCTGAACTATTCTTTCTGCTGCAAGTTTCAGGAGATCCAAGAGACCATTTTGACCCAGAGCCCTTTGAGCACCTACCTTTAACCTCCAGGCGAACCTGGGCCTCTGCTTTACCCCAGGATATTGGTAGCGACACAAGTGTAGATGCCCTGGTCCTCCTTCCGAGCCATCTCCATCTCCAAGCTCCCGTTCTCATGTGCCTTGTAGTTTCCTCCATCCAGTGTGTTCCCCTGGCCGTTCTTAAACCTCACAACACCACAGAGTGCTATTGTAAGGGAAGAAAGAGGAGGAACCCTCCCCCTCCTACCCCTCTGGGCTGGCAAGGGATGTGCTGCAGCTCTTACCATCTCAGGGTGGGGATGGGTGAGCCAAAGAAGGGGCAGTCTAGTCGGGTCCTGTTGTTCTGGATCACTTTGATGAGCTGGTTGCGAGGGGCCAGTATCCGTGGGGCCACATCTGCAAAGAGCAAAATCACAGCCATTGAGAAAGAAAAGACAGTGCCTGGTTTCTGCCATCCCCTTTCCATTCCACCCTTCCATTTCTTTTGGTCGCTCTTCCATGTTGGCACTTTCAAGACTCAGTGAAGCTTCTCCATTCGCTCTTTAGCCTCGCTACATGAATCAGCTTTCATCTTAGCATGAGCAGGACTTGCTCAGCATTGCCTGGCTTTGCAGGTTCATGGCAATGGACTTCTGCTTCATGTACCTTTGTGCATTAGCCTCAGAGCAGCTAACACAAAGAGGAAAGCACACAGAGAACTTCTGCAGGGAAAACTTGAGCATGGGGTATTCATCTGCCATGAGCAGTATTCATCTTCCATCAGGACTTACCCAGGACACTGACAAAGGCATTGGCAAGGAGGTAGCCATGCTCGTTGGATGCGTTGCACTGGTACACGGCACTGCTGCCGATCTGGGTATCTCGAAATACAATGGTGTCTCCAGCCACCTCTCGGCTCGGGTTGGGGGGAGAACCTTCAAAGCAGAGAGTGCTCTTTCAGCTAAAATTCACCAGAGAACATCATTATGCATCCCTCTGTCTGCAGACCAAGCCAGGCGAGGGTACAGCCTACAGAGACACGGCTCAGTTGGCCTCAGCTCAGCCAAGCAGGTGGTTTATGTGCTGTGATGCTGGAGCCCACGCACACAGCTCAGCAGGGTGCCTGCCTCTCATGGTCAGATCCTTGGCTAGGTCTTCTGTGAAGGAGGCATGGACTCTCCTTGCTCACCTTCTATAGGCTCGCCATTCACCAGCCACTGGATTGCAGGCTTGGGGTTCCCGTTGGCTCGGCACACCAGCCTGCCGTCCTCACCAGGGGCCAGAATGAGGTTTTGGGGTTCATCCAGCCAGTATGGAGCAGCTTTAAAACACACCAATGCACCAGTTATAACCGCAGCAGCACGACCTGAAGGGGGCCTAGAGGGATGCTGGGGAGGGACTCTTCGTTAGGGACTGTAGTGAGAGGACAAGGGGTAACGGGTTCAAACTTAAACAGGGGAAGTTTAGATTGGATATGAGGAAGAAGTTCTTTACTGTAAGGGTGGTGAGGCACTGGAATGGGTTGCCCAGGGAAGCTGTGGATGCTCCATCCCTGGCGGTGTTCAAGGCTGTATTGGACAGAGCCTTGGGTGGCATGGTTTAGTGGGAGGTGTCCCTGCCCATGGCAGGGGGTTGGAACTAGATGATCTTAAGGTCCTTTCCAACCCTAACTATTCTATGATTCTATGATTCTATAACCTCACCCAAAACACCCTCTCTGCTGAGCTAACACAGGCTTCCCTGAGTGCCCAAGGGTGGAAAGCCTCTTCCCCCCATCTGTGGCCACACAAACACATAACCACTTATATCAGTGGAACCCTGCTGAGTAACACACATCTCACACTGCTTTTAGGTCAGTTTGGACAGCAGCGAGGATGGCTGGATCCAGCAGAGGCAGCCCCTTCCATGCAGATCCCCCACAGCATCTGGTTGGGAAGGGCAAAAAGATGGCAAGGTAAAGGTGACGTACCCTTCACTCTCACCGAGATCGTGTGGCGAATGCTGCCCATCTTGTTGGAGGCCAAGCAGAAATACTCCCCAGAGTCTTCCTCGGAGACATTGGAGATACGGAGAGCCTTGTTAAAGTTTTCCAGCTTGGTTTTGCCTACTGGGAGCTCTCCTCCTTTCTTGTACCACATGATGTCTGGTGCTGGTCTAAGGAGAGGGGAGGAGATAAATCCTTTTGCAAGGCAAGAAAATGACTCCTAAGAAAACAGCTGAGAATCTTGTACTCAGTGGGGAACTATCCTTGGACAGTGAGCACTCTGCTCCTCTGAACAGTGCTGCAAACCTCAGCTCTCCTGTTCCTCCATGTCCTTACACTCCAAGGAGGTTATGAAAGTATTGTTAATAGCAGCTAAAAGGAAGGGAATTATCCTTTTTCCACCAGAGATTCACTGGGGCCCCCAACGTAAGAGGGACGTGGAGCTCTTGGAGCAAGTCCAGAGGAGGCCACAGAGCTGCTGCGAGGGCTGGAGCAGCTCTGCCCTGGAGCCAGGCTGAGAGAGCTGGGCTGGGTTGGCCTGGACAAGAGGAGGCTCCTTGAGGGGAGCAGCTCCAGTGCCTAAAGGGGCCAACAAGTGTTCAAGGCCAGGCTGGACGGGGCTTGGAGCAAGCTGCTCTGGTGGAAGGTGTCCCTGCCCATGGCAGGGAATTGGAGGAACTTTAAGATCCCTTCCAACCCAAACCATTCCATGATTCCGTTCTATGGTTCAGCATCCTGGCCCCAGGCTACCCCCTCCACATTCCCAGCAGCAGTACGTACACTCCTGAAGCGATGCACTCCAGCAAGAGGTCCACTCCTCTGAGCACCATCTGACTGCTCGAGGTTCCATAGGGATACATGAAGCTGGGGGTCGTTTCCGTAATCCCTCGGGCTGAAATCAGCAGGAGAGAAAGAAAACAAACACACAAACAAAACACAATGCTTTTAAACTCTCCTTTGGTGCAGCAACAGGGAGGGCATGTAAGGGGTGGGAATATACAGTGCTTGCAGGGGAGAGCTGTCAAGTTCCTGGTCAAGCTTGGGATGCTGCACTCACCTGGAAAATAGGGCTGAAGGTAATTTGTAAAGTAAAAATGGGTCAAGAGGGGATATTTGGGAGGCAGAGAGGTAAAGGAGCAGCAAAGGATGGGCAGAGGGAGCTGAGCCGCAGGAATGGTCCCACCACCATCAGCTCCCAATGGGACAGTGCTTTCCTGCCAACCCCTGCCTCTAGCACAAAGAAATGGTCTGAAATCAGATGAGGCTTGGAAATCCTAATGGACACAACATGTAGTGAAAGACAAAAGGAACAAATGGGCACAGGAAGGGTTTACTTGGACAACTGAGCTGCTTTGCAACAGGGATCTCCGAAATATGGAGCATCCCGGTGCTGTCTGGGGCCCTAGCAGCACCAAGGAGGTTTCCCACGCTTACATGGAGCTGCTGGGCCTGGAAGGACGGTGTCCTTTGGGAAGGAACAACTTAGCCACCAAAAGGACAAATTTCAGGACTGGACAAGAATGTTGAACAAGAGAAAACCAGGATAAGACACGAGACAACTCTACACATACACACAGCGAAGGTCTCTGTAGGGCCCAGAAATTTGTTATTAATGGAATAAATCCCATTTGGAATGGAATTTTTTATTTATTTATTTACTTATTTTTATATATTTTATATATTTACATGTATTTATTTTTAAATATTTATTATTCCAATGGAATAAATTCCATTAATAAGTGGAATTATTAAACTAGATCTTGATCAGTGCGGACAAAGCAGGATGAGATGGGCTTGAAAGCAGCAGTAGCAGAGATAGAGGTTATGAGATTAGGAAAGGGGACAGAATGGCCGGGGCTGGCACAGGGTCACTGCAGATACCAAATCGATCTGTGGGGAGAGCCCATGGAGCAGGATCTTGGGGTGCAGAACAAGCCCTTTCCTGCTTCCTCGATGAGCAGGAGGCAGCCAGGGGTGCCCAGCACCATGAGGCTTTTGGGAATGCCCACAGCTATTTGGGAAGCCTCCCCATTCACTCTGGGAAAAGGGCTAGGAAGAGGGAGAAGAGGGAGGGCAGGGGCTGGTCATGGAGTTCCCATCACCTGGCCTGAGGGTAAGGCTGGGACTGGGCTCACAGCAGGGACAGACCCAACCCCAGGAGTCAAACCGTGCCTTTGAGAGAGCCGGGAGCTGGAGCGCAGCCGTACACACGCATCCCACCGCTCCACACCCCGATCCCACGGGATCCCTGCCAGCGCGTGCTCCTCAGTGGGTTAGTCAATTACTGGATTAATGAATTACCAGGAAGGCAAATCTTGACCTTATCCTGCAGAGCTGCAGAGCCAGCTCTTGGGGCAGGCACCACCAAGCTCTTTGCTCGCCTGCTTCTGGGGAGGATCTCACCCTGGTTAACACCAGCCAGCCCATGCCGGGGCTCCGCAGGAAGGACAGAGCCAGCGCCTGGGCTTAGAGCTGGTGTTCATCAACAGCTCCCATCCCTCTGGCCAGCCTCATGAACTTGTCTCTTCTCACACCATTAGGAGGGTGGGATAATGCTCTATAAGCCACCACTGGCTTTTCTTAGCCACCAGGCTCTGCGTTTCACCCCCACAATGAACCATTTGCTCAGGAGCCCAGGCCATAACTAGAAGAGATAAGCAGCAGTGCAAGCCAAATTTTAAAAGCCATATATTAATGATGACAATTAAAAATAAGGGAGATAAATTAGTATCCTGTCCACTTGCTAAAGAAAGCCAACAACAACACTGCAGAGCTGATAAGCTTTTTGCCTTAGTACAGCATTCCTAATCCGTATTTTGCTGTTTAGAACAGGGAGCAGCCAGGAATTCTCTCAGGCAGAGGGACTGCTCAGGCTTGGAATGTGCAGCAGCTACAGCTGGATGCTGTCAGACAAACAGCAACGTCTCACTTGTGTTTGGATGGAAGAGAAGTGGAAAAATAAATCCTGTGGCTATTTATTTCTGCTTAAAAATAGACTCTGCTTCCAACCTATTGCTGTTGTGTCCCTGTCTCTGTGAAACTGGACCTATTCAGCTGTGAACAAGGTATCCCAGGAATGGACACTTCTCACCTACCCCTCCCCACAGCCCTGACCCAAGCCATCTGAAGATTGAACATCAACTCCTGTTGCTGCTGAAAGGCAATAATGGGAATAAGCACGTGGAGGCACATCCCATCTGTTCCCTCCTGCACACTGTAACCAGCTTTAAAACATCCCGCGGGTTTGCCAAGGGAAAAAGAACAAACCAGACTTTCATTTCCATTTATAAAGGAATGAGGTGAGAAGCTTCTGCTAATAAAGGATTCAATTAATCCTTTCAGATCCTTTTTCCTTCATAACTGCAGACAGTTTGCCAGGGCAATTAAGCTTTGCAGCAAGGAAATCACTGCACCCATAATGAGACATGGGGAGAGGGGCTTGGATGAGTCTCCTGGATGCATGTCCCACAACTGGCCTGGCCCTTGTGCAGTTCAAGTGTCCCACAAACTGCTCGTGTCCCACATCCACACCAGCCTGTCCCATGTCCTCGAGATTCACTCAGGCACATCCATCACAGACTGGTAGGGAAGGGGACATGCAGCCCCTGCAACCTCTGCAGAGCCCTGTGCCTGCTGTCCCTGGAGCTGAGCCCGTGCCACGGGGACCAGCACCCCAAGGCAGAGGGTCCAAGAGCCCCAAGTCTCCCAAACCCAAAACCATGTAGGAGATAAGTCCCTATTCCCCACTCCCCCCCCCCCCCCCCCCCGAACTTGCTTTGCTGCAGCTGGTTCCAGCGGCCAGGATGGCTGGATAGGGCATTCCAGGGAGAAACACAGGCTTAGCAAAAGGAAAAAGGGCTGAGGGTAAGAAGGTTTTCACCAGAGCATTAAGGAATGCTGGTTGGAGCTCAGATTTGCCCTGGGGTGTGAGTGAGTGATCTGAACCCACTGTTCCATAAAGCATTCCAGGGGATAGTAAGTGCACATAGCCCATATCATGCAAATAGCAGACAGCTCTGCACCTATGAACAGAGATCTATGAGGCTGTGCAGATAAGATCCCATTTTCCTACCCAGGTGACTACTGAGCATCCTTTTTCCCTGCACAAAGATGCAGGGCAGGAGATCAAGAAGCTCACAACCACCTCAGTGACTCTCCCTCCCCAGCCTATGAGGCTGCAAGCACCAAAGCAGTGCCCAGCCAGCATGAAGGTGTCCTCTTTGAAATGCAAACACCATTTACACTGTGAGGTTTGTGATACATTGACAGGAACGCTCACCACTGGGTTTCTCTTTGGTCCCTGGCCCCAGATGCCTGTGATAGAAGCAGCACCCATGCTCAGCTCTCATTGAGGCATGATGCAGCTGATGCACTTCCCATTGAAGCTGATTTTGCCAGCAGTCCCTTTCCAGAGCCATTTATACAAATACATTCAGACTACACCCAGCCCTTTTTCTGCCACCAGCATATCCTCAAGGCTGGTTCCTCTGCTGAGCTCCTCAGCATCCTCAGGAACCTCCCATTCCACTGAGATGCTGCATCCCAGTTCCCTCGACTCTCATGGGGACACTGCACCCTCTGCCCTCACCTCCTCTCCTCACATTCCAGCTCTCTCTGCTCTTAGCTGGCAAAAGCACTCCTTGGCCCAAAAAGCCCCCATGGAAAAGAGAAAGGACCCTGGGTTGTGCAAGGCACAAAACAAGCTGGGGCTGCGGGTGGGAAGCTGAGCAAGATTTCACTCTAGGACATGGCTGGGGACCAGTGTGGGGTCCCCATAAGCAGCAGGGGGGGCACAGAGCAAACCCTTGCCCACACCAGTACTGGCCTGGGACAGTCGGGCTCTGTGGTGGTCTCTGGTTCACATCCCTGGCAGTGCCTGTACTCCCCACAAACAGCCTTGTGCCCCCCCCATGCAAACCCTGCTGCTGCCCCGCTCTGCCCGCGTTATCCCCCCCCATCCATGACACTGCCAATCTGTTCTCAGCACCGTGCCCATGCCCCGGGAGCCACAAGCTTTGTGCCTGAAGCATTATTTATGAGTCTGGGATGGGCGGCTCTCCCAGCAAACACTGCTCTGGAGGTGATCTCCCTGCCCAGACAAAGGGGAAGAGCCCCATGACAGCATCCAGCACGTGTACAACCTCACCACAAAGAAACAAAGCACCCGGCTTGTAAGGGAACCAAATGCTCCTTTTTTGTCCCCTTTTCTCCCTGTGTTTAGCTGTGAACACAATAGATGCTCTTTCTGAAGACAAGGAGAGGGATGGTGGGTCTTATCTTTAAATCATGAGCCTTTGCTGAGGACAAGCTCCTCTTCAGCAAGGCAGCGAGCTGGGCTTACTGAACCCTGCGCTTGGGCCAGACCCTATTAACCCAAACACCTCTCAAGCCTCTGTGTATCTGGTTAATTCGCTTAAAACTCAATCACTGGGAACAGTGAAACCTTCAGGGGGGGTTTGTCACCCTTTGGCTCATTTTTTCCCACTTGTTTTGGCAAAGCTGAGGCCATAACCCAACGTGGGGACACACAGAGGGGTGCAGGCGCAAGGCAGCGGTGCTGCCCGGTTAGCAGGAGTCAGTCAGGTTAGGCAGGAAGGGGTTAACCCGTGGAGGTCTCCAGAAGCCAGCGTTGACTCACCACTGTACATGGCAGTGTGATTTCGTAAAGACGTTTCGTTATGGGGTTTCTCTGCAATAAACAAAAGACTGTGAGCATCCCGAGGGCCACATTGGGACAGGGGCCAAAGCGCTTCCCAGAACATGAGAGCAAGGCGGACAGGGAAGAGCAGGGACATGAAAGCACTCTGAGCACAGCTGCCTTCCAGGACAGACACCACAGCGATAAAGGGGAGGCAAAGAGGACTCTGTTCCTCCTCTGAGATGGGAAAACACATCAATGGGTGAAAATTGCATCATAAACATTTCCTTGGGTGTTTTTCGGTTTGCTATAAAGACATTTATATTGGGGGGGGGAATAGATCTGTTTGGAGAAGAAAATGGGGTTTCTCTCAGTTAACTATGAGGGAAACACATTCCAGCTGCTCTTTCCCAGCATAAGGCGTAGGCTGGAAACAGCCAAGCAGCAGCGTAACAGTGCAGGAGGGCATGGGGAAGATGAGCAAATAATAGGTTCTAAAAGTACAATCTGGTGGAAAATCCCTTTTAATTTCCAGATAATTAAAGCACATTGTGTTACATGCAAAACACCAGCTTTTCAATAACATGCTACTCTCATGTAGTGACAACCACCACCTCTGCTTGAAGAAGAAAGCCCACAGCTGCTGAGGATCTGCCCTCCTCAGCTCACACCATTACCCAAAGTATAGTTTCAGTGTCTAATATCACCCTGGTTCCCACTAGGATGTGGCATAGCCATACTATGGAGTCATCTGCCCAACAGGAGATGCCAGAGGCTATGTTGGCTACCATATAGCTGTCGCCCTGAGCCTTAAGTCATCAGCCACACACCCTGTCTCTGTGCAAGGGCATCAAGAGAGCCCAGCAGATGCCCAAGAGGTACCTGAACCTGGATACCAATTGTTTAAGGTCAGGTTGGATGGGGCTTGGAGCAACCTCCCCTAGTGAAAGGTGTCCCTGCCCATGGCAGGGGCTGGAACTGGAGGAGCTTTAAGGTCCCTTCAAACCCAAACCATTCCAGGAGTCTGTGATTCACCAGAGGAGCTCTCTGTATCGCTCCCCAAAACCTTTGCATTTTCCTCCTCTGGCAGCCCAGGGCATGGCAATCCCATGTAATGATTTCTTAGCAGCTGGTGAACTTCCTTTAAGGACACCCAATGCTCCTGGCTTACGGCTGAGATGATGCAACAGCCGGAGACAAACACAAGCTCATCTCTTTTAAACATCATAAAGAACTTTTTGTGTCCTAGCAGGTGAGAAATTAGACCCTCAGTTCTTTACATTATAGGGGCCTCTGTGCAGCTCTTGGGATGAGGTTTGATGATGATACAGCAGAAAGGAAAGCTTAAAGAGAGGATCAGGAAAACTGAAAGCCACTTCTACAGAGCTTGGGAGCAAAACACTGTGGTGGCATCTGCGTGTGGCAGGAGGGGGGCTCGTATGTGTTCACAGAAACCAAAACATCTTCCATGCGTTCTCTAGAGCTGCACAGATCAGGCTGGAGCCTTTGGAGGCTCAAGTGACCACAGGTCTTTGTTTGCTGGGATTTCTGCAGCTCACACTAGTGCAGGACTCAGTCCTTCCCCAACAGGTAACCACTGGCACTCTTTGGCCAGTTTTGTACACACATAAGGAATACTCACAGTTAACTACCTACACACATCCCTCACCACTAGCAAAGAGCTCATACTCTTTGTCTTGCTGATTCTCCACTCATGCTTTCCACCAAGGAGAAGCTGTTACAATAAGAGTGCAAAACACTCCAGGCCCTATCTGCTCTTACATCACTCTCAGCTCACTTTAATCATGTTACTTGTCATTTAAGCTGCTGCAAGATCCAATTAAGCTCCTAACGACAGGATTTGGGAGCACCTTGTGCCTGCTTTGCACAGGAGTCTGCTCCCCAAGACACAGCCTTGCATCTGCCAGCACACGCTTACTGGGAACAGGAGATGGCTCCTGCCTGATGACTGGGGTGCAGAGATGCTGTTCCTGTGCTGATTGCTGCCCTGCACATCACACACACCCCACAGGAGCCCATGCTCTGCAGGACCTGTACCAGCTCCAGAGCATCGTGTCCTGAAGTACTCTGGCACGAAAGGTTAGGATCAGGAGCAAACCTTCCTTCAAGCATGCCTGGAGAGAGCCACACACGTGCTCTGCCTGCTTCCTAAGCCAATGCTCCTCACCGTGGTGAAACAGAGATGGGTGCATCTCCTGCTCTCATGAGAACACGCTCAGAGCCCAGAGGTTCAAGCCCTCCTGTGATCACATGCCAGAGCAAAGGAACAGCTCCTGCTCCATAGGTAAATCCTGAGCTGTGCAAGGTTCACACACACTCAGTCCCCCAGCGCAGCACCTGTACATGAACCTGGAGCAAACCAAGGCTATTCCCAGCTTTTCAAACTAGGGAAGCATCACTTGATATTATACATTTCCTTCAGGATGGGGACAATGCCCCATCTGTGTTGAAATGCTCTCCAGTCCATCCCAGACACACAGAGATACCCGCACCAAGCTGCCTCTGCAGCCCTCAACCCATGAAGCTGCAAAGCTCTGTGACGCTGGAGAGAAACCATCCCTCAACCCTCATCCAAACTGGTTCTTGTCCTACCCTAAATGAAATGCAGGAAGCCACTCTTCTCCCTGGTAGCTCTTAGTGCTGTCAAGGACAGAAATCAGGTGTCTGGAAAGAAAATCCTGCCCGAGAGGCCAGGGAAGAGCCACCCTGAGCAGTCACCGGGACACTTACTGGTTTTCACCTTGAGGGTGTAGGGGTTTTTCTGCTGGATGGTGTGGGTGAAGTGGAAGCGCGCGTTGCAGCTGTAGTCGGTCTGGGCATCCTGCAGCATCACGTTGGAGAAGTACAAGTCCCCATTCTGGCCCTGGGAGACGCGCTTGTCCTGGTGGATGGGCTCCATGGCTGCAGGGGAGGAGAAGCATTGAGAGCAAGTCAGGTACCCCCACAGGTGGTAAAGGAGAAAAGCAAACCCAGGACCCAAGCTACACATCATAGAATGGGTTTTGTTGGAAAGGACCTTAAAGCTCCTTCAGCTCCAACCCCTGCCACAGGCAGGGACACCTTCCACTAGAGCAGGCTGCTCCAAGCCCCTGTGTCCAACCTGGCCTTGAACACTGCCAGGGATGGGGCAGCCACAGCTTCTCTGGGCACCCTGTGCCAGCGCCTCAGCACCCTCACAGGGAAGAGCTTCTGCCTCAGAGCTCATCTCAATCTCCCGTCTGTCAGGTTAAAGCCATGTGTGCCACACGAGTGCCTCCAGCTCTGAGCAAGCAGCAACGGCGCTCAGCAGAGCTATTTGAAATAACCACTGCAGTTGATGGAAAGGCTGCCCATGTGGAAGGGGGATTTCTTCCAACTCACAGCTGCTCATCCAGAAGATGACGGGAGAGGGCAGGCCTGGCGGTGGGTTGCACTGCAGGCTCAGCGGAGCACCTTCATCCACCTCTATCACATCCACCTTCTCCTTGGGCCACAGGGGAGACTCTGCCATTAGAAGCAAAGACACCACGTGAGGAAGGGAGGGTGGCAGCATTGCAGATCTCTTCCCGCTGGACCTGGCCTGGTTTCGATGGAGTGGCCTCAATGCAAACTTCATTACTATACACGCAAGATTCGAAGTATATCCATTAGCTACAGCCATAACCCCTGTGCCTTCATCTCAGCCCTGTTGCTGGATACATCCTGACACAGGTAACAGATGAGGCAGAATGAGATATTTGAGCACTCCATGCCTCTCCTACGAGCTCTCATGCGATGCTCCCAGCTTTCAGGCTGCTTGCTCTGCTGTTACTCACTAGAAACCTGGAGGTGGATCTTGCTGGAGAGAGCAGTGCCGTAGTCATTCCGGGCAAAGCACTGGTACTCGCCCTCATAGTCCTCCGGCCGGCCCCCACTGTGGAAGTCAATGACCAGCGTCCCTGACCGCCGCCGCATCGACACCTTGGGGTCCTTTGCCACGTTGAAGAACTTCCCATTCCGTGTCCAGGAAAACCTGCAAGCACAGGGAAGAGGTTGGGTTTGTCACCATGGACCATATAGACCTGGTGAGGTCCTTACCTGAGCTCTAATGAGCAGCAGAGCTGCAGCGCAAGGGCTGAGGATGCACTTACGTGGGCACAGGGTTCCCTTTGGCTTCACATTCAATGAAGATGTTATCTCTTGGGTCGACGATGTAGTCCTTCACAGACTGCTTGGTGATTGTGGGGGGTTGAGGCACTGCAAAGCAAAGGAAGAGCCATGAGGAGGGTTCTGTGGAGAGAGTAAATCCCTTCTTTTCCATCCTGCAGCAGATCCTGATGGGGTTTCAGCTTTCTCCGCAGGCTGGACGGACAATTTGTGCTTTAAAGACCTTCAGCACCTGAGGGATTTCCCATGGGAGTGCCACTCATCACTTCGTGAACCATCAGCACTTTGGATACCAGAAAGCTCCTGTTTCTCACTTGGTATCTTGGTGTCATTAAGGAACTTCACAGTTACATCTCCCTGCGACCACAGGCTGAATCAGACCGAAAGGCGTCCTGGCTGTGCGCTCCAGAGAGAGGTGCTGTACCTGGGACTGAGAGCCCGAGACCCACAGCAGGACCTTTACAGGTTCTCCCTGTGCAACCCCCCCAGGGTTACCCCAAAGGGGTGCAGCACTAGAGTCTGGAAGGGCAGTGCTTGTGAGAAGCATTGCTCATGTGGGACATGGCTCTGCTCCTGAATGAAGAGTTCAGTCCCATGGCTGACCTGGAAGGAAGCTGCTCAGGTCCGAAGTTGCTCCCCCCTGAGAGCTACAGTGATGCCCCAAACATGTCAGCCCCTGGAGCCCATTGGGCACACATACCCATGCAAGGCTCTCCCCTGAGCATTAGCACTACCAAGCCCCTGCAGAAACATTTGCCTTGCAAAGACAGTCCAGCTCCTGCTCCAGGGAGAGCAGCAGAGACCAAGCACTCCTCCCAAGCTCCTCCAGCACCTCCCTGTCTCTCCCAGCCATGCCTGGGGCTGGATTGTCCACAGAAGCGGGCAATGCACCCCGTCACCATGTGCCAAGCCACAGGCACCGCTGCCCCTGCGCAGCACAGACCCCTCATGCCCTGGCTTGGCCATGCGGGACAGACATGCACGCGAGGGGCAAGGGAACACTTACATTCACTCTGAATATTTGCTGTTATTCCCAAAGTGCAAGCATGATGAGGAAAAAAGAAAAGGTTAATTGAGGAACAAACCTGTACATGTCATGCACACAAACATGTGGAGTTATTGTAGGGCTCGCAAATACTACGCACAAATCACTTTATGATCCGAGCATGTTCTAATCTACTGCAGAAGAGTCCCATTGACGCTAACAAAGCCAGGGCTGAAGGAACCACCTCGTTGTGTGCATCCAACAAAATTCCCATTGCTGGGAACAAGAGTGCCCTATGCATGTTAGTGCTGGCTCCAGGGCATTTTCATCTGGAATTGAGCAGAGCAGGGACTCAAGTCTGGGACCTGTTCCCTGTGCCCTCAAGTACCACAGGTCTTTATTCCCCTCCATAAATCAGAGCTCTCCCACCCTTTCTCTTCAGTCTTTTCCAAATATCATCCAAAAGCCACTACCTCAGATTCCTCCTCCCCATTTTGCTGCCCAGAGCCAGGGATCAGCAAGATCCCACAGGGCAGAGATTCCTCCTATCAGGAGCAATTTTGTCACTTCAGCCTGGATTCAGACCCTGGCAAAGGGCTGTTCTTTCCCTGCTAACACTGCTCGCTGGGGGATTTCTGCACACTGTGCTGTCAGAAGAGGTCCCGCACAGTGTTGGGCTGATAGTTACAGCAGCAGCTGAGCCACAGAGAAAGGACATGAGTGGCTTCCAGAGCAGTGGCTGAGCAGCTCTCACGTGAACCCCGACCTCAGGTGTATTCAGACAACTCTTGCTTTTCCCACGTGCTGGCCTGAAGATGCCCATTCAGCAGAAGCATCAGCCTGTGGCGCCCTTCCTCCTTGCTCCATATCCCCAGCTCTTCCATAAAACATAATTCCCAGCTCAGAATTAACCACCAAGTCCCAACAGAGAGAGAAAAGCCACATTGCTCTGCATGACCTGCCTGGGGCTGCTCTATCCTCAAGGACATAGGTGTCTACTTGTGCCAGGTAAGACTAGCAACGTGCTCATACGTGGTTGTGAGCCTTCTGCTCAGCTTTTGAGATAAATACTCTTTGATTTAGACAATCTCAGTGATTTATAAAGTAGTTTATAACAAGGAAAATAGCCCCAAACAAGCACCAGTGAAGAAAAGTTGAGGCAGGAACGGGACCTGGGCTGGGCACATCTTCACCTCCTCAGCAGGAGATTTTAGAGGGGTAAACCACAACTTACAGTCCAGAGGGACTTCAATGGTGCTGACGAGGTGATGAAGGTAGAGAGCGAATGCTATTCCTGCGCAGGTGAGGTGGTGTCTTTGCATGACCATTTTGGATGCTGGGCAGCGTTAGGACCTCAGTCGTGGCCCCCAGGGTGAGCAGAGCAGTGGCACACACGGACTGATCCTCAGCTGCAAAACAAACACAGAGCCAGCATCACCGACCCATTCACAACCCCACTTCTGCCTTCTTCCTGTTGGGAACTCTGGAGAGAGTGTGCTTCCAGTCCAGATATCAGTGTGAAGGGATGGGGGTGTGAATAGTGCCAGGAAAACAGTCTCCAGGCTCTGGTGTCCCAGGTACAAGCCTATGGTCATGGTCCTCCCAACCTCTGGCAGAAAATCAGCCTTTTGGGGTTATTTGTTATCTCCTGACCTTACAGGTTTAGGCAGAAGCTCTTCCCTGTGAGGGTGCTGAGGCGCTGGCACAGGGTGCCCAGAGAAGCTGTGGCTGCCCCATCCCTGGCAGTGTCCAAGGCCAAGTTGGACACAGGGGCTTGGAACAAGCTGCTCCAGTGGAAGGTGCCCCTGCCCATTTCCAGCTGCTTCCCTCCCTGTGCCAGATGTGCAGCAGCACCATCCTCACCTCCAAGGGACTGCCAGGTTATCACCTGCATTCCCCATACTTTCTGTTTCGCTGTTAATAACCCAACAGGCTAAATGCAGATTAATAAAGAGTGAAAAGGAGGATAAATCATCCCATTTGCACCATAAAAACCCCTTAGAAACACTGCTGTGGTGCATCGCGGCTGAGATACAACCCTCTGTAATAGAGTTATAAAAAGGACATCAGCCATGCAGACAGCTCAGTTCAGAACGAGAACGGAGCCAGGACAGCGAGCAGTGGAAAATCCCAACCTTGCTCCACACTGCTCCTCCAAGGTGGGATGTGGCCAGGCAGGGAGCGGTGCAGAGGCCATTTGGCAAGCAAGGAGAGCCTGTCTCCATCACATATAAATCAGCTTTGGATGCTGCTACTGCCCCTTCAGCTGTTCCTAAGCCCAGTGTGGAGTGGGAGGGAGGGGGCACTGGGAACAACAGACAAACGGGGGTGCTGGGGGGCTCCGGGTCCTGCAGGGAATGCTGCTGGGAGCCAGATGTCACAGAGAGCAAACAGCCCTGACGCATGGCCCAGGAAGCTCTGTGAACCCTGGACACACTCAATCCCAGCACAAGGCAACTCTTAAGGACCCTTTTCCCTGTTATTCTTAAGGGGAACCAGACGTGCTTGGTGGCTTCTCCATGCAGACCTGCCTGGCTGTGAGCAGGATCTCTGGGGCCTGAAGGAACTCTGTCCCAGTTACACTGGATGACAGGTTGTGGGTTGGGAAGGGGCTTGGAGGGGAGCATTGCTTTGATCTTTTCTGCTCATTCCAAGGATTTTTCAATCCAGCTATTGCGATAAAAAGAGTTAAAGGACAGAATAATGACAGGAGTGAGGCAGTGATGAAAGCCATGTCCAGGCCTCGCGCAGCCCTGTGAGCAGGTCACGCTGAACAAAGCCTTTCCAATGACTTCTTTAGCTTTCTGTCCAAGGGAAAATAGCATTTTGATCTGTAGCCTTCCTTTTTTAAAGTGGTTCATTTCTCCCGTTACAGCTTAACAATGAGTAATGAGTCAGGTTGGTTTATGCCCTTCTGTTACGAGTCCGACTTCGGAACTGAATCAGCCTGAATACTGCAACCAGAGATCTTGCGAGGCTGAGGTTTCTGGGGTCCTCACTGTGCTCACACACTGATGCTCCCCATCACTACCACAGAATGCTTTAAACCCTTCTTCATTCGCAGAGGAAGTACAGGAGGAAAGGCACAAGACAGTAGGCATTTAAATAGCACGCATTTAAACACTGCTGGAGCCAAGAAAGCAAAGAATATGTTGGTTTCTTTAAGCTGGAGACTGGTTCATGTGAAAGAAATGGGAGTGACCTGAAAGAGCAGGCTCCTGGCACAGGTGCTTGGGTGATATTTGTCCACATGGGAATGCCCTGGATGCTTCCAGTGCCAGGACACCAGGCAGGGTGGACAGCGCAGCCCGTTCAGCGCTGCACATCCACTGACCAAGAGCAAACAATGAACCCACAACAGCAGACACAAAATGCATCCCCACCTTTAGGAGAGCAAACACCAGGCTCCCGCAGGGCCCCTTTGTCCAGGGCAGATGTGGGTGCGCTGTGCACCAGGAACACGCTGCAGACATGCCTGCACGTGTAGGTGGGTCCTGGGGACAGGCAGTGCCCGAGCCCCTGGCCGTGCAGAACACAGCCCCCATTGTCCGGGTGCTCCTCACCCGGGATGGGGACATCTCCCCAGCACAGAGACGAGCTGAAGGAAGGGCATGAACGTGTTTATGTGGGGATGCTCAGTCGTGAAGCTCATCCAGCCTTGAGCCTGCACCCGAGCACCAACAAAAGCCACATCCCACCGCTTCCTGCCGCTCCAGGCAATGAGGCAGACTCAGATGCCTTTTCCCTCAGATACTTCCCCAGAGTTCAGAAACGGTTTCCAGACTTGTTAGTGTTTTCCCTCTCCCTGTGACCCACTGCATCATCCTTCCAACAAACAGTCTGCGTTGTGAAATACACCCCAGACCTTGGCTCAAACCTCCCTCCAGAGGCACCAGATACTTCTGTAAGAGGTGGATGTGAGACCTTAACTCTGCTCCACTTGGAGCCTCCTTCCTCGCTCTGAACAGGCACTGGGGGGAAAAGCTTAAATGCAAGAAAGACAAAGAAGGGGCAGACCCCAGGGGATGATGGAGACACCCATGATGGAATGATGTCCCCAGCACAGACCAGCCCCCCATGAGGTGCTGATGATTCCAGCACCCCCCAGGTGAATACACCTTGGTGATCTCAGCAGCCATGGGGTAAATGGGATGGCACTGAAAACAAATGCAGCCCCCACATCCTGCTCCGGGGTCATTGCCCAGCTCTGCCGCAAGTTTCACACTCTCAAGTTTCTCCTTATGTAAAGTCACCACTTAGGTACCAATAATTAAACCAGAAAAGAGCTCTGAGCACTTTGGAAGTCACTGTGAAACCTGCAGGGAAAGGGGAAAAAAGGCCAGGTTGGACGGGGCTTAGAGCAAGCTGCTCTGGTGGAAGGTATCCCTGCCCGTGGCAGGGGGTTGGAACTGCATGAGCTGTAATGCTCCTTCCAACCCAACCCATTCCATGAGTCTATGAAAAATCAGCATTTCAAATTCCTGCAGGTCCTTCCCATGCCAGGAATGCTGTGGATGGTACCACTATAGAGGATTTCTCTACAGACACTGCCTCCTTCCTCACTGCACAGCTCCCAGGGGACACCAAACCAGCCATGGGGGCTGCCCACCAGCCTGGCAGAGCCACAGACCTTCACAGCCGCACAGAAGAAACTTGGAATCTCTCTTTCTCCACGCACATGTCAATTCCATAGGCACACTGCTTCCTCCCTGCCTTGAGATGGGGGAAACCTCTCCTTTCCACAGATGGCGGAGGGCTGCACTACTGCATCCTCATTCCCAGCCCCGGAGCATCCCTGCTTCCCCCCCGCGCTGCCAAGCCTCAGCTCCCATCTGCTCGGCACCAACAGGTTTCCCATTGGCTTTGATTGGCACGGCCAGGAGAGGTGGGAGGGGGAGGTTTGCCTATCACAGGCTCTTTCCCAGCAGACAGGGGCTGGATGAGGCTGGACAAGCTCCGCTCATTAGCAGGACATGAACCACATGCCATGTAATCCACTTTGCTGCTTCTCCAGCCGGGCTCCGCGGCGCTGGAGGGCAAAGGAGACATGCAAATATCTCTTGCGGCAGACATGCAGTCATCAGTGAGGCCCCACTGAGCAGAAGCCAGGACCCTGACCCCATGCAGGCTGATTTGGCCAAAGCTTGGCTCTTCACCATCATTCCCAAAACCACGTCCCTGCAAACCACAACACGTGGAATGTCCTGCTCCAGCCCCACTGAGCTTCATCCTGCCCCAGGGAAGCTGAGCAGAGCCAGAGGACTTCCCCTGGGAGCACAAAGAGCACTGGGGAAGGGTTGAGATTAATTCCCTTCTCGACATCTTAATGAAATGAGACCTTCCTGAATAATGATGGAAGCAAATCCCTTCCCTGTAGCCCTGCTCCTGCAGAATGACCACAGGGATGAATTCTGAAGCAGAAAGGGGGCTGAGGAGCAGACACAAGAACAGGAAGCAAGGGGAATCTCTGGTTGAAGTTAAATAAAATTAAACCATTCTCCAGTGAAGGACTGGGTTTAGTCAGCTCATTGGGTCCAGCAGGATGCTTTCAGGAGCAATTAGGCATTTATCCTCATTTATGGTTGTAAGAGGAACAGTAAAACTCGAGCTGTTAGTGTTCCCAAGAAGATCCTACAGCACCAACTAATGCATTGCAACCACTTAATTAGTACTGATTGAATAGCACAGAGCAACATTTCCACAAAGAGAAAACCCTTTTGGTTTCAGATAATGAAAAACATTGGTTTAGAGGGAATACATTCATGTGATTCCCTAACGACTTAAAGGCTTCGCTTTGCTCCTGCTCCATTCAGGCTCTCCAAGGCCTTCCTGCACCATATGGAACACAACAGAGGGGTTTCCAGGTTGCCGACTTCCAGGAAGCCCTTTTTGTTTGGCAGTGACAGGACCTTCTGTCACACCTTGTAGAAGCCACCATGTGTGTGCCAGCCCATCCTGACACTGCATCGGTGGAACAGCTCCATGGGGTTGAAATCCATGCAGGGAGCAGGCACCCAGCTGGTGATATGACACCTGGGTGGTAGGGATGGACACATCCACACACCTTTCTATTTCCCTGGTCATACACAGACACACAACAGATGTATGCACAGCTGTGTCCCTACAACACACACAAGAAGCCTCTCAAAGCAAACATTGCATTACAGCACAGAAATCAGAGGGGAAAAGGAAAGAAATGGCTATGAATCATTCAAATCCAGGTTGGACACAGGGGCTTGGAGCAAGCTGCTCTAGTGGAAGGTGTCCCTGCCCATGGCAGGGATTGGAGCTGGAGGAGCTTTAAGGTCCCTTCAACCCAAACGATTCTATGAAGCAGCAAAGAAATGATCACAAAGACAGGATGATCTGGCATTTCCATCCCAAGGGACAGCCCGTGCCCTGCCCGAGGGACAGCCGCAGCGCTTCCCCGTTGCCTCTGGAGAAGAGAGAAGCGCTTTGTGTGTGCCTGCGGTTGGGTACAGCTTGCACAATTGTTCTGAGAAACAACTGCCAGAGCAAGCACCAGCAAATCCATTTGCATCTCCTCTTGTCCCCCTTAAAGCAGAACGATTCCCCTCCTTTCAGAAACCAAGGCTTCAGACCTGTGCACCCTCTCATCATGGGCAGGAAGGGAAGTCTGGCTTCTCGTGGGAACCAGGTCCAGTGTCTATGGACAGCCATTTTCTGTAGCTGTTCTATCCCTGTTGAATCCCCAAACACATCTTTGCTCCTGTCCACTGCACAAAAGGACATTTCTCAAAGCACAACCCACAGCAGCTGAGGTTTGCAGTGACACCATAGAATGGTTTGGGTCAGAAAGGACCCAAATATCATCCAGTTCCAACCCCCTGCCATGGGCAGGGACACCTCACACTAGACCAAGGCTCTGTCCAACCACTGCTGATGCTCCATAGACACTCCAGGCAGCCCGACTTGTGCAGGATAACTGCCCATATACTCCTCCCATCAGGTTTGCAGCACATCCTTAAGAACCACATCCTCAAGAACCACATCCTCAGGGAACACAAGCCCAGGCTATTTCTCAGCTCCTGGTTTCTCATCTCACTCCTCCATGGGATTTTTGCCCTCTGCTGCATTTTCCTTTCACTCCCTGCACCCCTCCTGCCTCGCCTCACTCGTGGGTGAGTTCAATCCCAAGCCCCATGGGCTGTGTGCATTATAAAAGGACTGAGCAAACAAACAAGCATTGAGAGGAAGGAATAGGGAAGGCTTCCTAAAGTCACCCACCAGCACATGCCAGGAAGAGCCGTGGCAGCATCCCTGTGGCTCTGCATAGAGCAGCATGTGGGAGGTGGGAACGAATCTGTCAATCCCTGAACTTTAGAGCTGATGCTGGCATTGAGGGGATTTATACTTCATCTTAACAGCTCTCAGCCAGAGCTCATCCAACCTCCCTCTGCAGCGCTCTCAAGCCAGGACCAGCTGCAGCCAGGCTCAAATTCCTGAAATGCTTGAAAAATACAGGATAAAGGGAATAATTGCTCTTGGTGCTATTGCAATTTGCAGGTTTGACTGCAAACAGTGGCCGTGCTTTCAGGAGGTCATTCATTCCCTTGCGGAGCTCTGTATCACTACCGAGAGCACAGGGAACTCCAGGGAGAGACTCTTAATCTATCGCGGTCATATCTCGGTGCCACATAAATGTGAATTCATTTATCATCCTGTCCTCTGATAACGTAAGGAAATACTGCCATTCTGTTACACAAAGGGACTCCAGTCCAGAGAGGTCAAGTGTTACCCCAAGGTCAGACAAAAGATATAGCATGAGTGGGAAATGAGCTGAGATCGTTTGGTTTAATCAGAAAATACCATTTAACCTTTACAAACCAGTCATAGTCGGGGGGGGGCGATAAATGAAAAGCACGAAGCTTCTCATGGAAGATGAGAGCGTGGCCTCACCAGCCCGCCCATCACCCCCAGTCCCATTCCGTGCCCCCGCGGCAGCTGGGAAGTGGCCCCACAACAGCCGATCCGCAGGGCACTGGGTCACACCAGCCCCTCTAATCAGCTTCCCACCCTCCCGGGGAGCTGTTGCCTCCCACAGCTCCTGCTTTCATCAGCAAGGGGAAGAAGCAGGCAAGGAAGAAAACCCACAAGGATTCATTGGAGTTATCCCTGGGAAAAAACAAAGAGCTCCAGAGCATCGGTTCTGCATGGGCTGCATCCTGGGCATGACGTGACATTTAACAGGTCAAATATGGGGTACAGCTAAGAGGAAAAAGCAATCAGTTTTACTTGTTATTTGGGGGGCTGGATGTTTAACAACTCTTCTTATATCACGGCCTATTTGGATAAATACATGGTCATTTATTGCACGAGGATATTGCTTTAAGAGGGACAAGGAAGGGAACTGTATGGTGTGAAATGAGAAGCTTTAAGAGGCAGTGTTAGGGCACAGGACACACGGATGGCACATGTCTGCAGTGCTGTACAGGACACTGCCCATGGGCACTTCACCTGTGATACTGGGGCTGGTCCCGGAGCTTCCCAATCCTGCACCTATGTGCAAACCCAACCACAACTCCGGTGCTGCCAACCCCCCCCCCCCGCAGCAGTATCAGTGGTGACAGGCACCAGTCCCTCACCCTCCCAGCAAAGCTCCTTCACAAGCTCCATCCATCCCATGCTGTTCAAGGGAAGCAGGACCTAGCTGACAGCAAGGGGTAATGCCTGTCCCTGCTGCAGCCCTCGGCCACCCCTCCCAGGGACAGCAGCATCTGGCCCCTGGTGATCAGCCAACTGCTAATCACAGAGCGCGAGCTATAAACAGCAACCGGAGGTCGGATCATGCAGCAATTGCTCTGGAAAAGCTGCCTTTCCCCTTCTGGCTCCCTCACAAGCCGGCTCTGCCTCTCTCTGCAGGGCACAGCCCTGAGGGGGTTCACACACACTGGGGACTTGCAGCAGGCTGAGCTGCTCTAATAAAGATGATGGACACAACAGCCAGAGAGAGAGACAAGAACATGTTCTCTAATTGCACAGGCAAGGAGATGGCCTGGCTTCAATTCATTAAGAGCACCAATGCTTGTACATTGGTCATAACCTGCGCCTTGTCCACATGGGTAGCACGCCTCAAGATGCTGGGCAGGCAGCTGCAGCAATGGGCAGAGCACCCCAGCACTGACTTCTCACCACCATCGGACATCGGAACAAGCCAGCACTGATCCCTATGCCCTGCATGGCAGAGCCTGCAGCTCTCACCTTATCCCAGCACCAATTTCCTGCTGTGGCTGGTGAGGCACTGGCACAGGCTGCCCAGAGAAGCTGGTAACTAAATGAACAGGAGTATTTGTTTTTCCATCTCCTGTTACTGAGCTCCTGGTCACTTGTGACAACTTAATCCTTCTATTACCCTCCAGTGCCCTGATGATTCCTTTGACTCACTGGAAAGCTTCCTTTGAGCCTTCGCGGGGTCCATAGTGCAGCCCACAGCGGTCCCCAGCATCCATGAGAGCTGCTGTGCCCCTGCTCAGAGCAAACAGACCCAGTTCCCCAGTTTGTTCGTTCCATGGCTTTTCCTTGCAAAACAATTCACCAAGATGCTGTGTTTAACAGGTGGAAAAGAAAACAATGCCATTAGCACAGACTGCCCATCAGGGAAATGCAGAAGGAAGGCAAATACTTCTGGGGTTTAGGGTCCTAGGGCTGTGCAGGCAGCAAGGCCAGGCTGGGGCAGAGCTGAGCTCTTCAGGTTGCACTGAATGGGTGCAGTTATTCAAGTGCTGAGCATTCCCCCCTCTGGAAATTAAAGCCCCATCCAGGTTGGACAGGGCTTGGAGCAAGCTGCCGTAGTGGGAAGTGCCCGTGGCAGAGGTTGGAACTGAATGAGCTTAAAGGTCCCTTCCAACACAAACCAGTCTGGGATTCTATGAAATTACAGCATTCAAAAGGTGAAGGACTTGAGCATAAAAGCTTTAATGTTCATGGGGTGGGATAAGCCCAGAAGAACTTTGACAAGAGCTACCAGGAGGGTTTTGCCCTGGGGAACAGGAGGCAGAAATGGTACCAAGGGCTATGACCAGCTCTGAGGAGCCACTGGGCAGCATCACAGGGCAAGTCCTTCCTCACCTCATCACAGAGCTCAGGAAACAAAGTGGGATGGTGCAGCCACCTCCTCCCATGCTGAATGCACCTTCCAAAGAGCTGGGAATGCCACATTCCCAGCAGGAACACCACACAGGAGCACAACAGAGCATGGGTGGCAGAGACATTGAGGTCCATAAGGACCCACCTGTGCAACTCCATAGGTGCTTCCCCGGGTACATGCAGGCTCTTGCTCCTCCTTCACATCCTCTCCCATCCTTTCAGCTGCAACACTCCCAACCTGTCCCCCTCATCCAGTACCTCCCAAAGCCACCCCAGCCTCCAGCCAGGTCCCAGCCACCGTCTCCCCCCCCCCCGGTCTGTAACCGGATCAAACACGGAGGTGTCACTGACAAGGCAGGAACATGCCACCTGGTGATCAATCCTATAAGCGAGCTGTACTTACAGGCACCAGCTCTTCCCCGGAGCCTGGCCAAGGGCCCTCAAGCTGTCGTATCCCCTTACAGCTCCTCACCATGTGCAGGCAGCTGCCAGATGCTGCCCTCCACCCACCACCCGTAGCCCGGGAGGCCTCCACTGCATGGAGCATGGCATTCCACCCCGTCCTTACACTGGGTATCAGCCCAAACCCAGGGATCAGTCTCCCAGCAAGAGTCAATGTACATGATTACACTGCTCTGCTCTTCCCAGACACAGGCTCAGAGCACATCTGGTTCCCATGTTCTGCAAAATGCCCTTGACATTTCATTTCAAACCCCAGGCTCTTCGGCAGCGGTGACAAAGCAAAGCAGCAGATCTGACATTTCCTCCCTGAGCCATCTCATGGACAACCTTTAGATGGGACGACAGCCCAGAACAGGTTGGAGAAATGGGAGGGGACCAGGAATGATCAGGTAATTCTTCAGGACCTTCTATGAAGATGCAAACAAGGCTGTCTGCAAGTCTGGTTCCATCAGGGGCACTGGATTTGCTTTTGAAATGGGCTTTCCTTGCACTGTGGACACTTACTTAGACCCTGATTCCATGTGGGGAGTCACAGGAAGGAGATCATTACCTCTCATCTACACTCCCCTCACAAGCCCCATTCAGATCCCACTGAGCATCCCTTTGCTTCTGTTGGAGACATTCAGTTCTTCCAAGTTGAGGGGAAGTTTGGCAGAGAGACTTCGATGCTCTGACTTCGATGAGTTATAGATTTCAAATCAAGCCAGCTCCATGTCATCCCCTGCCACACACCCAGCACCCCGACCTGGGCAGGCTGGGTGCCTTCTCCCTCCCTTCTCCCCCAGCTCAACACTTGCAAGTAGTTTATTTCCCAACAGAAGTAGTTGGCAACCCAAAGTCAATGATCCACATGTCTCCCATCAGCCTCAATAACGTTTTAGCAGCCCCATCCTCACTGCCTGTCCTTCAGATGTGAGGTGCCAACAGACTGTGTTTTAGCCTGGGATAACAGAGACCTGTGAAATCACACGTTATTCGTTACCCCGTGCTCAGAAGGGAAACACCATTCCCCGGTATTTCTGCAATGCTTTCACAAGTTTGCATGTTACTCGGCATCAAATTCTCACCCTTTGCCACACAGTCATTAATATTGCCAGCACAGCCACTCCATCTGCCTCCTGAGCCCCCTCCAAAGCAGTAATAAGTTAATTGGTAGAAGCATTTGGCTTCTACATAACGAAGCTGGCACAAAACCAGCCTTTAACCTTCAGGATTGAATACAGGATGCAGGATGGGGATTACTTGTTTACTGTGCTGAAAAGGAAAAGAAAAGGGATGTGTATCCGTATTGAAAGACCAGGCTGGGGCTTTGTACTACATAGAATCCCAGCCTGGTTTAGGTTGAAGGGACCTTAAAGCTCCTCCAGCTCCAATCCCTGCCACAGACAGGGACACCTTCCATAGAGCAGCTTGCTCCAAGCCCCTGTGCCCAAGCTGGCCTTGAACACTGCCAGGGATGGGGCAGCCACAGCTTCTCTGGGCACCCTGTGCCAGCACCTCAGCACCCTCACAGGAAAGAGCTGCTGCCTAAGAGCTCATCTCAGTCTCCGCTCTGGCAAGTTAAAGCCATTCCCCTTGGCCTGTCCCTACAGGCCCTTGCCCAAAGCCCCTCTCCAGGTTTCCTGCAGCCCCTTTAGGCACTGGAGCTGCTCTAAGGTCTCCCCTCAAGGAGCCTTCTCTTCTCCAGGCTGCCCCAGCCCAGCTCTCTCAGCCTGGCTCCAGAGCAGAGCTGCTCCAGCCCTCTCAGCAGCTTTGTGGCCTCCTCTGAACTCCCTTTTCCTTTAGAAGACTCAATGGCAGCGAGGCTGTGCCCGGCTCTGGGCGTTCTGCTATAGAGCATCTCGCACAGGCTGTGCTGGAGAGGAGGGAGCTGCAGTGTTCCTGGTACTAGCTGTGAAAATGGGAAGGCATAAAGCAACTGGTTCATGCCCTGAGAATGCACAGACAGGAAGAGTGTGGGTGTCTGTGATGGATGATAGGTAAGTAACAAGAGAAAACACCCAAGCAGCTGCGGGTCTAAGCATCACTTTGTGATCTCCTGCTGTGCACCATCACTCCTGAGACTAGACGCTATATTGATCCAGTTTGAGCTGGGGATACACGAGGTAAAGACCTTTACCTGCCTTCTCTGGGCCGCAAAACATTCCCAACACCCCACAAGAACATCAGAAACCCATGTCCTACAAACCCTTGCCAATACAAATCTCTCACTGAGATTGAGCTGAAATCTGGCTTTGGTTTCCTAGGAAAATACTTGAAGGATCTTCTCCCTCAGAATACTCAAGGAGAAATGATCCCACTGGATAAGACCTGGGATCACCTCTGGCAGGAGCTACAGGGGTTGCTGGTGCTCAGCGCTGCTCAGCCAAAGCATCCCAATGCTTCCCATCCCATCCCGGCCAGGCTCCAGCCAGGCAGGCTGCCTGCCCTGCCTGCAGTGCTGCCTGAATAGAGCTCGGAGGAACCAGCGCTCAGCTCAGGACACGACCCGTCCCTGTACTTTTCAAACCCCTGTTCCCAAGTTCCTTCCCTTGGGACAGGAGATGATGTAGAAATGCAGAGCATGTCCCACGTTGGCTGAAGCAATATGGAAAATAGTAAATGTTTTTCACATGGGTTTGGGAAGTTTCTTCCCCTTTTTCTCTGGCACAAACCACTGACATTTCCCAAGCAACGCTATTCCTAACTGAAGAAACCATGCAAGTGGTGACTTTAAGAGTGGAACAGAATCCGGAGGAACACTACACACTAACTTTGATTTAGAAGAAAGAGTAAATTTGAATTTCTTGGCCAAAATGCAGAGAGAACCATGTGGAGCTGGACCACTGAGCAAGGAAATAAAACATGCAAGACACTGATTGCAAATGTTCCTCTGTTAGGTGCAGTACTGACTGCACCAGCCCCAGCCTTGGGGGGCCGGTCAAGCCCAGGTCCTGCCTGTCCCCAGGAGCCAGTACCATGACGTAGGCACTGGTACCGCTGCTTGTGGCTGCTGGGCTTGGAAGTTAAGCCTGGCTTCTTCCAGGCTACCACAGAGCTGCACACTAAAACCCCTGTGAGAGCTGATGGCACTCAAGAGCCTGACCCACTTCGGTGTTTCTCTGCTGCAATACTTGGTTAGAAACATTGATGAGGAAAGCATATGCTTAAAAGATAAAGTCATCTCTCCCCAGAGATATCTTCACAGCTCATTTATTACACCCCCTCAAAAACAGAGGGCAAGAGCCAGCTTCAATTGTCTTGAAGCTACAACGAGGGATGAGAGTTCAGTTTTGCCTCCCAGCCCTACTGCTAGTTCCACTCCTAACAAGCTGCACTTCAAGGCAATGCATTTATTACACGAGCAGCTTTATTTCAAACCCAGCATGAACAAAGGGAGAGCTGGCCACAAGCCTCATCACTTTCTGGCCTCATCCTGTATCTGCCCAGCTGCATCTTTATACCCATTTCAACCAGGCTCTAGGCTCAAGTGTTACGCTCTAATTTAAGGATGGGATTTTCATGCTCGCTTGCAGACAAGCAAGATGGTAAAGCAACACCATCCCCATCAGAAGGGACCAAAGGGCTTCACATGATGAGCTTTGGCTTGGTCCCAAGCAGCACCACTTGTTTTTTCTTGCCTGAAGTTTATACATGTGTGTGTGTGTATATATATAAATATAAGGCAGTAACAGCATTTTCCAGGTGCTCTTGTCAGAGGAAGAGCATTACTGACTGGCTGCAGGAGGTAGGTGGCTGCAAAGGCAACTGCTGCCTGGCCAGCAGGGCTGGGAACACAGATCCCAAGTATTTATCACCCTCTGAGGAGGAAAGGCACTTGCAAACCCATCACTGAAACATTCCCATGACAAATGGGGACAGAGGTACCAGGTCTGCATCACCTCAGACATGGGAAGATGCCCAAACCCTATTCCCTGAGGACCTCAGCCTGCTCCCTCTCCATCAGAACCAAGCCCACTGAAGCAGCTTGATGAAGCTAGAAATGCTTTTCACTGCCCATAAACCTCTGCTCTTTATGATCTTAGACTCACAAACAGCTGTTTATTTTCCTAGTTGGCTCTTCTGAAGCGTTACTTCCAACGCATGAAGGAAAGTGTCACGCATTTTCCAGGAATTTTCAGAGCAGGGTGAGTTTGGCACTCTGTTATTTGAGAATCACTGGGGAAAAGGGTGCAATTAGCTCCAGAACAAGCATCTATTCTGGGTGGCAACCTCAGGATCCTTCCCCTGGCATCCAAAGAGCCCCATGTGACAAGCGGATGCCAAGCAGCCGAGCCTCCCTCCTGCTCAGGCATGCATACAATTCCCATAATATCTGCCTCCCAGCCTCGCTCCCAGCTTAGGAAGCTGGTCAAAACCTGCAGGCATCTGTAACCCTTTGTGTGCTTTGCTTAAAAAGGTAGGACCAGATGATCCTTTAGGTCCCTTCCAACCTGGAATTCTATATTCTATGAAGCGGTGTGCTTAGTTGTGGAAAGCCGAGAATTTCCACACAGCAGGAATGAAGCCGGCAGGATCATCCCCGTCCTGGGAGCATACAGGGAGGCACGAAGCCATTTAGGGTTTGGAGCATCACCGAGTCCCACACTGAGACACAAGTAGGGCAGTTCGGAGCAGCAGACACCATTGTGGGATGCTGGATCCCTTTTCTGGGGGTCACAATCCCCCGGCACTCCCCGCAGCCACTCGCATCCCGTGGGAGCCTGTGGCCATGGCAACCCACAGCCATGTGCGGGAGCATCCACATGAGCAGAGAACGGGGAGAAACTGCTCCTGAGCTCAAAAATTATTCATGAGGAATTAACGAGAGCTCCAAGGAGCCCTCTGAAGCGTGTTCCCCCCCAGCCCTGCCGGGGAGCGGAGCAAGGACCTTCCTCCCTGCTCCCCTTGGCAAAAGGCTGCTCATTCGCTATTAAAAGAGGGAAAGAGCCCTTTCCAGTGATGGCAGCTCTGAAGCACCAGGCCCTGAGTGCCTTTTTTGCTGGTGATGTTCTTAATTAGAGGAAAAACCACGAGAAGAGAGTGTCTGAGGGGTTGGCAGAGACTGTTCCCCCCCATCACTCCTTCAGACCTGCTCCTCTAGTTCAGCTCCTGCTGCAGCCCAAGCCACCATGAGCTGCTCCCATCAGATTTCTGACCCCGTTTGGAATTTTTTTGTTATTTTTAATTGTTTTTTTTATTGTTATTATTTATTTATTGCAAATGTCAAACCTGATTTCACACCAAAATGTGACTTGAGGCTGTGGACCCTCACAAGGATGCAGCAATGCTATGGGTAGAGGGGGAGCCCCAAGCCACCCCTTTCCTGCCACAATTACAGGATGGTTGGGAAACCAGAAGCCTCATCACCATTCCCAGCCCACCAAGAAGCATTTCACACTGAGAACTGCAGCTGGCTGCCCCCATGGTGCAGGGGCAGCTTCTCCCCATCCCTCTGGAGCAGGCACAGGGGGTTTACTGGAGCCATAGCAGAAAAGAAGGTCAGCACAGCCCAGAGTCCCTGCTGCACCTCAGGGAGTCCATTACCCATCCAACAGCTTCACTTCAGCTACTTCATGCTCATTATTTTCTGTAGAGTTTTGTGCTAATTCTTCCTACAGAGGCACAGGCAGGGGAATGTATTTGCCACTCCAAGCACTATGATCAGCTCAGCACATCAGCCTGGGACACGGCTGGTCCAGCTCCGTCTGGGGATGCTAATACCAGCCATGTCACTGCTGGGATGTGGGATGCAGGTGGGCTGCCCACACATTCCAGCTTTCCACTGCTTCCCAGCACACTGCTGAATATTTCATGGTGACTAATGGCTCTTGTGGCATCTCCACCACCCCAGCCCAGTGTGGAGCCCAGGGGCTGTAATTTTGACCTGTCTTTCAATGCTGGGTCTGCACAGCACAATTATGGGTATGGAAAGAAAGATGTCAGGGAGGAGGAACACAAAAGGCACCAAAACCGAGCTCATGCAGAGACTTTGCTTTCTGCTTTCCCAAAATTAGATGCTGCACAAGCAGGAGAGAGCTGAGACTTGAGCTGCATTCGGGGGATCTGCAGGCAGCTCCGGGTCCATGAGGCGTATGAATGCAGGACAAGGAGAATGGCTTTAACCTGCCAGAGGGGAGACTGAGATGAGCTCTTAGGCAGAAGCTCTTTCTTGTGAGGGTGCTGAGGTGCTGGCACAGGATGCCCAGAGAAGCTGTGGCTGCCCCATCCCTGGCAGTGTTCAAGGCCAGGTTGGATGGGGCTTGGAGCAAGCTGCTCCAGTGGAAGGTGTCCCTGCCCGTAGCAGGGGTTGGAGCTGGAGGAGCTTTAAGGTCCCTTCAACACAAAGCAGGCTGGGATCCTATGAACAGATGTCTGATGGAGCATACTCTGAAAGCAAACCAGCCACACTGAAAGCCGGTTGTTGCTATCAGTACTTGCAGGATAGGTTTTCCCATTCAATCTTTCAAAAGGTTTTCATTTTAATCAACTCAAATTACAGCAACAGACAGGTAGGACTGATGTATAGAACCCAACACAGAATCCGGAGCAACCTGGCTGTAATTACACCCAAACCATCTGACTATTCTGCCTGTGTCAGAACCTGGAGCAGCTCAGAGAGCAGCTCCCATCCTCACAGCACAGGGAGGTGCAAGGGCTGAATCTCTGTGCTGGGATCCTCCAGCAATAAGATGAAGCACCCTCCTTGCACCACACAACTCACAAACGCACCTGGGCAGATGGGAAGAGCAGGGAGGCAGATTTCCTGGTCACCAGCTCACACACGCAGGCTGCGCTCTGGGCATGGAGCTTTCTAGGTCCTCAAGAGCCAAAGCATCTCAGCACAACAGACAAAGCCTGCCATTAAACAGTAATGAAAACACACAGCACAGTTTGTGGAAGATGACACTAATCACCTCCCCAAGGAGCTCACCTCCATCATCTCCATCTCCTTGTGCCCAGAGGCTGCAGGGTGCAAGTGCCTTTGGCCACCACTGCCTTGGGGCTGCCTGCGGTGCAGGGGTGCAGGCAGAGCCCACTGTGCTAACTACTCTGCTCCCCCTGCTCCCTATCTGCATGCTGAGGGGCATCTATAGGTGCTCTGGAATAAGCAGCTTGGATCCAAACAAACCCACAACACAGTGTGAGGGAGCAGGAGGCTACAATCAGCTTACACCCAGATTACAACTGCTTTTGCAAGAAAAAAGCTTATTAGTAACCCAAGAAGTCAGGACAGCACTTTTACATCTTGCCCTAAAGCTCTCTGGATTAAAACAGAGGCATCCTAATTAAATCAAGAGGTTCATATGCTTCTGGTGAAGCTGATATTTACACCAGCACCAACCCCCTGCAGAGAAACGGGCTGCTTCCATCCCAGCACAGGCAGTGTTATTCAGCTCCAATCTCAGTGACAAGCAGGAATTAAGGGGTTAGATGCACACGTCATCCCAGCCTGACTCAGGAAAGAACGGAAAGCAGGGAAGTCAGAACACACAGTGATAATGGAGATCAAACCCCAATTAACTGGCCCTGGGCAGCATCCAACCATGGCAAAATGGGGTAACCAGAGAGCAAAGGGGCGTTCTCAGCAGACAGATGGACACACAGGACTCACAGACAGAGCCACCAGCAGGTCTTATCCCAGGTGACTCATGCCATGTCTTTGGGACATGCAGGCAGCCCCCAAGCAGGACACAGCAGCAGTTTCCCACCCATCCTACTGCAAATGTCTCGACATCCAAAGTCACCTCCACCACCACCTCCTCACAAGTTACTCCAAAGGCAGTCGCCTACCTTTGCCTTTCCCATTTAAGACAGTTTTCCCTCTCCAGAGCCCGGGTTAAGGTTCTCCATCTCCTCTATCTCAAACACAAGGTGTCTCCATGTGCCGCGGGGGGTGTGCTGAGCCCCTTCGGCTCCATCAGCATCCCCCCGGGGTGAGCCCAGAAATCACTGAGCTGCTGCCCAAAACCCTTCCCCTTCCTGCCCCTGCCCCACTGACACAAGGCTGTGTTATCTGCAGCCCACCCATCCCTACGAGCTGGTGAACGGGAGACGGCACAATGGCTTTCATGAATAACTCCAACTTTCTTCTCCCTGCTCTTGCTGGCTTTTCCTTCATGAATAATGCAGGAGCTGTGGCTCAGGACACTGCCCCCTCTGTCCCCCACCGGTCCCTGAGCCAGCAGGGGGTGGCTTCAAGTGCCAGCCAGGGCCTGTCCCTGTGTCCTGGGTGCCAGCGCTGCCGGTACAACAAGGTTTTGTTCCAGCCCCGCTGGCAGCAGCATTTGTGGTGGCGAGACAGCCCCATGCATCATGCGGCAAAGCAGAGACCTCACCAACAGCGGAGCCGGGCCGCAGATGGGCACTTCCCAGCCAGGGATTCCTAAGCATTGCTCCAGTTTCTCCCCTCTCCAACAGCAGCTATGGAAATGAAGGCAGTAAAGGTGCAGAAGGATGAGGAAGCCTCATCTACCACGCTCATCTGAGTGATTCCCAGGTTACTTGAGTGCCAGCTCTGCCGGTACCAAAGTGAAGTGCAAGAGCATGATTTAATTAAAGATACTTCCCCTTTGTCCTGTAGCCTCAGTCCTGATCTGCCCCAAACACAGACTCTGCTGAGGATATTACTTAGTGCAAGGTACAACAGGAAGCCCAAGAAGTGTGAACCCCTCCAGTCTAAGCCAAGGAGGATGCTGGCCCACATTTGAGAGGACGCGTTTGGATAGCATGGGCTTCCCTGCCCTTCTGCTAGCAAAAAGGGAAAACTCCCTTTGAGTTCCCAGACCTTGTCTGCACAGAGCTCACTGCAGAGCCAAGCAGTTCCCAGTGTCTCCAAAACCCTGCCTGCTCCCAAACCCCCTTGAGACCCGGGTGCGGGGTGCCCTGCCTCAAGCTGCTGCGTGCCGGGAGGTCGTGGGCTCACACCAGCCCCCCCAAACACCCCCCATCCATCCTGTACCCCCATCACACAAGCACGACTCAAGTAGAGTACAAGCAAACAGAGCAAAGCAGCTGCCTCCTCCCCAGCCCCACTTCATGCATTGTGCTGAATCACTTACTGCATCGCCGGCACCACTGCTGGGACCTTCCAAGAACCTTGTGCAGTGCCCAGCAGCATCAGCTGCAGGCTTAACTCCTGCAGCATCGCAGCACACCAAAGGCATCCTGAGCCAGGCAGAGGATAATCACCTCCCAGCAGGTTCCAGCAGAGCCTGAACCATCCTGCCCTGCATATAATTAACTCTATCCCCAGCAGCTCAGTGCTTTTCTGCCAGCCAGACTCCGGGTCCCAGGGAGGGCAGCTCTGGGGTGCAGAGGGACGTGGCACAGCCGGGAACTGGGGTGATTCCCAGCGTGGGGAGGCACAGACACATCTGAGCTGCTTCCCACATGCCGGCGGCGTGGGCTGAGCACTCAGATGGGAACAGGTTTTCCTCATTGTGTTCCCCCTGGTGTAGACACAACGTCTCAGAGCACAGGGCAGGGGGGAAGGCAGGTGAAGGAGAGGGTGAGGACAAGGGCAGAGAGCAGGGGGGAAAGGGAGGGAGGATCATAGAGCACTTTGTGTTGGAAGGGACCTTAAAGCCCATCCAGCTCCAACTCCTGCCACGGGCAGGGACACCCTCCACTGGAGCAGCTTGCTCCAAGCCCCTGTGTCCAACCTGGCCTTGAGCACTGCCAGCAGAGCCCTGGACCTGGAGAGCACGCAGTCCTTTGCGGCTCTGCAGTGAGAGCCAAAGGCTGCAGCAAACCCTGCACTAAGCAGGCATCAGTTCCCACACAGACCCTGGGGCCCCATTGCAGAGCACTTCTCCTCCCAGTAACCCCAGCACAGATGCCCAGACCCCCCATCACACAGGGCCTGCGCTTACAGGAAGGGAGAGCTTGCTGGCACCCCCAGAGCTCCCTGGAGGAAGCGGGATGGGGCAGGCAGGACCCACATCCTGTCCGAGGACAGAGGGACACGGAGCGGGGGGGAGGGGGGAGCTGTCCTTAAACAGAGAAACAGGAGACTGTTGTCCTCCCAGAAACGCTTCCATGGTCCTAAAGACTCCTTACCCCAGAGCTGCTCTGGGCTGAGCAGTGCTGAGACCTCTGGGATGCAAGTCACGCCGATGACTTTCTGATTCAGAAGGACCAAGGCGATTCTGCTATTCCAGCTCTGACATGAAAACATCCCCAGGTCTGAACCTCAGACCCTTTCTGGGCTCACTCACCCTGTGGTAATCCTATGCTTTACTGCTTTCCCAGCAGCAAGACACAGCTTTTAAAGAGGCAACCCCAAAACGCTGCAGAGAAGTGATTTAAGAGATGGGCAGCCTGCATGTGTATCCCAGATACAGTGGTAATTAGGAAACAGATGGGGAAGGAGGGGAGGGAGGGAGGAATCTTTGTTAGGTTAATTGTCTGAAGTCACTAAATGAAATAGAGGTGGCCTGATTTCCCTGGAGGATCCTACATAAACTTAGGGATAGACTTTTGCAGAGAATAAAAGAGGGAGCTTCCAGTGAAGGATGGCAAAAGATTACAACTAATCAGGCAAGAACAGAAGTGATAAACTCAAGTTAAAACACAAAGATCCCCTTTGTAGCTTCAAATAAGGGATTGACCAATCTGACCCACAACTTCATTACCATCCTATTAAAATGCTATCTCCATTTTCCTGATTAAATGCTTTAGAGTGGAGAAGTCTTTTTGTCTTGGTTGCCCTCTAGAGACAGGGGAACTTTGGTGCAAGAGGACTAAGCCCCATGGGTGGTTCAAATGACACCTTTTTGAGCAAGCTCTTCAAGTCTCTTGCTCCCCAAGGTGCCCTCCAAGGATCAGATGGACCCAGAATCTGATATTTCAGAGCAAACAGAGCAACATCCCCCTTGTTTCCTGGCTCCCGAGGGTTTGGTGCTAATGCCCGGTGGATGGTGTATGCCAAGGGGTATGTTCTTCTGTCCCCCAACAAGAGTGCACAACTCACCCCCCCATGCTGCACAACTTCCTTTAGCAACCATTACCATTCTAACAACTTCAAGCCTCAAACAACCCATCACGAGATTATTGGTGACAGTTCACTTCACCACAAGCATGGTGCTCCTCAGTTTCCCACATGAAAGGGCGTCACAACCACCACAAACTGACTTCAATTCGACTCAGCTGTCTCTATTTCTCATTAACCCAGAGCAGCTGCTGGGATAAGGACAGAGCCAGCCTTGCTGATCTGGATTAGTGACCCGGGGGCAAGCCAAACAGATTTCAACCCACTAGAAAATTAGAGTGGGGCTGGAAAGGAGAAGGATAAAGGGATCAGATGCAATGGGACTATGTGAGCAGGACCAGACCTTGGGATTTGAAGCCATAAGCCACGTTGCTACTAATTGACCAGTTACTTCTCTCTGGTTTCCCCTGTATTCAAGCAATGCTTTCCCTATCTGGTGAAATTAAAACATGATTCAGCCTCTTAAGAAATAAACACTAAAGAGATACAAGATCTGAGTTTTAAAACTGAATTACTTCTAATCTGTAGCGATTGCCTATTGCAAATCAACTGAGCCACGATGATACCAAAGAGACCAAACGTGGGCAGGGATACACCTAAAACAGTGCCCACAACCACAGAATCCTGCCACGTGCCCTGACTGCAAGGTCTGGTCTTGCCACTGTGCCCAGCATCTCCATTTCCCCTCTGCAGGACTGGAGCAGGTTGGGCTCTGCCTGCACCTCTCTATGGGGCCATGGCTGCTGGAGCTGCAGAACCCATGCAGCACCTCCCAGTGATGTTACCCTGAGCCCATCGAATGAGACAGCAAACCCTTGCTGACAACCCTCCTTCCTGACCTTAACACAGAGTAACCCATGAGGTCAAAAGGATGTGCAGCACACATCAGCCCCTTCATCCTGGTGCTCTGCTCTCCGCAGGGCTCCAGGCAGCAGCAGGGCACTGCCAGCACTGCAGGCAGCAAAGTGTCCCATCATAGCTGATGCTGGCTGCCAAGGGGAGAGCCATCACATTCCAGCAGCACAGAGGAGGAGATGCAGAGCCTGGCAGGGGGGGTGGCCGCAGTTGTGCCACAGAAAACAGTGGCAGGAGGTCAGAAACAGGGCTGGTTGCCAGCAAAAATTCAGCCCTGCTTGGAGATGAATGAAGTCACTGAGGATTAACTCAGTCCAACACCTCAATTGCTTGAAGATGGGGCCAGCACAAGCTGCAGGTCTGGGAGACAGGGCATAAGGAGGATGAATAAAGGCTCACCAGGGAAGATGAGCCACATTTTCTTCTCAGGACCCTTGAAATCCCATTGGTTCCTTACAGGCTTACACTGAGCAATCAGGACTTCAGGCAGGTATCAGATTCACTTGCAGAGACGAGGACTGCAGTATCCCCAAGACACATCATCTCTTCCACCACAGGCTTATGGAGAAAGGCTGAACCTGGACCTTACACCCACTCCACATGGAGCTCCATAGTGCAGCTGCCCCTGAGGCAGTGGTGACTGGATCCATCTGCCTTCCCCATCGCAGCATCTGCTTGAAATCAATACCAAGAGCATCTCCAGCACAGCTCAACAAGCCCCTTTTACCAGACAACAGACAGAAACTGCATTTCCATTGTAGATAAGCATTTGTTTTGCTTTCTGGCATGTAAGTTCCATGGCTGAGCACATACCACATCCCTGCTGCTTGCCTGCACTGATTTATCTTGCAAAAGCTCCTTCTGACTGAGAACGAGGATTTATTGCAAATTGATGGACATCTGTTGACTTGAACCAGGGGACAGCAGTGATTTAGTGCATTCAGTAGCCCACAGAATAACTACTTGCTGCTTAGCCAGGGCCTCAAGGTTTCTTGACATGAGGAGAACACACATACCAGTCTCTACAGCATGGGCCGTCCTCCTTATCTACCTATAGGGAAACTGAGGCAGGGCATCTAAAAGACTGATCCACCCCCAGGGTAGCTACACACATTAATGCAAAGCACTTTCCAACTTCCAAGCCTGAATTAGGTAACATTAGTTCCATGGATGCTCTCTGCCACTGCAGACAGTCCAAAGCCATCCTTAAGTCAAGCCACACCACCCCTGCCTGAGCACATCAGGGATTAGACACTGAGAAGTTCATTAATGCCATTTCCCCACTTATCACAGCCTGAGGGGGGGGTAACACAGCACTGGTGACTCGCTGGTCAAGCGGGGAGGCCACTGTCCTCTGCTGCACTGAGTGGAAGTGACATGCTGCTGCTCGCTATCTGTTCCTGGAGCTGACACCACAGCTGTGCTGTCTGCTTCAACAGGAGGGTGATGCTAATCCCTGCCCATGATACAGCCACGCTGGTCAGCGTGGGTTTAACTCCCTCCCATGACAGCAGCCTGTGTGCTGCTGCTTTCTACATGGATGGGAATATAGGGAAGTAGCTCCCTGGCATGGGGAGGCAGCTCCTCATCCCTGTGCTCCTTCCCCACTCCTGTGGTCACACACACCAGCCTTCTCCACAAAGTCTGAGCCTTGGCTGCCAAGGGACCCACACATCTGCAGTGATATCCTGCACCCACAGACCAAACACTTACAGGGAACTTCAGAGTTTCTCCTTTCCTTCTTATCCACTCCTGCTGGAGAAGGTCTTTTCCAAAGGGTTCCTGCCTGGCTGATTCAATCCTGGTACACATCAATGCTCCAGCAAAGCAGCTCAAAACACTTCCCCAGCATTCACCTTAAACTGATGTAGTTTTAAGCACCCAGAGCACTAAAAGCAGAGCACAGGGCTTCTCAGGCACCTATCAACAAAGTCAGCAAGTTGCCAGTGTGGCACAATTGTCTTCCCATCAAGCAATCTCCATTGTCCGCAGGGAGCTGGTGGGAGCCAGCTGCTGCCTTGACATCAGTGAACAGAAGCCTATGTCATAAAGCACATGGAACCCTGGTCCCCATGAGCCATCTCTACTGATCACACCTAGATCCAGCCCAGGGCACAGACATCTGTACTCACACTGTGATAATATCTCATCACTTGCAGCAAGAGGAAAGTGCCTGCAAGACTTTCTCAGGCTACTGCAAGCATTGCAGCCTGCAGGACCGTCTCCTGTTGCCTGGGGTGTGATTTCTTCTGCCCCATCAAGACTGTCTATATTACCCAGTGGACTAATAGCACCTTCTAGCAATGAGACCACATCTAAGGTGAAGCAAATCAGGAGCTGGTCCAGCAGAGATTTCTGGAGATAAGGAAGGAGAAGATCCTTTCTTGCTGCCAGGAGAGGGAAATGCCATTTAAAACCAGACACTGCTCTGGCAAAGCCCAGATTGAATGAAGACTAAATCAGAGCTGACAAGCTGACATTTGAAAATGCAATTAGATGCCTTGTAGAGCCACCCTGTTATCTTATTGTTAATTACACGTTTGCCCAGTCTAGGAGGCAATACGCTTATTTAAAACTCATTCTCATGCTCTCCTGCTTTGACTGGCTGTTTCAATCAGGAACCCATGTCCTTCCCCCCCCAGCGCTACTTCCCAGCATTATGGTGAGTTTGATTTCCACAAGGATCATCATATTGTGTGTGTATTTATATAGCTCTCATCATAAAGCTGCTCTTGGGAAAGCATCTAGAGCAGGTAGTGAATTCCCAGGGTAAAAGGGTTTTGGGAACAATTGGATGCCAGTAAGAGAGCTGAAACTCGCTGCAGTCAGTTCCTATTTGTACAGTTTAAATTGCCCTCCCTGCCCAGAAGGGACAATCCCAGTCACCCCACTGGATTTAACTAACCTGCTTCTGCAGCGCTTGATCCAAGCTCTGTAATCAGAGATTTATTTATTCTCATACAAGTCTCTAACTCTTCTCTTAACTGGGATAAACAAGTCTTTTAAACATATTAGTGGGCATCATGGACCAGGGCCATTTTATGAACGTAAGCATAATTCAGCTTTGTTTGTCTTGCAAGGCAGGTTAGGGGGGAGGAAGAAGCAGCACAGCTGAGCAAACACAGTCATCTCCTGGGTAAAAAGCCTGCCAGGAGTACTTAGAAAGCACAGGTTCCCCAGCTCAGCTCCTGGTGCTCACAGGAACCAGTCCCACCTCCATCCCAAACCCAAGGCTCTCTAGAGAGGTTGGTCTATTTGGAGAGCAGGACAAGGGAACCAGAGCCCATGAAATCCAGTGTTAGAGAGAAGCCTGCCCTCCTAGGCTCAAGCCAGATTAGCCTCACAGCTGTCACCATGGCCAGAACTCCGATGAGGTCCACCAAAAATACATGGCTGTGGACCCAGCTGCTGCTGTGGCTGGGAAATAAACCCCTGTGGGCTTGGCATCTGGATAGCAGAGCTGTCGATAGCATGTCAGGCTGTGACATGCAACACAGCACTTTGAAGGACACTTCTATTGTACACGTTTGTCTCCTAATAAGTGCAGCCCAATAATACATGTATGAATTATCTCCAATTCAGTTTTGGCATAAGGGAAGGAGCACTTTGATAGAAAGTTCAGTCTTGAGATATTCTTTATTAGAATCCAGATTTACTACAGACATAGTTGAAGAAACAAACAGGATGATCAGTTTATCGAGTCAATTGGATGTGGTTTGTTCTCAGTCCACACTCACACCCATAGCTCCAGTGCAGAGGGCATCAAACCCGACTTAGCTACACCCTCTTCAATTTGCCATGGGAGAAGTCACAACATGCCAAGATTTAAGTGCCCACCCGCGCTGCAAGGCTTGCAGCTCAGCTGCAGACTGCTCAAAACAACAGGGCCAAAGCATGCTCTGGGGCATGCCAGATGTATCATGAAAGCAGGGCTGGCCTGAGGGCAGTGTCAGGGGTCCCATGCATGCTGCCACATGTGGATGGCTACAAAGCCTCAGTTCTCCATCCCTCTCCTCCCTCCCACTTGCCTGCACACATCTGTGAACACGTCACAGGGACTCGAACAGAAACCAATGAGCTTGCAACAAGCAGCCTTTGTTGCTGGGTCTGGTAAGAATCTGAAAGCAAGATTTCACGAATCCTGACACCATTTAAGTGACAGCAAGAAAGAGAGCTTTTTCTAGGCCCTTAACTCAATAACGGTGCAGCTCAGCATACAGATGTGTCTTTATCAACTGCGGAGCCATGCTGTGCTGTTAGGCATATTAGTAACTCTCCCAGCTAGCACAAACAGGGCTGTATAATTAAACATGAGGTGGCTGGTGGTACTGTACCCTACTGTGGAACTGTTCAGAGCCTGTGGAACAAGATGCAGGCTGGCTCCAAGTCCTAATCATCCAAATGGCTTGAGGAAGAATGACATTCACCACCACTCACACAGCAGAGCACAGGCAGCTCCTCATTAACTGAGCAGACAATGTGTAAAGCTTCCAGAAGCAAGTCAAGAGTCAGGGCTGGCCTCCACCTTTTCAGTTTGTTGTGCGAGAAGGGAGTGCTGTAGTTCCCTTCCCTCCCTCCTGTCCCCTGTAAATAGACAGTAAAACCTGCTGTGAACATCCAAGAAAAGCAGCTTCACAGGATGAGCAGTTGATCTTTGTACATGAGAAAGGATTGGCAAAGCGATGCAAAGAGGGAGCAGGTTGTTTTGCTTCCTGCTGATGAAAACCCTTAAGGTAACAGGATCACAAGCCACTTCTGTCTGGAAGAGACCACAGCAGGTCACCTAGTACAACCATCAGCTGGAAGCAGGATGAGCTATAAGGTCAGACCAGGTTGTTCAGGGTTTGATCCAGATGAGTCTTTAAAATGCCTGGCCAGCAAGGGCATAGACCTCCCCATCCTCTCTGGGTAACCTAAACTACTGCTGGGGATGGGAGGGGATTCGTGCCTCTCCCTTGCATCCTCTTGTTTCAACCTGTGCCTGTTGTCCCTTCTCCTCACCAAGGACAGTAGGAGCAACAGGGAGCTCGCAAGCAGGGATTGCAGAGGCGCCCGGGGCGCCCCCGCCACCCGCAGGCGGGGTTCAGCACCCTGGAGAGAGGCAGATTGTGTCCTCCCACCCACCAACGCTCGTCCTCCTAATTCCCTGACCCGCAGCAGTTTCACTCCTCAGTGGTAAATCCTTCAAGCGTAGGATCATGGAACCCCAGCCTGGTTTGAGCAGGAAGGGACCTTGAAGCTGTCCTTTTGTTTGCATTTTCAGTGTAAATACACACAGAACCATAGAATCATTTAGGTTGGAAAAGACCTTTAAGATCATTGAGTCTAACCATAAACCTAATGCTGCCAAGTCCACCACTAAACCATGCTCCCGAGTCTTACATGGAAAGAAAAATCTTAAAGTGGAGAAATGTCCATCCTACTGCTGCACCCAGCACATGCAGGACGCCAAGCAAATTAAAGAGTGTTGGTCAAGATCACAGCTCTCTGAATCCCCTAGAATACAGAAGCCACTTCTCAAAGAGCTGCTACTTAATACGAACAGAAAGCAGCAACAGATCAGTGCCTTAGTTGGTGGTCTCCTCAATCTGGGGAACCCCACATTCCCTTTTAACTTGGAGCTTCTTGGGGTTAAAGGGACGAGCAGGAAAAGGTAATATTTTAGAGCAGAAAGGCGATTTCACCACATTTTCGGCAGATTCAAGGTGAGCCCCATGCACCTCCCAGCTTACACTGAACTGCCAGCACTGCCTGTCTGTGCCAGGGTATGTCAGGAGGAATGCAGGCTGACAGCGAGACGGTATCTGCTTGCTGTGACTTAGAAGGTCTGTAAGAACCCATCAGTCCTCATGCTGGAAGACAGCAAAATCTACTGCCAAAGAGGCATAAAGCAGCAGAAAACCTGCCAGGAATTCCAGCAAACCTCCTGGTTCACCTTGTGCAGTGAGAATAACAGCACCAGGTTATCACTGCAGCAAGAAGATGGGATCCAAAGGATCCTGAACTGAGGTGAGCTCAAGAGGCAAGGCAAAGAAAGACTTGTCCCTCCCCAGCACCCCTGGGATCTTCTGTTTTGTTTAGCCACACAAAAGCATCTCTATTTGTTCAGTTGTTAATAATTCTCCTCCTATCTTATTAACAAGGGATGGTGATCCCTATAAGCAGGGCTGAGGTCTAAATCCTCCTCTGTTTTAATCCAGAAAAACACAGGACACTTTCTTGCAGATCTGGATTTAAAAAGGAAAAAGGAGGGGGATTATTTTGCATAACAAAAACTCCGAGTTCCTTCTGAGCAGGATCCCTACAATTACACTACAATTATCCTGGACAGCAAAGGTAAAAGAGCAAAGGTTTGAGCTGCTTCAGCAGGAGGAGACAGAGCAGAAGTCATTCAACAGCACTTACAATTCTTCTTGAAAGGCACTACCCGGGGGCAGGCAGACAAGGCAGACCTCCCCGACAAGATTTGCCAGAGCCTTTCAACAACTCTGAACCCCTCAATGCAATGCTGGGTCTGAGCGGCCTGCTTGGTTTTGAGATACGAGGAAATATCTTGGGAAGGGCAAACTAAACCCGAGGAACAGGGAAGATTCGAACGGGAATTGCCAGCAGTTTCTTTCTTGGATTTTTTAAAATCTCCTCCCAGCTTTTGCTTTTATTGACATTCAAGTGAAAACTGATATTTTTATGCAGGACATGGAGACATTCAGTGTAAACTGGGATGGATTTAAACCTTCCCAACTCAGCTGCATCTTTATTTCACCTGAACAAGCAGTGCACCTTTTCCATGTGAGCTCCTTACCAGAGCACACCAAGAACAAGATGGAGCCAACACTCCCTGAAGCTCTGGGTAACAAGTCCAAGCCTTCCCTCTGCCCAGGGAGGCTCCTGTTCTAGACCCACTGGTGTTTATCAAGACACTGTATGGTAGAGACCCCCCATAACTACCACATTTCTGCTCAGTGGGGTTAAACAGATGAGGGGAATGGAGGGAGGATTCAAGTCTGGCAAAGTACTTGGTATCTATGAGTAATTCACCCACTGAGCCTTCTCCCAAGGACACTGGGTCACCCAACCAGGCCTGAAACACAGCAGTGGAAGTAAAAATCCTTTCAGTGGAGAGTTATCACATAATGGTTTGGGAAGGGATCTTAAAGCTCATCCAGTTCTAGCTCTTGTCCTGTCCCTACAGGCCCTTGTCCAAAGCCCCTCTCCCGGTTTCCTGTAGCCCCTTTAGGCACTGGGGCTGCTCTAAGGTCTCCCCTTAAGTAGCCTTCTCTTCTCCAGGCTGAACCAGCCCAGCTCTCAGCCTGGCTCCAGTGCAGAGCAGCTCCAGCCCCTAATTAAACTACTTTAACAGCCATGCAGTTACCATTTCCCATCTACCTGAACCAGGCACCAGCAAAGGTCCCTTTGCCTCCTGTCCATGTCCAATCTGACTCTGCTCACAAACACAGGAATCACCAGCAGCTGAGTCTGCATTTACAGCTTTCCTTTTCTAGCCCTACTCAGTCCCCAGTGCGTTACTATTCACACCTGATCTCAACGCCTTCCCTGCTCACTGTGCACAGGCTGCACCTCACAGCTCACCCATGGACTGTCAGTGCCATCCTTCCAAGAGGGGTACAACCAGGTGAAGACCTACACACAGGGGTCTCATGTGAGCAGCCTTCTCACAGGATCTCATGCAGAAACTCTGGTATGAAGACAGAGATCTCGTTTCCTGCTGTTATTCACGTTATTTGACTACTTTTGATGCTTGGGCACTGCAGAAAACCTTTGCAGTGGCACTTTGCCAGCAGCAGCATCGATTTTCTACACAAGACCCATGAAGATGAAGACAATTAGATCACAGCAAAGCAAATAATTCATTATGAATTAATACCTTCTGAGAGCTTGGGATATTTCCCATTTAATCATTAGCCAGGAGAAGAGATGATTGGATTGACTGACTTAAGTTTAAGTCAGACCCCGAGCCACAGCCAAGACAACACAAAGCAGTAACCCCTGGCGAGACTACCAGCTCCATCCTACAAACAAGACAACGCAGGTCGCCAGGCCTCAACCCTTAGGAACAAAGTCCACCTTCAAATTTAACACCTCGAGCCCATCCTCCCGCAGCCCTCCATACATTATTTATGTTGTACTCGTGTTACAGCTACACAAAAAAGGGAAGTCAGCAAGGGCCCAGCCCCAGCCCTTAAATACAATTGGATGCTGAATTGGAGCCATTATCTCACAAGGTAGGCCCTGCAAAGAAGTTTTCGGGAAACAAAGCAGTCACGCTGACGATCAATTTAGTTCTGCTGCCAAAGGGGGGGTATTTCACAGGGACACAGGCAACAAGAAAGGAGGTAACATCGCCATAAAAGTCACTGGATTCTTGCTTTTGTCCTCAGCATCTGCTGGGAGCCCCTCGGAAACGCTGAAACTCTGACAGCGCCACAGTATCCATCTTAAACCAGCCAGACATCCGCTCTGCCAGTCGGTATCCCAGTTTTCCTGCATATTCACCTTCCCCAGCCCCTCTGTCAAAAAGCATTCAGAAACATCCCCATTTGACTTTCAGAAGTGATCCATAGGAGCACTTCCAAGGACCTGACCTTGAAAAAGAACCTCAAAGGCAGCGCTAAAAAGGCAAAAACAAACCCTACCCCAGCAGCGAGCCCGGGCCCTTCCCATGGCAGAAGGGAAGGGATTTTCCAGAGAAAACCTCCCTGACCCCGCGTCCCTCCCCACAGCCCCATGCCCAGAGGCCTCGCCACGCCGCAAGCACTGCATCCTCTCTGACCCCCATCCTCCAAGGAGCAGCTAAGGCCACGGAGGAAGATGCTACACCGCGCTCAAGCCCACGGGTACCTCTTGCAGGCCACGCTCCCCCCGCAGAGCATCCCTCGGTCCCTGCAGCCCTTTCCTGGGGTCGGGAAAGGCTGAGCCGCCCGGACAACCGGGAGTACAAATGATTCAGCACTTTCCCCACCTCCAGAAGCCTGATCGATGGCCGGGAGCTGCTCTGCGGGCACAGGCAGATGGGAAACACGCAGTCACCACCCGCGGCGGGGCCCGGCTCCCTCCAGCGCAGCATCCCAGCCTGGTGCTTCCCCAGGGGCCTCCAGACGAGGCCGTGGATGAGTTTTCCCAGCCCAAGATGCTTCAGATGAACACGAATCCACCCCAAAAACCACGAGAGGGAAGCATCACTGTGCGGCCGCCCCGCAGGGCGAGCTTCCCTCCTTTGGGGACCGAGCCGTGCCCTGTCCCACCAGGGTCTCTATCGGGGATGAGACCCCCTTCCCCGAGCTGACATATCGGGATATTATCGGCACGCATAGACACGATGTCATGACGTAACAGTAAAAATCCCGTCACATGCCCGAGCGCTGTACCCGGCTCCCCCTCTCATGCGGCTCCTGCCGGGAAGGGCAAAATAAGGGGGGAGACCCTGCAGGCAGCGGGTCCCAAACCCGCGATGGTGCTGCTGCTGGTGCGGAGCCAGCCCGCCCCACACCCAGCCGTGCCCAGGGGGTGCGGCTGCCGGATCGACCCAAGCATCCCCCGGGAGCGCCCCACATCCCGGTACCCTCCTTCCCCTCTTACCTGCTCCGGGAGCGCCGGGGCTCGCCGCAGCCGGGCTCCGTGCGCCGCACTGCGCGCTCCCGAGCGCGGCCGCGCCGCACTGCGCGCTCCCGGGCGGGCGGGCAGGCGCGCCCCGGGAGGAGGCAGGGAGGAAGGCAGGAGCGAGCGGGGAGTGGGGAGAGGTTCATTAGCGGCGCCGGTAATTAGCAGCTGCAGCCCCGGCTCCGCCCTCCCGCCTGAGCCACCCCCAGGAAGCTCCCGCGGGCACTAAAGCACAACCCGGGGCCATAAATCGGGGGGTAAAGCCCAGCTCAGGGGTTTGGGGCAGGAGAGGACAAGTGACCCGGTCACAGCCCTTCCGCGCCTGCAGCACCAGTCCCGGAGGGCTCTGCACGCTCGGGGCTGCTGCAGAGAAGCAGCATCATCACCCTCAGCCCTGCGTAAGGTGCCTGCTGGTGGCTCCCTGCCATGGGCAAGCTCCCCATGGAGCGACCCACCTCCTGCCAACATCCCAGGGCAGGCATCTCATAGGTGACTTGGTTATCAGGAATGTCAGTTTAATTAAAGCCTCCCTCCGATAGGAAACAATCACAGCAAGAGCAGCCACTTCCCTCGCCCTGCATCTTATTGCACAGCAAATGTTCTGCTGAGGCTGTGAAACTTAAACTAATACAGGCACTTGCTCTAGCAACACACTGATCCTTGTTGATTTAGCACCTATTCTAGACAACATAGAATCATAGAATAGTTAAGGTTAGAAAAGACCTTAAATCATCCAGTTCCAACCCCCCTGCCATGGGCAGGGACACTTCACCCTAGACCATGTGATAACATATATCAAACATGCTGATGCATGTCATATATATTCAAGCCCTTTAGGGGTTTATCAAAGAAAGTTTTGAGATCCCAAAGATACATGTGTCACCATCCCGTAAAAGCCAGCGAAGAATTCATATGTCAGAAGTTAACTGTGTGTCCTGGACCACCAGAGAAAAGAGCCTTCCTCCATGGATCTGGAAAAGAAGCTGTAGAATGCAGTTTTCCTATGGAGTAGGAGACAGAGGAACACAAAACCTGATTCCAAGAGCAGTGGAAATTGCACCCTCTACTTGCAAGATACAACTGGGACAGTTAATGGTTCAAACTGGAATGAAGCTGGGCCTGGGTGCTTGGGGTTTCGCAGCAAGCATGTGCTTGGACTAGAAGGATGTCCCATACAAACAGACATCTGTGACTTCCTGCAAGGCAGAGCCCAGCCATAGGACATGAGGGGCTGGCTCCTGACACCGCCCTTGTGTGCTCCTTCCTTGCCAGATCCGCTTGGATATTTGTCCTCACTCAAGAACTCACAGAGGGTCCCTTTCTTTGCTGTCTCCCTAGGAATCCACAGCAATCAAATTAATGTGGTTAACCAAGGAATGGGCAATGAGAAGAAATTAGATGAGTTCCTCTCCTCCAACCAATCTCTTTGGACAAAATAGTATTGATTAGCCTTAAAGCATTTGTACTTGGAAAGATGGATTCTTAGGCTCCCTGCTATGACACTTGAGCCTCTCAAGAAAAGCTAGTGATGGATGCACAGCCCAGGCACTTGGTTTTAATGGAGCAGCAGCTTTGCCTGCCCCAGGACATAAATCACGGTGCTGTTGCAGCCAGTCTGTGCTTCCCTAGTTAAGAGCACAGGACACGGAGCTCATCCCATCTTGACTCCTTAATGCCCTGCACTTTCAGTCAGTGTTGGCACGGAGGATTTAAAACCAGGACTGGCATTTAAACACACTCCTCCTGCCCTTGCTCAGCCACTGCGAGCACACGGCACAGCGCAGACTTAGCAGCTAACAAAAGGGGAAGGGATCCTTCTGCTGTGAGGGTGCTGAGGCACTGGCACAGGGTACACAGAGAGGCTGTGGCTGCCACATCCCTGGCAGTGCTCAAGGCCAGGTTGGACAGGGCTTGGAGCAAGCTGCTCTAGTGGAAGGTGCCCCTGCCCATGGCAGGGGTTGGAGCTGGATGAGCTTTAAGATCCCTTCAACCCAAACCAGTCTGGGATTCCATGATCCCGTTCATGAGCATCCAATCCCAGAGGCCTCGGTATTCCCTTGCCAGCAACACCGCACGTCTGCGCCTGCAGAAGGATGCAAGAACCCCCCAGTCCCTGTCCCCTCCCCGGGGCCAATGCCCAGGAGCGGCCGCAGCCCGTTCGTTATCCGGTGCTGCCATCTGCAGCCCAAGGGCGCTTTCTTGCTGAAGAGAATGGGTTTTAGCGCACAACCCCCGCGGCGCCGCTCGTGTCTCGCCCAGAGCCTGCGTGTACGCACCACGGGCTCAGGAGCACAGGAGGATTACAGCGTGTAAGTCAAGGGGTGCAGTGAAGGAGAGAAACCAGCAAACCCGAGCCAGGTCTGTGGGCTGAAGGACCTGCACCAAGTTACAAAATCCACACTCGACAGGGCGTGGAGCAAGCTGCCCCAGTGCAAGGTGTCGCTGCCCGCGGCAGGGGTTGGAACTGGATGAGCTTTAAGGTCCCTTCCAACACAAACCAGGCTGGGACCCTACGAGCCCTCAGCTACAGCCGTACATCCAAGCAATCCTCCAGCAGTTTTTGCAAAGCAGCATCCCAAAACACTTGTTTCCCTGAGTTTTCCCCCTAATAACCCCCACTCTGGGGCAAATTCCTCTGCACTGTTTGCAGCTCCAGGTCTGGAATGCTGCCTGCACGGAGCCCACTTTGGGGCAGACCAGAGAGGAGCCCATCCATGGGCACCAGCACAGACAACAGCAGAGCCTGCTGCAGAGCATGGCAGGCCCCCCCCACTGAAACCTCTGCTGCACAGCTCCAGGCATTCCTGGAGAGCCCCGTGTCCAACACCCGCTTACCAGGAAATATTAAGCAGCTCCATGTGAACAAAGCTTTGCTCTGATCCTGCTCTCTCCAGGCAGGTTTCACAATCACACACACAAGAGTCCAGGCAGCTTTGGCCAGCGTTTGCCCTCCCTTCCCCCAGGAACATTACCTTTCAGGGCCAGGCAGGTCCCCATTACATCCCTGTGCTTGCTTGTCCTTTAAAGCCTCCCGCTTTGCAAGAGCGGACAGGAAGATGATGGAAACAAAGATGTTCCTAAAGGAAAGCTGAATTGAGTCATTCCCTTGTAGCTCCTCAGGTCCCAGGCAGGGGTTGAGATGAAGTGAAGAAGGGAACAATCCCTCAAAAACCCCTCACGTTTGCCCTGCAGATCTCACTCTGCAAAATCCCTATTGAAGTGAAGGGCACTCACTGCCCCAATGTACTTGTTTACTGCCAGAGGATTAGGAGCTTGCCCAGCTGGGAAAGATCAGGCCAGCTCCCATCACCTTGATTTCTAACACACGACAGCTGCTCATGGTGCAAGAAGTCAGTAACATTCCCCCATCATAACCCTAAAGGTTTCCAGCACTCTCCAGATGGCACGATTCAAAGGTTATGGTTCCCAAAACACCTTTCTGCATCATGTATCTTGTGCAGCGTCCATCTCTATTGCTTATTATAAAGAATAGTGGACATCATTTTTGTTTTTCATCACTGGATGGAGGAATTGTTAGCACAGAGCACAGGGACACAAGTACCTGCTTCTGCAGAAGTCACCCTTTACCTGTTAAAGCCTGGAAAACCCATTTGGGAGCCTATCTTCAGCCTGAAATGACTGTCATGAACCTGTTCCATGCACTACACCACTAGATTGCAGCAGAACACCAATTTCTGCTGCCAGCACACTTGCTGGACAGGAGGATGGAGCAAACAGCACCAAGACTGTAACATCTTGCAACCACACAAGCAAAGCTGAAGGTGAGAAACCCTGCAGCAAGTGAGCTGCAGCAGAGAAAGCCACTGTCTTTGGGATGCACAGAGAGCATCCTGCCTGCTTGGCTGGGCTGAAAGCGTGATTCACAGGTGCAGCACCCGCCTCTTGGGCAGTGTGCCCACAGCTTTGCATTGCATTGGAGGCCCATGTTACACTGGTGGAACTGGAGCATCGTTTCCTATTGAGTTTGCAGAAATATTTGGCAAATGTGAAGCTTGGCTGTGAGTTCGGAAGGAAAAGGTGACCTGGAAGAAACAAATGAGCTGACAAAGACAATGCGCTCCTAGAGCTGGAGGGGCTGTCAGCAAGCAGCTCCTCAGTAGCTCTCCTTGTAGAGTGAAGGCCGGAGGGCTGTTAACATCCAAGCACTCCTGAACTCCAGCCCACCAAGACCTTGGGCTGGGATCAGTGTTTTAGAGCTGAACTTTAGGCTCTTAACTTGGCCATTTTGGCCTCAAATCCCAGAGGTGAAGTTCTCCCTCCTGCTGCTGTTCCTTGGCCAGCCCATCCCTCTGCTCTATGCAGACCAAAGGTCCCCTCCCTGGGGATGAGCTTGGCCATGTATTAGTCAAGATCTGCTGCATTTCCACTGGTGCCTCGGAAGGATGAGGACCTTCACTGCTGTCACTAAGCCCAGCAGATCTCTCAGCTATAGCAGATGACTCACCAGGGTTGCGTGGAAGGAGGATGTGCAAAGCCCTCAGTAACCATGAATAATTAATAATTAACAAGTATTATTTAAAATACCAGGGCAGGGAAACTCCCGGTGTAGCTATTTTTGATTTGTAAATGCCAGGCTTTTAATTACAAATGAGGGAACATCATCATCACTCAATTGGTTTTAGCAACCAGCAATCTGGGATTTGGCTGCTGGAAGCCCCAGGCAGAAAAGGGCAGTGAGAAGCTTTGAGTCTGAAGTATGTGCCCCGATAGAAACATCTATTTCTGGGGCTGGGAATTCCATGCAGGAATTGTCAGCACTGGGGCTATCACTCAGATCACTGCTGCCAAGAGGGGAAACATCCCACTGGTTGCACTGTGCCTGGCACGTGTTAGTCCTAAAGCAATCTCTGCCCTGGGCAGCCTGTTCCAATGCCTGGGCACCCTTTGAGTGAAGAACTGCTTCCCCATCTCCATCTAAACCTCCCTGGTGCAGCTTGAGGCCATTTCCCCTTGTCCTGTCACTTGCTCCTTGGGAGCAGAGACTGACCCCACCTCCCTACAACCTCCTATCAGGTCATCTGTTTATCAATCAACAGGCTTGATCATTTTGAGCCACTTACAGAAACCTGCCTAAGTAAAGCCATTAGGATTGGGTGGGTCTCTGGTACCTATATTCCCACTTCAATTCTCCCTGACTGAGAAGCAGCTGCAGGCTGGGTCTTTGCAGCCTCAAACAGCTTGGAAAAGAAAGGTCACAGATCCATAGTGCTTGTTTTGCAGGGGATCAGCAGTATCCCAGCCTGAAAGGTACTGGAGGTCTTTTGGACAAAGAATTCCCACTTGGAATCCTAGAAATCATATAAGTAGACTGCATTAGCTACACATCATAAATATTGATGCTGTTGCTAAGGGGAAGGAGAGCTGGGTTCAATGTTAATGGACTGATGTTGGCATGCTGAAAACACTCCAGGGAGCAAGAGGGACAAAATACTGCTGTCAAAGAGCTGAGTGTGCCTCCTGGGCAGGGCTCATATCCCTGGCCTTGGGAACACACACAGCTCGATACATGCATGAGTCCCTCCTTGTTCTCCTTCTCTCTTTGGGTTAATCATAGAACCTTGTGAAAACAGCAGCTGGTTTTGCATCTGATCTGAGGGGGAGCACACACCATGGGCCTTGTGCGTGCAGCACCAGCATCTGGCTTTGGATGTATCCCTTGGGTAGTGGGATCCTCAAGGCTTTGGGTGCACCAGGCAAAAGCTGCGCTCTGCATGGGCTGTTGCTGAAGGGACTTGGTGAGCTGTGCAGCTGCTTAAGGAGGACATAGCTCTTGCATTTCCACCACTGGCAGTGCTAGGTGGTCTAGCAGGGTGATGGTGGGTCCAGCTGAGAATAACCCCCTTCCCAGTGACCAGAGGCCGGATGTGCATGGGGAGAGAGCCTGGGGAGATGGCCAGAGCTGAGCACTGTCCAACCACAGGCCAGCTGATGGAGAAGGGTGGAGGAGAGGGCCAAGAGATCTGTCCTTGGGAGTCCATCCTTGTCCCACAGAGCTGCAGGGGTGGAGATGTCCTGCCCTGTGCTCAGCATCCCCTGCCCTGCGAGGCTGTGTCCTGGTGCAGGAGAGGAGGGCTCATTAAAGAAGAAAGCTTTGCAGGAGAGAAGCTCCACACAAAATAAGGTTATGACCAACCACTGGAGCTGTTCCCCAGCCCCAGCAGTGACCTCGTCTAGCTTGGGGAGCACCAGTGCCTACACTGCCTCTCCCCACTGCAGAGGCACTTCTACACCCTGCAGAATTACTGCTTCCTGCCTGCAGCACTGACAGATTTAGGTATCTGAGATGACGCTGACCTTCAGTGCTTGGAATCCTTCCTCCTTTCCCCTTTCCTGTTTTTCTGCTCCCGGCCTTTACAGTCCCGTGTGGTTTCCACATTCCAAGTGCACAAGGTGTTCCAGAGGCCAGGCTTCTGTGGCTGCTTATTATTCACAGCAGAACAAGACCTAGACAGCAAATTGCTTTGTTGTTCCTGTGAAGGGAATCGATCCTTGCAAGCTTAGTGCCTCTGACATGTTTATTGCTGGCTGGGCACAGGGAAGGATGCTCACAACAGGGACCGGGCTCTCCCAGGTTCCCAGAGCTCTCATGTGGAGCAAGCATGAAGGCTGGGATTAACCGATAGGATTTCAAGGCCAGGAGATGCGGTTCTGGTCGTCTGATCACCTGCACAGGCATTAACTCCGGTATCCCCTCTGCAGCCACTGAGCACCATGGGTGTGAATGTGGATTTAGAGTCCAACTGAGAGGAAGGGGGTCACATCCCCAAAGGCCAAGCTCAACCCCATCCCAGGGCCATGTGAGACTGAATAAGATGAAACCCCTTAACCAGCAATGGAATGGGCTGGTTTCTATTCCTAATTCCCAACACTGCATAACACAGTTCAAAGCTCACTCCCAGCTAAAGCAAATGATAGAAGAAGCCAACACAACCGAGTCTGGGCTGGAGAGAAAGTGATTACTTGTTAATGGGCCACCCTGAGATGAGGCTGTCCCAGCCCTGCAATTGAGGCAGTAAACCGCCCCCCCCCCCCCCCCCCCGGCTGGGAACCTCTGCCACAAACTTGTGAGAAAACAGAGATCTTCAGAGAGAATAACAGCTCATAAAGCTGCAGGACACACACACATCATTAACAACACCGCAATGGCTGAGCCTACACAGACAACAGGCAAGAAACATGGGAGCAGCAGAGTCCTGGTCCAGTCTTCCCAGCATGAGCATCCTGGAGGAGACGCTGCCACACATGGAGGGGAACGCGTATATTAAAGCAATGCAGATAATGAGATAAGAGGCAAAGTGTAAGCAAATACCACAGGCAAAGAGCTGCTCATCAATCTCCCCACCTGCAAACAGGAGGAGGTGCAGGCAGGGCCAGCCGGGGTGCAGTCAGTAAATCAAATCATGTTCCAGCCTGCACATGTCTCAAAGGCAACTGCAAGCATCCGGCGGTGCCTGACTTGCCTTTTACTTTTGCTGATACAGACCCAGCACTTTGCCACTCCAGCATCTTTTCCCTGACTGTTCATTGATTATCAGGCTGGAAGGGACAACAGTCATAAATTCATTTGATCTTGTTTATGGTATTCGTCTGTCAGACGTCCCCAGATCAATTCCCATTTAAAGCAGAATATTTCTTGCAGGGAAAAACATATCCATGCTGGCAGAAACCTCTCCTGAAGCCCCATAGCCCTCTGGTCCAGCCACCCACAAGCATCACTGTGGCCATGGTGCAGAGAGCACACTGGGGTCCCTTTTCCTTCATTGGCACAGACCAGGATTCGACCTATGAATAGGTGGGAGGGTAACAGAGCCAAAAATAAGCTGGTGGGTGGGGAGCAATGGTCCTGGAGTCACAGCGAGCTGGGATCTGGGGGTGCTGGTTTGGTTTATGGGCTCCTGTTGCTCCAAATCAAATAATGGAATAGTTTGGGTTGGAGGAGACCTCAAAGCTCTTCCAGTTCTAGCTCTCTGCCCCTTACTTCTCTAAGCAACCTCTGCCAGGGTCTCACCACCCCCAGAATGTAGAATTTCTTCCTCAGATCTACCCTAAGCCTCCCCTATTTAAGTTTGAACCCAAATAAGTCCCTGCCTTCACTCCCACCCTCCTCACCTGTGGCAGCATGGAAATAACTGGGGTTTTCCCTAGTTTTGGTGTGTGCAGCATCATCCTGCAGGGGCAGGGGCCGTCTTCTAGTGCGGGGCTCAACAGCTGCAGTGTTTGGCTCTTTGGTGCATCTCTGCTTTCCCCATACAACAAGGAAGATTCCAGGAGCCTCCAGCAGCCCCCCATGGCCATGCAGTCTCTTCCCTAGGGAATTCAGCCAGTTAATAGCGAGCCCATTGTGCTGCTGTGATCCGGGCTCTACTGCTCTAACCAGTAACAACAGCAAGCAAAAAGAACGGTTGCTGGGACTGGAGACTTGAAAATCCATTAAAGGATTTCTTTTTTCTCTTACCCAGTCCCTTGGGGGTTTGCAAGCTCAGCTGCGTGTTACTGCTCCAAATGGAAATCCAGAATAAATGCATATTTGAAGTAATAAAAGCCCTTTCGTTCTAAATCCGAGTACAAATTAACAATTACTAGTGCTGTCTAATGCCTTTCTGCCTCAACATTTTCATTTATCAGCCCTTCTTTCATCTCCAATGCTCCAGGTAGTTTTTCTCCTCCAAGATACTTATGGTTAGGGGGGGTTGTTTTGGCCTTTTTTCCCCCTCTTTCATTCCCATCTAACAGCAGGAGAAAAAGGTTTTATTTGCTGCTCAGGCAAGAAGTGGGAAGCAAAGGAAGGCACAGAGCCCCCACCACGTTCAGGTGCAGGATGAGCTGAGACCTGCAGGGTGATGGTGCTGGAACCAGCATTCCCTGGATCATGATTTTAGGAGGAGGGATGGTGGCACCACGTCCTCCTCACCCTGCAGGGGAGACCTGGGGGTCTCTGTGTGCAATGGGCCCAGTGCTGGCTCCTTGCAGAGAGATATCTGAGCAGGACAAATGCTGCATGGGTGGCACTGGTGTCACCCCTGTAGTCACCAATTGCTGACAGCCTCCTCTTGCTGGCAGGTGGCAAAGCGAGCTGAGGACAGGGGGATTTGGGTGGCTTTGCTCAGGAATGAAGAGAGGTGGAAGGGTCTTTTAGGAGAAAAATAATCCTAGCATTGAATATCCCCCCGCCAGCAGCATCACAGCACGGATACACTGTGGGAAAAGAACCAGAAGTCTGCTGCCTTCCTCAAGGATCTAAAAGCACTGATGGAAGTCTTCAGGGTGTTCGAGGCCAGGTTGGATGGGGCTTGGAACAAGCTGCTCTACTGGAAGGTGTCCCTGCCCATGGCAGGGGTTGGAGCTGGATGAGCTTTAAGGTCCTTTCAACCCAAACTCTTCCATGATTCTATGAAAATGAGTGAAGGAATTCATAGTGGAGTGAACTGAGGGCATGAGAACAAGAGAAGGCTTCCCCCAAGCCCTGCTCTAGCGCTGGGCGTATTTCCTCTTCACACCCCATTAAGTTCATGGGGAAGCACAGGACACAGCTGGGCTTCCTATAGCTGCTGCTGATTAGTGCTCTGCAGACTGGTAGGGCTGAGGGATCTCAACACAGCAGCTCTGGCAGAGAAGAAAGACTAATCCACAGGAAAGCTCTCAAAACACAAAGGGATGTGATCCAACTTCCAGCTATTCCCTCTATTGGCCATGCATCTCTGCAGACCATGGGAGGGTTTTGGGTTGCGATGTGAGATACTGAGAGCCACAAACCTCATCCTGCACCAGGGAACGTCAAGGAACCGGCTGCAATCGCTAGCATCAGCACTGATGTGTGTGAGCATCATCCTTATGTGTACAAAAAGAGGGACCCTGAAGAACACCCAAGCTCTAAGCACTTTCACTTGTCTCAAACCTAAGGAGAAGAGCACAAAAGGCACCTTTAAAAAAGAAACCCATTTGCATGCCTGCATAACTTAGCAGGAGATGCTGCCTGGTTTTGCTCTCCCTAAGAGAAGCATTCAGCTTCGTTTTGATCCAGTTCCCCACAGCACCAAGCAAGCACCCTGCAGATGTCCCTGGGATGACCAAGGAGCCCCATGGGCTTGTACCTGTGCTCAAGACCCCCCTGGGATCCCTCACACCCCTCCATGGAGCCAGAGCAGAGGCCAGCGCAGGCAGGGGACAAGTAAGGCAGTTTTAGGGCATTTCCTTGGCAACAGAGTTGTCTGAATGGTTGGCAAAAGTAAGCCCCTTTGGGACTCTTGGGTCCTCTCCCATGAATCAGTGGGGACCTGGGGTCAGGACACTTGGATCAGAAGAACCAACTCTGCTGTTGGTTCATTAAATAGCCTCGTGATTGCCCTTTCTGGCCTGCAGTTGCCCACCAGTGAGATGGGGACAGCAGGATGATCACATCCTGCTGCAAAGCACTTGGGGGTCCCACACAGAAGCAGAAGGGGTCCAACAGTGCCTTGCCTGTGGGTTGCCATGTGGTTATTTGGCCTGGTTTAAAATGCAGTTCCTATTTGCTGCCTGATTCTCACTGAGGAGCAAGGCCGTACCATGCTTTGAAATTCAATTCATTGCAATCAGCAGCAGCACTGAGGGCAAGTGGAGAAAGCAAAGACCATTGTCTCAGTTAATAAGATAACAATTTAACATGTGGTGGGGTTCCTTTCCCTCTTCCTCTGCCTCCCTTCAAACAGACCAGCAACACTTGGAGTTGCCTGCAAGTAATTGAGTAGAAAGGCTGCTATGATTTCAATCCCCCATCCACCCCATTACCAGCCAGCAATGCTTCTTGTCACCAGCCAGCGGCATGTAAAATATTTACAGCCCTGTCTTTTCCCTGGGGAAGGATCACAATAAATCACTGGAGCCAACAATAAATCAAAAATTAATCTCCTGAAAGCACGGGGCCAGCCCCATCCCTCTGAGAACAAGCAGCAGGATTTATCAAGTAAATTGGTGCTGGTGTCTGCATGGGGTGTAATGGATGGGATGGGAGGGCAGGAGCTCAGACACTAGGGAAAAAGGTGGGGAAGGGCGCTGGGGCTGGTAAACGCTACCATCCCATGTCACACACATGGGCTTTGTCCCACTGCCATCTGGAAGTGAGAGCTCCCGCTCCTACACACTCACAGGGACCATCAGATGGGGCTGAGCACAGAGAGGAGGTTATAGGGTTCTGTACAGGGCAGTGGTGGCATTTTTCATCTTTTCTGATACACAAACCTGAATATGTTGGAACTTTGGAGCAAGTCCAGAGGAAGCCTTGCGGCATGGGGCTTGGAGCAACCTGCTCTAGTGGAAGGTGTCCCTGCCCATGGCAGGGGATTGGGACTGGATGAGCTTTAAGGTCCCTTCCAACCCAAACCATTCCATGATAAATATACTCATCCTATTGGCATAACCTAATAATGTCCAATTCACATCACCAGTGTTCTACAGGATATCACTCTTTTAAATCTCCATTGCTGCTGCAAGCAATGCACCAAACCACACATTGAGCACCAGCATCCTCACTCCTCTCCCCAAGTCACTCCCACCTACCGTTGCAAAAACGATCAATGTGCAATGCTCTTGATTACTGCTCTTTAAGAAGCTGATTTATCTGCATACCAAAATAGCTCTTCCCCCCACCCCCCAAGTTCACAGCCATTGCATCTGCTTTTCCTGCAGTGGATGAAAAGATTCCTTTTCAAGCTGGTTTTTTACCCCCTCTGCAACAAATGAAAGCTCAACTCCTCTGTAGTAATTGCTCCCAACAGACTTGCTATGGGCACCTCCTCTCTTTCTGCTGCAATCTTATAAAGTCAATCCTATAAAGCCTGGTTTAAGCAATCTTACAAAAGAAACAGATTAAGAGATTAGAGGAATTTAGAGAGATGACCCCAAACTGTGCAAATATCTAACTGGAGATCACTGGGATGAGCTGGAGCCCCCAATACACAGAGGCCAGCTCTGCCATTCCCTCAAACCTGCTTTTGTTAAGGCTTCTCCTTACATTTAGAGTCTCTGAAGCACAGAGAGAATGTGGAATTTGGGTGATTTGTTACTAATAGGTGGATGCAAACATCAGTTTGTAAGAAACATGATGTATGAGGTGCCCTTGCTGCGCGGCTGGCTAACCTGGGCAGCACATGGACTTGGGAAGTGCCAGGGTGCATTAGTCTGACTGACAAGCAAACAGCCTGAACAGGGTCAGCACATTTGTGCCTTAGCGCTTCCCTTAATGGAATCAGAGTCATCTCCAGCAATGAATTAATCTCTGCCAATAGCACACATAATAGGGCTGCCCAGATAGACAGGTTCCCAGGATGAGGCTCCTTCTTCTCCTACACAGGACAATTTGCACCAACATGCGCCTGGATGGCCCCAGAATCCCTGGTCCCCCTCCAGAGCCACCTCACAGCACTCAGCATCACTTTGTGTTGTTAGATTATCACATCTTGTCTATAAACATCACACTCAGTTTCCTCTTCATTCCATTTTCTCTCAACTGGGCCAGGATAAACCAGAGCTGTTATTCCTCCAGTTATGCCCACAATAAGCTCAGCTTCATGCCAGGGAGGCAGAGACCGCAGGCATCATTCCAGCCAAGGTGCCCCCCATCCCTGCCCCTCTGCCACCATGACCAGTTTCAGAGAGCAGGATTGTACATCCAAGTTTCTCCATCCACTCATCTCTATGTAGCCATCAATCATCTTACAGTGGCACATCAGTCCAACATGCAATTATCTACCCAGGATGATTTACGGCTTGGCTATCCATCCATATTTCTATTTATCTTGCTCTCCATAAACACCAACACCCACCTACTCAGTCTAATTGCTCTTTCCAGTGGTCCTGCCTCTCCTCTTCCTGCTTTGCCCAGGAGCCACTTAAATCACACCCCAAGGCTCAGGCAGACCAGGAGCTAAACCCAGGTTTAAACCTAGCCCCAAGCCTCTCCCAGCAGCAGGGAGTGTTTGCCTCAGGGATTCTGGATATTACAGACATCAGGTACCCTACAAGTGCACATAGCATCCAGAGCCATTACATGGAGCTTTTGGAGCAAGTCCAGAGGAGGCCACAAGGATGCTGAGGGGCTGAAGCAGCTCCCATATGGAGCCAGGCTGAGAACATTGGGGCTGCTCTGCCTGGAGAAAAGAAGCTGCATGGAGACCTCAGAACAAGAGTGCCCCACAGCACACTGTAGAGCAGCACAGCAAACCCAGGGCTCCCGCAGCCCTGCCGATGCCCTAGCCTGGCTTTCACCATAGAACAGCAGCAAATTGTTTACAGTTATACAAAAAGGCTCTTTATTTACCACAATTACTACCAAGAACTTATGGCAAAAACACCAAGTTATCAGAAAATTGCTAGACTGCATTTTCCTGCCAAAAATGAAGCCTGCTTTTGGCTCAGGCTTTGCTCTTGTACTGCGCACACTGGTTTGCTCCTTCCCACGAGGAAAAGGAAAACTCTGGCCCTGTTGGAATGCCACTGGCATTTACGGGACAGTGTTTTATGGTCACCGGAGGAGAGGGTGAGCTGGAGGAGGGATGCACTCACTGGCTGTCACTGGAGGCAGAGAGGGGAGGAAGGGGCACACTCCATCAGAGCATCTGAGCTTGTCAAGGCGCAAGGAGCTAAAACAGGTGCCTCCTGACTGAGAGGAGAACAAGAGACTGCTGCACAATTACTGCTCTAATGCAACAGTGTTTATCCTGCAGCAGTTTTCCATAATTACACTGATGGCACCTGACAGCCCCACATCAGCCACCACGAGCCGATGCTCTCCTTGTCCTGGCTCCTTTCTCCCTTGCTGCTGCTCTCCAGCTTTCAGATTACCTCCGTGAGTTCTAACAGGAGATCTCAGGTCAGGAGAGGTGAATCTGGGCAGATCTTTGCTTCCCAGGAGACCAGAGACCCTCCCAGGCAGCATCTGCAGTTACCAGCATCATTTGATGTCCTGTGGCCATGGGCTCAGTTGGGGTTTGTCCCAGATCTCAGCTTTGGGGATGAGCTGTACAAATCACTGCCAGCCCATTGTTACGGATCATCCCACCTGGCTCCCTGCAGCACAACAATGTTCTTGGTTATCAGGCACATTCCTCCCCAACTCCATGACTCCTTCATTGCTCACAAACATCACCTACAGCCTTGACATCCCATATGGCTGGTGACACAAGTGTTTCTCATGAAAGGAAGCTCACAGCCAGAGATGGAGGGGAGTGCTGGATGCGGTACAGCTCCTCTCAGCTCTGCACCCAAAGGATGGAGAGCCAGACAGGCATCTCTCGTTCTGCAGCTGTCCCTTCCACATGCTTCCCTATGCAGACCCAACCATCTGGGCACATCACTTCCACCAGAACTCTGTTTTCTCCACTGGCTCTGCTTGGATTCCATTCTAAATTACTTCTTTTGGGACCTCACTGGGGACTTTCTCAATAGCACGTCTAAAACTTTCCATCTCAACTTTCAACTCAATGGAAATTTTCATGGAATTTGCTCTCCTTGAGAAAAAGCAGCAGCTCCTTCATTAGAACAAACGGAACAATGAAAGCTTGAATTTCCAGAGGAAACATTTCATTTTGCAGATGTCAATCAGCTGATGGCTTCTTGTTTCATTAGGCTGCTGATGAAAGCAGTGAGTACCAAGTAAAAAGCCAAGCCCCAACCCATGCAGCTCCTCTAGGGATCTCACCTTTGCCTCCTGCCCACATTTCTCCCCAGGCTCTTCTTTGCTCTGCTTTCCATGCAGAAATCCTCTCCTGCACCCCAGCCTGCCCTCCTGAGCTCCGAATCTCTGCTGGGAACACTGCACGTGGCTTTTCCCTTCTTGTTGCCTCTATTATTGATGATTGTGGCCATGTCAGACCTCTGCAGTGCATCCTGCCACCTCGGGCAGGCACCATGTATGCAATGTAGCTCCAGGGATGGCTTTTTCAGAGTCAAGGAAGGTCCTAACAGCTTCCAGTGGTGCTGCCAAGTCATCTGCTCCCCTGGTTCTTAACTGGAAGCTGGGCTCACCCCTTCCTCAGGGGAAGCCATCTGGAGAAGTCTGGTGAGAGACAAGGAAGAAATAGAGGAGACAGATGTGATCTCGTCTTGAACACGCTCCCAGAGAGGCTGCTCCATGCTCACTTCTGATCAGGGCAGCAGATTGGGGAATGCAAATAACCTCCTTCAGCAGAGGCTTTAAGTCAATTCGCTTTGCTCAATTCCATTGTTTGCTCCATACCCGTAAGCCTGGAATGAGGCACGTTAGTGGGATTGAGAGGTCAGATCCTTCCCACACCATAGCATCACCAGTTTGCGCCAGCCAAAACTAAGGACCCCCACGGGGCTGCTCAGTGGTCTGTGCAGGGAGGTGATTCAGGAGGACATTTCCAGGCTTTTGGCCACCATTTAAAGTGTAGGTCAGCAGGAATTCAGTGTCCAGCTCCCTGTTGTCCATCTGCCTTGATCCTGCAGGAACCATTTGGGATGATCAGACCCCACATTCTGTCTGGTGATAGGTTCCAACACAGTGACATAATGGAAGAAAATAATCCAGCAAAGCCTGGTGGAGACGGCAACGGAAACTTTATCACCCAAACCACCTCTCCTGAGCCAGGAGCTGGGCACATAACTGGTTTCCACAGTTAAAGAACAGAGATTAAGACTGACCAGGATGTAAGCACAGCTTGCCCCAAGGACAGAGCAACGCTCACATCTTGGTACCTGTGTTCAGCACTGCTTGAGGTGAGCAGATTCCCACTTGGGCAGCAGGGACAGGAATGAGCCCTTTGGTTCAGCCGCTGCTGCGCGACTTAAACAGTGGCAGCTCCTGTTTGCAGAGGATCTGGAGGATGTTTGCACAGGTTTCTGCACTGAAAAGTCAAAACGTTGCACTGAGAGCAAATGGCAGAAGGGAATCTAAAAGGAGTTCACGTCCTGCTGCTGATAAACTGCCTGAGCAGACCAGATCCTATGCATGCATCAATCCTCATCTCCCCAGCCCGGTGCAGGAGCTGCAGAGCACAAGGGGTCTAGGGCAGAGGGACCAGGCCAGCTGCAATTGCTATTCATGCAGGAGAGGATACTTTATTCCCACATCAATGGCAAAGATGCTGAGGCTCTCTTACCAAATGTGAATACATAACTAACTGCTTCATTATTGATAACAACCCAGTTTATTTTATACTCTGGCCCATATACAAAGTGATTTCGGAGGCAGTTGGTAGATGAGGATTAAGAGCAAGTTCTTGCACTGAATCCGGAAGCAGGTCGTGTTAGAAGCCTCCTGCACACATGCATCAGACACAGGGATTTTGATCAAGCTCTGGAAGTGCCCATATTGAATCTTTTTGTGTTTTTCTGTTTAAGGCAGCAGCCACCAACCCCCCCCCCCCCCCCCCAGGTCTCTCAGGACTCATCTCAGGTGCCTACATGCATACACCCAAACCCATGCCTAGAGAGCATTCAGCCATGACCTGTGAGCTTGTACCTGGGTGTATTTATAGGATACACAGAGTTTACAGGCTTCCACTTGTAGTAAACTCACATTTCCCAGTGTGGACCCACAATGTGATGCCAGCCCAGGCAGGGGTTGCACAGCCACTGCAGCAGGTCCTACACACCTTGGTGTACATCACACACTCACTCCTACTCATACAGACAGCTTCTTGAGCCCAAGACTTCAATGACAACAGAATGCCTAATATTTAGCACTCCTACCATGGCATATTCGTTCCATGTATGCACAAACACGAAGTAGCATACTGAATTAGTGAGAGGCTGCAAAGGCAAGAAAAATGGAGAGACACAGAAAGGAGAAGAGACAGACTGGAGGGGGAGGGATAAGGAAGAAAAGGGGAATACAAAAGACCAAGACGGTTGAGAGACAGATAAGAGGTCTGTATAAAAATAGAAGCCAACTTGTTCTCCCTTATTTATGCACAGCACAGCTCTGCATATCAACAGCTAAAGAAAGGATTCCCACCTAGGGCTCTGAGGCAGCCCTCCAGGGGAATATCCATTGCCAGAAAAGAGTGACAGACAAATCCTTCCTCTCCCTCCTTCCCCATGGAAGGGGTGTGGGTTCCCAGGGTTGCGTCTCCACTCTCTAAGCGCTGCTCCTGCCCCAGCAGACGTGACAAGCAAACGGGAGCTAAAAGCACTGCAAGGAAGAGTGAGCACAGGAGCCCCACTTCAGGCACTTGGACCTGGTCACGTAGGAGGAATCTGTGCTCGGGTACACTGAATGTGCATTGAGCTTCACAAAAGCCCTCAGTGTGAGTATGCTGACACAGGCATCCACCCTCCCCTCACAAGGACACCTCCTCGCTATTCCAAGTTCGGTTACAAAGGGCTCGGGGTCCTGGTCCTCCTCCTTCCCAATCCACTTCTCACCGGGAAAGCAGAGCACGTGGAGAACAGCAGCGCTCAGATCCTTATTCCTGTCCCCCAGGAAGAAGTCATTTACTTCTCCAACCGACAGCACCGTCTGGGTGTTCATCCTCCGCTTTCATCATGCGGGAGATGAAAGAGCTGGAGGATTTCTCTCTGCCTCCTGCTCTGCGCTGGCCTCCTCCACACCCTGGGGATGAGAAGGCATTAAAAGGCTCTCAACTGGAGCATTTCTCAAGGCAGTATTGACTAAAAGGTTTCCTTAAATGTCCCCTGATAGGCAGCAGCTGATGGGGTTTAAAGGCTGTGGCAAGTGGAGGCTGGATAGAGGAGATCGGCTCTCAGTGCCCTCAGGCAGCAGCGTGGGGACAGCCCTTTCATTACAAACACGCCCCCACCCCACCCCGGCCTGAAGCACGATCGCGTTTTAAAACGAGTTTATCCCTGCGTGGCACCAGCCAGGGTGAAACCAGGAGGGAGCACACGGGTACAAGGAGCCTGGTGCTCAGAGCCAGGCAGCTGCCTGCTGCAGGCAGGATGCTCCTGCTCCTGTCCCTTGCATAGCCCAGAGTTCACAGACCTGCTCCACCTAGGGTTTTTGAGGTTAAACTGAAAAGAATGAGATAACTCACATCTAAACCCAGTCGCATTTGTGTGGGGTCAGATGAAAGTGCAGACCCCAGACCACAGCAGCAGCTCTAGCAAGGCCCCCTTTGAAGGTAATTCCTGTTCATTATGTGACACATTGATGCCACCACACACAGAGTGGCCAATTCTCTGCAGTATTCCAGTGCGTGCTACTTGGCTGATCATAGGCTCTCAGTGAAGTTGCTGATAAACACATTAGCTTGCTTCATTGTATAAATAATTGGTAGCATTATGGATGCATGAGGCAGCACAATGAGGACCTGAAGGTTGTGGCATGTCACAGCAAAGCTAGTGTCACCTAGATTTGCAACAAGGCTTATTACTCAACATCAGAAGCTTTGAGAGTGGATTCTGGCTCCATGTAAAGCAGGGTAACAATGTTGGGAATGGGGCAGCTCTGATTTATGCCAGGTGATGAACTAGTCCGTACTGTCCATATGGGTCTATAATTACCCATATGGACAGATACAGACATTCTGCACAAAGCAACTACTGCGCTGTTACAAATCAAGGTAATAAAAGAGGCTGATGATGTGTTAGATGCCCATTAAAAGTCCCAGGCTAGTAGGAGAGTCAAATTTTCCAATTGCTACATGCCCTAAGTGGACTAAATAATGTCCATTTCATTTTGTAAGTTGGTTGAAGCTGAATTAGAGAGATTAACTTAATAAATAGGAAACTCCAGCACCAGAAGCATCACATACTGATAGCACACATGGACACCTTAGTTTAAGGTTAGAACAGGCATCGCAAAGCCTGATTTTACTGCCTGGGAAACACATGGCAGAACAAGAGACCTGAATCCAGACCTCCCAAAAGCCACTCCAGTGCCTGGACCAGTTTTTTCCAGCAGTACTGCAAACCACTCCAGGAGGTGGGATGTGGCATAGGAGTGAGGAGGAGGATGGCAGGAGATGACTCAGCTTCCTCCATACTTCAGTGGAGATGCAGGATGAGCAAGCAGGGGATGTTGTGCCTACCTGCATGTTTGCAGCCTTCTCAGAGGGAATCCTGGAGAACTCAGGATGCTGCAAACAAGCACACACACTGGGGCAAGTAGGAGCGTAGGGCTCACGCTCTACAGAGTCTTACAGTAAGAGAAGGAAAGAAAGGTCACTGTGCCCTGAGACTCCTGAATGTTCGCAGGCTGTGCCATAGAAACAGGTCTCTTTTCCTGCCTTTAAGCCTTGTGAGCCACCAACAGAACCGGATACCTCATTTAATTCAGAGCAGGATAGCAGAGCTAATAAGCCCCAGCAAAACAAGCATTAATAAGGCACTATAAATATCAGTGTCCCTCTCAGAAGCAAGGGGGTTGCAGCTTTCAGCTAGATGCCTTGCAGCAAACCTAAGGCTTGAACTTGCACAGAACTCCCCTCTGATCAGTGATGGGCTCCCATTATCCACAGCACTCCCCCTTTGAATGTGGCATTTTCCTCCAGCTTTCCCAGCCCGATTCAAACTCCAGCCACTGAAAGGGAGAATTTACATTTCCAATTCCTAGGCAATACAGTCCATTAAGTTTAACAAGTCAATGAACTTCACATGTAACCTACAGCAAGCATCAGCTCTGTGGCTATTCTCTCTAACTGATTACCTCGCTCGCTATATCTAGGAGCCCCTGGCGTGGTCATGGCAACTGGTTTTGCTTAAATGCAGCTGAACAGTGAAGTTAATTTTAGATTAGGTGAGGAGGAAGCTGGTGCACCAAGGGAAGCTCAGCAGCTCCATTCCTCTTCTCAGCTTCCCTAATGGAAACGGCTCTGCCCGCCAGCTCCTTTGCCATGCCCTTGTAGTCACACACCAGGCTCCCAGTATTTGCACATCCCTGTTGGGAACGCTATGCTCCAGGCATCCCTGCACCAGAGCAGCCACGTGCAAGTCCATCACTCATCCGTAAGCCCTCCAAGGCACCAGCACATCACTGGTGGGTTCCCTCTCCTGCAGCCAGCTCTCCTCAGAGCTTCTCTGCTCAGTTTAGTACACAGGCAGAGGGGAAATCAGATGGTGTGGCTCCTGACACCCCAAGGTACGTCCCTAACCCAAGTAGGCTGGCTTGCCCTTCCCTTCCAGCACTGCATATAGCACTGACATTATTTCCTCTTGGTATATAATAAAGGTGTCAAAAACGTTTTTAAAAGCCCAGGCCTGGGTAGGCATGTCCCAGCTCAGTGCACTCACCTACATATATTATAGAATCATAGAATCCTTTAGGTTGGGAGAGACCTTTAAGATGAAGTCCATCTGTTAACTGATGTGAATATTCATACCTTAGCCAGGAAAACCCATAAATAAGCTAGAAGTGACCTTAAACATAATTAGTACTTTGGACTCAGGAAGTGTGTTTTGGTTGCTCTCCTGAGAATGAAGTAAGTGGTAAATGGGCAGTTCTTGGAACCAAACCTGCTTATTACTCAGGTCCTTCCTCCAGCAGAGCAGGCAGTAAGCAGAACAATGCAGCTTCCAAGCCCAGTTTTCCAAATCTTATCCCCACCAAGCCCCTGGAATGTCGAGGCCAGGTTAGCAGAGCTTCCTTGGCTCCTTTGGGCTTTCTGCCTTCTTCACTGCCTGCTCCCGTGAGGTTTCTGGCTCCCTGTGCTCACCCACACTGTGCCATCCAAGGAGCACCCACACAGTCAGCCCTGGGACCCTGCTGCACAAACATCTCCTCCCTGGGCTGCTCTTTTCATCATCTCAGCTCTTTCCCCCCACGTAACCACCCAGAACCCAAAGGAGGGGCAGCTACTGCAGGCACCAGCCTGCACTCAGTCCCAGCACAACATGCTCTGAGCTCCTTCACCACCCAACACAGGCACTTGCTGCAAGTACTAATTCCAGCAGCACCCACCCCACAGCCTGGCTTCCTAAGAGCAAGGTACCTCCTCCAGCAGGCACCCTGCAGACCCATGGGTGGGCAAACAGATGTGCAACACCCTGGTGATGTGCAGAATAGAGCTATACATGTGGTACATGTGGACAGTCATGTGTTAAGAGTTTGTTATATAGCTACACAGTCAGCAAGCCATCACTACTAATACATATATAGATATACTCACATAAAGCAATACTGAAATAAAACCAAGACCAAAGCCTGCCTTGCTTTGGCTCCAAACTGCTGCCTAGCATAAAACCAATGCCTGCCTGCATTTAAGAGTGTGTATTTACTTCTAAAGCTCAGTATTTACTCAGGCAGCAGCCCTGCCATGCCTGTTGCCCACCATGACCATGCTTAGCTTTGCTTTTGGTGCTCAGCCTTTCCCAGCTTCAGGGCTCCGAGATGGGCTGAACCAACCCCTGGTCCTTGCTGCTGACATGAGCACATTACAGAGTCCATCCAGGCCAAGCCCTCAGAAGAGGGGAAATAACCCGGATCTCTCTAGTAATTCCCTCTAATGCCAAAAACCAGGAGCAGAGAAGCAGCAGCTGCTACAAACTGTTCCAGGAGACAGTTAAAATACAGAGAAACCCATTGAGATTGATTAACCAACGTTGTGATTTGTAATTTTGCTTAATGCTATTAAAGAAAAGCATTGACCATTTGCTTGGCAGAAAGACTGGCAGAGCACCAGGCTTTTGCGTAATGAATTCAGAGGATTAATCCTATTAGTCTTCCTCCCTTCCCCCAGCTCCTCAACTTGTTTGAAGATGAAGCACAGATGCAAAACAACCCAAGCAAACACATTGGCTGGACTGCATCTGATATCTCCTGACCTTTGTGCTGGCCCTGTGCAATGGCAGAATGACTCAGGAGGTGAGGAGAACAATGCTGATGCTATCACAGAGTCTGGGAGACTGTTCCAAAGCCTCCAGCAGCTGAAACACACCAAACAATAGGGGAAAACCTGGTGTGGCTGAGGAGGAGGCACAGAGAGATTATTAGCAGGTTACAAGTGGTGTATGTGTGAGAGGGGCTGCACCCCATTGCATGGCACTGTAACGCTCTCAATGGCTCACATGCACTGGTGTGGTCCAGGGGTTCAGCACCATTGCAGAGGGCACCTGCAGTGCAGTGTTCTCCATGGAGGGTGTCACCACCCAGAGGTCACCCTGACCAAGCAATAACAATGGGGGATGTGCAGGAGAAGGGCTGAGGACCACTCTTGCCTTCCCTCCACCCCTGAGATGGCAGCATGGAGCAGGGTTGGATGGGAACAGCTCTGGACAGACCTTTCTGTACCCACCAAGGCGGCAGCAGCCCAGTGCTGCTGTTGGGGGACAAACCTGGAGACCCTCTGAACAGCACCCCAGAACATGCTCACTGCTGCCCTGGTCCTGCAGCAAGGGGCACTCAGGGGGTAGGTTTCACATCAACTCCCATCTTGGAGCCATCAGGAAGGCTAAACTAACTTCCAGAGCTTCCCTTACCTCTGTCTTGCTGGGGAGGAAATCACTCTCCCACCCCCAGCTCCCTGGTCCTCTAGCTACATGGAAAGCATTGCTAATGCTCCTTCCCCAGGAGCAGGGGAGGATGTTTGTTGCTTCACTTTGTGGTGCAGCTTGTCACCTGTAGACAGCATCACGTTAGCTTCACGTCATGGCATGTGACAAACCTCTGCATTAAGAGCCATAAATATTTATATAGCATGAGCAGAGACAACAGAGCTGGCACCTCATACCACGAAGCGTGGAATATCATTTGCAACTTCTCCAGTGACACTTGTGTGGCCCCCATTGAGCACCACCTCCCCAGCAGAGCAGGAACACGCACCTCCAGACACCCAGGGTGAGAGTTTTCAGCTAGAACTGACTGTACAGTCCTTCCCTTCTCCTCCAAGGACATCCCACACAGTCAGGCACCAGCTCCAGCCAAGTGAGCAGAGAGCTGAAGAAACCAGGACCACCTACTACAGACGCACAAACCCAACTGCACTGGCGCACTGCAGGCATTGACTTACTGCCTGCTTTTAGCCATAAGGATGCCTCTCTGCTCATTCCTTCACCTTCCTTACTGGTGTCTGACTTTGCAGCAGTACATGGTGGCTACTGATTGCTCCCAAATCCACTCAAACATGCTGAGATGAGCCCTCTTGGGAGCTGCACCTCCCCAAAAGCTGCTGCCTGTGCATGCGCAACAGCACTGCACCCTCCCTCCCTCAGGCTTTCCCTCCTTACCACATCACACACATCCAGAGGGCAGCCCAGGATCACCACTGCAGCTCCCATCATCTATCTTCTCCAAGAGCCGGGGCCAGGCAGCACCAAGAATAGCGGTCACAGTCATTGCTGACACACTCAAGAGAGGGAACATGGACCCCAACACTCCATCAGTGTTGCACTAAGGCTCTGGAGATCCAGCAGCATCATTAACAGAAGCAGCACCTCCTGTGCAGCAGCTTTATTTGCAGAGCAGCTCTCCCACAGGTGCTCAGTGTCTTCATTTCCAGCACTTCTCAGGTGTTGGATGTCAATCTTGATGAAAGCAGAGCTCAGACTTTGTGTTCTTTTCCATTAATAGTTTACTAATTAACTTCTTGGCGCATGTGTGTGAGCAAACAGCCAAATTCAAAGCAACTTTCAGAGATGGTTCTGGAACGTGCATTCAGAGCTCACTACCACGAGCAGTCAAAGAGCCATCCCACTGAGGAGCAGGGGCGCAGGAGGAGCAACTGATCCCCAGCTCACACAGGTGGTTCATGCTGCACGTCTACTGTCTGCTGTTTGTGCATTAGCCCCTGTTTAAGCTGGTGCAGAAGCTCTTCCACAATTGATTTTTAAGAGAAGGCCTGGCCAGGAAGCTCGGAACCTGCTCAAAAGCAAGTTTCAAGCCAAGATTTGTCCAGAAAATGATTTCGTGTGAGGTATTTACTCTGTTGGCACAGGGTGCCCAGAGAAGCTGTGGCTGCCCCATCCCTTGGCAGTATTCAAGGCCAGGTTGGACGGGGCTTGGAGCAAGCTGCTCTAGTGGAAGGGGGCTGGAACTGAGTGAGCTTTAAAGTCCCTTTCAACAGAAACCATTCCATGGTTCTATAAGGAGCAAACATCAGACCCTTCCCTCCAACCTTCCCCCCAACCTTCCCCAGCTTCTTCATGATGTAACCTCAGGGCAGTGATGGTTGCAGTGTCCAGGGAGCCCCCGCCACTGGCCCATCCCATCACTGATCCGTGGTGGCTGCTGGTGCATCCAGAGAAGTAAGCAAGCATGGAGCATGTGAAGTAATGAACATTGCTCCTCACACCCGCCTCAAGCCTATTGACACAGTTCCCATTAATTTATGGTAACCTGTAATTATTTTAGTTGATTCTTTTTGGTTTTCATGCTCTGTTTGTTTCCACTCGCAGGGGCATGGCAGTGCTGCTCACTGCTGAAGGGATGCTGGGGCTCTGCAGAAGAGCAGATCCCAGAACTGATTGTCACCCAGATGCTCTCCAGCCACCCCACGAGCAGTGGCTGCTCACTCCCCTGCCCCGCAAGCAGGGCAGCAGAAGCGCGGCTTCAATAGTCAGATTCCTTCCTCCTTTTTGTCTCACATCAATTTTTATTCCAGGGGGGTTTAATTTTCCCTCTTCTTTCTTCCCTAAAGCAATCAAATGGTACCTTTGCATGGGAAATCAGTGCTTTCTGCCCATACCACCATGTAAAACCAGTGCAGCCCAGAGCATTCCCCACACTGATGAGGACAGAAACAGAATGCATCCCCTGAGCAATCCCAGTTGGCTATTATTCAAGCCCCATTAGCAGCTTGTGCTTGCACAGCCCATGCTGGAGCTTGGCTCTCACCTGAGAGCTGTGGGGAAATCCTGGCTGGGACTCATGTTCTCCTGGTTTGGGGATAGGTAAATCTCAGATGTATTCATTTTCCTGACCCATTTAGTGGGCCACCTTTCTAATTTCCCTTGCCTTTTACCTCTTGCTTTCCTGGGAATGCTCTGCTGGTGCTGCAAAGGAAAGGAGTTATTATTCAGAAAAGAAGTGGGAGAGATGCTATAAATGTAAAGCGCAGGAGCAAGCTTTAATCATCCTCATCATTAGTTAATTGTCGTAGACTGAGTCCATTCCAAGGAGAACACAGTGTTAAATATAGATGTAGAACTGGGATCTATTTTTGTGATCAGATCCTGCTGCTGCTTTTCCCGAGGATGTCAACACCGGGGACTGTCAGAAGAGCGTCAGCCGCAGTCAGTGGGACGTGGGCTCCTACCCAGAGCGGGTGAGAATGTGTTCAGCTCCAATGGTGCCTGACAGATGAATGCAAGGAGGATCCCGCTGGATTCCACACTCAGCTTTTGGGGAAAACCTGTGGAACACCTCATTCTAACAGCGCCTTGGTCAAAGCCACACCAGGGGATCAGGAGCTGAGTCAAGATCAGCTGAATCCTGCCCAGTGCTTTACCCATCAGTTGGTTTCCTCCCCATAGGGAACCATTTGAATCTATTCCCTGGGCCTTGGACTACCAGAAGCCCTTGCTCTCCTCATTGCACGCTCCCTGATTTCAGAGCCCTTTTTGTCCCCCCTGTGTACCTTTGATCTGTGTCCTCTCTGCACTTTCTCTCCTCCTCTCTCCTTCCTCCCATTCAATGTACTCCACTAAATGTTTCCTTCTCAATTCGGGTGGTGGCACCTTTGAAGGGCAGCTGCCCGTGGAGGGTTTGAAAGGCACTGAGTGGCTTTGTCCTCAGTTACCTGTCCAGAGATTTCTCTGGTTCAGCACTTGTAAAAACACCTTCCCATTAACTCCTCCTTTGCAGAGCGCCTTGCAGCAGTGCTGAGCATGGAGCAAGATGCTTTTGCTCCGGCTGAGGCGCAGGGTGATGCAGAGCAGGGCCCTGTTTCTCCCTCCAACCATCAGATTAGCAGAGGCTGCTGGAGCTGAATCCCTTGGCAGTGCAGGCAGTCAGGCTGGTGGCTCCAAGAGATAAATCCCAAACAAATGCTTTTTCCCATGGCTGGCAGGGAGGTGGGTGCTGGGCTCCCCTTATCTCATAGCCATAGAGAGGGCAGCATTGCCCTTCCTGTGCCATCCTGCTTGGCTTTGAGCCTTGCTTCAGTGTCTGGCCACGTCCAGGGACAGGGTAGAAACAGAAGAGTGAGCACTGCCTGTGCTTCAGTGTAAGGGAGTGGGATAGGGCAGGAGTCAGGGAACATGCTCATCCTTAGGGGGGATTGGGGCCTAGGGTTGGTGTGCAAGTCCCAGAGCATCCCAGCAGTGTTGGAATCCATGTGCTCACCCAGGTTATAAACCACACATGCTTGATGCGCGTCCATGCAGTGCTGTGTGCATGTCACAGCAGGCGATGCCAGCCACGGTCACACAACATGCGGCACAGCAGGATGTTTGTGCCTCATCCCCATGCAAGTGTGCTGAAGGTGTTTGGACAAGCCTGAGTGTGCAATCATTTGTGGTCGTCCAAGCATGTCCAAGCAAGCCCGACCTTGAGCAGGGGCTGGGGAGAAGAGGATTAAATGCCAAGTGCTCTGTGGAGCTCTGCCGCGGGCTAATACCTGATGCATTGAGCCTGCTGGGCTGTTGACAGATACCTGGGCTCCAGCTTTGCTGCTCGCTGGCAGCGCTCCTGCACTCCCAATTCTGCTGCACTGAGCTTCATCGTGTCCTAGGCTGAGACCTAAGGGATGCTGCTTGCGTGCACACCGGGCAGAGCTCCTCTTTGTGCAAGCACACACGTGTTCATGTGTGTGCAGGTGGGTGCATCTCCCTGGTGTGGGTGCATGCACGCCTGGTTGCTGGGCACTGCTTGTGGTGTGTTCCTGTGCTAATGTACAGTGATGCTGTGTGTGAGTGCGGCTCCCCTTGGCAGGACCATGTCTTCATGTATGGGCTCTGAGCGCAGCTGCTTCCAAGTGGAGCAGGGACCCTGGTGGCTGTGAGCCCTGGGCAGGAGAAGCCAGGTCAAGCCGATGCCTGGAATAGCTGAGCAAGTCACCATCTGGAACAGCAGAGCTCATCTGGGAATGCCCAGGGAAATCAAACACTGCTCCAAGCAATACAAGAAGGGCAGTGGAGTCCTTGGGAGATGAGGTCAAAGCAGGAAAACTTGAGTGTGGGAGCTGAGGAAAGGGGTTTGCATATGGGTGTCCTCTCCTCCCATTCCCTGAAACCAGCTTCATTTGGTGCATCACCATCAAACCCAGCTGAACTAAGGCATTGCCATGGCCCTTTCTTGACATCTCATCGTCCAGTGAGACTGGTGATACTCTGAGATACAAAGCCCCTTTGAGCAAAGCGCTGCTCAGGCCCTGCCAGCTTGGAGCTTGTTCCCAAACTATTTCCATTTAGAAGCACAAGAGCTCCTTCGAAACCACCTTGAGCTACTTGTCTCTGGCCACCTTTCCTTTGTCTGCTCCCCCCCATCATTTCCCCTTGGAAAATAGCCTGTCTGTTCCTTAAATAATGGCATTTCTTTGTACAATTGCAGGAGCTTTAATACTTCATACTCACTTCTATTGGCAAAATCAAATCAATTTACCCACAGGCTCCTGATTTCCTTGAGGTTTTGGGGTTTTTGCTAGCATTGTCCTTAATGTTTCTCATGATTCTTTGATCTGACAATCAAAGGGATTCCTTCCACTGCTCACACACACACCAGGATGTCAGCAAACACACGATCCATAAAATATACAGCATCCTTACACAGGGATTTACATAACACTGACACTGAAGGCATCAAAAAGAATCATTTATCAGATTTAGGAGCAATTACAGCAATGGCTCTTATGGAGGGGGAGGAGGCTGAAAGCTGACAGCGGGTGACATGAGCTGGTAAATGCTCTCTAACAGCTCCAGAAGTGACACTCGTTCTGTTTTACACCTTGCCAAGAAGTTCCCAGCTACCAGCAACTCCAAACCTCCCCACGGCCCCTTGTTTTCCATAGCCTGAGTGACAGCAGGTTTGCAGAGAGACAAGAGCTGGGGCTCTGCATTAAGCATCTTTAATCCCTGCAAGCGCCAGTGAGCCCCAGAGAGGGAGGACGTGGGCTGGCTCTTTGCAAAGGATCTTGCAGCTGGATATGGCTCCAAGCATGTGTGATGCTCCAGTGCTCCAGCAAGGGAGCAAGAGAGGTGGCGTGAAATGCCATGGATCAGGGTAGCATTCAATCACCTCTCCTGAATTTGGGAAATAGCATTCCTAGCTGACAGCCACCAGCAGTAATTCAGGTCCCACAGGCAAATCTAGGGCCCAATCCATATCTAACCCCAAAACTAACTGCATAAAGAAGCCCAAAGCTGTATTGCATTTGCGAGATTTAACAGCATGGCCTCATAGTGGCAGGTGATCATAAAGCTGTGGGAGATTTGGGGCTACAGCGTATCTGAGAAGGCAAACAGCAAATGAACCAGCCCAAACTCCACAGTTTTGGGTAGAGTTCATACTTGTGAGCAATTCTTTTTGGTGAAGCTCTCCTTTTGGGAGCTGAGCAGGGGACTCTCAGACATGGCTTTAGTTGTACATCCTATCTCCTATGCGCCCTGTGGCGCCACAGCTGTGCACCCTCAGCCCAGCAGCAGGATCCACTCCTGCTCAGCCCAAACAAAACTGAGGATAAATAATCCCAGAATTTGTAGATGCTTGATTGCCATGGCAACCCCGCAGCCTCCTCCTCCTGCGCTGCCTGCCAGCCTTGGAGCTGGCTCCAGCTCCCCCAGCTCCCATCTGCTTTCCGGAGCTGCAATCCCACCCCTTCCCCTGGATCAGCTCTGGCTCCATGTCCAGCTCATGCTGTCACTGGGGTTGGTCCTCAGCACTGGGCACTGACACGTCCAAGGATGCATCCCATGCACTCTAAGGCAGCTGTGACTGTCACCATCACCCCATGCTCTGCCCTGTGCTCAGCCCATCTGTTACCAGGAGCTGGGAGCAGAGTGGGGGCAAAGGGCTCATTCTGCCCAACCCAGGTAGAAATCAGCCCCCTGAGACATGTGAAAGCAGCACAAGTATGTTCTAGTGCACCAAAAAAACTCAGCTCCCAGGTTTCCTCTCCCCCCTTTGCACATGCGGAATGTGCATCATCCTCTTAATTCTGATGGGTTTTGCCTCCCAGCCATGCTTGAGCCTACTCACAACAGGCAGGGAGAGCGATTGCTCCCCCCCCACTTCACTGGCATGAGTGGAAATTGAGATCAAAGATGTCAGGGAATGAGCCCTGACCCTGGGAGAACCTGGGTGCCTCTCGGAGGTGATGCCCAGGTCCAATCCTGTCCCAGCGAGGGCTTTCAGGGCTGTGCCTGGCTCAGGAGGCAGCTGAAGCTGGGTCATGCCCTGCTGCTCCTCCGGGAGGTTTTGAGCCAGCACCAGCCTTGCTGTGGCATCACTGCCTCTGGGAAGAGCTGCTGCGAATGAATCCCTCTTCAAAGGCATCACCGGTGCTCGGGGGTTTCGCTGCACACTTGGTGTTCTGCCCAGTGCAAGCCAGATATCATTTATAAAACCAGAAAACAGCAGAAACAGGGAGAGGGGAAATCTCGAAAGGCTCCTGAATGTTCATGCTGCGTGTGAGCAAGCAGCCTTTCGGATCAGATCACAGCCTCCTGCCCCTCGGAGCACACAGGGCATCAGTGCGGGGAGCTGAGCCCCAGCGGCACTGCACTAACAGGGACCCACAGCCCAATCCCACCCATCACACTCTGCTGCCACATCCCTAGCAGTGTTCAGGGCCAGGCTGGATGAGGCTTGGAGCAAGCTGCTCCAGTGCAAGGTGTTGAAGTGCTCAAGTGCAACAGGGGTTGGAACTGGATGAGCTTTAAGCTCCCTTTCAGCACAAACCAGGCTGCGATTCTCTGTTACTCCCTCTCACACTGGGGCTGTGGTGAGGCAGAGGACGAGGACGGACAAGGGTTGCTCATAGCTGAGTCATTTGCAGTGATTAAAAAGGGCTCTTCTTTTATTATAAAGGAGCAGTGGAAGGATGCCAGTGAACATAACCTCTGTGAGTGCTGGAGGAATCATTCCGGGGAGGACTTAGCAGCACAATATTAGTTGCCGACAAAGAACTTAATTAGCAGATTCAGCGGAGATTCCAATTTAAACACAGCCGAAGATGGGAGGAAGCCTTGTGCTCCCCTCCTGGCTATTCTGGGGATGGGGCAATGCCAGGGGAGCAGCATCTCTGCATGGGGCTCATGGTGAGCCTGATACAAGCCAGGGAGGAGCTAGGAGGCTGAAACTGGTGGGAACAGGGAAGCTGAGGACCATGACCAGAGACCAGGTGCATGGCTAATGAGGGATCTGTTTCAGTGAAGGAGGCAGCGCTGTGGGGTTACGATGCAGCAAACCCAGCACCGGGCCTGTGGGGTCCTGCCTGCGAGGGGCCATGCGATGGCCCCAGCACCCAGCATCACCCAGCTTTAACACCCCCTGGGCTGTTCAGAGGCACCCTCAGCTCCATCCCTGCTCCTCTTCTCTCTCCTCTTCTTCCAGCAGTAAACTCAGCGGCCAAATGTTCATCTCCTGCCACATGCTGGGACACAGGGGCAGTGTTCAGCCCCCAGTGCTGATGCCAGCAGCCTATGAGGAGTAAGCATGGCCTGGGGATGCGGATGGGCATGGGGCAGGTTGTTTCCCCTGGAATCCCCACTTTGATGTCACTGCAGAATTTTGGGAAAACACAACAGCAGGACACAGCCCTGGAAGATGGGAAGGAAGCAGCGCCCTGTGAGGAGCAAGCAAAGCCCTGTGGAACCTGCCCTCGAATGGAAAGGGGAGACAAAGGGAGAGGGGAGAAAAGCTCCGTGTGTGTGTGCCTGTGTGCATTCATGAGTGTGTATTCATGAGTGTGCATGCATGTGCATGTCCAGAGGCATGTGAGTGCAGGAACACACGTGCCTGCAGATGAACACGCGTGTGAGCTGAGCGTGTGTGCGTGTGAGCTCATACATGACCCATGCACGTGTCAGCAGCACCCATGTGCGCACAAGGGGAGAGAAGGTGGCTCCCATCACCATGGAAACGGTGACAAATAACACAATACACAGGGACACGGCACTGCCTCTGCCTCATGCTGGAATCCTCTCTCTGAGCAGCACCAAAATGGACCCGGGGTCCCTGTGATGGTGACACCCACGGGCACTCAGGACCACACAAACCATCACTTGTGTTCTTCCCTCTAGCTCATCCCCTCACATCTCTGCTGGGTTTCAGAGATCATAGAATCACGGAATGGTTTGTGTTGAAGGGACCTTAAAGCTCATCCAGTTCCAACCCCTGCCATGGGCAGGGACACCTTGCACTGAAGCAGCTTGCTCCAAGCCCCATTGCTACAGGCCTTTGTCCAAAGGAGTTTCTCTCCTCTAGGTGGGATTTGTTGCTAGTTGGGGCTGATGTCCTCAGGTAGGGGGTTCCAGCATGAGCCTGCATTGCGTGGGAGCTGGACATGGGGAAGGATTCCCACTTCTGTAGCCCTGCAGAATGTTGGGAAAGCAAACTGAAAGCACACAGTTACTTTTGCAGTCCAGAAGGAAGCAGCTCCCAAAGCACCATTTTCCCAGCACATCCCTTCTACCTTCCAAGACTGATTCTACACCTGGGAGGAGGTAGTGGAAGAGGTAGCTGGACCTGGGAGATGAGAATATGCAGACACCAAAGGTGTTAATGATGCGGTAACGAATGCAACAAGCTCAGCTGCAAGGGGAGGATGCTGTAGCCTTTTAATTACATACTTGTCTAGCAATAAAAGAAACAAATCTGACTCTTAAAGCAGCACATAGCACACTAGCTCCCATTTGCTGCACTGGGTCCTCCTTCCTTACCAGTGAACACTGTTCTCTGTAGGAAGTTTATTTCCCCTTGGACCAATCTCCTGCCTGTAAATTGGAGAGTGGGAGGGGGTGAAGCCAGCAAGGAAAGGGAGGGAGTCGCATCAAATCCCGGGGATGCAAAGCACATTCCACATAAAGGCCACCTCATTCAGCCGCTGTGTTTGTACAATGGGGACTCCATCAGGTTCGCTTCCACTGTAACTCGCTTCCCAGGGTGGCTGTAAAGATGAAGAAGACAAAGGGAGCTGCTCCTCCTGTGCTCCTGGGGCTGGCAGAGGGAGTCAGTCGTTCCTGTGCTCTAATTACGGCTGTTTCTGCATCTTTATAGCATAGCCCCTGATTTACGATCAGCTTTTATTGTGGTTGTAAACCAGCCCAAAGCAGAGAAAGAAAGGAACCAGAAGAACATTTCCCCTTCCTATCTGATGTGGGGTGTGAGCAGCCAAGAGAGCAACTGGGAGAAGGCACCTGGGGCTGCTGCTTGGCTCTAAATGGGGAGCGGGGTTAACCAGGGCTCTGTATTCCTGCCTGCGGGAAAGGATGGGGCTTGGCATTGATCTCTTGAAGGTGGCTCGAGGCTGGGGGTGAATGTTCTTTAATCAGCTTGGAATGAGCTCCGGTGGGTAGGGACGAGGACAGCCCCATAACTCAGGACACTCGCCTCTGGTTTGGAAAGGAGTCCTGAAGAGTCCAATTTCCTTTGCTTCTGCAGATTCCTGGTGTGACCTTGGCTCGGCTGTATAGACCCAGAGCTCCAAATGTATTTAGATACCAAAATCAGTGGGGGCTCGGAGGTGGATGCTTTAATGTCTTTATCGATCTGGCCCTTGCTGTGCCACCTTTCCCTGGCTCTAGAGCAAGCTTGGCCTCCTGTCCAAGGCTGAGCAGTGCAGGGGTTTGCTGCACCCCAGAGCCAGCACCCCAGCACTGACTGATCCATGGCTTTGGGCTTGTCACCTCACCATGTGGCATCTCTGCTTCCTCTGGTTGGGAGGAGATGGGGGTGTTTGCAGGCAGTGTTCAAGAGGCATGGACTGATCTCAAAAGATTTGGATATTATCCCAAAACAAGTACTAAAAGACACTATAAAAACATATTAAAAGATTATTAGGGACATAATAATAATAATAGTATGTTAATGGTGCTTGATACCACTGGGCAATGTGCTGCTCTATGGAGGAGCCACGGGTCCAGATCAAGTGAGGTCAGTGTTCACACACCTTCCACTAGAGCAGGTTGTTCCAAGCCCCTGTGTCCAACCTGGCCTTGAACACTGCCAGGGATGGGGCAGCCACAGCTTCTCTGGGCACCCTGTGCCAGTGCCTCAGCACCCTCACAGGGAAGCTCCAGGGCTCAAGCTCTGCAGATTGGGTTTTACTTGGCATTGCTGCCAAAGGAGAAAGCTCATTGATCCAGCAGCAGAGACCAGCAGAGCCCTGGGCATGGGGGGTAATGTGCAGCTGCCCTGCCTCGGGCAGCAAGGATGCTGTAACTGAGGAGCAGCCGGAGCCAGCCTGAGTTATGGCTCTGTCCTGCACCAGCGATAACTCACTGCCTGCTGCTAGGATGTGATTGGGTTTATTCTGCACAGGGGAGATGTGGGGGGGGAAGGGGTGTTTCCTCTTTGGCTCCAGAGAAGGGGCTGCAGCAGCTTTTCCCAACACCTCTGGGGTTTATGACTCCATTGCGCTGCCTGAGGGAGCTGCTGTTATGTCCTTAAATCATTAAAGAATAATAAGAACCGTGACACCAAAACCAATTCCCATCTATGAATGATGCCGACGGGAGCTGCTCCTGCTCCCACTGGGAGGTACCAGAGTCAGGGTTGGCTCAGCTGATGCCTGGGAGGAAACTGCTGCTGGGAATGGATCCCGCCTAAAGCAGCCCTGCCACCGAGCACCAGGGACTGGGGGCACCCTCCAAGCGTCCCCAGGCAGGTCAGAGCAGGGTCCTGCCTGCTCCTGGCACAGGGGGCTGCAGAGATGCTGGGATACTGCCTTGGCCCCAGGAGATGCTGTGATGGGAAACCTCATCCCTCCTTAGCACAGCTCATTGCTCCAGGTGCAGGACATGAGAGGTGGAGGGGTGGGATGGGAGCAGCCCAATGAGGTGAAACAGGCCCTGGGTTAAAGGTGCTGGAGAAGACAAAAAGGAGGTGCTTTGGTGCCTCTGTGTGTGAGCAGGCTGGGCTCGAAGGAAGGAGAAGCCCCATGAGCTGTGATGATGCCCTCCAAATCTGCTGCTTCTCCATAGCACTGCCTCAGTGCTGCTCCCCAGAGCATTCATGCTGTGTCTTGAAGGGTAAGAAGGGGAATGTGAAGGTCCTCCCAATGCTCCATGTGTAACTGCTGCAGGTGAAACATCACCTGAGCCTGCAAGGAGCCTCTCCTGCAGGTGAAGTTTTTAACTCCTCATGCCATGGGGATAATAGTCCAGGTGACCTCAAGCGCAGAAGAGGCCCAAGAACTGCTGAAGCAGCAGGGACAATGAATGAGTGCTCCCTCGGCTAAAATCCCCTGCAATTAGAACCTGGATCAGGCTGTATTCATCTGCCCGAAGACAGCATCTCGAGGGTGATGTGCATTAGTCATCATCTGCAGGAGCTGCCTTAGTGCACAGAAGGAGCCTGTTTACGAGCAAGGTGTTCGACACAGGAGGCTCGGGGCCATCCGGGGCCAGCCTCTCCCTCCCCATAGCATGGTACCCATGTGTGGAGCAGGGGGATGCCTGTCTTCATCTCCTTGTCTCTTTCCTTGCTCGCAGTGGATGTGTTTACAGCAATGCCTCTCCTCCTGCACCTAGAACAAAGGGGGAAAGTGGCTTAAACCATGACACTGTCCTATGTCACCAGGGCTGAGGTGACTTTAGTGTCCCCCTCCTGCACATGGTCATAGAATTCCAGGGAAGAGCTTCTGCCTGAGATCCCATCTCAATCTCCCCTCTGTCAGGTTAAAGCTATTCCACTTGTCCTGTCCCTAATAGGCCCTTGTCCAAAGCCCCTCTCCAGGTTTCCTGTAGCCCCTTTATGCATTCACTGAGTAAGGGACCTGCCTGAGGCCACAGGGAGTCTGTGGCAGAGGAAAAACTCAATTAGTCTTAAGAACAAACAAGCACCTTTGAACCCCCTGTAGTTGGAATGAGAAGTGATTAAATGACCTGGGCTTAACAGCGTTGTTCAAGCTTCCACCAAGCCTTGGATGAAAGCCCTGAGCAGTTCATCTAGGTTCAGCTGTTTCTATGGAGTTCTCTTGTTATTCCAGCCCGGAGCGAGGTCTCTGCAGCTCCCTCTGCTCCGATCGATGGTGCTCTGGCAGCTGGGGAGGGAGCTGCTGCTGCTGCCCCATCCCTTCCAGGCCCATGCTTGGGGGTGATGGGTGCCCTGGAACAGTGCCCAGGAGCTGCAGGGTGCTGCAGAGGGACCCAGCCGAGGGCAGGAGCATCCTGCAGCCATGTCGCTGGGGCTGGCAAAGCTTTCCCTGCTCCTCCCTCAGCTGAATCCATCCTCTTGTGGCTGAGCCAGACTGAGCCCTGGGGCAGACAGGTTGAGAGCCGCCATCAAGTACCCGGTGATTACCTGTGCCCTCGGAGCAGCAGTGCTGGATTCTGCAGCTTGGGATGTCTGGAGGTGCCTCCCGCACTGCGGGAGGTGCAGCTCTGCCCTCCTGATCACAGAAGCTGTGCGGGTGATACTGCTTGAACGGAGGGATGCAGCACTGGGACGGTCACCAAGTGGTTTGCAGTGACTCGGGGTTGCTGGGGGCCTGCTCAGCCCCTGGGCCTGGAGTTTGGGTGGCAGGGGGAATGTGATGTGTACAAGGCACTTGCCCAGAAGCAACCCCAGCCCCTGTCCTCTCTAAGTACCCACGGTCCTGGAGCAGCAGGATGTAGGCATCAGTTTCTCCAGCTGCCCGGGAACTCCATTGCATGAGAATTGCCTTTCATTGGGTTCTTACGGGGCTTCTGCAGAAGGAAGGGGCACAGCCCTGCACTCCCCAGGACTTGGATAAAGCCTTGCATTTCACCCTGTGCTGTTTGAAAAGCCAGGAGAGGATCTTCCAGATGAGCCCCCTCTCTGACTCAGTTTCTGCTGCAAAGTGAGGCGAGCATTAGGCATGTGTTCCCAGTCAGTATCTGCATAAACGCTTTGCTGAATGGGGGCCAATACGCCAGAACATCACCCATTTGGTTTGGGCTCATGGGCAGCGATTTTATGTTATTGAAGTCCTGCCAATTAAATCAGGTCACTCCAATCTCTCCTTTCTGCCTCTCTGGCTCTCTCACATGTTTGTGTCTGTTCTGTATCCCTGCGCTCCAGCCCACCGCCACAGGCAACTGCTCTGGGAATAAGCCAGAGCCCAGCTCTGCTTCTGAGCATGAAATGGGGGCTCAATGACCACTGTGGTGGAGGGCATCCACAGAGATCTGGCACTGCTGGATGGGGCTGGGAAAAGCATTTCTGGGGAGAAAGTGCTGGAAAACAAAGGGAAGCTGGGCTGCACCCCGCTCAAATCCTGCCTTGGTCAGAGCCCCACAACTGTGCCTGACTGAGCCACCTCTACCTGCATCACACTGGGTGCCAAGGTGGATGGGGTCTCCATCCCCACCTCTCAAGACGAGTCACAGGCAACCAGGCCTGCAGATCTCTCCATCTGAGACACAGCAAAGCAGGAGGCAGCTTTTCCCCAGTGTTTTTCAAGGTTAAGAGCCTCTGAGCACCCCTTTCCAGGGAAGGTGTACCAGGGGCAGCATGTCTGACCTAGGAACCCAACCACTCCAAGGTGCTGCAATACCCATGGGGCATCTGTTCTGTCACTTTGGGTGCACTGGGAAGGGGTAGGTGCGAGAGATCCCCGGGCCCATGCACAGCCAGATCTTTCCAAGGCAAAGTGAGTCCTTTGGATGCTGGAGGGTCCTCACAAGCCCACCCTGTTGAGCCTCCCACTTCCCTCCAAGACCACGCAGCATCGTGGAAGAACAGCTTGAGGGGAGAGAACCCGAGGATGTGCTGCAGACGCCGAGGGCTGCAAGCTCAGCCCTTGCCGGAGCTTTTTCTATCTGGAGCGCGGGAGCATCACCCCGAGGGGCCGGGGGTGCCGGGGACGCCCCTCGGGTGCTGGGCAGAGCCGCAGGGGTTAAGGGCGCAGCCGGCAGGAGCGGATTCAGGTGGGAGGCTCGTGGCGACAGGAGCAGAGAGAGGAGGAGGAGGAGGGCTGGGAAAGGGAGGGGAGAGGAGGAGGGGGCAGCGTTTGCAGGCAGCGGGTGCGCGGCTGCAAAGGAGCCGGGCGAGGGGAGGGGGAGGTCTCTCCCCGCTGCCTCCGGAGCTGAGGGCAGCCGCAGGGGCGGCCTCCTGTCCCTTGTTCCCCACCGCAAAGGGACAAGGACGGAACATCCCCCCCCTCTCCTCGGGCAGGTCCAGCTCACCCCGGCCCTTTGTCTGCCGGGGGGGTCTGCACGACCCAGATGTGCGGGCAGCTGAGGCCGACGCCAGCGGCGCCGGGGGACGGGAGGAGAGCCCAAGGGTAAGTGGGGCTCCAGCCCCAGTGAGCGCTGTTTTGGGGGGCGGTGGTGACCTGGCGGGGGGGGCTCTGCGACACGGAGCCGCTGCTCGGCGGTTTGTGGGGTCGGGGTTTTGTTTGGGTTCATTTTCCCCTTCTCGCAGAGGAAGGGGGTGAGAAACGGTGCGTGTGAGATATAAAAGACAGAAAAGCGGGTACAAAGGGGAAGTGCGCCCCGCATCCGTGCGCGCTCCGGGAGGGAGGCAGCCGGAGTGAGCAGGTTTCCCTTGGCATGGACGGATGCCCGGTCCTGGAAACTCTTCTGGGATCGAGTCGATCCCCACCGAGGCACCGATGGGAACGTGGGGTGACCGTGACGATACCGAAGGGGGGGATTGAGACGGAAGCGTCTGGGAGCAGCGCCGGGTGCTTTAACCCCTCCGGGGCAGTGTGGAAGGAGCGAAGTTGAGTGCAGAGAAGAGGCTGCGTTAAATAAACCAGCCTGGTCCTTTGGTCTTCCCCGTCGTCAGAAGGGTGATGGCAAAGCAAACCCCGGGAGCAGCCGTGTCATTGTAATGTGCTGGTTCTGACCCCCAACCCTTCAGGACCCCGTCCTCTATGTGTGCACTCACCTGCATTCCTGGAATCCATCATCCCTCCACTGTGGGTGCATGGCTGTGCCCTTGGGAGCGATGGGGATCAGGGCAGGGCCCCTGTGCACCCTAGTGCTGACCCAGTCTGAGAAGGGTGCTCAGCGCTGGGGGACCCTGTGGTTTTGTATGTGGCTGTCCTTGCCTCTCCCCAATGTTTGGGCAGGCACCAGCTCTCCTCACATCCTCTTGCTTCATGCCAGAGCCTGGAAAAAGGGATCTGAGGGCTCTCAGCAATGCCTTTTGCCACCCAGGGCTTGCCCCAGCCTGGCTGTGAGACCCCAGAGGGAAAAGAGAATAGCACCCTTGGAGCAGTGTTTCCCAGAAGGTTTTTGCTGGGAGTTGCAGGCAGATGCTGCTGTCAGCTTTGGGCATGAGGATCTTGTTCCTCAAGCCATGATCTAGCAAGGCTGGGAGGTCAGAACCATGCACAGACACTGCCTGTCTCGCCCACCTCTTGTTGCTGTGCCGGTGCTGAGCCAGGACCCAGCCCTGCCGTTGCTTTGGGGATGAACATCCCTGTTCCAGCAGCACGGATGCAGGCAGAGCTCATAGCAAGGCTGAGAAGCAAACATCTTGCTTCTGTCTCTCAAAGCCTGAGCACCGTGCAGCCCTCGAGTGATGGGATGGCTTGCATGGGTGGCTCCATGCAAGTTTCCCAGTGCACTGACTGCTCCCTGCCATGGGGCTTTACCTCTTGTGGGTGCCCATCAGTCCCTGATTCATGTCTGGGATGTGGGGCACTGTCACCCAGCTCCCACCCTGGCTCCCTGTGCCCCTGGTCCTGCTGGCCCAAGTCTCTCAGCTGGGTACACGCCTCTCCTTTCCCCCTCTGTAGACATTAGGGGCTGGTTTGGCAGGTTGTGGCTGTGCAGGGCAGGGCTGAAGCACATCTGGGGGTGAATCCCTGCTCCTCAGCCATTTTAAACCCCTTCCTTTGGGTGGGACCTTTCTCATCTTCTGCAGCATAAAACCGGGAGCTAAGCATCAGCTGCCAGGGCTGAGCTGTGCCAACACCCATCGCAGAGCCTGCCACCTCCCTCTGGTGCAGTGGAAGGGGGTGGTGGGTTAGGTAGGACCTGGAGCTAAATCCATCCCACCACACGAGGGGTGTCAGAGCACCAGGAAACCTCTTTCCCCACAGCACTGCATATTAAGCTCTGTAATTGCCTCCGCAGGGAGCTGGGGCAGCCCCTCTGCTCAGTGCTTCAAAGGCAGTTCTGGGGAGGCTCCATGGAGGCTCCGGTTCCCAATGGAGCTCCAGCAGCTCGCACCAGATGTGTCTGCTCCTGCTCTGAAGAGCAGCAGAGGGATCGGCCTTGCTTCTCTCTGGAGCTCATTGCTGCCATTTAGGGATGTGATCCTGAATTTCCTGGCTAGAACACAGGGATGGAGGAAAGTCCAGAGCTTGTTCCAGGAGGCACCTGAAAGGTGGGGACTCCATCACCCCACCAGCATCAAACACAGGGAATGTGAACACAGGGCTCTCTCGCTTGCTTTATTCCCAGCAGATGATGTATCACCTAAACCACCTTCAGGGCTGGTGCTGGTCACTAAATGCCTCCTCTCTTCTGTCCTAAAAGCTGCCCATGGGATAACATTGCTGTTGGCACATGGCTTATTTCCTAAAGAGCAGAGATGCCAGCCCAGGACCCCTGCCATCTCCTCTGTGCACACAGCAACTCACCACCACCCTCCCTTCTTGCTCTCGTGTCCTTTTGGCCAGAAAACACCTTAAGGGGCTGTTTCACTGCCCTGCATCCAAGACAAAGTGCGAGCCCCCTGGCACTGACCCCTGGCTGCTCTCCCTCTGTTCTACATTGGGTGGAAGGCACCCCACGGCTCTGTTTTTCCTCCTGGAAATGGAATTGTTGTTTCCCTCCCCTGCGCTCTGCATCAAAAGCTGCGGCTCTGCCCATCCCTGGCTGGGGAAAGCCACCAGACAGGGAATCAGAGCTGCTGCCGAGCTCAGTGCTGTCTGCTGCTTGCTGGGAGAAGAGCATCAGGAGAAACATTACAATGAAATGCGCTGAAAACTTCTCCTTGAGATGGGAGCCGGGCTCTGTCCGTATGGCCCTGTGCTGGGCTCTGCCTTTGAGCTCCAGCTTTGGTTGCTGATGTTTTTGGGTTATGAACCCAAGACATCCTCCCTTTGCCCTTCTGCCTATGGCCCCCTCCATCCATCCCCACCCATATCCCTTCCAGCATCCCTCTGTGTTGGACCGATTGAAATGCCCGACTCTGTTCCAGGACATCAGCCAGCTCATAGGTGGTGAGGGATATGTGCAGGTTTAGTAGCTGTTGATGGCAGAGAGTATTTTGTGATAAATATATTTATAGTGAGTTTTGTAAGAGGCTGTTCCAGTGAGTGGGTTTTAGGAAGGCAATAAATGGCTGAGAAAACAGCTCTGCTTGCACCTCGGAGCAGGAGGGAGAGCCCCAGCACCCATTGCCTTCCCCCACCATTATCCATTCGGGTGGTGAGCACTTGGAACTCTTGGATGTGGGAAATGGGGTCCCACAAAGGGCACCATCCCCATCAGGGAGGGATGGGAGCACAAGTAAGCCCCTGTCCCCTTGAAATGCGGAGCCCTTGCGGTGGGTGCTCCCCAGGAACTGTTTGCAAACACGCTGCCGAGCAGGAATTATGTGTCGGCTCCGCTTGGCGCGTAACGCTGAATAACAAATAAAAACCGGGAAAATTGGGATCTGTTCCCAGACAATTCACAAAGGGCTTTAATTGGGACTTAAGTGGTGCCTAAGTCTGGTGCTGGCTCTGTGCACGGGGGGTGCTTTTCACCCAGACAGGGAAAGGGACAAACTTAGTCAATAAATTACTTGTGATAAATTATTCACTGGCTCTACTTGGAATTAATGCCAGCTCCCCCCTCCAGCAGCAAAGAACTGCTCCAACGGCTCCTGACCCCATCCAGGCTCCCATCAGCTTTAAGAGCCTATCCCAGGTGCTATTAGAAAACCCTATTTTGTGGCATTTATAACCAGCCATAAAACAAATCACTCCAAGATTAAACTCGTGTGTGAGGTTGGAGCTTTGTCCTTCCTGCTGGCCAAAGCTGAGCCTGGGTTTGGGTTCTGGTTTTGCCGCTGTGTCCTGTGACACTTCCTGCTGGCTTGGACTGTAAAAGCCTTCCTCAGGGAGGAATCTGTAACCAGCTACAAGGGGTTCGCATTTGAACCGGCTTTTCCCAAAGGCAGAGATGAGCCAACTCCAGCTCCCTCCTTTAGGGAGAGAAAGGAAGAAAGCGTCTTTGCCTCAGAGCCCAGGGAAGCTCATCTCTGCTCTGTCCTCTGTTCCAGCAGGACCTTGTGGCTACAGATCAACAGCCTGGGAATGCAGAGAGGAAAATGTAAAGGAGAAAAAACACCTGAAAAGGAAAAATTGGGGGGGTTTCCCTATGTGTGCAACGTAAAAATGAACCCATTTCGTGTGTGCTGGACCCAGCATTTCCACTGGGTGTTGATTGGTTGTTATAGTAAGATTATTACATTTAATCAAATGGTTTGGTTGTTCAAACCACTGTTTGGCAGCACATAATCCACTCCTCTCCCTTGACTGGAAAAGCCCATCTGGACTTTGGACTCGTTGTTCCAAAGAGGATCTGCAGCATTTGATCCGGCTTCGCAAATCCCCACGGTCGATCTGAAGCTGCATTTCCCAGTGGAGGTTTTCATTCCCATGGAAAATCCTGCCGAGTCCTATTTCTGAGTCACTTTCCCAACCTCCCACGTGCTGCCACAGTGCTGGGGCCAGGCACGTTGTCCCAGTGCTGTGCTGGAGCAGGGTTCTGTGCAGCCCCAGCTCACCCGCACCAAGCTGCAGCCCATGGCTTTTCTGCTTCCCACCCTGCGGCAGGGCTCATCCCTGCAGCCAGCCCTTGGAAGCACCAAGGATCACGTCCAGGGTGGGCTCCATGGCGATGCTGCTGGGTTGGAGCACTGTGTCTGAGTCAGGCTCCGCGCTGGAAGCGCTGTTGTTCTTCCCTTCCCGTGAAGCTGCTTCTGGATAGGGCAGAAGTGTTTCAATGATGCTCCAGCTTCATGGCTCTTGAATGCTGTTGACTCCCTCTGTGCTGGTTAAACCCTCTTGGGAAGCTGCAGACCTCCTTGTCCCCCCTTCCCTGGCTGCTGTTGTCCTCCCCGGCTCAGCAGCCCCATGCTGTGCTTTGCTTTAGTTCCTGTTTCTAAGGGTGAGGAGCAGGGATGGGGTAGAGAAAGCAGCATGAGACCAAAGGCCTTTCTTCTGGGCAATGGTGGGTGTGCAGGGAAGGGGCGATGGGGTCTGGCCTCATGGAGCAGCCTCTCCCTGTGCATGGCGTGGGCTGACGCAAATGCTTGATGCCATCTGATTTTTCCTCATGTCCTTGGTGCGGATGCTCTCCTTGGGCATCGCCTCGGAATAACTGCGGAGCTGAGTGGTTTCTAAGGCAGGAAGAGGTAAGTTTGCAGCCAGGGTTGATTGGGCTGAGTCCTCCCTGTGCTGAGTTTCACTGAGGGGCAAGCTCAGTGTCCCACCAGCATGGCTGGAAACACAACATGGAAGTGACATCTCAGACCCCACCGATCAGGGGGTTCACACAACCCCTCTTGCTCCCACAGGGCCGTTGTTCTCCCTTTCACTGGCTCCTGCCCCCTAAAAGCCATTCCTTCCCAGACCCCACAGCCCTCCCTGGCCTTCTATCAGCCTTCCAGGGAAAAAACAAGCCATAATTTAGCAACTGGAAGCACCAGGGATGCTGTTCCCGAAGCTGGATGCATCACAGGGGCACACCCCACTCACTGCTGAAGGCCCCCCACACCCCACTGTGCTGGGGCACAGGCAGCCCCTCATCCCCCTCGTGCCCTCGGGCTGCAGGCAGCCAGGAATTGCCTCTCCCAAGCCCGTGCTGCTGCAGGATTGCCCCACGGTGCTGCTCGCTGCTCTCCGCAGCAGCCAGGGATGACTAAGAGGCAATGAGCCACTCATCCCCATCGGAAGAGAGCTAATTCTGGGAATGAGCGGGAAGAAAACTCCCAGGGGGAGATGCTGTGTGTGAATTCAAGACAAGTGGGTGACATTTCCGCCAGTCACGTGCAGCTGCGGGAGGGGGGACACGCGTGGGACCATTGAGGGCTGTGATTCCCGGCTGATGGATAGCAGCATCTTCTGCTCTGCCCTTGCTCGGAGCTTGTTTCATCCTGTGACAGCAGGAAAGGACAGGGACCACGTTTTCCTGTTGCAAGGCAGCCCTGGGAACTGGGGGCTTTGGAATTAGCATGAGAAAGGGGAGCAAAGAGACTTGAGGGTCACTTCTTGGCTTAAAGCCTCTGGCTCCAGAGCAGCAGTGCCAGGGGCTGGGTCGCCCCAGCTCTTCGCAGTCTTGGTCCTGCAGGGTAATTCCCTCTCCACCAGTAGTTCCCTTCTCTCTTCCTCTGCCCCCAGGCTCCCAACAGCCACTGAGATGATTTTAATTCAAATAAATCCAAGTGGGGTTTGCCAGGAATAAGCCCAATTCCTCACCCATGAAGGGTTATTCCATCATTTGGAGCAGCCTGCTCTAATGGAAGGTGCCTGTGGCAGGGGTTGGAACTGGATGAGCTTTAAGGTCCCTTCCAAGCCAAACCATTCCATATTTCATTCTGGGGAGGGACCTTTAGCAGCCCTGAGGCTCACCTATGGGCAGTGGGACCCTGGTCCAGGAAACTTGGAGATTTGAGGGCTGGGTGTTGGGTACTTCCCATGGGTGGGTGCAATGAGGGATGTGCAGCCCCTTTGGCTCATGGCGCCAGAAGGACCATCGTGGTTTGGGAGGAATAAACCATCTTCATCCCATTGTAAACCACCTCTTTGGTCTCTGCTAGTGCCAAAGCCCCGCTGCTCCCCACGGAGTGGCTCAGCACCCCCAGGCCCCATACTGGCAATGCCATGGAGTCATCCCAACTTCCCAAGCCCTTCCCAGCCAGGGATTCTCTGGGCACACCCAGGGCTTCGCCTCCATTCCCATTCAGCGGCTCCATGCCTGAGGAGGGGGTGCAGCATCCCCAAAGCCGTGCCGGCAGTTGCTATGGCAACCGTACATTTTTCTCATGATTCCTAATGACTTATTGCCATTTGCACCAATCTCCAGCTGCTTTTGTGACTGCTGGAGGTTGACACCTCTCCTCTCAGCCCCTAAGAGCAGGCACATCCCAAGTGGGGCCAGAGCCTGGGCTGGGCTGGGGGGTGCCACTGTGATGCCTCCAGCTTCAGGAACAGCATCCCTGGTGCTTCCCAGGGAAGATGTCCCCTGGTGAACATCTGAGCTCTTCCTGGGTGAACCCCAGTGCGGGGGGAAAATCAAAACATCCTTCTTTAAACCCATGTTCAATACCAAAGGTAGCACCTCGCCCCAGTGTATCCAGGTGGATTGGGTACTTCTGAGCAGCATCACTGTGCAGTTTGGAGAGCTGGAGCCATGCTCTGGGCTGGCTTTTACCCTCTCGCTCAAAGCAGGGCTTGGACCTGGGCATGGCCAGGATCAGCTTTGTGAATGTTTGGAGGCTTTTCCAGCCATTCAGAGTCATTTTGCCTTCACCCGAGGGCCAGGTCCTGGTTGCTGGCCCTGGGCTTTGGCCCTGGGCTTTCCTCTTTGTGTTGCGCAGGAGAAAAAGCAGAGACCCAAGGGACAGAGTTAGTGGCATGGCCAGGACCAGCTTTGTGTCCACCCCTTTAATGTCGCCCATGTCCTCCTGCCTATCGTGTCCTAATAAGCTGCTGAAACATTGGGTTTGCAATTCTTGCTGAATTGTTAAACCCTGAGCAGGAATCTGCATGCGCTGGAGCTCACATCCAAGCATGGGAAGTCTTGGGAGCTCTCAGGGTCAGTGACAAGCTGCTGCAGCACGGGGGCTGGGGGCTGTCCCCCTTGTCTGACTGGTTGTCACCAGCCTGGATCTGCTCTTGTCCTTGCTTTGTTATTGCTGGAGATTCCCTCCTCTTCACCCCGTCCTGCAGGCACTGAGCTTGGCTGCTGGATGCAGAGCAGGGAAGGGAGAACTGAGCTGTCCCTGGGCTGTCCCTGTGCATCTGCCAGCCCAGAGGGGTTTGGTGGAATCTTAAGGCAGCTCTGGGGTCGTCCTGGCAACAGAGCACAGCTCCTCGGGATGTAGTCTGTGGTGGGAAGCAGGATGGGGTCCTGGCCTTTGTAGGACAGGCTCGGCCCCTCCGGAGCATCCCGCATCCACAGACACCATTGGGATGCTCTGTTGTGTCACTCCATGGGGTCCTCAAGCCTTCAGGAGGTGCTTTATAACTCCAGCCTGTTATCACAGCCACCTGGCCTAAGGAGGCCCGAATGTGTCAGCAGGATAACAGGGTGAGACACCCCGCAATTAGGACTTACCCTGATTTCACAGTGCTCAGAAGTTGCTGCACCAATCCTGACCTTTCTTCTGCTGGAGACCAAAGGGAGCAGGGCTGGGCTCTCCCCCTGTTGCATGTGTGATCTGATCACGTTTTGCACCCATTCACTGCTGCTGCAGTCACCTGCCCATCACTTTGGTGGCACCAAACCCTGCCTGTGCCCTTGCCCAACGCAGCCACCACTGAGTGTCCCTGCAGGACATCCCAGGCTCCCTTCGTCCCTGGAAGAGCAGTTTAAGCCATGAATGGACAGGAAAGATGGAGCTGAGCCCCCCAGTGCCGGTCCCTGGTTCCCCAGCACTATCTGTGCAGCGTTCCCTGCCTGCAGCAGGATTGCTGAGCTGGAGAAATACTGTTTCCAACAACAGGCACCTCTAGAGAAATAACAGGAGAGATCCCACCATGGATTAGAGTTTAATTACACCCAGGAATTCATTCCCTTTCTAAAGCCCTGTTTAATAACCTGTTCCTCCCCACACCCCCTCCCCTGCTGAAGGAAGTGTAAAGAGCTGTGATTTATCCCTCTGAAGGGACTAACATCAAAACACTGGGATGGCAAAATGTTCCTTCCTAGCATATCCCAGGGGGACATTCTGGAGCAGCTCCTGCCATCCCTGTGCTCTGGACCCAGCACCCTGGGCTGCCGTGAGCCGCCTTCCCCAGGGCTCCCACTGTCACACCGGGAGTCAGTGCCTTATTCCAGGGATTTTGCCCAACAGAAGGACATGGATGTGCCCTCCCTGGTCTCTGTCCCCTCTGCCTGTAGCCCTGGTTGGCTTTATGGCTGGTTGGTGCAGCACCATGTGGGTACCAGAGCTCAAAATCCTTTGACATTTGCCCAGAGTATGCCCACTCAGAGGATGCTGCCCTTGGCCTTGGTGTGGGTAGATGAAGGGGGGAGGTTTTGGGGGCTGCTCTGCAAAAGATCCAGCCTTAATGGCCATCCCCAGTCTCTGCCGAGTGGTATCCATCCTCCCTGTTTGCGAGTGGATCTGTCAGGAAATGTCATCCGGAATGATGCAGCACAGGCAGCATCTGGTCATTGGTCTGCCTGATTTAGGGCCCAAGATGCCCACAGGCTGGGATGGGGCCAAAGCCTTTGTGCTGGACAGGATGGGGACCCCAGAGTGTCCAAGCAGCCAGGAGCAACACACAGATGGACACATTCCTCTGGGCTTTAACATCTTGAGAGAGGAAGGCTCCAAGAGCCTGCTGCAGCTCTAGGCATGCTCCTTGTTTGTCTGATTGGAGAGATGAAGAAATGAATGGAAGAGATCTGAGCATCCCTCTTCACCCACAGCTCCTCTACAGGACTGGCTTCCCAAGAGGACTCAGTGTCCAGAGCTGTCTGCATGCTGTAGATGAGCACATAGGAGATGATTCCTTTGCAACCCCTGTCCCAAATGGTTAACAAGGAGCCGTTTCCCTGCGGTGGCGGTGTTCCCTCCCACCGCAACAATCTGCGGGGTCTTTCCCTGTCTCTGCAACGTACAACAGAGGGAAATGGTTTGTCATGGCAATATAGATCATCATTTCCTGGCGTGCACCTGTGTCTCCAGCACACACAGTGCTGCAAGGCACAAACACACAACTGCAGGGATTATGAGCTGCTATTGCTGTCATGTCGCAGCTCAACAGGCGTGTACAGCCACAGGAGCTACCACATCCCAGCCCGTGGCAGCCACCTCGCTCCATGCTCTGTGCCAACGGGAGCTGTTTGTGGCTCAGATCAGCCTGGGGATAAGGATCCCCCGGCTCCTGGGGACCCATCTGCAGGGACAGGAGCTGCAGCCGGTGGGAGATGCTGTAGAGCTGCATCCCCGGTTGTGTGGGATGCAGAGGGGCCAGGCGGGGAGCAGGGGCAGCAGCAGGGCTGTGATGGTGGTAGCGTGCTGGGGAACCAGGCTGAGATGTCCCCTGCTACCACAGAGACGCTCATGAACCTCACAGCTAACCAGCAACACGGGGAGATGGGGAAGGGAAAGGTCCCTCTGCTGGGCAGTGATGGAGAGGGGATCGCTGAGGGCACACCACAGCAGTTGAGCTCCCGCAGGAGAGCCACGCTCCAGTCTGCACCCCAGGACACAGGGCTGGTGCGAGCCTGGGCTCTGCAGCTCCCGGCAGAGCTGATGCCCACACAGTGAGCATCGTGGCACACAGGAGCCTGCCAGGAACCCAGCGGGTGGGAAGCTGGAGCGAAGGCAGGAGCAGGAGGTCTCAGTTTCCGCTGAAACCTGGCACCTTCCCCCTCTCTGGCAGCCCTATTAGCAGCTATAAATACACCCGAGCGCTCACAACACCCTTTCCAGAGCACCCTGGGGATGAGAACCAAGAAGGATGCTCTGAAGGGGAGGGTGATTGATGGGAGCTGGGCTTGACGCAGAGCGCTCTGTGCCGGATGGATGCCAGAGCCGCGGCGGCTGCAGCACTCACCAGGCCCTGTGTGAAGGGAGCTCCCCCCGGCTGGGGGGTGCAGGCAAGGCCTCTGAGCCACCGTGCAGGGTGAGGACCATGGGTGCTGTGGAGGCAGCACGTCCAGCACTGCTGTGCCATAGAGCCGAGAGTAATGCAGGGTGAGCCCAGTGAGGGGCTCTGGGGGGTCTCGCAGCCCCTGGGCTGGTGATGCCCAGCAGTGCAGCCTGCATTCCTGACTGGAACTCCCCTTCCTCAGCAGGGTCCGAAGCCAACCCACCTGGGACCTGGAGCAATGAATTTCCCCACTGTGAGCACGATCAGGTTCTGAGGAGAGCAATTAACTGGTCACAAATTGTAATTGTCATCTCGCTTCTGATTTTAATTTGCCCTAATGAAGGCTAAGTGATTCCATCTCCCTCTTCCTCCCCCGGCCCCACGGCCCTCGAGCATCCCCTCCTGCAGCAGGGCCCTCCCTGGGCTGGAGAGTGGTGGGGGAGGCCAAGGAAAGCCATTAATCCCTATTGAGGGCTGCTTGGTTTCAGATCTCATGGCCAATAAATGTTGTATTTAAGGGAATTGGCTGCCTGTGTCCATGCATTCCGGTTTGTCACAGCCCGTTAGCCTCTTGTGCTTGCCCTTTGAAGCAGGGGCTGTCATTTAATCTTCATCTAAAACAATGTGGTTTTGTTCCCCCTTCCTGGCTTTAACTCCCCGCTGCTTGTAGGTGTCTGCCTGCCCTCTGCTCCCCCCACCCCATCCCCACCTCCCCGGCACCTCATCACCTGCAGCACCTCTTACATCTCGCTGTGGTCTCTAATGAATTCACGGCCTCACCGAATTGCCTTTCGCTTTAATACTTCATTGAGATTGAAGAAGGTGGTTGCTGGGCCTCGAATACCAAGCGAGTCTCTGGTGGAGCTCAGGTCGGAAGCTCCTGGAGGAGCAAAACCGCCCAAGTTTGGTGAACTTTGCATAACCACCCCGCGACTCCCGAGCCTCGCAGCCTCCCTTGCCCTCTTCCTCAACAGGAAGCAGACGCAGGAGCTGTCACTGGGATACAGCAGCCCCAGGCGCTGGATCTGTCCACACATCATATCCTCCATCGCCGAGAAGCCTGGCCCCGGCCCCCTCCTGCCCTGCAGCTTCTGTGCATCACTGAGCGCAGGGCAAAGCAGAGAGCAGGCGCTGCACCGCGGTCTGCACAGCTTCCCCCTTCCGGGCACCAAGGGCAAGGTAATTCTAACAGAAGCACTAAGGAGAGGGTTCTTTCACCCTGATGGAGAGCCTGAGCCTCCTCTGGAGTGAAGCACTGCAGCTCTGTAATAGCAGCAATTAAAACTGCAGAGGAAATGAGGCGCTGGCAGGCAGTGATCACCTGGACTGGAGCAGAAGCTCTGATAGCTTTGTCTTAAAGGGGAATGGAGTTTCTGTGATCCTTGGATGGACAGAAACCTGGTTTCAGAACTTCTCCAAACCCCATGAGGTCGAGTGGCCTCGAGTCCCACGCTGGGACATGGCTGCTCTGCTGCCTCATGCCATCAAAAGCCGCAGGCAGGGAGCTGAGAGCAGGAGCAGGGCACATCCCTCCTGTGGTGCTGTCCCCAGAGCCGGATGCAGGACGGGGGGGGTTTCCCCTCCCTCATGCTCTGGGGATGCAGCCCCACATCCCCTCTAAGCTGCCCCAAGCAGCGGTGCCCACCCAGCACAGGCAGCTCGGGGTCACCAGCGCTGGTCCCGCTGTCACTGGATGGGGACTGGCAGCTCCTGGAGCTGTCACTCAGCGCTGGGGGTGGCAGCAATCACGTAATGATGGGGCCTCATCAGGGCCGGGAGGAGCCCGTTAGAGCCTATTTAATTGGTCAGGTCCTGTGTGGTGTTGAGTGATGGTGCTTGGCTGGGGATGGGAAGCTCTGTTCATTAAGCCCCGGGTTAATTGTTGCAGGTGTTTTGCAGGCAGAGGGAGGATTCGGCAGCTCTGGGCGAGCTGTGACTTCCCTCTGCTGTTCTTAGAGCTCTTCCCTGCAGTGGGTTCATTCTGGAGAGTCTTTGGGCTGTAAATCTGCGCCCTCAGAGGAGCCTGGTCCCACGTTTGTCCCCTCAGCAGCATCTGTTTGAGCTCTTCTCTCCCGTCCCTACTGTGCTTGGTGCAAACACCCTGGAGGTGGCTGCAGAGGAGGCACAGGAAGGGTAAAGTTCTTTATTTTGCTCTGTGCTGTGCAGAGGAACATTTGGTGTGGTGCTGCTGTGGGTTTCTGCTTGAAAATGGTTCTTGACTTTCCCTTCTCTCTCAGTGCACAGGCACAAACGTGCCTGCAGCCTGTGTCGGGCTTATCTGGTGTTTTACAGCCATTCTATATACCCATAATGACACATCTGAAAGTTGCTCTGAAAACAGCCCCTCTCCCTCCTCCTGCGCCAGAAAGGGATAAAGCTCCGCTCAGAGCTCAGTCATGTGGAGAGCAGCTTCTGTGCCTGTTTGGAAAGCAGTGTTCTGTCACTTCCTTTCAAGACAAGGCGATGGCAGCTTGTCTGTGTCCTGTCCCCCCCTGCCTGCCCATGCAGCTCCCAGGTACCCTGACTGCAGCAGCACCCACCCGGGGATGCACCCACCAGCTCCATGTGTACTCCTGCCCACCTCTGCCATGGGCAATGCTGCATCTCCAGGCTCTGGGTTGGGTCTGGAAGGGGAATCTGGGCTGTGTCTTAGCAAAGCTTTGCTTCTAGAGAGAGGACGCAGTCGCTTTCCCTCCAACCCTATGGACTCAGCCATCACTGTGCCAAGTTGTCCTGCAGCCAAGCTGGAAACCCTTAAGTAGGTGGGACAGGGGCAGCAAATGTTCCCAATCCTCTTCCTGTTCCTGTCTGGGGTTCATCGTTATTATTTCAGTTTAGCTCTCCTTTGAATGACAACTCTCTCAAAACAGCTCATTTGGAAATGTCAGGTCCGTTCTTGCTAAGTCATCAGTCACTGTGATCGGTGCTGACAGATGCCCTGCAACAGTGCTGCGGTATCTAATATACTGAGCTGCAGTCCTTTGTAATATCACATTAGTTTATTTATCCAGCATGGCATGAAATCTCTCCTTTAGGAAAGGGGGAGGGAGGTGGGGATTAACCCTTCCAGCGAGGTTTCCATCTCTGCGTGTTCCGTGTGGGAAATCAGGGTTTAGTGTGGTATTTCCATCACTTAAAGCTCCTCATGTCACTGGAGTTAAAGCAACTGCAAGATCCCAGATCATGGTCCTCTATAGTAACATTGGCCTGGTGAGAACTGCCACTGGACTTCACTCCTCACTCATGTACTCGTGCACAAGAGGGGTGTGCTGCCTCCTGACAGCCAGCAGCGAGCATCCTGGGCAACTACATTGCCTTCCCTCCACACTTCGATTATATGGCAGGAGTAGGGGTGGTGCTTTAGGCTCCCCCTTCACCTTCCCTTGTATTTATGCAGTGCTTGACCCCATGCAGACCACAGCTCGTTGGCATCCCGCCTCTTCTTGCTCTTGGGAAGCAGTAGTGGTCCCCGGGAGCGGGATGGCAAAGCCCACCCTGAGAGCTGCTTCCCTGCAGCCCCTCATCTGCATCACGGAGCCTTTGTTTGCTCTCATTAACATGTCTGTGAAGTGCCTGATGTGTGAAATATCCTTGTTATTGGCTGGAATTGGCAGGGCCATCTGGGAATCACATCTGCTCTGCTTCCCAGGCCGGGGCTCTCCGCAGGAGCTTCTCTTGGTCTTGCTCAGTTTCTGGCTTGCAGTGACTGAAGGGCTCAGGCTGAGCTCATGGACATGCTGCAGCAGCCAGAAACCACGAGGGAGATGAGCCATGGTGTCACCCATGGGTGCCTCCATCCCTGCTGTCCCGCCAGACAAAGCAGGCAGAGATTTCCGCTGGAGCAGGGCTGGGGCTGGTGCCTCCAGGGCGGGGGATTCCCTGGATTCTCCTGCCTCCAGTGGCTCATCTGAACTATGAGAGCTGTTCCCAGAGTGCGGAGGAGCTCAGCAGTGCTGGGAAGTTCCCCCTGCCACCAGGAGCAATGCCCTCGCCCCCAGTGTGCACCACACTGAAAGGGTTTGGCTTGGAAAGCACCAGCAGAGCCCATCGCACCAGGTTGTGCTCTCTGTTGCATTGACCTCGTTTGAATCTGCCCAGCTTTGGCACTGCTGCTTTGTGTCCCTGCTGCTTTGCACCAGCCAGGATGTGGCTCTGGCCACCTCCATCCTGCCGGGAGATGCTCATGGTGCTGCATGTGTGGGTTGGGAATGTGGGGACCCTCCAGTGCGGCATTCCCTATGCTTGCTCAGTGTCTGTGCTGGTGGAGGGACCAGCGCTCCCAGCGGCCCAGTCCTGGGGGGCAGGTCCATAGTGAGCTCATTAGGAAAGACCTGGAGCTGTTTTCCAGACACTTCAAGAGCTCACCTGAATTATTGAACACTTTACTCTGCAGCCAGTGTGGAGGAACCAGGAGAGGTCATTACTGGGCTGGGAAAGGCTCTCAGCCGCAGCATGGTGGTGCCAGCACGGATCCTGCTGCTGGGCATGCTGCTCTGGGCAAGGGTGATGTGTTCTGTGCCTCTGGCCTGGGCAGCTTGGAGCTGAGCCTGGCCAGGAAGGTCCTCGGAGGTGGTGCCTGTGAGCTGGTGGTGGCTGCAGAGCTGGAAGGTGGGGATGAAGCACAGCAGATGAGGGTGTTGAATGGGCTCGGGATGCTCTGGGCATCCTGCCTTGCTGGGACCCCTCTGTGGGTGCTGGGGCTGGCACATGGAACTCCCCACCTTCCTGACTGGGACCTGATTTGAAACCCTGCACTGAGCTCTCAGAGGCTCAGCAATGGTGTTTACAGGTGAAGAGCCCTAAATTAGCTGTTCCCACTCAGGAAGAAGATCCTGGAGACAGCTCTGGAAGCAGTGGCTCAGTCAGGAAGGGCACTTGGCAGGCGGGGGATTATCAGGGAAAAAATAAAGCAGCGGAGCAAAGGCAGTGATGGGAGCAGAGCCTGCAGGCTCTCCTGCCATGATTTGGGGGTCACAGGGGGAGCTGGCTCCCACCCCAGCACAGTCCCTGCCACTGTGCACGACCACAGTCCCAGCGCTGCTCCCCAGTGAGAGCCTGTGGTATCAGCTCCTGCTGCCAAGGAGGAAGGGAAGGGGCAGGGAAGAAGAGGAGCAGGGAAGAGCCCTGGGGATGAGCCCCATAAGGCACAAACCTTCAGAAAGCCTCAGCTCCACTGTGGGAGCTGGGTTTTGGAGAAGCTGCTCCGCAGGGACCCCAGCTCCTTTCTGAGCATCCCTGACCACAAGACACCCGGTGTCCCAGCAGGATGGGACTGTGCTTGTTCCTAGGCAATGAGTATAGGACAAAAAGCAGCTGCATGGGCAGTTTGAATGAGCCAAGACAAATCCTACATATTCCAGGCTGGAGGCTGTGCTGGAAGATGGCAGCAGCACCTATTCTATGGGAAGCCATAGGAACCTGTGGGAGCATTTTGGAGGCAGGCAGAGCCACTGCAACCCTTTCAAAGCCTGGAAGCAACAGAAGAGCAACAACAGGCTTATTTCCCAGCCTTTCTCATTAAAAACCATCCAAAGGGAGGGAGAGCAGCATCCAGATAAGAGGCTCTTGCATGAGGCTCTGGCAGATGGGCTTTACAGCGAGGTGCAGGCAGCGGATTGCTTTGCATGCTCCAGGCAGCTCTTTATCTCCTGGCTGCCTCCTAGACAAGCAGAAATGATGCTCTCACTCTCCCTGCCAGCAGAGCTGCAGGAGGAGGCCACAGGCAGCATCCCTGGGTCTCTGTGCAGGGGTTCCCCATGCTCCACGCTGGTTTGCTTTAACCAGGGGGGAAGCTGCAGGGAGGGCACAGCCTCCCTCGCTGGAAGCAGGCAGCAGAGCTGTGCAATGCACCCGGATCTAGTGAGCGGCCTCAAACAGACAAAGTTTCTCCCCTTGCAGCCGCTGAATGAAGCTGCCTGATGCTGTGTGTGGCCGCAGCACGCCGGGGGTGCGGAGCAGGGTGTTGCCATGGTGCGGGGCTCCGCTGGAGCATACAGATGAGGGATGCTGCTGGGTGCCGGGGGAGCCGTTGCCACGTTACGGGCAGGATTCGATGTCTCTCCTTTATCTTGGGCTGGTTCCTGACGCCTGACATGAGGGCAGAACTCCCGGCGTCGGGTTCTTTGCTCCAAGCAGGGGAAAGGCTTTTCCACCCCAGTGGTTTGAAGGTGCTTGCACAGAGATAGGAGCAACTGCGAAACATCCCAGGGCCCCTTCACCAGCGGGAAGTGGGGGATGTGTTTGGCTTCTAAATCCAACAAGCACTTGCTTTGCCATTGCCTTGCATTGCCAGGTTTGCGAGGGCTTGGGAAGAGCAAGCCTGAACTGTTTTGACACAGTCAGTCCCAGTGTCGATCTGAGGTGGGATTGAGCCCAGAAGCCCTGCCCCACATGTTACCCTGCCCATGCCTTTGCATGGAGCCATTTCCCATCAGCATCAGGAGCAAATTAAAGCCCAGGACACAGGAGAGCAGGGCTCAGCTAAGTCTCCACTAAGGCCTTCAGCTGCATTGAACCCTCTGGTATTCCAGGATGTATGCGATTGAATGATCCCACAAGGGGATGAGAATGGCTTTGCCCTACTGTAACTGTACTTGGAGATCTAGATCATGCAGGCTGGATCCTGCCCTGTGGTGAGGAGGCAGTGATGGGGACCAGGATTTAATATAGCTTCTCCCTTCAGGCAGATGATGTAGGATTGTTTCTGGTAACAGCAGTGCACACTATTTCTAACTTTTACAAGTAATTGATACAGAACTCTATTTAATTCCTGCTTTTATCACCTATAAAAGTGAAGCTTTTACACAAAGGTTTAAATGGGGGAGATGTGACCTCAGCCTGGGGACAAACCTTGCTATGTGCCATCACAGAAGGTCCTGATCTAAGAGCAGCCAGGGCTGAGAGGTGAGAAGGGGGCCTGGTGGGGCTGTGGAGCTTGGCCTCGTGTTGTCTCAGTGTGCAGAGGGGCTGGACTGGCAGTGTGCTCACGTCCCTGGCTGCAAACAGCACGACGCACAGGTCATCCTCATCCTCGCATCCTGGGATCCTGCACTTCCTCCTTCTCCCGCGGGCTGGAGCAGATCCGATCCGTGCCATCGAGTAACCGGCAAAAAGGGGGAGGATTCACAGCATCCATCCAACCGCCGCGTCCCGTCTGCCGCCGGCAGCGGTGGTGACAGGGACACGAAGGCTCAACAGGAGCATGGGGAGCGATGGGCTCGGCTCCGGCTGCTCAAAGCCTTCTCCCAGGGGCTCAGCAGGAGCTCCGGGTCCCTGGGGAGAGGCCGGAGTCGCTGCCGCCCGTGGGGACATGAGAGCTGCTGGTACAGAGGAGCCACGGGCAGAGCGGGGTCTCCCTGGGGGTGCCGGGTGCCCATCGCCTCCCGCCCGAGCATCTGGCTCTGCAGGCACAGGAAGGGAGAGGGAAGGGCAGGAGCGGCCCGCGCTAAGCTGCGGCCGTTTGTCTGCAAAGCCAGGCTGTTGGACAGGTGACAGAGGGAGAGAGGCAGGGGGTGAGAGCTCTGAGACCAGGGCTCTTCCACAGATGATTTATCTCCTGGCTTCCTCCAGCAAACCTGCTGATAAAAGACTCCTCCTTCCTGGCTCCATCAATTCTCATTCTCGGTGCTTTTCCAGTTGTTTTTTTCCTTATATACCCTTTCCTTGGGTTTCTGCTGACTGCTCCTGCAGCTGCACACCCCATCTCTCCCGTGCTCCCCATCTCATCTCCATCTCCTGGTGGTCACTCCCTTTCCTTTTCCTTTTCACCTCTGCTCCTCTTTCTTTATCTCCCTGTAGCACTTTCATTCCCCCTTATTTCTTCTCCTTCCATATTTCTCTGCTGTCTTCCCGTCTCCATCCCTGAACACACCTGGATGGGATGGAAAGAGATTCCCCACCAGCAAGTGACACCACAGATGTTATCATGGCAAATTCAGGCTGGTGCCACACAGAGCCTGGCCCTGGGCACTTTGTGCCTCATTTCCCCAGGTAAAGCCCTCATCAAAGGCACACTGCAGCTCCAGCACCTTTGCAATCCCACTTTGCAGTGAGCTGCATGGAAAAGAGATGGGAGAAATCCAGCCTCGAGGGTAGCAGTCACAGAAATGCCTTGGGGAGGTGAAGGGATTTGGTACATGCTGGGAAAGTAGGGAAGAGCCAAGTCACGTCCCTGGGGTGGGGATGGGGGAAGAAAAGGCATCTGGGGGTATTTTCCACTTCCCCATGTGCTGGGGCACCACAGGGAATGTTCCAACACCCCCCAGAGCTGTATTTTTGGTACAAAACAGCAGAAGCAGAAGAGCAGAAGTATCACTTGTCTCCTGCTGTCACTGTCACTGAGCCCACGCCAAGGAAGAGCCTGGAATAGCAGCTGGGGGGTGGTGGGGAGCTGGGACATGGAAGCTCTCCGGAGTCCAAACAGGGTGTCCTGGTCCCACCTCACCCCAGCAGCCCTCCTGCTCTGCCCCTTCCTCTTCCTGGCTTCTCCAAGGCTCCCGTTATCCCAGGCAGCATCTCCCCCTGCCCGCAAGGCAGTGGGTCTGTCTTGGGGAGGAGATACAGGCTGCCCCTGGGAGACACCGCTCCCCCTCACAGCCCCAGCCTCATCGCTCTATTTATTAGCCTCAGATCTCAGTCCCGCTGCTTCCCTGCCTTGCTCCGAGTCCGTCTGGGGAGAAAACAAGGGTTTATGGGGGGGTCAGCTACATCCCTCCTGAGGTCTCTCCTGCCTGTACCCTGTACAACAGGGTTTGAAACAAGGTGCTTTTGCCGGGCTCTTCCTCACAGCCTTTAGGAAACAAACCCCCACCTTCCTCTGTGTTACTGTTTTGAGGAAAAAAGGTCCTATAATAGTGCATGGCTGGAGGGATTTACAGTCACAGCAGTGCCCGTGCACTTAAAGAGAAAGCTGCGGGTCCATCAGGAGGATGCAGGAATCAATAGAGCCTTCCCCTGCTTTAATGCTGTTTCTCCAGGAGATGTTTTAAAAGCCAATGCCCTCACAGCAGGGGATGCGCGGGATCGATTCTGGCGCAAGGTGTGGATGAGGCGGTGCTGAATGGTTGGCTGCCCTTTCTGGGGAGAACAAGAGGGTGATGAAACAGAGCTGCCAGGAGAGGAGAGTTCGTTCCCCATCCCGGCTGGGGTTAATGCTTTCCTTCCTGCTGTGAGAGTCTTTTAAGCTTTGGGGCTTGGTTTGATTTGTGTCAGCCTGGGTCAGGAGAGCCACCACACATCCTGGGGGTTTTGGGTGGTTGCCTTGGGTGCTGCAGCTCCATCATGTAGCGGTTGTGCTTGCTCACGTGCTGGTGGCCTTGGGCAGAGCATCTGTGGGCTGGTTGCACTCAAAGCCTCTGGGATGGGAGGGTATGGTTAATGCCATGGGTATAAAACAGACTGGATGGAGGTGTTGGCCTGTGTTGAGGCAGCGCTGGGTGCTGGGAGGGCTTTGCCACGTGTAGGACACCTCTTCTAACACAATTTGTTGTGGGGCCTCTTTCAGGAATGACCTTGAGGAGGATCCCAAAGGATGCAGCTGGGTGCAAAAATGAACCATCTGGGGATGAAGAGGAGGCGAAGCTCTGAGTGAAGGCTCCAGCCCTGGATGTGATGTTCTCTGGGTGGGGGGGGCCAGGCCGGGCAGCCGGCAGCAGGGGCTGATCCTGCCAGGGGCTCGCATGGAGCATCCCCTCCCGCAGATGCTGTTCCCACGCTGCTGTCGTCCCATGCCCCGCTCTGGCGCTGCCCTGTGAGCGTTCCTGCCCGGGAGGAAGCTGGTCCCGCCAGCCAAACATGAGACGCTTCCCAAGCAGCTCGCTCCTGCTCTGCGTGGTGGCCGCCGCCGCCATCCCCATCGTGCCCTGGAAGGTCAAATGCCCCCCGCAGTGTGTGTGCCAGATCAGGCCCTGGTACACCCCCCGCTCCGTGTACCGCGAGGCTGCCACGGTGGACTGCAATGACCTCTTCATCTCCACCGTGCCCCAGGACCTGCCCGAGGGGACCCAGACACTGCTCCTGCAAAGCAACAACATCGCCAGGCTGGAGCAGAGCGAGCTGGGCTACCTCCGGAACCTCTCGGAGCTGGACCTGTCGCAGAACAGCTTCTCTGACATGCGGGACTTTGGCCTCTGGAGCATGCCCCAACTGCTCAGCCTGCACCTGGAGGAGAACCGGCTTTCCCAGCTGCCCGACGGCAGCTTCCCGGGGCTGGGAAACCTGCAGGAGCTTTACCTGAACCACAACCAGCTCCGCAGCATCGCGCCCCGCGCCTTCTCCGGGCTCGGCAGCCTCCTGCGCCTGCACCTCAACTCCAACCTGCTGCGGGCGGTCGACAGCCGCTGGTTCCAGACGCTGCCCAGCCTGGAGATCCTCATGATCGGAGGGAACAGGGTGGATGTGATCCTGGATATGAACTTCAGGCCCTTGGCCAACCTGCGGAGCCTGGTTTTGGCCGGGATGAACCTGAGGGAGATCTCGGACTATGCGCTGGAGGGGCTGCGGAGCCTCGAGAGCCTCTCCTTCTATGACAACAAGCTGGTGGACGTCCCCAAGCGGGCGCTGCAGCAAGTTCCTGGCCTCAAGTTCCTGGATCTGAACAAAAACCCATTGCAAAGGGTCAAGCAAAGCGACTTCACAAACATGCTGCACCTCAAGGAGCTGGGGCTCAACAACATGGAGGAGCTGGTGTCCATAGACCAGTTTGCCTTGATCAACCTCCCCGAGCTGACCAAGCTGGATGTGACCAACAACCCCAAGCTGTCCTTCATCCACCCCAATGCGTTCCACCACCTTCCCCAGCTGGAAACCCTCATGCTCAACAACAATGCCCTAAGTGCCTTGCATAAGCAGACGGTGGAGTCCCTGCCCAACCTGCAGGAGATCAGCATCCACAGCAACCCCATCCGCTGCGACTGCGTCATCCGCTGGGTCAACAGCACGGAAAACCACATCCGCTTCATCGAGCCCCAGTCCACGCTGTGCGCAGAGCCCCTGGACCTCAAGAGGAGGCACATCCGGGATGTGCCCTTCCGGGAGATGACGGACCAGTGCCTGCCCCTCATCTCCACCAAGAGCTTCCCCTCCCGCCTGGAGGCGGCGGATGGTGACAACGTCTCCTTGCATTGCCGAGCTCTGGCGGAGCCGGACCCGGAGATCTACTGGGTCACCCCGTCGGGGGTGAAGCTGATCCCCTACACAGAAGATGGGCGGTACCGGGTGCATCCTGAAGGGACGCTGGAGATCCGGGGGATCTCGGGCCGTGAGGCCGGGCTGTACACCTGTGTGGCTCACAACCTTGTCGGGGCAGACATCAAGAGCATCAGCATCATGGTCAACCACTCCTTCCCGCTCAGCGAAGACAGCCTGCAGCTGGTGGTGGCGGACATCCAGGCCTACCACATCCTGGTCGCCTGGAAGCCGCATCTCAACACCATCTCCTGCAACCTCACCTGGTCCAGCTTCTTGCTTAGCTCCAGCTTGGACATGACCAACGTGGCGCGGATCCCCATGGGCACCCACACGTACAACATCACCCGGCTCCACCAGGACACAGAGTACTGGGCTTGCCTTCACGTGGCCTTTGTAGACTTGCAGACCAAGGTGGCTTGTGTGAGCGCCAGGACTAAGGAGGCTGCCCAGCGCTACCTGCTCCTGGAAGGCAGGCGGAGCATCCTGATGGTGCTGGTCCTCTGCCTCCTGCTCCTTGCCGCCGGCCTCGTGGCTCGCTATGGCACTGGGGCAGCGCCACGGGGGGCCATGGCCATGCGCGTGGTCTACCCCCCCTTCAGCCAGCCCTGGGCTCGGGGGCAGCGCAGGGGGCAGCTCCTGGCTGTGGAGGTGCAGGCAGCGCCCCCGGACTGCTGAGGGCTGCTGTGGGGCTGCTGTGGGGTGGGGTGGGGGGAGAGGGGGGAGGGGGGAGCGGGGAGGGAGAAACTATTTTTTACCAAAAAAACCAGAACTGAACAAAACCCCACAGGGAATTCCATGGATGTGACCTCGGGTTGATGGGAGAGCAGCGGCGCCGGCCGCGGGGCTGCCACTGCCACCTCGGGGTCCCGGCAGGGTCTGGATCCATGTGCAGGGTCTGGATCTGGGCACGGCTCTGGAGCAGCCGGGAGGGCTCAGCGGGGCCCGAGGGGACGAAGCCCTGAGCTGTTGAAGAGCCATACAGGTGATCAGTGGATCACCCCTTCCGTCCCATGTCCCCTGGCACCACAGACACTGCAGCGGCCTCGGCTCCTTCACTGGACATTACCTGGTTTGGAAATACGAAAAGGCCTTTTCCTTTGGGATACATCTCCTTTTTGTTCCTTTTTTGGGTTGTTTCTTGAGCATTGAGATAATCAGCCACAAACCCCCCCGGCACCTTCCTGCCCTGTCCTTGGCTGGAGGGAAGCAGGAGGGAGAGGAAGGTAAAGGAAACAGAGATGCTGACAGTGACGCATCTCTCAGTTGGCATCCCTATGGGGCTGGCTGGAGCGGGTGGGATCCTGCATCCGGGTGTGATCTCAAAGCTGTTTTGTGAACCTGTGGGTGATGTTGAATAAAAAAAGAGAAAAACTGGAAAGAAAAGGGAGGGGGAGGAATTTGCTTTTCTGGTCTTGTTTAAGGAAAAATAGAAGTAAATCCTTTGTGTTCTGGTGCGTGGCTGGAGGGCTTCATGGTAGGAGCCCCTTGCAGATGCTGAGGGCTCTGTGGACCAGCCCCTGCACCCTCTGCATCCCTGCACTTGTGAAGGGGAGGATGCACCAGTATCCCTTGGATGTGCCAAACCAAGGGAAGCAGCGAAGCCAAATCTGATGCTGCAGCGATGCTCCTCTCCTTGGTTCATGTGAACGAGCCATCCCTTTGCTTGGGCCTACACCTCCTCCCTGCCTGTCAGAGAGAAGGATTCTGGGCTGGGTTTCACTGCAGCCCCAAACGTGCCTTTACCAACACACACGAGACCCTGGTGCAGCCCTGTGCTGTTGGCACAGTGCACAGGGAGCTCAGCCAGCACCTAGCCCAGGGTCCTCCCATGGGAAAGACCAGCATATCCATCCCTCCCAGCCCCGGGGGTGATGGGGTGAAGGTACCCCAGGAGTTGGTGTCTCCATGTAGATGTGGACTTCCTGGGGTGGAGCTGGTTGTGCCCAATTGCTGGGGCTTTGAAGGGTCCAGAGGACCGTGACACAGTAAAAAGGCAACTCCAGTTAGAACAAGGTGATGGGTTTTAAGCAGCAGAAGGGATACAGCACTGAAGCAGCTTCACTGGCCACAGGGAGCAGCAGGCTCCATCCCAGGGCACCGTGCAGGGATGCAGCTCTCAGAGATGCTCAGGTGAAGAGCAGGGGTGGCTCCATCACCTCCTGTCCTCTCTCCCTCCCCCCCCCCCATCCAGCCAGGATGTCAAAGGCTTGTTTGGGAAACACTTCTCCTCCAGCCTGTCCCACTAAGTCCCACCAAGTCCCACCTCGGGGCACTGGTTCCTCCCCCCTGAACCACTCTCCTGAGCTGCTCATCAGGTTTAGCTTGTATTTTTTCTTTAATAATGTATTTATTCCCTTCATTTGAGGAGAGACATCAAATTTCTCATTCCCCTGCTTCTGCCCCTCTCCCTCCTCCTCAGTGCAAGCAGCATCGTGGATCTCATGCAACTGAGCTTCTCCCAGCAAAGCCAAGCGAGAACATTGTGTGCCAGGCTCTTTTAAGCACCCAATAAAAGTGATTTTGGGAGTGGTTCCATCACTGTGTCCTCCATTCAGAGAGTCCTTGGACCTGCTGAGGGTCCCATGGTGGGGAAGCCCAGTCCTCAGTGCCCACTCCTGCCTGCTCCAGAGGCTTGATGGGCACCTATTGATTAATGCATTAAGGAATCGAATTAGGCCTCTCCTCACCAGCACTTCCTCAGGGATGATTTAAATCAAACCACCCCTTGGGCAGTGCCAGTGGGATGATCCATGTGGATGATGCCATTTGGATGAAGCAGCTTTCAAAGCCTTTAGGAAAATCTACCTGTCCATGTCCAGGACAAGCAGCTCTCCTTCCCAGTGTTTCACCCCTTCCCACCCTTAGTGCTGATCTACAGGTGGGGAAACTGAGGAACAGAGCTGCTCAATGATTTATGATCTTCATAAGTCCCTTTTCCCCTTCCAAGCACACCCTGAGGTCAGGAACAAGCACTTCTTCAGCCTTTCCATCCAGAAGTCACCAAGGGAAGGAAGAGGTGATGGCACAGAGGTGATTGGAGCTCATCATTCACCAATGAAACAGATTCAGCTGTGTTCAAGTGGGTAACTGAGGCTAAATTCAGGCTGATGGGAAGCAGCAGGGTGGGAGGGGTGGTGGTGGCACGGGGTCGTTTGGAGCATGAGGCTAGAAAAGCACTGACCTTGGAGTGATCCCCGTTTGCAGGGGATGCTATTGTGGGCTGGGTCTGTCCCACAGCACCAGGGCCTCTGGAGGAGCAAGGACATGGAGACATCAGTGATGCCAATGGACCATGGGTACTGTGGGTGCTGCTGAGATCAGTGAGTGCTGCTGGGGCTGCTCCTCCTGCCCGGCCAGGCTTAAATCATTGATTCAGAATCCAGTGTGCACTGGGGGCACTCTGGGGTCTGACCCCATAGTGAGAATGTGGGAGCATTCTGCTCCCATCCTGGCTCTGCTCCCAGAGCAAATCAGCTTGCTCCAAGCCCCTGTGTCCAACCTGGCCTTGAACACTGCCAGAGATGGGGCAGCCACAGCTTTTCCGGGCACTCTGTGCCAGCGCCTCAGCACCCTTCAGGGAAGAGGTCCTGCCTAAGAGCTCATCTGAGCCTCCCCTCTGGCAGGTTAAAGCCATTCCCCTTGTCCTGTCCCTACAGGCCCTTGTCCAAAGCCCCTCTCCAGGTTTCCTGCAGCCCCTTTAGGCACTGGAGCTGCTCTGAGGTCTCCCCAGAGCCTTCTCTTCTGTATTAACAGGGAATTACAAGGCAGAGCCCAGCTCAGTGGCAGCAGCAGCAAGCAGTGAGTGTGGGGCTGCTGTGGGGTGAGGAGGGCCCCATCGTGGGCTTTCGCAAGGGCTGGATGAGGGCTCAGGGAATACAAGGTTTTGTCAAGGACTCGATATGGGGAGATGTGGGGGGGAGGACAACAGCCAGAGGAAATGATTAAAGACGGGGTGGGCACCATCGCCCCGGGTCAGGGTCCTGTGGAAACCCCCAGGGGGAGCAGCAGCTTTGAGGATTGCTGGGGCAGAGCCAGGAGCTGCCCTGCACCAAGTTTAAGCCTGGCAGAGTCCAGCTGCTGCAGGGCTGGATGCGGCCCAGCCAACAGGCACCAGCCCTGCCTGAAGCTGCTCCTTGGAACACACAGGGAACAAGTAAGGGCAGGACCAGAAATACAACCAGATCTTCCAGAGGTGTCCTCGTGTCAGGGAGCAGGGAACCAGCTCTGGTGGAGTTCTATGGTTTTCCTACAAAGCCATCAAGATGCTCTGCATTGCGAAGCAGCATCTCCTCCTTGGCAAGTGATCAATCACCGCAGGGTGCATGTGGGGCTGGGTTACAAGACGGGCAGAGCTCATCTGTCTCAGTTACATGTGGCTTCCTGGGCTCCACCAGCACCGTGAGCCAGGAGGAATCCAAGGAAAGCCAAACACCACCCATGGGACTCCTGTCCCTCACACAACTTACTTGTGCCAGCTGAAAGGTGAGGTCTGAGTGCCCGGGAGCTGCCAGCACCCTGCTCAGTGCCCTGCACGGCTGGTGGGTGCCCTCCTGTGGTGGTGATGGGCCCTGGCAACCAACTGGAAAACAATCCAGCAAGTACTCAGCAGCCTGGCTCGGGAGCTGAAGCCGAAGCTGTGCCCCTGCTGCGGCTCCTGATGGCTTCCACCATCTCTTACCTTCCTGTAGGGAGATGTGTCCTGGGAGGGATGGGAGGTCAATCCTCCCTCCCTGGAACTGGACATGCAGGGAGATCACAGGCTCCTTAACTCGGAACAGGCTTTGACTTAACGGTTTTCTCTGAAAGAGCACAAATGAAAGACAAAAGAACCCAAACTATCATAGAATGCGCTCAATTTAATCCAATTCATTATGCACAGGACACAAAACCAGCTCATTCTGCGGTTCCTGCCTCACTTTCAATAGTGCAAACACAGAGATGGTGTTGAGCAAGCACTCCTGCTCGTGACTGCGGCACTGCCTGCGGGTGCAGCGTGGTACATTGTTCTACACAAGGATCTGGGAACAACTGGGGAGCTCCGGCAGGAAATCCCCCTTGTCAGACCAGCAAGTCTTTAAGCCAGAGGTACGTGTTCCTGCCTTTCGGTTGCTCCTCAGATGTGGTTGTGTCTTCTAAGAGCTGGAGATGCCAAAGGTAACTGTGGAGTTCAGTGGGATGCATCTTCCTGAAGCACCCACTCTGTGTAGCAAGCATGGGGTGTCCCACAATGGTGGGCAGCAAGTGCACGTCCCCAGGGTAAAAGAGCATAGGAAAGCAGGATTGCGATCACAAAGCTGCCTGTGTTAATAAGGTGCAGAGAGCAAGTTGATGGGATGTGTAACCAGCCTGTGGCAGATGGCCAGACACTACCATGGACTCAGAATCCCACCTCTTCAGGAGCAAAGAAAAGTCCAGTCATTGCAAAGAGGTAACTGAAGCAGGGCTTCCAGAGCAGAAAAGCTGCCGTTCAAAGGTCATCTGTGCTTCTGGAGCTGTTCCAAACTCAGTTTATTACCCCTGTATAACATGTGGGTCTCATTCTTGCTCTTGAGGAGACTGCTCAGTACCAGATATAATCTACGCTGGAGGCAGCAGGATGGAACAGCCCCTGGGAAGCTGCGCTATGGTCTCCATCACAGCCATGCACCATAACAGGTACGTAACACAGTCAGAAAGTTCATATGTGTCCTTGTGGTAACACTGCTCAGAGTAAGCACTCTAGGGGGCTGCTCCAAAGGATCTTTGTACCACATGTAGCAGCTTTCTCTAGGCTAAGCTGGCTCCACAATACATCTCAGCAGAGGGATGCTGAGGTTTGTGAAGAGCTGAAGCAAAGGCTGCTGTGTGTCAGCAGTCACTGAGAAGAGCAAATGTGACATGTATACCTCTAGCTGCCAACATAGAGCATTTACCTACATATGTGGTTTCATGCTGCAGAGCACTTTCACATGCTCAATGGTACTCTACAGTTCCCACACTGAACTGAAGTACCCACCAAAGGAAGATTTTGCTGGTTCTGGGGATAACTGGAGGCAAAAGTGGCTGAAAAGCAGAGGGATCAGTGAACGAAACCTGACCTACAGTACACTTGTGCCAAGAGACCTCAGTAGGCTCCTAAGGAACAGCAACCAATGTCACTGAAGACAAAAAGCAGTGAAACAGATAAACCTTTTTAGTCTGGGCATTGCCAGCCAGCTCTGCTCAACACTGCTCCTAGGAGATGTGCTGCAACCACTGCTGGAGGTTACCAAGGAGCTCTCCTCTCATATTGCACTTCATAGTAAACCCACTGTGAGAGAAGAACTCACCTGCTATGAGACACCAATGGAGTATTCAAAGAATCCAAGTTCACCCCCTGAGCACTGAATTCATCTACCTGAGACAGGCAAATGCTCAGCACCTCCAGAAAAAAGAGTTTCTGAACTGGGACCCCACAGTAACTGCCCCATCTGGAGAAAAGAGGTGACAACACTACCTGGCCAATGTCCTGTCTGCTGTAAGGTCAGTGTGGTCACTGCATGCTTTGAGCTAGTTCACCCACACCTAAAGTCTGCCCTTCCTAACTAGTGCCAGAAGAGCAGCTCTTGGCACATTGCTACTTATTTAGGCTCAAGTTAAAGCAATAGAACGTTCTTCTCTCCTTTCCCTGCACTAAACTCCTCCCCAGCCTCCAAGCCTCAGTCACAAACTGGGCAGTTACAGTTACACATGGTGTGCTTGCACTGCAATAGCTTATTCTGCTCTAGGAAGGAAAATCAACAATAACATCATCTTATGTCCACTACTCTTTCAGTTAAAAAGAACTAAGAACTTGACAAATGTAGGTTGTAAACACCGTGGTTCTACTGAACAAGAAGTCACAGAGATTGTTACACTCATCTCGCAATTTGCTTTTTATCCTGAACTGCCACACTGAACGCAACTTGATAACGGGAAGTGCACACAGCCCTCGGAAGGGTTTTGGTAGAGACATTCCACCCCATTACTGGAACTTAAACACTCTGGACTTTTTGGGGTTTGGTCACCACAAATCATCTGCTTTTCAGTGCAGCGAGATCGGAACAATTCCCTAAACCTGCTTTCAGCACAACATTGAGTTCTTAGAAGCCATCGGGACAAGGGGGAATTCACAGCATTCAGAAGTGCCACAAAGAGCCACCCCATGCCCTGCGGAGCCTGAGAGCCTCCCAAGGGCAGGAACTACCCAGCAGGAACTCCCTTCAGTGATTCCACGCTGCTGATCTCAGCATGACTAAAGTGCATTACCAGCAATTGAACAGCCCTTTAGTTAAGGGAGCAATATATCAGCTTTTCCATGTGGATTGATTCCCATGGACTTATAGATAGTGCACCTAAACACCAGACATCCTCCAACAGTTAAAACACAACTGTAAATAACAGCCAACAACAGTCTAAAGTACAGCCAACAGAGAAATCATCACAATACTATGCAAAACATAAAGCGAGTCTGACTTTTGGCAGTGATAGGCAGTAATTGCATACAGCACCTACTCCGGTATCTTTGCAGAGAACTTTGCCATCGGGACCTTCTGCTGGGCAGTATCTGAGTGTCCCATTGCACCCCTGACCTGAGGGGCTGGACCCATGCATGGAGTGCGGAGATAAGGGGAACAGCCTAGAGAAGAACCAAGGTATGCGCATCGCCTTCTCTTTTTCCGTCTTCAGGTGTGCTCCTTAGACTAGAGAGGGAATTCTAGAGATGATGAAACAGGGTTTATTCTATGCACTGTACTGAATGCAAATGCCTGTGTACCTGAATGGTGAAGGCACTATTGCTACTGCTGCATGACATAGGCCCTCCAAAGCCCTGCAGAACAGAAAGGTCTGAGCACACACTCTAGGATGTGATCTCGAACTGACACCAAGCACAGCCCACAAACGAATCAGCTGCAGTCAGTGTTTTACAGAAATCACCTTTTTTTTTCCTCAAAGGCTCATATCCTGTCTTTAAGCCACATCACGCTCTGAATTGAGCATCTTTTATCTGAGGAGATGAGGCAGATAGGAGCTGTGAGGGTGCTGTAAGCACAGTGCTATGAGGACATCCCCAGACATGCACAGAGCTCTCAGTTAATCCAGCTGGCAGACCAGATTCTGAGCTAATGCTGGACAGGCTTCAGCAAAGCTCTGCTAGGTGACATACAGCTGGATTTAAATGGGAAAAAAAAAGAATCAATAGTAATGAAAAGATCCAATATCAAAGCAAAATGTCTATGCTTTTGCATCTGCTTTTGCCATCTGATCTGGGACCTGAGATAGCTACGGATCAAAAATCTCGGAGGGCTTATTTCAAGACTGGTAGCAGAAGGACCTTCACCTTACCTAACAAATCTACGTTAAACACACAAAAAGGAATCAGAAGCCAGGTTATTTACTTCTCGCCGCCCTGAGGAGAACTGATGCTTGGACCCTCTTTCCCACCCTCCCACCTTCCCACCCTCTTTCCCACCCCTGCATATATCTATATATATGTATCTCAGATGCAGACTCCTCCCTTCAAAGGCATTGCACAGGGTTTGACTCACTGGAGACCACCACTCCAACAGCCAAAGTTCTAACTCTTTCCAAAACTTGCTTTCTTCGAGAGGCAGTTGTCAGAACAGAGCATCCCAGTGACAGCACTGAGCTGAAATCAGAACATTTAGACAACTTGAAAGCTGGGGTGTTGAGATACCAATATGCCAGTCATTCCCTGCTCCCCATGGGCTTTAATTTAAATGGACATTTGAAATGTGGATGCTGCTTCATTGAATGTAAAGGATTCCTCCATGTCCTTGGTCAGATTTGAATCTTACTTCTCTTTGGTATTCCCTGTCCAAGCTCTGAAGTTAGGGTTGGTGTGAGTGCAAGGAAACCTGTGTGCAATCTTCTGGGGGAGAAGGCCTGAACTGGCACAACTACCCCATAAAGATCCTGATCACCATCTCGATGTCTTTCCTGCACACTGGGCAAGGTGATCTCTTTTTCTTCAGCATCTTTGCACACTTGAAACAGGCCACAAGATGAGCAGTCCTTCCATGGACAATATTCCCATCCCGTGGTCTGTGATGGCACAGGAAGCAAGGATTCAGCAATTTTTTGATACTCTCTAAAGGCTGGATTTCCTCCTCCTTTTTATGCTCAGTGAAATGCAACAAAGACTCCTGGCTTTCACATTCCTGCGTCAAATCCAAAGACTCAATAGAGCTGCGGGGATCTACACGTGATTTGGTTTCTACCATGTACAGCTCTTTGGGCTGGCCAACTGGAGCTGAAATAGTCCTTCGGCAGTCTGGGACATCGACCCCTTCATCATCCTGTTTGTTTTGGATAGCATCAATGCTGGACAGGGAAAGAGAATGAACCAGTTTGGGACAATCTGAGTACCAGTCTTTCCGCAAGGCCCAGCAGCGGTAACAGTACCGTTTGCCTGGAGAGTTAAACTTCTTGCATTTGGTGCATTGCCAACAGTCCTGAGGAATGAGTGAGGCAGACAAAAACGGCAGAAGTTAGAGTATTCCTGCATACAACTCATTTCCTCTATATAGGAAAAGCAGCTAAGAAGCTTCATCAAAAGAAGGACATTTAATACCAAGCGTAAGGTGGCAAACATGATTGCTGGTTTGATTATCAGCAGCTCGAAAGCTTGAAGAGAATCTGGCCACCCCTGTGCATTTTACAGATGCAGATCTCTTAAACATTAAAATGTGCCCTTCCTCCCTCCCAGCCTTCAGCACTTTGGAAGAATACAATGTTCTCAAGCTGTGCAGTTTATTGAATTTTCAGTATCTCACTCTAAATTCAAGGGCAGAGCTCCTGGAATCATCCAGGAATACATTTCCCAGACTCACTAATCACTTAGCATCTGCTCAATCTGTACAACTAATAGCAGCTTACTCGACTACCCCACGTAGCAAAGGCAAGAGCCGCCCAAGTTCAGAGCTGTGATTCAGCTGCCCAATGCCAGGGACAACTTAATTTGTCAAGGGTGCACAGACTAGAAAATTAAGCTTACAATTTAGGGTGCCATCAGCAGCAAAGAGCACCATGACACACCATTGCTGACTTACAACAAAACCTCAAAAGGCAGGAAGAAAAGACTTGGATTAAAACAGGATATATGCAGGAATACAGATTTTACGTCCCTCAGTATGAAGGAATTCAGGTGAGGAATGGGGTAGTAGGAAGAGGTGACAATCCAGTAATTACTGCTTATTCTCTCTTCCCACCTTCTTCATTTAAATGGGGAAAAGAGCTGTGGTCTGTCCTTGGAGAGGCACTGCAAGGACAAAGACATTACAGAAGCAGGTACACAGGCTCTCCTCCTGACAACAGCCAAAGTATCTCATCAAAATGGGGTGAGATGAGAAGTGGATTCTCTAATCCCAGAGGCCAAGCCAACTTCTCTACATTCCTCAATGTAGCTTACAAAAAAGCTGCTTTTGGCTTGATTTTTTTTTTGGGGGGGGGAATTGGCCTTTGAAACTCATACAAGAATCAGCTTCTCCTACCAGAACCAGTAGCAGCTGTAGGATGAGGTTTTTCCCACTACAGCAAGGATGCAGCACACTCCAAGCAAGGAATGCTGACCTAAAGGATGCCTACCTCAGAAGCAGCTTCTATATCTGTGTCATCACTTAAGCATTGAGAATCTTCAAAATCATGCAAACAGATATCCTCAGTCACCTGGAAAGAGTAGAAGCATTGCTAAAGAGGTGGAATCATCTCTATTTATGGTGGCACTGTACACCAAAACTAAAAGGAATACATCATCACCGTGATAATGAAGTCATTTCTGTAAGTGAATCAAAAGCCATTTTATACACTGAATCTATTCCAAAACGTTATCAAGTGCTGCTAGGCTGAGTTACAGTCGTGTTTGCCTGCGGTCAACTCAAACATCTCTCTGATGCACACAAGTACCATACAAATGCACATACATACACACCTGAGTGGTCCTACTAATTTCCATGGAAGAAACTCAATCCTTTTAATACCCATAACCAATCACACCCTTTCAGCTCTGGATGATTATAGATCTACCTCCTCCAAAACAGGCACAGCACCATGAGATCAACTAAACAAGGCCAGGCGGTGGAAGCCATGCACTGTGGCTCTTCGAAGAGGTACCTTTTGGTCACCTTCTTTCACTTCCTCGCAGTCAACTGCCTCCACCTTGACTGCAGCACTGCTCTGATCTGATGGGCATTCATTGAGGAACCATAAGTCATCAGTAGTATCTGAAACAATGGCAGTGTCTATGTCCTGTTGGAAAAGAAAGAGGGGAGACCACTCTGAGCTCAGCAGCAGGAGTACCAGCACTGCAGCTATGGCACCTCTCCCCTTCTCCTCACTAACAGCCTGCTCAGCTTCTCCATCACCCCTGGGAAGGAAAGGATTCCCCCTTCTAGCCATAAGCTGCTGGCCACCACACTACAGACATCTGCACACAACTTTCAACCCAGAAGACAGGTGACTCCTGACATACAACCAAAGCTCTGGAGTGCAGAAGGACCTTCAAGGGCTGAACACAGCCTCCCAAGAGCACCTAGTTTATTTCAGAGCACTAAAGGTAACCAACCACCTGATGTGAAAGGCTGGGACAGGAACACACAAGGGAGAGGCTGAAAATCCTGGAGTGTGAAGGGGAAAGAAAGAACAAGAATTACTTATTTACTTGGAACCCAAAAGAGGAGAGGAAGAGAACACAGCACACCTATTTAAAATGGCTACACACCTGGTTAGTCTGAATATCTGTTGATCCATTACTTCTGGACTGGTAATTGCTTCTGAGGTTGCCTAAAAACCACCATGGAAGACCAGCTACATCCCATTCCTCAAACACTAGGTCCAGTTTAGGCTTCTTGCTTTTAGAGAGGTTTTCTATTAAGTCTTTGTCTGTAAGAGCCAAGTAGAATCTAAGTCATGCCACACCTACATTATTTAAGAGACCAGCAGAGCAAAATTGGGCCCCGTCTGATTTTAGCAATCTTTCTTGCTCCTTCTTACAACCAGTTGCTCTACAAGCTCTGGGATTTGCATGAGTGCACTGGGATGTTACATCCGCAACACGTCTGTACTCATGCATCTCCCAACAGTCACTGCACAGCCAGTGACTGTCTGAGGCACGGAAGCATCCCAGTGCTCCAAGTGTCTCTAGAATAGTATAGGTCCTCTTCAGCTTTACCTTAAGACTCAACACAGAACCACAACCGCTTCTTTCAGAGCTCTAACCAAGTCCACACTGAGCCCTGAGTGACCTAAGATGCAGACAGAACTGTTTGGAATTTAGGTTAAATTCCCAGTGATGGGAGCTCCTCAATTCCCAAACTTGCTCCAAATGAAGCAGGAAAGCAAGAATCCATCCTCCACAACCCCATGCTTCAGCCTCCTTTTTAGCCCATGTAGTTTAGTCTACGATCCTAAACTCAGCAGTCTGAATTTCAAGATAACCTTGAATCGATCTCTGTTCAGTGCCAATAGTTTCAAAGGCACAGACAAGGACTGTTCCTACATCTTTAGTACTTGCAGCCAGGAAAATAATCTACCACTCTCATTTGATCTGGAAATACCCACTCTTGCAAAGAAGATTTGGTTTTACAAATTAGGTTCCTTGATATGAGGACGACATGAGAACAGAAAAGTAGAACAACAGGAAAATTGCTTCCATAACATCCAGCAATTCATATGAGTGAGCCAGCAAGAAATCCCCAGACATTAAAACAAAGGAAATGTCTAAATATGAAGGAGCTGTATTACACTTAAGCTGGGGAGAAAAAGCATTCCATTGTTATTCAGTTCCCTGACTGGTTTGCAGGTAATGACTGCAGCCTGCTCAGGCTGTGTTCTGTGTAATCAGAGCAGAGAGTCCCTTGGGAAGATAAATGGATGCAAGTATAATTCCAACATTTAAAACACCCTTCAGCAAGGTCTGTGAGATTTTTCATGGCACTGTTTAGTGACAGATGTGTTTTTGGGGCTTAACCTGCCATCTTATTCAAAGTGTTTGTTTATTTATGAGACCAAATAGCCAAGCTAGAATACACATCTATCATCAAACCCCTCTGGCGAACATTTGCAGTTCTCTCAATCTTTAGCATAAACCTCTGATTTTTAAAGATTATATTCCACAACAGGTTTTCATCAGTCTCCCAACACCCTCTTCCAGCATTTTGCTGATGCAGAGCTCAATGTGTCCCACTGGAGAAGCAGCACAAGAGCCTGCACACACTGTGTTACTGCAGAAGAGCTGGCACTCACCTTCGTAATGCTCACATTTTTCCTCTGAGGTAGACAAAGCAGCAGGATTACTTTCACCCTCCATGATGCCAGGGTCAGAACCTTCTTGCTGCCTAAACTGCATGAAGGAAGGAAAAAAGAGATGTTAGTCCAGCAGAGTTTACAGGGACAAGAGGATGTAGCACTTCCATTCCGAGTCACCAGCTGCAGTACAAGACCAAGAAGTGATGAAAGGTTTCTGAACAACAACTACACACTATTAACACTTTAAGAAGGCTAACCCATCTGTATCAGCACAAACAATACACTTGCAACCTAGGAAAAACCTTAAGAGTGGCAAAAGTTCAAAAGTTGCCACCTTAATGCAGTGACACCATGATATTTTCTGATTCTCTGGCCCCCAGTGTGAACAGACACCTCCCAGATCAGACCCAATGAATCCCACAATATACCTGGATATACTGAATGTTCAAAGATTTTTCCTAGGTTTCAGATTCTGCCTGAAAGCTTCTGAAAACAATCCTCCTAAACACAAAACTTGGTCACATGTTTTAGAAAGCTTAATTATTTGGCAATTCCTACTCAGAAAAGGGGTGGGAGAGAGTGGGGGAAAGACATGAAAATACAGAGCACGCTGGAGGAACTGAGGACTAGAAGTGCTACACCCTGAGAAACGCGCTCAGAGACTGGTACTCTGTTATGAAGAGAACAGAGAAGGGTCACTCTGTCCCTGCTCTGTGGACTCCAAGAACTTTTCAGGAAGGTGAGGACCTGGCAGCCAAGCAGCACAAAGTTCTGGCAGTCCACCATGCACAGGTACAGAGAAGGGGCACTCTGTACAACAAAAGAAACCACCAGGCAGTGGGTTTACCTTCAGCTGGTCTTGGCTTGGCTTATCGACGCTCTGTTCCTTTGCGAGATTCTGTGCAGCATCTAGATGGCAGGTAAAACAAAAGAAAAAACCTTCCCTGGTAATAACCATTCTCACAACACAGGGTCTTCAGCAAGCAACCAACGAGCCAGGCTTGGCAGACCTCGAAGGAACCTTTCAGAGAGCTCTTTCTTCCTTAAGAGAGCTGGCCATCTCCTAGAGGGGCATTACTCCAATTTCGCTAGCTACACACAGAGGCATTAGCCTATGGAATCCAGAGTCTGTGCCTCCTTGGAGATGAAGCTTGACCTCCTTCTCCCCAAGGCAAAAGACTACTCCTTTTCCTACCAGCTGTCCTGCCATCACAGGCTCTAAGCCCTTTCTGCAAAAGATCTGCATGGAGGCAGAAACCCAGAGCAACAGCAGAGTGTGTGGACCTCTCACGTGAAGGCTGGATCAGATCCATGCTGAAGAAGGTGAACAGAGAAGAGGAAGATCTTTACAAATACCTGAGGACACCACCTCCTGCACCTTAAGCTGAGACTGAAAAACACCTTTCTTAAAAGTCTGGGCATGAAGAACAATTCCTAGACTATAGGAGGGAGAATTCCATGCACAGCAAGCTCTTCCCCCGGTAACTGTGTACACATCTGGAACACAATTTAATCCAGATGATTATGCTGGCCCCAAGAGTTAATTAAAAGGCCAACCTCAACAGCAAGAACAATCACATTACCAGAAATCTTCCTACACCATAGGAGAGCTGCACTTGTGAAGTCTATCCTTTAAACAGAACGATGTGCTAGAGAACAAAAGATAGAAGGATGGCTCCTGCTTGATCCCCTTTTTAATCCAGCAGGGAAATTCCCTGCTGAATACCAGGCTGGCAGGAACAGTCCCATTCAGTCATGAATCATAGCATTGACAGACACTGAAACCTGCTGCTATAGCCAGAAAAGTGGACCTCAAAGCATCCATAAAATGGACCAGAACACAGAACCACATGACATGGCTCTATCTCACATGCTCTGCTCTCCCTGCATTGGTTCAGCTTCCCCGTCTTCCCTTCCATCACCCTACACTGCTGCAGTCACTGATTATTTAATACCTGAAGGAAAACAGAAGCCAACTGGCTCATTCATAAGGGGTTTGTCTCTGCAGGGGCATTAGAAGAGGTGAAGGCTGACCCTTCTAACATGATGAACTATAATGCAATAATGCAAACTAGCCTTAAATACTGTGTGGAAAGACACACCACTTACTGGAAGGCTTCCTTTCTTCAAGCCAACATATACTATACAAAATGTCCTTAAAGTGAGATATTCCTGAGTATACCTCAGGTGAGTCACTTAAGTAGAAGCTTGCCAAGTAAGGGCACCATCTGATAAAGAGCATTCTGTCAGAGCTTCCTCTTTATTATCAAGATGTTCTGCAGCTCCTTGCTTTCTACAAGTGTACTTAAAGAAGTGGGCGAGATAACCTGCAAAATGTTGTGCTAATAAGCTCTAATTTGACTGATGAATACAAGCAGCTATTACGGAACATGAAGACCTCTTCAAGCTCTATGGCACTTCCAGTTATTTCTATGTTGCAACAAAGGTAAAACAATACCTAGAGTCATCTTACCTATGTATTTGTCAAAGGTCTGCCAAGAGTGTTTCGTTTTAGACACACACACACACACACACACAAGCAGACACAGTGGTATAACTCAGGGATCATTGCCCTAAAGGAACAGTGCTTCCTTTGGCAGGTTTCAAGGTAGTTACACCAGGACTGGAGCTCACTCGCACATGCAACCACATGCACCCAGCCACAGGCACACACCAAGTAGAAGGAGACAGGGCAGCAGAGGAGAGGGTTTAACTGGGATTCACATACACTGCCTGTAGGGAAGAGGCCAGGGCATCACCAGTGAGCAAAACAGCATTCACACAGTTATTCTGCAGGTAATGTGTTTAGACAGAGTCCATTTAGGAAGATTCTCCTATAGAAGCAGAGAGAGGGACCTCAGAGGTACCAATGCATGGCTCAAAGCAGAGGACTGAGCATTTCAGGGCTGTGTTTTCTCAATTTCTAAATTTGCACAAGCTTTTGTGTACATGTGCAAATACAGACTAAGCCCTTATGAAGAACCAAGTCCATACTATCTGCTGAGAGACCTGAGGAAGTAGGGCACAAAACTCCGCAACTCCCTCATGATCTGCACACTTGTAGTTTCATCAGAAGTCTTTTTAGCCAATGAAGATTAGCACCCATACAATGGGCTCTGGCAGCAAGGAAGTCATCAGCTAAGATTAAGTTAAGAATAAATCTTAGTTTATGACTAAAGGGCTTTTGATGTAGATAGATTCGATTTCTCTTACGAGCTGGGAAAATAAAAGTCACCATTAAAGGCTCAAGTGTTTGACTAAAGTCCAGCCCTCTTCGGCTTGCAGAATCAGGCTGGGTTTCCAGCACTCTGATATTGTCTCAAGACTATTCAACTATAAAATGAGGTGAGAGAAAGAAGTCACAGGCAACCACATTACTCAGACAGCTAACTGATGTCATATCACAGCTACTGATGGTGAACACAGAGGAAAGACACAGACTCAACGAGATTGTCTACTCAAAGCCTTCAGCAGCAGTTTGTTTCAACTTCAGAAACATCTCTCTTTTCTGAATATCATTACTTACCCAAGTTACATCAACACTACATTGAATATACTTGCCCATACTGTGACAAACCTACCTGCCACTGCAGCAGAAGTCAGGTTCCGTTTCAGCATCTCATAGACTGGGCTGTGGGAAAGAAAGTGCCAGCTGAGTACATCCACAATCCCAAACAGCATTCCATTTTTCAACCAGGGACAGAAACTCTCTTTTATTATCCAGACACACTGAAAACTGCAGAGCGGTTTTTTTGCCACTCCTAAAAGCTTGCTACAGAGAAGTCTAGCTCAGAACTTAACTGAAGGATACAGATTTTTACTCATGTGTGAGATCAAGGGCCTGAGAAGATGCAGAAGTAAAAGGTGGAAAAGATGTCATCTTCAGCAGCTCACTGCCTGCACCATTCAGAACAGGCTCTTGATAACAAAGGAGCTCAACTCAAACTTGTCAAGAGCATTATCAATAAGCCACCGAGCAGGACACTTGGTATTCACAAGGTTTATCCAGTGCTGAACAGCAACAGTGGCACCAAGAGTTTCCTGTCACCCCAACCTCTGTAATACATTACAAAGGTGACTTTTTCCTACCTTGGATCTTTCACAGAAAAGCTCTCCAGTCCCAGCAGTTCTCCCAGCTGATCTCCTCCACAATAGACCATGTGTTGCTGCCTTTTGTCATACAGCTGCCTCACCATGATATACTGTCCTAGGTAATGCATAACCTGTGGACACATAACATACCATTAGCCCTATCTGCAGCTGAAACCAAAAGACCCTGTAAATTTGCTTTTGTTTCCGATACTTGTATCCTGCTACCCTATAGAGAGGTGTGAGTCAAACTGGACCTGCTTTTTATGCACATCTGCAAGTTGTTGGTGTCTCCCAACCAAAGGGGAGTTATGCTTTACCATATTGCTATAAAGTTTGTAACTACTAACACTTGACAAGGAAAAAACCAGTGCATTGATATCACAAAGAAGGATGGAGAGGAAACATCCTCTGAGAGCCAGGGGACACTGCCAGCTACAACAGATCAGACTTAACCAAGTTAAAACATGAATCTATACAAGTAACTTGCATTTAATACTCAACTCTCCCCATTTAAACCATTCAGTTTAGTTTTGCAAAAATTTTTAGGAGCTAAATAAGTTATTTCAATGCCTTCAAGTATTTAAACTAAGCCATGGGGCTCTGCAGGAATATCTGACACATTCATAATGAAAACCCTGTGCATTTAATTCTTTGCAGACAGGATACTCTTGTAAATCACAGTGCCATGGTTTTAATCTTGTACACATATTGCATTTTAAGCTGAAAAGAAATGAATTCTCTGAGGTTTAGCTGACAGGCCATTTCAAAGGAAAGTTGGAAGAAAAATGTCAACAGGAATCCAGTTCTTGAGGCTTTCATACACTGAGCAGAGAGCAAGACAATCGAACAGCATCTCCTGTGCTCCCTTCGGGATATGGCTATCCCATTCCTGCTTTCTCTAAAGACAGTTTTTCCAGGATAAATCATTTTCTTCTATTCCAATTCCTCCAGGGGCTCTCAAAGCCATTTATGATCAGCCCTATGGGTGAGGGATCCCTGTTTTTCCAGACAGGGCTTCAGAGTACTGAAAGCAGACAGCCCCACCCCTTCCCCACAAAGAGCCATCTGCCAAACAAGAGATGGGCACACTTCCAGTGCCCCAAAGTTGAGCCCACCTCCTTCAGTGTGAAGGTCTCCCCTTGGGCACCTGCAGCCTGCAGAATCTTCAGAAGTGGCAGTTTGGGCTGCACCTGGAAGAATAAACCACAGGATTTGGTTTGAATCACCCAAAGCAGTGAGAGGAAGCCCCCTGACACGTGCGCCTGGTGTCACAGCCAGCAAACTCAAGTGACCAAGTCACCCTGTGCAAGACACAGCAAGCACAGAGCTGACAAGCCAGGGATGAGTTGGAGGCTGTGGGAAGCACTGCTTGCCTCGGGCTAACCTGCTGAAGGCTGGGATTCCTTTTCATGAGGAATCTGCACAGACAGCCAGCTCTAAAGGATTTAATCACTCACATTGTCCCATTAACTTTGATGTAATTCGTCCTGGGAGAGAAGACTGGAAACTCAGATCGTTGGTATGTATGGAGTCCTGAGCAGTGACTAACCAAAGGTAGCGAGTCATCTACTCAGGAGCAATGATGGTGCGTGCATTCATATTGCCATAGCGAGTCATCTACTCAGGAGCAATGATGGTGCGTGCATTCATATTACCACTTCAAGAGCAGCGTGCCTGAATCTCCTCAATTAATGTAGTGAGTGAGATCTGCTCTGTACAGACCTATGTATTTATTAGGCTCCATGAACAGGCACATAATAATAAGAGTGAATCAAACAGAAGGTGTGGTTAATGAACACCAAGAACGAGAACCTGCATTTTCTGCGCAGCTCAGTCATAAAGCAGAATCTTTCATTCCATAAAACAGAAAGCACCCTGGGAACGATGCAACTGTTCTACAAGCCCTTTAGCTTTCACCCACACCCCCAAGCAGCTCTGAGTAGCAGATGCTGCTATATAAAACAGCACCAAGTTTTAAATAGCTTCTCACTCCCCCCCCATGCTGCTACTTCATTTACTCCACAAGAATTCTAACAATTCCTAGGAGAGTGCCACCACATGATCCCGTGCCTTGTGCACCCACTGCTCTTTGAATGCTACACAGTTATGTACAACGTTGTACACTAAGGGATGCTTCCCACACTGAACTTCTTTTATTCTCCTTGTTTATGAGATGCTAGCGCAAGAAGGCATTTCAGTCTGTCTCAGGACAGAAAGCCCAATCCTCAACACACCATGTTCATTGCTGTTTCCTCTGCACTTTGAGCAGGTTTATCCTCTCAAGGCATGTCATCTGTACCAGCTGTGAAGCCCTCACCCATCAGTGTTAGGTGGGTTCACTTGTGCCTCACACCCACTCCTCTTTTTCTGCCTATATAAATGCAGTAGTAAACCCAACTTCATTTCCTGAGGAGCAGAGCCTGTCTGCAGTTTTCTATCTTCTTGAGAGACAGGCTGAGCTGCAGCACCATGTTCCTGCACAAGGTAAGGAGAGTGGGGTGTGGTTGCTTGGTGTCAATGTAGTTTATCACTTGGCTCTCAGATGGTATTTGGCAAGATATTTCTGAAATGCAAATGTGTCTGCTTTGCCTGTTTTCTCCTTATTGTATTTACTAAATGCATTTTCAAGCTCAAACAGAACAGCTCATGTCCAGCCCCAAGTCTCTTTCTCAAGAACAGCTTTTCTCTAGGAAAAAGCTCAGCACAGCTCAAGTAAGTGCTTGTTTCAGCACATGATTTTAATAAGAGGAAATTATGTGTTTGCACTCATTCATTTCTCTAATGACCACTCTCAAATGGATTTGAAGTAACTTCTTGTACATCTCTTTCTGATTAAAGAAGCAACCTAGTTAGCTTGCTCATTTTAAAATGAGCCCTTAGCTACCACAGTAAAGCCAAAATGGAAGTGTTTAATCCACACTGCCTGGGACACTGAGTGGTGACAATCAATATTTTGCTACTAATATCAGAGCCTATTTACTTTTTGCATGCAGAGCGAATTGACTAAATAAGCATATCTGACTTGGCTATGTTTCAAAGCTTCTAAATTAAGCTTCAAATGGGAGGCTCTCTACTTCCCATCAGCTTATTTCCACTCCTGCCACATCCCTTCACGTTGTGGAGATGGTTTGTACAATGAATTGGCTCTGGAAGGTTGGATGCCTGTCCTGGAGAAGCATTTTAGATGAGATTTCTCCTATTATTTGCATGTTTCTCTTCTCTGACTGGCTGTCAACATAGTATTGAGACACACCCATCATGGTGACCTTGGCTCACAGATACAGCTACCTTTTGCTCCAGGGAAATTCTAGGAATAGTCAATAAGAGGAGTACTACAAAGCAGACATTACTGACTAGACAGAGGTCAGCATGCAAGGTTACAAAGCCCTGCTACAACTGTCACAAAGAGCCCAGCGTTAAGGGGAATGCTGCATGTAGAATTCCTCAAGTACAGGTGCAGCACAAAAATATTCATTATACAGTTTCTCCTCTGGCCAATTTGAAGTGCAGTTTTCCTCTCCTCCTCCTTTAATGTTCATAACTCATTGGTCTGATAGAGTAACACAGCTCCTCAGGATAAAAGCCCTACTCCATTAGGCTAAATTCTTCTAACTTAAATGTACCTGAAGAGGGTGAATTTGATGGAAGAAATTGCTGCTTTAGTGAGGAGAAAGTAGTGAGAATAAGTGTGAGAGGCAATTACCTGGTTAGCTTGCCCAAGTGCTATTCTGCAGGCATTCTCAGCTGCTGGATGCTGGGCAGAGCTTGGAGATGTCATCGTGGCAGTGATGAGCTATTTAGAGCAGAGACCTATAAATGAGAGGAATGTTCATGTACCAGGAACCTGGTCTTGACTTTAACCACTTCCACTTCTTAGAAGCTTCAGGAAATGAGTGTTTAAAATCAACCCTGCATGCATCTCTTAGATGGCTGCTGTATAACGCTAGTGTTTCTGTGCCCCTAACCCGCTCTATTGAAACTGGATCTGCTTTGCCTTAGCCAAGCTGCATCCAGCTGCCCAGTGCTGGACAAACAGCCATGAGGGAATAACTGTGACCCATTTCTTGTAGCACTGAGGATGGTTTGGCTCTGCCCATCTCTAGGAGCAGCAGCACAACATGGTGAGGAACTTGGGGACCTGCCAGCTGAAGGGAACTGCCAGTCTCCATCAAGCTCTTGGCAAGCTCTTAATGTGGTGAAATCCTGCAGTCAAGAGGTGGGGGGACAGAAGCTGAGTCACAATCAGCCACAAGGGAAACCTTCAGATTCCAAATCACCAGTCAGCCACCCCCTGATTGCCCAAAGGAGTGGTCAGTGCAGACTGCAAGGAGCAACACATTCCCCACTTGCCTTTGCCAAGGGCTGAAAACCTGCCAAAAGCTGCTGCTGCTGCAGCAGCCTTCATCCCAAAAGCCCAGATGCAGGCTCCAAACTAACAGTTTGAGCAGGTGAAAGGATCATTTCCTGGAGAGGAACAAAAGGGGAAGTCCTGCAGCTATTTGAATTTGTCAAGCCCTATCAGTTTCAGCACCACCCAAGGAGCACAGCTTCATATGCAGAATGATCAGTAATGACTCATATTCACAGCACAATCCAGTTTGCTCCACCCCACACAGCACCTTTGAGAACTTCTTTATGCTTAAAGGATGGTGTCAGTTAAGCAGCCACTGCAAAAAGTAACCTGCTGACAAGAAAATCTCCATTTCAGTGTGAATCTGGTTGCTCTTCTGCAGGACAATATGAAGAAGCCCTTTGGTGAGCTTAAGGCTGGAGCATGCGATGAACTGAAAAGAGTGGCTCCTGAATTTGCTTATACAGATACAACTTCGGGAAAGCTTTTCCATGTGCAATCTGGCAGCAGTGCCAACTTTTAACCACTGCAGGAGTGCAAATCTAAAGGCAAAAGCTTTCAAAGCCGTATCTAATTCTTTCACAGAATTTCCCAGCCACAGTAAATGAGTCTGCTCTTCCATTAGCTACAACGAATGGGAGCCAGTATGAGCAGCTACAAAAAGCAAATGCTTGCAAAATAACCAGACTTCTGCCTAAGGCATGTAACCAAATATTCTCCATGTAGACTAAACAGGCTGAACAGGCAGTGTAGAGACTCGGCAATGACACAGACCTGAGCTCTGGCACCAATTCAAGTTACTGAGCACTGGTAACCATCCAACCCCATCGCTCCCCTGCCCCACCTATTAAAACTGAGTTGTAATGAGTTTGTTAGAAGCTGCTGATAGTTTTTACAGCAACACATTTCTCTTAAGTAAGGCAGTATCAGGAATAAAATCATTCCCAAAGATCAAGCACATCTAAATATTTAGGAAAGCTTAATTAAAGCATGTTCAAGTTTGAAAAATAACATTGATCTAGGTAATAACCCAAAATAAGTGACATAACACCTAAATTATTTCCATGCTATCAGTGCCTTACCTTCTAACCAAGCTTTCTACTTGATAATACCAAGCGCACAGCACCACGAGCTGCCCACAGGACCCTCTGTGCTGTGCAAGCTGAGCTGTACTTTGTACCAGCCAGAGACCAACTCACCAACCTTGAACTTCTCTGCTGGCAGGAGGAGCACGAGGATGGGCCTGCTGCTTCCCTTTGCTCCTGCAGTGCTGGGGAAGCTCTACCGTGCCTGGCTCAGCTCCTCTGAGCTCAAACTGCTCCTTCCTCTAACTGCTTGAGTCAGAGGGGGAGTCACTGAACACATCAGCTGCTGATAAGAGCTTGAGCTGGTGTGAAAAGCAGCCAAATGGGAGAAAGCAGTGGCTTTCCCTACCCCGCCTTTGGGGAAAGGGACTGCCACCCCTGAGGGAGCCAACTCAAGATCACTTTAACTGTTTCAGTATGGGGTTTATTAGAGAAAGGCAAATTGGTGCCTTGCCTCCTGTCATTATCTCCCCTCACAGCCTGGAAGCATCTGAACTCACGTGCAGCCAAGTGAACAAGCTCTGGTGAATTTACTGCTCTTCCCCTCTACACATGGAGCTGCATCTACAAGAAAATGGACTTGGAGGAAGCTGTGACTCACCAAGGAGTCATGAACCAATCTTTTCTTCCACCCAAGCACTTTATATGGTCATGCTTGCCACATGGACAAGTCATCTGCCTGGTGTGTTAGGAGAGCTGCTTTCTCTTCAGAGACCAAAACCCCACTAGACCACAGCTTGCAATGCACATTGAAAACAGCTAGTGTAAACTAGACATTACTTGTACCTGTGGCCTCTGATGGCTCACTCTGGGTTAAGGCCTGATGGTTGTCTTTTGTCTTTCATCCTTTTTCATGCTTTTGAATAAAGCAAAATGTCTACTGAGAACAAACCTGCTGTCCCATGTGTACTGCATCACAAAGGAGGGAGGCTTTAACCAACCAACCAACCCACCCATGTGACAACTCGGAGCTAGTGAGGTCAGTTCCTCTCGATGTGAGTCCCTGTGCTGTTTCATGCCTGCAAGTCCTCCTGCCCACCCATCTCGCCTGGCCTGCGACAGAAACCCCATTTCTCCTCCCTGCAACTCCCACCTTACTCTATCCCTAGCTCCACAGGTGATGTCACAGTCCTTCCAGGGCCACAGGCTTCACCTGCTCACATCACTGGGTTCCCAGCAAGTCCATACATGTCCTTTGAGAGCTGCACGTTGACCCCCACCCAGCAAGTGCTGCCTGGTCCCGGTTCCACTCCATGGGACCTTGCAGTAAGCAAAGCCACTTGTCTTGTCTCCTTTTCTTACTGGAACAACCGGTGTAAGCATCAACTAACTGCAAGCCACGAGCTGTCAGACAACAGTCAGCCTCGAGTTAACGCAAGTTTAACAGGCAACATAAAAGTGCTCAGCAGGAGCAGAATTAGGGTAATACTCGGAAGTTCGAGAGCACGTTTCTGGAGGCAGTGGCCGCACGACCACAGCGTGCCCCCAGCACAACCGGGCAGCAGCACGCTGCCGTCGAGACGCGGTTTCTCCAGCGCAAGGGCGGGTTTGGCTCTTGCCTTTAACACCGGGCATCTTTCGGGGTGGTTTCTGCCCATGGATCCAACTTGGAAGCAGCAATGTTCATCCCGGCCCCGCTCCCCGGCTGCTCCCGTCCGCCCCTCGGGCGCCAGCAGCGGGGACCCCGCTGAGCTCCGGCCCCGCATCCCCTCATCCCGCGCCGCCCTCCCCGCCGCCAGCGCCGTCCCCCCGAGGCGGCCTCACCCTACAGCTGCTCCATGGGCACCAGGCCGGCCGCGGGCCGGGGCCGGGGGAGGGAAGGGGGGGCCGGGGCCCCTACACCCCCCGGCGGCTCCGCTCCACCATCTTAGCGCGGCCGCGGGCGCCGCTTCCCCTCACAGCCAACATGGCTGCGACGGCGCGCCATAGAGCGCAACGGAAGTCATCCCTAGAGAGGACGGAGGGCCCGGGCCGGGAGCGCGCCCGCCATCCCCGCCGTGGAGGACCGAGCGGTGCGTGTCCCCTCGCCGCGCTCGAACCCCGCTCCGGAACCGCGGGACAGCGGACGGAGGCGCCCCGCCTGGCCCGGTACGAGCGCCCCCGGCCCGGTATGAGCCGCCCCGCGCTCCTCCCTCGGCTGGGTACGATCCCTCCTCCGCCGTGATAGGAGCGGGCCGCAAAAACGGTTGCGAGAGCCCGGATAGCTCAGTCGGTAGAGCATCAGACTTTTAATCTGAGGGTCCAGGGTTCAAGTCCCTGTTCGGGCGGTTTCGCTTTTCTTCACCTCCATGTCTTTTATTGTGGGGTTTTTTTATCCCCCCCCGCCCCGCGCTGCCCCGGAGCGCGGCCGGGAGCCACCGGCGGGAGGAGCCGCTGCTGCCGCGGGGAAAAGGGTTTTGAGGAGGGGAAAAATCGTTGTAAAGGGAAGGGAAAAAATAAAACCGAACGAAAAGGGATCGCCCGAACAGGGACTTGAACCCTGGACCCTCAGATTAAAAGTCTGATGCTCTACCGACTGAGCTATCCGGGCTCTGAGGGTGCTGCTCCCTCTGCCTATACATCCTGCTGCCCATGCACCCCACGGCTGCCTTCACCCTCCTGCCTGCCCTCTGCTGCCTGCACTCTCCTGCAGCCCACGTTCCTTCGGGCACTCTCCATCCAGGTCACCGATGGTATGCCACGGTGATGGCATAGCTCGGGGTGGCAATAACCCAGCAAGGGCTGTTTCCCTTCTTGGTCCCTGATGGAGGGGTGGGGTGGGGTGGGCTGATGAGCCGAGGGGGGTCCTCAGTGATACCCATGGGTGCATCTGCCTCTTCCCCCCACAGCAAAGCGGGGTGCAGTGGGGATGGCTGTTTTGGAGGGGGTTAGGGAAGGTTTGAGGTGGACAAGGAATCATCTGCCCAGGACAGGGGGCACTGGGGTGTGATTTCTGCAGTCAACCCAGCTCAGCTCCATGGTTCCCATGTGGTTTCACAGGCAGTTGTGGTGCTGGTTGGGGTCATTCTTCCATCAGGGCCTGGAGGTGCCCATCTGCACCAGAGGACCCCCAGGTCCCAGCTCCCTGCATGGCGTGGTGAATCCCGCCACAAGCTCGCTCCATCCTCCCACCTCCTGGTGAGGGGTCTCCAGGGAAGCAGGGAGGCTGGAATTATGGCCACACCTCAGCCCAAACCACAGGCTGTGACCCGCCGCCCTCCCGGCGCAGCTTGTGGCTCTCCAGCGTGGTGATGGGGTTTTGGGGGTGACCATAACCCCCCTGTGAGAGCCTGGCAGGGTCGGCTGCCCGCAGGAACGCACCACATCCACCGCTGCCCTGGCTCCGGTGCATCCGCGGCCCATAGCGTGCTCCTGGGCTGGCTGCTGCAGCCGGGGGGCTCTGAGCATCCCCAGTGGGAGCTCTGGGGTGTCTCAGCTGCCCACCGGGGCACGGCGAGCTCCGCGGGGGGGGAGGCGGGAGCACCCGGGGCACGCACGGGGGTGACTCCGCTCCGTGCAATGCGGCGGCCCGCCGGGAGATGTCCCCGCGCCGCGCTGCGCCCCGCCATTGTCCGCCGCGCTCCCTCCTCCCTCCCCCTCCTTTCTCTTTCTCCTCCTCCTCCTCCTCCTCCTCCTCCCGCCGCCGCCGCCGCCGCCGCCGCCGCCGCGGCGCGGCCCCGCCGCCGCCCGGCCCCAGCCCGGCCCGGCCCCGCCGCCGCCGCCGCCGCCCGCTCGGAGCAGGTAGGGCTGCGGGGACCGGGACACGCACACAGCGGCGGGGCGGGGGGCGGGAGCGGGCCGGAGGGGCCACCCCGTGCTCCCACCGCTGCTTCCCCTTTACACAATGGTAACCGTGATGTAAATATCGATACGGGTCGGTATCGAGAGCCGTGATTTCACCCCCCGAGGGCAGATGGGCAGCGCCACCCCGAGGCTCCAGCACAGTCCCGGGACTCCGGAGCCCCCCATAGCACTGGGGAGGCGCTGGGTGTGGGGGGATAGGAGGGACCGGGAGCAGCACCCCCGGGGCCGCACCCCGCGCTCCTGACCCGGCCCGGGAGGGGGGAGGAGGGAATTGGGGTGATTTTTATGCTCAGAACAATGAAACGGAGCCATCAAACTGCAAAGTTCCTCATCTGCAAAGTGGAGAGGGGGGGCTGGGGGGTTCTGTCTGCTCCCATCGTGTTAGAGTCCCCCTCAGTGGGATGGGGATGGGGATTGGGATGGGGACATGGACAGGGACAAGCATAGGGCACCGGAGCCAGGGGAGGCGCTCCCGGGATGCTCCAGCTGCCCGTGCGGGGCCGTGCTCTGCATCCTGAACTTGCTCACGCGTGTGTTTTAGGAGTGAACTCCAGAGGTCTGAGAGCTGTTACCCCTGAGCAAGGGGATGGAGCGGCTTCCCCGCAGCTGCTCGTGTGCGCAAGGCCAGGCAGGAGGGTGACTGTTCCCCAGCTCTGGGCCGTGGTGCACCAGCACTACTGGGATCAGGAAAAATCAGTGGTTTCCTTTCAGAGCGCAGGGATGGGCAGCAGGGAGCTGGGGGGTGATGGAGATAAACGGGGTGCCCGTCCCCTGGGTTAAGTGCACCAGCAAGGTGCCAGCCCCACCTCACCTCGAGAGCACCATCCTCAGTACCAAAGGAAGCCAGACAAGTGAGAGCATCCATGCTGCTGCCGGGGGCCAGAAAGCAGCTAAGGTATGAGTAGGTGCTGTGTGTGTGTGCAAGCATGGCCTGGTACATGCTAAGGACACATGTGCAGGCAGTACATGCCAGCACCCTGGCTGTGGGGCAGGATGCGGGGGTGATGCTGGGGCTCGCAGCATTCATGGCCCCGTCGCAGGTGAGGGTTTTCCCTGCGCACTGGGTGCACACAGGCGTGTGTCCGGCCTGTGTCTGCTGTGTCCTTGGGCTGCAGCTCTCTCCCACCATGCAGGCACAGCAGCACTGAGCAGCATAAGGACTTGGTTCCTATTGCAGACGTGGTCGTGCAGTGTGGGGCCAGCCAGCACCCCCCCTGCACCCCAACAGGGCGTTGTGGGCAGAGGGGTGCCCTCCAGCAGCTGCAGCACCCTGAGCCTTGGCTGTAGGAGCAGCTGGAGCAGGGCGAGCTCTGCAAAGCATGTGGCACCGGGATGACTGGAATCAAAGCAGCAGGATCCATCCCTTGGGGCTCACCTGGGCTGCTAGGATACAGGCAGGGAGGGCAGCACAGGCAGGGAAGCAAGCAGGGAGGGCAGCGTGCTGCTGCAGGCTGTGCATGCAGGGCTGCAGCTGGTGGGTGCACACACACCCGCGCGGCCATGCAGGCAGCCGCGGTGCCGGGGGAAGCTGAGATTTGCATAGGAGACAGTGCTGGAGCTGCAAACCTGCCACCAGCATCCCCTGGGGAGGCTGAGCACCGAGATACATGGCCCTGGGGATGGGTGCTGAGTGCGGGAGCAGCGAGGGTTGGCTCATTCCCAGACCCGGGCTGTGTCTGCTCTCTGAGCCAGGGAGGAGGAGGCACCGGGTGTCTCGGTGATGGGGATGCAGCAGTGGAAGGGTCCCCCCTTGCTCTTCCCTGTGCCCCCATCAGTTTGCAGGCGCTGGGTGAAGTGCAGCATCTCCTAGGGAGCTGAGCACAGGGCTGTCACACCTTGCTGCCCAGGAGGGCTCTGATGTTCCCTCTCCTTCCGCTATGCCAGGCTAGGACACCCCATTGTCCCCTCCATCAGCCCCATGGTGGGCTTGGCTCCAGGTGGTGCCTCTGCAGAGCTCCCTCCTTCGGCTGCCCCCAGTCACACCAAGGATGTTTCCATCCCGAACCCAACCCCTCTTCCCAGGGCAGGATTTCCTCCCGAGGGAGGAAATACGTATTCAAATGATGGAAGAGCCTTTGGCATCATCCAGCTTCACATCCTGCCTGCCTGGAGAGCTTGGACTGGGCTGGGCTTTGCTGGACTGCTCACAAGGAGACGTATCAGCTGGAAGAGGAAGGAATTCCTGCCATAAGGCAACAGGTTGGAAGTGAGTGGCTCCGGCTGTTCCCAAGGTCTGGTGCATGCAGGATGGCAGCTGCCTGGGGTTGTTTTGCTGCACAGAACAAATTGGGGGTCTCCTCGTTGCAAACCTGCCCAGCAATGGGAGATTTTGAGGTGCATGGAAAGAGCCGTGTCCTTCATACCCAGCCCACAGGGACCCCCCTGTGGGGCTGGATCCTGGGGGACAGGGATGAACTCCAGGTCCTTCCCATCACCCTGCTGGGGGGAACCAGTTCCAGACCCCCTTTGGAAGCTCCCACGAGATCCTTGGCTTGTGGAGTGGGGAATACATGCAGAGCTGCCTGGAAGTGTCTGTTGGGATCAGGTCTGGGAGAGAATGGATCCATTCACCCTGAGCACCTCTGGAGCATTGGGTTTTGTTGGGTTCTGAGTTGTGCCAAGTGTGGCTCCAGGGATGAAACTCCCTGAGTTTCAGTTTCAGTTTTCTATTGTACTGAGAGCAGGTTCCCTTTTGGGAGCTCCAGTTCCAAACCAGGGTGAATATTGAGGCTCACCCAAAGGGGTTTCCTTGCTCATGACGTTGCTTGGGAGGTCTGAAATGCTCCATTTCCATCCCATTTTGGAAGGGAAGCAGATTGAGACCAGAGAGTTTCCTCTGGAGCAGGAGTAGCTGGGGCTGTGGTGCTGGCACTGGTGGGGGGCCCTGGGAGCCTATCCCCCCATGTCACCACCCGTGTGGGGCTGGCTCTGCCTCGCAGACCTTGGAGCATCCGCGCTGCCGGGGAATGGCCTCAGGGATGCAATGCTCAGTGTTCCCAAGGCAGGGAAGCCATTGGCATCCTCCTTCCCAGGCAGGAGCTGCTGGGAACACAGCCGTGCTGGGGGGGAGCAGTGGGATGGATGGATGGACCTGCAGCCCCAGAGGTGAAGGCTGCTGCTTTATCCTGCTCAGGGCTGCTCCTCCCTCCATGGGATTATAAATGAGTGTGAATTGTGTCCCTGATAGGCATAACCTCCTTCCCCAGCTCCCACACCAGGGATGTGCCCCTGCAGGGCTCACTCTGCTCCTCGCCCTCAGATGGTTGATGGCTTCCCAGATGCTTTGGACATCTCAGATCTGCTCCCAGCGCAGCTGCCTGCGAGGGGGAAGGGAAGAAGGGATGGGGGGAGCTGGGGGAGCACAGGAGGTCCTTGCAGCTCTCTCCTGGGCTCCTGTCCCCATCCCTGGCTGCAGCCTTGGCTCTGCCGTGGGATCCTATGGGATCCTGGGAGATGCTGGGTGCTGAGTGCCCCAAGTTGCCCCCAAGCTGATGCTCATCTCTTTGCACAAGGGCTGGGATCATCCCCGTGAGGGTGCTGAGGTGCTGGCACAGGGTGCCCAGAGAAGCTGTGGCTGCCCCATCCCTGGCAGTGTTCAAGGCCAGGTTGGACACAGGGGCTTGGAGCAAGCTGCTCTAGTGGAAGGTGTCCCTGCCTGTGGCAGGGGTTGGAGCTGGAGGAGCTTAAGATCCTTTCCAACACAAACCATCCCATGATTCTCAAGGGCCATCCCCACAGGAAGGTTGACTCTGTGCACCTGAGCAGCTCATGGATGGGGAAACATCTGTCACATGGCAGCAGTTCCTGGTGGGTCACACCAGCGATGTGCCTCTCTGTGCCTCTCTGTGCATCCCTGCAAGGCTGCAGCCTCCCTTATGGTGCAAACCGGGAAGAAAAGTGTGTTAAACTCATTCAGGGCTTAGGGCAAAGGGATTCCAGGGAACAAGGGGGTTCCCTCCTGCGTTGTCTCCATGGAGGGTGGGATCCCAGGCGGGATGAATCTCCTGAGGCTGACGTGACCATGGCAAATGCCAGCAAATTGAAGTCAGAAAATGATCCCTGTTATTAGAAATGGGGTTTTAAAGAGGGAGAAAATCTGCTTGTGTCTGCGGCTCTGGAATTCCTGCTTCAGGAGCTCCCGGTCCAGAGTCATGTTTGTAATGGGATGGGCATTGGGTGGGAACAGAGCAGGACCCTGAAGTGGGAGGTGCTGGTTGGGCCCTGGTCCTGCCCCTGGTGGAGGACTTGGAGGGTGACCAGGAGAGTTCTGGGCTTTTCCATGTGGATTTGCACTGTCCTAGTGCAGCCTTGGAGGGAAGGGGCTGAGCCACCTGCTTGAGATGCTCGTGGCTCTTCTCTGGCTGGTGTTGGCACCGTGGGGTTGCTGTACCTGGTGCAGGCTGAGCCTTCCTCCCCATCCCCATCCCTATCTCTATCTGTATCCACAATCCCATCCCCTCTGCATTCCTGTCCACATCTCTATCTCCATCCTCAACCCCATCCCTATCCCCATCTCTATCCCAATTCCTATTCCCGCATCCTGGCTGCCCTGGTGCGGGTCTGGCTGCATCCTGTTGGCACACACGGCGCCTCAGCTCAGCCAGGCGGGATTGTTTCTCTGTCAGGACCTCAGCGAGCTGCCAATGCTTCTCTTGGAGACAGGACTGGGGTTGCGGCTTCGTCAGCCACCAAAACTGGGTTTTGTTTTATTGCTTTTGTGTTAAAAGCACGTTTTCTTTGCTCAGCCTCCAGAAACTCTGCCAGCCTTTGGGATTCCTGTTTTTCCAGGAAAAGCCCACAGCAGCCGGCAGGGACCGAAGTGCTGCTGAAGGGGAACATTTCCAACCTGTCCTGTCCCCCTGGAAGCCATTTTTCCAGTTGGAGTCTGAGCTTAACCCTCACCTCTCCCCATGCCCAGGTGGCCGGTGGTGCAGCATGCCTTCCTCCTGACCCTGCGCCCAGGAGGAAGAGGTCCTGGGTGCCGGAGCGATGTCCGCCACGCACGGCAATGGGGAGCACTGGAAGTCCCTGGAGTCAGTGGGCATCAGCCGCAAGGAGCTGGCACTGGCCGAGGCGCTGCAGATGGAATACGACGCATTATCCCTCCTGCGGCAGGACAAGGAGGAGAACCGGGCCCGGCAGCATGGGGAACAGCCCCTCATCTCCTGGGACGAGCCCGCGGACAGGAGCGGCTGCGCTGGCATCAAAGCGGCGCGGGGTCTCTCCGGCTCTGACCCCCTGCTCAGCTACAACGTCCCACTGGTACCCGACAGTGCCCCCATGCCTGGAGCCCCCCCCACCGGCCCCAGCCCCCCACCGCTGGACCTGCAGCCCTGGCTGAAGGGCCCCCTGGCTGGGGAGTACCTGTACATCCTCGAGGGGCCGGGGGGGGACTTCCTCGGGGAGCCCCTCAATGGCACGGAGCCTCACAACAGCGGCGGCAGCTCCCCCAAAAAGCTCTCGCCGCCCCCTCTGCCCCCCAGGCACCTGCTGTGGAGCTCCCCCGAGGGCACCCAGCGCTCGGGGAAGGGGTCCCCCCCGTCCTCCACCAAGGGACCCCAGCCCAGAGACATTAACACGTTCTCGGGGGCGCAGGAGCGGGCTCATGGGAAGCTGCTCGGGCGCCGCATCTCCGAGGAGGACCCCTACGGCATCAACGATGCCATCACCTGCCTCAACCTCAAGTCCACCTACGAGTCGGAGGTGCTGCGGGAAGCTGCCCGTGGCTGGAAGGAGGGTAGAGGCATCTTCAAGAAGGAGCTGAGTGGGAAGCCGGTGGCGCGGAGCAAGACCATGCCCCCCCAGGTGCCCCCGCGGACGTACGTGTCCTGCTTCAGCAACAGGAAGAACCTGGCACCCAACAAGAACCGCAGGATCTCCGGCGATCCGGTGAGAGGCTTTTGTCTTCCTGGGCTGGGGCTGGGGTGGAGCTGAGGCAATGGGAGAGCTGGGAGCCCAGCATGAGGTTGCAAATGGGGCCATGGCATTCACTGCGTTTCCTCTGCTCAGGGTTGGTTTTCTCTGCCCCATCCCTGGGGCTCCTCAGTCGTGTTTGCACCATGGTCAGAGGCATCCATGCTCTGAGACACCATCCCTGGGGCTTAATGAGCCCTTCCCAGGTTGTGCAGCTCTCCAGGGGGGTGCAGGATGGTGTAAAACCCTCCGGGGTGGGTGATCCACAGCCGGGAAGCTGAGGACACGAGTGTCCTGCAGCTCCAGGGCGCAGGAGCCGCTGTCTCGGGCTGTGCTGCAGGTGGTTCACAGCAGGCTCATGCTGAGGTGTCCCCAGATCCTCTGGGAAGAGCCGAGAGTCTCCTCCTGAGAGCCGGGCCATCGCTTTCCTGTTTGGCTCGCAGCAGCCTTCCTGCGCCCAGCTCACTTTGTCCCTCCGCTGAGCAGCCAGCAAGATGTGTCCCCACTGCACACGAGGCGCTGGGGGCTGCCCGGGTGCCCGTTGCTGGCTCTGGCACAGCTCATCCTGCCCCCAGCAAGAGGACATCGATAAGGGGTGAAGCCACCTCCCTGTCCCCGGGGAGCGGGGATGCAGCTGGGGCCGGGGGGGCAGTGCAGAGCACTCTCGGCTTTCTCAGTGCCAGAGGCTCACTGTCAAAGAGCATTAAACCCGTCCTTAGGGGCTGCGCTGCTCCCCACCTTGCTCTGCCCCCCCCGCTGCCTGGGCTCACTGTCTGACAGCGGGGCCATTGCTCACTGGGGAAGAGTGATGGAGGCCCAGGGACCCCTGTGTATGGGGAACCTGCCCCAGCACCACAGCGGCAGGGCATGGGCATGGGCAGGGCTCTGCCAGGGATGGGGCAGCCACAGCTTCTCTGAGCACCCTGTGCCAGCACCTTAGCACCTTCACAGGGAAGAGCTTCTGCCTTACCTCCAAGGTGAATGTTCCCTGTTCCAGTTTGAGCCCATCGCCCCTTGTCCTGTCTCTGCCTGTCCTGTCTCTACCACATCTCACCAGCACCACGTGTACAAAGGCTCTTGGTGCCCGGTGCTGTGACAGGGAGATGTAACTGTGGGGCAGTGGGCTGGAGCCCCCCAAGGACACTGCAGCCGGGTCATGGGCTTGTGCTGTGCCCCGCAGGCTGCCCCCCGGCCGCACTCCTTCACCAACGGCTACGAGCTATTCGAGGTGTCTGAGGAGCGGGATGAGGAGGTGGCTGCATTCTGCCACATGCTGGATGTGTGAGTACCCGCATGGGGCTGGAGCCTCCTGCTGCAGAACGCCCCACAACTGGGGTGCTCTGGGGGGCCGGAGTGAACCCCACAGCAGGGCAGCACCTCTGACCTGTCCCTGCCTCGCCAGGCTGCGCTCCAGCTACAGCACCAAGGACTATTCCCTCACTGGCTTGGTGTGGAGCGCTGTGAACCTCAGCCCCGAGCAGCTTGGCCATGGCGTGAGCCTGAAGGTGACGGTGGTGTGTGACAGCCTGCGGGAGCCCCTCACCTTCACCTGTGACTGTAAGTGTCCCCTTGTCCCTTCCCCTTGCAGTGATCGTGGGAGCCCCAAACACCCAGGTGAAGGTTGAGGGGGGGTCCACCATCCCTGGGGCCCACGGTGCTGCTGCTCCTCCCCGCAGGCTCATCCACTGTGGACCTGCTCATCTACCAGGCACTGTGCTACACACACGATGAGCTGCACAGCATCGACGTCGAGGACTTTGTGCTCAAGATCTGCGGCTTGGAGGAGTTCCTGCAGAAGTGAGTGTCGGGGGGGGAACACAAAATGCACCCTCAGCATCCCCAGGCTCACACTTGGCTGTGCTCGGCCCATGTGTAGCTGCAGCAGGGTGTGATGGATGGCCAGGGCTGATCCCAGCCGGAGCCTCTCCGCTCCGTCTCTGCCTCCCAAGCCATGGTGATGCTCTGGTATGTTGTGGGAGCATCTCACCCAGTGGCAGGGTATCCATCACACTGACCCCCGTGTGCCTGAGGAAAGGCCTGAAAACCAGGGAGCTGCCAAACATGCTCTTTGGAGAAGCATTAACAACAGCCACGTCATGATCGGAGTGGCAGAGCCTGACTTTTTCATGTTCCTGTGGGAATTACAGGCAGAGGTTGAAAAGAGACATGTTGGGAGCAGTGTGAGGGCACAGAGCATCAGGGCTGCGGTGATGGGGATGGAGACCCGCACACATCCCTCCCTGTCTTGCTGCCTGTCCTGCAGGAAGGCTGTATTTCCATAGGGATTTGGGGGTCTTGCAGCTTGGGAGAGCTCTGCAGAGGAAGGTACAGCAGCATTGTGTGCAAGGCACGCGCCGTCCTCCGCAGTGCTCGGTGTAGCGAGCCAGCTCCTGCTGCTGGAGCGCTGCCCTGGGCCTGGCTGGGCCATGGGAAAGCTGTGGGAGCTTTGCCATGGGCTCCAGGAGCTGCTGGTTTAGGCCCTAAAGGAGCGGCTGGGAATTGCTCAGCCTGGGAGAGCCTGTGCGGCATCGGAGCAGAGGGTGCTTGGAGCCAGCTCCTACCTCTGGACCCCGGCACAGCTGCATGAAGGGGTTATTCCCATCAGGAGTGCCCCTCTGCAGGAGGGATCCAGCCAGCTTGGAGGGCTTTTCCCAAAGGGAGGGACCTCCTGATTCTTTGGCTGGGAGCAGCACCCTGGGCATGGAGTGGGACGGGCCCTGGCGAGCATTACCCAGTGCTGCTGGATCTCAAAGGAGCTTTGAGAAAGGGCTGGGACATGAATCCCTTTTGTCACCAATCTTTTCTTTCCACATGTTCCTGTGGCTGAGGAGGTGCTGGAGGTGCCAAAGCCCTCCCTGTGGAGCTGGTCGGGCACTTGAGCTCTGCAAACCACCCTGAGCTGCTCCCCCTTTGCTTTTGCAAGGCACAGGGGGAGCAGGACCAGGCAGGGGGTGCAGGATGCCAATCCCAAGGGTGCCTTTCCAAACCCTTCCACCATCTCTTGCCATTGCAGCTCCATCCTGCCTGGAGCTCCTGTACCTCCTCCCCCCCCAGCACCTTGCCATGGCTCTGCTGCACCAGGGCTGGGTCAGCTCCAAGAGGGTTTCCCATGCTGGCGGGCATGGTGGGACCAGGCTGATGCAGCCAGAGCATCCTCCAGCTCCTTGGGTCCACACTCACTTCCCACACATCCATGGGCAGGTCCTGGCAGGACAGGCTCCTCCACACCCTCTTCCAGCTCCGTCGTGCCGGATTTTTGAAGAGCACAAGGAAAAGAGGGAAAACAATAGCTTATTCTTCATGTTTCCTAGCACAAGTGACCCAGTGGCACAAACATCCCTTTGCAGCCGGGCTGAGCCCAGCAAACACTGCCTGGCTGAAGGGTGTTGGGATGGGGGATCCCAGGTTGAGTTTTGGGGCATCCCACGGGATGGAGAGGGGCTGTGTTCTCACCAGGAGGCTCTGTCCCTGCAGCAAGCATGCGCTGGGCAGCCACGAGTACATCCAGCACTGCAGGAAGTTCAACATGGACATCAACCTGCAGCTGATGAAGAGGAAGGGGGTGCGCAGCGACCTGGCCCGGACGGTGGGTGCCCCCTCTCCTCCCGGGTGTGGGGAGCAGAGCAGGGATGCCCCTGGCATATCCCTGCTGCAGGAACACCTAGGAATGGCAAACGCACTCTCTCCATCTCCAGGCAAACGATGACCAGAGCCCCTCCACCCTCAACCACTATATCCATCTGCAGGAGAGGCCCATCAAGCAGACCATTAGCAGGTAGGGGGGACACAGCAGGACTGGTCCCCTGTGCTGGGTGCCCGCTTGGCCAGGGCTGAGCTTTGCTGTCTGTCCTCTAGGCAGGCGCTGAGCCTCCTCTTTGACACCTTTCACAACGAGGTGGATGCTTTCCTGGCAGCTGAGGTGAGCAGCAGGGACCGAGGGGGCATTTTGGGGGCCACCTTCCCTCATTCACAGCAGTCTCTTTCCCCTCTTTGCTCTGGGGCTCTAAGGGTGCATCAGGGAAAGGGTAAAGCCATGACAACAGGGGAAACAAGCACCGACTGGTTCACCTTTGCCTGGGCTGCTTTAGGTCCTGCCTCACCCCGCCTTTGCTGTCCATAGGGAGACTTCCCACTGAAGGCAGAACGGGTGATCCAGTCAGTCATGGCCATCTGCAATGCCCTGGCTGCTGTGGAATCCCAGGAGATCACAGCAGCCCTCAACCAGATGCCCCCCTGCCCTTCCCGCATGCAGCCCAAAATCCAGAAGGTAAGGGATGGGCACTTCCCACCAGCGGGAAGCGCGTTCCCACATCGGGCTCCGTTCCCAGCTTCCCTTCACACCACATGGAAAATTCCTCAAGAGCTGGGAGCAGGCGCTGCCTGGCCCCACTGCCTGCCCAGGCAGGGTCTGGTTACACAGCTCTGGCTTGGCGAGCGGCTCCCCACAGAGTCACTGATGCTGCTCTGGTGGTTTCTGTTTTCCTCAACAGGATCCAAATGTTCTGGCCAAGAGGGAAAATCGAGGTATTTGTGTTCTCCCCCCCTTCTGGGCTCAAGTTCTTGGTGCTTTTAATCTTCAACCCCCTTTCCCCTCAATTATTGAGGCCAAAAGGGTTTTGGTTTAAGAAAAGAGGGTTTCTGGAGGTAATGGAGGTTGTTCCATGAACCCAGCAAAATGGGAAGCCTGAGATTCTCCCTTTCAAGCTGTGTTGTCCTGGGGGAGACAGCCCAGGATCCCTCCTGCATCCCGACCCCAGCCCAGCGGGATGCAGTGGGGGGCAGCGGGGGTGACACCACCCCACACCATCCATGTCACCCCTACAGAGAGGATCGTGGAGAGCCTGACGGCCGCCATCCTCAACCTGGTGGAGCTCTACTGCAGCACCTTCAATGCAGACTTCCAGCCAGCGGTGCAGGGGAGCCGGGAGCACGGCGCGACACGGGAGGCTCGCCTGCTCTCCTGCCCGCTCGCATTCACTGTCTACGCCACCCACCGCATCCCCATCACCTGGGCTGCCAGGTACGGGCCCTGCTGGGGCCCCGCTCAGCCTCCGTATGCCCCGCGTCGCTGAGGAGCTTATCCCTGGCCCACAGAGAGGGATAAAGGTGGATTGAGATGAGCTCTTAGGCAGAAGTCCCTCTATGTGAGGGTGCTGAGGCGCTGGCACAGGGTGCCCAGAGAAGCGCACTAGTCCCAGCCCTATGCATCCCTAGGGCTGCAGCATCACTGCCAGGCTCAGTATCACCCCAGGGATGTGACAGATGGCCCCAGTGCAGCAGGGCTGGGCTGCCCTTGCCCCACACCAGCTACATGCTCCTTTGTTCCATGCCTCGGGTGCCCCGTACCCGCTCCCAGCCCCGCGCAGGGGGGACGTGGGGGTCCAGGCATGCAAGGCACCGGCGCCAGCAGCAGCCGCCCTGCCGAGGACCCCTCGCCTTTGTCCTGTGCTTAATGTATTCCCCTTGGTGAGTGGCTCCGAACAAAGCAGGAAGCCTGGGAAATGCTGGCATCCCCTGACCCCAGCCCTCTCCGGATTGTCGCTCGGCACCTGCCACATGGCAGGGCCCCCCCGGCAGCCCCCATGTGATGGTATGTGTGGTGGCATATGGTGATGGGGACACGGCGCCCGGTGCTGCACCTCCTTCCTGTCACAGCCCCTTTCCCAAGCTCCGCTTCAGGAACACGCAGCTCCCATCCTCCCCACCCCACTGCTGCAGGTCTGCCCCATGGTGGGGTGCACTCACAGCTCACAGCTCCCCTGCCCCAGCTGAGCCCCCCTGGCTCACAGCTCCCTCTGTTCCTCTTGCAGCTATGAAGAGTTCTACCTCTCCTGCTCCCTCAGCCACGGTGGCAAGGAGCTGTGCAGCCCCCTGCTCACCAAGAAGGCCAATGTCTACAAATACCTCTTCCACCTCATCATATGGGACCAGCAGTAAGGCAGCACCCGGCCATGGGGTGGGCAGGGGGGTCCTGGTGCCAGATCCAGCCTTCCTCCTCCCCTGCTGCTGCAGCTCCTCTCTGCACCTCTCCCTTGGTTTTTGGTGTTGGGAGCTCTTGTGTCATCCCTGGGAATAGCAGCAGCCCTGCCCGCCCTGGACCTGCGTGTTTGCGCCCGGGAAAGGGGATCTGCTCCCAGAATAGCTCCGGGAGCAGGCAGGGAGGCAGCGTGGAGCCCGGGCCGGGCATTTGCAGGGAGGTGGGGATGGGACGGGGTAATTTTAGAAGGTGCCGGTGCCCCCAAGGACAGGCGCCGAGCGGCTGGCGGGGAGCGGAGCCGTGCCCGCAGCCCCGTCTTCTACCACCCGTGGTGGGGATGTAGCTGCCACCATGGGCTCCCCGGGAGCATCGGGAGCATCGTAGAGGAGCTTCAGCCCCGGGGTCCCACGTAGCCCCCCTTGGCTGTGGGACAAGGTCAGTGCGCGGTGGAGACCCTCCATGGCACTGGGGTGTGCTCCCCAAACACAGCTGCATCCTGCCTGTGTTGGGACCCTCACCTGTACTGGGGGCATGCGGCACCCCAGTGCCAGCAGCAAGGGCGCCGTTGGGCTGGGCTCTCCGGGGTCACAGTCGGCATCTGAGGCACGGTCCAGCCGACGCATGGGGAGCTCGGGTCCCGTCCGCGGCAGGGCTGAGCCGGGGCTGCTCTCTCGCAGGATCTGCTTCCCGGTGCAGGTGAACCGGCTGCCGCGAGAGACTCTGCTCAGCATCACGCTCTTCGCCGTCCCCATCCCGCCCCCGGGGGGCTCCTCCGACACCAACAAGCAGCGCCGCGTCCCTGAGGCCCTGGGCTGGGTGACCACCCCCCTTTTCAACTTCAGGCAGTACGTGGGGCACCCGCCGCGATGCGGCATGGCCGGGCAGGAGGGCGGCACGGCTGCGGTGATGCTGCCCTGGTGCTCTCACCCTACCTTCTCCTCCAGGGTCCTGACCTGCGGGCGGAAGCTCCTGGGCTTGTGGCCGGCAACCCAGGATAACTCCAGAGCCAGGTCCAGTGCCCCCAACTTCAACCAGCCCGACAGTGTCATCCTGCAGGTCTGTCCCGGGGGGGTCTGGGGACACCCCCCACTGAGCCCATGTGTGGCTCCCACTCACCCTCTGCTCTGCCCCAGATCGACTTCCCCACCTCTGCCTTCGAGGTGAAGTTCACCAGCCCGCCGGCGGCTGAGCTCAGCCCCAGGTACGAGTTCGGCAGCCTGGGGGAGGAGGATCAGCGCCAGCTGCGGGAGGCGATGCAGAAGAAATCACTCTACTGGTAAGTAATTGACCCTGCCGGGGGGGACCCTGCTGTGACACCCCAGGGGGTGTCAGTGTCTGACCCTGCTGGACACTAGGGATGATGCTGGCGCCTGGTGTCGTCAGAACCGGGGTGCCTGGGGAGGGTCCTTCCATTCCCTGCCAAGGGACCAGCTGCCTGGCCTCTCATCCAACCTGGCACAGGCCAGGAGTCACCCAGCGCTGGTTATAAATGACAGGATCAAGTGTTGGCAGCTGCACCGTGATCCGCTGCACAGAGCAGGGCTGACCTCATTGCAAACCTGCCCAGGGGTCCCTCAGGGGACAGTCAGGGATGTCCCTGCAGCAGCACAGTCACCCCTGGGCATGGGTGATGGGGTCCAGGCTGTTCCCCGGGGGGCAGGGTGCAGCGTGGGGAAGGGGGGAGCCCCCAGCATCCTGCAGCCCAGTACCGGGCAGCCCAGGGGGATGCAGGCAGGATCCTGCTCTCCGTCGCAGACTCATGGCATGGTTTGGGTTGGAATGTCATCTCCTCCCTTGCCCCAGGCCTCATCCTTGTCCCCTGTCCCCAGGCTGATGGACATGGACCGCAAGAGGCTGTGGGAGAAGCGGTCCCACTGCCACGCAGCACCCGGTGCCTTGCCCATGCTGCTGGCCAGCGCACCCAGCTGGGAGTGGGGCTGCCTGCCCGACATCTACGCCCTGCTCAGCCAGTGGACCTACATGAGCCACCAGGATGCCCTGGGGCTCCTGCACGCCACGTAAGGCACGGGTGGGCTGTGGGTGCCACAGGGATGTGCACTCTGCAATGGCAGGAGGGATGCTGGGGATGCTGTCCCCATGAGGCCTGTCCCCACTGCAGGTTCCCGGACCAGGAGGTGAGGAGGACGGCTGTGCAGTGGATTGACTCCATATCCGACACCGAGCTGCTGGACTACCTGCCGCAGTTGGTCCAGGTGTGTGGTGGGACTGGGATGTGCCATGGGGTGCATGGTAGGACCAGGATGTGACACAGGGTGCATGCTGGTCCCACTGTGCCCCAAAACTATTCCCTCTCCAGGCCCTGAAGTATGAGTGCTACCTGGACAGCCCACTGGTGCGCTTCCTCATGAAGCGAGCGATCTGCGACCTGAAGATCACCCACTACTTCTTCTGGTAGGTTATGGGGGGCTGCGAACAGTGCGGGGGGGACACCCTGTGGCTCTCCTGACCCCTTCCTGCCCCTGCTCCGAGCAGGCTGCTGAAGGACGGCCTCAAGGACTCGCAGTTCAGCATCCGGTACCAGTACCTGCTGGCGGCTCTGCTGTGCTGCTGCGGGAAGGGGCTGCGGGAGGAGTTTGACCGGCAGTGCCTGCTCGTCAGCACGCTGGCCAGGCTGGCCCAGCAAGTGCGGGACGCGGCGCCATCTGCACGGCAGGTGGGTGCTGGGGTCATAGGAGAGGGTGCAGGAGGGAGCTGGGGTGATAGGAGGGGTCCTGGGCTGTGTCTCAGCCCCCCATCCTGTGCCCACCCCATCCATGCCCATTCATCCTTGCCCACTCACCCCGCAGGGCATCCTCCGTGAGGGACTGGAGGACGTGGAGCAGTTCTTCAAGGCACACGGGTCATGCCGGCTGCCGCTCAGCCCCAGCCTGCTGGTGAAAGGGATCGTGCCCCGGGTGAGTGCTGGAGCCAGGGGGCTCGATGGGCTCCTCTCCCCTCCCAGCTCACCCTGACGGGCTCTGCCTTCCTCCCACGGCAGGACTGCTCCTACTTCAACTCCAACGCTGTCCCCCTCAAGCTGTCCTTCCAGAACGTTGATCCCCTGGGAGAAAACATCCGCGTCATCTTCAAGGTGAGCCCGGCCCCCCGGCACAGCCCCAGCCCCATGGGGCTGCCTCAGCTTTGCCCCCCGGCTCTGATGGCTCTTCCCCATGGGCTCACAGTGCGGAGATGACCTGCGGCAGGACATGCTGACACTGCAGATGATCCGGATCATGAACAAGATCTGGGTGCAGGAGGGGCTGGACATGCGCATGGTCATCTTCCGCTGCTTCTCCACTGGCCGTGGACGAGGTAACCCATCATCAGGGCATCCCCAGTGGCATCAACCTCTATGTCCCCTGTTTCAGTTTGAACCCATCACCCCTTGTCCTATCACTACAGTCCCTGATGAAGGATCCCTCTCCAGCATCCTTATGTCCTTCCGACACTGCAAGCTGCTCTGAGGTGTAAAAATCATGATGCTCTTGGGCTAGCAACAGCACGGGAGGTCCTGGGGCTCTGCTAGAGAGGAGCTGCTGTGGATAGCTGCGATCCACTTTTGGGTCTGAACCCACCAGCCCATCTGTAGGAGCACGGCTTTGCCGGCTGTCGTTCAATGGCTGGGGAGTCAAGGGGTTTGTGCTCACAGGGGCTGGGGTCTTGTCACCCCTCAGGAGGGATGGGTGCTCTCATGCTGCTGTCTCACTGCCAGGCATGGTGGAGATGATCCCCAACGCCGAGACCCTGCGCAAGATCCAGGTGGAGCATGGTGTGACCGGCTCCTTCAAAGACCGGCCGCTAGCTGACTGGCTGCAGAAGCACAACCCTGGGGAGGATGAGTATGAGAAGGTGAGGAAGAGCCTGGCAGGGTTCCCGCTGCTCACACCCCACTCTGCAGGGATGAGACCCCCTCACGTCCCTTTCTCCACTGTTGGCTCCTTCCCTCCTACCCAGGCAGTGGAAAACTTCATCTACTCCTGCGCCGGCTGCTGCGTGGCCACGTACGTGCTGGGGATCTGCGACCGGCACAACGACAACATCATGCTCAAGACCACAGGGCACATGTTCCACATCGACTTCGGCAGGTTCCTGGGCCATGCGCAGATGTTCGGCAACATCAAGAGGTGAGAAGTGCCCCTGGGGTCTCCATCCCCCCTGCCTGGGCTCTGCAGCCCCCTCTCTTTGTGACCCCTGCTTGGGCATCACTTTCTGTCCCTCCTCAACACAGGGACCGGGCACCGTTTGTCTTCACTTCGGACATGGCGTATGTCATCAATGGTGGGGACAAACCCTCCAGTCGCTTCCATGACTTTGTTGACCTGTGCTGCCAAGCCTACAACCTGATCCGCAAGCACACCCACCTCTTCCTCAACCTGCTGGGGCTGGTGAGAGCCGGGGCTGTGTACCCATTCCCACCAGGAGCAGTCGAGGGTTCCTCCCGCCACCGCCCGCCCTCATCTATGCCTTGCCTCCCAGATGCTGTCCTGTGGCATCCCTGAGCTCTCTGACCTGGAGGACCTCAAGTACGTCTATGATGCCCTGAGGCCACAGGACTCTGATGCTGATGCCACCACGTACTTCACCAGGTAGAAAACATTGGGGTGTGCTGGGGCAGGAGAGGACGGAGGGAGTCGAAGATGGAGGTACCGGCTTTGCTCAGCTCGCTGAGTGCATGGTGGCCTCGTTGCAGGTTGATCGAGTCGAGCCTGGGCAGTGTGGCCACCAAGCTCAACTTCTTCATCCACAACCTGGCGCAGATGAAGTTCACGGGCTCTGATGCCCGCCCGACCCTCTCCTTCGCCCCCCGCACTCACACCATCAAGACATCCGGCCGGATCCGCAGCGTCTTTCTCTGCCGCCATGAGCGGGTTTTCAACCCCAGCAAGGGCTACGTGAGTGGGGGCGGTCAGGGACAAGCAAAGGGGCTGCTTGGGTGGCTCTCTCCTGGTGCTACTCCCTATCCCCACATGGGTTCAGGGCATCCTGGGGTCCCCACCCCGTGTCCCATCTCTCTGCAGACCTACGTGGTGAAGGTGCAGCGGGAGGGCCCAGGCGAGGTGACCTTCGTGCAGCGGAGCTTTGAGGAGTTCCAGGAGCTGCACAACAAGCTGCGCCTCCTCTTCCCCTCCTCGCTGCTGCCCAGGTACCCCCGCAGACCCCCACGGACTCTCGGGGCCCCCCGGTACCCCCGGGCTCTGCTGAACGTCCGCCCCTGCAGCTTCCCCAGCAGGTTCCTCATCGGGCGGTCGCGGGGCGAAGCGGCGGCCGAGCGGCGGAAGGAGGAGCTGAACGGGTACATCTGGCACCTCATCCACGCCGCGCCTGAGGTGGCAGAGGTGCGGTGCCAGGGGGTCCCTGCAGGGTGGGGTGATGCTGGGGGCACCGCTGAGGCAGGGAAGAAGTGCCTGGGGTTTAGGGAACCACATCCAGCATCAGTCCCCAGTGGTGCAGGATGGGGTCGCTGCTAATGTCACCTCCTTGCCCCACAGTGTGATCTCATCTACACCTTCTTCCACCCCCTGCCACGGGACGAGAAGGCCGCCAGCACCAACCCGACCCCGAAGGCAGCAGGTAGGGGGACTGGGGGCAGTGCTGGCATGGCACAGGGTGAAGCGAGAGGCTCCCATCCCACCCGTGTCCCTCCTCTCCTCCAGATGCCACATGGGCTCGTCCCCTGGGGAAGGTCGGTGGCGAGGTGAAGCTCTCCATCTCCTACAAGAACAACAAGCTCTTCATCATGGTGATGCACATCAGGGGGCTGGTACGTGTGCCCTGCCCAGTGGCAGTGAGGTGGAGGTTCTCCCCTCTGCTGTGCTCATGGGGTGTCCCCTGCTCTGCCCCACAGCCACCGTTGCAGGATGGCAATGACCCTGACCCCTACGTCAAGACCTACCTGCTGCCTGACCCCCAGAAAACAACCAAGAGGAAAACCAAAGTGGCCCGAAAAACCTGCAACCCCACCTACAATGAGATGGTAGGATGGGGATGAGAATGGGAAGGGGAAGGGGATGGAGATGGGATGGGGATAGAAATGGAGATGCAGATGGGATGGGGATGGAGATGGGGGATGGAGGTGAGGATGGGGATGGGAATGGGATGGGGATGGGAGGTCCCGGCGGGGTCTTGAACGGGTTTGCCCTGTTCTGCCCCACAGCTGGTCTATGATGGAATCCCGCGGGGGGACCTGCAGCAACGGGAGCTGCGCCTGAGCGTGCTGAGCGAGGAAGGCTTCTGGGAGAACATCCTGCTAGGGGAGGTCGGCATCCGCCTGCGGGACCTCGACCTGGCGCAGGAGAAGACGGGCTGGTTCGCCCTGGGGTCCCGCGGCCACGGCACCCTCTGAGGTGCCACCACCAGGGCTGGGGACCCTGTGGCTCTGCCTGCCCTGGGATGTGCTCGTGGGGACCAGGCACCGACGGGTGCTGCTGCGGGCGGCTTCTCTTTGAAGTTTACCTTGTGTCAAGGGAGCAATGCGGGGCGGGAGGAGGGAGGACCTCGGGGATGGGGGGATTCTTCCTTTGGGATATCTGTATTGGAGTTGTTTTCTAAGTAACGAGTAGCGTGAGGCCGGGTACTGGGTGGGGAGGTGTGGGGAGGTTTAGAGCTCCCAGTACAGCTCCAGCCAGGACATTCCCATCCTGGGGACTTCGCTCCCGAAGGTGAGCGGTTTGCTGGGGCTGGGCATGGGGCTGGTCCCATGGGGCTGAGCCCCCAGTGCCATGGGGACAGCGGGAGCCCTGCCCATGCCCATGCTGGCAGGACACCCATCTCCCCATCATCTCCATCCGTCTCTTGTCCTCTGCGGCCCCAGGGCTGAGGCTGCTGCGCCGGGGCGGGTTTGGTGCCTGTGGTGCTTTGTTTACAGCAAGAGCTCCGTAAACGGACGACAAGTTTCTCAGGATCGAGAAGAATGAACTGAACCTTTATATTAAAAGTTTTAACTCTTGGAGCCGGAGGGAGCTGGAGGGATGGGGGGGGGCTGGAGCCGGGGCCCTGCTGCCTCCACCGGGAGCACGTGGAAATGAAGTGCATGGGGTGGTGTGAGCCCTGCCTGCACCTCTGGCACCCCCGTACCTCTCGTACATCTGCCTGCACCTCTCCCACCCCCGCCTGCACTTCTGGCACCCCCATACCTCTCACACCCCTGCCTGCACCTCTCGCACCTCCGTACCTCTTGTACCCCTGCCTGCACCTCTGGCACCTCCGTACCTCTCGCACCCCCGCCTGCACCACCGCCCGCCCCCGACCCCAGTTTCCCCGGTCCCAAGCGCTCCCCCGCTGCACACGCAGTGCCCCGGCCCCCCCCAGCTCGTTCTCCCGGTAACCCCCTCCCGGCCGCGCCTCCCTGCGGGAGGGTGGCGCCGGTAACGGGGCAGAGCCCTCCGCCACCGCAGGGGGCGCTACCGCGCAGCTCCCGCTGCCGCGCGGCTGATGCAATCCGCGCACGGAGGGAGGGGCGGTGCCTCCGCCCCGGGTTCGGCCTCTCGTGGGGGCGTGGCCATGGCGGTGCCCAATGGGCGGTGCCGGGGCCGGTGACGGAGGGCGCGCCTGCGCGGTGCGGGGCTGTCGCCGGCGCTGCCCGGAGGTTGCGGCCGCCATTTCGCGTCAGCGCCCGCAGCAGGATGGAGCCGAGCGACCGACGGGAGCCGCCCGCAGCCCGGAGCACCGCAGCCGCTGCCCGGAGCGCCGCTCCGCACGCACCGGCGCGCCGCCGGGAGCGCTGAGCAGCACCCTCTGCCCGCGCATGGAGCAGAGCGGCCGGGAACGCGATGGCCTGGGGTGGGCTCGGCTGGGCTCCACCGCGGCCTGGCCCAAGCTGGCCGGGCCTAGCGCTGCCCCCGCCGGAGCCTCGCCCCAGGCGGCCCCGCCGTTCTCCTGGCTGCGGCTCGTGTCGCAGCTCCTGTCCCCGCTGCCCGCTTTGCTGCAGCGGCTGCTGCCCAGCCCCGCGCTGAGCAGCGCGCTCTGCCCCGCCGCCGGGCAGCCGCCCGCCAAGGGCCCCCCGCAGCCGCTGCTGCTGTCGGAGGCGGCCGCGCTGGGCTGGGCCGAGGAGACGCTGGAGAAGGAGCGGGAGGGCGGCGCGGGGGCCCCGCCGGGCCTGTGGTGGAGCGGGCTGGTGCGGAGCCGCCTGCTGTCCCTGTCCGTGCCGCGAGTGGACCTGTACGTGCTGGGCCCGGAGCAGGGCCCGGGCGGCGGCTCTAAAGAGAGCCATCTGCCGCAGCCGCTGCGAGCAGAGGGCCCCGCCGAGGCCGAGTTCGTCCGCAGCAAGCGCTTGGCCTTTCTCCAGCCGTGGCACTTGGGGAGCGGGGGCCTGGCCGTGCCGGAGCCGGACCACGGCTACCACAGCCTGGAGGAGGAGCAGCAGCAGCACCACAAGGGCGGTTGGCAAGAGGAGGTAGGGGCACGGCGGGACCAGCGGTGCGATGCTGGGGAGTTGAAGCGGCCCCAGGAGCTGAGCGACACGGGGGCACGACCCGGAGGTCGTGGTGCCTTGAAGCAGGAGGGGGAACGGGGCTCAGCCGAGAAGGGGACACTTGAGGGGGAAGCCTTGGGTGAAGAGGATGGCGAGGACTCGGAAATAGAGCAAAACCTTCCCGTTTCAGTCAGGCCCGCCTGTGCCAATAAGTTAATAGACTATATCATAGGGGGAGTTTCCAGTGGGGAGGAGAGTGCAGATGATGAGGAAGACTGGGATGATGATGACGATGGTTTCGATAGCGAAGAGGAGCTCCCCTCGGATTCAGACTCCGGTAGCCAGGACGGGGAGAGGCTTCACCTCTGGAATTCCTTCTATAGTTTGGATCCGTACAACCCTCAGAACTTCACAGCCACCATTCAGACATCTTCCTGCGAGCCGGGAAGGGACATGTCAGATGTAGAAGAGGAGGAAGATGATGATTCTTCGTGGGTAGAGGAGTCCTCGGGCTCTCCTCACCCCAGTTCTGAGGAGGAGTGGGACTGTAGCAGTGTGGATGAGGCAGAAAACTTGAAGCTTTGGAACTCATTCTGTACCTCAGATGATCCATATAATCCTTTAAACTTCAAGGCAGCCTTTCAGACAGCAGAGAATAAGAGGACGCCTGGTTCAAAAGGAGCAGAGAGGCCAAGTTTGGTCGCTTCTGAGTGTAGTCCCTTAACTAACTGGGGGGGGCAGCTGGAAAGGACTGACTGTGGGGTCACGGTGCTGCATGGCATTCTTTCTGCTGAGAAATGTCCAACTTCCAAGAGGAAAAAGGTACAGACTTGGGTTCTGGGTTTGTGTTTTGGTGATGCCAAAACAGCTGCCATTGCACTGTGGGTGGGTGAGGGGACTTGGGTTTCAGCCACGAGCATACCCCTGTGAGCTCATGGTCTAATTATTTGGCTGAAATGAGTGTGCCTCATCCTTTACACGTGATGGGAATTTCACAACTCAGTGATGTGGGGCACTTCCTCATATTCCTTTTTTAGACTGGAAGTTACGTTTTTCTCTGGAGGTGGTTTTCGTTCTGTGTTTGTTGTAAATCTGTGTTGTGCAGTTGCCATCCTCAGAGAAACAGTTGAGATCAATGATGTAAGTTTTTCCTTTGGAAAGTACCTGTTGGAATAACGCTGATGAAGTACTTTAAGAGCTTTTTATACACAAAGTGTAATCCAGGCTTAAAGTTTTCAGAGTTGAGGCAAGCCTGCTTGAGTTACAGACATCTTTGGAGTAGGCAGAACTCTTTTGTTGGGGGTTAACACAATAGTACACTGAAAAGTTTGAATGCAGAGTACAGTAATACTCCTGTTTTCACCTAAAAGACTTGATATGCCGCAGTCATTTCAGTACAATCTGGAGCTGGGCTTTTGAGCACAAACTGGAAGATCAGCATGATTCTGAAGAGTTTGTACATTAAAAAAAAAGGCCTTTTAATACATGTGCCAGGATTCAGGTAAATAGGAATAACCTAATTGCTTGTCTTGTAAGTTCTGTGATGCTACACATGGACTGGGTGGTTTTTCAGGGGTGGTGTCTTGAGTCTTGCCTGATACTTCAGGTGTTACGATGAGGAAGAGCTTGTGATCCAAGCCCCAGGGTAATACACTGTCATGTTTGCTTTCATGTTCTTACAGCAGAGAGATTTGTTTGCTCCTTTAATTGAGACCCTGGCTTGGAGGTGACTTCATATCTGTCCTTGCTGGGGCAGATGGTGTCTACAGACTTCATGAATCTCACAGGACAAACTGTTGTGGTTTAATTTGAATGGAAAAGACTCCCAACAGTTCCTGCAGAGGTTTCTGTGCAACTGCAATAGGGCAGCACTGAGGAGCTCTGCTGTAAGCTCAGCCTGCGCCTCCTCAAGGCTTGCTGCCTGTCAGGGCTGGAGGTTCCACAGGAGTGATGTTGTCATTGCTGTGTGGTTTGATTCTGTGTAATCCTGGTGAAAGAGCCATGACGTAGATTGAAGGATTTAACATGATGTTTCAGCATCCAGTAATTGTGCCCAGGGGTGTCTCAGACTGATGTAAAAAGGATGTAAGGTGGGAACTTGCAGAGGGACAGGCTGATGTAACAGCTCCCTGTACTCGAAAGCACATCATTAGACCTATCTGCAGAACAGAGCTGAGGTTGCCAACAATCTTCAGGTCATTCATCCTGTTTCCTATTTAACACCTTACAATCACACAGCAGCAAAGCCATCAAAGCCAGGAGCATTTTGTTTTGCTTAAGTTACCAATGCCTAGACACTGGAGGGTGTGGGCTCTGATGCCTCTGCTCTCAGAGGTGACTGCAGTCCTTTGGGATCACCACACTAGATTTAGATGACTTCTGGAGGCTTCCACACAGTCTCTTGTGACTCTGTCCTCAGCTGCTGATTATTTCTGGAGGTCATCTCTTCCATAACTGTTATCTCCATGTTGGAAGATGGCTTTACCACAGAAAGCAATCTCAATACACTTCCCTTTGTGTTAGCATGAACTGGGTATGAACCGAGGCTTCTGTGTTAATAAAGCAGAAATAGAGCAGCAAGTGGTTTTTATCTCTGCATGTGTTTTCCTGACCTTCCAGAGCTAGCTGTCCTGCAGCAAATCCCCTGGAGCCACCTGTAAAGATAGTGTTTGGCTTCTCTTCAGGAATTGGTCCTAGTGTGAGAGCTGCTGGATGCTGACAGCTTCCTAGTTAGTATAGTAATAATCTAACCACTGTCAAGTTTAGATCCTGAGCCTCTACATTTGCTTTCTTAAAGTAGCTGAATAGCTCTTAAACATAGTGAGGAGTGAAAGGTTTTGATACCTATTTTAAAATGCCATCACTTTGATTCTATGTCCTTGCCTGAACTGGAATACTCTGGATTGTGAAACCAGCTCTGAGTGGATGGGCTTGTTCCAGTCACACAGCGATGAGTGTTGCTTCCTTCTATATAACCTTGTGTAATTCCTTATCCTGGTGCTGAAGGTGACTCACCTGCTTGGTGGCTTCACAGAACAATGATTCCTCACTTTCTTTTCTTCTGAAATGGAAGCTTCAGTGATGGGAGGTGGTGGCTGGAGGGTGTCTCTGTAGCCAGAAGTACCTTGGCATGTCCCAAGTAACCTGCCCGCACTGTGGCTGTGTAAGGTTCTAACCCACGTGCTGGTGGCAAGGGGTGTTCGTGAATAGGGAACATGCTGTGATCTGCCACCGGCCTAAAGAGGCCTCTGAGGCTAATTTAGAAACTCTCTAGTAGCTTAAGCTCAACTTCGGAAGTCAGCAACTGGTTGTTTTTAAAGCTGAATTGACACATGCTCTGGCCTGGGTAGCCTATTGGAGGCTTTTGGCTATTTTTGGCATTTAGTAACTTCTGATTAGAAATGAAAGCATGTGCAAATAAGTGCCAAGCTGCTTCTGCACGAGTGCTTGGCTAATGCTTTATTACTTGTCTTTTCCAGGTGACCTTCCTTGACAAGGTTACTGAGTATTACGTAAGTAGCGAGGAGGATCGGAAAGGACCCTGGGAAGAGATTGCACGGGATGGATGCAGGTTCCAGAAACGGATCCAGGAAACAGAAGAAGCGATAGGATACTGCTTCACAGCAGAGCATAGACAGAGAGTATTCCACAGGCTCCAAGAAACCTACTACAAGAGGGCTGATCTCTTCTAGCACCTTCAAAGACCTTGTAGTTTGTGTGACCCTGAGCACTCATGAACATCTTCAAAACAAGAAGTGGCAGCTGCATGTGCTTTTCCGAAGTGAGGAGCGAAGTGGGATTTTAGGACTTTTATCCTAATTGGAATATGCCTGCGTCCCATTTTGATATCCAGACAAAATCCTTTGAGTATCATCAAGGGTAGGGGTGGTATAATTGCATTCCTTTTAAGTAACACTTGAGGGACAGATTGCTTTAGGTTCAGTCCATTCCAAAAATGCCTTGTCTGCCGTATGTTGGGAAGTGGTGACTATTCAGTTGCATTTTTTGCACTTTGAAAAAGCAAAACCTATTTTGAAGGAAATATTTATGGGGTTCAAAACCTAATTCTTGCAGTTTTGATTTAAAGTTTCCAGAGGTGTGTGCTGTTCTTGTGGGTCTCCATTTCCTCTGACTTGTGTAAAAGCCTCAGATTTTGTTAGCTAATGATGCTTACTGTGCAAAATGCCCTTTAAGATCCCAGTTTTGCATGTAATGTACTGCTTGAGTGTTAGTGTGGTGCTTTGGTGTCTTACTGTTTCAGTCTAACACACTGGGGGATTCAGGGGACCTGTGGTGCACTACCAGCCCTTTGCTTTATCCTTATTTAAATACATACCTTTACCCAGTACTGTTCCAAAGGGTGCTGGCTGCTTGTGCACCAAACCTCTTTGCTTTCAGGGCAGTGAAAGGCCTCATCCTGACCAATAATTAAAGCTTCATGGTACGTATTGAGGTTGATTGAATTTAGGTAGCCATGCATAGCCCCTAGTCCTTTAATCTAGTTAACCTTAGAGGAACTTTCCTGTAATGGATTCTGCTTTCTGAATATGGATTGAAGTGAAGGATTCTTCATTATTTCTTGTATCCAGTGTGCTCATTCTGGTACTTGTGAGGAGAATACTGTTTAACTTGTGGAAATGTAAGGCTACAGATTGCTGTGTTCTTTACCAAAAGCCAGTATTAATACCTCTGCATCTGCACTTTTGTTCGTCTGTTACCAGACTAACATTTCACATGTGGGGTCTGGAAGGGGAGGTCCCTGGTGGAAGGCAAGCACTCCTTATTTATGTTCTTAACTTCCCCTGTTTAATTGTTGTTGCAGTCACACTAAGAAAGCAACAGCAGTGGGATATGTTTGGACCTGAAGGATGTTGTGTGGCTGGTATCCAAGCAGGTATGAGGTTGGAATAAATACCAAGCTTCACAGAATTCACCTCCATTCACATCAAGTTGTGTGAATAAGTGATATGCTACTTGGTTCCTTCAGCTGTTTTCCTTTTGTAAGGGGGAAACCCCAGAACACTGCAGATTCATCATGTTACCACTTCTCCCTGCTACAGAGGGTTAACTGTGAAGTACAGTAGTTACCATGAGACGTTAAAATACAGCTGATGCTCAAGCATCACAAAAGCAATGCAGCAATGTTATTTGCCGTCCCCATGGCATAGAAAAAATACTAACTGGGTTCTCCTTTTCTGCAGTTGGAGTTTTGAAATTGTAATTCTAATGATGCCCTCAAAACCTGTGAAATACCTTTAATTTGGAGATCATTTCCCTGTATCACATTTGATAACAGGAGTTCTGCTTTTTAGTTGAGGAAAAAAGTATGTGGGATGATCAGTGGGGAATTAGAAGAGAGAATTCGTTGGCTTCTGGTTCAGGTGTGACTGATAAGATGCTGTTCATTGCTCTTGGTATAAGACACTACAGTGGTTTTCCTGAGCCTCTCCTGGTTTCCTTGCTCTAGGAGAACTTGGTGCTTCAGTTACTCTGGACAACTTGATTTACTGGTGCTGGGGAGAAGCTTTAGAGTGGTGAGAGTTAACCCTGCGAACACTGATCTGCTGTTTGCACAGGCTTGGGAAAGGCTCTACCTGGGAGAGAACCAAACTGACACAGTTGGGTATAAACTGCATTAAAACCTATTACTTCCAGAGTGCTTCTGATGTTAAGAGGTTTTTTCCAGCCTGCAGTGTTCTTAGTGAGCCATACCTGCTTGGGTCAGCTTTCCCCTCTCCGACCTCGTGTTTAAAGTAACCAGTGTGAGGTGAGCAAAGGTTAACATTAAGTTCATCACCATAACCTGAGCCAGGTTGTCACCATTGTCCATCTCAGCTGTGTTCCAGTGCTCATACAGGATGTTCTTGCAGTGAGACAGTAAAAACTTGTGAACTTTAAATCAAAACTGTAATGATCAGATTTTATTTTTATATAATTTAGAGAAACTTAGAGAAACGCAACGTTCCACATTGGCTTTCTACAGATTTTAATTGATTTGTGTCGAGCTCGTCGGGGTTTTATACCTAAAGTTCTATTTCTGTGCATAATGAAACTATTGAGAACTAATCTGGGAATTGGAATAAAGATGCTTGCAAGAAAAGGCCACGTTGGTTTTCTTTGGAGGCACGTTGGAAGCAACCAGGTAACTGGGATGGAGGGGCTTCGGAGGTGGATCGGGATCGCTTGTGCCTGGACCGGGGAGCTCCGCACTGAGCTTGCCTTGTGCTCCTAAGTACTGGCGGCCAATGGCAGTGCAGAGGAGGCGGCACCGGGGCGGATTGACGGTTGCGGCCGCCTATGGCAGCGCCGGGACTGGAAGGCGGTGCCCGCCAATGGCAGTGGCCGGGAGGACCGACGGGGGCGGGTTGACGGGCGCGGCTGCCGATGGCAGCGCCCGCCTACGGCAGGGGCGGGAGGGCGGACCGGGGCGGGTGGAGCGGCGGCCAATGGCAGCGGCGGAGAGGAGGGACCGGAGCGAAGTGATGGGCGCGGCGGCCAATGGTAGCGGCGGGGTCGGTCCGGGGCGGGCGGGACGCGGGGTGCGGCGCGTCCTGGGCGAGCAGGGGCTGCAGGGCCCGAGGCCGGGAAGAGCGCGATAGAAGCGGTTCAGGAGAGGGCGCTGCGGCAGCGTCTGAGCCCGAGCGCCTCCGCGGGGGGGAGCGGCTTTGTACCTCCCGCATGTAATTACCGCGTGTGGCGCGCTCCGGTCTCTGCCCTGGGGGAGCTGCGTGAGTGCAGACAGCAGCTCCATAGGAATAACCGATCCTGTCTAAGCTGCCTGGGAACCCCCGGCTGCGTCCGTGCGGTGCCGTCGGCCCGGGTGGTTCCTGTGTAGATCCCTGGAGGGTCAATCAGTGGGGTCTGAACGGCTGCCGGTGGGACACATCGCCAGTGCCACACCTGCGGCAAAGAGCCGAGTGTTGCTGCTCTGTGGCTTTCTTGGGCTCCCCTTCCCCAGCCGTGAGCATCCTGCAGATGAGCCAATGTGCAGCGAGCGCTCCGGCTGCCTTCAACCCGGGTCGTGCTTCTCCCTTTCCATGAGGACTGTGGAAGGTGGTGGGGTCTGGGGTACCTGAGCATCCTGCATGTTAGGCTGGTGGCCCCGTGCCCTGCCCCGGGGGGCCGTTGCTGGGCAGTGGCAGGAGTTATCTCCATACACAGCGGTGTTGTCTCTTCCCAGAATGAAGGTCAGTGGGAAATACGCTCCAGTGAAGTGGCTGCTTTCCTTCTGAGTCTGCAGCTTCTTGTGCTGCAACTCCTTCATTGCCAACTATTTCATCTCTGTAAAGAGGAGCCTCTGTGAGTACTGATCCCTTCCATCTCTCCTCTTGAACAGTAACTCTCTTTGGAAGGCAATCTGGACAAGCAAATTGAGAAGTTCTGTCAACAGCAGATGAGAGCGGAAGATTTTCTGCCTAAGTTTACCCTCTTGTTTAATTCTCAGGGATATTGGCATTATCTTTCCTTCTCCTTGACTCTTCCAGCTCACAGGAGCTATTGATGAGGTGAAACGGTTCTGCGTGTAGTATTAGAAACAAGGGAGCTAAAAAGAAGAGTAGGCAACTTAAACAAGTGTATTATAAAGATGCTATTGTATTGAAACATGAAGGGGGGGTAAAGTCTCCATTTAATACTTCCTTAATGGCTGGCTGGCAAGGATAATCACAGGCTTTTAACTTCAAATAGGTATTTCTGCCCACGTAACATCTGGTTGAGGTCTAACTCATCACACATGAATCAGGAGGCAACAAAGGACTGTATCCAGGGCTTGGCAGCAGCAGTGGGAGGACACTGAAGCTTGGGCTGATCCCAGACCCGGCGGGAGGGCCACAGGCTGGCAGGGGTTTGCTGATGGTCCTTGGCACCCTCTAATGCAAATGTGGAATGAGCAAAACCAGCTTCAGCAGGAATGTTTGCTTGGAGCTCTGTGGCAGAGAGGGAGAGCTCGGGCCTGGGGCTGCATGGGCTTGGAGCTAAACCCATCCCTGCAGAGTGCTGCCAGCAGCTGGAGAAGATGGGGAAGATTCCTCTGGCAGCAGCATCCTCCTGTTAGTGGCAGGATTTAACCCCGGCTCTGTGCTACTGCAAGTGTCCAAGGGCTCAGGTATCTACAAGGCAGTTCTGTGGCTTTGAGATCGCAGGGATCCCACCCACCCTGCCAGCAGTGCACCTGAGCCCTGTCCTGCCTGGTCCAAGGGGTGCTCAGCCTGGCAGGGGAAGCATCCCTTGGGGTCCCCTCAGCCATGGCCATCGCTGCCTGGGGCAATGCTGAGGTTGAGGTTGAGCACATGGGGCTGCAGCTGTGCTCAGCTCCCCTGCACGTCCCTCAGCCCTGCTGTGTGGGACCAGAGCAGGGCTGGGAGCAGGAAGCCTTGGTGGGATGTCCACAGCTCAGGGCCGTGGGGCTGGAGCAGTGGGGAAGGTGCTTTTGAGCAGTTTCTTCTCATATACCACCTTATTTTGTTTTCAGGTCAGTGAGAGGGCACCTGGCTGGGTCCTCTCAGAGTCCCTCAGCCCTCTGAGCCCCTGTAATGAGCAGTGCAATGGACCCATGGGATTCCACTTCTCCCTGTATCCTCATCATGAAGTTAACAGCACTTCAGTGGCAGCCCTCACTTCAGTGTCTCTTGTTCTTCCTGCAGTCACTCATTGTTAAGACACTGTGAGACTACAGCTGTAAAGGAAGAGGATAAAAAGGAAGGGCTGTGGATGCTTGTGGGTGTTTCTGTTGCTTGCAGGACTCAAAACAAAAGAGCCCATTTGCTTGCAGCCTTTGCAGAGTGACCAGTGACCAGTACCTGGTTTGTGAGCATCTCCTGACCTGGCCTATGTGCTCAGCAGCAGTGCAGCAGGAGGTGCCTTGGGACCACTCTCAGCACACTGCCAGCAGCCTGGCACAGCACATCAGGCCCTGAACTACTCTGTGAGTAACTATTACACAGTTAAGAGTAGCAGGGTGAGGAGCAAGAAATCAACTTCACTAATCCCGGAATGGCATTTGTGCTGTGCTGGGCTCAGCTCCCTTCTGGAGTTCTAATCCCTCTCTAGATGAAAGGGGAATGTTTGCACTTGGACAGGGTCTCATCTCCATGAGTGTGACCAATCTGCTCGAGCGGTGATGGCAAACACACAATGGTTTCATTAGTTCCTTCACAAGGCATGTGGCAAAATCTCAGCATTTCAAATGGGGGGGGGGGGGGTTGAGCCATGAAGACGTGGGTGTTCGGCACTAACATGAGATCCAGTTTTCCAGCAATGCAAGTGACAGCCACCATTGAGGGGAAATTGATTTTCTGTGTGGAGCAAGCATTAAAAATAGGAGCTTTGTGTCAAACCCCACGTCTGTTTTGACTAAATCCCAGATAACGAGAAGAATGGGTGAAAGACAGAGCTTATACAGAGAAATCCAGAACCCAGGAGCCAGGATTAAAGAAAAAAGGATTTGAGTGGGTGAGTGCAGTTAATGATTGTCAAGGCCATCCTTGCATCCAGTGGGATTGCTGTGGCTTCTTTGGAGTGCGCCTTGCTTACAGGTGCTTTGATCTGCAAACCTGCAAGAGACACATCCAGTTCATGGCACTAACCAGGCTTAGGCCAAGGTTCAGGGCCTCGCAGTCAAGTTTGGAACCATCCACCACTGGAAGTTAATCACTGTGCATGGCCAGAAACTCTTTCCTATCAGGAGACCTGGAACATTCCCAGAAGTGATTGGTGGTCTTGGAAAGGGGCATCTTCAGACATGTCCCAGGGTAGGAGCCTCCAGACCAATTTGTGCTGGAGAGCTTGAAGGTCCTTTCCAACCCAAACCAATGTGGGATTCTCTGATTCTTCTGAGCAGTTCCCCAAGGGGTGTGCATTGACTGTCCCAGGACAATGAAGAATTCCAGAGGTTATGGCCTCAGGAATATCTGCTCCCAAGCACAGTCTGCCTTGCAGTGCCTCGTACCATGGCAGGATCTGTTATTATCACACATTGCAGCATCCGCTGTGATTGCTGCACCCACCTCAGCTCACATCTCTCACAATTCCTGAGTTCGTAAGAGGAAGCATTCCACCAGACAAGGCAAGGCTTACAAATAAAACCATTTTATTGAGTTTCTGCTTCTCTAGCATGTGGCACATGGAGAATTAAGACACAGGGTGCGATGGGGAATTCTGTGTTTGTCCTTCACTCAACAGGGGGTTCCTCCTACCCAGAAAAACAGTGCAAACAAATCCCCTCCTCTGCCAGTCCTGATGTTCGGTGACCTGTGGGGAAGTGGGAACTGAAGCTCACCCGGAGACTGGCGGATGCAGCTCTGGGAACCTGTTGTGAGGAGCAGCGCCTGCCTTGCTCACAAGCTGGGTTTGAACTCGAAATCAAGTTGCATTTACTTGATTTAATGACAGTGGAACACAGAGCACTGATGGACTTCACTCAGGGAAAAACCCGCCATGAGCAGGCATCCAAGCCCCACAACTGTCTGATAATAGCAGCTAATTCAGCTGCATTTGCAAAGTGGTACTTGGGGTGTTAGAGCTGTATTTGTGGCCTCTGCATCCAAACAACCACCAACGGTTCCTTCTTCCCAAAACTTGCTTTGCCTCCAGGGTTTGGGCCTTAGAAACATTTTTCATTAAGGAAGAACCCTCTTGTTCATCCTCTCTTACCAGGATGCGATAAGACATAAAGGTCTGATGTTCATGCAAGGATGTCACCTATTTCTGTGACCTCTTCCCCCCTTTATGGCTGAACCCCACCCATGGCAATGCAGTTCTCTCCACTCCAGGTAACGTGGTGATGTATGGGGGGATGAGCAGCAGCAACTACAAGGGGGTCTTAAGAAACTCTTCATGCAAGTAGCTCTAAGGAGACTTCAAATAAAGGGGAAAGAACCAGGTTTTCCTCCCTGAGGAATCAACAGCACTTTTTTCTCTATGGATACAGGGATTTGGGGGACACACTGCAGGGACTTCTACAGCTCATCAACACCTCAATAGGAACAGGAAACCAGGGAACACGCTGCTGGGTTTGGGCGGACCACAGGCGTCTTTCACTGCTGCTCTTCCCAGCAGGCGCAGAGTGCAGCAGAGCCGCTCGGGATGTCCTCTCCCCAGGCCACCCCCGCTCCCTCCGAGCACCCTTGCACCATCCCAGCCTCCAGACACGGCAAACACTATGTTACACTTTGTTTCACGGAGCTCCTGTCTCAGTCCTTCCTCCTCTGGAAGCATCCATACAGTGAAAGCCACAAAAAAACATCACCTTGGAGACGTATTAAGACAAAGACATATTTGACCACAACACAGGATTCTGCCTTTACCTACGCGACAACAACCAGACGAAGTCTCGCTGCTGCCGCTGCCCCTCAGCAGGACATTACTGAGGCCGCAGTGCACAAGTAACTTGGTTTAGTCCCACGTTGGGCGCCGTGCTCCGGATCAGGGCGTGGGGGGTGGCTTAGGAGAGGGACAGGAGCCCTGGCTGTCAAAGCTGGCAGCGCGGCCGTGCCACTGCGGGGAGACACAGAGAGAGCAAAGCCTGAGCAAACGGGAGCCGCACTGGTCCCAGGCAGGTGAATGCCCCGGCCCTGGCCAGGTTCAGGGCCAGGCTGGGCAGAGCCTTGGGCATCGCGGTGCAGTGTGAGGCGCCCCTGCCCATGGCAGGGGTGGAACCGGGTGATTTAAGGTCCTTTCCAACTCAAACCGCTCCATGATTCTGTGCTTGGAAACGCTTGCCATCACTTTCCCACGCTCTCTGTCTCCTCGGCTGCAGGTTCTCCTCTCTACAGCATCTTTCAACTTACTGAACGCCTGCGTTTAACCACTCTGGAGGAATGAGTGAGCAATCGACGTTATTGCTTTGTAAATCGATGCGCAGGCGGGAGGACTGCTCACAGGGGAGGCAGCACAAACAGGAGCAGTGCGTGCTCTGAAGGCAGAGCTTGCTCCCGGGTCGGCTTTCTGCCGCTCCCTGCTTTAGTGCTTTTTGGCTTAGAAATCCTGGCTGGTAATTTTCCTCCACAGAAGCCTCTGTGCCCACAGGGCCAGAGACACTTCCCAAAGTGAAAACCACATCAGTGTCAGTGGATGTAGCAAATATGGTTTTTACCATGCCTATGGATCATACAGTGTCAGTGATCTGCCTTGGGGGCTATTAGAATCATTCAAAGCCATTGCTCCTCAAGCTTTCGAGCACTTGCCCATCTCCCTGTCTTGTTTTATTGCATTCAAATGACCAATGATAGACATCCCCCAGAGACAACGGGAGGCGCAGCGCTTCCAGTGCTCCGTTCTCCCCATGGATCAATTCCCTCCTCTCCTACATTAGCAGAAACCCTTTGGCTTCTGTTAATGCTCTGGCGTGTTTGGATTTCACTTGTGTGGCTGAAAAGTCATTCAGTAAAGGCGGCCCTCTCTGGGTCAGGCTTGCCCATGCAGCACACAGAGCATGGTCCTGCTCCTCCGGAGCCAGCTGGCAGAGCCTGGCTCTTAGCATTCACTTCATAAATGTGCATTTTGATGGCTGGAGATAGGGGCAAGAATGGGGCCAGTTTCCTTCCCCTAAGAGGCAGTCGGTGTAAAGCAACTCACTGTGCAGGTCTGCATTACACACCCTGTGTTTCATCAGGGCTGAGCTGGAATCAGGGCTGAAGGAGCTGGAAAGCTTGTCCTTCCCAACACCTGCCCTCAGGTAAGAGAACAGCTGCTTCTCTGTTTCTCCTGCCAAATGGATTTGCTAAAAGCCCTGAGGAACTGGTAATAGGGAGAAAATCTCCCCCTGAGAATTGCCATTAGAACAGCAGAGAGGCAGAAACTATCATAAAAAGGGGCTTTTGGCAGAGCCCTCAGCAGTGCCCTGCATCCTTCTGCCTCTGGTTACAGCGACAGCGTTTGATCATCCAAAGATGTGGTGGAAACTCTTCCAAGAGCAGGTTCAAGTGACCCCTGTGCCTGAGAGCCCGGGGTGGGTTTACTTCTTTTCATCAGGAAAGGTGACCCATTCGCTGTGCAATTTAAGTCAGGAACTTGGAGCAGCTCAGTGAAAGTCAACCATGCTCAAAAGCCTGGAGGAGGCTGGATTTGCATAGTTTTCAAGAGAAATGGATGCTCTTCATTACATGCATGACTTGGCCCTCAGCTGCAGGTTTTATCTGCAGTGAGGTTTTGAACAGCCAAGTTCATGCTGAACGGCAGAGGCACTTGGCAACATGAAAGACCCATTTTGCATTTCACTGCTGCTGCTGCTCTCTGAGGCGAGAGTTTGTCTTTGAGAACAGAGAAATCTCCAACTTCCAGAAGTCCCCTTCAAGATGTGCTGTAATTTTCTATTGCATTTTATAGACCCATCACTTTGAACCTGCCTAATGGACGCTTTGAGAAGTGCAGAGGAAATGGCAATGGGTGGGATGATTGAAGTACATTGGGAGGTCACTGTGGGACCTCGGGGCTGAAGAATGGGAACAGGTTTGTGCCGAGGACAAGAGTTTATTGTGAGGATAACTGGAAAATGCATCAGGAAGTGGGATTCTTGCCTTCTGCTCCCAAACTCTCCTAAATGGCTGCGTGAGGACAGTGCTTAGAAGCCTGTAATTAATGATTCATTTGCACATGTTCTCTCTTTAGCGATGATGGTCATTACAGAACGATGGTCATTACAGAACTACAGTCATTATGTTTGGTTACTCACTGTTGATAAATATGGAGCAATTAAAGACATGGAATGTAACCGGAGCAAGTTTCCCTGAAGGCTCCAGCAATGAAAGAGAGGAAAGAGCAACTCCTTTGTGGAGGAAGGGCTGGAATCGTACTGCCGACCCAGGAATGAGGGGTTTGGGATGTGATAGCGCTGCGGCTGTGGAACAGGCCCGATGCTCCCAGGGTCTCATGTTAAGGAACCATGCCCATAGCACAGGAGGCACAGCCCCAGGGGCACCAGTGTCTGTCCATCCCAAACTGCTGTGGGTGGGAGCTGGGGGCTGGGGCCAGCCCATGCTCCCGGTGGAACACACCCCTGAGGGGCAGCTTTCCTGGGAGCATCACCGGAACCTGGGACTGGGGCTGCCTCATCCCTGGCAGTGTTCAAGGCCAGGTTGGACACAGGGGCTTGGAGCAAGCTGCTCTGGTGGAAGGTGTCCGTGCCTGTGGCAGGGGTTGGAACTGGAGGAGCTTTAAGGTCCCTTCCTAGGCAGGGCAGGATGCCTTCTTCACCCACCTGTGTGGGCATCTAACACGAAGCAGCACTGAGCAGCTCTGTGTTCAGGGTTCACAGCTCCAGTCACCCGCTCCTCAATTTGTGCACTCAGAAAGACAATTCAATCCCAGCCTTTCAGCTTTCAGTGTAAGGTCAAGCACTCAATCAGGAAAGACACTGATGTACAGCAGAGGCCACCAGCAATCACTCTAGCAAAGAGAGACAGTCATGAGGATCAGATGGAGAGCAAAAGCTCCATTTGCTGGTGCCTGGCTGCAAATGCTTTTAAAGATGAAGATGATGGAGATGAAGGTGACTGCTCAGGATTCCAGTACAGCCTGAGCTCCCCCCATGAAGAAATGAGGGTGGAAAAGGGATGGAGGGTCAGGCTTCTCCCTCATGAGACAAGGAGGCACCAGATGTAATCAGTTCTGGGTAAGGTTGGGTTTGGTGGCTTCGTAATGGAAAATAACTGGTGCTTGAAGGTAGTTGGCATAGTTTTGGGTCCTTAGGACCTTAGTAGAAAAAGTGTGGGAAAAACAATAGAAAACCGGGACCTGGGGATGGGCGTAGTTAAACTGGCTGATCGGTGGAGGGACAGGATGATTGCTATGTTTGTGGTGTTAATGAACCCATTCAGCTGGTGTAGATATCTACTGGGGAGTATCCCGGACTAGCAGATGTCCAGGATGGGAGCAGTTAGACTAACTGATGTCTGTAATGTTAATTAAGCTGGTGCTTCAAAGACTGTCAGCAGTGATGAAGATTGTTGGAAGAAGTAAACGACCCTCAAAGACCACCACCACATTTTTGTATGTATGTATGCCCAGTGACTACATAACGATGGCCTGTGTGGCAATACGGGGACACACGTTAGGAGGAGCCATCCCCCGTGTCTCCCGGCGCTGCAGTAAAGAATACCTGCTTGTCAGCTTAAAACTTTGCTGGGAGTTTGTGCCTGGAGTTTTCTCCGAATCACTCAGCATCCGCATCCACATGCAGGTTGAGTGAGAAGCTGGCAGCCTGTGAGGCCGGGACTGATGGAGTGTGACCCTGCATCCCACCACCAGCCTCCCTGTGCATGGGGACCCTGACCTGATATGGGACACAAAACCCAAGCTGCCTTTAAAATGCACACACACACACGGAGAGGATGATGCGATTACTCAGAACCACAAATCCCGTTTCCCATGAATTTCTGCCCTGTTCCATCTGGCTGCTTTGTTATTCTTTAAGGGACTTGCAGACAGCAGTGCTAAAACTTGAAAGGGCAAATAACTAAAGGGACCATTTGCTGGCTGGCTCTGAGGAACAGCTTATGGCAGAAATACCAGAAGAGATGATCAGAAGCTTTGTTCCTTTGCTTTCGAGCAGAGCTCCTGCCCTGTGCACGGGAGGGTAATATGATTCACTCAGGTTGTTCTTCCAGAGCCTGGGGGCTCAGCAGAGGATTTCAAAGTACACTTGGGCAGGTGACTCATCTGAAACGCGTCCCGGGTTCCTCCGGGCTCTGCCACGAGGGTTATGTGGGGGTTTCCCTATTGATGATCAAAAACCTCATGAGAATCTTTCTCTCCAACTCCCACCTGCAGCTGAGAAACAGCGCGGTGACTTCGTGTCAGCTGCGAGCAGCAGCAGCGCCTGCCCCTGGGTCAGCTGTGGCAGCCGGTACCGGGCTGTGGGGTGCTGCAGATGATGAGATGCTGAGCAGGTGACACAGCACTGTGCTCCCCGTGACGGTGTACGAGGCACACGCTGCCTGCCCAGGCAGCTCTGGCTCAGGTGTGCAATGCCGGTGTCAGCATGGAAAGACCAGTGACAGCCTGGTGCTGCTGCTCAGCACCCAATGCACAGGCTGCGTTACTGGCAGAGGAAAGAGCTGGTCTCAAAGATACGCAGGGTTCGGTGCATGCTAAGTCAGACTGGTGGATAACCAAGCCAAGAATCTGCCTTCCAGAGGAGCTCAGTAGCTGAGCTTCAAGAGGGGAAAAAAATGCCTTTTGTTTTGTACTCAGTCTGTGGCTCTGGGGAAAAACTCTCCTTAGGCCAAAATACAGCGAGAGGGTTTATTGCCTTTATTATACTACCACTGGCCACAAATGCTGCCTTTCTTTTCATACCTGAAGTGTCAATGGCACCTGTGCCAGTTTCCACATGTCTCCCCTTCAGAATTTATGACCTGAATCAGGCAAAGCCCCAAAGAACTCTATAGGAGGGTGAGAAAATGGAGTGCAAGGAGGAAGAAAATGCTAGAGATGGTCAGAATGGTACCCAGGCATTTCAGCCCTATTTTATCATCTGGGGCTGCATCAAGTGAATCTCTCTGGAGATGCTTAAAGCAAACACATTTGTTCTATTTATTCTCCCCCAAAGGCTTGGAGATGAGTCAACAGCAAAATCTTTTAGGAGGAGAAAATGGAAAGTTGAACTGGGCGATGCCCCTGGGCAGTCAGTGCTGCAATCAAAGAGTGTTCTTCCTTGCTGCTCCTAATCCCTCATTTAGAAACAAAAAGCAAAGAAAGAGAAAGCCAGCACAGGAACAGACACTGCCCCTCTGCCTCCTGCACACTCCAGGAGCTATTTCCAGGCAACACAAACGTTTCCTAGAGTTCATTTCTGGTGAGAAAATTCCCTGAGCTCCTGTCAGGAAACCCCAAGGAGCTCTCGGAAAGCCTCACCCCGGCTCACTCATGCACAGCTCATGCGTTAAAAGGACAGAAGAACTCCACAAACCTCTTTGAAAGACTTCTTCACCTCCACTAATGGATGCCAGTGCGCGATGGGCTTGCGTGGGTACGCCAGCATCTCGTTCCAGTGGTCTCTGCCCAGCCCCTCGGCATTGACCCCCACACGGCAAACCCCGATGATCTCATTGTGACCCACTCTGAGGAGCAAGAGAAAAGCAGCAGGGTTGTCACTCAGATTGCCTGTACCCTACTGAGACTGCTGACCCTGTGATGCTGGAGGGCCACGGGAGCCAGTGCAGTGAAGACAGGCTGTTGTGATGGTCAGATCCTGCTGCTATCAGTGTGGGATGATGGTTTGCAGGACAAGCAAATAGCAAAGGGGAACACAGTCCTCACTCAAGAAAATGCCATAAAGCAAAGGACCAGCTTTAACCAGTTACTATTCTAGCAGGTAATTCTCCATCACCATAAATATCAATGGCACTTTAACAATAAATCATTAGAGACACATTGATGCCACAGAGCTGTGCAACCACAGCCCTGATACTAAGGAAAATGGCTGTTGAACAGGAAAACCTGCATCCAATGGGATGTTTTCCCCTCCAGCCCTCCACAGCCTCCTACCTACCGATCATAATCCATGACAGAGATGAGCAGACTGACTTGATCCATGTTCTCTGGGGGAATGTCAAAGATTATTGCTTCATTGTAAGTGGGATTAAGTGTGTTTTTCTTTATGGTGGTTTTCTTCTTTTTCAGTCTTCGCCCATCACAGAGCAAAGACACTTTGACATATGGATCTGGGGAGGAAGAGATAGGAAAAGGCCTTCTGCTTATGGAGGTTTCTTTTGTTACCATCACCATATAGAAACAGCATCATCAAAGGGTGACTGTACGTCACCATGAGCCAAAGGCACCCTCAAATGTACTTTTAGGAAAATGGATGTCTGGGTACCAGCTGAATCCACCAATTCTTTTACTGGCGTGAGTGGTGGTGGGAGGTCCAGGCCCTGGAGAACCAGCCATGCAGACTTCCTGGAAGGACAAATCAGCCACTTCCATCAAGTTTTGGTAAGGGTTTGCAAGCATTACGAGGCCCCATCTCAAACCAAGAGACAGTATCCATCGGATGACAATGGGCACTCAGGCATTTGAACTTGCTTTAATTGCATGGCCACAGACAGCAAACCAGTGCTTTCTCTAAGCAAAACCAGCACTTGTCTAAGAGAGCAAAATATAATGTGGCATTTTGACAATTTGAACTTTTGCAGGGATCCTTCCAGAGCTATCCAATTGCTAACATTGTAGAGCAGAGCTGCGGTAAGGGAATTTTAAAGCCCATTATCCCAGTGTCAAAGAGCAGAGAAAGAAAAGGTATCAGAGCAGCTCTGCTTCCAACTGGCTGATGATGGCAGAATGCCCTCAAGTTACAAATAGCTCCTGTTTGCTGTAAGGGCTGCTCAGGCCATTTCAATGCATTTTCAAGTAACAGTTAAACGTGCAATGTATTCTTGCAGAAACACTGAACTGGCTGAATCTGAAGTCTCAACTCTCAGACATTTCAGGTGGGATCAAGCTCCGACTGTGTAGAAACATTGAATGCGAAAGGCTCTTACCATATTGTTAGTGCTTTTTGTACAAGTCATCAATTAAATTCAAATACTGTGATGGTGAACTCTGGAAAAGAAATTGCTTTTTATGTTGAAATCCAGGATTTGTGCATGCTGCAGTTGCAAGCAGACCCTTTGGGACTGTGGATACAGACAGCCTTCAGGTGACTTGGATCCTAATGTTTGAATACTGGTCACTGTGCAGGGGAAGGAATATTCCCATGGGATTTATCCATGATCTTTTCCTAATCTTGGGGTGAAAGGATTGATTCTGGCTAAAGGGGTTATTTGATGGAATTGCCTACTCACATAGAAGTGCCAGGGTCAGCATCTCCAACAGAGCTGAAGCGCCCAACCCAAGAGACAGATCAGAGCTTTGACCCTGCAAACCCTTCAGCAGGGATGGAAACCTGCATGTGTATAATCACCTTCCCTGGAGTCGTGCCTTTGGGAATGGGATTTAAAGATAATTCTACTTTTAAGCTTCTGTTCCTACTTAAACCATGGACAAGGCTTTGTTGGGTGTTTGTGCCATGATACCGCCTCTGCATCGAGAGATGTATGCCCACTATCCATTGAGGCTACCTTGAGGGAGAAGGAAGAAGAGTGGATGCTATGGGGTCCTACTCAGCCATCGAGCACCTACCTGAGTAGCCAGTGATATCCATAGCTTTGAGATTCCTGCATTTAATGACAGTTAAGGTGAGGCGACCTGCAGTTGGCAAATAGCACAGGGAAAACATGATCTCCCCCAGGTCCACGCTTTCCTTTAATAAAACAGAGAACACGATATTGGAAACGTGCAGGAACCAACTCACTGCCTCCACCCACCACCGCGATGCTTCGTGTAGGGCTCACACAGCACTCACACTGCAGCAGGCTTTGCTCTCTTATCATTTTAATGTGTTTGACACTTCACTGCTGGGAGGTGCTTCCAGTGTATCCCAATGTTATTTGGCTAAAAGGAATGTAAGAACAGCAGAAAAAATGTGTGTCCAGATGTTACAGCTTCAAATCATAGCTAAGGACCATTTTCCACTGCCTCGATGGAGCATGTACTTCCAATTGCAGCACCACAGATAATGATCTCCTCTTTTTCTGCTCCATTGCTTACACAGGAGTGGAGTGAGATCTAACACCAGATGAAGGCCATTAGGAAATCACATAAGCCTCAAGTTTGGCTCGACTGTACAGCATGGGTCTTCCAGTGCCAAGTGTGTGACACTAATATCTGTTTCCTCAGATGGAGGAATGGGATACAAACACAGACCACAGGAAGGTGGGACCTTGTACACTGCAACAAATGCAACAAGTGACTTTCAGGACATTCTAGTAATAGGGGTTTATGGGCTGTGTTACTCAGTGCATCCTCTGCGTTCTCTGGTGACATGTTGGGCACCAATAGTGATTTCTCTGCAGCTGAGCACAGATCACTAACCAGTTACAGACTGGGGGATCAGAGCTTTAAAACAGACAAGAACTATGAAGGACCCCATTTAGCGGCAATTGGGCTTTTAGACTGTGACCAGCTTGGATCACCAACCCCTCTGAGATGCCGATGCCTTCAGAGAGCCAAGAAAGTGCAGTACGAGGCATGTGTTTGTATGTAAGCAGGGAATTACCAGCAGGTGGCACTCAGGAATGTTTGATGCTTTCTGCATTACAGAGCCCAATACAATTTACTCTTTTAGTGCCCCATAAAACAAGGTTATACATCGCTCTTAGCACCTCTTGTACACACAGCCTTATCTACTATACCTCCTAAAAGCCCATTCCATCATTGCCTTCCTCATGGGAATTCAGGAGAAAACTGCAAAATCCCAACCCAGAAATACTATTTAAGCTAGAAAGCAGGAACATGCACAGTCAGCAGAAAGATTCCCAAACACCCCCCAAAAATGAATTACAGGAAATTATCTTAATTTGTACATACAGATCCCACATCTGTAGAGCAAACAACCCGTCTATTTTTGGAAAGAGAGTGCTTGATTCATTTCAATGGCATATAATGATCTGCTGAAAAGAAATTGTAGCTCTTAGTAGTAGAGTGATGGCACTAGAAAGACAAGCAAATGCACTTAAAGGTTTGCTAAGTGTTAGGAGAATAGATCTCTTGATGGCTGAGATTTGTGCCAAATTATTTCCTTCTCTGGTCAGGCAATGATGTGATATTTATTCCATGTGCAGAATACTGATGAACATCATAGAAAAGTCTTGATTCTTGACAGGGCTTCACTTGGCTAAAAACTGAATTAAGAGGCTTCTCAAGCATAGAGTGCACTAAAGAAACAGCGGCAGCCGAGTGTTTTCTGGCCAGGACAATGTGTGACGAGACTTGTATCTAAATAAACATGGTCTCCGAAGGCGCTATTTGCTGGTAAATAGGAACATAATACCCTCACCCACTCGGAGTTCCTCCTCTGATCCCTCTCTCTAATGAGCCCATAGCATCCTAAACAGATTGCCTTCCAATGTGACAGAATGATCTCAAGTCTCAGCATCGCCATCAGTAACTGCTAATGAAAGACCTGGAAGCATTTACTGAGTTATTATTCCTCTGCCTTTAGTACCTCTTGATGTGTTCACCAGGAGGTGAATTTCTTGCTTCACAAAATATTACTAAAGACACCTTATGAAGGGACCAGGATTGTTTCCATCACACATGAAATTGCTTTTAGAGCCCCTGCAGCTTCTCATTCATGGCTTCATTTCAGCTGCAGCATCTTGGCTGTATCGGGTGCCTCAAGTCATGCTGCTGCCTTGGAGACTGCTGAGCACTCTGAAACCAGCTTTACCTCTGGTGTCACTGCACGCCGAGAGCTGACCCGAGCCCTGGTCCTTGCTGCCTGGCTCCAATGTGGCCAATGTCAGAGGACAGAGCTCAGCGTTTTACAGAGCCTCATTCATTCAGTGTCTGAAAATGAGCACTCAGAAATAGTGCTGTAAAGGACAGTTTGCTTTTTAAACATGGCATTTCTCGTTACCTTCAGACGTATTCTTCCACTTTGAACATGAATTGCTTCACACTGCGAAGAGCCTGAAGAAATAACTGCACTGAGGAGGCGCTTTGCAAGGGGCATCTGCAAACACTGCCACTGCATCAGAACTCAGCTTGAGGACTGGGGTTGCACCTTTTCATAGGATCCCAGCCTGGTTTGGGTTGAAGGAACCTTAAAGCTCCTCCAGCTCCAACCCCTGCCATGGGCAGGGACACCTTCCACTAGAGGAGATTGCCCCAAGCCCTGTGTCCAACCCGGCCTTGAACACTGCCAGGGATGGGGCAGCCACAGCTTCTCTGGGCACCCTGTGCTCACGTGTCCCCAGGTCCAGTCAGAAACTGTATCTGCCATTCATCACCACGGACCTCACTGACACCAGAGAAGAACTGAAAATACATATTCTGAAATGATGGTTAGAAAAGGTTATTCTCAGAGAAACGAGCACCTGAAGCTCACTGCGCATCGGCTGCACTGAACACTGTGTTTGCAGCACAGTGCAGCAGCGCTTGGCATCCACACAACACACTGGCTCTGTTCTTCTGTACATTCTTTGGTCTGTGTTTCGGAGGGACAACAGCAGGAAACCTTGGACACAGATGTCAGCAGAGAGCAGCCCCATATGGGACTGTGAGAGCACTCTCTGGACATCATCTCAGCTCCTATTCCTCTCCTTGCACTGAGAGGACCTGTTCAGGGTATAAAAGGTCAAGAGATTTTTCTTTGCGACCATAAACACAGGAGAGTAAAAATCAGACCCTGTGGGTTCATGATTTTCTTGCAGATTATAGACACTGGGACATTTCCAATATTCATATCAGTGCTTCTTAGGGAATAATGGAAGCTGTGAATCAATAACCTCTGCAGATTTGAAACCAACAATGTTTCACTGATTCACAAGCTGTACACTCATCAATTCAATAGTTGAGTGCCAGCTATTTGAATAGCTTCTATCATTGCCTAAGTGTGTCCCTATCTTCTAACCCACACGATTGATCGAATGTATTATTAGTCACCCAGAGCTTTCTTTGGGTATTATGAAAACTGTATTTACCCTTCTCATTTGTGATTAAACAGAAATGTCCTTGGGTGTGTGAGAGCTGACTGAGATGTCCCAATATTGGCCCATTCCCAAAGAATGGCACACTAAGGATGAGGGGACGGAGACAAATGTGGTACTTGCCATTCCTGTGGGACGTCTGCAGGGCTGCTGCATGATGCATCTTGGACATGGTGTTGGCTCTGCTCCTCTCTCACCTTCTTTGGAGGCTTTTTCCTCACCAAGCCTCCTGTTGCTGTCTCTAGCCCTGGTTTTGTGTTGGTTTTGGTTGGTTGGATTTTTCCCCATTGAATTAATTCACTTCACTAGGAAAATATCCACTATTTCCTGCAGAACCATCCCAGCAAAACACAGAACATACCCAGGTTAAGAACCCCACAGCTGGCTGCAGTGGTGTGCTTTAGGTGCTTTTCCTTTCCCAGTTTCATTTCTGTTCACAAGTCTTTCCCCCTTCAAGCTCTTGAAGCTTTGCCATTCTCTTTGTGTGCTGATCATATAGCAAGGAAAGGAAAACCCCAGGATTCCACACCAGGGCATATCACAGCCTGGCAGAGCTGCGTCCTGGAGGCAGAGTAAATGCAAATAGGCAGATGACCCCACAAGGCATCCACACGTGTGATGCACCTTGTTCCTCTCCCAGCAGCCCTTTGCCAGGTGAATGATGCCCCCGATACCTCTTTGCCACCCTTTTCCCTTTCATTACCATTCACTAATGATAACAGACATGGCTGTTTGTGGGTTGAAAGCCACGAGTGTACACAGCCTGCCACAGCACCGTGCTGCTGGTGGATGATGCTCCAGAGCAGATACTCACCGTTGTCGCATACTGAATGTCCTGCCAGATGGAAGTCTCCCGTGAAAGGTCTGAGGCCTCAAACAGGTTCTCCAGGATAACTTCTCCTATCATGTCGTGTCTGGAGAACCTGTCAAAGTCAAAGACACTCAGGTGGAGCTTCCTGCTCCCCAGCTCCTCGTGGGGCACAGGGAAGTGGAAGGACTCATCGAAGGTGGGGTTCAGAGTCTTCCTGTGCACCCGCGTCTGGAACTTGCGCTTTCTGTCGGGCAGGAGGTAGATCTTCACGTAGGGATCGGAGCTGCCGCAGAAGTCCTTGGCTGGCAGGTCGAAGGCCCTGAGGATGCGCACACTCAGCGTCTCGGTCTCGTAGTCGTACTTGAGGGTGAAGTTGATTTTCCCACAGGTTTTTGCTGCCTCTTTTTTGGGGTCCTCGGAGTCAACAGATTTTTGCTTATAGAGTTCAGGTTTAATGCGCCCGATGCTGGTCGGCTGCTCAGCCACAGCCGGCGCGTCCATGCCGTAGTCCATGCTGGACACGTGCATCTGCCGAGGAAGGTGCCTCTTGAAGGAGATGTGCCTGCAGGAGGAATACACAACAGCTCTGTGCTTTCCAAGGACGTTTCTCTCCTTTGCCTCCCTCATTAATGCTAAGGAAGCAGGGAGAGCATGGAGTGCCGCTGACTGCCATGCAGGAGCCATGTGCATTATGGAAGTGAACACTGAGGGAACACTGCCAATGCTCACAGGAACCGGTTTAGAACATCTCCTAACTTCCAGAGTATCTGCAATAAGGTGCATTATTTCACCTGTCACATGAGAAACTGCAAACAGTTAAGTATATGAGACCAAACAACTCCTTAACCAAGCCACAGACTGTCCACTATGGAGACTCATTCCCATCCTCAGTCATTACACTTCCAGGACTCATAGAATCACAGGTACCAGCACTAAAAAGCTTTTAAAGTGAGAGAACCACAACGAGCTCCGAAAGTTACATTTTATTCTGGGTATTTCTGCTTCCAACAGACTCTTACCAAAAACAATAGCTAATTCTTGATGGGGAGGGATGCAGAGCCTCATTTGGAAGCTGTCTCTTGCCTTGAGCTCCCCTTCAGCACAAGGGAAACTGTGTGTACCAAGCTTTATCTAAGCAAAGCATAAAAGCTTTCTGTGGGCTCATGGCATTATGTCAGATTATCTGGTGTTTACAAGAGCAGTTTTATGGAGCCATTTAACCATGCTAATAAATTGTACAGCCAGAGCAATAGCTTCTGGTGATACACGGTGCTGGAGCCCTCACTTCTCCTTGGCAGGTTCCTCAAAGGCATTTTGGCCTGGGCTAAGCTGGGCTGTGAGTCAGAGATCTCAAACCGCATCCCTGGGTCTGGCTGCCTGCCTGCAGTTCATGCTGGGCTCTTTCGCTTGAGAAAGTGAGTTTGAAACCTTCCCACATCCACCCAAGTCCCACTCTGCTTGTCCTGATTCATTCAGGTTGAGCTCTCTTCTCTTCCCCTGGAAACTTGCCATAAAAGCAGAATGAGCTCGTGTGTGACAGAGGCCATCGGCTGCCCCCAAAGCAGTGCAGCCAAATAAGAGTGTGTGGCACAGCTGTAGGTAGCACCATGGTGATTTTACCTCCAGCTTCTTCTGGCAGAAGGCTGTGACTGGGGCCTTATTAATCCTGCAATACCACAGCCCATCTGAGTGGTGTCTGCTTGCAGTCACGCTCTCACATACAGCACGGTTATGGCCATCAAAGTGAGCAGAAGTGCTCGGAGGCAGCCAGGAGCCTGCAATCACCCTTTCCTGTCCCACTTTCTCAGCCTGCTGTGTCAAGGAGAAGGCACTGTATTTCTCAGTGCTCTTGCCAAGAAGGTGTCCCAGGGTCTGTGCAGCCTTATCCTGGTTTCCCCAGTGTGATGCTGACATCTCTGACCCCAGCTGAGACAGACCCGCATGGAGCGCAGCTGGTTCTAGGCTTGTGCACTGAGCGATGCGTCAGCTCTGCTTATCTAATTGTGTCTGCTGGGAGCCACAGCAACGAGGGAGAGCAGAGAGGTCTGACTGTGCCTGACAGCATCCCATCATTGAGGCTTCAGCCTGCCTCTCATGTTCCGGCAAATTACAATAGCCAAAGCGTTCTGACGGCTTGACACAATGAGGTCAGGTCACAGTAATAGGGATTGAATCCTGTTTTTTTTCAAAGGGCCCACAGTAAGCCAGTCTTAGCACATTAATTGCTTGATGACACCAAGTAATCCAGCATGTAGGTGGGAGTGTTTTCTTTAGCCACCCTGAAGGTATCCGAACCTCAGGCTCCATTAAACAGCCACTGTGAGGCACAGCATCCCTGCGGGGCATTGCATCCCTGGCATTCAGCCTGGAGAAGGCTCCAGGAAGACCTTAGAGCAGTTCCCAATGCCTAAAGGGGCTACAAGAAAGTTGGAGAGGGGCTTTGGACAAGGGCCTGTAGGGACAGGACAAGGGGGAATGGCTTCAACCTGCCAGAGGGGAGATTGAGATGAGCTCTTAGGCAGAAGCTCTTCCCTGTGAGGGTGCTGAGGTGCTGGCACAGGGTGCCCAGAGAAGCTGTGGCTGCCCCATCCCTGGCAGTGTTCAAGGCCGGGTTGGACACAGGGGCTTGGAGCAAGCTGCTCTATGGAAGGTGTCCCTGCCCGTGGCAGGGGTTGGAGCTGGAGGAGCTTTAAGGTCCCTTCAACACAAACCAGACTGGGATTCCGTGATCCCACTTACCTCGTGGAAGATGTAGGCTCTGTTGTTTGCCGCTGGATGCGCGTGCGCCGCATGATGTGGTCCTTCATGGACATCTGGACCTCTGCTGGGATGTCTGGTGACGTGTGGCTGATCTTCACCGCTGCTTCCAGGAAACTGATGGTGCCCGTGTCCTTGAGCTTGTCTGCCATGCTCTCCTTATTGCAGCCTGCCTCGCTCTGCAGGACAGCCAGGTTAGAGGATACGGCCTTGCTCCTCCAGGGAACCCAGCACAGCTTCCAAAAGAGAAACAGGAAAGCTGCCACCAGGGCCAGTCCACACACAATCACTATCACTGCAAGGAGGCTGACGGAGAGCTCTGCGGGGGAGAGAAGGCAACAGCGACAGGGAGAGGTGAGGAACAGACAAGGAGAAGAGAAAAGAAGAGAAAGATGGTGAGAAAGCCATAAGTAAAGGAAGAAGTACTCCAAACAGACTTAAACCGTGACTAACAGGGAGCTCTTAGCAGGTTCTGCAGGAGTCAAACCCAGTTGAGCATCCCCTGCAGATAAGGATCACTTCCTGCCCCAGACACATCCTAGAAGATACACGTGTTTCTTCTCCAGATTACAGAGCTATGAAGTTTTACACTGTGATGCTTACACTGTCCATAAAACATCATCCTCAGTTTGTTTTCTGGCATCGGCAAACTGCTGAGCCTGAAACTGAGAGGAATTGCAGAGCTGGGTGATGGAAACAAGCAGAAACTGCTTTTCTGCTTCATAGCACAGGGGTTCAGACACTGTACTAAAGCATCTATCTGCCATGATCCTGGAAGCAGATTGATGTTACACTGTCAGTGCTCACATCTTGTCCAGATGTGCCCATAGGGAATAACAAGTAAATACCAATAAAGAAGAAATAAATCACAAGCTGCTGATGCAGTGGAAGCAAACATAGAAGGATGCTGTACAGCAAGTACTACACATTCTTCCTTATTCTGAAGAGCATAGAAGCTGCGTCTGTTCTCTGATGCTCTGAGTCACTTTTACCTCACACACTCTGCATTTCAGAAGTTCAGTCTTTTTCTGGAGAGGAAAGAGCTTCCACAGCTATCGGCATCAGGAAAAGATGAAGCTATATTGTGTGTATATATATACACACATATATACATGATCCAGGCAGCAAAATGATTCACAGCGCTTCAAAGAGAGAAAATACTGTCTATTTTTAGTTCCTGTCCTACAGGGTATTAATTCCCAGATTGCCACCTAAACCAAGAGCCAGCCAGAAGTTCCTGCAGCTTTCCCTCTCCCTCACCAGCCTCCTGTACAGGTCGGACTGCGATATGCATTTGCTGCTGTAGCTCCAAGGTGGGAGCATGGATCACTCCTGGGGTGAATAAATAGGTCCCATCTTATTCAATATTAGCTAGGATTGTAGAGGTCAGAAGCTGAGCTTCCTTCGAGATTTGGCTAAATGTATTCCCACCAAAGCAGAGAGGGCAGAGGTAGCATTGTCCTGTGCTTTAGGTCTTGGAATTGTGCCCAGGATTGTCAGTGTCAAACGGTTTAATCAGAAAACTGAAGAACTCAGACTCAGTGCAGACACCTCTGTTATCGCAAAGGGAATCGTTGCAGTGCAGAATCCATCACTGCTGGGACCTGCTCCGTGACTGAAAAGTTCCTGTTAAGACACCTCTGCCCATTCCCAGCAGTTCTGCTGCCACCCCAGGCTCATTAATGGGAAACATCAGAACCACTCCGTTAGCACCTCTGAAAACCTGTTGCCAGCTCGAGAACAATCTCAGTTCATGTCACCTCTTGCTGAGCTGGCATTCATAATGCATTTGACAGGATTCACGGCTACTTGAACGCATGACCTCCTCCTCCTGCCTCTGACAGCTCACATGAAGCACACATCGAAGGGATCAGGATTTTACAAGCATTTTTTAAGCATCTGCCTGGGAAGAGCATTGGTTTGTCTGAAGATGACATTGAATTTGCCAAGACCTTTTCGTGACTTATTAAACTGAAACACAACTTGGACAGAGTTGACCTTAATTGATGTGTAATGAGCTTTCTGGTATGAAGGTGCTGTTATGAAAATACCTGTATTCAAAATGTTAGGTTTTAAATGTCCTTTCACTTACAAGACACTGGAAACCCAAGCTAATTCCTCACCTAACAGAAAATGCCCCAGGGCCAGAGGTGGCTTGGGTACTTCTGGCATGGATAGAGATAAGGCTTGTTCTCCCAAGATGGAACAGACTGAAAGTGTACCTCAGCCAGGGGAAAGTTTAGCTCCTCTGTTGCTGTTATCCCACCCTGTGCAGCATTTGGAGCTAAGGCTTCCTGAGCAGAGGGTAAAAAGGGGTGAGGGATGAACCATTCTGTGGTTCTGTGGTTCTATGGTTCTGTATCTGCATCCAGCAGTAAGAAGGGCTTCCTCTAACACGGAACGGTGCAGCAATAGTTCAGCCTCTGCTTTTCCCAGAGCATCACCACTGTTATCATCCTGAGGAATGTCCTGCCTGAGGAAAAATGCAAGAAATACATTTCTGTTCTGTTCTCCTTTAAAATAACACTGGAGAGCTATTTGTCACTCTGTTATCAGGTAAGTGGGCCCTAGAAGTACAGAGCAGCTTCAGCTATTCCTCACCCTTGTCTTATCTCACTTGCTGCTGGTGCCTCATCCAAGCCCAGCTCCCTTGAAGGAAATTGCCATGTTGGAAAATAGATTTTGTTACAACTTGTAATTGAAAAGATAAAGCTAAAAGAAGGAGGTGGCAAATACAAATTAACATGGTTATTTTCCAGTCCTGCTCCCCCCTGGGACCAAAAGCTGCTTCCCAGAGGAACCCTCAGCTGGAAACTGCTTTTAGCTACAGAGCAGCAATGATGAAGCTCTCGCATGACTAACAAGGAGGGAGGGAAGAACAAGCAACGGGAAAGACATGGATGTGGATGTGAACATTTACCTGCATGAGCTGATATACTTAGGATAAGTCACCAAGCTGTTATTTACCCAGTGAAACTGAGACAGTGCCTTCGGGGATGGTCTGCCTCACTTATGAAGGTCTTTTTGAAGCAGAGGTTTAGCATGGTATGTAAAGCAAAAGTGCAATGGTGAATTTGTGACCCCCTACATCTCTGTGTGCACTCAAACTCCTCAGAGAACTGAGACACTGTCCCTACATCCCACAGCAATGCCCCGGAAGTGGCCATCGACAGTAACCACCAGCAGTCCTTGTCCTTCACTGCAAAGCAGAGACCTTCACTGAAAGCATTTCCACACCAGGACAACCAGGGCAGGGCTCCTCTCAGCCAGGAATGAGCTTTTGATGAGTTGTTCCACAGATTCCCCACCAGAGCAACTGATGGAGAGAGAAACCAACAGAGCTTTCTACCACTTTCCTCCAGGACAGACATGAGCACATCTGCAGGAAAGGCCGTGGATCATGGTCTTTGCTCTGCTTTCTGTTAGAGAGCAGGAGAAAGCCATACCTGAGACGCTAATGGTAAACGATAATTTATCACCACTTATGCAGTAGGAGTTAAAAACCAAAATTGAGTCAATGGAGATGCTGAGCTCCCACCCCTGCAGCCTGGCATACGGCAAAACAATGAATCAATGTCTTCAGAGACAGCATAAACAGCTTTGACTTGTTACAGAAACAACAGTGCCCTTTGGTTGTCTTGTAGCAGGAGCAGTTCTGTTTGCATATAACAGTTACGCAGAAGGGAACAGGGATTAGGGCAGTGGGAAGCTGCCCAGGTGATGCTCAGGAGATGCTTGGCCCAGGACTGCCCCTCTCTGGCAGAGGGCAGCAGGGCAGCACCCTGCTCCCAGAGCCATCAGGAGCAGCGGCGAGACCAGCATGAGAACGGGGACATTCAGGGACACTCCAGGTCAGTGCCAAGGGACACAAGCTGAGAGACCGGATCATATTCAAGCATTTAAATACAAACAAGTGTCACGACTGTGGATATTGGACAGAGGACTCCAGCAGTGAAATGCTCTTTGATGGAAGAATCTCACTGCAGAAAAGACCCGAAGCCAACAGCAAGCAATGGGGATGCCAAGAGCGCAAAGGAGAAGGTCTGTTACCTCTCAACTTGACCAGCAAACAGTCTTCTTTCTCTCCTGACTTCTTGTGTGTTTTTACTGGGTTTGTAACATCTCAAAAGCTGGTTATTGAGTCTTATCAAAAACCCCTCACAGAATGGCTCAAAGCTATCAAACCCCTGAGAAGGCCACTACTTCCTAACTGCCTTTCAGATAAGAGATGAGATGGAACAGGGCAGGACAAAGGGGCAGTGGAGCAATTGAAAACTGTGAAGCTTAAAGAAATATAGGCAAGGGGGATCATTTCTTGGTTAGTTCATCCCCCCATGCACTCAGAGAGCAGCTCAGCAGTGCAACCATCCGTTGTTTCATCTTGGATGGGAGCTAATTAAGAGAATATGGTGGAAATACCTTTCAGCTTTATGTGGCTGCTGATTTCCTCATACCCAAACTGAGATACCAAAGGGGATAATTAGCAAAGGGCAAACAGAAAACGATTACTAATATGACAAAGCCATGATTACAACAGTCTATTAGCTGCAAGACAGTACTGGTCTAATTTTGGCAACACTGACTTTTATTACTGTGAAGTAGCTTGAGCTCCCATTGAACAGATTCATGTGTAACTCGGAGTTTAATGCGAACAGTTTTATTTAATATCCTGAAAAGGTACTTCAGCTTTCTTTCCACCCACTCCCTATAGAGAAAACAAAACATGTTTGATGGCTCCCGCAGTGCTCCAGCACCTATTAGTCATTGCAGCGACCTGTTGGATTTAAACAAAGTTTGAATGCTGTGAGTGGAAGTTCCAGGGGGCTGAAGAGATTGGATGCTACAAGAGGAGGCTCGTGCAGGAGGATCTCAGCCGCAGCAGACACCAGGGCTTGATCTGAGCCTCCCCAGACCTCCCCCATGTGCTGGACTGCACCCCTAGAGCTGAGCAGCAGCTCAGGGAGGGGATTCTGCCCCTCTGCTGTGTTCTGGGGAGAATGTTGTTCTGTTTCTGCAAGGCTTTGTAGGGGTCATGCATTCGAATGATGGATTACTATAGGAGTTATTGCTGGAGGATAAGACGGGCAGCTCTGGGGCTACAGAAGACCACGTGAGACACCCACTAACTCTGATCTAATTTTCCCCCAGTTGAGGAACATCAGCAATGTAAGTCTGATGAGCTGATGGCTGCAAATTGGCCATGAGAAACTGTGGTGGATCTTGGATGCCTGAGGCAGGGGCAGAGGCGAGCACAGAACACCAGGGGAAAAGAAGAGGTTTCCATTAAACCCTGGCTACAGACATGTTTATTTAGCAGCATCATTCAGCTCTGAAGCTTTCCAGAGCAAGGAGCAGGGACCAGACAGAGCAGAAACCAAATGTTAAACCAATGCAGCAGCACCAAAACAACGAACCACAGCAAAGCAAGTTCCCCTTTGGGAACACAGCTTGGAAAGAGCCCTGCAAGGCACCATGGAGCAGCAGCAAACACAGCAATTCTGAGCAGAAAATCTGCTGTCTGATCCATCGTGAAGGGCTGCACTGGATGAGAGGTGAGCTGCAGTGCAGCAGCGTGCAACGCTCAGCCAGTTCCTTCTCCTCTCCCAAGCATGCCACAGCCATGGGAATGGTGACAGAGCAAATCATAGAATAGACTCATAGAATGGTTTGGGTTGGAAAGGACCTTAAGATCATCCAGTTCCAACTCCCTACCATGAGCAGGGCCGCCTCACACCAGACCATGTCTCCCAAGGCTCTGTCCAACCTGGCCTTGAAGACTGCCAGGGATGGAGCATTTACCACTTCTCTGGGCACCCTGTGCCAGCGCCTCAGCACCCTCACAGGGAAGAACTTCTGCCTTATATCTAAAATGAACTTCCCCTGTTTCAGTTTGAACCCATCACCCCTTGTCCTGTCACTACAGACCCTGATGCACCCACTGACACCCTGCTCAGGCCAACAGGAGCCTGGGCTGTTTGTCAGGTTTCCTTGCAGGGGGACAGGGACCATCACCTGGCCAAGGATGGTGCCACATCCTCAGGGTGCCAAGGACAGTGCTGCATCCTCAGGGTATGTGGGAGAGGAAAATGAAGTCATAGAACTACGTGGTAGCCCCAGAAACAAATCAGGGCGGGTTTATCTCTTCTAATGTAAGTGAAACCCCCCTGATCATTCCTCTCCACTGTCCAGTGCAGCTCAGTGGTGTGAAATAGAGACCCTGAGAGACTCGTGTACTGTGCAAACTCTCGCACAACTCTGGGACACTTCACAGTATCTCTTGGTGGAGGCGAGCACTGTTTCCAGATGCTTTTTGCCGTGGGGCATTCCCAGATCTTGCTTTGTTACTCTCTAAGTAATCCCACAGAAGTGAGGACAATGATAGTGAATGGAAAACAATGTGAAAGCAGGAAGAGTTTGCCCAGATTGCTTTTCACTTTCACACTCGCTTCATCATATGCAGCTCAATGGCAAGCTCCCCTCTCACACCAGCAGAGGGGCGGGAATCCTCATGAGATGAATGCTGCAGATGTCCTGAGAGGAGACATTCAGAGCCTCCGAAATATCCCTTTGGAATCTCTGCAAACTCAGCCTTCCCCTTGCACAAAGCTAAAAGGAGATTTATCCCATTCCTACGCTTCCGCCATCCTTGGACACTGAGTCTTGTACTATCAGCTCCCACCAGCTTCCTCCTGCCAGCGTGGGCTCTGCAGGAACCCAGACAGAGCCTCCTCATCTCCTATGCGCAGCCAGCTATGCGATGGGTGATAGGCATAGAGAGACAGGGATGCTCAGACTGGCTCATGCCAAAGTTTCAGTTAGAATAAAACTTCTTAAACATTAATTTGCTGCTAGCACAGGGTTCCTGCCATGCAGGAGCTCATTGGAATGCAAACTATAAGCTTCAAAGGAAAGGATGAATCAGAAGCTATTTTGAGAGTAATTATATAAGATGATAAAATTCAAACCATCTCATTATTGCATGTTAAGGATGAAGACAACTTGCTTCATGAGGACACCTTGCAGGGATCCTCCTATGTTTCAAGCGACTATGAGCTATGGACCAAGTGCAAGCAGCAACCTCACAACTTCCATCCAGACAAAACTTCCTGCATAAGCAGTGCCAGGGCTTTCTTCACTATTCACTGTAATTCTTTAGGGAATGAGATTCTTACACCTGGAAGAATAAATGGAACGTAAGACATGGAAAACTTCATGGGAAGTTTTGTTCTTTTAACCCTTTGTCAGTTGCTGCCCTGGAATCCCTGTGCAAAGTTATAAATCTCCAGTTCAAATTATAAATAAGGAGAAACCAGCGAAACAATAAATTTGCACATGGAATAAGGTAACTATTGCAGCAACTCCATCCAGAGCCACAAGCAGCAGCCCATGTGTGGGTGCAGCAGGAAACCTCAGTTTTCCCATGCTGTGATGGAGACTGGCAGCTCATCGCAGCAAGAGGACAGGGTTGCGGGACAGGCCTCTGCACTGCACCCTGCCTGCAGGGAGAATAGAGAGCGGGTTTTATTCCTGCTTACAGAGCCAGGCTGCAGCTGAAGCTCCTGCTGGGTCTTGGCTCGGAGGAAGCAGGTGCAGGCAGGAGGGCTGCGAGCTGCTTGCTCCTGTGTGGAGGGCACTGTCCCTGCTGCCCTCCAGCCCCTCGGTAGGGACCCTCCCACCCAATGGGCTGAGAGAGTTGATAAGTGCCTTAAACAGGGACAAGGTGGGGAAATCAAGGCTATCATCCTGTTTGCCGCCCGGCGGTTTCAGTTTGGTACTTCCATCACCCAGGGAACAGACGGCAAATGCACTCGGGTACGCAGAGGGAGATGCACCAGTTTCGCTGAGGTTAGAAAAGCAGAAGAAAAGCTGAACAGATAATTCAGAGGGAAACACGGAAGGTGATTTTCAAGTGCAAAGCCAATGAGGTACTTGACACACAGGTACTTATAGATCACTGAAAAAGAAAAACTAAATACATACATATGGAAAAGTGCAATACACCAAACAAAGGAAAGTGATGGAAGAGAAGACCTCAGGAGCCTGGAACTGCCTGTGCTTTGCTCACTGAAACAGAATGGAGAAAGAGTTAATTGTGAAAAAAAACCCGAAATCAAAGGATCGTGAAGAGCTGACAAGCAAAAGACATCTGTGTATCTGCTACATGCAGGAGAAGACTCTACCACATCAGATTCTGGACAGCCAAAGCACAATACCATGAGACCTTAGCGAAATCTCTGCTAAACAGTAATAGCAAATAGAAGTGAGAGGGATTGGTGCAGGCATTGCTGAATTCCTGTAAGAAGACAGACTCAGTTCTTTGTACATTTAGACTCAGACAACCACAATGTGAAGCAGGTTGAAAAACTCTTTAGTCCACAGGCAGCCGCAGCTCAGGCCGTGGTAGCAGGTGGAACAGTCTGCATAGACATGCAGAGTGCAGGGCTGTGAATGGCTCGTTGACCACCATAAGTCAGACACTCCTGTGATGACATCCTCTTCCTCGCCTGTGTATTTAGAGACAGACAAACGAGTTCCGTCCAGCCACAGGACTTTATGGATTTAAAGCCTTCCTCTATAGAGGAAAGAAAACCAGACTTTCGAGCTTAGAAAGACTGCCTGTTCCTTTCCTTAGCCCCCTTCCTCCAGACTGAAGGTGATGGGTAGCTCAGTGAAACTTCACATAAGCCAAATGTCTTTAAAGCCCAGACCAAATCATGGCTGACAAGGATTAGAATCAGAAAAGAAAGCTCAAATCTGGGTGAGAAGATCCAGGCAAAAGATATTAAAACAGCAAGGTCAGTGCTGGAGACAGGTTTAACATGCCACCTCCCACCTTGGCTGTGGGGCTGTTAGGATAACACCAGGCCCAACTCACACTTGCTGTGCAGAGCAAGTCACTGTAACATCTGGAAGAGCTCCCTTGCACAGCTGGCAGAGCCCTGGCAGGCCTGGCTCAACCTGGGACTTGGGGCGTAAATTCCCTTCTTCCACCATGACCTTGCCCACAACTGGCTGTGGGCTTTGTATGCAACACTGGGAGACCCTTACCAATATCCAGAGAAAATAACACACCTTACACTGGCTATGCCTCAGCAGAAGAGCTGGAATGGAGGAGTCTGATCAAAGGCTTCTGAAGACCAAATGTGTTGGTGTTCAGTGGTTATCGACCCTCCAGGCTGCATCAAAGGCTCATTTTGTTACCCAAACTCTTGCAAGCAGAAGGAAACCCGGAGCTGTCAGAAATTCAGCATTTCTGTTATCAAATGTGACAAAAAAAACCAAAGAAAAAGACAATGTTCCAAACCAAAGGAAATATTCCCCAGGGATTTGGGGCACTTCATGTCTTAATCGGCTGCTCTCTGGAGTGTTATAAATGAGATAGTAAGAGATGTCACTGCTTTATGCCTAACTGATGGCAATCTAATGAACTATTATAAGCCACACTGCATACAATTACAGTGCATAGCTGTGTGCTAATCCCATGACATTTTAGCACAATATGCTGGAGCAACATCTGTAAACGACTCGGCAGCATTGAACACACGCAGTGTCCCTGGGCTGAGGCTAAACTGAGCGTTATCTCCCTGCCATGATGTGACCACGAACACACAGGGGCTGAGCCGAGCATTGAAGATGCGCCACGGAATCCTGCATAGGGGAGAAGTCTCTATCCAGACCTGCTGACACTGAGCAGAGCTGGACAGAGAGCGAAGCACCAGAACACATCTGGGAAGCAGAAATACAGCGGTGGCTCCCGATGCGGTGCAAACAAAACGAGCCAAAGCTTTCGCTGTGACTCTGTTTCCATTAAATGACCGCAGAGCCTGGACCTTAACACTTCCCTTCAAAACCCCGGCCAAGGCTGTGACTGCTGCCGGGTCCCAGAGCCCAGGGGCAGCAGCACTTCAGTGATGGCTGCACCAGAGCAGCCACGCTCTGCCCTTCACTTCCCACAGCAAGGTTCAGATCTGGGGAAAAGCTTCACTGCGACTCTCTCCTTGACTCCATTGCGGTGCCAAACCCGCCCAGCTGAGGTTGCTCTGAAGAGATCTCAGGATAAATAAAGCCTGGCTGGGAGCAGGGTGAGGGTCTCTGCCCATCCCCGCCTGCAGCCCTGAAGGGTGACCCTGCCGCAGCCACTGACCCTCATCCCTGCACAGGCACTGGGCAGCCTCCAGCCCTGTGAGCCCGGAACAGCTCAGCCTGGGGAGCGCAGAAGGCCCCAGGCATGGACAAGGTGGCCCAGAAGGCTTCCCAGAAGGTTTCCTTTGGCTGACTGACCCCCGCCCAGGGACACGGAGCCTCTCCAGTGCAAGGGGGCTCCTCAACTATAGCAAACCGTGCTGGAGGAGCCCTATTGCCCTACAGGAGATCCAGAACGAGACATACAGAGAATGCAGGCAGAGCTCCCTCAGCTCCAGGTGCTGCAAGGACTGGGTGATGCACAGATCCCTGTCCTCAGGAGCGCAGGTTGGAAATTAAAGCCATCTAGATCCAGTATGACCACGCAAGCCCATGTCGTGTCCTGTTCCTCTCCCTCACTTGCCATGCTGAGAACACCTGCACACAAAAGACAGTCTGCTCTGCATGGCAAAGCAGCTCCGGCTGGTTTGAAGCGGGATACAGAGCAGCCCAGAAGGATCCACAGCCACCAACCTGCCTGGGACCGGCTGCTTGGTGCAGAGACCCTGCACTGAAAAGCTGCTGTTGTTATGGAAAGAGCATTTCTTTGTTCAAGCCCTGCTGAATGATCAGGGAACTTCCTCCCTGAATGGCTCTGCTCCTGTCATTAGCTCCTGCTGCTGCTTCCATTAGCCTGTAACAAAGAGAGATCTTTAACCCCTGAAATGTACCACACAGCAGCGCAGGAGGCTGGAGTGCCTGATCCTACAGAGCGATTCAGTAGATTCGGAGATCCTTTCTCCCTTTCCCAGTGACTCCTTTCACTCCACACCATGAGCTCAGAATCCTTGTAGCATGAACCAGATTCAGAACTGAGCTCAAATAACTCTGAGCAAATGCTCACAGATGTCCAAGGGATGAAGCACTGCATCCAGAAAGAAGGTATTTAAGGAGGTGCTCGCTGTACTTACCTAACGCTATGTTCTTACACAGGCACATGCATTTCTTTGCAGCAGTTACAAGCATGCATAGAAAATCAGATAAATACTTACATTACCAAAGCCAGTGTTGTGTTAGAATTACCATTCCATGGAACCAGATAGTCTAGGACTGTATGGCTTAATGATGGTTCTGAAAAGGCTTGTATGAACTGAGCTTCTGCCTTTAGTCTTCGCTGCACAGTTTGCTGTGATGTTGTCAAACACTAACCTGCTACACCATAGCAAACTGAACTAAACATAAAGGCGGCCTTAATCAGCATCTGCAGGTTCCCTGTGTACTGATTCACCTGCAGGATAACTTTCTTGTTTTCCCACTGACATGGAAAATGCACAGTTAATGTGCAATGACTCCAAAGATCCCTTCTCTGTCCCTTCAGGATGCCATTTTGCAGTGTATAAGTATAATTAAAACCAAGGCATGGCAGAGGGACAAATCACATCTCTCGCAAACAACTGCCAGCATGTCTGTTGTGTTAGTGAGTACACTGGGTCGAAACAATAAGGGCTGTTACAGACAAGCTTCCTGATTTCACAATATACAGAGAGGAAGGAAAAAGATATATTATCGTCTTCGACACAGAAATAACAAACATTAAAGCTAGAAAAAGCTGCCTAACCCACAAGAGATGGAAACCTGGGGTCCTAAAGCATGAATATGTGATTGTACCTAGAAATGAGAACAGTGAGAAGAAGAACAGGGAAAATAAACTAGGATAGCTGAAACTCCAGTTAAATGAATACATATATCAGACATGAGACCCAGTTCTAGTTCTGCTTTCCCCTCTGAGCAATGACTGCACACATGTGGGGCTGTATGACTGCCAGTGGATGCCTGGTACGTGCAGCGGGCTGTGCACATTGCACTGCTAGCACTTCAGCAAGCAAAGATGTCAAGCAACAAACACCTGCAAACACAAAATACCAGCTCCTTAGAGTCATCCCACAAAATAAGGGGGAGATCAGAGCCGGGCTATGCCCTGATTTGAACCAGCTCCAAGCACATGCTGCCTTTCAGTGAAACACAGAGAGAATACTAAAAGCAGAAGGAAATGTTTCACCGGCAAAGCCCGCAACTGCTGAAGCCAAATGTTTGTGAAGGGAAAGAGGCTCCAAATGATAAAAAAAGGCAAAAAAGGAACAAAGTGACTCCAGAAATGTGGACTTACCCCGAGGTGTCTGCTCCTCAGCTCCGTCCCTGGTCACTGTCCTCAGCCTGCTCACATCCTCAATTAACACCAGCAGCAATCTGGCTGCCTGTTTCTATGGAGTTGTAGATGCTGATCCCTGACTATGCATGAGGCTACTGCAGCTGCAATGGAACAGGCTTTGAGGTCCACAAAAAACCCTCCAAACATCATCAGCCTCCCTGTACTACTTCAGGAATGAATCAACCAACAGCAATCAGGCAGATGCAAACCTGAATCTACACAGGGAGCTCCTTACAGAGCTCCTAAACACACACAGCTCCAGAGGTGCGTTTCATTTACCAGGACCATCACAGAGCACAGCCAGAGGCAGCTGTAGAGTGACAGATCCACACACAATACATAAGCAGAAACACATGCTCACAGGCAGCCTATAAAATCCATTTTCCCTACATTTACATTGCTGGTTTTAACCTTATTTTAATATGGTTTTGCAAACCTTCCTCTGGTAGCAAGGTTTGAACCTGACACCTTCAGGATCAGAGCCCAAACCCGCTTTACTAGAGCTAAAGAGCAAATGTGTTGCTCACAGCTCAGGCTGGGTCTTTCCTGCTGCTGGACCAGACCCTTGCAGAGAAAGGCAAGATGCATTTTGCAAGTGCATCCTTCTGTGATAAGGAGCATTTTTGCCCCAAGGTGTGTTTCCCAATAGAAACACAAGTTTCAGTGATAAATAGTAGCTTTGCCTGGGTGGCTTTAAATATGTTTACTATTGTATTAGCTTAAAATACACTTGATTTAGCCAAGTGTGTTCTTACAGCTGGGTAAGTAAATTCAGGATTTGCCCATATTTCATCATAAGTGACTGTAGGCATCCCATACCAGCAAATGGGCATGTCACCAGTTTCCCATTAGTCAAACTGTCCTATCCAGGGATGAGCTTTTAACAAAAAAACTGCTCCACAAGCAATTGCATCGTAGCAAAGGGCTCTTTCCGCATCAACATTCCTCCAATGACTAAACCCCTCTATTGCAGCACAGATTCACCCCTCTTTCTGCCTGCAGCAAGAGCACTCACGTACTTGTGGGTTTAACATTTAGCAGCATTTCCAAAGCGCCGGGAGGGTGCTCAGCGCAGTACGAGATGTACTCCCTGCATCAGGGAGTTTAAAAAGAACAGTTCACACAAAGGGCAAAACACTGTATGTGCTTGGAATTATGGCAAGATTCGAGCTGACAAAGTGCTTGGAAACAGGCACCAGCGTAAGGTCTCTTCTGCTTTTGCTGTCCTTTTTCTTGCTCTCACTTTAGCTTTGTTATCAAGCACTAGAACATCTCACTGGGGTGAAGTAGTGCATGAGGAAGGCTCTGAGGAGGGTACACAAACCGTGCTGAGACCAACAGGGGTTGCTGTGCACACAGTCTTATGCTGGGTAAAGACTGCAACACTGCACAGCATCCATTGTATCCTGTACTTACGCTATGGTGCAGTGAAGCTTTTAACATATGGATACAGTGAGGCAAGAAATCCCAACTTAAGTTATAAAGTCACAGCACAGTAGAAATCAAACCCAGGGGGTTGCTCCTAGATGTGCTCTGATCCTGGTGTAAATTCCCTCCTGCGCTGATGCAGCATCCTTTAAATGAGCAAGCATCACAAGCCACAGACTCCAGTCACACTCCATCAGCTCTGCATGTTCATTTCAGAATGATCATTTAGTGTTTAAAATTCTCTGTGAAATCAAGCTCCCATCTCTGAACCATTCCCTGCTTGGCACAACCTACCAGGACTGGCTGGAAGCCTCTGTCCACAACCAGATCCACAGGGAGCAGGACCTGGCTCAGGCCAGCACTGGAATGAGTCAGTAACACAGTTCAGACCAAACCGAGTGACAACATGAGCGTGCAGAGAAGCACACAGAGCACTTTGTGATGGTGAGAGCTGCGGCTGGTACCCAGTGATGCTGGAGGATGGAGTTGAGCTGCCCGCAGCAAGGACCCAGGGCAGGAGCAGTCAGGGGAGAGCTCGCTCCGCCGCAGGAGCTTGGATGGATCAGTGTGGAGCAGCATTTGGCTCCCTGTATTCCAAAGACCCTGGAGCCTGTTTGTCTCCAACGAGCAGCTCTGCTCCCACGGGCAGAGAGATGGGGTGACAGGGGGTGGCTGGCTGTGCCTGGCGCAGTGATCCCATGGGAGCCTGCCCTGGGCTTCTCTCCACTGGCAGCCAAGTACTTTGCACTTCACCAGGGCTTGCCCATGGATTCTCCCAGCTCTATCCTAGAGCACTTGCTGCACCTCCAGGGCAGAGAAGGGATGTATCCATTTATTTAAGGCACATCTCCGCAGTGGTAAACGCTGTGCCTATGTTACAGTCATTTTCACTGTCTACAGCTTGTTCCTGTGTACTAAGTCATACTCAGAGCATTGCTGCACAACGGCTGAGGACTGGCAGGGAAGAGAGCTATCAGATGGAGGGAGCTACGGGGGAGGATTTTAGATAGGCACAACAAAAGGATGCTGCATCTTGCTCAATCTCAGGGCCCACAGCCAAGAGATCAGTTCTATTCCTGGCACCGGCACGGGCCGAACTGCAGGCGAAGCTCACGCTTGCATCCCCCAATGCATCGAGACCAAAACCTTCCTCATCCCAATACCTGATTGTTCCAACACACTTAGCTCCGGGATTACTTGCCAGCAGCAGCCTGCAGTGCTCTTCTGTGGATGTACAATAATGTATGGCATACTGGAGGAATGCTGCAGCTCTATTTCTCTTCTTGACTTTAAGTAGGAGAATCATCTATTGCATAACCCGAAGTACAGAGAGTCAAGGAGCAGACACTTTATACACAGCAGCACTTTCCACATTCAGTCAAAGATGGTTTTAAGAGAAATAATCACTTCATAAAACCAAACTCTGACATATTCTTGCTTAAACTCCTCAGTATGCTTATATTCACAGTTTTTTCCCACTTTCAGGAGCAGTTCAAGGCTAATGATACCCGGGTCATTTCTTTCCTCTCACAGCATCCCCAGAACATATCGCTCTCCATCAATACATGAAACAACAGATAAAAACCAAACTACCTCACAGGGTCTAACAGCAAGCAGAGCTGGGCAGAGGCAGCCCTGGCTCCCAGCTTTGGTGGCACTGGAGTGCTTTCATCTGCCTGCTCATAGACAACACGAACTTCATTGGGGTGCTTGACAAGCCAAGCCGAGTCAGCCATTAGCTAATAGAAGAGGTAACAAATTGAGAGGAGCCACTGACTTCACACAATGATGATGACAAATAGGGCCAGTTCTACTCCAGCCTTGGTTGCCAAGGCTGTGCTGTCCAGCACAGGTACCAGGACTCGTGCCCTTATCATACTCTGTCTCAAAGCTGTATCACTGCCCATCTCCACACCACCTCTGTCTCAGGAAGGACTTGCTGGATCTGAACATAGGACTCCACCAACCAATTTCCTTAACACAAATCTTCAGTGTAAGATGGACAAAGCACAATTGGGAGACAATGAAATGAACATCCAGACACTAATGGGAAAGGTCTCTCAGCACCATTGTTGCATTAGTTAACTCTCAATGCAAACAGATTTGTTTCCCTTCCTGGAGCAGTTTTATATCCAGGCATTTGAGAAGTGTTGGTACCCATCTAGCCCAAGCGGTGTCCTCAGTGCTATCTAGACATAAAAATGGGCCCAGTCATGCAGAGCAGAGGCAACAGTAATAGCTGATAATGCACCTGGTGCAGGCAGTCAGCCCAGCAGGACTGTGCCCGGGGCACTGGGCAAGAGGCTGACGCTTAAACCAAGAGCAGACAAATGTTTGAGATGTCAAAGGCAGATGATGATGTAACCGAAATGAGCTCCTGAGCAGGCTGCAGGATAAATGCAAACCTCTCATATCCGAGCAGACAGACCAAGAGCAGAACGGTCAGAACAGGTCCAGTTTGGTACCAAAGTACAAACTGACGAAGCAGTGCAGCGAGTTATTTGCAATAAGCAGCTGCACTGGGTGCAATGCAGAAGGATGATACCAGCAGCGGTCAGAGGCCTTCAGGACAAGCAGGGGTAAAGCAAAGTCATTGTGTTGATGATGAAGTCACAAGCAGAGTGGGATGCAAAAGGAGGGTGTTTGTTAGGCAAAACAGTGCTGGAAGCACCATTGCAAGCAAAGAGATGGCAGCAGCCCAGCAAAACCAGAGAGCTCTGGGTGCCGCTCACACCCAGAGTGAGACATGGGCAGAGGGGGGCAGGAGAAATCAGAGCAGGGTGACACAGAAAGCCTTGGGCAGGGACTGATGGGCTCTGTACCAGGGCTCTGCTGGGGTCCTCAGAAGGAGGGAAGGAAAGCGATGCTGTGAAATCAGGCTGCGTTGGTGGATCACTGCCTACAGAAACCTGAACAGAAGCCCTTGATGCAGATGTTCCAGTGCACAAGCAACTTACAACATGTCACCAGTAATGCTAAAAAGTGGGGGCTTTTGGTTTTTGCTCCGCAGCACTGGGCTGTCAGCTCCCTGCCAATACAGGAGACAACCTCTCTGGAACAAGCTGGGAGCAGGAGCATACAGAACAGCGACTGCTTCACAATAGAGAAAAGCCCCTTTGCTCTCAGATCCAACTCTGACATGGCAGTGGGTCTCCCTGGCTCTACAGGCTGACAACTCACGCAGTTCTTAGGGCAAGTCAACCAAACACACGAAAGTACATCAAGATCCTTTACTGGTGAACAAAAATCACTGCAAGTCCCTCCTTTTCTCAAACTGGGACAACCAGTTCCTGTCCTCTCAGCTACTTAAATAGGCTTTTTACTACTTTTTGGCTTAGGCAGGACAGGAGTGTCTGGTTTTTAAGCATAAGGAGCTTTCACAGCAACTTTATCTCATGAACCGCCTCCTCACCAGCACCTCACACCCCTCTGTGCCATACCTATTCAGTTACCCCATCAGCCATTCCCATAGGCTTCACTGCTCCTCATCAACAGGTGGGGCAGCACTTGCACCCCAAGCTTCACATGGAACACGTGTAAAGGCAAACAACCCCCCAGGTCTTGCAAACATCCCCCTCCCTTGCAGGGTCCTCCTGCCTTCCTCCAGCTGCCATCACAGCACAGCTTGAGCACAAGGACCAGGGTACTGTACCTGGCTCGGAGATGATCAGGCTCTGGTCAGAAGGCAGCAGGAGAAATTCCCTGCAAGTGTCCAGGTCCAAGCTAGGCAGGCTTTTCTTCTGGCACAGCTCGGTGACAATGCGGATCGCCTTCTGACAGCGGCTGTCATCCTTGGTACCACTCATCTCCCCACAGCATCCTCTGCACTCTGCCTCTGCTGTCTAAGAAAGTCAAACTAGGTGAAGAGGGGCTGTTTACTTTGAATCACACACACGGATTTGCACCGGTTCCAGCCTCTGGCATGGCAGCACCCTGAGGGTCACCCAGTGCCAGGCAGCACTCCAGCTCGACCAGCCCTCCTCAGCATTCAGCCCAGGGACGTCTGCTCAGCCTCCACACACCACCACTCACTGCGGTCCTGCCAGTGCTCCTGATGCCTTATTGCCTCTGAGATCAGATCTGTTTGCTGCCAAGGCGTGTTCCAGGCAGAGAACCTCCTACCACATCCACTTCTGTGCCCTCCGTACTATGGTGTTAAAGCTGCAGCCCGGAGAAATCTTGTTTAACCCTTTCATTGCTGCCCCATTGCTGTTCTTCAGGTGCAGTCTCACATCCCAGCCGCGGAGCAGTTTTGCAAGCACAGTGAAAGCAGGAATCTCCTGGTTGATCACAGCACATCATCAGACGAGAGAGGCAAGGTGCTCCCATCAGCACTGCACCAACTACTTACAACTGCCAAAGGCAACAGAAGAAAAGCAGCAGGTTTTATCGATTCGTTTGTACTGGTCCTAACACAACTCCAGGCTACAGATGGCAGCAGAGACTGAGAACACCATTGACTTTCATAATGACACATCTTTTAGTATCATTTTCTGCAGTATTTGTTAATGCCTACTGCAATTTAGCAGACAGGTCATGACACAATGGAGCTGTGGTTCTGAACAGGGGATCTGGCTGACAGGCATGGGAGAAGCAGCAATTGTGTAAGAGGCAATTAAAACCATGTACAGCAGAATGACTCCGTGCAGCTCCTGGAGCAGTGAAGCCAGTACAGATATAACAAGCAGAGTGGAGAGCCAGCACCACCACATTTCCCCAGCACAGCAACAGCTTTCGCTTGAGCCATCAAAACTGGCACCAAAAGAGGAATCCCTGGAATACATCGGTCAAGTATCGCATCTGGAATCTGAATTTACCTTAAAGAGATTTCAACAGACAAAAAAACCAACCCTGAACCAAAGCCTTAGAAAAAGGTCAATGTCCAGTTGAGGGCTTGAAACATGGAAATCAATGATAAAATCTGATTAGTTGGGAAAAAAGCTGATTTTATTTCAAAGATCACACCAAGAACCTTTTACTTTTAAATCTGAAGTCACCTTGGGTCAATTATTCACCTTCGTTTCATAGCCGAGGGCTCCAGGCTTGCTGGGCAGCAATAGCGGAGCCCCCGCATCCCCGCCCTCCACACACATTTTGTTCTTCAGAACACAAAACCAGACCTTTTCTTGCACTTTGTAACTCTGAGCTTGTGTCACCTGCACCGTTTGCTGTCCAACCGGGGAGGCTGGAAAACAGCCGGACAGCAGCTGCCAGGCCTGAGGGTCCAAACCCTGCTTTTCCCAAGCAAGGACTCGCACACTGACTTCTCTTCCCTACTGTACACATCCTTGTAGCTATTGAGAGACAAGATTTCGCCTCTCGCCTCCCGCTGGGAAGCTCTCTCTTTGCCACATGGAGCTGCATAGGGAAAGCTCCAGAGGAGCCAGACCCCTCTCCTCAGTCTCTGCAGCTCCCATCACCCTCCAGCCCCTGCTGCCAGTCCCCCTTGCCCAGACGCACTACAACAGATGCATGAGCCTGGATCCAGGCTGCTGCAGAGCATCCTCTTTGCCTTGGACTCTGTTGTGTTTCCACCTTCCAGTCTGATGAGCAAAGGCAAGTGCCCTGCATCCTCCCAGGCCCTGGGCAGAGCTGGTGGTCTCTGACGGGGTTCAGCAGCTTTGTCTCACCCATATCCACCCTGGCATTTCAGGCTTCCCATTCCTGGCAAGTTTTTCCCTGCAGCTGCATTCACGCGGCATTTCGGGAAGCGTGGCATGCCTTTCTCTCACACGGTGGCATTTACATTCTCCTGTGCAGTGGCCTGATGTCACATTTAGAGAGGCAGAACTAACAGCTAAATAGATCAAGCTGCATCTGTGGCTAGTCTGGGAAAGCTTAGGGCTGAATAAATGTTGGGGGGAAATGGCTCGACCCAGTTGGGTTACACAGAGAAATGCATTATATGCAACAACGCAGCCCTTGAGTTACCTTTGAAATAATCACTTCAGACAGGACCACAAAAGGAGCTGAGAGACTGGCTTTGGTTTCATCAGTCAGAGGTTGCACCCGCTGCTCATAACCGAGACTGAAATCAGCGCGGTCATCATCATCTGAGAGTGAGCAGATGGAGAAAGGACGGGCATTTCTCTTCAGTAAAGCAGAAGACAAGCACCAAAGACAACACAACCACAAACATTTGAGGAACCAGGAGGCTCTGGAGCACACTGCAATTGGGTTCATGGAATGGTCTGGGGTAGAAAGGACCTTAAGCTCATCCAGTTCCAGCCCCTGCCGTGGGCAGGGACACCTCACACCAGACCATGTCACTCAAGACTCTGCCCAGCCTGGCCTGGATTAATAAGAGTGTGTTCAATACATATCTCACTGTGTGCTCTTTATGGCTGGAGTTTGAAAATGACGAACTCTACGTACATGCATTTTTCCATTCAGTATAAACCTGCTCACATCTGTGGCAATGTGGCTGCTGAGGTGGAACCCTAAACATACTGTTCATCGGGAACAGAAATGCTCCTCATTTAACTCTGAAGAGGATCTATTTGGGGCTGATGATTTAGTCTTTTTTAAATAACAATCAAGTCTGCAGAGGGAGCAGCCGCATCTCTTGATGCCGGCTCAGTGATGCCAGTCTGATACTGTTGACTCTCCCAGTTAACACGATAATTGGAAACAGCTCAGAAATGATTCAGAGCTTCTTGCCAGAAACAATGAGGTTGATCTGAATCCTTTGGCAACACCAATGTGCCATCTGTGCACCTTCACACACCGCTTGGATGTGGGGATCTGTGGATACTGACTGAGCAGCAAGCAAAACCAACATCCTCCCATCATCTCTGTGCACATAGAGAGGGGGACATTGCCCTGCTCATCAGAACAGGGACAGAGCTTTAACAACTGGTTGAAATCTAATGGTAGGATCAAAAATTGAGCTCAGACCAACTTCAGACTCCTGTGCTCATCTCCAGCACAAGCAGTCACCATCGTGATGGTCTCCAGGAGCCTGCCCCTCACACCTCTCAGCAGCGAACCCTGCCAAGGCTTCATTTATTGCCCAAAGCAATAGCACAGAGCAGAAGTGCTGCTTCGCCACTGGTGTGGAACCACCCATTCCCGGCTGCACTGTGGCTGCTCATCGCCTCTGGAAGTTTTCTTGGGAGCAATTACTCAGTTCCAGACGCACTTCTCCTTGAACAGCCTGGTGGCACAAGGAGGGACGAAGACAAAAGTAACCCTGTGTCTGTAGCCTAAGGTGCCAGTCCCGGCCTGCACAGGCAGCAACACCAGAGATGTGAAGTTTAAAGGTAACTCATTCACTTCCTCAGCACATGATGAACCTGCACAGCACAAAGGCCACCGCTGCAAGGGGGTAGCAGCAGCAGCTGCTGCTGGCTCCCGTCCCGAGGTATCTGCAGGGTAGCTCTGTGTTGTGTTGGCTCCATTGCTTCCATGGCAAGAAAACGTGGCTTGGTGTCCTGAGAAAGCACTGACTCCAAGAAGCATCACAGCTTATTGCACAGGAAGATGAACAGAGCCCTTTCAGGCTGAGTGCATCCAGGCAAGAAGCTTTCCAGGGGCAGGACTATCATCAAACATTGCTTTCTGGTGATGGGACTTCTGAAACACATTTTATTGACCTGGAGTCTTTGCATAGCCTCAAGGTGAACACTCACAATGTGATTTGGCAGGGCTGGGAGCTCCAAAAAGCCGCTTCTGCTCCAGCAGCCTCAGATGGCAGATAGACATCAGATGAGATGGTATCGGAGGGATGTGGCTGTGTTGCAGCTATCAGCCATGCCCAGAGCCATTAGCTAAAAAGCTTGTGGAACTCTGACCTTCCATTCCCCAAGCATCTGCATTTAACACGAGCCACAGTCTCAATGAAGCTGTTGAAGTGAGAGCCCAGGGCCCACACTGAGGTACCTGCCCGAGGACTTGGCTCCACTGGTGCACCCAAGCCAAGGGCAGGTGTGCGAGGCACAAGTCCTGTGTGCACAGCCCTGGATCAATCTGAGAAGCCAGGCTTATTCAGGACCTAAGCTTCCAGGAGCTTATGGCAGTAAATCCTGTTACCCAGACAAGGACTGACAGGAACGAGCGTGAGGCTGGGATTAGACCCATTTCACTTCCTCGACCTGATTGATGAATGTGGTCACTGTGTCCCCCCAGGTCAAACACGTTCCTGCAATGCTGCCAATACCTTGTCAGTGGCTGCTGGCCGGTACTCAGTTATTGGAAGGATTCAGCTGCCTTTGTGTAAACGTTAATGACAGATTTAACACATCCTCCTTTGAGAACAAATGAAAATCAGCTGCTTTTAGGGTCTCATTTCAACCCCCTATGCCTGGACACTGTTACACTGTCAGGGTGTGATTTCTATCAGAAAGACTGCGCTTTCCTCAAAGGCCAATATAACGCTGGTGTCAGAACACAGAGAACAGATTCAGATTTGGCTTCAGGTCTAAAGTGCTAAAGATTCCCGAGAAGCTGCTGCTCTCACATGCTCCTCAGCCACTATAATCATAGGAATTATACCATTTATATATTAATATAAAAAGGAAAGCAGAAGGAGGCCCTTTTAGACACAACTGTGCGCACCTCCAGGTCTTCCCCTGTGGCACCGGCTGTTTCCAGAGAGAAGCAAGAGTTTGATCAGTGGCTGCAGTGGCTTTGGACAAGGGCCTGTAGGGACAGGACAAGGAGAATGGCTTTAACCTGCCAGAGGGGAGGCTGAGATGAGCTCTTAGGCAGAAGCTCTTCCCTGTGAGGGTGCTGAGGTGCTGGCACAGGGTGCCCGGAGAAGCTGTGGCTGCTGCATCCCTGCCAGTGGTCAAGGCCAGGTTGGACACAGGGGCTTGGAGCAAGCTGCTCTATGGAAGGTGTCCCTGCCTGTGGCAGGGGTTGGAGCTGGAGGAGCTTTAAGACCCCTTCCAGCCCATCCCAGTCTGTGGGTCTTCTGCTACTGCCAGGTCACTGACGCTTCCAAGTCCATACATGCACACAGACGCGCAGCCATGAGGTGGGCAGGGTTTAGATGTGAAACAGCCCTGGACCACATCACATACAGCTTCATCTCAGCCCAGTTTCTGTCAGAGAAGATGGCAGAAGAAGAGAGTGGGATAAAAGGGTCTGGATAAATCCCGTGCGTCTGCACAGCAGAGGCTGAGCACATCCATCTGCAGCCACCTTTCCCTGCACTGTGGGCAATAACACCTTGCAGAGAGCTCAGGAGGTCACAAGCCCAACCCTCCTTGGAATAAGCACAGGCTTTAAACCACAGCTGTTTTCATGGAAACAGAAACGCAAAGCAGAACATATTTAATCTCAATCTTCTGGAAGAAACAAGTGAAGCCGTTATCTGCAGTGGAAAATGAGGACTTATAAACCTGATTTTGCCTCCAGTGCACTTACAAAGTATTTGCCTTATTCCAGTTATTTTTATGCCTCCCAGTGGAAACACAAGTAATAAAAATAGCAGTTTTTCTATAACAGAGAAAACAAACCCAGTGGTGCCCAATTGTGCCTCGGAGAGAAAATGCTGCTGTGGGTTTATGTCAGGAGAAAATTAACATGTGGAGCGAAACATAGGCGCTCTTTGATTAACTCCATCAGCCCCCAGAGAGCCGGAGGTCTGCAGGACCTGCTGCATTTGCCAGTGCTTCCCAAGAGGGGTCTCCTCTCCAGACAGGAAAAGCCCCTGCATCCCATTGCCCGACAGCATCAGGGCTTTGGCCACTGAGTCTCATTCACTCCTTGTCTCTCCTTCTCCCAGCCAGGTGCCTCCCTGCCCTCTGGGACTCTGGGGCTGGGTGTTGGTGGGGTCCTGCTGCTGCAGTACAGGTAATTCCAGGACATCCTGGACCGTGATGCCAAACGTCCTCCACAGGATCCACAGCCCTCAACCCAAGTGATTTTTTAGCTAGACACGTGGAAATCTGCATCAAAGTGCTCACGGGCAGCTTGTCCTCAGTGCACCCTCTGCAAGGAGCCATCCTGGGAGCCCACAGTGGCATTTGCAGTACTCCTAAAGAGGGAAAGAAGAAACCCCTTTGCCAATCACTTCAGTGCTTGATCACCACAGGTGACAACGCGCAGAAAAGCTGACCCTCAATGACAGATGTGTTGGCAGTCAGCTCCGCTCCTGAGGATCCTCACTGAGTAACACCCAGTTTACCCATCAGCCATGGAGCATGAGGGACTTCTACAAACTGCTCGTTTCTGTGGCATCTACTTGTCCCCAGGAAGAGGAGCATCAGGCCCTGCAGGACGGACCAAGGGCAGCCTTGCCAGCTGCCCATAGAAAAGCCATGTAGCAGAAGGAAAGCAAGAGGCTGCTCTCCCCAGGCACGAGGGCTCATAGCCCAGCACCAGAACCCAAGAGGTGGGATATGGGGAAAGAGGATGGTGTCTGCCTCGTAGCAGGGCTTTTCCGCTGCTGCCAGCATCAGCCCCTCTCGGCCAATCGACTTCACTGTGTTGGCTTGTTTCTGGTTCTAACTCTGTTCACTCGCTGGTCAGGTTATTTCCCAAGGCTCCAACTGGGGCAGGACACAGCCATGAGCTCTGTAGGTCTGCTTAGGTAAGAGTCAAACACCCTCCCCACCACTGTCCCCAGCCAGCAAAGTGCCCCCCCATCACAGCAGGGCGCTGCCGAAGGCACTAACACCGACCATGGGCACACAAAGCCCGCAGCACCCTGTCTCTGTGGGCGCCTGCCCCCGGGATGCCGGTGGTCCCAGCCTCTTGTCCAGCCCCTCACCATTGCCCTGCCAGAGCCCTCTGTCTTCTCTGTGCAAACTCGGGCAAACAAGGGAGAGCAGTGCTCAGTTCAAAGGGAGGTGGATGAGGGGATCGGCGTGCGCTGGCCCTGGTGAAGCTGTGTTAAGAGCACCATCTGCTGACACATCCCATGGAGGAGCTTTTAAAGCACTAACGGTGACTTTACCAAACTGGGAGCGGAGCGAGGGATAACTCCCAGCTCAGGGCCCCTGCTTTTGTGCGGGACGCGGCTGATGGCAGAAGGCTGCTCATTCACAGATTGCTCTGTGCTTCTTAATGGAGTTAGAGCAGCTCTGACTTACGCGCACCTTCCCTGTGGTGTTGAGCTGATTAGAGCTCTGATCAGCAGATAATGTCTTCATCCGGGAAGCAGAATCCACCTCTGGGCATGGTCCCTGCAGTGCGCTGTCAATAGAGACCTGTTGCTGCAGCACCTTCCTTCCATAACGCGTGAGGGCCAATGGAGCAGGTGAATGCAGGGTTCCCCGAGACACAGATTTCAGTTGGGCACTTTGCATCTCTTCCTGACGTCAACTGCAAACCTGCTGTGGAGATCCACAGCACAGACCCTGCTGCAGAACCGCACTGAACACATCTCCAATCCCATTTCAGGTGGATGGGGACCCCGTATCAAGCCCACAGCTTCAGCACACCCCAATGGCACATTGCAGCCCCTATTCCCTGTCTTGTGATGCCACCCCCTGGAATACTGGGTGCAGTTTTGGTCCCTGCTGTACAAAAATGATGTGGATGGGCTGGAGAGGTTCCAGAGAAGAGCCACAAAGATGATCCAAGGACTGGGAAGCTGTGTGAGGAAAGGCCGAGAGCTGGGTTTGTTCAGCCACTGCTCTGGGGATACGGGTTTATAACCTCAGCCCTCAATGGCAATAATCCCAAGCACACACTTGCCTACAGAGCTGCAGGTGTGAGTTCTCTAACAGCAGCAACTGGTGAAAGGGTTCAGCAGCAGGTTCTGGCTCTTGGTAGTTTCAGGATGGGAAGATTTCCCGAGGCAGGAACATCAGCAAGTGAACTGCAGCACCCTGATGTGCTGAACAGCCCAGTCCGCGCGGCTGGAGCAAGCCAGGGGAAGCTTAGGACACAGAGGGAAGGAGCTGGGTGAGCCAAGGGGGGAAAGCAGGGGTTGAGTGAAGTCAAGGTGCTAAAGGTGACAGATCACGGTCCAGCCGCAACGGCAGCCGAGGTGGACGCCGCAGGAAGCGATGGAGCAGATGAGGCTTCAGAAGGGGGAGCAGATGGGCTGGGAGGGCTGAGCTTGCTCGGACACCGCAGCACCGCTGCCCTGCCTGGCGAAGGGGAACGGAGCAGCCACCAGAGCTCTCGCTGTTCCCCTGCCAGCAGCTGCAGAGCGCGGGGCAGCAGCACCCGGGCACCCACCTGAGAGGAGCACACCCGGACCCAGCATCACCTTGCATGGGCAGCGCTTGGTCCCACAGCAAAACCCATCTGAAGCACAAGGGCTGAGGTTCAGACCATCTGCTCCTCTGCTGCAGGGTGCAAAGGACCAGCAGGCACGTTGAAGTGCCCTCTGTAAATGCAGGTGGCCTCAGTTTCAGCAACAATAACTGTGCTTTAGTGAAGGTAACCAGACCTTTGCCTGGAAGACAGCTCTCTCATGTGATACCAAGCAACGACAAGCACTTAGAGAATAAACAGCAAGAGAAAAATCCAACTTCTTTACAAGCTACAGCCCAAAGTCAGGGCTCTGATGTAACAGACATTCTGGGATCAGAGCCTTTGCCAACCACAAAGATTATGAACACACAAACATACCTTTGAGGCGGTTGGCATCCCAGGGTACGAGACCTCTCACTGCTTGCAGAAAGATCATTCAGAGGTCGTTTTAGCTTCTGTGCGTGCTCACTTCTTGCAGCTCTGGTCAGCTCCAGTCCAGTTGAGATCGATGCCTGGAAGGACCTGCCAGGGTCCTGACTCCTGTTAAAAGAAACCAGGCTGGCTCCTACTTTAAATTGCACAGCCACAGCTGAACAAGGCCATACCCCAAGGTGTGAAAGCCCAATTCTGCCGTTAGTTTGGAGATGGAAAGCCATGAGGCTGCTTCAGTAGCAGCACAAAAGGTGGATTGATCAGTTGGAGGGAGCAGCTCAAGGCACTAAACTGCAGCTCAAGGGTAGGTAACACAACAGCATTGCTTGTGCACAGCCTTTCACTGCACGCAAAACACAGAGGATGCAGGAGAAACCTCCTCCTCCCTTATGAAGACTGCCACAGGCTCACTCCCAAGATGAGCATGCTGACCCTAGCTACACATTCACTACAGACTCATTTCCAACAGGTAGAATGCACTCACACCTCACAGAGCAGAGCAGGGCAGGGAGACGGCAGGTGAGGAACATCATCCAGCTACGGGTGCAATGTTAAAGAGTTTGCATTTCTCCAGTGCTCATGGGGGGCAGGAGCCATCCCCTATAGCTTGCTGTCAGGTCTGGTGGGTCTCTGCAAAGCTCCTGGAACAAGAGCTGCACACCGCCTGCACCAAAGTTCATAGGATCCCAGCCTGGTTTGTGCTGGAAGGGTGCTTAAAGCTCCTCCAGTTCCAACCCCTGCCACGGACACCTTCCACTAGAGCAGCTTGCTCCAAGCTCTGTCCAACCTGGCCTTGAACACTTTAGGATGACAGCAGCACAAAAAACAGCAGAGAAAACCTTAAGATACTTGTACCTCATGAACTAGGTGTAGATAAAGGTCATCTTATGGATAAGTAAGCACCGAGTGGTGAAATCCCAGCTTCCAACACCCTTGAATCAAGTTTCAGTGTTTTCCATCTTGGCACATTACGCAGCTTCAGGTGGCCACACCTGAACTGCTGCCCTTAAGGTTTCATCATGGTACTTCCATGCTGCAAGCACCAGAATAGCCTTTTGCCAGACACGAAACAGTATCTAAGGACCTAAGGCAGATGGGCAAAGAAGGAACTCAAATTGAAAGAGTCATTTCTCTAATTTAATAGAAATAACCAAAACAATGGTTTTTAAACAATGCTTTAAACTGACCTAATACAACTTCTACAGCACATTCCAGAGCACTTAACAGGAAGTACTTACAGGCAGGTAATGTATTAAATAACCAGGTAAAGAAAAACTTCTTTTATTACACACCAGCAAAAAACACAGGAACAGAACAATTAGAAACAGTAACTTGGTTTAAAAAAAGCTCCATATGATTATTCAGGTAACACAATACCACAGAAACAGCACTTTTGTTTGAAGAATCATATTAAAAGATGAGAGGAGTTTACTATGTGCAAAAAAGAACCAGTTCAGTTACTGGAAGCAAGAAAGAATCAAAGAATGGCATGAATTTAACCCTTCCATGAGCATGTTAACATGTAAAACAGGCTTTCAACTGCACAAGTCATTATATACATGTTCGATGGTGTCTGAACCGAAGGAATACCCCGTTTGTAGGCCATTAGCAGACATGCACCTCCTTTTCTGACATGTAGCTTACTCTAGAGTGGATGCCGCAACAAGTCGAACTTATAAAATGCTTTAGTACCTCTCCTTGTGGAAAGTCCATAAACCCCAAAGAAAACAGCCTTGAGCTGGAAGATCACTCAGTAGAAAAGGCCAGAACAGCATTTCACACACTGAACAGTTCACCTGTAATAAAGGTGAAGAGTTACTGCACACACACTTTGAGAGACAGGAACCCTCCCTATCTGAGGACACAGCATTCACGCTGAAATACGTCTGTGCAAACTGGCGTAGAAATTGGTTTCTCACAAAAGACAGCTCCGTTATTTAACCCAAACGCCTCCTTGTTAGAAAAATATGGAACTTTCCCCAGTTTGTAAACTAAAATGCCACACTCTCAAGAACTGCACGCGTGTGGTTTTAAAAGCTAGACTTGGTGATATGCATACAAGCCACTAGCCAAAGGGAAGGGTGCCTGGCATGCTAATAGGCAACAGACAAAGCAGGTTTATTGCTTTTTCCAAGGAAGATAGTAAGAAAAGTCCACGAGAGCTTTAAAAGGCTGCTGCCATTCCCATAGCTTTTAAAGGTCAGCCACTGAACTCAGTTATACAGAACACTCCATCTGGGTGGATTTTAAGGCCTAAATTTAAGGACTTCTGTTTCACAAGTCCTTAAAATCCACCCAAATATGCAGAAACGTCCATGAAACGTTCCAGTGATCCAGCACTCAGTGTGCAGACACAGTCAGATGTACCAGCAATGGCGACATCCCCACAACCCCCAACCCAACCCTCAACATTTAACAGAGCATTGATATTTCCAAACAGTTGGGAACATCTTTTTTGGATAGTAACTCTGCCTTACATGCTACAGACCACTTCATTCCAGGGCACAGCTTACTACAAGGCCAGAACCTATTGAGCTTATTAAATCATCACTACTCACTAGTAATTACATGGCAGGATACCTGCTGAGGTAATTGAGAAACCCACAAGTAGCATACTGTACACTTCTCACTCTTCTTTCAAAAGCAAGTTCTCTTTTACTTCTTTGGATTAACTTAAATGTCAGGGTCATTTACAACAGAAAATTGAGACACAAATGGGTTTTTTCACAACTGTCTTAAATGAGAGCATATAGTTACAGCATGTGCCAGACTACCTTCTTGTGATCAGCTTAGAACATTGTGACCATGAGGACAAAGGAGATAGGACACAGAGTGCACCCACCACACCTTTGGTCTGGAGAAGTTTTATCAGTGTAAACCATGCTCTAATTCCCAGGGTGAGACACAATCACTTGCACATACTGCACACACACCATCTGGCAAAAAGAAGATGCTGAGTAACAGCAGCCTAAACCCCATTAATCTGCTCTTGAACAAGTTGCATACAGTGGGGCACCAAAACCTTTGTTTGACTGAGCAAACCCTTACCAGCTCTATGATGAACACTTCCAGACTAGAGGATCCACAAATGGATTAACAGAATTTAGCCAGTTGCAAAACAACCACTGAATTGTCCTGGGAACTCAAAATGAAGGGGTGGGAAGAATAAAAGAGGCTGTTGGTTTCCTTTATAAAGAAGAAACACACTTTCCCGCACAAGAAGATTCAACCTCCTGAGCACTGATAAACTGAATGCAAGGACCAATTCTAAAGTTCAGTGGGTTATGTGCAAGAGCAGGGCTTGAACCTTCAGCAAGGTCAAAACTCAGCATCACTTGTGGCCTGCAAGTGAGCTAGTGGAGGTGGGTGAGCCTCTTCTACCTTGCTGTAGGGAGCGAACCTGTCAGAAGTTCTCCCAGAACAGACATCAGGTCTGGGGTCTGGTACCTGGCATCTGGGAGGCCAACGATGGCACCTGCAGGAGCCAGGAGCACGTGTTACCCCTGAACTGCAGCTCTGTGGCCCAGCCTAGGGTGCCATCACGCGTGTCCTACGCTCCGGTGTCTGTAGTACTTGAATCCATGACTGGTGCCTTACAAAGTGAACAGATAAAAGGCTGAAGCCTGAAGAGACAGAACCTGCTTAAGTGCCATAAAAATTGCAACCCGGATTGAAGAGAATTCACAAAAATCTTATTTTCATTGCAATTTTAATATTTTTCCTTTGCAAAATGAAGCTGAGAAACTAGAAATGCACAAATAGGCAACGCTCAGAGCTGTTAAATGATCCCTTGTTAATATTAGTGTCCTATTCACACATCATCCTTTCTATGGGCAAAGGTTTTGCTACTTGTTAATTTGTTTAAGTAGAATTACTTTTCCTTTCACATACAAGCTGGTAAAAACTCAACTGAACCTGGCACTATGTTAACATCTGAGAACTGAAAACAAAAACCCCACCAGTTTGAGTTTTAATTGTAACATTTGTGTAATCTGAAGAAGTGAGCTTGAAGGTACAAATACCTTCAGCTCCCTCATTTCCTATGAGAGGTACAGTCACAATGTACATATACTTTATTCTTATAAAAGAAATGAAATCTTAAGTGATTTGCACAAAAACTGCTGAGAGCATATCTCAATTTGATACACTGTGCTACAATATTTACCTTTACCATTATGGTAAAGCTTACACAAAGTCACAGGAATTGCTCACACTGAGTATACCCAAACCCCTGTGACTTTCCACAGAAGTGCTGCAGTCACACAAAACCTCATGGCAAATTTATAGTCTGTCAACTTGAGCTCATCTGATGACATGATTTCTTCAGCTTCCTTCACTTAGATCTATGTGAAGGCCAGAAATTACAGGTCTTATTTCTAGGATGTCTGTCAGTAAAGGAAACAACTGTTCAAACTGTAATTCCATTGTGATGACCTAATCTGAGCCAGAAATACTGGAGTGAAGGCAGTGTGCAATGGGAAGGCACTGCAGAGATGCATGCCACAGGGTTTAGGGAAACTGTTCTGTTTTCACTATTGACCAGAAACCATTCCAAGCCAAATCCTGGTTTCTGCAATTTGTGTTCAATGGATGGACAAATAACCCAATCAACAGATTCATTCCAATTCTTTCGAGACATTTCACTCCTAAGCTGCTTCTGAAGAAAGTTCTGAGTAGTACTCTGATAAAAATAAGACAGAACCTCAAAATGAATGCAATGTTAGAAACAGCATATATTACAAATCTTTTCTTGATAGGAACAATTAATAAGAATACATATTATCTTAAAAACAGGTCAGCAAATGTTGCTGATCTGCAAGAAATCTCAATTCACTATTTACAAATAAGACAAAGTGAATACAGGAAATTTTATACATTTGGTAGTTACTAGGTTATTGTCTGCCAAGTGGTCTATTTGAAACTGATATTTAGGAAGACTGGAAAAAACACCCCAACCAGTTACTACCTTTTCAGTCTGTATCTGAAGTACAGAAAATGAGCTGATGAATACTGGAGATGACATTCTGCCTCATTAGGGGGAGCAGGGACAGATGACACGATGCTAAGACTTCTGCCATTAAAATGTTCTGTGTACAGGACTCGCCATAAATATACCTAGCCCTACTGAAAAGAGATACATGCTACCAGTTTAGTATTTCCTCTGTCAAGAACTCACACTCCTGCACTTGCCAATTCAGAACAGTTTAATGATATTGTTTTTTTCCTTTTGCTATACATAAAATGTTGTAAAGAAAGTCAAATTTAGGTAACTGGATCAACATAGAAGATCAGTTATTCACAATACTGCTTAAATGAGATGAAAAAAGCAATGAACAACACGCACTGAAGTTCATACAAAGAGGGGTTCTCAGGGACACTGCTTACAGTTTACACTGCAGTCCAGGATAAATGCAAGATGCTGTAAGTGTGTTGTTCCAAGTGCTGTGGAACATTTTACTAAGGAGTCTTGTCTGCAAAATGGAACATCTCTTGTCAAATCTGCTTCTCTTCTACACTCATCCACCTCTACCTGTGAGACCAGGATGAGTGTGTCCCCTCCATCAGGAAAAGAAAGGATATAGTAAATCAAGGGGAAAAAAAAACCCAACAAACAAAAAAAGAAATAAACCACAAAAAATTTACAATAGAATTTTTCCCCTTTTGACGAGAATGCTTTTCTGTACAAGTGGGTTTTTTTGTCATCTAATACTGTTTAAAAAGCTATCAGCCTCTTCAAGGTGGCCACTGTCGGCATGATAATATTCCAGGAATACTTAAATAACAGTTTTTACAATAAATTTTAGGTCCATATCATTAGATTACTTTATATGCACTGGTCTGTCATCTGATTTTAGGCGTTTTCTACGTGGCTGTATAAAATCTTCATCGGAGTCCTCAGTTATTTCACCATCATCCTCTTCCTGCTCAAATTCAGGCAAAGGCTGGAAGGTCCTGTCTGGGTAGATCTCTGGAAGTTTATCTTCAAAGTATAATGCAACTGCCTTCCCTGCCTGTGCTACTTCTGAATCAGCCTGTAAATAAAAGAAGACAGGAATATTCACCTGTTGGAAATGCACATCCGTTCACCAAGTGTGCATGGTCTGAAACGCTTACCTTCAAATTAATCTCTTGTGTTTCTGCATAAACTTGAACAACTTTCATCATCTAAAAAGGATACCAGAGTCAAAAAAAAAGAAATTATAATCCTTCCTAAAGTTATGAGATTGCAAAGGATTGGATGACTAAAGTCAGCCATAACAACAGAACAGTTTGTTATGGACTACACCTCTTTAGTTCTCCAACTTAGCAGAAGCAGGTTTAAAACAGTCTTAGGAGAGTGGCATGAAGTAAATAAACTTCAACAAAACACACAACTTTGGTACAAACAAGTGTCTCCCAGCCATTTCAGAACTGTGCTCTACTCCTGACTGCTTTCTTCAGTATAGATCTCAGTTGTCTGGACATTACTGTGGAGAAGTCTCACTTGAGAGAGAAAGGCTCTAGGAGACTTTCTTGGGGATCTTACCCCACTTTGATTTCTAGTTTTTAAAAACATATGGCTTAGAGACACTAGACATGATAAGGGGTCAGGATGACCCATCTTTTGCCATGAGCCAGCATTTCAAACAGTGAGAAAAGTCCAAAACACCTTTCGTTTTAAAAAACACCAACAGAACAAAAAACATATCCACAAGTCCTTGCTCCCTTATTTTACTCTTGTCCCTAAGAGCTGCAGCATGTTTTCCTCTACAGCAGATGCCTCATTAGTACCCTTGATTGAGAAGTTCACATAATTGCAACTTCTTACACAGTGCTTATTAACCTCCACCTAATACAGAGACATAAGGGAGTCGAGGGTGTCAAAGTCCCAAATGCTTGCGAGCATTTACAGCATTACACCATTAACCTTGATTTTTACTAGTGCGCTGGTGAAACAGTTGAGATTTTAATTATAGGTTTGTGTAATTCCTTTCATTTACCTCTTCACCCAGCCAGAAATGCAGCCCAAACACTGCAAAACTCAGAAAAATACTCAATGGTTTATGCATTTCTAAGGTCTGAAGGAAGCCGTTCCTTACACCACCTTACTTTAAGGCACCTCAGAAAGGAGGATACCCTCTGATATCAGCTCCCACTCTCTGTTTCGGCACAATACCAGCATTCTTTCTTTATACTCAGAATATTTCCCCCATTGTTCCACCTAATAACACTGAGGTAATTCCTCCTGAAGTCACATTTCACATTAAGTGCAAATACATCATTATCAGATGGGTTCATTGCAAAATAAGTCAACTTCCCACATTCATCAGAAACAGGGCTCCATACAAAAGTTATCTACTGAGAACTGATTTTTGTGACAGCCCAACTACCCATGAGCCAAAGCACAAAGCTTAATTGCAGCCACAATTAACACAATTCTTTTCAGGTACTAGAACCAGCAGAATAATCTTCAGAAAGGCACTTTTCCTCAGTAAAGGTCTCCCATGTTTCATCACTGAAGGAGCAATTATCTGTATAGCCTGAGACAGTTTTAAGGACTGCTTAATTATCTTTATTACCATACTTCCTAAGCACTTCGTCAGTCTATTTGATGTACAGAAACAAGGTCACCCCGCTCCTCAATCATATATATCCATACCAGTGAATGCACTTTAAAAAGCACCCTCTGTTAAAGCTTGATCTCCCCAGTTAGCTAAAACTGAGAGGTAGTTCTGTAACTGCATTTGTGTCATTTGGGTTTAAGTGCCTGATTCAGCATCTGCTCCATAAGCAGAAGTTAAAACCGGAAGCAGAGCCTTTAACTGGAGAAAAACATTAAACCACATTAAACCAGATCTTAATGTAAAAAACCATGTACAGATTGGAAGTTAACATACTTCATTAAACCTTTCACAGTTCTTGAAGATCAACCGGACATCTGCCACAAAATCCTCAGGAGTCTGGTAGTGTTGGGAATGCTTCTTTTGCAGTTTCTTTTTCACTGTAGATAAATCCATTGGTTTCTTTATGATTTTATAGTAGTTTGGTATCTGCAAAACACAGTAATTTATCACTGTGATGACTAAACAGTTCAGAGAAGCAGCTGGATTTCTTCACTTACCAGATTAACAATCAGCTAATCCCATCATACACTGTATGGATGTTCCACAAGTGAGAACAACTGTCTTTCCTCAAACTGTTTAAGAACTTCTTTCTAACCTTCAGTGTCTATCATAGCACAACAATGCTTTTCAATACAGTTACTTCTTTTACAGCTGAAACAGTAGTTTCTTTCATTTTTAATTTAAAAGATTGACCAAAACATCCTACAGCATTTTTAATTTCAAGACATTATGTTCCAATTCAACAACTGCTCATTGAAAGTTTTTAACTATCTGGGTTTGAGACTGGGAGTAGAACCTCTGCATGGAGAAGCTACGGAAGCAGCTCTTGTGTCTCTCAGAATCATGAAATACTGGATGACCACCAGAAATTTTTGGGTTGATGAAGGTGGACATTCTTCAAGTAAAAGCTTTCAGTTCCTTCCTGAACTCAACTCCAGACTTTGAGGGATGTTATGCCAAAAAAAGGCATTGAATCCCAGACTGGTTTAGGCTGGAAGGTACCTTAAAGACCATCTGGTTCCAAACCCCTGCCATGAGCAGGGAGGGACACCTTCCACTAAAGCAGGCTGCTCCAAGCCCCGTCCAACCTGGCCTTGAACACTGCCAGGGATGGGGGCACTAACCATCACAAATTAATCCATCTAAACTATCACGAAATCACCAACTACTTTTCAGGAGACTCACCGAGGCTGGGACTGGCTCTTGAAATTCAATGCTCAGCTCATGACAATACAGGTAAAGCAGGAGACGTTCACATTTCTTAAGAAGAAATAAATAGCTTCACATTAATATCCTTAATTTATCCTCAGCCCAGAAGTTCCCATCTCCCTATTTTAAGCAGGTTTGTACTTGACCAGCTTAATACTAGAAAACTGAAATGCAACCCTCACAAGTTTAACTATCAAATGTAAATGTTTTTACGAATTAAAATTGTTGAAATTTTTTTCTCTCCATTGCTTGTAATTCCTTTGGAGGAATTCGATTTCATTATGCACAGACTGATGGGATAAAGCTGAGAACAATTCTGACCATCAAGGTCACTACACCTTCTACAGGAATGCACCTCAATATTGCTAGCACCTCTCTCAGCATGAACTTAATGCACCAAACTCACATAGCTATTTATAAGGTTATATCAATGTTAAATGCAAAGAACTTCTAACTAAGAACACTGAAGACATTCATCCATGTTAAAGGATGCATTTAAATACAAAATATGTGTTTACATGGAAGTTTTAGCAACAAAATGATTACAGTGCCAATGTGATGGAGCACTCCCACATTGTCACCAACATCTGAGTACATGGTGACTGCAGGAAAAGTCTCAGTACTCATTTCAGGGCTTTGTTTGCTAAAGCCACAACTATACTTAATTTCCTGCAGCCACAGCAAAAACATCTTCAAGAAGCAGTGGGGGGACAGCTAATGTGAGAAGACATCTGCCTATGCAACAGATTCCCACAGATGTGAGACGTACCCTTTGGTCCACAGGACTCAGGCCTTGTGCTGTTTTCCCTTTTTTGCTGTGTTGTGAATTGTCACAATCATATTCTACTTCTGGTTTGCTCAGATCTCTGCAGAACGTACATATCCACTCTCCACTAAACAGAAACAGAGTTATTCCAGATATCCAGGGACAAAGTCTACTTAGTGATGACTACAAAGATTCTTTTGTTAGCTTTTATAGATTCACATCTTACTGTAGTAAAGACTTGGGATACCCAAAGATAAGGATCAACCCTTAATGCTTTAGGTAATTCTGCCAGTCATGGGCATTTTTCCTGGCCTCATATTTCTCTCCCAGGTACATACTAATACTTTACAACACCTTCTTATCATGACTTTAAAATTGACTTTAAATAACAGAACCTTACTTTGAGAGACCAGGTGTTTATCAGATAAACATTGACCAGTTACATGCAAAATTAAGCAATTCAGACAGGCCTTTGAAATGTCAGATTGTTTTTTACTGACAGGAAGTCATCCAGAACTAGCTGATGCTGAGGATGAAACACCAGTTTTGGTACTGTGTTGAAATCTACCATATGAATGAGAGCACAGAGCTGTTCTCAAGAATCATTACGCTCTTTATGGTACCTTGGAAAGCTGAGGAGAGTTGGTACATGACAAGTCAGGTGAAACACCTTTGGGCACTTTTCACAACATAATAGATCCCCTCCGTTTTGGCATACAGCACACCAGTCTTCATTTGGATCATCATCTTTGTTACTGCCTTCTCCTCCAACTCTTGCTGCTCTGTGCATTAAACTCCGCACCGGGGATTTTCCATTTACAAGGCTATGTCCAGACTGTTTGCAGCTTTCACTTAAATCTGCTGGTTCAGTTTTTACATGATTCTCAAGACTTCCTAATGCTTCTAATTCACTTTCCAGATGCAAGTTAGTGGACAGTGGTGGTGTCAAGCTACTCTCAGGACTGCTAAGCTGAAATGAAAGTAGCACATGAAAATCTGAGTCAATTTTACATGGGCATCTTCACATGTTGCAAGTCAAAAGCATTCCCACCATTTAGAGGTACTATGCTCATCTCCCACAATACATGGCAAATCATGAAGACCTGAGTCGCATACAGTATTGAATACTACTTGTTCAGAAGTCTACCCTTTTCAAGAACAGACTTATTTCTACTGATATATAACACGATCAACAAACTTTCAAGACAAACACAACAATAAATGGTTAAAAATATACCTTTACTGTCACTAGGAAAAATCCCAAAATCCATCACCCTGTTCCCAGTACATAAATCATATTAAATCACAGAATTTGATGCTTAAGGCAAGCCATTAGATACTGTTGCACAAACTAACTTTACCATGCAAGCACTCCTTCGGCCATCCTCTGTTTTCTCCTGTTTAACTGCTCCTGAGAAACTGCATATTTCTTCTTCCATCCCTGGCTCTTGCTTGACTTTCACTTGGTCAGACTTAAAGTTAATGCTCGTTTTCTCAGCAGTTCTCCCCGAGGAGCCACAGCTAGAAAGATACCAGCGTGTAAATAAAAGGGAAACTCCCACAGCAAAAAAAAAGTGACTGTTTCCTGTACAATTTCAAAGTCAAAGCATGTCAGAACATTCATGAGGTAGATCAAGTTTAAAAGAGAGCAGAGAATCGTATTGAAAGCAAATAATCTTCATGCAAGCATTCCTCCATTACTGGGTCACAGTTATGTCAAAGCCACACTGAGCCACTGCCAATTCATTATTGGAATTCATGTCTGATTTTTCAGCCTGGCAGTGTTAACACACTCACCTTCCTCTGCTCCCTGTGCTGGAGGTACTAGGTGGCCTCACAGGAGTGTGGGAGTTGGATAAACCTGCAAAGAAGCAGCACACAAGTTGACTTGGTACAAATCTATTTCACCTAATCCAAACAGTGCTGTAGCCCTCAGCCCATTAAGTCCTCAAACACTGTCCACTGACAGCCACCAATAAAGTCAAGAAAAGCACACTGTTTTGCACTTAGGTTTTGAGAAGCATAAGCTCCACTGCCACAACTGTTCATTCACAGAGTTTTACAATAATCTTACAGGGAGAAGACTAAGAGAAACACATTATCAAATGAAATTGGCTTCTTACTAATAGAAATGGACGTTTTCAATGTTTAAATAACTCAACATCAGGTACTAGTGACTTAATTTGTTCACATCCATAACAAAAGCTCTATCATCCATCTGCTACTATAAGTGTGACCTTGCTCAAATGATATTTCTGTGACAAAGAATCATAGACCCACAGACTTGTTTGGGTTAGAAAGGACCTTAAGATCATCCAGTTCCAAACCCTTGCCACAGGCGGGGGCACCTTCTACTGGAGCAGTTTGCTCCAAGCCCCATCCAGCCTGGCCTTGAACACTGCCAGGGATGGGGCAGCCACAGCTTCTCTGGGCACCCTGTGCCAGCGCCTCAGCACCCTCCCAGGGAAGAGCTTCTGCCTCATATCCAACCTAGATCTCCTCTGTTTGAACCTGTTACCCTTATATGATTGCTACACTCCCTGATGAAGAGTCCCTCTATGGCATCCTAAGCTATTCTAGAAACTTACTTCCCAAACCTCAGAATGGTCTAGTCTGTCATCATGGTAACACATGATTAAACAATGCAGTCTCTACATGTATCTGGAATACTGCATCCATGTGCTGGCAGTTTCTCACTATAAAGATATTTCTGAAGGAGGGTAACATTGACATTTCCAGAAGAATTTCCAAGCAAATTAAATTCTGAACTAACAGAACTCCCCTGGTGGCAGGAAATGGGAGGTAATTGTTTTCAACTTAAATGCCAGAAATAATCATTTGCTTTTTAGAATCATTAGAAATCCCCATTACACTCACCTGATGACCCTGGCGATAGAGCTGAAGGTCCTGGGGAGGGATTCATGGTACTTGTGGGTTGTGGGGGTAGGTGGCTGCCTGTGATGTATCTACTTAGAAGGTTATCTAAGTTACTTGAACCAGCATCTTCAAGCTAAGAAGCAAAACCAAAAGTCTGAATCAGTGAGGCCTAACTAAAGTTTTTGAATAGTTCACATCTTCAAACTGTGATCAGTATCTTTACCAGAATTGTACACTCTGCCCACAAGGCTTCAGGACATCAGCAAATGTTTCTATCAGCTTCATACAGAGATAAGTCTTTCAAAACAGAAACCCACAGTCAGAAACTTGAAGTGAGATTTCTCAATAGCTCCCAAATATCTGAGTTCTTCCAGTAATGTCATACGCTACACTTACTCTAGATCATTCCAAACTTTTTGGTTTCCAGATGCTCAAGTGTGTTAGTCATACAAATGGTGGTCAGTCACATGAACTACCAGATTACTAATGTGACAAGTTATTCCACAGTTAAGATACTAAAGGAAACCATGACCTAGTTTTACCTCAGGATAATGTGAAATCTTGCTCCCTTCCACTCACTTTTACACAGATTTTGATACATTTAAAACAAGGACAGAGGTACCCTATTACTTTCTATCTCCCTAAAGCTTAAAGCTATTAACTGCAAGACAGCATAATTGCAAATGATGTGTTTGAAATCCATGACAGCTATAAACAGGTACAGAAAAAGAGCATCTGAACCAAATTCTGCTTTTTCGGTGTACCCAGAAGCTGCATGCTTATATTATAATTATATACATCCCACTACCAACAGTTTCTAACTTGGTGTATCATAAACTTTGGACACATACAGGTGAATCAGTCATAATCGGTTATACTTGTGTTTTGTTCTAGTGACTAAATGAAGCTTCAGCACTGCACATAAACCAGATTCAGATGTGATCCTTTTTTCCCCTTCACTATGCTTATGTGCAAATTACTTGCAGCCTTGTGAGAAACATGAACATACAACCCCCTGAACATGACTCTAAGAGTTAAACAAGTTGCTATGGTATTACAGCAGAAAATCTACTTGGATGTAAATGGCTTCTTGCATACAAGGAGATTATTAGAGTCACTCTACTGGGGTAGCGAGGAAATGGAGGAGACAGACAAGTAGGGCAGTGGGACATCTTTTCTCAGTACTTCCTACATTTGACTGTTACATTTAGGAGCATCACAGAGATGTGCCGGGTAACTTTAAATAAGTCTCCATTCAAGTCATTCAACATATAAAACTATTCAACTCTTCCAGTGATACCTTCGCATACAGTAGTCATGTGGAAGAAAGGAAGCAAACACAGTAGTTGGGATTAACTAATCCAAGTATCAATTTCACCATAGGACAGCCATTAAGTAGTGATTAATCTAAAGATTAACACAGGTCAAGCAGGGCAGCCCTGTACAGTGAAATAAGTTACATGCCCAAGTCAAGGGCTGAAGATGTTAATTCTTCAACTCTAAATGGTAATTTATACCATTCCACAGACAAGTACCAATAACCAAATAAAAAAAGAGAATGAAAAGCAGATCATTACTTCACCCACAGCCTGATCTCCTCCACTGACCTGGATGGGTGGGATATCTGGCAGGGAAGGTAAGTTCTCGGGGTTTGTCACAGAAGGAATGAGTTCAATTGCAGTAACGGATGGACTCGTTGGACCACGGTTTGCACTCGCCATTGTTGCTGTAGTGGGACTGGTTGGATTAATAGTGGTGTTGTGCACAGAAACAACTGGAAAAGGCCCCGCGTGCCCAGGGTTAGAATGCTGCAGGAAAAGAGAAGAGACCATGACTGAGCTGCAGACAAATCAGACAGACACTGCATGTAAAACACGTGCATTATAGGATAGTCCTCAATACAGAATTAGGGGTGAATATATAAACTTACATTTCTATCAACATAACCTGATAGCACTGAATACAAAGCAGCTGCTGTTTTTATTTACTTGGAAAGAAAAAACATTTTATGTGGCTAGACATTTAAATATACAGCACGTATTCCACCAAATCATGTTCACAGTTGTATTTTCTTAAAGTAATTATTTCCTCCAAAGACAACTTCAGAGTCCATGTCTGTCTACAAACTTAAATAGTAACTGTTTGAAGTATTATAAAGTCATTTCTGATTTTCCAGTCCCATTAACATTCATTGTCAAGAACTTTCATCCTGAATCTTATGCAGAGCTCTGCATCATGCTTCAGGTTTAAATTTAAAACCACTTTGAATTTGGTTTCATTAGAAACCCTCAACTACATCACTTCGAGCTTCACTACTCTTTGACTGCTCTCTAGGAAACCTAAAACCTGAATGTCACTAAAAAATGAAAAAGGAAATGTTTTGTTTCCCAGAACTAAAACGAAACACAAACATTAGAACTCATTTTCACTGCTATGGTTTTGATTTTCTGATGTTCACAGTACAATATGCAACATGAAAAAACACGTGGGTAGCTGCAAGTTCTACACGCTACAGAAACATTTACAGATGGAGGTATCATCTATTGTAATGACAGATTGGCACAGTGGCACAAATGAAGCGTGTACACAGGATATACTTGTCTTTGAAGGTGAGGCTGCATCATGGAGTATTGTGGTCCATTGTGGCGTGGTATTCCTGGTATACGAGCAGCATTCTGAGCCATTCTCATCTGATGTGCTTGGAAAGCCCCACAGTTCATGTTACCCCTCTGCATGGTCTGCATGCTGATCAACCTGGGAGGCTGCAAGGGTTTTTGGGTTTTAAAATTGGTGCTTTGAACAGGGAAAAAAGAAGCCAATCTCTTTCCACAGTAGGTTTATTAGTTACAAACATCAAGAAAAGCCAAGAGCTGTCACATTTCAAGTATGGCAAATTTCAAAAGAATTTCATGTCCATAAACCGCTTTGTAGATTAATATTTGATAGAGCAATTTTAACTCTCAGTACTATTGTAAAACATGAAATAACAACATACAAGATACTTACCTGCTGCTGTATGACTTGTGGACTTGTTTGCCTGGGAACCGACCCAGTTGGCTGCGCCATCCTCATCTGCTGCATTTGCTGATGCTTTTGTGCATACACCTGCTGCTGCATATGCTGAAGGCGAAGCTGCGCTAGATTGATTTGCCCTGGAGCTTTGCTGACGTGGTTTGTTCCTGAAGGAGTTTGTCCAACCACTACATTAGGAGTGTAACTAGGAGTTGGTTTATTTTCAATGACAAGGTTACCTAAAGAAAGCCAAAAGAAGAACCAGTAAACACTTAAATCTCCATCATCACCTGAAGGTTGATAAATGCAGAATATCCAGATGTTTCCAACATTAGCTTTGCTAATAGAAAGAACAGAGCAGATACAAAGAGTAACAAGGACTGGATGGGTTATGTCAAGAGAGTTTTGGTCTTCTGCATTAAGAGATGCATTGCACTCCAACTCACTCATGTTGGATGAACACCCCCGATTCAATCTAGTTTTTCAAGTAACTAGTTTTTCAGAATAAATAGACACAATTTTCTCACCTAAATTGACAAGGTTCTTGGCCCAGAACGTAGGGTCACAATGGAAGCGGATTGCTCCATTGGCAGCCGGGACGGGATCGCAACGTGCCTTTAAAATATGCCGTAACTGGAATGTTATCTAATGGGAATCAAACACAAGACTGGTGAGGACAATGAAATAAAGAATGAGGACATTAAGAAGTGTGTGTTTGCCCAGCTAGATTAAACTGCTGGATCACCAACAAGGAATGTCAATAGCAAGTTTAGTTCCTAGCCTGGAAATTCACAATTCATCACGAAAAACATCCCTTGTACAATTAGTTTTTTACTCAACTCAAGGTTACAGAGCAGTACTGTTACACAATGCTACTACAATAACTCAAGTAAAACACTGAGGTGCCTTTACAGAGCTTGACCCCATTCCTTCTATGATCCTACTGTTAAGTCCTTACTTTACAAATGAAAAGCAGTGTGCAATTCCGGAAATTCACTCCATTATTACAGAGGGGTTTTTTTTGTTTTGTTTTAAATGAAGCATGAATAACTCTGCCTCTTCCATGGCTATAACCTAGTGAAGCTACAGGATACTTAGAACAGTCTTTTGACTGAACATTCTCTGTATTGCACAGACAAATTAAAGGATGTTTCTTTACCAGCCGTTTACTGTATAGCAAAGCAGTGCTGCTCCCACTTGCAATAGCCCAATTAGTAAAGTTCATCACATGCTTCACTTGTCTGGAAAGACCAGTGATGTCATTCTGTTGTTGTATTAACTTCATCTGTCTCTCCTTTGTTACATTCTACAAAGAAACAAAAACTTGATTACAATGGAGGCTTCAGACTTATGAGGAAAATATAAACTGCCACCACAGGTCTTGGAGCAAAAGAAAACTGTCACAAGCAAAGCAGCTTATGCTCATATTCAGAGGGGCTAGAACCAGCAAGTTTGCTATTATTCCTCTCTACCATTCTTCACAGAGGTATCAAAATAAAGGGAAAATAGGAAGCTCAGTCTTCAGGATTGGGCAACTGTTACAACCTCACCAAAAAAAGGCAACTTTCCAATGGAATTTTCTAGCCTGTAACAAATGCTATGTCAACAGAAAAAGCTAAAATTCAGTTACTCATCTAATTTTAAATCCTGTATTTCAGACCTGATCAAATACTCTTTTCTTCCAGGAATATTTGATGTCAATGCCAAGTAGCTGCTTCTTAACCAGAAGAAATCTATTGTAATTAAGTTGGTCTTATTTTTTTCAGTCACACCATGCAGACTGGTAGCATGTTCTGTGCTAACTTCTGACGGATTTCCTCTCTTCAGATAAAAACTGAAATCATAACTTGAATTCTCATAGATTTTAATAAAAGTGAATATAATTATTAACCAGAATATGCTGGAAAGTGTGCTTAAAGTCACTGCCTCCTTTACAATGACAATCTATCAAACTTAAAATACCTTTATATACAAACACATATGACTACCATGTCTTTGAAAACCTAGGTGTACTTAAAGGGTCAGGATTTGTTAGTAGTCAACATTAGTTGCACGAATTACTGAGGAAACAAATACTAACAAGTGTCATTAGGGCACTAGGAGTGAAAACGACTACCTGTCACTTCCCTGCCCTTTTCCCCTGATGCCACTGCCCTATGCAAGCAAAAGGAGGGAATCTGATTTTAACAACAACCAAGAGAAGAAATCATGCTGTAAAGCTGGAAACACATGGCATCAATTTGTTATGTGCTCAAGACAAGTTACAGACCTGTCTCTGGGAATTTACACTGTGAAGAATAGCTTTAAACATGGAATATAAGTTCTCAATAGGGAACTGGAAACAGCAAACAACACTACTGGTTTTTCCTCTTAACTGTACCTCAAGATGCTGTAAGAGGGATTTTCCCTTTTTATTGATCTCATTGATGAGGGTGAATATAGCCACTTTGATCTCTTGTTCTACCCGTTTGTTTGTTTCATTTACTTCTTTTATCCTAAAAAAGAGAAACATATTGTCAGGTAGTCAATACTCAACACCACTGACTCTTGGAGAGTGAAGGAGCAACTTCCGTATTGAAGGAGTTCCGATACGTGCAAAACATACAGCTTGTTTGATTTCCAAGTGATACCATCATTAATCAGCTTTATCAAAGAAGCAATCTAAAATTCCAGGTTTGGAAAAAAATGGTATAGTCTGAGATCAAGACAGTGTCTCAATTACAACTTCGGTTTTACTTAAAATTACATGAAACAGACCTTGTGGTTTATATGCTTTATATAGAGGCATACCCAGCCAAGACATATGCATACCTACATGTATATATTTATCTCTATATCATGTCTCTTTCACTGTGAAGAATTTCTATGATATATGATGCCTTAAACTTTTATGCTATTGTATATTAACCAGAAAGGAAGTGAATCATGAGTTTCAGATTGATTCCTCCACCTCCCCCAGAAAATCTTGTGACAAAAAAGTTATTACACTCCTGTAAGGTATTACAGGCCAATACACAAGGACAAACATTTCGCTAACAATTTTCTTGACATTAGGTCTAGACATTAGTCTACCACTGCCCTTCTATCTCTTCATTTCCATCACTGCCATTCTTCCTCAGTTTTAGTGTCTTCACTATTCTCAACTTCAGTCTCAAGCAAATCATCTTGAGCTCTGTCCACAGAATTTGAAATAAAGCATTTCTTAAACCTCACTGCAAATTCTTGATTTACTTAATGCTGCCTTAATCTACTGATGACATAATGTTGCAGCAGGATTCTTTGCTTTGCTTGCTGGAGGCAGAGCACACCACCTTGCATGAGCCAGCCTGAGTGTAAAGACTTCAGCTGTCCTTTTCTGAAGGGCTTCTTCACCCCTTAGATCAAGCATCTGAACTTGCAATGTCATTCATCCTGACAGGATCACAAGACCAATACTCATTTGCCTGACATCTTCTTTATTGGTGTTTAATGCCCTTTAAGGCACCTTGGACACAGGTTGTGCTTTTTCACACAAAAAAACCTGGTCTTCAACAAGCATTCACCCACCCCCTCATTAAGTCAGTAGACATCCATCCTTGGCCTTGGCACCTACCAATTATTCCAGGCAGTTATTCTTTCTACCCTATTTTATGCTTCACAATCACATAGGATGGCAATTTCATACCATCTGCTAACACTGACAACATCATTGTAATATACACTTCTTTCATTCCCTGAAGATTTATGGTAACGGATTTTGTGCCCTACACTTCAGCACTGAATAGAACGGCAAAGTAACCTACTGTCTCACTTGCAGTATCCATTTGGCTCAGTAGATAATCATGATCTTTACACAACCCAACCACATGCTTCAGAAATTCACTGAATTTTCAGTGAAGCCAGAAACTCTTGGGCAAAAGCCACCATTATAATATGTTACTCACATATGCACCAGCCATTATTGGCCTTGAATTGTTACCACGGAACCTCTTGTGAAGTTCTTCCCTGTGAGGGGGCTGCGGCGCTGGAACAGGCTGCCCAAAGAAGTGGTAAATGCCCCATCCCTGGCACTTTTCAAGGCCAGGCTGAACAGAGTCTTGGGTGACATGGTCTAGTGGAAGGTGTCCCTGCCCATGGCAGGGGGTTGGAACTGGATGATCTTAAGGGCCTTTCCAACCCAAACCATTCTATGAGTCTATGATTCCTTGACCTTTCAGTTTAATTATTTCCCATTAAGCTGAGTCTCTGTCTCTTCTTCAAGCATGAAACAATTCAACAGCTGGTGCTCCCCCTTCACGATGGTGTTTGCTTTTGGGAAATTTCAAAGAGTTTCATGCTGAGTCAATGCAAAGAATTTAATTTTCATTGCTTCCACCTTCACACGCCTGCCTCTGCCATGTCCTGCGTTCTCCTTCCCCTGCAAATCTTTTGGGTTTTTTTTCAAATGCACATGTTACCACTAAGAGTTAAAAGTTTGCACCAGAACTTCCCCTTCTATCTTTGGGGCACTTCCTTCTCCCTTGTACTTCCCATCTCCATATGAGGTGTCATTCTGCAAGTGACCTAAAAGGTGCAGAAGGCTCATGAAATCACTGGAATCACAGTGGAATTCCCTGGCCTTCAGCACACCACATCACCACAAGAGGGTGAAAAGAACAGCAGTGATCCTGTGCTCTCTCTGTCTCTATATTCGGTGTTCTATGTGACATTGAATTTAAACTCATTCTGGAACTCTTAAGCTACCCAAGGAAAACCTTGTCTTCCTGTCAGGTAACGACACTAAGTTTTGCCTGCCTGCTTAAACCAAACTAACCACAATTTCCTACTCAATTTCCAATATGACTTAAGATGCAAAATCAATTAAAATGTGAAGTATTATTCTAGTCCATCACTCATCTTAGTGTGGTGCATTCAAAAGAATGTAATAGTAACAATTCATCATTTTGGGTACTCACCTATTCTGAACTTGGGCAGCTGCAAAATTTACATAGTTCTTCTTCTCAAGAAGTTTGGCCAAGAGGTTCTCAATTGCACCCTTCTGGTTCTGAAAAGCTTCTTCCAGAAACTGATACCTTTTCAACATGCAAAAGATAGCAATTACTAAGGAAGAATGGGCTGAAACTCAGGGTTCCAATTTAGATGTAAAGCTTTTGGAAAAAATATGAAAAACACACAGAAAAATCAAACTATGTGTACACCAGTGTGTAAGATGCTTCAGTACTGATAAAATCAAGTGTCCAGAAGACTGAACCTCTAGGGGTCACATTAATTCCAACTACTCAGGGAGACAATGTGCTGCATTGTTTCGCCAGATAGCAAGCAATGGAGCCCCAGCTAAAGCAGACAGCAGAAGCTTCAAAGCTTGGCAAATCACTTTGCTGGTGTTAGATGAGGAAAATGCACTAATAGCTTAAACATACATTAAATGATACAGAAAACCCCTGTAACAGAAAGCCATTTTTTCCAGCTGCTATTATACTGCTCATATTTGACTGAATTAGCTTAATCTGAAAGAAAACAGTCTTATTTAAAGAGAAACTTAAACTCATTGGTACTTCCACGTGAAGAACGTATCATTCCCTTCCAAGTCCTTCAAGCAAACAGCTTCTACATCAAAGGCACCTTCCATTACTTCATCTGAAAAGTGTGCAAGTAGCTACATCAAAGGAAACTACTGAAATTAGCTGCATTTTCCTAACATACAAGAGGAGTGAACAGTGCAACAGAAGCAGAACACCTAAGTTGGAAATGGCAAGGGGATTTAAGTAGCTCCAAGAGTTTTCATCTTCTCTGGGTCAACTACCCAGAGATTCCCTTCAAGCCCCAAGATTCCTATTGGTCACTTGCTGCTTCTCATCTTCAGTAAGTAAACTTCATGCTTTCTACAGAAATACCAGCAATTCTTTCACTTGAAACTCTGCACTGAACATGGGCCCACGTTGCTACTAAAGTGGTGATTCATTCTCCTTTGGTGCAAACTATTGGGATTTCAGGTAAGAAGTAAACAGATTAAAACTAATCTTTGTTTCCACTTTATTTAGTGACCTTCATAAAGATCTCAGTTGTATTTCACGGCAGATGAAACAGTCACCCTAACCATCTGTAATTCACATCTGCAGACAGAACTCATTTTAAAGGCATATTCTGCGAGGTAGCATGTTAATAGCAAAGTATTCTCTTACTGTAAGAGAACAGGTCAGTAGAACAAGATCCATCTGTTAGTTAGCATCATGCACAAAACAGATGCAAAGAAACCAACTAGAACAGGTTAGTTTACATATCCTAGGAGACCACGCTGTTTTGGGCACATCTTTCAGGGTATTTACGATCAAGCCTATGAAAGAACAGGCTGTTAATAGTACTCTTTTCAGAAGTAAAAGCTCTCCTTTAGGCTGCTGTAGCAGTCTATGAAAGCAAACACTACTCTAGAAAACACACTAAATTCAATATTGCAACATACTGACAAGCCCGCTGACAGAGAAACCTCCCTTGCAGATTGACTGGGAAAAGCAGCGCTGCAGTGGCTGATAAATACATATTTATCCCCAGGTTCTCTATTATAACACTGCAAATTACTTTTTCTAACATTCAAACAACTCTACAACAGACATGCTAAAGAGCAGGAAGTTTTAATGGATCTTAAGAAGTTCCAACCTTCTTCTAGCAGCAAGCTCTGGAAACAAACCCCAGCATTTCTTTTTCCTTGGAGTGAGGCAACGTTCAACAAATTAAAACCATGTCATTTTTCCCCTCTATACCGTAAGAATATATTCATCTACGATGCAAAATTTCTACCTTTACAAAAATACCCTAAATTGAACAACTGGTGCCTAAGAAAAGATGCCCTTTTAAGAAATTACCTCATCAATGACTCACTATTTCACTTTCTGCTTCTTTACAGCACCAGGTATTCAGGTCTGTAGCAATTTCTATTCAAGTCCTGACAGCACTGGTAAATGCCAGTTAACAACTTAATCACACCAAATCACCTCAGCCCATGCTGGTTTGAATCTGCTCTTACAATGCTTCACGAAGCTCAACCAACTGATGGCTCAAAGCTTTCAGCACTCCGCACAGGTTCTGCTGTGCAAGGGATCATTTCAGCCCAACAAAGAGTACATACAACAGTATTTAGGACACAAAATGCCATTTCATCCTCTGAGAAAGCACACCACAGGAATTAAGACATGGTAATATTTGTACCTGTGTTCTTTGTGTTCCAGTAACTGACAGTCTCTGCATGTCAGCCTGTCACATGTTTCACAGAAAAGTTTTAACTGCTCTTGTTTGTGGACAGGACAGAAAACAGGACGTTGACCAGATGCTCCCACGGCCTCTGTTTTTAAAAATAAACCAGTTTTGCATTGTAAAAATCAAATTGACACCATCTGAAGAGCAAAACAACTCACTTCCAAGCTCAGTAACAACCAAGAATGTGAACAAAGACAACTATAGACCTGTTCTCACCCTGAAGTTCCCATGAATGGGTTCTCATTGAAGTATTTACAGTGCCAGTGGTTTACAGCTGTTTCTGCTTTATTGTATTGAAAGAGAAGGAAAAATTCCTCTCCTACCACAACCACCGGAGACACTAGCACCTGTAAGAATGCAAAGCCTGTACACAACACCAGGGTCGTGTACACATGGTCACAGTTAAACTGTGTGCAATCCCACCTGAAGCACTGAAGGATGGATCCAACCTCACAAGCTTTTACACTGTCAAACACCCTTAGGTTTTCAAAATTGTCACTTCAAATCCTTTATAAAGCTCATTAAGTCATAGGCAACTGAAGCAGAAAATGAAAAGCAAACATTGCCCATGTTAAGAGTTACTTAAACTCCAGCTGATCTGCTTCCCTTTTCCACTTGAGCAAATAATAGACGATAATGTCAAAAAGTAGTTCTGAGCTTACAAAGAAGTGCTGCACGGTCTTCTAAGGATATTTTGAGCTTAGCATAGAGGAAAGCAGCCTTTGGAAGATACAGCAGGTAAGGTTTAAAACATGAATGTCTTAAATGGCTTAAACATGAATGTCTCCAACATTTCTGAAGCTTGTTATATCATGCAAGTTATTGTAAAGAAAAGAGAGCTCATGAATCTACAGCTGACACTCAGGAACAGGGATTTAAAGTCTCCAGGGTGTATCTTTGAGTCTTACAAGAAAGAAAGAACAAGCTCCTCCAAGAAAACAATGAATTGCCATCCCCCACAATCAAGACTGTTACTAAGGATCACTATGTCAGGTCAAAAGAAGGCTACATTCTTGCTGTACGCTACCACACCAGCTCCAGGCTGGCTCCCCATAAACACCAACCTACATTTCTGATACAAGGCTTATTTACAGGAACAGCCAATTTTTTGGCACTTTTGCCTCAGGTTTAGCGAAGGGGAAGCAGAGCTACAGTATCACCTTGACAGTCACAATATAGCACTCCTAATGAGGAACATCAGTAACTCTTTGTAGGGCCCTATACTTGGATTTCACCTTAAGCGTTTCTCATGTAGTAGGATTAATAAGTTTAAACTTAAACAGATAATACGTCTTATTAAACAACACCCAATAAGACATACAGAGAAACTTCTCCAGAAATGAAGGGGTTTTTATAGAGAAAGTGAAATAAGATCATTGTCTAAAAGAACTAAGCTCAATAGCAAACTTTAACTATTAATCTGATTTTGACGAGAGTTGGTAGAAAGCAAAGCAGATACCCTTTTGAAATGGCACAATGAAACAATCATGAGGATCTTAATTCTAAATGGAGAGACAGAGAGAGCAGAATGTGAAGATCTCTCCTCCCCAATATGATCAGTCTTCATGTACATTCAGCTCGTGTAGAACCTACAGGCCTTTAAATCTGAATCCCATTTATAAATAACACCTTCTAAGCTAAAATCCAGCTTCCTTTTACCTGTTTTGGGAATGTTTTCCACATTACCTCAGCAGATCATAAACAACACACAGTCAAATAACAGTTTAAGAATTAAGTTCTATAAAGTTGCACGTCTAATCAAAGAGTACACACACTTCACACGTTAAATTTTGCTAACCTAAAATACATTTGAACTCCGCATTTACTCAGCAACATCAATACAACAGTAACATCACACTGAATATGGCTATGAGCTTATCTGTGCATACTTCTCTACTGGGAGAACTATAATTGCTCCTTATAAATCACACATTTTGCTGTAGTTGGTTAATTTCCTTAGCCAATGGATAAGAATGTGTCAGTACTCTCCAGATTTAAGTCCTCCATTTAGTTATTCTCCTAAAGTAAAGGATTATTAAGAATAGATCTAAATTCTTTCCAGAGACTGCTCTCTCATTCTCTTTCTTCTGTACTTCAGGTATTTCTTCCCCTCGGACATCACACTGTACAAAGTGTGAGTAAATAACCCACTTGAGTTTAAAATTTCATTTTTCCTCCATTTGTAGAGCTACAAATTCCACACTGGCAGCTTTTTACTAAATCTTTGGAGAAAGCCATACATACAGTTGGTTGTTACTCAAATAATCGTCCCTGTCTCTTTTTATATGTGCCAAAGAAAAGGAGCTTACTACAGCAATACCCACACACTCACCTGAAGAAACATCCTCTTTTTTCCTGATCATATGATCTTTAGTAAATTTTACTCTCTGATGAGCTTCTATGCAAGTCTTGCACAACCATTCCCCACACTCTACACAAAATCCAACAGCACTAGCATTATCTTCACAGCTTGTACACACCTGGGAAGGGAAACAGGCAGTTACCATCATTTTCCTGGAAAGCGTTAACCTGCATAGACAAAGCCAGCAAGTGAATTCCAGGAAGCAGGAAAGTGCCATACCTGTTCTGACTTCTCATCGGAGCTGCTTGGTGCTTCTGACGTGTCTTTTACAAAGTAGTTATCCACCAGATCTATCTGTCTGCATTCTTGGCGACATATGGGACATCTGATGACACCAACTGCAAAACAGAAAAGTGTTTCCCAATTTTAAGATAAAGAACAAAAAGCAACACTCCCAGAATCAAAAGATCACAAGAATGAACACAAAACCCTCATACTGCTCATTTCACTAGGCTAAATTGGAACAGCCTTCCCAGGGAAGCAGTGGAATCACTATCCCTGGAAGTGTTCACACATCATGCAGATGAGGCCCTCAGTGCCATGCGTTAGTGGTGGCCTCGGCAGTGTTGGGGAATGGTTGGACCTGATGAGCTTAAAGGTCTTTTCAAACCTGGTTGACTGTGATAAATGAACAGATTACACAGTTGACACTACCCTTAAAAGCAGCCATTACCTATAGGTAACAGTTTCCCCTAAAAAGCACCTCAACAACAAAAAAACATGAACAAGAAAACCCCCACAAACCACATGCACCTATCTTCAGAAGAGGCTCCATTTCCTAAGATGACGGTGTGATAATTTCTACATCATACTCAGGTTTTACTACTGATTTCTTCCCCCCAAAATATGTATAAACCACATATTTTTAGCCCAGTCATTTGTCCTCCCCAAGCAAATATCCTCATTTCCCCCCATTTTAGTTTGATAAACTCAAGACACATGTTAATTACTTTTTATGACCGTCTATTATGCAGTCTGTCTCAAGACAACCATTAGGAGAGGGATGCAAATGAGTAAGACCAAATACCTGAAGGTTACAGGGGATTTTTCAAGTAGTGTTTTGCAGAGAAGGCAAATACCAAAAGCCACAATTTGACAGCAAAATTCCTCTTGTTCCAACTACACCTACCTTTCTGCAGCACATGCAACACTTTGCATATAGAGGTAAATGCATACACACATAGCTTTAACACTGGACAGAATGAGACTAGTTCCTTTCCAGTACCCAGCTTTGTTATCCTCTGTAATTGCTAAACTAGAGCTTTAAGTCCTCATTGGAGCAGCAAAGAAGCTGTTACATGATCCAAATTAACATTTAAAGATGTTTTGTGAACAACAGACATTGAAAGTTTGAAAACCTAAATTACCTCTGAGGTAGCGGTTAAGACCTAGTCTTAAATCAAGTTGCTATACAACTTCATTGTCATCACCATTTTCAAGGAGAAGCTTTCAAAGCAATTGGGTATTTTTATACACAGGGACACCTGAAACAACTTTGGAAAGTAATGTAATTAAATGATGCTCAACTCCTTTGTGGATATGCAGTTAGAACAGCAGGACTTATTTCAGGGGGATTAATTACATTAGTAGTACATGCGTTAATTTTTTCAAGTGCTAAAATTAACAATGGCTTCAGAACACACAAGATTCACCGCAGAGCAGTAAGAATCCAAGTAAGAAGTCCCTGTATCTTCAAACGAAACATGCTTCAAGAGCAGGACATGAAAAACAGCCAGTATTTCAGTGCCTACATGTACAAAAGCTTTCACATATGCAATGAAGCTTCCGAATATGCGGAGCCTTGAGGTTTTCTTACTACTGAGAGACAACATTCCTTAGGGAATACTATAATGAAGTCATCTATCAGCTGATGTGCATATACTTACAGACCCAAAGTTTCTAACCATTAAAATGCTCCATCTAAAACCAGACCACAGTTAAATCTAATTTTTAAGTGCTGTCTTGGGCTGATCACACAAAAATCCTGCAGGAAGCACAAAAGCATCCAAGGTCTATAATCTTTACACAAAGCAAAGTCAAACTCCACCAAAGCAAAGCGCTTCCTGCAAGGCAGGTTTGGAGTTTGTTTTTAAAGTAGACAAATCACTGAAAGCTTGAACAAATTCAAGCCTTTTCATGTCAGAAGAGCAATACAACTGGCAGGCCATGGGCTGGTTTCAGATCACAGGTAATTCTACTTTGCCCACTGCATCTCCCTGGAAGGACACGGGAAACAGGGAGTCCACAAACACTGCTGACAGTCAAACGTCCACATTCTGCAACTCCATATTCAAGCACACTTCGCACACCAGATACCCATTGGCATTCTGCACATATCTCAACAGATCATAACCCTAAGATGAGGCCTTGCAATTCTTATTCAGCATATACACTTCATTTTCACATCTAAATGCCCTCCATTATTTCCAAAGTAGCTTTCCAATATTATATGAGCAACTCATACTCATGTCCTGCTCTTTGAATCTAATATAAGCCAAATTAATGCAGCATCATTTGTACCAGAAAACAGATGGAAAAGATACAGATGTAGCTGATTTTGTGAGGGGAGAGGGAAAAGTAGATAAAGATCATGCTGAAATAGCACACACATAGAAGAAAACCAGAAAGAAATCCATACCTGACAAAGCTGGAGGTCATTTGCCATCTAACGAAGTTTATGGTAAGGATTTCATGCAAATGCATTTTAGGACAAGCTATGGCTCAAATGTTTATATAACCTACTAGAAAAACAAGGTTTCATTGCCAGTTTCAGTCCAAATCACTTCTTGTGTAAGAAAATTGAAATGAAGCACAAATATCACCCCGCAGCAGAACTTACTGCACTGTTTTTCTGCATCCATTTAAATTAGAAGCTTAATACTGATAAAAACCAAACCAAACCAACCAACCACCCCAACACAAACGTATTTAGCCCTAGTACACACATTCCCACTGTAACTCTGCTTTCAGAAAGGGCACGTAGCTACATCCAAAGAACGTATTTGATAGCCCACAGCAAAAAAGCAACCCTATTCTTAAAAGATCAATCGAAGTTGAACTAGAATTAGACACATTCACAGAAATTAGGAAGCTCAGACTGGTTTATGAGCTTCCCCAATCCAAACTATTATCATAAAGCCATCCTACACTCTCAAAGATGGCTTCAAAATAATATGAAACCACATGCATCAACAGCGGAGAGGTTAACGGCAGCACTGAAGAGCTGAGAATCAGCAAGTTGCTTTCACACTTCCCATTTCAAATCCCACACAACTCAGTTTTGCTTAATCATAAAGCAGAAATGCTTCTCCCCTGGCAAAAATATTAAGAGATATGGCAAGTATTGACCACATGATGTGGAACTCAGAGGGTCTGTTTTGAGCAGCAGTTCCCATCTGATTTACAGTACACTGGCATCAAAATACTACCATCAGCGTTAACTCCAGGAACAGTTATACTTCAGGTGCCAAAAAGGAAAAAAAAAGCCCCCCCCCCCTTACCATCCACTGACACTCTTGTGAGTATCACCTGCAAGAAGAAATCCAAGAACAATCAGCCTTAGGACCTAAAAGGCCACAGAAAACACGGAACTGTTTTACTAGAGCTGCAGGTAAGGAGTGGACTTCCAGCTTCTCACACTGCATAGAGGAGGACTCACATCACCAGTTTTTCTACTTGTTTCATCACAAACCTCATAATAAGACCTGTAACAACCACAAGCACAAACACTTACACCATACTTGACGTACACAGCCGTATGTACCACATTTCCCCTTCCCTGCCATTTCCAGTCATACTGTAAAGTAAATTACATCCTATTCCCAGTCAATCGCGCAGTTCAAATCACAGTCTACTTTTTGTCACACACTTCTTCAGACTTTATCCAGAACAGCAAAAACATCCTCAATCACGTTTCCTGCCCCTCATCTGCTGCATGTAGCAAAAATCAAGTTTTACTTCTCTCCTCTTACCCGGTGTGAGGCTGATTTCAGTGAGAGCAGGAATAATTTGTAACCTGGAGATTTGGTTTCAGCATCACCAATCCAGCGGGCAGGAAAAGCCTGCCTTGCATTGCTAACCCCACTCAAAGAGAGGTAGGTTTCACTTGCCATCTTCTAGCATCATGAGCCATTCCTCCCTACCAGAGTTTTCAAAGCCTGCAAAAGAGGCTTCATCCTTGCAGACGTTTACACTACTCTAATGATAAAGCTTCCCAGTGCGGGAAATATCTGCAAGCACTCATGCAATTTAATAACTCAAACTTCCATCTGAAGTTCCAACTTGGCACGTTTGCAGTCCTCCAAGGAATGAATCTCTGCCAGGTTTGGCTGAGAGCACCAATAGTAGTTACTACACGTGCGTAATATTTACTTCCCACAGAAACGTAAGGGTCCAAAACCTCTTCTGTATAGCTATATATTAACAACGTTGTTCTAGTGTCAGTGGTTAGACCTTGAAATAAACCCTCCCAGGTCAGGTAAGTGACACAATCCCACTGAAATCCACCAGAATATAAATACATTTGGAAGAAAAATAACCGCTTTGAAGGCCCACTCCTAACTCAGCTTTTGCTTTTGACAAACAATCCTTGCTTGTATCACAAATGTCATGCATTGACCTGACAACACATTATATTTAGTGAGGAAAACCAATTTAAAGCAGTCACAGACATCTATTTTTATAAAAATACATGTGCCCCAGAATGTTACCAGACAAAAGCATCCTTTAAAAATACACTGAAATCCCATTTAGAATGAAAGTTAAGTTTCAGACCAAGATTTTAATAAGTCCAGAAGATGAACTGAACTTTTCTCAAGACTTGGCCTTTGCTGGGCTCCAGCAGATATAAATCCATGACCCTCACTCATCAACACAGGAGAAAGCCAAAGAACCAAGAGAATTCAGGTGATGTATGCTAACATTTCCTGAACCTAAGATGGTCTGCACTGACACAGCTTAAAGCAGTCTATTTGATGCAGGAGTTTGCAGCTTTCTAGATTGAAAATACAGTAACTACAACTGAATTCAGTTTAAGTGCTATGTCACATTCTCCCAGACATCATACTGGTTTTAGGTCCCCTCCCAAAGCAAATTAAAACTACTTCCTGCATAATTTAAGGTGTGATTAATACACGGTTTCTAAATGCATAAACAGTGGGCACAGGAGTTGAATTCAGCTATCAAAATAATTTATGATACTAGGTATTACAGCACTCAGCAGTAAATGGATTGTTCCTCATATCATACATACGTGCACACTAAGTTTGGAGGTTTCCCTTAGGCTCCCCGAAAGCATCCTGCAGCTCTTTTTTAGCCTAATGCAGATTGTGCCATTCTCAGGGAGCTGGGAGAGCCACACACTCCCTCTGTTGAGATAATCTTCTTAAAAGAGATTGTCAGTATCTCACTGAGGCAGTGAAACCTCCAAACAAGTCTCTTCCCAGGAGCAGCTGCGGGTGCAGAACAAGTTGGTTTGTGGGATCTGTAACAGTCTGAAATCTCTAACTCCAAAGTAAGCCTTTTTCAGAACACTGTAACACAAACAGAAGGTGGCATTTTCTTGGAACCTGTTCACTCTGAAAGGAAGAGTGCAGCTGGACAGCTGAAACACCAGGCATTAAGCAATCAGCTATCCACCAAATAAACACACATTCCAATGATCTAGAAAGTCATTAAGCTGCATACGAGATGCTACTTTTTATATTAAACAAGTGGCACAGAAGTATGCTTTAAATACATGCAACAAAACACTCTTTTTTCCTCCACCATAAACAACAGCCAGAATAATCTCTCACTAGCGCAACAGGTACAAACCCACCCGTGACTTCTCTATAACAGAGCCAGCCACAACTTTAGGTTGTGGTGTCAAATTTTAGTCTGTTTCTTAAACTTTTGGGAATTGAGACCATTCTTCTGTCTTCATTAGCAGTGTCTCTCAAGGGAGTGGCAGCAGGGTAGGAGAAGAGATGCGGATATAGACCACAAACTCCTGCCTTCAAGCATCCTTCTGTTTTCCCCGAGAGCAGCAGCATGTTTTCACCAGGAGAGGACACAGAACTGTTCTGTAGGCACTGAGGTTGCACTCAACTCCTGGTAAGTGCCTTCCACAGTTATTACCCCGTCAATACATGTGTAATTCAATACACGTACTGTTAATACTGACAATTCTTACAGAGCAAAATCTAAAGCTAATTAAGAAAGAAACCAGGAAAATGACAGAAGAAACCCGTGTTCTTTTCCATAGCACTTGTAATCATGTTATCTACCTGTAGAGACAGTAAAAACAGCAAATTTAAATGCACACAGAATACCACAGCAAATAAACAAGAACTGAGAGCCTGCAGTAAAGCGTAACCTGTTTCAGATATAGCAACAGGTACCACTTCTCATTAATTCTTCCTTCATGAAAAAATACCTGCTCATGGTTAAGAAGACTAGAGAAGCAGTAGAAGTGGAAGTAACACATCATGATCGTCAAAACTCATGCCAGCAGGGAAGGAACCTGCATGATTAAGCAATGTACTACTTCTCTGGATGCTGAGAAGGCTCATTTTGGACCTGACTGACTGGTGAGCACTTCATGTACCATTCAACTGATTCCACTTACAACAAGTGGCAAGCACTGTCCGCAAACCTGCATCTTCTGTCTGGTCAATGCCTCATTCTTAAGTGACCTGCTGGCCTAATGCATTTGTGCATGCAAACATATGCACCACCATGACGGATCGCACATATCTCTACCAGTGTAGTTTCCTGGAGCAAACATGCCCATGTTGCTCACATCACCCAAAAGTTTTTGATGCAGCAACGCAAAGGGGAGTTCTGACTTCAAAGAACAGATTAAAGCATTCTTAAGATACATCTAAAAAGAAGTGAAACCCCAGTTTACACGTACTTCAGAACCTAAGGCTTTGTGTTGTTCCTACACTCACGTCCTGAGAGACACAGCAAGATGCAGATAATCCTGCTGATTGCCATAAAATCAACTTAGCTTCAAGTTTTGTATCTTTCACTTGCATATATAATGCAAAATATAAAATCTGGAATTTAACAAGAGGGATCATAAGACCAAGTGCTTCAGTTACTGCATTTATCAGCTCCATTGAATCCATCAGCTTTCTAAAAGCAATGGACTTTCAAAGACCACATCCTAGATGAACAGCTTCTGGACAGTCTGGATGAAAGGAGCACTACCAAGCCAAGTTAATTACCTCGCTATGCAACACAGGAAAGGCTCAAGTCCTTGCTAAAACCAGAAAGATGTCACCAAACAAGGTCTCACTGACCACAAGGACCAATTAAGAGCTGCAAAACCACTTCCCAAGCCCCTAATTTGGCCTGCAGACCACAGCATGGCAGTCATTCTATGAAGAGCTTCAGAAGCTTTTCAATTCTATCTCTGAATACTTTAAAAGAAGATGAAAAATCAAGCTGTGATTTCAATACACACACCTGGAAGGAGCAGTTTACACTCGTTCCATGGCACGGGAGTTACACATGCGTAGAGTAAGCAGGCACAGCAAGTCAAGTGACAAACAGCACTGCAGTGGTTTAACTCGGACCACAGGAAACACGAAACTGAAAGCAGGTGTACTCCACACACCTCTGCCAAGTAAGCCGTGCCATACTATAACAACAGCGAGTTACACCTCACTCCGACAGTGTTTTTCCTCGAGTACTGAGCAGCGGAACACTCCCGCACAGCCACGCCTTTGCTGGAGCACCCCGAAAGCCAGAACACAACGTACAAGGCAATTCACGCCGCGAGCCCAAGACCTCCCAAGTTTCAGCCCTTGCTCACAAACACGGAGCAAACTGCTGATGGGCGTGGTAAGAGAGATCCCGGAGCACCAGAGCAGCAGCAGCAACGGCGGGAACGGACGCAAGCTCTGTGGGTAGAGCTGTCAAAAGAGGCCGAAACGAACTGCGGGCTCAAGCCCGGAAAAGCTGAAGCTCGCTCGATGCCAGAGACAAGAACCTGCGAGCGACGCAGAGCAATCTCCCGAAGAAGCCCCCAGCGCCGGCAGCGCCGCCGGCTTCCCCCGCGCTCACCTTGCTGGATGTCGCCATTCGCCCCGCCGGGCACGGGCACGCTGAGCTGCCGCTCGGGCTCGGGCAGGCAGCGCCGGCAGAAGGAGTGCAGGCAGGGCAGCAGCTTCGGCTCGGCCTCCCGCCGGCTCTGCAGGCTCTGCGCGCAGACGGCGCAGGTGTCCAGCAGCGAGAACGGCCCCGGCGCCGCTGGTGTCAGCGGAGGCACCGGGCTGGGGCCAGGCCCTGGAACGACACCGGGCCCCGCCGCCGCTGCCTCGGCCTCGGCCTCCGCGAGGCCGCGCTCCGCCGCCGCCCCGGGACTCTCCCGCTCCTCAGGGGGCAGGGCGGCCGGGGGGGAGGCGGCCGCGTGCTCCCCGCCGCCCGGCCCGGCCTCGGCAGCCCCGTCCCCGCCGCCGCCGCCTCCTTTGTTTTCCGCCATGTTTCCTCCTTTGAACCCAGCTCCCCGCTCCGCTCACGTACGGCGTCACCACGCGCCGTGCGCGCGCCCCACGCACTGCGGGCGGGGCCCCGGGGTGCCGCGCGCGGCGGCGCGCGGGCGGGGCGGGAGGAGTCCGGGCAGGACGTCACCGCGCCTCGGGGTGCACCTCCCATTGGTTAGCGTCAGAGGCCTTCCAGCCAATCGCAAGAGGAGGCTTCAGGGCTGGGGGCGGAGCGTGCAGAGAGCTGGCCCCGCCCACCGGGGCGCTCCTGAGGCGACGCGGACGCCGCGGGCGGGAGGGGCTGAGAGCGGCGCGCGGTGCTGTGCCGCCATCCGCCCCCCGCTCCCGCCGCAGAACCAGCAGCGGAGCGCGGTGAGGAGCCCTCTGTCCGCAGTGAGCGTCCCAAAGACGGGAGTTCTGGCCCTGCGGCTGATGGCGGAGGACGCCGGTGTGTTACGGTGCTCTAAGACCTGCAGTCGGTGCCGGGCTGCGGTGGAGGGCGAGAAATACACGTGAGAAGCTAACGAGGGCTCCCGTGACAGCCGTGTGGCACAGGGCGCAGAACCCCGTGGGAAGAGGGGTGTGAAGCGACAGTAAAAGTAGGACGAGGGGAATGGCTTTAACCTGCCAGAGGGGAGACTGAGATGAGCTCTTGAGCAGAAGCTCTCCCCTGTGAGGGTGCTGAAGCGCTGGCACAGGGTGCCCAGAGAAGCTGCGGCTGCCCCATCCCTGGCAGTGTTCAAGACCAGGTTGGACACAGGGCTTGGAGCAAGCTGCTCCAGTGTGATTCGGAGAAAACTCCAGGCACAAACTCCCAGCAAAGTTTTAAGCTGACAAGCAGGTATTCTTTACTGCAGCGCCGGGAGACACGGGGGATGGCTCCTCCTAACGTGTGTCCCTGTATTGCCACACAGGCCATCCTTATGTAGTCACTGGGCATACATACATACAAAAATGTGGTGGTGGTCTTTGAGGGTCGTTTACTTCTTCCAACAATCTTCATCACTGCTGACAGTCTTTGAAGCACCAGCTTAATTAACATTACAGACATCAGTTAGTCTAACTGCTCCCATCCTGGACATCTGCTAGTCCGGGATACTCCCCAGTAGATATCTACACCAGCTGAATGGGTTCATTAACACCACAAACATAGCAATCATCCTGTCCTTCCACCGATCAGCCAGTTTAACTATGCCCATCCTGGACATCTGCTAGGTCTGGGCACTCCCCATCCCCAGGTCCTGTTTTGCTATTGTTTTTTTCACACATTGTTTTGTACTAAGGTCCTAAGGACCCAAAACTATGCCAACTACCTTCAAGCACCAGTTATTTTCCATTACGAAGCCACCAAACCCAACCTTACCCAGAACTGATTACATTTGGTGCCTCCTTGTCTCAAGTGGAAGGTGTCCCTGCCCGTGGCAGGGGTTGGAACTGGAGGAGCTCTAAGGTCCCTTCAACCCACACCAGGCTGGGATTCTATGAAAATCCCTTAGGCATGGCACAGTCCAAATGATACCCCTCACACCCACAAACAAGTACCTGTGCAATGCTATACACCCTGTCCTAGCCTCTCTCCTAGGCTGGCATGGGACAGTTACAAATACTGTGACAGCAGCAGCCTCCTCCCAGACTCAGTCTCCCACACTGGGTTCAAATTCACACACATCAGACATGCAGCGCCAGTCAGTGGGTTCAGTGGACAAGGCTTACTCTGCTGACTGCTCGCAGGCTGGCCTTTGAAGAAGCAGCAAAAGCCCTACAGATAGCAAAACCGTGTTTATTAAAGGCATAGGGGAAAACGTAAAATCATGAAAAGGTTTTTCTTTAAGAACTCCTATATTTGGTATTTAAAAACAAAACAATTCACAAACCAATTAAAATACATTTAACTATGCACATAACACATTTGAACAGAGCATTTTGAGTCCTAGGAATGAAAACAAAGAAAAGAAACAATGAAAATAACATCACACAACTGCACCTAGAGCTGTCTTCAAAGACACAGCATCTCCAAAGCTTTTTGTTTTAACATATGCTGCAGTGAGACACCAAGGGTGAAGTCACTGGAAGTCTTGCTGGATGTTCTCCTTGTTCGCCTCGCCGTGCTGCTGTTTGATTTGTGAGATTTCATTTTCCAGCTGCACAATGGTTCGTTCAATCTCATAGTTTTTACTGACAAGAGACACCCATCTGGAAGCGAAAAGAAATTGAAAAGACTTTAAGTTTTATGTAACCATCCTCTGCTTTAAAATAAAGAGAGGATTATTGCTCCAAAAAACACGAAGACATGGAATAATGCAGTGTTTTTCTCAACACATGATAAACATCTGTCAGTAGCAATGGTGGTTTGAACAACCAAAGTGACAAAATGTAGGTTTTAACCCTGTCAATATTATTTATGTAGAGATTTACTAAAATCAAACCCACTGACTGCCAGTATTTAAAGAATTTAAAAAACAGTTTAGGCACTCTCAAGGAGCTGATGTGCCCTCCTTCCACATCTGTTGCTCACCGATTCACTCAACTGTAGTAACTCTTACATAGACCTGAATTACAAACCTTCTGTGCAAAGCAACAAGCAGTTTTCCCACGGTAACAACCCACAACAGTACTGACAGATCACAGATGCTCTGCATGGAAGAGTTCCAGCCAGAAGCTTTACTTGTGGAAGGTTTAACAGAGAACTTGAGATACTCACGTGGATTCCATTTCTCGGAGCTTGGCCCCAGCTGTGAGTTGCATGTTCTTTCGTTGCCAGTTCAGATCCTGAATGTTTTTCCTGCGGAGAAAAAAGATGGATTTCTTTTTATCTCCTTTCTTTACAAGCTGTAATTTCTAATTTCAAAATACACCTGATCTCTAGAAGTACCATCATAAAACATTTGTGTAGCCAGGGCTGTAACTGCAACAGATAGATGGGCAAATCCCAGTACAGAACCCTGAGATAGACAGACAGATAGATAAATAAAACCAATAAAACCACAGACACAAAACCTCCACCGTACTACAAGGAAAACTTCCAACATTCAAACCCACTGCCTGGGGACAGCATGGTCAGATCTGTTAACTACTGTTGTTACTGGGTCTTTTTTCCTGTGACTATGGCAGCAGAGCACACACAAACCTTGCGCAGCCTGGGGGAAGGGGTTCACTTTCCTTCCAACTTCATTCTGAAAAATGTAGAAAAAAACTACTCACCTCAACTTCTGAAGCTCTTTCTGGGCTTGTTCTATCATATGAACCAGATGTCTAAGAGCAGAATGGAAGCAAAGTGTTAGGAACACATACAATTGCTGACTCTGCCCCGTTTAAGACACAAAAAGCCACCTCAATGCAAACACCAGACAACTTGTTCTCAGCGCAGTCTGTGCTGCTCACTCCTAGGCACCCCCAACATAAGAAAGATGTGGTCCTGCAGGACTGAGTCCAGAACCTGTGACTGTGGCTGCCCCATCCCTGGCAGTGTTCAAGGCCAGGTTGGACAGGGCTTGGAGCAAGCTGCTCTAGTGGAAGGTGTCCCTACCCATGGCAGGGGGCTGGAACTGGATGAACTTTAAGGTCCCTTCCAACCCAAATGTGCCTGGGATTCTATGGTATGTTCTGAAGATCCCCACTGATGTGCACAGGGAAACACCTCAACCACACAGAAGCTGAAGCCAGAACTTCAGCGAGGTCCCGCAAAGCCTTACTCGTTGTACACCTTCCAGGCATTACAGCCGTGCTGCGACATGAGCTCCAGGTTCTCAATGCGCACGGCCTGGTGCTCCAGCTGCGCCATGGAGTTGTTCACGCACTCCTGCCACGCCGTGATGTCGTTCTTCTGCCCGGAGGACGGTGCCGGCAGCTCGTATCTGCAACAGACCGCCCGCCCGCCTCAGGAGGGGGCGCGGGAGGCTCTGCCTCGGGCCGGCGCCCCTCGGCCCTGGGGCCGCCCCGCTTACCTCTTCATGCTGAGCAGCTCCAGGGGCTGCCGGGCCGCCAGGCGCTCGAACTCGTTCCGCATGATCTCCGTCTGCGGGAAGGCGCGGGTGAGGCGGTGGGGGGAGCCCAGCCCGGGGAAGGGGCAGGGGAAGGGGCAGGAAAAGGGGGAGCTCGGTCCACCTCACCTCGAAGGCGCTGAAGTCGTGCGCCGGCAGGTAGCTGAGGTAGTTCTTGGTGGGCCGGTACCGCCGCGTCTCCTCCTCCACTAGCGCCGCGGCCTAGCGCACGCAGGGCGTCAGGCACCCCGGCTCCCGGCCCGCTCCCGCCTCCCGGCCCGGCCCACACTCACCGCCTCCCGCACGCCGGGCGCCTCATAGCCCTGATCGAAGTAGGGCAGCGCGTCCACCACAACGTCCCCCGCCACCAGCCCCGGGCCCGCCATGGCGCGCCTGTGCCAGCACTGCGCCTGCGCGTCCCACCTCAGCCACGGCACACCGCCGCTCGCGCGGCCCCGCCCGCCGCCCCCAGACCCCGCCCCTCCCGGTCCTAGCCCCGCCTCTCCCTGGGCCGCCTCCCCGCTCTGGCACCGCCTCCCCCGGTCCGAGACCCCGCCTCTCCCTGGGCCGCCTCTCCCGGTCCTAGCCCCGCCCCTCCCGGTCCCAGCCCCGCCTCTCCCGGTCCTAGCCCCGCCCCTCCCGGTCCCAGCCCCGCCCCTCCCGGTCCTAGCCCCGCCCCTCCCGGTCCCAGCCCCGCCTCTCCCTGGGCCACCTCCCCGCTCTGGCACCGCCTCCCCCGGTCCGAGACCCCGCCTCTCCCTGGGCCGCCTCTCCCGGTCCTAGCCCCGCTCCTCCCGGTCCTAGCCCCGCCCCTCCCGGTCCCAGCCCCGCCTCTCCCGGTCCTAGCCCCGCCTCTCCCTGGGCCGCCTCTCCCGGTCCTAGCCCCGCTCCTCCCGGTCCTAGCCCCGCCCCTCCCGGTCCCAGCCCCGCCTCTCCCGGTCCTAGCCCCGCCTCTCCCTGGGCCGCCTCTCCCGGTCCTAGCCCCGCTCCTCCCGGTCCTAGCTCCGCCTCTCCCGGTCCTAGCTCCGCCTCTCCCGGTCCTAGCCCCGCCTCTCCCTGGGCCGCCTCTCCCGGTCCTAGCCCCGCTCCTCCCGGTCCTAGCCCCGCCTCTCCCTGGGCCGCCTCTCCCGGTCCTAGCCCCGCTCCTCCCGGTCCTAGCCCCGCCTCTCCCTGGGCCGCCTCTCCCGGTCCTAGCCCCGCTCCTCCCGGTCCCAGCCCCGCCTCTCCCGGTCCTAGCCCCGCTCCTCCCGGTCCCAGACCCCGCCTCTCCCGGTCCTAGCCCCGCTCCTCCCGGTCTCAGACCCCGCCTCTCCCGGTCCTAGCCCCGCTCCTCCCGGTCCTAGCTCCGCCTCTCCCGGCCCTAACCCCGCCTCTCCCGGGGCCACCTCCCCGCTCTGGCACCGCCCCTCCCGGTCCTAGCCCCGCCCCATGGCGGCGCGGCCGGAGCGGGCTGAGGCCGGGGCTGGTTCAGTAGCGCTGCATTGGCGGTTTAATGAGGCAGGAGCCACCCCCGGCCCCAGCCCTCCTGCAGCCGCAGAGGAGTCCGGCTCCGGCGGCAGGGCAGGCGGCACCCGCGGCCCGCCGCTGGCCCGCAGCAGCAGCAGCGCCCGATCATCTCTTCTGGAGGAACTTCATTTTACTGCCTATGGGGAAGAAAGAGACACAAAGTGCTCAGCATCGCTGAAGGGGCAACCGAAAACAGCACACGAGCGCACACTGCAACGAGGAGGCTCTGCTCTCTTTTCCATGCAGTTATTTGGTCAATAGCAAAAGTCTTCCGTGTGAGGATGGTGAGGCGATGGCGCGGGTTACCCAAAGAAGTGGTAAACAGAGCCTTGAGCAACATGGTCTAGGGTGAGGCATCCCTGCCCGCGGCAGGGGGCTGAAACAGGATGACCTTAAGGTCCTTTCCAGCCCAAACCAGTGTGGGATTCTATGATTCATTTAAATAAATACAAATGAACAAAAAGCAAGGGTGTCCCTTTACCGAGACTGCGAAGGATTTTGTTCATTCCAGTTGGTTCAGTCCCTGGAATACTCTCCAAATACTCCAAAGCACGGACCTCAAACAGGCCTAAAAGAGAAAAACCAGCAACAATAGAAACAGAGCCAGTCCATCTTTTAGCAAGTGACAGCTTGTGTCAACAAGGAGGTTACAAAAAGGAAATCACGGGTATGGTGTAGGCTGCAGGATGAGAGAGGAGAGACGTAAGAATCTTTTGCTTCAGCCCTTGATTAGAAGGGCCAGAGCTACCACTGATACCAAAATGCCAATTGGATAACGCGCCAGGACAAAAGGTGTCCTAAGAGTTAAAGTCACCTGACGTGATACTCTGAAAGTGAACCTAAACCAAGAAAGCAAGGTCCAGCCTCACCTTTGACCGGGTTCTTCCTCAGCTCTCGGTCCTGGATGAAGCCTGCAAACATCTGTGTTTCCATGAAGAAGTGCAGGAAGTGCCGCACGTTGCGCGAGACGTGAGACTTGCGGAACAGCTCTCGCTGGAACACGCGCTCCCCTCTCTCTGTGACGTTCATGTGCAGGGAATAGTGTCCAACGATCTCCACAAAGAACTGCACAAAAGCCTCAGAGACCAGGGAGTTCAGGGGCACGTCACCTGCGAGGAGGACAACAGGGGACCTTTCACTGTGCATGCGTCACTTTGGTCCTTTCTCTTCTGCAAGAGGAGCAGCAGTTACTTTTTAGGCTGTCTCAGACATGAAATCCCAGAGGAGTGTTTGATACCAAGGAAGCCACAGCTCAAGTTCCAAGTCCCTCTTGTGCTGCTGCCCCGGAGCGGGATCAGAACTGCAGGGGGGTCTCCCCAGAGTGCAGCAGAGGGGCAGAATCCCCTCCCTGAGCTGCTGCTCACTCTCTGGGGGTGCAGCCCAGCACACGGGGGGGGTCTGGGCTCAGGCACACACTGATGGGTCACAGGAAAATACCTTTCTAAACTGTGTATTTCCTCTCATTCATTTTCCTATCAGAGCTGTGGAGATTTGCTAATGTGAAAAAACCTGTCTGCACAAGTACCTTGTGTGTCACTCTGCCGATGAGACAAGATTTCACTTCGTTCTTCCAAGACTTGGACAAGTGCAGCCTGGAGTTTATGGGGCAGGATCTCATCTTCATCTGATACCTAGAGAGAAGAAAGGCCATTTTGAGAACCTTCTCATGGTGAACTGATGAGAAATACTCATAACATGGCTAAAACAGCTTGAGGGAAGTTACTCTGTGATATGGTTTGTCTTGGTGGAGAACACACATTTGTCTTGCAGCCACAGAAATGAAAACCATTTGCTCAGCACCCTTCCACTAAATCCTCCAAATCCTATTGGAGTCACACACACAGCGTGTGCTATATCCATGACACAGACTCACACTCACGATATCGGTGATAAAACACACAAAACCAAAAGAAAATAACCAAAATCCTTTAATACCTTTCTCCAGTTGCAGGCTGCAATGCAAAATGGAACAGTAAGGCAAGGAAAAGGAGATGCAAATATCCTCCTGAACTAGCAACACTCCCATACATTTACAGCAACTTGTGATGTAGAAGCACACGAGGTGAAGTTCAGCGGAGAACAACAAGGGAACTGTGATGATCTGTCTCCTCACTATCACCCCTGGGGAGAAAAATCAACCGAGCAAAGGAAACCCACCCCAGACAGATGAGAGAGGAGAAAGCCCTGCAGAGAACATGTACACAGCCAGACAGAAAGCAGCAAAGAGCCTTAGTGGTCCACTTCACATAATGATCCCACTCATTATCCTTGTTGAAATCAGGCTCAGATAAGCAGCATCTTTGGCTTCACAGAGCTCTGCGCCTAATGCAACTTCAGTCTTGCAACAAGGATTTGTAAGCCTGTTCCCTTCTCTGTTGGTTAGAAAGGAATGCAAGATACTTCTTCAGCCACTGGAGCTCCCACGTGAATACCAGCTTTTGCTGAGGTCTTGTTCTCATTTTCTTTCACTGGTGCCTTTTCCTGGCATATAACCCTGAGTGACTGCTCCTGTTATTTCACTCACCTCTTGCAGGAACTTGTCAGCACAAAGATCAACGATCAGCACCTGGGGAAGGATGCACAAAACACACAGACTCAAAACCAGGTAGACTGCTGTACAGAAAAAAACTCTTTTCTTTCTGAGTGCCAGACGATGTCACACACCCAACACAAACTGCAGCCTGGCCATAAGGACAGTGAACAGTATTGATCCTTGATACCAGCGGGACACCTTGACATGTACCTGGCAAGTTCACCAACCTCAGCAAAGTCTGAGAGTTTATATTAAGACAGAACCCACAGACATTATCCCAGAGGTCAGCTATACCACTGCCACTGGCCCTTATACTGTGCTTCACCCAATTCTCACCTCTTCTATGGGCAGGTCCTGCAGCTGTGGTAACGAGCAGGAGAGAATGCCAATTAGGAATGGGGTCGGAGAGCACACAATATCAATCATAGAAGTTGGCAGGACTGGTATGTAGGTGTGTTGCCAAGTGAAAGGATAAAGCGTTGCGACTGCGGCATGGCCACATTTAGACAGAACGCTAGAAAGGTAAGAGAAGCACAGAGTTGATTGTCAACATCTTCTTCAGTACCTGGCTGCAGACACGGGTTAGAAATGCTCAGGGGAACATAACTCACACACGTTTACACATCAGCAGAAGCCCCATGCATTCATTTTTAAAAGCAATTCTGAGGAGCTAGGAATATCATCAACCCAGACTAAAGAGGCAAAGGAAACGTTCCTTTATCTCCTATCTTGGGTAAACAGTATACTCCACATTCCAAGCATGCACGCGCTGTGTGAAAAGCCTGCAAAAGCTTGTAAATGTCACTATTTACAAGTCAGACAAGCTTGCAGATGAAAACAGCCCCAGTGCAGAAGAAAAGAGTGTCCCTCAGAACCTGTCACTCAGACTCCACTTTTACCTCAAGTTGTCAGCGACAAAGATCACCCTCCTTTCCAGCAGGAGAGATGCGAAGATGCGAATTGTGTGAGACACGCTGAGACACTTAAAGAGGCACTCGAAGTCAACATGTTCCAGTCGGGAATCCAGCGGGCGGCAGAGCTCCAGCACCTACAGGCAAGCAGATGCAGAGCACTGGAGGAGAAAAGCCAACAGAGCCAGGCCACGGGAGGGGCAGCCTGGCTAGAACATGGAATGGGGGCTCCCTGCAAGTGGAACCCCCTGGCCTGGACAGTCCAGCTGCCCAGAGGACTCCCAGAGAGATCTGCCTTAAAAAGCAGAGAATCACTTCTACAGCAGATGATTAAACAGGGTTTCTGTGGCAGCCTCTCTTCAGACTTAATGACATTATCCCCACTTGCAGGGCTGCGTGCAGTTCTGATGTTCCCAGCATAAAGACATGAAGCTGTTGGAGCTAGTCCAGAGGAAGCCCGAGGATGCTCAGGGGCTGGAGTAGCTCCCATATGAAGACAGGCTGAGAACATTGGGGCTGTTCAGCCTGGAGAAGAGAAGCTGCGTGGAGACCTCAGAGCAGCTTCCAGTGTCTGAAGGGGGCTACAGGGATGCTGGAGAGGGACTCTTCATCAGGGACTGGAGTGGTAGGACAACGGGTGATGGGTTCAAACTGAAACGGGAAGTTCAGGTTAGATACAAGGCAGAAGTTCTTCCCTATGAGGGTGCTGAGGCACTGGCACAGGGTGCCCAGAGAAATGGTGAATGCCCCATCCCTGGCAGTGTTCAAGGCCAGGCTGGACAGGCATCCCTGCCTATGGTAGGGGGTTGGAACTGGATGATCTTAAGGTCCTTTCCAACCCAAACCGTTCCATGATTCTATGATCTTCAGACTAATTTTTTACAGGCAGCACCTCTCCACAGGTCAGTTTGCAAAGTGCCACTGTGCCCCAGCACAGCAAAGCCACTCCTGGTTTCCATTACCTCATTCCCTGCTCCTGGCAGGAAACTCCTCACAGTAATTGTGCGTCCAGGAGCAGGGAAAGGCGCCTCCATGACACTGCGCATGAATGGGTGCACCAGGGCCGGGGACATCTCTCGCCTCTTCTCCACTTCATCTAAAATCTGCAAGAAATACATTAGACACTGGTCTAATGGCTTGCTGAGGCCAGAGGAGATACGAGCCTCTGTTAGAGTATCCCATGCCCCAGCTACATGTGAAGGTTCCAAAACAGACTCACAGCCCTTTCCTCCCTGGCTTGGGATCTCTGTGAAAGCTCCTCTCAAAAGTCTGAGCAATCAAATGGGAATAGATACCTGTGAGTACAACTCTCCATTCTCAAATCCAGTCTCTTGCTACTGTAAGGAAATGTCTTGTATGTGGTAATTGAATTATCACAAGTAGTTAGAGGACTAAGAACAGCAACACCCCAACCTCCTCCCCAGAAATCTTTCTGAAACACTCTTCTAGAAACTCTGTGCTCCAATGATTAGAAATGAGCTTATTTTTTTTATCCTGAGCTTGCCTCCTGCCGTTCTTCTGCAACAGCAGGCCTTCACCTGCAGTGGCTTTCCCCTGTTCCCTACCTCTTTATCTACTCTCCTCATAGTGCCAGGAAAAACAAGCTGAGATTCCCCCAAAAAAGCCCTGATTTTCCATTTCCAAGTCATGGAAGAAGACGATGAAGGGGCCCCATCAGTCTTACCAGGCTGATGAGGAGCCACTTCCTGACAGTAATTTGGATGAAGGAATAGTTATCTGTGTATCAGCTGACAAGTCTCAGCACTAGCATCATTTTATTTGCCCTGTCAAAGCAAAGGCAGTGAGGAAGCACCACGATCACTAAGCAATTCTAGACTGGACAGAAGCACTCAGGTTCTTTCTGGAGCTTGCAGGTTGTCAGAAACTCAAGTCCAATAAGAAGTAACAGGTTCTCCCCACTTCACCTTGGAGAAGAGGTTGAAGCAGCCCAGGCGGCTAACAATGCAGTACACCTCAGGAAGGCGCTTCCCTTTCCCTTCTGGCTGAAACACAACAGGAACAGGTGAGAACAGGGATGCAATAAGGCACCTGGCACCTACACTACAGCTGATTCACACAATTCCTTCTGCTGGAGTTCCCTTTACACTTCTGACTTAACATTCCTGAGGAATGTTGAGTTCCAGGAGCTATCTTTCAAGCCCAGAGCCCATTTCACTCTACAGGGGCATCATCCTTGTCCCTCCTTTACTCATTCAAAGGGCTGGTAACATCAGCAGCACAGGCACTATGTAACTCACATGGGAAATGACTGCTGTGTCACGTCATGCAGTTAACTGTGCATTTATCAATGTATTCTTTACCCTCAACCCAACACACAGATGCTTACCAGGAGCTTCTTGCAGTACCCAAACCAGCGGCTGCCATCCTCCCCCGTCAACACGAAAGAAAATGTTTCACTGGGGAACCAAAGAACAGCAAGGGTTGAATTCACCAGCCAGGTCAGAGACTGACAAAGCTCACAGACTACAAGCCATTTGCCTTCTGGTCATGGTGAAGACCCCTGCTGTGGTTAGCAAGCTACTTTGATCTCTGTTCAGTGTAGAAACCCCCACCCATGGACTCTCATTGAACTACTACAGCTCTCTTCCTTCCCAGCTGCTTCTCTGTTCTACCAAGGAATGGCAGAAGCACTTGGCCTTGAACAGACATCACAGACTTCCTTCTTACAGGAAAGAAGGGGCTCAGGTAGAAACAGCACTTCCCCTACCACTGCTGTCAGGAATACAGCCCTTCCCATTTTCACTTGCTCTGCAGTTCCTCTGGTGCAGAACACTGGCACCTACCTAAACTTTCAGCATTGCCTGTTTCAGGCATGAGTATTCAAAACCAAGTCTTTACCTTTTAAGGTCTGACGCAGGAAACCAGTCTTTGGGATCTGGAAAGCAGAATTTGGGAATGACCTTTAGCCTCTCTTCAGTATCCTTTGACTGTCTGAAGGGATGTTCAGTCTGGAGGAGTAACACATGCTTTTGAAGTCACTTAAGTGTGGTGCACAGCTTCAGCATTTAAAACAGTGGGAGACAGCATATTCCTGACACTTCCCAATGCTGAACCATCAGATGGCTAATGCCCAAGTATAGGAGAACATATTCTGCCTGTAACAGACTTCCAGTTCCCACTTGGATCTTTCCTGCTGATTGGACCTTTGTAAAATTACCCACCTGTTAAGAAGTCTTGGTAAGAAGGGAGTAAGGATTTACAAGCACGGCCAAGTTTACTGGGGAATAAAGCTAGAACTGATCCCCTCAAATGATGGGTGTGTCAGCTTGCCTCAGTTCTATTCCTAGGAGATCTGAAGCTTGTGATGTGCAGATCACTTAGCTGTGAAAACAGTTGTCATGGGTTCAGCAGCAGCAGTCATTTTTCTCCTCCTTGGTAGCTGGTGCAGCACTGTGTTTTTGATTTTGGGCCTGGGAACAGCGCTGATAACACCAGTGTTTCGGTTACTGCTTAGTGATGTTTTGGTCTGGCCAAGGACTTTCTGAGTTTCATGCTCTGCCAGGGAGGAGGGGAGCCGGGAGGAAGCAGAGACAGGACACCTGACCCAAACTGACCAAAGAGGTTATTCCATACCACAGCACGTCATGCCCAAGATGGAGGACGGAGTATCTGAATTCTATGTCCCAGTTACCATGTGAGGGCTCAAGTCAAACCCCTCAAAGACTACAGAACAACTTTCCATGCTCAAAACTGCCCAGAAGAGGCTAAAGGAAGGGTAAGAGAGATCATATTTAAGTAGGAAATGGCCCTAAGAAGTTGACAGTTTATTGAACAAAGGCGGTTATAGACCCTGCACCCTCAGTCAGCACATCCAGGTTATTCCAGTGTCCCAAGCTGTGACAGCACAAAGGAGCAGTTTGGAAAACAGCACAGCATTTTCAGAGTTACAGTTGTACAAGAGCATTGATGTCCTTGGGCACACAGCCCAAAGAAGAGGGTGACAAGCCGATCGCTTGGAAGCAAGGCTATTTTTACAAGGGAGACAAATCAGAACACCTCCACAATTCCTGGGCAACGTTTCCTGCACAATCCCAGCATGACAGACTGTCCCACGTAAAGTAACTCACCACAACACTGTAATTTGTCTGTAAAAGAGCAAAGTGCTTCATATTCCACACCTGTATCCTAACCAGTGGCCTGCTTTACTAGTGAAGAGTTTAGGAAGGTATACACACCATGAGAGGAAACAAAGAGCTGCTGAGTGTGTTTTGTGGGTAGGTTTCCATGCAGCTCCTACCTTGCTGGGAAACTGCTGTATGATCTGTGGTGTGTAGGTCATCTCAGATGCCTTCTTGTGCAGTGACACCACCACAAACAGCTCAAACAGCCGCTGCTCCTGAAGCTCTATCAGATCCCTCTCCAAAGTCTGGTAGTGTGGGTTCCTCTTGGAGGTTGACCTCAGCAGGCACCTGTGTCGACCTGAAGAAAGGAACAAACCCAAAACCAGGCTGTGGCTACCACTGCCAGGCACCTATAGGTTTGTCACTACCTTTAGAAGGGGGAAGAGAGATGGGTACATTTGCCTAACATCACTGCTGCACTCTATGGGACTTGGGACTCCTGCATCAGCTCCTCAAGCACAGAACTCTTCCAGACAGGGGAGCACTGGCCTTGCAGCAGCTCTACAAATCCCTCTAAGAATCACAGAATGTTTTGGGTTGGAAAGGACATTAAGATCATCCAGTTCCAACCCCTCTTGGCTGATAGCTAGCATTCTCCTGCTCTTTCCACACATCTCAGAGCAACAGGCCATGCTAACGATGAGGGAAGCCCATCTTCACCAGTTCAATAATTGCCAGGCCTCAGGCAGGCAGGACTAAAGCAGCATGGGCATCAAGAGAGGCAGAGCCAGTTTCCTGGCTGGGATGTCCTGACAGGCAGTACCAACTCACAAGCACAGGCACAACACCCTGATGTAAGAAATTCCTGTGGCCCAGGCACCATGACACATTGTGGACAACTCTGAAATCAAGCAGTGACTCAATCACTGTATTTCTGCAGAGGCTCTTCACATTACTCTCAACATAAAACAGTGGAACTTCACTACTGACTCCAAGTTAAGGCCTCATCTATGCTCCCCTCCAAGCAAATGAGACATCTGAAAGTATGGATTTTGAGTCTGTAGCTTGGGCCTATGATCAAACTCAGGACTGTGGATCCAAACAAATAGCTAAGGGATTTCTCCCCAGAGGAAAGGGCATTTCACAACAATATACATGTAAAACACAACCACAGAAAGGAAGTAGGGGCAAAACAACCTCAAGTGCTAGCAGCAAAGGTGATCTAGAGACAATCTCCTGCAATACACAGTTAAGTGTGACTCTACCAACCCAAAAATGAATCCAATTCTGACGACTGGTAGATTAATGGCATTAAACCTTGGGAGAAGGGGCAGAAATAGAGGTTGATTTGCCACAGCAACAGCTCCCAGCCTTGGCCATGCTGCCTCTTAGATATTCCCTTTCTCTATCTTGGCAGACGCCACAACAGAAGCAATGACTAGTCAGTGTGCTTATCCAGTAGAGCCTTAGCCAAATGTGTAGTGCTATGGGGATGGGACCAGCCCTCGTGATTCACTCACTTTTTGGCTGATTTTCCGTATCACTCTCATTCCCACTGGTTTCACCTGAAACACACAGAGTTTTCATTTATTAGCCATGCAGAAGGAAGATGGGCAACACCCAAAGTTGGGCAAGAGAAAGAACTTTACGCTCATCACACCAGCACCGTTCAGGACTGCCCACCTATCCTGCTCAAAGCAGCAGCAAAGAACAGCCGGGACTGGGCAATGTGCTACAGCAGAGCTGATACCACATCCCTGTTTCTAGTAAACCACCTGTAGGTCGGCTGAACACAGACAAAGAACAGAAACCAAGTGGCTATTTAATACCACAGTAAAAGTTAACAGAGCTGCTGAACAGAATATACTATAAATAAAGACCACACCATGGCTACAAAAATCAGAAGAACACAAAAACCTCACTTCAGAGGCACAAAAGCGATGAGTGGAGTAGTCAGAGGTGAAGCAGCCTGGGGGTTTGTTCTGCTTTTTTGAAACAGCACTTTTAGCCCAGGCACAGATCACAGCGAATCTGCCACCTGTATCAGTACTAAACTTGGGTTAAGCAAGTGTTCCCAATCTGAGCAGTGCTGAAAGCTCAGCAATTACAGCTGCAAGACATGGGCCAGCACTGTGGAGTCAGCCCAGCAGGAGGTGTGGAAGGTGGTGGTGCCTGGCCTGCCAGCAGTACCCCAGGATGTGCAGGAACTGTGCTGCTCAAAAGGTTTGTGGTGCTGGAGACTATACCTTTCACTGGAGGTGCTTCTCTCCCAGCAGCACTGAGCAACTTCACCCTCTTCTTTCCACGCTTAGAATCGAAGATCTCCTGGATTTTCAGTACCAGCTGAAATCCAAAGCAGAAGCAGAGGTTAATATGGAGGTCCAGAAAAGGGCTGCCAGGTGCCAACAGGACTGCAGCCCAACAGCAGTCGTCTAGCACCACAACACTTGGAAAGGCTGCCCAAGTCCTACCAGGCTGAGGGACTGCTTGCTAGAGTACTTCTAGCACAGCTCAGTGGATACTGAATCCACACAGAACTTCTGCTATGAGAGAGACTCTCGTTAGCACAACTTGGAGCTGACACCAGACTGTACAAGCATTCTGGCATCAGATCTCCATTTTCCATTAGAAAGGCCAACTGCAAAGGCACTTCAAGAATATCTTCTAAGCCCTCCACTACAAAGGACTCTGAACTCTGCATGCTCTCAAGCATCCCACTTTTCAAGCCCAGAAAAAGCAGAGCACTCTGACTGTAGCTTAGCGTTGATCTCTTGCTTGCTTTTTCAAGTGAAGTTGGATGTCAGACAGCTACAGAAAGTTCTCCAAAGCACAAATCGGGCGCAGAACAAGGCTGCTCTAACACAGTCCTTGTCCCAGGGTAGTTTGCTAAAATGGAACGACTACGAGTCTTTGTTTTGCGTAGGTGAAGAAAGGCAGTGGGACAGAATAGGGACACCACATATCTGGTCCAAAGTCCTAATGCTTTCTGTTACTCCTGTCACTGCCTCCCTGGGTTCCCCCTTCAGTTGCCAGGTATAGATGCCGTAGGTGGCTCTGGTTCTGTGTGTCAAAGGAAGAGTTATGGGAAATGCAGTGAGCAGGTCAAGTCCATTCTTGTCTCAAGCTAAGAATTCATTAAATGCTCCCACTGAATGTAGAAGGGTGGGGCCCAGCCATTTGTCACCACAAATGCTGCATAAAAAGGAAGATCTTCTGCAAGAGAACCTGTTTTTCAGCTCAATCCTTTATCCCAAGCTCAGCAAACCGAGCTTAGGCTCTTCTCCTTTTCAGATCTATTCCTCCCCATTTTCTGCATTAGCCAGTCCCAGCACAAGAAGGCTGCAAAGAGAACAGCCCACAGCAGAAAGCAACTCTCCTGCTGCATAACCTGATTTCTTCCCCCTCCTGTACAGCCTTACCTAAAGGATTTCTGTGGGAATTCTCTGGTTTTGTGCAGCTGAGTCACCAGGGAAAGCTGTTGGGTGTGTTTATGTGTTTCTTTAGAAAAAACAGCTTTTTTGATTCTTATATTCCACCCTTTTTCTCAACCTCTCGAGCAATCTTGGCTCGATTCCTTGTGAGCAAAATGAGACAAGTGTGCTTCCTGCATGCAAATTGCTACCAGATTTCTGGAACAGGTTTGCTGCTGGAGAATGTTGTATTTTCCCCCTCCAAATGGAAGATTCTCTCCATCACAGCATTGCTGTAATAGTGCCATCTTCTCCCTGATTTTCCAGGGCTACAGCTCATTTAAAACCAGACAGAAGTTGCTCGTTACTCTGGAGCACTTTGTGTTTGAACAGTGTTGTGCAGCTCTCCAGCTCTGCCTCTCGGTCTTGTGCAATTTGAGCAAATGCACCCAATTTCCACAAGAAATAAAGATCTGCAGAAGTTCAGTTATTTTTCTGTGGCAAAAGTAAGTTGTTATCATTTCCACAACTGGAATTCGAGGCCTATGCACAAAGTGCACCGCAGTGGTAGCTGCAGCTAAACTTCCAGAGCACATTCTGTGCTTTACCACTGAGGCACATGAGCTGGTCACTGATACTGCTAGCTACATCAAATGAGAGTTCCAATGGAGTCCTCTATTGTGAAGGTGGATTAAAAGCCTTTCTCTAGCCTCAGAAGCACATGGCACACAGGTAGGAGGGAGCAGGAAGAGGCAGCAGAGGGGTAGGAGGGCTTTGTGAAACATGCTTTTCCCTAAAAGCCACTCTTCACCTTTAGACTATGAAATAGCTGCAAGGGTATGTTCCTGATGGCAAGTCAGGAGCTCCAAGCCAACACGCCAAGTAACCAAGGGCCCAGCCAGCTCCCCACAGCAGCCCCACACTGTCAGCCACTAACAACCCAGTGCCTGGAGCAAGAAGATAAGGGTCAGTCTGAGAAGTCATCAGGAACAGGAGCCATGTACATACAATTGTACAGAGCTGGCCCTTTAGCTCCCAGAGAGCTTTCTCGCATTCCTGCACCACATTCAGCACAAACCCAGCATCACCACGCTTCATGGAAGCACTAGCAACAAGGCTTAAATGACAAAGCACAAGGAAGAGCTCGTATTCACGCACAGAACTGATCTCCAGGTGAGCACCCAGTACTCCATTTCCAGACCGTTGGCCAACAAACCTGCCACTGCCCCAGCGAGAACTGACACTGGTTTCTGATCCCCAAATACCTGCCCTGCTACCTGGAGGGGAAATGGTTTGAGCAGGGCCACTTGTCCACACACACAGCAGGGCCAGCATTCACTTGCCATGACCACTTACAAAGCACTTAGAAGGTGCTACAAAAGCAGCAAAATTGTGAAATGCCATGCAAGAGGTAAGGTTTCACACTTAAATCTCACCCAGGGCAAGTTCTTCCTCCTGCTAGCGGCCTCTACTGCTCGGAACAGCTTCCACTCAGACAGTGTGACAGGCAGCGTTGTGTCCTTCACCATTTTGCCTTGGAAACTTGACTGGGAGGGCTTTGGCTCAAGAGTCTTGCGACTGAGGAAGGGAGGTTTTGGGGGAGGCTAGAAAACAGCATCAGAAGAGATGGTTAAGCATGGGATTAACCTTTGGCTCAAGGAGTCAGATTATAAATGACAAACTTCCTGCAGCCTCCTGCTCTACCAAGCTCTCCATCCCACCCCACATACTCAAGCATCTCATCAACCCTCTCTTGTTCCTATTCTCTTGCTCCTTAGCAGCTTAATCAGCTGCCATTGCCATGGTTGCTCATTATCATTTACATTAATAACAAACAATAAAACCCAAGGTAAATCAATGACGTAGCAGTAGGGAATGTGGGCCAGAGGAGAGCACAAACAGGGCCCTGGTGAGGATGATTTTCTGTAAAGACATGAAAACTTAATCCCCTCATCCTACCTTGGGAGCCCTACTGGTGCTCCGGGGGGGCGGCAGCTTCCAGACAGATGGGACCTTCCAGAGGGGTAAGGGCAGTGCTCCGATATCTTCATATGGGTTCTCTTTTGCAGGACCTGGAAAAGCACTGGGCTTTAGGGGATTTAGGAAAGGAGATCAAGTCCTGCACTCTTGCAAGGGATGTAAGCAGGGGCAGGGTGCAGTTGCCTGCCAAGCTTTAACAGGGCCTGAGAGAGACTTGGTTTAAGATGGATTAGGTTCCTATCACTCAAAGACCCTTCTAACCCACTACCATCAACTTGGCAAACTGTGCATGAATTCAGCAAAACAAAACACTTCTACCACTGCAGAGAAAGCAGCTCTATCGCAAAGCAGCTGATTTTGACAGTGTTCACACTGATCTCTGTGCAGCATTTGAGCAAAGCATTTGAAGAGCTTATAAATCAGTTTAGCACAGGCCAATTCTAGAGCTCTTCCATGACACCTGAAATCAGGCTGTTCACATGCAGATAGTTACTAACAACAACAAGGAACCCCAGATGGGGAAGACTTTAAAAGTCACAGAGCTGGAAAGGGCCTCAACGCATTCTCATCTTCATTCCTCCCTCCCCAGGAAATTTACTACCCTTAAATAAAGTGAGCGCATCCCCCAGAAGCACAGGCACATACAGATAATGTCCTCATAGATGTTGTCTTCTGACTGTGTGTAGACAAGCCTGGATCCTGTAGTGCCATTTGTCTCTTCTTGAAGCCTGTGGGACTTCGTGGTTGCCATCCGGTTGCGGAAGCCCTGGACGTCCTCAAACTCAAAAGATTTCCTAGAGGAAAACCAGTGTAACTTCTTCTAAAGGCAACTGCATGTACCAGTGAATTGCTGTCTCCAGCCCACACAGAGTATGGCCTCCCTGGGGCCACCAAGCACAGGGATGCTTCACTCTGGACTCTGATTTCTAAGTGCTGAGGTTTAAGCCCAGGTGGCAGCTCAGCCCCACACAGGCGGCTCACTTGCTCCCACCCAGGGGGATGGGGGAGAGAAGCAGAAGGGTAAAAGTGAGACAACGCTTGGGTCAAGATAAAGACAATTCAATAGGAAAAGCCAAAGCTGCACACACAAGCAAAGCAAAATAAGGGATTCATTCTCTACTTTCCCTTAGCAAGCAGGTTCAGCTGTCTCCAGGAGTGCTCCATCACACACAATGGTGACTCGGGAAGACAAAAGCTGTAATTCCAAAAGGCCCCCCTTTCCTCCTTCTTCCCTAAATATTCATTGCTTTTAACATACAGTGGGGGATATCCCTTGGCTCAGTTGGGATCAGCTGTCCCGGCTGTGTCCCCTCCCAACTTCTTGCCCAGCCTGCTCACTGGTGGGGCAGTGAGAGAAGCAGAAAAGGCCTTGAGGCTATGTGATGACTGCTCAGCAATAGCTACAACACTGGTGTGTTTCCAATGCTATTTTCACCACAAATCCAAAACATAGCACCACACAGGTGATTGTGAGGAGAACTAACTCTATCCCAGCCAAAGCCAGCACACCAAGTGAGAACTACTCACTTACTCTGGGAGATTTCAAACAAACATGAAGTAAGCGGCTCCTTGGCCAAGCACACTCCAAGCAGGTACCACGAGTCCTGTCCTGCCAGAGAGGCAAGAACCCAAACCACATTTTGCAGACTAAGCACTTGCAGCAGCCCTCAGAATTAGGGCAGTGCTTTCTACTGGAGCTCACCTACTGCTTCTGTGAAGGGTGTTATCACGTTCGCGAGCTTCAGTTCTCATACACTTGGCCGCCACTTCAAACTCATGGCACAGAGATCACAAAGGAGCTGGCAGGGATTTAGCCCATCATCATAAAATCTGGGTTGCTGCTGCACACTTTGCCATGGGGAAAGGATGTTTCAGGAGTCCTAGCCACATCTCCACCTACCATGTTCACACTCCTCTGGCGCAGCTGCCCTAGGCAGCTCCTCTGTAAAAGCAGAAGTAGCATCAAGCTAGCTCAGAGGTGCTTTACTCTGCAACAGGGACCTATGCATGGGGAAAAAGGGAAGAATAGCCAAACCTGCTGCAGCAGGAAAGCTGGAACATTGAGCAGCCACACTGCATAAAGAGAAAGCTATTCTGTAACCCATAAACTGCAGCTAAGGACAAGCTCAGGGCAGGAAGCAGGCAGCACCCTCCTTGGAACCAGCATATTGTCACTCAACAATGTTGAGTCCCACACCTTAGGGTGTGGGACTGACATCTGTTCGGAGCTCTGACCCTTCTTTGAAAGATTATCAGGCAGTGGAACAGGTTGCCCAAAGAAGTCATAAATGCTCCAACCCTGGCAGTGTTCAAGGCCAGGCTGGACAGAGCCTTGGGCAACATGGTCTAGTGTGAGATGCCCCTGCCCACGGTAGGTGGTGGAACTGGATGATCTTAAGGTCCTTTCCAACCCAAACCATTCTATGATTATCAGCAGCAAAAGCAGTGCACAAGCAATGCTGGAAAGGGGATGCTTTCATCCAGAAATATCCTCTCTCCATCAACAACACTGGTACTAGCACTTGCACAAGGACATTGTGGCAGGCAAGCTGTTGGAACCCATCTAGAAACTGATTTAAGGAGACACGAGAGATGAATTGCTGTACCTCTGGGTTCTCCCTCTGATCCTCCTGCTGGCTATTCTCTTCTCAGGGTTGTTGGAGGATGACACCGAGTCTCCTCCATGCTGCTTTTGTACAGGAGCTTCCTTGGTAGCACTGGTATCACCACAGCTTCCAGCACCCTTTTCTGCTAGATAGCGGAAAGTCCTGCGGGGCTTGGGTGGTGGGACAGAAGCAGGAGGTGGTGGGACAGCAGCAGGAGGTGGTGGGACCTCCTCTTGCCCTTCAGCCTCAGAGTAAATGTTTTTCAAGCTCCTCTCTGCCCTGCAGAGAGATTCTGCTCCTTTGATTTTAAGTTCTCTTTCTGTGGAGCAACAGCTCCCTTGCTTCCTCTGAAGGTCCAAGGGAACTGGTGGGGCTTTGCCAGGCAGATGGGGATCTACTCTCCTCCACAGAGCTTGCGAGGTGTAGAAGTTCCCTGGGGGCAGTCTTGCTTCTGGGTCAAGGAGGCCAGCTTGCAACTCTCCCTTCTCCTTGGCTTGGGAAGCTAGGCTGTATGCACAGGGCTTCAGGTCACCACAGCCATCAGTCTGCAAGCAGCCCTGTGCATCTTCCCTGAAGTCCAAGCCCAAGCTCTTTGGATCTTTGGACCCAGTCCTTCTGCCCTCCTCTGCATGATCTGGCTTCACTCTGGGCAGAGCATTGCAGCTAGGATCATACTTGACTACAAAGTCTTTCAGCTGCTGTTTCTCATTGCTGGAGCACCCTCGTGTCCTTCCCTCCCACTGGGAGATCTTCTGCTTGATGTTGCGGCAGTGGCTCCGGGAGAGGGTCTGCACAGCAGAGCGGGAGAAGCTGTTGTCCACTGACCCTGTTGGGTGCATGGCAAGTGCCAAGGTGCTCACAAACACTCCATCTCCAGCCTTGTCCACAGCCACCTGTGTCCTGCACACATCAAGCTGGCATGAGGCTCCAAAGCACCCACTGGTGTCAGCTCTGCAAGGACAGCTTGGCAGCGCAACCTGCAGAGAAAGAGAAGAGCAGAGCCATCAGCCGAGCTCCAGCCATACACATCACTGCTGCTCTGGCAGTTGCTGAAGAACATTCCTCCCCAAATCACATGTTCCAGACTGGCTTCCAGAGCATGCTGCCCACAAAGCCTGTTTGTGTAGCACACTTCATGGAGGGCTAACAAAAGGAAGAGAGGTCCCACTGGCTTTAAAAAAAACAAACAAAACACCACAACAGGAACAAAACGCAGCCAGGGATCCCAAGGGTCCAAATTCAAGGAAAGCATTTAACAGCAGAGGAACATAGCAGCACAGCCTGCCTGCAGCAGGGCCCTCAGCCATCCCCTCTGCTGCTTGCTTGGACCGCTGCAGGCCAGGCAGGAGTGCTCAGCTCCTCCTGATGCTCTGAGCACCTCAGGCAGCACACAGCAAACCACTGCAGCAGGATGTCTTTACAACAGCTCCCAACACAGCAAGGTACCACATCAGCTCCAGAGAAAGGGAACCCCATCAACTTCTCCAGAGAGTCAGTAGCAACAGGATGGCTGCTGCTTCATGCAGAAGGACTAAGCCAGTTGTGGTGACTGGAGCAGAGGTTCCTCCTCCCAGGAACGTGCTCCTGCATCACAACACAAGTAAAAACCTGTCTGATGCTCTGCTTGTCAACACCTGACCTAAATTTGCCATCAAAGGGACTGCAGGGCACTGCTGCCCAGCCTGTGGCTTGCAGCCAGGGCAGGTTTTAAAAGGCATACAAGAGGCCAAAATGCAGAAGAAACTGGTGAGTTCTCACACTCAAGAGGAAATCAACCCTGTTTAGATCAGCAGAGGAGAAGGAATGCTAAAGAAATATCTAACTCCTACCCAAGCAGAGCCTGCACAAACAGGAGCTATGCTCTTTGAGACTACCCCAAGGTGTAATCCAGAGGATACAGCAAACAGTGCTCTAGGTAGTACAGGACAAAAGGTGGGTGAAACTGCCAGGAAGAACCTGGGTGGCCACACAGACCCAGCACCTACAGGTTCAAGATGACTTTAGTAGAGACACGTGGTGTCCCCAGCCTCAGAGCCCTTTGGCTCTATCTGTAGCTCTCTGTGATCCCCATATCCTTAGAACTCCTGACCAGCACCAAGCATGTCTCTGAAGAAGTGAGGGGAAGCTCCCACTGTACAGATGGTCCCGGTGCCAGCTCCAGCGTGCACAGCATCCCTCCCCACTCCTGCCAGCAGCAAGGTGCAGGCAGGCCTCTGCTGATCCCACCACAGACGGACAGGGGCAGGGCAGAACAAGCTCAAGAATGGCACAGAACACACAAAATCCAACCCCCACCTACCCCCTGTCCCAGCCCCCTCGCCTGGGCTACTGCAGTGCTCCTGTGCCCCACTGCGAGACCCTCTTCCTGCCCAGCCAGGCTGCTCCAGGCAGCAAGGGCCCCCTGCCCTTTCCTATAAATAGTCATTGTTTCCAACACATCCTGAGCCAGAGCAGAGCCATCCTTCCTCAGTGCCTGTCCGCACAGCTCTGATTAGCAGACAGGAAAGCAACTTTCCCCTTTCCTATACCATTGCAATTACACTCAGTGCTGCTCCTGAGGACCTGAAGCATAAAGTCAGCAAAGAAGCAAAAGCTCTGATAGGGAAAGCCAGATTAGCAGAGGGGTGAGACAACCTCCTTTCAGCCAGTATAGCGTTAGAGCCACCTTTACTCCCTGCCATGTCTTCAAACACAGGACCACTGGATGAGGAACTCACCCAGGGACAACTCACACAGGGACAGGACCCCAAAGGACCTTGCAGTGTGGAGCAATGGGCTTATTCACAGGATTAAGCACTTCAAGGCCATCATATGCATTGACGGAGCATGTGAAGCTCCATGCTGACACTAAGTGCAGGTGGCTCCCCTGCTTTCCAACAGCACTGGCAGCTTTCCTCTCTGAACGCACCCTGGGGTTCAGACCAACAGCCTGGCAAAACATCTGCATGCAGCATCCATGAGGCCATCCAGGCAGAGCAGACTGAGCAGCCCTGTTCCTCTTTCTAGCTGAGTCCCTCCCCAGAGAATGCAGGGCTGCCTGGGCTCTGGCAGGTCAGCTCTGCTGACTGCCAGCGTGCCTCAGATCCTTCCTCCAACCACTCACATGGGTAACAGTGCAATAACGAGTGCATTTGCTGTAGTTTCCTCAGCCAGTCTGACACATTCTGATATAGAGCCATGGTCCAGGTCAGCCTGATGTTCCTCACCTCTCCTACTTCAGTGCCTCCATGATGAGGCACAACCAGCAAGTCCCAGCCAGCATAAAGGTACTGGTGAGACTGCAGGGCTGCCTCTGGTTCTGCTCACTGATGAATACCCAGAGTTCAAGCAGTTCACCTAGTGCTCAAGCAATCACCCAACTACCATCCAGAGCTACAGTCCCATATGCAGAAACAGGATCCACACTGAGCTCATTTCCTCTCCTTTGTAAACCTACCAAGTAATATTACTTCTCCAGCCAGTGAAGCTCCACACACTCCCTGGAGAAGCAGTACTACTTAGAAGGTGAGGCCATAAGGTTCACTCACCTAAGAAGCTGTACAGTTTGGAGTTCAACAGCAAAGGTCTTTCCAAGGTATGTCACTGCTCTTTGAACCACCAGATACAAGTAGAAAAACACAGCTCCTGGCTCATCTTGAACACAGAGCATAGAGCACAAGCTTAAAGCACCCACTGCTCTCCTGCTCAGCACTGCTCCACCAGCCACAGCCCCGGACTGTGTCTTCCAAAATAACCATCCGAGGAGAAGAGTGCAGCTCTTCACCTGCCCAGGCTTGCAAGCTGCTATCAAGAAGTAGGCATTTAATCTAAGCTCATTACACAAGCCAGGGCAAGAGCAGAGACTGATCTTTGGTGAGGAAAGAGCAGATTGAGGTGGTCTGATCCAAGCTAATAACCCTCAGAGAAGCCAAAGCCCAGCTCAGGGACACAGAACTGGTAGAGACCACCCGGGTGAGCCAGCCAGCACTTGCACTTCAGGGATCACACACCCCATTCCTTTCACAAACAAACCAGATGTAACATGACTGTTTCTCTCCTGACCTCTACTTCCAAATTCTTTCAGTGGCTTCAGGATGCTTCACTGTCTTTCCGCAGAAGCCAAATGTATCATCTCTACTGCGTGAGCAGTTACAGCAGTTTGGTGTAGTTGAGAATGCTGAATTATTTCACTGAAAGTGGGGTTTGGGGTGAAGAGAAATACAGTAATTTGCAGACAAAGCATTACAGATTTCTCCCGAAAGAGAGCCCCTTGGATCCACACTGTTTGAACACAGCTCCCACCTCTTCAACCCAAGCAGAATGAGGCACACTCACACCACATGATAGATAGCCCTGACTCTTTTTTCCAGTTCTGCGAGCCAGAGAGCACACAAAGCATTTTCCATGCAACATCTCAAGACAATTCCATTTCCTGAAACCACACACTCCAGGAGAGAATGCTGCCACTGCTCTCCAAGAATGAAATACTCTGATGCTGAGGTCAAGCCCACTCCTCGCAGGTGCTGCTGGCACCCCACAACCCCCCTTACCACCCTCATGCCAGTAGCTGATCAGCTAAACAAAGGCACTAACATACCACCTTACCTTACCCTGCTGCACCACGGGCATGAGAACATGCGAATCACTGCCTTGGCAAGCCCATGCAGTCCTGAAGTAATCCCTTGCTCCCTTTGTGAGAGCCGTGCCCAGGAGACCTCCTGGGCACCAAGCCTCCTGTGCTGGTAGCCAAATAAAAGATGGTTTCTGGTCTCCTGGAGTCTAGGGAAGCTGCCAGCTCAGTGCTGGAGGGATGAGGGGGCAGCCAGCACAGCAGCAAAGACCCCTTCTAGAGTCTTCAGCTCCTCCCATTCTGTTCAGCTCCAGGATGAACCTGAAGCTTTTCTGAACCAAACTCTCACCATGCTGATGCCTGAAGGACATGGGCAGTCCCAAACATGCAGATTTTATATCAAAATAAGTAATACTTCAGGAATGCAGCGTGCTTAGTCATTTCCATCTCGATACAAAGCAGCTCTAGCTATTAACTCATTCAAAGCTTCTGGCTGTCATACTGAGAAAGAGAGCTCCACCTCATCATACACACAGCCCCTGGATGTAGTAAATGTGATGTCAATCTTAATTACATGGCAAAAGGAGGTAAAGTCTGATGTCTGCATGGGTCCCAAGACTTTTGTACTGAGAAACTGTTGGATCTTTCAACTTCCAGTCTTTTTTTTGAAGTGATGAAATCCAACCTCTAGAAAGCTTTTACCCATGCTAAAAGCCAAACTGCTTTAAGCATGAAAGCCCCGAAGGCTGCTATAGCAGAGGACACCCAGAGAGAACCCACAACGTACTATTTTTAAAGTCATGGGGTTTAACCTGACTCACAGGATTTGAACTCTCGGGTTAGCAGGACTGACTCACACACTACACCACAGGCTGGCTCCATGCCCCAGGAATGCCGCAGCTTCACACAAGAACTGAGACCCAAGGTAGGGACAAAGGAAAAGTTAAACTCAAACAGGAGTCAGCCCAGAGCTGTTTCCTGGTGCAGCTGCAGGAGGTGAGATTCCAGGCTTCCCTCAGGGCTGGCATCACCATAACGCCACCACCACCTTTACGTTACAAGGGCCACCACAGACATCCTGCTCAGCGCCTTTCCCCCACCACTGGACCAAACTCCTGCATCCCCCTTCCGGCTGACAGAGGGCACAGCAGGCTCTCATTTCGCTGCCCCACTCTCCCTTCCCACGCAGCGAGGTCATCACTCGCTCCCCATCCCTCCTTTCTGTAACTGACAGACAGGGACAGCAGAAACCACAACCACCATTGCCCAAACACACATCTCCAGGAGCTGTTTTTCCTGCGACTCCTGACACTTCCATCATTAGGGCTGATGCAAGTCCCAGCTGTCAGGAGAAAGAGTTCCCACCACTACTAGGGCTTTATCGGAGTCATGATAGCCAGATGAAGAGCTTCGTTCAGCCATAGTAACTGGAACAGAGGGCTCTACACAGTGACCAGGAAAGGCAAAGGGAGGCTGGTCCGGCATTGCAGCCTACACACCATGCCCTCAGGCAGCCCTGCCAGAAAGGACCTCAGCAACAGCTCACGCCTGCACACCTCAGTGCAGCAAAGCACAAGTACCGAGCGCTACCTAAACCATCACAATCTCCTCGTAAATCACTCGCCTTAACGAAACTCTGGAGGATCACAGCGTGGCTGAGGTGGGAAGGGACCTTGGAGGTCAGCTCGTCCAACCGCTGCTCTAGCGGGGCCACCTACAGCAGGAGCGTTTCCTGATGCTCAGAGGGATCTCCCCGTGTCCCAGGTTGCGCTCATCACCGGAAAGCGCCTGGCTGGGTGCGCTGGGCGCACACCGAGGTCATTCCCACACACACCCCGTGTCCTCTCCGCGCGGAACAGGACGAGGGGCCGCGGCAGAACACGGGCCCGGTGACTCAGCTGAGCGGGCACCCGCATCCTCCGCTCAGCTCCTTGCCCTGCCCGCGGGGGAGCTGCGGGACCCGGCACCGGCCCCCCCGAGCCGGGGATGGCAAGCCCCGGCCGCAGCACCGCTCGTCTCCTCGCTCAGGGGCGGCAAAAGCCGCCGCGGTGCTTCCTTACCCGGTCCCGGCAGCCCCGGGCACCGGCAGCGATAGCGCCGCTGCCAGCGGCAGCACCCGGAGCCCGGCCGGCTCCGCCAGCGCGCCCCGCTCCGAGCCTGGCCCCACGGGGAAGCCCTGACTGCGCCCCCCCCGGGCCGAGCCGCCCGCCCGAGCCCCCCGGGCGCCCCCGCCCCACCTCACCCGCTGCGGCCGCCCGGCCCCGGCCCCGCTCTGCCTGGGCGCTCCCGGCGCGCACCGATCCGTCCGCCCATTGGCTCTCGAGGCCGTCCCTCAGCGCCAGCCCCGCCCGCCGCCGCACGGAGGCGCCCACACCGCCGTTGAGAGACCCGGCTTTACTGCGCCGCCCCGGTCCGCGCCCGCCCCGGTCCGCGCCCGCCCCTAGTCGTTCTTGAGGCATTCGGCGAGGAGGTTGAGCTCGTAGCACCAGGTCTCGTAGCGATAGGCCACTCGGATCTGAGCCACGTTCGTCTTCCGGATGTCATTGCCTTGGGGCCCCTCTTCCTGGTAGTTTTCACCCAGGAACTTGGCTTTCTCCTGTTAGAGAACGGAACAAGTGCTGCGGAGCCCTGAGGCGCCCTCAGCGCCCTGTCCTGAGCACCGCCTGGAGCCTTCAGACCCCCCCTCCAGCACTGTGCTGCTCTGGTGTCCCCAGCATAAGACATGCAGCTGTGGGAGCAAGTCCGGAGGAGGCCATGAGGTTGGTCAGGGGCTGGAGCCAGGCTGAGAACACTGGGGCTGTTCAGCCTGGAGAAGCTGCGTGGAGACCTCAGAGCAGCTCCCAGTGTCTGAAGGAGCTACAGGGATGCTGCAGAGGGGCTCTTCACAGGGACTGTAGGGACAGGCCAAGGGGAATGGCTTTAACCTGCCAGAGGAGAGATGGAGATGAGCTCGTGGGCAGAAGCTCTCCCCTGTGAGGGTGCTGAGGTGCTGGCACAGGGTGCCCAGAGAAGCTGTGGCTGCCCCATCCCTGGCAGTGCTCAAGGCCAGGTTGGACACAGGGACTTGGAGCAAGCTGCTCTATGGAAGGTGTCCCTGTCCGTGGCAGGGGTTGGAGCTGGAGGAGCTTTGAGGTCTCTTCAACTCAAACCAATATCAGATTCAATGTGCTGCGGACCTGGTCCTCATCCCCAGGCTTCCAGGTCCACTAGAGGGGCACCCACCTCATGGGACAGGCCACACTGCAGGACACTGTTCCTGGCAATTTCACATATGTCACAGGTGCTGAGCTTGAAGACCTGGGCAGCAATGGCATACTCCTCCATCAGGGCCTCCTGCAGGCACAGGCTGTGTTAGAGGCACCACTGCAGCCAGGGCTACCCCAGCACGCTGGACTCTCTGCAAACACTGCTGGCTTCCCAGAGAAACGAGCCCAGTGATCAGCTCCCGCTCTACCTTGGTGTAATGGAACTGCATGGGGTCATCTGTAGAAAGGGACACCATGAGGCCCTTCTGGTGGTAGTCAGGCAATGGGTTCTTTGCGTACTCCAGGAAGAGGCTGTTGTTGCTGAGTGGGGACATAGCAATGGGAATTTGGGCGAGGAAGTACAGGTACTGCAACACAGGGGTCTGCAAAGATGAGCAGAGTTGCCAGGTTAGGAATACAGTTGCTGTGCCCTTCACCTTTCCAGGGTCCCTCCTCAATCAGCCCAGTGCCCCAGCTAGGAAATCCAACTGAGAGTTCATATGTGCAAGAAGAGACTGCCAAGGATGCAGTCCTCCAGGGAGCACAAGAGGCCAAGTGAGTTGAAACCTGTCTGATTTCAGAACTCAGCTGGCTCCAGTGATAACAGACATGCAGTGAAAGGTCTGTGAGGCTGAACCACTGAAATCTGAGCATGTTTCTCAGCTACATCCCCAAATATGCCTGGAGAACATGCATCCGTGCCTCGAGGAACCCACAGAATTATGTAACATCTGCCTGAAGCCAGACTGTGTCAGCCTAAAGCAGAGGTGCAATTAACACAGCTACAGTGGGTGCCAGCTGTGTACATGTGCTCCTCTGCCATGCCTGGGCTGCTCTGTGACAGACTACTCCACTTACCTTCTTGAGGTTGAGACCGTGCGAGATGTTATCTGCTGTCATGAAGGCTGTAAGCAGATGTGTGATGGCCCCGGCTTCCCCACAGTGTGGACGGAAGAGGAACGTGTTCATGCCACGTTGCCTAGGCACATGGAAGAAGAACTCAGAGCAAGCAAGCAGCAGCGGTAGGTGACTGCGATGCAAGATTCCCTGACTTCAGGTCCAGCTCTGCCCCTAGCCGTGAGTCCCCAAGAATCCAGCTTGACCTAGGAGCACATTACTTGTCATCATTCCTCAGCTTGAGCAAGCCACTCTAGTGGAAGGTGTCCCTGCCTGTGGCAGGGTTTTGGAACTGGATGAGCTTTAAGTTCCCTTCCAACACAAACCAGGCTGGGATTCTATGACCAATGCACGCAATAGATGCATCTCTACAACTCCAAAGTTTTCACACACTTCCTACAGAGGAGTGTTTGGATGGCTCTGGGACATAAAGCTCCAAACTACGCTGCTGGCAGAGCATGGGGGGCCCCACTTTTCCACACCACCAACCAAAGAGCTGAGACAACTCATGAGGCAGCCCTGCTTCTGCCAGCCCATCATATGTTCCTTAGCAGATCCCAGGCCTCACCTGCGTAGGTTATTCAGCACCAGGATGTTGGCATACATGTAATATAAATAATAGGTGTAGGATGGGTTCTTCTCCGAAGTCCATTGCTCTGGCTTTGGGCTTTTAGTGCAGAACATGTGTCCACTATGCTTGGATTCATCATCCACGCTGTCAAAGCCAGTGATCTGCTTGGCAAGGCAACAGAGAAGCTGCATCTCAAAGCTGCCACCCTCCTCATGCCCAGGCAGGCCAGCTCACCATGCCCCACTGCAGCTTGCCATCACCCCACTGCAGCCTGTAGTCCTGTCCCACCCCCGACTGGCCACAAGGCCCCAGTGATGTTTCCCATGGGTAATACCCCATTTCTTGTGCACAAACAGGAAAGTGAATGCTCATCACACCCCGACAACATCATCAGGTGGTACTCACGTGGCGTAGAAAGACACTCAGTTGTTTGTGGGCTTGAGGGTTGATAGTTGCCTCAAACACGGGGACAAAGATATTTTCCAGCATTTTTCCAAAGTGTGGGAGGAAATTCTTACACCTGAATACATCACTGTGGACACAGACAGGGATCAGCTGCAAGCAGAGGAAGATGTCCCACTGTCCCCACCATCCCTTCAGGATAAAAAATGAGATAGAGGGCACTTGTTCAGCCTGGAGAGGAGAAGGATCTGGGGAGGCCTCAGAGCAGCTCCCAGCGCCTAAAGGAGCTACAGGAAACCTGGAGAGGGGCTTTGGACAAGGGCCTGTAGGGACAGGCCAAGGGGAATGGCTTTAACCTGCCAGAGGGGAGATGGAGATGAGCTCTTAGGCAGAAGCTCTTCCCTCTAAGAGTGCTGAGGCACTGGCACAGGGTGCCCAGAGAAGCTGTGACTGCTGCATCCCTGGCAGTGCTCAAGGCCAGGTTGGACACAGGGGCTTGGAGCAAGCTGCTCCAGTGGAAGGTGTCCCTGCCTATGGCAGGGGTTGGAGCTGGAGGAGCTTTAAGGTCCCTTCCAGCACAAACCAGTCTATGATAAGGCACAGGGCTCTCTCAGACCCGCAGAACATACTAAATCCTGGGTACTTGGATCATCCACTTCATGTTGGGGGAATAGACACGGTGTTTGGTGAACCAGCTGGCTAGCTTGGGCCACTCCTCAGCTGATCGCCCATAGATTGAGAGGCGAGGCTCTGCATACTGGTACTTGGCATCCTCCAGATCAGATCCAACCTCCTGCAAACCAGGATGCAGTTGCCTGGGGACCCTCCAGCCGCTGAGCACAGCAGCACCACAGCTTAACTGTGCTCTCCTTCTCTGTATTCTCACCTTGATGATGGTAGCAAAGTACTCGCCATCGATAGCATTGTCTGTTTTCAGATAGAGGTCACGCAGCTCACTGGCACCCACGGGGTTGTACTTGTCATTGAACTTGTCAAAGCGCTGGAATGTCTGACGTCCCTGGGGAGGGGAGGGTCAGGGTAAGGGCTACACACACCCCTGATCCAAACAATGCAAAATGGGGAAGCCAGGAGCTGCTGCATCCTGCCACAGCCACTAAGATGTCATGGGTGCACGGGAGAGGGAATGCTGTGCCTACAGGGGTGGGTAAGTGTGACCTGAGAGTGGTCTTACAGTAAATGCCCTACCACTTACAGCATGGACATCCAGGGAATCCACGGTCAGGTCATAGGGATGCAGATTGAGCTGCTGGAAAAGCTGTTTCAGGGTAAGCTGTTTGCCCTTGGCATCATAAACTATGCGATCAGCATCCACAAAGTAGGATTTCTTGATGAAACGCAAAAGATGCTTCTGGTTCATGCAGGCTGCAGCATGGATGTGTGTGTCCACCTGAGAAACCAGAGGGACAGCTACCTAATTTCAAATTGGGATGCTCAGGTACCATTACAAGGAGGCCAACAAACCCCATATATGAGCCCAATATATGTGGGGAGCTCAGCAGATGAACATAACAGGCTGAGGCCAAGAGCACCCCAGTCAGCACCATCCCACTAGCAGCAACAGTGCAGGTGCCACAGACCTTGACTCTAATATGCAGTTGCCAGGGAGCGGATGGCACCCAGACAGCTCATCTGCAGTCACCAGGGCTCTAAGCTTTGCCATTTACCTTCCGGCAGTTGTAGAAATCCCGGTGGGGGTTGTTCTTCAGCTCTTTCATCTCATCCATCTCATTTAGCATTTCATGCAATTGGAACTTGGATGAGAGGAACTTCAGGCGCCGATGAGCATAGGTCTTACTAGTGAAAGCAAAGGGCAGAACAGTGACTGGGCTCCTTCCCCCTCAACACAGGAGCATGGCACATCAAACACTGGAATGCAGCTTTCTCCTGAAGTGGAACTGCTCATGCTGGCCTGGCCCTGCTTCCCTAAGGTGCTTCTCCTGGCTCTATTACAGAGCTTCAAAGGAAGGCCTGACCAGCTGTGAGCATACCTGCAGAGTGTGTCTCCAATCCCTCAATGCTGGTTTTGCTTAAGACCCCAATCAAGAGGGATGACAAGGACCAAGGACACTTTGGAAACCAGCAGGCTGCAGGTATGTCATCGGGGGTTCCTCCCTCTGCCCAGGAAGCACAGGGGGAAACCCTGGCTCTGCCCTAACCTCCTTCTGCCTGCTGAGGCAGGACCAGTTCAGCTGCATCCAGCAGTGCTGGGTTGTGCACTTACACAGGCCCCTGTGCAACCAGGGCCAAGAGGAAGTTCATGTCATCAATGAAGTGCTCAAGGCTGGGGTAGGGCAGATCCTTTGGCTCATTTCTGTCAGCTGCTGCCTTGTCTTCATAGACGTAAACTACACCATCCTTCATCTGAACGTGGTATCCCAGGTCCTCGCCGAGATTCCCAGTGTCAAAGGGATCCTCTCCATCCTTCACTGGCGGGGTGAACACTGGACCAAAAGGACAATACCATCAGGCACATGCTGCCAGCCAAAACCCCATGAGCCTGCCCTGCTCCTCCACCACAGGCAGAGGGCAGAGACATCCCCACCACTGCCACTGAAGAGGAGGCCGGGACAAGCAACTCTCCTGTGCAGCACTTCCACAACCCTGCCCACCTCATAGTGAAGCCAGAGAGGAAACCCCCCCAAGTACCTACATGGGCCTGGGCCAGCATCACTCGCCCTCCACACCTCGCCCTCGATAGTGCGCAGGTACTGGGACGGGGTCCTGGGGAACCTCTGCATGGACTGCTGCATGTACTTCTCCCGGATGCACAGTGCACGGTACAGGCCTTTGCAGACAACTTCAAAAGCTTCCACTGTCACCTGCAAGAGAGTTGGTGCTGAACCAAGCTCACAAGGGAGCCTCCCTGCCCGAGAGATACCTGGTGCGCTAAGACAGAAAGAGGGCGATTTTATTCACAGCAACACACAGTGTTCAAGGCCAGGTTGGACGGGGCTTAGAGCAACCTGCCCTAGTGGAAGGTGTTGATAATAGGCAAAGTCCTAGACATGGCAAAGGGAAGTTCCTCATGCCAGAACGAGTGAATTCCCCTGTCATCATTTTTCAAATTCCTTGCTGCAAACTGAGATGGAAGCAAGGTCTGGGCAAAACACGGGAAGCTTTTTTTGGAGCCTAGGCTGTAACTGAAGGAAGGCCAACAACATACACTGACCTAATGTGTCAATAATTTCTGATTTACTGCGCAGGCAAGTGATTTGGGCTATCAGGAGAAGTCAGAGTGGAGCAGCATTGAGAATACCGTGCAGCAACTTCTACCGTTCTGCGGTTCTGTAACATGCACAGATCTCAGACAGTTGTGTGCAAGCAAGTGAAGGCTACAACAGAATGAGCATAGCCCATCCTGCCATGCCCTCCCCTCTGCCCTGTCCAGACACCCCCATGGAGAACATGCAGCACTCCACAGGCTCCTACTAAGGAATTCAGCTCTGGATCTTCCAGGGACACAGCAGGGTACCATGAGATGCTCATGGGACACAAACTGAGCTGGGAGACACAGACTAACCCTGCTGCAACTCATACAGACTCCAATGACACTGGGCACTACTGAGGGACAGGCAGCAACTGTATGAGGTGGTGGTCAAGGTGGGGAAGGCTACAGCCATGCAAGTACCTACCCCAGAGGCGTAATCCCCTGTGATCTGTACCCGCTGGAAGTCAGGCACAGTCTGGTACAGGGGGCAGGTGGAGATGACCTCTTCAATAGCAGATAGTTTGGTTGTAGACTTCTGAGCCACAGGCACTGCCAACGCGATCGTCTTCATGCGGAACAAGCGCTTCTTCCTGCCAGAGAGGAGAACCTCAGGCACACAGCACTGACCGCAGCCATGTTCCAGCTGTGCACTACATGAGCCATCTCACTAGTGCTTTCTAAGCACCTCCAACAGAGTGCCAGGAGCAGAGGTCACAGCACACACAGTAGCCACAGACTTTCAAGCATGGTCTTTAGAAGCTGCACCTTTCCAGAGAAATGTCTCCACGTCTCCCACTCCAGCAGCTCTGTGGCCATTGCTGTGCTGACACCTAAGGAACAGGCCATGGGTGTCCTTCTGTCCAACAGTGGCAACAGTTGGAGAGGAAACCCTGAGGTACCTGAGGGTCACCCTGGGATTACCAAGGATTTATCCCATGGATGGTGTGATTCTATGATTCTATGTTCCCCAGCTCTGGCTGGGGACATGCAGACAACACTCCTCTCCTTTCCCTGATTGCCCTGGTTGTTGCTCACCGCTTTTCTGATGTGACAACGCTCTCCTGAAGTATCATGTGTTCTCTCATCTCCTGGCGTGAGATGGGACAGATCTCTTCCACATCAAAAGGAGAGATCTCTCGCCTGGTCTCCTCATCTTTCACCTCAGAGGCAAAGACCTTCTCTGCGAAGGAGCGCAATGCCTCATCCATCTCTGAAGGGAGAAGAAGAGTGCAAGGTCACACAGGCATCTGGTTTGCAGCCACCATAACAGCCCTGGGCAGCATCTTAGTTCTCAGCTCATTTCCTTAGGACACCTACACCTCCATGCTGCCTGCAAGACTCTAAAGTTTGCAACAAGCTTAACAGAGCCTGGGCCACATATGGAGGGCTGGAGACACACCTGGATACCTCTGGTATAAACCACAGTCCAAGAGTGGCACAAAAGGCCCAGAATGCAGCCAGTCCTTGCAAAGGGCACTGATAAGAGCATGCACAGAGACAAAGAAGGGAAGGCTGGCAGAGTCCTTACAGCTGTAGGAAGCTGAAGACCCACGTGCTCCACAAGGCATCCAGTCAGGATGATGACGAGGTATAGATGGAGACAGACAGAACCAGCAGCTCAAGCACTTAGCTCCCTCCATCACCGTGCAGCTGAAGAGCTCCTAGCTAGAGAACCCTCTCAGCCATCATGTGCAGTGTGCTGCAAAGGTGCCAGCTAACGTGCCCCTATGAAGGCCACCACTGATATAAGATTGACTGGAGCTTTATGAAGAAAGAGAAAGAAGGTTAAAAGCTCTTCTACTGCCAACAAAATACCATAACATGTGAAACTAAAGGGCTCTTGTGGTACCAGCTCCTGGAAGTGCACGTTTGGACAGTAATCGAGCAGGTTTTGCCAGCAGCTGGCAGCTCAGCATGAAGCATAGTGAGGAAAGATGCTGAAAGACAGAGCACACCACCACCATCTCAGACAGGACATGGTCAGTGGATGACAATCAAAGCAGACAGGACTGACAATGTGAATAAATGAGGTAAAACACTGGATCTGTCCCCTCATGGATCAAATCCTCTTGGATGCTCCAGCCTAAAGTAAATTTAAAAGAAGTTACTTTAGGCTGGATCTCTGTTAAGAAAAAGGGAAAACCAACCAAATCAACAACAAAGGTGTGAAGAGGCTCAAGGGAAACTGCAGAATGTTTCACTTCTTTCCACAGTGGAAAGAACTCCTTTATGAAATGTTTATCTCCTGAGCAGGAGCTCAGGGCTGCAAGGACAATGTTTAACCAATAGCTTCGTACAGCAAAGGAGCAAAAAGCTGGAACCATTCCATGGAGGAGTGTGTGGCAGAGCTGGCACTGCTGAGAAACAGCACCTTCTCCAGCTGCTGGAACATCACCATGATCCTGTAGCTGCTGCTTGTTTCCAGTGATCATGTCTAGGCAGTAACACAGAAGAGCATACAAAAGGCCTGGAAATACTCACCTTTGTCTTCTGCTGTTCGAGATAAAACAGAAAGAAAATGAAACACATGGGATCAGCTCTGCAAACTTTAATCCTTTTTGCCTAATCATCACATCAGTGATTATAAAGAGATGAGTGAAGAACATGTTTAGCCAAATCCTGCCACTTGCAAAAGAAAGAGCAGAACTTGTCATTTTGTACAATATAAAGATGGAAGTTCTGTGTTGAGTGTTCCACAATAGCACCCCAATGGTGTGTGCACAATGAACCACATGGCAGATGCCATCAGACCTGAGCTCTTTGGCAGAGCTTCTGCACTGCAGCTCTCCACAGGAACACCATTGCCTAGGATCAGCATTACCTCAGCCAACACCATAAGCAACTACCAGATACCTGGTCATCTAATAACACTGAGCTGTCTTAGAACGTCTCTCCTTACACCTGGGAATGCAGAAGAGCACAGGAAGAACTGATGAGTGCAGAGCAGCATTCTCCTGCTTAACAGAGAGCAAACGTTTCAGTGATCCAGAGCACTGGGGCTGCTTTGCTGTTTTTTCACCCATCTCCTTTGTGAAGATCAGGGTGGACGGGAACACCAGAGATGCTAAAGTTCATCCTCCAGCTGCTTGTGGTTACATCACTTACCCACTAATGGCATCAAATTGCTGAGACAGTTGCACAGATTTTCATGCACAGCCATAGTGTGGCATCAATATTTTGGGGTGCAACTCATGCCCTTTGCATCTGACTCAGCAAATTCAGACTGGAGCTCTTTCATCACAAGTCACCAGCTGCTGACTTGCCAAAGCCCAGCTGGCAGAACATGCACTCATGGCACTTGAACTCCATGTATTCATTTGCAAACTAAGCATCCCAGAAATGTCTGCTTTGACCTTTCCTCTCTTTAGTGGGTGAAAATGACACTCATGAAGGTCAACAAACTCCCACAGGTGTTGCAGGGCCAGGCTTCGATACAAGCTTCGCACACCAGGACAGTGTCTATCACACCACACAGCACTGCAATTCTAAACTGCTCTGATCAGAACTGTTTGGTGCTTATATTCCTCTGCAGTGGCATCACATGTCCCTCTGTGCTGTTCTGCACAGCCTGGCTGGCCCTACGCCTGCTGCCCAGCTTGTGTTCCCCATCCCTTGGGACTGCAGCACCCCACATCATCTGAGCTTAGCCAGGTTGACCAGAGACTCCTGAAATCCCTCTGCCCCCTTCCACAGTGATTTAATGGTGGTGTTACAGGATCCCGTGCACTGCAGGAGAGACAGCATTTTTATTCAGTACAAGCAGAGCAAGAGTTAAACAATCCCAGCCTGGTTTGGGTTGGAAGGGACCTTAAAGCTCCTCCAGTTCCAACCCCCTGCCATGGGCAGGGACACCTTGCACTAGAGCAGCTTGCTCCAAGCCCCATCAAACCTGGCCTAAACAATAATGCTTCTTTGCTGCACCATCCAAACAGGAAGAAAACCACTCAAAGCCCCCAGTGAGGTGCCCTGGGCTGCACAGATACCACCAGACCCACAGGGGCTCCAGCCTGCCCAGTGGTTCCTGGCCTCACTACCTGCAGTTTCAGACCTACCTGGGATTCTCAGCTGGGCCATCTTTGCAGCAAGTGTGCAGAGCCTCAAGTAACACCCTACTATAACAGAGCACAAGCAGGTGACTGACTGCACAGCAGCCGCACACTGATTTTACTCCTTTCCCTTGCCTGTAATCAGACTCTCCTGTTCTAAAAGGAGAAGTGAGGTCAGCTCTAAAACTATTTAAAGTGCAGCCACAAGCACTTGCACTGAAACAGGGGAAGCCAGAGCTCAAATTTAACTTCTTTAACTGAGGCTTTCATTTTATATTTAGTAAAGTAGGCTGAGGTTTGCATTGTTTTCATCAGCCCAGGAGATGGGTATAAATGATGTACTCTCACTAACCAGTGCGCTGCTCAGAGAGGATGCTTCCTGAGAGGGGTTTTAGCAAAGGAAATGTCCTCACATCTTCCCAGCTGAATCGATCAAACAAAACGGAAGTTCATGGAACTGTGTTTTGTTCCTGAGCTTTTCAGGAACTGCTGTTATAAAACTGTGTATCATAATAGTAAGGGCAATCCTCAGTTCTGTACGTGATGAGCCATAACCCAGGTGTCTCTCACAGAGACCAGCACTTAGTGCAACCAAAGATGTGGCAAGAAACTGCAGAGCAGGGTTTCAGTCTGGGAAGTACACCTCCACTTGCTTTACGTAGATTCTTCCTAGCATCCAGGCATTGAGGGCTTTAGGGTCTCCTCAAATCTACTTCAGATCTCTCATGAAGCTGGAAAACAGCTCCCATCTGAAAGAAATGACCACAATTTGTAGTGCACTGCATATTGCCAGGGTAACTCTGAGCTCCTGACTCAGCTCAGCTTCCGGGTGGGAAGCGGAAAACCCTGACTAGGTCAGAGGGATACAATAGCTTTGATTTGAAACAGTCTTTTCCTGTTTGTTTCTAGTTCACTTCTTGCTGGAGCTGGCAAACGGCATTGAAACCAGGACAAGTCAAGCAAAGCATCCGGGCTACAGGCAGCAGAGGCTTGCTGCTCAGTTCAACGTGACTTTGGTCATAACACTGAAGAACAGAAAAACCAGCACACCTGGAAAAGCCAACACTGGTTGGAAGTGTATGTGCATGTAAAGGCTTCCTGTGCTGGATGGCGTAGGAATAGCTATGAGAAGGCTTTGTCCTCAATGGCGGCTGCAATGAGCGACTTGCAAAAGATACAGATCTAGAAATAACCAGTCATAGATTTTGGCTGTAGGTGCATGGGAAGCTCCTGGCACAACTATTCAGGGAAGTCACATGAGCCCAGCATCAGATAACGTCCGAAGAATCCAGAAACTCTCAAGGATCGCTATTTGATGTGCACAACTCCAAACGTACTGGGTTACAATGAAGAGATTCTCCAGAATTGAGGGAGTTTTAGCTCCACTTCCCACATATTCATAGAATCCCAAGAATATAAATAGATTCCCCCCCCCTCCAATACTTGGAGGTGCAGCCAACAGGGCAAAGGTGGGATGCTGCCAGAGTCTTCATCTCTAATACCTGGTCTCATACCTGCTGGCAGCAGACTTCAGTTTCTGAATGACTCTTGTTCTTACTCCCCAGACTGAGCCCCCAACACCAGGTTATTGTGTAACTGTTTCATTTAAGGTTGGTAATAACTGTCTCCTGCTGCTTTGCTCCCCCACAGGGACCTTTCTGGATAGATCAATGCCCTGGGATTCACATCTGAAACCAAAGTTAACCTTTAGGGTGCCGGGGTCATCCCTCTCAGGAGGTCTCCTGATCCCACAGCTTTTCTAATCACGGGGTCAATGTAGTTGGGTTCATGGTAGAAATCTGAGTAAAGCTTGAGTATGTGGCGCTAAAGTTAGAGCTGAGCCTCTTTAGGCTGAAGTACTGCCATCTTCTTGCTCCTTCTCAACTGCAAAGTGATTCACACCAAGAGGCTTCAGAGCAGCTCTAACGCCAGCCGCTGCCCATCTTTCTATCTGAGCTGCCTCCATCCCACCCCAGTCTGGTTAAAGGAAAATGCCAGAACGTTGGAGCTGAAGGTTCCCAACAGCCCAGCAGAGCAGCCCTGTCACAGGGGAAACTGTCCCAGTAGAACCCTGGGGCAAGTGTTGCGAGAAAATGGTTTCAATTCCTAAGGGGGAAATCCCACCATGCACCCATGTGCTGGGCCTTTGACCAACAGCTCCTTGCACTAAAGAGCCTCGGCAAATTCTCTCCCCACATTCCCTTAGTCATTCCCTACACAGATCCCTCCAGGGCTGTTTAAATCAACCTCTGCTCTGGAATGCAGCATAAGTCAGGAAATCCTTCAGGTGTGAGCTAGTTTGTAGGAGCAGATTGTCACAGCGAACCTTCATAGTGAAGGAAAGCTTGCCTAACAAGCCAGGAAAATCCCTTGCCTTCAAGCACTCCTCTGTATATTCTGAATCTCCCCTTTAGGAACAGGCAGCTGCTACTGCAGCTACACAGTGCAGGGAGTTTTATACCCCCTTCTTAAGTTCCTTACACAGAAAACAGACTGGAGTCTGGGTTTCCAGAGGCCTGACACAATGTCTTAGGAGAAACATTCAAAGCACACTTGCTGCATGGTCCAACTGCTTATTGCAGGAAGAAAGCCAAGAGGGATGTATTTTAAAAGACTGAATTAAGCATCTTAAAAGCATGATTTGGACACAGCAACAACTTCATAGGTGAGGTGATTCACTCTTGGAATGCCAAGTAAAGAAATTCTTCCTCCCCCTCTCTGACTCAGCAATCCTCCTTTCCAAGGGCAAATCCAAGCAAAGGTAGGATGACAGGCCCCACTGCAAATGCAGAGACTCAGCACTAACTCAAGACATGCACAGATGGGTGAAGGCATTAAAACCAGGCTGTGGAACAAGCCCATGGCACATCTCAAAGCCACTCTCACTGCTTGTTCATGCTAGAGTGAACATACAAATACAGTTGTTCCTGACACATTCCAGAAGGGACAATCCAAGTATAGCGAAAGCAGAGAGTATCATGGTCAGCTTTCTGTGAGCCAGTTGTGGACCCCATGCCCAGCTCAGCTCCAACAAAAGAAACAACCAAAGAATTCAAAGTTTTATTATTTAAAAAAGTTATTTAAGAAGCAAAATAATTTACTTCAATTCAAATGAAATGAGATGCATTATTGGAAGCAAATAATTACACAAAGTAACAACAAATTAGCCCTTGAATAAGAAGTCCACATCCCAACAGTTCCCTACAGTCCTGGAAGTGACACACAAACACTCACTCAAGGCTTGGGGAGTAGAGAGGACCACGTAATTCAAACTTTCACTACTTCCTTCCCCACATAGGCTTGAAGCTGCTTGAAATCCAGTTCTAAGTCACTGCACTAAGCTCCGATGGCTGGAGCATCACTGTGACCATCCAAAGTCCAGCTGATGGCAGAAAGAACAAAATCTGAGCAGCGTTGTTTGAACAAGACCATGGCGTGGGGACGAACAGGAACAAGCCACAGAGTTCCACTATCTCACAGTTCAACAGCTGCTCATGGGCCATAACAACAGGAACCTTTGTTTTCTTATTGGCACTTGTAATTTTTCAACAAGAGCTTTACCCTTTTATTGTATTTTACCTCTAAGTTGTTCCTGCCCATTCCCCCAGCAGGACGGGGCAGTTCTCTTGGCACCAGCACCCAGTTTTGCTGTTAGTTCTAACCAACATCTGGACTAAACCTACAAACCCCCCTTTCCCAGGGACTTGTGCAAAAACTTCTGTGCTTAAAGTCTCAGTCATTGCCCCCACGTTCTTGGGCGTTTGTCCTTCCACGGCTCTCTCCCAGTCGCCACCAAAACTGGGGCTCTCTTACAGACAGCTGGAAATGAAGCACAAACTCTGCGTTTGTATCACTGTACATCTGAAACTGAAACAGTGCAGATGGGAGGGAGCAAAACCTGTGTAGATCAGCTCCGCAGCATCCCCTCTAAGGCTCCAGAGGTGAATCCACACTGACTCATCCTTACCAGATCATCCTCACTTCTAAGATTTTACAGAGGCCAAGAGAAAGGGAAGCCCAAAGACCAGGCAGATGCATTTGCCAGTTCTCAAACAACTCTGAGAATTCACAACTTGTGGATTTTTCACAGCCAGATTTCTGAATGACAACTGTAACATGCCCTGCAATGGGGAGTTAGGGTGATGAATCTTCATCCAAGAGAAAAGAGTTTTCCGTACATGACCACACAACCTCCAAACATCCAATGCCAGATGAGAAAGGTTTCCCATGGTCACAGGCTCTGATCTCCGCAATCCTGTTTGCCAGGAAAGAAACTCCCAAGTTTCTCAATAAGCAAAACCCATCAATGTAGCCAGATGACAAGATCTCACCATTCAAACACAGTGCAAAGCCCACACTGCTGCCTCTCCTGTGCAATCAGATGTGTATCCCACAAACTGCCATTTTCCAGATGCAATTTATTAAGTAGAAAACAGCGTGCCACTCGTGTCTTTGGAAGCAGACAGTCATCTGCTGCCACAGCGCTGAATGCTTTCATCAATCACTTTTTGGAAGCAGACAGTCATCTGCTGCCACAGCGCTGAATGCTTTCATCAATCACTTCTCTTCTTGCACCAAATAAACCCTTTTGCTGCTTACAGCCAGGACAGCTTGCAGCAAGGGTAATTCTGTCACATTTAACTTGCGGGCATGAGATCATCTGCAGATGAACTCAACTTGAGTCACCATTTGTGTGTGTTGCTGGAAAATAATGTGTTGTGTGAAAACATTGTGGGTTTAGTTCTTCATGTAATGTAATGTAAGTAGCTGAGGGAGCAATATTAAAAGGAGTACTTTCTTCTCTCAGCATTCACTGATTTCCTATTTCCATTTGAAACTGAGAACTCCAAGTGAAGGTGCACGAATCTGACACCAAACTGAATTAAGCCTCTTGCAATGTCTCTGCTCACGCTGGCTCAGCAGGCTGACTGCATGCTCCCTCTGTTGGCTGAAGAATCTTTACCTCCAGATACCAACTGGGAATTTAGCTTTGCAGTGGGACACACTGACCGACCACACAGAATAAAACCCCATAGTATAAGAACTGGGGAAGGACACAGCATTCCAAGGAAAGGCTTTGCAACAGTGACCACACTTGTACATCCCTATTATATGAGGTGATGACACGTTGTTCTAGGAAGAACTCACCCAGCTGATGTAGGAATTCTCTTGCGCTTTGAGGCTCTCAGAACAAGCCCAGAATTCCCACTGGTAAAACACCACCTCCTGCACAGTCATTGCTGAACTCACTGCCCCCCTCATTTTGCAAGGATGCTGCAATCAGAAGCCAGCTCTGTTTCTGTTCTATCTCATTGCTTTCTCCCCTCAGCCTGGATGTACATGACAACCACTGCACCAAGCAGAGTCAGCCTGAAATCCCACACCCCTCCCTGACACGGAGACTCTCCAGCTACATTTTACAGAGAGACAATTTGCAGGGACTGTTTTACAGTCTGCTGGTAAGAAAGTAATTCAGGATAAAGTAGTCTGCAAGTTACAGAGCCGAGTAACAGCTGTGCAACTTCTTTAACCTCCAGTTATTGGATTAACTATTGAGAAGCTGCCCATAAATGCTGGCAGTTAATGTTAAAATGAACATCTGACTGATTTGGTCCAATTCAGAGGAGATCTGAATGCTGCAGAAAAACAATATAAACAGTTCCACCTACAAAGACAGTAAAAACCAGAGGCAGAATGGCCCCCTCCCTAGTTCAAGAGTCTTACAAGTGCCTGCTGGATCTTCCAGTCTATGAACTCTTTCATTAGTATCCTGTCAGGAAAAGGTATCACCCACACAAGACTTGCCTGCTTCAGACAGTAAGCTCCCAGGAAATTCCAGTCCTTGGGGTTTTCCTCAACCCAAGGGAACCGGAGAAAACTTCCAATCTTCTTAGCAAACAGGCACTTAAGTTAGGAAAGAGAACTCCTTTTTATTACAGAAAATGAAGGATCGGTTAAGTGGTACTCCTGGCACAAAGGAGATGTTGCAAATATACCGTAGGGGCGCACAGAGAGCAGATACCAATCTGATACGTGACAGGAGCATCCATGGCGGCAAAAGCATTTCTGACAAGCTGCCAAGCAACGATCAGTGCTACTCCTCTGACAGTGCTGCAAATCAGAATCCAATCGAAAGGGGACAAACATCGCTTCTAGCTTTTTACTCTAGAGGTAAAGTGTCATCTTTTTCACAGCATTTAGTCTCTGTAGTTCACTTTTCTTGCAACTGGTTTTCTTCTTGACCAAACCCAGATAACACAGTGAGAAAAGAATCCCAGTTCACCGAGAGATACGACTGCTCTGTTAGCTGAGCAAGGAGGTAGATGCCACAGATGTTCTCTTCAGATGGAGCCCAGAAAAGGACCTTGTGCTAATTAACTGGTACCAAGATTCTGGTCACTGGCACCAAAATACTGCAGGGCATCAGCATGAGACGCAATACAGTAGCATCGAGACTCGTCCAGCAGCTACATCTGAACCACGTATTCTTGGCATCTGGAACAGAAAGGCATCTCTAATTAGCTGCTCTCCACCTTGTGAAGTGCAGAGCAACAGTCCCGAACTCATCTGCCTGTTTTCCTGGTGATGAGCAACCTCTTTCAGGTAACTGCTGGAAAGAATTTCAGTTGAGGAACTCCTAAAGTTCATTACTTGCATTACTTTATTCGGTCGATCTTCAAACAGTAAATGCTCCAGAGCAAAGCAGCTCGAGCTGCCCAGCGGTCAATCAACCACCAGCAAATGGTGACTGCAGAACTGTGCACATTCTCTTTCTAGTTCAGGTGCTTCTTGTGTATAAAACAGAAATGACACATTCTCCAAAGAGTCAGAATGATTCCCAAAAGAAGGAGACACTGACAAAATGCACAGAAAACCCAACAACGATCAGTTATAAACGACTGACATTAAGCTCACCTTATCACATCACAATGCAGGACAATCCCATGCAGCCTTGATTCCCATCCTCATTGCTGTTGAGCTTTTTCATCCGGTACTGCCGGATCTCTCTCACCAGTGTGTAAAAAGCATCTTCTACGCCCTGAATGCAAAGGATCCAGGTAAGGTATTTTCTTTCCTGAAGCTTTTGAGATGACTGCTCTTTGCACCCTGGAATCTCTTAACATAGTTGAAAGACCTACCCGTACAGGAAGAGTAGCAGCCAACTTATCCTATAGCTCATAAGAAGGAGAAACCAGCACTTAAGTCCCAAACTCTTGGCTTATGATCTTAACTCCTCCTCAGAGGCAAACACCCAGAGGAACAGCCATTAAGGGAAACAAGGCAAATTGTAACTGTAGAGGGGTCCTGTGCAGGAAAATTACTTCTTGACTCTTCATCTCTGGTTTAGGATTCTTAGGATTTTCTGGCTGCTGCTTAATAACTGCAGCTTTTCTGCTTCAGTCCACACTGCTGTGGGTAGAATCAGGCTGACCAGACAGAGCCATGTATCCAGTGCAGCTCTGAACAAACCTATTAGTCCACTGGGGAAATCCTTCTGTAAACTGAATCTTATAAATAGCCTTTGTTAAGCAGCCAAGAAAACTGAACAGGTCTGTGACGACCAATGGCCGTCTGACCATGCCCTAGCAAGAGCAGATCACAGAATCATGGAATGGTTTGGGTTGGAAGGGACCTTAAAGCTCATCCATTCCCAACCCCTGCCATGGGCAGGGACACCTTCCACCAGAGCAGCTTGCTCCAAGCCCCTGTGTCCAACCTGGCCCTGAACACTGCCAGGGATTGGGCAGCCACAGCTTCTCTGGGCACCCTGTGCCAGCGCCTCAGCACCCTCACAGGGAAGAATGAAGCTCTCTTTACAGACATGAAGCTGTGGCTGCTCATAGTACATGGAAAAACGTGACCATTCTGCATTTATTATGCAGGAAGAGGTCAGACAAGAACAGAAGCATCTTACCTGTCTTGTTTTAGCAGATGTCTCTATGAAGGGGATTCCATAGCTTTTTGCTAATTCTTGAGCCTGTTTTGTGTCTACTGTTCTCGTGGGCAAATCACACTTGTTCCCAACTAGCACCATTGGCACGTCATCCGAATCTTTCACTCTCTTGATCTGTTCTCTTTAAAAAGACAAGTTTTTAAAAGTTAGGAACTGTTTTCTAAATATAAAGACTTGTTCAGTTCAGGATTCAACCAACCTTGTGCTACAAAAACAGATACTAAAGCTGGACAGGACTCAGGGGTTCTAACCTACAGCAATATGTCAAATAATTTCCTACACTTCATCTTCTTGTCCACATGTAACTCCAGCATTTGCCTCCTTGTTCATTTTCTTAGAGATCATGTTCTGTGTGCTCTAAATATCACTGGATTAACATAACCACACGATAAGTGCCCCATTCTCAACAGACTACTCGAGTACTGAACCAGAACACAGATTAGCTGGAAAAACTTCCTCAAAGCACCAAGAGATTTAATATTTGTCTATTCTTTACTCCTCACTGGATTTAAGAGCAAATGGGTCTCATGCCTTTTCCACTCTCTGCTCCGGTGGCACAGCCCCTGGTCATACCTGTAAAGGTTAATATCAGCAAATGATTTACTGTTGTTAATGGCAAAGACACAGAGGAATCCTTCCCCAGTTCGCATGTACTGGTCCCGCATGGCGCTATACTCCTCCTGCCCCGCAGTGTCCAGTATGTCCAACAGGCACGTCTCGCCATCGATAACCACCTGCTTTCTGTACGAGTCCTGAAACACACACAGGCAGACTACAGGGTAAAGCACTTCTGTTCACCTCAGGCAGGTGTCAGGAAAAATAAATACAATAAGAAGAAAGAGAAGCATGAATCTGGAGCCTTTCCAGCCCTGCCTGATAAAAAGACATCAGCATTAAGAACTGTCAGGGATTAAACTGTTGCTCTAATCCCCCTCAACCTTTCTGACTAACAAGCAGAATCCTGTTTGTAAGAAATTCCTTTAGTGGTAGAAAACTGATAAACACCATCACTGCAGCACCAGGACTGCAATCTCCGACCTACCAATTGATGACTTCTTTTGTTGCCATTGTGTCTACCTGCACCCTGCCTTGGGCAGCAAGCAGGGCAACAGGCAAGGAATCTTTGAAGGAGTGTCCTGGTTTCAGCTGTCGCAGAGTTAATTCTCTTCCTAGAGAATTCTTCCTCTGCAGGGAGGAAGCAGGGACAGGACACCTGACCCGAACCAGCAAAGGGGTATTCCATACCACAGCACATCATGCCCACTTTATAAACTGGGGGGAGTTACCCGGAAGGGACTGATCGCTGCTGGGGTGCGGTTGGGTGTTGGTCGGTGGGGGCTGAGCAACAGCGTTGTGCATCACTTGTGTTGTTGTTTCTTCATTTTCCCTTTTGGTTTTATATTCCCTCCCTCGTTACTTTCCTTACCACCGTTATCACACAGCCCTTCAGCCAATAAACCATTCTTACGTCAACATGCGGGTATTACACTAGAATCATCAAACCAACCAGGCTGGAGAAGCCCTCGAAGCTCACCGAGCCCGAGCGCTCTCCAGCCCTGCACCTACCGGTTGCTCATGTGAGTACCGGTCCACTTGCGCAGCAGCTCCCGAGCGGCGCAGGGGCTGCAGTGCAAGGGCTTGTTCCGACCACGCCCGGTGCACAACGGGAGGAAGCCCTTCTCCCCCCTGGTCCCTCGCTCCCTCTCCCGCCCCCGCTAACGCAGGTAACGCTCAGCCGGGCGCCCGGCCCCAGCCCGCCCCAGCGGCCCGCAGCCCTCACCTCGATGGTGGGGTCGTACTCGTCCACGAAGTGGTTCTGGATGAGCTGGATCGTGAGCGCGCTCTTCCCGACGCCGCCCGCGCCCACCACCACCAGCTTGTACTCGGTCATGGCCGGGCCGCGTCCGCCTCCCCCGGCCCGTCATCACCCACCGCCGGAAGCGCGCCGGGCGGAGCTCGGCCGCTTCCGAACACGTGCAGCCGGCGCGCCCGCCCCCGCCCCCCGCCCCCCCCCACCGCGGGAAGGAAGAGACGGGGGGGGAGGGGCGGTTTTGTCTCAAAATCAGTAAAACTTTATTCTATTTCCATTCTTTGCCATTAACAGAAAAACCTGGAGAAAGCAACGTCCGGTTTACAAAGATAACGCGGCTCCCCGAGAAACCCCGACAGCGAGAAGAGAGGTAACGGGACAAAACAAAACCGACCCCAAAACTGAACAACCCCGGACCTCGCCTCGATCCCGAGCGGTGGCTCCTGATCCTGTTGGGTAAATAAGACTCAGACCGATCAATCCGGTTGCTTGATGATAACGTGTGACGGGAACATGGGGGGGGGGGGCAAAATAAAGCACACAGAGATCAACTATCCCACCTGGATGAAAGGCTCGGTACAGCTAGTATGGGAAGCCTAAAGGAGTATTTATTCTGTTACAGTACATGGTGCGGGCTGCAAAAAAATAAAGAGACAAAAAAAAAAAGGATTCACTTCAGGCACAACTTCGTCCTTTGTTTCAGACTAAACCAGTCAACGAAAAGGGGGGGGTGGAAGCTGCAGTGTTGGAAGCAGCAGATTTGTGCATTGTTTTAAGTATATTTAAATTACCACACTGATGGCACACCTCAGCCTTAGGAAATTCTGCACTGCACGTGTTTCCGAACGCTACAAACAGAAGGTGAAGCCCAGAAAGAGGCTCTCATTGGGCTCTAAAGGGCACTGGCGAAAGGACTCAAGTTAAATGAAACAGGAAAACACTGGAACATTTGGCCACCAACTTAAGTTATCTGAGTGTTCAGACAGATTTGTATCAAGTTGCACTGATTCCACTCTCACACAGTCCTTGGGAGTGGAGCAGTGAGCTGAAGGGAGCCTCCCGCTTCCACTAGGAAGCAGACACAACGCAGTCACACACTAAGGCATAGGAACACCTCATCCAAGATAACAAAGCAGAGAACTGTAGTGCAGAATTCCATAAGGTCTACCCGAGTCGAGCTGTCTATAATGTTTACTCACAGAGGCAACGTAGATTTGCAGTAACCAGTTGCGTTTAAATGCACCATTCAAAACAAGCTTCTAAAATGTGATACTATAAAGGCGCCACCTTAAAGTTCTCCAGAATGCAACTGTGCATAATTTTAAAATGGTTTCATAAATTTATTTTAAACATAACATGAGAAGGTGTTAAAACCGGTGTAATAGCTTCTTAGAATTTGGAGGAAGGGATTAACAGGGAGATATTCAGTACCCTTCACCAGCCCCCAGCACTCAGCCGTGTATCAGGGATGGGCTTTGAGGATCAGTCTATAACACCAGCTTGGCGGATCTTTCTCTCTGCACCAAATCCCTGCAAGGAAAACACAAACAAGTAACTTTTAGCTCCAGCCTCACACTTTGAAGTCAACCTGTTCTCTTCCAATTCAGGACAGACCAAGCATGCTTCTTCTAATTAGCCACGTTTGGCTTCAGAAACACAGACAATACAGGTTCTGTAGGTTTCTGGATGCCCCAAGAGATTCCAGCCACTTCACTTCTGTTTATCAAGTGGTGGCAGAACCTCCTGTGAAAGCCAAATTGATGTGAAGACATTTCACTTACTATCTCTGAGAAGGGGAGCAGGAGGTTTATAAACAAATCTGGAGAGCCATCATGTGTTAGAACACAAGCAGTAACTGGCTGCTTTTGTCCTGCATGCTCTTCAAACCGCAGCATACATGATTGACACAGGGGACAGCACCCTGACATCATGCAGAAATAAACTCATCTCTCACAGCAGGCGAGTCATTTGCTACAGAATGAAGGTGGACACTGCACTTCCAACCACTCAGGTTTCCAACAGAGGAGTCAATTTTATATCATTCAAGTTCAAATCCAAACTGCAGTTACTCTACAATGCAGCCTTTTATCTTACATACCTTCGAGTTATCCGGTCCCCGAGGCTGACGAACAACTGTGAGTCGAGGAGCATTGGCATCATCCAGATTAATGCTCTTTAGGCGATTAACGAGTCTGTCAGGACGTGGGGCAGCAACAGCCTTCGCGCCTTCACTGTAACAGAGGCAGCCACAGAGAGCACGGGTCACTTCCCAGAGGTGGTACAAGCTACTCACTTGTCCCCATTAATATCACCCATCCTGTGCAAAAGCAGACCTAAGTGACACCACACACTTCTGCTTCAAAACCATTACTTTAAGCACAGGGCTACAAAACAGCAGTAGCTCAAACTCCTGCAAAGGATATTCTGTAGTGAGTAGAGGTGCTCCATTTACTCTCATGCACATCTGAGTAGTATTTCCTACATTTCCGTTTCCTTTAACCGCAACAATAAAAGGCTTACAAGTGTCCAGTACATAATGGCACAGCATCAACACCTCTAAATGATGGCAGCTCTCAGGCGAGAGGCTCTCACTGAAGCCAGAAGCTCAGAGCTCCCAATCTAGGAAGAGCTCAGCTTAGAAGAGGCTTGTACCAGCCTGCTGTGATGCAGACATCATGCCAGATTAAGTCACTTGAATGGTAAATCCTCACCAGACACGCCACACATTACAGGCACTGCATTTTCCTGTGCGCTGGTTCAGGATTACAGAGAACTCCACTTCATCCCCAGCCTGCAGCTCCACACCATCCTGAACTTCTTTGACATGGAAGAAGAGCTTTTTGCTATCGCCCACTTCATAGTTAATGAAACCAAACTGAAAACCAACATATCACAAGGTTATTTTTTTCCTCTGTATCTAAATAGATTCAATGACTTACTCATTATTGCAGCTTAATGACTTTTAGAAGTGGAAATGCAATTTCTACACTGATCAGAACATTCTGCTGGAAACAATACTTCTGGAAGTCTAGGCACTCCCGGGTTGGTAAAGTCACATTTAAACCCCAAAACCTAGAGAACAAGTTTTGAAACCTGCCGAAGTGCTGGCAGCATTCTCAGTACTAAACTGAAGAGTGTTGCTGTGCGTTCTTTTCCAAGACTCCTCCTTATACAGCAGAAACCACTCCACTTGTTGGTCTGTCTCTGGTGTAAGTAGTAAGTTACTCCCATTTACCATTTTACTTGTCAAAACTCACCCCTCTGGCAATGACTGGAGCTTAGTGCTGCACAATAGCTGTAAAACCAGAAAGCATCCACAGCACTTAATTTTCTAAGAAATGTGAGATGCAGCTGGCCAGGTTATGATTATCCTTCGTATTTCAGGTGGACTGCAACCACTGTCGGCTTAATGCTGGGAAGCACCTTCTAGAAACAGAGTTTGCACCATTTTGGATCTTTTTTTAAACCCTTTTTTTAATACCCTTTCAGCAAAAACTAGTTAGAACAATTCCTAGGACATCCCAGAAACAGGTACTCAGAATCAACTGATTCTGATCAGGAACTGCTGCCCAGTAGCACCAATGAACCAGTAGACCCAAGTACTGTGTTCACCTTCCCTGAAGCCACATTACAGAGGTTTGCATAAGCCAGTGCTTGGGTGACACAAACCTGCTTCCCTAGGACCAGCATACAAAGTAATCCATCCCTGTCCAACAAGATTCCTGGATTAAAGTGCTGAAGTGGGTTATCATCTGCTCTTTGCCATGTTAACTGGTATTTCCTGTGAACATGCATCACTCACCTGATCTTTCACACATTCCACTGTGGCTCTGCGGAATGGTGTGATGTTAACAGCCATTGTCTGCCCATTTTGACCAAGAACACAGAGCTGAAACTTTACAGTCTCTCCCTTTTGCAGACAGTCACCTTTGTTTGCCATTCCAACAATTCCAAATGGATAAACCTCTCCTTTCATCTCACCTAGAGGATGAAAAAGCACAGGACAATTCAGAGGCATCCCTTTCTACCTGAGGGCATTCAGAACTTATTTCTGATATGAGAAATGCTGCTTTTACTATCAGCTTAGTAGTATGAATATAGTCTGTAGGATATCTGTCAACACCTCTATTTACAGTTTATTAAGCTTCTATACTTCTTGTGCATTTGTGAAAGGAACTCTTGTAACTTAAAATCTTACCATCCTCCATGACTTCAATCATGCCCTGGTATTCAGTCTGTGTGGGATCTACACTCCTCAAAGGACGAATTACTTTACCAGAGTAAACAGTTGGATCAGCTTCTTCAGTGATACCATTCACTGAAAAGAAACAGACAATGGGACAACAGGATGTTCTTTTCATACTTTAGTGGTCAATAACTTGCTCTTTTTAAACTAGTTTGCACTGCGAGACACTGAAGGCAGTGCACCATCACCCACTGACACTGGAACAGCTTTAACACAGCAGTAATGACAGCTTTTCTAATCAAGACCACACTGATATTTCAAACACTAAAGCAAAAAACCACTAGTTTCTTGTGAAACCAGAGACCTCTTAATCAAAGTATTTTACTTCTTTTCCACTGCATTCCCATTCCCCACATATTTTAACCATTCAGTAACCTTCAAGTATGCTTTCTCTTTGCCCCCAGGTCCTTAATAACCCCAGCTGCATACCTCCTGCAAGGCACAGCACAGTCAGAGCGATTATTAATTTGGCTTGTTCTGCCACTAGCTCTCCTGTTATAACCCTCCAACTGAAGAGGACAAAGTACAATAAAGGTCTAAAGAGTTGCTACTGTCCACAGGACTGTTGGTCTACACTTATCTGTTCTCTGGGAACATAAGCAAGAGCTTTCAAGAAACCTATGACCACCATGTTAAGCATCATCCTGTTGATCTAAGCTGCAGCTGTAAATGGATTATTAACAAACTTCATCCATCCACACCTGCCAAGAGCCTTGTAAGCAGAAAATACCAGGTAGAGCCTTACCTGCATGTGTTTTGTTCACCTTTTCTGCACTAACTTTGTTTCCTTTGCCTTTTGACAAGCTGTATTCAACAGTGTCTCCAAGTTCCAGGCTATCAATATCACCACAGTATTCACTATAGAGAAACAGAATTATGGACAACTTTCCTTTAGTTATGTAATAATATGTGACATTCATTCAGCATTTACATAAGTTGATCAGAAACTATTTAACTTGTTCAGTACCTCCCATTTCCATGAAGCATTTAGAATATACAATTAACTGTATTCTGTGGCCTGGAATTCACAGGGATAGAATACCAAGGCTGCTGACTAACAGGAAAGCCTGAACCAGTCCAGCAAAGACAATAAATGGAACTTGAGACACCTAGCACATACATGTGTGTGAAGTCCAGATGGGTTTAACAGTAAACCCGAAAAACTCTGGCCCCCAACTAAACAAACCCACACAAACAAGCAAGTAATAATAAACTGTCATTCACCTGTAGTGGAAAAAGATCTCCTTATCATGATTCGCTGTTTCAATAAATCCAAAGTTATCTTTCAGGGCTGCCACATATCCCAAAAGCCTCTTCGAGCTGTAATTGCGTCCTAGCATTCTGACGGAAACAGCTGTCTGCAAACCAGTTCTCTTCACTTCACACACACAGAACTCAACCTGTTGAAGAGGTGCATGTCAATACTAGATAGAAAAAATGCAAACAAACCACCACCACAAAAAAAAAAGCCCCAAATCAACTCATTTCAAAACTGTGTAGCTCTAATCAATACCTACACTCACCAGGGAAGCAGTTTTCTAGCCAATACACTCACAGAAACATCTGTCAGTCATTGACATTAACTACATTCCAAAGAGTAGTAGTCACAACTAGTAGTACCTGCAAGGCAAGCCAGCCTCCAGCACTCAGCTTTTTAACACATTATAGATGAGAATCTTTCTGTTCCTGTGATCTGCCTCCTTGCACTACACTTACCATTAGTACCCCCAATGAACATGTACTGAGCTTCACCCAACTGTTTCAGGTTTTTAAAGACAGTAATTGGTGCCTTCCTAGTACAGCTCCTGAACACTGGTAGTTTTTAGGCTGCTCTTCCAGATCTCCAAGCACTTTTTCCCTTTCCATTATCCCTCATGCTAAGTTGCTCATAATGGTATGTTCTCCCTCTTCACCATTCATCTCAAAATCTCTACATGCCAATTTCCTCTTAATTATACAGAAGCAGAGCCCAGTGTCTTGATAAGAATTCCTTGTTTTAAAAGCCTCATTTACATATTAGGGCACTATTTTCACATATATATCACCAGGTTTCAGGGTATTATTCTTAGGTATACAGAATATTAAGCAACTCAAACCTAGGACAGAGGAAACAGGTAACATTAGGCAGATGCCTTGTCCTTTGTTTGTTCCAAGAAGGGTAACAAATCCAGTAATAAGGCAAAGAGAAGCTCCCACCTCCCACTGCACAGAAAAAAAATATTTCCTAATGGTATACTCAGTTATATTGCCTTATCTCCTATCTGGGGATTAGCAGATCCTTCCACATCCTTGGCCTGGTAAGGAATGGTCAGTTTTACTCCACAGTCATCATAAACAATTATTCCATCCTCAGCCTCCTAAAAATAAGACATCAGAATTCAGCAATCAGTGTCTCATTTGTAAGTGAGCAAGTTTCATGTGTACAACTCAAGCACTGATCATTTGAGCCACAGCGGTTTGACAGTAACTGGTGAAAAACACAACAGAACAAATGACTCTAAGAAGCTTTAAATGATACAATAAAAGAAAGAAAAGTATTACTACCATTTCCAGTAAGCATTTATTGGAAGTTTAAGTACTTTGGTATTGTTTAAAACAACCTGACAAAGCAGAGGTTCTCCTCTAGCCCTAGAAGCTTTATTTTTTTATTCTATCTAGTATCTTATGGAGTAGAAGGTAGAAAGACATTTCCTATCAAAGTTCTGGAAATTATCCTCAATAGTATAATCATTAATGATGTTTTTCTTATCTTGTTTCACACAGGTTTGTGCTGACTGCTGTTGTTGGCTACTCAATGTATTTCACATTTATACAGGATTAACAGTGCTTCAAGAAATGGAATTAGATTCTTAAGCAAACAGCCTCAGGCTCCAAAGCCAGGGATGCAGAACAGGTACTCCACAAGTAGAAGAGTAACATTACCTTTTCTTTGCCTTTATTTGGGCTAGTGGCTTTGGCTGGAGTGGCTTCTTTGTCTATAGTGCCCACAAAACGATGGTCTGATTGGGTGTGGAAAGAAACCGTGCCCTTTGGAAGCTTCTTAATCCTTATAGCATGATTTCTTTGGGCAGACAACATATCCTGGAAAACAGGATCAATCTTATTGTAGACAGACTGTATGTAATACCTTTTAAAAGTAAAGATTTCTTAGAGTATAAATCTCACTTACAGGAACGACAGTAAATTCTACTTCATCAGAAATATGGAGTTGATTCCCATCCATAATTTCACTGAAGTGAAAGAACATGCGAGCATCCCGGTCCACACACTTAATGAAGCCAAAGCCATCTCTCATTGCTGCAATCACACCCTGGTAACATTCAAAGGGACAATTACAGTTTTACTACTACTATGTGATGCCTGTCTGCAGGTACTCTATGTGTGTCTGAGGAGTACATAATAATCTGGACACAAGGCCTGAATCGTATGAAAACATTTACTGGTTTATGCAATATGCTGCCTTGCAAACTGTAGTGTTAATGGCTATGGTCAACCTGAAATGCAAACAAGTTGTATTTACCTAGTTTCTCAACTTCATTTCTTCTTAAGAGAGACATAGAAAAGATTAAGCCATTAACAAGGGCTACTACAGTTAAAGAACCTGGCACTACTACTACGCAGAGAACAGCTCAACAAATTTGTACGTATAAAGCACATGAATGGAAACTAAACACACAAGAACTTATATAAAGAGGAAATAAAAGCAGTGGTCAAAGGGAAGTTTAAGAGAAAGCCCACCAGGCTTCCAGACAAATGAAGAAGTTGCTGAAAGAATTCATTATTCAAGTTAGGAAGAACTAAAACAAGATCCTGTCAGAGGCATAGAGCAGACAGAATTCACAAACATGCTCAGTTCAACCCAGTTCCTACAGAGCCTTTAGCAAGTCTCAGGAAAGGCCTGTAAGACTTAAATGGCAATGCAAAGATAATTTCCACCTTTGGGAACATTCTCTTATATAGCATCCTGAGCTTTCCAAGCCCCTATTCAGCTAACACTTATCAGCCCAATGACAACTCAGTTCAGGCAGGCAACTATATCTGGCCATAGTAGAAACATAAGTCTATAGGATAGAAAGCCAAAACCCAAGAGGCTGAACTTCGGTGGTTTTCTTAAAGCAAAGGCTCCCTAATCACAGCAGTTATCACACCAGTATGTAACTAGTCTTCAGTTGAAAAGGAAGGCAAACTCACAGCGTAGCTGGAACAGAACCAGTATTCCAACTCACAGGAATGAATGACTCTATAATACTGATTAGCACATCCATCTTAGTCTTATATCTAAGGATTTCAGAAAAGGCAATGGAAGACACCAGTGATTTTTACATCGAAGTTACTGTTTAATACAAACCCCTCCCCATGTTTTACTTTCATTTCCCCGTAAGAACTAAGAGATACTTGCCATTTCCCTAGTTTCATTAGTAAACTGGAAAGTATTGGGAAGAACCTCAATATTGGTGGCTCGTTCCAGTTTGTCACGTCTGTCTGTCGAAATATTGAATCGAACGTGGTCACTTTCCAGCAAGGTCACCTTGGATTTTGTATCTTTGTCTCCAAATGGAAGTTCTTTAGGAATCACAAAGTCAACTTTGATGCGGCCAGGTAATGGATCACTCTGTGGGCAGAAAACCCAACAGAAGGCATTAGTTCACCTGCAAGAGTCAACGTAGCTGCAGACAGCATTGGTATTTCTGCCAGCTATACTAACAGAAGTATGGATGACACCAAGTGCCTGCTGGACTCAAACCACTATGTTTCATTTCTACTACTCCTCATTTGAAATTTGCCTTCCGTAGCCAAATTAAAGGTGTCTTTGTTGTGGTTTGCTGGTTTGGGTATTTTATTTAAAGCACCAAGCATGTTATTGCCAAAGAAATCAATACTATTTGAAGAACTGAGTTTATAACCATGCTTACAACACTTCCAAAAAGCAGAGTCTTACCAAGTGCTCAAAAAACACAAGAAACTCCACCCCAACACCTCCCAAAACAACAATGCAGACTGGCCTAAAGCCCTAAGGGAAGTGGTCTTTCCTCTAAGGCAAACATTAATGGTCAAGTTATCTGTCAAACATGTCTTTAAGTGTTAATCTTCACAGGAATCCTGAGATCAGGCATTTCGAGCAAGTATTTTCTCCCCTTTTCCCTACACTTTTGCCTTAAAGATTCATTGCAAACCAATTAAATTCAATGGGAAGTATGTGAAACATGAAAGAAAACACACCCAGTGTAGCACTACCCTAACTCTTGCTTTTCATCATCTTTAGAAAAACTGTGTACTGTGACTGCTATGAGTGGCTGTAACAGGTTAAGCCCAAACTTACTCCTTCACTCGGATACAATGCTTATGCAGCAGACTGTTAAAGGGAAAAGGGACACTTCCTGCTGGACTGGAATTCACTACGATCAATAAAACATTTCACATAAACTCCAGTTAAGTACTGAAATTCACCTGGTTTTTGCTGGGTACTTTTGGAATTACTTTGGTTACAGTTCCTTCAAAATGTTCAATGCTGATATCTTCAAAAATGACAGTTCCTTGAGGCAGCAGTCTAACATCTGTTGCAACTTCTTTACCCTAAAAGCACAAAATCAGTCAGACACCCATAGAGATGAGGTAAAGAGCCGTTCTCCCATGAACCTCCTCCCTCCTTTTACAAGTGAATTTGAAAAAACAGACAGCTGTCCGGTTCGGCTCTAGCATATTGTCTTCAGTTTTTACTGGATATCATCTTACATTTCTGTCTTTGATTGTAAACTCCACATCATCACCAGGCTGTAAGGCTTCTAGGTCACCTTTAAATTCACTATAGTGAAAGAATATCTCCTTCACGACATCACCCCTCTCAATAAATCCAAAGGCTTCCTAAGAACAGAACAGAGCGTTTAATAAACTGCCTATTCTATTAACGTAGCAAGTTCTATCAAAGACAATAAGACTATGACACACCAGTATAGCAACTTCATGAGTGCACACAGCAAACAGACAACCACAAGAAATTAAGATACAAATGGAAACAAATAAGACTTAATTTGTTAAGATTTGTAGCAAAGATCAGTTGTTTCACCCAGTTTACACCCACAGCTCCAAGCTGTTAACAGCTCTTACGCCCTAAATATATTACTTATAATACCACTTTTCAGACCAGCATTTCATTTTCAAAGGAAACTTGAAAGCTAAGGCACCACTTACTTTCATGGCACAGACTACTCCTTGACAGCGGGCTTGTTTCTTTTTTAGTAGCATAATGTTACGAGCACTTACAGCACCAGTACTAGAGAGGAAAAAAAAGTAAACAGAGCAAACCTGAAATAACTTAAAACTGCAGCAAAAATGAAGGTTATTTCATAACATCATTTCAGTTCTTGGAACAGGCATTAATTCTGCCTGCCTACTACGCCAACCACAAAGGCAGAAAAGCAATACCAACTTACTGTTTATTTGTATCAATTATAAAGTTGATTTTATCTCCTGTTTCCAGCTGTACATTTCCTTCAACATCCTCCGGGGTGTAAGTCAGGTAAAATACTTCCTGTAAATTGGCTAATATTATTACTTAATATTTGCAGATAGTAGTTTCAAAGACAGATTAACACAGTTTTAATAACAATACCTGCACTAAAGAAATTATTTTAGTTGAGAAAATGGAAAATGTTCAAACATGGCATGCAAAACCATTCCTTTTTGCCCATCATGCTGCTTGGATGAGTCTTTAGCAAGCAACTTAAAGTTGAAAGGTTTTTATGTGGCCATCCTGAAATGTCAAGTTTCTAAACTTTACGTGTTCAAGGTAAGGATACATAAACATTACAAACCCAACTTCATTAAGTTTTAAAAGAGGAAAAAACAACTCTGTGGCTTTATATAAAGTTCTCCATAGATATAAGCTAGCAAGCTGTGGAATTAACATTTCTGCTTGTAGTATTACCAAAGCATGGGGGTTTTCAGCCAAGAACTAGAGCTCTTAGCAATGTCAGCTGTCTACATTATAAATTGCATCACATTTTTTGCTCATAGACCACAGTGACGGAGCAGTGAAGAGTTCAAGTAAAATATGCAAGCTTTACCCCATTACGTTCGTAGCATACACTCCCTGTTGGACTCTGACCCGGGGCAGCTGGAGATTTACTCTCTAAATTGTGAGGAACAGCGCACACAACCTATCAGCCAAAAACAAATAAAATCCATTGCTAGTCATTTCAGGAGCAGCACTGTTGAATACAACATGAATCTCAGTATCCCCTACTATACACTCATGGATGCACTTCTAGTGTGCAAAAGGGAATGCCACGTTGGCAAGTTTCACTCTTACAGAGCATCTGGTAACTGTAAGAATTGTTTGGAGCTAAGAAAGTGCTCAAACAGAACCTCTGGGTTTTTTACCAGAACAAAGATATATTTCAGTGTAACAGTACACCATATTTGGTTAATATGCATGCTAAATGAATTTAGCCTTCAGTACTGGAGTGAAGTATGGAAATTATGCATGTATAGCAAACAGGCACTAACTTGTCCATTTATTCGTTCCTCAGGTAATATTTCTGGTTTGATCTTCACCAACTTAATAGCAATGGGTTTTCCAGTTCGGCGGTCAGAAGACACTTCAAATTCAACATCATCTACAAGAAAAACACACAATAATGGTGTCAGAGTTTTGTTTAGGGGTTTTGTTTTGGTTTTTAAATCACTAAATGGTGACATGTGATAATCCACTGCTTGCAGCCAAGCACAAAGTAAAATCTCAGTAAAGCATGTAGCCAAACACGAAGTAAAAACCTTGCTTTTGTTACCAAGCAAGGACACACTATTTGCAAATATTCCTCTGGTTATTCACTCCTGCTGCTAACAAACTACTCTATTCTAAGGGCTTGCCCCTGAGTTATTCCCTCCTCCTGCCCTGCTCACTGTAAAGCAGAGTTCAAATGGAAGTTCAGACAACATAACATATGCCATTCAACAGTTTACAACCTTTGCTGCCATGTTAGTCAGTAGCACAAAGTAGCAGCCTGCCCATTCTGAAACACAACTGGCCATCCTCAAACTAATTCTAAATAAGAAACACTTCTTTAAGTATATGCTTCCACAGTTAAAGCACTTATTTCCATCTCAGTTATACAAGTTTGACCTAACACCATATCTCTGCCAGAATGGCCATAACTACATTAATGCAAGCTGCACAAAGCTCAAGTGTTGCAAATATCTCTCATCAGGAGTGGTGGGTTAATTCAGTTGTCTCTTAGCCCAACAGAAGGAACAGCACCCATCTGATCATGCCACAAGATAAAAGTATTTTCTATGGCAAGTGAAAGAGTCTGGTCTTCACTCAAGAAGCTGTGGAAGTTGCCTCATTACCTCCTACTTTGAGCTCCTGTAAGTTGCCATTATACTGGGAACAGTGGAAGAACAGTCTAGCTTGCCGTTCTGAACACTGAATGAAGCCATAAGAGGTCAGCAGTTTTTCTATAACCCCAGTCTCACGCAGTGCTGCCGAAGTACCATTGGGGTACCCGTTGTGTCCATTGTTGTGGAGCAGGTTTGGATCAAAGCTCATCTGGTTAAAAGAAAACATAGGGAGGGAAAAAGCCACAAAACCCACTTATTGACTTAAAAAAGGTTTCTTTTCTCCGTGCCCACATAACTCAGTAACTATTATTAACAGAAACACAAAGAGCTTGTGGAAGTTATTGTAACAAGCAAATTCTAGAGCACCAAAACAGCCAAGCTTCTGCAAAACAATCATCTTTAGACAGGCAACACATTTATAAAATAGGCCAGAAATACAACACCAAAATAAATATTGTTTAGACCAAACCAAGCTTCTGACTTTCTGAAGCATTACACCTCAAAGTACTCCCACATTCACCGTTCCACACCAGAGCCAGGAAATACGTGAACTATCTGTTCTTCCAAATTAAGCAGGTTTAGGAAAACGCAACAGTTCTGAACCAATAGATTCAGCTTCACATCCCTGCAAAGTTTGTCCCTACTTCATTTGTTCAGCCTTTCATACCTAAACAAGGTTTTAAGTGCTTAAACATTTTTGCAGTGTTATGGAATTAACATCCCATTAGTTAGAGATTCCCACCATCTCTACACATTGCAATGTTGAGGCAACTTCCAGAGAACCTGCAAACCTAGAATCAACTGATTTTAATTGTTTTAATCCTTTTCTACTTTGCCTGATGTAATGGACTATAATTTGCTACCAGCTTTAGGGATGTGTCTCTTCAGGCACATTTGACACTGTCAAAAACTTTAGGAGAATGAAATATATTCTATTTCAACACAGAACCATAACACCAGTGCAACAACACATTGCAACATGGTAGTTTATAAATATGAAGCAAAGTATGTAACTACTATATGAACAGCTGGTTCACAGACAGGTTAGATATCAATTTTATTGCCACCATACTCAAAATGATAACCTCCACATTGTCCCAAAATTAAGTAGCCAAGTGATTACATGTCTTCTAAAAGAAGACAAACAGTAAAATGCAGCATTAACTGTTAAATTGGCACCATGAGCCACAGCATAACAGACAAGCAGCTACTCAATCTCATGATCTTAATCTAAACTGCCCTCTTAGCTTACAATTAGACGACCTCAGGTATTAACATACCCTCAAACCTGTGGTATCTGGCATAAAGCAGCACTCTCACATGCTCAAGTCAAAGTACAAACATGTCATAAAATAGCAACTCAAAAAACACGGCCCCAGCAGAGACCCCTGGAGAACTCTCCTCCATCCTCCTCAGCCGCTAGCTACCAAAGGCAGCCAAGGCTTTGTCTAGCTGAATTAAAAACCTCCAATGGCAGAGGTTCCACCACCCTTCTGGGTTAACTGTGGCAGTGCTGTGCTATGCTCCCAGCAAAGATGTCCCATGTGCAGCCTGAGTTGCCCAAGGGATGAAAGTCACAGGTGTTGCCTCTCCCTTTATGCAGTGGATTATGTTTAAAGGCCACGTTTTCTCAGAATATCTAACAAAAAAGAACACTATACAAAGCTGCTGAGAGTTACAGACTAGTTCCTGTCACCATCACTGCAATATATAAACCCTCATAGGAGTATTAGTAGCATAGTATTTCAAGGAGCATAGCACAAAGAACTCATTGTCAATCTTCTACAGTCTGACATCTTAAGTTCAAAGATACACTCCTCAGGGTGGCACTAAACTCTGCTGTAAAGAGAAGGACCTATTATAATATCAGCAGCCTTTCCAGATGCTTGTCATATTCCCAGACCTGTGCAAACAGGTTAAAACAGAGCATAACAAAAAAATCAAACACAACATCCATTTATACAGATCACCAGGAGTACTGTCATAAAACTGTGCTTTAAGAAGCTTCTAGTAATAGGCTACTACCTATTAATTACTTGGACTTACAATATAATGGTTCTCTACTGCACCACTATGACTGCCCAACTCTGCCAACAGTTCACTCCCAACAGCTAACTTTTAAATAAGTAGTTATTTGAAAAGAAGGGATTTGAACCACAACACTACTATTATTAGAGGACAGAAACATTAACAACCACCACTGTAGGGTTATAAGCATCATTAACTAGTACCATATTGCAAGTACTATTAATTTGTTATACTACAAAGCCAACGTATCAGTAAAAACCAACATACATTCTGTGGGCAACTTATTTCCTATTAAGTTCTGAAATATATATATATAAAAACCCCTTTATATATGCACACCAACCTCGCAGCGATATTCAAATATTGCACTTTCAGTAGTATTAGCCGATTCTTCTGTTTCAGCACAAGTTTCTAAGGATGAAGACTGCTATTATTTAAAAAAATAAGGAAAATGAGAGAGAAAGAGAGAAAAAAAGATAGCAAGAGAACTTGATCTATCAAGCTAATAGAGAATACAAGTGCTGCTGCCCTTGGCAGTTTCAATACAGCACTGGAGAAAAAGACTACTAGCAGCGTTGGGACGTGCTCTCTTGAAGCTGTTGAGTAGGCACAAACTTCTTGTTTCAGATCAAGCCTTGTGTCTTCAGTGTAAGTTTCCTCTTCTTTGGTCTTGAGTTGTTACAATGTGGTATATTCTTTTCCTGATCTGAACTTGAAGCAGCAGTTTCAGGTGGTAAATTCTATTCTGTTCCACTTCATACTGGAGAAAGAGGAAAGACAAAGTATCACTTTAAAAAGAAATTCTACATCAGTCCCACATGTTCCTACAAAGAGGTGCAGTCCCTCTACCTTAATACTGCAGGTGCGATCTATGCTAGGCAAGACTGGTTTACACATATATTTGGCATTCCCATTTTCAGCTTTGTTTTACAAGAAACTACCTCCAAGCCAGTGATGTGGCATTTCCCATTCAAGCTCTGCATGCAGTTGGGCATTTCAGGAAAGGTACAATTAAAACAGCAACTTCATTTGACAATAAAAGTCTTAATCTTCCTATCAATTACTTTATATGCTGCCCCATAATTTAATTACTAAGTGCTTGCACAGACTTTCACAGTAGCACCAGGGTGTTTGCGTAGGAAGGAACAGTTTTTGTTGCAAAAGGCAAGTCAAGGATAACAATACCTGGAGCACCTTTACCTTTGTGTACAAAAAAATCAAAGTACAGATGCTGTAGGCACCTTACACAGCATGTAAGAACTGCAGAGCTATTCTCTGGACTTCTTAAGATAGCGTCTGCAAAAGACTGATCACATATAGCTAATACTTCTATAGCTAACACAACAGAAAAGCCTCTCTACAACAGTAATGAGATTACTTTGTGTCTTCATGAGAAAGTGGTTTAGAGAAACTGCCACTACTACACGAAACTGAATCTTACAGAAACATTTTTAGAAGAGAAATAAAAATCAGTTTTTATTTGAGTTTGTTGCTTACTCAGTAGATACAGGGAAAAAAAGGGGGGAGATTCTTGTAACTATGACTCTATGGATAAACTACGATGTTCTGCAATAATCTAAAGGTGTAAAGCATCAGAACACAACTTTTCCCAAACCATTTCACAAGTCCCACGCCAAATGAGAAAAAAATACGAATAAAGTCCATTTCTCCACCGCAGTAGGGAAAATGGATTTCACAATTTACATCTACCTCTGAATTCCCTTTAGTGAATCTGAAAGAGTCAACTTAAGTGACTGAAACATGAATGTAAAGACATTTAACTCTCATAGTGAAAACGCTGACTGCAGGCAGCTATTACAAATTACAACTCTAAGCCCCAGCAGCACACAATGGCTGGGTGCAAACTCATCATCCAGTTTTCACACAAGTTGGTATTTCAGTCACCTCTCCTCCAGATAAGGCACCTTCTTTTAGTCACTTCCATCTGAAATAAGTTCTCATCAGACCATTCCACATACAGGAATGAGATTAAATAAGGAACTGGATGAAGGTGATACAAGCCAGCATCCGGTTTGAAAGATTTGCAGTGAAACATTCAATTATAAAAACATACAAATCAGAAGACATGAACCTATTGCAAAAAACAGGACCACTAAACTTTGCACAAACCTCCCTACTAGATTCACGCAACTGTTACCAGAATCGCTTTCACAATACCAGTATTTCTTGGACAGCATTTCAGATCTCAAATGAGCATCCCCTTCCCTGCTCAAGTTGAGGAGGAACGAAGCAGACATACACTGTATCACAGGAACTGCACAGAGTATCCATATACTTCTCTCATCTAATTAGATTGATATTATTAGAGCTCTACTCAAGCTGTAATTATCATGTTACATTTCTCGTTTTCCTGGACACAGAATATATTACATTTCCATAGAATAATCAAAATCCCTCTTTGGCCCAAAGATAACCAAAGCTGATTGCATCAGGTAATGGAGTCAGGCATCAGCTTTTCCCTTAAAAGCCAGTTTGATTTGGTAACGAGGCTGCTTTACCACAGTTCAGAGGGCTGTCAAGCAAGCACAACTCAAATAAAAAAACCTCACTGTGTGCATCTGCCTCAAATTCTTTACTTTTTAATTCAGCTGCTATAAATACTCCTCCAAATGGTAAACATTCGAAGCAGCTGCCCAGCCCCCAAGTCACACTGGGTTCACATTTGTGTATTTACAGCTGAAAGGATTAATGCAGACAGGGAAGAGCCGTACACATCCTGTTCTTGAAGCCTTTCAGGTGTACATTTTGCTAACTGACAGTAAGTCACGTAAAGCTGTCCACAGCTTCAAAGAGGCCCACAGCAGAACCTGCTGGATTACCAGCACTCACCAGGCTCACAGCAGAACCTGCTGGACCACCACCACTGCTTTATCTCACTTTTTCTTCAGAAGAAATGGTAACTTCAAGAACATGCGTCTTACCGGATGTAGTGTGTGCCTCTGGAAATAGCCATCACTTACATGACTATAACCAAGTTCACTAAAGACTTTGTATTTTCAATACGCACACACAACACCACTCTTAAGATACTCGGAGATGAAACTATTCCACATATTTTTGTATGACTATCAGAAAGCAGCACTAAACACTAGCTTGAGCGCCCCAATTAATACATGACTGCTACAAGATCAGCCACCAACATCCACTGGGTCAGTGAAATCAGTTTTGCATCAAAAAAAACCACCCAAACATTTATGGGGGGAAAATGTTAAAGAACTTCCAAAGATATTTTGTTCCAGTATCTAAAGGGGTGGCTACAAAGAACACAGAGACTCCCTTTTGACAAGGAGTTCCATGGAAAAGATGAGCAGTGATGGGCACAAGTTCCTGGTGAGATTCCAATTGGACACAAGCGATTTTTTCCCAATGAGAACAACCAGCCATTGGAATAACCTCCCCAGGGAAGTGGCACATTCCCCAGCACTGGACATTGTAATGATTCAGCTGGACAGTGTTGGGACGTCCAGTCTAGGTCATGTTTTGCTTAGAGCGGTTGGACCAGATGATCCTTGAGGTTCCTTCCAACCTGGGATTCTTATATCTGCAAAAGCACATATACATACAGAATCGTTTACAAAGATAACCATTACCCCCCAAAGCCGTTTTCTTTCAAAGGGATGTAGGAAGAGCCCCGCGCTCATTACTAACCCAGACAACAGCGAGCCGGCCTCAGGCCGATGGCGGCTCGGCGGCCTCCGGGGCCCGGCGCGGCCCTCCCGGCTGCGCTGCAGCAAGATGGAGGCCGCGGAGCAGAGCGGGGCCCGGCAGAGGGGCGGTGCCAAAAGCAGCCCCGGCCAGCGGCGCGCCGAGCGGGAGGGGGGCCGCACACCGGCCGAGGCCTACGCTATGACAGCGCAAAGGCCGGAAAGGGGCCGAACCGGGCACCAGCGTTCCCCGGCTCAAGGGAAGGGCAAGTCCCGGTGGAGGGAGTGGCCGCCGCGCCGCCCGCCCCGCACACAAAGGGGGGCGATGGCGGCCGCTCCCCCACACACAAAGGGATCGGGGCCTCGGCTCTGCGCCGGGCGGGGCTGGCGCGCAGCACGCCGGGAGCTGCGGTCCGTGCCGCCCCCCCCAGCGGCCGCACCACCCCGTCCCCAGGAGCCACAGCGCCGGGACCCGTAGTCCCCTCGGCACAACCCCGCGGGCACCCCGCAGCCCCCAGGGCGCCCCGCAGCCCGCCGGGAAAACGAGTTCCAGCGGCGCACCGGCCCCGCCTGCGCGGCCGGCCGGAACTCCAGCCCCCAGGAGCCCCGGCGGCAGGGCGTCTGCCCGCGGGGCGCCGGGAAGCGTAGTGCGCACACCGTCAGGGCCCAGCGTCCCGCGGCCGCGGGCACAACACCCATCCCCGGCAGAGGCGGCCTACGAGGCAAGGGCCCGCCACCCATCCGTCCCCACCGCGCTCCGCAAGGCCAAGGGGAGGTTGCGGGCACCTCCGCCCCGCTAAGCCCACTGCCGCAGGGCACAAGCGGAAGGCGGACCCGGAGGTGCCCTCTACGCCTCCAGGGTCTCCGCGGTGCTCCCTCGCTCGCCCGCGGGCGCCGGGAGCGGCCGTGGCCGCCCCCCATTGCCGTACTCACCCCAACAGCTCAGCGCCCCCGCTCCAGCGCCGCCATGAGCAGCACGGCACCGCACGTAGCAAGAAATCCCGGCCTCTCGCGAGAGCGGCGGGGCGGAGCCGCGCCTGCACCTTCAGCGCCCCCCTCCCCCCTCCTGCGCATGCGCAACCGGCAACCGTTCGGCAGCGTGGCCCTGTCCGCCTGAGGGAGCGCAGGCGCCGGCTGGAGCTGGTTCGTGGATTCCGGGAGTTGGTTTGTGTTGAAGGGACCTCAAAGCTCCAACAGCTCCAACCCAGCCACAGGCAGGGACACCTTCCATAGAGCAGCTTGCTCCAAGCCCCTGTGTCCAGCCTGGCCTTGAACACTGCCAGGGATGGGGCAGCCACAGCTTCTCTGGGCACCCTGTGCCAGCGCCTCAGCACCCTCACAGGGGAGAGCTTCTGCCTAAGAGCCCATCTCAGTCTCTCCTCTGGCAGCTTAAAGCCATTCCCCTTGTCCTGTCCCTACATCCCTTTGTCCAAAGCCCCTCTCCAGGTTTCCTGCAGCCCCTTTAGGCACTGGAGCTGCTCTAAGGTCTCCCCTTCAGGAGCCTTCTCTTCTCCAGGCTGCCCCAGCCCAGCTCTCTCAGCCTGGCTCCAGAGCAGAGCTGCTCCAGCCCTCGCAGCATCTCCGTGGCCTCCTCTGGACTCGCTTCAACAGGTCAAGTTCTTCTGACACTCCCTGCAGCCCATCACAGCCAAATACAATCATGTATTTACAGTCACATCCTGTATTTACAGATCCAAACCAGTCACAAATGTAACATATTTAAACTTCCCCTGCTATTTATGGCCCACTACTGATTAATAATAAACTCATTAGTGAAAGCAACCACCATTGACTTTCCTTTTTTTCAGGCTGCACAGCTACACTGGGATAACAAATGTAAAAATAGACACGGGCATTTCAGATGATGTTAAAAGTGAAACAACGCAGCACTGTTGGTCATTGTAATATTTCATTCAGATGAGGTAAAAAATACGGGGTGAACAGCTTGGGAACGTGCAGAGCAGATGGATTCACAAAGCACACCACACTTGAGAAAAGACTGTCCGCTGGGGCTTTTTATTCCCTCTTCAACAATTTCTAATAGAAAAGGGTTATATACAAGAATACTCCTGTACAGAAATCCCTTATATCTACCAAACACTCTTGCTGGATATTCCGAAGTTTTGCAAGAAAATGTCTCTTAATAAGCACAGGAACATAAATCACCTTTTGCATCTATCAAAATTCTCACTGGCGAAAAGTAGCATAAAAATTTAAACTAATATTGGAAACAAGATGTTCAGTGTTCTGGGAGGATTATTCTTTGATCACAGGTGAGAAAGATGAGTCTTTACATAAAAATGTCATTAAAAACATCACAATACTGATAAATTCCTACAATAACACAAATCTAACTTCACTCAATACAGGATTCTGCCATAACTATGTAACATCTGGCACTAGACTTACCTGTGAGGTAACACTAAAAACCTGTCTATATAGTTAGTTTTGGTTTAGTTTTGAGGCAGAACTACACAGTCTTCCTGAAGTCCAAAGCGGTGTGAGGCTGAAGAGCTTTGATCTGAAAGTTCTGTGCTTGTGTAGGGTTAGAGCACACGCCTTGAGCTCACAGCTAGCCAGTACCCATGCAACTTGGAGCACTGGTAAAGCTGGAACAGGGCTACACATACAACCAAAATTAATTGGATAAATGTCCTTCAGAAATGCACAGGTGTTCAGAAAGAGTCGTCCCCTCTGCTTTTCACCCCTAAAACAAGGTAAAGAATGCTCCTTAGAGGAGTTACTAAAGTGCTCCCTTGGCTATCTGCTGTTCTGTTGACCTGCTTCTAAGCAGCTGTCCAAGTAACAATGTCAACCCAGGCAAATACTGAGTGTCAGCTCTTCAGAGCCAAACAAAAGCTCTGCATGCCTGCTTTGTGCAGGCAGGGCAAAACATGTACTACCATTTACATCGTTTTTGAACAATCTCTTATTCCTTCTATCAAACAAAATAATCACAACCTATATTATCTTCTCCATCTACTGGCAAGGTGGATCTAAGTGCCATCTGCACAGTTGGAATTATTAACTAAAGCTCATTAAAAAATACAAACAGGAGAGGAAATAAACTATCACACAAGAGTACACATCAAATACTTCATAGTTAAGCATCTGCATGCTGCAATTACTAAGACACAGCAGCAATGCAAAGCCTTTGACATCAACAGTATGCAATTTCATTAAAATGCAGAGAAAACAACCCACACAATATGAAAGACAGAACAAACATACAAAGAAACACCTGAAAGAACAAACCAAACCCCATCCTTGAAGGGTAGTTTCATAAGTTTCTGAAGTCAAGATTTGGAGATAAGGTTATTTTGTGACCTAAGCTTCACAGTCAGGCAGATCTTCTCTCCCCACCTCAAAAGATTCTTTGCTGATTGACAATAGTTCACGCAGCTCTTTGTTTTCAAGCTGCAAAATCAATATTTTTGCTGAAATAGAAATGAGCTAATTCACAATTAAAGGACAATCTTTCAACAGCCCTCTCCTCCACAGCTAAATAAGACTGATTTTGTAACAAAAGCATTAAGGCAGTGCTAGCAAGAGAGGAACCACATCATTTACAGCTAATATTTTGCTTCTGGCTACATGTGTGCATGTGTATGTGTGTGTAGACATAATATATACAGTACAGTCATTAAGAACTTGAAAATTAACAGATCGTGTACTGCATTTCCTGACCCCCACCCCCAAAGTTTTGATTGTTATAAATCCTTGACACATGCAAGTCCAGAGTAAGTTTAGGCACTCATAAAGCTTGATCCTTAGTAGTTGTATTTGTTCTTACCTCCAACTGAGCCAGTTTCTCCTGAACTTTAAAGAACTGATCATCATCGACTTGAACAGCTTTTCTCATCACCTCTCCCATCTCACATATTCTGTCTATTTGACTTTCAATCTCCTGAAAGACATAAAAGCAATATATTCAATATGTTCAGGCAAAAGCAGCAGCAATTTATCCCTTCTAAATCCATTACTTTCATTTTCTTGATTTTTTATTATTTCCCTGTTTTGAATTTTAATCCTTTCCTTCAAGCACTTGCAATCCTTTCTAACTGGTATAGTATTTAAAGATGAACATGTACCTTCTCATCATGAGTCATCAGTGAAAACAGCGAAGAGAATTACATCAGACAGCAAGATAAGGCACCTTTACTTACCAAGATGGAAATAATTTCAAGTGTGACAAGGACTGGGGGCAACAGATTCAGGTTCATGTGAATAGAGTTCAGTATGCAGCAAATTTCCTATTACTTTATTAGAAAAGCCTGACTGAATTAAGAACACCGACCATAAAGGCAAATGAGTTTCATGACTAGGTAACTGTGAAGTAAACAGCCTCATCTCAGCAGAATGCCAAGCAAGGAAAGTAAACCTACTTGGACTAGAGCTTCCCGAGGCAGTCTGTACAGAACTCGTCTAGATACAGCTCTAATCCTTTGGGAGATGCATTTTGTTGAAGCTCAAAAACACACATGTAAAGAGCATTGAAAAATTCCAAGAGGCAATGATTATGTAGCAACAGCTCCTGTTTGGAGAGTGTTCTGTTTCCAAACACAGTATTCAGAGAGGAACTCAAATGTGCAAACACAAAAATGCCGTTAAGTGGCAAGAATCATAGAATCACAGAGTGGTTTGGGTTGAAGAGACCTTAAATCTCATCCAGTTCCAATCCCCTGCCACGGGCAGGGACACCTTCCACTAGAGCAGGTTGCTCCAAGCCCCGTCTAAGAACTTGGAAGCTTTTGAAGCATTTTAATTAACAAAAATATAAGGTTATCACAGAACACTTTGGGCAATGCCAGATAAAGTGACAGGACAGAGGTTTTTTTCTCTAAGCATCAGTAGTTAATTCTACTGCTTCTGGAAGATAAATACATCTCCAGAGCAAAGAATTTAGTTTTAAATTCCATGATCCAGGAAATATGTAAACAGATTAGAGCATCTAAAAGACATCTGGAGGAACAAGAAAAACCTGCATTACTTAATCTGGGAAGAAAGAATTACTTTGGTTTTTCCTAAACAGAAAGATGGTTACAGCAAGAATTTAGCTCTTAAAAAGACATTAAAAGGTTGTTACTGTTCTCCAAGCGCTGGGTGGGAAAAAACTGATGGATTAAATCTGAAGTACAGAAGATTTTCCCCAGGGAAACAAAAGCAGTGACAGAGAATAATGATAGAAGCTATGTACAAATGTTAGGTCTTGATAAACAGAGCAACTCATGCCCCTAAGCAAGCACTGGAAGCAAGACATTGCTGAGCTACTTCAGAAGACCTAAGTGACATGAACTAGAGAATAGGTTGTCACGTATCAGTGGCAAATACACGTGCAAAGAGTGAGGCCAGCTCCAATTAAATCCCCACAAGATATAAGATGTCACTAGCTTGAACCAGCTTGCTGTTCTCTAATCACATAAAAATGCATCTTAACAAATGCCTAACTGAATTCATAAGCTTAAATGGGGATTTAACGTTATTACTAAATGCCTAAACATAAAATAGGCAGCATTTTTCAGCAGCCACACCTCAGAGGTCTGAAGTCACGGCACCCATTGTGGACGAAGGGGAACTTTAGGCCACTGAGTATGCAAATTTAAAAACATTTGGGTGTGATGATCTCTTAAGAAATAAACACGCTGCAGCTCACAGAGATTTAGAAGGATCTTCTCCTCCTGTTAAAATTCCTGAACAGCAACAACTCTGATGCCTTTGATTTTATTGTACAGAATCACGTGCATTAAGCTTAACCCAGGCAATTCAGGACCTAGTGCATAAAGAATAAGCCTTCCCCCCAGCTGTGAAAGGGTTGTGCTTTTCAGTGTCCTCTGTGATAACTGTTACAACCATTAACAGTTGGAAGCTCTATTCCTGGAAAAAGAATACAGAAAAAAATACCAGCAAAGACAGACAAGAGTTTCAGATGTCTTTTGTAGCAGAGATGTTCCATGGATGGAAACAAATGTTGTACAAAAGCAAGAAACAGTGAACAGGTGTCTTTAGCCCTCTTCTGACCCCATCCCACCTTACCAAAGAATTGGTCTGATGAACGTTCAAGGCTGGTTCAGCATCTTCACTTTTTCTCCCTTGCAACAGCTGTAACATCTGCTTTCTGTATTTGCTCATGATAAGCTCCAATGCATCCTGGTGCTCCTCCAGCGAGATCCACAGCTCTGCAAAGCACTGCATCTCATTGCCACAAACTACAAGCCATCTTCCACAGCCATGTTGGCAGTTGCCCAGTTTCCTGGTACCAGATGCTCCCTTGCTTGGTGGTATCCCACCACTTCCCAGTGCACCCCCAGGCTGTCTGGAGCCATCAGCCAGCCAAGAGGCCATCCCGACAGCAGTTGCTACTTCCAAGGCATAGAAACACAGAATCACAGAACAGTTTGGGTTGGAAAGGGCCTTAAGATAACCCCCTTCCAACCCCCTGCCACCAGCAGGGACACCTTCTGCAAGACCATGTGGCCTGAGGCCCTGTCCAATTTGGCCTTGAACACTGCCAGGGAGGGGGTATTCACTGCGTCTTTGGGTACCCTGTGCCAGTGCCTCACCACCCTCACAAGGAAGAACTTCTTCCTTATATCTAACCTAAATCTCCCTAAGTTTGTACCCATTATTCCTTGTCCTACCACTCCAGTCCCTGATGAAGAGTCCCTCTCCAGCATCCTTTGTAGTCCCCTTCAGACACTGGAAGCTGCTCTGAGGTCTCCATGCAGCCTTCTCCAGGCTGAACACCCCAATGTTCTCAGCCTGTCTTCATACAGGAGGTGCTCCAGCCCCTGAGCATCCTCGCGGCCTCCTCTGGGCTTGCTCCATGTCCTTATGTTGAGGACACAAGAACTGCGCTCAGTGCTGCACGTGGGGTCCCAGGGGACCAGAGGGGCAGGATCACCTCCTGCGACCTGCCGGGGCACCCAGCGGCCCTGGCTAGCAGAACAGACGCGCTCCCCGGTCCCCTCCACAGGCCCCGCCACACATCACACCCCACCAACCCCCAGCGCACCACCCAGCACGGCCCCGGCAGCTCCGAACACTCCTTCCCGATCGCCCTCCCGGGTCCCGGCACCTCTCCGCCCCAGGAGCCAGAGCGCTCACCCCTGTTCTCCCGCTGCAGGTCGCGTATTTGCGTGTTCTCCTGGGACAGGAGGGCGTGAGGCCGCAGCCGGGACAAGTCGGTCCGCTCCGCCGCCGGCCCCTGGCCCTGCTGAAGACACGGCGGTCAACCCGAGCCGCCCCGCAACCACCACCGCCGCCCGCGCCACCGGTCTCACCTTCTCGGCCCACGCCGCGCCCGCCTCTCTCATGGCGGCCACTCGCTGGTGCAGGACGGCGGACTGGTCGATGAGCGACTCGGCCGCGGTGTCGTGCTCCTTCAGCCGCTCCAGCAGCGTCCGCGCGTCCGTCAGGATCTTCTCGATGGTGCAGGTCATGGCGACCGGCTCCTCAGCCCCGCGCCCGCTCCATGACCGGCAGCGCGCGACCCCGCCGCTTCCGCCCCCGGTTACGCGGCGGGTCCGCGCCTGGGTCCGGATCCGGGTTCGGGTCGGCCCCTTGACGGGGAGCTCGGGGCCGCCGCGCTCTTTACCGCTGCGGGGTGGCTCTTAGGAGAAGGGCGGGCGCTGCAGAGCCATCGGCCCCCGGCCAACGCCCGCGACCGTGGCGACGGAAGCCCAGCCCTGCGTTCTCTCCGCCCCGGAGCGCTGAGGCGCGGCGCGATGCGCGCTCCCAGCAGCGGTGCTGCCTGGGGAGCCCAGGCGGAGCGGCTCCGGTTCCAATCAGCGCGATGGGAGAACAGCGTGCCCAGGCAGCCAAGAAGCCCCCAGCATCCTGGCCTCTTACCAGGACCAGAGTGGCAGGAGGGCCAGGGCAGTGGTTGTGCCCCTGCATTGGGCACTGGTGAGGCTGCACCTCAAATCCTGTGTTCAGTTCTGGGCCCCTCACTACACGAGAGACATTGAGGGGCTGGAGCTAGTGCAGGGCCTGGAGCACAGTGTGATGGGGAATGGCTGAGGGACCTGGGGGGTTCAGATGGAGAAGAGAAGGTTCAGGGGGGACCTCTCTACAACTGCCTGACAGGAGGATGGAGCCAGGAGGCGGCTGGGCTCTGCTCCCAAGGAACAAGGGATGGGACAAGAGGAAACGGCCTCAGCTGCACCAGGGCAGGTTTAGGCAGGGCAGGTTTAGGCTGGATATTAGGAACAGTTTCTTCCCCAAAGGGTGCTCAGGCATTGGAACAGGCTGCCCAGGGCAGTGCTGGAGTCACCATCCCTGCAAGTGCTCACACACCGTGTAGACGAGGCCCTTAAGTTCCATGGGTTAGTGGTGGCCTTGGCATGCTGGGGAACACTTGGACCTGATGAGCTTAAAGGTCTTTTCCAACCTGGTTGATTCTGTGTCCCTGACCTGAGGTGCTGTTATCTTCTCAACTGCCTTAGACAGCGTGCGATAAACCCAGCCTGAGGGCTACTGGGCTGTCTGCTTATCTTGTGCTCCTGTGTGCCCCTCTTCACTGCAAACATCCTCCACTCCAGCTAAAATAACAAGCTGTGCAATGCTGACTTGCTCCTTTGGTATTTATTTGCTAACTAAAGCTACTGTCCGTGATCTGCAATGTCCTTGATGTTTGGCATAACTTTGAGCCACAAAGCTCCTTTATTTTATATCACCAACTTTATCAATCATGTTTTCAACAATAAGGTTTCCATGGCACTCCCTTTGACTTAAGTCAAAGACTCACAAGACTCACTCAGACACACAAGAAAAACCTAGGATGCTTTATCAGATGAAGGTTTCTGTGTGATCCCACAGATCATCAAGCCCAGTGCAGAAGTACTGAGTAAGACAATTTTATATAAGCAACAATGTTAAAACATTCCTACAGCCCAGAAGAGGACAGAGTAAGCATCTGCATTTGGAGTGTTTCATCAGAATCAGATTAGTAAGTGAAGTAGGATATGGATTTTGAAAATTCGGGAAGTGTAATGCTGCTTTATAGTAAATGGCATGAACTAAAGGTCCAGACCATGCTTTACAACATGTGTTGCCTTCTGGGCCTTATTTTTCTTCTTATTAGAGAATACTACAAAGTTAAGACAACATGTTATGAGAATTCCTTTTTTGTAACAGGCAATTCACGAACATTTGGAAAACCAACAAATATCAACTGCTAGTTCCAACCCCCTGCCATGGGGATTGGAACCAGACCAGGTTGCTCAAAAGCCCTAGTAAAGAATCATTACACCTTAGCAGAAGCTGCACGTGGATTGTATGTCTGAATGTCTGGCCTGGCCTGGCCCTTGCCTTTATGCTCCTGATTTAATGATCACTTTTCTCTGGCTTTAGAGATGACATCCTGGCCTTCCATGCCAAGTAGAGACAAGCAAAGGAGACAAGGGCCAGCACTGCTCTATCAGACTTTTCAGTTCAGGATTGGTGTAGTCCCTTTGTGGGATTCAGGCTCTTTGAAATAAAATCGTAGCATGAGAATCAGTAAGTTTACTATACTATGGCCACAAAGCACTAAGTCTTGTGTTCTCACTCTGGGATGTGGTTCACCCCCTCTCCAGCAGATCTTTTGACACAGAATCATTTGTTCAACTTCCATGGGACAGCAGAATAAGTCAGTGTGGTGCCAGGACACCGACTGATCCCATTAGGACAAAGCTCCTTGATTTAAATGCTGGGAATGTTTGTCACCAGAAGTTCTAGTATGAAGCAAGAGAGCTTAAACAAATCAACAGATGAGCTTTTCCTGAGTAGTGGTGTCTTATAATTCCTTTGGCTTATCACATCCATTCTGTATAAACTAAAGAGAATGTATAAATTTGGCCTCTCAAACTTTTTAGTGTTTAACTTCAATTCGATTAAACACTTATGTATGTGTACAAAGTGAAAAATGAGGGTACAAGAGGTTAATGCTTTAATGCTTTTAATAACTCTTAACCACATGGCTGTATTTTGTCAAACAGAACATGGATTTGTTCTAGCAGGAACAGTATACGCTAGGTAGAAGCATGTTGAGGCTCTCCAAAACAGCATTAAAACCATTTCTAGGCCATCTTTGAAATACAATTTATGATTTTTATGTTTTAATTTTAATTTTATAAGTAGTATTTATAGTATTTCTGTGATGGAATAAACAGAGCATTTTTGAGTATAGCTGAGGAGGTTCTTGCTCCCAGTAGGAAAGTAAAAAGAAAACCTAGCCAGACCTGGAACAAGTTCAGGCATCAGTACAGAGGACGTGAATGTGCACCAGATAATGCCCGTAACTTACCCAGGAACTGGAGGTGGAGTAAATGGTGGATGATAATGCCCAGAGGAATTGATGGGCTGAAAATGGCAACATCCCCAACAGACCAAGTGGCATCTAAATGCTGGAAACAGATGAAGGAATAAAGGGAAAATTTCTAGGATAATTCTTTGGGTTTCAGGTAAAATCACATTAATCCTAAGTGTGGTCAGCACAGTTTGAGAACCTGTGGCTAAGTCTCTTGACCGGTCTCACACCATCGTTCTGCAGACACTGGCTTTTCTTATGTCCAGTACAACTTCTTCCTTGAACAACTTGGTGTCTAACAGCCAAATATATCAACAGCTCCAGTTTGTTTGCACAGGCCTCTCTCACACCACACCCCCAACAATTTTTACTGCTGGCTTTTAGAATAGAATCAAGTGCTGGTGTTAACACAGCCACCAGCTACTGTCACAGTGTCACTGGTATTGTCCTCCACAAAATCTGCAGCACATGAGGCCAAGTGAATCTTCCTCTTGTACTTCCCAGCCTGTACTTCCAGGTGGATTACTGCTGCATAAACCCAGAGTTCATCTGTGACAAAAACTATTACCCAGAAACTCAGTCTTATTGTTCATCTCAATTATCCTGCTTTGATAAATCTTGAAGAGTCACCCACTGCACCACAGCACTCATGTTTATGAGTCTAATATTCTTTTTACTATTAAAACAAATGTCTTTAAGATGAAATCCAGGCTAGAAAAAAGGGAAAACATTATCGCTGATAAATGGATATATCCAGCTTTTTAAATCTCTCAGCAGCAAGACTCCACTGGCTGATAAAATGCTGACCAAGGGGTTCCACAATAATTATTCTGGAATGCTTAATACATAATGTCAAGATATTCTGCTCTTTGGAAATGAGGTCCAGGATTTATCTTCCCTTTGCTGTACCTACAAAGAAATTCTCAGAACATGTGATCCAACAGTTGAACCCACCACGTTCAACAGGTACACATCCTATTAAAATAAATCTTTGTTAAAGCCAGGAATGCACACCAACATGCAGAAGTGCTAGTCAGGAGGCTTTGTGCCATCTCTCACCCAGGGTTTGGGTTCATCCATGCCATGAAGAACATCCCAACAGTGCCAGAACCACTGCACATTTTGAAGATTAATAAATAATCCAGAAGAGGGTGAACAAAAGTTTGCAGGTTTTCCACAAGCTCCTTAACAAATTGTAAGTGCACGTGGCTCTTGGACTACTTTTTCTTGCCATCTCTTTGTCTACCAGGCTATTTTATGCCTCTGAAACATTTTATTTCTCTAAAACAAAAATAGGTAGAGGAACATTTTAGTACCTCAGCTGTGTTGTTAAAGCTCAACTTTCTTTAATATTGTTCAGACAGTTTTCTAACTTAATCCCTTGATGATAGGATATAATCTGTATTTCAATATAACCTTTAACTCACATATAACAACAATGTTATTATTTGCAATTAGCAAATAGTTTTCCAAAGGCTCCCAGTTTAGTATTTGACTCTCGCTTTCATCATTTAATGATTTACAGTAATGAGCTGGAACATCAGGATTTTGTACTGAAATGGCCAAAATAGTTGTCCAGGCATCGTTGCCCTCATGTGACAGAACTCAGATGTTTTTGTGGAGAGAGTTAGCCAAAAGCAATATACAATGCCATGGCTTCTGTTTCATTCTTACTGACAAACAACAACAAAGTGACTGTCAGGACTGGTAGTCAGAGCCTCTGGAGCTTCCGAAGGGCTGTTACTTTGCTGAGATTGTGCCCTTTGTTTAAGTTTTGTTTGACAAGTGCTTTATAAATGACTAGAAGAGGTGGTTTATGTTTCATTAATGAGGCTGATAGTGGTTAATTACTGAAGTTACGTAAACAATCCAATACCAGATGAAGCCAAGCGGGTCAGTTATGTAGAGAAGATCCAGCTGGACTAGATAGGATTTCCTTTAACCAGTTCTTTGTGTGACTGTAGTGGGCTCTCAGGTCTCCCATTTTTATTGTCACAGAAACTTTTGAATAGGAGAAGGGGCCTGTTAAAATAATGTAAATGTATGTATTTAACATGGACCAGTCAGCTGGTGTGAATCACTGCATGACTAGACAGCATGTGGGTTAGAGCAAATGACCACAGGCTAATGCTTAATGTGGCACTGCACTTGATTTCTACTATGACTAAGTTTTAGGTTCCTATATTGTTATTTTAGAAATTGAATTTACTCTGAATCCACTAGGTTTTATAATATGGACAGAAGGGGGATTAGTTACTTTCTGAAAACCTGCGCTTCAGACTTTAGTTTCCTGAAGGCAATAGGCTTTAAATACCCGTGTCCCTCAGGTACATTTGAGCAGCTTACCAATAAGGTATCATATCAGAAAAGGTACTGAAAAAAGCCAGTAGTATTAAAAGCTAAAGGAAATAGTTCACAAACCTCTGCTTGTTTTTCCAACTTTCACAAGAAAGGTTGAAAAACTGGATGAAAAGCCAGTGGTGTATGTGAAAGATACTGCTGCAAAAGAAATCCTAGTTCTAACAATTGTGACGTCTTCACTGTTACTACTGAAGTTTTTGTGATATCTTAGTAAATTGCTGTATAAGGCTGCTTTTACCAGAAAGACAAATGATGATCATAATGAAACGATCATTATCTTTGCCTGTACTGCGGAAACTGTGCATTCCAGCCCTCTGTCACAACACATCATCAATGTCAGGCATTTGAAAGCTCAAAAAGCCCTGTAAGATGCTCAAACAATACCCAGGAGTCAATCTTTTTTGATCCTGAAAGTCAGACTCCACCATTCACCTCCAAAGACTAAGAGATTCCTAAATGGTGACAGACTGTTTGGAAATCAGTAGCATGCTCTTCTCTGGAGCCTATGGAATACGAATGTAACTCTGAAGGGTAATGTTAGCTTGCTATGCCATGAAAACCTGTTGTCCCTAAAGAGTATTTTAAGTGACTTTGCAGTAAGATAACCAACATGGACTGTTTTTCCCTTTGACACCAAATTCCACAAAGTCTACAACAGACCCAGGTTTTCCTAAGGTAAATCAAGAATTGCTCTTCCACAGAAGAAAAGTGACACCCTTCTGGAAGTAGTATGTTTGCATCTAACCTGCTGTGCCTCATGTTGGGAAGCAAGCGTAATGACATGATACTTAACAAGAAAATGTCCTACCAAAGATCACATACTGTATCTAGGAAATGAGGAAAACCTCAAATTATAATGATTCATTTATTAGAAATTATTAAGAATAAAAATACTTGGAGGTTTAAGAATGAAATTTGCAGAAGTAGCAGCAACACAGGTTGCTAACAGTTGTGGTCTTTTATGGGAGCACATGAGCCTTGTGCTCACTGCATCAGCTCAGATATGTCAGGATTAGAATAGGGAGAACCAGGTGAGTGGTTTGTGTTTGGAGATACCGACTTCATCAGTGTTTCCAAAATCAATTCCAAATAATACAGCTGCAGTATTCCTCTGCCCAGGAAATGAACATTATCCATTTACACAGAGGCATGGCAATGTTAAACAAGCAAAATGGGAGAATTTAAAATTCTACCAAGAAAGCAGAATATTTAGTAAGTGGACACAGAGAACTCTGGGAAGCAGTGACGTGAGGGTCCCATGGCCTCTGTCCCTGATGACCCAGTTATTATTTGATTTATGTGGACTTGCAGCTGCCCTAGCTTCGACCCCAGGAAAGGCTGTGTGGGAAGTTTGTGTCTCCGAGTGCAGCATTGCTCTGCGCAGTGTCTGGAGCCTCGTGTATGCTCAGAAACTGATAAATACGGAAAAGGCCCTGTTTGCTCCAGCTGGACTCAGACGCGGAGCAGCGCTGCAGCTCAGCAGACTCAGCTCTGGGAGCCAGAAACTCTACAACTACCGTGAGTATTTCATGTACTTCCCTGACTGCTCTGGGATTATAAATTGTTGCTCTGGCCATAAATCAATTTGCCATGTGAAAATATTTCAAGCATTGGGCTTTTTTCTTCTTTTTCGTTCCTTTTTTTCCCCTTTAAACATCTGATTAAATGAAAATAGACGAGGCTTTTAAATTTAGCATCCTACTGCCAAGAATCTGTTCCGAGAGTTCTTCATTTGACATCCAGAGTGAAGAAAAATGAATTTTAAATTCCATTATCTGTTTCCCTTCCCCAGAGTACCTGGAAAACTCTAAGTTCCAAACAACCCCTAACCTCTTAGTTTACAATGTACAAAGATGATACCTTTGAAATAATCATTCACAGGGTAGCAATTCCAAAGGATGATCTCAAGATAACTCCGACACAGTCCATTAGTGAAATAAGTCAATTCCTATTATGGTGATTATATGACAAAGAAAGGATACATTCAATGAGAAGAAAAGTGGAATTTCTTCAAACAGCAGCTTTGGGGAGCTTCTTGGAACATTAAAACTGGGAGAAACAGATATAACCTTAATAATGCATGTAAGCTGCATATAGGATGGATCAAGGGATCCTACAAGTTGTGCTGAAAAAGGATTCTTTAATGACAGTAATCAGTGATTACTGAATTGCTTGAGTGAAACCAAATAGCTCATCTGGCAGTGAGCATATTGACACCAACTGTGCTCAGTTATCATTTGTTTCAGGTTTTGGTTTAAATTTCACAAATGAAAAGACTAAGTTATGCTTTCCAGAAGCAAAAAAGAGTCCAGCGATTAACACCAAGCCTGAAACATGCTATCTGGCTCCACTGCATGATCAGTAACGTGCTGCAGGGTGTGTTAACTAAATGTTGGAGACCTTCAACTTGAGTTCCTACAATTCCCAGTAAACAAGAAATTTGACTATGACTCAACTGTCAAAATATTTACTATAGCAGTTGAAGTACTGTCAATACATACCTCTTAAAGATGCCCCAGAGCCTCTTCTACAAGTAGATTTTGCATGTTAACAAATTTGATAATGTAAGTTAATGATATGTTACTTTATAATATGGTATTTTAGAGCAATAGAAATGGTAAAAACATCTTTCACCATAAATAACAATGAATACATGTACTGTACGTTCCAGTCTGAACGTGTATATTCTGTGAAGTGTCTGCTTTGTGATTCTACTTTACTTTTATCAATTATTGGGTTTTGTTTTGTTTACTGGCTTCCATCTTCTTTGATAAATTGAGAAGTCATTCAGGCAGGACTAAGAACAGAATGTTGGTGAATTTCTGTATTAGACAGGTAATCAACCCCTTGAATCAACATCCACTCCAGTCTATATTGAACATTAGTAGTTCAGAAGACTGATTATTGTCAAAACTAAGCCTGGAAAAGTGGAACATTTTCAAACGTGCTTAAGCAACCTACAGCCTAGGACACATCTTCCGGGAAAAAAAGAAAACCCCCATAGCTCCACTTATACACTTTAGAGACTTTTAAAATTGAAATCAAACACATACGACACACCCCCCATCAGGATTTCACACATGAAAATACCGAGCTGAAATAGCACCTCAGAAGTAACTGAAAAGAAGGAAATGCAGGGAATAGCTTTTACGCAGATGACATTTTCTGTCAGGTCAGTATGTCTGGCTGAAGACTAAAGACTTTAATCCTGCTACTACTTGTAATTTTATGAAACAAGTTACTAAAAAAATCTTTTGGTTTCAGTTCCACTTTTTAAGCTAAAGACCTTTATGAACCATCTCTTCAATCACAGAATCATAAGTATTGGAAAGGACCTTAAGATCATCTAGTTCCAACCCACAAATGTATTTCTTTCTTTTTGCTTCCTTTTTAAAGCACACTTGCACAAACCATACAGCTGTATTTTGAGTACACAGAAAAGAGAAAAATGAGCACAAAACATTTTGGTTTGGAAACAGCACGACTGCAACTGCCCCAAGCCCCAGAGCTCCTCCACCAACCTCACTTCAACTTTGTCCAAGTGATTGTGTTTTGAAAATTACAGTCAGGCACGTACTACATTCTGTCCAGGATTCCACAGCCTCCAGCGTGGAGCTGAGCTCTGTGCGTGCAGAATTTACTTGCCTACATGGCAAAGGATTAAAGAACATATGTGTGGTCTGAAGAAGTGTCCTTTAGGTCACTGTTCACTCCCATGAGGTGAGAGAGATTAGGGACAGCTACTGAGCTTCTGTTCTTTCAGCAACTTCTCAAGTTTGGAGGAGGTTTCCCTACTGCTGATAGACTCATACAAAGGGCGAGGCAAAGGCTGCAACACATGACTGCAACACATGACTACAACAGTCGATCTTAAAAATAACCAAAACTTATCCTGTCCTAGAAAATTAAGTTCCTACTTTACACATCTTAATCTGATCTTTATATGTTTTGTTTTAAAAAGCCCAATGCAATTCTATATCAGGAGAACAAACTTGTTAACAGTGAATTCTAGAGTGTCAGAAAATGAAATGGTGACATTCATATGCAAGCATGACCATTACTCTTGTTTCAGGACAGTATAGCATTCTTCAAATAACCACTGGATTTATTATTAATACTGCTATAGCACTCTCTTTATTTAAGAGTTTTAATTTACAAAGTCTTGTTCTAAGCTGTGAATTCTGTGGTTGCAACTGATAACTTTTGTTAGCCAGAAAAAATCAGATGGGCTAAATCCTCAAATCTGTTCCTAATACAATATTTAAGTAGAGGGAACTTTGCCTAATCAAAGTCTGCTTCCAAGATTTAGAATATTTTATCAACCCTCCACCTTGTGCTTGGCCATATGTACTTCATACTTCCAATGTAATACTTTTCAGACTGGGTTTGTGTCATTTTATATTAGCTTCTATTCTTCTATTATCTTTATTTAAAGAGCTACTGGAATCCAGAAGCACATTTCTTCAGCAAATGCACATTTTTTGGGAAAAATGTAGACTTTGCCCAGGCCAAACTGATCTAACTGATAAGGACCTCATGATTCAGTGAGTCACTTCTTTCTCAAACAAATATTTACTAGCAGAGATAACAAAAAACCCCCCAGCATTCCAGCCTCACTGCATCTTTTCACCTTCTGCTAACAACACAAACTGAAAGTGTTCAGTTCCAGAGATTAGTCCAGTTTGGGAGGAAGGGGTGTGTTTCTTTCAAGAAATACACTTCATTATGGTGAAAGTCAAAGCATCCAGCCAGAGCCCAGGCTCCTTCACTAATCAAGGGGCAGAGAAAAGCTCTCTAGAGGGCAATACATCCTATAGGAAATTGATGTGTTTTGGTCTTCATAGGATGCTTTGTAATTTTTAAGGAATATAGGCTCTTAAACGTAAATCAGGCAGTGCTTAAATGAGGCAAAGCTGACTTTTACTGCATAAAAGAGTATTTACATGGGGAAGAAGATATTCTGTTCTGGCCTTTGCAGGCTGTTTTCTTCTATTTACTTCAGATTTGAGGAAGAAGTGAATGAAGCAAATTCTCTAAAAGCCCATGTTTGTGCAGAAACAGAACATCCACCACATCCACATCAATGCAAATGCCCAAACTCATTCTGGAAGCAAGTTTTCTCTATCCAGCAAAGCTCCTTTTAATCTCTTCCTGAACTACAAAATTTACCAATGATCTGTCTGATCCCCCACATGGTTTTGTGTAAAATTCAGAGCAAAACAGTTCTAACTATAACTTGCACATTTAGGAATGTTCTCTATCCTGAATCTGTACTGTTAGGAAAAGGAAACATTTTGCAACCTCTTTGACAGTATTATGTGACTTCACAGATTTTTTTATGATCTGAAAATGTTCCATGTTCTGGAGTTTTCTGGGTTTAGCTCTGTAGCTAACCCTACCCAGCAGTTCTTTCTTGCATGATTATTTCTCTTACTTTTCCATTTCTCTAGGTTGCCCTCTTAAAGTCTATGACATAGCAAAGCAAAAGAAACAGTGCAGTTGGGAGCAGAACATGGCAAATACATTTGTCACTGTACCGGATGGGTATTGTCTGCCTGAGCCCATCCCGTATTATGGTGAGTAAAGCAAAACTTCCATATTATAAAAAAGCAGTATAGAAAATGAACATCTGTGGGAATTCCTATTATTTTTTCTTTTTAGTTTATCTTTACAAGCTCTTAGAAGCTACACATTTGTCTATCAAGCTCACACTGGAAATGAAAAGTATTAGCATGTGCTCAGACAGATTTGGTATACAACACAGTCATGCTGACTGATCATTCCACATAAACATTACTGCCGCTGTCTCCCTTTGACTTGCATGAAGAAGATAGAAGGTTTGTTGCAGTATTCCAGACACATTATAAATAGATAATGGTTATTCTGTATCTTATATAATTGCAATAACTAATTTGATTATGGAAGAGGAAAAGCAGAACCCAAAGCCCATTAAAAAAAACCTCCAAACTGCTTAAAAACCAAACCAAAACCAAAACCATCCCCAAATAAACCCACAACAAACTTCCAGTTTGTGTTGACAGAGATTTACAATTCCAAAGGAAGACTGAAATATGATGCATGTTGCACAAGCTTTCTTCAGTATAGCTGTGTGCATTTAAGGAAGGTTGGATAAAATTAACAACAGAAAGGCAGGAAGAGCCACTCTTCATTATTCTGTACCTACATTTTGACAAGATAAAACTTAATTGTAAGGGATTATATGTGGAAAAATGCTAAATAAAGCAAGCCTCTGCTTTTCACTCAACTGAATTTCAACTTTAAGTCTCCTGTCATAGTAATTTTTACCCCTCTGTAATTTCTGGACCATCCTGCTCAAACTCTTGTGCAACACTTCCAGAATTACACATGAAATACATATCCGTAACAAACACTTCACTTGCTTATGGGAAATATTCTTCTGTAATGTGGACAACTAATAAAAACAACCATTAAGTGTAATACCATCAGTTGACAAGTGATAATTATGTCCTAATAAGAATCCAGTGGCACCCACATGACATGGCCCGAACTGTTATCAAGCCATTTCTACTACATCTAAGATTCTAGTTAAAAACATTACAGGTAGCACATTTAAAAAGAAATTATCAGACTCCCCTTCTGAAAATGTGTTCCTCTATTATTTGTGATTAAATTTTTAACCTATAAAACATTTTAAGACTTTCAAGTAGCTGATGTAGAGATATTGTTCAATTTTGTATTTCATTTCCAATTTCTCCTGTATCTAGATGTTCTGCCAGAGCACATCAACTATCAGCTGGAAGACACCGATTTTCAGACTGCTCCTTATTGCCAATACTCTACAGTTCAAATTCCTCCTCCAGTATTACAGTCCCAACCTTCCCACTCCCAGTACAGCACATACAGCCTGGACTCTCAGTACAGTGATGGGCAATGTGTCATCAGCAGCTGTGAATTAAGCAAACCCCCTTTCATAGCACCCCATATGGATGATGGTGGATACCAAGGATTAAAACGGCCAAGATTAAACCACTCTTCTTTGAGCCTGAAGGGACAGGAGGAGCTTTGTGTGGTGTGTGGTGACAAGGCCTCAGGCTATCACTACAATGCACTTACCTGTGAAGGCTGTAAAGGTAAGAAGAAAACAGGCCAATCTGTATCTTAGGCAGGACCCTGGGCCCACAGTGCTCAACAGTGTTCCACATCTGTGATTTAAACAAACAGATTTTCATTGGGTTTTAAGCTGGTGTTTCTACAGAGGATTTTAATTTACCAAAGAAACCTTTTATCTAAGATGCTTACTCCAGATTCACATTTTAACCCATTGTTTAAAAAAATGCTTTCACAGTGTCTGTTTAATGTGAGCATTTCATTTTTGCATTGATTGTTCACTAGAATAGTGTCAGTTTAAGCAGATGCTGATTTTCTGATGCCCATTTATTGCAGATTTATTTCAGTGTTACCACCTTTATTTACTTTTAAAATGAAATAAACCCAAGCAATAATTACTTTCTACTGATTTTAACTTGCTATGTGGGGGCTGTCTTGACCAGGTAAGGAACACAGCAGTTAATATTCATCAGAAAGTACAAGACATAACTGTGTTGCTGAAAAAGCAAATTTCAAATCAAGGTAATGTTTCCATTGTAAAATAAACAAACAAAACCCCAAAAGACATTTACTTCTTTAAATCATTATGAGATAAAGCTCCTTAGAGATAAATCCGTTCAATCATAACCTGATCCTTGTCTGCAGGCTTCTTTCGACGCAGCATAACCAAAAACGCAGTGTATCGATGCAAGAATGGTGGTCACTGTGAAATGGACATGTACATGCGAAGGAAGTGTCAGGAATGTCGCCTGAAGAAGTGTAAAGCTGTGGGAATGCTAGCAGAATGTAAGTGCTTCTTCCAAGCTGGCTCCTTTACTCATCAACTCCATAAAACCTTTCCCAATGCCAATACCTTTTCCTCATCAAATCTAAATGGTGTTGTTCTAAACCTCATTTAGCTGTAGGAAGATTGAACTTTGGAGTCTGTGGCACCTGTAGCATCTTCATTTGCAGAAACCACCAGTGCTCGGGAAGTATCTCCTGAAGTTAAGAGGCTGTTCAAAGACATTACAAGAAAGCACTAAACAGAGACAGCTAAATACCCTGAACCTTGACAGGGCAGTAGGAAGCCTATCAGATGTGCTTTTGTGTTTGGAAAAAGTTATTATTATAGTCTTCACGAAAAATTCTTAGGTTTTATCACAGAGCCCCAAGCAAGAAGCCTGCAAACACTGTGGCCTTTGGAGGATACTAAACACTAACTCACCTAATGAATAACGCATTGCCATGTTCGCTAGCAAGCGTAGTTCCTTATAGGTGACTGCTCCTGTGATGCAAGACTTGTGTTAGCTCTATTAATAAGTGATTATTTCAAATTGTAATTATTTGAAAATACACATATTGACACACACTTCCATGCCTCACAGGTTTGCTGACTGAAGTGCAGTGCAAGTCAAAGCGGCTCAGGAAGAATTTCAAACAGAAGAGCAGTTTTCTTTATAATATAAAGCTGGAAGATGAGGGGCTGAATAGTAAACATGTGTCATCTACAACAAGATCTGGAAAAGTGGGATATTTTTCTATTTAAAAGATCTCTTTTTATCATTTATTTTTGCCTCAAGTCATTATCACTGCATGGGTTTATATTTTTTTTAACAGATCCCAGAGAAGATGGAACTTACTCCAAGGGAGCATCAGCTTCTGGACCACATTGTAGCAGCACACCAGAAATACACAATTCCCCTGGAGGAAGCAAAGAAGTTTGTATGTACACAGAACAATCAACCTGTGTTGCTAAGTTGTTATCCTAAGCACTGTACCCTGGTTATATCAGATGTCTAAATGCTCTTTCATGCAGCTACAGGAAACTGCAAGTCCTGAGGAAAGTTTTCTCCATCTCTCCGAGACAGCAGTCGTCCATGTACAAGTGTTAGTGGATTTCACAAAAAGACTCCCAGGCAAGTTTCTTCCTTTGGGAAATATTGCAGAACAGTGTGACTTTCTTCCCCAAGAGGCAGGAACTATACTGATGGCATGAATCCGAGAATAGCACAGGCTTTAAGAAAACTCTCATTCCACTGGCCAGTTTTTCTTCCAAAGGTGATGATCAGGGTTACCATTTACTTGCCACGAGGACAAGTTAGAAGGATTCACTTCAAAAGCTTGCTAGGATTAGATTTCTTTTTTCTGACATGGAGTAGAGACATTTTCTGAAAGTACATGGACTTCAAACTACCATCCTGAGTGAATTACTGCTTCAACACATTCTGAAATCCAGTTCAGTTAGCAATTTATCATAATCAAAGAAAAAACCAGATGTTCCTTCAAAGGAAAACACAGCACAGAAGAAGGAGAACAAATATCCACAATCACTAAGTGATGTAGCAAATTTAAAAGGTATTAGGCGTAAGAACACGTGAAGAACTTTGTCCTTGTATCTAACCAGCTATAAAGAAGAAATTTTGCTTAAAGGCAGCCACAGGCTTCCTCGATTCTTAACATGTATCTTTCTCTGCAGGATTTGAAAGTTTAGCTAGTGAAGATCAGATTGCGCTGCTAAAAGGGTCAACAGTTGAGGCAATGTTTTTGCGTTCAGCCCAAATATACAACCAAAGAATCAGTGAATGCCAACCATCAACAAGTGAAAGTAAGTTTGACTAACAAGCTTTGTACTAACACTGGGAGGAGGTGCTGCCAATTTGAAACAACTTCCATTCATTTTAACTGACTGAAATAATTTCCTATTCAACTATACTGGTACTTAACAATAGTGCCAGTTATGCTGTAGGTATGGATCTAGGACAAGTTCACATATTTTAGTGTATATATTTGAAAAGCAGATGCAGAAATATATTTAAAGTCACATTAACCTTAGCTGGGAGCTGTCACCTGTCTTGTTCCAGGTCACGTAAGGCTTTCTGATCATGCAACATACTGTCACATTCAAAACCTTGATAGAAACAACATTTACTCCATGGAAATGTCTCACAATGAAGAGAGTCCAACTTCCACTACTACCACAGGTAATGAAGGTCTCAGAATCAAAATACCTGGGAGTCTTACTTTGCTGGCCCTGTTCTCAGTCACACGGAGCAACAGTTGGGGTGCCACTGCTCATTCTCTCCTCCTCTTCCTCTCGGTTCCCTCAAGCTGCTGTTACACGCACAGGCATTACATCCTCATGGAAGGCCGAGGTTCATTTGCTTACATCCTAAGACAAAGCCTAGAGCTGTATATACCAAAAGCTGCACAGTACAACTGCAATACAACTTCTGTTACTACTTTAGAAATAAATTGTTTTCACCACGTTTGCTAACGATTTCATGCAATAGAACAGCCTGGAGCCTTAGATTAGGACAAAGACGATTCATAATAGCAGTGCCTGTTTCTGCATGGAAGTAACAGTCTGGTGATTTTATTTATCAGGTATAACCGAGGAGTTTATTACGGCGCTGTTTTACTTCTACAGAAGCATGGGTGAGCTGAAAGTGACCGAGACCGAATACGCCCTGCTCGTAGCAACGACGGTGTTCTTTTCAGGTAATGTGAGCTTTGGCTCGCCCCCGGCGCTGCCCGCCCTCACCCACCGAGCCCTCGGGTGCGGAACCGCGCAGCACCGCTCCCGGTCACCGCTCTCTCTCGCCGCGCTCCTACAGACCGCCCGCTCCTGAGGAACAAGCGGCACGTCGAAGAGCTTCAGGAGCCGCTCCTGGGCCTCCTTTATAAGTACTCCAAGATCCATCATCCGGAGGACCCCCAGCATTTCGCCCGCCTGATTGGGCGCCTCACAGAACTGCGCACCCTCAACCATACCCACGCGGAGGTGCTGGTGACGCGGAGAACCAAGGACCCGCGGTTGACCCCGCTGCTCTGCGAGATCTGGGACCTGCACTAGGCGAGCCCGTACCGGATCTGCGCCGCTCCTCTCAGGATCGCTCCTCAGGGGCACCGCTCCGCTCCGCGCGGCGCCGCCTCACCAGCCCGGGCGCTCGCCCTGCCCGCAGCCGCCTCCCCTGCCGCCTCGGTCGCGCGCTGCCCCCTTCCCGCCTTTTTGCCGTCCCTCAGCAGGCGGCGGGCCCCGTGCGCCCGTCGTGAGGCTCTGCCGCTGACAGCCGCCTCGCATTCTCCGGGGCCATGGAAAAAGAAAAACCCTTCAAACTGTTCGTGCCGCCGCGCCTGAGCAGCGGCCAAGTGTCTGCAGTCAAACCCCAGGCAAGCGCTCGGGCGACGGGGCTTTGCCAGGTAAATGGCGTTGCCGCCTGCCTTACCGTGTGTTGCTCAGGCAGCGACGGCTAAGGAGCGGGGTGGGAGCGGTGGAAGAGTGGAGGGTCTTCCGGGGAGCCCCCAGGCTCTCCAGTCCTGACCCTCCTTCCTGGAAAGTGCATGCATGTAAATACGTGAAGTGTGGGCGCTGAACTCGTTTTTCAGCGAACTGCTGAGATTGGTGCTGGGGGGTGAACATCTCAAGTTTTAATTTCAAAGACTTTTACCTTTTTTTCCTATCAAAACTGAAAAGAATGATCTTCTTGAGCATCTGTTGTGTATTTTAACTGTACATCACCAGTGATAAAACATGTCTGATATGGGCAATTCATATAGTAAGTGGGATGTGCGCCACTTAGATACCCCTACTGGCTTTGATTTATTTGTCCTGTCAGATCAAGTGTGCAGTGAAATGTTCTGTCTCTATGCTCTGAGTTATGTGAATTCAACAAGATACTTTTTCATGTTTAGGTGCCTTATGAAATATGTTTAGATTCCAGTGTGATATTCTGACAGGAGATGAGTTACATTATTTACAAGGCAAATTTCTGTGATGCTTTGTAAAATGGAATGTTCATGCTAAAACATAAGCAGGTGTGTTTTAGAAGTATTTTTGGAAGTAAAGTAAAATGTGAGTATCAAGTAGTGGACTTGGGGGGGGGGAATCATGTTGCTTAATGAGTCCTTTGCCATGAACTGTGTACAGGCATGCAGCAGCTAATAAATTCTTGTCATCAAAAGCTTCCACATTGGCCACAGTGTGGTCTGTAAAACAATCTACATATGATCAACAGTTTGAAAAGCCGCTGTGAAGTAAGAACCACATGAGAGTGCCAAAACCATTACCAATACCTTGGACTTTGCAAATTGTGGGCAGTTGAGTCATTAATGGAAAAGTCTATTTTCATGTTAGCTCATGTTATTTTTTTTTCCTGGTTTTTGTAATCCTTTACAAATCTACATATCAGAAACTAATTTTTAAATTTGTGCAGGGTTTTAACAAATGCCCAGATGATGATTTTAATTTGCCGTTTGTAATGAGTACACCAAACCGTGGTGAAATCACTGACTCTGGTAAGCCTAAAATGAGCCGTTTACCTGGCACATTCTTTATATTTTTTTCATATTGTTGTCATTTTTCAAGTGTTGTTTAACAATTTCATAGCTGGAACCCTGATAAATATAGTCTCACTGTTATTTTTTATTAAATACATTGATCAAAATCTCCTCATGTTTCAGATGCGATTTCACAGGAAGTAAAACTTGGCTCTGAGGTAGATGAAGAGGTCAGATAAGTATAAACTCTGCGTGTCTCATTTCCTAGGGCCTCTTAATTTGTTCTCAAAACACTGCCTAAAGCACTATTCAGTAGATACTTCAGGGCTAAAGGAAGTAGCCAGAGAGGAATAATAATTTTTTGTCTTCTATTTAAAGCTGAATCACACAGAGAAGATATTTGTGATTCAGTGGAGAGAAACCTTTAAATATTAAGGTGATTTTTTTAAAATTGATTTTTTTAAGGGCCTGGCAAGTCTGGGAGTTTTAATCAGAATAAGATTTAGGCACTTAAATATCTTTGTAAAACTGGTTCTGAATAGCCTATTGAAAGGCAGAAGGATGGAAGTCAGAGTATTCTTTGGAAAATTGAAGCAGATTGTCCCAGTTGCCTTGTCTGGCTTTATTCTATCTATAAAACAATGAATTTAGTGGAGGGGTTTCCTCAAGTGTTTGATTCTTCTCACAGCATCTCTACCAATGTTTCTCTGCTTTAGTGCAACTCAGTAAAGCTATTTAGCTTTTTTGCAGTAGCTTCCTGTGCTTTCCAGATACAAAATGTTATGTACTGCAACAAAATAGAACAAATATTCTTGCAGTACTCCTAAAGATTTTCATATCCCTGAGGGCTAAACTTCTTTTAGCCCTAGTAGCTATTAAAGTCAGGACTGTTACAATACCATGGTGCAGCCAAAACATGGCTAGTGTTAGGTGACATAATACCTCAAACAGGCTGCACATCTACCCTGTGGGCTGTGTACTATTACCTGCCTAAGCCACTGAACGAATGTTCTTTGTACAGTGCTTTGAAGATGTTCAAAGAGCACAAAGTTGGTTGCTTTTTCTTCCTGCTTTATGTATGATTTAACTGCAAAAACTTATCACAGGTAGTCCTGGACAAGATCTCTGAGCAGTTTGACTTAACTCAGTAGTATCTCTTGGAGTAAGAGGGAAATGGTGCTCGGAATGGGAGGAATCCTGACTCCACTGATCATTTTAGCAAAACTTTTATCGACTTTTGATGGAGTCCATTTATCCGTATCTTTAAGAATATCTATTTAGCAATGTCTCTGTATCGGAGGGCAGTGGGGTATTTTTCACTTTTGTTTTTGACTCCTACTTGTTCTTTCATGTGCCAATACATGCACAGAGGATGCACAAGGAATTAAACCTTGATTCTTGATAAACTTGTGTCTCCATCTGTGGAAAAGAAATTACTCCTGTGATATTTCTAAGAGATAAATACCTATCTACAACATTATTAATTAAATAGCATTTGAGATTAAGTTGTGGAATTTGTTCTAATAGAATGTAGAAACAGTGAATGAGTTGTACTCAAAACTCTACAAAGAGGCTGAGAAGATCAAGCAATGGAAACTAACTGTGGAGTCAGAACTAAAGCAGAAGGAAAGAAAACTGCAGGAAAACAGAAAGATTATTGAAGCACAGCGTAAAGCCATTCAGGAATTGCAGGCCAGTATTGTAACAAATCCATTGAACATGTAAAGAGAAAGTTCTTCCTGATGTAATATGAAAATATTATTAATGCGATTAAATATTTAAGAATGTTGCAGAAGTTGAAGAATTTTTGAACTTTCAATGTGATGACTTCAAAGAAACCATTTGGCTGGATACCAGTGACCCATGGCTCTACTGTGATTAAAGGAAAAAGTAACATTTTGGTTTCTAAAAATAGTTTTCCTCATTTTAGTAATGTACATTCCATCTCTGTATTATTTACATGCACATCATGCTGTGGGTGTGCTGAAACCTGTTCAAGACTGGGTAAGTTTTCATCTTCCTTGTAGCTGTAAAGTATGCTCATGCTGTTTTCAATATATACAGGGCATGCACTCTCTGCTTTATCCCAGTCTAATCTCGCTGGTAGTGATGGACAGCTTTGTGACTGACATACATATTTAAAACAATTTATTTGTTTTTCTTTTTTGTTGTTGTTTGTTTGCATTGGTTCTGTAACAGAGTTGTCTCTGTTTGGCTTTTGCTTTGAGAAAATGATTACTCTGAGAAAGGGTGTGCACCTGTAGTGTGTGAATGTGTGGATGGACAGCATACCTGTGAGGGATTCAGTTACTGGTAAATTATTGTTTATTGTTATGTCTTTCATGCCAGCTGTAAAAAAAGATGGCTCGGTATGTAGTGCCTGATAAAATGGATTTTGCTGTCTTCTGATGCATAGAATTACTTTCCCATGTGAGATCTGAGAAGTGAGAGTGTATTTTTAGTGCATTTTCCAGTAACAGTGTGGTTTTTTTTGTTTGTTCCCTATGAAATTAGTTTGAAAATGAAAAACTAAGTTTAAAACTGGAAGATGAGATCTCTGAAAATAAAGATCTCTTAAAAGAGTAAGTAATACAGTCAGATATATTTTTATGAAAATAATTTGTTTTCATGCTGAGAACTGTGCTTGTAGCTGTTAAATCATAAAGCTCGTCAGGGCATTTACAGTGTTAGTACTTAGGTACGCAAAGTACCATACATACCTGTGACAACATACTATGGTATTTTTTCCTTCTTCTAGAAACAGCGCCTCAAGGCATTTGTGTAACCTGCTCAAAGAAACCTGTACTCACTTCACAGAGAAGTCCGCCAAATGTAAATGCTGTTTAAAGTTTGATTTGTTGAAGTAAAGGTACTTCCAGCTTCCTCTAACAAAGGAAAGAAGCCATCATTCAACTGCAAATCTGTTTCCTGGTTGAGATAAACTGTATGTGGCTCTGCATCAGAGCAAGATTAGAAGTGAAGCCATAGGACTAATACACATGAGTTTTGCAATGTTGCATCTAGAAGGTTTCTGAAGTTAGTATAATTGTTTGCTAAAAGGTCACATGCTTGGAAGCTATTTAGGTGTGATACTGCAACCCTAATTAGTCACTAGCAGCCACTCCAGACGAGTGCAGGTCTCCTGAAGTGTTGTCAGTCCACTGGTGTTCTTCAGTCCCACGCAGGTACCTTGAATATGTTAAGAAATGTGAGGTGGATATGAAATATTGTTACAGTTCTCTAATGACAGTAATATGGTCTTGGGTGTCTGCCGATGGAAAGAAATTCAGTGCTAAACCTTGTATAACAGTTATTCAAACGCTATCATTTTTGATCCATTAATACTCAACAACATTACTCTGTCAAAATTTAAATATAGTTATATAAATTGATCCAGAATTGCATCACAGAAAAAGTGAGATTGCAAAGGAAATTTGAAAGCTGAGCTTGCTTGATATTTGAATGGGACATACATTTTGCACAGATTATATAACTTTTAGCATCCTGGTTTTTAAAATAAGGGCCTGTAATTACTTTTCTGATTTATTATGCTGTTTGAGGGTAAGAGCTTGGAGAGCTGACATTCTTTTTCAAAAGGAAAACTGTATGTTCTTACTTTGATAGATGAACATGAAAGAGAAGAAACCAGACAACTGTATGAGGAACTTAATAACAACGTTGAAGTAAGTGATGAGCTTGTGAAAAGGCTCAGATGTGATCTGAGTTATATGGATATGTGGAGCTGTCTGAGTTATGTGCATATCTTGAGATACTATTTGTACAGAGAATGTTCTGTATCGATAAAGCGATTAGAACAGTCACATGTGATGCAGGAAGTCAGATTTTCAGTCCCTTTTCAAGAGTAATTTTTTGTATCGCATAGAGCATAGTAATGGGATAAAATGCAGCAATGTTTGGGATGGATGTAGATGCATATCACCTGCTTAGCATTAGGTGACTGCCATAACTTCTGTTGGCTTTCTGTGCTCTGTTTCACCTACCTGATGATTTCACAGCATGGCTGAGGTTGGAAGCAACCTCTGGAGAACCTCCCCTGCTAAAAGCAGGATTGGCTAGAACAGGTTGCTGTGTTCAGTCAGGTTTGGGGGTCAGGTATATTAGGGTTATTCTATTAGATAATTTTATGTATTTATAATAGAAAAATGTGGGTCATCATTGTTTGGGAGTGATGAACCTGATATTAAGCAGGGTCAGAGTATACGTGGTATAATGTTTAAGTATTAATTATAGGTTGCTGGGACAACTACGAAAAGCAAAACTCTTCCATTGTGTTAGGTATCTACAAACACGGACCAGTAAAAATATTTCTTCCTTGAAATTGTTTAGACCTTGACTACAGAAATTCTTAAACTTCCAACTTTGAAAAGTTAAAACATCCTGTTAAGATATGTTTGTGCTTTGAATTTTGTGTATAACAAAATTTCTCCTACAACTATAAGTGAGCTTGTAAAACTGTTTACAAAGCATAAACATTATTCTTCATTACTGAATGTACTTAGTTTTATATGAACTTACATATTGAATTTTATTTTTAGAGGATGGTAGTGGCATTTGAAGAGCTTCGTGTGCAAGCAGAGAACACCAAACTGGAAATGTGTTTCAAATGTGAGAAATGTGTTTATTGTTTTGATGCTGCAGGATTAACACTTTTGTACTTCATAGATTTGATTGCATTCAGTTTCAGGGTTTCAGGCCAGAAAGATACAAAGTGCTGAGGTGGTGAACAGTTAACACTGACAGTCTGGACCCACTTTTATTCATGCTGCCTGCTTTTAAATGCCTGAACCGTTTTATTGTTTTTCCACTGGGTCAGATTTGAAACTTTTTTTTTCAAATAGTCACTCAAAAGTCTTGTTTTATCTGTGAAGTACAGGTGTATTTAAATGAAAATGCACTAGTGTCAAGCCACAGAAATTTGAAGTAAATATTTGCTTTCTTTACAATATTTTGTGCCTGTTTCATTTTTGCATGTGCATTTATGTTTGTTTCTTATAACAAACTATTAAACAACTAATGGAATAATGGATTAAATCTGTGGAAAGCTGGCACAAAAATTATTTTGTCTGATTAGAAAATAACTTCAAGCATGACCTCAGCAGTTACTCTTTAGGAAACAACTTGTACAGCAAATGATAAGAAATCTTAAACTGGAAATTGTATTTAACTTGGAGTATATTTTAGCTCTTGTATTAACTGTGGATATTTCTATTTCTCAAAAGTAAAAGAAGAAGCAAAAAAAGTGGACAAGCTTGAAAAAGAATGCCAACTGGAAGTCAGTGTGAAGGAAAAGCAGGTTTGCTCACTTCTACAATCTAATATGTACAGCTTTAGTTTTGAAACAAATCTTGTGGTTTCTTTAATATTTGAACTCTCTTTTGGTTTTGTGACTGATAGGTCAAATGAAAAAAATTATTTTAAAAGTGCTTAGTTGTTTGTAACATATTTGTATTTTGGAAGGGTGATATGAAGCTGCTGTATCATAACAAGGGATATTTTAGTGACAGGATTTAAAAACATATAAGAGCTGGATTCTCTTTTTGTTCTGTATACATACGCTTGCCTTTATCAAGTGGCTTGTGTAGAAGCACACAATTAGCAAAGCAGTCATCACTCTTCATAATTAAGAAGGTATGGTTCATCTCTGGTAAAAGAAAGGTGTGAAGAAGGATTATAGTGCATATCAGACCACAGGCTGGTAAGAGAGTTTAGTAATCTGAGATTAGAGTAGGGTTTTGTGTTGGTGATGATGTACTATAAGGGAAGACTAATCAATTTGAGGAAGTTAGTTGTGATAAGAGTTTTTAGTTTGTAAGCAGCAGTCTGAGAAGCTGGACACCCATCTGGGTCTGGGAAGGGCAAGAGTTGTTGGTTTTTCTGAGGATGGATGAACCAGTCCATGATTCTATGATATTGCAAAGGGACAAGGAATGTTTCTCAGCATCAGTAGAAAGGACAAAAAAAGTAGCTGGAGCTGCATTTAAGTCAGATTCCACTAATTGTAGTTATGTTCCAGTATCTTTAGTCTGTTGAAATTAATATTTTGAATTTGAACTGTAAAGCTTTTTCATCCCAAAAAAAATGACTTGATCAATATTTGGTTAGGACTGACCACCTTGTTTAACTTGACTGACAGTAGTATGTTGCTAATCACACACAGTGCACAATCAAAATGAGAATCTGTCCTTTTATCTAGACTTCCTGATGATATTATTTTAATTTTGTCAGATTTCAGCTCTTACCATACAGAGTGATGAAAAAGATGATCTAATAAGAGATATGGAGACTCAGCTGCAGGAATCAAAAAATAAGATTGCTGATTTAGAAGAAGCAAAAAGTAAGAGCTCCCTCTGCTGTGTTAGCATGTAGTTAGTTATAGAAGTATAGAGAACAGAATGATGATAATTGTACGCTGTTACTAGTCAGCAGCAGAATTTTGGGTCCTTGCAGGCCATATTTTTGTGTGGAACAGAAACTGCTGACAAACTATGACATGAATACATAGTGTAAGTTTTGTTCAGTTAAAGGAATATATTGATCTGTAAAATAGGAATGCAAGCATTTTTTAGTAAATCTCATCTTTTTCTTAAATTCAAGCGTGTATCTTTCTGCTTAGGACATGAAGGAGAAATGCTGAAGAAATCCCAGATCAGTCAAGAACATTTGAGGGCAGAACTGGAAGAAGCCAAAGTTTCATTGAGAAAAACAGAGGTACAGCTTGCCTATAGCTTTCTAGTATAAATAGATTAGATGACTAATTGCATAAATAATTAGTAATACTTTAGATTTGAAATAGTTGTAGCTGTTTGTTGCTAAACACCTTTATAAATGATATAATTCCTTTGAAGGTTACTCAAAAGAGCTTAGAAACTGAATTGCAGACTGCAGTGAAAGCATTAATTGAGATGACCAGAGAAAAAGAAGCACAGGTGGAAGAATGTAAAAAAACTAAGGCTTTGCATGCATCCCTGAGAGAAGAGTTTGAGACTTCCATTTCCAATTTGAAAAGCTTGCTGCAAAAAGAGCAAAATAGGTAAATTAAACAGTTTCAGTTCCAAGAAGGATGTCATAGGTAAAACACTAGATTACAGAGCTGCTGAGGATAAAATGTCTCCAGAGGGGGAGACTCCACAACCTCCCTGGGCAGCCTGTTCCAGTACTCTGCCACCCCCAGTGGAAAGTTCTTCCTCATGTTGAGGTGAAACTTCTTGTGTTTTAGTTTACGGCCATTGCACCTTGTCCTGACTTTTTATTATCCTTTAAGTTGCAAATGCAGCCCTTTGTACTATCCTTTTTTTTGCAATTACCATTTCCTTAGATCGGAGAAATATCAAGATGAGTCAAAGCTACTGACCTTGGAGCTCAGAAATAAATCGGCTGAACTGGGTAAGGTTTATAGAAAGAAAGAAAATGAGCTAGGTAATAAAAATGTTTTTTGGTTTTACAGCACCTGTCAGGAATGCTGAAATCCATTTTTACTTATCTGACTCCCTTTGGTAGTTGTTGTAGCTGGCAACAGTCCCGCAGCAGTGCTGTGCAGAGCTCTAGTTGTAAGACCATAGGTGCATGGATTCTCCTGGAAGTCATTTTGGTCTCTCTGCACTCTTCCAGTTAAGACCTGTTAGAGGGGTGGTGTTACACAGTTAAGCAGCAGATTCCAGGAATTCGTTCTGTAGCTTGCAGCAGGGACACATCACTTACATTAAACTTTACTTCAGAGCACTCTCCCCATGTTGGATGTAGAATCACACTGAGAGCAGTTAGCTTTAAATGTTGTTTTGATATCCTGTGATTTCTAGATCTTCACTGCTTAGCCCCCAGAGGAAGAGCTTTCTCTTTAGCACTGTTTTCCCAGTGCGCAGCATGTGTCTCTAGTCCTGATATGATAGATGAGAAATAGAATTTTATGTCCTTATATGTACCGAGGCCATCTAAGGAAAAGCATTCCAAGGTTAGCTGCTAGTGTTTGTCTGGAACAAGGTAAGATGTGACCTCTGAGAATTCCAGAGCAAAAGTGAATTTGTTGTCCAGTACTTGCAAACACCACCAGTAATGTGAAAGTATCTATAGGAAACCTTTTGAAGTCACTGGTAAGTGATTTGTTTTTTCAGCATATCCATGCGATTATTTTCAGTCCAGATATTTTTGTCCGGAAAAATGCAGATGTATCAGTACTTGGAGATGACTCCATTCTGTCAGTCCACAGTTTATTTGACTGTGGAAAACACAGTAGCCTCTGGATTTTATTGAAGACAAATGATTAGTTTCTTTTCAAATATATATTTGCTAATGTCTTGCTGAATAGTTTTTTTCAACTCTACATTTCAATTAAGTCATAATTTAGCTTTACAGTTTCTGAACTTAATCCATCAAGTTTTGAAAGCTGGGTACTACAGAGGGATAAATACTTTCTACTCCTGCTAAATATGTAAAACTGTTTCAGTTCAATTCATTTTACATTACATGTGCCGTAGAAGAGATGACTAAACTAAAATGTGACAAAGAAATGCAACTGGAAGAGCTGTCAGAAACACTGGTAAATGTTCATTTTATTAGTCTCATGGGATTTGCTTTTCATCTGAAGTCTCTCTTGCTTTGGAAGGATCTTAAGTACCATATAAAAACACTGTCTAATCTGCTTTAATGTTGCTGTTAATCTTCCTTACCTGTTTGGGGCTTTTTCTTGTGGTGAACATTAGCTCAAACCTCATGAGCACCATGCATGTGACATTTTAGGCTGAGGGATTTACTAATTTTTGTCAATAAAGAGAATTACTTCACAAATCTGTTGTGATTATTCTGCTGTTTGTGGGGTGTTAGTTATGGTGAGGCACCCTCCATACTAAGAAAACATGTAAGAGCCTGCAGAAAGGTCTTTTTGGGGGTATAACACCCTGTTCCATGTATTCCTGTTAGAGTGTTCTATTCTTACTTACAGGGAAGTTTCCTGAGGTATTTAGCTCTGATCTCTGTGAACCCTATTTCACTGTGACACAGGCCCGTTTTCTCTTATGAAGTCTAAGCTATATATAAAGTACGGTTTTAATACAGGATTATTTTTGTTATGATCTTTATTTACATGATCTGTATTTACAATTCTAACAAGAAATTCCATCAGCTAAAGACAGATAGAGTGAATACAGGTTTGCATTTTACCATGTTTTTTGTTCCTTATGTACTGTGCATTGAATTTTCTGACCTGAGATTCAACGACGTTCTTAAACAGGGAAAAGTTGAAGCACTTCTAGTGAAGAAGCAAGATCTTGAGGCTAATTTAGAAGATTTGCAGGAGAGAGAAAAAGAAACGAAAAATGTTCTCCAAATCAGAGAGGTCTGAATAAAGAGTGGTAATAACATGTTATTAATAGTTAAGTTACACTTTATCACTTGTATAGAAGAATGTAAGAGATACCACATAGTCAGACCAGTGCTCCACCCTATGCTCTGCTCATGACAACCACAGCAGAAGATACAAAGTAGAAGAGTCTGACTGTTATCTATAATCCATTGCCCTCACCTTCCTACAGTAGCTGTATTAAGAATGTTTGAGGACACATCCCTGTCAGTTGTCTTTGCTATCAGTTTATGAAATCGTTCCTGTTCACCCGTACTCATGCTCCTCATGCTGTCTGTCTCCATAGCCTTCTGTGATAAGAAATTCCTGTAGTCCATTATGTGCTGTGCCTGGAAACAAATCCTCCCCCCTCCTCTTCCCTGCTCCCACCACCTCCCAACAACTGCCTGCCAGTGCTTGTGGTATCAGTGTATCACCAGTTATTTGGAGGAAACAGTATTCAAAACATTTCCGTATTTCATAATACACCACATTACAAGGTTTGCCTTAGCTTGTAATGGCAGCAGATTTCAGAGGGAAGAGTTTTGCTTTGTGGTTTGAGATGCATCCAAAATATGTGCTTATTCTGTCACATAGTCCTGCATTTCTGCGATATTTTTTATTATTTTATTTAGGTGAACAAATGTCTTTATTTAAAATTTAAAGTTACTTTGGTCAGTAACTTTGCAGACTAGTTGGACTTATAATAGTGACACATTTAGCACTTGTATCAGTTCGATATCTAACACAGCTTCCGCATCTCCCCAGAGAGATGTAAAGATACATGCTGACTAGTTCATGGCATGAATGTTGTTTTGTTTCTTCATGAAGCTTTGTGTTACTGTTCATTTCTGGTAGCTTTTGTGACTTGTAGCTTACATATGTATACTCAAAACACTTCCTTTTTCTTTTGCAGAAAGAAATCCAAGATTTGAAAGTCCAGCTGAGCAATGCAGCTGAAAAGGAACAAAATTATTTAGACCAGCTTAAGGCGCTGAACACAGATCTTGAACAAGAGGCGTATGATTATGTTTTTTCTAAATAGTATTAAGGTTTTTGTGTTTGTGTGTTACAAAGAAGTTACTTTGATACACAATTAAATGATCTATGATTGCTTTCTAATGAAAGTTGAACCTGTGCACATAGTATGACATCTGTTATGTACTTACATTTATAAATTTGTCTATACAGGACTGGACTTCTTCAGTGGGAAGTAACGTTTTTGTACCGGGTAAATTTAACTTAAAAGGAAATTATAAAGTACATGTTCTTAATCCACTGACCATTTGTTTTAAATTAGGCTAAAGAATGAACAACTGACAGCGTATATCAAAGAGCTTTCATTAGAAAAAGAGCAGACAGCACAAGAGAAAAGTGCTATGGCTACAGAACTTGAGAAACTGCAAGAGAGTCATGAGGCAAGTTGCAAACTTCCAGCTGTTTTCAAAGGACAACGTTCAATTTCAAATACAAATCATGTGGGAAACTACAATATGACATGGTTATTTAGAGGATCTGAACTATTTTTTGTGTTTAAAATATAAAGGAAGTACAGTTGCCCTTGTGAATTAAGGGAGGTCAAAATGCTGCTTAAGTTGTCTGAATTTTTTCAGATGGCTCTTTGAATTTTTTCCATCTTACTTACATGGGTCTTTCTTTAGGATAGTAGGAAAAAAGAAGAAAATGCAAAGCAGTTAGTTGAAAACCTGGAAGAAGCAAATGGCCAGCTAAGGCAAGTAAAGCCAAATATCAATGTACATGTCATTGAAGGAAGTAGACTCTGTTCGTTCACAGTTAGTTTCAATGTTGTGTTCATATGCTGCTTTCTCTGATTTTTAGTTTAATTTTTTTTTGGTTCTATAGCTAAACAGAAATTAGTATTGGCCATGCAGAAGTTTCTACAAATTATCAATAGCTATTGTTACAGGGACCATTTTTGCCCTAGCTTTATATTGCATGAAGAGAACTGTCCTGTTCTGCGTTAACTTAGGGGTGGAGTAAATAAAAATAGGCATGAAAGGATATGGAGTGAATGTGAAAACGTGAAACTGGTTTGATGTTACTCTCTGAAATAGTCCCTGTACCACCAGCCATTAGACAGGCAGCCTTCATGTTTCATAGATGCGTTATGCTATTACAGATTGAAATATAATTTTACTCAAGTAAGAGGAACATCTTTCCATATTTACAAAAATCTGTCCAGTTCAGACATTGACTTCCCAGTCACTTTGCATCTTTTTAAGAACATTTTCATTGAACAATTTATGAAGTTTCTAATCAATATTAACAGCTCTCCTTAGAAAATAAAGTATAAATAGCAGTAGTAAAAAGAAGTTAAAGTTATTAAATAAATATGTACTGATGCTTTTTAATTTGGCATTTAGAAATGAATTGGAGTCTTTGAAGGAGAAGATGGCAAAGAAAGGTGAAGAGATTAAAAGTAAACTGGATGAAAAAGAAGAAAATGTATGCCATATCCTGTGCTTTATCATGAAAATACATAAGCACATCTCCTTTTTAACACCATAACGAATTTCAGAATCTTATTGTAAAAATCAAAGGTTTATAATTCTAATTCCAGGCTAAGAATATTGAAAATGAAATGTCAAGAAAGGAAAAGCAGCTGAAAATCCTTGAAAATAAGGTATGAAAATTTAGCTTTGCATTGATTGTCAAGAACTTCATACGAGATTATTGTTACATTGTGAACTTATTCCTTTTTCCTTTTCTTTCTAAACTCTATAACCACTAAGGAACTGGTGCACTGCTGCTAATGTTGGTGGTACTGGGCTAGCAAAATCCTTGTGCACTTCATGGTTAAAAGTCCAGTCATTGTCACACATGTGTTTCAGTCCCACTGGAATTAATCAGACTGTGCAAATGCATGTTTAAGAACATCGACAGTAATCTCTAACACAGAGAGTTATTTTTTAGGAGCTTATTAACTAATGTTTGATATATCTCTTTTAGTTGAATAATTTAAAGAAACAAGCTGAAAATAAGAACAAATGCATTGAAGAGTTGCAACAGGAGGTATGTACAGTTGTTGAAATTCACGTATACATAAAACATGGTGTTTTGTGGTAATTTTTCAACAGTTTTTGTCTAGTGTGATATCTTTCGATATATCTATGCAATTTGTAACATTTCTTATCCTAACTGGGTAAATTAAGGAGTCACCTTTGGAATGACTTGATCTTTCAAATTATCCTTACTTCAGAAAAATGCAAATGAAGAAATATTGACTTTATTGTAATACAATACATGGTATCACAGATATCCTTGATATAGTGACCTATCTCAGTTACCAATAGTAGAAGGGAATTGTGCATTAGGACAAGTTGTTAATAAGTGTACTGTAAAAATATATACCTTGTATTTTTTTGTCATGACATTGCACATTTTTTGTCAGCAGCATCTTGTTTTTTCTTCTCATTGAGCACCCTCATGTGTTATTCTCTGCTGTTGCCCATGAGGAGGCTTTCATAAGGTCATCTAGTAACAGTATTATTCAAGTCAGTAGATGAGCACTCTTTTGCTTAGAAAATTGATCTGGAACCTGAAATGCACAACCTGCTTGCTAAAATCTGGAATGGACATTCCAACCTACTTGATGCAGTGAAATCATTGCATAGTTCTATGAACTTATTAAAGTGTAGTGTTTGTTTTACTTCATTTTAACAGAATAAGCTGCTGAAAAAGAAAATTACTGCAGAAAACAAGAAGACAAGTATTTATGAAGGGAAGGTGGGTTTAAATAACTGTGCAAGAGGAGGGTAAAGCACAAAGACTGAATGTTTGAAGTCCCAGTGTAATTAATGATAATACATGTTAAACATGTTCTTAATTGGTTTAGGGATCTGGGATACAGATTTTTACAGGAATGAGCCCATGAGGTGTTTCCAGTTTTAATCATTGGACACTGCCAAGGCTATCAGACATTTATAATAGGTGGACATCATATCTCAAGGAATTATGTTCCTAAGCAGTACCTTTTTTTTTTGATTGATAGTGCACTGAACATTATTCAGTAGTGCCACCCATTGAAACAGAGAAGAGCCTTGAGTTTTAGGACTATGCTGTTGACAGGGGTGCACAAAACTAATGTGGTCTGACTTCCCCGTTGTGGTGTTGCCATTGTTTCTATGAGCATTTTCTAATCCACTACAGGCCAAGGTTCAACTCTATGAAAAAACCTGAACTTTAAATAAGGGACAGTTCAATCACATGCCTGAAAAGTAACAGAGTTGTTCTGCTTGAGCATTAGAAGTAAAAATAAATCATTGGCATATTTGTTCCTGAACAAATAACAGCAATAATTCTGCATTCTCAAAAGGTGAATAAATTAGAGTTAGAGATGGAAAATATGAACAAGCAACATAAGGAAGCAGTTGACATCTATGAGAAGGACATTGAAGCAAAAAAAGTAACTGAAAATAAACTTCTTGAAGAGGTGAGAGCTGTTAATTTTACTGCAACTTTGATGTTTGTAGTATGTTGGTTTTATGGAGCTGTATCAACCAGAGTCCTTTCTCTTACATAGTAGTCTTATCAACATAAATGGAACTTCTTGTGTATGCACGTGAGCAATGCTTTAGTATTTTAGATCTGTAAGCTGAAGCATTTGTATATGCCTTTTAAGAATAAAAAGCCAGTTAAAAAACCTTTTTTGTCAAGGTATTGTTCACAGAAACTCTGTTCTTGGTATAAATACTGCATAAGGAAATTAGACTGTAACTTTTCCCAGTATTTTTCTGCCTTCACTTTTTGAATGGTAATGTCTAAATACGTGAGAGCAGAGGGCTTGAAATGGCTGTGTGGTTTGAAATGGCACTTGTCTGCCCCAGGGGAATGGCTGTAGTTTTAATCCAGGTTTATTTGCCTGTTTTAAAAACCTGTGCGAAAGATGTAAGATTTGAAAAGCATCTTAAAATCAGATGAAGACTGCACTAAATGAGATTTACATTGTAGATACATTGCACCCACAGGAGTCAAAAATAATGAAACTAAGATTCTTTTAAAAAAAAGATATGTTGTTGATAATTGTTCATGAATTAAATGAAAGCTGTTACTAACAGGTAGAAAGGATGAAGTTGCTTGCTCATGAAGCAGCCGCAATTCAGAGAGAAACTGATATCCGATGTCAGCATAAGATAACTGAAATGGTGGCGCTTATGGAAAAGCACAAGGTAAGAGATGTGACTGATTTATGTGATGTGTAATGTGTAATACTGTGCCAAGTAAAAACCTGTAAAAACCAGAATATTACAAATTGGAAAGTGAAATTTCTTAATAAAGACCTGAGTCCAGAAAATAAAGTTGAACATATGCTGACATTTCATCTAGAAATAAATTCATATTGTGAATATGTGCTTTACTGGCAGATACATTCCAGTTATCTAAGTTTGTAGGATGTTTTTGTTTTGATATTCAGGCTTCCTTTGGTACCGTCCTAATGCCATGTGTTTCAGTATTGGTTTGGGGCCTTTCTTTGAGGAGAGCACTTTGGGACCTTCAGCAGTTTAACGTATGTTAATTTACATTCCTAATGACTCTGGTTTGCAGTATATTTACCAGGTACCATTAAATACAAATAATATGGCTTTTATGTGCTGGAGCACGTACCACTGCCGAGAGATAAAGCATTCTCTGTCAGTCCACAGAATGATACTGCTTCTGCATTTTCTGGTTCACAGTTTCTGCTGAAGTGTCAATGTTTGTTCATAGTAATTTTCAGATGTTCAGAAGAGCGTTATTTGAAAAAAGGAGTAATGTTTTATTTAATGGTAGATCTGTAATTCAAACATTTAGTCATGCTTTGAATTTGTTGTTTGTTTTCTAACATAGTGTGAATATGATAAAATGGTTGAAGAGAAAGATACTGAATTAAAACTTTATAAAGTAAAAGATCAAGAGCAGTTCTCATCAAGGAAAGCATTGGTAAGGTGAACTCTTCAGCGCTGACTAATTCCATGGAGGGGCTACTGTCCTGGAAGTGTAATATAATTATAAATATTGTATTAGACTTCTTCCTGTTTAACACTTGGGGGGGTTAAGTGTCTGCTTTAGTGGAAGAGAACAGTAAAGATCAACCCACTAATTTCTGTTTGCTGTTATTTACAGGTTTTATTCTGTGCATTAAAAAAACACACCTGTTTCTAAAAATACATCTGAGTAGCTTTACTTTTCTGTCTGCTTTTCCTGATAGTGTGTCATGTTTTAACCTCACTGAATAAGAAACGTTTGTATTAGATAGTTTGATTCTACCTCCCGCCCTCATTCTCACAAGTGTTTGAAGTTCTTACCTTGAACAGGTCTGATCAAGTGCCTATTTCTTAGTACCTTAGTTTTTTACTTCAGCCCTTTTAAAAACAAACTCAAACAAAACTTCATCTAGAGTTGCGTCATCCTCCCCCAGCTACTTCTTTGATCATCTGCTGTTCTAGCAATTGAATCACCACTCAGCATAACCTTATGAACAAGTAGCTCTCAAGTACAAATGGAATTTTCTTTTGTTTATAAGAGATATCACTATTAATTACTGTCTCATTTTGGACCATGATCTTTTTTCCAGGTTAACCATAGCTAATCCTATCCTATCTAATTGTTTCTAGGAGAATGAGCTTTCATGTTTGAAAACTGAACTGTCATCCCTTAAGGAACAACTTAAAGCAGAAATTGAAGAGAAGGTTTGGTTTGGTTTGGTTTGGTTTGGTTCAGATTAGATTTAGCAGTTTGAGTGACATGCTGGGCCTGGTCTTGGGCACTGTAATAATGACAGCTATGAAGTGCACTTTTGATTCGAAGTCTTGCTCTCACTTGCTGTCTGATTTCAAGAGCTTGATGCTCTCTGAAGTCATTATGTCTCATTCCTGGTGGTAGTGAGTGTTTTGCACTACTCCTCAATTGGTAAGCGATGAGGGAAGCATGGAGAAAATGTCAAAGAAAGATTTCAACAGCTGAATTAAAATACAATATTTACTTCCTATCACAACTCTTTCTAGGAGAATCTTGCAAAAGAAGCCCTCCAAAATATGGTTCCTGAAAAGGAGAAGAAGCACAAGGTACCTTTAACCTTATCATTAATTAATTTTAGATTTTGGTAATATTTATACATGTGCAATCTAACTGAAGTTCATGATAAATAATCTACATTCAACGAGAGAGACTGAAATGCTTTTAATTTAAACCTTTTTCATGTTAGAAAATACAGACTCATTTTGCTGAGACTCCTAAACCTCAATTTGATCTGGACTATGAATCAATTAATGTAAAGAATAAAAAGTCTCCAAATGATATTCCTACAAAAGTCAATGTGATGGAAAAGACTAAAATGCCTCCTTCAGTATCTGCAAAGAGTCCACTGGATAGTCCATCATTCAAGGTCTGTAACTCGTAACAGTGAGTTTGTCTTGGTTTACTTTTCTAACTTAATTTCTTATTTCTGTCTAGCTGCTTATTTATTTTTTGTTGGGATAAGCAGGGATTTAAAAGGTAGATAGCCACAAAACTCCAAAATGTATTCCATAGGGCTATCAAAAAGCAGCTTGTATAAGGGCTCCTGCTGTGTGTAATTTTCGTTGCTCAGTTCCTTAACTTATCTATTACCAGTAACAGTTCTTGTCCTAGAGGGACTGTGTGTTTAATAATGCCTCTAGATTTTTTTTACTCAAAAGTGGTGTCTCTTTTAAAAGGCACATTTTTCTCTAAGGAACAGAAAATAGCCTGTGTTGCTCTGAAAACTGTCAGAGTATTCCTGGCTGCTTCAGCAGAACTGTAAAACCTCATGTAAAACCTGTCAGCAGCTCACACATGATGTTCGTTTCTGTTGTTAAGATACAACTGCCATTTTTCTGTTGTCCTTTAAAAAAAGGATTGCAGTGTTCCATTGCAATGTCTCTGAGGAGTTTAACTTCTAGAAAACTATTTAAGTAAAGCCAACCTTGTTCTTGATGTCAGTAGCAGTGTCTTTCTGAAAGCTTGTTACTGCAGTTTGTTTGATGGCATTTCCTTAGCTGTTGGTTACAGGCTGCATGTAGGAGCTACAATTCGGAATACCCTGAGTTTCTGTAGATAATCATGAAGAAGTTAAATACAATCAGCCATAAAACTCAGCTCTCCCACAGCTTCCTGTTCATTCTCCTTGTTTGGCAGCATGAAAGGGACTTTACTGTTTGTTTTCCCTTTGTCTGGGTCTACGCTCCACATTCTGGGTAGAATGATAATGAATTGTTATAGAATCATAGAATCATAGAATAGTTAGGGTTGGAAAGGACCTTAAGATCATCTAGTTTCAACCCCCCTGCCATGGGCAGGGACACCTCCCACTAAACCATGTCACCCAAATTGTTCCACAGCACGTCTCTAGTCTTCCTACACTCAGTCTGTAAACTGGGCTATGAGTTTGGGTTTTATGTTCTATAATTGCCACTGAAAATAGAATGAACAATTACAAGTATTCTCTTTCTCAGGCATTCATGATAAAGACTCCTGCAGTACAGAAACTGCAGAGTGAAAGCACAAACCTGCTCTCAGAGCAGAGCATGAGGAAAAAGCAGAAAGTGCTGCTCCAGCTGGACACGCAGTCAGACAGCTCTGAGCACAGCGACCTCCTGGTAAAATCAGAGAGCAAAGAGCACACTTACACTTCCTTGTGGACACTGCTATATATAAGAATGTATAGAAAGCATGCGGGGTTCCAAGACAATATTCATGTGTATATTTGTATTTCAGTGGTTCTCTCTGGAATTGCATTTCTATGTACAGAATGAGTAACTCTATGACAGACAGTACTGCTATAAAAAGTCTATTCGGTCATAGAATAACATTTTGTATTGTTTTACTGAACTGTTGAGGCTTCATAGTAACATCCTATCTTTTATTTAATATTCTAACACCCCCCCAGGAGAAAAGAAGAAAAAGGATACTTTTGCACATAGTTTAAGTAACTTTTTTTTTTTTTAGAGCCTAGTCTCAGAGGAAGAAATGTTTAAAAAACTGTACAGGGATTATCCTCAGGCTTCACAATTATATACAGTGACACCGAAAAAGGTACCTTAGCATTTGTTTTCACTACAAACCAGTTACTTAAATGGGTTATAGGAACTACTGAGTGACTTCATTTCTCTTCTTAGAAACCAGCTACATTAAACGTGAAGACCCCAGGCTCTGTACTGAAACTGTCAACCATGAAGAAGATGCGTGAGGCAGGATGGACAGCAGTTTCCAAACTGGACAGGAAAAGGAAAATGAAAGAAGCTGAGAAGCTCTTTACTTAAAATGACAAACTGACCAGTGTCCTAGCATGGTCTGATGAGTGCAGCCACAGTAGTAGTAGTCTCTCAGAGTTAGTACCTAGTTGCATTTTCCTGTCATACTCAGTATGTTTAATACTACATTCATTTCCTTTATACACATAAATGTTCTAGATATGTAACTGCATCCACCTGCAGAGCAGGTTTTGCATTTCATCTCCTACACTATACAAAGTCGGTAGACAAATCAGCCCATTTTTTTAATGTTGAGATTGGTATAACTACATAGAAAGCTGTTTCAAAACGAAATACTAAAGGCCGGCATTAGAAATACTGGTTTTAAAGAAGTTCAGTTTTGTTCTTTTAAATTTATTATCTTTCTCTCAATACATAATTCACAAAAGGATATCACTTGAAGAAAGAAATCCTGAAGCTGTTAAACTGCATGTGTTTTTACTTGACATCATCTTGCTTTTCTGTTCACTTTGAATGTTACTAGGATTGTCTTTTTAGACTGTTTTGTTTTCAGTAGCTCCTATTTCAATATGTTAAAACAGTTTTGAAACTTTTGCATTTGAATTTCCAATAGAACTACTTTAGTTTAAAAAGATTTTGGCTTCATGAGGAATGAAATATGTACATGTTTTAAGATTGTAAAAGCAATGTTAAGATGTTATTAAATTGTTTGTCTGAAACATAAAGTGTGGGACCAAATGTTGCTTTCTGGATAAGAACACAGATATCAATCACCAGGCAGCCTTCCTATGGACTAACAGCTTCTGCCACGCAGGCATAATAGTTTAGAACAACATATATTTCTGTGTTAATCCTTGATTAATCCTAGTTTCACAACAACAACCTGTTCCAGAGCTTAGAGACAAGAAAACTGCAGGTACATCTTAAATTACTGTGAAAGATCAAAATCCTGGATGTATCTGAAGTGGGTAAGAAAACATCTGCATTTCATTCTTTTTGTGTAGCAAATTTAGGTATAGGCTTGTAGCTTGGGTTACTTATGCTTTATCTGTTGACACTGATATTAGTAATGATTTTTTATTGTATATAACTGACAGATACTCTCCAGAGATCTGAAAAATATACTGTTCTTTTTCTCTATATTTGGAAATGGGATCTGGTACACAAGCAGATTTTCTGAGAAGTTTGAATGACTTTTCTTGCTGGAAATATTTCAAATGTTTGCAGAATATTAAGGTTTTATAATAAATCTGCTTAAATGGTGTAGATTAGGCCAAATGCAGAATAGAGAAGCTGCTTGTAACACACACCTTCCAGATGTCTCTTCTTTCCAGGAAAGATTGTTTTACTGTAGTAGTGTCAAATAATCCATTTAAACCTCTCCCAGATATATGAATTACTTCTTTTTTGCCTGGATGCAGAGACTCATGCAAAATCAGTTACTCATTTTGATTTGGGATGTTCCTAATATCTCTTCAGCTCCTCTGCAGGAAAAAGGAAACACAACTTATATGTGCAGTTTGACATTTATTTTAACAGGGCTGGTGTTTTATACAAGACTCGAACACTCGCCAGTGTTTATTACTTCATCTCAAGATGGCATATGTCTAATTTCGACTGTTGTTGACATGAGATTCAACAGATATGCAGGCTCATCTGCTAAGCTAGTTACTGAGCAAGCAAAACTAAGAATTCTAGTTGTTTCTGAATATAATGAGACTTCTACTATAAAGTCTGCTCAGCCAGGGCTCACACAGAGACCCATGAACTACAGTTTTGCAATCTTGAAGTTTCAAAATCCACATCAAGCTGCCTTCCCATATTCATACTTGAATGCCTTGCTATAAAAAATAGGTTTTAAATTATTGTTAATTGAGACTTTAGATGAAAAATTAGTGCTTTTTGTTGGTATCTGCCAAACCTGATTTCCAGTCTAGTGGTATAGGTACAGTATCTGACGCTGTAGGAGAAGAAATGACAAGGAACAAGCAGTAAGAATTAGAAATGCTGGTTATTGTAAGAGCTTCTGAATGTCACAGTGAGTCTGGAATGTGTGGAAGGTGGAGAAAAGTCTTGCCACTTGAACAGGTCAGAATTCAAGGCTGAACTGCCCACATCTAGACTACAGCAGTGAGTAATCAGGACCTTGTCATTTTCCAGTTCTGTCATGGCTACGTTATGAATCTGTGGTGCATCCTGATACCATGAGTGTGTTGTGTAGCGTGGTGTATAAATCATCTGCAAAACTACAGAAATCCTGGTAGTATCGCAACAGAAATCCTCCAGGAAATATAATCAGCCAGGAAGGATGTCAATCATATTTGCCTCATATGATACCTGTTTCTGTGCACAGATTATATATAGTAAATGAAACTGAAAATATAAGCAACTTTGTTAGGCATTAATCCAGTTTGCCTAAGGAAAGCAAATGGAAATTAATAAATGTTTGTGAATCCTTCAGGTAAGTAAGAAAAGATCCTTAGAAAATGGACACATGTAGCATCAACTCTGCACAGCAGATCTTCATCAGGGATTCATTGTTGTGCTCTTGGGTGGGTCCAGTCATTTGAACACTGCAGAAGGCTTCTCAGGTGTTTGGGGTTTTAAATATTCTCAGTGTAGTGATTGTATATCTTAGAATAAAAGAAATATCCAGCACTTTCCAAAGAACTGAAACCAAATACAAAGTGTTCTATCATCTGAGCCAAACAGCAAAAAGGATTATGTATTTTCAGACCATAAATGGAGTTTGTTGGCATATGATACACAGCAAAGAAAGAGAATTGCTGCCTTAATCTGTGGTAGATAGGAAATGCTGCAGCTAATCCTAGGAACAAAAGGGAATAGCGATCATCTGTGGATCTGGAAATTGAAGAGCTGAGAGCTGTGTTTCCAGCTATTACAGAGACTTGCTTTGGAAATTCAGCAGCTGCACTCTGTTTAAATGCAAAACCTGGCAAACCCAGTTGTTTCTATGACAGCATATGTCATGGTTTAAGCCCAGTCTGTCACTCAGAAAACATGCAGCCGTTCGCTCACTCCCCCCTTTCTTCCCCCCACTCCCTGAGGGATGGGGAGGAGAATCGAAAGAATGCAACTCCCACAGGTTGAGATAAGAGCAGTCCAGTAACTAAGGTATAACACAAACCACTGCTGCTGCCACCAATGATAATAATGATAAGGGAAATAGCAAGGGAAGAGAATACAACTGCTCACCACCCACTGACCGATACCCAGCCTGACCGAGCAGTGATCCAACCCTTCTGGGTAACTGCCCCCAGTTTCTATACTGGGTATGACGTGCTGTGGTATGAAATACCTCTTTGGTCAGTTTGGGTCAGGTGTCCTGTCTCTGCTTCCTCCCAGCTTCCCCTCCTCCCTGGCAGAGCATGAGACTCAGAAAATCCTTGGTCAGACCAAACATTACTGAGCAGCAACTGAAACCATCGGTGTTATCAGCGCAGTTCCCAGGCTGAAAGTCAAAAACACAGCACTGCCCCAGCTACCAAGAAGGAGAAAAATGACTGCTACTGCTGACCCCAGGACAGTATATTAGGATCTTATTTCCTTTTGTCAGTGGAGGTTTGTAGCAGGATGGGGTTGGAAGTAATTCATCTACCAGAATACTAATCTGTTTAGAAATCTGATGGGCTTTGTCTGGTTTTCATCAGCATAGCTTCTAATTCCCTGCTCTTTGCAAGTGTGGACATGGTTTCATTTTAATATCTACAGCACTGCATGCAGTGGAAACAGGAGTTACTCAGTACGTTAACCTGCTCGTAAGATCACAAGGTTTCCTTGTGCTAACAGGAGAAGAGTGAGTAGGAATAATGTGATACCTTCTGCTCAATGTTCCTACTTTTATCTTAGGCATTGGTCAATGACAAAGAATCCTACTAAGTTATTTGTACACATAAGCTTGTGGTATGCACTGAATCTTGAGCTTATTAGAGAGATCCCTGGGTAATGAACCCATGAATTTCACTATTACTGAATTCTGTTTATAGAGATCACTTGAAACACTTCTTATGGAACATCAGCATCCTGTCTTTCACTTAATGAAAGTGTAAAGTAACTGATGTCAGTGAATGGATTGCTTTAGTTAACAGAAAGGTTAAAGATAAATAATTAACAGTGTAACTGGCTGTTCCAAAACAGGGCTACAAAGCTGATGGCTGTAAAAGCACATTGAAAACATGTATCACTGAACAGTCTGTGGGTCAGTGGTGGGATGACCAAAGAAAAGGATCCATATGCGTCAGACTTGTAACTCTGGATTTTAGGAAACTGGATGAAAGAAGCCTCAGGCACTCATAGATTGCCACACTGGACTTTGTTATCCTGCTACAGTGTTTTGTCTTGCTGCTCCCAGGACGTAGTGGGATCTTGCTCCCATCAAGTGTTCAGAGGGGTCAGTGATGAATGAGCTCTGTGGTCGTGTCCAGCAGAACAATCAAGGAAAAGCTTTCCTACCAGCTTAATAGTTTGTATAAGTTACTGAAGAAATGTGAACGTGTGCATCACTGGTGATGGTCAGAGCCCCTCTGACAGATGAGCAGGCTAAAATGATGCCAGCAAAGAAGAGGTTCTGTGGCCATTATTGTTGTGGAGCTAACCTGAGTGTGAGGAGCAGCAGCAGTTACATCAGTCTCATGGTCCCTTCAGACTAGTTTATTGTGCTTCCATATAGCTGAATTTCCATTCTCAATACTCAAGAGATTTCTGTAATGCACTGCAGGGCATTCAGAGGCTGGGTTGCAGCGCATAAATTCACTGCTGAAATTATACTACCTGCTCCAGTGATTAATAATTCCTGACATTCAGAGCACACCACCCTAAGAGCTCTAAATCTTCATGACAGTGGGGCTCTGGACAGATGGAACTAAGGCCATCGCATCTATGCAATTGCCTTAACAGCCAATTTGTAATCACCTTAAGGAATAAATCAGGTTTGTGTGGCATGACCTATTTTATGTAACACCATCTTGACTGGCATTATGTTCTCATCTGTTAATTCTTTATTGCTCAAATCCTGTATCAACTTTCTGTCATTTTACCTGATTTATCAGGGATAGATGTCAGGCTTCCTGGTGGAGAATTACCTGGGTCAGCATTCTCTCTTTAAATATTGCCACAATATTAGCACTTAATGTTTAGAAATTTCCTCAGTGGTGTGAACTTGTTGAAATCAGCATTAGCCACTTAGTGGGGTTCATTTAAAAATATTTATTCCTTATACAATTTATTTAATACATTTTGTTGCAAACCTGGATGTTGGTTGTTCAATCGCTACATTTTCAAATGCCCATGTTCTTACTGAAGACTTTGCACTTCCTCTGCACCAACAGCTTGTCTTTGTCTAGCAATGGCACAGGATGTTCCTGCTGGCCTCTGGCCTGACAGAAGTTGATTTCCTAATCTCCAGCATCCCATGCAAGTTTTCTGCATCTTCTCACTTCTAACAGTGGTTGTTGTTGGTTTTCCTTTTTTTCATTGCTAGTTTTTAGTGTTGCATTCCCTTTTCCATCTTCACTGTGACAGACTCTCAAGCATTGCTATATTTTCTTTGCTATTGCTGTTTGCAGACAACATTTCCTTAAACCTCGTTAAAGCAAATCCTTTTTTCTCCTAATCTGAACCCCCCAGTTCCACCCAATTGTCTCAAATCAGAGGAATTAGCACTTTGAAACAGCAAAAGATTTATATATGCCTTCATACTGTGATCTGACCTCTGCCTAGATTCTTAAGGGATATGTGGATAACATGTTAAACCTGGATGTAGGGGTCTTCCTGTCATGACCCCTGTCTCCAAATGCCTAAAGCCCTGCTTGCAAATCACTGTGAAAGTTTTAGAGAGAAGAATCAGCTGCACCTACCTCAGCTGTGCTGCAAGGGCCGCACACTGTGTTCCATCTTTAGGAATGCCGGTATTTATTCTTATTTGGGGCGCTTTTTGTCCTCTCCAGGATTATGTTTTGTGAATAATTTAGTTTTCCTTTCAGGATTCCTTTAAAATACTCTGTAAGATTTCCAAGAATTAACGTTTTTTTCTCTGATTAAAGTTTTAAACAACCAAACCCATATGTATTTACGTGATGTATATGTGTACATATAATGTGTGCGCATATATGTATACCTGTTATCTACACGAGTGTATGTATGTGTATACTCATACAACCTGCATGTTTAACTGCATTTTAAATATGTCAGAAAATATAGAGTTAAATAATGTATGGGAATTGTAGCAAAATAAGTGTTACACTTGTGTTGCAAAGTGTGGATGGACAGATGTTACTGAGAGTACAATTAATACTCTGCTCATGCCCTTAAGCCACAAAGAGTTATATTTAATTCCTAAGAAGTTATATGACAGAAATTAACCCAGAAGTACAAACTCCGTGAAATCAGAAAGCTTTTGGCTTGTCTTAATGGAACAAGAACTCTATTATGTTATCCAAAAAAGGAGAATTAGTCCAGGACCCAAAGTTGTGTGAAGCAGTCCAAAACCTCAGGAAAAGGGGACAATATTATTCAGGAATTTGCTTAACACCAACAGGGACCATACTTAGCAGCTCAAACTCAACTTTATCATATTGCTTATGGCTGCATAAATCAGGAATGTGGTTGACCGGCATTAAGATATGTATCAGATCCAGGTCCAAGTGGCAGTTAGCTGATTCACTGAAAGGGGAGGTGTTAGCAGAGCTGCAGTGAGTAAGCACAGGGAGGAGGCTGGCTGGGCACTGATGAAGCAGCAGAACTCAGTGGCTTTGTCAAACTTCTCTTACTTTTCCTTCTCTCTGGTTTTCCACACACAAAACCCTAAAAAGAAGTGCTTCCCCTGCGTGTGGACTTCTCAGTTTCATCAGTGTTAGTGCAGTATTTTGCTTCTCATTGTGCTACACAAGCGGTTTCTTCAAAGCTTTTCCCTCACCAGTTGCTATTCCAGAGCAAATTGCTTTGTTACCTCACTATTTGCTCCATAGATTCGAGGCCAGATGATTTCTCTGTGTGTTTTGTTTCATTTGATAAGTGAGGCTGCACCAAACGCACCCCCACTGAGCGCAAGTGCTTTGAGATTTGTTTCTCTGTGTGTAGTGCTGCCTCTGGCAGTGGTACCTGCCTGGTAACCAGTGCGCACGGTGAGCCAAGCTTCCTTAAATTTCCACAAAACACAGGTGTAGAATTAGTCCTGTGTGATTCAGAATGACTCCATTTCCACGCCACCCTTCCTGTCATGATGTTGCTGTCCTATGTAGCAATTAAATTCATCGACAATAACTTATTTTAAGCAGTGGCTAGTTTAAAAGCCTGATGAGAGAACGACTGTTAAAATAATTAGATTTCCAGCTCCAGTTTCCAGGTTAGGATATTATGGAGACATTTGTTCCTGTCACATTTGCTTTGTGGTTCGGTATGAATTTTCAATAGATGACTTTGCGATAAGAAAGCAGCAGTTGAGATGCAATTATATAAACAGTAAGATCAGCCTGGAATTAGCCTGGAGAGTATAAAGCACACATGGAGCTGGTGCTGGGTCACTGCCTCTCCCAGCTCAAGGCAGAATCAGGTTCCTGTATTAGGGAAGACTTCAGCTGACAAGAGGTTGGTCTTTCCAGACTTGCAGCTACAGGGTAAACCAGACTGCAGAATGAATGGCTTTTGCGATGGGAAACTGGTGGCTGGAAGAGGCTAGAGGGTGATGTCCACGTGTTTGCAGACACTGTCATTTATAGGCTGTAATTTGAAGGATGTAGGGTAGACCCTGGAGTTGTGTTGGAGCTAAGCAAAGTTTTGTTGTTGGGATGCCCCAGCAGGTATGAGGAGTGAGGCCAGCACAACAGCCAGATGAAGCAGGGATACATTGAATTGAACTCTTTGCTGATGTCCTTGATTGTAATTTGCTTGAATCTATTATTTAATTCGCAGTGTTCCCATCTCATGGTGCCTGAGCCAACTGGGAGGCGCACAGTGCCTGCTATGCACAGCTGCTTCTTTTCTCTCTTGCACATGCTATAAGATGCTTTCTTTAGAAAATTATTTTTAACCCACAAGGTTATTTTGGCCTCTCTGGTTAATCCTGGGGCTCGGGTTCTCTCACATAGCACATTTTCAAATCCTTTAGCTCCTGGTATTTTCTGTATCAGCATTTTATCACTCATGAGTGAAGTTTCGTGTAATATGTTTTAGTGCGGGGGAAAAGTGAGTTTGTTGTATGTCGGTAATGGCCTGTTTATCCTTCTTTTTTGGCCAGTGGTTAGTACTGTTTCAGTTAAAGGTCTGAGATGGGAAGGATGTTGTCAGGCTGCAGCTAAAAAAGCAGAGACCAATTCTAGTCTATGACTCTTATAACTGTTCTTGTCAATTCTGAGAGGAGGGCTGGAAGTTACATCTAATTTTGCTGATTGCTTTGTCTGTTTTCCCCCCATCCAGCATGAGTCCCTTCTTTGTGATGTCTCTCCTCTTTGGCCTGACTGTTTGTCAAACAGCATCACTTTGTGCTCCTTCCGAGTATATAATCCACGTGGAGAAAAGAGAATGTGCCTACTGCCTGGCCATCAACACCACCATCTGCGCTGGATTCTGCATGACTCGGGTAACAAAGAGTTACTCTACTTTAGGCAGTTGTCTCTGTAACAGCCATCACTACAGAACAAGTGATGTTCTCACTGGGAAATTGGTGTAAATGATACAAATCTAATAGTGTTTGTCACAGGCAGAAAGATCACATTATCATAGTGGTTTGGAGTTAGCTTGTTGTGAAGGTATGGAGGGGAAGTGTTAAGCCTCTGGAGCTAGGGAGCTCCTAACATCAGTAGCACAGCAGAGAACTGGCTGCTGTTGCCACTGCAGAGCCTCTGTGCTCAGTCTGGGGGGTCAGGGTGGAATGGGTGAGAAGTAGACTGTATTTAGTAACTCTTGTTTAATGTAAATTCCTTGGGTAACTTCTACTCCCATTACTGCTAGGACTGCTTGGAGAGTATCTCACAAGTAGACATGCCAAAACCTGTATGTGAGCTTCACTGTTCAGTGTAGCATTTGACGTTGCACCTTGGTCAGCAGGTAGCCGCTAAACTTACAAAGCACTGTCAGCACTTACAAAGCACTGTCAGCACTGAGCCAAGCAGATAGATGTGTTCACCTTGCTTATATGGTTTGAACTACTGGGATAGAGAGCCCAAATCACACACAGATTAAAAACTGCAGATCCAAACAGAAGCATGCTGAAAGTGTTCACACTAGTCTAAGTGTAAAGAGGTCTCTGACACTCATAGATGCTTCAGTGAAACAATGCATTTCTTTTTTCTTTATAGGACAGCAATGGCAAGAAGCTGCTACTCAAAAGTGCTCTGTCCCAGAACGTTTGCACATATAAAGAGATGCTGTATCAAACAGCACTGATTCCAGGCTGTCCTCATCACACCATCCCTTATTACTCCTACCCTGTGGCTGTGAGCTGCAAATGTGGTAAATGTAACACTGACTATAGTGACTGTGTTCATGAGAAGGCCAGGACAAACTACTGCACTAAACCACAGAAGCTCTGTAACATGTAAGCCTCCAACAGAATGTACTGAGAATGTACCTCTCTGCTTACAACTAAACATAAATAAAAGTGTATTTCATAACAGGTTTGCAAATGGGTGTACACAAGGGTTTATTCTGATGTCGATCACTGGTTACTTCAGCTAACTGGATATCCTGTGACACGTGCAAAAGCAGAGTCATGGGTCTGTACGTAGAATCCACCTGTAACTTACTTTGGGTAAGAAGGAGAAATTATTATGTGTATGAATAAGTATTTAATAAGTGAATAAGTTAATTAATAAGTGAATAAGAATGTATTATTCATATGTATAAGTGTTCGCTCAAATCCCAGGTATTTTTGAAGAGATGCTTAGAGACAAAGGCAGATGATGTATTTCAGAGATTAAAAAAGGCAATGCATATTCTTAGTACTGACCTTTTAAATTAGATTTAGATTTTGACATATATTTACAGCCTTCATAGTAGCAAAGGTATTTTTCCATCTATGTAATTCAGGTTTTTTGAGGACCCCAGCTTCAGTGTAGCCAACTTTGATGAAGCACATACAGTTGCTTTTCCACACTACAGCTCTTTCGCTCTGCTGCTGGCCTGACCTGCATTCTTCAGACATCCTGTCATGTCTCTGCACTAGGACAGCGAGTCTCAAGCCTCTCTTCTCTATTGAAGCACATACTGTTTGAAAGACTTGCTTCACCAAAGCTTCAGCTCTTGCTGCTCTGTTCTCCAGAAGGGCAGTGAAATACCAGGGAACTTGAAGTGAAACTCAGCCAAAAGCTTTTCCCCCACACAAGTCAGCAGAGCCCTTGGGACTGTCAAAGTGAGCTGAGCCCCAGCCCTATTCTGGCCCTGCACAGGGGAGCAGTACAGACCAGGATGAAGAAAGAACCATAAACTAACAAATGTTTCCTTGTCATAGAGGTTCCCCCCACCCAAGTGCAATTCCATTCACCCATGCAATCTCTTACAAAGAGCAGCAGTTACTAACCTGCACCTCACGGAGGCTGGGTACCAGCTCTGTGACCATACTTGTCACGTGTAACCTTATTCCTATGTCCAGGAGCAAAGTCTAAATGGTAATTTCAGCCTCCTGATGTATTTACTCCCCAGCTCTAATCCTCCACTGTATGGCACTGGTTACAACCTGTTTCTGCCACTATCATGTATTAAACAGGTTAATTAATACCTGCTCTATTCAAAGCACAAGAGAGAAATGAATCAGTCCAGAAACACATTTTCTGACCAACAAGGGGAAGTTTTAACCTGATAACCAAAGTTTACTCATATTGAAATGCGAAGCATATGATGACAGACAATAAACTGTCAATCTATCTGTGGCAAACTGTGTGTAGTGCTAACCAGGAATCACAGAGTCACAGACTGCCTTGGGTTGAAGGGACCTTAAAGCTCATCCCACTCCAAACCCCTGCCATGGGCAGGGCCACCTTCCACTAGAGCTGCTTGCTCCAAGCACCTGTGTGCAAACCTGGCCTTGAGCACTGCCAGGGATGGGGCAGCCACAGCTTCTCTGGGCTTCTTTTACACTTAAGACAAATCCAAAGTAAGACATTTGCTTTTTGTTCCTGCATCTATTTAAATACACGCTTACCTGGGCTCAAGGTACTTTGTTCCTTTGGCCTTTCAGTGGTATTTGTGTTCAACGCTATGGCCCTCAGATCCAGTGATAACAATCCATTGAGGTGATGATACCTTATGAACAAGGTGTTTTATCGTACATTTATAGTCAGTTGCTGTTGCACATAACCAGCAGCAGCCCTGCAGACAATCCCAATGTCCTTCCCTCTTGTCAACAGCTGAATTCTAGTGAGGAAGTCACAGAGAAGCACGGGAGCACTCGCTCAGTCACAGAATCCATACAGAGGCAAATTTGTCCTTTAAACATCCTTGGCCTCCTCTTTGATGCTGTTACTGTCACATTAAACATGAGGCCTCCCTTCCCTGGGAGAGGCTTCACAAGTGGGTCATCCTCTCAGCCCAGTGTCTTTGCTGCTCAGCACTCAGAGCCGAGCGCTTGGGCTTCGTGCGGCCACCAGCACCCATGCTGAGGAGCTCGGGCACGCCGGGGCTTGGGGCGGGCGCAGCACGGCATCCATGGAGCCCGCAGCCTGGCAGAAGGCCTCAGGCACTAACGGCGGCCGTGCTGGGGTCCGTTTGGGGAACCGCGGGTCCCACAGGAGCGCGCCTGGGACGGGGCAGCGGGAGCGCAATGGCAGAGCCCGCAGGCAGCTGCGCCCCGCCCAGCCGCTAGGGGGCGCCCCCCTCACGGTCCCCTCCGCTTCGGCGGGAACGGCGCTGCCGAGCGGGCGGAGCGGGGCAGGACGCGCGCCCACCCCGCGGGCGGAGCCGCCTCCTTCAGGCCCCGCCGCTGCCCCGCGCCGCTGCCTCCTGGGGCGCAGCGGCTGCGCGGCCGCGACCACGCACGGACCCTCCCGCCGGTGCCCCGGGCCCGGCGGCCGCGCTCCGCCTCTCCCCACGCTGCCCCAGCGCCGGCCGGGGCGCGCGTAGCCAATGGGGAACGAGCGGCGCGCACGCGCTGCAGCGGGAATAGCCAATGAGAAGCGAGCGTTGCGCACTGCTCCGCCCCGAGGGCGAGGCCGCCCCGCAGCGCGGGCTCTGGTGCCCGGAGCTGAGGCGCGCTCCTCGTCCCGCGGCCCCGCGTCGCTCCGGTGCCTGCAGCGCGGCCCGGTCACACCCGGCCCGCGGGCGGTGCTCGCGGCTCGGCCTGAGGAGCCTCTCGGCGGGCGGGCGGGCGCCGCGCGGGCTTTGCATGCGGCTGTCGTGCGCGCCGGGATGCAGAAGGTGAGGGGGGGGTGGCCCTGCCGCGGTGCGAGGGTGGCGGCGGCACCGGGCCGGGCTGGCTCTGCCAGCGCCTGCCGCGGGGCGCAGTTGAGCTCCGTCAGCCGTGTATTTCGGGTTGTTTCTATTAGAGTTGTTTCGAGTTCAGGCTGATGAAGTGCCGCTTCCGAACGCAGGGGACCAAAGGGAAGCGAGAGCTGATTTCAGCAACAGAGTAAGAGTGTTCTGTTTGTTTCTCTCAAAGAAAGCTGCCACCGATGTGATTCTGGCACAGGCTTTGCAGCATAAACTCACAGGCCAGTTCTGTTCAAAATCAGAGTTTGCACGTATAAACATCCGTGTTACACTGGAAGTGCTTTTATTTTGGAGAGCTTAGTGGCAGGAGCACCAATACAGAGAAAGAAGTAAGATTGAAAAGCTTTATTTATGTACATTTTCCGTGAACAGCATCTGATTCTGTTAATCAGTAGCCTCCAGAGGCTGTAAAATAAAGCATTGGAAGGCTTAATAGAACTCAAATTCTTTTTCAGTACATATGAAATACATTTTGCCATAAAATTATCACTTTCCGTATGAAGAAAAGTGAAATATTACTCTTCATTGCAGGGATATTACAGGGCTGAGCATCAGCTCCTGCACGACCTCTGCAAGGCAGCAAAACTGGCTGAGGTTCTCCTGTAAGAAACGAAGCTCCCACTGAAGTAAGTTACTTATTAAAATTAGACAAGTCAAATGTGAATAATGATGCTTAGACATACATTAAGGACATCAACAATTTGCATCTTTTGATGCTTTAGAACAAACGGACAGGAGACGAGGAAATGTGATGTGCTTTCAGAGTTATTGGATGTTTTGTGGCTTTCCTCTGAAGCAGGTGCAAGGGACAGGACTAAACAGGTACTTCTGCTGACTGATAGGGCAGTTGTGATGTATGTGGTGCATTGGAGTTTGTTAATGAAATCCTGGCATGCAACTCTGGAGCATGAACTGTATTTGAGGAAGTTTAGACCCCGGTTTGGGTTTAGTTACCTTTGAAAAGCTTTCCTATTGAGGACATGGTGTAGTTGCTTGGAAATGGTTTTGTACTGCTGACAAATATCAAAGATCTTGCACTTTGAAGAGCTGTAATGAAAGAGCAGCAGCACAGTGAGCTATGGGCACTATATATTCAGTTTGGATAGGCATAACCCTGCCTGTGACACCTGAGCATTTCAAAAGGGCTGCTCAAGCTAGTCAATGGAAACTGGTGTTTTTGACTTGCTGTGATCTAAAAGCATTAGGGAAGAATTCTTCCAGCTTTGTCAGGGAAGGAACAGTTGTACTTTCTGTCCCTCAGTGAGTGAAAAGACTTTGAATTACATAGAAAACTGCAAATATACTGTTCACCTGGTAACGAAAGAGGCTACATCTCTGGATTCTGTTAAAGTACATCTACTAGTTGATAACATGCTGATTTCCAGCTTAAATTATGCCAGTAAGTTGGAGAAGTGAACCAGTAACTGGTATTATTTTATTCCTGATATGCAGTGCAAGTATCCCCTATACCTATGTAGCAGTAAACTCTACAGTATAAGCAGTAGCTATGCTCAGAAAAACAAATGTACTGGGGAAGAAAGAAATCACCCCACAGACCCAAAACACTTGAGCACAAAGTTTGTTTTTTTTCAAGTCTAAACATATAGAAGACTTCTTCTACCACTCTTGCCTGTTTCCATAAGGCATTTGGATGGTTTTGTGCTGCTGAGGGTTTGGGGCGGCTGGGGAAGCAACAGAAGGTTCTGCAAGCTGCCTTTTTAGGCAGTGCATCTCAAAACCAGGAGTGGGCATCTTCCAACTTGCTACAGAAACAGTAAACAAGTAAACTCTGGTTCTGTCATTACATTCTGGTGCCTTACATTTGAGGAATTGAATCAGTTTGATGTAGATGTGCTTAAAACAAAATGCTGTCATGATGAGGGGCTGTAACAGAAGGACATAGCTTTGTTTGCAGTAAATTTTTGTCCCTGTAGGGCAATAAGGTTGGAACCTGAACCATGTGCCTAATGTGCTGCTTTTGCTGGTTCTCCGGAAAGCTGTTTTGCTCTGAGTGGCAGTGACACTATTCGCAGGTTTTTCTTTCTGTCAGTAGTAGCCAGGGAGAAACCATCTCAGCTGTGTACTGTCCTGTGTTCTCTTCAGAGCACAACCAGTTGCAGGGGCAGCCTCAGATGTACCTGGGATCCAGGAAATTGCTTTGGCTGTGTCAGTTTTCTGCTCTGAGAAACTTTCTTAGCTTCAGCTCAAGACCCTCACTGATTTGCTGCCAGTGTCATTCTCCGAGCTGAGCCTTTCCTAGAAGCACAGAGTAGATTGGGGCCCTGTTTCCTGGTCTGATGTTGGCCGAATAAGGTCCCAGGCCTGACTTTTACATGGCATCCATAGCTAATCGGCTGTGAACAGTGACACAAGCCTAACTCTTCTTTGGTGTATGATGTAACATCTCCCTGTCAGCTGGGTACCTGAAGCTAGGCCCAGAAACTGCAGTGCCTGTTGCAGCGTTAATGCATGGCTGTCTCACTTTCACAGCTTGTGCTTGAAGGATTTGAAGAGAGCTCTGTGTAAAAGACAGCAGGATGTGTCAATTGGATACATGGAACAGCAACACTGCTTCCAGTCCTGAAGTAACAGGAAAGTGATGGGAGTTGAGGCTCTTCGGGAAATGACAGATAAAGGTGATGAGAGATGTGTATTCTACACAAATGCGCAGTAGAATGCACACATTTTCTGAAATCCCATCATGTTTCCATGGCATAAAGACGCTGTGACTTGTAAATCCAAGTCCTGTTAGACAGCAGGGACCATTTTGATGAGAGATGTAGTTTAGCTGAATTCTTTCCCATCATGTATAGAACAAGTGCATCAGAAATCTGATCTAGTGATCATGAGAGAGCCAGAGCTGCTCTGTGGGTATCATCAGCAAAAAGCTGTTTTCTGAAATGGTGAATTATCTTAAGCAAAAGAATTAAGAGATTCTGAGCCTTTGATGTAATTTATTTTCCCCTTCTGGGGACAACCTTTCTCCCTTCTAGACTGTTTTAAAAGGAACATTCTCTTATTCATAAATATGACAAATAGAAAAATAAAAACATAGAAACAGAGGATGTAAACTCAAGCCCTGAGGTATTTCAAGCACACAGTGTAACGTTTATACCTGACACACCATCAAAAGGTGCCATTAAAGAAAAAAATGTACTTTTTGGCTCTGTAAATATGTCCCATCTTTCTTTCCTGCCTTATACCTGCAAGAAAGGGAGAGAGGTTGAGGTAAGAGCCCCATGGAAGCTGTGATAGTCACAGAAGCAGAAACAGAGGATATTAAAGTGCTGTGTGTCTTCCCCTGACCGTTCTCACTCTTCAGTTGGCTTAGCCAGGCCAGTTAGATTCTACTGACTATCTATAAAGCTGCTGCTTTTCTGGCCATAGGCTCCACTCCTGCACCAGTATATATCCCATAGAGAGTCTTACAGGATAAAGGGACTTCTGAATAAAGATTTTAGTGGTCCCTTTAACTCAGATTTCTATTGTTTTTGGTGTGTATCTCAGGCTAGCACTGCACTTGCTCCCAAATGACTGCATTATCTTACCAGCTTCTCACCTCTTTCCCCCTCTTCCTTTAGCCTGGATCTCCTTGGATGTATTTCCTCTCCCAGAGCTTTCTGCATTTGCATGAAGGGTAACAACACCAAATCCAGTCTCTGCATGCCAGTGGTGCCAGTGTGTCTCCTCACATGAATTCGAGTTTGTTGGAGCAGGCCTTTAGGCATTAGTTTTGTTTTAATAAAGTCCAATTTTATTAATTCTACTCTGTGCAGGCTTTGGAAAGAACTATTACAAAATAGATCCTAGGTCTCTTTTTAAAGTGGCATTTGTTGCTCTGTTAACCCTTGGCAAATGGGCTGGATATGAAGGGTTCCAAGCACTGTATGTGGGGTGTGCACAGTCTTGCATAGTAAGGCTCAGAAGACTCTGCCTGCAAACATGCACACACAGCACAGTCCATTTGCACATACTTACCTAGACAAGATACTGCATATACAGGTACCTGCTCATGTACATATGTATTTGTAAGGAGAGATATGCATGTGCTTACACAATGTCTATTGATGTGTAAACTCTTAATTGCATATATACAAACATTAACAATTAAATTAGTCTTAGATGCACCTTTGCTTTTCTTCATTACAAAGAACATTTAAAACCCCTTTTTTGTTCACTTTGGTTTTACTGTAACTAATACAATTCACCTGCTCCTCTAATGGGATATTTACCCTCATTATGTTAACACACTGATTAAAATGTATTACAATGATTAAATTGGGTAGAAGAGCACTTCTTGTAAGCTTAGTCTGGAACTCCTGGGACATAGTTGTGCAGTGACAGTTTTAGATCATGTCTCTTGTGTTACGGATCGCACAGCACAGAACCATGCTGAATATCATGCCAAAGATCTAGAAGAGAAGGGATGTGATTTAGGGATCTACTTACAACACAGTTATAAAATAGTCTGCATATCAGAGCAATCTGAAGGTTGTAACTGCAGAGTAGCAGGTGGCTGCTTCCATCTACAAACCCCAAGACATCAGACAGTTAACATCAAAGAGATTTCACTGATACTCAAAGCCAAGATTTTATTGCTGTTCTTTGTCCTAAATGTTAATGCCAGCAGAACAGCCCCAAACATTAATGTTATTAACATAAATTTCACTGTGACTATTGCTGTTACGCCTGGAATTGCTTCAAAAGGTTCTGAATTTCAGAATGCTTAACATGGAATATTGTATACATATTTGAGTAAGAGCAGAGAATGATTCCAGAGGAACCAGGTGTGGTGCTGAGCATTGTGGTTTGACAGAGAAAGCCAAGCTCTTAACAGTTACTACTCAAGACCAAGGCTCTGCAGTAGATATAAAACTCTATTCATGTTAGGGAGCTGGTTAACTAGAGGGAATGTCAAAGAACAGTGAGTGTTGTCAGAGTCTCCAGAAATTGCTTTTTTGCTACAGTTTTAGCAGCTACCTCCTGAGGCTTCATTGCTAATGACTGAAAGTGAGCAGTACTATCGGGCAGTTACACCACTGAGTTCATATCCCCTCCCCACACACCTCCCTAATGAAGGAGGCATCTCACCATGCTCATGAAGTGTCAGAAACAAGCACAAAAACCCTGTCCAGACATGCTTCTGCTGCTGAAGAAGTTATCATTCCATAGCTTCTGCTGTAGCTGAGGTGGGAAGCCATAGAAGAGAGATTCATAATTCTAGTGTATGCTTGGTGAGCAGTGAGGTTACAGGAACTCTGTTGCTTTGCTGTATTTTTGAGTGTGCATTCACATTTTGTACAAATCACAGGATTGTTTCATCCGCCTTCCCCATGCCGTGGTTTCTATTACTTGCATAAAACCTTCATCTGGTTTTTAGTGTCCACGTAAGTCCAGGAACCTCCTGCTCACCAAAGCAGCTAAAGGTGTATTTCTTTACTTATATTCTGGCTCCTAAAGCTGCTTCAGGCTACTGCTGGTTTCTGGGTCGGAAGGAAGTCATGGCACAAGTGCTGGAAAAGCCTATTTGACACAGACCGCCCGACCTGCCACATCCTTGTGGTAGGGTGACATCTATTGGTCACAGCTCTGTGGTGGAGGAGCAGACCTTGGAAATACGATACACAACGTGGGGGAGAAGGTGGACGGTAAGGGAAGTTATTGATGCTTTGATGACACTATCTGGTGAAACAGCTTCTGTAACTAGAAGGAGGTTTAGGAAAGAAATGCTGCTCTGAAAACTGCAGTAAATAGTGTTCCTTTAACAAAATAGCTACTGATCGCTGGGTCTGTGACCTAGGAGAACTGTTATTAATGATCCTTTGCACTGAACCAATGCTAGAGCCAGCAGTTTCCTGGAAAGCCATTTCTATACAAAGGTTAGGCACCCTATTCTTTATGAAATCTAAGGAATGGATCTAAAACATCAGCCTGCAGTTGTTGCGGAATAGATTAAATCCTGCTACAGCCTTTTGATTTTCAGTTTGGTTCATGTGCGCTCCATTTTCTACTATTACAACAAAGTAAGGTTGCCATTAGATACCCTGTCTAAGGGCACAAAATGAACTGCTAAAACAAAGTTAGGCAAGTCTGCTTGCACCAATCAGAGAGAGGATGTACTGAAAGTGATAGAAATAGCTTCACCTTTGAGGAATCTTGCCAGTTGCTGCAAGACACCTTCCACAAAGCTTTGAGGAAGAGAGAGAGTACTGGCCTCAGACTGAGATTTGAGAATGAGAAGATGGGTTTACTCACTGTGATGCCAGCAATTGCAATTCCAACAATTCCAACTAAATGCAGATTAGCATCAATTACTTTCTGGATCTCAACCAGGCAGCTCTGTTAAAAACAACATGGAAAGATCTTTATTCCTATGAAAATATACTCCAAGCAGCTCTAACCAACAGATATTAGGAAAACTATTATTGCAGACACTGTCCTAATTCTTCCATCTGTGTCTTGTGTTTTGTAGGACCATTTTCCCAGTGTATTCCCTCTTCTAGTGAGACATCTGTGCCTCTTCCCTGTACAGGCTGACATAGACAAGTCATCTTACAGTTTTCCTTAAATTTAAAACCCCTTCTATAATGGGCCATGCCAAATCAGGAAGTTTGGCCCTTCAGCTTGACATTGGACTCTCAAGCAGATTCCACCCATGACAGAACTAACAGCATCCTTCGTAAGACCAACAAAGTTCCTAGTCAGGAATCTCCTTGCAGGCAGCCTTCACAGGGCTTGACATTTAGGACTGCTGTTCTACTCCATCCCTCCCACTTTTCAGATGATGTAATATTGTCCCAGCTACCATGGGATACCATAAGAAGGCCTCAGCAATGAGGGCTGGGTATGTTCAGTACAACTTCCAACTTATTTCTGCCTTCATTCTGTTCCCTCTCACTTTTCAGATGATGTAATATTGTCCCAGCTACCATGGGATACTATAAGAAGGCCTCAGCAATGAGGGCTGGGTATGTTCAGTACAACTTCCAACTTATTTCTGCCTCCATTCTGTTCCATTCATATGGAATTTCATGCTGGCACTTGTAAAAAAGAAGTTCTTCTTTTCTTTTTGTTATAGAATGTCTTCAATTTTACTAAACAATTGACATGAAAAAGTGATTAGATCAACCAGAACAGAGGATACTTGCCTTTGGCAGATGGATATTCTCTGGACAGGGTAGTCCCGTTTGTTGTTCTATACCATCTTTACCACAACATTGGAGCTAAATGAGGGAGAGATGAAGGATCAAGGAAGGAGAAAGCATAGACTAGTTTTATACTGAAGGTGAGACAAGAGATAACAACAAAAAGAAAATGCAGAACAAGTAACAAATCAATTCCCTATATTAATTGCTACTTCCAATTCAAAAATCAGTTTCAGTTGTCTGAAGCCATAGCAAACAAACAGATTTGTATTAACAACAACTTCCAGGTAGGGTTTCTGTTACAGATCTCAGAGCAAACTTGTGGATTTTGGGAAAGCAGCTCCCTGGCTTATAGAGAAACAGCAGGAGTTGTTGAAGGGGGAAAGCAGAAAGTTCAAATAGCACATGCAGAATTATGTGCAACACACAGAAGCTGCAGCAGAGAATGCCAGAATCTTTAGTTCTGACAAAGCATAGTTGGGTTTGGAGACAGTAATAAATCAGAGTGTTTCAAAGGGTTTGTTTTTCCTGTTTGCCTATCTCCCACAAAATGCTTGGAATTCTTTTTTGGGTCAGAAATAACAACTATGGGAGAAGGACAAGAGGGTCTGAGGTTGTGAAATGTTTGTTCTAAAGAACGTGGGAATACTGCAAGGAGCAACAAAGCTTGGCCTTTATCTCTGTGGGAGGCAGCGTAGATACAGGGTGGACACAAACAAGATTCAGGAAGTCACAGGTCCCAGTTCTGATTCACACACTAACTTACTGGGTGGCCTGAACTGAGCCACCCACGTGCTTTTGCTTCTTTACCTACTTGGTTCAGTCAGTGGCAGGATATGCCACACTGTAGGTCCTAGGACATGGGTCAGTTTTCTCTCTGACAAACTCAGTGAGATTCAGACCTTTATCTCCCTCTACATTTGTGAGTATTTCTTCCTGGACTTTAATATCCAAAAGGGCCATAACAGTTGTATCTTCTGCACAACACAGTCCAGAAGCATCAGCTGAAATTTAAAAGCCTGGCCATTTTCACTTTCAAAGGTAGGGATCACTTGGGAATTCTCACAGAACCATTAGGAAACCAGGTTGGGAGCCTCTTGATCCATCCTAAGTAACACTCAGTTCTGTTCTTTCATACCTCAGTGGGAGGCATTCTGAATTTAAAAGGTAATGTGACAGTAGAGTAGCAACGTAAGGTATTAAAGTTGAGGAGGACTACTCACAGCCATGTGTAAGTGATAGATAGTTCTGTTGACCTTCCCCCCGGGGTTTTTCATATAGTCATCATAAATGTCTTCATAGATCTTCTGGGCTTCCTGTATTGCCTGCAGAAATCAGACTTTCCATGTGAGTTACCCCCAGTCCAGTGCAGACTTCAGCTTGTGTCATCAGCCTCCAGAGCAGAAAATGATGCCTGGCAAACTGAGGTACCATGATTGGAAAGACAGGAGGTTTTTGGCCTGATGGCATTCAGAGGGACTCTGCATGGGTCAGAATGTACATCTGCTGTATTCTATGTTTTGGTTAAACACTGTTAGTTGGAGAAGTTTACTGCTTGAATCTCTCTGCCCTTTTCCCAAGCAATGCCCTCTTATCATACGGATCTACTTGATGTTCCTGGTGGATGTGACGTTGAATGACACCTGCAGGTTTTCTTTGGGGGGGGAGGGGGGGGAAAGAAAATGCATCTCATTTTGGACTGGTGATAACACAAACACTCACTGACTCCAGATAAGAAAGTCTGAGGGTCTTCCTGGGAAAAGTCTCCTGGAAAGATTTGCTAGGGAAGAGCCAGAGTGTAGGTCAGTGCATGGCAGAGTCTGTAAGTACCCATTCATTACATTAGAAGTTTATTACTACTTACCACTTTTTTGCCTATAAAGGCAAATACTCCAGCAGTGATCTCGGCTGCAAATATCACCAACAAGCAAGCAAAGAACTGCAGAGGAAGAAGGGAATCTTATATTACTAAACCTTGCGTAATACTGCTTTGCATGGACTGCCCGTCAGTCCCTCATCCTGACCCGGGCCTCAACAGCTCACACAGTAACCAGAAAGAAGCTGGGGCTGCGACAAAGGGTCAGTTCAGATTTCTAGTTACATGGGAACTAAGATGGAAGTGGCAGAGATATGTGGCTCAGTTGGTAGCTTCAGAAAAGCCAGAAGGTAATTCCAGCATGTCATATGAGACAAGCAGTGGAATTTCTTCATGTATGGAAGCTCCGCAATAGCTAGATCAGCTGGTGAAAAGACGGAAGGCGTTCCAGGTCTGGGCCAATAAGTATCTTCCCACCAGTGACACATATATGCTTTTGGATTATCTTCCTGTGCATCCCAGGCCCTTGAAACCTTTTACTTACTGCTCCAAGTAAGCACTGAGACTCCCGCGCTGCTCCACAGCACCCGAAGAATCCAACTGTGGTCATGAGAGCCCCGGCTCCCACCAGCACATAGAGTCCTGTGGAAAACCAGAGGCAGAGGAGGATTTAAGAAGGTTTCACTCCCCAAAGGCTGCTACCTCTTTTGTGAAAACCACACATTTGTACGTAACAATGGCCTCTGGCTCTCACAAAGAGCATCTGTACCACAGAAAACTTCCGTCACAAAACCCCAATGATTTCTTCAGAATACTCGGGGAATTTCAGGAAGACAAATGAGAGGACTCCTACCTCCCAAGTTTCCTGTCCCAAGGGCAGCTCAGTCCAGGAGGAACAGACACCACAGCATCCAGAAGCACCTTACAACTCTTCAGGGAGGAAAGTAAGGAAAAAATCCCTTCCACATTGCTAAAGGGCTTATTTCTGTGAAACCTGGAGATGGAAATGTGCTCTGCTGCTGTGTAGGGGTGGAACTTCAAAAGCTACCTGGCAGTTATGCTCTATCCATTGCCTGGCAGCACATAACAAAGGACTTTTGAAGACCTTTTGGGAAGGGTCTAGGCAGTACAGTGTGATGTTCCTCTGGAATCAGTGCTTTAGCTGATTACTAATAGAAAGAATGGGGGAAACCACTGAAAGCTGTTAGAAGTGAATGAAACACGGAATTTGCACCCTCTGGTGAACTGAGTGAGAGGAACAGCCTGGGAAGGGTGGGGTGTGGCGGTCATAAGCTCAGCAATAGTCCTGAGCTTGGTCACTGTAGAGAACGGAAGCTTGTTTACAGTGATTTGGAGTGTGGCATCTTTATGAGCAGTAGTTGCTTTATTGCCTGCTGGGCAGGCATGATCCAGCGTCTTTTGTTTTTTTTCCTCCAGCATACCAGGGCCAGTGTTAGAATATGAAAGAGGAGCAGCTTTTAAAGGTTGTTGTTATTAGTGCATTATGATCAGAAGACTTGGAGACATGGGTTAGTGGTGGCCTTGGCAGTGCTGGGGAACAGTTGGACTTGATAAGCTTAAAGGTCTTTTCCAAGCTAACTGATTCTATGCCTCATGAGGGGGGACCAGTGGAGCTCCAGGCTGTGCACACTAGAGGGCACAATGAGCCTTCCTCCCGGCTTTCACTCCCAAACTTGTAAGGAAACTTTTAGTCCTCTCAGTTACCAACTTAAACATTGTTTTACAATCCGACCCAAATCTTTAGGGTTAATAGAGCTGCTGGCATTTACTATCAGCAGCCCTTGTGTAACCTACATGAGAAAGCCCTACAAATGACAATGTGTAGTGGTTGTTAGGAAAATGAAACCCCAAACAAAAGAGTCAGTACATGAGTACAGAGCATCCCTCTCTGCCACACAGCTGCAGCCTGCTTGGAGAAGACAAACTCCTGCCTGCTGCCCATTCAGTGCCACATCACTGTCCAGTCACTGGATATCAGCCAGATACTGATCCCAGCTATCGTGATCCTTCTCCTCCCACCATCCTTCTTGCCCTGGTACTTTTCCTGTGCCCAAGGATTGCTGTGAGGACTCCCATTCTGCTAAACAGCGCTAAAATGGTTATCATTAATATGGCTTTGCCAGGTCTATGATAGGATATGTGGGATTTGCTGCTTGCTGAATGTTCTGGCAGTTCATATTCTGTATTTTCTAGATTTTTAATATTCAGCATCTTGTGACTTAGCAGGATTGAGCTAATAATTGTACACACATCACAACACAGTGGGTTTTACTGAAGGAGGGGTATACAAAGATATATATGGCTCAGGAGAGAAAGGTCAGCCCCTCATGGAAGAACTGGAAAAGACAAAACCTTCTCGCAGTTGTAGAACCTTCTGTTGAGCTGCCGAACACTAAAACTGCCCTTTCCTGAGATCTCCACGGCAACAGAGTGTAACTACAAAGATGTTTCCTGGGCCTTTTTCTGTATATCCCTCCCTGTTCCAGTCCCTGTACTTATCAGGCAGCTCAGCCGAGTGACTTTCGGTTAAGCCTGGGAAGAAGTCTTCCCCTGGGTTTTTGGTGCTTGCAGATAGCAAAGGCGCAAGACCACTCTCAGGAATTTGGGTTTGCTTTTGTCTGAGGAACAGCCTGAACATTTCCCTCGCATGACTCACGCCACCTCGGGCAGAGCTTCCCTTTTAAGGCGTGTTACAGGAAGGCCTCACACCACTCACTAAACAGAGCTGAGCTGGCTTGAGCCTGGCCTCACAGCTGAGCCAGGCAGGAGCTTCAAAGCACCTTCCTCCATCCTCTGGTCAGGAGAGCTCATTCCAGACCTTGCCCTTTCTCAGCCTGTGGCTGGTACTTGCTGATCCTCAGCTGTGTCATTCTTATTTTTCCACCTAGATGTTTTTACTTGTCTATAATACAGACACACACGTAATCTTTCACATAGGAATGAGACACTTGGAGAGTAGCTTGAAAGAAATTCAAAGGGACTCAGCTTGCACTGTGTGGTTTCCTGGCACCCAGATCCAGGTATGGTCAAGTGGAAGATGCTTTCCAGGGAAGGTATCAAAGCAATAGGTTCAAAACCAACCTAGAGGTTGTAAGTATATAAGGCAGGGAGCTTGTATTTCTTTTCCTAGTGGGCTAGATGCAGCAAGGTAGGCATGATCACCTCAGATTCTTAATAGGAATAGATCTAAACTGAAAAGTGAGACTCTAGAAAAGAAAGGGTGGCAATATATGGCACCCCTTAGAACCACAGTCTTCCCTAGTGCCATCATGCACTGACAGCCATCAAGTTAGCTCAGTCAGGATCAGCAAAGCAGACAAACCTAGGAATCTGGGGGTGTTAATGCATCCCTGGGCAGTAGTGTCATTTCTCAGAAGTATCTGAGCTTCACTAAAGCCCATTCCTTTCCAAAAAGCAGGACGGAAAGCAAAGCCTTAATCAGCTTCTATTCATAAGTGCTTCCATTGTAAAACACAAAGCCTTGGCATAGACTCCAATTTGGCATGTAAAGCAGAGCAGAGAAAAAGACAGTTTATAGTCACAAAACGGAACATATTTTGTAGCTAGAAACTCTGACGCATAAAAAGTTCACCACAAAGCTCAGCACGGCCAAAATAAGTGTGAAAGTGGGGTTGGGGTAAAGGGGAAGTGTTGAGAAGACTCTGTAGCTGCAGCTTTATGTGCAGCAGAAGTAAAAAAGTACGAGGTAGAAAGGAAGCAAAGGTTTGTGTCCTGTGTGCAATGTTCTCCTCTCACCTCTTCTTGCCTCTGTTCATTTCCTGAGGCTTAATTTTGTCACTCAGATCTGTGCCTGCTAATGAAGAGTTTGATAACAAACTAGCCTTCGAGTTCAGTGGCAGCACACAGCCTACACAGGAGCAGACAACAGAGGAAGATGAATGCCATCCAGAGGGACCTTGACAGGCTTATGAGGTAGGCTGATGCCAACCTGATGAAGTTTAACCATGACAAGTGCAAGGTCCTACACCTGGGTCAGAGCAATCCCAGGCACAGCTACAGGTTGGGCAGAGAAGAGATTCAGAGCAGCCCTGCAAAGAAAGGCTTGGAGGTGTTGGTCGATAAGAAAATGAACATGAGCAGGCAGTGTGCGCTTGCAGCCCAGAAAGCCAACCGTATCCTGGGCTGCATCAAAAGGAGCGTGACCAGCAGGTCGAGGGAGGTGATCCTGCCCCTCTGCTCTGCTCTGTGAGACCTCACTTGGAGTATTGTGTGCAGTTCTGGTGTCCTCAACATAAAAAGGACATGGAACTGTTGGAACAAGTCCAGAGGAGGACAAGGATGATCAGGGGACTGGAGCACCTCCCGTATGAAGATAGGCTGAGAAAGTTGGGGCTGTTCAGCCTGGAGAAGAGAAGGCTGCATGGAGACCTCATAGCAGCCTTCCAATATCTGAAGGGGGCCTATAGGGATGCTGGGGAGGGACTCTTCATGAGGGACTGTGGTGATAGGACAAGGGGTAATGAGTTCAAACTTAAACAGGGGAAGTTTAGACTGGATATGAGGAAGAAGTTCTTTACTGTAAGGGTGGTGAGGCACTGGAATGGGTTGCCTAGGGAAGTTGTGAATGCTCCATCCTTGGCGGTGTTCAAGGCCAGGTTGGACATATCCTTGGGAGGCATGGTTTAGTGTGAGGTGTCCCTGCCCATGGCAGGGGGATTGGAACTGGATGGTCTTAAGGTCCTTTCCAACCCTAACTATTCTATGATTCTATGAAGAGGGGATCCTGAGGACAGGCACGCTGCTACACCACTAAGAGGGGCAGAAACCAGCCATCTATGTGGCTGCCTGCAGCTCAGGACTATGTATTGCAGCTGTGTGCAGGACACACAAACCAGGTCACTGCCAGCCCCTGAGTGCAGAGGGATAGACAGGCATGTGCAAAATGCAATAGAAAATAGGTTGATGGAGCAGATGCAGCCAGGACACTGCCGACTCTAAGGGGTACTGGAGGAAATATGGGCTTCTTTGTAAAGACAAGAGGATGAAAAGCTGAATGTCATAGCACTGGGGTATTTTTGGACAGAGCCCATTCTCTTGACCTCTTTTGTGGGGCAATACTCTGGTTTTGGGATGGTGGGTTTTTTGGTGTTTTAGCTGTGCTGAAACACACCCCAATCACACAGGTTTTTATAAGCTGTGAAGGAAACTAACACTTGTACTTTTAGCAGTAAGCCAAGTGAGAGGACATCTAAGACTGATTTCCTTTCTGGCTAAAAAGCAGAAATTGTGAGAGGAGAGGCCCATACTTCAGCAAAGAACACATTTGGAAAGCAGGAAAGCAGCAGCTTTGTCATATACTTGATTTTTTTATTCATCCCATGGGGAATATCATTATTTCCTGAAAGGAAAATGTAACACTGGGGTATTCCCTGTGAAAATCCCAGTGGGAGGAATTCCCATTTTCTAGCAGGCTTTGCAATTACCAGGGAAATGAACAAGTTACAGGGCAATCTCAGAGCAACCTATGGCTCCCAGGAGTAATAATGGCAAATCCACAGCTCAGGGGAGATCTCTAGGTGGTCATATGTGAGCATGGCACGGAGTTCTTCCATAAGATACTGTTTCCTCTGGATATGATACATAGACCCTATTGGGGCTGTACTCAGAGACAGTGGATCTGCAAGTGTGAACAAGCACCTCTCAGGAAGGATAAAGGATTCTGTGTGCCATTTCTGTATCAACAAAACCTCTGTGACTCACAGTGAATATAGAATTCCATCATTTTTAGACTAGGTAGAAGAGAAGGATGGGATTTTATAGTGGCTGATTGCAGTATGTCTTTATATGTATCAAAAGTGAGGGAGGGATCAGCCCCATCCTTAGATAATATCCATTCAAGACTGTTCTTTGTACCTGAGAGCAATGAAAGGGGAATGTGCAAATTTCTGCAAAATTAATCTGAAAGGAAATGCCACCAGTTCTTTAGTCTGTTGCGTGGTTCTTGGACAGAGTGACAACCATGTCCTTAGGTACAGAGTAGCCCTGTGCTCCTGTTGTAGAGACTCGTGCTAGGCAGAGGTGTGCACTGCCAGTGCTTGAAAAGAAAGGAAACACCACAGCACAAACCAGGCAGGTAGGAACCTACTAATATGCACATTAAAACCACTGCTGTTGCAGACAGTGCATGAACCATCACCACCACCACCTAGGCTGGTGGAGATCTGATTTCAGAGTCTGGAGTAAACCCTCTCCCAGAGGTTTGCTTTGGTTTTTCTTTCTTTTTCTTCCAAAATCTTACTGATGGCTTTGAGATTAAAAATCCCTGTCTAGAGCCTACTGCAAAGAGCAGGAGCAGACATACACTGTCTCCCTGTCTGGTGTTATTTCACATGGGTTTCTTGTTTACCTGGCTGCTATGCTCACTTTCCATTCTAAATAATTCTGCTTTTCCTTTTCTGGGCTGAGTAACTAACACCAAACAAACTGCCAACTCTTCATACTCTACTGAGACAACAAGCGGCTCTGTTCTTGCTATAAGGAATGCAGAAGCAGTGATTTCAGGAGCCCTAGAATGCAGCCATGATTGAAGAGGTTTTCCTGAGGTTGTATGTGCATTACAGCCTGGGAGGGAGATGTGATCCTCCACAGAGGCACTGAGGCTCTCAAGGACCAAGGACCCCATAGTGCAAATGCATTACTGGAAAAGCTGAGAAACACATGTAGGAGCATGGAATAGCAGGCCAGACAGCGCAGTTGTGTATGCACATGGTAGCAAGGTTGGTTTCTGAAACAAGCTAATTACTAGAGATTACCATGTCTGTATTAAGGGATTTTTAGTATATTTATCTATAAAATAGATTTGTAAAACTGGAGAAGAGAGGCAGTATTCTGAAGGCAGGTAAATGTCTGGAGAATTGGAACTTACTATTAATTTGAGCATAATGCAGGGACATAGTTAGGTGTCTAGTGTGAATTCAACAGGTATTTTGTGGTTAATCTTCCTGGAACCACAAAAACATTACATACTGCTCTGTCAATACCTACTTCAGCCAATACTAAGCTCACTGAAGTCAGCTGTAATCAACATTCCTGTGTTAGGTGGATCTGCTCTATCAGAATCCTGTGACAATGGAATACTGTGAACACTGAAAACCTTCGTACTCTAGAAGTTGCTCATAGTGCGCAGTATGATAATCATCTGGTGAAACTTCTTAGCACTCTCTGGTTTTATTGCGTCCTTTTTGACCACATACAGCACTCAAGACACTATATGCATTAGAAAGTTACACAATGACATTACAGTTTCTCAGTTGGATTCTCATTTCCTTTCTTAAGAACTTCTGACATTTTATCTGCCTTTTGACTGCAGCTGAGGGCATTTTTGTCAAGAATAACTGACAGTAAGTCTAAGGTCATGTTCCTGGGTGACTACAGCCAATGCAAAGTCTGACAGTGTTTTATACTGCTTAGATTATCTGTTGTGGCACTTGTGCCACACTGCTTTATTGATGCAGTGTTTCATCTGCCTTTTTACTACTCAGTCATTTGGTATTCTGCAATCCTCTCACAATCCTCTCTAGATTAGGACACCCTGAATAATTCTGCGTGCAAATATGTTTCCATGCAGACATCAGCAATTACACAGTTCTAATGCTTAAATGTACAGGCTCCAAACCAGAACACAAATGTGTTCTTACCCCACAGCAGTAAAAGTTAGGACTCTGCAGAGAGCTGTCTTTACCCTCTCCACTGCAGATAAAGTAAGTGTTGGAACAGAACAAGCCAACTCGGTGAAAACCCTCTCTTTTGAACTAACACATCCCCAAAAGGAGCTAAGGGCTTTAGTTTGTTGTTGCTGTTTCATTCTTTTTCAGCAGACAAAATGCTTTCCTCTTACTGGTTTCAGAGTGGACAGTTCCACTGTTTCCAGCTCTGTCAGAATGAAATGCAACACAGGAGATTTTCATTGGTTATACTGCTTTGTTTTTTTTCCTGGAAGCCACGTCAGAGCCTGGCATCTCAAACACATTTTGGCCTTTTAAGTAGAGCATGTATTAAGACCAAAACCTGTAACTGAAAAAGCCTGAGCATGAAGTGCTAAATGCCCCATTCCTGGCACTGTTCAAGGCCAGGTTGGACAGAGCCTTGGGTGGCACAGTCTAGTGTGAGGTGTCCCTGCCCATGGCACAGGGTTGAAACTGGATGATTTTAAGGTCCTTTCCAATCCAGACCATTCTGTGGTTCTATGATTCCTGGAGTTTACTGTGCTGCTACAGCAAGAGGAAACATCTTGATGTCTTTTTATGTCACACAGAACCAGTGGCAGGTTTATCCCCAGTCACTGAGGTCACTTGCTACTGGTGGCTGTTTCTGGAAGAGCAGAAGTGTTGAGCCTGTGGTGCCAGGCTCTGCAATGGGCAGTGTGACTGAAATGAGGCACAACTGCTTGGTCACTCACTGAGGTGGCTCACACAGAGTGAGCAGCATTTCCAGTGACCAGGCACCAGGGTGGCTGCCAGGTACCTAGAGGAAGAAGAGCGTGCCTCAAGAAGGAAGTGGCATAACTGTCAGTTCAACCATTGTTGCTGTGTGGAACTGCAGAGCTTCTAGACAACTACACCCAGACCAGGGTGGGAGAAAGGTTTAACCAGCAGGGCAATTTAACAGGCAAAAAGCCTGCTCAATTATCATGCTCAAGTGATAAGTCAATCTTGGCATATTGCAAATATAAACCAGTCAACCTGAGATAGGTGGACAAATTATTCTAGTAGAATCCCAGCCTGGTTTGTGTTGGAAGGGACCTTAAAGCTCATCCCGTTCCAGCCCCCTGACACAGACAGGGACACCTTCCACTAGAGCAGGTTGCTCCAAGCCCCATCCAACCTGGCACTGAACGCTGTCAGGGATGGGGCAGCCACAGCTTCTCTGGGCACCCTGTGCCAGCGCTTTGCCACCTTCTCTCAAGGGAAGAACTTCTTCCTTATATCTAACCGAAATCTCTCCTGTTTCAGTTTGAACCCCTCACCCGTTGTCCTGTCACTACAGTCCCCGATGAAGAGCTGCTCTCCAGAATTCTTGTAGGTCCCTTCAGATACTGAAGCTGCTCTGAGGTCTCCATACAGCTTTTCTTCTTCTCTGGGCTGAACAGCCCCATAGGCTTAGGTAACTTGTTTTATCAGACTTCTAACTTTGTGCTGGCCTTGCCTTTCCTTTGCAGGTGGGTACTGACTCTTAGGAACTGACTGCCAGGTTTTACAATCCAGTGCAGGGACTGAGGATTTTTGAACAACTTTCATTTTGAGTAAGGGTGAGATTTTTTGTGGGGTGGTGCTGTCATATGTTTGAAGCAGAATTTCCAGTGCAGCAGCTTTTGTTTTCTACTCAGAGCCACTATCAGCCTTTTCTAAACCCCTCTTCCTCAATACAGAAGAGATCTGCACACAAGATGATAGGAAGAAAGACAAATTCATTGTTTAAGTCTTAAGTACAGACTAAAAGCCTCTCTAATACACATGATAGCAGGACCATTTGATAGTCTTCATCTCTACAGAGTGGCTGCTTTGCCAATGGTTCTCATTTTAAAGGCTGATAGAGTTTGAGGCTATGGACTTTGGAGAGAAAATATTGTTGACGAAGGATATAGTGCTTGATTCCAAAATAAATGACTAGAACTATAACAAAATGAGGCACAGAAGCAGAGAATTGCTGTTTACATGAATTTAACTGCTGGCCAACACCTTCCTGTTTGTATGGGCACGCACCACTACGGAGAAAAACTACTAATATCCTTCAACTCCAGACATGACTTCATACCCTCAGGCATGTGCCTTCTAACTGTACCTTTTAAAGCCAGCATGATCACTCCTGCTTTTGTAGACCCCCAGAGGAAGCCACAGCCACCCTGAAAGTTCTGTCCACAATTGTTTTGGCCCTGATGAATGCCTGGACCACAGGTTGGATCATGGAATGAAAGCAGAGAAAATGTAGCAAAGCAGAAAGTTTGTGCAGGAGAAGCAATACTTCAGTGCTGGCAGTTATGAGTAAGAGCCATCCACATTTAGTGGCAGGGCAAGGGGTGATGGGTTCAAACTGAAACAGGGGAAGTTCAGGTTAGATCTTAGGCAGAAGCTCTTCCCTGGGAGGGTGCTGAGGCGCAGACACAGGGTGCCCAGAGAAGCTGTGGCTATCCCATCCCTGGCAGTGTTCAAGGCCAGGTTGGACACAGGGGCTTGGAGCAAGCTGCTCTAGTGGAAGGTGTCCCTGCCCGTGGCAGGGGCTTGGAACCGGATGAGCTTTAAGGTCCTTTCCACCCCAACCCATTCTAGGATTCTATGATTGATTCATTCAGGTTTTGTTAGCATTCCTGAGGGGGCTTGTTGAGTACATACATTTCATTTTTATTGCTGCTGGCAGTGATGTGACCCTCTGCACTCCATTTATGAGGGATACAGAGAGTTTGTCCTCCATGTTGCCCAGGGAACCAGAACAGACTTTCCTCTTCATCCGCCAAAAGCAAAGGGAGGAGAAAAGGTGTCTTGAAGTAACCCTTATAACCCCCATGTTAGTTTTCATTGCACTCAGCAATGCTGACCTCTGGGGTTCACATAAACATCTCTCTTTTCCTTACAATTGTTGCAAACTTTCCTGCCCAGCAGAGAACTCGGCAGAGTCTTGGCACAGGAGTCTCGAGAAGGATGAACAACTTGAGGGAATTCCCTTTATCCTGCGGGTCTTTTCTCCATTTGGTCAATAGTGTCACAGGCAGCTTAGATAAGAGGTACCTGCCCCTCTGCTGACCTTTGCTGAAACGATCTTTTATTTTTCCTTTTTTCTTCCTTTTTTAAGAGAACAATGCATGAAATCCACCAAAGCTGAACTGCCATAGAATAGGAAAGCTGCAGTTTTGCTTCAGCACTTGAAGCACAGGCACAAAACATACTATGAAGTGAAGGAACACAAAAACATTGTCATGCAGTGGAAACTCAAAAACCTGGGGAGCTGCAGAGAGAGGATGGCCAGTTTTGGGAAGCCACTCCAGTGTAAGAGATGTGTGGTAAAGTGAATGAGGAGACTTCATGGGTCAGAGAGTTTCAATTCTAACCTTTAAAGTTGTAAGTTAAAAACCTGCAAGCTGCAGTGGGAAATACGGATCACCAAACACAAAACCACAAGCAACAGATAGCTCAGAACACATATGTGTGCTTGACCTCAGCACTGCTGCCTCTGAGTTGTTCTCAAACCAACACAAACATTTCAGTGGCTGGAAAAGATGAACATGTCTGGTTGCCAGGTCAGAGCCCAAACTATTCCAGGGGGCAGAAAAGACTGGGCTGGGCTGATGGTAAAGAACAAGGCCATTTAAGGAGACTCCTTCTGCCCTAATGGAAAATGTAAGGATATAATTATCAATTATTTAAAACTAAAACATTTCAGAACCAGGAAAATAAACCCCATTGCAAAGAAGCACAAGAGAGAAGCTGGTTAGACTCAGCTGGCAGCTCAGTTCAGGTCCAAGAAGAGCAGAATGTGCTGCTCTTTAGAATCAAGAAAATGAGCTGTTTTCCACAAGATGCTGATTCTGGACAGTGCTTCAACCTACCAAGCAAACTCTGAATGCAGCTGCAGTGTTGTTCAAAGCACTGGCACAAAGCTGAGCTGAGCACAGTGTTATTGCAAGGCAGACAAAAAGCGGACGGCGGAACAGAGCTACAGGACTTGTTTTTAAATCTATTGCCATGTGTTTCTATCTCCAAGTCATATTGCTGATCTCTTTCTCTTGAAACCCTCTGGGCATCTGCTCCTTGTGTTCCATACTGAGAATTCCTATGCAAAAACTGGGCTCTCACCCAGAACGCATGTTACAGAGCAAACACATAGAGCCAACTGAACACCACTCCCTATGAGAAGGGCCCAGTAGATGACTGTCAGGGGACTCAGAGCTGAAATCCCCCAGAGAGGTAAAGCCCTTGAGCATGATGGTCAACAGCAGCCTTGCCTGTTGCTAAACCCCACCTTTATGGAACTCATCACCATTCCTCTACCACTGTCTTAGTCACACATTGTTACCAGCCTCAGACTCAGGCTACCCCATCAGAAGTCACAACAACATTTAATATGATCTGCAAAGAGTGAGGGCAGCAGAAAATATTTTGCTTTTCTTTAACAGGAATGCTCCCTGTAGTAGGCACAATGCCCACTACAGAAAAGGGCCAATGCTTTGCTTTAGCAGGTCAAAAGTTCAAGTTTAAACGAATCTTCAACATTTACGTCCTGTTCCTTAGCACTTCCTCTACTAGCAGCTACGTATTACAACGTGCAGCTCTATAAATACATGTGACAGTCCCAAGAGTTGAGTGTTGCTGTATATGATAAAACTTTTACAAGAACATGCCCCAGGACTTCTCCAAATTAACTTCTCTGATCTGCTTTTGCAATTCCCATACAGGACTGAAGCAGATTAAATCTTGTAGAGATTTAAATACACAGGCACCAAATAATACTGTGTTACAGTCCGCACTTGCAAAGCTGTGAAATGACCATGGTACTTATTCACATCACAGGATCTATTATTTTCTGGCTTCTAACAAACTAACAGTACTTGATTTTGAAGACCAGAACATCTTTCTGTCCTGTTGGATCTCCTGGGTCAAGAGTAAGTGGATGAGGCAGGGAAAACCTCCAGGATAGAACATAATAAATTCAATAGGTATAAACTGGACCTGGAATGGAAGTTGATGATCTAATAGCAGCTTGGATGTAAGAGAAAACATAAATCATACTTCCTGGCTCTGTGTCGGGGGAAGTGCTACAGGGTAACCCTCAGGTCCCAATTGGATTTTCATCTGAATGGTTTTATTCAGCCTCATGAACTTCCACAAAACTTTACTGGGTGTTATATTCTACCCATCTGTTCCACAGCACCATACAGGCAGCTCTGTGCCTCCAGCCTGGCTGCATATGTTAAAGAAGCTTGGGGCTAGAAGTGTGGTGTTGCAGAGCCAAGGTCTCCTCCACTTAGAGAATTGGGGTATTTAAAGTCACTGCATAGCTCAGGCAGTGTTCCTGGGATGGGTAACTGACTGCAACAGGACTTCGGGGGTCACCTTCCATTCTTGGCACCCTGTCAGAGAGGTTTGATGGACAAGGCAGGACGGGATTCATTCACACTTGGCATTTGTAGATGGCAGAAATGTTTGTACCAACTGAGTAAGTCCATCCCCAGGCGTGAGACATTAAAACAGACAAAAATGTGACTCTTCTGGTGTAAAGGCATATTGCAATTGCCAGTGAACAGAGAAATGCAGTTGCTGGCAGTCCTAGAGAGCTGCTATTTAAGGATGTCTATAGATATGGAAAAGGGGTGGTGTTTCCAGAAAACCCACTGGAAATCCTCAGGAGAAAGAAGATTATCTTAAATGCCTAAAATTAGATATGACCGATACCAGTTCTCTAGCCTGGGGAACTAGTGATTTCTGTCTGGGCTGGACAAGCAGCTCTTGAGATGACTGAATACTGGGGGTGTATTTTTACTTCTCAGCTGTGGAAGGATTTGTTCTGATACTTGAAAATGTCGCTCAGGGCCCCTGTGTGCAGACACAGGGAGAATGGCGAGCAAAAGCTTTCCTGCTGCACTGGTGGTAACAGCATTCAGAAGTGACAGTTGTTTCACTGGTTGGCAACTGCACAGAGAACTCTGGAAGGATTTTTTGGTGAGGCCCATGTTCCAAGAGTCTCTGACCCATCTCAGCTTCTATTCCAACAGTATTAGGACAATTCGCTTAGGATCTGTTAGGGCTGGATCAGGTCTGAGAGAAGGGTTCACTTAGGCCTAAGGAAGTTGATGCCAAGCAAAGAAAGGATGAAAACCATCATGCCCATGACACAGAGCACCAGAATGTCCAGTTTTGTGTAGTTCAGGCCAGGAATTGTTGGCCTTCATATAATTCAATGCATAAGGTATGTCACATGCCCCAGGATGAAACCAAAGCTAAAGTCTACTGTCATCACAAGCATTTTAACTTACCCATGAAGAAATACTCTGGAGACCTTTTGTCTGAAGCAATGTCTGCCATAACCCCACCAAACCGCAGCCATAGCCCAAAGGCAATGACAGCCAGTCCTGCCAGCTAGAAGAGAAACACACCAGTCAGTACTTCAGGAAGGGTTGGCTGGAGAGCATTAAAGAGGTGTCACTGGTACCTTGTACTTTCTTGAAATCCCACAACTCAGGATTGCACTGTCAGAAAATTCAGTGTTTGACAATGAATTCCTATCAGAGTGCAATGTACTTCTTTCTTTCTTTCAGCTCTTAACTGTAGTGGTGTTTTTGAACTTCCACTCTTCTCTCCTTCCTAACCCTCAGAACTGCACTGTGGCCAGGCAGGAAGCCACACAGGGCCTCAGTCTGGTCTCAAGATGCTGTTACTGTAGGAAAAGCACCTTATTGGGAAGTGCTGTGTGACCAGGAGTTAAGCCCTGCTTAACTGTGATGTACACCAAACTTTGATGATAGAAGTAACTTAATTGACTTCCATCCCTGGCAGTGTTCAAGGCCAGGTTGGACACAGGGGCTTGGAGCAAGCTGCTCTAGTGGAAGGTGTCCCTGCCCATGGCAGGGGCTTGGAACTGGATGAGCCTTAGGGTCCCTTCAACCCAAACCATTCCATGATGATGATGATGATGATGATGAATGTCCCCAGTCCAGCTGAGGAGATGGTTTTTCCCATCTCAGTGAAAAGGCAGATAACAAAACACAGTACTTGTCACTTTTGTGAAACAACATAACACAAAGCTTTGTCCTTCTCCTGACTTGCAGCTGCAGCTGGGCAACATCACTGCTCCTCCAGCTTGAGCACAGCAGCACTGTGTACCCGGAGCTCGCAGTGCTGTCACCAAGAGGGAACAGCACTTGGTTTAACTGTGCTTCAAGCATAAAGGAGACAAAAGCCCAAAACTCTTCGCTCCAGAGAGGCTGAACGAGATTCTTTTGTGACTTCTTTTTGAAAAACAGTGAATGAGAAAGAAAGAAAAAGACATTTTAAGAAGATAACATTGGTGATTGCTATCCCTTCTGGGGGGGAGAACACAGCATGAGGGAAAGTGAAAGAAGGAAAGCTTGAATTCAACTGTGCTATGGAACTGTGAGACCATTAAAGGTGCAATGAAGGCAGAGTGGGCATAGCACTCTCTAAAGCTCTTGAGGTTCAGCAGTAGACACTTTATTGCCCCATTAGTGTAGCTTTCAGCAATGTAAGTGCTGTCTGATGCAAGGGCTTTCTCTTAGGATGAGCTTGGGAAAGCAGTGGCTGTTGGCTTGCTATTCGAAATGACACTATTGAAGAGCATCGTGATGCTGTGAAGCTGTATTCCTCCGGAATACACAGTATGGGATGCTGGAAAACCTTTCACAGCCTCCTGTTGTTGGAAATGTTAGCTCTGGTTGGGGAAATAGGCACTAAATTACCGGTTAGGAAAGGTGGCTTTCCTCAGCAGTGGCATCTTACAGCAATTACATCTTTCCCCAGGGAGAACTGCAACCCTATGGAAGCGAGTAGAAGCGGAGGCAGAGGACTCGGGCAGCTCGTCCCGGGGCTGGTCCCTGCCGCGGGCAGCCCCGCACCCGGCACCCCGCGCTCTCCCCCGGGCCCCGGCAGCGCCCGCAGCAGGTGCCGCGGCTCGTCCCGGCCCCGCTCGGCCCGGCGCGGCGCTCACCCAGAAGGTCGTGTTGAAGATGCACAGCAGGATCTTGATGCAGCGCATCCCCCCGCGCCCAGTGCCCATGGCGGGCGGCGGCTCCGGCAGCAGCTCCCGCGGCGGCTTGGCCCGGCCCCGACTCACGTCGCCGGCGGCTCCGCGCGGGGCGGGCAGCGGGGCGGTGCCGGGAGGCAGGTGCAGCGCTGGGCGCGGCGGGGGTGGACCGAGGACGGCTTCCTCCTGCCCTTCCCCAGCCTCCCGCGCGGCGGTGCTTCCGTGGGGTCTGGCCGCTCCCCTTCTCTCCCCGGGCGGGGCTCGGCGGCTGCGGGGACCCGGAGCAAACCCCGCGCGGGCTCGGTAAAATCCCGCTCGGCTTCCCGGGCGTGTGCTCGAGGCCAGGATTTTACATGAGACCCTTAAATGCTGAAGCTACCAGCATCCATACCCGCAGAGTTATAAGCAAGGTTGAAAATGTGATGTGTGAAGACAGGGTAGCAGGAAAAGGGCCATTCTCATTCGGACTGTTTTCACTCACACTCAAGCTAACAGCCCCTAAAGTTAATTTTCCAGGCTCTGATACTCTTGTTCTCAAGGTTTAATGCAAACACTCTGTTTTGTTTTTCAGCTGCTTTTTTCTTTCCCAGTCTTCAGAAAGTCAAGTCTGAAGCCTGTGGGGCTTCAATGGAAGCACAAGGTAAGGCAGTCTCCTGAGGAGTGAAGTTTTTGCGTTAAGCATTTCAGTGTTTAAGCAATAAACCATTAATTTCCTGTTTTGTACTGTATTGAGATAACTCTACAGTTTTACCCATCCAGATTGTTGTCATGTTTAGAATAATATTTTCCACAGGGTGTGTATGGAAACCATGCAGAAAGGCATAGGGAAAGGTGGTGTGGTATTTTGATGGCAATTACACTCACCTAATGATTTGGTAACACTGGAGGATGGTGGAGGTGGTTTCTATTTTCACTCATTTTGCTGTTTATTCACAGCTGCTTTCAAGCCTGGCAGCAATTGGGGAAAATCATCCCAAATAGTTTATTTGACTTGCCCTGGCAAAGTTTTATGAAGAATCTCTTGTTCCATTTGCAATAAAGTACACTTTCTTTTTTTTAAGAAACAAAGCAAACCCCTGTAATTCCCCTTTTCTGCTTTAGTGTGATGCTGTGCTAAATGCTATTGACCTGCCAGGTCACGTGTATTTCTTCTAAAACCACAAATCCGTTTGAACAGAGAAAAGAGCTTAATGACAATGAGATGGATCAAAGAGCAGGAAAAGACATGGGAATCCCCCAATATGTTGGAAGCAATAAAAAACCTCTTAAAGAGGTTTGCATTGGGTTTTGACGACAAAATAGGTTTTGGAAGTCTTTTATGAGGTTTCGCTACTTCTCGACTAATTTTAATGCTAATTTCTTCTAGCAGCTTACGAAAGAACCCTTCAGCCTTCATTAAGTAGTAGGTTACCTCTGCCTCATTCTTGCAGTGAATGAAATCCAGCTGCACAGATGCTGAGTTTATCAGGAAGATTTTGCTCTTCCCAGTAAGCAGGTTCAACTGGGAACTGCACTACTGGTGCTAATAGTGGCATCTCTTTGATACTCTTTCCTATGTAGCTGGGCTGTTCTGGTCATTTATTGTTACAACCACATTTATGTTAATATTTGATTGCTTCTGACATAAAGTTCTCACTGGGGACAAGAACATATTCTCTTGTCCAGCTCTTTTGACTGCGCAGGAGGTGTGAGACCACTCCATGTGAACTTGAGTCAGCATTATTTTTGTTTGGTGATGTTTTCCCTCAGAAACATTTCAGAAGTGGTGATTTAGCTGCTGCTGCATGGTTTCTTCCCTAAAATGTGCTCCCAGGGCTATGGCAAAGGGAACAGCAAACAGTCCGTACACAAAATGCCTGTGAACTTCATTCCTGGTCCCACTTCCCTCACTTAGCCTGTGAAGCCCAAGTTCTTGCAGCGGTTCTGTAGCACAGAATGGCTCATCTTCCCCCAAATAGATCAGAAGATCCCCTTTCAGAACCTGTCCTTTAGAGCTGCACATTTCTGACAGAGCTATGTGCAAGATTTTTAGCCTCAGTATGTGAATCTAGCCAAGACTGTTCCTTGAGGTTACAGGCAGTTTTCAGTAACAGGGAGCCATGAAGAAAATACGATGGTAACAAGTGAAATTACCGTGTGGGGTTTAAATTAGCTGTTGATAAAACCTTCTAATCCAGGAGACAGAAGGTGTCTTAGCCTAAATTAGCATCCACAGCTTTCCTGTGCTGGCAATGAGCCAGGGCATGGGAGGTGACACATAGATCCCGACCTCTGCCATGTACCTCCTTGTGTGATGCTGCCTTAACCTGTGAGCCTGGTTTGTCTCATCTCCTCAGTATATGTGCTCTTCATATTAGGGATAATCACACACGTTCTTTGCTTTTCTAATAAGCAGTTCCCCACTTCCTCCTGCTGTGCCTCATGAGTAGTCTCTCATGGCAAGGCCAAATAACCAAGAGCTGTGTGTTAACAGGACCTCCAAAGATATCTGAGAGAACTATGAGAGTCTGGGTTACAGGACCACATGTCTTCTGCTCTCTGTAGTGCTGCCAGCCAGGTCTCAGCCCCCTCAGTCCTCCAACATTTGAGCCTCAGCTGCAGCACAGGGAGGCGGTCCTGGTCACCAGAGAACATGCAGGACAAGAGACCAGCAGGCTCTCTGCAGCGTTCTCTTCAGACCTGATTCTCAGGAAAGGCAGAGCTCACTGCTCAGCCCCCTGTTACTGCTTCATAACTCCCTGTTACCCCCTTTACTCCCCTGTTACTCCCCTTGACTCCCCCATTACTCACTGTTCCCACCATTACCCCCCCATTACCTGTTATCACCCTTTACTGCCCTGTTACTGTTCCCACCATTACCCCCCATTACTCCCGTTATCCCCCTTTACTCCCCCGTTACTGGCCGTTCTCACCATTACCCCCATTACTCCCGTTATCCCCCTTTACTCCCCCGTTACTGGCCGTTCTCACCATTACCCCCCATTACTCCCGTTATCCCCTTTACTCCCCCGTTACCTCCCGTTATTCCATCTCCGCAGCTTGCACGGGCTCGCGACGCCCGCGCACCTTGCGTCCGGCAGCGCCCTCTGCTGGCGCCGGGCGGCGCGAGGAACGAGAACGGGGGCGAGAGGAAAGAGGAGTCCCGGGGAACGGGACGTGAGGTCTGGAGAGTTCGTGGTGTCCTGTGGTGGGGGATTATACGGGAACAGCGGCCTCGGGAGGCTGCTGCTGCAACTGCCTGACAGGAGCATGGAGCCAGGAAGGGGCTGGGCTCTGCTCCCGAGGAACAAGGGACAGCACAAGAGAAAACGGCCTCAAGCTGCACCAGGGCAGGTTTAGATGGAGCTGAGGAGCAATTACTTCCCCAGAGAGTGCTGAGGCATTGGAAGAGGCTGCCCAGGGCAGTGCTGGAGTCACCGTCACTGCAAGTGTTCACACACTGGAGACAAGGCCTCAGTGCCATGGGTTAGTGGTGCCCTTGGCAGTGCTGGGGAACACTTGGACTGGATGAGCTTCCAGGTCTTTTCCAACCTGGTTGATTCTGTGGTTCTATGATCTCCACCTCAAATCCAGGGGATGCCTCCAAAGAACCAACCTCTTGATTCCACTTCATATTTCCTGCTTTTCCTGGGTACTCAGTGCCTATGCAGCCATGCCATTTATTTATAATAGTGTCTGTGCTCTCCAGGTTTCCCACCCATTAAGAGATTTCTGAGGAAAACTATAAAGCTGATTTGTATTTTCATTCAGAGGCTTTTGTGGAACAAATCAGTGTAACTAAGGAAAGGATTAGTAATATTTTCCTCAATACAATTATCAAATGGTGAAGGAAATATTCAGTTGGTGGACAATTCACACCATTGTTTCACGAGCTGTGCCAGTCACATTTGCTATGAAGATGGATGTTTTATTGCCATCTTGAGGACATCCAGCTTCAAAATCCAGGGGTTGTATTGCTTTGTATGTTAAAAAGCCTTCTGTTACCGAAGTGTCCTGTCCCACAGGTTCTAACATAGTACATTTCAGCTGGAACAAGCATGTAGACATTTGTAACAGCTCTCTAATGTGGCAGTGTCGTTGCAGTTACATTTACAATTATGCAGATCCTGGGGCAAAGACCATTTGGTTTTGGTTATTTTCTCACCACAGACCATGCTGGGAAACCTTTGAAAGGAGTGTTAATCCCACTGTAGCACTAGATCCTGCTCAACATATGGTATTACTTTAATTTGTAATGACAGATGGGTAAGAATCTATCCTTGCTTGAGCAAGTGCTGTTTCATTTCAATTAGAGAAGAAAGCGTGAGTTTCCAATCCCATAAAGATCATCCCTAAACTGACTTCAGAATTAAAACATTAAATATGTATCCTCACAGGCCTGAATTTTGCTGTTCCCCTTCCAGGTCTGACCTACTCTAACTCTGTTTTTCATCATCTTCCAAACTGTTCTCTGCTAACCCACTGAACCTGGGGACATTAGGAGGGCACAATATCGTTATTTCTTTCTGCTGTTCAGCTGTTTCCTGGTGTTTTACAATCACACACCTACAATTATTCTGGGTTTATGCTTTATGAACAGCAAAACTTTCATATGCTATTTACCTCTGCAGAGGATTGTTCAGGTTTCATAGAATGATAAAACTGAATCACAGTTTGTGTTGGAAGGGACCTTAAAGCTCATCCAGTTCCAACCCCTGCCACAGGCAGGGACACCTTCCACTAGAGCAGCTTGCTCCAAGTCCCTGTGTCCAACCTGGCCTTGAACACTGCCAGGGATGGGGCAGCCACAGCTTCTCTGGGCACCCTCACAGGGAAGAGCTTCTGCCTAAGAGCTCATCTCAGTCTCCCCTCCGGCAGTTTAAACCATTCCCTCTTGGCCTATCTGTTTCCTGTTTCTCAGCTCTTTCTGTGCATGCTAAGCTCAAATCCCCTGTTCAAGGTCCAAAATAGCCCGTCAGAAAAGCACAGGCCAGGGAATGAGGAGGAGCTCCCTTAGAAAAAAAATCTTATTTCCTGTCTTAAATGTGTAATTTACATGGAATTACAACTGACTTGAAATTCCAAGCAAACAGCCCTGAAACCATACTGGACTCCCATTCTGACTGGGACAATGAAACTTGCATCATACCCTTGGCATCTGTGTTGCTGTTTCCATTTCCAGTGAGTAATTGCTGGAATGTTAGACCTGGCAGCACTGCCTCTGTCTCGGAACACAGCTCAGGAACTGCTCCATGGACTACAAAGGGGGTCGGAGGGTCTGTGCTTCTCCAACTGTCTGAGCAATTAGTCTGCTCCTTTGTTTTCTTCCACACTTTTTAGTTCTCTCAAATGTATTTACTTGCTTTGCATCAGGAACTCACAGGTACATCAGTCTACAAAGCTGGTATGAGGCTGTTGAGAGCTGTGGTTGGATCCCCTGACATCCTGGTTTTCTCTTTTTAGAAGTGTCCAGAATTTGTTGTGCTTCAAATGCTGGCCTAGCTCTGAAAGTTGCTTTTCAGTAAAAGCATTGCAAGTCTGTAAGATCACAGAATCCTGTAAAAATACCGCAAATTCTACAGCACTGATCCTGATATTATTTCTAGCACCTCCCCTAAGTAGCCAAAATGGGAGTGAGGGTAGAAAATACCTCGTTTTCTTTTCTGTTCTCTCCAGTAAGATGCTCTCAGTTCCAGTTTGGCTTGTTGAGCCCCCTCCCTGCTCTCTGCTAAACAAATAGGCATTATTCCAATTGCCAGTTAACATACTCTCTTTGCAGATTGCTTCTGCTCTTTGGGCCTGATTTCTCTCTCATTTCAGATATAGAAGTTGTACACTTCCACTTTGATTCAGCAGCTCTTCCTGCTACGGGCAGCTCCTCTTCAAGGCGCAGGTGAGTGGTCCTTAATATTTATCCATGTAACTGGTGTGTGAGTTCAGTGAACTCAGTTTTGAAGATGACACTATCTGCAGGCTCATGTGAACAGTCACAGCTTGCACAGCCTCTTAGGTGTGACCGTGTGTGTTCTGAAGGAACATTTCCACTAGATTTTCCCCAGCCAAAGGAAGAACAGAAATAAGGTTCCATGTGAGAGCTGAACGATCTGCTCTGAGCTTTAACTTAAAACAATGTGCCCCCCTCCAGAAAATCAGAGGAGACAAGCATGTCATAGAATCCTAGAATCCCAGACTGCTTTGGGCTGGAAGGGACCTTAAAGCTCATCCAGTTCCACCCCCCTCCCATGGACAGGGGCACCTTCCACTAGAGCAGCTTGTTCCAAGCCCCTGTGTCCAACCTGGCCTTGAACACTGCCAGGGATGGGGCAGCCACAGCTTCTCTGGGCACCCTGTGCCTGCGCCTCAGCACCCTCACAGGGAAGAGCTTCTGCCTAATTTCTGAATCTCTCCTGTTTCAGTGTGAACCCATCACCCCTTGTCATACCACTACAGTCCCTGATGAAGAGTCCTTCCTCAGCATCCCTGTAGCCCCCTTCAGACACTGGAATCTGCTCTGAGGTCTCCACGCAGCTTCTCTTCTCCAGGCTGAGCAGCCCCGATGTTCTCAGCCTTTGTATGGGAGGTGCTCCAGCCCCTGATCACCCTCATGGCCTTCCCCTGGAATTTCTCCAACTGTTCCATATGTATGTTAACATATGGAATGGAAGCTGGAGTTGGCTTGCATGTTTGTGAAGGGCCCCTTTCATGCATTTTTTGCCATAGCAACCTCCAGTTTTCAGAATTGGAGTGTTTCCTCAACTTGGGATGGAACAAAGTACTTCCCAGAAAGGAAGCTTTGTCCCTGGTTAATGTTGCCCCTGGACAAGAAGAGCCTGTTACAAAAAGCAAGTTGAATTGTTTCTGCTACCCATTAAGCAGAAGCATATTCTGGGCAGTTGAAGTTGATAGTCCATGAACTATCTATGATAAAATGTAATGAATGCCCATGAAATGCTTTAATTTGGCTTCATTTCCCTGGAAAGATTAGAAAAGCATGGAGATGCTTTGTTTCCCAGGAAACCTTGGCTAGAGGGGAACAACATTATCTGTCAAACTATGAAAAATGCTAAGGGAAATGGTTTATCAAAGTGTTGCTCAAGGTTTAATTAAAGGAATTCCTCTGCTATATAGAATGACTCTAGTCGGTTTGAGCTAATCTTGCTGGTTGGGTCAGCATGGAAAATGAGGTATGGAACTAGTTCTAGGATGAGTCAGAGGGGGTCTGGAACAGCTGGACAGGGATGAAATTATTTGGCCTAGGGCTAGGAGTCTCTGCTGTGGATTACAGTGTGACCAGCTATGAAGTATGAGCATTTAGAGCACAGAAGTGAATGGCATTTGCCTCTGTGCAGCCTGATTCTATGTTATTGAATGTACGCTCCTTTTCTCCCATGCTTTAAAACACAGCCCCTGTATATGGCTTGAGAAACATCCCTGCAATAATAGTGTGAGATAACTGTGTCTTTACATGGCCTTTCTGTCCTTTTAAACTGACAGTTTGCAGGACTTGTGTCATATTATAGTGCAAGCTTTAAACACAAAGCAAAACATGGGTTGAAAAGGGCATCTGTAGGGTGAGTCTTTAATGGGTCCTGATTTAAAGAGGTGAGATGCTCTCCCTGAAGCACAACATATTCTGGCACTGCCTACCTGTTCCTTAACTCCCTCTTTCATATGCAATTCCTAGACTCCATGTTTTCTTTGGAGACTTACTGCGTGCTTTTTCACATTGTAACTGTTGTGGAACTGACGGACATTTCTTCAATGAAATCATTATTCTGTGAGGAGCCATCTTCATCCTCATGATGCTGCTCTGCAATGGAGAACATGCTGATCTGAAGTATAAACACTTTCTTTCCTTGACCTAAAAGGAGAGGATCCAAATGTATGTTTTGGTTTGGAGTATGTTCACTCAAGCATAGCATGTTAAAGAATACTTGTGCCTTAGCATTCCTTCTGCCACCCATGCCCTGTTCAACCTGAGCTCTATCCCTCCAAAACCAAGCCATGTGCCACTTTTCACTTTGAAACTAAAACCACCACAAGGTAGGAAGCAGTAACCTTGCTGTATACACTGCTGGATAAAGCATAATGATAGATCTTTACCTGTACATCTCATTATAAATCAGATCTTACTATTCCAAAACTGGAATATCCTGAACTGCATTCTCATAGTGGCAAATTCAGGTAATATTCAGAAAATGTAAAGAATATGACTGAAGCATCAAGCCTTAAAAATGCATTTTTTTTATGTTATACTGCCCATGGTGGAGAATGTAAGTACAGAGTAGGAGGGATAGCACAAGATTCAATGCTGTCTTTTACAGACTGCACGATCTTCTTGGACTACGTACTTGCACGCATATTTTGTCCTGTATTTACAGACTTCTCTGTGTGAAGGACTGACATTACAGCCCTCATTCTTACAGGCTGAATACCTTAAGGTGCTGCCAGTGCTCCCTGGTCCAATGACACATGAAGAGGTTGATTTCCACAGCTGCTGGCTTCTGTGTGTTCATTTATTCTGGGTTCAGGATGCTTTCACATTGTCACGTATCACGAGGAGTGTGAGGCCCAGCATGAAAGTGGAGACTTCCTGCAGAGACTGAGCTACTGGAGTGATCCCAGAACCCTAAGTTCTTGAGTACGTGTCCTAGTACTTGCCTGGTGGTTTACTCCCATATAAATCTGTTCTCCTTCGGAAACTAAAATCTAAGGCATAAAAAAGAGTCTCGGAGTGTCTTATTTTATACTGGTCTGGGACTGTTCGTTAGAGAAAGCCTATGAAAAGGTCTGCTAATCTGTGGGCTATAAGCCGTGGTCTAGGGGAGGGTGTGCAGTTCTCTGCCTGGAAAGTAACAAGTGTTCCTGTACTGTCTTTCCACGGCAGAGATTCAGGGTATTATGCAGTCCTACAAGCATTGCAGCCATTCCAGGAATACCTCTGGGGCAATTGCTTGGGGGCACATGTAATTTCACCCAGTCAGCACAGAGGTCCCAAAGGCCCTGACTCAATCTGCATCACAGGATGGAACGTGCTGTTGCTGCTGTCTTGATTTGAAAATTAGTTGAGCCAAGTAGGAAAAGGAAACTGTTCCAAAGGGCACTTGAAAACAGAAAGTTACTTAAATTCAAAGCGTATGCCTCAGGATCAAGGAAGTTTACTAGACAGGTTTTAAACTACACATTCTTGTGGTCCTTCAAAAATGCATCAAGACTGGAATGTGAAATGAGAGAACCCAGTGGTGAAACGTGCCACGTATTTTCTGCATTTCACTTTACTGACAGAAAGGACGCTGGTGATTTGTAACATGATGAGAAATACCAGTTCCACCAGTGAGCTCTGTATATTGGGTCAGCTCCTGGGGACTGAATGAGCAATGTATTACTTGGTGTGCTCCCCCCAACAGATTCTGGCTTCAGTTCAGATCTACCTTGAGCTGTCATGATCATTCCAGCAACATAAGATGAAGACTGTAAGCAGCAGGGATTGAGTAGCACTTGCATCTCATTATGGTGGAGAATGGGGTAGCCCAGCAGACATCACAAGTACTTAAAGGGTGGTGAGGAGCTGGCACAGGGTGCCCAGAGCAGCTGTGGCTACCCCATCCCTGGCAGTGTTCAAGGCCAGGTTGGACAGGGCTTGGGGCAACCTCCTCTAGTGGAAGGTGTCCCTGCATGTGGCAGGGGTTGGAGCTGGAGGAGCTTTAAGGTCCTTTCCAGTCCAAACCATTCCTGGATTCTATGGGAGGGGAAGGTATCACTGCAAATGCCATAATGGGACACAGACACATACACAGCATGAAAATGGAGCATATGCAGAAGCTCAAGGCAAAGAAGGTGTAGAAGGATAAAGATAAAAAGACATGAAACAGAATTTGCAGGAAATCTATTGATGCAGTCACACTGTGATGCCGTGTGTGTGCCACAAGAGAACAGCTCTGTCAGGGAGAGCTGCCGGGCCAAGCCACAGCTGCTGCTGCTGCTGGAGGAAAGTTGCCAGTGTTTCAAATAGACTCCTACATTTTCCCAGGTCTTAGAAGAAATAGAAAAGGCCACTAAGAATGGAATAGGATGGAGTGCTGGAAAAATGGTGAAAAAGGTATTGGAGTTTCATTACTGTTTGTAGAGGAGATTTTCAGAGATCCAGTTCTAGTGTTTGAATTTGTGTAAAAATGAGCCAAATGACAGCACTGTTCCTTTGAAATCATTCCACAACTGGATGGTTTGAGCTGTCCTTTATTTCCATTCTTCTCACTCTACATTTTCTTTTCCTGTTTTTCTTAAAACAAACATTACTGAATTTCAGAGACTAATACTAGGGAAGTATTCCCTTTTTTCTCCCACTTCCATCTCAAGCTCTTTCCTTAAGCATTTACTGGCAGTTACCAATAAAAGTAGATGGGCCATTGGTATGACCAGAACATATCTTTGTGTATATGGCACTTCTTTTAAGCCAGTTCTGAGAATTTCACTACTCTGCAAGATGTCTGAAGCAACGATATTAATGCACAGCCTGCACAATTCCCGTTTCTACCTTCGCTTTGGAAAACCCAAACCTGTTGGTGCTGAGTCTATCAGCTTTCGTGGTGTGTGCCTGGAGAAGAGAAGGCTGCATGGAGACCTAATAGCAGGCTTCCAATATCTGAAGGGGTCCTATAGGGATGCTGGGGAGGGACTCTTCATGAGGAACTGTAGTGAGAGGACAAGGGGTAACGGGTTCAAACTTAAACAGGGGAAGTCTAGACTGGATATGAGGAAGAAATTCTTTATTGTAAGGGTGGTGAGGCACTGGAATGGGTTGCCCAGGGAAGCTGTGAATACTCCATCGCTGGCGGTGTTCAAGGCTGGATTGGACATATCCTTGGGTGGCACGGTTTAGCGGGAGGTGTCCCTGTCCATGGCAGGGGGTTAGAACTGGATGATCTTAAGGTCTGTTCCAACCCTAACTCTTCTATGATTCTATGATTCTAAGTATATAATCTTAAACAGGGAGCTAATTTCAAGGACTGCGCAGCCCAGCCATGAAAGCATCAGGACAGGTGATCTGGGATGATCTAAGCATCCTTGTTATTCAGACTGTGAGTTGCTTAAAAAAGGCCAAATTTCTTAGGGTTGAATCAGACAGGAAAGGAATTCACAGAAGAGTAAGAATCACTCAAGCATTTCAGAGAATTGTTATTGTGGCCAAAAAAGCTATAAAATGTAGTAGAAAGAAATAAAAATAAACTTACTTTGATAGATCTGTATTAAAAGTTTGGACATACAAGAAACTGAAAGAGTAAGATGTATAGAAGCATAGAATGGTTTGGGTTGGGAGGGATCTTCAAAGCTCATCTAATCCAACCCTCCTGCAATGAGCAGGGACATCTTCATCTAGATCAGGTTGCCGAGAACCACATCCAGGAGACATTCAACCCAGAACCTGGGCTTGAGTGTCTCCAGGGATGGTGTATCCACCACCTCTCTGGGCAGCCTACGCCAGGATTTTATAGTAGAAGGACCATATTTAAGGACCATTCCAGCCCTTAAATATATTTTTATAGTGTAAATATATATATATGTTATATATATTTATATATAATATATATATTTTTTATAGTAGAAGGACCATAATATTTTTCCAGAATGGTGATGTTCTAAACCAATCTATATCAAGAAAGAGAATTCAACAGCAGCATTACTTCATAAACAGATAGAACAGTCATGCAAAAACCAGTCATGTGCAGTAACTTTTGCTGTTCTGCATGTTGGGGTAACGCAACTACAGACATGCCTGTGAACTGACTGTAACTATCAAATAACACGTACAAAATAACTACAATCTCCATCAATTTTTCTGTCTGAAAATATTTTTCAGAGGGGCTTATGTCCTAAAGTTCTATGCACTTATAAGAATGTTTTAAACCAAATACAGATCCTCTCACGTAGTCGCACAGAACTAAGAAAAGCATGGACTAGGTATTCTGAAACCACACTAGAGGGCACTTAAGCTGTTTCTTGCAGAGTAGGTAAAGGCTGTAGTAGTAGGATGCTTACTCAGAAGCAGCAGTGGACAGAATTGAACAGGGGAATTGTAGGATTTATCAGTATCAGGTTGGCACAACAACCAGTGATTTTCCTCAGGAGCAGCTCTGGGGGAGGAGGTCTGAATTTCTAGGTATAAATTTGGCTTTTAAGTAGTGTAAGAAATTGGGATGAAATGATCTAAAGATTGCTGCAGTAGTGTTTTGTCTTTGTACCTAGATCAACCACACAAATGTGGGGTATTTGGGGAGTTTAAAAGAAAATCTGGTCTCAAATAGAGCTAATATCCAAAGAGTTGAGCTGCTCTTTGGAGTCTCCTCTCACTGTATTGCTCTTGCTCCAGTTCTGTCCCCTCCCCAAGTACAGTGTGATTAAAAATGATTGGTTTTATAGAAATTACAAACCCCTTTCTCCTACAGAGCCAGGCTGAGATTGCTGGGCTGTTTCAGCCTGAAGAAGAGAAGGCTCTGGGGAGACCTCAGAGCAGCTCCCAGTGCCTAAAGGGGCTACAAGAAACATGGAGAGGAGCTTTGGATAAGGGCTTGTAGGGACAGGCCAAGGGAGAATGGCTTTAACCTGCCAGAGGGGAGATTGAGATGAGCTCTTAGGCACAAGTTCTGTACTATAAAGATTTTGAGCTTTTGATTGTATCATGGCCCAAGTATTCATTGTTCTTCGTGAATACGCAATGAAAACAAGGTCTTTGAGCTTAATTACTGTCCATCTTTGAGAAACAACAACCTTAGGCTGAAGTGCTCTGAACTGATAAGTCAGATCATGATTTATCCATGTAGCCCTCTTAAAAATAGTTTTTGCATATTTAGTGTTCTTGGAGATAACATTTTCGAGCTTTTCTCTGTAATCTGATGTTTCCCTTGTTCACCAAAACAAAAAAAAGGATGCGATCATAAAATTCCATGAATTAAAAAGCAGGATCCCCTGTGTATGGATACACTGTGCCATTGATGGTACTGTGGGCTTCTAACTTGCCAGCAGCAGCCAGGGGCTAACAGCACCCATCAGTTCCCCCTATTTTACACACCCCCAAGTTAACCTGTTCACTGTCTGCAGTTTTATTGACTTAGCACCTATTAGAAAGTGAGCTGTCTGAGATAGAGGCCTCCATTAGCATCTGGACCCACCACTTTGAGGCTGAGGTCCTGGAGCTCAGCCCTAGAGCAGGGTGGTTCCTTCAGCATTTACTCTCTGCTTGTTCATAGAATCCATTGTTAGCAGGAAGCTAATTCCAGATGTTGTTGCACAGCACAACTGGAAAAGCACTTCCAGCAGATGACTGTAATGTATATGTAAACCAAACTTTGCTGGGGAATTGGCAGCTGTCTCCAAAACAGGCTTTTATTTGACTGGATAAGTTTCAAACAGTTCTTATGCCCTGACACCAGATACAAGTGAACTCCAATTCATGGTGTCTTCTCTCACAGTTGTCAGTGAAATGATGCTACACGCTGCAGTTGAGCTTCTGGGTAACTTAGGAGCCTTCTGGTGAGGCAGATTTCCTACAAAGGACATAGACTCCTTTTATCTACATGGAACATCTACCTTTTGCTAATTGCACTCTCCAGTCATAGGAGAACTTCTGCCCAATCTTTCCATCTTTGCCATCTCTCAAGAAATCTGTTGTCTTCATCCTTCCTTGCCCTGCATTCTTCTGTACCTGCTCACCATGTTCAGCTTAGTTCAGTTGGTGAAAGGATGCCCTCCCTGGGGCAAAGAAACTTAAAGCCAACAAAGTTGTAATTTCATTTTGTTAGTTCCCAGCTGCATGGGCTTCCAGATTAGGCCAGCATCATACAGACACAGCTTTCTCATCAGAGGAGGCTGAGGAGCCTTACTGAGGGCCAGGTGAGTTGGCTCAGGTGGTTGCGTTTAATTCGTTGGCTGCCATTTTGCCCTCATTAAATCAAATAATTTGAAGCTGGGAAAAGCTTCTTACAAAAAGCTGTGTCGCTGACCTCTTGCTTTGAGCTTCCTGCACTTGTTTCCTCAGGAGCATCAAGTTGCAGTGAGGGATGTTCCTGTTCCCAGTAGCTTGAGGTAGGATGTGTTACTTGAGAGTCTGGTGTGTGTGTGTGATGTTTCTTGTAGCAAGGAAAAACTGTGTGCAGAGGATAAAACTTTGCTAATAGCTGCTGAAGGCTCTTGGACAAGATCTCACAGGATTTAGGAACCAGCTCAGATCTCTTTGCGTTCCGTTCAAATGCAAGGTGTGCTCTTTTGCTACGACTCTAGTAGCAACCCAGGCACAGAGTGAAATAAGGGCACCTCCATGCCATGGATGAGGAAAGAGGGAGAATGTCTTGTGGCAGATGCTGGGTTTCCTCTCTAGGGTACTACTGGGTTATCATAGAATGATTCATGTTGGAAGGGATCTTAAAGAGATTAGTGCAGAAACCTGAGTGGAATAGAGTGGATGGGGGGGCACACCTACTTTTTACTACAGACATGTTGATCTAATCTGTTACTTCCCAATATATCCTGTATATCCATGTCATAAGTGCACACCAGTAGAACCCCAAGGTACCCAAATTCTCCAAGTTCTATTAGCTCTTTTCAATCATAGATTCAAAGAATGTGTTGAAATGGACCTTAAAGGTCACATAGTTCTGGTCCACTTTCCATGGGTAAGGATAAAAGTGTGTTCCCTCAACTCATCCCAACATGTCAAGTACTGGTTAATGCTCACTGTGGTTTTGCATTACTGTATTGCATTATTGTGTAACTGCATAACTTACTCTACTTAGAAAATGGAGCTTATCTTTTAAGACTGAAGAGCGTTTGCCTCTCTAGGAGGAGCTTTCTTTGTCTGGACTAAGAAGGAATCCTCTTCCTTCTGCTGAGTGGAGTTTTTCAAGTACACATGTGCATTTTAAAGCAAATAACATGACTTGGAGTTTGTGCTGAAGTTCCTCCTGTCTTAATATTTTGGGGTAGAATAGAGAACAGAAATGAAAGTTTAGTGAAATTCTGGGGTGCTGAATTGCGCTTCCAAGGCGATCCTTAAGTTAATTGTACTTAAACCATTTAATAGCATAGTTTCTTTTGGGCTTCCTGTGCTGCTGCATGGGTGGCCTGCTGCTGTCTGCAGTGTGGAACATGAGCTTTCTTAGACAAACAGCTGAAATTGGCATCAGAGAAGGCATAGAATGTGGAAAGAAAAAGAGAAGTGAGGAAGAATAACAGAACAATGGATAGTAAGTATTAGCCTGACCAAAACTGCTGGGTTGCACATGCAGCTGGGAGATGAATTCAACACAAAGGAAGGAACTAGAGCAAAAACTTCTTTGGAAGATAAGAAACACAAACAGTTCTTTCCAGAGCTCTTAATGTAGAAGTCCCTCCAGTTGTGAGGTCAAACATAGAGGAGACTGACTATGTAGAGCCTTAGGATGTGTGGAACTGTCAGCTTTCCAGCTACAGTACAGAATAGTGCTCTGTTTGAATGTGGAAAAACATGCAGAAAGGAAACCTGCTGACAACACCACCATGTGAGAGCATCTGGTTTGATTTGGACAAGAGGTAATTAAAAAAAATGGGCAGAGATGGGAGTAGATCTGGTTTCCAAATTGTAACCTGTTATGAAGGATTAGCATTTCAGGTTTTGTCTAAGCCATATAGCTGAAGAAAAGACAAATGTGAGCAAAGATCTGTGACAAGTTACTGGAAAATGAGGGGTTTCCTTGAATGTTTTCAGTAAAATAACCTGCATCAGTTACATGTGCTTCTTGGCACATACAAGGATGTATCAAGTGAAGTTACTGGGGTAGATGGCAATGAATGTGATGTTGGCCAGTATTTTGTTTAACATAACATGGGTACTGTAATGGAAATTCTGTAAGCAATTTATGAATGACAACAGGCTGCAAAGAGCTGCCAGAATGGAGAAGGACAGAAGTAGGATTATAAATGACTGACAGAAAACCTCTAAAAGGGCAGCTATAACTTAAGTGACATAAAAGATCATGCACTTATGTAAGAATAAGCAACATCACACATGGAAGTAAATGGCAGGTAGGGTCTGTAGTAAAGAATCTGAGCGATGCTACAAGCTGAGCAGAGAAGGCTTTAGGGAAAGAGGCAAATATAGTGTGTGTTATGGGCAGATATTTGTGAGGTGAACGTGACAGCACTCACACAGGCACTTCTGGATTGTGTTCCCCAAGAAAGGTGGGGATCTCTAGGGATCCATCCAGACCAACTTTGAGCTCTCTTACCCCTCTCTGAGTTGTAAACATGAGATAATGCCAGGATCTCTCCTCATGTGTCCTACATATGTGTCAAGTCTTTCAACTGTGAACTCTGCAAACAAATACTGCAATGAATAATATAAAAGTGCAGCTCAAATGGTGCAGTATCAGGCTGAGAAAGTAGACAAAAAATATACAAGTAATGGAAGCAGGATGAGTAAAGACACTTGCTTCTTCCTAGCACTGTGATCAGAATGCTGCTTTCTGTTTGAATTTAGCTCTCTTGGTTTGGTTGCTCAGAAATGTAGGAAGTCTAAATCTGTTTGCTTCATTCTCATAGGTAGCAGTTGAATGCCTTTTTGACAGCTGTCTTCTACATTTCCAGTCCAGGTAGAGAACTTTTCATGGATGCTTCAGAATGCCTTTGAAGACTGCCTGTGGTGCTTTTCAGAAGATGTTTGAAATCACAGCATTTCTCATGCTCCGTGTGTTGGCTTCTCTCTGCTTTTCATTCGTGACTTTCATGGGTCCTTGAGAATTAAGCCCTTGTGGCTATTCAGCTGGAATTGAGATGTTAGGTAAGAGTCGCTGTTCCTAAATCACTGATGTGTCTTGACATCCACATTTCTGTTGGGCATTTATGTGTCTGCCTATTGTATACCTCAGAGGTATCCCTGGTGCACACAGCTGAGTCAATGGAGGTCAGTCCTTGTTCTGACTCTGTGCTGTTTAATGCTGTTATGGTAAAGATGATACTATTTTAGTGGTGCAGATGGGACCATCCCCCAGCCCTACCTGACCTGACTACATGGCTGCACACTTCTCTTGTTCCTGCACAAAGAAGGACATGGTTATCCCATCAAAACAGTGCCTATTACTACACACTTTGAATTCCTGTTCCTGAGCAGTAGCTTGGCCATTGGGTTTTGGTGTCTCCGTAGTGAATTCTGGACTGAGTTCAGATATTTGAGGTACTTTGGTCCTTTGTTATTGGTGAAACTGTTAACTACCATTTAAACGTGTTTCTGTTTGATGAACCTGACAATTTGCAGCTTCCCTATAATGATACAGTGTACAGCAAACTTTTTAAAGTAATATCATTTGGTTTTGAAGGTTTTCTCTCAGAATAACAAACCCCTCCTGTGTTTGCAGAGGTTAGGGCTCTTTGCAAGAGTTGCAAACCATTTACTAAGGATATGGCCTCCAGTGTGGGCAGAGGTACAGTAAAAAGAACCATACGACAGAATTAAGATCCTGCAAGGAGGAAAAGGGCTGGAAGCAGTTCAGGTCTCTGTACTGAGCTGTTAAAGTTGAACTTCCAAGTTTCTAATCAAAAGCTGAAAACACATGACAGTAAAATGTGAGGAGTAATATGAAAAATATGTTGCAGGGAAGATCAAATGGAAGAAAGAAAATTAAAGTGTTCTCAATTGGCTGCAGAATTCCTTCAGAAGCTGCTTTAGAGGAGAGCAAGCCTATTGATGCTTTGCCTTTAATTTGTGTCTAGATGCACACAGGTGAAACAAAGTAGAGCCTGATGGAGCTGGCTTTATCTGCTGCAGCATCGCTCCTGGCAGCAGCGAATAGCTCAGCTTTTCTGTGTTATTAAATTAGCAATCCCAGGCACAGCTACAGGTTGGGCAGAGAAGAGATTCAGAGCAGTCCTGTGGAGAAGGACTTTGGGGTGGTGGTCGATGAAAAAATGAACATGAGCCGGCTTCAGTGTGCGCTCGCAGCCCAGAAAGCCAACCGTATCCTGGGCTGCATCAAAAGGAGCGTGACCAGCAGGTCGAGGGAGGTGATCCTGCCCCTCTACTCTGCTCTTGTGAGACCTCACTTGGAGTGTTGTGTGCAGTTCTGGTGTCCTCAACATAAAAAGGACATGGAACTGTTGGAACAAGTCCAGAGGAGGACACAAGGATGATCAGGGGACTGGAGCACCTCCCGTATGAAAATAGGCTGAGAAAGTTGGGGTTGTTCAGCCTGGAGAAGAGAAGGCTGCATGGAGACCTCATAGCAGCCTTCCAATATCTGAAGGGGGCCTATAGGGATGCTGGGGAGGGATTCTTCATGAGGGGCTGTAGTGAGAGGACAAGGGGTAACGGGTTCAAACTTAAATAGAAGAAGTTTAGATTGGATATAACGAAGAAGTTCTTTACTGTAAGGGCAGTGAGGCACTGGAATGGGTTGCCCAGGGAAGCTGTGAATGCTGCATTGCTGGCGGTGTTCAAGGCCAGGTTGGACAGAGTCTTGGGTGCCATGATTTAGTGGGAGGTGTCCCTGCCCCTGGGAGGGGGGTTGGAACTAGATGATCTTAAGGTCCTTTCCAACCCTAACTATTCTATGATTCTATGATTTAGGAAACCAAGAGGCTTGCTGCTATTTCTGAGGGCTGTTATTGCAGTTTCCAGCTGAAAAGGCAGACTGAAAGCAAGGACCTCCTCTGCTGCTGAAGTTTTGTTCTTATTTCTTTTACTTCAAGCAGTAGGATGACATCTGTGCCACCATGTGGAAAAGCAGGAGTTAGAAGGATTTGAAGTGTCATGATCCAAAGATCCAACAAGGGGAAGGGAAAATAATGAATTAATTCTGTCTAACAAACAGAATGTGTCCTTATTCAGTACACAGGAGTACCATTCTTTCCTTCTTTGGGGAATACATGAGTAGGAAAATGAACTGGGAGACAATAACGTAAGAGTGTTGTCAAAGTATTCAAAAAAAATAGCTGCAACTTGTGCAGATGCCAAGTCCAACTTGGGCTCATTCTCTTTTAGGGATTTTTGTGGAGCAATTTCTGAATTCTATTAAGATAACAAGCAAATCTCCTTTGGTGTTCTGGGTCTGCACTGTGGGAAGTAAAGGTGATTTCTTGGTGACTTTTCAAACGCCAAGAATACGAGTGCTTTGAAATGCAAACTTAAATGTTACATAGAAATTAAAAATGGTGAAATGTTAAGGGAAAGGAAGGGGAATAAAAAGAATAGACAGCAAAAGTGGACCCAAAGTGGAAATGTAAGAGTAATATAATATCTGGGGGTGTTTTTGGACAACACGCCACAGTATTGGGCAGAAGCAAGTTTCTTTGCTACCTGCACACCTCGCATTCCGAGTCTGGGATAAGCCACAACTTTATCATAACAGCAGCCAGGTCTGTGGTGTCAGTAATGTGAATTGCTGAATGTCACTGCTGTTTAAAATGGGAAAAGGCTGCCCTGTGAGATGAGCACACACCAGAGTTTGTTGATCTATGTTAGTGTTGTTAACATGTTGAGTGATACAGCTCAATGGCAGAAGTATCAAAGGTGTGACAGCATATAACGCCTGTGATACATGATGATAATGCTATAGGATATATGCAGTCCATGGTAATGGATGATTATAATGATATATTCAAACATGCCAACCATAGCAAGAATGACAGTGAGGGGTGGTATGTCCTTCTTTCTTAGCTGAGTGCATTCCATAGCACTTTGCCTGCTGCTACAGTAGGTTTGTATCATGCAATTGAATGCATGTTGCTGTGTCCTGTGTAATTCAGAGGGGCTGAACTCTTTCATCTGTTGAAGTGCATTTGTCTTTCCCGCACTTGCATTTCCCACTCCTGGTAGCATGAGTGTATCCTCAAGGCCCGTAGGATGCATGTGACCAGTAGCAACAGATGTGCTTGTCGTAGAGATGGTGGGAGCATCTGCACTGTGTTCGTCAGAGGCTGAAGGTGTTACCTGTGTTGAGTGTTACTCATAGCTTTACAACTGTGTGTTATACCAGACTCCTGTAGCATCCTTTTGTGCATCCCTGAAATAAGTTTGTGTGGATAAGATCAATTCTTGGTAGCATATTGAGTAGGTGTTAGTTTCCAAAGGTGTAAGAAACAGTCTTTTAGAGTGATGAGTACATTCAGACATACCTGCTTCTGAAAAAGGAAAAGAATTTATTAATGCTCTGGTAACAGACTTCTGTTCGTATTCCTTTCATCTAATGCAGAAGAAATAAGATGCATTGGACAGCCATAGTGGAACCAACTGCCGCACTAAATTCTCTTAAGTAGCAATTCAGCTTTAACTGTTTTTACAGTTACTTTTTAACTAGAGTTATGAAAATAGCCCATCACAATATTGCTGAGTCAGACTAACCAGTCTCAAGACCTCTTTGCAAGGTTCCTCTCACTTTTACTTCTTATGTCTTTGCCTATAAGAACACTGCTTGCTTCTTATAGAGATACTGCCTATGTTTCCAGAGCTGCTGCATGATGCTGAGGGTTATCCCCTCAGGTAATGCTCCTTGTGATGATGTGGTCCAGTACAGGAGGCTGACATGTTTATTTGATTCATTGTTCATTCCTAGCTCCCTCTGTGTCTTGCATCAATGCAAAAGGAGGAGGCTAAATAGAGGCTTAAATGCTTTTTCAGTAATGCCAAAATCCTGCTTAGGTCATAAAAACTGTAGAAACTCTTTCTGACAAGCTTAAGAAGGTTTTTGGGTTTGCTACTGTTGGCTCAGAGATCCTCTATTTCTTATCTCTGTTTTTTAACTAGCAAGTTTTCCCACCCTGATCAAACGAACCATTCTGCCCATGGACCTTGAAGTTTAACCTCTCCTTCCTGGACCAAATTGTCCACAGAGCCACCAAGATCATCAGCTTCCCACACTGAGAAAAGTGGTCTCAGCTTTATGCTGTTAGTGCTTCAAAATCCACCTCAGAGAAATCGTAAGCAGTTGTTTGCAATGTAAGTTACCATGATCCGTCATGAAGTAACAACGTGACATTCTGCTTATTTCATCGCACTATGAAAATAAATAGAAGAGGTTCCACTTTGACCTCAGGCTTAGAAATGAATTTAAACACTGAGAATAAACATGCAATGGAGGACACACAGCGTAAGAACTACTAAGTCATTCTGACATATTCTGGCTATTTATCTTTTGCTGTTGATTAGTCTCCGGTTTACAAAGGATCTTTTGTGCATTCACAGCAAAGATGTGAATGAAAGTAACTAGCACTACATCTAAAAGCAGTTTAATAGTAACAGTGAGTTAGGTCTTGTAATGTTACATGTAATGGATGGCAGACAAGAAGCTGTCTCCAGATGATTTCAATTTCTTACCTCTTTTAGGTTCTAAACAGCTTTAGGTAACATTCCAGCAAAAAAGAGTATAAGAAAAGCTGAATATTCATAGAATTCCAGCCTGATTTGGGCTGGAAGGGACTCTATAGCTCATCCGCTCGGGAACAGTGACCATATGCCCCTGGTACTCCCCTGTGGTGGTTTGGATCACAGTGGCCTCACTCTTCATCTATTTTTCTTTTCTGTGGAAGCTTTTGTGTCTGTATATACATAGATATTTATATATGCAGTAGTTGCTCTCTCAACCTGCTGGTTATGCTGTGCAGCATCATAGAAGTGCTAAGACCATCTTCCTGCTTCCAATTTCATGCTGCATTTGCACTTCCTAACTTCCAGTCCCTACATGCTTACCTCTCCTGTTTGATCACTGAATGAGGAATACAGGCTTTTTAGCCAAATATTGTCCTAAGGTCTCCTGAAACATGAAATCTAGGAGGGAGAGTGTTTGGAGGAGGGGTTGAAGCAATAGCTTTCTTTTCTTGTCTCCCCATGTGCCTCTTCTCTTGTTCTGGTTTCCGTTTCTGGACTCTCATATTTATGAGTTAGAGCTGAGCCAAATGGTTGGTGTTAGAGATCCTGAGTACGTTTGCTGGTTGCTCAATTTTTCTGGCCTGCAATCTCTTTGGAGTATTATTCCCTGTGAATAGTTCATTCACTCTGAACCACACAATCGTAACAGGAGATTTTTTAATGTCTTTCTGTAACCTCGCTTTCTGCTACAGGCAAACCACAGGCACATCTCTCAAGAGTGTTGTTTGGTCCACTACTTTGTCTAAACATTTTCCCACTGGATCTAATCCAGTCTGAGATCTCAACTGTCGTGAGAATGCAACAAATCATTCTGGGAAGTATCTAAATTTGCCCCTATTGGACAAAGCAATGTTTATGCACGGCCAGAACCACATGACAGAGGAGAGGGTCCTCTTGAACCCTGTTAGTAATATGTGCTAAAAAAATACCAGAGCTCCCAATTTTTTTCTGTGAGTAAACCACAAAACTACTGTTTGCTCGTTTGAACAACCCCTGATTTGAACATCATTGGAAAAATGCCAGGAAAGCATCTGGAGTCAGCCCAGAAACATTTTTTATCTTCAGAGCCACTTTATTGATTCAAACAAACAGGATAAAAACCCACTGAAAAAACCCACAGAAAAAGCCTTTTCAGAATTGCATATGTTCTTTGAAAGAGCATTTTAGGGCTTTACAATGATTGCTTGAGATGTGGGACCTACATGACAACTGCCAGCAGGGATCTGTCAAACATAAATGCCATAAGTGTACTTGCTCATTTTCAGACCTGCTTCAGATTAGCCTCAATCACTGCTAATTTCCTATACAGAAACATCCTGACATCTCCAAGGTATCTGGAAGGGAGCGGCTCTGCAAAGAGGCATATTTAGCAGTTTTCCCGTGGAGTGGGTTGCAGAGCACTCACACAGGGCAAATGACCAAGAAAATCTGCTGTTTCTGTGGGCTGCTCTGAACAGTCTGGACTGGTGGATTTGTCTCCAACTGTAGCTGATGCTCAAGTTGCAAAATACAGCATTTAATACATAGCTGAAGGGAAGATCTAAGGTACTTGGATGACAGATGCTCTGTCAGGCAAAGAGTGAAGCTTGTTGGCAGGAATGCTGGTGTTGTTGCAGCCTGTTCTGCGTGAACTTTGGAGGGTAAAATGTGTGTTCATTCCTTCATCTACTACTTTATCTTAAACAGCTAAAGACTGTGACCTGATTGCTCCTGCCTCCAACTGCTGTTTCAGTTTGGGGTATTGACAGGGAAGATGGTTTATGTACAGAATGAGACCTGTTTCAAAGTCTTAGAACATTTCATAGATAATAAGCTTGATCCTGAGCACAAAAAAAGTGGTGCATGGAAATAGAAATAAGAATGGCATGGGGAAAACCTGCTAAACCAGAAGGAAACCTTCCAACTGCAGGACAGCCTGTTTGCCTTGCGTTGTTAGCACCAGCTGGGTGTCAGTACTACAGCTGTTTCCTAAGTATGTCAGCATTAGTGAAAAAGGCAGCAGTTTGTACGTAAATACAGGGAATGCTGAGAAAGTGACATTAAATGTTTGCTGAATCTATGCTCAAACACAAGATCCTGTTCAAACTAGTTAAAGGGAAACCAGCATCTGTTGACTTGTCTTGCAGTGCATGATCAATGCTGTGGGTGTATACTTCAGCCGAAGTATGACTCGTTATGAACAGAAGGAATAAACTCTGACAATAAACATCATTTTTCAGGCTAGCACTGAAGAAGCTGGGAGCAGTTCCAGTTTGCAAAACCTCATTTATTAATGCGATTCTGCCCATTTGCTTTTGCAGAGCTTTGATGTTCAGCAGTCAGTGTTTAAGCCTCACTGCAGATGACAACTGTATTGGAATTTATTAATCACTGAATGAGTCATCTGTTCACCTGCATTACTCAAGTGTCTGAGCAATACGATCAAGTTAAAGATGACCCGAGTTTAGGGAAGATGAGCTAAATGTTACTTGTTTCAATCTATGCCAAATCCATGGTAGATAAGCCATTCTGTTTGCTAAGTTATCCAAAGAATTGTCTGGTTATTTTTAAATGCATCAGAAAATTAGGACCTGAAATGTCTTAAACACTGGTGAAATAGAGAGCAATTTAGTATTTCAGGTGCAAATTGGAAGGAAACTTCTAGGTTGGTTCTAACTGAAGTTGCTGGGGATGACATCTTCCAGTTTCAGAAAGATAAATCTCTTGGTAACTTCAGTGGATGGAAAGTGTTGCATGTGTCAGCAGTGAGGAGCTTATACACAAGTCTGCTGCTCCTGGAATGCATGGCTTTCATTTTTATAGTGCCACCCTCCTCCTCCTCATGCTGGCTGTGGGAATTGTAATCGGAGCGTCTGAGCCAACCTGGGACACAGCAGAAAGCATTGAACTTTATGTTCAGAAACTTTATTGCCACAGTTCTGGTGCTGGGAACTCTCTCAGAGCAGCAAGGAGGCAGCATGGAAACTCCAACCGGAGGTGAAGTGCAAGTAAACAGAACATTCTTGTTTTCCCTTTCATATGTCAGCAATTACTCATTAATCGTAACAGTATCTTCAACACATAGTAAGCTGTGTTATGTGTAGGCCACTATACTTAATGTGGCAACGAGTGAAGCAAGATGACCATACTGTCTGTCACAAAGGGCTTCTCTGCATCAGCTTGCAGTCTTGTGGCAAAAAGTAGCAGCATATTGCCTGGTTTTTGCCTGGTTATTATAGTTCAGTGATACACTTGTGTGTAGTAATTCTAAGAGTGTAATTGGCAAATAACTCTGCAAGAGATATATGTTAAATGGCTGGTGAAAATAGTGCCCAACCATTCTGCATTGAGCTTGTCTTAATAACTTGCTCCAGTCAGACATCGGAAAAGTTGTTTGCTTCAGGCTAACAATAGCCCTTGCAGAGTTTGTTGTGTTTGGCTTCAATGGTCTGCTTTGGGAGTGCACTTTGAAAGAGAACTTCAAGAACTCTTGTCTTCCTAGAATGACAAAACTGGATTTCCATCATTAGTAAACAGTCCCAGTTTAGAACAGCACTTTCCCATTAGATACTGCCTTTCCTATGATCCCAAAATCTTTTTGCTCTCTTTCTCTATTCTGATTTTACAGTTGGGAAAACAGAATAAAAACTTGAGTCTTGCACACAGAGGTTTGACATAGTGGACGCTGTACACACTTTCGTTATTTACCGTTCAGCAATTTCCTATGGCCAGCACGCTCCACTCCACTTAAAATGTCATCCCATGGTGCCTAAAGGCACACAGAGCATGTGTGTTTAGAAACTAGACATGCAGTCTGCGTGAAGAACCTAGAACCAAAGCAATCACCTGCAGCTCATGACATGAATGCTCCTTCCCTTCAAATCAATACCAAATGAAAATGAATAGAGCTTGTATGTTATTGCAACCTATCAAACTGAATATTGCAATTAGCACACAGATTAACTCCTAAATCAGACGAGTTCTGTTTTCATCAGAACCTGTAATACAAGTCTCATTATTTATTGGTTAATAGCTCTAGCCCAAGGGAACTGGGATTGTGCATGTTCCTTCCTTCCTGCCATGGCTTAACTTGTTCTTGGAGTTGGATTCTGTGCACTCGAGTTGGTATCTAACCAAATCAAATGATTCAAGAGGAAAATGGAAAACGGAACAAAATCCCCAGAGGATGCCTATGATCAGTAGCAACAGATGTGCTTTTCATAGAGATGCTGAGAGCATCTGCACTGCCTTCACCAGAGGCTGGAGGTATTACCTAGGCTGAATGTCATTGCATAGTTTTACAACTGTGTGACTCATTTCTCCAACGATCACACTTTGGATCACAAACTTAGGGGCAAGATCTTGCTAAATGCCTGAAAAGGGGCCACTATGTGGCTGGATTATGTAAATAAAAGTGATACAAAAGAGACAATCCATGAGTCAGTGCATTCAGTACAGGCTTGCCTTTTCCAGACAGAAGGAGCAATCCCACAGTAACTGAATTGAGTATTAAGTGAAGCACCAGTTTGTGCTTCACAAAACTCTTAGATTTTGTGCTTTATGCTGCCTTGCAGTATTCTGTTTAAAAGCCATGTGTGCCAAAAGTAATGCTTCAAATGAAAAAGCCATATGCATTTAAAACAGTAATCCATTGAACTGATTTAGACATGGGCATTTTTAGGGTGTTTTGTTTTCTTTTGGTATAAAGCAAGAAAAAAGTCTCCTCCAGAAGTGTTTGGCATAAGCACAGCAGAAGAAACTCCTACCTCATCTGCTGACTTCAATTACAGTTAGATTGTAGGGTCCCCAACAGTTGGACAACAGGCAGCAAATTGTGACTTTCCTGAACAGAGATGCACAGTAAAGCTTTGCATCTTCATCCTTCCTCTTAATTTTTTGGAGAGTTTAAGGGAACCCTACAAAAGGTAGGAATTTCTGATTCCATCAGGAAGCATTTGGTGATGTTTGAAGTCTAGAAGGACTATAAGGAAAACTCAAAGAACATTGAGGAAGTGCTTACTAGATTGATAAGATAAAAAATGATTGTAGGAATAGTTATAACTGTGCGGATAAGGACAAAATGCTTTGATAATTTGAGGCCAGTGCTGGGACCTGTTGTAGTCTTGGAGAAATGAAGAATTCGCAAGCCCCTTACCTGCAAAGCCCCTTCTTGTCTGCTCTTGTCAAGCTTGGTATGTTGTCTTCTGTTACGTGCTGCCTGTGAGCATTATGTTCTCTTATTTGACCCAAGGAAATACCAAAAGCTGTCAGCTGAGGAAAGTGCATCTCTGAATGTTGTCAGCTACTTCTTTAAATCGTTATGGAGTTGTTTTGCTCTTCAACACCAGCAAACCCAAAGGAACATCCATTTTTCTATCGAGATGTTGGTCCTGCCAATGAAACCCTTATGATGTCTAAAACCACTGGATGCTGTCTCTCATCCAGATTGGAAGTTAGATAATTCTGTCTTGTATTTTCTTGGTTCCAGCCCCGTGCCCAGGTGTTCTGCTGGACTGTTTTCTTTAAATATTAAGCTGCTGTAGAGTGGTTATTCCATATTTTGTTCCCCATTGGGCTGTGACATTCAGTGTTCTCTGACAGAGGTTGTAATTGCTCTAATGAAAGATATTGCTTACAAAAGGAAAGATGGAAAGGGTGTGGCTTCTCCAGCATTTAATTGCATGTTTAAATAAGGGATTAGATAATGAAGCAGCAGTGTCATGTAGGGGATGAAAGGAAGCACAAAGAAAAAGCATCATTGCTGTGGAACCTGGCTCTTTCCTTCTCAATGTCAAAATTTCCTGTCTGTGTTGCAGTTGAAGTCAAAATAATCAAGAGAAGCCCCAATGAAGTGTAACCTGACTGTGGGTCTAGGCATCACAGTGGCCTTCCTGGCATTCCAGGCTTTTGGCATCAGCTCAGCAGTAGGAATGATTGAGTAATCAGTAGGATTTCAGACATGTGTCATCGTCTCCCCCCCAACAAAAACCACCACCAAACCAAAACTGTAATAACAGCAGTGACGAGAGGATGAGTCCTGTGTTAGGTGATGGAAACTGATTATGTTCCACACCTTCCTCATCTTTCTAGAGAAGGATCTGTTTTCCTGCAGGCAAAATTTATCCTGCACTCCTTAGTCAGATCAAATGAACAGCAGTGAAATCGTTGGTGTTCTGCATGTGGTGTTTGATTAGAGATGAAATCAAGTCTGGTTTGATTTGCTGTTAAATATAAGGATCTTGGCTTTCCTTCCTCAGAATCTAAAGGGATGAATTTCAGATTCTTGTAGTAGTGCCTATGCAGTTCTTCCAATAAATGCGTTTCATAGCAGTCCATTTAGTTCATCTTGTTTACTATGAAGTAGCTTTCCTTAGCCATAATTGTTTTCAATCCTGGTATTTACAGGTAAGGCTCTTAATTTTTGGGGAAGCAGTTTGTTTTCAAGCTCATATCAATATATAAACTTAGTAAACTTCTTAAACAGTCAGAAGAGAATCTAGCAAAGAGTGCGTAGCACTTCTTCTGAAAGAAGTGGAGAACATGTGTGTACCACTCTCCATGCTGAACTGCAGTTTTGAATCAACATTTATGTTCAAACTACAGCTAGTACAAATGAAAGTAACTTATCCGAATATGGGTGCTCTTGTCATTCATTGGATGCAGTGGAATGAATGGCAAAGCAAGCCGGTTTTAGTGTATTTAACAGTGTTTCAGCAGTGTAAGTTGTGCTGTGATGTCCCCTGGGTCTTTAGCCCCTCATCCCTTCTCTTGCTGTTGTGGGACTGGTTTGATCATGGGAGATCTCATTCAGAATCCAGGAAGTTCCTGATGGGCAGTAATCCTGTAATTGTTTTCCTCTTCCCTTAAAATCATGTAAGGAAATGGATTTCCACCTTTCCTCTATAACTTTCCCAGGGCAGTAGTGGAATCACCATCCCTGGAAGTATTCACGCACCATGTAGATGAGGCCGTCAGTGACATGGGTTAGTGATGGCCTTGGCAGTGCTGGGGAACAGTTGGACTTCATGAGCTTAAAGGTGTTTTCCAACCTGGTTGATTCCATCATTCTGTGACTTGCTGCAATTGCCATCGGTCTGTTTTCTCCAGCAGAGGAGCCTGTAACATGCTGCCCTCTCCTCAATGATTGTAAGCCACTGAGAGAGGGCACTATTGAAAGAGTTTCTCAATCAATAACATCCCACTGACGTGACAGACATTACCCAGGAATGTGTAGCAAAAAAAATAAAAGAGGAAGGCATTTTAACATGACACTCGGGCCTCTTTGTACATGACTTATGCAGCACTACAGGATTCTTTGCATCAATCACAGTGTCAGTGGCAGACAATAAAACGGTAGATTATCATGTGCTTGACTGGAGGGGAAAAAAAGAAAGAAATCAAAGAGAAAGGCTAACCATAGTAAAGGACAGTTCCTGAAAATATTTACTAAGTGCAGATTCAACACAACAGCTATGCTGACAGTTGCTAATGGCTGTCACAGCTTCCCAACCACCGCCACTGAATCACTTCAGAGTAAGTATTTGGAAAATTGCCTACTTCAACACTGAAAATAGTTTTTTCAGCTCAGAATACATAAATTTGAATTGATCTGTATAATCTCTCTCTGAAAGTTCTGTCACTGTCATATTGGGCTGATAATTCCTCTGGGGTGCACCTTCCAGAACAGCAAACTGCAGACTGGTGGGTTTGCTCCCTTTTCTATACTCTGGCAGGAATCCCGGACTGGTTTGTGTTGAAGGGACCTTAAAGCTCATCCAGTTCCAATCCCCTTCCACAGGAGCAGGTTGCTCCGAGCCCTATCCAACCTGGCCTTGAACACTGCCAGGGATGAGGCAGCCACAGCATCTCTGGGAACCCTGTGGCAGCGCCTCAGCACCTTCACAGGGAAGAGCTTCTGCCTTAGATCGAACCTGAATTTCCCCTGTTTCAGTATGGACCTATCACCCGTTGTCCTATCACTCCAGTCCCTGATGAAAAGTCCCTCTCCAGCATCCTTATAGTCCCCTTCAGACATTGGAAGCTGCTCTGATATCCTCATGCAGCTTCTCTTCTCCAGGCTTAATAGCCCCAATTTTCCCAGCCTGTTGTACGTGGAATCATTGTAAACAGCAATCTGCTGTAACCTAATGATGTAAAATGTCAAATCAGTGCAACTGAGATGGTATCTCAGGCATCTTTAGCTGGATTCTATCTCTGGGGGAAAAAAAATGAACAAAGCTTGGCACTGAATTAGTTTTCTAATTAAATCTTGATGTTACCCTTCATTTTTAAGATGCCAGCTGTTGCCCAAGGAAGCAGACAGCAGTCAGGTTAATCAGTCACAAATGCACACACTAGTTTACCTCCTGGAGGCCGAGTTGCTGGTATTATGTGGGAGGCACTGGCTCTCACTGTGTTTATGTATAAGATTTTTTTCCATGACAGTTCACCTGTCTCTGTAGAATGTTAAGAGATGCTTTTTATTGAGATAATCAGAAGGTCTTTATGAAAGGTGTCTTGTCAATGGCTTCATGGTGGTTTGGAAAGCTCCAGAGGATCAGCAGTTGCTTTTCCCAGGGTTTGTTCTGATTTGGTTAACCTAGCCTGTTGTGCTGTAGAGCAGCAGCATTTAAGAGATTCAGTCAGTCCTGTACTTCAGTTCTGGCTGTTCAGGGTATCCTCATTGTACGATACTAACCTCTTCAGATTGCATGAACCTCAGCACTTGGGCTTTATCAGGACTATTTCTGTTGTTGGAGGTAGCAGAAAAATATGATGCCAGTTACTACAAGAATGGCTTAGACTAGTGTTGTTTTAAATCCAAGTCTTTAAACATGGTTGCAAACATCTGTAAGTGGAATAAAGTTTGAGTGCTGCAGGGGGAATCCCACAGGCTGGGTTTGTGTAGCTGTGGTCAGAGATGGAGCTTTATCTTGCCATCTAAACATGCAGCTAATACAAAACTTTAAACATGGCAATAATTCTCTTTCTAAGAATGAGCTTTTCCAGGTTTTTCTTGCCATCTAATCATAAACGCCCATATTATTATTAAATTATTTTCTTGAAAGACTTCAGCACTTTTCAGCACATCATTGGTCACATTTACATGTCATGCCAGTTAACAACAGATGTGCAGGGAGAGAAATGATGTACACCCATAAAATTGAGTTACTGGCTTGGATTTGTACCTCTAAGTCTGGAATTCTAGAATCTGCAGTTAACAGTGGGATCAAGGTCAAGTGTGAATGTCTCAAATTGTCCTTTTCACTAGATCAGTGTCATGAAGGATGAAGCCATAATGTCAGTCTCAATAAATTTGGTAGTCCTGGATGAGCAGCAGCTTCATTTTCCCTACTTGCATTGTGTAATGTATGGCAAAGAGCACTTCTAAAAGCAGATTTGTTACTTCTGCCCATTGCTTTAAGGCCACCATAGAGCACAGACAGGATTCTGCTCAAATCTGTTTTCCTTTGCTTTGGAATACTGTGTGTTCCACTGATCTCCCTCCATCTTTCCTGTGATGACTGGCAGGTGGCTGCTGCTGCTGTTGTGTTTTGCTACTGTGTCAGAGCACCAGATGCCTGCATGATTGCACTGTGAGTATTCCTTCATCGCCATTGCCTCACCCTACTCCAGAACAAGTTGTCATTATTTGGAGGACACAGGACAGTCAGGAGCCTGCCTTCTCCTTGACCTTTCAGATAGCTGACTGTTCATGCAAGTATTGCAAATATGTTCTTCTGGAGGGAGCAAAGCATTCTTGCTGGAATATTGCTGTCCCACACCAGAGCCACCTATTAGAGAGGGCAACAAAGTGGCATGCTAGTGATTCTTGAGAATAGTCTCTGTCTTAGTGCCTTCCACTTCACGCAGACTGGCACCATCATACCAGAGAGCAGATCTTGCCTAGGTTTGGTTATTTCCACCGACACTGAACACGTTTTCTTTAGGGATTTTCTGCCTTTGCTGTTTACATGGAGGAAGCAAATGACAGCTCCGCTTTTTTCATTAAAGAAATAACTGCATAAGGGAAGGCAAGGGTGAAAGTGTGTCCTCTAGGACTTAGAAGAAACCAGGAAGAAAAGCCTTCATGGTATTTGTTTTGAAGCAGTTTCTGTAGTGGAGAACAGCTGCTCTTCCAAAGGAAACATGGAGAGAAAGTACAGCTTTTTCTCAGTACGCACTGACTGAAATACCCATCACAGGCTTCAGGCTTCACTGGGTCCTTCTAGACCAATGTTCTCCAAAGCGCAGAAATAATGAACACTGGGCTACTTGGGGCTCCTTCTAAATAGTAATTTTTGGTGGTTTTTGTTTTATTTTTCTTCTATCATGCATGAAAATACTCGCTCTATGTCAAGTCCCTGTTGCCAAAATACTAGTTTGAGAGAATTTAAAATGTTAATTATAAGCCACATGAACTATTTTTATACACTTATACTGACATTTGCAACCCCATCACTCCTAACAGAGCTCAGAAGTAATAAGCTTTAAAATAGCATTTAATTGCAAAACTACATGCATCTAGATCATAGAACCATAGAATGGTTTGGGTTGGAAAGGACCATAAGATCATCCAGTTCCAACCCCTGCCATGGGGAGGGATGCCTCACACTAGACCATGGTACTCTTGTGCAGACAAATATCCCCAAATCATTCAGAACTGATTATTTTTGCAGTGAAAATGATTTGGGAATATTAAAAAATGCACTACAGGTCTTACTTAGAAATCTATATTGCAACATGAAGAACTTGTATTTCCAGCAGGAGTTCACTAAGGTGACTAATTATAGAAGATTAATATCTTAATGGATAATTAGTAAAACTAGAAGCAGGTTCAGAAAGGTCTTCTTCAGGCTCTTGGTAGTTGGACAAAGCTATTTCCATTTAAAATAAACCAACCAGACTTTCACAGTAGACTTTCAGGGTTTGTGAAGAGAAGTTCTTTTGTTGTGGAAGTGAGCGAAAACTGTGGCAAATGCTCTATTTTAGTAGGATGGCAAGCGAAGGTTGTTTCATGGGAACAGCCCATGTGAGCATTTCAGAATCATAGGGCTGAATGAGACTAAAGTGACCATCTTTGTGAGGGCTTCTGCCACGAAATAAATAGCAAAACACAGAAAGTTTCCAAAAGAGTTTAATAAATAATGAGGTTCCTTTTTTTGTACTGTATAAACTATAAATATACCATGCAGTCCTTTATAATTTAAAATAATTTACAGACTGAGGTAGGGGGGTAGGAGGATGTTCTCAGGGGGTTTAGATGCACCTCAGGGTCTCCCTGACTTCCTGCTGAGCACACACACGCAGGCAGTGTCAATGCGGATGAACCTCCAGGCTGCCTGTTTGCCCTCCATGGTCAGCGCTTTGACAAAGGTGTGTGTGGTGGTGCAGTAGGAGTTCCAGTGCTTTGCATCGATCCCTCGGCACCCACTGGACACTGGCTTAGGGTCCCTGCACTTGGTCTCAAAAAAGTACTGTTTAAAAACATTGTTGTTAATATTGACTTCTCCCAACACCGTCACCTCTTTGCCTTTAATGTCAGTGGCTGTGGTCTTGTCCCCGACCCACATGCTGACGCTGTCGCATACTGAGAACTCTCCCCGGTGTAACACGGGATGTGCAGTCCTCTTGGTCCTGGCAGTCCTGTTGAGAGCACCTGCACTGCTGAGAAATCCCATGTTGTGTCCTTGCTCTGAAACTGGGGGGGGCTGTGTGCTGAACAGCACCCGGGGGGACCGGAATCGCCTCTTCTTAAAAACCCTGGGGTCCATAGTAATATTTATAGCTTCTCTTCTACTTATCGTCCAAGTAGAGTGGCCCTGGGATGTCTGTGGAGCTGCCTTGGGACTGTGGTGTCTGTTACTCCGGTGGGTATTGAGCGGGGAGTGTTCTGCAGGATACTCCAGTGGAACATTGTCCTCTGACTTTGGGGCTGCCTGTGTGCCGATCAGAAAAGCTATGATCAGAGTGTAGTACAGCATGGACATTACGCTATGCACCTAGAACAAAAGAAAAATGTAATGTTACTGGAAGCCATGCTAACAAGCAGTTTATAAGATACCCAGGATCATACAAACTTCATCAGGTATTCATGTGGGTGCCAGATGTTATTTGTCCAGAAGAGCCCATTCAGACAGCATAAATGTTCTTAATAAAGCGTGAGCATTAGAAAATAAGAGCTAGATTATTATTAATTCCTCTGGTACTTGTTATTAGAACACTGTTTATGAAGCACTTGTTTGGTGTTATTAATGTGGAGACCATATGGCGACAGCATGTTCCCAAGAGTAAAATCTCTAGTGATTTTTGCAGCAACCTTCTTGGCCAGGACTGGCCTCTTGGCTGTAAATACGCTGCAGAGCAATGAGAGTAGGAGCAGTCCCTCGGCTAAAACAGTTGTCCATTCACTTCATTTGCCTGCAGAGGTGTCCTTGAGGCAAGGGTGGGGACCCCCAAGCCAGTGCTTGTGGAAGGAGGGGGAGCCCTGGTGAATCCTGCCCTTATCATGTGTTTATCTCCCCTATGGACAGGCCCCACCACTCTGGCAGGCTCAGCAGCTTCCAGCAGCCTCCATCTATCCCATCTGCCCTTTTGGGATGCAGCACATCACCACATTATGATTTTCAATAGATAAGGCTCGGGCTCCTTCCCAGAAGAGCTCAAGCATAGTATGTCACAAGGGCAGATGGGGTTTTTGCCATGTTCAAGCTGCCTACTAGGACAAATATGGGTATTACATAGGGGCAGTGTTTGTGACAGGCTACTTCTGGATTGGAACAGTGTAGCTAAAACCATTGTGGCCATAGTACTGGGAATTACATATAGGGAAACACCTTCCTTTTGTCAGTGCCATGAGCAAGAGGCTCCACAGTGTCACTGCACAGCATATCCAGTGCTAGTCTTCTTTCAAGCTGGACAATATGCACCTCTGTTGGGGTTGGAAAAGTGTAAGACAATGTCTAAAACATCACTGAGAACAATTTAATGCAGCAGTAATGCCTTGTTAGGTAACTATCATGTTTTGCTTAATTCAGCCACTTGTTAACAAATCAGCAGCAGGCGTCTTGGGAATAAAAGGCATTCAGAAAGGACCTGAAATTGCAGTTAAGGGCAGACATTGTATTTCCTCTGCAAAGGCTTCATAAGCAGAGAAGGGATAAACAGACAAAAACTCCCCAGCGAGGCTCCTCCCCTGTCTCTTTGCCTTGTTTTGCCTGACATGTTTCAGCTGGCCCCGAATTACACTGTGTCCGGCCAGCAGGCAGGCAGCTGCAGAGACTGGACAAACAGGGTTTTGTAAAGCAGGAGTCAGGCTCTGCAGTTCCACTGTGATTTCCCAGCATGTCTTCATTTTTTTTTTTCTGGGTGTGGGTCAATTACTGTTGAAGTTTCCCCTTTCTGTTCAGCTTTCTCAGCCTAGAATCCCAAGTAGCACTAAAGCACTCAACCAGGGCTCTGGCTTTGCTAGAGTACAGTCTAGGAAATGCAGAACCCCTCGGATGTCACATAGGGTCTTGTGTGGATAGTCTTAGCTCAGATGAGCTGGAATAAAATAAACAGCTGTGTTTGTGCAGGACTGGGCCAGCATTTAAGAAATCAGGTGATGCCAGTTGAAGGTAGTGACTGAAGAGGGTGAAGATGCTGCAGCGTCAACAGGAGAAGAGAAAGGCCAAAAGCAACATTAACTGTTGTCTGTGCAACAGTTGGTGCGGAAGAACTGGGGGCAAAACAGTGACAAGGAGAGTCAAATCTCTCCCACAGAGAAAATCTTTACTGTTCCAAAGCTACTTTAATTTGCTTAAAACAAGGCTGAGGGTTGCTGCTTTCCCACATGCTGCTCATGCTTTAGCAGTCGTCATCATCCGTATAAGGAAATAGAGCTGGGTGTAGCTCTATAGCTTGGCTGTGCATGATGCAGAGAGTAACCCCTTGTTCTGCAACCAAATTAAAATCAGATGCTTCATTACATTTCTAAAGAGTTTGCTTTCCGCACAGAAATGTTAATGGAAAAGGTTTGCAGGACAAAATCCAGGCACAATTTAGGACTGCCAATAGCAGCCTCAACCTATTGTGTTAAGCCATAAGCCCTTTTTTTTTTTCTGATTTCCTTCTATAGGAAAGAGATGTTGCAATGTCAGCAAAGAGCTGTTTCTGGTTTTGTGCTACACAAGATTCACTGGTCTGAAACACAGCTAGAGAATCATAAAATCAATTTGGATTCAAAACCGGATTCTAAAATGGAGCTATCACCTTTCTCTGAGTTTCTGATGTTGTATATGTTAAGATTATTGCTTTAAAGCAATTAACACAGAATCAGAAGGATCTCGCGTCCTTTTTTGGGGATTTTTGTTTTTGGTTTTTTTTGGGTTTTTTTTTTTTTTTTTTTTTTTTAAGTTTTTACCAGTTCTGGGGCTGGTTGTCCATGGGTATCTGTTTGTAAAATTGGTCACAAAGGTTATCACAGGCACGTCAGTGCCACTACAATTACTAAAACAGAGGATGTTTAATGAGAAATGGGACTTTGAAGTGTCCCATCTCATTGTAAGTAACCATTCCCCACAAAAGAGTTGATGTCTGGAGACAGAATAAAAGAAGACAGAAGAAGTGGAAACTCCCATTCTAGGCAGACAACAGCTAGTTAGTGGGTGTCTTTGAAGCAATGTGCTTTATGAAGTCCAAGAACTAAACTTTTCAAAAAATAAGGGCATTAAATGCAAACTTATCTCATCTTCATACTTTAGAAGACAGACCGCTGATTTTTGAAGTTTAAGGTGACATCTTTTTTCCCCGCCTGTATGTTCATAGAATCATGGAATGGTTTGGGTTGGAAAGAACCTTAAGATTATCCAGTTCCAAGCCCCTGCCATGGGCAGGGATGTCTCACACTAGACCATTGCTGAAGGCTCTGTCCCAACCTGGCCTTGAACACTACCAGGGATGGAGCATGTTGGTCAAGTGTCTTTTAAACACTTTTCCTGGTATTATCTGTTAAGGCTGCAGTCTGATAATGGTACTAGGAGATTTTCCCCTCTGTGTGTGTTGTGCTTACCTCAGAGTGTACTGCACAGAAAGCTGCTCCCCCAGCAAGATGTTTATTTCACCCAGATGCTGAGTTGAGGTTGGCTGCTGCATGCCATCGGGCCAGTCTGACTGTGTAGCTCAGTCTGGGAGTTGCTTATTCTGCGATTCCACTAGAAGTAGAAGTATGTGTTTCAATAATTAGCCACCAAAGAAGTGTTTTCAGTAGCATTCCCCACTTGACAGCAGGAGTAGAAGGACAAATCCACTTGTTCAATTGTCTGACCTATGCCTTTTGCGCTTACAGCGTTGAGGTTGCCTAAAGTGTGGTTCTCAGCTTTCAAGAGCAGCACCTGCTGATGTTACCATCTGAGCTCTGTTTGCACAGTAGCAGTAGACATAGGAGGGCTCAGACCCCCCAGCATCTTTCTCTGGGAAGCAAGTCTGGTTACAAGCCACAAGTTGTGTGCCAGTAAATGCAGCCAGTGTAAAACTCAGTGGCTCCTCTGCTTGCTTGTCCAGATTGGTCTAACCAGGACCATCACCAGCCCTGTGTCCTTCTTCTGTCACTGTACCTTAAAATAGTGTACGGCAGTTGTCAGTACTCAAACACTCAAAACCAGAGATGCTTGTAGTACCTGCAGAAGAACTTACCTATGCCCTGTCCACAAATCTCCTGTGCACACATCTCATTATGCAGTTTGTGCCCCATGCTTTCTCTTTCTTTAGATGCTCCTAATGCTGGAAGTCCTTTAGAGGCCCAGAAGGGGGGTTACCAACTCTGCGTAGGGGTACCTCTATGCAGGGTACTATGCATAGTACCCTGCAGTCTGCAGTGAAAAGTAACTTCTGTTTCTCGTTTCAGTTTTGTCAACCAACATGGTAATGTCATCAGTGGTTGTAGTACTTCACATGAGATACCAGCTGCCTACAGGGTAGTTCCAGCCTTCCCTGCTTCCCCTCACTGCTTAAGCTGTATGAAGAAATGCAGTTGTGAAGTTGGCTGGCCTGTTTTGTAGTAATGTCACATTTATTTAGTGAAAGTGAGTGGAGGAGAAAAGCAAGTGTGCAGCTCAGCAGACAAGAGTGATAGCTGGGGACTATTAGGGACTGTAGTGATAGGACAAGGAGTAACAGGTTCAAACTTAAACAGGGGAAGTTTAGATTGGATATAAGGAAGAAGTTCTTTACTGTAAGGGTGGTGAGGCACTGGAATGGGTTGCCCAGGGAAGTTGTGAATGCTCCATCGCTGGCGGTGTTCAAGGCCAGGCTGGACAGAGCCTTGGGTGGCATGGTTTAGTGGGAGGTGTCCCTGTCCATGACAGGGGGTTGGAACTGGATGATCTTAAGGTCCTTTCCAACCCTAACTATTCTGTGATTTCATGATTCTATCTCCCAGGTTGTCCAGGGATAGTAACTGGACTCTGCTGATTGTTTGAAACATTAGTTCCTCTTGAGCAATTTCAGAAGAGTACTGAGAGTCTGTTTCAGAGGGGAGTTGATGCTTGAGATCTTTCTTTCATACATGGAAAAAGAAAAAGTAAATTCTAAGCTCCTGTGGTGTCAGAGAAGGAGACTCTGTGTGCTGAAAGTCTGCTTTTCCCTTTTCCACCAACACTGTAACTTCATCACAGAAGGCCACTGAATTTGTTGGCACAATTTGCTCTTAGTGAAACCATGTTGGTTGTCACAAATCACCTCGTTATATTCCATGTGCCTTAGCATATTTTCCAGGAGGATCTGTTCTATGATCTTGCTGGGCACCGAAGTGAGACTGACCAGCCTCTAGTTCCTTGTGTCTTCCTTGTTACCCGTTTAAAACTGGGAGTTATGTTTCCGCTTTTCCTGTCAATGGGACCTTTACCAGCCTGCCATGACTTCTCCAATATAGAATCATAGAATAGTTAGGGTTGGAAAGGACCTTAAGATCATCCAGTTCCAACCCCCGTGCCATGAGCAGGGACACCTCCCACTAAACCATGGCACCCAAGGCTCTGTCCAACCCGGCCTTGAACACCGCCTGGATGGAGCATTCACAACTTCCCTGGGTGTGATGGATAGTGGGTTGGAAACTGTATTTGCCAGTCCCTCAGGACCTGTGGATGCATCTCATCCCATGGACTTGTGTGCCTTTGTATTCCTTAGATAGTCTCAAACCCGGCCCCAAATCAAAGAAAAACCATTATTGTCATACTGATACCTTCTCAGCAGAGTACGTTTTCAATTTTAAATTCATGAGTGCTGTTGAAAGTGATAGAAATAATATTTCATTAACCATAAACCTTTAGATAGTTCATCTGTTCCCTTTAATACAGTAAATAAGGGTTGGATAAGGTACCTGTGCGCTGTACAAGACCCTGCTGGATTCTGTGCAGAGATTCAAGTGTGGTTGCTAAGAACACGCTGCTGACACCAAAGCATGAACTGGAATTGGTTTACACCTGCACAATGTTTGTCCTCAGGAAAACAGCCTGCCAGGTACCAAATCTGAGCTACGTTGTTTCTTAAAACCTAACAGAAATCTCCCGAGGCCATTTCAAGCAGTGCAGGGCGCAGGAGTCAGTGTTAGCAGCTCATTGTATCCCACCGTGCAACACTTCTGCCAGGATGTGTATGAGGAAGAAGTTCTTCCCTGGGAGGGTGCTGAGGCGCAGGCACAGGGTGCCCAGAGAAGCTGTGGCTGCCCCATCCCTGGCAGTGTTCAAGGCCAGGTTGGACACAGGGGCTTGGAGCAAGCTCTCTCTAGTGGAAGGTGTCCCTGCTCATGGCAGGGGCTGAAATGGGATGAGCTGTAAGGTCCCTTCCAACACAAACCATTCTGGGATTCTGTATGTGGCCACTGTTAGGATTTGCTGCTGTCTGGAGATCATGGCTCATGTTCTGCTCATGTACCTGTGTGCTTGAAGTATTCAAGCATTAAGCTTGAATGAAGTATTCAGGTATTAAGCTAGTTACAGTGATAGGAATATGTAAGAGAAGTCAAAGTTCTAAAATCCAAAGCTTCATGCCACCAGCCTCAGAATGTGGTATTCCTGCAAGAATGTGCTAGTAAATCTACTAGTAAATCTACTTTCAGTGGGCTTCTGACAGTTCAGTTACAGTAATGAGAGCGCTATAATATGCTGGCCACTGCCAGAAATAATCCAACAACTTTTCCGACTGTTGTGCCACCCTGAGAAAACACTGCTTCAGTTCCAGCTGGCTGCTTTTTAACCACAGAAGAGTTTATTTTCAGCAGGACTCTCTTTTCTTTCTTTTTTTTTTTTTTTTAAGTTCTTTTACCGAATTCCCGGATTCCTGGTTGTGATGGAATCCTGTAAATGATGCAGTGTTATTCAAATGATGCTGAAGGCAGCATCTATATACTATTCCTTTCCTACCTACCATTCCCAGAGATGAAGACAATATCCTACTGAAGTATTTCTTCATCACTTACATGCATTCAGGATTATAGACCTGGAGAGGATAAAAAGCTCCGCTTCATTCTTAATCCTTAGTCTCAACGCATATAGTAGGAGTCGGGGCACACCATAGATACGTAAAATGCTGTTTGCATGTGAAGTCTTTATAAGGGTTCACAGTAAACCACAGTATTTACCAACTGATCTAAGGACTGTCTGAAAAAGATAATAATTGAAGTATAGATGATCTATTTCTTTGCTTATTTGGCAGTCACACAATAAAGAGGCCACTAGTAAAAACTGAACAGTGTCAAAGCAATGTTACAAGGTGCTTAATGTGAGTGGAGAAATGAACTGTACCAAAAAAGCAAGTGGTTCTGTGTCTTGAAAACTTGCTTGCAGGCACCTCTGAGGGAAACAAATGCCAAACAAAACAAGTCTAGAGAGGGAATCCTTATTTCTTTAAACAATTCTCCTGCAGAATCTGAGGGAGAACAGATGAAAAGGGTTATGTTGCCTGAAAGCTTATTTAGAACTGATAATTTACTAAATTAATTGCTTCCAATAACAATAGCAGTGCTTAAAATCACTGCCAAATCTCCATTCCTTGTAGTCCCCCAGACCTGTACCTCTTGATTCCAGATCGGTTGCAATTCAGTCTACTGGACTCTTACTAACTGGGCTGTAAAGCATGTAAAGATGTATGTGAGAGTTCGGGAACTCCAAGAGCAGGTTGACACTTACCTGTGAAAACTGCTATTGAATTTTGGCATCTCAATTTTTCCTAGAATACAGAAATACAGCTCTTTTAAACCTGGAAACATTGATACAGTAGCATTACAGTAGGAAGAAAAAAGAGTGTACAGTGTTGAAGTAGTTCTATTTCATGAACTGGAAATACAGCATGGAAGGTGGGACTCCAGGACATCACCCCCTCTTTTTCCCCTGGACACTGAGCAGTTCAGCTTTTCACTTCAAGAATATTCATGTTTTAGTTTAACATAAAGAAAACAGAGGTTTGATTTACAGCAACAACTCCAGCGGACCAATAGTGCTGATGTTTGACCAACATAAACTCTTCCCTCAGGTGATCAGCTCTTTCAGAACAAAGCACATCTCTCACAATCCTAATGTTTAAATAGCTTTTCTGGGGATTCTATCTTAAACAGAAGTGACTGGACTTAACCTAGGAGGCTCCCTTCTTGTTATGTGTTCTTCTAAAAGCAGCTGTTTTCACGGAATAATATTATATATACTTGATGGTAACTGGAAAAAGCACCACATTTGCTCCATTTCAGAGGTATTTTTACAGTTGTGTTTGAAGTGGATTGATTTTGCTTTTTAATTGACTCCACAGGAAAGGCTGGGGGAGACATGAAAAGCTGCTGCTTGAAATTTACTTGAAAAACATATAATTACATGTCAGAAAGTTCATGGTCTTATTTGGCCATGATGTCATGAACGATGGACAGCTTTTCAGTAAGGAAATTGGCTCTGGGGCCCATAAGAACTTCCCAGTATCTGTCAGTCTCAGGTCATTGGGATCACTCTGAGAAAAGACTTAGAATCATAGAATAGTTAGGGTTGGAAAGGACCCTAAGATCATTTAGTTCCAACCCCCCTGCCATGGGCAGGGACACCTCCCACTAAACCATGGCACCCAAGGCTCTGTCCAACCCGTACTTGAACACTGCCAGAGATGGAGCATTCACAACTTCCCTGGGCAACCCATTCCAGTGCCTCACCACCCTTACAGTAAAGAACTTCTTCCTCATATCCAATCTAAACTTCCCCTGTTTCAGTGTGAACCCGTTACCCCTTGTCCTATCACCCCAGTCCCTCATGAAGAGTCCCTCTCCAGCATCCCTATAGGCCCCCTTCAGATACTGGAAGGCTGCTATGAGGTCTCCATGCAGCCTTCTCCAGGCTGAACAGCCCCAACTTTCTCAGCCTATTTTCATACGGGAGGTGCTCCAGTCCCCTGATCATCCTTGTGGCCCTCCTCTGGACTTGTTCCAACAGTTCCATGTCCTTTTTATGTTGAGGACACCAGAACTACACACAATACTCCAAGTGATATCTCACAAGAGCAGAGTAGAGGGGCAGGATCACCTCCCTTGACCTGCTGGTCACGCTCCTTTGGATGCAGCCCAGGATACGGTTGGCTTTCTGGGCTGCGAGCGCACACTGCCGGCTCATGTTCATTTTCTCATCGACCACCACCCCAAAGTCCTTCTCCACAGGGCTGCTCTGAATCTCTTCTCTGCCCAACCTGTAGCTGTGCCTGGGATTGCTCTGACCCAGGTGTAGGACCTTGCACTTGGCATGGTTAAACTTCATCAGGTTGGCATCAGCCCACCTCACAAGCGTGTCAAGGTCCCTCTGGATGGCATTCCTTCCCTCCAGCGTATCAACCGAACCACACAGTTTGGTGTCATCGGCAAACTTGCTGAGGGCGCACTCAATCCCACTGTCCATGTCACCGACAAAATGTTGAACAAGACCGGTCCCAGCACCGATCCCTGAGGGACACCACTCGTTATCCTTCATCTTAAAACAGTTTTCTTTTTTTACGTATAGAACAAAGAAAACCAGCTGCTTTCTTATCTGCTGCCTATGCAGTTAAGATATATTCAAGTCTTAAAGGAACATGAATTCTAGTAGTTCATTAGAATTTGCAATCTCATTATACTGCCTTGTTTAATGTAGGGACAGTATGAAGAAACCAGTCACCCAGGCCTTCTGCAGGATGAACAATGATGCTGTTCTTTTATACAGTGTGGTGTCTCAGGAGCAGTTGTTGTGAGGCAAAGCAGAATGGTTTTGTCATGACCAAGAATGAAAGAAGTTTTAGCCAAAAGTTTATGTAAAGCTTCCCTGTGAGGCCCGCTGACAGTCAGCCAACACTTTAATAGCTATAACCTCTAAGGTTTAGCTTACAAATACTGCATTAATACATCGAAAGACTCCTGCTATCAAATCGCAGTCTTCTCATTTAGGGCAAATCATAGAACCATGGAATAGTTTGGGCTTGGGGAGGGACCTTAAAGCCCATCCAGTTCCAACCCCTGCCACAGGCAGGGACACCTTCCACTAGAGCAGCTTGCTCCAAGCCCCATCCAACCCGGCCATGAACACTGTCAGGGATGGGGCAGCCACAGCTTCTCTGGGCACCCTATGCCAGTGCCTCAGCACCCTCCCGGGGAAGAACTTGTGCCTAAGAGCTCATCTTTATCTCCCCTCTGGTAGGTTAAAGCCATTCACCTTGTCCTGTCCCTACAGGCCCATGTTCAAAGGCTGTTTCCAGCCTTCTTTTAGGCCCCTTTAAGTATTTGGAGGCTGCTCTAGTATCTTCCCAGAGTGTTTTTATCCTTCCCTAGTGTTGGTGTATTGGCTGAGTCCCCCAAATGCTGTAAACTGCAAAGAGGGGCTCAGTCACTGTCCTGGGTTCAGCAGTAGCAGTTGTTTTTCTCCTTCTTGGTAGATGGGGCAGTGCTGTGTTTTTTGACTTTCAGCCTGGGAACAGTGCTAATAACACCGATGTTTTCAGTTGCTGCTCAGTAATGTTTGGTCTGACCAAGGACTTTCTGAGTCTCATGCTCTGCCAGGGAGGAGGGGAAGCTGGGAGGAAGCAGAGATAGGACACTTGACCCAAACTGACCAAAGAGGTATTCCATGCCACAGCATGTCATGCCCAGTATAGAAACTGGAGGTAGTTACCCGGAAGGGTTCGATCACTGCTCGGTCAGGCTGCGTATCGGTCAGTGGGTGGTGAGCGGTTGTATTCTCTTCCCTTGTTATTTCCCTTATCATTATTATCATTGGTGGCAGCAGCAGTGGTTTGTGTTATACCTTAGTTACTGGACTGTTCTTATCTCAACCCATGGGATTACATTCTTTCGATTCTCCTCCCCATCCCTTCGGGAGCGGGGGGAGGAAGGTTGGGGGGGAGTGAGTGAGAAGCTGCGTGGTTCTGAGTTGCTGGCTGGTCTTAAACCATGACAGTCACTAGTAGTCACACTGCACTATGGCAGAATTTAGCGCACATTCTCTTGAAACAGGTTAAACAAATGCGCTTTTTTGACAGAATGATGACTTACTTTCCACTCATAAACACAGTGAACTCGAAGGGCTGAGGATATGAAACTTTTCAGTTTTCAGCCCAATTTGTTTTCCGATTCCCTTTTGCTGACAGCATGATGTCCATGTGTATTGCCACGTGCTTCTGCCAAACATGAGTGAGGATGGAATGGGCCGGAAAAATTTCCTCATTATTACTTTGTTGGAGTTTAATATGCACTCTGTCTATTAAAAGTGTGTAATTCCATCATGTCTGGTTGGAATGTTGCTTTCCTTGAAGAGGTTCCTTTGAGGTTTTTTTTCTTAGCATTTTACTTGTTTGTAGATATTACAGTATTGCATTGTGAAATCTTGTGATGTGATACTTGAAAGGCCAAGGAAATGAATAAAAACCTGGTGGAGCAGCCAGTATTTAAAGCCATGCTGCTGTGTTACAGTTCTACCAGCACCAAGTGAAAACTAAAGACCAAGCTTTGATTTTGTATCAGGACACAGAATCATAGAATAGCTAGGGTTGGAAAGGATCTTAAGATCATCTAGTTCCACCCCCCCTGCCATGGGCAGGGACACTTCCCACTAAACCATGCCACCCAAGGCTCTAATCTCTGACACCTCCTGTAATCACTGTCATAGCACTAAACAGGTGGGAGCATCCTCAGCTTGTGGGAAATGCTACTGCTTGAATTGAGGGAACAAAACCTTCCAAACTGCTTTGGCAAGCCTTTTAGTTGTTTGCTGTCCACAGTGCACCAGTACAGCTTCCATTATGTTTAGGTCTTTATTCTTGATGTTTACTCTTTGCTTTACGCAGTGTACTGGTTAGGCTGCTACAGCCCAGGAATCAATGATTACGCGTTATTCAGTAAAGACAAAACAAGTTCATAGTCCATAGGGTTTGACCCAGCAATGAAGTTTGTGCAGTTCTTTCCAATAACACGGTATGGAGCATGTATGCTGTGCTGGGGCTACTGGTAGCAGATGGTTTGCAGCCAGTAAACTACTGTTTGTTTTCTAGTGTTACTTGCAGTGATGGATGATGTGCTTGGCTTTCTCTGCAGCAACGGGATCATGGAGGTCACCAAAATAAGCAACAAGCAGTAGTTTATCTTGCTGCTTCTGGTGGTAGGAAAGAAATGTGTGTTGCAGATGCTGGTGAAGTTGCTGTTAAAGGGAAGGGGTTTGCTGGCACATCTTCCTCACCGAAACACTTCAACAGGTCTATAAATTAGAATTTAGCAGTTGTAATTCTGGGAACAAATTTCTGAGCCCCAGTGAGGCCTTTAAGGGAATCCTTAAGCCGTTGTGACTAAGAGCAGTGTCAGAGGCTCTGCACTGCAGCTCTCCCTTGATCTCAGCTGATGAGCAAGAAAATGGGAATTTCTGATGGACCTAAGATTTCATTCTTCCTTTATATTTACAGTGATTCATCCTGTAAAGAGCAGCTTTATGTATGCTGAAGAGCCAGTTCGAAGCTACCTGTGTCTCATACACTTCCTTTTGTTCTAAATGCCTCCAGTACTGAAATGTTCCTATGAGTATTTCTCGGGAGAGCAATAGACTGAGAAAAATGCTGCCCTGCAGCAATGAGCATGTATCATGTCAGTGTGATCATCGTCATCACAGGATATGCAGCAAAGATCCACCTCTAGACATCTGACTTAAGCTTAGTGTAGGTGAGGGTAATGACAAGAATGCTTGATAGCATGTGATGCATCTCTCTGTTTGGGGTACTTAAGGGAAAACAGCGCTGTGAGTCTTGACCTGGAGGAAGGGGATTCACCAAATCAGAAGCTGCTAAGGCTTTGGAAAACACTACTTAGGGTTTATTTTATACTCATTGGGCATATGTAACGGGAATGGCTTATTTGCAACAGCCTAATTTTATCCCTTCTATTCTGCTGAACCCGTAAATAAATATTTGAATTACTTCTCTGCAGAGAAGCCTCAAAAGAGGAAAGGAAGTCCAAGTCTCTTGCCCATCACTTTCATTGACACCACATTCCCTCAGAGCACAGGGTGCAAAGTGAAGGGACCTGATGAGAGACATCAGCTTGCACCAACAGATGGTGGTTTCTTGCCAAAGATGACAGAGGCTTGCAACACAGGACAAACAGAGCTCAACTTTAAAATGCTCACTTTGCAACTACTGCGTTTTGAAACATAAACAAGACTTCTGTTTCTAAGTAAGTAATGCTTGGCATCATGATACTCCAACACATAGATTACACTCATGAAAATTTAGTCATCAGCAGTTATCTGAACTGTAGCTTCTTTTGGAAAACAATATGTAGTTTTCAGGTCATGATGACCATAACCAATAAAAACCTGCAGTGGGATGCAGCTCTTACTGTGAGAGATGGGCTGTTAGTACAGTGTTAAACATGCACAGAGCATCCTGACAGGAGAGAAAATTTTATCCTATTGAAGATAACAGTGACAAACTGACAGTCAGAAATTGACTCTGTCAGGATAAAAATCTCTTTAAATTTAGTGAAGGAAAAATGAAATAATGGTCACTTATCAAAACCAGTGAGAAATCTCTCAGAAAATAAATGACAGAGAACACCTTGAGAAGGAGCAGGTGAATCTGGTTCTCCTGAAGTCAGTGGGCTCAATGGCATAAAGCTGGTGAAATTAAATGAGCTAGAAATAAAAATGCTGGTTAGAAATAAGTTATCTGAGCATACTATGGTTGTATATCACCCCTATATTATCATCTATAAAGGAGACCCTAAAATTAATAATTCCCATGTGATGGTTACTTTGGAACTTTCAATATAGGCTTCAAACTGTATATATATATATATTTTATAGGACTCCAGGGTTTCATAAATCCTAATTCACAGTCACAAAGGAGTAACTAAAGATCTCAGGCACTAACTGACAGGAACAGTACTGCAGCAAAATGGGGATAAGTCCGTCCCACCCATATAAAGTTGGTTGCCTTTGAGGTCTATGAAAACATGCCTCCATCCTACCCAAGTACTGGCCAGCATGGAAGATTGCTGCTTACCTACAGTTCCTGTCCAAGCACAAGGAACGCTTCCATGTGGTGCTTAAAACAGTAAGTCCAGAGAACTGCATGAAGGTGGGTGCATGGCCTGTCCTCCTCTCCCTCTACAGCTTTCCCAGATAGATCTTGAGCTGGCTTTAGGGAAGTGTCTGGCTTGCTGGAGTTGGTCCTGAGTTTTCCAATACAAAATGACCAGAAATGAAAGAACTGGACTTTGAGAGTTTATGAAAATCAAACTGAAATTCATCTGGGAAAGGGAAGTATGAAGTTAATCAGTCTTCAAGATTACTATCCCATCTTACAGCCAAAAGTAGTTAAAGCAGAAAGATACACTATCTTTAAGTGCCAATAAACTTTTCCAGCTAGTGATCTTATTCCAGCTATTCAGAAGGGAATATAAATCCTGCTTCTTGTCCAAACCCTGATTAATAAGAGCCAGCTGAATCCTGACAGTGATACCAGCTTTTAATTTTGACTCAAGCTCATAATTTTCATTTTTGCTGTCCTTTTCTCTACTTTTTTCTACCACTGTACAAACAAATCTGAAGCAAATGAGATTTTTAGCAATTGTGGTGTAGTGAGAAGATAAAAATTGAGCTGCTGTGTCATGATCAGATTCCCAAAGATAGATTCCTTAGAATCATGGAATGGTTTGTGTTGGGAAGGACCTTAAAGCTCATCCAGTTCCTGCCTCCTGCTGCAGGCAGGGATGCCTCAGGCTAGAGCAGGTTTCTCCAAGCCATGTCCAACCTGGCCTTGAGCATTGCCAGGGATGGGGCAGCCACAGCTTCTCTGGGTGCCATGTGCCAGCTCCTCAGCACCGTCACAGGGAAGAGCTTCTGCCTTACATCTAATCATCTTCTGTGATGTTTCTCTAGATCTTGAATTTGGGGTATTCTTTCCTATTTCTAAATCTATTTTACCTTCATGAGACCTGTGGAATTCTGTTACCTTCTTAGTGATTGAATTCCCTCTCTAATGATTTACTTTACATGGCAGTATGGAAATCTTGACAAGAAAACTCATGTCAGTCAAATTCGTTCTACCTTATTGTAACTACCTTTAACTCATTTTGTTAGAAGTCCACATAAGGTATGGGAATAATACTTTAAATTAAATGTTAATACTTTCCTTTAAATCAACATGCCCGAGTTGAACTGAATGCGTAAACAACAAGTAATTGGGCAGTTGCTCTTTAGTGGTTTGACTTTTATATTCTTTTACATATCCTGTAAATGTGAGAAATATGTCATTTCAGGATGACTACTGGACATACGCAGTGGACAGCAGTGAGCTGTGTCCTGCTACGCATGAGCTGACATGCTCATTGCAAAGCCTGAGCTTGTTGTGAAGATTGTAAAGATGTAGTAATGCTCAAACCCCTCTACTCCACCTGCCTTTCCCATTGAATTTGCATTCAAAACAATTTCCTTAGAATTTCTAAGTTCTCTGGTACAGAGATGTGAAATATGGCGGGTTTTGTCATATACACTAAGCAAATATTTTGAGTTGCGGGCAAGAAAATCTTTCAGCTTGGAAGGTGTTTTAGTAGTTCCTAGTAACATTAAAATTGAAAGTTACTAAAGAGGTGGGAAAAAAGTTTTTTTTTTTCTCTTAGGCCCTTTAAAATCTGGTACAATTTTGACATAAGAGGGTGAAGTCTCCCAGGAACAGGGTCTGAAGTAGAGCTGTCCACAACAAAATCTGCAACTACTGCCTTATAAAACAAGGTCAACCAGAGAAACCCTGAAAGAGTTACACAGAAATCTGTGTAACTGTTATAATGTTCCCTGGAGGCCCAAGTAGTTCCTAACAAGAGAAATGAAAGTCTCCTGACATCTAGGGTAGTTTACCAAGGAAAACACAAGGATCTTAGGATTGCTTAGACCTTTAAGCCATCTTTGTTCTTATGCTTTGGCTCATTTGGACACGATCAGAAAAAGAAAGCAAACAAATAGGATTTCGTCTTTGCATTCTAGCACTTGATGCTGCATAATTTTCTATGGAGAGACAGAGCTGTTGTGTAGACTTTGGTGCTGCAGGAATTCTTGCCCATGTCCTTTCACACTTCTTGTGTTTATCCTCAGGATTTACTTAGGGTTAAAGTAAGGTTTGTGTGTAAATGTGTTGACATTATGCAAAAGGCTCCATACCTCTATTTTTTTTGCCTGTTTGTTTTCTGTTCTGAAGTGTGTTAAGCCTAGAGGATTGCTTTGATTAACTCGCAGCAGAGGAAACCATTGCAAAGCTGATCTGAAGAAGTTTTTCGGGATGCTGGGAAACAGAACCTATTTCTTTGCACTCTTTTATTTGCCTTTTTATCCTCATTTGTTCATTGGATTTTTGCGTGTACATGACTCAAGTGGTAGAAAAACAAGTGCGTTTTCATCAGTGTTTGTAATCCCTATGAGTTCCAGATCCTTTTCTCTTTACGTAATCCTTTTTTGCATCTTTTTTCATGGAATGAGTGGATTAAAAAGCAGTGGAAGAATGGAACTGACATCCCCAAGTCCAGCCTGTGACTGCTACTATGACTAAGTGCAGATAAGCACTTGCATTCCATCAGGGCTGGACAGACCTGTGCATTTCCTGCCCATGGCAGGGGGGTTGGAACTAGATGATCTTAAGGTCCTTTCCAACCCTAACTATTCTATGATTCCCTGTCTAAACAGAACTGCTCTTCTGGGCAGTAATTGGGATGGTTTGATACTGATTTGCTAGGCAGCGTAATCAAGTACCAAGCAATATATTCCTGCTGGTAAAATCTCATATTCTCTGGAACTCAGTCCTGCCCCTGATCATGCCTTTGTCTTGACATACTCTTCGTTTCCTGTCCAGCATCAAATGTCTACTCCGCATGCTTTCTGACTGCAGCCTCTCCTTTATCTGCAAGTCTCCCTGCCTTCTGCTTTTACACATTGAGACCAGCTGCCTCAGAGTTGCTGCCCCAGCTGAGCTTTGTTGCAGTGCACGCTGGACCTCTTGTCTTAAGCATCTTGGCTTTTATCTTCTGTGGAAGGTATTTACACTTTCCAGTATTAATACTTGCAAAGTGTCTCTTAATGCTAGACAACTGCTGGCAACCATGAAGGGAGGTAGTAACAAAATGCAGTGGATTCTGTACACTAGAAACAGAATATATGTTCAGAAAAAATGATTCAAACTGCACGTCCTTGCACTGAATAAGCAAGTATAGTGTCTTGATTTAGAAGGTTGCTTCATTCCTATACTCTGAAAATCTCAGCTCTGCTTTAGTTGACACCCTGACACTAAACCTATGAGGCCAGAAAAATACAGACCAGTCTTCTGCACTATGCAAAGTTCTCAGCATCCTGAGTGTCAGGCAGCTGTCGCACAAAAAAGATCTAACTAATGCTCCCAGAGAAGAGCAAAGAGAGCTTGAACTGGGTCCATATTTTAGCTGTATGGTATGGGCTTCTGGGCGCAGACCCAGTGAGCAGTGGGTGAGTAGGAGGTTTCTGTCCTTGTATTATGTCAGAGTTTGAGGGGAGGCAGCTGCTGTGAATGTTTTAAGACAGGAGGTTTTTCTTATCTAACCAGACATTTAAGGTGAAATTTAAATGTGAGAAGAGATTTGTCTGAATCTTGAACCAGTGGCCTCCAGAGCTCAGGCTCTGGAGCCTGAGCACTCGGCAACATCCTTACTTCATGGAAAGCTTGCTGACAATCAGTGCAATGTGCAGAGAAGTGACTGATGATACAGAGTGCAAGACGTCCTTCCTGGCTGGGAGTCTGCAGCTGTCTCTGAGATAAATGCCTGTGTCTTTGAACAGTTCTGGTCATACACTTAAACAGAAACGTGCTTGTAAAGAAAAGATTGATCATTTCTTGTACTTTTCACTCCCTTTATATGTGGGAATCCTTTAAGCAAAGAACCAAGTGCAAAGAAGTTTAAATGAAGTTCAGGCTTCAGCAACCTCTGCTTATGAACAGGAAACTGGGAGTTGGACTAACCTGTCAGCCTTGACAATTCTTGAAAGTCTCCGTTTGGCAACACACTCATGTTAGGAACATTTGTGGGGTTCTTACATGTTCATTTTCTGCTTGCTGGCATTATCTGATTGCTGAATACGTTTTTTGCTACAGACAGAAAGTATAATGGAGAAGAGGCGTCTCCTTCCTTTTACTTGTTGCACTTGAACGTTTCTACCACTCCTAGAGCTCTTTGGCCTTGTTGTAAATCTGAATAAATCTAAATGCCTAAATAGCAAAGCAATGCTAATCGCTGATGTCATCACAGATCTTTACACTCTTCACCTTTCCATGGAGTTCACTGATCCCTGCTAGGCAGAGTTTGAAATGTGGGACTTCCAATAAAGGTAGTCCAGGATTAGAAGATCACTGTTACTGTGTTTACCAGTGTATTATTTTCCTTGCTGTCTTTTACTGCAGAATCATAGAATGATTTGTGTTGGAAGGAACCTTGAAGATGGGCAGGGACACCTTCTATTAGATCAGTTTATTTTTTTATATTAGTTACTATTATGTTAGGTATGCACCTTTATTATTTCCATCAATAGACTGAATTTGTAAGCTGTTGTAAATGGGCTGACTAAATGGTCGTAACAAGGTTTCTCACCTACATTTACCAGAACAATCTTGCAGAAGCTGATGATACCAAAACTTCTCTTGGTTCTTTATCACATCCCTTACAGAAGATATCAGGGAAGGAGTTGGAGTGGGAAGAGGTACTTCTGAAAACTGTGGAGTGGTAACATGTTATAGGAATAAGAAGCTACAGAAATAATAACTAGTAAATAATATTTGAAGGCTATAGCTGGTTAAGTGCAATACAACTTGAAGTTCAGATCCTGCGTCTTCCAGTTTAGTAAGGGAAATGGGGTTTGAAACTTGATCTTAAGGTCCTTTCCGACCGTAACCATTCTCTGATTCTAAATATGTTGCAGACTAATGCATGTATGTTCTTAGCATGGTAAAATGTGTACAGCCTTTGGTTGCTTAAACTGCTGAGAAGGATGGCAAGTGCAAAACCTGTGAACTCATCAGCTTAAGGCAGCATAGCAGCTCTCTGTAGTATGCAATGCTGTTGCTACCACTGCTACAAAATGGAGTGTGTTATTAAAACCACTGTGGATAAGGAGTCGTGGCCTGCATGGAAGAGTGCCATCTTTGTGCTAACTTAGATGTTAAAAAATGCTAACTTGAACTCGCACATATACTGATTATCCTGCTAAAAGAAGACCTGGAATCTCTTCCCAGAATTACAGCATTTTAATTAGAAGAATGTGAGTGAAGTCTTAATCTTGTTATTAGGGATAGACACGGATAAGATGGAAACAAAATCCACAGCAACAGAGCCTAAACATGAAAATCAATGGTTTGAAGACTAGTAACTTCAGTGATTGCTGCAGCAACAAAACTGCTTCTTGTCCCTTCTTTTCATGCAAGACTAAGCTTGACAGTGAATAAGTTGGAAGAAATACCTCTTCTTGTAACATTGAGCTACCTCACACACAGCTATTTGAAAATACACAGCTGAACTGCAGGGAAAGGTATTTAAATTTACAAAGCAAATCTTCAGATATGTGAGTATTTTTTTTTAATTTCCTTTTAGCCCTTTTAAATTCTTGTGACATTCAGGGATCAATAACAATCTCATCTGTAGCTGATTCTGACAGATGTTAATCTTTCCCTTGGCTTTGCAGTCGGCTTGAAATAGTACTTGTTTCTTCATGTCAGGCCTCTGGCAATGCTTACTGGAGTCAGAATTACAGTTTCCAGTGAATCCTATTTTTACTGTCATTAGCTTTCTAAACTGTTCCCCATAGCTGGCAACGTTTCCAGGCTTGGAGACCTACTTAGTGGGAAGCTGGGAGAGTGATGGGTTGTTTCTGTCTCAAAGCATTGTGCCTTTAATTGAGGTTTGCTTAACTTTGTCATTAAATCCATTTACGTTGAAGGCATTTCATGACAGTGATCACATACTATGCTTGTAGAGTGGCTGCTTTTCTGTTGTGATTTACCTGTTAATGAAAGGGAAAAATAGCTCCATGTTTACTTAAGGTTTTTACAAGTAGTTTTTTTTTTTCCTTCTGCTGACTTGGTTAACAGATTCAGGAAATGTTTGGATTGGAATTCGGAGACGTGGCTCACCTGCAGATCCTGTGCTATGCTTTAGCTAAGGAATTGGCTAGATCTATTTTGCAAACTGCAAGCGCTCTGGTTTTGGTACCTACTTGTCTAGATAGCAGTTGATACCACCATCAGAACCCATAACCCCTGGGCTTATGCTTCCAAATCAGGGACAAAACTTGATCAGAAAGCAACAGGAACAGAAACAATTCTCTCCCAAATGCCATGGAATTGATGGTTATCGGAAAACAGTGGGTGCAATATTGCTGTTTGTGTTCATCAGTTGTACAGGCTAATTTCCTTCTCTTAGAATACATTATGGGTGACCCAAACCATGGGAGTTCTAGCACAGGCTAATTTCCTTCTCTTAGAATATGTTTGGGGTGACCGAAACCATGTGAGTTTTAGCATGAGCTTGGCAATGATCATTTTAGTTGGGGAAGCCAAATACTCATTTCTTAATAAGAAAAGAAAGCTGATTAATCAGCTGCGTCATCCTGCTCTACTTCAGGATTGGTATGAATGGCATTCCCTATGGATCAGCCTACACAGAGGCAAATGCCAAACCATAATTAAGACTGAGTGACTGTAAGTTCAATGAAATGTTTCAAAATACCAAATTAAGATTGAGTGACTGAGTACAAATGTTTCAAAATATCACTCATGTGTTTTAGATAAAATAAAAAGCCAGGGATATTCTCAGTCAAGCAGTTAATTTCTTCGTGAAAACTTAGAATCAGACAATCATGGAATCTACTGGGTTGGAAAAGACCTTCAAGATCATCAAGTCCAACCATTCCCCAGCAGTGCCAAGGCCACCACTAACCCATGGCACTGAGGGCCTCCTCTACAGGGTGTGTGAACACTTCCAGGGACGGTGACTCCAGCACTGCCCTGGGCAGTGTGACCCAGTTCCTGAGCACCCTTTGGGGAAGGAATTGTTCCTTATCTCCAGTCTAACTCTCCTCTGGTGCAGCTTGAGGCTGTTTCCTCTTGTCCTACACTTGTGATGTTCTTAATTTGAAGATTTTCACTATGACTCTCTCAGAGTAGAGGAACTTTATTTCCATAGTACAGGTTTGCATTAGGTTCCACTGCAGTGTATAGACTGACAGATGGAACATGGCACCTTCCCTCTCTCACATTCTTGTTTCTGAATGATGCTGCAATGCTGCCTTGTTTCTGGGACAGATAATTTGCAGAGCCTCTAGGAATTAAAACAAGCTTTTTGAATATTTTAGAAAGAGAAATAATAGCAACCTACAAAACCTCTTGCAGATATTACTACAAGCAACAAAAATCACGCCTGGAAGGGAAAAGGGGTATTTTAGAGATAAGTCAGTAGGTTTTTTCAGCTATTATTTTTAGATAATTAATCCCCAAAGGGTAATTCTATGCATTTTGGTTTTTGCATCTAGCAAAAAAAAAAATGTTTCAAATAGGAGCTGGAGACAGCTTATGTTAAATTTTCTTGCAAGAGTTAGTCTAGTTGAAATTAGCGGTGATTGTTTCAGTACTTGTCTAGTTCCCTATGTGCCTCAGGTTGTGTGCAATAACGAAAACCTGATCATCAGCACATCCATAAATGACTCATCTTCTTTACTGCTCCCACATGGTTGCACAACTTTACTGACTGCTTGCTTTGATGAATATTTGGTATTTGTCATGTGAAGCTATTCCATCACTTTTGTAATATGGGAAATTCCAAGTACACTGAACACTGTAACACCACGTCACAGCTCATGGATTCGTACTCATTTTGTGACACAGTGCAGTATGACACAGTAGTCTAATTACCAGTCACATAAAGATAAAAGTTACAACACAGACATCTGGCTGCAACCATGCACCTGGATTAAACAGTTTCCCATCTGGCTCTACTATATTATGGAGCAAAGCAGGTGGTAGAACGTTAGGTAAGAGCTGTCATTAAAGAGTAAGCAATTGCTTTTATTTCTTGTTTAGTTGATTGATTTTTTTCCCCAGTGGATCAAGGTGATACATTTATCTTATGCCAATAAGGCTTCACTCAACAAAAATGCTGGAAATGGAAGATTCTTCCTCTTTCTTTTTACTTTATGATTTGTTGAATGATGGCATTGCTGGGAGAAGAGGGAAATAAAGCTGCAGGAAATAAGAGAAGCAGGTTAAAGGGTTTTGTCAGAGCTCTTTTTTGCAGTTCTGTTTCCTCTGCTTTGTGCTTTGCCATGGGTCCATGCTGCACCTGCGACAGGGAATTTGGAGCTCCCCCATGAGTGGGGAAGATGCAAAAGGGATGTAAATTCTCCTTCCAAATTTGCCTTTTACTAACAAGTAAAACTTGTTACTAACTCACACAGGGTTGATAATACTAATATTAAATTCTGGTTTTCTGTATTGGGTAAATGGTTTCTTTTTCTATCTTTATGTTCAACCCTGCAAAGAACAGTGTTGGGATTTTGTAAGGAATCTAGGCATATGTGCTCTAAAGCTTATATACTGCACCTACAGCTTGTCAGCTGGGAACCTGCTGGTGATACACGAGCTGCCTGCTGTCATTTCGGTCTTTGCACCAGTCATTAATCAGAACAGAGAAAACATAAAATGCAGAATCCTTTCCCCACATCATTATGGTATTTCCATGTTTTGTATGCCAGTATTAATTCAGTTAACCTGAAATACTTCAAATTCACTGTCATTATATCACTTAACACTGTAACCACGTATTTCCTTTGTCTGTATATTTGATGTGCGTCTTGTTGTATTTATTACAGTACACGTGGGAATGCTGGTGTCTATTGAATCAGTTGTCAGGAGCAATCACAGAATCACACACAGAATCACAAAACTGGTAAAGCTGAAAGGGAGATCATCTAGTCCAAGCATAATGGTGACAAGAAAGCAATTATATTCCAAATTGGAAGGTAGTTTGCATGAGCATATGGTGGAAAGAAACAAATGATGACATTTGTAGCCAGATGTGATCTGGTTATGTTGTATGGTCAAGAATGGGACTCCACAGATTGTTGTCATAATTATAGTATTAGGAATTGATTTTTCTTAGGTATTTGCTTATTTTTACTACACTGTTCATCAGATGATGACTACATGACAATTTCAGATTGTTTAACACAAGGAAAATAAGTGGTGGATTGGTTTTTGTTTTTGGTTTTGTTTTTGTTTTTTTAATAACATATGCCTAACAGGTCTCTGACTTAAATATCTTTTAAAAGATACATATTGTGTTTGAATTTAGCATATTTAAACTTTTCTGTTGTTTTTTTTGGGTAAATATTAGGTTCAAAGCAGAGAGTCAAGTTTTATACCTTATAAAATCATTTTCTGCCATCTTAAAATGGAAACCAGAGGGAAGTTTTGATCCGATGTGCACCTACTTTCTGTGTGCAATGTCACGGTTCAAATAGATGTCTCTTGAAAAAGACCTTTTGCAAAATTTTATTGCAAAGATAGAGAGATGAACTTTAAATCTGCCCAACGACATTACACCAGGTTTTCTGTGGCACTGGAAATGGGTGATTTTCTTAGAAAGTATTTCCTTTCAAGTGATGAACAATCCTGGTTCCAGTGCTGAAGACTGAATTCAAACTACTGAATTCAAACAAATTCTGTGATTCTGTGACTTGAATGCTTTTGCAAATTTGAAATGTTGAACAAAGGTAGGAAATTCTATAGTTCATTAAGTATTTTTCTACTTTCTTTTCTTTCAAATAGAACAGGAGTGGGAGAGAGAAGGAAAAGGCCACATGTTTTTCTTTCAAAGCATAGAGGGGAAAAAGTGGTCTTTAGTGCAACCCTTCACAGCATTACTCTTTTCACAAGGACAGTTTACAGTGCAGGAATGCACATCTAGGGAGAGCTGGTGGATCAAAGTCCCTCTAATGCATGTGTTGTGATTCTGCATGCTTTGGCAAAGCCAGGAACTCACACTTTTGGCATATATAAAGTGTCCTGGAATGTGAGGCTGAGCAGTGAACCTTTGCACTCTTCTGTTTACAGCTTGTGCCTGAGAAAATAATGAGAGGAAAGTTTGGCAAGAACGATTGGGGCAGGAGGATTCGGATCCAGGCAGAACAAAATAATAGATGTTGAATATTTAGAGCTTTGATAAGAAACACCAATAACAAGGAGAAGAATGGAATGGGTCCTTGACATGTAAAATAAAGCATGCTTAGGCTGTGTGGCTTGACATCTTTGTAACTAAAACGTAAGTTTGTACACAAGTGCAATGCATAATTGAATACACAGTTCTTGGTTGCTGTGCAGACTTCAAAGTGGGGGCAACAAAGAACATCACCTGGTTTTAGTCTGGCTTAATAGGGAAACGACGCTTATGAAATGACACTGTCTTGTGAACTCTTTACGCGAAGACCCTTGAAATTGTTGAGTGCCATTCACATCTCACAGAAGGTTAGAGGTTTTAAAGCTACTAGCTTTCTAAATAAAGATAATGTTTCTGCAAGTTTGATTAAAATGCAGGATAGGTAGAGGTCCTGACCAGTGTAAAAGCTATGTCGTTAGAAGTCTGTTTGATTAGAGAGTTTGTGTTAGACATGTGTATCTCTATGTCCTAGAATTTACTCAAACCTCACAGATGCTTACAAATTTAGTACATGCCAGAAACTCTGACCACCACAGAGAACAAGGTTTCATTATTTCTGCTTATTGTACTGCTTGTTTTAATACAAGGGACTAAAGTAAAATTATGAGCCCAGGGGAAAAGAGAAGGGCAGACCCCGAGCTTTTTAACATGTGTGTCTGTGACCTGCAGCAACAAGTCATATTTGCAGTTAATGGTAATATTAAAAGTATGACAAACAAAAAAGAGGCAAAAACCTTTTCATAGAACATTATGGATTGCTTGGTAATCTTACCATAAGCAAACAACACTTTATGAAACAGCCAGCATGTGGTAGGAATACAGAGGAATGTCATTTATAGATGAACAAAGAATACCAGCCTTATTTACAGGGCTGGAGTCTTAGGGGAAGAAGTGAGTACAAAACAACCTTGAATGAATAGTTGATTGAAAAATGACTGACCCTACGCTGTAACCACAGTAAAAACAGTTAAAACAGGATAAAGAGTCTATTTTCTCTCTGTTCTTATTTATTTATCTTGGCACAGTTTATGTACCTTTTCCTGCCAGGTAAGAAGTACAGTTAGTGCAATCAGTTTTGCTGAGGGAAATGGATAAAATTGCTAACACTGTGATCAGAAGAAAGATCACAGTGTGTTCCCCATTAAAGAGAACCCCTTCAACATACTATCAGTACGTAAGAATGACTGGGATGGACCAGATGGAAGAATCTTCTTGTCAATCCTGTTTGCCTGAAGAGGCAAATAGAAGATCCTTCTGGAAGTGTCTAAGAGTAAGATAAGCGTATAGTGGTACTTTTCCAACCACTCTCCTCTCCTGCAGTGTTTGGATGAGCAACTTTCTGTGCAGGGTTTTCTATGTGTTTAAAATCTTCAGTATATTTCCCCTCCATGTCCCTGTCTACGTGTTCCTTGAGCGAATGTACATTTTGAGCAGAAAAGTGACTGGGAGTTCTGCAGCTTAATTCCATGGTGTGGAGCAATGGCTTTCTGTCATGATTGAACTTGTCATCTGGTGGTTCCCTTTGGTGCACTTAGCTTTTGTAGTAGAAGAGGCACCAGGCAGCTGAGCCTTCTGAATCTGCCCATGATTTAAATCCCCTTTGGACTTCACTGTTTTGCATAAGTCCAAAACTATGGTAGTGGGGATTGCTGAGAAGCTGGACCTAATCCCCAGTACAGCAGCTAAATAGTGAGGAAAGAATCTAGCCTGTGAAAAGATATCCTTTTTATAGGTAATGGAAGCACTTAACCTGAATTCTTGGTCAAAGGCAATATATGATAAAAAGAGAAAATGCCAAAGCTAATGTCTGTGGACTTCAGCCAGCTGGAAAGGAAAAGCAAACCAGAAACACCTAAACCAAAGCCCAAAACCCCAAACTGAGAGAATGGGTGGCTTCTCATGTGAAAAACCTTTTAGGAGTTAAACCAGTAATAAATACAGGCCGTTATCACATGGACGTCATCCTTCATAGTGGAGCCAATTCGAATCTTACCTAGGAGACTGAATGTCAACCATAATGCTGTTCCTTGGTTCCAAGTTAAAGACCTGCTGCCTGACTGTACTCCGCTCATCCCTAGAATTCTGCATTGAGCACATCTACCAAGAAAATAATATTGCAGAAAGTTTGCTGTTTGTTATTGACTCCCTAGTCTTAGTCCTCTAGTAAATGGTACAGAGATCCTTCTTTGAGCAGGAAGATGGACAGAGGATCACCTCATATCCCATCCAATTTTATCTATTCTTTGATCCTGCAGTCATGGAGTCATGGAATCAACCAGGTTGAAAAAGATCTTCAAGGTCATCAAATCCAACCATTCCCCAGCACTGCCAAGGCCACCACTAACCCATGGCACTGAGGGCCTTCTCTACAGGGTGTGCGAACACTTCCAGGGACGGTGACTCCAGCACTGCCCTGGGCAGTGTACCCAGTGCCTGAGCACCCTTTGGGGAAGGAATTGTTCCTAATTTCCAGTCTAACTCTCCTCTGGTGCAGCTTGAGGCTATTTCCTCTTGTCCCTTCACTTATTCCTTGGGACAGGCGACCAGCCCCCTCCTGGCTCCGTCTTCCTTTCAGGTAGTTGTAGAGAGTGATGTAGAGAGATGCGATACTTCTCTTTAGAAGGCCACCTTCATCTCAGGGAACCCTGTAAAACTGATTTCTGATTTGTTCTGTACACTGTTGCTTTAACAAACATTTCTTTATGTCTGTTGCTATGAAGTATTTTCCATGTTGGAAGTCCTACACAAGGTGTAGTCCTTTTCTAGACGTGTGAAAGTGGTAGCAATATTAAAAAAAAAAAAAGATGGAACTGTGCATTTACTTTTCCTGCTACTTAAGAATTCTTAGGAGATCAAAAACTAACAGAGAAGTGTACAAATATGACATTTCCTAGTGATCAGCAGTCTGAACAAACTTGTCAAACATGACTCTGTACGTGGTGTCCATAATTCTACTTGTGTTCATAAACAGCTAGCACAAACAAAAAAGAGAGAAAATAATGGAAAACTTAAGGTATCCTCTGGGTTATTGACTTTGGATGCAGAATTTGCTGTTCTCTTACTGGTACATGAGGAGCTTGTATCCATTGACCGTAAAAGACTTAAATGATTTTCTTAATGAGGATAGAAAGCTGTAACTTCTGAAACACAATTCTTGGGTTTCTGAAGTTATAACCAAGCAAAGCTGTAGAAGCTTGATACAAACAGAATAAAGTCAATGGTCACTTTGGAATCCATTGCCTTTCTAAAGAATCCAAAAATCACTCAAATTTAATGGACTGTAGCTATGCAAAGTAAAAGCAACAAGCCCTATATCCACTTGCATGTTTAGTTCGAAAGAAGGAATGTGTAAATGTAATTCAAAGCATTTGAATCCCCTAAGGTTACATGCATGTGTGTTTGTCTCATAGGTTTTGAACACTTCACCAAGGAATCAATCACAGTGTGCTTGATTCCTTGAGACAAACAGCAGTAAAATTTGAATGGAGTATGAAACTCTACTAAATGTGAATTATTAGAAAGCATTTCTTTTGAATATTTCGAATTTACTAAAACCTTAGAAACAAAGGGGCACAAATTTAAACACAAAAGCAGCAGGTATGGTTTGTTTCCTAGGGACTTCCAGAAATGTAAAAGGAAGCTGATAAGGAATGCAGTGTAACTTAGCACTTTCTAAGTACCTGATAGAACACATTATCTGTGGGTATCTCAGTTTTTAAATGCACAATTTTCAGTTCCTGGAATAAAATTTCCAAAGCTTTTGAGCTCCCTAATTCTAAATTGATTTTCAGATGCTTCAGAATCTGCGAAGTGGGTTCGAAATGTGACACACAAGTACAGTGAAACTGGGAATTGGTAGCTGCTTTTGAAACACAAAATGGCCTTTCTTTTGTAGAACATTCCGCCCTGGAGCAAATTGTCCTATGAATCATATCATAGAATCACAGACTGGTTTGTGTTGGAAGGGACCTTAAAGCTCATCTAGTTCCAACCCCTGCCAAGGGCAGGGACACCTTCCACTAGAGCAGCTTGCTCCAAGCCCCTGTGTCCAACATGGCCTTGAACACTTCCAGGGATGGGGCAGCCACAGCTTCTCTGGGCACCCTGTGCTGGAGCCTCACTATGCTCAAAGTAAAGAACTTCTGCCTAAGAGCTCATCTCAATCTCCCATTTCAAGCTTAAAACCCTGAAGTCACAACCGTCTGAGCAGAAGCTGTCTGCAGACTGAGCAGTGTCACAGTCCATCAGCTGCAGTTAGAAAATGCACTTCATACATCTAAATAAGGTGAAAAGCTTGTACGTTTTCAGAGGTGGCTATTCTATGCCTCCTTGCCCATTCTTAATGAGGGAAAATTGTTCGAAGGCTGTTGTGTAAAAGTGTTATTTTTCCGTCTGAAATATGAAAGCACCAGAATATTAGGAATGTGCACACCTGCAGTGACCAGACATCCATGCACAGTGTGACAGTTCATTCTTGCCTGTTGACCCAAGCAGCTGATGTGCCCCACTGACCCTCCTTAAAGGCCACAATAGAATCATTTTGATGATTAGTGAAAGTGCAGCTCGTAAATGGGGCTGAATTTATAGTTACATTCATCAGAATTCAAGTTGTTCTTGCAATGTGTTAAGCAATGAATAGTTGAAATGAGCAGTTTGGATGCCTGTGCTAATACACGCACCTTAAATGCTGCTCTGGAGCTGGTACACAGAGCATCAAAAAGGGATCGTGAAATAATGGGCAGGAAATGATGCATTTCAGAAAATGCAGGCTGTGTCATTCACCACAGGGCAAATGGCTCTGTGAACAAGCACAGGTCTTTTTCCATACCTGAGTCATCCAGCACACAAAGGCTTCAAACAAAAAAAGGAAAAGGTATGTTTCAAAATAGAAGAAAGCCCCCACATATTGTGTGAGCCAGAGCTGTTAAATGTATTGTAATCAAAGAATATATAGCAATGAGATGTTTGGTGAATTTCCATCCCCAAAATTTCTGAAGAACTCTTTCCTTTCCTTTTAAAAGCCTGGGTCACATATGGTTGTGTAAAGAACAAACCAAAGTGCTTCACCGAAGTAAATCAGTGAAACAGACCATGAAAAAATCTGTCAGCTTTATACCTACACAGTACAGAGGGAAAAATATGAAAATAGTCAGAATAGGAATGATTAAAAATAGTAATTTTTAGACTAGCAAAGCCATACTTAGCATATAGAAAGTTGTCCAAAAAATAATCTGCTTACCAGCTGTACTTATACTGGGCTAATTTCCTCATTGTGGGTCAGAACTGCCAGAAAGAATCTAATCTTTTATTACTTTTCAGCGCAGTTAACAACTAACTGAGCTAAATCAGTTTTTGTCACATACTTTTAAAGGCAGCAATATTTCTCACAAATAGGGCACTCCAAACTAAATGACACAGTGTAAGGAACAGATTCAGTTTATCGATTATTCATTCATTGCATTGATTTTATTCCTGGAAAGATCCTCGTATTTGCATCACAGAAATGGTCATTATGATTTTGGCAATAATATGTAAACCAAGGCCCAAAACAAAATCAAACTCTTAACCTTCTGTTTGACTTTTTCAGTCTTTGTGCTTGAATCTTTTTCCACTGAAATCAATGAGAGTTTTGATACATAGCAAGTCAATGGGAGCAGAATCTGGTCTTTTATTAGCACATTGTTATGGACCCTGTGGGAACAGGAAATTTGATTTTGGAGCCAGGAACATCTATTAGGGAAAGTTGGTTTTGAAATCAGTTTTAGTGGTCTGGGTTCAATATTCAGTTTTAGAAAATCTCTGAACAAAAAATGTCTTGAACTACACCGAGTGGCCTTGCTCCTGCAGGCTTGATTTCTGACAGCGCTCAGAGCTATGTCCAGAGAACATCTGTAGGGACTGTCAGACTGAGGGGAGGCTGTGTTAGGGTTTGGGCTGTAAAGTTCAGGACAGGCAATTCCTCAGGATTTTTCATCAGCGACTGTAGCGATAGGACAAGGGGTGATGGGTTCAAACTGAAACAGAGAAAGTTCAGGTTAGATGTAAGGAAGAAGTTCCTTCCTTGAGGGAAGGTGGTGAGGCGCTGGCACCATCCCTGGCAGTGTTCAAGTCCAGGCTGGACGGGGCTTGGAGCAAACTGCTTTAATGGAAGGGGGGGTTGGAACTGAATGATATTAAGGTCCTTTCCAGCCCAAACCATTCTATGATTTTTGCTCTCTGTTGTCACCATCTCACAGTTTCTTCCAGGGAATACCTCTAGGTAATGTGGAAGCCATAGTAATGTGATAAAACTGATCCTGGCAGTAGAAAGCCTGAGTCTGATCAATCTTGATTTTTGTTCTCTGATAATGGCAGATACTGTGCCATAAAATCTCAAAGCATTGTTGTAAATGCAAGAGCTTAGGCAAAAAAGAAGAAGGACTCTTTACTGGGAAATAAATGTTGCTTCCAAGGCAAGAAAAAGTCAAAGGTGTTTCATTCATTGGAAAATGGCACAGGAAATTCAAGTGATGCTCCAGAAGCTGGCCATTGAGCATGTTATTTCAAACTCCCACATGCAGTTATTTTCATTTTGAATTTAGATAATATGCCAAACAAGTCTTGTACATATGTATGTGTGATTTCTACGTGCATACAGCAATTTGCATCTTAATAGGTGTATGCAAGGCTCAAAATACCAATCAGCACTTTGCATATTTTCTCCTGCTGTGCAGTAGTGATGCAATCTAAGTGTCTTCCACGTGAATATAGTCACACAGGGATTATGCCTGAAGGTAGTGAAGTACTGCATTCTTCTGTCTCTCATTTCTAAATACATTAGAACACTGGGCAGTGTGGTGTACATGGGTGTGCTTCACTTGGGGCTAATGCATTCAAAGATGTGCTGACTAGTGAACTGCTGTAGCCAACTCTGTATCCTCGGTGACTTACCACCTCTGCCAATGCAGTCAGCGTCTTACGTCTTCGTTTGTGTATCCATTAAATCGGATTTCATCCCTTTGCATGTGTCCCAATAATTGTTTCCAAGTGGCAGGTGTTGATGTTCCAGTACATCATAACTCATTTGCAAGCACTTGATTATCTCACAGAAGCAAGATCTGTGGGCAGAGAATCCTACTTGTACACAGAGAAAGTTCTGTGTCATTGGAGTGTTTATTTATGCATGCTGCAGGCTGAAAAACACATCTAATGCATCAGCAACAAGTCAGCTATACTTGGGGAGAAGTTGGCCAAGTCGGGTTGACATCTCCTCTCCACCTTTCAACCTGGCATTCAGGTTTTCCTGGTTTATTGCCATTCTGTGGACTGTTGCATTTTGCAGGGTGATGCAGTTCTCACAGTGAAAGCTGTGTTGCAGTGTAATTAATTGTGGAATATTTCCATGATTCTTTATACTTGGATGTATGTATAATATTTTTAGTGAAAGCAGTTAGAACAGACGAGCTCAATAATGAATTTCAAATAAGGTCTCAGCTCCACAAATAAACAGGCCACAGAGATGTGAGGATAAATTGTATTTTCACACGTACAGTATATTCCAGTGAATTTCACAAGATAAACCAGTTACGTCCTTTCACAGGCCTTTCTCCAGTATCTGAGTCATAATCTATTTAGACACTCAGTTACCTGAATAGATGTAAGTCTCAGCATTACTGTCTTTCTATACTAGAGATGTACATGAACATATGCCTACATCTAATTCTTGAACAAAACTGGACTTAGAGTAAGTTTAGATTGGATATAAGGAGAAAAATCTTTGCTGTGAGGGTGGTGAGGCACTGGAATGGGTTGCCCAATGAAGTTGTGAATGGTCCATCCCTGGCAGTGTTCAAGGCTGGGTTGGACATATCCTTGGGTGCCATGGCTTAGTGTGAGGTGTCCCTGCCCATGGCAGGGGGGTTGGAGCTGGATAATCTTAAGGTCCTTTCCAACCCTAGCTGTTCTATGATTCTAAACTGAAAGAACACTGTATTTTCATTTTGCCAGAATCACCATTCTTTCATCAGCAAACTAGCAACCCACAGTAAATATTGTATAGTCACCTTTCTTCTTGCTAGGATAGGTCAAGAATTTGATAGGCTAAAGCGCTGAGGAGAAGGTTGGGGTGTCTGTGCTAGAAAGGTTCATCCAGGTTAGTATTCTGCCTTGGGGGCAGTGTACAAATAGGGCAATCACACAGTGATGCTCTCCTTGGTACGCTTTCCCACTCAGCAGGCAGTTTGGAATCAGATTTCCTGAACCACAGGTAGTGCCTTTGTTTGCTTTTGGTATGTGTGATTACTTTCTGAACCCTTGTTAATTATGGTATGCCTTGTGTCATGGGTTCAGCAGCAGCAGTCATTTTTCTGCTGCTTGGTAGCTGGTGCAGCGCTGTGGTTTTGATTTTGGGCCTGGGAGCAGTGCTGATAACACCAGTGTTTCGGTTACTGCTTAGTGATGTTTTGGTCTGACCAATGACTTTCTGAGTTTCATGCTCTGCCAGGGAGGAGGGGAAGCCGGGAGGAAGCAGAGAGAAGACACCTGACCCAAACTGACCAAAGAGGTTATCCCATACCACAGCACGTCATGCCCAGGATGGGAAAACGGAGAGCAGAGATCTGGAAGGGTGGGGGGTGCACTGCGTGGTCGGGCTGGGTATAGGTGGTGAGAATTGTATTCTTTACTTGTATTTGCCTTGTCATTATTATTATTGGTGGTAGCAGTAGTGGTCTTGTGTTATACTTTAGTTACTAAACTGTTCTTATCTCAACATGTGGGAGTTGCATTCTTTTCGATTCTCCTTCCCATCCCTCCGGGAGCAGGGGGAAGAAAGAGGGGGAAGTGAGTGAGAGAACAGACTGCGTGAGTTAGAGAGGCTTAAACCACGACACCTTGGAAAGGAATTCCTTAGCCTAATTATGCATGGAGAAAAGAACCACCTTGGTTTGCCTTGAACTTGCCGCCTGCCAGTTTTATTACCTGCTCCTCAACTTTTGAACTAGAACACAAGACAACATCCCTTTTCCTTTGAAAAAACTTAGGGACAATTATGACTATAAGTATCTTCATTATACTCCTCCTCAACTATCTCTTTTCCAGACGCAGAAATCATAAGCTCTATAGTTTCTCTAAATATGGAAAATGTTCCAGGCTGTCATCATTGGCACCCTTACATGTTTCACTTTTTGAGGTGTAAATGATGACCAGAACTTAGTATTCAGGATTTGGGGACAGTATAGGTTTATATCAACAGTCTGAGATTTTCTTTCCACCAAGTTGCATAGCTTTAGATTAGTGGAATCAGGCAGATAAGAGTGCACATAACCCACACGGAGTTACTACAGTCTCTTGGCAACAACAAAAATGATTTTGCTTTGCTTGGCCATGTTCATTTTGGGTCTACATAACACATGCACAGGCAAATATTTAATGAATTCAGCAGAGCTGCACAAAGGGCATTGTGTCAGGAGAACAAGCCACATGCATCCCGTAGGACATCTATCCCAGAGCTTCTGTCGTAGAAATACTCTTAAACACATTGGCTTCTCTGACTGGGCTCAAGTCAGCCCCCGCACGGGAAGAGTTTCCTCCTTGCTGTGTGAGCAGTGCAGCTGGATCAGCATTGCTACACGTGCCTTTCACTTTCTTTACCATGGGGCATGTTTCTTGGGCAGAGGTGTGATTTTGCTTTTCTCCAAGTGTATCTCAGCTGATCTAATGTTTTAGTTTGTGGTCACTTTCTGAATAAGCCCTTAAAACTTCTGTTCAGCAGAGGGCACTTGCCAGCAGAGGTCATCGTTGCTGTGGCCAGTTTGAGTTTCACTGGCTTTAATTGGGCTGAGATTTGAAGGAGAGACAAATATTTCTAAATGCAGAAATCCAGGATTGACTTCCAGTCTTAGAGTATTGAATCTTTGGGAATGAAAACATTCATTTTGTTACCATTTCATTTTTTATCAGCAGATTTTGCTCTTAAAATATAGACTAAGAAAAGGGCAGAATTATGTTAACTTCTTAAAATGAGCATTTTTCCACATGCTTTTAATTTAATTCAGTTAATGCTAATTAATATGTATTCAATATTCTGTTAATCCTAAAAGCATTTTGTAAGGAACCACAAAACCAATTGATAGAACTCGCATTTAAAGGGACATTTTTAGATGGCCAAAGCCATGGAGCAGTAGGGGAATTTATGGGACTTATTCTATTGATTGAAATAATCTAGTTTTTAAATATGTTCTATCTGAGCCTTGCTCTAAGTAACCCATTAAAGAAACACGTTTTACATGTGCAAATGCTAATCTGAATACCTATTTTAGGTATTTTTCTAACCTGATCTTTTAAATTAACATCTTACAGTGATTAAATAGACTGCCTGGTTCTTCTATGTGACAACTGTTTACTTAGGATATGGGTTAGAATGAACCTTTGTGCTCATTGTAATTCTCCACTGAACTTAAGTGAAGACATCTGAAAAGACAGTTTAAGCTTTGATGGAGAAAATGGACCCTGCTTAGCTAGGAGGATGAGAAAAATAAAACCACAGTTACTTTCTTTACTACCTTATTGTGAGACTGACAGATCCCTTTAGGGTGAGTGGCTGGGACTGATAAAGATGTGAAATCACGATTACTCCAGTGCACAGATTCATCAGGAGAGCTCCTCTCCAGACCTTTCTGAGATTTGTTAGAAAATAATTCATATCTATAATTACTAATATATTTAAAGGCCTGATCTTGCTTACAAGACTCCAGTGAACACTCCAGTTAATATGGTTCTTCATTCTATCACTGTAATGTCTTTGTGAAAGAGCAGAAAATACTGTAACCTGAGTTTCAGATGAATGTCTGTAATGGTAGTTGTCAGGGTAATTTGAAAAAGCCTGGTTTCCATAATATCTGAAACAGCCCAGAGCTGCAGAGTATGAAAGTACAGGCAACTTAGCTGCTCCTTTCTCTTTTTGCAGATAATTGTCACATTTTACTTTGGCTTAGCAGAAAAAATGCCTAAAAGACTTCATTGTGATACTCTAATGCATGAAAACACCCGTAAATTATCTGTCTTAACAGTTACAGTGCAGCTTCGAAGTTGTGACAACTTGGAAAAACCAGCCTGACAAGCAGGCTCACTTTGCTGTTTTTCTAAAACTTCTTGAGCATATAAGGAGAATTTAAAGTGAAGAAAGCAACTGCAGCACAAACACTTTTTGTTCTCAGTACACAAATTCCTTCTGTCTCCCTGACTGGGGTCCCCATTTTTGTCTCTGTCTGGTGCATCAGATAAAACAGTGTTACCACCTGGCATAGACCAATAAACATTATCAGTTTTATCACTGGCAGGCAGCAGGTAGTTTGTAAGCTTTTCCAAGTGGACATCCTAGAGGATACAGTCTCTAGTGATCAACTACTCTGCCTCTAGCTAAAGGTTTCTGCCTTGGCCCAGTCATGCTTTCATTTACCAGAATTCCTATTTATGTTAGTAAAGAAAGAAAGGAGTTCTTATCTAGATTAGAATTATGCTATAGGAAAAAGAAATAAAGTGTTGAGTAAGCCCTAATATTCAGAACAAAGACAGTAAAGAATTTTCATATAGGTGTGACTGCTGTATAATGCAAATAAGAAGAAATTCTCATATACCTGGATAAAAAGAATAATAATAATATTACATTTCTCTAAGATTAAGCTGTTCTTACTAAAGATGGTTTTCGAGCTTTAAGCTTAAACACAAATGCTTTATGAACACCTTCCAGATATGTGTTTAACCTGCATTAACAGATGCAATTTTCAGTTTCCCTAGACCATGCTTTCCTTGTAAATGCTATTTTTAAGAAATGAGCACTCTGTATTTCAAAGCCATCTGCTCTGTTCTCCTCAAGAGAGTAAAAATCACTGTACAGAAAAAACACATTGGCTAATTTTGAAGATCCCAAACTTCCACAACTGGTGCGACAGCCGCGTTCCTGCTTTGTGAGCATTGGCTCTTGTGGGGCACTCACCTCAGAGCAGCGGCACTGGATGCCGGCAGTACCGGGAATCCGGAGGGTTGTCCGAGCTGGTTTGTAGTCTGTAGCACCCCAGTCCGTGGACACTTTCCCAAGCCAGAAGAGCCATTCACATTCCCTCTGCCTTTCCAGCCTCATTCACTGCTCGCAGGGCTCAGCTAGCTGCACTGACTCACAGAAATGAAGCTCCCTCTGGGTCCTAGTGCTGTAAACGTGTGGGAGCTGCACGGACTCGCAGGAATTCAGCCTCTGGCGTGGTGCCTAGACCATGCAGTGATGCACAGATGTGCAGTGAAAGTTTCAAAGTGTGCACTGGTATGACTGTGCATACAGAATACTCAGAAAAACCTCCAACTTCCTGGTTCCACTGTCAAGAACTGAAACCCTCTTTAAGGGATGTTTTGTCCTCAGCCTTTCTACTTTGCATCTTAATCCTTGCTGTGCATTTAAAGATGAGAGCTCACAGAAAGAAACTCCACGCTCCCTGATGAATGGGTCCTTTTGAAAATATCTGTGGAGCTGTTTACTTGTGTGAGGAGTCTATAAACGAACCTCCAGGAACACTAATAGTTAACTGGTGAAGCAGTGGACTAGGTTCCCTGCAGGAACTGTGCAGTCACTGTTATCAGCTGGCTGTAACAGGGGTCAGCCAAACGCTGATCTAGAGTAGCAAACAAATATTTGACCCTGACTTGGGCAGAGGAAAAGATTATGTAAGAACCTTTGCAGACATAATATTCAGTGTTTAACATACTTACCTTAAGCAACAAAGAGGTATGGAAATGTTTCCCATTATGTATGGGGAGGAGAATTAAATACTTTTACAAGGAAACAGCAGTGTGGTTTTATGCACTGATAAATGTAGGAAAGAAATGGAACAATAAAAAATTTTTTGAGATGCCAGGTTAAAAAAAGCATGTTGGTTAAAAACTCTACTCTAAAAAATAAATATTGGCTAACTATGTAGGGAACTGTGAAGCAGCCCCTTGGGATTTCACAGTTCTCATTCTGGCATAGTGTAACCTTCGTGATTACACAGACATAAGGAAAGAATTTAGATCGTCCTCTGTTGAAAAGTAGACACAGGATTTTATCTGTGTGGAAATCATGGAACTTGTTTGATTCCATCCAGAAGAGGGCAGCCATCAGATGAAGGGAAAGAGAAAGGGAAGGATGTGTGGAAGGTACTACATAAGGGCGTGGAGCAAGAAGGCAAAGTAGCTTGGAGGTAATAATGCTTCTTATTTACCACATAGCTATGCTTCTTTCTAATCCTGAAGCAAGCACATCTTCATGTTTCCTTATAACTAGTTAGCAAACCTTAAATTTATTTCCAGTCAGAAGATAACTGGCTCCAGTGCTCAACTGGTTTTTGAAAGTGATGTGCATTTAAAATTGCCTGAAATATGCTTCAGGAAATTGCAGCACAAAATACTTGATGCAAATGCTAAAATCACCTTCCCAATTTGCTGTGAGTAAATGGTGCATCCCAGTGGTAAATGCTCCTTCCCTGGCAGTGTTCAAGGCCAGGTTGGATGGGGCTTGGAGCAATCTGCTGTAGCGGAAGGTGTCCCTGACCATGGCAGAGGTTGGAACTGGATGAGCTTTAAGGTCCCTTCCAATCCAAACCACACCATGATTCTGTGATGATATCACATGCTCTGGAATCAGTGAATCTGCATAAAGAGTTCTGTGAGCACAGAACTAACAGGTCCTGGTTCCCTATAGATTTGCATACACTTTGTTCTGTGCTTCTACTACAATAATACTCCAGTTCCCTCTAAGAGGCAGTCTGTTCAGTGTGTGCCTGAGTACTGCCATGTAGTGCGCAGTGCAGGAAAACAAAAGTGCTCCGACCAAAATGAAGAGCAGCACTGTTGGGAGCGATGACTACTGGTAAAACATTTTGCACTCTCCTGACCTCTGGGCTGAGGTCGGAGTTACACTGAGCCCCACAACAGCAACAGTGTGGATCATCACAGTATCTTTCTCTGCAGCAGCATTTCTGTTCAGGTAAGTTGAATGATGGAGGGAGCACAATGTAGGAAAATAGCTCATGTGGTGTGTTTAGGATTGTAAGAGGTCTTGAGGGCTGAAGGTGGATTCCTCCTGGAGTCAGTGTCTTTTGTGCTGCTGAAAGGCTTAGGGGATGCACTTGAGAAGAAGTGGCTGGGCTTTTCTGTTTAGAAGCAATACTCTTCAAGAAAAAAAGCTGCCCAAAATGATGAAAATCCTCATTTCTTTCTGAAATCTTTGTGGGTTTGCAAGTAGCGCATGTGCGTACAGCTGCTCTTCCTAAATCCTGACACTTTGGAGACATGTCGGGTCACTGAGAAAGAGGCCCACAGAGCACGAGATGGTTTTCAGAGATCCCAAGAAAGTATATGGGGATGAGATAAGGTTAACAAGTTTTACTGTCTTCAGAGACACCTTGTCTGTGTGAACAGTTACATTCAATACTTCCTTGTAATACTGTCCCTACATGAAAAAAGATGTATGAAGAATAACCCACTTCCCCTAGATCACTAGCTTTGGTGTGAATAAAGGGGAAGCTTTAAACATCTCAGATGTGGCATTCAAACTGTGAGACAGTGTCTGTTTTACCTAAAGGAATATTTATTGGTTCCAATTTTAAATGTTTCCAGAAAATAGAACATAGTTATCCTGCATCAGCATGTCTCAGACCTCTCTTCCTAGGGCTAAATTGAATGTAAAGAGGTACTAAACTTTTCCCTTAATACTCATCTGCAGGAAGCTTAACCATGATTGCCTGAGTTAATCAAGAGGTATGAAAGAATAATCAAAATGCAGATTCTCCTCTTGGGTTAGTTACAAAAAATGAACAAGTTGATACAGGGATTTAAGGGGTCTACTTTGTTAGTTTGGGTAGCATCACTTGATAGTATTATGTGTATGAAAGAAGTTAGTAGCAAAAAGCAGGCAATCACTTATAGGTCATGAGCAAATAGGTCAGACAAACAAGTTCATTACTGATTTGCTGTAGGACTCAGTCTCCTGTGAATATTTTCTTAACCATTTCTGCCACATGGCTTCACAGTTGAGTCGATAATACAGAGAACCATAGAATCACAGAATAGTTTGGATTGGAAGGGACCTTTAAAGCTCATCTAGTCCAACACCCATGCATACAGAATGTAGCCTGGGTGCTCCAGAACATTGATTTGTATGAGGCATTTCCAATACACCACAATTCAAACTAAGTGCTGATTAGAAATGTTCAGTTATTATGGAATTGATAAAGGAAGTGATATGCATCTTTTCTTTCACTTGTGATTAGTTACGAAGTAGAAAGAAATCATTTTACTATAAATGAGAACATCTCTAAAGCCTGAGCTTAAAAAATCAAATGTCTGTGGATTGTTCAAGTGTTACGGCAGGGGATATGATTCTAATGGCAGTGACATAGAGACAGAGCAGAGCTATGAGAAAAACTTTATATTACTCTTCAGATTCGGCAGAGATTTTGCCTGATATAGTTGTTTGGAAAGACAGAGTAACTATAGAGTAACTATATTGATACTAGAGTAACTATAACTCACTAGAGTAACTATATTTCTGGACTACACAAGGCCTGCACTTCTGTTGGAATACCTTTATTATTGGCACTCAGCTATTGGCTGGCACTAAGGGTCAGATGAGAGCGTAAATGCTATTTAAAATGATAAAGGAGCTATGGATTTTGAAAATCAGCTCTCAGATGCTTATTCCATGCTCTTCTGCGAGAGGATAAGAGGTTTTAAGATGCACTGCTTAGTACCTGGAAGTATTTTTCTTAGTATGTGGCTTTCTGCACTTGGCTGAACCAGACCTGGGCTGGAGTCTGAATTCTCCTTGGAAACCATGAAGTTTGTCAGTCAGAGCTCACAAGGTGTGGATGGACTTTTGTGTGAGGTCTCTCTCTGTGGACAAAAGCTCCTTTGGTGCAGCTTCATAATGAACACATGGTCTGGTATCCCTTTCATACTCCTCTCTGTGACAGGCATTTCAAGAGCTAGTAAGGTGCATGCTTCCTTGATTTGGGTTGGTTTGTTTTTTTTGACAGGTTATACACTACTAACACTGTGCTAGCATGAATCTTTCTAAGATCCAGAGAATCTGACAGTGGTATTCTCTTCTGGGGGGTAATTAGCACTGTCAGCACAGCTCATAGCTGTTTAAAGACTCCCTCATCCAGACTCAGCATGAAATGAGACCATTCTCCAGGAGGTCTGGACGCTCCACCTGAATAGCAAGGCTATGATTTGCACGCTCCCTGAAAAGCCATGACTTCCAGCACTGCTCCTCTGCTTTGCTGCCAAGGATTTGGGACCAAAGAGTACAGACTCTGGTGTAGAATGATTTCTTTCTGCTGTGATCTATGAAACAGGCCTCATATTCTTGCTCTCTGCCACTCTTGTATTCTCTAATAGAAACTATGGCTCCTTGTCAGAGTCTGGCTCCATCACATGTGCATAATGCATGCTGAGATAATGAGGATAATTTGCCAGGATGGCCATACTTTGCTTATGACCTCTGGGAGTTGGCAGATGCTTCGGGGATTTTATATCCACAGGGAGTGAGTATTATAATCTGACCCTTTTTGCCATGTTGGTGGGCAAATGACATGTGGTCATATCACAATTTCTCCTTCTTTCAGGCTTGCTGAATCTTCATATACAGCAGCAGGGCTTGCTAGAGGTGTGGCTGCATTGAATGCATTGTTTATCAGACTGAGCCACAGGCAATCCCCACAAATGTATGTGAAAATGTCCACATACACAAGCACATACACGTGTGCATACACAAAGGAAAAATGTCAGTGTCTGGCTATGACTGACTCTTGCTTCTCCACTCAGCTTTAGTCCCTACAGACTCTCTGGGGGAGATAAAAAAAGATGTAGTAGGGAAGTCCTGCTGTGAAATCAGTAACCGTAGGCTTAACATTGAACTTGGAGTGAGGTGCATTTGACTATTAAGGGTGGGACATTTTAAAATAGCCTAAAGAATGTGCTCAGTTGGGGGGATCCTGCCCTGACACAAGAGGACTCCAAGGATGGACTTGCTCTTCACCATCTCTGTGTCCAGTATTTTCTTGCCTTTAGTGATAAATCTGAAAGAGGCTTTGGGAAAAGGCTGAGAAGAATTGCAAATGATTGTATTTAAAGTAATGCTCGGAAAGTATTTTATATCATATTTGTCTTCCAGGACCTGAACTCTGAATTATGTAGCAACAATTGAACTGATGAAAGTCTAAAAAGCTGGAACTCTGCCAGTGTCACAACTTTGTTTTACTACTAAAAAAGGCAGTAAACTGGGAGGGTATATCAAGGAGTAAATTGCTCTGCAGTTGCCCCGTTTCTTGCACTTGTTTTCTACACATCTTCTGGACACTTGGAAACAGAACTGAAGGCTAGAACTGCCTTTGATTTGTGTCAGTGTGGAAGGGCTTATGTATGTTAAGTTGTTCTGCAGTAAAAGGCATAGTTCTGTGTATGAGAATATTCCAAGTTGAAAACTGAATGAAGGCACAGTTTTTTCGGTTTTGCTATGAGGAAAACTAGGCATGAAGTCAATCCCTGGTAGGACTGTAACACTTACACACTGGGTTTTGCTTTCAATAACACAGACATTTTCTCATCTTCTTTCATCTCTATATTGCTGGGTAAATCCTCTCAGAGTCTACAAAATTAAAATACCTCAGCCTTTAACAGGACTGAAGATCTCAACTGACTCACTTTTATGCATCCTGGACTTTCTTTCGTTGTGTGCTAATGTGGGACCACAAGTATTAACAGGGAGATGGGGGAGACTTGGCAATACAAAGCTTTAAGAAGAAATAGTACTATTTAGTGTATGTATGGTACTATATGTAGTACTGGATTTACTAGTAGTTCAGCTGTAGTAGAGATGCAGAGGACGGGGTGAAGTACTGGTGGAAAGCCAGGTGAGGTGGGGAGAGAGGCTTGTGGGAGAAGCAGGAAGCCGCTAGTAACTATGAGTCTGTATTGACACAGGGAGAAACTGCTGAATGGTATTTTGTATGCTGCACAGATCTGCATAAATAATAGTATTTGCAGCAGGCTAGCAGAAAGGGAGGAATTTGGGGGAAAAAACCCAAACCCTTTTACTGTCAAATCAGGGTAGTGAATCAAGCCTTGAAAATGGAACCAGCTCTGCTTTTCAGGTACACGTTCACACACTCCCTACCCAGTATCCTGTGGCATTGTCATTAGACATGCAGTACTATAAAGTGAAAGTACATCTGTGAAAGTCAAGCCCACAGATCAAACTGCAGGTTTAAGACATGTAGTTGTAGCATTAGTTGAAAATGCTCTCTGCATGCACAGGAGAAATCCAAACCAATTTGGGCTTGAAGAAAGCAGGGTTTACTCCAGGACACAATGTGCAGCATTTGCAGATCATTGGACAGCTCAGTCTAGTACAGATCATGCCTTTTTATGGGGACATTCCAGCTCCAAAGAAAGCAAATTCTTCTGAAACACATTGTCTTAGTTAAACTTTTAATATTGTTTTCATACTGCTAGCAGCAGCTTTATAGAATGTAATCATGTAGCGCTCAGCAAACAAAAACTTACTCTGCATGCTCTTGAAGAACTAGATGAAGCAGTTATCACCATTGCGAGATTTGCCCACTATTTTGTGCCTGGATCAATGCATTTGTTATCTTCCCAGCATTGCCTTGAGTCTGGGGAAGTACAGAGTGTTTCAATAGCAATGTTGTTCTGGAACCAGTGGCAGAAGGCATGTGTTTTGGCCAGGTCATCTTGAGCTGAGGTTATGAAACTCATTTGGGGCCTCTTTGGGTGGCAGGAAGAACCCCACTTAGATCCCCAAATGAGAGTGAGTTACTGGTTTTACCTTGGATATCCATCTTATTCCTACTTTTCTTAATGCAATGCACACCTCGTATCCTCTTTCCAAACCTGAAGACAAGACTGGAGCAGTCATTGCCATAAAAAGGAATTTTGATTGTCCATCCTATCTATGGCTGCCGGTTAGAACAATGTGCAGATAAATCAGTATTGCTAAAGGCTCTTGCCTCATTCTGTAATCTCAGAGACCATGCAGTGGTGTCAGTGAGTAGGCATGGACATGTAACTGCCTTGTGCGTAGCATCATGCCTGGCTTCTCTGTGAATATCCAAGTGTAAAAGGCTTGGTGCTGTATGAGTTTGTGTGTGTCTTGGCATCATTCTCCTCACTGTGCTGTGATTCTTTTGAAATGCTGAACCGTGTTATATCTTCAAACTATTCTGCATTATGCAAGAAGGGAGAGCTGGTATTTTGGGGTTTCCTTTTCTTCCCATTCTCCTCAGGACATGCAAATACAATTTTATGTTGCATTTGTCATTCCATTAAGCCTTTCCAAAATTTGTATCATTCCAAATGTGAGCTGTCAGAATGGTAACGTAATTCTGCTTGGAAATTAACCTAGGATTTGTAAGTGTTACTATATTAAGAGAAGAATTCAAACTTACAAAGCTCATGTAATACATATGCTTAATGTTTTCCTATAAAGAAGGACAGCTCCTAAGGGGTTCTGGAGGTCCAGGTAAAATTAAAGGATATTTAAAGAGTGCCTCCTTATTCACTCTAAGCTTGATTTAAGGCATGCAGCTTTTCAGTCTTTGTACAATGTTGTGGTCAGTGTGAAAAGCTTTTGGTTGGGGTTTTGTTCCATCATGTATTTACTGTTTACATGTGGCCTGTCAGTTCCTCAGCCACATGAACTGCTGAAAACTTCTGCAGTCACAAAGTGTCCTTTTGGAATGAAACCAAATGCTTTTGTACCAGGGCATTCATTACCTGTGGTTTGTATGAAATGCTGGAAAATAGGGAGATACTGAATTGGAGTTGATCACCCATAGTATTAGTAAATTTTCAAGCAAATCATCATTCAGATTTGTAAATCTGAACTCCTAGATTCTTAAAGGTATTGTCCAGGTAAAGCAGAAAGAAAGAGGGATGTTTCCAACATGACAGGAAATGCTATTACTTGTCTGAATTTTAATTTAAACCTGGGGAAGGCAGGGCATGCAAAGGCTCTGCCCGGTACTGGAGTGGAAGTGAACTGTTCTTCTCTATTTTTAAATGTCTCCCTTTCTTTTAGGATTATATTTAACATTGTCATGCCTTTAGATGTCCAGCATTAAAATTATCAGCATTTACTTAGTGCTTTGATGAGAGACAGCAAACCAAGTTCTAGCATGACTGGCAAAGGAAGTATTTATGTAAGAGGTGACTGACAGCAACTCATCCCACTCTGCTAAGTTTTTTCTGTGACTTCTGTGTCAGAAGTGAGTTCCTCAAATCCTCCACCTCCCTTAATTTTTTAACCTGCTTGCTGGGAACAAGAACATTTCTCTTTCCCAGCATTCTCCTTTCACATCGCCCTTATTGCAAAGAAGAGCTGAGTGAAAAGGAGAAAAAAACAAACCAGAACAAAAAACCCCCCCAAAACAACCAACCAACACAACTTTCCTTCCAGAGTCAAATTTGCAATGCGAATCTTTGAGTCTATTTTTGTCCAATTTAATTTGGACTAAATTCAAGAATTTGATTTTTCCCATTGCTTTAGTTCGTACTCTACTTGACTCAGGAAGCACAGCCTGAAAGCAGTGCTGAACCACAATGTGCAATTAACACAGGGCGTGTAAGCAGGGAGTAGAAATCAATGGGTGGATAGTTCTATCAGCTGCTGTTCCCATGATTTTCTTATCTTACCCTGCACTACTACAAGAGCTGTTGGGAACCAGCTCATTGTAAAATCAGATCTAACTGCTGCATCCTCTCAGCTCATAGCAGAAAATGGGATCAATAGCATGAGCCTGTTCTTACTTGCTTTCCTTCTAAGCTGGACTGCAAATCCATCCATAGTGTGGAGGCTAATCTGGTTTTTAATCATCTGCTCTCCCACTATGAAGTTAAACAACAGTACCTAAAACAAGCATCAATCAGTAAAGATGCCAGGCCTCTTAGGTCTATATTTTACTGCTGTTATGTGCATCTAGCAACTAAATCAGACATTTGGAACAGACAGGTTTATCAGTCATGAAATTTCCTATGTATCTATTGAAAAAGGAAATCTAAGGTGGGAGAGAAGCGTTCTAAATGACAGTAGTCTATTTTTAGTTTGTTCCTACTTCTATCGTACAATGTCGCTTTTCCAGGTAGTTTTATAGCAGCACTTCTGAAGTTTCACATCAGGGTTCCTAGAGACTAGTGAAAGTGAATAGAAAGAAGAAAACATGTTCTTGAGCCAGTATGAGCTGTTTTAAAACTGCTTTTTGGTACAGGGACTTTTTGTAGTTTAACAGTCTTCATTTTGAAAGGTAATGAATGAAACTGGGGGGTTGGAACCAGATGATCTTAAGGTCCTTTCCAACCCTATCTATTCTATGATTCTAAATGTGGACTTAGGTTGATATTTTTCTTTCTCTTTTATTCATTAATTATATTAAATGATGGAAAGCAAATGGTGTAAGCCTGTACAGATAGTCCTAAATCATGGAATGTCCAGAACACTGGAGGAAAAGGGGATTGCTGGTGTCTCCCTTCAAGAAACTCACCATTATGTATCTGCATTGTGTCTTTGGTGGCAAACTGGAATGTTTCGCTCTAGTAAATACAAATTCATTTACCTGGAGTAGTTGTTGCATCGTAGTACCTGTTTTGTAGTTACACAGCACTAGTTTTGATCCTTCATTCCCTACTTGAAACTTGGTCTCTTTGGAAGTTTGGTATTTTGAAGTGTGAGATGACCTGCAACATTGTGTTGTACTCTGTTCATAGACAAAGTGTGCTAATGAGAGTAACACCAGTGTCTGGTTCTGGAAGCAGATAGACATAACCACCATCTCTCTAGGTAGTTTGAATGGTTTCCTGACCCTTGATCATCACAGTACATTGTCTCTCTTAAGCTCTTAGAGCTACTATATAAACATATCTTCCTTTCTGCACTTCTTTCAGTATGTTTATTATTGTAGCAGAGGGGGGGAAATGGAAAATCTTCTGTGCAGTAGCCACAGAAGTTGATCTACCACTGAGCAGGCACATGGCCAACTGGATGCATGGGCATGTATGCAGACAGCCGAAAGGACAAATGTATCAAATCAGATTTATGAGGTCGGTTTTCCCAGCCAATAAAGTCCAGATTGCTGTCTGCCCTGTCATAACCTTCCTGTGTTTGAATGGATGTGAAACAGATAATCCAGCCTTGGGTGGGAACAATGTTGATAAAACACAAACATTATTTCTGTAGCCGCATAAGACTATTTTTCCAATTCAGCAGAAAGTATTGGCTTGAAGATTGGTAAAGAGGTCACAGTATTTTTATACTGTCTGTCTGCGAATAAAAATTTTCTCAGTCCAGGAGAAGGGACAGAGATTGTGTTTATTTAATAGACTATAACAGAAAGGAAGCATAGATCTTACTGTAATGCAGCAATGGAGGTATGTCCATATGAACAAACCTATGGAAATGGTATCTACTCTTCAAACACCGTAAATCATCCCACACTATGCGAGCTTTATAGAATCATAGAATAGTTAGGGTTGGAAAGGACCTTAAGATCATCTAGTTCCAACCCCCCTGCCATGGGCAGGGACACCTCACGCTAGAACAGGTTGCCCAAGACTTTGTCCAACCTGGTCTTGAGCCATTTGTAGTCTACAGTCACTGCTGTACTCTCACATGGAACTGATTCCACCTTGCTAGGTGTTTGAATTTTGTATGTATGAACAGCTAGAAAGGATTGTGAGAGCACTGAATAGTATATAGCTATAACCTAAAAGGTTTAGCTTACAAATACATCGAAAGACTCCTGCTATCAAATCACAGTCTTCTCCTTTAGGGCAAATCATAGAACCATGGAATGGTTTGGGCTTGGGAAGGGACCTTAAAGCTCATCCAGTTCCAGTCCCCTGCCACCGTCAGGAACACCTTCCACTAGAGCAGCTTGCTTTGAGCCCCATCCAACCTGGCCTTGAGCACTGCCAGGGATGGGGCAGCCACAGCTTCTTTGGGCACCCTGTGCCAGCACCTCAGCACCCTCCCAGGGAAGAACTTGTGCCTAAGAGCTCATCTTAATCTCCCCTCTGGTTGGTTAAAGCCATTCACCTTGTCCTGTCCCTACATCCCTTGTCCAAAGCCCCTCTCCAGGTTTCTTGTAGCCCCTTTAGGCACTAGAAGCTGATCTAAGGTCTTTCTGGAGTCTTCTCTTGTCCAGGCTGAACCTGCACAGCTCTCTCAGCCTGGATTCATAGGAGCTCCACACAAGCTGCCTCTTAAAGGACCAGTTGTAGCTGTTGGAGAGATTGTTCTATAGAATAGGCCAATATTCTGAGAACTTTTCAGGATAAGGATTTATTAGCATAAATCCTACCATTTATAATGATAACTGAGCATATTATTTTGCCATACATATAAAATTAAATGCAAATGTCCCTTTATGATGGTGTTCTCCTGGTTATCTCGAGTAATAGCTATCTTAAGCATGAAGTTGCATTTTTTTCATTTATTTTTTGTGAAACAAAGTAGTTTCTATAAAATCCCTTCTTTCTGCAAACAAACTGAAATTCTTTCAATATTGTTGTTTGAATCTTTATCTACTTATCCTATGGGAAAAATGCAAATTAAAATATGAACATTATATGCAAGACACTTCAAGAAGATACTGAAATTGTATAGTAAAAATAGCTTTCTGATGGGAATATATTAAATAACATTGAACATAAAGGCTAGTTGGCAGTGTCAATTGCCAGCTGCAAAAACATACGGTATTAGGATGGGAAACATGCTAAGAAGAAGCAGGCACTTGGGAAGAATACATTAGTAAGAATGCTATTTTTATTTAAAGGTCTGTACAGTCAAAGTTCATCTTCCAGTGTTTTCTAAAGATTAGGGTTTCAGTGACATTGAAACTTTTGGACCAAGCACATTCCTAGAATCCTGTTACCCTCACTGGAATCGAATGAGCAGAAACTAATGCATTATATTAAAACTTATTGTGGACTTCATAAACACCTCAGAATTTGGTTTTGCACTGTAAAACTGCAGAAGGAAGTGAAAATTAGAGCCCTTACAATGTGTCAGGTTCTGTTGACTGTTAAAGCCATTAGGCCACACTGGAAACTAGAATAGAAAAGAAACAGCAGAGACAGATCATTCAGATTTTAACCATGCCAAGTGCAAGGTCCTACACCTGGATCAGAGCAATCCCAGGCACAGCTACAGGTTGGGCAGAGATTCAGAGCAGCCCTGCAAAGAAAGACTTGGGGGTGCTGGTTGATGAGAAAATGAACATGAGCCGGCTTCAGTGTGCGCTCGCAGCCCAGAAAGCCAACCGTATCCTGGGCTGCATCAAAAGGAGCTTGACCAGCAGGTCGAGGGAGGTGCCCCTGCCCCTCTACTCTGCTCTTGTGAGATATCACTTGGAGTATTGTGTGCAGTTCTGGTGTCCTCAACATAAAAAGGACAAGGAACTGTTGGAACAAGTCCAGAGGAGGACAAGGATGATCAGGGGACTGGAGCACCTCCCATATGAAAATAGGCTGAGAAAGTTGGGGCTGTTCAGCCTGGAGAAGAGAAGGCTGCATGGAGACCTCATAGCAGCCTTCCAGTATGTGAAGGGGGCCTATAAGGATGCTGGGGAGGGACTCTTCATGAGGGACTGTAGTGATAGGACAAGGGGTAACAGGTTAAAACTCAAACAGGGGAAGTTTAGACTGGATATGAGGAAGAAGTTCTTTACTGTGAGGGTGGTGAGGCACTGGAATGGGTTACCAAGGGAAGTTGTGAATGCTCCATCCTTGGCGGTGTTCAAGTCCAGGTGGAACAGAGCCTTGGGTGACATGATTTAGTGTGAGGTGTCCCTGCCCATGGCAGGGGGATTGGAACTAGGTGGTCTTAAGGTCCTTTCCAACCCTAACTATTCTATGATTCTATGATTTGAAGTTTTATGAAGCTGACACTGAAATGAAATGTTCGGTATCCCAGCCAAAATGCATCACTTTGCAAACCTGGACCTTGCTCATCTCTGTCGTAGCTCATGCAATGAGAAGAATGGACTTGGCTGACATTACGAACACTTCTGTGGACAACTTGTCTCAGGCTGTCCCTTGGAATTGCTACACAACGTGAAAAAATTTATACATATAAAAAAATCCCACATTAAGTCAGCATAATTATAATAGCCACAATTAATCCCCACCCCACTCTGTTAAAGGCACACAATGTTCTGCTGCAGTTTTTGCTCTGTGGATGCAAGTAACAAAACAAAAGGATCCAGATGTTTCATCTGCCCACATTAAAGTGTCACAATTAAAAGGTAAAAGGTTGCTGAATGTAGCATGGGTTGGTTGACACATACAGAACTGATCTCCTGTTTAAAGCCTCCTGTTGCAAAGTGGGTTTTGGAAGCTGAGGATATTTGATAGGGAGTCCAAATCACACAAAATATTGCAGTTTTCAGACTTCAGGGTTCAGTTTTACCTAATTGACGTACATAGCATGATTGCCTCTGGATTTCATGGCAGGCAGGTGAGCTTCCACTTTGCTGGAAGGTAAGCTCCATTCAGCTATAATAATCTGTACTTACACATGTTTTATACTCCCAGTGCCAGCAGTGATTGGAACTGGCATCAGGAAAAAGAAAATGCCAGTAACAGTCCACCTATTTGGGTCCAGTAGTTTTAAGAAGATTTTGTTCTCTGAATACCTCAGCGTCAGAAGATCTTTAGGGTTATTATATGTGGACTAATACCACGTCCCAGTAAAGGCTGGTTGAAAATTTGGCAGTTTGGTTTCCTAGTGGTTTAGCAGACATAATGCTGTAAACCTGTATGTGTCCCCAGCACCCCAGAGCTACTCCAGCGCATGCCTGTTTTCTCTGCCTGAAGTTTTATCACAGTAGAAGGAGCAAGTGTTTAGAATGTGATGCAACAGTTCTGGCAAGAGAAGTCAAAACTGGTTGTTTTAGCAAAGTAGCTGGAGGCTGGGTTGCTGGCATCTTGGGAGAGAATGGGAAATAAATGTTGTGCAGTTGGGAAAAGAGTCAGTGCCAGATTCTGTGCAAGAAGGTGCTTGCACCACAAAGGAGAAAGAGCTTCTGTCCTTTAGCTGATGTGCCTGCAGTTACAGTTATTCCATTCATTTTTGTGATGTAAATATTAAGTGCATGGTGATGTCTGCTTCAGTTGCCTGACCTTTTCTGTTTTCTTATTTCCCTCCCTTTAGTTGAACAGGGGAGGTAACTCTGGAATTGCCAACAAACCCTGTGAGGAGCAGATAACAATAAGATGACAGTACTCAAATGTCAAATCATACTTCATCAAATTAATCCCAGGACAGTCACACGGATGTGTTTACAGCAGATAATCTAAACACAAATGTAATGATCTAATCTCTGTCATGGTGACTCAGAAACAGATGCTGAATGCATGCATTTTAACCTTAAGGCAAAGCATCAGCATCTGTTAAGAGATGTTTAAGGAAACGTTTTGAAAGTATAGCTTTTATTTTAATTACAATTGCAATTGCGTTTCACGGTATTCAACTGCCACTGGAAACTCTTAAAAGCAAGACCAATAAACAGTGTAAAGCATGGAGTAATTTCAGATGCAGTCAGAGCAATTAACAAACTTAAGGGTAGTAAACCTGATGTACAGCATTCTCTGGTTTTCTTTGGATGCTCTTTCTGGTAAAGGACAAGTCTCTTGCTTAGAGTACAACTTTGGCTCTTCAAAAAGGATCGTACTGAAATAGAAATTCTGGTTAGGTAGCACAGGTTGGTGGAATCTATTTCTTTTTCATCTTTCAGTTGTGGGTGAAGCAGTTCTGTGGTCTGCAGCCCTGTGGATTTTTGTTCCTTTTATTGGATACTCTGAAATTATGCTTCTTATTTCCATATGCTGTTTCATGAAGGGAATTCTGCAGTGTCTTCCACTTAGGGAAACAAAGGATTATTGCCTTTGTTTAAAGCCAGCACTCATCCTTACGTGCAAGAACAAACAAAGTACAGAGTGGCACTTCTGAGGAGTTAATATCCTGAGGAAAAGTGTCTTTCCTTCTGCAAAATTAAAGTGCAGTGTAGTGGATCACTTTTTGATACATGGGTATATTTTAGCCTTCTAGTATTAGCAAATAATTCCCTATTTATTCCCTTGGAAAAAAAAATCACTGACTGCCACTTGGAAGAGAGAACAAATTCCATATAACTCCTGAAATGTTTCCAGCTGATCCATCAATGTAACATTCATTCTCAGATAGTACCATCCTTCTCCTTTATTGCTCATTTGATTGTTTTGAAGTTTTAGGCTTTAAATATACCAGGATGGTTAATCTGGAGGCCCAGGGAATTCATGCCAGATAGTAAATTCTCCAAAAAGGGGTAAAGAAACCCAAACTTCAGTTGGGGTGTGGGTGGTGGGAGGAGTGTGACTCCATGGCACAAGAAAGAAACTGAATGTTAATTCAAATACTGAACAAAACCACGACAGAAAGTTCTCAGACCAAGACTCCCAGAGGACACAGACACAAAACTACAGAACAAATACTGAGGAATCTTGGATATGAAGAAGTTCTTTAAAAACTCAGTGCTGCCAAAAATATCACCTCCCATCCAGCCCAGATAACAGGTGGCATTTGTATGTGGTCTTTCATATTTGAAAGATTTTAAATAAAGATTCAAAAGTACAGAAAAATCTGAGGACTAAGTTTGGTCCTAAAATAGCAACGTGGAAAAACCTCTGTGTCTGTGCTGCTCTACCATCAGTTGTAGTCTTTCTCTTTTATTTTAAAGCTACAGAAGCCCCCAGAGACACAGCAGCCTTGGAAAGATTTAGCTGGTTAGTGCATAGAGCCATGAGGCTCTCAAATGAAGTGCTTGCCTTCCCTGAACTTCTCAGTAGGTGAATCAGATACTAAAGATGTGATGATCTCCTCTTGTGATCCCAAGGGATTGCATCTAGCAAATGTTCTCAGAATGTAGTTAATGCTGCCCTGTAGGTTAAAGTCCTCAGAAATAATGGGGTGGACTTGGCTTTGCTCTGCAGTAATGCCTACTCCTAACAGAACAGGTTGACAGTTACAACACTTTCTCAGAAGATGGGAGATGTCGGTTATTTTGCTTTTACAGAAAGAAGAAATTCACTTGCGCCTCCTGCTTCTTGGATAGGTGCAGTAAGAGCCAGCGTGGTGTAAGGAATGAGTGTAGTGGCTGCAGTGCAGGCACTTGCATTCGCTGCCACTTTTCCAATGAATGGGCATGTAGAGAAAGTTGAAAGCAAAGTTGCGGGTGCCTGCTCTTGAGCCAGTGCTTCCAGGCTGTGAATCTTGCATAGTTCCATGCAGACTTGAGTGAAATAATCCATTTCCATTGAGCTGTGAGATTTCAGATATGCTCTTGCTTGATAGTCACTTTTTGGGTAGCCTTTGCTTGTTAGGCTGAGATATCAAGCCTCCCACAGGAGTGCCTGTTCCCCACATTATGGCACATTTGATCTTAGCACATGGCTCTGAAATTCCAGGTGAGATCAAATGCACGAAAGTTTCCTGTTTCAATCACTAATTAGAAATTGTATGGCAAGATGGAAGGTGAAGTGACACAGAATTCAATAGAACTCTGATTATTTACATCAGCTGAGATGTAATTTTTCCCTGGAAATTATTGGCAACACTGGTAAATTTTGATATCAGTCTTTTTTATCAGTTTCATTGTTTAATGATTTAGCAGCCTCACAAGAATACATGTAAAATTACAGTGTAGAATTGCAGTTCGTAGTCTTTATGTAATCTGTCTTCCTCACAGAATGGAAGAGCAGAAAATGCAGAGGAGCTCCACAATTGCTCTCCATTTTCCTTTCCTGTTATTCTCCTCTATTCCCCTTCTGCTTGCCCTTCCCCTTTTTTTTCTGCCGTAGTATATAAGCTGTGGAGGTATAGAAGCTCCTTTGTCTGAGGAAACAACATTAGTTTCGACTTACTGACAAAATGTAATTCAGAGACTTGTTGCAATCTGCATATTTACCAATCAGCTGTAAACCTGGTTGTCTTCAGTAAAAATGATTCCTCAGCCTCTCTGACTATGAACAGAAACCTGACTATTCCAGTTAGTGACAAAAGCAATCTCCTGCTAACACATAGTTTTTCTCTTTGTTTTAGGGAACGTCCAACCCTAACTATTCTATGATTCTATGATTCTGTGACTTTCGACTAAAATTTCACTTGTCCTTAGCGTGATGTCTCCATGAAGTGAATTCATTCTGGTGACAGGTAAACTCTAACTACACAGCTATAAATATTGTATGTTGGTATGTAGACCATAACTACGTGCATTAGTACATGTCTTTCTTGCTAAAGTGTTTAATTACATATGTTTTGTAAGTAATGCAACTGCATAAATTAAACCTACAATCAGCTTTGGTTGAGTGAACACTCCCTACTTACATTTCTCTTCAGCATACTTGAATTCTGTGCTTGCAGTTTGCTGAGTTTTCAACAGAAGCCCTTAGCACTGAAGACAGAGCTGCAGAACCGGGGAATAAGCTACCTTGTTAACCTTGCTTGTTTGGAGGAAAAGTCATGGAGTTATTACTGAAGGATTGATTCCTGCTTATGTTAAAGCCTGAGAGTGGGAAATGCACTTAAATGGAAGCAAATAAAAACATTATAACATTTTCTAGTCTGAAATTATATCGAAATGAATGATGTATTTCAATACTAAACCTGCTAGGCTGTCATGGTCAATGAGTAGAATAATGGAATAATAGACTCATAGAATGGTTTGGGTTGGAAGGGACATTAAAGCTCATCTAGTTCCAATCCCTTGCCACGGGCAGGAACACCTTCCACTAGAGCAGCTTGCTCCAAGCCCCATCCAACCTGGCCTTGAACACTGCCAGGGATGGGGCAGCCACAGCTTCTCTGGACACCCTGTGCCAGCACCTCAGCACCCTCCTGGGGAAGGACTTGTGCCTAAGAGCTCATCTTAATCTCCCCTCTGGTTGGTTAAAGCCGTTCCCCTCATCCTGTCCCTACAGGCCCTTGTCCAAAGCCCCTCTCCAGATTTTCTGGGGCCCCTTTAGGCACTGGGAGCTGCTGTAAGGTCTCTCTGGAGCCTTTTCTTGTCCAAGCTAAAGCAGCCCAGCTCTCTCAGCCTGTATTCACAGGAGAGGTGCTCCAGCCCCTATGCATTTTTGTGGTCCTTACACATTGAAATGAATTGTTCAGAGTAGACAACAAGATGTGATTAAATAGTCCTGCTGGGGTTGAACTTGGGCTCATCAGCCCTCCTAAGTGTTTGGGAATGGGACAGTAACGAGGAGACTCTGTTTTCATACTTCTTCCTTATGTCTAACCTGAACTTCCCTTGTTTAAGTTTGAACCCATCACCCCTTGTCCTGTCACTACAGTCCCTGATGAAGAGGCCATTTCCAGCATCCTTGTAGTTCCCCTTCAGACACTGGAAGCTGCTCTGAGGTTTCCACGCAGCTTCTCCAGAGTGAACAGCTCAAATGTTCTCAGCCTCTCTTCATACAGGAGGTGCTCCAGTCCCCAGATCATCCTCTTGGCCTCCTCAGAACTTGCTCGAACAAATCCATGTTGAGGGCACCAGAACTTAGCTTAAAAAAATCTTAGCTTAGAGAAGGAAAAGGAAACGCAAGTAACTGACTGTGGGAAAAGTGAGAAAAAGTCTGGTTAATCAGAAAAATATATTCTTCTTGGCTAAGACTTCTTTATATTAGAGAGGAAATTCGGTAATGCCTTTCATAGTAATGACAAGGAAAAGGTGACAGGAAGTACTATTCTGCGCAACTCTCTGCTGACACTGAAATGTGTTTCAAAAGCTCACATAGGCTGAGAAAGTTGAGGCTGTTCAGCCTGGAGAAGAGAAGGCTGCGTGGAGACCTCATAGCAGCCTTCCAGTATGTGAAGGGGGCCTATAAGGATGCTGGGGAGGGACTCTTCATGAGGGACTGTAGTGATAGGACAAGGGTAACAGGTTAAAACTCAAACAGGGGAAGTTTAGACTGGATATGAGGAAGGAGTTCTTTACTGTGAGGGTGGTGAGACACTGGAATGGGTTACCAAGGGAAGTTGTGAATGCTCCATCCTTGGCGGTGTTCAAGTCCAGGTGGAACAGAGCCTTGGGTGACATGATTTAGTGTGAGGTGTCCCTGCCCATGGCAGGGGGATTGGAACTAGATGGTCTTAAGGTCCTTTCCAACCCTAACTATTCTATGACTCTATAGATGCCAAGTAATACCATAAAAAGGTTTGTAATCAAGATTCAATGAAAAAATTATAGTAGCATGTAAATAGTGTATCTGAAGGACAAGAATTCCTAATTGTTCTTATGAAAGGAAATATTTTTCGGCATATGCAAGGTATGTATCATAAATGTTTTTGAAAAAATACCTATATAACTGCTGTATTATACTATTCTTTTTCTTAACCCATCATATGGAATTGCATTATTGCTGGGTCTGTTAAGATCTGAGCTCAGATTTTGTTGCAGAGCATTTCTTCTTCTTTCACTGCCTGATTAAGCAGTTTATCCTTATGAGTAATGCTTTGTCCCCATCTAGAATATTTCCTGAGACTTGTTAATTTCCTCTGTCCCACATGAGCCCCAGCACACCAATCAGACAGCTGGATTTTATCTGTTCTCAGTGCAAGGAAATTGATTTTAAGAACTCTTCATCTAAATCAGTTCAGCTTGCAATCTTATTCTATTTGTATCGATTCATTAATTACTGAGGTCAAACTTCTGAATTAACCAAAGCCAAGACTTCCATCTCTTTTTTGCTGTCTATTTTCTTTTTCTTTACTGTGCCATGTCATACATCTTGTTGCTGCTCAGTATTTATATGTATTTGGACTTCATTTGACCAGGAGTTGTTCAATTTGACATATTCTGTACTTGTGAGATCGTAATATGTTGCTATGGAAAAAGTTATGAGTTCTAATTAAAAATGCAGAGGTCACAAGTTTCCCAGAACAAGCAGGGCATAGATCCTAGGAGAAAAGAATCACAACATAAAAAATCCAAAGATATGTCAATCTGCAACTTTCCAGATCTGAAAGGAGAATAGCAAGCATTCAGCAAAGCACATGAGGCTGAAATGTGGGTTGAGCTCTTTCACGTTCATTCAGATGCTGTATGTCTCCCTTCCCACTGGCACAAATTGCTTCTGGAGCTTATGCAGAGCACCGATATTTGAAATGTCATACTAATACAACTTAAATAGAGGAGAGATAGAAATTAGATGAACATTAGTAGAGAGATGAATTAGACCTGCCTGCTCATCCTTTCAAAGCAAATACCACTATTGAAATAATCTCCATATAATGGAGTGCTGTGTCAACTACGTGTTCATCGCTTCCTTTGGAAGTTCATCCACTTTCAGTTGTCTTACTGACTTCTACTCAGTACCTCTTGAGTTGTTTAACTGTTTGCAGTTTCCCCTTTTATGATTTTTCATTGGTAAGCAATTAGTGAGTCTTTTAACTCCTTTTGCTCTTGTTTAGCCAAATGACTAGGATCGTTGGTCCAAGCACAGCCTTGAGCTGCCGGTGCCTGAGCTGACAAGATGTGCCCAAGCTATATCTTAATCAGAGCACAGGATTTAAGAGCAGCTTAACTGTAATGAATTCCCGCTCAATACCATACTGATGCAAATCCACCTGTTTTGTGCTACATTTGGGATTTCTGCAGTAATCCCCAACATAGAGAGCTGAGTGTCAGAGCTCTCAGTGCTTCCACTGCAATCACTGTTTGTTTTAATGACAAATACTGTGTAATTGTCTTCTAAGTTTGTGCTCTCTGCCCTCCAGTACTAGAATAAACCAGTTTGTCTCTTTGAACTCAGTTCTGTAATTCCAAAGGAGTGATGTGTAACTACTACAGCACAATGCCATGGTATTTCTGGTTTCCTCTCAGGATAGCTGCTAAGTGTATTTCTGTCTTATGGCAATGGGAAGTTTTCAGTCTGATAGGTTCTGCTCACCCAATTACTCTTTTAGATTAAAAAAATGTTAATTAAGTGCCATTTCACTGATGACTGAGCTTGCCAAAGTACAAAATCGCAGAGCACAGCACTTTGTGTCCAGCAGGAAGTTGCCATTTAACAGCAGGTCTCATTATGCACATGTGCAGCTTCTTGTCATCAGCCTGAGACTCATATGGCCCCTAGAGAATCATTCTCACGACCAAAGGACAGTCACAAGTGTTTCTCATAGGTTAGCAGACAGCTGCTTTAATATATGTTTTGGTAAACCATATGTGAACCTTTGCTTAAGGTTTCAGTTATCTGCTGATATCTTAACAAAAGGTAGAGCACAAGACTCATGAGGTAGACTTACCATCCCAATTTAATGCATGTATGCATATGGGATTTATTTTTTCAGTTCCTACAGCAATTCTGTACTTCTTTTATTGCCAGTGTTACATATAGTTCACTATCATGACTGTGGTCTCAGGCCACATCCCTTAAACAGAGGAGATAAACACTTGAGTGAAATACCAGAATATAAAACCAACTCTGTTGTTAGCACAGCCTTTTTTCATAACTACAGAAACTGCCATTGGGATTATGTCTTTCAAAGCCTATTTGCATTATTTTAGTCTAATAGAAAACGCCACAATTCATAAATCAGTGGTAGGTATTGCCCTCCCCGCCCTTTTTTTAAGGTTTTTAACTCCCATATCTAATTAGGATGATGGCAAGATGCCTTCATGACAGCTTACAAATGCTGAACTATCATTTTATGACTGTAGAGAATGTTACTGTTCTGTATCTAGTGAATCTTTTTTTGTATTTTTTAAGTCTATGAACTGAGCTAATTACCATGAAAAATTCTAGGCAGATGCCTTGAAACTGTTTTACCAGCTATTTCCTTTAACTAGTCTTTGTTTTAATAAGGCAAGAAGTTTTCAGACAGTTACACAATATATTCAGGAGCAGGATCCACAATGAATGTCTTTCTATTGAACTGAAGCAATGTCAGATCTTCACTTCCTTGCTTTAGTTCTAAGCCACGCTAGAGGAGAGACTGTGGGAATTTAGCAGGTAACCACATTTGTGAGAAGGTAAAACTTTATACTTCAAGCATTTCTACATTAATAGTTCACTTTATGCTTTTCAATAAGCATATGGATTAAGCTAATAATTAAAAAATCCTTCCTGTGTAATATTAGAGACTAAAAAAAATAATTCCTTATTTTTGTGTACAGATGGTAAATAACAGTTTTCTATCATAAAGCAAACACTCCAACCTATTACAGTCATTTTACAGAAGTGTGGTATTTCCACTTTCCCATGTTCGTTGTGGGGGTATTTTTATTGCTATCTGCCTTTACTTTGAATTTATTTCTTAAAAAAACGTCAAGGTCCTCTGAAAGAGCAGTATCCCAAAGGGAAGCTGTGGAGATCTTTCCTTGAGTCTTCTGGAAAATTTCTCAGCCCTGAAGATTTCTAAAGGGCAAAAAGCTGGAGCAAAACTGTTGCAGAGAGCTTGGAGTAAAAGGATGGGCTCCGTAAACTGTTTTTGTACTACAAATTGTGATTCAGAGGGTTGCTAAGTGCAAACAGAAATATTTTCCTGTTAGCTGCCAAACAAGCAGAAGACTTTCCGAGTTTCTTTTCGCCATTTGTAAGTCTAAAAAGGGTGCAGCTGGGGGAAGGAAATCTGTCTGGCCTATCAGGGACTGGTTCCCTTCCCAGGGTTATTTTAACCCTGTCTGGGGTTTTCCAGAGAGGGTGTAAAACCAGCAGCAAAGCAGCAGTCTCAATAATCAGAACCCATTTTACTCAAGGACAAGGCGACAGAACAAGGTGAGGTGCTAAGCAAGTTGTGCTGTCTCCTAAACCAGACTAGGATCTATGCTATTTACTAAACTAGTTACTAGTTACTAGGATCATACTAGTATACTAAATAAAAATGTTAAGTCAAGTATTAATAATTCCAGGTGAAGATTTTCACAGCAAACTTTGGCCAAAGAGATTTCTCGTATGCGTGGATGATTTCGATGAATGATGACAATTACATGAAAATGTTTGTATGTGATTGTAGGATGAAGAGATCTTTGAAGTCATGAAAAGAACCATCCATTTCAGAACAAACCATATAAGGCACATAGATTCCGACTAGGCTGACAGAGACTAGGCAGTAGACCAACACTTAAAGAAAAAAAGCTCCCTAGAACAGAGAAGCTGCTCTTCCCTTTGTGCTTCCCTGACCATGCTTTTCTTTCGTGAGCCTCTGTTCTGTATCTGTGTGTTCTAAAGTCTGAGATGTCTCTTAGCATGTCTCTTAGCAGCAGGTTTTTGAAGGCCCTAAGTCTGAGGAACATTATGCTGGTATTTTCACTTAACCTACCTGTATGAATGAGGTAATATTTAAGCCATATGCTTGAAAACCCTTGCCAGTCAGTACTGAATCGCTCTAGTTGCCCCTTATGGCTGTAGCTGGAAGGAGCAGGCATACTTGGAAATGATTATCTTTGCTGGAAAACTCATTTAAGGCATGTTCAGGGTAGAAAGTAGCCTTGGGTGACAGATTTGTATTTACACAGCCCTCAGAGGGGCATTCTCAGCCTGGAGAAGAGAAGGCTCTGGGGAGACCTTAGAGCAGCTCCCAGTGCCTAAAGGGACCAACAATATTTTATTAGATCTTATGACAAAGATGCGGTTATGGAAACCGCTGAGACTGGGAAAAACTAGCTCTAATTCTATGCAATAATGAGCGTGGCAAGAGCATGGTCAAGTGATAGAGCTATTTAATGAAAGAGGAGTTCTCTGCAATGTGCGTGAGGTCTGTCTGGATGAAAGGGGTATACAATAGGTATAAGCAGGAGGCAGATTGCTTCTCTTGTTCTGTAGTTTTTGGTAGTTGCAGTCCTGCAGGTGCTCTTGTTCCGGATGCTCACGTGCATTTCCTTTACTTTGTCCCTTGCTAGTCAGTGCTGGTGGTACACACTGGACCATCAACTGGAAGTGGCAAACAGAGCATGAGTTTGTATTGATTTCTTTGCTGTGACAGATTGTGCTATGGGCTATTTTCAGTGTAAGGGCTAGAAATAAAACCTGGGAACTTCCCTTATCAGAATGCAAGTATGGATGTAGAAGAATCTGGCCAGTGTCTTAGTTAATCAGGTCAATATTAAACAAGCCTTTGCCAACCTTTAAAAATAAAAATATGTTTATGCAGAACTGTAACCAAACCCCATTTTTTTTTGTTATAAACTATGAATCAATTTACTAATGTCAGACTATGGATTAGATGTGACTTGCCAAAAATAACTATCAAAGCAGGTCACCACTGTGCATATGAGACAAAAGACTGCGCTAATATTATCGTGTTCTTTGTGTTGGTTGTACAAATTCATAGACTGTAAGCTCGTTGCAATTTAGGACAAATTGAGTGTCTTTTTACTCTTAAATACTATCCTACAATAGCTGACTGTTTGCCTATGGCTGCTCATTTAAGAACACACGCTTTTTAACTGGGCACTTGCTAGATTGATAGCCTATGTTCAGATCAGTTTAGTGGAAAAAGCAGGTTAGTCTTGTATCTGCTATGTGCTAAAGCTGATCTGGTATGCTGGAGCCAAGCAAACCTCTGAAAAACTTCCCAGGTTGTTTAAATTTCATCAGCAACTTGGGATGGACCAGCATGCTGATCTTCATGTTCTGAGCTATGTACAAGTTAAAGTCATACCTTCAATTGGCTTTTGACAAAACTCACAATGAAAAGAGCAGTGTTTTCATTACCTTGCTCAAGTTTATTCCATCAGTGATGTTGCTCCTTCTGTCATCATCCCCTATAAGAATAAATACGTGCTTATAGGTGACGTTAAGAAGGGACAGAGAGTAGTTTACGAGTACACACTCCCAGAAGCACACACCAAGCTCCCAAAGTCCCATTGCTTTCTGTAACCCCAGCACCAACTGGACTGAAAATGATATGAAGTGATCTGTAGTTGCTGTGCTTCATGAAAAAATCTATGCCAACTCTCATGCACCAAAAGTATTGAGTATCTGTGGTCCTGGAGTAAAGGTTGGACTTGATGATCTTAAAGGTTTTTTCCAACCTGGTTGATTCTATGATTCTGTTTTTCATCATTGCCAGTGTCATCATCTACAGCAAGAGACAAGTGGTTTTGTTTTGTGTTTGTGTCTGTTTGGTTGGGTTTTATACAACAGCTAGAAGCACTGCATGGAGTTACTACTTAGAAGATGATGGGGGAATTGAAATAGCTCCTATAAACATATTTTATCTGAAAATAGAAACCAAATGGAAGTTTGCTTATTATACTTACTTTGTAAAAGAAGTTTCTTCATATATCTCTTATAAAATTTAGCAATGTTTATTGCAAGGCTCAGCAGTGAGGTTACATCTACTCATTCCATATGCACATGTGTATCTGAGAACAGATTGGGAATAGAAATTGATATTTGTTGCACCATGATGCAGTATCCTGTTCGACAGGTTAGTTCCTGCTCTTGCAAGCTGTAGTAGTGCTATAACTTACATATAAGGTAGTCCAAGGTTCTTGGTGAATTAAAATCTGGTCACTGTTTGGTTAGTCAGCATAACTAGGCATAGTTATTATAGTTTAGTATGCATATATTATTAGGTTAGTATGCATAACTAGGCATAGCTAACTCCCAGTGACAAAGGTATATTCACATAAAGAAATATGTTGGGATACATCTCCCAAATGTTCAGCCCAGTTAGTAATGAGAGGACAAAATCGTTGTGTTGTGTTTTATTTGTGTATGACACTCGGGAAAAGAAACAGCCATTCCCTTTCAGTCACTTTTATCTGAAAGTTCTGAATATAATGTCCCATTTCATAAAGTTCTTTGAAATAAAAGGAGTATACTCCTTGCCCTTGTGAGTGGATTTTCTGTGATAGCCAGCAGGAGACACCAGCTCACTGAGGCAAATCAAATTGAGGGGGTTTTGAAGTGTATTTATCACAAACGAAAGTAAACAAGGCAGTGAAATATTTTCACCCTCTGTGAGCTTCTCTATCTGTACTCTGTGTGGGTTGTTTTCAGGGGGTGGAAGTATACAGAGAAGCATCTCTCCCAGAAAGAGAGAAGTACCGCAGCAACAAAGGACTTTCCTGGGGCTGATCGTAAGTTCTTTACTACTGGTTGCAAAATCAACATTCAAGGGAAGGAATGCACGATTTAGGCTGCTCAGTTAAGGTTGCTTTATTGTATCTGCATGGACGTTGAACTTTTGGAAAAAATAAATGCATTATTTAAACATACATAGTGCCATTTGCTCCTGTTGAGCAAAATAAAGATGAAAATACCCTTTGCGCTCTTTCATGTTAACTTATTGATGCTCTAATGTGTGTGAGTGCCTTGGGCGTTAGGGTGTTGCACATTTCTCTCAAGACTTTAACACAAAGCTGCCTTTTGTCTTTGCTTTGAGTCATCCATTGATTTCCAGCAGGGAATCAGCCTGCTGAAACCATATAATAGAGTAATTTTTGTATTCTGGAATACACAGCTCAACCTCTGCTGATGGAAAGCAAGTAACTTGGATTAAGCAAAAGGACTAGTGTATGGTGAGGGAGTACTGATATTGTTCACTAATTGATGTGATACCTCCACATGCATTTAGCATCCATCTCTGCAACTTTATAAGAAGATTCTTTGGTTTCATACTTCTTAGGCTTACAATCTTATTTCCATTAAGAAAACTGGTGTTTTTCTAGCTGTGTGTTTAAACAGACTAATATAAACGTGCTTCAGTCTTTCTCATTCATGCTTTGACGCTGCAATCCTTGGGATGCTTGTCAAAAGGAACCTAGTACAAAGTAGGCAGGTTCTCACCCCGCTTGTCTTTTCCAAAGCACATTACTACAGCACAGCAGTTTGAAACAGCAGAAGTTGGGGCTGTTCAGCCTGGAGAAGAGAAGGCTGTGTGGAGACCTCATAGCAGCCTTCCAATATCTGAAGGGGGCCTATAGGGATGCTGGGGGGAGAGACTCTTCATGAGGGACTGTAGTGATAGGACAAGAGGTAATGGGTTCAAACTTAAACAGGAAGTTTAGATTGGATGTGAGGAAGAAGTTCTTTACTGTGAGGGTGGTGAGGCACTGGAATGGGTTGACCAGGGAAGTTGTGAATGCTCCATCGCTGGCGGTGTTCAAGGCCAGGTTGGACATAGCCTTGGGTGGCATGGTTTAGTGTGAGGTGTCCCTGTGCCTGGCAGGTGGGTTGGAACTGGATGATCTTAAAGTCCTTTCCAACCATAACTATTCTATGATTCTATGATTCTAATTCGGATTATTTCCCCAAACGGCTGTTCTGTAAAGCAATAGTTGTCATGAAGAGGAATCTTTCATTTTCTATTGTATCTTCATGATGCTCTCTAAAGCACTTAATAAATGAAAAAAATGTTTTAAGCAGTACTTTGTCATCCAAACACTGAAAGGCAAAAGATCACTTTTCAAATGTGTCAGCATTGGATTATTTTAATGAATGTCACAAATAATAGTAAGCTGTATTTCCTAGTTTTTCCCCAGATGTTCACTCTGTTCTCCTGTTAATACATATGACTTCCTTACAAGGGATTTTAAATAATTTGAACCAAATAATTTAATACAGGTGACAAATGACTGCTGGAAATGTTCTTTTAAGGTTAGTTCTTTACAGTCATTGAAGCAATGGTGTAATCAAGGGATATTTTGCCCCTTGTTTTCATTTAGGGGTTGCTTTGAATTTTTCACAAACTGGTTAATTTGGTCTGACCTTCTTCCTGACCCTGCTTCAAGCAGGAGCCTAAAGACCTCCTTAGGGCGTTTTCAACCTGAATTTTCCTGTGATCCCAAAACCAAACACAAATAAGATTCTGTCGTAGTTTAAGCTGTAAATCATGCAGTCCGTTCTCTCACTCACTCCCCTCTCTTTCTTCCCGCCACTCCTGGGTGGACGGGGAGGAGAATCAAAAGAATGCAACTCCCACATGTTGAGATAAGAACAGTTTAGTAACTAAAGTATAACACAAGACCACTACTGCTACCACCAATAATAATAATGACAAGGCAAATACAAGGAAAGAGAATACAACTGCTCACCACCTGATACCAAGCCCGACCCAGCTGTGCACCCCTACCCTTCTGGGTCTCTGCTCTCTGCTTTACATCCTGGGCATGACGTGCTGTGGTATGGGATAACCTCTTTGGTCAGTTTGGGTCAGGTGTCCTGTCTCTGCTTCCTCCCGGCTTCCCCTCCTCCCTGGCAGAGCATGAGGCTCAGAAAGTCGTTGGTCAGACCAAAACATCACTAAGCAGTAACTGAAACACTGGTGTTATCAGCACTGTTCCCAGACTGAAAGTCAAAAAAACAGTGCTGCACCAGCTACCAAGAAGGAGAAAAATGACTGCTACTGCTGAACCCATGACAGGTTCCATTACATTTCTATGAATGTAAGTAAGTAGTTCAGATTCATGGCAGCTGTGCTGTAGTGATTTTTCTACACTATACATGGTCTTATTCATGTTTCTAACTTTCAATGCTTACGTGGCCAGAAGGGATTAATTGATTGAATTGTAAGTTGAATTTCCAATGACCTTTTATTCACTGGCCACTTATAGTGATCCAGTGTTTAAAAATGAACCTTGGCTATGGACACTGACAGTGCTGCAAACCACATTTTCTACTGACAGTGAGCCACGCCAGTGACATGGGATGGTCGGCCATTTTCAGGCATTCAAACTGAATTGAATGTGATTTAGTAATTCTGGGCACAAACTGGATGATGAAACACCCACAAGTTTCCACAATTTACTTCTTACATCTTTCTTCTATTATTCAAAGATACTCACTGTATCTTGTACAAACCCCTTAATGTAGATAATTCCCACTGAGGACAGCGAAGGAGGTCATACATATACATTTTTACACAAAGAGACCTCTTTCTCAATGCACTTGACAACAGTGTATCAAGAAAGCTCAAATGTGGCTGTAGTGCTACCGAATGCAGCAGGCCCTTTAAAGAGTTAAAAATAGAACAGAAGCTTAAGCAAAGACCTTCATAAACCCTTGTGCTTGGAGATTGGGGAATTGAAGACACTGCCTAAGACACATTCTTCTTATCCTGATCGCTTTGCCTCCGGCTCACTGTGTGAATCCATGAAGTGTGTTTGGTTTTGCTATGCTTCTGTAATTATTTCTAGATGTATCTCTGTAATTATTCAGGATTGGAAGAGTAACCTATTGACAATCAGTTTCCATTTTCCATTGAAACCAGCAACAGCCTAGGGAGTTGGTCTTACAGAACATAGTCTAGTGAATTTTTGTTGAGGTGGATTCTGTCATTTGAGGGCCATGTCACAGCTTTTTTTTTTTTTTTTTGAGCACACAGAGGTTGTTGCCTTCAGCCTGTTACTTCTGCAGCTGGAAGAGCTTGTTCTGTACCACTCTCTCAGTCAACACTAGGGCTTTGGGTGGAAAAAACCCTCAGCAGAGCAGTGACATGAAGCTGTCATTGCTGGCCTTTGACAACTGCTGTGCCTGAGAGTGCCTCGCTGAACTCAAGAGTGGTTTTGTATGACAGACACTTGAATGCAATCAGTGATATCTGGATGCGTCATAAGTATGTCTTTACTCTTAAACTACTGATGGAATAGCTACTTTATGTTGGCAGAGCAAAGACATCTTTGAATAGACTGCGTGCAGGCAATTTACTATGGGTAGTTCAGGGAAGTGCTCTTGAGCTGCTATTCAGTGAGCTTTGCATGCCTATGAAATGTCATATCAACTTCCTGATTCCTTTTCTCCTTCTCTCATGAATGAGGCACTCTCCGTATTTGCCTCAATGAAAGCTTTGTTTCCATCTTCAACATTCAGCACAAACTTTCTGGTGATCAGAATGAAAAATGCTACCATAAACCAGAGATGATTCTTCTCAGGCTGCTGGTTTTGAAATACTGCTTAGTGGTGGATGGAGCTGGGCATTTCCTGAAAGCATTTGGATAAATCTGTTAGCTTTTTCTTCTACAGGGCCTGATGCACATGCCCACTAATAATCCTGTTGGAAAAGCTATTCTGATGCCATGTGTAAGACTTGAGGACTTTTCTCTTGGATGCTTTGGTCTGTCATATTGCACACTTTATAATTTGTTCCACACAGGTTTGTCCAAGGCCATAAAATATGGGTGGTTGATGCTCAGTAGTATTGCTGTTCTTTATTGACAGTCCAAAAAGAAGTGAGGGTGACTGACACAATATAATCTGTAGCATTGATATCCAATTTGGGATTACATGTTCAAAGATCCAGAGGAACTAATACGGAAGTCTGTTAAACTGCTAAACTCTCTATCCTTGCTAATTCCGAGAAACTCCACAGAGAAACACAAACTTACTCAAGGGAGTTATCAAATGGGGACTTCCTCTAAATGTGTCTCAAAAGCATTTTCTAATAATGTTGTGGTTTAAGCTGTAAATCACGCAGTCGCTCTCTCACTCACTCCCCTCTCTTTCTTCCCCCTGCTCCCGGGTGGATGGGGAGGAGAATCAAAAGAATGCAACTCCCACATGTTGAGATAAGAACAGTTTAGTAACTAAAGTATAACACAAGACCACTACTGCTACCACCAATAATAATAATGACAAGGCAAATACAAGGAAAGAATACAATAGCTCACCCCTTCTAATATAAAGCCCGACCGCTCACTTCCCCCTCCTTCTTCCCCCCCACTCCGGGGGGGGGGGGTATTGGGAGAAGAATCAAAAGAATGCAACTCCCACGGGTTGAGATAAAAACAGTCCAGTAACTAAGGTATAACACAAACCACCGCTGCCACCACCAACAACAGCAATGACCAGGGAAATACAAGGAAAGAGGATACAATTGCTCTCCACTCAATGACCGAGCTGTGAACTGAACTCTTCCGGGTTCCTGCCCCCAGTTTTACATCCTGGGCATGACGTGCTGTGGCATGGAATAGCTCTTTGGTCAGTTTGGGTCAGGTGTCCTGTCTCTGCCTCCTCCCGGCTTCCCCCCCCTCCCTGGTGGAGCATGAGACTCAGAAAGTCCTTGGTCAGGCCAAAACATTCTAAGCCATAACTATAAACATCGGTGTTATCAGCGCTGTTCCCAGACCAAAAATTGAAAACACAGCACTGCACCAGCTACTACGAAGGAGAAAAATGACTGCTGCTGCTGCTGAACCCATGATAAATAATAAGACAAATAATATGGGTGGCTGTTCACAGAGTTTCTGCTGATATGCTGAGATGTTTCATTTTCTGTGATATGGGCCACAGAGATAATAAGGACAGATAATAGGCTTTTGATGGTAAATAATCAAAATGGAAATGCTGCCTGAAACTCACTTATAAAGTAGCTAAAACATGGTCACTGTAAGAAAAACTAAGGGCTATCTAAGCAAGGGTAGGTATATCTGATGCATCTTTTATAAAATAAGGGAACTGTTTTTAGCAGAATACAGAGATTAATTTTCCATGTGTAAGCAAAAAAGGAAGGAGAGTCTGTGGCTGCAAATGTTGAAGGCAGCAGATACATCTTTAGCAGTTCAAGCTGGTGTCAGGAAGAGTGAACAATGAGAACATGGGAATAGGTGAAAAGTTGGTCTTCAGCAGACTTGGAAGCAGTTGACTAGAAGAATATATTCAATGCAGTTGATTGGAGGGGTGAAATACGGGAGAAACATCCCAAAAGTGGACAGGGGAGAACAGGAGCTTTTGATCTGTGGAAACTTCTCCTATTTCTGTATTATCTTTAGCCTCAATGCAAAATTGATGATTTCTTCCCAAGCTTAACACTGTACAGATGTTACTGCAGATGGCACCATCTCAGCTAAAAAGATAAGCTTGTAAATATGCACAAGGAAAGTGAGCAGTTGGGTTTAGCTTCCAATGACAACAGTTTAAAGCTAGTAACAGTGCTACACATTTCTCTTCTCTTCCTATACCTTCCTCCTTCAGCTGGAATTAAGGGTTCTCCAAAAGAATAGTTGTGTTTTCACCTGTCATCCCAGGCATTTACAGATAACTTAATAGGGAAGATTAGGTATAGAATCATAGAATGAATCATGGAATTGTTTGGGTTGGAAGGGACCTTAAAACTCATCCAGTTCCAAACCCCCTGCCATGGACAGGGACACCTTCCACTAGAGCAGCTTGCTCCAAACCCCTGTGTCCAACCTGGCCTTGAACACTGCCAGGGATGGGGCAGCCGCAGCTTCTCTGGGCATCCTGTGCCAGCACCTCAGCACCCTCACAGGGAAGAGCTTCTGCCTCAGATACCATCTCAATCTCTCCTCTATCAGTTAAAGGCATTCCCCTCGTCCTGTCACTATATTCCTTTGTAATAAGTCTCTCTGCAGATTTTTTCTTGTATCACAGTAGAAGGAAAACCTTCCCTAAGCTGTAGGGCCTAAGAGAAAGAAGGATATATTATGGCATTATTTTTCTGTTGAAACTCTTGTCTGCCTTTGCTACAGCTGGGCTTTTCTAATTGTTGGAAGTAATTTGCCCAGATTAATGCCCTCTTTTGAATTCGTTTACTGTGACATCGTAACACTGCAGTAGTCAGAATAACCTCTGGAAAACCCCAGCAGGCAAAAATGCTTGTCAAGTTTAGATGTTGGGGCCAGATGATGCTGCCTTTTGAAAAACAAATTTATTGTTTTGAGGGAAAGAACCATCAGCAGATGGCTTCAGTGTGCGCTTGCAGCCCAGAAAGCCAACCGTATCCTGAGCTGCATCAAAAGGAGCGTGACCAGCAGGTCGAGGGAGGTGATCCTGCCCCTCTGCTCTCCTCTTGTGAGATATCACTTGGAGTATTGTGTGCAGTTCTGGTGTCCTCAACATAAAAAGGACATGGAACTGTTGGAACAAGTCCAGAGGAGGACACAAGGATGATCAGAGGACTGGAGCACCTCCCGTATGAAGATAGGCTGAGAAAGTTGGGGCTGTTCAGCCTGGAGAAGAGAAGGCTGCGTGGAGACCTCATAGCAGCCTTCCAGTATCTGAAGGGGGGCTATAAGGATGCTGGGAGGGACTCTTCATGAGGGACTGTAGTGATAGGACAAGGAGTAATGGGTTAAAACTCTAACAGGGGAAGTTTAGATTGGATATAAGGAAGAAGTTCTTTACTGTAAGGGTGGTGAGGCACTGGAATGGGTTGCCCAGGGAAGTTGTGAATGCTCCACGCTGGCTGTGTTCAAGGCCAGGTTGGACAAAGCCTTGGGTGACACAGTTTAGTGGGAGGTGTCTCTGCCCATGGCAGGGGGGTTGGAACTAAATGATCTTAAGGTCCTTTCCAACCCTAACTATTCTATGATTCCATGATTACTGGGTCTGTCCAAATTCTTTGCCTTACATCAGATGTGTTACCCAGTTGGAGCTTGACTTCTATTTTTATGTTTATCACAATGCCTTTTTTTTGTCTTTCTTCTGAAGTTGGGAGCCCCAGAGTTGAACACAGGACTCCAGGTGAGGTATTTCTTTCTGCACTAATTTGAGATATTTATTGCACAATTTATTTTGATATATTCAATTTTATTCAATTCATATTTTCAATTTATTTAACTGCTGTCATGGTAACCCTGACAGAGGAAATAGGTACAGAATCATAGAATCAACCAGGCTGGAAAAGACCTTTAAGATCATCAAGTCCAATCATTACTGCCAAGGCCACCACTAAACCATGTCACTAATAGAGTGTGATACCCACCTTCTGAGGACTTCATTTCTTCCTCCACAAACTTCGTATCAGCCATAGGATTGCAAAATTATAACAAGAATCTCATAACACTGTAAAGTACATTAATACTCACTGGTACCTTATTGTCTCTTCAAGATAAAGGCTGAGGTCAGTTTTGATGCTTGGCTTCCACATGGCATACATATTTTCAGTCTGTACTTTGAATTACCAGAGATGTCCATCTAGCACTTGGCCTGCACAGCATTAGTGCTGATTGATGGAGCTGAATAGGAGCAGCTTTTGCCAGGGCAGCCAAGAAGCCACTGGCATCCTGATCTGTACCAGCACCAGAGTGGCAGCAGAGCCAGGGCAGTGGTTGTGCCCCTGTACTGAGCACTGGTGAGAATGCACCTTGAATCCCGTGTTCATTTCTGGGCCCCTCACTACAAGAGAGACATTGAGGTGCTGGAGCAGTGCCAGAGAAGAGCAGTGGAGCTGGTGCAGGGCCTGGAGCACAGTGTGATGGGGAATGGCTGAGGGACCTGGGGGGTTTCAGTCTGGAGAAGAGAAGGCTCAGGGGGGACCTGATTGTTCCCTACAACTGCCTGAGAGCAGGATGGAGCCAGGAGGGTGCTGGGCTCTGCTCCCAAGGAACAAGGGATGGGACAAGAAGAAACGGCCTCAGCTGCGCCAGGGCACGTTTAGATGGAGCTGAGGAACAATTCCTTCCCCTAAGGTGCTCAGCATTGGAAGAGGCTGCCCAGGGCAGTGCTGGAGTCACTGTCCCTGCAAGTGCTCACACACCATGGAGATGAGGCGCTTAAGTGCCATGGGTTAGTGGTGGCCTTGGCAGTGCTGGGAACGGCTGGACTTCATGATCTTAAAGGTCGTTTCCAACCTGGTTGATTCTGTGATTCTATGATTTAAAAGTATCGAGGTGAAGGCTGGGGGGGTCACAATTCTCTTTGACTGCAGAGGGCTGCTGTGTCTCGCAGGCAAACCAACATGCCCAGCTGTTTGCAGACTGTTGAGGGATCTGATGATCTGGCTTTTCCAACCGAGTTGATTCTATGATATCTATTAAAAAAGAAAGGAAAACCAGTTACTGTCAGCAACGCTGGCGTCTTTGAGGCGCCGCTTGGCGCCGCCCGCGGCTCACTGCTTCCCCCTCGCGGTCCAGCTCCGGTTCTGCAGGGGTACCCCCATCTTACTGCCCCTCCCGTTCCTCCACCTCGTGACGTTGACGCAGCGCTGCGGCGGGGCGGTGCAGTGATGCCTGCGCTGTGCCCGGGAGTGACATGGCGGAGCTGGCGGGCGGGTGCGGGGCGGCTGCTGCCCTCTTGCGCCCGGGGTTGAGGTTCGGACCCGGCGGTGCGGCAGCTTCGGGTCCCGTGGAGGCGGGGCGGGGCAGGGCAGCCCCGGGAAATGCCCTTGGGCCTCCCTCGGCTCCAGCGCTGCCCCTGAAGCCTGCTCCGAAGCCCCAGGTCATCCCCAAGCTCTGTTGTGAGCAGTGAGTTGGGCCTCGGTGCATCTCCAGAAGCCCCTGTGGAAGGGAGGGGGTTGAGCCAGGGGCGAGCTGTGGTAGTAACAGTCCCTGCTTCTTTCCCTATCCCAGAGGATCTTGTCAGCTCCTCTGCTGAGGCTGCCGTTGACTGCACCTGCCAAAGGCTTGCCTGGCCCTGCTCTCCTTGCGGTATGGGGGCACAGAGGGGCAGGCAGAGCATTTACTGGCTGTGGCCAGGAGCTGCCACAGCTGAAGCTGGAGAGGCCAGAGAATTGTAAAGCAGCAGCAACTGAAGGCCATCCAGCTGGCAGCTGCCTCTCGGGGTGAGGAGGGATCCCTCTTCATAGCCTGCAGCAGGCCAGAGCACCGGCATGCACTGCAGGGTCTGTGTGTCACCAACAGTGCAGTACAGTCATGTACTGCATGACCAAGCAAGGCTGTGTGTCCAGGAAGTCTCATTCCGTAAGAGCTGTGGGATACTGATGTATCCTCGTAGGTGAAGGACAGCCAAGCAACGAGACAGACAGAAGATGACAGGTGAAGAACCTTCTGAATTGTCAGATTCTCCCCATAGCATTGGCAGCTGCAGTGAGTCTCAGGCCCCTGGGGCCTTCTCTTCTGCATCCCAGTCCCTCTCTGCCTCTCTCTTGGCCCTCTTTGTTCCCCACTGCTGCATTTTTGGTTTTGCTCCCCTATATCTCTCTATTCTTGTGTCCAGCTCCCTCTTTTTTTTTTTTTTTAATATCCTCTGTCCTGAAGCCATCACTCTTTTTTCTTTTCCATCTCTTTCTCCTGACCTGCATCCATGGCTGCCCTCCCCCCAGTTTCTCTGGCCTGTTGTCTGGTGTTCTTTCCTCTCTGTATTTGTACATGCCACTGTGTCCCTGCCTTCCTACACCTCTTCATCTTCTCTCTACACCTTGTCTTGCTCACTGTCACTGTTCAGTTGTTTTGATTATCTTACTGTATCCCATCCTACCTGTTCATCTCTTGCTCTCCTTGATCCTTTGTGCTCCTGCTGAGCTCCAGGAAGGAGCTGAGTGGGTCTGCAGGATTGACCACCAGGTCTTGGGGGAAAGCCCTGGGGAAGGTGTTGGTGCTGGTGGGGTCCATGTCAGAGCAGTGGGAGTACAGGAGGGAGTTCCTGGAGCCACAGCCACTGCTGCCTCATAGCTGAACCACACCGCTGGCACTGCACAGGATCACAGCAGTGTGCCAGTTGTGATTTCCCCATGGTGGGTGAGGAGCAGGGCCATCAGTGAGGACAGGCAGCCCCTTTGGTGGATGTGGGGTGTCTCCTGCTTGATGGCTGCCTGGGAGTGGTGGGATGGAAACTTCCAGATCCTTCAGCAGGCACCCAGTCAGCTGGAAGTGAGTTGGGTCACCAGCCAGGAAGTTCCTCAAGAGCTGACAGGAGGGAGGAGTACAGAAAGTAAACACCCCAGGCTTGGCAACTCCCCAGCTCACCTGAGCTTCCCCCTGAGCCTCCCCTGCATCCTTTGCCCTAAGTTCCAGCAGGTCTCTTAAAACCTCTGCAGTAATCACAAGTGTCCCTCAAGCCCTGTTGTGTAGGCATCCAGTTGCACAAGCCCATCAAGTATTCCGGGAGGTGGAAAGTCCAGGGGCCCTGGTGGTTTAGGGAAAACCCCAGCACGGCCCTGCAGGCATTCTGGAAAGTCCAGGGGCCCTGGCAGGGTCTGGCAAACGCTGGCATAGCCCACTGGGCATTCTGGAAGGTGGCAGGAGCTAGCGGCTGGTGAATATGTTGAGAAGAAATACTCACTGATTTACTGGAGTACAACTCACAGTTTTGGGGTGACATTTCTGCCTCTGTGGAATTCCCTGGTCTATCATTTCTCTGTATCTGTGACCTGCCCACCCAAACAACACTCAGCAAGCAGAGACAGCCATTGTCATTTCTTTGGTTTGCCTTATTCTACTTCTGTCAGTAAACCTGAGATGGGAGAACTGTTTACAGGCAATGAGAACATGAAGACACAAGAAGCCTGGTGTGAGGTGGATATCTGACCATTTTGCCCTGGAAATGACCTCCCACAGCACCAATATTTCCCATCTTCAGCAGTTTTCACCTTGAGATCCTAAGGTCTCCTTCCCATAGGTGATCTGGTGTCTTCCCACTCAGTGATCTGAAACCCCCAGACATGTGTATGGAGGAAGAACTTCCACTGCAGCTCCTGCCAGATGCACCCAGGTGCTCCACCATGTAGGTTGTGCTCTCCACAATGACTCAGTAAGAAACATGGAGTGCTGGCAAAGGGAGGGAATTTTCCAGGTTTGAGTGGGACTTGTTCCTGCCAGGCACAGGGTGGACATGGGCAAGGAAGTTAGTGGTTACTGGCATGGAAGTTACAAGGAGTTAAGGCTTGAGTTGTTAAAAGAAGGGTTAATGAGATTTCTGACCTAAGGGACATTGCCCAACTGGAAAAGGGATTGTGATAGCAGTAGTGTTGCATAATAGACAGTTACACTCTTATTACACTAACATAAAACACAATCATAATAGAACTCATAAATGCAATCCATAGTTGGAGCTCCAATATGGTTTTTAGGGCATGGGATGGGCTGAGGTACTCCATGCAGCCTGTACCTTGGCAAGAGCTGCTTGCAGGTGACATCTGAAGAGCTGCGCAGATTGCAGACTTGACATCAGGAAGCATTTATTTACCAAGAGGGTAGGTCAAACACTGGAGCAGGCTTCCTGGAAAGGTGGTCAAGATCCCAAACCTGTTCAGTATATAAGAGGCATTTGCACACTGCCATTAATAGCATGTTTTATCTTATGGAAGATTCATTGCCTACATTTTGACATCTAGTACAATTTGAGAGAGACATGATATCTGAAACATCTGTGCAGATCTGTCAGACATGAAACTACTTACAGGAAACCTCTGAATATCTGTATCAGTGTCTGGAGGCCACTTTCAGGTACCTAGGACATCTCAAAAGACACTTGAAACATGCAATTTGGTACCTGTATCTTACCCCGATTCTCTCCAGATCTCCAGCCCAGTGAGATGTTTGCTTTTCAATGCAAATGGCACAGAAGTGACTGCAATGGAATCTTTGGATCTCTGCCATCGTGGTCAGAAGCTCAGGATGTGAGAACAGTTGGAACTGTGCTTTCCCATCACCTCACAAAAATCCTTCTCAGCTTTTGCTGGGGACAGAAACACAACCAGTGTTTAGCACTTCCTCATGGGAAGAACACATTCTGTCTCAATCATCCTAATAGTCATGATCATTTTGCACACCTGTTCCCTGGCACAACTGAATTCCCAATATGTAAATAAATTCTTATCTGACACTGTCTATAAGGGAGGTACTCTGGGACTCATCTTTTGGGAGTTTCCTCCTCTCTGGGCCATTTTTGGACTTTAGGTTCAGATGGGTTATCAGTACATGTCAGAACATCCTCAATCAGCTGGATTTGTCCTCTTCCCCTCCATGTTTACTAGGAATGACTGTAGGACTAGGGATGTTTGGAGTGATGGCATTTGCCTTTCTGCGTTAACTGTTAGCTATGACAGAGCCCTGGAGGTGGCTAAACATCTTCCTGCTGATGGGAAGTGGTGTATTAATTCTTTAGTTTGCTTTGCTTATGAGCACAGGTTTTACTTCACCTATTCTGCTGTCTGTATCTCAAACCACAGGTTTTTCTTGCTTTACTCTTCCACATATCAAAGTGGGGATTGCTGGGTTCTCCATGGCATGCACATGACATTGCAGGGCTGGTGAAATAGGTACTGGCAACCTTCCAAGAATTTTCTTTGGTTTTTCGCCAACTTCCTTTATTGGCTTATTACTGTAAAGGCCTCTTGAAACATCCCAGACTTGGTTGAGTAACCGGTCGTTCCTCCTCCCAGGAGCAAGAATAAAAGGCTGGCATTGAAGGCAGCCCTGAACAGACAGAGCTCAAGTTGCTTTGGCACTTCCTTGCTGTGGACTCCGATATGGGAAAGTCAGTGCTCTTCATTGGCTTTCTTCTTGTCTTCCTTGGCCTGGCTGTGCCAGGCACGCAGGCGAAAGTCTTCTCCCGATGTGACCTGGTGAAGACCCTACGTGGGCATGGCTTTGAGGGCTTTGTGGGCAAAACTGTAGCTGACTGTGAGTATAATGAGCCTGTTTTACGTCTCTGCTTGTACCACACTTATTTGCCCTGAGCATACATTGCTGTTCCTCCTCTGAGTTCTCTTTTCCTCCTGCAGGGGTCTGCCTGGTGAAACATGAGAGCAGTTACAACACTAAAGCTGTTAATAACAACGGTCCAAGCAGGGACTATGGAATCTTTCAGATCAACAGCAAATACTGGTGTGAGGATGGCAAGACCAGTGGATCCAAGAATGCCTGTCGTATAAGTTGCTCAAGTAAGTGCTGGGACAGAACAAAGAGCTTTTCTTTATCCACTCTATGAAAGCTCCCTAATTTGTCCATGACATCTGCCTAGCAGGTGCTCTGGGAATGTTTTTCCATGTGTCTTTCTATTCAACCACCTCCTTAGTATCCACCTACCCCTCCTGCTGAATACCCTTCCCTCTGCCCATCTATTCCTGCTCTCCCTCTACCCCTCTTTCCTCCATACTGACCTTTTCTCCCTTCTCTACAGAGTTGCAAGATGATAACATTGAGGATGATATTCAGTGTGCCAAGAAGATTGCTCGAGAGGCTAATGGCCTTACTCCCTGGTAAGGATATTTGCAGTGGGCACTGGGGAAGACTGGGCAGAGGAGACAAAAGATAATCCTCCTGTTGTCTTGGGGGGGAGGAATGAGTGAGAAGTTGTATTGAGTAAAGTTTAGCACAGTCCTTCTGAAAGCAGAACTGAGGAGTCTTGGCTCCCAGCCCCTGATCTAACTCCCTAAGTCTCCCTTTCAGAGCTCTCCTTTTGTATCCTTCCTCTTTCCCCAGCTCCCTCTATTGAGCTCATCAGAATTTGCATTGATCCATCTCTTTCGTGCTCAGCTTTCCTCACCCGGGACTCTCAAAGACTAACCAAGTTTGGGTTTAGAACCAATTCAACCATTATCTAACTCCTCAACTTACATCTTGTATTTCTTTTCCAGGTATGGCTGGAGAGACAATTGCAAGGGCAAAAACCTGAGCTCCTATGTCAAGGGTTGCTAAATCACTGCACAAGCAGCAACTCTTTACTCAGGATCACCAAAGGTGAAGAGTGAGGGTGTATGGAGCTGGGGCTAAGGAAAATGGACAGGTGTGGGGAAATAAAAGCAGCATATTATTAATGTAGAAAGGCTGCTGGCTGTTTCTTTGTGTTCCTGCAATGCAGGTACAGAACTGAAAGGCTGCTGGCTGACGAGAAACAAAGCTCAGCAGAAGTGCTCCAGACAGGCTGAGGATGGACAGCAGATGGAAAAGGGAGGCTACTGAAGCAGTTTTCTCTCATTCTGGTTGCTATACAGGATTGGAGATGCTTGCTGTCCATCTGCAAGGGAGATGCTGTCTGGCATCAGAGCCCAGGACATTGCCTTTTCACCTTCAGACGTGTGCTAAAAACAGGAGCATGCTGATGAGGTGAGATGCTGTCATGGGTTCAGCAGCAGCAGTCATTTTTTCTCCTTCTTGGTAGCTGGTGTAGTGCTGTGTTTTTGATTTTGGGCCTGGGAACAGCGCTGATAACACCAGTGTTTCGGTTACTGCTTTGTGGTGTTTTGGTCTAGCCAAGGACTTTCTGAGTTTCATGCTCTGCCAGGGAGGAGGGGAGCTGGGAGGAAGCAGAGACAGGACACCTGACCCAAACTGACCAAAAGAGGTTATTCCATACCACAGCACGTCATGTCCAGGATGGAGAGCAGAGACCCGGAAGGGTGGGGGTGCACTGCGTGGTCGGGCTTGGTTTTAGGTGGTGAGAAATTGTATTCTTTCCTTGTATTTGCCTTGTCATTATTATTATTGGTGGTAGCAGTAGTGGTCTTGTGTTATACTTTAGTTACTAAACTGTTCTTATCTCAACATGTGGGAGTTGCATTCTTTTCTATTCTCCTTCCCATCCCTCCGGGAGTGGGGGGCAAGAAAGAGGGGGGAGTGAGTGAGAGAGAGTCTGTGTGAGTTAGGCTTAAACCACGACAGATGCCAAAGTACTAGGACAGCCCACAGCAGTAGAAAGGCCATTTTAGGAAAGAAGAGCGGAGGCCATTACTAGCTGGCCCAAGTCCTGCTGCATGTGGATTGAAATTTGAAGCCCCTTTAACTTTCCTTCATACTAATTTTTGCTAGGAAAACCAAGTAGAATGTTTTCAAAACTGACAGTCATTCTGAGGCACACTAAAGCTTTTGGCTCTGTCGTGGTTTAAGCCTCTATAACTCACGCAGTCTCTCTCTCACTACCCCCTCTTTCTTCCCCCCAGCTCATGGGGGAATGGGGAGGAGAATCAAAAGAATGCAACTCCCACAGGTTGAGATAAGAACAGTTTAGTAACTAAGGTATAACACAAACCACTACTGCTACCACCAATAATAATAATGACCAGGGAAATACAAGGAAGAGAATACAACTGCTCACCACCCGATACCAAGCCCGACCCAGCTGTGCACCCCCACCCTTCCGGGTCTTTGCCCTCCGTTTTAACATCCGGGGCATGATGTGCTGTGGTATGGAATACCTCTTTGGTCAGTTTGGGTCAGGTGTCCTGTCTCTGCTTCCTCCCGGCTTCCCCTCCTCCCTAGCAGAGCATGAGGCTCAGAAAGTCCTTGGTCAAACCAAAACATTCTAGGCCGTAACTGAAAACCAACAGTGTAATCAGCACTGTTCCCAGCCGGAAGTCAAAAACACAGCGCTGCACCAGCTACCAAGAAGGAGAAAAATGACTGCTACTGCTGAACCATGACAGGCTCCTTGCTCATTTCTGCATACCACAGTGCTGGTTTTCCTTACTGGAACTTTGCAAGTGCTCAGGCACAGAAACCATCTGTTAGGCAAGTCTTGCCTGGGTAACCTCAGCTATTTGCTACAACAGATTCTAATCTATTTTTTTTTTCAATTCCTAAATTATTTCACAGTCTCAGAATCCAACAGGCAAGCACTTAAGAAGGGTAAAACCTACTTTGCAGCGTCCCTGAGATCAGTTACGTTCCTTGTTTTCCCTCTTCCATATTTGAACATAGTCTGATTTGCCACGGTTAGCACACCATTCTTTCTTGAGAAGTCTGGGAAGCATCTCTTCAGAACTATTCAAAATACCAAAAGAAAGCAGAAATGTTACACCCCACATCAAGTGAGCTTCACTTTTGTTGCTCGTCTTTTGTAATTGGAATGTTGACTTTGAGAGTCTCAGCCACAGAGTCAGAATACCAGACTCTTAGACATAGAGTCTCGACAACAGTTTCAGCCATAGAGTCTGAGTTTGAAAGTATCAGCTCCAAAGTCTGAGGGTCAGAGTCTGAGCCAACGTCTCAGCCCTAGTCTCAGCTCCAGAGTCTTAGCAATGAGTCTGAGCCACAGTCTTTGTCACAGTCCCAGGGAGTCTCAGCTACAGAGTCTGAGCCACAGTCTGAGTAACAGTCTCAGGTAAAGGGTCTGAGTCTGAGAGTATCAGCTCTAAAGCTAGAGGCCCAGAGTCACAGCTACAGTCTCAGCCCCAAAGTCCGTATCGCAGAGTATTAGACATAGATTTTCAGCAACAGTCTCAGCCCCAAAGTCTGAATACCAGAGTCTTAGCCACAGAGTCTCAGCAACAGTCCCAGCCACAGAGTTTGAAGCTGAGAGTAACAGCTCCAAAGTCTGAGGCCCAGAGTCTCAGCCATAGAGTCTGTCTGAAAGTATCAGCTCTAAAGTCTGAGGCCCAGAGTCTGAGCCACTGTCTCAGCCCCACAGTCTCAGTCCCACAGTCTCAGCCCCACAGTCTCAGCATCAGCTCCAGAGACCCAGAGTGTGAGCCCCTGGGTCTTAGCCCCAGAGCCTCAGCTACAGCCTGAGTCTGAGAGTATGATTTCCAAAGACTGAGGCCCAGAGCCTCAGCTACTGTATCAGCCACAGTGTCTCAGCCAGAGTCTCATACATCCTCAGCCCGAGCCTCAGCATAGAGTCACAGCTACAGTGTGAGTCTGAGAGTATCAGCTCCAAAGTCTGATGCCCAGAGTCTCGGCCACCATCACAACCTTGGTGTGTTAGCCACTGAGTCTCAGCCCCCGAGTATTAGCTGCAGTCCCAGCCACAGAGTCTCAGCCACCCCGAGTATTAGCCCCAGAGTGTCAGCCACAGTGTGAGTCTGAGAGTATCAGCTCCAAAATCTGAGCAGCAGAGTCTCAGCGGCAGACTCTCAGCCAAAGTCTCAGTTCAGAGTATGAGCCCTGGAGTATTAGCCACAGAGTCTCAGCTCAAGTGTCAGCCCAGAGTCTGAATCCCAGAGTCTTAGACATAGAGTCTCAGCAGCAGTCTTAGCCACAGAGTCTGAGTCTGAAAGTATCAGCTCCATAGTTTGAGGCCCAGAGTCTAAGGCACCATTTCATTCACAGAGTGTCAGCCACACAGTCTCAGCTTCAGAGTCTGAGTCTGAGAGTGTCAGCTCCGAAGTCTGAGACCCGGAGCCTCAGCCACTGTGTCAGCCACAGAGTTTTAATTACAGAGTCTCGGTCACAGAGTCTGAGATTCAAAGTCTGAGCCACGGAGTCTCAGCCACAGTCTCAGCCCCAAAGCCTGAACCCCAGAGCCTTAGCCCCAGAATCTCAGCTGCAGAGTATCAGCCCCAGAGTCTCAGCTGCAGAGTATCAGCTACAGTCTCAGGTCAGAGTATGGGCCCTGGAGTCTTAGCCAGAGTCTCAGCTCAAGTGTCAGCCCCAGAGCCTGAATTCCAGAGTCTTAGACATTGAGTCTCAGCAGCAGCCTCAGCCAGAGTCTGAGTCTGAAAGTATTAGGTCCAAAGTTTGAGGCCCAGAGTCTAAGGCACTGTTTCATCTACTGAGTCTCAGCCACACAGTCTCAGTCTCACAGTCCCAGCTACAGCATCTGAGTGTGAGTATCAGCTCTGAAGTCTGAGACCCAGAGTCTCAGCCATCATCTCAGCCACAGAGTCTAAATGAAAGAGTCTCAGTCACAGAGTCTGCGATTCAAAATCTGAGACCCAGAGTCTCAGTCCTAAAGCCTGAACCCCAGAGTCTTAGCCCCAGAGTCTCAGCCCCAATGCCAGCTCAGAGTATGAGCACTGGCATCTTAGGCACAGAGTCTGAGTCACAGAGTCTTAGCTGCAGCCTCTGCCCCAGAGTCTTAACCACAGTCTCATCTACAGTTTCAGCCCTAAAGTCTGAATCCCAGAGTTGTAGCTACAGAGTCTCAGCCCCAAAGTCTGAATTCCATAGTCTTAGCCACAGAGTCTCAGCAACATTCTCAGCCACAGATTCTGAGTCTGAGAGTATGAGTTCCAAAGTCTCAGGCCCACAGTTTCAGTCACTGTTGCAGCCACAGAGTTTCAGACGCAGTCTCAGCCGGAGTCTTTAGCCACAGAGTCTGAGTCCCAGATTCTCAGCCCCACTATGAGCCCTTGAGTCTCAGTCCCTAAATCTCAGCTTCAAAGTCTGAATCTCCGAGTTTCACCCATCTGAGCCAGAGAAAGACAAGCAGAAAATTAAAACCACGGAGGACCCACAAAGCAAACAGTGAGCAGGTATGGAAGAACCAGGACACTTACCAAGCAGCCAGGGAGCAGCTTTGGTGCAGATAGGGAGCAGGACAAAGCCAGATCCAAGTACGACAAAGAGCCAGCTGCAGCTTATCAGGGTGCCCCTCCCCTGCCCCAACCCATTGAGGGAGGGGTTGTGGGTGGGGCCTGTGGTATACGAGGTACAGCTTGTGCTCGGGGAGATCGTTTGAGGTTCAGCTCTCATCCGGGTAAGTTCTCTGGTGTTAGCTCAGGTTTTATGGCCTTAGAGCTTGGTAGTCTGTTTAAGGTGCGATTATTGGGGCTTTTTTCAAATGCTCTCATCTCAGTTAAGACCTCCAGGCCACGTTAAGACTTACTAGCATCTGCATTAGTAAGTATGACTGCATAGAGTATTTTTAGGCATGTCATGGGTTCAGCAGCAGCAGTCATTTTTCGTAGTAGCGGGTGTAGTGCTGTGTTTTTGACTTCTGAATTTTTCTGTGATGGGGAATTTGGTGTATGGTTGGAGAACTTGTTTTGTGATTGGAGAATTTGGTCTTAGATTGCAGAAATTATTCTGTGATTGGAGAATTTGGTCTTTGACTGTAGACATTGATCTGTGATTGAAGAACTTTTTCTGTGACTGGAGAATTTAGTAAAAGATTGGGGAAAATATTCTGTGAGGGCAGAGCTTGGTGTGTGATGGGAGAACTGTAATTGGAGAAATTGCTTTAAGATTGTACATATTGTTTTTCAATGGGGGAACTTGTTTTTCGATAGGGGAACTTGTTCTTTGATTTGAGAACCTATGTTATGGAGGAACTTGTTCTTTGATTTGAGGACCTATGTTATGGAGGAACTTGTTCTTTGATTTGAGGACCTGTGTTATGGGGGAACTTGTTCTTTGATTAGAGGACCTGTGTTATGAGGGAACTTGTTCTTTGATTTGAGAACCTGTGTTATGGGGGACCTTGTACTTTGATTTGAGGACCTGTGTTATGGGGGCACTTGTTCAGTGATGGGGGAACTTGTTCTTTGATTTGAGAACCTGTGTTATGGGGGAAATTTTCTGTGTTGGGGGAGCTTGTTCTTTGATTTGAGAATCTGTGTTATGAGGGAACTTGTTCTTTGATTTGAGGACCTGGGTTATGAGAGACCTTGTTCTTTGATTTGAGGACCTGTGTTATGGGGGAACTTGTTCTGTGATGGGGGAACTTGTTCTTTGATTGGAGAACCTGTGTTATGGGAGAACTTGTTCTTTGATTTGAAGACCTGTGTTATGGGGAACTTGTTCTGTGATGGGGGAACTTGTTCTTTGATTTGAGGACCTGTGTTATGGGGCAAAGTGTTCTGTGAGGGGGAATCTTGTTCTTTGATTTGAGGACCTGTGTGATGGGGGAACTTGTTCTGTGATGGGGGCCTTGTTCTTTGATTTGGGGACCTGTGTTATGGGGGAACTTGTTCTGTGATGGGGGAACTTGTTCTTTGATTTGAGGTCCTGTGTTATGGGGCAAAGTGTTCTGTGAGGGGGAATCTTGTTCTTTGATTTGAGGACCTGTGTGATGGGGGAACTTGTTCTGTGATGGGGGGCCTTGTTCTTTGATTTGGGGACCTGTGTTATGGGGGAACTTGTTCTTTGATTTCAGGACCTGTGTTATGGGGGAAGTTGTTCTTTGATTTGAGGACCTGTGTTATGGGGGAGCTTGTTCTGTGATGGGGGAAGTTGATCTTTGATTTGAGAACCTGTGTTATGGGGGAAATTATTCTGTGACGGGGAATCTTGTTCTTTGACTTGAGAACCTGTGTTATTGGGGAATTTGTTCTGTGATGGGGGAACCTGTGTTAGGGGGGAACTTATACTGTGATGGGGGAAATTGTTCTTTGATTTGAGAACCTGTGTGATGGGGGAAATTGTTCACTGATGGGTGAACTTGTTCTTTGATTTGAGGACCTGTGTTATGGGGGAACTTCTTCTTTGATTTGAGGACCTGTGTTATGGGGGAACTTTTACTTTGATGTAAGGACCTGTGTTATGGGGGAACTTGTTCTGTGATGGGGGAACTTGTTCTTTGATTTGAGAACCTGTGTGATGGGGGAAATTATTCTGTGATGGGGGAACTTGTTCATTGATTTGAGGACCTGTGTTGTGGGGGACCATGTTCTTTGATTTGAGAACCTGTGTTTACATTTACTTTGATTTAAGGACCTGTGTTATGGGGGAGCTTGTTCTGTGATGGGGGAGCTTGTTCTTTGATTTGTGGACTTGTGTTCTGGGGGCATTTGTTCAGTGATGGGGAACATGTTCTGTGATTTGAGGGCCTGTGATATGGGGGAACTTGTTTTTTCATGGGGGAACTTGTTCTTTGACTTTAGGACCAGTGTTATGGGGGAACTTATACTGTGATGGGGGAACTTGTTCTTTGATTTGAGGACCTCTGTTATGGGGGAGCTTGTTCTGTGATGGGGGAACATGTTTTGTGATTTGAGGACCTCTGTTATGGGGGAGCTTGTTCTGTGATGGCGGAATTTTTACTTTGATTTGAGAACCTGTGTTATGGGGAAACATGTTCAGTGATGGGGGAACTTGTTCTTTGATTTGAGGACCTGTGTTATGGGGGAACTTCTTTGATTTGAGAACCTGTGTTATGGGGGAACTTGTTCTTTGATTTGAGAACCTGTGTGGTTGGGAACTTGTTCTTTGATGGAGGAACTTGTTCTTTGATTTGAGGTCCTGTGTTATGGGGGAACTTGTTCTGTGATGGGGGAACTTATTCTTTGATTTAAGCACCTGTGTTGTGGGGGAACTTGTTCTTTGATTTGAGGACCTGTGTTATGGGGGAACTTGTACTGTGATGGGGGAACTTGTTCTTTGATTTGAGAACCTGTGTTATGGTGGAACTTGATATGTGATGGGGGAACTTGTTCTTTGATTTGGGGACCTGTGTTATGGGGGAACTTGTTCTGTGATGGAGGGCCTTGTTCTTTGATTTGGGGACCTGTGTTATTGGGGAACTTGTTCTTTGATTTGAGAAACTGTGTTATGGGAAAACTTGTTCTGAGATGGAGGAGCTTGTTCTTTGATTTGAGAAACTGTGTTATGGGGGAACTTGTTCTTTGATTTGAGGACCTGTGTTATGGGGGAGCTTGTTCTGTGATGGGGGAAGTTGTTCTTTGATTTGAGCACCTGTGTGATGGGGGAACTTGTTCTGTGATTGGGAAGTTGTTCTTTGATTTGAGAACCTGTGTTATGGGGGAATTTGTTCTGTGATGGGGGAACCTGTGTTGGGGGGAACTTATACTGTGATGGGGGAACTTGTTCTTTGATTTGAGAACCAGTGTTATGGGGGAACTTGTTCTGTGATGGGAGAACTTGTTATCTGATTTGAGAACCTGTGTTATGGGGAAACATGTTCAGTGATGGGGGAACTTTTACTTTGTTTTGAGAACCTGTGTTATGGGGGAACTTGTTCTTTGATTTGAAAACCTCTGTTATGAGGGAACTGGTTCTTTGTTTTGAGGATCTGTGTTATGGGGGAAGTTGTTCTTTGATTTGAGAACCTGTGTGATTGGGGAACTTGATCTTTGATTTGAGGACCTGTGTTATGGAGGAACTTGTTCTGTTATGGGGGAACTTATTCTTTGATTTGAGAACCTGTGTTATGGGGGAATTTGTTCTGTGATGGGGGAACCTGTGTTGGGGGGAACTTATACTGTGATGGGGGAACTTGTTCTTTGATTTGAGAACCAGTGTTATGGGGGAACTTGTTCTGTGATGGGGGAACTTGTTCTCTGATTTGAGAACCTGTGTTATGGGGGAACATATTCCGTGATGGGGGAACTTTTACTTTGTTTTGAAAACCTGTGTTATGGGGGAACTTGTTCTTTGTTTTGAGAACCTGTGTTATGAGGGAACTGGTTCTTTGTTTTGAGGATCTGTGTTATGGGGGAACTTGTTCTTTGATTTGAGAACCTGTGTGATTGGGGAACTTGATCTTTGATTTGAGGACCTGTGTTATGGAGGAACTTGTTCTGTGATGGGGGAACTTATTCTTTGATTTGAGGACCTGTGTTGTGGGGGAACTTGCTCTGTGATGGAGGAACTTGTTCTGTGATGGGGGAAGTTGATCTTTGATTTGAGGACCTGTGTTATGGAGGAACTTGTTCTGTGATGGGGGAACTTATTCTTTGATTTGAGAACCTGTGTTATGGGGGAACTTGTTCTGTGATTTGAGAACCTGTGGTATGGGGGAACTTCTACTGTGATGGGGGAACTTGTTCTTTGATTTGAGAACCAGTGTGATGGGGGAACTTGTTCTGTGATGGGGGAACTTGTAGTTTGATTTGAGGGCCTGTGTTATGGGGGAACTGGTTCTTTGATTTCAGGACCTGTGTTATGGGGGAATTTGTTCTTTGATTTGAGGACGTGTTATGGGGGAACTTGTTCTGTGATGGGGGAAGTTGTTCTTTGATTTGAGGACCTGTGTTATGGGGGAACTGGTTCTTTGATTTCAGGACCTGTGTTATGGGGGACTTGATCTGTGATTTGAGAACCTGTGTTATGGGGGAACTTGTTCTTTGTTTTGAGGACCTGTGTGAAGGGGGAACTTGTTCTTTGATGGGGGAGCTTGTGCTTTGATTTGAGAACCTGTGTTGTGGGGGAAGTTGCTCTGTGATGGGGGAACTTGTTTTGTGACTTGAGGACCTGTGTGGTGTTGGAAATTGTTCTGTGATTGGGGAACCTGTACTTTGATTTGAGGACGTGTGTTATGGGGGAACTTGTTCTGTGATTTGAGGGCCTGTGTTATGGGGGAACTGGTTCTTTGACTTCAGAACCTGTGTTATGGGGGAACTTGTTCTATGATGGGGGAAGTTGTTCTGTGATTTGAGGGCCTGTGTGATGGGGGAACTTGTTCTTTGACTTTAGGACCTGTGTTATTGGGGAACTTGTTCAGTGATGGGGGAACTTGTTCTTTGATTTGAGGGCCTGTGTTATGGGGGAACTTGTTCTGTGATGGGGGAACTTGTTCTTTGATTTGAGGACCTGTGTTATGGGGGAGCTTGTTCTGTGATGGGGGAACTTGTTCTTTGATTTGAGGATCTGTGTTATGGGGGAACTTGTGCTTTGATTTGAGAACCTGTGTTATGGGGGAACTTGTTCTGTGATTTAAGAACCTGTGTTATGGGGGAACTTATACTGTGATGGGGGAACTTGTTCTTTGATTTGAGAACCATTGTGATGGGGGAACTTGTTCTGTGATGGGGGAACTTGTTCTGTGATGGGGGAACTTGTTCTGTGATGGGGGAACTTGTTCTGTGATGGGGGAACTTGTTCTGTGATGGGGGAACTTGTTCTGTGATGGGGGAACTTGTTCTGTGATGGGGGAACTTGTTCTGTGATGGGGGAACCTGTACTTTGATTTGAGGGCCTGTGTTATGGGGGAACTGGTTCTTTGATTTCAGGACCTGTGTTATGGGGGAAGTTGTTCTTTGATTTGAGGACATGTGTTATGGGGGAACTTGTTCTGTGATGGGGGAAGTTGTTCTTTGATTTAAGGACCTGTGTTATGGGGGAACTGGTTCTTTGATTTCAGGTCCTGTGTTATGGGGGAACTTGTTCTTTGATTTGAGGACCTGTGTTATGGGGGAGCTTGTTCTGTGATGGGGGAACTTTTTCTTTGATTTGAGGATATGTGTTATGGGGGAACTTGTGCTTTGATTTGAGAACCTGTGTTATGGGGGAACTTGTTCTGTGATTTGAGAACCTGTGGTATGGGGGAACTTATACTGTGATGGGGGAACTTGTTCTTTGATTTGAGAACCAGTGTGATGGGGGAACTTGTTCAGTGATGGGGGAACTTGTTCTTTGATTTGGGGACCTGTGTTATGGGAGAACTTGTTCTGTGATGGGCAATCTTGTTCTTTGATTTGAGAATCTGTGTGATGGGGGAACTTGTTCTTTGATTTGCGCACCTGTGTGATGGGTGAACTTGTTCTGTGATGGAGGAACTTGTTCTTTGATTTTGGGACCTGTGTTATGGGGGTACTTGTTCTGTGATGGGGGGACTTGTTCTTTGATTTGAGAACCTGTGTTATGGGGGAACTTGTTCTTTGATTTGAGAACCTGTGTTATGGGGGAAGTTGTTCTTTGATTTGAGAACCTGTGTTATGGAGGAACATGTTCAGTGATGGGGGAACTTGTTCTTTGATTTGAGGACCCGTGTTATGGGGAACTTGATCTGTGATTTCAGAACCTGTGTTATGGGGGAAGTTGTTCTTTGTTTTGAGGACCTGTGTGAAGGGGGAACTTGTTCTTTGATGGGGGAACTTGTGCTTTGATTTGAGGACCTGTGTTGTGGGGGAAGTTGCTCTGTGATGGGGGAACTTGTTTTGTGACTTGAGGACCTGTGTGGTGTTGGAAATTGTTCTGTGATTGGGGAACCTGTACTTTGATTTGAGGACGTGTGTTATGGGGGAACTTGTTCTGTGATTTGAGGGCCTGTGTTATGGGGGAACTGGTTCTTTAATTTGAGGACCTGTGTTATGGGGGAACTTGTTCTTTGACTTCAGAACCTGTGTTATGGGGGAACTTGTTCTGTGATGGGGGAAGTTGTTCTGTGATTTGAGGGCCTGTGTGATGGGGGAACTTGTTCTTTGACTTTAGGACCTGTGTTATTGGGGAACTTGTTCAGTGATGGGGGAACTTGTTCTTTGATTTGAGGGCCTGTGTTATGGGGGAACTTGTTCTGTGATGGGGGAACTTGTTCTTTGATTTGAGAACCTGTGTTATGGGGGAAATTATTCTGTGATGGGGAATCTTGTTCTTTGACTTGAGAACCTGTGTTATTGGGGAACTTGTTCAGTGATGGGGGAACTTGTGCTTTGATTTGAGAACCTGTGTTATGGGGGAACTTGTTCTGTGATTTAAGAACCTGTGGTATGGGGGAACTTATACTGTGATGGGGGAACTTGTTCTTTGATTTGAGAACCAGTGTGATGGGGGAACTAGTTCTGTGATGGGGGAACTAGTTCTGTCATGGGGAAACTAGTTCTGTCATGGGGAAACTTGTTCTGTGATGGGGGAACTTGTTCTTTGATTTGAGAACCTGTGTTATGGGGGAGCTTGTTCTGTGATGGGGGAACTTGTTCTTTGATTTGAGAACCTGTGTTGTGGGGGAACTTGCTCTGTGATGGGGGAACTTGTTTTGTGATTTGAGGGCCTGTGTTATGGGGGAACTGGTTCTTTAATTTGAGGACCTGTGTTATGGGGGAACTTGTTCTTTGACTTCAGAACCTGTGTTATGGGGGAACTTGTTCTGTGATGGGGGAAGTTGTTCTGTGATTTGAGGGCCTGTGTGATGGGGGAACTTGTTCTTTGACTTTAGGACCTGTGTTATTGGGGAACTTGTTCAGTGATGGGGGAACTTGTTCTTTGATTTGAGGGCCTGTGTTATGGGGGAACTTGTTCTTTGATTTGAGGACCTGTGTTATGGGGGAGCTTGTTCTGTGATGGGGGAACTTGTTCTTTGATTTGAGAACCTGTGTTATGGGGGAGCTTATACTGTGATGGGGGTACTTGTTCTTTGATTTGAGGATCTGTGTTATGGGGGAACTTGTGCTTTGATTTGAGAACCTGTGTTATGGGGGAACTTATTCTGTGATTTAAGAACCTGTGGTATGGGGGAACTTATACTGTGATGGGGGAACTTGTTCTTTGATTTGAGAACCAGTGTGATGGGGGAACTTGTTCTGTGATGGGGGAACTTGTTCTGTGATGGGGGAACTTGTTCTGTGATGGGGGAACTTGTTCTGTGATGGGGGAACTTGTTCTGTGATGGGGGAACTTGTTCTGTGATGGGGGAACTTGTTCTGTGATGGGGGAACTTGTTCTGTGATGGGGGAACTTGTTCTGTGATTTGAGAACCTGTGTTATGGGGGAGCTTGTTCTGTGATGGGGGAACTTGTTCTTTGATTTGAGAACCTGTGTTGTGGGGGAACTTGCTCTGTGATGGGGGAACTTGTTTTGTGATTTGAGGACCTGTGTTGTGGGGGAACTTGCTCTGTGATGGGGGATCTTGTACTTTGATTTGAGGGCCTGTGTTATGGGGGAACTGCTTCTTTGATTTCAGGACCTGTGTTATGGGGGAAGTTGTTCTTTGTTTAGAGGACATGTGTTATGGGGGAGCTTGTTCTGTGATGGGGGAAGTTGTTCTTTGATTTGAGGACCTGTGTTATGGGGGAGCTTGCTCTGTGATGGGGGATGTTGATCTTTGATTTGAGGACCTGTGTTATGGGGGAACTTGTTCTGTGATGGGGGGCCTTGTTCTTTGATTTGGGGACCTGTGTTATGGGGGAACTTGTTCTGTGATTTAAGAACCTGTGGTATGGGGGAACTTATACTGTGATGGGGGAACTTGTTCTTTGATTTGAGGACCTGTGTTATGGGGGAACTGGTTCTTTGATTTCAGGACCTGTGTTATGGGGGACTTGATCTGTGATTTGAGAACCTGTGTTATGGGGGAACTTGTTCTTTGTTTTGAGGACCTGTGTGAAGGGGGAACTTGTTCTTTGATGGGGGAGCTTGTGCTTTGATTTGAGAACCTGTGTTGTGGGGGAAGTTGCTCTGTGATGGGGGAACTTGTTTTGTGACTTGAGGACCTGTGTGGTGTTGGAAATTGTTCTGTGATTGGGGAACCTGTACTTTGATTTGAGGACGTGTGTTATGGGGGAACTTGTTCTGTGATTTGAGGGCCTGTGTTATGGGGGAACTGGTTCTTTGACTTCAGAACCTGTGTTATGGGGGAACTTGTTCTATGATGGGGGAAGTTGTTCTGTGATTTGAGGGCCTGTGTGATGGGGGAACTTGTTCTTTGACTTTAGGACCTGTGTTATTGGGGAACTTGTTCAGTGATGGGGGAACTTGTTCTTTGATTTGAGGGCCTGTGTTATGGGGGAACTTGTTCTGTGATGGGGGAACTTGTTCTTTGATTTGAGGACCTGTGTTATGGGGGAGCTTGTTCTGTGATGGGGGAACTTGTTCTTTGATTTGAGGATCTGTGTTATGGGGGAACTTGTGCTTTGATTTGAGAACCTGTGTTATGGGGGAACTTGTTCTGTGATTTAAGAACCTGTGTTATGGGGGAACTTATACTGTGATGGGGGAACTTGTTCTTTGATTTGAGAACCATTGTGATGGGGGAACTTGTTCTGTGATGGGGGAACTTGTTCTGTGATGGGGGAACTTGTTCTGTGATGGGGGAACTTGTTCTGTGATGGGGGAACTTGTTCTGTGATGGGGGAACTTGTTCTGTGATGGGGGAACTTGTTCTGTGATGGGGGAACTTGTTCTGTGATGGGGGAACTTGTTCTGTGATGGGGGAACTTGTTCTGTGATGGGGGAACTTGTTCTGTGATGGGGGAACCTGTACTTTGATTTGAGGGCCTGTGTTATGGGGGAAGTTGTTCTTTGATTTGAGGACATGTGTTATGGGGGAACTTGTTCTGTGATGGGGGAAGTTGTTCTTTGATTTAAGGACCTGTGTTATGGGGGAACTGGTTCTTTGATTTCAGGTCCTGTGTTATGGGGGAACTTGTTCTTTGATTTGAGGACCTGTGTTATGGGGGAGCTTGTTCTGTGATGGGGGAACTTTTTCTTTGATTTGAGGATATGTGTTATGGGGGAACTTGTGCTTTGATTTGAGAACCTGTGTTATGGGGGAACTTGTTCTGTGATTTGAGAACCTGTGGTATGGGGGAACTTATACTGTGATGGGGGAACTTGTTCTTTGATTTGAGAACCAGTGTGATGGGGGAACTTGTTCAGTGATGGGGGAACTTGTTCTTTGATTTGGGGACCTGTGTTATGGGAGAACTTGTTCTGTGATGGGCAATCTTGTTCTTTGATTTGAGAATCTGTGTGATGGGGGAACTTGTTCTTTGATTTGCGCACCTGTGTGATGGGTGAACTTGTTCTGTGATGGAGGAACTTGTTCTTTGATTTTGGGACCTGTGTTATGGGGGTACTTGTTCTGTGATGGGGGGACTTGTTCTTTGATTTGAGAACCTGTGTTATGGGGGAACTTGTTCTTTGATTTGAGAACCTGTGTTATGGGGGAAGTTGTTCTTTGATTTGAGAACCTGTGTTATGGAGGAACATGTTCAGTGATGGGGGAACTTGTTCTTTGATTTGAGGACCCGTGTTATGGGGAACTTGATCTGTGATTTCAGAACCTGTGTTATGGGGGAAGTTGTTCTTTGTTTTGAGGACCTGTGTGAAGGGGGAACTTGTTCTTTGATGGGGGAACTTGTGCTTTGATTTGAGGACCTGTGTTGTGGGGGAAGTTGCTCTGTGATGGGGGAACTTGTTTTGTGACTTGAGGACCTGTGTGGTGTTGGAAATTGTTCTGTGATTGGGGAACCTGTACTTTGATTTGAGGACGTGTGTTATGGGGGAACTTGTTCTGTGATTTGAGGGCCTGTGTTATGGGGGAACTGGTTCTTTAATTTGAGGACCTGTGTTATGGGGGAACTTGTTCTTTGACTTCAGAACCTGTGTTATGGGGGAACTTGTTCTGTGATGGGGGAAGTTGTTCTGTGATTTGAGGGCCTGTGTGATGGGGGAACTTGTTCTTTGACTTTAGGACCTGTGTTATTGGGGAACTTGTTCAGTGATGGGGGAACTTGTTCTTTGATTTGAGGGCCTGTGTTATGGGGGAACTTGTTCTGTGATGGGGGAACTTGTTCTTTGATTTGAGAACCTGTGTTATGGGGGAAATTATTCTGTGATGGGGAATCTTGTTCTTTGACTTGAGAACCTGTGTTATTGGGGAACTTGTTCAGTGATGGGGGAACTTGTGCTTTGATTTGAGAACCTGTGTTATGGGGGAACTTGTTCTGTGATTTAAGAACCTGTGGTATGGGGGAACTTATACTGTGATGGGGGAACTTGTTCTTTGATTTGAGAACCAGTGTGATGGGGGAACTAGTTCTGTGATGGGGGAACTAGTTCTGTCATGGGGAAACTAGTTCTGTCATGGGGAAACTTGTTCTGTGATGGGGGAACTTGTTCTTTGATTTGAGAACCTGTGTTATGGGGGAGCTTGTTCTGTGATGGGGGAACTTGTTCTTTGATTTGAGAACCTGTGTTGTGGGGGAACTTGCTCTGTGATGGGGGAACTTGTTTTGTGATTTGAGGGCCTGTGTTATGGGGGAACTGGTTCTTTAATTTGAGGACCTGTGTTATGGGGGAACTTGTTCTTTGACTTCAGAACCTGTGTTATGGGGGAACTTGTTCTGTGATGGGGGAAGTTGTTCTGTGATTTGAGGGCCTGTGTGATGGGGGAACTTGTTCTTTGACTTTAGGACCTGTGTTATTGGGGAACTTGTTCAGTGATGGGGGAACTTGTTCTTTGATTTGAGGGCCTGTGTTATGGGGGAACTTGTTCTTTGATTTGAGGACCTGTGTTATGGGGGAGCTTGTTCTGTGATGGGGGAACTTGTTCTTTGATTTGAGAACCTGTGTTATGGGGGAGCTTATACTGTGATGGGGGTACTTGTTCTTTGATTTGAGGATCTGTGTTATGGGGGAACTTGTGCTTTGATTTGAGAACCTGTGTTATGGGGGAACTTATTCTGTGATTTAAGAACCTGTGGTATGGGGGAACTTATACTGTGATGGGGGAACTTGTTCTTTGATTTGAGAACCAGTGTGATGGGGGAACTTGTTCTGTGATGGGGGAACTTGTTCTGTGATGGGGGAACTTGTTCTGTGATGGGGGAACTTGTTCTGTGATGGGGGAACTTGTTCTGTGATGGGGGAACTTGTTCTGTGATTTGAGAACCTGTGTTATGGGGGAGCTTGTTCTGTGATGGGGGAACTTGTTCTTTGATTTGAGAACCTGTGTTGTGGGGGAACTTGCTCTGTGATGGGGGAACTTGTTTTGTGATTTGAGGACCTGTGTTGTGGGGGAACTTGCTCTGTGATGGGGGATCTTGTACTTTGATTTGAGGGCCTGTGTTATGGGGGAACTGCTTCTTTGATTTCAGGACCTGTGTTATGGGGGAAGTTGTTCTTTGTTTAGAGGACATGTGTTATGGGGGAGCTTGTTCTGTGATGGGGGAAGTTGTTCTTTGATTTGAGGACCTGTGTTATGGGGGAGCTTGCTCTGTGATGGGGGATGTTGATCTTTGATTTGAGGACCTGTGTTATGGGGGAACTTGTTCTGTGATGGGGGGCCTTGTTCTTTGATTTGGGGACCTGTGTTATGGGGGAACTTGTTCTGTGATTTAAGAACCTGTGGTATGGGGGAACTTATACTGTGATGGGGGAACTTGTTCTTTGATTTGAGGATCTGTGTTATGGGGGAACTTGTGCTTTGATTTGAGAACCTGTGTTATGGGGGAACTTGTTCTGTGATTTAAGAACCTGTGGTATGGGGGAACTTATACTGTGATGGGGGAACTTGTTCTTTGATTTGAGAACCAGTGTGATGGGGGAACTTGTTCTGTGATGGGGGAACTTGTTCTGTGATGGGGGAACTTGTTCTGTGATGGGGGAACTTGTTCTGTGATGGGGGAACTTGTTCTGTGATGGGGGAACCTGTACTTTGATTTGAGGGCCTGTGTTATGGGGGAACTGGTTCTTTGATTTCAGGACCTGTGTTATGGGGGAAGTTGTTCTTTGATTTGAGGACATGTGTTATGGGGGAACTTGTTCTGTGATGGGGGAAGTTGTTCTTTGATTTAAGGACCTGTGTTATGGGGGAACTGGTTCTTTGATTTCAGGACCTGTGTTATGGGGGAACTTGTTCTTTGATTTGAGGACCTGTGTTATGGGGGAACTTGTTCTGTGATGGGGGAAGTTGTTCTTTGATTTGAGGACCTGTGTTATGGGGGAACTTGTTCTGTGATGGGGGTACTTGTGCTTTGATTTGAGAACCTGTGTTATGGGGGAACTTGTTCTGTGATGGGGGAACTTGTTCTTTGATTTGAGAACCTGTGTTGTGGGGGAACTTGCTCTGTGATGGGGGAACTTGTTTTGTGATTTGAGGGCCTGTGTTATGGGGGAACTGGTTCTTTAATTTGAGGACCTGTGTTATGGGGGAACTGGTTCTTTGACTTCAGAACCTGTGTTATGGGGGAACTTGTTCTGTGATGGGGGAAGTTGTTCTGTGATTTGAGGGCCTGTGTGATGGGGGAACTTGTTCTTTGACTTTAGGACCTGTGTTATTGGGGAACTTGTTCAGTGATGGGGGAACTTGTTCTTTGATTTGAGGGCCTGTGTTATGGGGGAACTTGTTCTTTGATTTGAAGACCTGTGTTATGGGGGAGCTTGTTCTGTGATGGGGGAACTTGTTCTTTGATTTGAGAACCTGTGTTATGGGGGAGCTTATACTGTGATGGGGGTACTTGTTCTTTGATTTGAGGATCTGTGTTATGGGGGAACTTGTGCTTTGATTTGAGAACCTGTGTTATGGGGGAACTTGTTCTTTGATTTAAGAACCTGTGGTATGGGGGAACTTATGCTGTGATGGGGGAACTTGTTCTTTGATTTGAGAACCAGTGTGATGGGGGAACTTGTTCAGTGATGGGGGAACTTGTTCTGTGATGGGGGAACTTGTTCTGTGATGGGGGAACTTGTTCTGTGATGGGGGAACTTGTTCTGTGATGGGGGAACTTGTTCTGTGATGGGGGAACTTGTTCTGTGATGGGGGAACTTGTTCTGTGATTTGAGAACCTGTGTTATGGGGGAGCTTGTTCTGTGATGGGGGAACTTGTTCTTTGATTTGAGAACCTGTGTTGTGGGGGAACTTGCTCTGTGATGGGGGAACTTGTTCTGTGATGGGGGAACTTGTTCTGTGATGGGGGAACTTGTTCTGTGATGGGGGAACTTGTTCTGTGATTTGAGAACCTGTGTTGTGGGGGAACTTGCTCTGTGATGGGGGAACTTGTTTTGTGATTTGAGGACCTGTGTTGTGGGGGAACTTGCTCTGTGATGGGGGATCTTGTACTTTGATTTGAGGGCCTGTGTTATGGGGGAACTGCTTCTTTGATTTCAGGACCTGTGTTATGGGGGAAGTTGTTCTTTGTTTTGAGGACATGTGTTATGGGGGAACTTGTTCTGTGATGGGGGAAGTTGTTCTTTGATTTGAGGACCTGTGTTATGGGGGAGCTTGCTCTGTGATGGGGGATGTTGATCTTTGATTTGAGAACCTGTGTTATGGGGGAACTTGTTCTGTGATGGGGGGCCTTGTTCTTTGATTTGGGGACCTGTGTTATGGGGGAACTTGTTCTGTGATTTAAGAACCTGTGGTATGGGGGAACTTATACTGTGATGGGGGAACTTGTTCTTTGATTTGAGGATCTGTGTTATGGGGGAACTTGTTCTTTGATTTGAGAACCTGTGTTACGGGGGAACTTGTTCTGTGACTTAAGAACCTGTGGTATGGGGGAACTTATACTGTGATGGGGGAACTTGTTCTTTGATTTGAGAACCAGTGTGATGGGGGAACTTGTTCTGTGATGGGGGAACTTGTTCTGTGATGGGGGAACTTGTTCTGTGATGGGGGAACTTGTTCTGTGATGGGGGAACTTGTTCTGTGATGGGGGAACCTGTACTTTGATTTGAGGGCCTGTGTTATGGGGGAACTGGTTCTTTGATTTCAGGACCTGTGTTATGGGGGAAGTTGTTCTTTGATTTGAGGACATGTGTTATGGGGGAACTTGTTCTGTGATTTGAGGACATGTGTTATGGGGGAACTTGTTCTGTGATGGGGGAAGTTGTTCTTTGATTTAAGGACCTGTGTTATGGGGGAACTGGTTCTTTGATTTCAGGACCTGTGTTATGGGGGAACTTGTTCTTTGATTTGAGGACCTGTGTTATGGGGGAACTTGTTCTGTGATGGGGGAAGTTGTTCTTTGATTTGAGGACCTGTGTTATGGGGGAACTTGTTCTGTGATGGGGGTACTTGTGCTTAGATTTGAGAACCTGTGTTATGGGGGAACTTGTTCTGTGATTTGAGAACCTGTGGTATGGGGGAACTTATACTGTGATGGGGGAACTTGTTCTTTGATTTGAGAACCAGTGTGATGGGGGAACTTGTTCAGTGATGGGGGAACTTGTTCTTTGATTTGGGGACCTGTGTTATGGGGGAACTTGTTCTGTGATGGGGGAGCTTGATCTTTGATTTGAGGACCTGTGTTATGGGGGAACTTGTTCTGTGATGGGGAATCTTGTTCTTTGATTTGAGAATCTGTGTGATGGGGGAACTTGTTCTTTGATTTGAGAACCAGTGTGATGGGTGAACTTGTTCTGTGATGGAGGAACTTGTTCTTTGATTTTGGGACCTGTGTTATGGGGGTACTTGTTCTGTGATGGGGGGACTTGTTCTTTGATTTGAGAACCTGTGTTATGGGGGAACTTGTTCTTTGATTTGAGAACCTGTGTTATGGGGGAAGTTGTTCTTTGATTTGAGAACCTGTGTTATGGAGGAACATGTTCAGTGATGGGGGAACTTGTTCTTTGTATTTGAGGACCCGTGTTATGGGGAACTTGATCTGTGATTTCAGAACCTGTGTTATGGGGGAACTTGTTCCTTGTTTTGAGGACCTGTGTGAAGGGGGAACTTGTTCTTTGATGGGGGAACTTGTGCTTTGATTTGAGGACCTGTGTTGTGGGGGAAGTTGCTCTGTGATGGGGGAACTTGTTTTGTGACTTGAGGACCTGTGTGGTGTTGGAAATTGTTCTGTGATTGGGGAGCCTGTACTTTGATTTGAGGACGTGTGTTATGGGGGAACTTGTTCTGTGATTTGAGGGCCTGTGTTATGGGGGAACTGGTTCTTTAATTTGAGGACCTGTGTTATTGGGGAACTTGTTCAGTGATGGGGGAACTTGTTCTTTGATTTGAGGGCCTGTGTTATGGGGGAGCTTGCTCTGTGATGGGGGATGTTGATCTTTGATTTGAGAACCTGTGTTATGGGGGAACTTGTTCTGTGATGGGGGAACTTGTTCTTTGATTTGAGAACCTGTGTTATGGGGGAGCTTATACTGTGATGGGGGAACTTGTTCTTTGATTTGAGGATCTGTGTTATGGGGGAACTTGTGCTTTGATTTGAGAACCTGTGTTATGGGGGAACTTGTTCTGTGATTTAAGAACCTGTGGTATGGGGGAACTTATACTGTGATGGGGGAACTTGTTCTTTGATTTGAGAACCAGTGTGATGGGGGAACTAGTTCTGCGATGGGGGAACTAGTTCTGCGATGGGGGAACTAGTTCTGCGATGGGGGAACTAGTTCTGCGATGGGGGAACTAGTTCTGTGATGGGGGAACTAGTTCTGTGTTGGGGTACTTGTTCCGTGATGGGGGAACTTGTTCTTTGATTTGAGAACCTTTGTTATGGGGGAGCTTGTTCTGTGATGGGGGAACTTGTTCTTTGATTTGAGAACCTGTGTTGTGGGGGAACTTGCTCTGTGATGGGGGAACTTGTTTTGTGATTTGAGGGCCTGTGTTATGGGGGAACTGGTTCTTTAATTTGAGGACCTGTGTTATGGGGGAACTTGTTCTTTGACTTCAGAACCTGTGTTATGGGGGAACTTGTTCTGTGATGGGGGAAGTTGTTCTGTGATTTGAGGGCCTGTGTGATGGGGGAACTTGTTCTTTGACTTTAGGACCTGTGTTATTGGGGAACTTGTTCAGTGATGGGGGAACTTGTTCTTTGATTTGAGGGCCTGTGTTATGGGGGAACTTGTTCTGTGATGGGGGAACTTGTTCTTTGATTTGAGGACCTGTGTTATGGGGGAGCTTGTTCTGTGATGGGGGAACTTGTTCTTTGATTTGAGAACGTGTGTTATGGGGGAGCTTATACTGTGATGGGGGAACTTGTTCTTTGATTTAAGGATCTGTGTTATGGGGGAACTTGTGCTTTGATTTGAGGACCTGTGTTATGGGGGGACTTGTTCTGTGATGGGGGTACTTGTGCTTTGATTTGAGAACCTGTGTTATGGGGGAACTTGTTCTGTGATTTGAGAACCTGTGGTATGGGGGAACTTATACTGTGATGGGGGAACTTGTTCTTTGATTTGAGAACCCGTGTGATGGGGGAACTTGTTCAGTGATGGGGGAAATTGTTCTTTGATTTGGGGACCTGTGTTATTGGGGAACTTGTTCTGTGATGGGGGAACTTGATCTTTGATTTGAGAACCTGTGTTAAGGGGGAACTTGTTCTGTGATGGGGAATCTTGTTATTTGATTTGAGGACCTGTGTTATGGGGGAACTTGTTCTGTGATGGGGAATCTTGTTCTTTGATTTGAGAACCTGTGTGATGGGGGAACTTGTTCTTTGTTTTGAGCACCTGTGTGATGGGTGAACTTGTTCTGTGATGGAGGAACTTGTTCTTTGATTTTGGGACCTGTGTTATGGGGGTACTTGTACTGTGATGGGGGGACTTGTTCTTTGATTTGAGAACCTGTGTTATGGGGGAACTTGTTCTTTGATTTGAGAACCTGTGTTATGGGGGAAATTGTTCTTTGATTTGAGAACCTGTGTTATTGGGGAAATTGTTCTGTGATGGGGGAAGTTGTTCTTTGATTTGAGGACCTGTGTTGTGGGGGAACTTGTTCTGTGATGGGGGAACTTGTTTTGTGATTTGAGGACCTGTGTGGTGTTGGAAATTGTTCTGTGATTGGGGAACCTGTACTTTGATTTGAGGACCTGTGTTATGGGGGAACCTGTACTTTGATTTGAGGGCCTGTGTTATGGGGGAACTGGTTCTTTGATTTGAGGACCTGTGTTATGGGGGAACTTGTTCTTTGACTTCAGAACCTGTGGTATGGGGGAACTTCTTCTGTGGTGGGGGAAGTTGTTCTGTGATTTGAGGGCCTGTGTGATGGGGGAACTTGTTCTTTGATTTGAGGGCCTGTGTTATGGGGGAACTTGTTCTGTGATGGGGGAACTTGTTTTGTGATTTGAGGGCCTGTGTTATGGGGGAACTGGTTCTTTAATTTGAGGACCTGTGTTATGGGGGAACTTGTTCTTTGACTTCAGAACCTGTGTTATGGGGGAACTTGTTCTGTGATGGGGGAAGTTGTTCTGTGATTTGAGGGCCTGTGTGATGGGGGAACTTGTTCTTTGACTTTAGGACCTGTGTTATTGGGGAACTTGTTCAGTGATGGGGGAACTTGTTCTTTGATGGGGGAACTTGTGCTTTGATTTGAGAACCTGTGTTGTGGGGGAAGTTGCTCTGTGATGGGGGAACTTGTTTTGTGACTTGAGGACCTGTGTGGTGTTGGAAATTGTTCTGTGATTGGGGAACCTGTACTTTGATTGGAGGACGTGTGTTATGGGGGAACTTGTTCTGTGATTTGAGGGCCTGTGTTATGGGGGAACTGGTTCTTTAATTTTAGGACCTGTGTTATGGGGGAACTTGTTCTTTGACTTCAGAACCTGTGTTATGGGGGAACTTGTTCTGTGATGGGGGAAGTTGTTCTGTGATTTGAGGGCCTGTGTGATGGGGGAACTTGTTCTGTGATGGGGGAACTTGTTCTTTGATTTGAGGACCTGTGTTATGGGGGAGCTTGTTCTGTGATGGGGGAACTTGTTCTTTGATTTGAGGACCTGTGTTATGGGGGAGCTTGTTCTGTGATGGGGGAACTTGTTCTTTGATTTGAGAACCTGTGTTATGGGGGAGCTTATACTGTGATGGGGGAACTTGTTCTTTGATTTGAGGATCTGTGTTATGGGGGAACTTGTGCTTTGATTTGAGAACCTGTGTTATGGGGGAACTTGTTCTGTGATTTAAGAACCTGTGGTATGGGGGAACTTATACTGTGATGGGGGAACTTGTTCTTTGATTTGAGAACCAGTGTGATGGGGGAACTAGTTCTGTGATGGGGGAACTTGTTCTTTGATTTGAGAACCTGTGTTATGGGGGAGCTTGTTCTGTGATGGGGGAACTTGTTCTTTGATTTGAGAACCTGTGTTGTGGGGGAACTTGCTCTGTGATGGGGGAACTTGTTTTGTGATTTGAGGACCTGTGTTATGTTGGAAATTGTTCTGTGATGGGGGATCTTGTACTTTGATTTGAGGACCTGTGTTATGGGGGAACTGCTTCTTTGATTTCAGGACCTGTGTTATGGGGGAAGTTGTTCTTTGATTTGAGGACCTGTGTTATGGGGGAACTGCTTCTTTGATTTCAGGACCTGTGTTATGGGGGAAGTTGTTCTTTGATTTGAGGACCTGTGTTATGGGGGAGCTTGTTCTGTGATGGGGGAAGTTGATCTTTGATTTGAGAACCTGTGTTATGGGGGAACTTGTTCTGTGATGGGGGGCCTTGTTCTTTGATTTGGGGACCTGTGTTATGGGGGAACTTCTACTGTGATTTAAGAACCTGTGGTATGGGGGAACTTATACTGTGATGGGGGAACTTGTTCTTTGATTTGAGAACCAGTGTGATGGGGGAACTTATACTGTGATGGGGGAACTTGTTCTTTGATTTGAGAACCAGTGTTATGGGGGAACTTGTTCTGTGATGGGGGAACTTGTTCTTTGATTTGAGAACCTGTGTTATGGGGGAACTTGTTCTGTGATGGGGGAACTTGTTCTTTGATTTGAGAACCTGTGTTGTGGGGGAGCTTGCTCTGTGATGGGGTAACTTTTTTTGTGATTTGAGGGCCTGTGTTATGGGGGAACTGGTTCTTTGATTTCAGGACCTGTGGTATGGGGGAACTTGTTCTTTGATTTGAGGACATGTGTTATGGGGGAACTTGTTCAGTGATGGGGGAAGTTGTTCTTTGATTTGAGGACCTGTGTTATGGGGGAGCTTGTTCTGTGATGGGGGAACTTGTTCTTTGATTTGTGAACCTGTGTTATGGGGGAACTTGTTCTGTGATGGGGGGCCTTGTTCTTTGATTTGGGGACCTGTGTTATTGGGGAACTTGTTCTTTGATTTGAGAACCTGTGTTATGGGGGAACTTGTTCTTTGATTTGAGGACATGTGTTATGGGGGAGCTTGTTCTGTGATGGGGGAAGTTGTTCTTTGATTTGAGCACGTGTGTGATGGGGGAAATTATTCTGTGATGGGGAATCTTGTTCTTTGACTTGAGAACCTGTGTTATGGGAGAATTTGTTCTGTGATGGGGGAACCTGTGTTAGGGGGGAACTTATACTGTGATGGGGGAACTTGTTCTTTGATTTGAGAACCTGTGTGATGGGGGAACTTGTTCACTGATGGGTGAACTTGTTCTTTGATTTGAGGACCTGTGTTATGGGGGAACTTGTTCTTTGATTTGAGGACCTGTGTTATGGGGGAACTTTTACTTTGATTTAAGGACCTGTGTTATGGGGGAACTTGTTCTTTGATTTGAGAACCTGTGTGATGAGGGAAATTATTCTGTGATGTGGGAACTTGTTCATTGATTTGAGGACCTGTGTTGTGGGGGACCATGTTCTTTGATTTGAGAACCTGTGTTATGGGGGAACATTTACTTTGATTTAAGGTCCTGTGTTATGGGGGAACTTGTTCTGTGATGGGGGAACTTGTTCTTTGATTTGAGAACCTGTGTTGTGGAGGAACTTGCTCTGTGATGGGGGAACTTGTTTTGTGATTTGAGGACCTGTGTTATGTTGGAAATTGTTCTGTGATGGGGGATCTTGTACTTTGATTTGAGGGCCTGTGTTATGGGGGAACTGCTTCTTTGATTTCAGGACCTGTGTTATGGGGGAAGATGTTCTTTGATTTGAGGACATGTGTTATGGGGGAACTTGTTCTGTGATGGGGGAAGTTGTTCTTAGATTTGAGGACCTGTGTTATGGGGGAGCTTGTTCTGTGATGGGGGAAGTTGATCTTTGATTTGAGAACCTGTGTTATGGGGGAACTTGTTCTGTGATGGGGGGCCTTGTTCTTTGATTTGGGGACCTGTGTTATGGGGGAACTTGTTCTGTGATTTAAGAACCTGTGGTATGGGGGAACTTATACTGTGATGGGGGAACTTGTTCTTTGATTTGAGAACCAGTGTGATGGGGGAACTTGTTCTTTGATTTGAGAACCAGTGTTATGGGGGAACTTGTTCTGTGATGGGGGAACTTGTTCTTTGATTTGAGAACCTGTGTTATGGGGGAACTTGTTCTGTGATGGAGGGCCTTGTTCTTTGATTTGGGGACCTGTGTTATGGGGGAACTTGTTCTTTGATTTGAGAACCTGTGTTATGGGGGAACTTGTTCTTTGATTTGAGGACCTGTGTTATGGGGGAGCTTGTTCTGTGATGGGGGAAGTTGATCTTTGATTTGAGAACCTGTGTTATGGGGGAACTTGTTCTTTGATTTGAGGACCTGTGTTATGGTGGAGCTTGTTCTGTGATGGGGGAAGTTGTTCTTTGATTTGAGCACGTGTGTGATGGGGGAAATTATTCTGTGATGGGGAATCTTGTTCTTTGACTTGAGAACCTGTGTTATGGGGGAATTTGTTCTGTGATGGGGGAACCTGTGTTAGGGGGGAACTTATACTCTGATGGGGGAACTTGTTCTTTGATTTGAGAACCTGTGTGATGGGGGAAGTTGTTCACTGATGGGTGAACTTGTTCTTTGATTTGAGGACCTGTGTTATGGGGGAACTTCTTCTTTGATTTGAGGACCTGTGTTATGGGGGAACTTTTACTTTGATGTAAGGACATGTGTTATGGGGGAATTTGTTCTGTGATGGGGGAACTTGTTCTTTGATTTGAGAACCTGTGTGATGGGGGAAATTATTCTGTGATGGGGGAACTTGTTCATTGATTTGAGGACCTGTGTTGTGGGGGACCATGTTCTTTGATTTGAGAACCTGTGTTATGGGGGAACATTTACTTTGATTTAAGGCCCTGTGTTATGGGGGAATTTTTCTGTGATGGGGGAGCTTGTGCTTTGATTTGTGGACTTGTGTTCTGGGGGCACTTGTTCAGTGATGGGGAACTTGTTCTGTGATTTAAGGGCCTGTGTTATGGGGGAACTTGTTTTTTGATGGGGGAACTTGTTCTTTGACTGAAGGGCCAGTGTTATGGGGGAACTTGTTCAGTGAGGGGGAACTTGTTCTTTGATTTGAGGACCTGTGTTATGGGGAAACATGTTCAGTGATGGGGGAACTTGTTCTTTGATTTGAGGACCTGTGTTATGGGGGAACTTTTTCTTTGATTTGAGAACCTGTGTTATGGGGGAACTTGTTCTTTGATTTGAGAACCTGTGTGATTGGGAACTTGTTCTTTGATGGAGGAACTTGTTCTTTGATTTGAGGACCTGTTTTATCGGGCAACGTGTTCTGTGAGAGCGGAATCTTGTTCTTTGATTTGAGGACCTGTGTGATGGGTGAACTTGTTCTGTGATGGAGGAACTTGTTCTTTGATTTTGGGAGCTGTGTTATGGGGGTACTTGTTCTGTGATGGGGGGACTTGTTCTTTGATTTGAGAACCTGTGTTATGGGGGAAATTGTTCTTTGATTTGAGAAACTGTGTTATTGGGGAAATTGTTCTGTGATGGGGGAAGTTGTTCTTTGATTTGAGGACCTGTGTTGTGGGGGAACTTGCTCTGTGATGGGGGAACTTGTTTTGTGATTTGAGGACCTGTGTGGTGTTGGAAATTGTTCTGTGATTGGGGAACCTGTACTTTGATTTGAGGACCTGTGTTATGGGGGAACTTGTTCTTTGATTTGAGGACCTGTGTTATGGGGGAAGTTGTTCTTTGACTTCAGAACCTGTGGTATGGGGGAACTTCTTCTGTGGTGAGGGGAGTTGTTCTGTGATTTGAGGGCCTGTGTGATGGGGGAACTTGTTCTTTGACTTTAGGACCTGTGTTATTGGGGAACTTGTTCAGTGATGGGGGAACTTGTTCTTTGATTTGAGGGCCTGTGTTATGGGGGAACTTGTTCTGTGATGGGGGAACTTGTTCTTTGATTTGAGGACCTGTGTTATGTTGGAAATTGTTCTGGGATGGGGGATCTTGTACTTTGATTTGAGGGCCTGTGTTATGGGGGAACTGCTTCTTTGATTTCAGGACCTGTGTTATGGGGGTACTTCTTCTGTGATGGGGGGCCTTGTTCTTTGATTTGGGGACCTGTGTTATGGGGGAACTTGTTCTGTGATTTAAGAACCTGTGGTATGGGGGAACTTATACTGTGATGAGGGAACTTGTTCTTTGATTTGAGAACCAGTGTGATGGGGGAACTTGTTCTGTGATGGGGGAACTTGTTCTTTGATTTGGGAACCAGTGTTATGGGGGAACTTGTTCTGTGATGGGGGAACTTGTTCTTTGATTTGAGAACCTGTGTTATGGGGGAACTTGTTCTGTGATGGGGGAACTTGTTCTTTCATTTGAGAACCTGTGTTGTGGGGGAGCTTGCTCTGTGATGGGGGAACTTGTTTTGTGATTTGAGGGCCTGTGTTATGGGGGAACTGGTTCTTTGATTTCAGGACCTGTGTTATGGGGGAACCTGTTCTTTGATTTGAGGACATGTGTTATGGGGGAACTTGTTCTGTGATGGGGGAAGTTGTTCTTTGATTTGAGGACCTGTGTTATGGGGGAGCTTGTTCTGTGATGAGGGAACTTGTTCTTTGATTTGAGAACCTGTGTTATGGGGGGAACTTGTTCTGTGATGGGGGGCCTTGTTCTTTGATTTGGGGACCTGTGTTATTGGGGAACTTGTTCTTTAATTTGAGGACCTGTGTTATGGGGGAGCTTGTTCTGTGATGGGGGAAGTTGATCTTTGATTTGAGAACCTGTGTTATGGGGGAACTTGTTCTTTGATTTGAGGACCTGTGTTATGGTGGACCTTGTTCTGTGATGGGGGAAGTTGTTCTTTGATTTGAGCACGTGTGTGATGGGGGAAATTATTCTGTGATGGGGAATCTTGTTCTTTGACTTGAGAACCTGTGTTATGGGGGAATTTGTTCTGTGATGGGGGAACCTGTGTTAGGGGGGAACTTATACTGTGATGGGGGAACTTGTTCTTTGATTTGAGAACCTGTGTGATGGGGGAAGTTGTTCACTGATGGGTGAACTTGTTCTTTGATTTGAGGACCTGTGTTATGGGGGAACTTGTTCTTTGATTTGAGGACCTGTGTTATGGGGGAAGTTTTACTTTGATGTAAGGACCTGTGTTATGGGGGAACTTGTTCTGTGATGGGGGAACTTGTTCTTTGATTTGAGAACCTGTGTTACGGGGGAACTTGTTCTTTGATTTGAGAACCTGTGTGATGGGGGAAATTATTCTGTGATGTGGGAACTTGTTCATTGATTTGAGGACCTGTGTTGTGGGGGAACATATACTTTGATTTAAGGTCCTGTGTTATGGGGGAACTTTTCTGTGATGGGGGAGCTTGTTCTTTGATTTGTGGACTTGTGTTCTGGGGGCACTTGTTCAGTGATGGGGAACTTGTTCTGTGATTTAAGGGCCTGTGTTATGGGGGAACTTGTTTTTTGATGGGGGAACTTGTTCTTTGACTGAAGGGCCAGTGTTATGGGGGAACTTGTTCAGTGAGGGGGAACTTCTTCTTTGATTTGAGGACCTGTGTTATGGGGAAACATGTTCAGTGATGGGGGAACTTGTTCTTTGATTTGAGGACCTGTGTTATGGGGGAACTTTTTCTTTGATTTGAGAACCTGTGTTATGGGGGAACTTGTTCTTTGATTTGAGAACCTGTGTGATTGGGAACTTGTTCTTTGATGGGGGAACTTGTTCTTTGATTTGAGGACCTGTTTTATCGGGCAACGTGTTCTTTGATTTGAGCACCTGTGTGATGGGTGAACTTGTTCTGTGATGGAGGAACTTGTTCTTTGATTTTGGGACCTGTGTTATGGGGGTACTTGTTCTGTGATGGGGGTACTTGTTCTTTGATTTGAGGACCTGTGTTATGGGGGAACTTTTTCTTTGATTTGAGAACTTGTGTTATGGGGGAACTTGTTCTTTGATTTGAGAACCTGTGTTATGGGGGAAATTGTTCTTTGATTTGAGAACCTGTGTTATTGGGGAAATTGTTCTGTGATGGGGGAAGTTGTTCTTTGATTTGAGGACCTGTGTTATGGGGGAACTTGTTCTGTGATGGGGGAACCTGTGTTAGGGGGGAACTTATACTGTGATGGGGGAACTTGTTCTTTGATTTGAGAACCTGTGTGATGGGGGAACTTGTTCACTGATGGGTGAACTTGTTCTTTGATTTGAGGACCTGTGTTCTGGGGGAACTTCTTCTTTGATGTAAGGACCTGTGTTATGGGGGAAGTTGTTCTGTGATGGGGGAACTTGTTCTTTGATTTGAGAACCTGTGTGATGGGGGAAATTATTCTGTGATGGGGGAACTTGTTCATTGATTTGAGGACCTGTGTTGTGGGGGAACATTTACTTTGATTTAAGGTCCTGTGTTATGGGGGAACTTTTCTGTGATGGGGGAGCTTGTTCTTTGATTTGTGGACTTGTGTTCTGGGGGCACTTGTTCAGTGATGGGGAACTTGTTCTGTGATTTAAGGGCCTGTGTTATGGGGGAACTTGTTTTTTGAAGGGGGAACTTGTTCTTTGACTTCAGGACCAGTGTTATGGGGGAACTTGTTCAGTGAGGGGGAACTTGTTCTTTGATTTGAGGACCTGTGTTATGGGGAAACATGTTCAGTGATGGGGGAACTTGTTCTTTGATTTGAGGACCTGTGTTTTGGGGGAACTTTTTCTTTGATTTGAGGACCTGTGTTATGGGGGAACTTGTTCTGTGATGGGGGAACTTGTGCTTTGATTTGAGAACCTGTGTTTTGGGGGAAGTTGTTCTTTGATTTGAGCACCTGTGTGATGGGGGAACTTGTTCTGTGATGGGGGAACTTGTACTTTGATTTGAGGGCCTGTGTTATGGGGGAACTGGTTCTTTGATTTCAGGATCTGTGTTATGGGGGAACTTGTTCTTTGATTTGAGGACATGTGTTATGGGGGAACTTGTTCTGTGATGGGGGAAGTTGTTCTTTGATTTGAGGACCTGTGTTATGGGGGAGCTTGTTCTGTGATGGGGGAACTTGTTCTTTGATTTGGGGACCTGTGTTATTGGGGAACTTGTTCTGTGATGGGGGAACTTGATCTTTGATTTGAGAACCTGTGTTATGGGTGAACTTGTTCTGTGATGGGGAATCTTGTTCTTTGATTTGAGGACCTGTGTGTTGGGGGAACTTGTTCTGTGATGGGGAATCTTGTTCTTTGATTTGAGAACCTGTGTGATGGGGGAACTTGTTCTTTGATTTGAGCACCTGTGTGATGGGTGAACTTGTTCTGTGATGGAGGAACTTGTTCTTTGATTTTGGGACCTGTGTTATGGGGGTACTTGTTCTGTGATGGGGGTACTTGTTCTTTGATTTGAGAACTTGTGTTATGGGGGAACTTGTTCTTTGATTTGAGAACCTGTGTTATGGGGGAAATTGTTCTTTGATTTGAGAACCTGTGTTATTGGGGAAATTGTTCTGTGATGGGGGAAGTTGTTCTTTGATTTGAGGACCTGTGTTATGGGGGAACTTGTTCTGTGATGGGGGAACCTGTGTTAGGGGGGAACTTATACTGTGATGGGGGAACTTGTTCTTTGATTTGAGAACCTGTGTGATGGGGGAACTTGTTCACTGATGGGTGAACTTGTTCTTTGATTTGTGACCTGTGTTCTGGGGGAACTTCTTCTTTGATGTAAGGACCTGTGTTATGGGGGAACTTGTTCTGTGATGGGGGAACTTGTTCTTTGATTTGAGAACCTGTGTGATGAGGGAAATTATTCTGTGATGGGGGAACTTGTTCATTGATTTGAGGACCTGTGTTGTGGGGGAACATTTACTTTGATTTAAGGTCCTGTGTTATGGGGGAACTTGTTCTGTGATGGGGGAGCTTGTTCTTTGATTTGTGGACTTGTGTTCTGGGGGCACTTGTTCAGTGATGGGGAACTTGTTCTGTGATTTAAGGGCCTGTGTTATGGGGGAACTTGTTTTTTGAAGGGGGAACTTGTTCTTTGACTTCAGGACCAGTGTTATGGGGGAACTTGTTCAGTGAGGGGGAACTTGTTCTTTGATTTGAGGACCTGTGTTATGGGGAAACATGTTCAGTGATGGGGGAACTTGTTCTTTGATTTGAGGACCTGTGTTTTGGGGGAACTTTTTCTTTGATTTGAGAACCTGTGTTATGGGGGAACTTGTTCTTTGATTTGAGAACCTGTGTGATTGGGAACTTGTTCTTTGATGGAGGAACTTGTTCTTTGATTTGAGGACCTGTTTTATCGGGCAACGTGTTCTGTGAGAGGGGAATCTTGTTCTTTGATTTGAGGACCTGTGTTATGGGGGAACTTGTTCTGTGATGGGGGGACTTGTTCTTTGATTTGAGAACCTGTGTTATGGGGGAACTTGTTCTTTGATTTGAGAACCTGTGTTATGGGGGAAATTGTTCTGTGATGGGGGAAGTTGTTCTTTGATTTGAGGTCCTGTGTTGTGGGGGAACTTGCTCTGTGATGGGGGAACTTGTTTTGTGATTTGAGGACCTGTGTGGTGTTGGAAATTGTTCTGTGATTGGGGAACCTGTACTTTGATTTGAGGACCTGTGTTATGGGGGAACTTGTTCTTTGATTTGAGGACCTGTGTTATGGGGGAAGTTGTTCTTTGACTTCAGAACCTGTGGTATGGGGGAACTTCTTCTGTGGTGACGGGAGTTGTTCTGTGATTTGAGGGCCTGTGTGATGGGGGAACTTGTTCTTTGACTTTAGGACCTGTGTTATTGGGGAACTTGTTCAGTGATGGGGGAACTTGTTCTTTGATTTGAGGGCCTGTGTTATGGGGGAACTTGTTCTGTGACGGGGGAACTTGTTCTTTGATTTGGGAACTTGTGTTATGGGGGAGCTTATACTGTGATGGGGGAACTTGTTCTTTGATTTGAGGATCTGTGTTATGGGGGAACTTGTGTTTTGATTTGAGAACCTGTGTTATGGGGGAACTTGTTCTGTGATGGGGGAACTTATTCTTTCATTTGAGAACCTGTGTTATGGGGGAACTTGTTCAGTGATGGGGGAACTTGTTCTTTGATTTGAGAACCTGTGTTGTGGGGGAACTTGCTCTGTGATGGGGGAACTTGTTTTGTGATTTGAGGACCTGTGTTATGTTGGAATTAGTTCAGTGATGGGGGAACTTGTACTTTGATTTGAGGACCTGTGTTATGGGGGAACTTGTTCTTTGATTTGGGGACCTGTGTTATTGGGGAACTTGTTCAGTGATGGGGGAACTTGATCTTTGATTTGAGAATCTGTGTTATGGGGGAGCTTGTTCTGTGATGGGGGATCTTGTTCTTTGATTTCAGAACCTGTGTTATGGGGGAGCTTATACTGTGATGGGGGAACTTGTTCTTTGATTTGAGGATCTGTGTTATGGGGGAACTTGTGCTTTGATTTGAGAACCTGTGTTATGGGGGAACTTGTTCTGTGATTTAAGAACCTGAGGTATGGGGGAACTTGTTCTGTGAGGGGGGAACTTGTTCTGTGAGGGGGGAACTTGTTCTGTGAGGGGGGAACTTGTTCTTTGATTTGAGAAGCTGTGTTATGGGGGAGCTTGTTCTGTGATGGGGGAAGTTGTTCTTTGATTTGAGAACCTGTGTTGTGGGGGAACTTGCTCTGTGATGGGGGAACTTGTTTTGTGATTTGAGGACCTGTGTTATGTTGGAAATTGTTCTGGGATGGGGGATCTTGTACTTTGATTTGAGGGCCTGTGTTATGGGGGAACTGCTTCTTTGATTTCAGGATCTGTGTTATGGGGGAAGTTGTTTTTTGATTTGAGGACCTGTGTTATGGGGGAACTTGTTCTGTGATGGGGGAACTTGTTCTTTGATTTGGGGACCTGTGTTATTGGAGAACTTGTTCTGTGATGGGGGAACTTGATCTTTGATTTGAGAACCTGTGTTATGGGTGAACTTGTTCTGTGATGGGGAATCTTGTTGTTTGATTTGAGGACCTGTGTGATGGGGGAACTTGTTCTGTGATGGGGAATCTTGTTCTTTGATTTGAGAACCTGTGTGATGGGGGGACTTGTTCTTTGATTTGAGCACCTGTGTGATGGGTGAACTTGTTCTGTGATGGAGGAACTTGTTCTTTGATTTTGGGACCTGTGTGATGGGGGAACTTGTTCTTTGATTTGAGAACCTGTGTTATGGGGGAAATTGTTCTTTGATTTGAGAACCTGTGTTATTGGGGAAATTGTTCTGTGATGGGGGAAGGTGTTCTTTGATTTGAGGACCTGTGTTATTGGGGAACTTGTTCTGTGATGGGGGTACTTGTGCTTTGATTTGAGAACCTGTGTTATTGGGGAACTTGTTCTGTGATTTGAGAACCTGTGGTATGGGGGAACTTATACTGTGATGGGGGAACTTGTTCTTTGATTTGAGAACCAGTGTGATGGGGGAACTTGTTCAGTGATGGGGGAACTTGTTCTTTGATTTGGGGACCTGTGTTAATGGGGAACTTGTTCTGTGATGGGGGAGCTTGATCTTTGATTTGAGAACCTGTGTTATGGGGGAACTTGTTCTGTGATGGGGAATCTTGTTCTTTGATTTGAGGACCTGTGTTATGGGGGAACTTGTTCTGTGATGGGGAATCTTGTTCTTTGATTTGAGAACCTGTGTGATGGGGGAACTTGTTCTTTGATTTGAGCACCTGTTTGATGGGTGAACTTGTTCTGTGATGGAGGAACTTGTTCTTTGATTTTGGGACCTGTGTTAAGGGGGTACTTGTTCTGTGATGGGGGGACTTGTTCTTTGATTTGAGAACCTGTGTTATGGGGGAACTTGTTATTTGATTTGAGAACCTGTGTTATGGGGGAACTTGTTCTTTGATTTGAGAACCTGTGTTATGGAGGAACATGTTCAGTGATGGGGGAACTTGTTCTTTGATTTGAGGACCCGTGTTATGGGGAACTTGATCTGTGATTTCAGAACCTGTGTTATAGGGGAGCTTGTTCTTTGTTTTGAGGACCTGTGTGAAGGGGGAACTTGTTTTTTGATGGGGGAACTTGTGCTTTCATTTGAGAACCTGTGTTGTGGGGGAAGTTGCTCTGTGATGGGGGAACATGTTTTGTGTCTTGATGACCTGTGTGGTGTTGGAAATTGTTCTGTGATTGGGGAACCTGTACTTTGATTTGAGGACCTGTGTTCTGGGGGAACTTTTTCTGTGATTTGAGGGCCTGTGTTATGGGGGAAGTTGTTCTGTGATGGGGGAACTTGTTCTGTGATGGGGGTACTTGTTCTTTGATTTGAGAACCTGTGTTATGGGGGAACTTGTTCTTTGATTAGAGGGCCTGTGTTATGGGGGAACTTGTTCTGTGATGGGGGAGATTGTTGTTTGATTTGCGAACCTGTGTTACGGGGGAACTTGTTCTGTGATGGGGGAACTTGTTCATTGATTTGAGAACCTGTGATACGGGGGAACTGCTGTGATTTGAGAGCTGGTGTTATGGGGGGACTTGTTCTGTGATGAGGGGACTTATTCTTTGATTTGAGGACCTGTGTTATGGGGGAACTTGTTCTTTGATTTGAGGACCTGTGTTCTGGGGGAACTTTTTCTGTGATTTGAGGGCCTGTGTTATGGGGGAGCTGGTTCTTTAATTTGAGGACCTGTGTTATGGGGGAACTTGTTCTTTGACTTCCGAGCCTGTGTTATGGGGGAACTTGTTCCGTGATGGGGGAACTTGTTCTTTGATTTGAGGGCCTGTGTTATGGGGGAACTTGTTCTGTGATGGGGGAACTTGTTCTTTGATTTGAGGACCTGTGTTATGGGGGAGCTTGTTCTGTGATGGGGGAACTTGTTCTTTGATTTGAGGATCTGTGTTATGGGGGAACTTGTGCTTTGATTTGAGAACCTGTGTTATGGGGGAACTTGTTCTGTGATTTAAGAACCTGTGGTATGGGGGAACTTGTTCTGTGATGGGGGAACTTGTTCTGTGATGGGGGAACTTGTTCTTGGATTTGAGAACCTGTGTTATGGGGGAGCTTGTTCTGTGATGGGGGAACTTGTTCTTTGATTTGAGAACCTGTGTGATGGGGGAACTTGTTCACTGATGGGTGAACTTGTTCTTTGATTTGAGAACCTGTGTGATGGGGGAACTTGTTCACTGATGGGTGAACTTGTTCTTTGAGTTGAGAACCTGTGTTACGGGGGAACTTGTTCTTTGATTTGAGAACCTGTGTGATGGGGGAAATTATTCTGTGATGTGGGAACTTGTTCATTGATTCGAGGACCTGTGTTGTGGGGGACCATGTTCTTTGATTTGAGAACCTGTGTTATGGGGGAACATTTACTTTGATTTAAGGTCCTGTGTTATGGGGGAACTTTTCTGTGATGGGGGAGCTTGTTCTTTGATTTGTGGACTTGTGTTCTGGGGGCACTTGTTCAGTGATGGGGAACTTGTTCTGTGATTTAAGGGCCTGTGTTATGGGGGAACTTGTTTTTTGATGGGGGAACTTGTTCTTTGACTTCAGGACCAGTGTTATGGGGGAACTTGTTCAGTGAGGGGGGACTTGTTCTTTGATTTGAGGACCTGTGTTATGGGGAAACATGTTCAGTGATGGGGGAACTTGTTCTTTGATTTGAGGACCTGTGTTATGGGGGAACTTTTTCTTTGATTTGAGAACCTGTGTTATGGGGGAACTTGTTCTTTGATTTGAGAACCTGTGTGATTGGGAACTTGTTCTTTGATGGAGGAACTTGTTCTTTGATTTGAGGACCTGTTTTATCGGGCAACGTGTTCTGTGAGAGGGGAATCTTGTTCTTTGATTTGAGGACCTGTGTTATGGGGGAACTTGTTCTGTGATGGGGGAACTTGTGCTTTGATTTGAGAACCTGTGTTATGGGGGAAGTTGTTCTTTGATTTGAGCACCTGTGTGATGGGGGAACTTGTTCTGTGATGGGGGAACTTGTACTTTGATTTGAGGACCTGTGTTATGGGGGAACTGGTTCTTTGATTTCAGGACCTGTGTTATGGGGGAACTTGTTCTTTGATTGGAGGACCTGTGTTATGGGGGAACTTGTTTTGTGATGGGGGAAGTTGTTCTTTGATTTGAGGACCTGTGTTATGGGGAACTTGTTCTGTGATGGGGGTACTTGTGCTTTGATTTGAGAACCTGTGTTATGGGGAAACTTGTTCTGTGATTTGAGAACCTGTGGTATGGGGGAACTTATACTGTGATGGGGGAACTTGTTCTTTGATTTGAGAACCAGTGTGATGGGGGAACTTGTTCAGTGATGGGGGAACTTGTTCTTTGATTTGGGGACCTGTTTTATGGGGGAACTTGTTCTGTGATGGGGAATCTTGTTCTTTGATTTGAGGATCTGTGTTATGGGGGTACTTGTTCTGTGATGGGGGGACTTGTTCTTTGATTTGAGAACCTGTGTTATGGGGGAACTTGTTCTTTGATTTGAGAACCTGTGTTATGGAGGAACATGTTCAGTGATGGGGGAACTTATTCTTTGATTTGAGGACCTGTGTTATTGGGGAAATTGTTCTGTGATGGGGGAACTTGAGCTTTGATTTGAGGACCTGTGTTGTGTGGGAAGTTGCTCTGTGATGGGGCAACTTGTTTTGTGATTTGAGGACCTGTGTGGTGTTGGAAATTGTTCTGTGTTTGGGGAACCTGTACTTTGATTTGAGGTCCTGTGTTATGGGGGAGCTTGTTCTTTGACTTCAGAACCTGTGTTATGGGGGAACTTGTTCTGTGATGGGGGAAGTTGTTCTGTGATTTGAGGGCCTGTGTGATGGGGGAACTTGTTCTTTGACTTTAGAATCTGTGTTATAGGGGAACTTGTTCTGTGATGGGGGATCTTGTTCATTGATTTGAGGGCCTGTGTTATGGGAGAACTTGTTCTGTGATGGGGGAACTTGTTCTGTGATGGGGGAACTTGTTCTGTGATTTAAGAACCTGTGGTATGGGGGAACTTATACTGTGATGGGGGAACTTGTTCTTTGATTTGAGAACCAGTGTGATGGGGGAACTTGTTCTGTGATGGGGGAACTTGTTCTTTGATTTGAGAACCTGTGTTATGGGGGAACTTGTTCAGTGATGGAGGAACTTGTTCTTTGATTTGAGAACCTGTGTTGTGGGGGAACTTGCTCTGTGATGGGGGAACTTGTTTTGTGATTTGAAGACCTGTGTTATGTTGGAAATTGTTCTGTGATGGGGGAACTTGTACTTTGATTTGAGGGCCTGTGTTATGGGGGAACTGGTTCTTTGATTTCAGAACCTCTGTTATGGGGGAACTTGTTCTTTGATTTGAGGATATGTGTTATGGGGGAACTTGTTCTGTGATGGGGGAAGTTGTTCTTTGATTTGAGGACCTGTGTTATGGGGGAACTTGTTCTGTGATGGGGGTACTTGTGCTTTGATTTGAGAACCTGTGTTATGGGGGAACTTGTTCTGTGATTTGAGAACCTGTGGTATGGAGGAACTTATACTGTGATGGGGGAACTTGTTCTTTGATTTGAGAACCAGTGTGATGGGGGAACTTGTTCTTTGATTTGGGGACCTGTGTTATTGGGGAACTTGTTCTGTGATGGGGGAACTTGATCTTTGATTTGAGAACCTGTGTTATGGGGGAACTTGTTCTGTGATGGGGAATCCTGTTCTTTGATTTGAGGACCTGTGTTATGGGGGAACTTGTTCTGTGATGGGGAATCTTGTTCTTTGATTTGAGAACCTGTGTGATGGGGGAACTTGTTCTTTGATTTGAGCACCTGTGTGATGGGTGAACTTGTTCTGTGATGGAGGAACTTGTTCTTTGATTTTGGGACCTGTGTTATGGGGGTAGTTGTTCTGTGATGGGGGGACTTGTTCTTTGATTTGAGAACCTGTGTTATGGGGGAACTTGTTCTTTGATTTGAGAACCTGTGTTATGGGGGAACTTGTTCTGTGATTTGAGGGCCTGTGTTATGGGGGAACTTGTTCTCTGATGGGGGGACTTATTCTTTGATTTGAGAACCTGTGTTATGGGAGAACTTTTTCTGTGATGGGGGAACTTGTTCTTTGATTTGAGAACCTGTGTTATGGGGGAACTTGTTCTTTGATTAGAGGGCCTGTGTTATGGGGGAACTTGTTCTGTGATGGGGGAGATTGTTCTTTGATTTGCGAACCTGTGTTACGGGGGAACTTGTTCTGTGATGGGGGAACTTGTTCATTGATTTGAGAACCTGTGATACGGGGGAACTGCTGTGATTTGAGAGCTGGTGTTATGGGGGGACTTGTTCTGTGATGAGAGGACTTATTCTTTGATTTGAGGACCTATGTTATGGGGGAACTTGTTCTGTGATTTGAGGACCTGTGCTATAGGTGAAATTGTTCTGTGATGGGGGTACTTGTTCTTTGATTTGAGAACCTGTGTTATGGGGGAACTTGTTCTTTGATTAGAGGGCCTGTGTTATGGGGGAACTTGTTCTGTGATGGGGGAGATTGTTGTTTGATTTGCGAACCTGTGTTACGGGGGAACTTGTTCTGTGATGGGGGAACTTGTTCATTGATTTGAGAACCTGTGATACGGGGGAACTGCTGTGATTTGAGAGCTGGTGTTATGGGGGGACTTGTTCTGTGATGAGGGGACTTATTCTTTGATTTGAGGACCTGTGTTATGGGGGAACTTGTTCTTTGATTTGAGGACCTGTGTTCTGGGGGAACTTTTTCTGTGATTTGAGGGCCTGTGTTATGGGGGAAGTTGTTCTGTGATGGGGGACTTATTCTTTGATTTGAGGACCTGTGTTATGGGGGAACTTGTTCATTGATTTGAGGTCCTGTGTTATGGGGGAACTTGTTCTGTGATGGGGGACTTATTCTTTGATTTGAGGACTTGTGTTATGGGGGAACTTGTTCATTGATTTGAGGTCCTGTGTTATGGGGGAACTCGTTCTGTGATGGGGGAACTTGTTCTTTGATTTGAGGACCTGTGATATGGGGGAACTTCTGTGATGTGAGAGCCGTTGTTATGGGGGAACTTGTTCTTTGATTTGAGGACCTGTGTAATAGGGGAACTTGCTCTGTGATGTGGAAATTTCTTCTGTGATTTGAGGGCCTGTGTTATAGGGGAACCTGTTCTTTGATTTGAGGACTTGTGTTGTGGGGGAACTTGTTCTGTGATTTGAGAGCCTGTGGCATGGGGGAATTTTTCTGAGATGGGAGGGGCTAAGTGCTATGCTGGGTGCTGCTTGGTGCTTCCCCTGTGTGTCCAAATCTCGGTACTGCAGGTGGTGGAGGTGGGAGGGGCCAAGGGGTGGTGCCGGGTGCTGCTCGGTGCTGCCATCACGTGTCCAAATCTGGGTACTGCAGGTGGTAGAAATTGGAGGGGCTAAGTGCTTTGCTGGTTGCTGCTCAGTGCTGCCACCGAGTGTCCAAATCTCGGTCCTGCAGGTGTTGGAGATAGTAGGGGCTAAGTGCTATGCCGTGTGCTGCTCGGTGCTGCCACGGTGTGTCCAAATCTCAGTACTGCAGGTGGTGGAGATGGGAGGGGCTAAGTGCTATGCCGGGTGCTGCTCGGTGGTGCCCCCGTGTGTCCAAATCTAGGTACTGCAGGTGGTGGAGATGGGAGGGGCCAAGGGGTGGTGCCGGGTGCTGCTCGGTGCTGCCACCGTGTGTCCATATCTCGGTACTGCCGGTGGTGGAGGTCGGTGGGGCCAAGTGCTATGGCAGTTGCTGCTCGGTGGTGCCCACGCGTGTCCAAATCTCGGTTCTGCAGGTGGTGGAGGGGAGAGGGACCAAGGGTTGGCGCCGGGCGCTGCTCGGTGCTGCCCCCGTGTGGCCATGTCTCGGTACTGCAGGTGGTGGAGATGGGAGTGGCCATGGTGTGGTGCCGGGTGCTGCTCGGTGCTGCCACGGAGTGTCCAAATCTCGATACTGCAGGTGGTGGAGATGTTAGGGGCCAAGGGGTGGTGCCGGGTGCTGCTCGGTGCTGCCACGGAGTGTCCAAATCTCGGCACTGCAGGTGGTGGAGATGGGAGGGGCTAAGTGCTATGCCGGATGATGCTCGGTGCTGCCCCCGTGTGTCCAAATCTCCGTCCTCCAGGTGGTGGAGATGGGAGAGCCCAAGGGGTGGTGCCGGGTGCTACTCGGTGCTGCCACCGTGTGTCCAAATCTCAGTACTGCAGGTGGTGGAGAAGGGAGAGGGTTAGGGGGTTAGGGTTAGGGGGTTAGGGTTTAGGGTTAAGGGTTAGGGTTTAGGGTTAAGGGTTAGGATTAGGGGTTAGGGTTAGGTTTAGGGTTTAGGGTTAGGGTTCGGGGTTAGGGGTTGGTTAGGGTTTAGGGTTTAAGGTTAAGGGTTAGGGTTTAGGGTTTAGGGTTAGGGGTTAGGGTTAGGATTTAGGATTTAGGGTTAGGGTTTAGGGTTTAGGGTTAGGGGTTAGGGTTAGGGTTTGGGGTTAGGGTTAGAGTTAGTGAGAGGGTTAGTGAGAGGGTTAGGGTTAGGGGTTAGGGTTAGGGGGTTAGGGGTTAGGGATTAGGGTGTTGGGTGTTAGGGGTTAGGGTTTAGGGTTAGGGTTAAAGGTTAGGGTTAGGGGTTAAGGGTTCGGGTTGTTAGGGTTGTTAGAGTTCTTAGGGTTGTTAGGGTTCTTAGGGTGGTTAGGGTTAGGGTTAGGGGGTTAGGTTTAGGGGTTAGGGTTAGGGTTAGTGAGGGGATTAGGGTTAGTGAGAGGGTTAGGGTTAGGGGTTAGGGGTTAGGGTTAGGGTGCGGGGTTAGGGTTAGCGTTAGGGTTCAGACAGTCATAAAGCCTACAACTCCAGAGACCCTGGTGCTGCCAAAGGCATGCCAAGAAGAGCACGGCACTGCAAGAATATTGTTTCTTTCTTCAACTTTATCATCTCGGCCAGACATCCTTCTTGGGACATTAGGGTTAGGGTTAGGGTTAGGGTTAGGGTTAGGGTTCAGACAGTCATAAAGCCTACAACTCCAGAGACCCTGGTGCTGCAAAAGGCATGCCCAGAAGAGCACGGCACTGCAAGAATATTGTTTCTTTCTTCAACTTTATCATCTCGGCCAGACATCCTTCTTGGGACATTAGGGTTAGGGTTAGGGTTAGGGTTCAGACAGTCATAAAGCCTACAACTCCAGAGACCCTGGTGCTGCAAAAGGCATGCCAAGAAGAGCACGGCACTGCAAGAATATTGTTTCTTTCTTCAACTTTATCATCTCGGCCAGACATCCTTCTTGGGACATTAGGGTTAGGGTTAGGGTTAGGGTTAAGGTTAGGGTTCAGACAGTCATAAAGCCTACAACTCCAGAGACCCTGGTGCTGCCAAAGGCATGCCAAGAAGAGCACGGCACTGCAAGAATATTGTTTCTTTCTTCAACTTTATCATCTCGGCCAGACATCCTTCTTGGGACATTAGGGTTAGGGTTAGGGTTAGGGTTAGGGTTCAGACAGTCATAAAGCCTACAACTCCAGAGACCCTGGTGCTGCAAAAGGCTTGCCAAGAAGAGCACGGCACTGCAAGAATATTGTTTCTTTCTTCAACTTTATCATCTCGGCCAGACATCCTTCTTGGAACATTAGGGTTAGGGTTAGGGTTAGGGTTAGGGTTCAGACAGTCATAAAGCCTACAACTCCAGAGACCCTGGTGCTGCAAAAGGCATGCCAAGAAGAGCACGGCACTGCAAGAATATTGTTTCTTTCTTCAACTTTATCATCTCGGCCAGACATCCTTCTTGGGACATTAGGGTTAGGGTTAGGGTTAGGGTTAGGGTTCAGACAGTCATAAAGCCTACAACTCCAGAGACCCTGGTGCTGCAAAAGGCATGCCAAGAAGAGCACGGCACTGCAAGAATATTGTTTCTTTCTTCAACTTTATCATCTCGGCCAGACATCCTTCTTGGGACATTAGGGTTAGGGTTAGGGTTAGGGTTCAGACAGTCATAAAGCCTACAACTCCAGAGACCCTGGTGCTGCAAAAGGCATGCCAAGAAGAGCACGGCACTGCAAGAATATTGTTTCTTTCTTCAACTTTATCATCTCGGCCAGACATCCTTCTTGGGACATTAGGGTTAGGGTTCGGTTTAGGGTTAGGGTTAGGGTTAGGGTTAGGGTTCAGACAGTCATAAAGCCTACAACTCCAGAGACCCTGGTGCTGCAAAAGGCATGCTAAGAAGAGCACGGCACTGCAAGAATATTGTTTCTTTCTTCAACTTTATCATCTCGGCCAGACATCCTTCTTGGGACATTAGGGTTAGGGTTAGGGTTAGGGTTAGGGTTCAGACAGTCATAAAGCCTACAACTCCAGAGACCCTGGTGCTGCAAAAGGCATGCCAAGAAGAGCACGGCTCTGCAAGAATATTGTTTCTTTCTTCAACTTTATCATCTCGGCCAGACATCCTTCTTGGGACATTAGGGTTAGGGTTAGGGTTAGGGTTAGGGTTAGGGTTAGGGTTAGGGTTCAGACAGTCATAAAGCCTACAACTCCAGAGACCCTGGTGCTGCCAAAGGCATGCCAAGAAGAGCACGGCACTGCAAGAATATTGTTTCTTTCTTCAACTTTATCATCTCGGCCAGACATCCTTCTTGGGACGTTAGGGTTAGGGTTAGGGTTAGGGTTAGGGTTAGGGTTAGGGTTCAGACAGTCATAAAGCCTACAACTCCAGAGACCCTGGTGCTGCAAAAGGCATGCCAAGAAGAGCACGGCACTGCAAGAATATTGTTTCTTTCTTCAACTTTATCATCTCGGCCAGACATCCTTCTTGGGACATTAGGGTTAGGGTTCGGTTTAGGGTTAGGGTTAGGGTTAGGGTTAGGGTTAGGGTTCAGACAGTCATAAAGCCTACAACTCCAGAGACCCTGGTGCTGCAAAAGGCATGCCAAGAAGAGCACGGCACTGCAAGAATATTGTTTCTTTCTTCAACTTTATCATCTCGGCCAGACATCCTTCTTGGGACATTAGGGTTAGGGTTAGGGTAGGGTTAGGGTTCGGGTTAGGGTTAGGGTTCAGACAGTCATAAAGCCTACAACTCCAGAGACCCTGGTCCTGCAAAAGGCATGCTAAGAAGAGCACGGCACTGCAAGAATATTGTTTCTTTCTTCAACTTTATCATCTCGGCCAGACATCCTTCTTGGGACATTAGGGTTAGGGTTAGGGTTAGGGTTAGGGTTCAGACAGTCATAAAGCCTACAACTCCAGAGACCCTGGTGCTGCAAAAGGCATGCCAAGAAGAGCACGGCTCTGCAAGAATATTGTTTCTTTCTTCAACTTTATCATCTCGGCCAGACATCCTTCTTGGGACATTAGGGTTAGGGTTAGGGTTAGGGTTAGGGTTAGGGTTAGGGTTCAGACAGTCATAAAGCCTACAACTCCAGAGACCCTGGTGCTGCCAAAGGCATGCCAAGAAGAGCACGGCACTGCAAGAATATTGTTTCTTTCTTCAACTTTATCATCTCGGCCAGACATCCTTCTTGGGACATTAGGGTTAGGGTTAGGGTTAGGGTTCAGACAGTCATAAAGCCTACAACTCCAGAGACCCTGGTGCTGCAAAAGGCATGCCAAGAAGAGCACGGCACTGCAAGAATATTGTTTCTTTCTTCAACTTTATCATCTCGGCCAGACATCCTTCTTGGGACATTAGGGTTCGGGTTCGGGTTAGGGTTAGGGTTAGGGTTAGGGTTAGGGTTCAGACAGTCATAAAGCCTACAACTCCAGAGACCCTGGTGCTGCAAAAGGCATGCCAAGAAGAGCACGGCACTGCAAGAATATTGTTTCTTTCTTCAACTTTATCATCTCGGCCAGACATCCTTCTTGGGACATTAGGGTTTGGGTTAGGGTTAGGGTTAGGGTTCAGACAGTCATAAAGCCTACAACTCCAGAGACCCTGGTGCTGCAATAGGTATGCCAAGAAGAGCATGGCACTGCAAGAATATTGTTTCTTTCTTCAACTTTATCATCTCGGCCAGTCATCCTTCTTGGGACATTAGGGTTAGGGTTAGGGTTAGGGTTAGGGTTCAGACAGTCATAAAGCCTACAACTCCAGAGACCCTGGTGCTGCAAAAGGCATGCCAAGAAGAGCACGGCACTGCAAGAATATTGTTTCTTTCTTCAACTTTATCATCTCGGCCAGACATCCTTCTTGGGACATTAGGGTTAGGGTTAGGGTTAGGGTTCAGACAGTCATAAAGCCTACAACTCCAGAGACCCTGGTGCTGCAAAAGGCATGCCAAGAAGAGCACGGCACTGCAAGAATATTGTTTCTTTCTTCAACTTTATCATCTCGGCCAGACATCCTTCTTGGGACATTAGGGTTAGGGTTAGGGTTAGGGTTCAGACAGTCATAAAGCCTACAACTCCAGAGACCCTGGTGCTGCAAAAGGCATGCCAAGAAGAGCACGGCACTGCAAGAATATTGTTTCTTTCTTCAACTTTATCATCTCGGCCAGACATCCTTCTTGGGACATTAGGGTTAGGGTTCGGTTTAGGGTTAGGGTTAGGGTTAGGGTTAGGGTTCAGACAGTCATAAAGCCTACAACTCCAGAGACCCTGGTGCTGCAAAAGGCATGCTAAGAAGAGCACGGCACTGCAAGAATATTGTTTCTTTCTTCAACTTTATCATCTCGGCCAGACATCCTTCTTGGGACATTAGGGTTAGGGTTAGGGTTAGGGTTAGGGTTCAGACAGTCATAAAGCCTACAACTCCAGAGACCCTGGTGCTGCAAAAGGCATGCCAAGAAGAGCACGGCTCTGCAAGAATATTGTTTCTTTCTTCAACTTTATCATCTCGGCCAGACATCCTTCTTGGGACATTAGGGTTAGGGTTAGGGTTAGGGTTAGGGTTAGGGTTAGGGTTAGGGTTAGGGTTAGGGTTCAGACAGTCATAAAGCCTACAACTCCAGAGACCCTGGTGCTGCCAAAGGCATGCCAAGAAGAGCACGGCACTGCAAGAATATTGTTTCTTTCTTCAACTTTATCATCTCGGCCAGACATCCTTCTTGGGACGTTAGGGTTAGGGTTAGGGTTAGGGTTAGGGTTAGGGTTAGGGTTCAGACAGTCATAAAGCCTACAACTCCAGAGACCCTGGTGCTGCAAAAGGCATGCCAAGAAGAGCACGGCACTGCAAGAATATTGTTTCTTTCTTCAACTTTATCATCTCGGCCAGACATCCTTCTTGGGACATTAGGGTTAGGGTTCGGTTTAGGGTTAGGGTTAGGGTTAGGGTTAGGGTTAGGGTTCAGACAGTCATAAAGCCTACAACTCCAGAGACCCTGGTGCTGCAAAAGGCATGCCAAGAAGAGCACGGCACTGCAAGAATATTGTTTCTTTCTTCAACTTTATCATCTCGGCCAGACATCCTTCTTGGGACATTAGGGTTAGGGTTAGGGTAGGGTTAGGGTTCGGGTTAGGGTTAGGGTTCAGACAGTCATAAAGCCTACAACTCCAGAGACCCTGGTGCTGCAAAAGGCATGCCAAGAAGAGCACGGCTCTGCAAGAATATTGTTTCTTTCTTCAACTTTATCATCTCGGCCAGACATCCTTCTTGGGACATTAGGGTTAGGGTTAGGGTTAGGGTTAGGGTTCAGACAGTCATAAAGCCTACAACTCCAGAGACCCTGGTGCTGCAAAAGGCATGCCAAGAAGAGCACGGCTCTGCAAGAATATTGTTTCTTTCTTCAACTTTATCATCTCGGCCAGACATCCTTCTTGGGACATTAGGGTTAGGGTTAGGGTTAGGGTTAGGGTTAGGGTTAGGGTTAGGGTTCAGACAGTCATAAAGCCTACAACTCCAGAGACCCTGGTGCTGCCAAAGGCATGCCAAGAAGAGCACGGCACTGCAAGAATATTGTTTCTTTCTTCAACTTTATCATCTCGGCCAGACATCCTTCTTGGGACATTAGGGTTAGGGTTAGGGTTAGGGTTAGGGTTAGGGTTCAGACAGTCATAAAGCCTACAACTCCAGAGACCCTGGTGCTGCAAAAGGCATGCCAAGAAGAGCACGGCACTGCAAGAATATTGTTTCTTTCTTCAACTTTATCATCTCGGCCAGACATCCTTCTTGGGACATTAGGGTTAGGTTTAGGGTTAGGGTTAGGGTTAGGGTTCAGACAGTCATAAAGCCTACAACTCCAGAGACCCTGGTGCTGCAAAAGGCATGCCAAGAAGAGCACGGCACTGCAAGAATATTGTTTCTTTCTTCAACTTTATCATCTCGGCCAGACATCCTTCTTGGGACATTAGGGTTAGGGTTAGGGTTAGGGTTCAGACAGTCATAAAGCCTACAACTCCAGAGACCCTGGTGCTGCAAAAGGCATGCCAAGAAGAGCACGGCACTGCAAGAATATTGTTTCTTTCTTCAACTTTATCATCTCGGCCAGACATCCTTCTTGGGACATTAGGGTTCGGGTTCGGGTTAGGGTTAGGGTTAGGGTTAGGGTTAGGGTTAGGGTTCAGACAGTCATAAAGCCTACAACTCCAGAGACCCTGGTGCTGCAAAAGGCATGCCAAGAAGAGCACGGCACTGCAAGAATATTGTTTCTTTCTTCAACTTTATCATCTCGGCCAGACATCCTTCTTGGGACATTAGGGTTTGGGTTAGGGTTAGGGTTAGGGTTAGGGTTAGGGTTCAGACAGTCATAAAGCCTACAACTCCAGAGACCCTGGTGCTGCAATAGGTATGCCAAGAAGAGCATGGCACTGCAAGAATATTGTTTCTTTCTTCAACTTTATCATCTCGGCCAGACATCCTTCTTGGGACATTAGGGTTAGGGTTAGGGTTAGGGTTAGGGTTCAGACAGTCATAAAGCCTACAACTCCAGAGACCCTGGTGCTGCAAAAGGCATGCCAAGAAGAGCACGGCACTGCAAGAATATTGTTTCTTTCTTCAACTTTATCATCTCGGCCAGACATCCTTCTTGGGACATTAGGGTTAGGGTTAGGGTTAGGGTTAGGGTTAGGGTTCAGACAGTCATAAAGCCTACAACTCCAGAGACCCTGGTGCTGCAAAAGGCATGCCAAGAAGAGCACGGCACTGCAAGAATATTGTTTCTTTCTTCAACTTTATCATCTCGGCCAGACATCCTTCTTGGGACATTAGGGTTAGGGTTAGGGTTAGGGTTAGTGTTAGGGTTCAGACAGTCATAAAGCCTACAACTCCAGAGACCCTGGTGCTGCAAAAGGCATGCCAAGAAGAGCACGGCACTGCAAGAATATTGTTTCTTTCTTCAACTTTATCATCTCGGCCAGACATCCTTCTTGGGACATTAGGGTTAGGGTTAGGGTTAGGGTTAGGGTTAGGGTTCAGACAGTCATAAAGCCTACAACTCCAGAGACCCTGGTGCTGCAAAAGGCATGCCAAGAAGAGCACGGCACTGCAAGAATATTGTTTCTTTCTTCAACTTTATCATCTCGGCCAGACATCCTTCTTGGGACATTAGGGTTAGGGTTAGGGTTAGGGTTAGTGTTCAGACAGTCATAAAGCCTACAACTCCAGAGACCCTGGTGCTGCAAAAGGCATGCCAAGAAGAGCACGGCACTGCAAGAATATTGTTTCTTTCTTCAACTTTATCATCTCGGCCAGACATCCGTCTTGGGACATTAGGGTTAGGGTTAGGGTTAGGGTTAGGGTTCAGACAGTCATAAAGCCTACAACTCCAGAGACCCTGGTGCTGCCAAAGGCATGCCAAGAAGAGCACGGCACTGCAAGAATATTGTTTCTTTCTTCAACTTTATCATCTCGGCCAGACATCCTTCTTGGGACATTAGGGTTAGGGTTAGGGTTAGGGTTAGGGTTAGGGTTAGGGTTAGGGTTAGGGTTCAGACAGTCATAAAGCCTACAACTCCAGAGACCCTGGTGCTGCAAAAGGCATGCCAAGAAGAGCACGGCACTGCAAGAATATTGTTTCTTTCTTCAACTTTATCATCTCGGCCAGACATCCTTCTTGGGACATTAGGGTTAGGGTTAGGGTTAGGGTTAGGGTTCAGACAGTCATAAAGCCTACAACTCCAGAGACCCTGGTGCTGCAAAAGGCATGCCAAGAAGAGCACGGCACTGCAAGAATATTGTTTCTTTCTTCAACTTTATCATCTCGGCCAGACATCCTTCTTGGGACATTAGGGTTAGGGTTAGGGTTAGGGTTAGGGTTCAGACAGTCATAAAGCCTACAACTCCAGAGACCCTGGTGCTGCAAAAAGCATGCCAAGAAGAGCACGGCACTGCAAGAATATTGTTTCTTTCTTCAACTTTATCATCTCGGCCAGACATCCTTCTTGGGACATTAGGGTTAGGGTTAGGGTTAGGGTTCAGACAGTCATAAAGCCTACAACTCCAGAGGCCCTGGTGCTGCAAAAGGCATGCCAAGAAGAGCACGGCACTGCAAGAATATTGTTTCTTTCTTCAACTTTATCATCTCGGCCAGACATCCTTCTTGGGACATTAGGGTTAGGGTTAGGGTAGGGTTAGGGTTAGGGTTAGGGTTAGGGTTCAGACAGTCATAAAGCCTACAACTCCAGAGACCCTGGTGCTGCAAAAGGCATGCTAAGAAGAGCACGGCACTGCAAGAATATTGTTTCTTTCTTCAACTTTATCATCTCGGCCAGACATCCTTCTTGGGACATTAGGGTTAGGGTTAGGGTTAGGGTTAGGGTTCAGACAGTCATAAAGCCTACAACTCCAGAGACCCTGGTGCTGCAAAAGGCATGCCAAGAAGAGCACGGCTCTGCAAGAATATTGTTTCTTTCTTCAACTTTATCATCTCGGCCAGACATCCTTCTTGGGACATTAGGGTTAGGGTTAGGGTTAGGGTTAGGGTTAGGGTTAGGGTTAGGGTTAGGGTTCAGACAGTCATAAAGCCTACAACTCCAGAGACCCTGGTGCTGCCAAAGGCATGCCAAGAAGAGCACGGCACTGCAAGAATATTGTTTCTTTCTTCAACTTTATCATCTCGGCCAGACATCCTTCTTGGGACATTAGGGTTAGGGTTAGGGTTAGGGTTAGGGTTAGGGTTAGGGTTCAGACAGTCATAAAGCCTACAACTCCAGAGACCCTGGTGCTGCAAAAGGCATGCCAAGAAGAGCACGGCACTGCAAGAATATTGTTTCTTTCTTCAACTTTATCATCTCGGCCAGACATCCTTCTTGGGACATTAGGGTTAGGGTTAGGGTTAGGGTTAGGGTTCAGACAGTCATAAAGCCTACAACTCCAGAGACCCTGGTGCTGCAAAAGGCATGCCAAGAAGAGCACGGCACTGCCAGAATATTGTTTCTTTCTTCAACTTTATCATCTCGGCCAGACATCCTTCTTGGGACATTAGGGTTAGGGTTAGGGTTAGGGTTAGGGTTCAGACAGTCATAAAGCCTACAACTCCAGAGACCCTGGTGCTGCAAAAGGCATGCCAAGAAGAGCACGGCACTGCAAGAATATTGTTTCTTTCTTCAACTTTATCATCTCGGCCAGACATCCTTCTTGGGACATTAGGGTTAGGGTTAGGGTTAGGGTTAGGGTTCAGACAGTCATAAAGCCTACAACTCCAGAGACCCTGGTGCTGCAAAAGGCATGCCAAGAAGAGCACGGCACTGCAAGAATATTGTTTCTTTCTTCAACTTTATCATCTCGGCCAGACATCCTTCTTGGGACATTAGGGTTCGGGTTCGGGTTAGGGTTAGGGTTAGGGTTAGGGTTAGGGTTCAGACAGTCATAAAGCCTACAACTCCAGAGACCCTGGTGCTGCAAAAGGCATGCCAAGAAGAGCACGGCACTGCAAGAATATTGTTTCTTTCTTCAACTTTATCATCTCGGCCAGACATCCTTCTTGGGACATTAGGGTTAGGGTTAGGGTTAGGGTTAGGGTTAGGGTTAGGGTTAGGGTTCAGACAGTCATAAAGCCTACAACTCCAGAGACCCTGGTGCTGCAAAAGGCATGCCAAGAAGAGCACGGCACTGCAAGAATATTGTTTCTTTCTTCAACTTTATCATCTCGGCCAGACATCCTTCTTGGGACATTAGGGTTAGGGTTAGGGTTAGGGTTCAGACAGTCATAAAGCCTACAACTCCAGAGACCCTGGTGCTGCAAAAGGCATGCCAAGAAGAGCACGGCACTGCAAGAATATTGTTTCTTTCTTCAACTTTATCATCTCGGCCAGACATCCTTCTTGGGACATTAGGGTTAGGGTTAGGGTTAGGGTTAGGGTTCAGACAGTCATAAAGCCTACAACTCCAGAGACCCTGGTGCTGCAAAAGGCATGCCAAGAAGAGCACGGCACTGCAAGAATATTGTTTCTTTCTTCAACTTTATCATCTCGGCCAGACATCCTTCTTGGGACATTAGGGTTAGGGTTAGGGTAGGGTTAGGGTTCGGGTTAGGGTTAGGGTTCAGACAGTCATAAAGCCTACAACTCCAGAGACCCTGGTGCTGCAAAAGGCATGCTAAGAAGAGCACGGCACTGCAAGAATATTGTTTCTTTCTTCAACTTTATCATCTCGGCCAGACATCCTTCTTGGGACATTAGGGTTAGGGTTAGGGTTAGGGTTAGGGTTCAGACAGTCATAAAGCCTACAACTCCAGAGACCCTGGTGCTGCAAAAGGCATGCCAAGAAGAGCACGGCTCTGCAAGAATATTGTTTCTTTCTTCAACTTTATCATCTCGGCCAGACATCCTTCTTGGGACATTAGGGTTAGGGTTAGGGTTAGGGTTAGGGTTAGGGTTAGGGTTAGGGTTCAGACAGTCATAAAGCCTACAACTCCAGAGACCCTGGTGCTGCCAAAGGCATGCCAAGAAGAGCACGGCACTGCAAGAATATTGTTTCTTTCTTCAACTTTATCATCTCGGGCAGACATCCTTCTTGGGACATTAGGGTTAGGGTTAGGGTTAGGGTTAGGGTTAGGGTTAGGGTTCAGACAGTCATAAAGCCTACAACTCCAGAGACCCTGGTGCTGCAAAAGGCATGCCAAGAAGAGCACGGCACTGCAAGAATATTGTTTCTTTCTTCAACTTTATCATCTCGGCCAGACATCCTTCTTGGGACATTAGGGTTAGGGTTAGGGTTAGGGTTAGGGTTCAGACAGTCATAAAGCCTACAACTCCAGAGACCCTGGTGCTGCAAAAGGCATGCCAAGAAGAGCACGGCACTGCAAGAATATTGTTTCTTTCTTCAACTTTATCATCTCGGCCAGACATCCTTCTTGGGACATTAGGGTTAGGGTTAGGGTTAGGGTTAGGGTTCAGACAGTCATAAAGCCTACAACTCCAGAGACCCTGGTGCTGCAAAAGGCATGCCAAGAAGAGCACGGCACTGCAAGAATATTGTTTCTTTCTTCAACTTTATCATCTCGGCCAGACATCCTTCTTGGGACATTAGGGTTAGGGTTAGGGTTAGGGTTAGGGTTAGGGTTCAGACAGTCATAAAGCCTACAACTCCAGAGACCCTGGTGCTGCAAAAGGCATGCCAAGAAGAGCACGGCACTGCAAGAATATTGTTTCTTTCTTCAACTTTATCATCTCGGCCAGACATCCTTCTTGGGACATTAGGGTTAGGGTTAGGGTTAGGGTTAGGGTTAGGGTTCAGACAGTCATAAAGCCTACAACTCCAGAGACCCTGGTGCTGCAAAAGGCATGCCAAGAAGAGCACGGCACTGCAAGAATATTGTTTCTTTCTTCAACTTTATCATCTCGGCCAGACATCCTTCTTGGGACATTAGGGTTAGGGTTAGGGTTAGGGTTAGGGTTCAGACAGTCATAAAGCCTACAACTCCAGAGACCCTGGTGCTGCCAAAGGCATGCCAAGAAGAGCACGGCACTGCAAGAATATTGTTTCTTTCTTCAACTTTATCATCTCGGCCAGACATCCTTCTTGGGACATTAGGGTTAGGGTTAGGGTTAGGGTTAGGGTTAGGGTTAGGGTTAGGGTTAGGGTTAGGGTTCAGACAGTCATAAAGCCTACAACTCCAGAGACCCTGGTGCTGCAAAAGGCATGCCAAGAAGAGCACGGCACTGCAAGAATATTGTTTCTTTCTTCAACTTTATCATCTCGGCCAGACATCCTTCTTGGGACATTAGGGTTAGGGTTAGGGTTAGGGTTAGGGTTCAGACAGTCATAAAGCCTACAACTCCAGAGACCCTGGTGCTGCAAAAGGCATGCCAAGAAGAGCACGGCACTGCAAGAATATTGTTTCTTTCTTCAACTTTATCATCTCGGCCAGACATCCTTCTTGGGACATTAGGGTTAGGGTTAGGGTTAGGGTTCAGACAGTCATAAAGCCTACAACTCCAGAGACCCTGGTGCTGCAAAAGGCATGCCAAGAAGAGCACGGCACTGCAAGAATATTGTTTCTTTCTTCAACTTTATCATCTCGGCCAGACATCCTTCTTGGGACATTAGGGTTAGGGTTAGGGTTAGGGTTAGGGTTCAGACAGTCATAAAGCCTACAACTCCAGAGACCCTGGTGCTGCAAAAGGCATGCCAAGAAGAGCACGGCACTGCAAGAATATTGTTTCTTTCTTCAACTTTATCATCTCGGCCAGACATCCTTCTTGGGACATTAGGGTTCGGGTTCGGGTTAGGGTTAGGGTTAGGGTTAGGGTTCAGACAGTCATAAAGCCTACAACTCCAGAGACCCTGGTGCTGCAAAAGGCATGCCAAGAAGAGCACGGCACTGCAAGAATATTGTTTCTTTCTTCAACTTTATCATCTCGGCCAGACATCCTTCTTGGGACATTAGGGTTAGGGTTAGGGTTAGGGTTAGGGTTAGGGTTAGGGTTAGGGTTAGGGTTAGGGTTCAGACAGTCATAAAGCCTACAACTCCAGAGACCCTGGTGCTGCAAAAGGCATGCCAAGAAGAGCACGGCACTGCAAGAATATTGTTTCTTTCTTCAACTTTATCATCTCGGCCAGACATCCTTCTTGGGACATTAGGGTTAGGGTTAGGGTTAGGGTTAGGGTTCAGACAGTCATAAAGCCTACAACTCCAGAGACCCTGGTGCTGCAAAAGGCATGCCAAGAAGAGCACGGCACTGCAAGAATATTGTTTCTTTCTTCAACTTTATCATCTCGGCCAGACATCCTTCTTGGGACATTAGGGTTAGGGTTAGGGTTAGGGTTAGGGTTCAGACAGTCATAAAGCCTACAACTCCAGAGACCCTGGTGCTGCAAAAGGCATGCCAAGAAGAGCACGGCACTGCAAGAATATTGTTTCTTTCTTCAACTTTATCATCTCGGCCAGACATCCTTCTTGGGACATTAGGGTTAGGGTTAGTGTTAGGGTTCAGACAGTCATAAAGCCTACAACTCCAGAGACCCTGGTGCTGCAAAAGGCATGCCAAGAAGAGCACGGCACTGCAAGAATATTGTTTCTTTCTTCAACTTTATCATCTCGGCCAGACATCCTTCTTGGGACATTAGGGTTAGGGTTAGGGTTAGGGTTAGGGTTAGGGTTCAGACAGTCATAAAGCCTACAACTCCAGAGACCCTGGTGCTGCAAAAGGCATGCCAAGAAGAGCACGGCACTGCAAGAATATTGTTTCTTTCTTCAACTTTATCATCTCGGCCAGACATCCTTCTTGGGACATTAGGGTTAGGGTTAGGGTTAGGGTTAGGGTTAGGGTTCAGACAGTCATAAAGCCTACAACTCCAGAGACCCTGGTGCTGCAAAAGGCATGCCAAGAAGAGCACGGCACTGCAAGAATATTGTTTCTTTCTTCAACTTTATCATCTCGGCCAGACATCCGTCTTGGGACATTAGGGTTAGGGTTAGGGTTAGGGTTAGGGTTCAGACAGTCATAAAGCCTACAACTCCAGAGACCCTGGTGCTGCCAAAGGCATGCCAAGAAGAGCACGGCACTGCAAGAATATTGTTTCTTTCTTCAACTTTATCATCTCGGCCAGACATCCTTCTTGGGACATTAGGGTTAGGGTTAGGGTTAGGGTTAGGGTTAGGGTTAGGGTTAGGGTTAGGGTTAGGGTTCAGACAGTCATAAAGCCTACAACTCCAGAGACCCTGGTGCTGCAAAAGGCATGCCAAGAAGAGCACGGCACTGCAAGAATATTGTTTCTTTCTTCAACTTTATCATCTCGGCCAGACATCCTTCTTGGGACATTAGGGTTAGGGTTAGGGTTAGGGTTAGGGTTCAGACAGTCATAAAGCCTACAACTCCAGAGACCCTGGTGCTGCAAAAGGCATGCCAAGAAGAGCACGGCACTGCAAGAATATTGTTTCTTTCTTCAACTTTATCATCTCGGCCAGACATCCTTCTTGGGACATTAGGGTTAGGGTTAGGGTTAGGGTTCAGACAGTCATAAAGCCTACAACTCCAGAGACCCTGGTGCTGCAAAAGGCATGCCAAGAAGAGCACGGCACTGCAAGAATATTGTTTCTTTCTTCAACTTTATCATCTCGGCCAGACATCCTTCTTGGGACATTAGGGTTAGGGTTAGGGTTAGGGTTAGGGTTCAGACAGTCATAAAGCCTACAACTCCAGAGACCCTGGTGCTGCAAAAGGCATGCCAAGAAGAGCACGGCACTGCAAGAATATTGTTTCTTTCTTCAACTTTATCATCTCGGCCAGACATCCTTCTTGGGACATTAGGGTTCGGGTTCGGGTTAGGGTTAGGGTTAGGGTTAGGGTTCAGACAGTCATAAAGCCTACAACTCCAGAGACCCTGGTGCTGCAAAAGGCATGCCAAGAAGAGCACGGCACTGCAAGAATATTGTTTCTTTCTTCAACTTTATCATCTCGGCCAGACATCCTTCTTGGGACATTAGGGTTAGGGTTAGGGTTAGGGTTAGGGTTAGGGTTAGGGTTAGGGTTAGGGTTAGGGTTAGGGTTAGGGTTCAGACAGTCATAAAGCCTACAACTCCAGAGACCCTGGTGCTGCAAAAGGCATGCCAAGAAGAGCACGGCACTGCAAGAATATTGTTTCTTTCTTCAACTTTATCATCTCGGCCAGACATCCTTCTTGGGACATTAGGGTTAGGGTTAGGGTTAGGGTTAGGGTTCAGACAGTCATAAAGCCTACAACTCCAGAGACCCTGGTGCTGCAAAAGGCATGCCAAGAAGAGCACGGCACTGCAAGAATATTGTTTCTTTCTTCAACTTTATCATCTCGGCCAGACATCCTTCTTGGGACATTAGGGTTAGGGTTAGGGTTAGGGTTAGGGTTCAGACAGTCATAAAGCCTACAACTCCAGAGACCCTGGTGCTGCAAAAGGCATGCCAAGAAGAGCACGGCACTGCAAGAATATTGTTTCTTTCTTCAACTTTATCATCTCGGCCAGACATCCTTCTTGGGACATTAGGGTTAGGGTTAGGGTTAGGGTTAGTGTTAGGGTTCAGACAGTCATAAAGCCTACAACTCCAGAGACCCTGGTGCTGCAAAAGGCATGCCAAGAAGAGCACGGCACTGCAAGAATATTGTTTCTTTCTTCAACTTTATCATCTCGGCCAGACATCCTTCTTGGGACATTAGGGTTAGGGTTAGGGTTAGGGTTAGGGTTAGGGTTCAGACAGTCATAAAGCCTACAACTCCAGAGACCCTGGTGCTGCAAAAGGCATGCCAAGAAGAGCACGGCACTGCAAGAATATTGTTTCTTTCTTCAACTTTATCATCTCGGCCAGACATCCTTCTTGGGACATTAGGGTTAGGGTTAGGGTTAGGGTTAGGGTTGTTCAGACAGTCATAAAGCCTACAACTCCAGAGACCCTGGTGCTGCAAAAGGCATGCCAAGAAGAGCACGGCACTGCAAGAATATTGTTTCTTTCTTCAACTTTATCATCTCGGCCAGACATCCGTCTTGGGACATTAGGGTTAGGGTTAGGGTTAGGGTTAGGGTTCAGACAGTCATAAAGCCTACAACTCCAGAGACCCTGGTGCTGCCAAAGGCATGCCAAGAAGAGCACGGCACTGCAAGAATATTGTTTCTTTCTTCAACTTTATCATCTCGGCCAGACATCCTTCTTGGGACATTAGGGTTAGGGTTAGGGTTAGGGTTAGGGTTAGGGTTAGGGTTAGGGTTAGGGTTAGGGTTCAGACAGTCATAAAGCCTACAACTCCAGAGACCCTGGTGCTGCAAAAGGCATGCCAAGAAGAGCACGGCACTGCAAGAATATTGTTTCTTTCTTCAACTTTATCATCTCGGCCAGACATCCTTCTTGGGACATTAGGGTTAGGGTTAGGGTTAGGGTTAGGGTTCAGACAGTCATAAAGCCTACAACTCCAGAGACCCTGGTGCTGCAAAAGGCATGCCAAGAAGAGCACGGCACTGCAAGAATATTGTTTCTTTCTTCAACTTTATCATCTCGGCCAGACATCCTTCTTGGGACATTAGGGTTAGGGTTAGGGTTAGGGTTCAGACAGTCATAAAGCCTACAACTCCAGAGACCCTGGTGCTGCAAAAGGCATGCCAAGAAGAGCACGGCACTGCAAGAATATTGTTTCTTTCTTCAACTTTATCATCTCGGCCAGACATCCTTCTTGGGACATTAGGGTTAGGGTTAGGGTTAGGGTTAGGGTTCAGACAGTCATAAAGCCTACAACTCCAGAGACCCTGGTGCTGCAAAAGGCATGCCAAGAAGAGCACGGCACTGCAAGAATATTGTTTCTTTCTTCAACTTTATCATCTCGGCCAGACATCCTTCTTGGGACATTAGGGTTAGGGTTCGGGTTAGGGTTAGGGTTAGGGTTAGGGTTCAGACAGTCATAAAGCCTACAACTCCAGAGACCCTGGTGCTGCAAAAGGCATGCCAAGAAGAGCACGGCACTGCAAGAATATTGTTTCTTTCTTCAACTTTATCATCTCGGCCAGACATCCTTCTTGGGACATTAGGGTTAGGGTTAGGGTTAGGGTTAGGGTCTAGGGTTAGGGTTAGGGTTAGGGTTAGGGTTAGGGTTCAGACAGTCATAAAGCCTACAACTCCAGAGACCCTGGTGCTGCAAAAGGCATGCCAAGAAGAGCACGGCACTGCAAGAATATTGTTTCTTTCTTCAACTTTATCATCTCGGCCAGACATCCTTCTTGGGACATTAGGGTTAGGGTTAGGGTTAGGGTTAGGGTTCAGACAGTCATAAAGCCTACAACTCCAGAGACCCTGGTGCTGCAAAAGGCATGCCAAGAAGAGCACGGCACTGCAAGAATATTGTTTCTTTCTTCAACTTTATCATCTCGGCCAGACATCCTTCTTGGGACATTAGGGTTAGGGTTAGGGTTAGGGTTAGGGTTCAGACAGTCATAAAGCCTACAACTCCAGAGACCCTGGTGCTGCAAAAGGCATGCAAGAAGAGCACGGCACTGCAAGAATATTGTTTCTTTCTTCAACTTTATCATCTCGGCCAGACATCCTTCTTGGGACATTAGGGTTAGGGTTAGGGTTAGGGTTAGTGTTAGGGTTCAGACAGTCATAAAGCCTACAACTCCAGAGACCCTGGTGCTGCAAAAGGCATGCCAAGAAGAGCACGGCACTGCAAGAATATTGTTTCTTTCTTCAACTTTATCATCTCGGCCAGACATCCTTCTTGGGACATTAGGGTTAGGGTTAGGGTTAGGGTTAGGGTTAGGGTTCAGACAGTCATAAAGCCTACAACTCCAGAGACCCTGGTGCTGCAAAAGGCATGCCAAGAAGAGCACGGCACTGCAAGAATATTGTTTCTTTCTTCAACTTTATCATCTCGGCCAGACATCCTTCTTGGGACATTAGGGTTAGGGTTAGGGTTAGGGTTAGGGTTAGGGTTCAGACAGTCATAAAGCCTACAACTCCAGAGACCCTGGTGCTGCAAAAGGCATGCCAAGAAGAGCACGGCACTGCAAGAATATTGTTTCTTTCTTCAACTTTATCATCTCGGCCAGACATCCGTCTTGGGACATTAGGGTTAGGGTTAGGGTTAGGGTTAGGGTTCAGACAGTCATAAAGCCTACAACTCCAGAGACCCTGGTGCTGCCAAAGGCATGCCAAGAAGAGCACGGCACTGCAAGAATATTGTTTCTTTCTTCAACTTTATCATCTCGGCCAGACATCCTTCTTGGGACATTAGGGTTAGGGTTAGGGTTAGGGTTAGGGTTAGGGTTAGGGTTAGGGTTAGGGTGGTTAGGGTTCAGACAGTCATAAAGCCTACAACTCCAGAGACCCTGGTGCTGCAAAAGGCATGCCAAGAAGAGCACGGCACTGCAAGAATATTGTTTCTTTCTTCAACTTTATCATCTCGGCCAGACATCCTTCTTGGGACATTAGGGTTAGGGTTAGGGTTAGGGTTAGGGTTCAGACAGTCATAAAGCCTACAACTCCAGAGACCCTGGTGCTGCAAAAGGCATGCCAAGAAGAGCACGGCACTGCAAGAATATTGTTTCTTCTTCAACTTTATCATCTCGGCCAGACATCCTTCTTGGGACATTAGGGTTAGGGTTAGGGGTTAGGGTTCAGACAGTCATAAAGCCTACAACTCCAGAGACCCTGGTGCTGCAAAAGGCATGCCAAGAAGAGCACGGCACTGCAAGAATATTGTTTCTTTCTTCAACTTTATCATCTCGGCCAGACATCCTTCTTGGGACATTAGGGTTAGGGTTAGGGTTAGGGTTAGGGTTCAGACAGTCATAAAGCCTACAACTCCAGAGACCCTGGTGCTGCAAAAGGCATGCCAAGAAGAGCACGGCACTGCAAGAATATTGTTTCTTTCTTCAACTTTATCATCTCGGCCAGACATCCTTCTTGGGACATTAGGGTTAGGGTTAGGGTTAGGGTTAGGGTTAGGGTTAGGGTTAGGGTTAGGGTTCAGACAGTCATAAAGCCTACAACTCCAGAGACCCTGGTGCTGCAAAAGGCATGCCAAGAAGAGCACGGCACTGCAAGAATATTGTTTCTTTCTTCAACTTTATCATCTCGGCCAGACATCCTTCTTGGGACATTAGGGTTAGGGTTAGGGTTAGGGTTAGGGTTCAGACAGTCATAAAGCCTACAACTCCAGAGACCCTGGTGCTGCAAAAGGCATGCCAAGAAGAGCACGGCACTGCAAGAATATTGTTTCTTTCTTCAACTTTATCATCTCGGCCAGACATCCTTCTTGGGACATTAGGGTTAGGGTTAGGGTTAGGGTTAGGGTTCAGACAGTCATAAAGCCTACAACTCCAGAGACCCTGGTGCTGCAAAAGGCATGCCAAGAAGAGCACGGCACTGCAAGAATATTGTTTCTTTCTTCAACTTTATCATCTCGGCCAGACATCCTTCTTGGGACATTAGGGTTAGGGTTAGGGTTAGGGTTAGGGTTAGGGTTCAGACAGTCATAAAGCCTACAACTCCAGAGACCCTGGTGCTGCAAAAGGCATGCCAAGAAGAGCACGGCACTGCAAGAATATTGTTTCTTTCTTCAACTTTATCATCTCGGCCAGACATCCTTCTTGGGACATTAGGGTTAGGGTTAGGGTTAGGTTAGGGTTAGGGTTCAGACAGTCATAAAGCCTACAACTCCAGAGACCCTGGTGCTGCAAAAGGCATGCCAAGAAGAGCACGGCACTGCAAGAATATTGTTTCTTTCTTCAACTTTATCATCTCGGCCAGACATCCTTCTTGGGACATTAGGGTTAGGGTTAGGGTTAGGGTTAGGGTTAGGGTTCAGACAGTCATAAAGCCTACAACTCCAGAGACCCTGGTGCTGCAAAAGGCATGCCAAGAAGAGCACGGCACTGCAAGAATATTGTTTCTTTCTTCAACTTTATCATCTCGGCCAGACATCCTTCTTGGGACATTAGGGTTAGGGTTAGGGTTAGGGTTAGGGTTCAGACAGTCATAAAGCCTACAACTCCAGAGACCCTGGTGCTGCAAAGGCATGCCAAGAAGAGCACGGCACTGCAAGAATATTGTTTCTTTCTTCAACTTTATCATCTCGGCCAGACATCCTTCTTGGGACATTAGGGTTAGGGTTAGGGTTAGGTTAGGTTAGGGTTAGGGTTAGGGTTAGGGTTAGGGTTCAGACAGTCATAAAGCCTACAACTCCAGAGACCCTGGTGCTGCAAAGGCATGCCAAGAAGAGCACGGCACTGCAAGAATATTGTTTCTTTCTTCAACTTTATCATCTCGGCCAGACATCCTTCTTGGGACATTAGGGTTAGGGTTAGGGTTAGGGTTAGGGTTAGGGTAGGGTTCAGACAGTCATAAAGCCTACAACTCCAGAGACCCTGGTGCTGCAAAAGGCATGCCAAGAAGAGCACGGCACTGCAAGAATATTGTTTCTTTCTTCAACTTTATCATCTCGGCCAGACATCCTTCTTGGGACATTAGGGTTAGGGTTAGGGTTAGGGTTAGGGTTAGGGTTCAGACAGTCATAAAGCCTACAACTCCAGAGACCCTGGTGCTGCAAAAGGCATGCCAAGAAGAGCACGGCACTGCAAGAATATTGTTTCTTTCTTCAACTTTATCATCTCGGCCAGACATCCTTCTTGGGACATTAAGGTAGGGTTAGGGTTAGGGTTAGGGTTAGGGTTAGGGTTAGGGTTCAGACAGTCATAAAGCCTACAACTCCAGAGACCCTGGTGCTGCAAAAGGCATGCCAAGAAGAGCACGGCACTGCAAGAATATTGTTTCTTTCTTCAACTTTATCATCTCGGCCAGACATCCTTCTTGGGACATTAGGGTTAGGGTTAGGGTTAGGGTTAGGGTTAGGGTTAGGGTTCAGACAGTCATAAAGCCTACAACTCCAGAGACCCTGGTGCTGCAAAAGGCATGCCAAGAAGAGCACGGCACTGCAAGAATATTGTTTCTTTCTTCAACTTTATCATCTCGGCCAGACATCCTTCTTGGGACATTAGGGTTAGGGTTAGGGTTAGGGTTAGGGTTAGGGTTCAGACAGTCATAAAGCCTACAACTCCAGAGACCCTGGTGCTGCAAAAGGCATGCCAAGAAGAGCACGGCACTGCAAGAATATTGTTTCTTTCTTCAACTTTATCATCTCGGCCAGACATCCTTCTTGGGACATTAGGGTTAGGGTTAGGGTTAGGGTTAGGGTTAGGGTTAGGGTTCAGACAGTCATAAAGCCTACAACTCCAGAGACCCTGGTGCTGCAAAAGGCATGCCAAGAAGAGCACGGCACTGCAAGAATATTGTTTCTTTCTTCAACTTTATCATCTCGGCCAGACATCCTTCTTGGGACATTAGGGTTAGGGTTAGGGTTAGGGTTAGGGTTAGGGTTAGGGTTCAGACAGTCATAAAGCCTACAACTCCAGAGACCCTGGTGCTGCAAAAGGCATGCAAGAAGAGCACGGCACTGCAAGAATATTGTTTCTTTCTTCAACTTTATCATCTCGGCCAGACATCCTTCTTGGGACATTAGGGTTAGGGTTAGGGTTAGGGTAGGTAGGTTAGGGTTCAGACAGTCATAAAGCCTACAACTCCAGAGACCCTGGTGCTGCAAAAGG